>CM070782.1:9233853-11686353 GCA_036346955.1 Dipus sagitta
CGTTTGCCTGCAAAGCCAAAGGTTGCCGGTTCGACTCTCCAGGACCCACGTAAGCCAGATGCACAAGGGGGCGCGTGCATCTGGAGTTTGTTTGCAGTCGCTGGAGGCCCTGGCACTCCCATTCTCTCCCTCTCTGCCTCTTTCTCTCTCTCTCAAATAAATAATAAATAAATAAATAAAATATATTTTAAAAAATAGCTTCAGACTAATCTGTGGAGAAGATAATAACAAAAGGGCAAAATATCACTGGGAGTTAGCCCATTTAAAATGTTTCCAAACTAGCTATTGGTCATCTCAGAGCCTTGGTCGGGAGGAAAAGTCATGTTTGCTCCTGGTGTTGAGCTGCAGGTCCTCACACCCTTTGGAAAGAGCTTCATGGATTCGTTTGGTCATGGGCTCACTGGGTCATCTGGGAAATGGATCCTCGAGGGGCTGAGAGAGGCCTGAGAAGATATTCAATGCTGACTGCAGAAAGAGAGCCGAATCTGTCAAATGGGGAGGGGGGTCACGTTTTCTTCGTGGTCAGAATTTTGTGGGTAGGGAAAGCAACCTCTAAGAAGCAGGTTTCAACCTGCCTTCTCTCCGTATGCACACATCTTTCCCCACCCTTTTCAGGTGCCAGTTACCAATGCCAATGAAGGAGAGCTCTTTTCTGGGCTCTGGCCCCACCCATTCAGCCCTACTCAGGGCAAAAAGAGGCAACTTACAGAGCACAGGGAAACCAAAGACCAAAAGAGCCAGGGAGCAGCCCACTTCAGCTGATATGGCTCAGCAAAGAGCAAGTGTTCGCTTGGGTTTCCGAGTCTACCAGAGGGCAGGATGAGAGGGAAATGGCTTAGCTGAGGTGCTTGGGGTACAGCGGCTCTTTCTAGAAGGCAGCACCAGTGGCCAGCAGGTGGGCAGACTTCGGTTGTAACTCCAAGAGCATAAGGCAGAATGGACTATTCTTTAAGAATTCTCTCTGTAACAGCTTTGTCTCCACCAATAGAAACGGGTCCCATTTTAGATAGCAGCTTAATTTTATTTTATTTATTTTTTGCTGTGATGTTTGAGGATGGGGGACAGTGATCTCAGTGGGAACATGTGCTATTTTTTTTGTGTACTCCCCACACGGGCAAATGGATGATATCTGAGGGAAGCAAGGGGAATCCAGCGCCATGGTGGGCTGTATTAAGAGGACACAGGGTTGGCGGGTGTGTTGTTTCATTGCGGTGGCCTTTGGACATGGGTCCCTTAAAAGGCACTTTGGGCTTATTCTCAGGATCCTCTCATGTCACTTCTGGCCTGCAGAGGTCTTAAGTTCAAGAAAGGTTTTGGCCATGTGGCCTTGCAAAATCGATGACATTGCAGCTGACCTACTTACTTAAAAAAAGGGTGAGAAGAGCTGGAGAGATGGCGTAGCGGTTAAGTGCTTGCCTGTGAAGCCTAAGGACCCTGGTTGAAGGCTCCATTCCCCAGGACCCATGTTAGCCAGATGCACAAGGTGGCACATGCATCTGGAGTTCGTTTGCAGTGGCTAGAGGCCCTGACACGCCCATTCTCTCTCTTTATTTCTTTCTCTCTCTCTCTCTCTCCCCCTCTTTCTCTCTCTGTTGCTCTCAAATAAATAAATATAAACAAAAAATAAACAAAACAAAAAAGAATCAAAGATGGAAAAGGTTTGGAAACTTGAAACTTGCATCAGGAGTTTGTGCAGAGGTTTTGGCCACTCGTCTCTGTGTGCATGTGTGCTCTGAGATGGATTTGGAGGGGGACAGGTGGGAGACAAAGTCAAAGATTCCATGTTCAGTGTAGGGAATACCTGTTTGCTGTCATAACTGTGTGGGGGAGGGTCATAACTTTCAGGTAGATTTTCAGCAAGCCTTTAAGCAAAAAGCAACTCTGAAGAGACATAGCCAACTCCGTTTATAAAAAGTAGAGAAACCCAGTGTGGTGGTGCATGACTTTAATCCCAGCATACAAGAGGCTGAGATAGGATTGCTGTGAGTTTGAGGTCAGCCTGGGCTAAAGTGAGACCCTGCCTCAAAAGAAAGCAATAAAGGACTGGAGAGATGGCTTAGCAGTCAAGGCGCTTGCCTACAAAGCCTAACTATGTGGGTTTGATTCCCCAGTATCCATGTAAAGCCAGATGCACAGTGGCACATGCATCTGGAGTTTGTTTCCAGTGGCTGGAGGCCCTGGCATGCCCATTCTCTCCTTCTCTCTCTGCTTGCAAATAAATAAATAAAAATATTTTTAAAAGAAAGGAAGCAATAAATAGGGCTGGAGAGCTTGCTCACTGGTTAAGGCAAAGGCTTTGTCTGCAAAGCCTAATGACCTAGGTTTGATTCCCCAGTACCCATGTAAAGCCAGATGCACAAAGTGGTGCATGCATCTGGAGTTTGCTTGCAGCAGCTAAAGGTCCTGGTGTGCCCATTCTCTATGTCTGTCTTCTCTCTATCTCTCTCTGCTTGCAAATAAAAAGAAAGCAATAAATAAATGTGGGGAGTGTGAGTAAACATACACTGTAGGTTGGAAGAAATTTTTAAAAAATTTTTTTGTTCGTTTTTATTTATTTATTTGAGAGTGACAGAGAGAGGAAGAGGCAGATAGAGAGAAAGAGAGAGAATGGGTGCGCCAGGGCTTCCAGCCACTGCAAACAAACTCCAGACGCGTGCGCCCTCTTGTGCATCTGGCTAACGTGGGTCCTGGAGAATCAAGCCTTGAACCGGGGTCCTTAGGCTTCACAGGCAAGTGCTTAACCGCTAAGCCATCTCTCCAGCCCGGAAGAAATTTTTTTGAGTTATGGCAATTTGCTGAGGATGGTAAATACAGTTAAGGGTCACCTGAACAGCAGTTATGGGATCTTTTCTCTCTCTCTCTCTCTCTCTCTCTCTCTCTCTTTCTTTCTTTCTTTTCTTTCTTTCTGTTTGTTTTTCAAAGTTGGGTTTCACTCTAGCACAGGCTAACCTGGAATTCACTATGTAGTCTCAGGGTGGCCTTGAACTCTTGGTGATCCTCCTACCTTTGCCTCCGAGTGCTGGGATTAAATGCATGTGCCATTATGCCTGGCAAGGGCTGTTTCTTCTCTGATCTCTACACTCGCCTCACTGTACCACTTGGCTGCCCTCAAACCAAGGGGAGTAGAAACTGATTGCGTTTTGAACTTCCAATAGCTGGAAGGATTTTGAAGGACTTTCACATCCAAGGTAATGAGACTCCTGTTCCAAACACTGCTCTTTTGCAGGTGGCAAGAGCTTACTCACTGATAATCCCAGACACAACCATTCCTACCTTTTACAATGACCATGTCACAGCCTTGGGAATAACGTCGTTGACCTTCGCCCTATGCTGTGGATAAGGAGCAATGTCTTGCGGATGGTAGGGAGCCTTAGCTAGGTCCGAACAGCAGCACTAGCAACACTAGTGCCTCAGTCGCCTCTCAAGCCCGCATGGAGACTGGTGGAGATTCGGGAAACCTTTGCAATAAATGCCTTAAGAATCCACCTGCCTGCTCTGACCCCAGATCAATAAATATGTACACAAACATCACCAAAATATAGCATAAGAGTTGGAAGAATTAAAAAAAAAAAAGCTGGGCCTGGAGAGGTGGCTTAGCTGTTAAGGCATTTGCCTGTGAAGCCTAAGGACCCAGGTTCAATTCTCTAGGTCCCATATAAGCCAGATGCACATGGTGGTGCATATGTCTGGAGTTTGTTTGCAGTGGCTAGACCCCTGGTGCGCCCATTCTCTCTGTCTATCTCTGTCTCTAAGAAATAAATAAAAGATAAAAAACATAAACATATATGCAAACAGCAAAAGCCTCAATATCTAGGACCCATGCACAGAAATTCCATCACTGTCTCACATACATAGTGGTTTTTGAGTAGTGTTTTTTGCATCCACCATCTGTATCACTGTTTACGGAAGGAACTGAGGTTGTCAACCTTCCTGCCAAAAGCTTCCTGCAGACCTCCACTTGGAAGCCAATGGGTATGAGGTTTGCATTCATACTTTTTAATGAATCATTTCTTTAAGGCTTTTAATTAGTCATTGTGTCTATGCATGACTCATCCACAGTCGGTTTGCCCCCCAGCACATGGCGGTTCGAGTAGATGAATAGAAAGAATATTGTCAAGTGAAATGGAAAATGCTGTGCTGAGTTAACATGTTTTATGGAGATAAAAGTTGATTGGCATCTGTTATGATTTTTGGGTTGTCTTATGTGGAGATAGTGAACAATCTGAGAAGCAAAAACCTCACATCTTCCACACAAGCACTCTGAAGGTCCAGAGTCTCTCCAGCTAGTCAAACACGAGAGAGAGAGAGAGAGAGAGAGAGAGAGAGAGAGAGAGAGAGAGAGAGGCGCCCCGAGTTTATGAGAGGCCATCATGGTCAATAATGGTGTGTGCCTGTTCTGTGCCTGGAATGCTGATACACATTATGGGCAATACTCCAAGTGTCTTGCTCACTAAGTTACTAAGTGAGTAGGAAATAAAAGAAATAACAAGCCAGGCATGGTGGCGCACTCCTTTAATCCCAGCACTTGGGAGGCAGAGGTAGGAGGATTGCCGTGAGTTCAAGGACACCCTGAGACTACATAGTGAATTTCAGGTCAGCCTAGACTAGAGTGAGACCCTACCTCAAACAAACAAACTAAAACTAAAACTAGATCCACCGTATAATCCAGCTTTACCTCTCCCGAGTGTTTACCCGAAGGTTGCCAAGTCACCGAGATGCTTGCACATCAGTATTCACAATAGATGTCCAAAAATAGGGGAAAGTTTAAAAAAGATGTGATGTGCTTTTAATGGATTTTTTTTCAGCCATAAAGAAGTTATGCCATTTGTAGGAAAATGGAAACAACTGGAAATAATCATATTGTTGCAATTGCCTTCTCCTTGCTGGAATAAAGCACCCAGTGTACCCAAAAGCAGCTGATGAAAGTTTTCATTTTGGCCCACAGTGCCAGGGGAAAGCTCCATGATGGCAGGGGAAAGCATGGCAGAGCAGAGGCTGGGCATCACCTCTGCCACAGCAGGTGGAAAACAGCAGGAAGAGCATGAGCTAAACTTTGGCAAAGGAGAGCTGGCTCCAACACCCCTAAGCCCATACCAAACAGCACATTGCCTCTAGCAAGTCTCCTCCCAAATTGAGCTTATGGGGGGGAACATCTGATTCAAACCACCACGTTCTTCCCTCGGCCCCATACACTGATGACCATCCATGATGTAAAATGCAATGCATTCTGTCCAGCTTAAAAAAATCCCCATAGTGTCTATCAATTCCATCAATGTTCAGACATCCCAATAGTTAAAGGATATTTAACCGTGAACCTGTAAAACCACAAATGCATAATGCCACAGAGTAAACATTCACACTGCAAAAGATGGCATTGCAAGGGCAGATTGAACCAATACAAGATCTAAAACAAACAGGACAAACATCAGATCCTGTAGCTCCAAGTCTGACATCTATAACCAGTGATGAAGTCTCTGAGGTTCCAATTCCATCCCTCCAGTGAGGCTGCTCACAGTCCAGAGAAAACACCATTCCAAACCAGCAGCTCTGATTGGCAGCTATCCCATAGTCCTGGCATATAAAAAAAAAATCCTAGCAAAGCCCGACGGCCTAGGTTCGATTCCCCCAGTACCCACGTAATCCCAGAAGCACAGAGTGGCGCATATATCTGGAGTTCATTTGCTGTGGCAAGAGGCACTAGCACACCCATTCTCTTTCTCTCTGTGTCTCTCTCTGCCCTCCACTGCAACCATCCATGCCATAGCATTTCAAGGTCTGCATGCAGGGACTCCAACAACTCTGCCTCACATTGCCTAGTGGTCATTTCCAAAAAACAAACTGCATTGCAAATCCACTGACCCTTTCTTTCCTGCATTTGTTATATTCCCATAGTATCAGGTGGGAGTAAAGCCAACTGAAGAGCATGGCATTCCTTCAACATTCCAGCTCCCTACTTCCAAAAGAGTCCTCATTCTTCCTTTTGTCCCAGTGTGCAGAACAGCTGGCCCATCTCAATGGTGGAAATCCCTCAAACAATTGCTGCTGAAGAGAGCTATAGTCTCCAACCTGACTTTCATTTCTTCCTGTGCCATATCCATCTGTTTACAGTAGTCCATTTCCTCTAAACTCAATCGTGTTTAACTTCTCAGGACATGGGTAGAACATAGTTTCTCACACAAACTCCCTCTCACCCAGTCTGCACAAAGAAAGCTCATTCTACCCTTTATAAGCCAAGCCTACACAGTCCATAATTCTTTCTGCATTTAGGTTTTTAAAACTTTGATCAGAGTGGTCCATTAAACTCTGCTTAGGCCAAAGTTTCAAATTCTTCCACATTCCTACCACAGATCAGTTCCAAAAGGCCAATAGTCCCACAGTCAGGTTTCTAGCAGGAACAGCCACACTGCGGGTACCAGTTTTCTGTTGTAGTTACCTTTTCATTGCTGGTATCAAACACCCAACCAAAAGCGTCTGATGGGAGGAAAGTTTTTATTGTGGCTTACGGTGTCAGGGGGAAGCTTCATGATGACAAAAGAAAGCATGGCATGAGCAGAAGCTGGACATCACCTCTGCCACAGCAGATGGAAAACAGAAGCAAGAAAATGAGCTCAACTCTGGTAAACATTATAATATACTTAAGCCCAGCCCCTACAACACACCTTCCTCAACAAGGCTCCACCTCTCAAATTGACATCAGCTGGATGATTCAGAAAACATGAGTTTATGGGGACATCTGATTCAAACCGTCATACATGTTCCATGAATTAAGCCAGTCTTAGAAAGACATACATTTTACCTCATTTATGGTTCCTAGATTTTAAAAAATATTTTATTTTTATTTAGTTATTTGAGATAGAGAAAGAGGCATGGGGGAGAGAGAGAGAGAGACAGAGAGAGAATGGGTGCTCTAGGGCCTCCATCCACTGCAACTGAACTCCAGATGCATGTGTTACCTTGTGCATCTGGGTTACATGGGTCCTAGGGAATTGAACCTGGGTCCTTTGGCTTTGCAGGCAAACACCTTAACCACTAAGCCATCTCTCCATCTTAGGTTCCTAGATTTTGTTTGTTTTTTATTTATTTGAGAGTGACAGAGAAAGAGGCAGATAGAGAGAGAATGGACGTGCCAGGGTCTCCAGCCACTGCAAATGAACTCCAAATGCATGTGCCAACTTGTGCATCTTGCTTATGTGGGTCCTAGGGAATCGAGCCTCAAACCAGGGTCCTTAAGCTTCACAGGCAAGCACTTAATCACTAAGCTGTCTCTCTAGCCCCTAGGTTCCTAGATTTTTAAAAATATTTTTATTTGTAATCAGAGAGAGGGAGAGAGGAAGAGGGAAAAAATAATAGGCATGTCAGGGCCAGCCCCTGAAAACGAACTCCAGAGGTGTGCTGTACTTTGTGCATCTGACTTTATGTGGGTACTGGGAAATCAAACCCAGGTTGTTAGGCTTTGCCAGCAAGTGCCTTAACTGCTAAGCCATCTTGCCAGCCCCTGGATATATAAAATTATGTATGTATGGCATGAGAGCTGCAGAGATGGCTCAGCAGTTTAAGGTGCTTGCTTGCAAAGCTTGACAACCTGGGTTCAATTCCTAGTACCCACATACAGTCAGATGCACAAAGTGCTGCATGCATCTGGAGTTTGTTTATAGTGGCTAGAAGCCCTGCAGAGCCCATTCTCATGATCTCTCTTCTTCTTTTCAGATAAATAAAAATAAAAGCATTTAAAGGGAAAAAGTAGACATGAAACTGTCTAGAGGAGGAAAGAGGACTAGTGGGAGGGAGATGGAAAGGAGATATAGGAGCGGGTACTAGGAAGAGTGCACAACACACATTGTATACTTGTATGAAAATGTCCTCATGCAACATGGTGCCATGCACAATAAATGCACACAGTGAAAAAATTTTAAATATTTTATGTATTTATTTAAGAGAGAGAGAGAGATGGGGGCAGATAGAGAGAGAATGGCACACCAGGGCTTCTAGCCACTGCAAACGAACTCCAGACCTATGAGCCATCTTGCACATCTGGCTTACGTGGGTACTGGGAATTCGAACCTCAGTCCTTAGGCTTTGCAGGCAAGCGCCTTAACTGCTAAGCCATATCTCCAGTCCTGAACATTTTTTTGTGAACAAAGATGTGAGAGTAAAAGATAACAATCGGCTTTCCCGTGGCTCCTTCAGAGCGTCTATGCAGGATGAGCATTCCTCATCTGAAAACCCCAAATCTGACATGTCCCAAAATGGAAACTCACAATGACATGTTTTGGATTTTGGAACAGTTTGGATTTTAAATGTTCAGTCTAGGAATGCTCAGCCTGTAAAGTCTATGCAAATATTTCAAAATCTGAAAAACTTCTGGTTCCAACCTATTTAGAGGAATATATATATATATATTTCCTCTCTCTCCACTGCTTTTAAGATGTTCTCTCTGGTTTTTTTTTTTTTTTTTTTTTGGTTTTACGAGGTAGGGTCTCACTTTAGTTCAGGCTGACCTGGAATTCACTATGTAGTCTCAGGGTGGCCTCGAACTCACGGTGATCCTCCTACCTCTGCCTCCCGAGTGCTGGGATTAAAGGCGTGTGCCACCACGCCCGGCTTCTCTCTGGTTTTGATCATTAGGACTTTGTGATATTTGCAGGTCAGGTTTTGTTTATGTTTCTTCATGGGACTCATTGAGCTACTTGAATCTGTGAATTAATGTCTTTCATCAGACTGGGGGAGATCCATGGCCATCGCTTTTTTCTCAGTTGCTTCTGCCCCCTATTCCCACCCTTCCTCTAGAGGTGCTCATGGTATGTGTCTAAGTGACCTTGGGACTTGTCCACAGCACTGCTCTGACTTTTCCATTTTCTGTGCCCTAGATATTCTTTGTTGTACAATCTTTGAGTTCCCTAAACCTGTCTTCAATTTTGTCCATTTTTTAAATTATTTATTTATTTATTTTACAGAGAAAGAGGGAGGGGAGAGAAAGAGAGAGAAAGGGAGGGAGGGAGAGAAGAGAAAGACAGAGAGAGAGAGAGAGAATGGGGCACGCCAGGGCTCCAGCCACTGCAAATGAACTCCAGACACATGCACCCCCTTGTGCATCTGGCTAATGTGGGTCCTGGGGAATTGAACCTGGGTCCTTTGACAAACGCCTTAACCGCTAAACCATCCCTCCAGCCCAGCTTTATCCATTTTGCTATTAGCCCTATCCAGTGAGTTCTTGGATTGAGAAAGTAGGTATTCTAGAATGTGTCTTTATGTACTTTCAACTATGTTGAAATGCTCCATCTATTATCCATATTTTTAAAAAATCATTTATTTATTTGAGGGGAGGGAGAGAATGTATGGATGTGCCAGAGTATCCTGCCATTGCAAATGAACTCCAGACACATGCCCCACTTTGTGTATTTGGCTTTATGGGGGATCAAACACAGGCTGTCAGGCTTTGCAAGCAAGGACCTTTAACCACTGAGCTATATCTCCAGCCCTGTTATCCATTTGTTCTTTTTATCTTTTCTTATAGGTTATTGAACGTGGTCACTTTGGAATGAGCTCCTTGTCAATCAAAACGTATAACACACTTAACATGCCAGACAGCTGCCTTATCACTGTATTTCAGCTATCTGTACTTTTAAAAAATTTATTTAATTAATTAATTTATTTTTTGGTTTTTCAAAGTAGGTTCTCACTCCAGCTCAGGCTGACCTGTAATTCACTATGTGGTCTCAGGGTGGCCTTGAACTCACAGCGATCCTCCTACTCCTGGCTTATTTTATTTTATTATTTTGGGTTTTTGAGGCAAGGTCTCACTCTAGTCCGGGCTGGCTTGGAATTCACTATGTAGTTTCAGGGTGGCCTTGAACTTGTGGTGATCCTCCTATCTCTGCCTCCCAAATGCTGGGATTAAAGGCATACGCACCATTCCTGGCTCAGCTATCTGTATTTTTAAAAGTTCTGTTTTTCTTCTGTGGGATTTTCTTTGGGTGCTATAAATGCCCACGGGCCTCATGCAGGGTTCAGGGGGTGAGGACAGTCACAGAAGGCCCAACTTCCTGCGGATCTGGCTGCTGAGAGGGACTGCCAAGGGAAATGCTGCTTTTCTGTGCCAGATCCACGTTAAGGTCCCTTGGCTGCCAGCCTGGGTCACAGGATAGCATTCTGGGTAGAATTAGTTTTTAACTGCATTTATTTCTTGTGTGTCAGTTTTGTAACATGTAAGCATATTTGCAAGGAAATAACCTTGATATTTAACTCAACTACCCAACAGTATTTGAAATTCTCTTCTACTTTATACTTGAAATAAGAGCCATTAGCATTAAAATTATTTTATTGTGGTAAGATATTATGAAGCTTACCATTTTAACCATTTTTACTTACCCAGTTTAATGGCGCCAGGTACAATAATATACTGGGTAACCCTCATTGCTCTTTACCTACAGAACTCCTTTCATCTTGCAAAACTGAAAACTCTATACCTATTAATAACTTTCCATTCCCCTCTTCCTTTAGTCCCTGGAGCCCACCATTATACTTTCTATCTCTATGGATTTGACGTCTCTATGGACCTCATAAGTGGAATTGCATGGTGCATGTCGTTTTGCAACTGGTTTACTTCACTTGGCATAATGTTCTCCAGGTTCATCCATGTTGCATTTGCCAGGATTTCCTGTTTAAAGTTTCGTAATATTGCATTGTATGTAGATGCCACATTTTGTTTATCCACTCATCTGGAAGTGGACACTTGGGTTTCTTCAACCTTGTAGCTCTTGCGACAGTGCTGCCATGAACATTGGTATCCAAGTGTTTCTCTGACCCCCTAAACTCAGTTCCCTTTGGAGTATGCCCAGTCCTGGGTCACAACGGTAACTGTTTGGAAGAATGAACATACTGGTCTGCATGCATTCCCACCAACACAAGAGTTCTAATTCTCCACATCCTCCCTCACCAATGCTTGCACTTGTACCTGTTTCTGTTGTTTCGTTTTTTTTTTTTCAGTGGTCTTGCTGATGGGTGTTTAGTGATGCGTCGTTGTGCTTCTGATTTGGGTTTCTCTCAGGATTAGCGAAGTCAGGCACCTTTTCATGTGCTTGTCCGCTATTTGTCTGCCTTTGGAACAAGGTCTATTCAAGTCCTTTGCCTATGCTTAGTTTTGTTTTGCTCTTGTAATATTGACCGTGGAACCTGAGGCCTTGCTCGCACATGCTAGGAAAATGCTCTGCCAGCGGGACCCACTTTTTAATCAGGAAGAGGGGGTGGTTTGGTTGTAGAAGTTCTCTATTCTGAATATTAAGCCCTTATCTAATATATGATGTGCAACTCTTTTCTCACACTTTGTGAGTTCCCTTTATCCTCTGATAGTCATGTACTTTGATGCATAACATTTTAAATCTTTATTTTTATTTATTTATTTATTTGAGAGGAAGAAAGAGGCAGAGTGAGGGAGAGAATGGGTGTTCCAGGGCTTCCAGCCACTGCAAAGGAACTCCAGATGCATGCACCACCTTGTGCATCTGGCTTATGTGGGCACTGGGGAATGGAACCAAGGTCCTTTAGCTTTGCAGGCAGGTGCCTTAACCACTAAGCCATATTTCCAGCCAACATTTTAAATCTTTATGAAGTCAATCCTTGTCTCTTTTCCTGCCTGTGCCTCTGATGTCACAGCCAAGAAACCTGTAGCGATTCCAGTCCCAAAGTTTTTACTCCACATTTGGTTCTAACAGTTTTATAACACTAGCCCTCACCTATCAGCCTCTGGTCTAGTTTGAATTAATTTTTGTAGAAGGTGTTAATTGTTCAACTATTTTTTGAGGCAAGCCCAAGAGACTGCCTTTTTTTTTTTTATGCAAGCGAGCAAGCAAGAGAGGGAGAATGAATTGGCATGCCAGGGCCTCCAGCCACTGCAATCCAGCTCCAGATGCATGTGCCCCCTTGTGCACATGCACAACCTTGTGTGCTGTGTCATTGTGTGTCTGGCTTACATGGGACCTGGAGAGTTGAACATGAGTCCTTAGGCTTCACAGGCAAGCAACTTAATCGCTAAGCCATCTCTCCAGCCCCAACTTTATTATTTTTTTTATCTTGTAGATATCCATTTTCCCCTACACCACTTGTTGAAAAGACTATTGTTTTTCTATCAAAGGGCTTTGTTACACTTGTTATGGGCAGGGAGGAGGGAAAAGATGGTACTGACATATGATATATCTACATAAAATATGTTCTTAATAATAATAAATATCATAAAATGAATTAAAAATCATTTAACCACATATGCATAGATTTGTTTCTGAAGTGCCATTGAGTATTTTTTTTTTTGCTTTCATTTTTTTGTTTTTGATTTGAGTCAGGGTCTCATATATCCTAGGCTGGCCTTGAACTCCTGATCCTCCTATCTCAGCCTCCCAAGTACTGGGATTATGGGTGCATAACACCATGCCTGGCAAGCCATTGGATATTTTTAAATACTTTGCAAGCAGACAGAGATAGGAGACAGAGAGACAGAGTGAATGGACATGCCAGGGACTCCCAGCTGCCACAAATGAATTCCAGATGCAGGGGCCACTTTGTGCATCTGGCTTTCTATGGGTACTGGGGAATCAAACCCAGATTGTTAGGCATTGCAGGCAAGTGCCTTAACTGCTGAGCCACCTCTCCAGCCCAGATTTTTAAGAGCTGAGGAGCGTGGAAGGAATTAGCCAATCTCATAGTTTCTCCTGCAAATAAGGAAACTGAGGCCCAAAGAAAGAAGGCAGCGTGACCTTGAGAGCTTGTCTGGAGGTTCTAGCTGGGGAGCACAACTACTTGTGTATCCTTGACTGAAGACCGGTCCTCCTCTATTTGGGGAAGGCCGTCCCCTTCGGCCGAGCGCACAGCTCCAGGAGGGACGCACGTGGAGCGGTGAGGGTGGAAAGGGACACCTGCCTAGCCAGCCAGATCAGCCAGTCAACCCTGGCCATCAGTGGGGTGACAGATGTCGCAGCCAGAGCGCCCTCACATCCCATGACCTTGTTTTATAGCCAGGAGTTCATCCCAGGCCTAACTTCACTTCTGATGCTTTAAAAATATCTGGCTGGGGACTAGGGAGACTGCTCAGTGGTTAAAAGTGTTTTCTTGCAAGCCTACCCAACCAAGTTTGGTCATCCCCAGCACCCATATAAAAGCTGGATGCAAAATGGCGTAGGCATCTGTAAATGCCAATGCACCTACGGCTATGGGAGACTAAGTCACAAGAATCTGATAGCTGGCAGGCCAGTTAGACTGGTGTGTGCACCCAGCAAGACAAGAGAGGCCCCTTCTCACACAGGAGGGGACAAACACCCCAAGGTTGTCCTCTGACTTCCACATACCATGGCACAAGCGTGCTCACTTCCCCCCACATGTGTACCTATACACACACAAATTTAGAAATATCTGCCTGGGATTTAGTTTCTAGAGTATGGTCAGGCCAGTTAGTGATTTGATGGAGGTCTCAAAGGTGTTTTCAGCACTACAGAAAATGGAGGTGGCTCACTCATCCTTCTCTTCACCCTGGTGGGGCAGTCACTGGCCACAGCTGTGTTTTTGAGGCCTGACAAGGTTGACAAGAGGCCATTCCATGTGGTTTGTGGTTTTCTGTTTCCCCCTGACATTTGGTTTCTAGATACTGGAAAGGTCCTGAATACAGACAGATTCATCCAAATATCTTCTCAGGGCCTTCTTGTTCTATGGACTTTCTAGAAGCCGCTTGCCTACCAGGAAGCTGGACTTGCTCTAGGCTATCATCCTGGCAGGATTTGAACTGGGATGAAGACGGATTACTGGGGGCAGGAAATATGAATTAGACAAAGTTCCAAAGCATAGTTAAAACTCTGCCATTATTGGGCTGGAGAGATGGCTTGACGGTTAAGGCACATGCCTGCAAAGCCTAAGGACCCAGGTTCGATTCTTCAGGTCTCATGTAAGCCAGATGCACATGGTGGCACATGTGTCTGGAGTTTGCTTGCAGTGGCTAGAGGCCCTAGCGTGCCCATTCTCTCTCTCTCTCTCTCAATCTGATATATATATGATGCTATTCTTTGCATGCCCTATACCAGGTTTGCTTCTTTTAGAATTATTGATCACATCTCAGTCAGTGGTTCTGTGACCCACTTTTATGGGAACTGATAGGCCCCATGAAAAGAGAAGATTTATTCTTTTTAAAAAAATATTCATTTATCAGGCTGGAAAGATGGCTTAGTGGTTAAGGTGCTTGCCTGTGAAGCCTAAAGACCCATGTTCAATCTCCCTCCAGATCCCATGTAAGCCAGATGCACAAAGTTATGCAAGTGTGCAAGGTCGCACATGCACACAGGTGACACACATGTCTGGAGTTCAATTGCAGTGGCTGAGGCCCTGGTGTGCCAATTCTCTCTCTTATAAAAAAGTGTTTATTTATTTACAAGTAGAGAGAGAGAGAGAGAGAAAGAGAAAATGGGTGTGCCAGGGCCTCCTACCACTATAAACAAACACCATATACATGTGCCACTCTGTGTATCAGGCTGTATGTGGGTACTGAGGAATCAAATTCAGGCTATGAGGCTTTGCAAGCTAGCGCCTTTGACCATTGAGCCATCTCTCCAGCCTGATTCTTGTAAGCGTTCTCGAGGAGGTTAAGAAGGGAGGAGGGCCCCTGGGAGAGAGAAGGATTTAGCAGCCCTAAAAATTCTTTGAAACTTTATTTATTCATTTTGGTTTTTCGAGGTAGGGTCTCACTCTAGCCCAGGCTGACCTGGAATTTACTATGTAGTCTCAGGGTGGCCTCAAACTCACAATGATCCTCCTACCTCTGTCTCCCGAGTGCTGGGATTAAAGGTGTGTGCCACCACACCTGGCTTCTTTAACTTTTTATTGACAAGCTCCATTCATGTAAACAATGTACCCTGATTATAATCCCCTCCCATCATCCTTCCATTATCCTCCTTCCTCTGAGCCCCTTCTTGTTTCCAACTAGTCCTTCAATTTTAATGTCTATTTTTTTGCCTTCATATTATGCAGGTCTTATGTAGATACCATCAGCCACTGTTAGGTCATGAATTCAATGGCCCCTTAATGTCTAGAAGGCAGTCCTCCCCTTCCTTTGGCTTTTACATTCTTTCCACCTCCTTTTCCTCCGTGGTCCCTGAGCCTTGGAGGGTGTGATCAAGGTTGTTTCACTTAGTGCTGAACACAGACACATTCACTGCTTCTCAGCATGTTGATGAGCTTTGAATCTCGCTGGTAGTCCCCACCATCTAAACAGAGAAGCTTCTCTAACCAAAAGTGAGAATAGCATTAATATATGGGCATAAACATAAATATTTAGAGGGCAGTTTGCTGGACATATGATGTCCAATTAGCCAAATAACAGTGTTGTAGTTTTTAGGCTTTTCCAGAATGACTCCCTCTGCCCCCCCCTCAGTGCTGGGGTTACAGGTGTGTGCAACCATGTCCAGTTTTGTTTGTGGGGTGCTGGTTATGATGGGGTAGCCAAACAAATTACAATCTTACCTTGCAGCTTGGATTGTTTTTGTTAGTTTCAAATCTTGAATTTTGGGGGTTCTTCAGAAGACACATCAGTGGAAATTTTGATCTTTGTACCAGTAGTGTGTGTGTGCATGTGTGTGTGCATGCGTGTGTGTGTGTGTGTAAATGAGTTTCTTTGGAGCTCTCGCTGGTCTGTGATGGGGAAAATGTAGACATACTGGTGGGTGCTGAGTATGCCATAAATTAGGCAAAGGAATTAAATTTTGAAGGGATTTTGTGACTCGAAATTCTCTAGAAATTCCATTTCTGATGAGGAAATGCGCAAACAAATATTGGGTCCTCTCATGACCACGTGGTACCCTGTACTGGCCCCAATCTGACCATTAGGAGGCCCATGTAACCTGATGCTCCTGGGCACTTAATTATTTCTTCCTTTTTTAAAAAAAATGTCTATTTATTTATTTGAGAGAAAGAGGGAAGAGAGAGAGAGAGAGAGGGAGGGAGAGGGAGAGAATGGGTGCACCAGGGCCTCCAGCCACTGCAAACGAACTCCAGACACATGTGCCACCTTGTACATCTGGCTTACATAGGTACTGGGAAATCAAACCTGGGTCCTTTGGCTTTGCAGGCAAGCGCCTTAACCACCAAGCCATCTCTCCAGCACTATTTCTTCCCTTTGAGTTTTGACATATATCCCTTTAAAAAAAAAAAGAAGAAGAAGAAGAAGAAGGAAGGAGTAAGGAAGGGATGCATGGGTTGATGGATAGCCGGAGGGCGGAAGGGAGGCATTTCCAGGCAGAGGGAGTGGTTTTGTTCTTTCGGGCCTCACGTGTTGAAGGTGGATTTTCTTCCTTGTGAAAGCTGAAGGAGAGCCTGCGCCCCCTCACCGTATTTCCTAAAAGGCAGATCCCACCCCTGGTCTAGTTGCACCTTTCAGAAGGAACATTGCAGCTCCACACTTACATAGCAGCCAGTGTTCATGAAGGCTTGAACAGAATTTCAAGCTGGCTTGGACAACGTTTATGAACCCAGACTCGAATTCATTCCATTCCATCTGCCCCTTCCAAGCGAGGGCGGGGGACACAGCCAATGATAAAAATAAAAATGTCCCTGGATATGAATTAATGAGATAAAAAGTTGTGACGCTTTCAAAAGAATGAGGCAGGAGTTACCAATTTAGTTCAGGGCAGGAAGGGGTCTCGTCACCTTGGATTCGGAAAGGCCCAAGGGAGGCCACAAAAGTGGGAGGGCCTGGGGTGAACACTCTCTAGAGGGAGCCCCCACCCCACCCCATCACCACAGAAGAAACTGGAGGCTGCGTGGCCCAGCTCAGGTCGCCAGCGTGTTGCAAGTGAGAATGAGGAAGGGTATACGCCACCCATCTCGGCAGGCCCGCTTTCACAGCAGAAGGGATTTGAACAGAGACGAAAAAACAACGTGCAAGTGGTTCTGGATGATGTCACTAAGCTCCAGCAGTCCCATCTGTTGTTTGATTGACACCAAGGATGAGGCGGTGGGGGGTGGGTGGGGGTAGGAGATTGAATTCCAGGTGGCAGGAAACCACAACGTCCCCCCCAACCCCCACCCCGCAGTTTCAAGTTCCCAAGACAGACCTCGGTGCTTGTAACTGGTGAGGGCTTAGGACAGCGCAGAGAAATGTGGACCTGAGCCGTAGACCTGGCACGGGGCCCCTCCCGCCGGCCTTGATCGGGCCCAGATAGCGCCGTCGGTGCCGGTGCCGGGGTCAGGTTCCGGGCCAAGCCGGGTGCATTTTAAGAGGCTGAGCAGCGCTGTCCAGCGCCCGCCACCCACAGCTGGCCTTTGTCTTAGCCCCGGGCTTGGGGCTCTGGCCAGAGGGGCGCGGGGGAGTCGTCCCGGGACCGAGCCGGGGGTCTCTGGGAGAAGGGGGTTCTTGGGGGGAGGTGGCCGGGGGGGGAATGAGGACCCTCCGCGGGGCGCCCCTGCGGCGGCGCTCGGGCTGAGGGACCGGCGGGGCGGAGCGGGGCGCATCGGCCGGGCTCCGGGGCGCTGCGCGGGCTGGACGCTGTCCGCGGTGCTGAAGCGGCGGCCGCGGCGGGGAGGCGGGCCCCGGGCCGCCGGGCGGCACACACCCAATTCGAGGACCGCCCCCCTTCGCCCGGGCTCGGCGCGGCGGTGGCTGCCGGCGCTGCACGGAGATGGACTGAGAGCGCGGCGGCGGGCAGGCGGCGGCGGCGGCGGCAGCTTCCCCATCCCCAGCAGCCTCGGGGCCGGACCCCCATCCACGCTCGAGAGCCCCTCCCTGGGGTGAGTCGGCATGGGCTGAGCAGGGACGGGGCAGGCGCATCCTGGGGCACCAGATCTCTTATTGAGCTTTTCATTTTTTTCCCTTCCTCATTTAAAAAAAAAAAATAAAAATCCCCCTCCCCCAGTCCTGGTCTTGAGTAGCCTATAGGGTTGAGGGCTTGAAGTTTGCCCACCCCTGCACTCATCCTGGTCCTGGGATAGAGGGCAGGATCCCTCTGCTCTCACAAGCCAGTGGACAGACAAAGGGCTTAGAAGAAGTTGGGCAGAATGAAGGAAGCATGCCGTGCTCGCCTTGTGTGCAGCCCGCATTTCAGCACCAAGAAAAGCTGCGTGCCCAGGCTGGTGTCCTAGGAGAGACGCCTTCCCCTCTCTGTGCAGGCTAACGGCCCTAGGAAGCCCAGCTGCTGGAATTCAGCCCAGAGGCCAGCCATCTTTTAGCAGAGGAAGGCAACCTTCAGTCTTCTTTGGGGCTGCAAGCGAGAAGTAAACCTCTTCCCCCTTGCCTCCTTGGGCACCCCAGCTGACATGACCCCAGCTTTCGGAGTGAGGGTCACTTCCATGCACCTAAGTTGTCAAAAGCTGAACTCAAGCAGAGGTGCCCTGGGATGGATACTGGGCAGGCAGTGTGTGTGTGTGTGTGTGTGTGTGTGTGTGTGGTGTATGAGTGTGTGTGAGTGTGTGTGTTCCCAGTATGCAAAGGGGATTTTAAACTCCAGTGGCGACTGTCACAGCAAAAGCCCTTCTCCATTCTGCCTGTGCCTCTGAGTAAGCAGTTTGGGGTCAAGCTGGGAAACTATATCTAGCCAGAGGAGCCTTGGGCCTCCTCAGCCCTTCAAGCTGCCCCCCCTCCTGCCTTGAGCCATCCACTGAAGGGGGAAATGTGTTTAAACTTGATGGGTCACCTCTGCCTTCGATCCTACCAGCAGTCGGTTCCCATCTCCATCACCTGGCAAGGTCAGACAGAGAGACCTCTTAACTCCCAGAGTTGGGTGGATGGGCTGCTGTGGGGGCCGGAGGTGGGTGGGAGGGGGCTACCTAGACAAAAGGCTTTCGTTGTGCTGGGTAGGTAGGGAAATGGAAAAGGGGGAATGGAGGTAGAGGGACCTTCAGCAACCCCGAAAGTCTAGTGTTAAATCCTAAGCTGTATGAGGGTGTGGGGTGCCTATGCTCTAACCCCATGGGTGCAGATGGAACCTCAGAGCCTTGATGGGTTCACCTGGAGGACTGGGATATATGTGGTTTGTTCTGTAAGCTGTCTGCATTGGAAGGAGCTCTGGTAGGCAGCTTCCTTAGACCATCAGATGCCCGCTGGTGCTGATGGCCTGAAGGAGAGGCAGTGAAGACAAGGTGATGCATTGGTCTTAGGGTCACTGTGAGCTGCAGTGGCACTGCAGTCCTAGTGGAAATGTATGCCAAGAATTACTGGCTTAAGGAAGACCACTTGGTGCCCAGGTACCATTTGTCTGTCACCAATGTTTTGTAGAGAGCAAAGGTCACGGTGTGTGTGTATGGGGGTGGTGGTGGTGGTGATGGACGGTCTAATAACAGCACATCTGCTATGTGTTATCCTTGATCATGTTTTTCTAGCCCAAAATATTTGTTTTTACCAGCTATAGAAGCATCTTGTATTTCAGCTAGATGAAGGAACCCCTTTAGAGAATGATTGTCTGGAAGGATGGCTGCCTCATGACTGTACTCTGACGTCCTTGCTGACTTGTTTTGTAAGGAAATATGAAGTCTAGAAATATACTAGCAAGACAGCTAAGCAGCCATTACTTTTGTTTTAGGAGCTTTCCCTGTCATTTGTTCTGAAAAAAAAATTACATTCATAGCTCAAAAGTTTTCCATCGCTAGATCAAGTTGAGAGATGTATGTAATATTTTTAGCATGCTGCATATCTGTAATGTAATCAGGCTACCTATTTTTACCCATACCTCGAGCAACTTAGAACCTCCTTAATAATTAAAGTGGACTCGCATTCTCATCTGTAACTGGAGTACTACTTAGGGTTTCTTAGTCCTAGGTGATAGTGGGTGATGTTTAGTTAGCACTAGGTCTGGCTCGCAGTTTCTGTTCAGAGGTCCTTCACTTGGTCATATCACATAAAATCTGTCTTCATGCTCAGCTACAAAAGGCATGCAAGAAATATGAATGGCACCTTTCAGTTGGATTTCTCGGGGCATAAAATAAAGGTGTCATGATGAATATTTAGCAATACAACCAATTTTATTTTGGTAAAAGCAACTGCCCTTGGGCATCCTTTCTGTACCTCAGATGGAAAGCAGAGAGAGCGGTACCTACTTGGTATGTGAACTCGCAGCATGTGGTGGGCACGTGGATACTTGACGGCAATTCTTAATATCTATTGCCATAGCTTACCTCCATTGGTGTTAGGAGCACTCCTGTGTGTTCAGACAGAATCTCCCAGATTTCTATTTATTTTCGAACTGTGAAGGCCATGGAAGAACGCAGCAGCTAGCCTTGGGATAGCCTGGTCCAGCTGGAGATGTTCCTGAGGTGAGGACTGTCCTTTGGTCAGCTGTCATTCAGGGACCTTTGCTAACAAGAGGAACAGTTCTGTCCAAGAGGATGAGCGCTTTAATACCCAGGGACATAAGGGTCTCTATTCAGAAAAAAAACAAAAAAAAAAAAAAAACAAGCAGGCGTGGTGGCGCACACCTTTAACCCCAGCATTGGGGAGGCAGAAGTAGGAGGATCACCGTGAGTTTGAGGCCACCCTGAGACTACAGAGTGAATTCCAGGTCAGCTTGAGCTAGACCCTACCTCGAAAAACCAAACCAAACCAAACAAAAACAAAACAAAACAAAACCTCCAGGTAAAGCTTTGGAGTAAGGAAGATTTTGCTGCAGGAACAGGCTGCTGTTGTACCCCCTGATCTCTCTCTCTCTCTCTCTCTCTCTCTCTCTCTCTCTCTCTCTCTCTCATGCTTTCTTGCTTTCTCTCACACCTTAGCTCTCTTCTTCTGTCACCAATGTTTTGTAGAGAGCAAAGGTCACATCTTTTCCCATCTTGGTTATGACATCTTGAATTCCTGGTGGCAATAGCAGCTAATACTGGGTTGGTGTTGTTTTGGGTTGGCCAGGCATTCCGGGCAACACCTCACTCACAATTACAGAATAACCCTGTGAGATGAGACCCATTACCATCTTTTTTTTGTTTTGTTTTGTTTTTTTGTTATTTTGTTTTTCGAGGTAAGGTCTCCCTCTAGCCCAGGCTGACCTGGAATTTACTATGTAGTCTCAGGGTGGCCTCCAACTCACGGTGATCCTCCTACCTCTGCCTCCCAAGTGCTGGGATTAAAGGCGTGTGCCACCACGCCCGGCTCCATCCTTTCTTTTTAAATATTTTTTGTTTATTTTTATTTATTTATTTGAGAGTGATAGACAGACAGAGAGAGAAAGAGGCAGATAGATAGGGAGAGAATGGTACACCAGGGCCTCCAGCCAGTGCAGACAAACTCTAGATGCATGCGCCAACTTGTGCATCTGGTTTACATGGGTCCTGGGGAATCGGGCCTCTAACCGGGGTCCTTAGGCTTCACAGGCAAGAACTTAATGACTAAGCCATCTCTCCAACCCCCCCCCCGGCTCCATTCTTTTAAAAATTTTTAGAAATTAGACCTTTGTTTCTTCATGTAAATGAAATTTTTATTTCTTTATTTGAGAGCGACAGACAGAGAGAAAGAGGGAGAGAGAGAGAGAGAATGGGCGCACCAGGGCCTCCAGCCACTGCAAAGGAACTCCAGACACGTGCGCCCCCTTGTGCATCTGGCTAAAGTGGGTCCTGGGGAATCGAGCCTTGAACCGGGGTCAGGTCCTTAGGCTTCACAGGTTCACAGGCAAGTGCTTAACTGCTAAGCCATCACTCCAGCCCTCTATCCTTTTTTTTTTGTTTTTGTTTTGGTTTTTTTTTTTTTTTTTTTTTTTGAGGTAAGGTCTCACTCTAGCCCAGGCTGACCTAGAATTTACTATGTAGTCTCAGGGTAGCCTTGAACTCACAGCAGTCCTCCTGCCTCTGCCTCCCGAATGCTGGGATTAAAGGCAGAGGAAGAGACTAGGCTTAGAGCGGACTGGTCGCAGTACCCAAAGTTAACTTTGGCATGTGCCTCTCCTGCATAACGAGAGGGCTTCACACATGAGCCTGTGACCCCAAATGGGGAGTAACGTGCCATAGTCACCCGACCCCCAGATGCATGATCCAGTTCTCTCTCACCCTGTGTCCAGAGGAAGAAGAGGCATAAGCAGACATTGGGTGATCAGGTGCAGGCAAGTGGATTCACAACTGGGAGGAGTTAGTGCCTGCTCTTTTCTCTTCTGGCCTACTGGATCATCTTGCCACCAGCTTGGGCTCTTGATTCCATGCCCTTGGGTAAGAGTCTGTCTTGGTAAGCTTTGTGGAGAGCCTGAATCGCAGCTGGTCTGTTGGAGAAAGCTTCCCAAGTCCAGGGATCTCGATGGATCCTCTGTGGACATGGCACGGAGCAGGAGAGCCCCCTCTGCCAGCTCCCTCCACCTGGCCTCTGCTGGTGCAGGGGTGCGGTTTGCAGATGGCATCGGTTTCCATCTTCTGGAGTGATGAGATCTCACAAAGGTCATTCAGATGAGGTTCTACTTCCCTTGGCTGGAGGCTTTTCTCTAACCCCACCTGCTGGAGGCTAACAGCCTGGGCACCAGACACTGATATAAAAAGACACGCTTGTTGCCTGTGCACGTGAATCATTTATGAAATGTGTGTGAATCTCTTATAGCTGCTCTGCACACAAGCCTGCCTCAGTGGTTACTTAATGAGCATGCTCGCGAGTCTACTTTATTAATTGAGTGGCATTTTATGATGCTAAACCACGCGCCGCCCTCGCAAGCTCGCACCATTCCCTGGACCGCATCCTCCATACCAGCCCCCATCCTCTGTGTCTCTGACCTTCACCTCAGTCCCTCGCCGTCCCCATGAGCCTCACTCTGTCCTCTTCTGGCCACCCATTTTCCTCCCCTCTTTTCTCTGGGTTACATTCCTGCCCTCAGGCCATGCTGTCATCGCTTTGATTCATCTCATTATTGGCTGCCTTTTTTTTTTTTTTTTTTTTTAACAATATCCTTCAACCTGGCCACCTTCCCACACAGGTCGCCCTCTGAGACTTGCCCTTGTGTGCCTTCGGCAGATGAATCTTTCAGGGACACAAACTCTCCTTTTGTCACAGCAGTCCAGAGAACCCAGATGCCTTGGCCTGGCTTGAAGGGCCTTTCTGCAGACCAGCCCTGTTCCCCACACTGCAAAGCACAGAGTCTCCTGCTCAGTTGACTCTCCTCTGAGCAGCCAGGCCTTAGCTGCATCCCTCTCCTCCCCAACCCCTTCAGGCCCAAGTTGCCACCTTCAAGTCATCTTCCTTCCTTCCCTAGACCTCATCACTCTGGCCCAGCTGCCCATTCACAGGAGGCTTGCTATGATTCATCACCAGTAATGCTGAAGTGAGCACTGCACGTTGACTGTATTCCACCACCTCCTCCAAAAGCATGTTGAAGTCCTAATCCCCCGTATGAGTGGATGTGACCTTATTTGAGAAGGTCTTTGAAGACTTGATCATTAAGATGAAGTCATTCAGGTGATACCTACTGCAATTTGATGGTTGTCTTTATAAGAAGAGGGAAAGTTACTTACACACACACACACACACACACACACACACACACACACGAATACCAAGCAAAAATGCAGAGAGGGCAAGATGGAGGCAAAGGTTGGAGTGACTTGGCAACAAGCCAGGGGATGCCTGGGGCCACAGAAACTGGAAGAGGCAAGGAGAGATCCTCTCCTACAGCATTTGAAGAGAGCACAGCCTTACTGCCATCATAATTTTGGATTTCTTGCATCCAGAACTGTGAGAGAATGAATTTCTGTGTTTTTTTTTTACATTTTATTTTATTTGTATTTATGTATTTGAGAGAGAGAAGGAGAGAGAGAGAGAATGGGCACTCCAGGGCCTTCAGCCACTGCAAACGAACTCCAAATGCCTGTACCACCATGTGCATCTGGCTTACGTGGGTCCTGGGGAATTGAACCTGGGTCCTTTAGCTTTGCAGGCAAGTGCCTTAACTGCTGAGCCATCTTTTCAGCCCGAATTGCTGTGGTTTTTAAGCCTCCCAGGGTTTGGCAGATCTGGGAAATGAATCTGGTGAGTACCCACCTCAAGGTACTGACCATGTTGCAGCGGTGACTGTTGTGCCAAGTCCCCTGACCAGGAGCCAAGACCTCCGGTCACCCAGGAGTCACCCCGAGAACCGCCACAGAAGCTGAGACACTTGAATGTAAAAGCAACAGGTTTCTTTATTGCAAGCCTAGGCCTGGGCTCCATCCCTACAGTCCCGCACAGCGGTAGTGAGGGAGAGAGCCCCTTCCTTTTGGGGGAAGGGGTTCATATAGGAATTCGAACAAAGAAATAGGGGATTGGTTGATTTAAACAGTTCTAATTGGCTTGGGGTTTCAGCAGGCAAAGTTGGGGGCAGGAGCTAGGGGCACTCCAGGCAGATGAGGTAATCTCCATTGTGATGGGTTAAGTAAACAGTGGTATTTTACGACTCCTTGAAGTGGAGATTCCTTAGTTTCTTATCTAAGCAAGTGGTCGGAGGCCGGAGGCCTCCACAGTGGAGTGTTTCTGCAATGTCCTTGAAATGGAGATTCCCCAGAAACTTTAGGGAGAAAGGCAGCAATTGAGCAAGCAAGCAAAGTTTACAGAAGCAGAGGTTAGCACATTAGCCGGCTAGTTCTCTATCTAAGTCAGGCCTGGGTCTTTCTACTTAAAATGGTTATATTTGGCCTTTCAGTGACGAACTGTCTATCAAATCCTTGCGAGTCTGCAGGGAGTGCAGTGGGACAGGAAGCGTAGACAAGGAGGTGTGAGCAAGGGTCTCCTCTAGGCAACCTTTGCTTGAGAGCAGCATCAAGGGCAGCTCCCTCAGGGAGAGGGGCCCATCCCTTGCTCAGAGCTGATCAGGACTCAGCCAAGGAGAGAAGGGCCCATTGAGCAGAGGCCGGGAGAACCAGAGCACAGGGCAAGCCAGGACCAGAAATGGGGGAGTACTGAGGCCCGCAGGGCTTAGCTTCTGGTAGGGGTTTCAACTTGAACATTGTACTGTTGTTATCCAGGAGCCATAGAAGGGGAGTATCAGAGAGAAATGGTAATTTTAGCAAATTGTTCCCAGGATGGATCTGAAGAGGTAAACATGCAAACTGAGGTATCAGAAGTAAGTGGGGAGGGGTGACTGGTCCAGGTGAGCCAGAGAGTTGGGCTTGCAAATGATTTTCAAGGACTTGGGTTCCCTGCATGTAGGAGCTCGAGGAGAGAGAAACCGAGCCACTGGCTCTCAGATGTCCAGTCGATGCCTGGGGACAGAAAGAACTGTCAGAGAGGGAAAGGTGGTCATGAGGGGGCAGAGGAGAGATGCTGGGTTCTGCTGGGACACATTCAGGTGGCTGTGAAGGTCTGGAGCTCCGGGGAAGCATAGACACAAAGAGGCACAGGGCCTGGGCGTGGACACTGTCACACAGGCTGGAGAGAATACGGAGGGGCCGACTCTTGCCTGGGAGTGGGGACAGAGGCAATTGGAGAAACTGGGTGTGTTAGCGAGACTCAGGCCCGCCACAAGAAGGGCCCTGTGGAGGGCTTCAGGCAGGGGTAGTGGGCTCAGGGATGAGTCTGTGCGATAACACAACTATCCTGCTGGCCTTCCTCCATGCCTTTCCTCTCCTTTGCCTACCAAACCCTCTTGCTGCTTCTCCTGACACCTCTCTGGACCCTGCTACCCCAAGCAGGCCCGGGGAGGTGAACACAGGTTGATGCCTGGACACCCCCTTGGGCGCCCTCTCCTAGGTCTTATCCCCAAGCACAGCCTTTACTCCGGAGGTCACTGGTGCTCATGGCCATGAACTTCTGCTAGCAGCCTGGCAGCTGAGGGTGGGTTGAGGCCCGTGGCTTGGTTGGATGACAGGCACCTGAGCCCTTGTCCCCCACACCTGGTTGCAGCTGTGTCCCTTCTTTTCAGGGACCATCGCCATGGGTGGCTCTGCTCCTCCGTCTCATGGGGATTGTGCCACGGGTGCGCCAAATGATCCAGCCCCTCTCTCACTGCTGCCTGCCAGGTTGGTCTGTGTGCACTGATGTGGTGGCTTCTCTCTGTGAACCCTGGGCCCACCTGTCCTCAAACTCACCCCGTACTCAGTCTTCTTGATGCCTGACCTCACACTGTTAGAGCCTAGGAGTTGTGGGCACGCTTGTCCCTATTGTCATTTGTTGGGAAATGATATTTACTCGCAGGAAACACAAGATTGTGAAGTATTTAAATGATTCTAAAATACATAGCACAGAATTTGGCACACCCCCATCCATCTTGCTTTCCTCTCAAGAGAACCACACTGATATTAGTTCAAGCGGTGCTTTTGCAAACCTTTTCAATGTCACATAAAGACAGGTGCACTCCTCCATACGGGCGCATGTATAAATGAGACTATGTCATTTGATTGCTTGCTTTTTCCCTGATCCTCATACATTCTAAAGATCTTTCTTTATGTGTCAGTACATATAGACCCATATCACTTTAAAGTAATGGCATCGAATTCCACAGTGTATCAAAATTTAGTTAACATCCTATTTTAAATCTTTTATTTATTTATTTGGGCCGGGCGTGGTGGCGCACGCCTTTAATCCCAGCACTCGGGAGGCAGAGGTAGGAGGATCGCCGTGAGTTCGAGGCCACCCTGAGACTCTATAGTGAATTCCAGGTCAGCCTGGGCTAGAGAGAAACCCTACCTCGAAAAACCAAAAAAAAAAAAAAATCTTTTATTTATTTATTTGAGAGAGAGAGAGAGGTGCAGGTAGAGAGAGAATGGGGCCTCCAGCCACTGCAAATGAACTCCATACATATGTGCCACCTTGTGCACCTGGCTTAGTTGGCTACTGGGGAACTGAACCTGGGTCTTTAGGCTTTGCAGGCAAATGCCTTAACTGCTAAGCCATCTCTCCAGCCCATAATGTCCCCTTTGATGCATAAGTGGGCTGTTTACATTGTATTACTATTCCAGACAGAGTGCAGTGAACCTTCTTGCGCACGCAGCTCCGTGCATGTGTTTTTATAGCACAGCCTCCTGGGAGTGGAGTTGCTGAATGACAAGGGCATGCATGTGGCAAAGGTCTACAGGCATTATCCAAGTGCCAACCAAAAATAGTGAATAAGTGCGTATTTCCCAGAAATGTGCATTGTCAACTACCACTACATTCTTAAAGTTTTTTGTTGTTGTTGTTTGAGAGGGAGAGAGAGAAGGAGGGAGAGAGGAAGAGGAAGAAGGAAAGAGAGAGAGAGAGGAAGGAAGATAATGGGCTCACCAGGCCCTTTTGCCACTGCAAATGAACTCCAGATGCATATGCCACTGTATGCATCTGGCTTTAGGTGGGTACTCAGGATTTGAACCTGGGTTAAGCAGGCTTTGTAAGCAAGTGCTTTGACCACTGAGCAATCTCTCCAGCCCTCCCTGCACATTCTTTTCACTCTGGTCCTTCAGTGAGATGGACGAACGAAAGGGCATTTCCTTGCTCTATGTTCAATGTCCCGTATGGCCCTTGAGACCAATTCTGTGTTGGTCTGTTTAGACCAGTAGTATGCATTTTGCAAGTTGCCTGTTCATTCCAGTTGGCATCTTACTCTGGAGACTCGTGTGGCTTTGTGATGATGTGCGCAGGCTCCTTCTACTTTGGGTTGTATCTCCTTTGTTGGTTACATATTTTGCAAGCATTTCCATGTTGCATGTCTTTTGACTGTTTCTGGGGGCCACGGCTCTACGAACGCCTGCACGGTACGTTGTAAGATCTGTCCGCCAGAGGTTTGGGAAGGAGCGGAGGAAGTGGAGCGCGTGCTGCATCGTGACCCTTCCCTGAGCTCCTTACTTCGAGCAGAGCCCCTCCCCGTCTGTGCTGCCAGCTGCACAGCGGCGCCGTCCACTCCAGCTGTCCCAGGGATCCCGGGAGCAGCCGTCTTTGACAAGGCTTCATCGCCATTCTGAACTCCACAGTGTATCTAATTCCTTGCTTTGCACTGAGCTGTCTTCCAGCATAGGCCCTGCTTTGGGGAAGGGTTTGGGAGATGCCCCCGATGTGGCTCACTCTTCCTACGTAAGCTCCTGTCTGTGCGGGTGACGTCGCCTTCATGGCTTAGCATGAGGACGTGTATTCGTCAGCTCAGGCTGACAGAACACCACAGACCAGGCAAATTGCAACTGACATTTATTCTCTGTCTTCTGGAGACTAGAAGTCCAAGGTCAACTTGTTGGCAGGTTTGGTTTCTTCTGAGGCCAATCTTTCTTGACTTGCTTTTTTTTTTTTTTTTTTTTTGAGGTAGGGTCTCACTCTAGTCCAGTCTGACCTGGAATTCACTATGTAGTCTCAGGATGGCCTTGAGCTCATGGCGATCCTCCTACCTCTGCCTCCCTAGTGCTGGGATTAAAGGTGTGCGCCACCACTCTTGGCTTGACTTGCTTTTATTTATGAGAGAGAGAGAGAGAGAATTGGCGTGTCAGGGCTTGACTTACTTTTTTGCTGTGTCCTCGTGGGTCTGTCCCTCAGTCTGTATGTCTGTGTTCCAGTTTCCCCTTCGTAGGTCACCAATCATATTGGATTAAGCCTCCTTCTATGATGTCATTTTACTGGAAATGTCTCATTAAATATGGTTATCTCTGAGGAGTTCCATTCTGAGGTACTGGAGGGGTTGGACTTGCACATGGGCATTTGAGGACCTACAGTTCACCCTAGAACTGACAGGTAGCTCCATGTCTGGGTGAGGACCCTGGATGTGAGGCTCAGAAAGACCCCTGTACTTGCTTGAAGTCATCCAGCGACTTGACCGGCCTGACTTCCTGCTCATTGGTTGATGGCATTGGCCTTACTGCCCATGGACTCCGAACACCCTCCCTGAGCAGGGAACCTATTCCCTGAAGAATCTTTTCTTGCCTCTTTTTCTTCTTGGGAAGGGACTTCAAATACTAATTCAGTTGACTGAATGGGGCTTGTTGTCCTTTGTTACTGTAGGAAAGACTGCGCAGAAAAGCAAGTGGTATTTGGAATACAGGAAATGGCCCAGTGACCTCAGAGCCTCACAAAGCTACCTTTGATTTTTATACACTCCTTTCTCTTCCCCTCTCTTTACATAGATATTTTCCATCCTTGGCATCCTTTTAAACAGGCTACTTCATGTTCTGCCCTTTCTCACCCTGCCACTATAGCTAACAGTTTCTCCGTCTATAATCATTTTAATGGCTGTGTAATATTCCATAGACTGGACGTACCCTTAATGTTTTGATTCATCTTTCAATTGTTGAGCATTTGAGTCTCCCATTTGCGCTATCACAGATAATGGTGCAATGAGCATCTTTGTACAGAAAGCTTTTCGCTTCTCTTGAATTATTTCCTGAGGGGAAACTCGCAGGAGTTGTATTATTACGTTCAGGACCACAGCAGCAATATGGCCCTCGTGATTTGCTATAATGTCCTTTATGGAATGAGTCTACTGATGTCCCACACCATCAGTGAGTGCTCATAATCTCACGGTTAATAACTAAATACATTTTAATATACTTAAAAGGGCACATCAGCCTGTTAATTTGTACCGTTTTAATGACTAACAAAGAGTGATATTCTGCAATAGGTTGGTGTTCTCAACTCTTGTCATTTTCTTTTAAAATTAAAAAAAAGTAAGGGCTGGAGAGATGGCTCAGTGGTTAAGGCACTTGCCTGCAGAGTCTAATGACTCATTTCATTCCCCAGAATCCATGTAAAGCCAGATGCACAACATAGCACATGTGTCTGGAGTTCGTTTGCAGTGGCTGGAGGCCCTGGCATGACCATTGTCTCTGTCTTCTATCAATCTCTCTCTGCTTGCAAATAAATATATATCTAAAAGAAATAGATCTGGGGCTGGAGAGGTGGCTTACCAGTTAAGGCACTTGCCTGGGAAGCCTAAGGTCTCAGGTTCGATTCCCCAGTACCCATATAAGCCAGATGCACAACGTGGTGCATGCGTCTTGAGTTCATTTGCAGTAGCTAGAGGCCCTGGCATGCCCATTCTCTCTCTCTCAAGTAAATAAAATGTTTAAAAAAAGCAGATCTAAAAAAAAGTAATCATTGAAGACTAAGCAAGTGGGCAGCCATCCTTCTGGAATTCCGGTTCTTTGACTGACTGACTGCCGTGAGGGATTTGTTAGTGAAATGAATATTTAAGCTCTAAGAAGCAAAAGACACTTTAGTTAGGAACTGACATACCCAACTGGTGGAAGCTGTGATGAGGCCAGTGTCCTTGGAGTTCCCTGGTGACACTGACCATACTGTGTACCTGGTCCTCCAGGAGATATGGCCTTAGGCAAGCAGCCCCTCCCAGTATCCCTTTCTGCCCACCAGCAATACCAGGATGTAGGGCAAAACTGGGACCCAGACACTGTCTCTAGCTCTTCCCTTTTTTCAAACCAATTCGAATGTTGCATTCTTCCTCATCTTATTTTTTTTTTTTGAGGCATGCCCAACAGACTACCTTTTTAAAATTTTTATTTATTTATTAGAGAGAGAGGGAGAGAGAAAGATAGTGAAAATGGGTGCACCAGGGCTTCCAGCCACTGTAAATGAACTCCAGACGCAGGCACCACCATGTACATCTGGCTTATGTGGGACCTGGAGAATCGAACCTGGGTCCTTAGGCTTCGCAGGCATGTGCCTTAACCATTAAGCCATCTCTCCAGCCCACAGACTGCTTTTTGTTTGTTTGTTTGTTTTGTTTTTTTGAGGTAGGGTCTCACTGTAGCTCAGGCTCACCTGGAATTCACTATGTAGTCTCAGGGTGGCCTCCAACTCATGGTGATCCTCCTACCTCTGCCAGACTGCCTTTTCTTTATGCAAGAGTGAGAGAGAGAATTGGCATGCCAGGGCCTCCAACCACTGCAATCAACTCCAGATGCACGCGCCCCCTTGTGCTCATGTGTGACTGTGTGCACTTCAGTCACTGTGCATCTGGTTTATGTGGGACCTGGAAGGTAGAACAGGAGTCCTTAGGCTTCACAGGCAAGCACCTTAACTGCTAAACCATCTGTGCCGCCCTTATCCTGTTTTTTAAAATATTTCATTCATTTATTTTCATTTATTTTAGAGAGAGAAAGAGAGGCACACCAGGGCCTCTAGCCACTGCAGACAAACTCCAGACACATGACTACTTGGTGCATCTGGCTTACATGGGTACTGGGGAATAAAACCCAGACCCTTAGGCTTTGCAGGCAAGCGTCTTAACCGCTGAGCAATCTCTCTAGCCCCAATTTTTTTTTAGTTTAAAATAATGTGTGATAAGTTGAATTTTTTCCTTAGAAGTTTATTTTAATTGCCTAGCAACCCATTCTCATAAATTGCTCTTGAATCAATTCTTTGACTTCTGCACAGGATCATTTATTAATGAGAATGGCAGCCAGCACCTATGTGCGGCTATTCTTAGAACATTACTGCCTTTGAGGGCTTCATTCTTAAGATAGCCCCACAGGGCATGCTCTCTCTATCTCCCTCTCTCCCTCTCTCTCTCTCCCTCTTGATCTCTCTAAAATAATAATTTTTAAAAAGCCCCAAGGGAATTCACATGTGCAATGGACCCTTGGCGCCCGTAGGCCCCAGCCCTTCAGTTAATGAGACTTGAGACCCAAAGGGGGAGCCACAGGTTCCCAAGGCCTACAGTGGTTGAAGGCTGTGGCCAGCTGAGGTCGAGAAGCCACCATCAGACCTTGCACCCACGGGACTCAAGGTCTTCCTCGCTTGGGGACTGTTCTGTCAAGAGCGAGGAGAAAGGAGTGTGTGTAGAGGAGAAGGGGGTTGCAGGCGGTGTGCGGCTGGAAGGCAGACTTGAGAGAGTAGCAGTGGAAGGTGAGAGGAGGTGTGGTGTGACTGGCTGGGCCAGAGGGGAGGGTTCTCGGCGAGTGACTCAGCTGCTTCCCGGCAGCCCCCTCATTGATCTTGTGTCTTGTCATTGAACGAGTCACTGCTGTGCTGGTTCATTCATGATCACCTGCCATGCCCTGGGTCACACTGCAGGCTAGAGACGGTGAGAAGAGGCCATCATCTCTGCTCTCAGAGGGTTGGTGCACAGTCTGGTGCAGGAGACAGACAATGCACGGAGCCTCAGCAGGGCAAGCTAGACCCCGGCGAAGAAAGAAGTTCAGACCTCAGGAAACTGGTCTGGAGTCTACTGCTTTTAGTTGAACATGTCTGCTTATATGCACGGTTTTTACTCAATTATAAATAAATTGTTTTATTTGCCTCCCCCTACCTCAACCTCCTTTGGGCATTTTTTTCTTTTCTTTTTTTTTTTTTTTTTTTTCGAGGTAGGGTCTCACTCTAGCTCAGGCTGACCTGGAATTCACTATGTACTCTCAGGGTAGCCTCGAACTCATGGTGATCCTCCTACCTCTGCCTCCCAAGTGCTGGGATTAAAGGCGTGCGCCACCACGCCCAGCTGAAACCAAACTCTTGACAGTGACAGCTCAGCGCCATTGATGAGGACGGCGGTCAGGAGGTTAGAGGGAGGCTTTGGCTGCCTCCAGCATGGGCGGCTCAGTATTTGGGGTGAGTGGACCTCAGTGTGGATTTGAGGCCACCTTGAAGGTGTTTGTGGTCAACACTGGCATTGTACGGGAGATACCCAAGATGTATGGGCATAGGTGGGGCTCAGGAGGGCATCTGGGGCTCGGTCTCACCATATAGGACAGGAGGGAACAACTGACAGAACTACTGAAATTACCCAGCTGGCATCTTGTGCTGGGTCCCTTTGCCTCCCTGGCTGCCTGGTCACCTGACCCTTCAGCCAACATATCTTCTTTAAAAAAAAAAAGTTTATTTATTTACTTATGAGAGGCAGAGAGAGAATGGGTGCACCAGGGCCTCCAGCCACTGCAAACGAACTCCAAATGCATGGACCACCTGGTGCACCTGGCTTACATGGGTTCTGGGGAGTCAAACCTGGGTCCTTAGTCTTCACAGGCAAGCATCTTAACCACTAAGCCATCTCTCCAGCCCCTACATATCGTCTTTAAAATATTATTATTATTTATTTATTTGGGAGAGAGAGAGAGAGAGAAAGAGTCAGATCGAGAGAGAGAGAAAGAGGGAGGATGGGTGTGCCAGGGCCACAAACTCAAGATGCATGCACCACCTTGTGCATCTGGCTTATGTGTGTCCTGGGGAATTGAACCTGGTTCCTTTGGACTTGCAGGCAAGTGTCTTAACCACTAAGCCATCTCTCCAGCCCCCAAAATGCCTCCTTTAAGGACTCATTGATTCCCTTTTGGCTACCTGTTCAATTAGGATGTAGACTTTTAATCATTTCACATGAGCAGAATCTGATTATGTATATATATATATACATACATACATATATATATGTATGTATATGTATGTATATATACATATATATGTATATATATATATAGGTTTTTTGAAGTAGGGTCTCCCTCTAGCCCAGGCTGACCTGGAATTCACTGTGCAGTCTCAAGGTGGCCTTTAACTCATGGTGATCCTCCTACCTCTGCCTCCCGAGTGCTGGAATTAAGGGCGTGTGCCACCACACCCGGTGATAATATTTTTATTTATGTGTGTGTGTGTGTGTGAGAGAGAGAGAGAGAGAGAACACACACACACGGGTATGCCAGGGCCTCTTGCCACTACAGACAGACTCCAGATGCATGCACCAGTTTGTGCATCTGGCTTTACATGGGTACTGGGGAATCCAACCTGGGCTGTCAAGATTTGCAAGCAGGTGCCTTTAACCACTAAGCCACCTCCCTAGCCCAGAATCTGATAATATTTTGATGTGACTTTCAGTGCAAAATAATTATGTAGACAGAGTGTGTATGTGTGTGCTTTAATGTGACTGCAAGGTTTTCTTCTGTCATTTTTCGTTACCATTTAACTTTCTTTTTTCTTTTTCTTTTTCTTTTTGGGTTTTTGAGGTAGGGTCTCACTCTAGCTCAGGCTGACCTGGAATTCACTATGCTGGGATTAAAGGCATGTGCCACCACGCCTGGGTTTATTTATATTTATTTATTTATTTATTTATTTATTTATTTATTGAGGTAGGATTTCACTCTAGCCCAGGCTGACCTGGAATTCACTATGTAGTCTCAGGGTGGCCTCAAACTCACAGTGATCCTCCCACCTCTGCCTCCCAAGTGCTAGGATTAAGGGCGTGCGCCACTATGCCTGGTCATTTTACTTCGTTTTGTGGATGGGTCTTATGCCCTGGCACCTCGGGTACACAGCTATAAGCCCAGGGCAGTACTAGGTGAGGACAGGTGGACAGTGGGGATAGGCAAGGCATTAGTGCCTGTGTGAGGATGGTACACAGGACTGAGCTCCCCTCCTCTTCCTAGCTCTCTGGACAGGGGGCACAACTCTGTCAGAAAGATGCTTCCAGCTTCCATGAAACTTAACAGTATGTACTTTAAATATCCTGCATTGACTTTGTTCCTGTACACACACATGCTTAAAAGACTGCCGGTAAGTTGGGCACAGAGGGACTGCCCACAGTTCTAGCTACTGTGGAAGCTGAGGCAGGAGGATTGTTTGAGCTTAGGAATTTCAAAGCCAGCTTAACTCTGTCTCAAAAAAATAAAAAAGATTGCCTGTATGTTTCTGGACATTTCACCAAAGCATTCAAAAAGCTACTCCACCACCCTTAAAAAAAAAAAAAATATATATATATATATATATATACATATACATGTATATGTGTGTGTTTATTTATTTATTTATTTGCAAGTAGAGAGAGATAGAAGAGAGACAGACAGAGAGAATGGGCACACCAGGGCCTCCAGCAACTGCAGACGGACTCCAGACACATGTGCTACTTTGTGCATCTGGTTTTATGTGGATACCAGGGAATCGATCCTGGGTCATTGGGCTTTGCAGGCAGACGTTGTAACTGCTGAGCCATCTCTCCAGCCCACATCCTTTTGTTTTGCTTATGAGGCCTCAGCTGCTCTGAGGGGGAGTATGCTGCTTAAGGGACCCCGCGGAGCAGCGTGACCTTTTAGAACAGGCAGGAAATGCAGTGCAGCACAGGCCCCCCCCCCAACCTGGTGCTCAGTGGGTGGTGTAGTCAGCTCCGTGTTGCTGGGATTGAACATCCAAATCAGGCACAGTTTATGGGAGGTTCAAGTTTACAGATCCAGGGAAAGTTCCATCAGTGGCGGGAGAAACTTCCTCCACATGTCCAAGCAGAGAGGAGAATTGCAGCAAGCCAAAACACCAGCATCAGCACCCACCCCCCAAAAGCAGCAAGGGACCCCAGCAGAGCTCAGACTGCTCCAAACACCTTTGGGCTGGAAATCAGATCTGCCCCCAAACACATCTTAGGACTGGACCCCAGGGTCCACCCCCAGTGACACGTCCTCCAGCCAGGCAGCTAGAGACCCCTACTATAAGCTTTAAGAAAACACCTGAGTCTATGGAGGACATGCATTCAAAGTACCACAGTTGAGAACATCCAATCATTATCAGGCTCTTCATTTTGTAGCCAGAAAACCAAGGCCAGAGTGGTTGGTTAAATACCTCATATTCCTAGACCAGTGACTCTCCTCCCATGGCTGAGGGTGAATTCTCCAGGAAGCACCCCACTGCTTCAAAAGCTTGCAAGGAAACCCTGCTTTCCCTGAGTCTCTTAGCAGTTAAAACAGGAACTCGGGGCTGGAGAGATGGCTTAGCGGTTAAGGTGCTTGCCTGCAAAGCCTAAGTACCCAGGTTCGATTCTCCAAGACCCATATAAGCCAGGTGCACAATGTGGTACAGTGTTAGGAGTTTGTTTGCAGTGGCTGGATGCCCTGAGCACCCATATTCATTTTCTATCTCTCTCTCACTCTCCCTCCCTCCCTCCTATCCTCCCTCCCTCTTTCTAAAAACAAAACAAAACAAAACAAAACAAAAAAACCAAGAACTCGGTGGTGGTGTATTTGAAAAGCCTTTAAATTGGTGAGAATAGATTAATTTAATAAATGAAGTTTGATGAATCCCATTGACTGGGCTCTTGTGACGTGGTGGTTTTAGGTGGGCCATTATTAGCCAAGAAGTGATAGCAAAACTGCTATATGGTACTCTACTGGGAAAGATAGGAAGGACAGAGACAAGGGACCCATGGCGCAAGTCCAGCCAAGGAGTGGGATAGGACTGGCCGGGGCTGGGGCTATGTGTAAGCCAGGCCATCACTGTAGCAGCGGTGGGGGGAAGGGCGGGGCATAAGGTAGAGGAGGCTATAACGTCATGGAAATCTGTGGGGACTTAAGAGGGCTTGAATTTGACACTGAATCTTTTTTTTTTATTTTTTTTTTTTTTGTGGGAGGCTGTTAAATTACTGGATACATCAGTAGTCAGCCAGTGTGGGAGTAGGGAGACTTGCTGAAAAGCTTTGTAGGAGTCGGCAGGTAAGATGAGAGGGTGTGGGGGGCGGGGCGGGGCTGTGGGCAATAGTCAAGGTGATGGAGAATAACGAACTGACTATGCTCCGTGGGTCCAGACGGCCGTCGGGACGTGCTGACCGAGTGGACGTGCGTGTGCAAGGCCAGCGAGTCAAGGAGGACTCCAGAGTTTCTGGCGGGACAACTGGGAGCGTGGCGCTGCCAGCTTGATGGGGAGAGGGGGCGGGGAGAAGGGCGAAAAGGTTGTGGGGAACCACCACCTTGCATTTGGGCAGCTGGATTTGTGCTTTTTTTTTTTTTTTTTTGCACCTAATACCCCACGGAGAAAAGTCCCGCAGGCCGCTGGACAGGGGCATACGTGTCTACAGAGAGGTCTGAGCAGAGGCAGATGTCCCCAGATGCCCGCAGTTGCCAAGGCTCCCTGGGGCTCCTGCCTGTAGCGTTCATCCAGGAAGGTGGCCAGGTGGCCTCAGGTGGCCCGACACAGGTGCTGCAGGAAAGTCCCGTAATTTCTTGGAATCTCCGTCAGGCCCCGGGCATCCCCCATGTCCCACGTGCCCCGATCTCTCCCAAGGGCATCCCTCCTTTGAAATGAAGCAGGAGCCTGCTGCTAATGCTGCTGCTGCTGCAGGGGGCGGCACCTCGGCTCGGGTTTTCGCGTTCCAAGTGACGTGGACATGGGAAGCCCTCCCTGCTCCCAGCTCGGGGTGCTCCCGGGGTCGCCCGGGCCTGGCGCGCGCGCGCGCGGGCGGAGGAGGCTGCGCTCCTGGGGGAGAAGGAGGAGGAGGCCGGGCTGGCCACCCCCGCGGGGCGTTCGGCTCCCTCCCGCGGCGCCGACGGGGTTAACGGGGCTCGGGCCACCGGGCTGGCGACAGTGGTGCATTGTGGTACCGCGACGCCGGGGACCCCGCCGCCGCCTCCGCCGGGCGGCCCTCCGCGCTGCGCGGCCGTCTCCTGGGACCTCCCGCCCGCCAGGCACCATGTAGCGCCCGGCCGCTGCGAGGCGGCCCCGCCGCGGGGATGAAGGGTCGCGGCTGCTGGGAGACGGCCTCCTCGGTGCGCTCCTTCTGCAGCTCGGGCTGCCTGAATAAATTTCAGAAGGGTTAGTGCCGGCTGGCTCCCCACGCGCGCGCGCGCACGCACTGCTGCAGCTGCATGACCCGTCCACGCGAGCCTCTGATGTCACCCCCTGGCGGCGTGGGGGCCTCGGGGAGCCTGGGGGGGAACCCCTTGTCTCCGCATCGCCGCCGGCATGCGCAGCGCGCCTTTTGGAAAGGGGGTGGCGGATGGAGATGTGGGGAGCTCGTTAACATCTGCCAAAAAAAAAAAAAAACCCGAAAAAGAATAAAGAAAGGAAAGAAGGACCCAGATGCTTCTAGAAAGAGAAGGGGGATACCCTTCTTCCTCAGAGGATTTGGGGTTCCCCCAGTTACCGGGCTGGCGACAGTGGTGCATTGTGGTACCACGACCCTCAAGTCCCGGGACAGCAGGCAGAATCCTGTTCTTGAGGGTCTCACCCAGGGTCTAGGCTTTTCCCCACTGCAGGACTCTCCCTGACTGCCCAGTGGTGGAGGCCTGGGTTTCAGCAAGGGCAGCTCCAGAGTGCCCTTCCCCCACATTGGTCCAGAGTGACTGAAACCCGGGGTTGGGGAGGGGTAGGGAGGGGAACTTGCCTTCCTGCATGCGTGGAGAGGGGCCAGCTGCTGCAAGGGGAACCCCTCTAGGCTGTCTTAGGCCTGTGGTTCCGGACCCTTGAAACTTTCTCTATTGGAGACTTTTGCCTTGAGTTGTAACCGGCTGCTTTGCCTGGATGAGTTTCTGTTGTAAATGTGAATCTCTTTGGGAAAATCAGAATTCTTTAATCCCGTGAACCTAACAGACACCAGGGGCGGCTAGTGGCACTTAACATGGCTTGATTAGAAGCAGCGTCTTGTAGAGATTAACGCTCTTTGACTTGTGATTACCTTTGCTTGCAGTGACTGGCTGGCGCTGATGGCTTCAAGGGGCTCTGGCCCGTGCCTGCTTTCTCCGGAGTTGCAGGCACCAAGCCTCAGCCTGGGAGTCACGGGTACTATGTTCAGTCACCGGGGTTCTCCTGAACACAGGTACAGAGAGATTGATGTTCAACGTTAGTGACTTACTCCATGAGGAGCTGGTATGAGGATCAAGAAACTTGCAAGCGCATTTCGTTGAGCGTGTGTTTTCTGGACTTAGAAGATTGGACTTTGTTTCCACTTTTTATTTTTGATGTAGTGGCATTTCTAGGGCCGTTATATATGCTTTATGCAAAGCTAAATGATGATTCCGTTATCAATTTACATGAATTTATTCAGAGGGTGAATTTTGGGGTCACTAAAACAAAGAAAACGTGTATCAGATGTTAAATTGGTTTTCTTCCATTGGTCCATAGAGCCGTTTTCAGTTGCTGTTATGTGAATGGTTCGTGGCTAAGAGTGATGTCTGCTTGCTTTCTACTTGGTTGTTATAGAAATGTAAACTTTTGTCTGGAAGTACAGGTGTGACCAGGGCAGGTCTGAGGTGACCTCTGATTGCCAAGGCCTTCTGGACCAGCTTTCCGTCTCTGTCCTCCTGTCAGGATGATCCTGGGGGAGAGGAAACTCAGAGTTGTGTGCGGTGGGCAGAGCGCTTAGGACAGTAGAACTGCTGCATGAACAGGGGCGTGTCCTCGAGGTGCTCTGTGTGAGAGGGTGGCCCTAGGAAGGCCAGAACAGAGCTTTTCAGACAAACTAGTAATCTCAGATTTTTAAAAAATATTTTATTTATTTATTTGCAAGGGGAGAGAGAGAGAGAGAAGAGAAAGAGAATGGATCTCTTGCCACTACAAACGCACTTCAGGTGCGTGCACTGCTTTGCATGTCTACTTTTACATGGGTACTGGGGAATTGAACCCAGGCTGTCAAGCTTTGCAAGCAAGTGCTTTTAACCACTGAGCCATCTCTCCAGGCCCAGTCTCAGTTCCTCAAAAAAATTTTTTTATTATTTGCAAGCAGAGAGAGAGAGAGGAGACAGAGAGAGAGAGAGAGAGAGAGAGAGAGAGAGAGAGAGAATGGGTGCACCAGGGCCTCCAGCCACTGCAAACTCCAGATGCATGTGCCACTGTGCATCTGGCTTTATGTGGGGACTGGAGAATTGAAACCAGATTGTTAGGCTTTGTAGGAAAGTGTCTTAACCATTAAGCCATCTTTCCAGCCTCAATCTCAGTTTTTACAGGTTGGTAGTGCCTACTAAAAGGACAGGAATAAGGAGCCCCACTCCCCAGTGATGCAGGAGGCCTGGTTGGCATCAGCTTTGGGACGTTGGTGCCTCCCCACCATGCGGGTGTAGGACCCCACCCCCAGCACAGACAGAGGGAGTTTAGACACCACGAAAGGCGTTGACATGAGGGGTTAGCACTCCAGACAAGCTACTCCCTGAGGACGAGGTCCCAGTGAAACGACATCACATACCCTAGTCCTTTGTTGGAGGGAAAGGAGGAACTGGACCTGTTGCCTGCCGCAGGGCCAAGAGCTACAGTCTAGTCTGACCAGCTCAGTGACGGGACAGCATGGCTTGTGGAGGCGACTGCCACGGTCTGCTATGCTGGGGACCCCATGTTGTCACTGCATCAGTAGGAGTAGAAGACCTACGACCACCAACATGGTCAAGAAAGAGACCTAGGGTCTTGTCCTGACTTACAGTCAGGCCACCTGCCCCTTGATAAAGAGAGAAAGGTGTCACTTGAAGATGGCTCCAGAGGGCCAGTACCCTATAACCCCGCAGCCCTAGGCATGTTCGGTGTAACCCCAGGGAGTCTGTGGCAGGATGCTGGTCCTGAGCAAGCCACTGCCTGACCTTTGGTTGACTTCCAAGACTTTTGGATCCTTAGTTCCCTCATTTGAAAGACCGTAGCATGAAACCCCATCATAGGTATGTCACGTGTGGGGACCTCTGCTTACCTTTAGCATGAGGTGTTCCAAGACACACAGGCGGAAGTGGGACCCACACCAGCTCAGTCAGATGAATGGATCAAGGGCAGGGAAGAATGGGTCGGGCATCTTCTGGACTCTCGGGGCTGGCCTGGGTGGAGGCAGTTGATGGGACTCATTCTCTGAGGCAGAACCTTAGAGCCTGAGGAATGTAGACTGTGGTAATGTTAGAAGAGAGAGAGTCCTTGTCACAAGAAAGGCTAAACGACAGGGGGAAGTTTCGAATGTCCCAGTGCTTTTACAGCAAAGAGAACAGTCAATGATAGAAAAGACAGACCATTTCTTCCTCTCTGTTTAGCAAAACAAAAGAAAAGAAAATCTGGCAAACAGTATTTGTCAGTTGTTCATTCAGCTCTCAAAGATGTGGAGGGCAGTGTCCCCAGCCAGGGGAAAGGAGTCCGGCTGACAGGGGCTGGAGGTAGTGGACGCCCGCTGGTCTCATTACCTGCCCAGCTTCCTTCTGACCCTCTCCTGGGAAGGAGCAAAGGTCCAAACAGAGCCCTGTGGCTGGACTTGCGCCCACAGGCACTAATCATTCCAAGTGAAATATTCGGGGGAGGGGCACTGCCCATGGGCAACAAGGGGAGGAGGTGGGCAGGGAGGACGCCTTGCAGTCAGGTAGCTACAGGTGTCCTCAGTAAGGGAGCAGAGCAGGGGAGCTGAGGGGGTACCACGTAAGCGTTCCTGAGTGGGTGAGTGAGCTTTTACTGTGTCCAAGGGAGAGGAAGAGGGCACGGCGGTAAAGGAGGAGGGAGGTGGGTAGAGACGGGCACAGCACACTTCCCAGCACAACACTCTGCCTCCACCTGTGGCACTCCTGAGCCCTGGATGCCCAGTGGTCGCAGTGGCTGGATCGTGAGGGCTGCAAGGCTCAGAGAGGAAAGAGACGAGGAAGGGAGCGTCATGGTGGTGTGCAGCCACAGCCCCGCGTCTCTGAGCATGGCGTGACAAAGCTGCGACAGGATTGGGGCTGCTCTGACCTTGCAGCCGGGGTTCTGTTGCCATTAGTGAGCCCGTGGAGTTCAGGGAATGTGGCGCACTCCCTGGTGGCAGTGACGGGCCCACTTTGAGCCTGGACAAACTCCTTACAACCCTTTTTCACTTACCCTAAGACTGTTGTAATATATTGATTTGTCTGCTCTTTTTCTTCCATTTACTGGACATGTATTACAATAAAAACAAATCTCCAGTGTCCAGTGTAATTGGTGCCCCCTGCCCGGGGTTGTGCATTATACAGCCTGTTCAACGATATGCTATAGCACCCGTATTATAAACTTTATTAGAATCTACATTTGGCTGGCCCTCAGGAAAACACAGTGATCAGTATTGTCTCTAAGCAAAGAGAGGGCTGCCTGGGTGCCAAGTCTTGCAAGACAGGTGACCCCCATAAAGGACTCAAGGTAGGAACAGGGCTCAGAAGAGCCCCGGGAGGCCAAGCGTGGAGGCCATCAGAGTGGCCAGCAAAATGGGGAGAGGGGTGCCGTCTAAGTCTGTCTGAACAGGGGTGAGCTTGGACTGAGGCTGGGACTCAGGGGTCTGCTGCAGGGACGTCATCCTCTGACCTCTCTGGGGAGCATCCCTATAGGGCAGGGAACTGCCCACGGTAGACATGATTCAGGCTCAGCCGCCTGGCTTTCCTGTAAAGTGCCCGTCAGCTCACGCTGGCAGCACACCTGATCCAGTAAATGAACAATATGAATAAAGATGAAGTCATGGGCTTCAGGCTGCCAAAGATAAATTTCCTTTCACGTCCCATTTCCTCCCTGTGACGCACGTGTTGGATGGTGAATGCTGTCGTACGTCTGCAGAAACAGTAGCTGTCCTCACTGAGTGCCATGCTGGGCCGGAAGAAAGCCACAGACATGGGTTTGGCCGCCCCACCTGGACAGCACCCTGGGGCTACTGGACAGCGTGTATTCCGGGGAGGACCCTCTTTAGCCACCTGATGGTTATACATTGCTTAGAGACCCTCAGGCCTACCTCTTCCCAACCCCTTAATTCTTATGCTTTGTTTTTGGCCAAACTCACTGAAGTTCTGCTGAGCTGACCCTCTGTGCCCTGAACATCAAGTTTTTTTGAAAAAATAAAATAAAATATATTTAATTGAGAGAGAGGCAGAGAGAGAGAGAGAGAATGGGCACATCAGGGCCTCCAGCCACTGCAAATGAACTCCAGATGCATGCACAGCCTTGTGCATCTGGCTTACATGGCTACTGGGGAATAGAACCTGGGTCCTTAAGGCTCCACAGGCAAGCGCCTTAACCGCTAAGCCATTTCTTCAGCCCAGATTTTCTTTTTTCTAAACTTAAAAAAAAAATTATTTAATTATTTAAGAGAGAGAGAGATAGAAAGAGAATGGACACACCAGGTTCCTCTAGCCACTGCAAACAAACTCCAGATGCATGTACCACCTTGTGCATCTGGCTTACATGGGTACTGGGGAATAGAACCTGGGTCCTTGGGCTTCACAGGCAAGTGCCTTAACCACTAAGTCATCTCTCCAGTCCTCCTTTTTTTTTGTTTTTTGTTTGTTTGTTTTTTTGTTTGTTTGTTTTTGTTTTTGTTTTTCGAGGTAGGGTTTCACTCCAGCCCAGGCTGACCTGGAATTCGCTATGTAGTCTTAGGGCAGTCTTGAACTGACGGCGATCCTCCTGTATCTGCCTCCCGAGTGCTGGGACTAAAGGTGTGCACCACCACACCTGGCCCCCTCTGTTGTTTTTAAGAATGACTTAGTGTTAAGGCAATAATTCTAGGTGTTCAAGGTTAAGGGGGTTTCTATAACTCAGTCATCCCTCATGATACTGTAGTTTGGTTTCTGTTTTTCCTGCACGTGAGCATCCTTTTACATCGCTGGGATTTAAAACCGTTTCCCATGGCTGTACATCTTGCACACTTCCCCACGTGACTGCAGTCTTGATCCCATTGAGTGGCGGTGGGACGCCTCTTCCTTCTGTTGACACATTCTTCTCAGAGTCTCACCACAGCCAAACTGCTGCCTGAGCATCTTTGGCATGTAAAAATTTTCATTTGTGCTTCTTTCTGGGACAGACTCCCCTAGAGTGCGATCGATGAATCAAAGTGTGTGAACGTTTCCCTCTGGCACCCCAGTCTTCTGCCAAAACTGGTTCACAGTGCTTGAGGCTGGGTGGGTGTGGACAGCAGCTTCTTGACCACTTGTGCTCTGGGGGGATACAGTTGCTTTTGGTGTTTGTTTTGAGACAGGACCTCACAGTGGACCCCAGGCTGTCCTGGAGCTCATGAGTTCCAGCCTCAGCCTCGCCAGTATAGGGTTACTGATGTGTGCACCAGGCGCCCAGTTTGATGCAGGCATTAAATGCTGCCTTGTTAACGTCTTAACTTGCATTTGATGAATAAAAAGGACGACGTGGGCCGGAGGAGTAGCTCGGTGGTAGAGACTTGCCGAGCACGTGGGAGGACCTGGGTTCTATTCGCAGCCTCAAGACAAAGCAAAGAAGGAGTTGTTCCCACTAGTTCAGCCACTTGGGGGGACCCTGCCTGGCTTGTCAGCTGCCTTCCCCCCCACCACCACCCTGCCCTTTCAATAAGAGTTAGACATGGAGCTGGTATCTGCTGTGCTTGGCCACAACCAAGCCACACAGGACTTCTCTGGATCCTGACACTGACTCACTGTCCCCAGGAATTTGGACTCAGAGAAGTTGTCGCCTGCCGCATAACTTGTGGAACCCAGTGCAAAATAAAAATGCAGGGTCCCTCTTTCCCAGCCTGATTGCATATTATGATTTTTAAAAAACCTTTAAGTCCTTCACTATTTCTTTTATTATTATTATTTTTTAGAGAGAGTGAGAGAGGGAGGGAGAATTGACGCCCCAGGGCCTCAGCCACTGCAATCGAACTCAAGATGCTTACGCCACCTAGTGGGCACGTGCGACCTTGCGCTTGCCTCACCTTTGTGCGTCTGGCTAACATGGGATCTGGAGAGTCGAACATGAGTCCTCAGGCTTCACAGGCAAGCGTCTTAACTGCTGAGCCATCTCTCCAGCCCCCTTCACTATTTCTTAATCCCCTCTGGTCTGTTATTTGAAAGGGCTTCTAGTCTATGTCCAGTCTTCCACGTGTGTGTGGAACTGCTCCAGCCTTTTCCTAGATATCAATTTCCCCTAAGTAAACTCATTAAATCATAATATAAAAAACACAGGGCGCTTTGCAGAAGTTATTAAAGTGTTTCGAGGTGGTGATAACTGACTGCTAATCCGAGCGTGAGGGAGCTTTCTGAATGCAGGCCCCACCTTGCCCAGTGCTCTTGCGTGTTTTGACTGGAATTGGCTCACGGGGCTGTACGTGCTCAGCCTTCTTTCCCAGGAACCACTGTAGATGCAGAGGTTCCAGGCCAGGTGTGAGTGGGGTGCTGCTGCTCTGATCCACCTTGAAGGTCAGCACCTAAGAGAATCCTAGACCTCCAAGGGCCAGTGCCCTCCCAGGTCTTTCCCCATTGGTCATTTCTGTGCCTGCTTTGACCTCACCCTCTGCCTTTGCAGCTCTTCCTGGTGGCCATCTGGCCCATCTGTGCATCTTGGCCTACTTTGGCCAAGCAGAACACATGATCAGACAGCAGTATACTGTCCTACAACATTCTGCGCATTTTTTTTTTTTTTTTTTTTGTCCAGTAGGTAGGAGTGGTCACCTTTGCTCCTCCTACTTCTCTGCCACCTTCTGTAGGACCCTCTGCTCTTGCCCTGGCCAACAAGGAGCTGCAGTGAACCCAAGTAACTGCAGAGACAGCCATGAACAGAACAGTAGCTATTTGGATTTGTGCTTTAACTGGAAATGCCTGGCTTTCTCCCTGATGACACCAGGCCCTTGCCAGGCAGCAGAGGTGGTGCTGGGGTGTTCACTTCATAGGGCCTGTGAAACACCACAGCGGCACTCTGAATGGGGTGCTGGGTGGTGGCGTTCTGCGGGGGACCAGCCCCTGGTTCTCATCTTCCTAGCTTATCTACTGTGAGTCGCATAGACTTTGGAGCTTTCTTAACTGGTCCCTGACTTGACTTCGCTCTTACTCTCATGGGAAATGTGGCCTCACACTTCACATTTTCTCCCCCAGAGCTTTCTGAAGTTTGAATTAAGGAGGGTGTTGATGTATATGTTCTCACATAGATTTGAGAAGGATTCAATTCCCCACAGGAAGAAAAATCATGTAGCCATAAAATTCCAGACTGTCACAATAAGATGAGACCTTCAAGAAGGCTTACTGGTCTCTGTGGTATAGACAGGGAAACAAAGGCCTGGAAACACCCGGTGAGCCAATCAGCCACCACCTACAGATGGAGACTAAAGGTTCGTCTTTAATCATGGCCACTGAGCCAAGATGATTTTTAAGAATATTTTATTTTTACTTATTTGAGAGAGAATGGAAGTGCCAGGGCCTCTAGCCAGTGCAAGCAAACTCTAGACGCATGTGCAACCATGTGTATCTGGTTACATGGGTTCTGGGGAATCGAACCTAGGTCCTTAGGCTCCACAGGCAAGAGCCTTAACCACTAAGCCATCTGTCTAGCCCTAGATGATTTTTGACATTATTTTATACTCATAGAAAGCTATGTAGGAAGAAAAGGGCTGGAGAGATGCCTTAGTGGTTAAGGCACTTGTCTGCGAAGTGAAAGGATCCAGGTTCGATTCCCCCAGGACCCATGTAAGCCAGATGCACAAGGTGATGAATGCATCTGGAGTTCATTTGCAGTGGCTGTGGGCCCTGATGTGCCCCACTCTCTCTCTCTCTCTCTCCCTTTCTCTCTCAAATAAATAAATAATAAAATATTTTTTAAATGAAAGTTATGTAGCTGGGCGTGGTGGCTCATGCCTTTAATCCCAGCACTCAGGAGGCAGAGGTAGGAGGATCACCACAAATTCAAGGCCACCCTGAGACTAATAGTGAATAGTTAGAATGAAACCTTACCTCAAAAAAAAAAAAAAAAAAAAAAAAAAAAACAAGAAAAAAAAAAGTTATGTGAAAGAAAAGGCTTTTAAAGAAAATGAAAACTACCTGTAATGCTTGCCCAGAGATAATCACAAGTAACACTGGCTGCCTGATATTGAGAACCTCTGCCAGGACAGCTGCACGGATGATCTTCTCTTGGTTTTATTTATTTATTTGACAGAGAAAGAGGGGGAGAGAGAGAATGGGCACACCAGCCACTGCAAACGAACTCCAGATGTGTGTACCCCCTTGTGCATCTGGCTAACGTGGGTCCTAGGGAATCGAACCTAGGTCCTTTGGCTTTGTAGGCAAACACCTTAACCACTAAGCCATCCCTCCATCCCTTCTCTCTGGTTTTGAGACAGGGTCTCACTGTGTGACCCAGGCTGGTCTCAAAACTTGTAGTGATCCTCCTGCCTCTGCCTCCCAAGTGATGGGATTATAAGTGTGCACCTCCTTGCCCAATTTTTAAAAATTATTTATTTATTTGCAAGTAGAGAGGGAAAGAGAGAAGAGAGACAGGCAGGGGGGGAGAGAATGGGCATGCTAGGATCTCCAGCCACTGCAAACAGATTCCAAATGCAAGCACCACTTTGTGCATTGGCTCTACGTGGATACTGGGGAATTGAACCCCAGTCATTAGGCTTTACAGGCAAGTGCCTTAACCACTGAGCAATCTCTCCAGCCCACCACGCCCCAATTTGCCCATCTCTTTGTTGCTCTACTGGGTTATAATTCATATACCATAGACTTTATTTTGAATGTATAATTCAATGACTTTGAAAATCTGTATTAGAGGTTTGCACAACCATCACCCTGGTCCAGTTATAGAATGTCTTTATCTGTCCTGGAAAAAATAGCCATTTACCCCTTAGCAATCTATCTCTCCTTGCTCTAGCAACCATCCCCCAACCCTCAGCAACTTCATAGCTACTTTGTACTTTTCCTAGATTTGCATAGTGTCGATATTTCATATAAATGGGATCATACAATATGTGGTCTTTTCTGTCTAGCTTGTTTTACTTGGCATATTTTCTTTTTTTGTTTTTAAAATTTTTTTTTATTAACAACTTCCATGATTATAAGCAATATCCCATGGTAATGCCCTCCCTCCCCCCACTTTCCCCTTTGAAACTCCATTCTCCATCATATCCCCTCCCCCCTCAATCAGTCTCTCTTTTATTTTGATGTCATGATCTTTTCCTCCTGTTATGATGGTCTTGTGTAGGTAGTGTCAGGCACTATGAGGTTATGGATATCCAGGCCATTTTGTGTCTGGAAGGGCACGTTGTAAGGAGTCCTACCCTTTCTTTGGCTCTTACATTCTTTCTGCCACCTCTTCCTCAATAGACCCTGAGCCTTGGAAGGTGTGATAGAGATGTTTCAGTACTGAGCACTCCTGTCACTTCTTTCTAGCACCATGATGCCTTCTGAGTCATCCCAAGGTCACTGCCACCTGAAAAGAGAAGGTTCTCTACCAAAAGTGAGAGTAGCATTAATATATGGGTATGAACATTAAGAGAAGTGCTTACTGGGCAGTTTGATGAGCATAGTATATATATTTAACCAGACAACAGCAGACATTACACCCCTAGGGCTCAAGACTACTGCTGTTGTAGGTTTTCAGTATCAGGGATGTATTCCCTCCCATGGAGCTGGCCTCCATGTTGGTTTCCACCATGACAGACATGCCACTATTGCACCTGTTGGCTCATTTGGCCTGGTTGGCCAATTATAAGACTTGCAGTGTCCACTGCTGAGTATCTTCACTTGTGATTTCTCTCTCTCCCATTGAACTGCATGCAGAATGGCTTCTTCCAGCTTTCTGTCAGCTGGTCTACATGGAGGAGGTTATCATTCCAGTTCCAGCAGGATTTATCAGTGTAGCCCAAGTATGTGCAGTCTTCGGCAATAGGGTCTTACCATCTATTCCTGGTGGGAAACCAAGGGCCTCAGCAATGGCCTGTAATGTTTTGGGGGCATCAGGGACCTCCCGTTGGCATGATATTTTCAAGGTTTATCTGTTTTGAAGCATGTACCAGTTCCTTTTTATCGTCATATAATATTCCATTGTGTGGATATATCACGTTGTGCTTAGTCATTCATCAGTGACTGGACACTAGAGCTGTTGCTAATTATCCATTCATCAGTTAGTGCTCATTGAGCTATTGGTAATTTTGACTAGTGTTCACAGTGTTGCTGTGAACATCCACAAATGTTTTTGTGTGGACATAATGTTTTCATTTCTCTTGTGTAGACACCTAGCAGTGGGATTGCTGGGTCATGTGGGTATATTGCTGACTCATGGCTTAACTGGTGAAATGCCAATGTATTTTTTTTTATTTTAACTTATTTGAGAGCAACAGATAGAGAGAGAAAGAGGCAGAGAGAGAGAATGGGTGCACCAGGGCCTCCAACCACTGCAAACGAACTTCAGGTGTATGCACCACCTTGTGCATCTGGCTTACTTGGGTACTGGGGAATTGAGCCTCAAACCAGGGTCCTTAGGCTTCACAGGCAAGCTCTTAACCACTATGCCATCTCTCTAGCCATGCCAATGTGTTTTTAACGTGACTGCACAATTTCACATTGCCACAAGCAGTATATTAGAGTTCCAGTTCCTCCATATCCTTACCAACACTTGTTATTTCCTGTTTGTTGTTTAAAAATCTTATCAGTCCTACTGGGGATGAATTACTATTCTGTGGTTCTGATTTCCATTCCTCTAATGAATAATATTATTGAATCCTTTCATGTATTTACTGTCCATTTACATATCATCAGTAAAACTTCTATTTAAATCCTTCATCCATTTTTCCTGTGACTATTTGTCTTTTTATTATTATATGAGTTTTTGCATATTCTAGGTACAAGTCCATGATAGGATTTGAAAATGTTTTCTCCCATTCTTTGTACCATTTTTTATTTATTTATTTATTTTATTTCTTTCTTTTTTTTGGTTTTTCGAGGTAGGGTCTCACTCTAGTCCAGGCTGACCTGGAATTCACTATGGAGTCTCAGGGTGGCCTCTAACTCACAGCGATCCTCCTACCTCTGCCTCCCGAGTGCTGGGATTAAAGGCGTGTGCCACCACGCTCGGCTTTTTGTACCATTTTTTTACTCTCTTGGTATCATTTACAGCACAAAAAAAATGTTTAATTTTGAGGATATTTTTATGCTTTTTCTTTTGTCACTTTGCTTTTGATTGCCTAATTCACGCTCATTAAGATTTACTTCCGGGGGCTGGAGAGATGGTTCAGCGGTTAAGGCACTTGCCTGTAAAGCCTAATGACTTGGGTTCAATTCTCCAGCACCCACATAAAAGCCAGATGCACAAGGTGGCACATATGTCTGGAGTTTGTTTATAACGACTGGAGGCCCTGGCATGCCCATTCTCTCTGTCTCTCTCTTCTCTCTATCACTCTCTACTTGCAAATAAATAACTAATATTTTTAAAAGTTTTACTTGTTTCCTTATAAGAATTTTATAGTCGTGGTTCTAACATTTACATCTTCAATCCATTTTGAGTTGCCTTTGTATACAGTTTTCTCGCATAATGTCCCAGCAACATTTGTTTAAAACATTTTTCTGTTCCCTTTCAACTATCTTCACACCCTTGCTGGAAATCAATTGACCATAGATGTAGAGTTTTATTTCCATATTCCCAATTCTGCCCCATTGAACTGCGTGGCAATCTCTACTCCATTACCACACTGTCCGTGGATGCTCTTAATTTTCATAATGATTCACCAGTCCTTGTGAGTAGTGCTTTCTGTTTCTGCTTGGAGATTTCATAGATATTTTCCTGTATTTTTTTCTTAAAATATTTTAGTTTCACATGAAGCCGTAGTTTCTGTGAAGGTTGTGAAATACATGGTTGATTTTATTTCCCCCCATACGGTCAACCATCATCCCAGCGCTGTTTACTGAGTGATTCTGCTTTTCCCTACTAACCTGCTCGACCACGTCTGACAACAGAGTCCACACATACTTGAGTCTCTCTTGTATCATGGGCCAGTCTTTCCCATGTACCCAGTCTTTCCCAGTACCATGACTGTCTTTCGTGCTTAATAATGCAGTGGAAGCCGGGCCTGGTGGCACACGCCTTTAATCCCAGCACTCAGAAGGCAGAGGTAGGAGGATTGTCATGAGTTCAAGTCCACCCTGAGACTACACAGTGAATTCCCGGTCAGCCTGGGCTAGAGTGAGACCCTACCTCAAAAAAAAAAAAAAAAAAAAAACAAAATAAATAAATAATGCAGTGGATATCCTAGGATATCTTACAGATCAAGTCCTCTCAGCTTATCAAGGTGCTATTATATTTATTTCCATTTTATAAATGGCAAAACTGAGGCCAAAGAGATTATAACCAAAGCTACACTACCCTGAGAGGCAGTAATAACGAGTCCTGGGTTGATGCTGGCCAGAAAGAACACAGCATGGAGACTTAGTGACCTTCGAGGACCACTGCAGTGTGTCCCTCAGCACCTCTCATGGTAGTTGACACACAATGGGGTTCTCAGTCAACACGTGTTTGGGTGGACGGATGTGACTGAAGACTTAACATGTCAAAGATACCAGATTGAATTGTCTTGCGAGCCGGTGAGAGGACAGAGTTCTTATATGGGTGCTAGTGTGAATAGTTTGACCTTGGCTTCCCCGTTTCATCGAAGGGGGTGGATGTGGCGATCCTTACTCCTGTACTGACCCAGAGGCACGGAAGCCCACTCAGCTCCTCCAATGCCCCTTGTTGACGGCAGCTCCGTCATCAGTGCATGAAGGAGACGGCCATGCCTGCTGCGTAGCAGGGCTGTGTGCTGCTTTGTTCGTACAGCTAGCCCATGGCTTCCAGGAATCTACTCTGTGGAAATCCGAAGTTATCACAAAAGAGTACCTTGCCACTCTAAATGGCATGTCCTGGAATCTGGGTCACTCTGCAGTTCCCGGAGCGTGTGTGGCGCAAAGCCCTGCCCCCCCCCCCCCCCCCCGCCGTTTGCCAGCTGCCCACTCACATCATGCTCGGCCAGAAGCTGAGATGGCGAGGTGGGTCTGGGGATCATCGGGACGAGAGTGTGAAGTCCGGGGTGTGACAGATGTAGCATCATCCATGGGAGGAGTCAGGACATGCCATCAGTCGCCAGGGCAGAGCTGGGCCAGTATTGCCTGGTTCCTTTCTCTGTAGCCCTCAAATCTCACCTGTCATTCATTGATAGGGCATGTGAGTCCTCATGGGTTGAATTTCTCACAGCTCATATGTGCCTCATGAAAGGGCATCACCAACACCATTTTTAAGAAAGCAGATTTAGGGGCTGGAGAGATGGCTCAGCAGTTAAAGGCACTTGCTTGCCAAGCCTTATTTCTTGGGTTCAATTCCCCAGTACCCACGTAAAACCACATGCACAAAGTGGTACATGCATCTAGTTTGCAGTAGCAAGAGGCCCTGGCATGCACATATTCTCTTTCTCTCTAATTCGCTCTCTCTCTCCCTAACTGCTTACAAATAAAAAAAGTATTTCTATTTGGGCTGGAGAGATGGCTTAGCAGTTGGTGCTTGCTTGTGAAGCCTAAGGACCTATGTTCAACTTTCCAGGTCCCACATAAGCCAAACGCACAAGGTGATGCAAACGTGCAAGGTCGCACATGCGGACAAGATGGCGCACACGTCTGGAGTTCAATTGCAGTGGATGGAGGCCCTAGAGTGCCAATCTCTTTCTCTCTCTCTCTCTCTCTCTCTCTTAAAAAATGAAAAAAAAAGTCAGGCATGGTAGCACATGCCTTTAATCCCAGCACTCGGAAGGCAGAGATAGGAGGATCACCATGAGTTCAAGGCCACCCTCAGACTACATAGTGAATTCCAGGTCAGCCTGGGCTAGAGTGAGAGCCTATCTTGAAAAAACCAAAAAAAAAAAAAAAAAAAAAAAAAAAAAAAAAAAAAAAAAAAGAAAGAAAGAAAAAAATTTATTAGAGAGAGATTATATAGGCATACCTGGGCCTTTTGCCACTGTAAACAAACTCCAGATGCATGCACCACTTTGTGCAACTGGCTTTACATGGGTGCTGGGGAATCGATCCTGGGCCTGCAAGCCTTGCAAGCAAGCACCTTTAACTGCTGAGCCATCTCCCCAGCCCTGCTATCAACCATTTTTAGAGTGCTTTCTATTTTTCAAACACTGTGCTGTGTTCTTTTGTTCGCCAAATTTAATTGTCTTTTTAACACTTTTGGTAGGTTACTATTCTGATTTTAGAGGGAATGCTAGATACAGTGAGATAAATTACCTGATGAAGATAGCAGAATGGAGAGTTGAGGAAGGTCTAGCCACTCTTAGCATCTAGAACATGTCACCATCTCCAATATAGCACCATGTGTGGTGGTTTGAATAGAATAGATGGCCCCCAATATATTCAGTTGTTTATTTGTTTGTAGTTTGCATCTCTAGCCATCTGGCTGGAGGCAGTGCCATTGTGTGGATCTTAAGGTGTGGTGGTGGGTTTGAGATTTCAATCTAAAGATATGCAAAGTGTGCCTAGCTGGAGTTCCTGAAGTGTGCTGTGCTGTGTGGCTTTTAGGCTTGTACTTCTCTCTCTCTGCTTGGACCTGTGAAGGCAGGCCAGTTTCTTCTGCCATTATGGAACTTCCCCTGGATCTGTAAGCTTCAATAAATCCCTTCCTCCATAACTGTGCCTGGTCTGGGATTTCATCTCAGTGAACCTGAAGCTGACTAATACACCATGGTACCCAGTTCAGAAGGCCCCAGCAAAAGCTTCACACAAGTCCAGAGTACCTGGTTGTATGTGAAGACATTGAAAGATTCTGTGTACCTCTCTTCAAGTTTTGCTTGGGGTCTGTATAAGGTACTTATTCACTGCTGGGCCAAAATAGCTGACCAGAGGAGCTTATGCAAGGAAAAGGGTGTATTTTGGCTTACAGTTCTGGAGGGTAGAGTCCATTGTGGCAGAAAAGGCATGGCATGCCGGAGAGGGAAGCTGGCATCACATTGCAGTATAATAAGAATGTATAGGGCTGGAGAGATGGTTTAGTGGTTAAGTGCTTGCCTGTGAAGCCTAAGGACCCCGGTTCAAGGCTCGATTTCCCAGGACCCACATTAGCCAGATGCACAAGGGGTCGCATGCGCCTGGAGTTCGTTTGCAGTGGCTGGAGGCCCTGGCGCGCCCATTCTCTCTCTCTCTCTTCCTCTTTCTGTCTGTCGCTCTCAAATAAATAAATAAACAACAAAACAATTTTAAAAAAAAGGAACGTATATAGAGAGCAGCAAGTGAGGCGAGGCTAAGACCCCTCAGGGCCTGTCTCCAGTGACACACGTCTGTCAGCAAGGCTCCACCCCTAAAGGTTCTGTGGTGTTCCTAAACAGTACCATCAGCTGTAGATGAAGGATTCAAGCATATGAACCTATGGGTTTGAGTGTTACTTCAAACCGCCACGTTCTGTCCCTGGACTTCATAGACCCCAAGGCCAACTCATGATGCAAAATGTGTTCAGTCCAACTTCAAAAGGCCCTCTCGTCTTTAAAAGTTCCAACACCATTCAAAAGCCCAAAGTCATTTGAAACTCAAGTCAGACTCTTAACTATGAGCCCTGTAGAATCAAGACACAAGTTACATACTTACAATATACAATGGCAAAGAATAAGCATTCCCATTCCGAAAGGGAGGAATGGGGGCGTAGCAAGGAGAATGTGTATATGTGGCTCAAGTATGTGGGACTTGTAATCTGGGCTTCAGAAGGCTCGGGTAGCTCTGCCTCTTCATCTCAGCTGCCTGTAGCACTCAAAGAATCTAGAATCTTCTGTGAGCCCACAGCTTTCCTTTGCATGGTCCTGGAGTCACCAACATCCTGGGGTCTCCATTGAGACTTAGGGTTCATCGCCACAGATTTACATCTTTCAGAGTCTCCATGGAGGAACTCCAACCCTGCTTCACATTGCTTAGCCTCAGTGGCTCACTGGCTACCTCCATCTATGTGTGTGTGTGTGTGTGTGTGTGTGTGTGTGTGTGTGTGTGTCTGAAACCAGTACCACGTAGAGGTGGAGGACAATGGTGCCAAGTTCTGCTGCCAGTTGGGGATGAAGCCTGGCCCCTCCTCCCTTCAGGCCTTTTGCTTTCAAAAGAATCTGCATTCTTCTGTTGTTGTTGTTTTATTATTTTTATTTATTTGTTTGAGAAGAGACAAACATAGAGAGAAAGAGGCAGAGAGAGAGAGAGAGAGAGCGAGAATGGGCACATCAGGGCCTCCAGCCACTGCAAACGAACTGCAGATGCATGTGCCACCTTGTGCATCTGGCTTACGTGGGTCCTGGGGAATTGAGCCTCGAACCAGGGTCGTTAGGCTTCACAGGCAAGAGCTTAACCCCTAAGCCATCTCTCCAGCCCCAAAATATGCATTTTAAAAAAATTTTTATTTATTTATTTGAGACAGAAAGGGAGAGAGAGAATGGGTGTGCCAGGGCCTCTAGCCACTGCAAACGAATTCCAGATGCATGTGCCCCCTTATGCATCTGACCTATGTGGGACCTGGCGAGTCGAACCAGGGTCATTAGGCTTTGCAGGCAAATGCCTTAACTCTCCAGCCCCAAGAATCTGCATTCTTACTATCTTGAGCCTTCGGTGTGTTGGGTCTTTTCCTCAGGACATCTTTCCTACTGTCTCAATGCAGAGCAGTAGATTTACCTTTAATGGTGCCAATCTGCCTACCAATTGTGGCTTCAGGACTTCTAGTCTCTGGGCTCCTGAGTGCTCACATTTCTCTGTGTCAAACTTCACATTTTTTCTTACCTTTCTGCTTTGCATTTTACTCTCCTTCATTAAGATTTGAATAACAGACTGGAGAAGTGGCTCAGTGGTTAAAGGCATTTGCTTGTAAATCCTGACAGCCTAGGTTCAATGCCTCAGCTCCCAGGTAAAGCCAGATGCCCAAAGTGGCACATGTGTCTGGAGCTTGTTTGTGGAGGCAGAAAGCCCAATGGCAGGTACATGCTTTCTCTTTCGTTCTCTCTCCCCTTCTCTCCCCATCCCTCTTTCAAATAAATAACCACTAAACCATCTCTCCAGCCTGAGAATTTTTTAAAAAATTTTTTTGTTCATTTCTTATTTATTTATTTGAGAGTGACAGACACATAGAGAAAGGCAGAGAGAGAGAGAGAGAGAGAATGGGCGCACCAGGGCCTCCAGCCACTGCAAACGAACTCCAGAAGCGTGCGCCCCCTTGTGCATCTGGCTAATGTGGGTCCTGGGGAATCAGGCCTTGAACCGGGGTCCTTAGGCTTCACAGGCAAGCGCTTAACTGCTAAGCCATCTCTCCAACCCTGCCTGAGAAATTTTTATGTTGAATTTTGTCAAGCGAACTTTTTTTTGTACATCTGTTGGAATTATTATCATGCAGGTCTTTTTGTCTTTAGTCTACTAACATGGCAGAACACATTGATTTCTATTTTGTGGCCCAATATCAATGTTTCTTTTTATTCACTAGACCTGTGGTTGCAGGAAGAAGATGGGGCTTAAAGATTTGAATTTTGTTTGGTTTGGTTTGGCTTGGTTTTTTTCGAGGTAGGGTCTCACTCTAGCTCAGGCTGACCTGGAATTCACTATGTCTCAGGGTGGCCTTGAACTCATGGTGATACTCCTATCTCTGTCTCGCAAGTGCTGGGATTAAAGGCGTGTGCCACCATGCCTGGATAAAGATTTAACAAGGTCCATGACACTGACGTAGCCATGAAACACTGAGAGAACCACTTGATTGGCGAGATGGAGAGAGATGCTCTGGGAAAATGTGAAGACTCAGTAACAACTTAGATCCCTCACAGGATGTTTGCATGTTAACCAGCCTCAACAAACCTGTTTTTTGTTTTGTTTTGTTTTGAGGTAGGGCCTCACTCTAGCTCAGGCTGACCTGGAATTCATTATGTAGTCTCAGGGTGGCATGGAATTCACGCCGATCCTCCTACCTCTACCTCCCAAGTGCTGTGATTAGTGTGCGCCACCACACCCGGCAAACCTGTTTATTTTATTTTATTTTATTTTTATTTTTATTTTTATTTTTATTTTTATTTTTGCACTCAGTGAATACAGTCAAGTTGGTACCATTGTTAACCTCCTCCCTCTCCTCCCCCCTCCACAGGGATCCTCCTTGTTGGGGTATGTGGGTCATGCATTGTTGGGGTTAGCCTTCAGTTTTGGGTAAGAGGAAATGTCTCTGCATATCATGACCCAACATGTGGCTCTGACATTCTTTCTGCCCCCTCTTCCACAAATTTCCCTGAGCCATGGTTGGGTTCATTTTAGGTCTGCTTCAGTGATGAGGTCTTGGGAGCCTCTGTGTCTCTGGATATCTGGTTTGGTAGAAGTTGATTGTTCTCTGTGTCTATCTCCTTCACCCTTGTGCTGGTTCCCGGTTCGCCAAGAAAACAGCATTCTTGCATGTTTCCCCAATTATTCTTAGTTTCAGCTGGAGCCCTCTTGAGGTATGATGGGGTGGTTTTCTCTTTAGGATCTGCATCTATCTGAAAAAGAGAAGCAGATTCTCTGATGGAGAGTAAAGTTAGCACCAAGTAAATGTGATAACCATTGTGTTTTAGAGAGAGTTTAATAGGTGTAGGCCCACTTGTAGCCCACGACTGGGAGGAGCTTGATAATGGAGAGCGGGCTCATTTTTGGATATGGTTCTGACTTGTTTCCCAGCTCCAGCTATGGGTTCCATTCCACTGAGCAGATCAGTTAGCCAAATCAAGAGCAGTTGGTTTCCCACCATGGCTGTGAGCCACTACTTCACTTGTGTGAGCATCACGTCAGGTTGTTCGCTGCTAAGTAGGTTAGATCATGAGTTGCTTGGACAGATACTGGTCATTTTCCCCCAGTTGCTCATGTAGCACCTTCCAGCACTAGACACGCTGGCTGGGGGCTGACTGTCTTCCAGCTTTCAGCCATGTCACTCCATGTTACGTGCCAATGGCTATGGTGTCTTCAGCAGTAGGGTCCTACCACTAACCTATGGCGGGTCATCAAGAGCTCTGACAGAAATCTGTCTTCTTTTGGAAAACCTTGTAGGTCTCTCTGATCAAAAGCTCATTGTAGATGATATCCACCTGCTGGTAATGGGAGTTACAGGTCAATGCCCAAGAAGAGAAGGAAGAAAAAGATAAGTGATATAAAAGAGATAGAGAGAGAAAGAGAGAGAGAGAGAGATAAACAAACAGGAGGAGATCAAAATCAGTTTTCGTCATACCCTCTCCAGGGCCTTGTGAATCCGCTGTTCCCTCTAAGGGCCTGGTGAAGGTTTAACCATTTGGTCTGTCTTTTAGGATATAGAGTTTTATGGTACCATTGCCGTTTGGGTCCAGGCAAACCTGTTTTTTAAGGTTGATAATCAAGTGAAGAAAAAGAGACCTGGCACATGTAAACAACACATAGTAGTGTCTGCCACGAAGTAAATGCTTAATAAATCTTATCAGTTTGTTCTCTGTGAGATGGGTGAGAGGATTTAACGCAATCATGAATGAAATGCCTATGTTTCATATAGACTAGTTCTTTTGTTTTATGCCAACTTGATTGATATAATCCACACACTGAACAATTAATCCATTTAGTGTGCATGCTTCCAGGTCATTCACCATCTTTTGTTTTGTTTTGTTTTTTGTTTTTTTTCCAGGTATAGTCTCACTCTGGCCCAGGCTCAGGCTGACCTGGAATTCACTATGTAGTCTCAGGGTGGCCTTGAACTCTCAGCGATCCTCCTACTTCTGCCTCCTGAGTGCTGGGATTAAAGGCGTGCATGACCACGCCTGGCTCATTCACCATCTTTATGAGGCTATATAACTATCCAATCAATTTTAGAACATTTTTTCCTTCTAAAAGAAACCCTAAAAGCAAATCAACACTCAGCCCTCATCTCTCCTTACCCCACCTCTAACCAAAGCAAACTTTCTGTCTGTGTAGATTTGCTTGTCTTGGACATTTCACACTACGTGGTCTTCTGTGACTGACTTTTCTCAGCGGGCGTCACGTGCGCACAGCTCATCCATGTTACAGCTTGTACCGGGATGGCAAGCACTCTATGTACTCTCAGGCTGGCCTCGAACTCACAGCGATCCTCCTACCTCCGCCTCCCGAGTGCTGGGATTAAAGGCGTGTGCCACCACGCCCGGCTCAGGAGGAACGTCTCTTAATGAAGATGTTTCATACATTTAATATAGCACTCCATTAGACTTGCTAGTGCCTTTCTCAGCATTTTGTCTGTGTACGTGGCAGACACTGGACTATATTTTTTGTTTATGTCTTCTTTCCCTCTCTCCCTGTCTTCAACCCTCTCTCTCTTCTCTCTGTCTCTGCCTGTCTGTCTCTCTCTTACATACACGCGGGCGCACACACACACACACACACACACACACACACACACACACACATGTTCTTGCGTCCCCTTCAACTAATATTCCATTTCAGCTAAAACATTACACCAGTGTACGTCTGTTGTCCCCCAACTCAGTGCTGTGCCCTATTTTCCTATGCACATGATATAACTCCACAGTTATTTTCATGTGTTGTACAGCCGATTATCTTTGAGCGAAATTTAAACATGAAAAACCTGACACCATTTCTTTTTACTTACATGGTTATTTTTTAGCCTTCTTAATTCCTCTGTCTGGATCCAAGTTTCCATTTGCTATCATTTTCTTTTAGCCTGAAGAACTTGCTTTAACATCTATTGAATTCAGGTCAGCCAGCAACAAATTCTCCTAGGCTTTCCTTGTCTGAAAACATCTTTTTCACTTTTATTCTTCCAGGAATTTTTTTTTTTTTTCGAGGTAAGGTCTGGAGCTCTAGCAGATTTTTTTTTTTTTTTTTTTTTTGAGGCAAGCCTAACAGACTGGTCTTTTCTTATGATAAAGAGTGAGAGCTAGAGAGAGAAAGAGAAAAAAAGAGAGAGAGAGAGAATTGGTGTGCCAGGGCCTCAGCCACTGTAATCAAACTCCAGACATGAGTGTCACCTTGTACACATGTGCGACCTTGCACTAGTGTCACCTTGTGCGTCTGGCTTACATGGATCTGGAGAGTTGAATATGGATCCTTAGGCTTCGCAGGTAAACGCCTTAACTGCTAAGCCATCTCTCCAGCCCTCTTCTGGGAAATTTTTTTTAATTTTTTTGTTGTTGTTCATTTTATTTATTTATTTATTTGAGAGTGACAGACAGAGCGAGAAAGAGGCAGAGAGAGAGACACAGAGAGAATGGGCGCGCCAGGGCCTCCAGCCACTGCAAACGAACTCCAGACGCATGCGCCCCCTTGTGCATCTGGCTAACGTGGGTCCTGGGGAATCGAGCCTCGAACCGGGGTCCTTAGGCCTCACAGGCAAGTGCTTAACCGCTAAGCCATCTCTCCAGCCCTCTTCCGGGAAATTTTTATGGGCTGTCTAGTTCTAGTTTTGTTTTTTTTCTTCAGCAATAGAAGGATGTTGCTCTTTTGTCTTCTGGCTTTCTTACCCTGTCTCCCTGGCACATCTTTTTTTTTCAGGGTCCACATGACCAAATCCCAGAGTGAAAGCTGCACATACCCCTGTGCCCTCCAGCCCCCGTGATCCTAAGCCTCACAGCATCTCAGCACCTGTCTGCAGTCTATTTTCTGTTGCTATAACAAAATACCTGGGACTGGAAAAGAGGTTTATTTATCCCACAGTTCTGAAGGCTGAGAGCCCAAGCTCAACCAGCTCTTCTTCTATTCGGTTTCCAGCGAGGGCCTCATGGCAGCGGGCAGCACGGTGGCAGGAGCACATGCAAAAGAGATGACGTGGAAAGGCAGGAAGCAAGTGGAATGCAGGACTCAGACTTCCTTTTCATAACAACGCACGCTCTTGGGAACTAACCAGGGTCTCAGGAGAACATTAACCCCCTCCAAGGGTGGCTCCTCCAAAGATCTAATCACCTTCCACTAGACCCACTTTTTGTCAGGGTGGGGGGTTGAGATAGGGTCTCACTCTAGCCCAGGCTGACCTGGAACTCACAGTGATCCTCCTAGCTCTGCCTCCCAAGTTCTGGGATTAAAGGCGTGCACCACCACGCCCAGCTAGACCCACTTTTTGAAGATGTGTTTATTTGCAAGCGGAGAGAGAAGAGATATAGAGAGAATGGACGCACCAGGGCCTGCAGCCACTGCTAACAGAACTCCAGATGCATGTGCTACTTGTGCATCCGGCTTCACATGGGTACTGGGGAATCAAACCAGGGTTGTTAGGTTTTTCGGGCAAGCACCTTAACTGCGGATCCATCTCCACAGCCCTAGACCCACTCAACGCTGCCTCACTGGGCACCAACTTTCTAACACAGGAGCCTTTGGGGAACTGATCCAAATCATGCAGAAACCATAGCAGCATTCTTGGGCAAGCAGAACTCATGGCCCCAGGGTGACCGTCCAGCTGAGTGGCGAAGAAGCTGTGTGTTGTCAACAGGTGGTACTGTTGTTGCCCAAGTCTCTGCCTGAGAACCCTGCTCTAAGAAAAGGGGCTTCTACAGGACAAGACCCTAAGGGCCTCTGGTCAAAAATGGCTTTTGATATTCCTCAGCATAACCTTCCAAAAACTGCATAGTTTTCTACTACATACTTCATCAGTCCTGAGGACCAGTGAGCCTGAGGCAAAGGCACCAGAAAGTTCTAGCCACAGAGTGACCTATTTAAAAGGAACCCCATTAAGGCCACCATGGAGCCAACCCAAGATAGGTCTTGCGTGGAAATTTGGCCCAACGATGTTGGACCTCCCTAGACGGTTGTAATTCAAGCCTGCCTTACTGTGGGGTTTCAGATTTTTCTAGATCACATTCTGATGTCCTCATAGACCACGGGGTAGGTATATCATTGGCTATATTCAGGTTTCTTCCTCAGACCCACAGCCAATGTGAGAGGTCCCTGGGCAGCCAACTTCTAGGGACTTGATATTACCCAAGCTTTGAGGGGCACCTAGTGTGTTCAGGAGCAACTCCTGGGGAAGACAGGCTGCTGGCAGAGCCTCTGCGGGCATGGGTCTTCCTCTCCGGCTCTGCACACAGATAGGGCTCTTCCTTCCCTATGCGCCCCACTCCCCTCATCTCGCTGTCTCTACTGCTTCCCCCTCTCCTGGCCTGGCCATAGACCACACCTCCACCTGGAAGATTCTCTGAGTCAGTATGTCCTGCCCAGGCACCAGATCCCAGCCAAGGAGCAGTTAGAAACAGCCCTGCACAGTTTCTCTTCTTGAATAGTCACCATATCTTCCTTAACAAATACCATTGTCTCTCAGAAATTCTAATTTTGAGTTTCTTTTGGAAAAAAATAATTTATAAAATTGTTAACTTATGTTAAGAAATATAGCTATCATGTACTGGAGAGATGGCTCAGTGGTAAAGGCACTTGCTTGCAAAGCCCGACAGCCTGGGTTCAATTCCCCAGTACACACTGTGAAGTCAAATGCACAAAGTGGCATGTGCACCTGGAGTCTGTTTCCAGAGGCAGGAGGCCCTGGTACACCCATTCTCTCTCTCTTCTTCTCTCTCTTCAATAAATAAATACATACATAAATACATATTTTTAAAGGACTATAGCTGATGAGAACCCATAGGAAGCAGTTGTCCTCCTTGGGACCAGACAAGCAGGTGACTCAAGCAGGGGGTCAGCTGCTTAGGGAGGCTGGAGGTGTCCCTCATCCTTACTGTCAAAGAAAGGCGCTAGCTAAACTCCCACCTCATTTTTCTTTGGCCACACTCCCCTTACACAGCTGCTTTTTTTAAATTTTTTTTTTTTATTTATTTGAGAGCGACAGACAGAGAGAGAAAGAGGCAGAGATAGAGAGAGAGAATGGGCGCGTCAGGGGCTCCAGCCACTGCAAACGAACTCCAGACACGTGCGCCCCCTTGTGCATCTGGCTAACGTGGGTCCTGGGGAATCGAGCCTCGAACCGGGGTCCTTGGGCTTCACAGGCAAGCGCTTAACCGCTAAGCCATCTCTCCAGCCCCACGGCTGCTTTTTTGAATGTGGACTTTTTTGAGGCCGTAGCATTTGGGGATTGATTGTTTCTTTTTTTTCTGCTTGGCAAAACCACTTCGGTAGCTATTTGTCATACCAACTGCCTCCAGTGGTGACTTCACAGGTCTGCGTGTCAGGGCCCTGCAGTGCTGTGCATGCGCAGTGGCTGTGTATCCTCCGTCCAGCAGGCACGTGGGGTGGGCGAGGTCGGGGGTGGAGAGTAGAACTGACGTGCTGTGCTTGTAAGCCAGGGCCTGGTTTACAGAGTGACCGTGGGCCTGCCCAAAGGGGCCTCTCCATTTGCCAGCACAGCCAACCCCCAGAGCAGAGATGGGTCCCTGCACAGTCACACAGCCTGTTGGTAGAAAAACTGACCCTTTATCTGCAGGTCCTGCCTACCTAGCAGTCAGCTGGGAATGCAGAGGCAAAAGAATACGGAGCTGCGATGGGAACTGGAAGGTCCTCGAAGGCTTCCAGTCTCAGGAGTGGCTTCCACGGCCTCACGGTCCCTCATCAACGGCCTCTCGCAGTCAGCCCAGGTCGGGGCACAGAGCCTCGCAGCAGCTCAGCGAGGACTGCCCACCCCTCCTTGGTGTCCTCCAGAAGGAATGTTCAGATGCCTGCGAATAATGAGTCGTGCCAGGCCCCCAGCTGTATGACCAGTGACCCATACGGGAATAAAGGGGACAACGAAGGAGCCCAAATGGACACCCCAGAAAGCCCCACTGCCAGTCCCTTTCTCACAGACTCCCTTTGGGTCCATTGACCGCAACCCCAGTTCTGCGCAGTGCCTCATCTGCTTGTTGCCGTTAGAGACAGCTTTCCCTACATAGAGCTTCAAGTGCCCGTCTGCTGGGCCTCGACCCAGCCCTGCAGGTCTACTGGTTCCCTGTGTAGGCAGGTCTGGCCAGTCAGGACTTGGGGTCTGACTCAGAGGCCCAGGATGGCAGGGAACTGGGTTCATATAGCCCACCACAGACATGCCTTTTCAAGGATAGGAGTTCCATCTGCCCTTCTGGTGTTCTGTGGGTCATCAGCAATCTCGAAGGGAGAACGTCCCCAGGCTGTGAGAAATGTGGAGCACGCAGAGAGGGCTCTGTCAGCATTGGGTAGGTTGGCTGAAGTCCCTGAGGAGAATTTGCTGGAGATGGTTTCTTTGCCACTTTATACTCCTCTCTTCTCTGCAGAGCTTTCTGGTGTCTTAAACAGGGATCCGTTAGAGATCCAGGTGGTGATGGGTGAATATCCATGGCTCCTCACTGTAGGCCAGGCTCTGAGTTAACAGACATCAACCCATTTTCCACATGGAGGCTGGAGGTTCACATGCTAAGTGACTGTGGAAGGTGACATGGGTGATAAGTAGCCAAGGAAGACTTTGGTATTTGCATAAATCATAAAAGGGGAGAGAATGGCTCTTCTTGGGCTATCCAAGAGTGGGTGGTGAGGTTCATCGAAGACCTGAATGTGCCCATCCCTCTTAAATCCAGTGCGATTTGAGGTCCTGCCTCTGGCCAGATGAGGTGGGCACTTAGGCCAGTAAAACAGGGGGTTGTGAATTTGAGACCAGCTTGGGCTACATAGCGAGACTCCATCTCAAAAGAGAAAATGTTTTCTGAGTCTGTGGGTCCTGGAGGTCTCTTCCCCACTTTCCCTGCAGAGTGCAGCCACCCTCTGACCTCCAGGGACCACATTAAAGCCAGAAAAAGTGGGAAAACAAGACCTTTGTGGGGATAACAGCGAAGGCCTGGCCAAGGGAGTGGGGGTTGGAATTTCAGGACAATCAGGCTGTGATTTGCTTTCTTTTTGATGTTTTATATAAAAAATATTTTATTTACTTATTTGAGAGAGAGAGTAATGAAAGACCACACACACTGGGGGAGGGGGGAATGGGTGTGCCATGGCCTCCAGCCACTGCAAACGAACTCTAGATGCATGCGCCACCTTGTGCATCTGGCTTATGTGGGTCCTGAGGAATTGAACCTGGATCCTTTGGCTTTGCAGGCAACTGCCTAAACTGCTGAGCCATCTCTCCAGCTCTCTTTTCTTTCTTTCTTTCTTTTTAGGTAGGGTCTCACTCTTGCCAAGGCTGATCTGGAATTCAAAGTCCTACACTGGCCTCAAACTCCATTGATCTTCCTATTTCTGCTTCCCAAGTGCTGGGATTAAAGGTGTGCACCACCACGCCCACCTCTTTTTTTTTTTCAATAATTTTTCTTTCTTTCTTTCTTTGCAAGGAGAGAGAATGGGCATGCCAGGGCCTGTAGCTGCTGCCAACAAACTCCATATATATGCACCACTTTGCACATCTGACTCTATATGGGGTATTGGGGAATCGAACCTGGGTCATTAAGCTTTATAGGCAAGCACCTTAACCTCTGCGCCAGCTCCCCAGCCCCTGGCTTCTTTTTCGATTCTTCTGTTAGCTCAGGAGGTAGAAATGGCACAAAGTGAAGCTCTGCCCTCGACTCTTCCATCCCCAGCCCGACTGCTCACATCTGCAGCCTCCTCACCACCAAGAAAACCCCTTTCCTGCCCTTTGTCTCTCAGATCACCCCTTCATCCAGCAGGCCCTCATGCAGCCAGCCGGGCCTGTGTGCCCAGCTTGGGGCCATGGAGACCTTGGGCAGTGGCAACCCCTCCCCCTTTAGTGATCCTGGTAAAAAAGCACTTTCCCCCACCACCGCCTCTGCTCACTCTCCGTCACTGGTCCCCGGAGGAGGCGCTGCACTTGGAAAACTCTGTCTTTGGGCCGCTGCAGAGGCATCAGATGGTTTCCAAGGATAAGCAGATGGGGCTGACTTCAGGCCAGGAGAACGTGAACTAGGAGTTTCCAGTGACCCGCTCGGTGTGTGGGCGCTATCTGGGGCTGATGGGCGGTTCTCACGTGCGGCTCACTGCATGCTTTCTTTAGACTTGAGTTCCGCTTGCCCTTGAGTTGGGTTGTCAATGGTTTGACCTTGAGAAAGGTGTTGGCTTCATGTCAAATGAAATACAAGCACAGGTCTCCTTGTTATCCATTCTCAGGAAGGGAGAAAATAGACTTCCCTACCCCCAAATCTCAGCCAAGTGGCCTGACCCAGTGTATGCCGAGGGTAGGGTCAGTAATTTCAAAGGCACTGTGCTTGGAGTCTAGCTAGGAGTTACACTTTCCCGTGGTGCCAATATGGGCAGGAAAATGCCCTCCTGTCCTGGCTCAAAGAGCTAGACAACCAGTAACTGGATGGGATATAGGGTAGCTACTTATAGAAATGGGGCAAAGGCTCATGGGATTATAAGTGAAAATGCAATACAAAATTGAATTTGTGTAATGTGGACAAAGCCTGGACCTCATCATGGTAATAAGGAAATTAGCTGCCTTCTTAAAAAATTTTAATATCCAGGGGCTGGAGAGATGGCTCAGCACTTAAGGCACTTGCCTGCCATGCCTAATGACCTGGGTTTGATTCCCCAGTACCCGTGTAAAGCTGGATGCACAAAGTGGCACGTGCATCTGGAGTTTGTTTGCAGTGGCTAGAGGTCCTGGCACACCCGTTCTCTCTCTCTCTTTCTCTTTCTCTCTCTCTCTCCTTGCAAAGAAATAAATAAAATACTTTTAAAATGCGGTTTCCGCCGGGCGTGGTGGCAGGCCTTTAATCCCAGCACTCAGGAGGCAGAGGTAGGAGGATTGCCGTGAGTTCGAGGCCACCCTGAGACTCCATAGTGAATTCCAGGTCATCCTGGGCTAGAGTGAGACCCTACCTTGAAAAACTAAAAAAAAAAAAAACTGAAAAAAAAACTAAAAAAAAAAAAAATTAAAATGCGGTTTCCCAGGGGGCAGCACAAGGCATGGGAGAGGGAACCCCAGGAGCAGGACACCCCCAGCCTTAGTTTCCTCTTCTGTGGAGCTAGGAGGTGGCACCTGGAGCTATGGGAGGACAGACAGTGGTGTCTCGGACTAGACGCCGATCGTTAGGATGTCAAAGCTAGTGGGACCTCAGATAGCATCTGACCCTGTGACTCTCATCCTGGCTGTAGCAAAAAGTGGCCTAGGGAAGCTGTTTGTTCAAATACAGATACTGTGCCCAGCCCCAAGTGACCAGGAAGACCCCTGGAGTAGGAGGCCAAGAGAGACGAACAGAGGCCTGTAGTGGAGGCTGCTGCAGAGCAGGCGAGACGAGGCTGGGGAGGCTCCTTGTCTAGACTCAGAATCTGAAGGGCTAGTGCTCTGGGGGGGGGGCCTCCCCACCATGCCACATTACAGGTGGGTCCCTGGTCTTAGCCAGTAGTCCATGGAGAAGAGAGGGACGCTCTCCACCCCAGTGCTTCATCTGTCAGCAATCCCGCACACATCCCCACGTGCCCAGACGAGAAGCCAAATACCTCACTCCGCGTGGCCCATACCAGGCAACGTTACAGCCAACTTCCTGGGCACAGTTGGCACAGGACCATTCCTCCTTCACCTGCCTCAGCTCCCAGCCCTGCCCGTGACTTTGTCACCTGGGGGTAGGTGTCACCTAAACAGAACAGTGAAGGGGCTCACAGGCTCTGGAAGGTATCAACTCTCCACCGTGCTGAGTCCAGGATAGATGAGCACCTGAACTCCTTCGGGGAGACCCCGTGGAAACCCCCCTGTTGGGGTAGAGGCTGCAACTGGATCCTTTCCGAACCCCAGGAGGCTATGGTGGCAGGTTTTCTTTGGCATCACGGCAGATGCTATAAGCGGAGCACATGCCCTCCTTTTACGCTCCATCTCTGTGCATCTATGTTAACTTCCGGGAGGTGGGCCTGTCCTCGTCATCCATCCTCCTGAGTATAGCCAAGGGCAGCGTGCATCTGTGTCGTGGACTTCTGACGGAGATGAGACACGCTGACGCTGGGCCTCCTAACCTACGCTCATGGTTTTCATTTCCCGTGGCTTTAATCATGTACTCTGGCTCTTCCCAGTGACAGAAGGGAGGAGGCTAGCTTTTTTATTTTTTTTAAATTTTAATTATTCTTGTGGTACTTGAGGTTGAATTTAGGGCCTCATACGTAACCAGGCAAGCACTCTATGTAGTCTCAGGCTGGCCTCGAACTCACAGTGATCCTTCTACCTTGGTCTCCCGACACACCCGGCACCAGGCAAGCACTCTACCACTGAGTTATAGCCCCAGATTTTTTTTTTTTTTCACTTTTAATTTTGAAACAGGCTATCATGTTGCCTAGTTTGGTTCTAAACTCACTCTGTAGTCCAAGCAGGCCTTGAACTTGTGATCCTTTTGCCTTAGCCTTGTGAGTGGCTGGGAACACAGGCCTGTGCCACCAGGCCCAGCCCCAAGATTTGCATTCCTTGGTCTCTATGCAGTCTAGGATTCCTGGCGAGCATCTCCCCCACCCTTGGGAAGGTAAGAGATTCAGTGCCAGTCATTAGGCCCCACGTTGGCCTTGGTGCTGTCATTGAGAAGGGAATATCCCTTGCACGTTTCTTGTAGAAGTTGTCAGAGAAAACAGACGTTGTCCTACCAGGATCCTGGGACATCCTCAGCACACCCCGTTTCTGCCATCAGGGGGGAAGAAGGGGGGTGATCTCACAGCAAGGCCCCGAGGATTAAGACCATTCGGGAGCCCTGGATGGCCTTCCATCTACTTGCCAAAGTTGCACAATTCATTATTTATCTGATTTTTCCATTTGATTAGATCCTAATATGCTTTCCAGTGTCCCCAGAGCCAGGCCTTTCAGAGTCTCAGTTCCCTGTCTCTGTGAGGGGCTGTAGGGCATCATTCCAGGTTCTCAAAGAGTGTATTGATTATGTATACATATATAATATATGTATATATTATATATATAATATATATATACATAATATATATTATATATATAATATGTACATAATATATATATTATCAATTCACTTCTTTGCAGAACACCCTGCAGAGCTAACGTCTCACAAGACACCATCTGGATAAGACACATCTGTTTCCTTTGGGTTCCCTAGCCAAGAGGATCAGGAAATGCCCCTGAAGGTCACCTGGTTCCTTGGAGCCCTGGGTTTCGTCCCACCCTACTGGCTCTCTGTGCTGTCCTCTGTCAGTTACAGCTCTATGTGCAGTGGCCCACCTCACCTCTTTCCTGGGTCACCTGCTCTTTCCTGTCCTTCGAGCAAGCTCTTCCACCCATGCCCACCAGTTCCCAGACCCATTCTCTCAGAGCCTCACCAGGCCGAAATGATCTCCGTGACTCCTACACCATTGCTCCTGAGCCCTCCCTCTGCCTTTCCAATGGTCTCCCTTGTTCCAGTTCTCTTAGAAGCTTGGAAAATGCCCCCTTTCTTATCGCCTGGGTGAGGTAGAGCACACGAGCTATACCTGGGGTGAGGTAGGTCCTCCCTTGGGGCAGAAGACCAGGGCTAGCCCACATAGGGCTTGCCTCTCTGCCTGTTTCTTTTTGGCCAGGCTAAAAGGCACCAGCAAGAGCCTCAAGGGCCACAGGGGTGGCAGGTGCCTAGCTCAGCCACATACAAGCCTCAGGTTTGGGGCACACCCTGAGCTCTCCGTGCCATCCAAGGTGATAGTTACAGAACATTATGTGAGGTGAGGAAATAGCGTAACACGGAAGCGCAGACGAGACAACCACTGAGCACCTGGGCTATTCACTCCCGTGCTAAAATCACTTGATATCCCCCCAGAACTCCCACTTCAAGGCATGTCTGTCTCCGTGATCAGAATCTAGCATATTGGACGCTGTGATCAAGCTCCGGACAAGTAACAAACCTGAAATCTAAGCGAAAGTCAGCAACACCGCAGTAATTGACTGGCGGAGGCGTTGGCCAGCCAAAGCAGATTGGGATGAGCTGCTTTCCGCTGCGTGTGCACCTGAAACCCCCGGGGCTGCCGTGGCTTCTCAGAGGTCGGGCTGTGCACAGGCTGCCAGAAAAATAATAATAATAATAGGATGTATGCGGTGCTGAAAACCCCTTGGTGCTCAGGATGGACAAACACCCCTCTGTAGGGGTGGGGAGCTATAACAGGAGTCCCTAGAAAAAGATGTCAGCTCACAAAAGAATAAAGCCACCGTGGCCACCACTAGAAAGCTGTGGGGGCTCAGGGACGTGGTTGGTTTCCACCCTGTAGGGAAGAGAAGGGCAGCTCTGTCCACTCCTTCAGCCACTCTTTCTGGTCTGGGGGTCACCACCACTCAGAGCTGGTCTTGCTGGTGACTGATAACAGGTCTCAGGCTCAGAGCATAGCGTGCGCACACTCGGCTCTGCAGGGGAAGCAGGGCGAGCCTTCTCTTTCTTCCTCTTCCCACAGGGCCTGTCTGTGGACATGTAGAGACGAGCAACTGGGGCTGGAGGGATGGCTTATCAGTTAAGGCGCTTACCTGCAAAACCAAAGGTTCAATTCCCCAGGACCTACGTAAGCCAGATGCACAAGGTGGCACATGTGTCTGGAGTTCATTTGCAGTGGCTGGAGGCCCTGGCGTGCCCATTCCCTCTTTCTCTCCTCTCTGCCTCTTTCTCTCTCTCTCTCTCAAATAAATAAATAAATGAAAAGAGACGAGCTAATGAGTAAGTGATGAGCCTTGCCCTCAAAGAAGCCACCATGTTTTTGTTTTTTTTTTAATATTTGGACACCATGTATGATGGCACTCCCATTGGTTAGAGGTTGGTGAAGGGGACCCCAAGAGGGGGGAGCGTGAGGGCTCCGGGAAAGGGTTGAAGTGACCCATACTGACCTTGGCGGAGTAGAGCGGGAAAGCACCCAGATGCGCACCAAGCCTGCGGGGTCTCGAGTGGCACCAGGAGACCCACAGAGAAAGAATGTCCGCTGTCATGAACGCCAGGCAGGCCATGCTGGACACCTCGGGGAAGAGAGGGGGTCCATACTTTCTTGACACCCAGGTCTGGATAAGCAATTAGAATGCCCCTGTCTGGTCAGGACCCTCCTGAGGTCCCAGCATCCCCCTCCTCTTGCTCTTCTCACCCCAACTCCTGCCAGCCTGTCTCATTTCAGCGGTACCTCAGGCAGCCCAGTGCTGATTGTGGGGACAGTAGGAGATGTGAGTTGAGTCCCCCCCCCCACCAATCAGAGCCACTTTCAGGCTCCTTCAGCCTTATGTGAGAGGTGATGTCCCCACCGGTCACCTTGTAACATGATCCCCAAACAGGTGAGGTTCCCCCAGAGAAGTGAGAGAGGCAATGCAAAATGGGGGTGGCCACAGGACTCTACACGTCACCTCTCTCCCCTCACTCTGAAGCAGCCCGCCATGTAACTTTTTTTTTTTTTTTTTGGTTTCTCAGTTTCCGAAGGCTGCCCCATCCTCCACGCACAGGGCTTCCCCACGGAGAAACTCGATCCATTTTCCAAAGATGAAAGAAAGCTCTGCTTCTAAAAATAGCCTACCTGGCACCACAGTTGCCATGGCAATCTGTCCTTCCTAGGAGCCTAACTAGGAAAAAAAGGTTCTATCCTTGGTGGAGTACCCAAGGGCCCTCCTCAGCCAGACGCTCACTCCCGACTGTTGAAGATGCTGAGCAAGTCCTGAGTGGTGAGATGGGACCCAGGGAACACTCGGGGCTCCCTCTTCTTCCGACCTTTGTGTTGAAGGTCAATTTAGGATGGTGCTTTGAAAACACATGCTGGGTTAATGCAAGACGGGGAGTGGGGTGGGCTGAGGCCTAGGGCCCTGGCACCTATTATATCCCAGTTTTATGATGGCCATACACTGGGTTCTTCTAGCATCTTCCCCAGAAGAGGTATTAGCAGCCCTCAGTAACACATAGACTAAAACTGGAACGAGGCCTGGGCGTGGTGGCGCACTCCTTTAATCCCAGCACTCGGGAGGCAGAGGTAGGAGGATCACCATGAGTTCGAGGCCACCCTGAGACTATGTAGTGAATTTCAGTGTAGCCCGGGCTAGAGTGAGACCCTACTTCGAAAAAAAGAAAGAAAACTAGAACAATATGGCTCTGTTCAGCATGGCCCCTTGTGCAAGGATGACCCACAAATCCGTGAAGTGTGCCATGTTTACTGCAGCCAAGCTATGGAATCAGTCTGCCCACAGGTGAAGGGAGTAAGGAAACACGCTATATATATATATATATACAATGGAGTTTTAACTCAGCCATCAAGAAGAATGAAATTTTTTTAGCAGGAAAATGGATGGAACTGGAAATCATTGTGTTAAGTGAAATAAGCCAGATTCAGTTAAATATTGAATGTTTCCTCTCATATGTGGAGTCTGGACTAACTTATCTATGTAGTTAATACACCCACATACATATGGCATGAAAGCCAAAGGGAAACTACTTTAATAAAAAGGAAAGGGGGCCTGGAGAGATGGCTTAAGCAGTTAAGGTGCTTGCCTGCGAAACCTAAGGACTCAGGTTTGATCCCCCAGTACCCACATAAGCCAGATGCACAAGGTGGCACATGTATCTGGAGTTCATTTGCAGTGGCTGGAGGTCCTTGTGCACCTATTCTCTCTCTCTCTCTCTCTCTCTCAAATAAATAAAGAAATAAAAAAAATTTTAAAGGAAAGAAACCACCAGCAAAAGTGGGGGCAAAAAGAGGGTAATGGGGTTGAATAGGATCAAACTGCATTACCTGCTCATATGAAAATGTCATAATGAAACCCTTTATACAATAAACATTTATTAATGAAAATATTTAAGATACCCAACATAAGAATTGGACTCTTAGCCCAGGCTGCATGGAGTTGGATGCAGGACCACCAGACTCCTTTTGTCCCATGCCAGCATCTCCCTGCCAGGGTGCCATATGCGCCTGGCTTTTCAGAGTGGCCAGAGGGACTCATGAGGCCCCAGTGTCCAGGACGGAGTCTCAGCGATCAGCTGAGAATCCAGAGGCCACTCCCCAGGACACTGAGACAAGCCACACTGGCCAGCCACAGAGGAAGGATGTGACAGCTGGTCAGCCCAGCCCAGCAACCCCAAGTGGTGTCCCAATAATGAATTCCCCAAACGTCCATGTTGTAGTTGCTAGAACCTGTGGGTCTGTTACCGTACATGGCAGAAGAGACGTGGCAGATGTAATTGGATTACAGATCCCAAGATGGGGATCATCGCTGTGGGCCCAGTAAATCCCAAAGGTCCTTCTGAGAGGAAGGCAAGAGAGGAGGAGCACTGACGATGCTATGATGCTGCCAACTTGGAGGCTGTAGGAGGGGCCGCCAGCAGGGAGCAAGGACAGTCTCCAGGAAGAAAAAAGGCCAATAAATGCCCTGCCTAGGCACCTCCAGAAGGGGCTGTGGGCCCTGTCACCTGCCCTGCCTTCCTGAACTGCCATGGGATAAACGTTGCTATTTTAAAGGACTACTTTAGGGGTTGGAGAGATGGCTTAGTGGTTAAGACCTCTGCCTGCAAAGCCAAAGGATCCTGGTTCAATTTTCCAGGACCCACGTAAGCCAGATGCACAAGGGGGCACACGCGTCTGGAGTTCATTTGCAGTGGCTGGAGGTCCCTGGTGTGCCCATTCTCTCTCTCCCTCTCTCTGCCTCTCTCTCTCTCTCAAATAAATAGATAAAAAAACCAAGTTTAAAGGACTACTTTAGTTCCCCGGTGCTGCTGTAACATGACAAATGACCATTAAGGCTTGTCTGTCAGTTCCAGAGACTAAGTTCAAACTCGAGATGTTGGTGAGGCCACGCCTGCTCTGCAGGCTCCAGGGAAGGGTCCGCTCCATGCCTTTCTCTTGACTTCCGGAGCTGCTGGTGATCCTTGGTGCCTATTGGCTCGTAGCTTCATTTCAGTCTCTGCTCCTGCCCTACATGTCTCTTTGCCTTTCCCCTCCCTTTTTCTTCTTCCCCTTCTCCTCCTCTCTCTCTTCTCTGTCTCTCTTTCTGAGGCAGGGTTTCACTATGCAGCCTCGACTGCCCTTGAACTCACCATTCTCCTGCCTCAGCCTCCCGAGTGCTGAAGTCACAGGCGTGCACCACCACCCCTGGCAGCTTTCTCCATTCTGTAGAGACAGCAGCCATGTTGGCCTACAGACTCAGAATGTTCTAGCATGGCTTCATCTTAACTGACCGCATCTGCATCAACTCCAGGACTGATAGATCGGCAGCGCCGCACACAACCGGCTGTGGTGGTGCATGCCTGTAATCCCAACTTTTGTGAGGCGGACGCAGGGGGATTAAATATTTAAGGTTGTCTTCAGCTACGTAGCAAGTTTAAGGTCACCCTGAGCTACATGAGACCCTGCCTCAAAACAACAACCTGAGAATGGGCTTCTCCACTTTCCGCGCTTGGATGTCCTTGTTTCAGTCACACTGAAGTTTCCAGAAGGACAGGAATTTGGAGTGGGGACAGAGAATGACACCGTCTAGTCAAGTACAGCCACTAAAGTTTGGAAACACATACCTATAGGAAGTTGAGTTCCTGTGGACGGGGAACCACTACCTGATAGGCCACCAAGAGGATGTGGAAATTGTGACTACTGCCTTGTAACATACTGGTGGCCTGAATTTTGGGTATTTATTCTCTCTCTCTCTCTTTCTATTTTTTTTTTTGAAGTTTAGAAATTTTTTAATTTTTATTGAGAACTTAAATATATAAACATATTACAAATTTGTCCCATTCGCTTTGGTTTAAACTCTTTTTGTTTGCTTGTTTATTTTTATTTATTTATTTGAGAGGGGCAGACAGACAAAGAGAGAAAGAGGCAGAGAGAGAGAATGGGTGCATCGGGGCCTGAAGCCACTGCAAACAAACTCCAGACGCCAGTGCCAGGTTTAAACCCTTATGTCACTCCCCCCCACCCCCATTCCACTAAGGAGCCTCCTCAGTAGTGTTAGTGGTAATCACTGTGGATCCTAAACACAGCAGTCACTTCCTGTGGGAGGGACAATGACTCAGATGCACCTTCCCACCCTGTGGCTCTTACATTCTTTTGCCCCCTTTCCACAGTGTTCCCTGTTCTCCTTTACTGTTGAGCTCTGGTAGCATCTAATTTTCTGTTTTGATGAGTTTTGAGTCTCCTCAGTGTCTACTGCCATCTCCCTGGAGGAGGTTCTCTGGTTAGCAGTTACAGCAGCACTCCTAGTCTCTCTCTCTCTTTTTTTTTTAATGAGAGAAAGAGGAGAGGGAGAGAGAATTGGCATGCCAGGGCCTCTGGCCACTGAAATCGAACCCCAGACATGTGCACCACCTTGTGTGCTTGAGCAATCCTGCGCTTGCATCACCTTGTATGTCTGGCTTACGTGGGACCTGGGGAGTTAAACATGGATCCTTAGGCTTCACAGGCAAGCGCCTTAACCACTAAGCCATCTCCCCAGCCCTCATATTCTCTGTTAACAAAAAGAATTCATTGTTCCATGTGACCAGTAGAAATCAGAGCTATTTCAGGAGTTGATGCCTTTCTGCAGATGGTCATGTTTGAATGGATGGGGCCGCATATTTTGTGGTCATTCATTCCATATGGTTGTGCTATTCCAGAGCTGGCCTTCCTTCTCCCCATTACCTGGCTCTCTGCCTGGCTTAGAGACTGAGATCCAGTATTTTCCCCATGCTCCACAGCCTCACACATGCCTTTCTTGTTAGCCAAAGTGGCCTGGGAGCACTGCTGATGGAGTCTTAGACTCAAGTCCCTACCGTCAGGGGGAAGTCATTTGCGTTGGAGGGCACAAGATCCCCTTTGGCCCTGAGCTATCTGTAGGGATGAATAGAGTCTCCTTAGGGATTGCAGCTGTAGCTCAGCCTAGCATACCAATGGCCTGAGTTCAATTGTGGTACATGCCTGTAATCCCAGCACTGGGAAGTGGATGGAGGCAGAAAGAGCAGACATTCAAAGTCAACCTCAGCTATATAATGATTTCACACCATCCTGGGCTACATGAGACTTTGTCTCAAAAAAAAATATGAGGGCTGGAGAGATGGCTTAGTGTTTAAGGTGCTTGCCTGTGAAGCCTAAGGACCCAGGTTCAATTCCCCAGGACCCATGTAAGCCAGATGCACAAGGTGGCATATATGTTTGGAGTTCTTTTGCAGTGGCTGGAAGTCCTGGTGCTCCCATTCTATCTGCCTCTTTCACTCTCTTTCCCAAATAAATAAATAAATATTTTTAAAAATGAGTTTGGGGCTAAAGAGATGGCTTAGCCATTAAGGCGTTTACCTGCAAAGCTAAAGGACCCAGGTTCAACTCCCCAGAACCCACATAAGCCAGATGCACAAGGGGGCTCATGCACCTGGAATTTGTTTGCAGGGGCTGGAGTCCCTGAGCTCAGTCGCACTTTCTCTCTCTCTCTCTCATAAATAAAAAAAACTTTTAAATGAGTTTGCTAAGGGTACAAGGAAGTGGATTATTTTTCCAATACTTTAAGTAATATGGCACCTTGTGTAATGACCTAAGGTGGTCATTTTCATTGCTGTCTGCTGCGGGATGCCTGCCATTTGCCTGACTCTTCATTGCTGACCACTGGGAAGTTGTTTCTTCCCAGCTTGCTTCCAGAACTCCTAAGATCCATGCTGAGTCTGATTGCAATTCACTTAACATTTCCCAGAACTAGTCAGACGACAGCAAAAGAGTCAGAAGTGTTGCCTGGCGTGGCAAGGTCAGGAGGAGGATGGTGTGGGCACCATGGGCCCAGCAGTGTGAGACAGGGGCATACTTTGGCACACCCTCCCCCCCAGAGGGTTTAGGCACAGAAACTAGATGTGAAGGATGGATCAAAGTTGCTCTCAGGCAGAGGGCACGTGCCATGTGTGCCCTGCGTTCTTCCGACTGGCCCTCACTCTCACCTACTGCCCAGCAAAGGTCACCCCTGCCTTCCCTAGCCTGCATTCTCAGGAGGCGGATGGTGGGAGGAAAAGCGAGGCCCAGCGCCGGCCTGCTCTCTTCGCCCCCCCGTGGGCCCAGCTGTCGGCAGCTGAGTACAGCATGTGAACAGAGGCCCGTGCCCACCTCCTGGTGGTCCTGATGGAAGACACCAGAACAGTGCTCTCTCCTGACCCTCCTCTGCCCCTTCCCCATTTTCTCCCAAGTAGACTTCATGAACGGAGAGGGTATGTGGATCACGAAAACGTTTAAGGTGCTCCCAAGATCACGAGCTGCAGCCCAGGGTGAGGGCAGTGGCTCAGTCAGGAAAACTCTTGCTGAGCATGCATGAGTCGCTCACTGAACCTGGAGCTGCTGATTTGCAGTCAGCCCGGCTGACCAGCAAGCCCCCGAAGTTCTCCTGGCTCTGCTCCCCGCGGGACAGAGGTTCCAGGGGCGCTGCCAGCCGTTTATGTGGGTGCTAGGGTTGAAACTCAGGTTCTCGGTCAGGCAGGTTCTCGGGTGCCCTCATGCTTGTGTGACAGGAGCCCCTACCCACTGAGCCGCTTCCCTAGCCCCAGTTTTGTTCTTCTGTGGAGGTGAATAGAATGATTGGATATCTGCACCACGTTTTCTTTATCTGTTCATCAGGTATGGAATTTAGGCTGGTTCCATATCTTGGCTGTTATTAGCAGCCTCACAATAAACATGGATGTGCAGGTGTATCTGTGATATTCTGACTTAGATCACTCCAGTCTCCAGGAGTGGCCCTGGGCAACTCTAGTGTACCTTTCTGTCCCCAGTCCCATCCAGAAAGGCCAAGTACACAGCAGCTGGCAGTCCAGAGAGGAAAAGCCACTGGGTTCAGGCCCCCGCTCTGCCCCTTAATAGCTAAGCCCTGAGCCCATGGCTTGGCGTCTTGGAACCTGCAGCCCTGCCTCCTGCAGGGAGGGCGAAAGAGCCGCCGCCATCCGCCCACGTGGACAGTGAGGTGCTGAGCACCCGGTGGTTCTTGGAGCGGCCCAGCCCACACCATCTCCAGACACTGGGTTGTTCTGAGGCTGCATTTGAACGGGCTGATGGGGAAAGGGGCTGTTCCTACTCCTGCCTGGATGCCAGCCCAAGGGTTTTGGCCAACAGGGACAGGGCATGCCCTAGATGCTTCCTTTCTGTTCTCTCCCCCACGCAGGCCCCACGCAGCTGGCCAGCCTGGCCCTGCTCTGGGCTCAGGACACACTCAGAACAGCAACTCGGTAGCGTCCACCCACACACACCTCGCCTGCCGTGGGAAGAAATCTGTTCTCTCAAAATATACATTCTTTTTTTTTCTTTTAATTTTATATCTTGGGTTACAGATTTTCCTCATCTAAGAAAAGCCTTTGCTGATTATTCCTGAAACAAGGCATTTCAGAAACCCTTTAGCAGACATAGGCTGTGGGGCTCACAGGCTGCCGTCAGCCTCTTTAATGCACGCATCGTTAAAGCAGCAGCAGTGGCCCCAGGCCAGCTGGCTGTAGAAAACCCCTGCGACCCTGGTCAGTCCCTGGACACAGGCTGGACTAGGAGGAGGGCTGCCTGGGCTGCTGTGTGAGAGGTGCGAGGGAAGGTAAGAATAGGGAGACAGAGCTGTCTGGCTCCCTGAACAGACTCTCCAGCAGACTGGCACCAAGAACAGGGGCTGGCTGGACAGTGTGGGCATGACCTCACTGCTCAGGGCATCAACTCCTTTGTAGAGTGCCCTATGGAGGTGCATTTCGTACCCTGAGGCTGCACTCAGAAGAGACTGTGCAAGTGAGTGCCCATGTTCTGCATGGGAGATGGGTTCAGACAGAATCAGGAAAAAAAAGTGCCGGGGTGGAGAGTATGGGGGGGGGCAGTAAGACAGGGCACCTTGACTATGGCATGGGAGTCTCCAGGCAGATTTTGGAGAAGGGGTGACATTGGTTTGGACTTAGAGGGGGTAAGTGGGGTGAGAACTCAAGGGGGTGTGTAGGGTTCCAGGCAGCAGGGACCTGGTGGAAAAGGTCCCAAGCAGGGACACGAAGCATTTGCAGGGAGCACAGGGGGAAGACGGCGTGGCTGGGGATGAACAGGGAGCAGAGACAAAGTGGAGTTGGCCAGGAAGGTGTTGGTCCACCTCGGTGGGTCTGCAGGCCAGGAAAGAGCCCCGGCTCTCTTCTGTAAGTTTCTAGGCTCCATGCACCATGGCCCCCCCACGGCCCCCTCCCCACAGATCATGTGTTAGCAGAGCTGGTGTCCTACACACGGACAGGTACCTGCAGGCTGGCTCCCTCCAAAACTCCCTCCACACCTTATCATTCCGGCCGGTGCCCCTTTTTTCTCCCCTTCCCATTGACTCGGCTGGACCTGGGCATGTATAGGCCCAGAGCAGCCCCAGGTGCCATCTAGGGCTCTCATTCTCAGGGGTGCTACATGGCCTGCCATCCTCGACCCAGGCCACGTTTTTGTGTTGGTAACCATAGCAGTAATTCTCTTTCCCTCTACAGATGACTCTGGGGACGACGACGAAGACACTGCCTCCCCAGCCGACAAGAGCGAGCTCCACCACACCCTTAAGAGCCTCTCCTTGAAGTTGGATGACCTCAGCACATGCAATGACCTCATTGCCAAGCATGGCGCTGCGCTCCAGCGCTCGCTGAATGAACTGGACAGCCTCAAGATCCCAGCGGAGAGCGGGGAGAAGCTGAAGGTTGTGAATGAGCGGGCAACCCTCTTCCGCATCACGTCCAATGCTATGATCAACGTGAGTGTCGCCCCACCGCCAGGTGCCTTCAGGCTCCCCCAGGGGAGGGAGGGGGCACGCCGGTGGCAGCAGCTCCAGGTCCCTGAGCGCTCTGCTTCCCGGGCCTCTAAGCCAGCTTTCAAAACTGGCATCTTCTTTACACTCACCAGCATTTTTACTTCGTCTATATGGAGCCATTGTCTGGTGAGGACCTGCATTTGTGTTTCAAATTTTTTTAATCTGTTTGCAAGGAGAAAAAGAATGGGAGAGAAAGGGGGAGATAGATGTATGGGTGGATGGACAAATAGATACATAGATAGATAGTAGCATGTCAGAGCCTCTTGTCACTGCAAACAAACTCCAGATGCATGTGCCACTTTGTGCATCTGGCTTTATGTGGGTACTGGGGAATCGAACCCTGGCCAGTAGGTTTTGCAAGAAAGTGCCTTTAACCACTAAGCATCTCCACAATCCGTGCACCTGTCTGTCAGCGTGTCAGTCTGCCTATTTATTCTGTGGAGTTTGGGATGGAACCTAGGGTCTCACACATGATAGGCAAGTGCTCCACCACTAAGCTGCATCTCCAGACCAGGGACAGTATTGAGTTGCCCCAAGCTCCCAGTGGGGCAGGTGAGAGACACTTCCCAGATCGTCCCCAAGAGCCCAGCTCCACGCTGGTGGAGCAGGTTCACATAGGCCAGCATCGTCACTTCGCGCCCAGTGTGGCCTCTTCCTGTGTTCGAGGAAATGAGGGGCTCAGACTGGGGACACTGAGTGGCACTGCTGTGCCGTTGCTGGTGCTGTGCTGTCCTTACTTGCATGTGGCTTATATAGTTAAGGCCTGCCTGATGGACATACAACCCAGACCTCAACAGCAACCCACTAAGCCCTCCCCATGGTGAACAGGTAGGCCCTTCCTGTCCAGGGGCTTCACAGCCCAGAACTCTTTCTTTTTTTTTTAATATTTTATTTATTTATTTATTTATTTATTTGACAGAGAGAGGGAGAGAGAGGGAATGGATGTGTCAAGGCCTCCAGCCACTGCAAACGAATTCCATATGCATGTGCCCCTTGTGCATCTGTCTAGCGTGGGTCCTGGGGAATCGAACCTGGCTCCTTTGGCTTTGCAGGCAAGCACCTTAACCGCTAAGCCATCCCTCCAGCCCCAGAACTCTTTCTTGGTGATGTGTTTTCAACCAAACTTTCAAGAAGAATGTCAATCCAGTTCCAGTTCCAGCAGCCTGCCAGCAATACATTTGAAAGCAGAGGATGAGGAGGGTCTGGGGAAGGGCTGGGAAGGCAAGCCAAGGCCCAGCCAACCAGTACCACGTGGGAGAGTGATTCCTAGGAGCAAATAGAGAAGGCGGTAGCCACAGAGCAGGGCCTGGAAGGGAAAGGAAAGACTCAGGGCCACATCTGCTTAAGGATGTGAGCCCAGGTCCTGAGCCTTACGCAGCTGCCCGTGGGAGGGAAAAGTCCATCCCTCTCCTTGACTGGGCAGGAGGGCAAGACGCCTCCCCTGCCCACCTTGCCTCACTTTCCCCTTCAGCATCATCTGCCAGCACCTGTGAGTCCGTGGCATCTCATAAGCTTTGCTACAGCAGCCTTTGACCCGTCTTTCCCAAGTCCTTGAACCTCCGTACCTGGCTCAGGGCCCAGCGCACAGGAGCCTCAGCAAACCAGCGAAGGGGGTGGATAAGGGGGAGAGAAGAAGGGAGAACTGTGAAAGAACACAGCAGCAAGTCAATGAATTGCTTAGTGTCTGGCAGAATTCCCTAGTGGATAATTTTTCAACTGATAGAAGCCTGCCCAGTAAATCCTGCTTGAGTGACAGCTTTGAGTAGCAGTGAATTAGCCCGCTGCTTAAGGGAAGCCCCGCAGCACTAGTGAATGATGTGGGGGTTGGAAAGAGCCTTGAACCGCCCCCCCTCATTTTCTTTCTTTCTTTCTTCTTTTTTTTTTTTTTTTTTTTTTTTGGTTTGTTGTTATAGGGTCTCACTCTAGCCCAGGCTGACCTGGAATTCACTATGGAGTCTCAGGGTGGCCTTGAACTCATGGCAATCCTACCTCTGCCTCCCCAGTGCTGGGATTAAAGGTGTGTGCCACCATGCCCGGCTCAGACTGGCTTTTTTTTTTATGAGAGAGAATTGGTATGCCAGAGCCTCCAGCCACTGCACTCGAACTCCAGACACATACACCCCCTTGTGTGCATGTGCGATCTTGCACACTTGTGTCACTGTGTGTCTGGCTTATGTGGGACCTGGAGAGTTGAGCATGAGTCCTTAGGCTTTGCAGGCAAACACTTTAACCACTAAGCCATCTCTCCAGCCCTTGGACCCCCATTTTCCTGAAGAACTTTTCCACTTGGCTCAGCATAGGGATGTGTACCCCTTGTTCCAAGGCTGGGAGCCAGGGGGTGCCCTGTGGTCTAACACAGTCTGACTGTTTTTAAGGTAGAGGACTGAATGAGAGCATACCACAGCTCATGCTTTGTCGTTAGTTCCCATAAAACAGGGTGACAGCAGGGAAAAACCTGCCAGACTTGTTTACTTTTCCTTTGAATTTATCTTTATGATGAAGCCACATACCTGTGGGGTAGTGGGAAAGTCACTTCTGCTTGGTGATAGCAACAGTCCTCCCAAGTCATCATCCCTCCAGTGGCCACATGAAGGTGTTACAACAGTCTCACTGTCATTACCATCTGTTACTGGAAACCCAGAGGACTCATTTTGCCCTTCACTCAGAATGGGAGAAATAGCCGGGCATGGTAGTGCACGCCTTTAATCCCAGCACTTGGGAGGCGGAGGTAGGAGGATCACTGTGAGTCCAAGGCCAGCTTTTGGGACTACAGAAAGAGTTCCAGGTCAGCCTAGGCTAGAGTGAGCCCCTACCTTGAAAACAAAAGCCACCCAAAACAAACAGAATGGGAGAAATGATCTGACTTGTATTCGAGCAAGACCCACTGCTTGGAGAATGGGCTGAGCGTGAGGCACACACTTGCACGCCATCAGGTACTCTCAGGGGACTGGGAGAGTGGAGCTGGTACCAGCAAGAAATGGCCAGTGCTACTGTGAGTTGAAGGCAGGGCCATCAGAGTGGTCTCCAAAGTGTAGTCCTGAGCCACTAGAATGGGGACCCTTGCTCTCTGACTGCCCCCAAGCCCACTCGTGGGTTCCAGAGAGATGTAGCTGGGTCTTTCCCCAGAACAGCACTTGTGTACCCAGCAGATGGTCAAAGCTGGCTAGAAAGTGAAACCCCACAAAAGACCAGGGACTGCCCAGGTGCCCAGTAGGGGCAGAAAGCACAGACTGACCTTGAACTCTTTGAGTGACTGAGTTTACCAAGGAAGGGAGTGTCTTGCAAGACACATGTTAGCACCACCAGGAGAGCTGGCAGGAAGCATGGGGACGTCTGAGAGATCCTGGCACAAGGATGTGGGGGTGGCTATGAAGGAGAGACACCCAGATGGATTTGGCCTGGGAGGGCGGTGCACTTTGAGAGAGCTGTAAAGAAAGAGTGCAAGAGGAAAGTAGAAGCCACTGAGGGGGGCTGGAGAGATGGCTTAGTGGTTAAACGCTTGCCTGTGAAGCCTAAGGACCCCGGTTCGAGGCTCGATTCTCCAGGACCCACGTTAGCCAGATGCACAAGGGGGCGCACGCGTCTGGAGTTCATTTGCAGTGGCTGGAAGCCCTGGCGTGCCCATTCTCTCTCTCTCTCTCTCTCTCTCTCTCTCTCTGACTCTTTCTGTCCTGTCACTCTCAAATAAATAAATAAAAATGAGCAACAAAAAAAAAATTTAAAAAAAGAAGGCACTGAGGGGACAGACACCAGGGTGGGACGTGGAGGCAGGTGCAGACAGGTATACAGATATGGAGTTAGGAACTTAGGGCACTTGGACACGGCCTCATAGAAATAAACATGATGCACTGTGAGTTTGAGGCCACCATGAGACTACATAGTGAATTCCAGATCAGCCTGGACTAGACTGAGACCCTACCTCAAAAAGAAAGAAAGAAAGAAAGAAAGAAAGAAAGAAAGAAGAAGAAGAAAGAAGAAGGAAGGAAGGAAGGAAGAAAGATCACAGCTGGGCGTGGTGGTGCACGTCTTTAATCCCAGCACTTGGGAGGCAGAGGTGGGAGGGTCGCTGTGAGTTTGAGGCCACCCTGAGACTACAGAGTGAATTCCAGGTCAGCCTGGACTAGAGTGAAACCCTACCTCAAAAGAAAGAACGAAAGAAAGAAAGGAAGGAAGGAAGAAGAAAGAAAGAAGGAAAGAAGGAAGGAAGGAAGGAAGGAAGGAAGGAAGGAAGGAAGGAAGGAAGGAAGGAAGGAAGAAGGAAAGAAAGATCATAGCTGGGCATGGTGGTGCATGCCTTTAATCCCAGCACTTGGGAGGCAGAGGCAGGAGGATCACTGTGAGTTCGAGACCACCCTGAGACTACAGAATGAATTCCAAGTCAGCCTTGGCTAGAGCAAGACCCTAACTCAAAAAACAATACAAAAATAAAAAATAAAAAGAAATAAAGATCATGAGGGTCTTTACTTGGGGCAATCAAAGAAATAAGGAACTACCTACCAATGGGAGTGGTGGAGACTTGTCTGAAACACCATGTGTTTCGCAACCTGGGAGACAAGTGGGGACCCTTGGGCCAATGGTGGGGTGGGGGATGAGGGGCTGACAGCAAGAGCTGTCCCTGGTTCTTCTGGGATCATGGGGCACATTCCCATCCGCTGTCCGTTGCTCTGCTTCTGACAGCTTGCTCATTTGGGGCCTGGAGAGAGGAGTAAAAATAGATTCCAGAATTGTCTCCAATCAGTTGGCAAACTGGAAGCCAGATGGTGCCAGTTCCTGTGTGCAAGGGGTGAACTATTTTGAGTGTGAAAAGGGCTATTTTAGAGTTTTAATTGAATACAGAAAGCTGCTTCTCCAATACCAAGAATGAGGTACATCCAGGAGAGCCCTGGAGCTGGCCAGGCCATGCCACCTGGCTGTCCCTAGGGGCCAACCTGGCCTTGCGGTGCCCTGAGAACTTGGCCTGTAGGAGATCACAAGGGGCTAACATACAGCGTAGTGGGTTTGCTGGACAGAAGGACCATGGGCCGACTCCAGTACTCCCATTATAGCTACAGCTATCCCCACGCTTAGTGTTGGCATCTGAGATGGCCACTCATCTTCCAATATGGCGCTGGTCCTTCCTGCCTGGGAGGCTTCACTGAGTTTGGGCTCTTGCGTATATGAGAGTAGCCAGCTGCTGTTTATTGGGAAGAGAGGAGGGACCCTCTCCTGGCCCCGGTGCCTCTCTGGTTTAGCTTCTGGCCAAGAAACAGCTCAGGGAGGCAATGTGTCTCTGCCACTTCCTCTCCATTTGCTAGCTTTGGGCTCCCAGGCCGGTGAAAGGTGAAAGGTGAGAGCTGGAGAGGTGGCTTAGTGGTTAAACGCTTGCCTGTGAAGTCTAAGGACCCCGGTTCGAGGCTTGATTCCCCAGGACCCACATTAGCCAGATGCACAAGGGGGCGCATGCATCTGGAGTTTGTTTGCAGTGGCTGGAAGCGCTGGCGTGCCCATTCTGTCTCTCTCTCTCTCTATCTGCCTCTTTTTCTCTCTGTATGTCACTCTCAAATAAATAAGTAAAAATAACAAAAAAAAGGTGAAAGGTGAAAGGTGAAAGGCAAGAATCCCTATAATAGGAACTACACAAAGCTCAGCTTGGTGGCCAGACATCATCATGGGAAGAAAAACCCTCCACTCACCCACCCTGGAGCCCAGACACTTCAGCGCCTCAGACAGCAGCTGCGTGGCAGTTCCTGGCCTGGCTGTAGACGCAGACTCTGCCCTTCCTCCCATCCTCCCTTTGCCTAAGGTTACTGGGAGCTCTTGTGTGTGTGGTGGTGGTTGAAGACAGTGCCAGCCATATAGCCTGGATCCTCCCTTGGTCAATTTGTCATCTCCCCACATTCTTTATGAGCCCAATATCTGCCCGCCTCAACATCCGTAGCTGTCTGATTCCTCCCACACACCGTCTAGGAGGAAGTGGCCATGGAGGAGACCAGGAGTTTCTAAGTGGACACCAAAGGCCATGTCCAGACAGGGTCCTTGCTCTGCAGACGCACCGAGTGTTTGAGAGGCTGCCCCAGGTCACATGCAGGCCAGGCAGGGGACCTAGATCGGCTGATCCCATGCCTGCTCTCTTGCCTGAGTGAGGAGCCATGAGGTCATTGGCAGGATTAGGATTAGGAACAGTAAAAGCGATTAGAGCTTGTCCTTCTGGGTACAGCTGGGCAGAGGTTTCCAGGTCAGAGACGCTGCATCCCACGAATACCTGTTAAGAAGGAAGGGAGAGAGGCCCTTGTGAGTGGGGAAGCCCAGGCTCCCCATCCCAGAGCTGAATGTCACCAGGCCCATGTGAGAGCGCACCTCTTCAGTATCCTCACTCTGCTTTGGGGCATCTCAATGGGCCCTGTGTCTTCCCCACAGGGACAGAACAACTCTGTTGAGGGAGCCCTGAGCCCTGCCCTGACCCTCTGTATCTCAGAAGCACCCATGTTCCCTGCCACCCTTTAACCAGGAACCTCCACAACCCCACAACCCTGGAGAATGGGAGGAATGGGTAGGCCCTTGGAATTGATGGAACCTAGGCCCCATCCTAAGGACCATCAACCCAACAGGTCACAGAATCATGGACCATGTAGGCATCCCAGGATCTGGCCCTCCATCCGTTGCACAAGGATACCAAGTCCTAGGTGGTACAGGGTGGGCAGCAAGGCAGGACTCACATGGGGCCCAGACACTGGCTCTGGCTCCCAGCTGGCCTCCGTCCACCTCCCCACCAAGGATTCTGACTATGTATCTAAATGAATAGGGGGCTTTGGATCAGAAAGTCTGCCCTGCTGATGGGTACGGAGGGACAAGCTCTCTGGCCCTAGGTACAGTCGCCATGGAACCTCGTAGGAAATGTGACCACATCAGGCCACGACTGGGTCAGCCAGGCCTTTCCTGAACCCTGCCCCCAGCCTCTCCCTCGTTTGGGCCCCAGGCTTAATCCAGCTTAGCGAAAACACAGGCTCACAGCGCACTGCCCAGCTCAGCATTCCAGGGTCGCAGGGCCAAGCCAGCTCCTCTCTCCACAGCACGGCCACAATGAGGCCTGGGGAAGGCCAGCAACAGCAGAGGAGACCCTGGGAGTTGGGGATGGATACCAGGTGGGTGCGTTGGGACTGGTGGGGCAGATGGACATCTCTAGTCCACAGGGTGGCCAGAGCAGTCTATCTGTGACAGGTGGCCCCTTCTAGTAGCAGTGGCAAAAATCATGGGTCTCGCCACGTGAGCACTTTGACTTTAGAGTAGAACAGTCTCCACTCGGATACTCTATGTGTGTGTGTGTCTGCCCTGGCACGTGTGGCCTAAACGAGGCCCAGCTGTCTAGGGCATCTGACTTCCTGCCTCCCTGCTCTGCTGTACCCATGAGCCCTGTGGTGACTGCATAGTCCATGGAGGTCACAGCATGACCAGGCTATCACCCAGCACCCTGCTGCCCTGTAAGACAGTGCCCTCCCCCCGGGGCCAGTGCCGAGGCCGCAGTGTAAACAGGATCAGGCCTGACAACCTCGTTAGCAAGCATCTCCCAGAATCCCAGCTGCGCCCCAGAAAGACCACGGGGATCTCACAACACCCCTGCCCCGGAGGGCTCCCAGACAGCAATAAAGATCCAACTTCACGAAATAAAACCAGCAGTTCTAGTTCTGGCCCTGGAATACATGCGGGTGGTTTATACAAGGACTCAGACCCAGCCCTGCACCCACCTCTCCATAGAGGTGGCAAAGCCCCGGGCCTCGGAGCCCATGTTTCCTCCTTACTCATGCTGACCAGAAAGATGGTTAGCTCAGTGCTTCTGTGCCTGCCCCAAACACCCCTGAGCTGAGAGAGGTAGGTGTGAGGAGTGAGGGAGCGAGTGCGGGGTGGGGGAGGGGGGGCTTGTGGGAATAAGCAGGTGGGTTTGGGCTTTCCCAAGGGCAGAAAGGCAGGGTGCGTGGTGGGCCACGTGTGAGGGCCTGGGGAGGAGAGCAGGAGATGGAGGAGAGCAGGAGATGGAGGGACAGGCAGGGGACGGCTCTTACTTTGGCTTCTAGGAAGCCCAGATTCCCTCTGATGAGAACTTGTAGGAATTACATACCATGACCTTTGGCTACTGAGTTTTGCTGTGGTCGTGGGGTTCCATTATAAGTGTTGTTTTAAATTCTTTTTTTATGAGAGAGAATAGGCGTGTCAGGGCCTCCAGCCACTGCAAACAAAGTCCAGACGCATGTGCCACCTTGTGCATCTCGCTTACATGGGTCCTGGAGAATAGAATCTGGGTCCTTTGGTTTTGCAGGCAAGCGCCTTTACCACTAAGCCATCTCTCCAGCCCGTGGGCGTTGTTTTAAGTGGCAGGAGTTATTGGAGAGCAAACACCCTCTACATTAATGCTCACTGACAGATGACTCCAGGGCTCTAGAGGGCTGGTGGGGCATGGCGGAGCAGGCTGCGTGGGGGCGGAACCTAGAAAACGATAGATGTCTGTTAGCTCTCAGGTATTATAGGCCTCAGCGTCCTCGCTCCAAGGCGACAGGCAAGGGGCGACCTTGTATGAACCTCAGTCTAGAGGCAGCATAGCTGGATGTGAGGAGTCAGCTCACCTAGGCGATGAGGGTACTTCCTCCCCCCCGCACACACACACACAGCACCAGCACCCATAACGAGTGACTCCCTGTACTCTGCACCCCGTGTGAGGCTGGCTTGGGTCAGGAATATGGCTTGACGTGGTCAGAGCTTCCCTCCTTAGTCAGCAACCATGGGGCAAGAACCGAGACGAACCTGGGCCCAAGCTTAGGGACATGGGGCAAGTATGAATAGGAGAGGGACACCAGTCCAAAGTAAGAGGTGGACCGAGCTCTGGATTGAAGACCTGGGTCCCAGATCGGGTCCTGTCACCTCCTTTGATGTATGACCTCAGAACCTCGGTTCTGACCTCTCGGAACAGGGGTGAAGGTTGCTGCTCACCCATTTCACATAACTTTTAAAAACATTTTATTTATTTAGTTAGTTAGTTAAGAGAGGGGGAGGGAGAGAATGGGTATGCCAGGGCCTCTAGCCATTGAGAAGGAACTCCAGATGCATGCGCTACCTTGTGCATCTGGCTTACGTGGGTACTGGGGAATTGAACCTGGGTCCTTAGGCTTCACAGGTAAGTGCCTTAACCACTAAGCCATCTCTCCAGCCCTCACATGGCTTCTTATGAGAGCCTGGAATGTTCCTGGGTTACCTAGAGGACAGCCTGTCCTCACTTCAGTGTTTCTCTTTCGCACTGGCACACAACCTGCACAGGCTGGGCCCGTTGTCACTGTGTCCGTTGTCACTGTGTCTGTTGTCGCTGTGTCTGTTGTCACTGTGTCCGTTGTCACTGTGTCTGTTGTCACTGTGTCTGTTGTCACTGTGTCCGTTGTCACTGTGTCTGTTGTCACTGTGTCCGTTGTCACTGTGTGTGTTGTCACTGTGTCTGTTGTCACTGTGTCCGTTGTCACTGTGTGTGTTGTCACTGTGTCTGTTGTCACTGTGTCTGTTGTCACTGTGTGTGTTGTCACTGTGTCCGTTGTCACTGTGTCTGTTGTCACTGTGTCCGTTGTCACTGTGTCTGTTGTCACTGTGTCTGTTGTCACTGTGTCTGTTGTCACTGTGTCTGTTGTCGCTGTGTCTGTTGTCGCTGTGTCTGTTGTCACTGTGTCTGTTGTCGCTGTGTCTGTTGTCACTGTGTCTGTTGTCACTGTCTGTTGTCGCTGTGTCTGTTGTCACTGTGTCTGTTGTCGCTGTGTCTGTTGTCACTGTGTCTGTTGTCACTGTGTCTGTTGTCACTGTGTCTGTTGTCACTGTGTCTGTTGTCGCTGTGTCTGTTGTCACTGTGTCTGTTGTCGCTGTGTCTGTTGTCACTGTGTCTGTTGTCGCTGTGTCTGTTGTCGCTGTGTCTGTTGTCACTGTGTCTGTTGTCGCTGTGTCTGTTGTCACTGTGTCTGTTGTCACTGTCTGTTGTCACTGTGTCTGTTGTCACTGTGTCTGTTGTCGCTGTGTCTGTTGTCACTGTGTCTGTTGTCGCTGTGTCTGTTGTCACTGTGTCTGTTGTCACTGTCTGTTGTCACTGTGTCTGTTGTCACTGTGTCCGTTGTCACTGTGTCTGTTACCAGGATGCCCGCTCTGCAGCCTCCAGCAGTTGGGAAGGAGTGGAGCTCTGGGTAGGGCAGGCAGGCCACTGAAGGGCCCAGAGTGGTCTAGGCCTAGGCTCTAGTTAATAAGCCACAGAGCGGGAGAGTCAGGCCCAGAGCCAGGCATCCTAGGGCCCACCCAGGGCCACTCCAGGGTCACCGATTGTATGAAAGCCAGTGGTTGCAGCTCCACACCCATGGTGGGGTTGGCCGAGTGTCACAGACTCAACAGTTTCAAATCAAACTATCCTCAGGCCTTCAACCCACCCCCACCCCACCCCACCCGGCAGCATCTCCAGTCTCCAGGCAGCAGAACCAAAGAGATGAGGTGATTTCCTTCCATACCCGAGGCCTTTCCCTCCCGGTTCTGTGCCAGGACACCGGTCAGGACAAATCTCTGCTCAGGTGCGGCCGGACAGGACCAGCACCCAGTCCTATTGGGGAGGGTGGCGAGGACTCTCAACCTGAGGTTGGCAGGAATTCATCTTCTGGGAGGATGCTGCCCTCAGGAGAAGCTACCAAGAATGGAGCCCCAGTTTCCCCACCTGTAAAACTCCTCCTGCCTCGAGGACTAAACTGGGTGAGCTGAGACGGCAGGCAGCCCATGTGCACAGGCTCTGCGAACGTAGCTGCTCCAATCTCTGAGTGGCTTTGCAAACCTCCATTCTTCCTGCTTCCTGTCCATTTCCACTGTGTTTTGCTGGTCCCCTTGGACAGTCCACACCCCATCTTCAGGTCTGCTTCCATCCCTTTTGAATTCAGATGATAGATATACCCTGTCCCGCACCCCCCAACACACACACCCCCAGCACCCCAAGACGATCGGTGTTGGCAGGGATGGTGAGGGGCGCTCCAGAGCTGGACCTGGGGAAGGAATGACGCGGCAGCCAGCCTTCCCAGGCCCCAGACTGAGGCCCGTGTCAGCAGGCCAAGCCTGAGATACCACCAGAGCTGTGTCAGATGCCAGTGAGAACCAGGCGGTGACAAACACCAGGCCTAGCACACAACGAGGACTCAGCAGCAGGGGACCAGGGTCCCAGGTGTGATAAGCAGTAACGTGACCCCTTCCAGCTCCAGGAGGCTTTGGGGGTAGGTAGTATGTCACCCAGTGAAAATCCAGGCCAGGTGCTTTTCAAATGCATCAGCACAAGTGACCTGAGACTCACCCAGTGACTGACCTCTCCCAGGCCTGCCGGGACTTTCTGGAACTAGCGGAGCTCCACAGCCGGAAATGGCAGCGGGCACTGCAGTATGAGCAGGAGCAGCGCGTCCACCTGGAGGAGACCATTGAGCAGCTGGCCAAACAGCACAACAGCCTCGAGCGAGCCTTCCGCGGCAGCACCCCTGGGCGGCCGGCCAACACCAGCAAGAGCTTCAGTGAGGGTGTGTGTGCAAGCCCCCAGCCCTCAGCCTCCCTCTCCCCCAGTGGGCTGGCTCTGCATATTTTCTAGTTTGTGTCCCAGACCCCATAAGCCTGCCCCTTCACGTGACCTCATCTGGGCTTGTCCTGCCAACTCCAACTTGACGCTAGCGCTGTTAGTCCCATGCCTGCCTCTGACTAGCAACAGTCTCCCCGTGTGTAAATTTAAAAATCTCCACCGTAAGCCAGGCACGGTGGCTCACGCCTTTGATCCAAGCACTTGGGAGGCAGAGGTAAGAGGATAGCTGTGAATTCAAGGCCTGAGACTACATAGTGAATTCCAGGTCAGCCTGGGCTAAAGTAAGACCCTACCTCAAAAAAACCAAAAAATAAAATAAAATAAAAGGGTGGGGGCGGGCATGATGGTGCACGCCTTTAATCCCAGCACTCAGGAGGCAGAGGTAGGAGGATCACCATGATCTTGAGGCCACCCTGAGACTACATAGTGAATTCCAGGTCAGCCTGGACTACAGCGAGACCCTACCTCAAAAAAAAAAAAAAATGTTCAATGAGCCCAGCTGTTCCCAGGCATCAAGTGGCTGCTCACCTAACCTTGAGCTAGAGGTCACCAGCACCCTGGGCAGGGAAACTGGGCCAAAGGCAGGCTTACCAACATGTTGACAGATGAGGATTCTGAGCAATGAATGAGTTGAAAAGAAAATGCTTTATCCCAGCAAAGCAAGCCAGGGCAGCCACAGAGCAGGGCGAGCAGGGTGTCTGGGGAGGGGCGGGGAGCCCTGGCAGGGTTGGAGTCTGGCTTGATTTGGGACTGACTCAGGCAACGGGCTGTGCCCTCTTCGGGGTTGCAAACTGAGGCAGCAGCTCCGTGTGTTCTCTAGGAAGCTTCTTGACTCCCAAAGGAGAGGACAGTGAGGAAGATGAAGATACCGAGTACTTCGATGCCATGGAAGACTCTACGTCCTTCATCACCGTGATCACCGAGGCCAAGGAAGACAGGTGGGTCACTCCTCCGGCAGGGGTGGCAGCTGTAGCCTAGGGGGAGCCTTGATCAGGATCAGCTCTTCTTGCCTGGTCTTTGTTTATTTGTTTTAAATTATTCATTTACTTATTGGAGAGAAAGAAAGAGGGCAAAAGGAAGAGGGGTGGGTGCACAAAGGCCTCCAGCCACTGCAAATGAACTCCAAACGCATGCGCCACCTTGTGCGTCTGGCTTATGTAGGTACTGGGGAATTGAACCTGTGTCCTTTGGCTTCACAGACAAGTCCCTTACCCACTAAGCCATCTCTGCAGCTCTTTTTACCATCTGTGTGCTTGGGGCTTTAAGTCTCATTCCAGGTACATTCTCTTCAAAAATGCCCATGTAGTTTGACCCTGGAGTAGTGTCTGGATGCACTTTCAACTTGGTGTGGGGGAAGGCCCAGTAGACCTCAACTGTTCATTCTTTTATTATTATTATTATTATTATTATTATTATTTGAGAGAGAGAAAGTGGGAAGAGAGAATGGACACACTGGGGCCTCCAGCCACTGCAAATGAACTCCAGACACATTTGCCACCTTGGGTATCTGGCTTATCTGGGTCCTGGGGAATCGAACCTGGGTCCTTTGGCTTTGCAGGCAAGTGCCTTAATGACTAAGCCATCTCTCCAGCCCTCAACTGTTCATTCTTGCCTCAGAGTAGCACGGATTCCCTCACCACTCCCCACATAGTGCCATCATTTGCAAATTGATGAGATGCGGTATCGTTTTCTATTGCCAAGCCTGTTTCATTATTTATCAAAGCCTGCTTGTTCAGGATGTTCCTAAATACACATAGAATAGTGACCAGGACATTTACTGGCAACGAACACAGCACTATGCTGGCACACAGATAGGTGCGGAGGGAATATGTGAAGCAGGCAGGCAGGTTGGGCACCAGCTATGGTGGGGGCATAGGCTAGTGAACAGCTCCTGTCATTCAGTTTTTGGCTTGAAGCTATGGCATCCATAAAACAAGTTCATTACTTCCATGTCCCAGTGTCTTCTGGGAAAAGGGCTGTCCAATCCCACTGGCAGTGTATTTCAAGCTCAGAATCATTCTCTATTATTATTATTAATAGTAGTAGTAGTAGTAGTATTTTCTTTTGATCTTTTGAGGTAAGGTCTCACTCTAGCCCAGGCTGATCTGGAATTCACTATGTAGTCTCAGGGTGGCCTCGAACTCACAACAATCCTCCTACCTCTGCCTCCCGAGTGCTGGGATTAAAGGTATGTGCCACCATGCCCAGCTCTTCTCTATTTTGCAGAAACATTAAGAAATACTTTAATTGCACATTTCTGAAATCTTCAATGTTCTTCCCTACATGATTCCTCCATTAAAATTGGGTTGAGGGCTGGAGAGATGGCTCAGTAGCTAAGGCGCTTGCCTGCAAAACCTAAAGACCCAGGTTCAGATCTCCAGAACCCATGTAAGCCAGATGCACAAGGTGGCGCATGTGTCTGGAGTTCATTTGTAGTGGATGGAGGCTCTAGCATACCAATTCTCTCCCCCCATCTCATAAAAAAAATTTAAAATGGGTTAAAACATTAGTTTCCAATCAGATGTCCTTGAAAAATGGGTTTCTTTTGGGCTGGAGAGATGGTTTAGTGGTTAAGGCACTTGCCTGTGAAGCCTAAGGATCCATGTTCAATCTCTTTCCAGATCCCACATAAGCCAGATGCACAAAGGTGATGCAAGCACAAGGTTGCACATGCCCACTAGGTGGCGCAAGTGTCTGGAGTTTAATTGCAGTGGCTGAGGCCCTGGCATGCCAATTCTCTCTCTTAAAAAAAAATGGGTTTCTTTCTTCATATACATGTGCAATCTTTTTCCTTTTTACAGATCTACATTCCTCATTTTTAAAAGCAAAAAAAAGTTCCTTATTTTTAAAAGGCAAAATGTTTTATTAGGTCAGAGTAGCCTCAGACCCTGATCTTATTTTGTTTGTTTTGCTTTGTTTCTAACAGTTTCGAGGTAGTAGAAACTTTGCTTACGTGGCTGACAACCATTAAAATGTCACAACGCTGTTCTGTCAAAAGCCTATAATACTTTCCTTCCTTTCACTCAGGACTGAATTTAGAGCTTTTCTGGTTTCTTTAAAATATAAAAGAGAGAACAGTGCCAATTCATTTTTTGATACTTTATTTTTTTATTTGCAAGGGGGGAGAGAGAGAGAAAATGGTTGTGCCAGGGCCTCCAGCCACTGCAAAGGAACTCCAGATGCATGCACCACTTTGTGCATCTGGCTTTACGCGTGCACTGGGGAATCAAACCTGGGTGATTAGGTTTTGCAGGCAAGTGTCTTAACCACTGAGCAGTCTCTCCAGCCTGCCAGTTCATTTTCAAATCGCTTGCCTTGCTTCCAAGGTTAGTCCAGTCTGGCCACCCAGACTTCCTTCCACTCTGTCCCCAGCAGTCACCTCGTGCCTCTGCGCCCAGGATGGTCCTGCTTTGCTCTCTCCACCCTCAGACCACCCCTTCCATATCTATAGCTCCAGTGTCGGGGTTCTCCCCATGCACCCAGTGCTTCTTGCCCATCCCCCGAAGCTCTGGCTGCCATCTGACCCACTTTGTCCCTCTGTGGACTCCCGAAGCTTGGTACCCTCAGCCATGATGTCCCCCACCACCACCACCACCACTACTATAGCCATGTGCCCCATAAGTGCCAGGGTACAGTGGTGCTCTCTTCCTTCCCTTCAGGATTTCCAAGTCTAGTGTGGTAGGCACACCATCAGACAGCAAGGGCACAGTGGGTTCTGTCTGGAATGGGAAGGGACTCATATCAACCCACTCTCTTCTTGGTCCTCGGTCAGTCAGGCTCTAGGAAGGGCCTGGGTGTGAGGACGTTAGACAAGGGGCTTGCTGAACAGCAAGCTCTGATGGCTTGGCCTCCATGCTGAGTGGCATTGGTGGACAGAGGCTCTCCACATGATAGCCCGGGTCTCTCAGCCCCCCACCTCAGTGTTCCAAACTGGAAAAGGTCCATTGGAGAAGTTTCCTTGGGGCTGCCCCTCACACCTCAGAGAAGCCTGGGGGATTTGTCCATAACTTGCCTCCTCTTCATTTCCTACAGAAAAGCCGAGGGTGGAACTGGGCCAAGCTCTGTGGACTGGACCTCAGCAGACAATGTACGTGAGGTGCGAGTATCCAAGCTCTAAGAGGCAGCTCTTGGCCTGAGGCCAGGCTCCAGGTGCCTCAGTGTGGGAGGGGTGGGCCCTGTGAACTCAGGGCCACCTTTGGGTTCCCGATCTGCTTTCCATGTAATAGGAAGAAGTGACCTGCCCTTCCTACCAACAGTATCCCGGAAGCTGGCTTGGCACCAGCCCTCAGAGGCTCAGGGGTGAGAAAAGGGACCTAGAGGATTCCCGGGCCCACTGACAGGTGTGCCTTGTTCCTCTGACAGGTGTTAGATGGGGCCTCGATTACGCCCAAGGGTTCCTCCAAAGTCAAGAGAAGAGTCCGCATCCCCGACAAGCCCAACTACAGCCTTAACCTCTGGAGTATCATGAAGAACTGCATCGGCCGTGAGCTCTCCAGGATCCCTATGCCGGTAGGTAGCTGTGGGCAAGAGTCATGGCGGCTTCTAGACTGTGCGACACACCTAGCCCTGGAGTATCATTTTCTTCATGGCACCTGAGGAGCATGTAACTAATTCCTCATGTTCATCTGCACCAGCTGATCTCCCAAAGAACAGGGGACTTCAGGTTCACCAGGGAGGGGCTATGTGTGATCAAGAGATGGGGAGCCTCGGGCCAGGCATGGTGGTACACGCCTTTAATCTCAGCACTCAGGAGGTAGAGGTAGGAGGATCCCCAAGAGTTTGAGGCCACCCTGAGATTACATAGTGAATTCCAGGTCAGTCTGGACTAGAGTAAGATCCCACCTTGGAAAAAAAAAAAAAACAACAGAGAGCCAGCCAGGCATGGTGGCGCATGCCTTTAATCCAAGCACTCACTCAGGAAGCAGAGGTAGGAGGATCACCGTGAGTTCGAGGCCACCCTGAGACTACATAGTTAATTACAGGTCAGCCTGGACTAGAGTGAGACCCTACCTCGAAACACCAAAAAAAAAAAAAAAAAAAAAAAAAAAAGGCTGGAGAGACAGTTTAGCAATTTAAGGTGTTTGCCTGCAAAGTCAAAGGATCTCAGTTCAATTCTCCAGGACCCACATTAGCCAGATGCACAAGGGGGTGCACGCATCTGGAGTTCATTTGCAGTGGCTGGAGGCCCTGGTGCACCCATTCTCTCTCTCCCCCCCTCTTTCTCTCAAATATGTGTGTGTGTGTGTGGTGTGTGTGTGTGTGTGTGTGTGTGTGTATATATATATATATATATATATATATATATACACAAAAATAGAGATGGGGAGCCCCAGAGGGCCTCTGAACCCACGGAATCTCACAATGTCCTTGTCCTGACCTGGTAGATGGGGAATGGCAGAGGTAGGCTTTGTGAGTGGAGAGGTAGCCCTTCTAAGAACCAGAGGCTCAGGAAGGTCACACAGCAGTCCACGGGCATAGCTGGGCCCTTGCATCACCAGGCTGTAGTGGCATCTTAACCAGGGGAGGGCTTAGGGGCTCTGGGCTAGTCAGTTCCACTGTACGACCCATGAATCCCTTCACACCTCTGTCTCTGTGTCCACAGTGCAAGTCAGAATCATAGCAACCCCTTCAGAGTGTTTAGAGGTAGAGTAAGATAATGTTAAGGGAAGATTCAGCGTCTCAGGGGAGTGTGATCCTGTCCTGTCTCTTAATGACCCCCCCCCACACACACACCTCATCCATCTTTTAAAAAAAAATTATTTATTTGAGAGAGAGGAAGCTGAGGCAGAGGCACTAGAGGGGCGGGGCTTGGGTACTGGATGACCAGTTGTTAGAGGGACCTCAGAGCAAAGGTGCCTCCAGAATAGGGATGTCCCTCAATGTCTGAGGGGGACAGGGCTTCTCCGATGACCAGCGCCCTCCAACACCCACAGGTGAACTTCAATGAGCCCCTGTCCATGCTCCAGCGACTGACAGAGGACCTGGAGTATCACCACCTGCTGGACAAGGCCGTGAACTGCACCAGCTCAGTGGAACAGATGTGCCTGGTGGCTGCTTTCTCAGTGTCCTCCTATTCCACCACGGTGCACCGCATCGCCAAGCCCTTCAACCCCATGCTCGGGGAGACCTTCGAGCTCGACCGCTTCGAGGACATGGGCCTGCGCTCCCTCTGTGAACAGGTGAAGCCCACTCACACTCTCAAGGTCAGAAAAGACAAATGAGATGTAGCCTCACTTACCCAGGCCAAGGAGCCATCAGCTGAGGGCTAGCTGGGCACCTCATGGCAGGGGGCAGGTCCGGGACCTCCTGGACACCGCCAAGGGCATGAGAGGGGAGCCTGGCAGCTAGAGTTCAGGGGCAAGGCTGGGACATGAGATTACAAGGTACTCCAGAGAGTAAGGAGGCCGGGCCAGCCAGGGCCTGGCAGTTTGCGGAATGAGGAAGAACCATGGAGAGTTGGTGGCACCGCCACTATGTGGGAGAAGGGCTGGTGGTGGGGGGGAGGGATTGTCCCTGGAGGCAGGGCAGTGGCCTGGGGTGCTCTGTGCTACAAGTGAGAAGCTCTGGAGTGCTAGAGGCCCAAGTTAGCACACCGATGCCACTCCTGCTCTGGAATCAGGCCCGATGCTGCTCCTTCCCTGCCACCCCCAGCACGACGCTGCACGGGCCATGCACCCACCAGACACTCGGTGAGGCTTCAGTGCGAGCGGAGACCCAGGAGCCCTCAGTAAAACAACACAGCTCTTCCTTAGCCCTCAAACCTCAGTGCAACCCGTCCCTGGCACATCTTGGAAGCCCGAGTTCTACCATCCTTCCCCACCCCTACATTTCCATAAGCTGAACAGGCCCAGGACAGCCACAGAAGGCTGGGACACTGACCATTCTGGGGACCTGCCTTGGGTCCAGAGTCACCGAAAGGCAGGCATCCCGGGGACGGCGCAGGCTCTCTCCCGAGCCAGGGAGGTGCGTGGATCTATGTCCAGCAGCACTCATGTCCAGCTGATCTTGTCCCAGGTGAGCCACCATCCTCCCTCTGCTGCCCACTATGTGTTCTCCAAACACGGCTGGAGCCTCTGGCAGGAAATCACCATCGCCAGCAAGTTCCGAGGGAAATACATTTCCATCATGCCACTCGGTGAGCTGGGGCTTGGGGCTTCGGGGACAGGAAGGCAGTCAGCTTTATTTAGTCTCCCCAAAAGCTGCCTTGTGCCCACCTTCCAGGACAGGTCCCACTTGGTAGACCTTCCTACTCCTAGGCCGGTCAACTGCCTACCAGTCTCTTAGCCTGTGTGCCACCCTGTCTCCCGGCCTGCATCTTGACCCTGGGCCTGTGGGTGGAGTGGTCAGAGCCCCACATGAGAGGAAGTATGGCCTCTGACCTGTATGTGGCCTCCAGGTGCCATCCACTTAGAATTCCAGGCCAGCGGCAATCACTATGTGTGGAGGAAGAGCACTTCAACTGTGCACAACATCATTGTGGGCAAGCTCTGGATTGACCAGGTCAGGGGCGTCCCCGGGCAAGGTGGGGTGCACAGCCTAGGGATTGGCCAACTGACCGGCACATGCTCTCACCAGTCAGGGGACATTGAGATTGTGAACCATAAGACCAATGACCGGTGCCAGCTGAAGTTTGTGCCCTACAGTTACTTCTCCAAAGAGGCAGCCCGAAAGGTAAGCAAGAGCCACTGCCCGAAACCCGAGGGGGGCCATAGCGCGCGGTACGTGCTAATGGGGGTCCCGCCCGTGCCCACAGGTGACCGGGGTGGTAAGCGACAGCCTCGGCAAGGCCCACTATGTGCTGTCCGGCTCGTGGGATGAGCAGATGGAGTGCTCCAAGATCGTGCACAGCAGCCCGAGCAGCCCCAGCTCCGACGGAAAGCACAAGACCGTGTACCAGACGCTGCCGGGCAAGCTACTGTGGAAGAAATACCCACTGCCGTGAGTCCAGGCAGGATGCCCTCCTGGGGAAACCGGGGGGGGGGGGTGAGCAAGGGAGAGGCAGAGAAAAGAGGGGAGGGAGCTGGACACAGGCAGAGGCAGCACAGGGGGTGGGGAGGGCTCAGTCCACACCTGCCAGAGAATAGTGTCAGCCCAGCACGGAAAGCCAGCTACCCAACGGCAGGTGAATACGAAGCTATCTGGCAGCAGCAAATACTGCGCGGAGATTCCGAGCCGAGTAGCAGAACGGAATCCCTCCCTGTAAGACTACAAGTAGTGAAAACAAACTCACGATAGCTTACGGGAAACTATGTGAAAAGCGACCCAGCGTAAAGAGAACCTAACAGAAAATCTACAATAGAAAAATAACTGCAATTGACAACTCGGCGGCAAGAGTTAATACAGAAATATAGGTCAGAAGACATAAACAGACTACATAGAGCATAAAGACAAACGCTCAGAGCCAGGCATGCAGGTCCGTGCTTGTAACCCAGTAGGCAGAGGCAGAAAGATCACAAGTTCAAGGCCAGCCTGGGCTACATAAGTAAGACCCTGTCTTAAGAAACCAACAACAACAAAAAAAAAAGAGACAAAGCCTAGAAAAGATAAGAAGCTGACTGAGAAGCTTGGAGACACCAAGTGCGTTCCCCTAGACACCATCTTATGAGCTTGCTAAAGTACACAGTGCACCACCTGTGGGGAGCTGGCATGCTCCAGGCAGAGAGCCCCAGAAGGAAGCAGAAAAGAAAGTGGCAGGGGACTTTCTTCACCTATTATAATAGCCCGTTTTTTTTTTTTTTTGTTTTGTTTTTTGTTTTGTTTTGTTTTTCAAGGCAGGGTCTCGCTCTAGCCCAGGCTGACCTGGAATTCACTCTGTAGTCTCAGGGTGGCCTCGAACTCACTGTGATCCTCCTATCTCTGCCTCCCGAGTGCTGGGATTAAAGGCGTGCACCACTACAACCGTCTAGCCAGATTTTTTTTAAGACAGGTCATTGCCTAGCCTGGGACTCACTGTGTAGCTGAGGCTAGCCTCACATTTGTCATGCTTCTGCCTCAACCTCACAAGTCCTGGGATTAACAGCCATGCACCATCACGCCTGGCCCCAAACAGCCAAACTCTTAAAAGATATTACTTGCTGAGAGCCAGTACCCAATACTGGGAGTCTGAAGACCACCAAATGATACCTTCCATCATGCTGATATACTCAGTGGCAGCTAGAATCAGAGGAGGCCATCTTTATGAAGTTATATACATATTTTTTTTTATTTTTAAGTCATTGTCTCATATTTGAATGATAGCTTAGTTGGATAGAAAATTTTACCTTTGGGTGTGGTGGTGCACACCTTTAATCCGAGTTCTTGGAATTTGAGGTAGGGCCTCACTCTAGTCCAGGCTGACCTGGAATTTACTATGTAGTCTCAGGCTGACCTTGAACTCACAGCGATTCTCCTATGTCTGCCTCCCAATTGTTGGGATAAAGGCATGCACCACCACACCCTGCCATTGGGCAAATTTCAAAGGACTCAAATTATACCAAGATGCCATCTGACAACTCCGAAGCAGTTATAAATAAATGACTTGGGAAAATCCCCTTATATGTTCATACATTTAAGAAATATGTTTCCAAGCCAGGTGTGGTGGCGCACGCCTTCAATCCCAGCACTCAGGAGGCAGAGGTAGGAGGACCCTGAGACTACATAGTGAATTCCAGGTCAGCCCGGGCTACAGTGAGACCCTACCTCAAAAAAAAAAAAAAACTAAAAAGAAAAAGAAATATACTTCCAGCTGTTCTGTGGGTCAAGGAAGATAAAATGGAAATCAGAGAACACACCCAAATACTAACTAAAAGAATGCTAATAAGTAGTGAGACTAAGCTATAATGCAAGGTGACATAACTGTGAAATGTGTATCATATTGGAAAGGAAACGGGTGGCAAAGAACCAAAGAATGAGCAGACAGCGGAATGAACGCCAGCAAAGGGGAAGGAAGAAACAGAACAGAAAAATCAACAAACCAAAAAAACTAGATTAAAAAAAAATGTTGTAAAACAAAGGAAGCTCAGACATGGGGACGGACATGTAGAACCAACGTAGCAGCGTGTGTGCAAAGACAGATGGTACCACACAGTCGGCATTAAAGCAAGGCCAAAGGAGATATTAGGAATGGACTTCGTGGCAACGAATTTGAAAACCTAGATGAAAAGACAAGCTGACAGAGAAGTCAGGCATAGCAGCCGCTGCAGGTGAGTGGTCTCACCTGTCTGTCAGGTGAGAGCCACAGGAGGGTGAGCTGTGCACAGCAGGTAGGTTTTGCCTGTAAACCAAGCCGGGGAAGGATCTGCCCTGGAGGGCAAGAGGTGCAGGCGGGAGCTTGGGCAGGGGGCGACACGGACACACACGGGGACAAGGCAGGGCCACTCTAGCCACCGCCACGCCACCGCAGGGAGAACGCGGAGAATATGTACTACTTCTCGGAGCTGGCCCTGACCCTGAACGAGCCTGAGGAGGGGGTGGCACCCACCGACAGCCGCTTGAGGCCCGACCAGCGGCTGATGGAGAAGGGGCGCTGGGACGAAGCCAACATGGAGAAGCAGAGGCTGGAGGAGAAGCAGCGCTTGTCCCGGAGACGGCGCATGGAGACCTGCACAGCTGGCTGTGGTGCAGAGGAAGGTGAGGCTGGGCAGGGCAGAGGCCTGGAGGCGGGTGGAGGATGCAAGGAGGTGATGGGAAAAAGAGCCAGGCATGGCGTTGTCCGCCTGTAATCCCAGCCCTTGAGAGGCTGATGTGGGAGGATCACTGAGCTCAAGACCAGCCTGAGCTACAGAGTGAGTTCCAGGCTGGCGTGGGCTACAGTGAGAGAGAGAAGGGAGGGAGAGGTGCCAGGGGACAGCAGGCCATTCACCCCATGCTCACTATGCCCACGCAGCAGAGAAGGAGTCAGATGGATATGTGCCGCTATGGTTCGAGAAGAGACTGGACCCGCTGACCGGGGAGATGGCCTGCATGTACAAGGGCGGCTACTGGGAGGCCAAGGAGAGACAAGACTGGCACATGTGCCCCAACATCTTCTGAGAGCCATCCCTGCAAGCAAATACAGGCGCCTGTGCACCTGGGTCCACCACTTCTTTAATGCACTCAATTTAGTACTGAATGCCCCCCCTACACACACACACACTCTCTCTCTTATTTCCTTTATTTTTCCTAAAGAACTTTGGGGGGGGGCTCCCACCTTAGAAGGGGTAAGGGTTGACCTGGGTTCTCTCCAATCCCCAGGTGCGCTGGGTCACCCGTGCCCCTTTGCCATGGACTTGGGCCCCATGGGCACCCTAGCTCCCAGTTACCATAACTCAGGCCGGCTGGCCGGGCCATGGGCTGCCCAGGTCACCAGCCCCCAATCCAGGGAGAAACTGGCCTCTCAAAGGGAGCCTCTTTTGACTTTTTTTTTTTTTTTTAGAAAAAAAAATCTCCATTTCTTTCCAGCCATGAGATTTAGGAAATATTTTTAGTACAACACTTAGAAGTCAGCTTTCCAAGTGTGCTTTCTTGCCATACAATTGCCCTGGCAAGAGCGCCCCTTTCTAAGACACCAGGAAGCCAGACCCTTCTGAGTTGGGAGCGTTTTTGTAGTTTAACATAGTAAGGTCCTCTTTGTATCGGGGTTGCCCAAACCCCAGGAGTCCAGCAGTCACAGCGACAGAACAGAGGGGAGGCTGCCCCGACACTGCACAGCACTTTGGAGTCACCCCCCCACAGTGGGAGCAGGGAGGCAGCTGGCAGCAGTGGCCTGCCTGGCCTTGGCCATCCTAGGACAGCTCCCCAGCCCTAAAGAGGCCAGGAAGGGCTAGAAGGCAGGACCCACAGAGGTGCATCCTGCCCAAGGACCAGGCCCCAAATCAGCAATAACAAACTCTCCGCTCAGCCTGGGCTGGCGACCCGGGCACCAGAGTCCTGCCCCACCTTTAACCCCCGCCTTGTCCCTAGGCGGCATCCGGGTGCCCTATCTCAGCACCCCGAACTCTTTATTTGCCTAATTTATATATGATATATAAATATATATATATATATATATATAATAGCTATTTTGCTTAAATTTCTATGGTATGTGAAAATGGAAAATGATGAAGACAGGCGTACCTGTCTGAGTTTGGCTTCCTGTGGGCTGTGCCCTGACCTCTCCTCACACCCCTTTCCAAGCAGCTTCTGCCACCATCAAGGCGACTGAACATGGTGGCCACAGACCCAGTCCTCAGAGCCTCCTACTCTAACCCTCCCCACTTGTTTGGTCCTGAAAGTTCATCGCAGGGCTTTTCTTTCTACTCCAGGACTGTTTTTTGTTTTTTTTTTAATTAAAAAAAAAATGAAAACACCAACGTGTGAAATGCCTTACGATGCCCACTCCAGAGGAGCAGGGTGGGACAGGGGGGAGGGGCTCATGTCTCCCCTCAGAGCTGTGAAGTGTACCCCTTCTCAACAGTGTGAGAGAGCACATTCTGACCATAATAAAATACCTTGGTTTTGGATTTTTTTTTTACTGCCCTGTCTCTTACTCTGTCTGTGGCGGGATCTTTATCTATGGTGCTAGCCATGAGGTGACGTGGCGGGGGAGGGGAGGCATGTGGCTTCATTCTGCTCCACGCCTGTCGTAGTCACCTTCTTGTTGCTGGGACAAAGCACCCGGCCAAAAGTAGCTGGTGGGAGGAAAGTTTTTTATTGTGTCTTACAGTCGCAAGGGGAAGCTCCACGATGGCAGGGACAGGCAGCATGGCATGAGCAGAGGCTGGACGTCACCTCTGCCACAGCAGGTGGACAAGAGCAGCAGGACAGTGAGCCCAACTGTGGCAAGGGGGAGCTGTGTCACAACATCCTTAAGCCTGTCCCCAGAAGCACACCTCCTCCAGCAAGGCTCCACCTCCCAAATTGCCCACCAGCTGGGGCCCAAGCATCTGGGGGACATCTAATTCAAACCACAACAATGCCTAACCAGCAGGAGACGAGTCTGGAGGGGCACAGAGGAGACCTGATGAGGTGGGGTCTGTGCCTGGCAGGGGACTCAGAAGGCTAAAGGAACCCCACCAACACTACCCCAGGGAAGGGGACATCACAGTCTGTCAGGGGCTGCCCTCATGCTCCTCTGGCCATGTGGCAAGCCTGAACCCAGATACGTAAACGCCCCACCTCCCGCAATGGTCATGTGGTAGCCTCCCCAGAGGCTACCAGAAGCCCCCTCCTCCTGTCTCTCAGCTCCTGAAACTGTTGAGGGGCATCCTGGCCAAGGCCCCCACAGCACTCCTGAAGGGAAGGCCTTGATCAGGTGAGTTCCGTGTTGCTTGACAACCGTAGCCCCGGCTGCTTCTGTTGCCTGAGTTGCCTGGCAACTGAGATCACTATCTTCTGAGGCTTGACTGCGGACACACAGGTTAGTGGTCTGGCCTGCCGGACCCTCCTCCTTTGCTGCCTTCACTTCCAGGTGAGAGGAAGGGGTTGGGCACAGTAGAGACATCAGAGCCAGGGCTCTCCCCCATATGCCTTGATGCCCCAACATTGGGATCCAAACTGGCCCTGAAGAACTCTCTCCCCAGCCTTGCTTCCCCACCTGCGGATAGGTGGTCATTGGTAAGCCTTGTTAAGGCAGCTCTCATTGGAACTGGGGGAGGAGCAGCTCCAGAATGGGCCTGACCAAGAGGGTAAGGGAGAAGGCCTGCTGAGGGAGAGGACAGCTTGGATGGGCAAAGGCCAGAGGCGGCCAAGATCTCCCCACTGAAACAAAGAGAAGGATCCAAAGAGCCTGAAATGGACCGAGCAGAGCTCTGACCAAGGAGCAACAAGAGAGACCACACTAGCAGGACACCAGATTGCCCTCCACTCATGTCCCTTGTATGCCAGTCACCACTGAGTAGAAAATGTAATTTAAAAAAGGGGGGGGCTGGAGAGATGGCTTAGTGGTTAAGGTGCATGCCTGTGAAGCCTAAGGACCCCGGTTCGATTCTCCAGATCCCATATAAGCCAGATGTACATGGTGGCACATACATTTGGAGTCCACACACACACACACACACACACACACACACACACACACACACACAGAGGCTGGTGAGATGGCTTAGCAGTTGAGGTGCTTGCCTGAGAAGCGTAAGAACCCAGGTTCAATTCTCCAGGTCCCATGAAAGCCAGATGTACAAGGTGGCATATGTGTCTGGAGTTCATTTACAGTGTCTAGAGGCCCTGGTATGCCCATTCTCACTCTCTCTCTCTCAGTTTTGAAAAGGTTTAACACAGGCCATAAGGAGTACACATACATCTAACAAAAAGACACAGACACATAAAAATAAGCCTTTATTAGCCCAGTGTGGTGGCACACACTTTTAATCCCAGTAGTCAGGAGGCAGAGGTAGGAGGATCGCTGTGAGTTTAAGGCCATTGTTTAGACTAGAACATTGAGACTACATAGTGAATTCCAGGTCAGTCTGGGCTAGAGCGAGACCCTAGCTCAAAAAAAATAAAAAAGATAACCCTTTATGAATATTCTTAGAAATGCATGAGCATCTTTAATGAGGTTGGTTTACTATCAAAATTCCAATACGTTTCAAAATTTTGGCAAACTGTGAGATTTATGAGAGAGTAACTATAACAAAAAAGAGAGAGAGAGAGAGAGAAAGAGAGAGAGAGGGAACTGGGAGATAGCTCAGTAAGTAAAGTGTTTGTCTTGCAAGCATGAGAGCTGAATTCAATCCCCAGAAGCCATGTAAAATTGCCGGACACGGTGGCACATGCCTGTATTGTCCATGCTGGGAGGTGGAAATGGAAGGGTTCCTGGGCCCTGCCAGTCTGTTTGGCAAGCACCAGACAAATGAGAAACCATGTCTCCTAAAAGGTAGATGGCACCTGACAACACCCAAGGTTGTCATCTGGCTTACACGCACGCACATGCACACAACCACACACACAGATGCACCTGTGCACACACATGTACACATACATGTTGTTTTTAAAAATATATTTTTATATATTTTATTTTTATTTATTTATTTGACAGAGAGGAAGAGAGAAAGAATGGGTGTGCCAGGACCTCTAGCCACTGCAAATGAACTCCAGATGCATGAGCTACCTTGTGCCTCTGGCTAACGTGGGTCCCAGGGAATCGAACCTGAGTCCTTTGGCTTTGCAGGCAAGCAAATGCCTTAGCCGCTAAGCCATCCCAACAGCCCTTAAAAAAAAGGAAATATTTTTAAAGTTTATTTTTATATATTTATTAAAGACAGAGAAGGAATGAGTGAGAATGGGCGTGTCAGGGCCTCCAGCCACTGTAAATGAACTCCAGACACATGTGCCACCTTGTACATCTGGCTTACATGGGACCTACAGAATTGAACCTGGGTCCTTAGGGCTTCGGAGGCAAGCACCTCAACTGCTAAGCCATCTCACCAGCCTGTGTGTGTGTGTGTGTGTGTGTGTGTGTTTTTCTAGGTAGAGTCTTGCTCTAGTCTAGACTGATCTGGAATTCACTATGTAATCTCAGGGTGACCTCAAACTCACAGCAAGCCTTCTACCTCTGCCTCTCAAGTGCTGGGACTAAAGGTGCGCGACACCATGCCTGGCCCTTTTAAAAAATATTTTTAGCATATTTTTATTTTTATTTATTTATTTGAGACAGATATATACATATATATATATATATATATATATATATATATATAGAGAGAGAGAGAGAGAGAGAGAGAGAGAGAGAGAGAGAGAGAGAGAAGCAGAGACCTAGACACCAGGGCCTCTAGTCACTGCAAACAAACTCCAGACACATGAGCCATCTTGTGCATCTGGCTTATGTGGGTACTGGGGAATTGAACTTGGGTCCTTAGGCATCACAGGCAAGCACCTTAATGACTAAGCCATCTCTCCATCCCTTTTATTTCTTCTCAAGTAGAGAGAGAGAGAGAGAATGGGCATGTCCAGCCACCACAAATGAACTACAGGTGTATGCACTACTTTGTGCATCAAGCTTTATGTGGATACTGGGGAATTGAACCCAGGTCATTAGGCTTTGCAGGCCTTAATCACTGAGCCATCTCTCCAGGCCCCACGGTTTAAAATAACTCATGGGTCATGGGAGAGGGGAAGAGAGGACTTTGACCTACAGATACCCAAACAGCCCCCATTTCCCCTAGCACATTCTGGTCACCACTGGCCAAAGTGTATGTTGTATTAACTGTATTATTGTGTACCATCCACCATGGACTGTGAGCCTAATGAGAGTGGAAATCTTGTCTGTATCATACACTGTAACAGCCCCAGGGTCTGGTAGAGGCTGGAGGCTCTATAAATAGTTGTTGGATGAGTGACTTCAGGGCCAGGTATACTGGCCAGAGCAATGGAGAGAAGGCAATACATAGGCAGCTGGTCAGTTTGGCTGCAGTGTCAACTTGGGATAGGGCCTTAGAGATGGACTGGGAAGAACTGAATGGAGACACTCAAGAACTTCCTGACTCCCCCACCACACACAGCAAAACTCTAGAGTCCAAGTTGTTGCTCCTGGCCGACTAGAGTAAAAGTCTGAAAGTCGTCTCTAGAGAAAAGAGAAGACCTGAGGATTCTTGGGAGAAGAGAGGACATCAGAGAGGCAAATTGTGATGTGTAACCCATAGGATGACAGCAGCAAAAAATAACTTCCTAGCCAGGAGTGGTGGCACACGCCTTTAATCCCAGCACTTGGGAGGCAGAGGTAGGAGGATTGTCATCAGTTCAAGGCCACCCTGAGACTACATAGTGAATTCCAGGTCAGCCTGAGATAGAGTGAGACCCTACCTTGGAAAATAAGAACAAAAAAAAGAACTTGGGAAAGCCAAGCATGGTGGCACACACTTTTAATCCCAGCACTTGGAAGGCAGAGGTAGGATTGCCATGAGTTCGAGGCCACCCTGAGACTGCATAGTGAATTCCAGGTCAGCCTGGGCCAGAGTGAGATCCTACCTCAAAAAATCAAATAAACAAAAAGAACTGGGGAGATGGCTTAGTGGGTAAGAGCACTTGCTATGCAAAGCATAAGAATCTGAGTTTGATGCCCAGCACTCACATACAAAGCTGGGCATGCGCACATACCTCAGAACTGAGGGACAGTGGAGATAGAAGGATCTCTGGGAGCAAGCTCCAGGTTCAGTGAGAGTCTCTGTCTCAAGAAAGTTAGGTGGAAGAGCAGTAGAGAGGACACCCAACACCTTCCTCTGGCCTCTGCATGTGTGTGCATGGGGTATGCATATCTGCCCTCACCGCCCCCGCCCCACACACAATGCTACACCCATAAAAATAAAGATACGGGGGCTGAAGAGATGGCTTAGCAGTTAAGGCACTTGCCTGCAAAGCCTAAGGACCCATGTTTGATCTCTCTCCAGACCCCACATATGGCAGATGCAAACACCAGGTCACACTTGCCCACTAGATGTTGCACACGTCTGGAATTTGATTACAGTGGCTGAGGCCCTGGTGTGCCAATTCTCACTCTCTTTCTAAATAAATAAATAAATAAATAAATAAATAAAGATACGGTTGTGATCTAACAAATATTCAGCTCAGTGTAGCATAAACTATGAACTCTCAAGGAAGAAAGGTGACTCAGAGGTCTCAGACCACTTGCGAAGCATGTGCAAGACTCTGAGTTCTATCACCAGAACCACAATTATTTTTTCTCCATAAAGCCAAATAAGACAATATCAAATAGAATTCAGCCACTTACAGAAAAAATTTACTTAGCCAGGTGTGGTGATGCACACCTTTAATCCCAGCACTCGGGAGGCAGAGGCAGGAGGATCACAGTGAGTTCAAGGCCACCCTGAGACTACATAGTGAATTCCAGGTCAGCCTGAGCTGGAGTGAGACCCTACCTTGAAAAATCAAAAACAAAAAATCCTAAATGAAACCATGAGCTGCAAAGAATTCAACGAATACTTGTACATCACAAGCAGGTTTTGAGCCCAGAGAACCTTAGGTTTTCAGTGCCTCAGAAAGCATCTGATAAGAGATCTCCCCTGTGGAGGTGAGTCCCCAAAAGGCTGTATATTCAGTGTGACAGTGGATCCAAAATAAAGGCTGGTCCTCAGAAAAGCAGACAAAAAGCCCCCTAAGAATTCATAATCAGGACCCTGTCTTCAGTTGCACTGTGTGGGTGGATACTATGTGACTAGCTTGATCGACCTCTAGCGGAGGGTGTCAGCAAGGTCTGAAAACAGCAGAGTCCAGACACCTGAGGGGAGCAAACGAATCCTCTCTGGAAGATGTTCCCCTGCATCACAGGTCTTACGGACCCCGGATTATGATGCTGCAAGGAAAATGAGCAATATATTTTACAATATACAACTTTCCAACCTGAGGAAACAGACCCTCAGAGGCAAAGGCCACCAGAAACAATAGACAGAATCAGATAGGAGGCTGGAGAGATGGCTTAGCGGTTAAGTGCTTGCCTATGAAGCCTAAGGACCCTGGTTCGAGGCTCAGTTCCCCAAGACCCATGTTAGCCAGATGCACAAGGGGGCGCACGCATCTGGAGTTTGTTTGCAGTGGCTGGAGGTCCTGGCACACCCATTCTCTCTTTCTCTCTATCTGCCTCTGTCTGTCGCTTTCAAATAAATAAATAAAAATAAACCAAAAAAAATTAGATAGGAAACTCTCACATATGGGGAAATTTTTAGACATAGAATAGTGAGTATGGTTAGTGTTATATCTACAAATAGAAGGGTAGTTTACAAATGAGTAAAATTCTTCATAAAACTAAATAAAGGGGGACTGGGGAGATGGTTCAGTGGTTAAGGCACTTGCCTACAAAGCCAAAGGACCCAGATTCAATTCCCCAGAACCCACATAAGCCAGATGCACAAGATGGCACATCCATATGAAGTTCTCTCTCTCAGTCTCTTCCTCTCTTTCTGCCTCTTTCTCACTCAAATAAAATAATATATATTTTTAATTAATTAATTAATTAATTAATTTATTTTCAAGCAGATAAAAAGAAATGGGCTGGAGAGATGGGTTAGCGGTTATGGCATTTGTCTGCGAAGCCAAAGGATCCCTGTTCAACTCTCCAGTACCCATGTAAGCCAGATGCACAAAGGGGCGCATGCATCAGGAGTTCGTTTACAGTGGCTGGAGGCCCTGGTGTACCCATTCTCTCTCTCTCTCAAATAAATAAATAAAAATGTAAATATAAAAAAAGAAAGAAAGAGACAAAGTGGATGTGCCAGGGCCTCTAGCCATTGCAAACAAACTCCGCTTTGTGCATCTGGCTCCTGGGGAATCAAACCCGGCCTGTTATGCTTTGCTAGCAAGTGCCTTAACTGCTGAGCCATCTTTTCAGCCCCCAATAGATGTTAATAGTATCATGTGGAGTTAGACTTCAATAAATTAAGTATTATTTAAACATACAAGGTAGGGCATCTCAAAAGAAAAAAGAGACAGAAAAGGGAAGATGGGCTCAAATTTTGAATGTTTCATTGAGCACCTAGAGCTACTAGACTGAGGATATAACTTCAGAACTACACACATAAGAGTACGGCTGAAAGCCGGGCGTGGTGGCACACACCTTTAATCCCAGCACTCGGGAAGCAGAGGTAGGAGGACTGCTGAGAGTTTGAGGCCACCCTGAGACTACATAGTGAATTCCACGTCAGCCTGGGCTAGAGGGAGACCCTACCTCAAAAAAAAAAAAAAAAATCCAAAAAATAATTATAAATTTTGCAGCAAAATGGATGAGGCTGTTAAATATACTAAGTGAGTTCACCCAGACTCAGAAAGACAAACAACTCATGCTCTCTCCTAAGGCAATCCTAACTTGGAATTTTTGGATTTGTATGCAAGTTGGAGTAAGAGTCAGTAGATTAACTAGGAACTTAGAAAGGGGTGAGGCCATTGCCAGTATTCTTAACTGCCCACCAAAACTAGATGGTAAGACCCTATTCCTGAAGACCAGATCCTTCTGTTTGTTGCCTTCAAGAAACACAGCCCACATAAAAGACAGATGCTACCTTTGGGGGGAAGGATGGAAAGTGGCAACTCAAGCAAATAGGTCTAAGAATCAAGCAGGTGCCCCACCCAGTTCTAATATCTGACATGATGGGCTTAAAACTAACATTAGTCAAAAGAGCTAAAGTCATAGTATACTTATTAAGAAAATGACTCCGTGAGAGATCATTAACTTCTAAACATATGCACTGAACACAGGTGCACAAAATTCATGAAGGCTCAAGATAGTAAGAATGCAAATTCTTTTGAAAGGAAGAAGGAGGCCTGAAGGAAGAACGCTGGAGGAGTTCCCTGCTCGTCAAGGCCAGGTTTTACTCCCCCACCCCCCGGTTTACCAATTTGATAGTGATGCCCACCTTATACTGGTTTTGGAAGTGTGACAAATGCAAAAACTAGAGGGTCATTGAGAACAACCAGTTTCAAGAGCAACCAATGTGATGTGAAAGCAGGCTTCCAGTCCCTGCATGGAGGCCCTCTGAGGACACGCACAGAGCTACGAAGATGAACCGTGTGTTGCAGTGCAGACCCTAGGATTTTGGAAATGCCAAGGCTATGGGATGGCTCACCAAGGAATGCTGCTGGCTCTAGCTCAGACAGATTACACCCAGAAAGAAAACAGCACAGCTGGAGACGTAAGACTGACGAAGCTTCTTAGAGAACAAAGGGTTTCATCATAAATCTCTTGTGCCAAACATGAAATTGCAGTATCTGATGTTTGCACTGCTGATTTTTTTTAAAATTTATTTGCGAGGTGGGAGTGGAGCAGAGAGAATGGGTGTGCCAGGACCTCTAGCCACTGCAAACACGCTCCAGACACATGAAGCACCATGTGCCTATGGCTTACGTGGGTACCAGGGAATCAAACCTGGGTCCTTAGGCCTTGCAGGCAAACTTTAACCACTAAGCAATCTCTCCTGTCCTACTGATTTTGGGTCTTGGATTAGTCCAGTCTTTCCTTGCTATGCCTTCTTTTGGCAATGTGAATGTTATCTCTGTACCATTATGTGTTGGGTTACAAAGTGTTTTGGTTTTGCAAGACTCAGTTAACAGACTGTCTTGAATCTCACTGTTGGACACTATTGGGACTGATAAAGACTACGGGGACTTTCTCAGTACTAAAGGCCAGGAAGCTAAAAAGGGCCATAAGAAGGGAAGGAAAGGGGAGTGCTTAAGGGGAGGGTAAGCAGAGGGGGTAGAATACTGGGGGTCTAAGTGGGGCCAGGGGAAGAAATGTAGGAAAAGAAGGGGTGGGAGAAAGTCTAAATTTAAAGATATTATAAATAAGGCATGTGGAAACTTGTTTGCTAGCTCATAATATATAAGTTAAAAAGAGAGTTTGAGAGAACAAGACTGAGGTGGTTTGATTCAGGTGTCCCCCATAAACTTAGATGGTCTGAATACTAGGCTCCCAAGTGATGGAGATTTGGGAATTAATGCCTCCGTGAGGCAATGTATTATAGGGGGTGGGCTTATGGATATTATAATAAGCTTTCCCTTGCCAGTGTTTGGCACACTCTCCTGTTATTATTGCCCACCTTATATTGGCCAGGGGGTGGTGTCCACCCTCTGCTCATGCCATCGTTTTTCCCTGCCATCATGGAGCTTCCCCTCGAGTCTGTAAGCCAAAATAAGCCTCTTTTTCCCAAAAGCTGCTCTTGGTCAGGTGATCTTTGCCAGCAATGTAAACCTGACTGCAACAGAGACCTTACCTCGAGAAACCAGAGAGAGTTTGAGCAGAAGTACCCTGTGGGGGAAGCCATAGATTGTTCTAAGAAAATTCCAGTGCCAGGGGTGGGATACCTTCCAGCAAGTTGTTGGAGGTCTCTGAGGCCCCCAAAACATTATAGGCTATTACCAAGGCTCTAGGTTGCCCATCAAAACTAAATGGTAAGACCCTATTGCTGAAGACTCCACATGCTTGGACTACAGGACACTAAGAAATCAATCTGGAGCTGAGCTGGAAGCTTCCTTTCCTGATGACTAGCTGTCAGGATGCTGGAAAGAGCTATGCAGCCTATTGGGGGAGAAAAGTCACCAATAGTCTTAACCAACAGTGGTCCTTGCAGTTTTATGGCTGGATATCTCAGCCAAATGTGCCAACTGGTGTAATGGAGGCATGTATGTTATGGGAAAATCAATTGCTCTCTGATTGGAGTTGAGGCCCACTCCAAGGGAAGGAATTCCTGCCTGGTACTGAAACCTAATCAAAAGCCTGTGACCCACCTTCCAAGGCTCAGGGTCTATTGCGGAAGAGGTGGCAGAAAGAATGTAAGAGCCAAAGGAAGGGTAGGACTCTTTACAACGTGCTCCTCCCAGACACCAAATGGCCTGGATATGACCATGACCTCACAGTGCCTGACACTACCTACACAAGACCATCATAATAGGAGGAAAAGATCATGACATCAAAATAAAAGAGAGACTGATTGAGAGGGGGAGGGGATATGATGGAGAATGGAGTTTCAAAGGGGAAAGTGGAGAGAGGGAGGGAATTACCATGGGATATTGTTTACAATCATGAAAGTTGTTAATAAAAATAATTTAATAAATTTTTTAAAAGCCTGTGACCGAGGAGCCGAGCATGGTGGCACACGCCTTTAATCCCAGCACTTGGGAGGCAGAGGTAGGAGGATCACCTAGAGTTCGATGCCATCCTGAGAATACATAGTGAATTCCAGGTCAGCCTGAGCCAGAGTGAGACCCTACCTCGAAAAAAAAAAAAAAAAAAAAAAGCCTGTGACCAAGGAGGTCATAACCCCTAAGAGCGAAACTACTACTGTTATATGGCTAAGTGGACAAATTATGTTCACCAAACTGCACTCTAAATATTTATATTTAGGCCTATACATTAGTGCTACTCCCATTTTTAGTTAGAGAAGCTTTCCATATGGCAGTGCCCACTGGGGAGACTCAAAACTTATCGAAGTGCTGAGAAGTGACACTGCAGTGTTCAGCACTAAGTGAAACATCTCCATCATACCCTCCAAGTCTCAGGGACCACTGGGAAAGAGGTGGTGGAAAGAATGTAAGAGTCAAAGGAAAGGGATTTCTACAGCCTAGCTGGAGGAGCAGAATTGAAACGCCAGAGACTTCATTTCAGGTTCCAGCTGTCACACTTGGGACAGCAGGATTTGATGTTTGCCCTGCTTGTTGTAGACCTTGCATCGGTTTAATCTTTCTTTACCATCTTTTGCAGTTTGCACGTTTATTGTGTGTCATTATGTGTATTTAAACTTGTGTTTTAGTTTTACAGGCTCACAGTTAAGAGACTTTTATATCTCAGATGAGACCTTGCGCTTTTATAAAATTTTTTAAATTTTTTATAATTAGCAACTTCCATGATTGTAAACAATATCCCATGGTAATTCCCTCCCGCCCCCCACTTTCCTCTTTGAAACTCCACTCTTCATCATATTCCCTCCTCCTCCCAATCAGTCTCTCTTTTATCTTGGTGTCATCATCTTCCTCTTATGATGGTCTTGTGTAGGTAGTGTCAGACACTGTGAGGTCATGGATATCCAGGCCATTTTGTGTCTGGAGGAGCACGTTGTAAGGTTCTTCCCTTCCTTCGGATCTTACGTTCTTTCCGCCACCTCTTCCACAGTGGACCCTGAGCCTTGGAAGGTGTGCTAGAGATATTTTAGTGCTGAATACTCCTCTGTCACTTCTCAGCACTGTGATACCTTCTGAGTCATCCTAAGAGACCTTGCACTTCTAAACAGTATTGGGATTAAAAAAAAAAAAAAAAAAACTATGGGGTTTTTAAAGTTGGACCGAATGCATTTTTACATCTTGAGATGGTCTTGAGTCTATGGGAGCCAAGGCAGAATGTGGTGGTTTGAATCAGATGCCTCCCATAAACTAATGTGTTCTGGATTCTTGGTCCCCAGATGGTGGTAAATTGGGAGGTGCAGCCTTGTTGGAAGGGGTCTGTTGTTGGGGGTCGGCTTTAGGGTGTTATAGCCAGTTCCCTCTTGCCAGAGCTTAGCTCTCTCTTGCTGTTTTCCACCTGCGGAGGCAGAAGTGACATCCAGCCTCTGCTTATGCCACTTTCCCTGTCATGAAGCTTTCCCTTGAGACTAAGCTAAAATCGATCTTTTCACTCCTTCAGCTGCTTTTGGCTAGGTGTTTTGCACCAGCAATGTGAAGGTAACTACAACAGTTCCCTATTGTTTCAAGTGTTTGCGATTGTCATACTTGGTCTCTAGCTGGTGACATTTGGGAAAGTTGTGGGGCCTTTATAAGTTGGAGCCTTTCTGGGGAACACATATTAGTGGGGAGCAGACCTTGAGGTTTATCAGTGCAGAACTAACTCCCTTCAGACTACTTTCTTCCAGCTGCCTTGCCATGCTTGCTTCATGATGAAGCTTCCCCCTGGAAACCGTAAACCAAAATCAGCCTTTTCCTCCCGGAGCTCTTCTGCTCAGCTGTTCTGAGCCAACAGCTACAGTAGATTAGTCAAAAGCCCACAGCTAGCCGGGTGTGGTGGTGCGCGCCTTTAATCCCAGCACTCCGGAGGCAGAGGTAGGAGGATTGCCATGTTCGAGACCACCCTGAGATGACAGTGAATTCTAGGTGGGCCTAGGTTAGAGTGAGACCCTACTTCGAAAAAACAAAGCCCATAGCTGTGAATTGCAAGCCACAACTGCTGTTTTGTTAAATGGACATGCGCTCAGCAAACTGCCTTCTAAAATTTGTTATACTAATGGTTTGGTGCTGTTCTCAGCTTTGGTCAGAGAAGCTTCTTTTGGCGAGTGCTGGTTACTAGCTGCATGACTGCTAAGAATAACGGACTATTGAGTGCTCAGCCTTAAGTGTGGCATCTCAGGGAACATTGCAGAAGAGGCAGAAAGAATGTGAGGGCAGAAAGAAGACCATTGGCACTCAGGAACTCACAGCAGTAGCGACCTGCACAAGATGCCAGCAACATTCCGTTCTGGATGGGGGAGGGGTGCCCCACCCCTCTCCGAGGAACTGTTTGGCAGTTAACTGTTGCTGGGGAAGAGGGAGCCGCTTTCTTCAGCCACTGCTCTTGTAAATAACCCCCACCCATGCTGAGGGAAGCAACCATAATTAAACTCAACAGATCCCTGAAAACAAAAACCAAAGAAGAAGGGACAGTAGCTGGGAAGAAGGAGGGGTTTGTCAGGAGTGGGAAGACAAGAGAAGGTAGGTATTCTGGGCTCAATACATAGCTAACAGAAAAGAAAAAAAATCTCAGTGGTGGAGGTTAGCCCTTACTCGCCCCTAAGCTATCCCCAGGATTTGAGGAGTTCCACACTCCTCTTCCATGTGGTGCGCTGGCTCAGTAGTAGGGTTGTGATGCTTCCGTAGTGCAGCCGCAGGCTAAGCAATTTTGTTCAGGTGCCATTGGGCTCCCACATCCAAGGGTCTGGCCTGGAGCATGCTTGCTCAGTACAACACATCCCTTGCCTAGTTGGAAGGTCAGTGCTTCGTAGATGTTGTCCATCTACAGAGTGACGGCCAAGTACTGGGGTGCTGGCTGTGTCCTCTGGGCAAAGTGTCAGCCCTTGGGCACATGGGGTGCTGTGGTAGGTGATAATTAACCATGAGAAACTCGAAGAATCCTAACAGTCTGCCTTGCTTACAGCAGCACACCAGGTCCAGCTTTGTGACCGATTAACTGTTGGGGCACTGAGGAGGGGGATGGAGAGCCCAAAGCTATCAACAGAGAAATGAGGAGGGTAGGTCACCAAAGCGGAGTAGAGTTGGCCAGCTTTAGTTTTAAAATGGGGCAGCAAGGGCCCCCGAGAATCCTGGAAGCATCTTGGCAGAGTCCAAAGGGCACCTATGTCTGCCCTTAGCCTCTTTGGGTAGTGGCTCTGCACCTTCTTGGCTATTAGCTGCTGAGAATGCTAGAAGCTCAGGAAATAGCACAGGTACCTGTGGTACAGGTGAGACAGGGGCTGCACAGAAGTCGTTCTTGGGCAATACTGAAACTGGCTAAATGGTTAAGTGTAACTGTCTCAAGGAAAGCAGAGTACCCCCATAGGGGCAACTGAAGGCCCACAGGCAGCAAGTGAAGGCCAGGGCCCCATCCTAACATCAACCAGAACAACTCCAGTTTCCTATGAGCCGGGTGGATTTCATGTGGAGATTAAAGAAACAATCCTCTGTAAGTCAACCCCCTTATTTTAGGGAGCCAGAGTGGAATGACTTCTGAGGCTTTGCAAGCTGGAAGAAAAGTCTGCTAGTCCCAACAGTGGACCTGGTTTTTGGTAAGTTACTGGATGGAAATGGCATATTTAGTAAGCCCGGTAACATTGTGGCTCATCATCTCACTGTGGAGAGGACACCTTGGTAAGTACTGGGAACTGACAATATGAAGACAGTATTCTGGGGCCAAATGGCTCTGCAGCTTCTCAGAGAATAAAGTATGATGCGGCTGTTCCACAGGGAGTCTCCCAAGTTTCCACCTCCAATGAAGAATCCCGCAGCAGAAGTCTCATGTCTCAGGTACCATATGCAACTCTCAGTGAGTGGTCCCTTACAACTTGGCTCATTCAACCATGTCGTTAACCTTCTACCAGAAACAGATAGCTAGCAGAGGTACGAAGTAACTCGGGCCAACCTTGAGTTCTGTGTAAATGGTCAGTCTGGAGCTTTACCAGGCTTATTGACTTAGCTAACAATGCTGGGTCTGAAAGTCACAGGCTTGGGAAACAACCTAGCAAGAGAACAGCCTCTTTAAAAAACAGTGTTATTCAGAAAAGAGGGAACCAGGTAAGATTTCTTACCCTGTTATTAATCCTTGTCTTCCTTTAATAAACATGCCACGCCCTTGTCCTGTCCTGGTACTAGACAGCATTTTGACCTCCCAATGGGATTATATACATCCTTGTCCTTGGTCCACTTCTGGCTGAGGGATCCTGTAAATTAGACCTTTTCCTGGGATTCTGCCTCTTCATAAAGTTCAAGATTCAGAGCTACATATACCCCTTTAAAAGAAAAGACACTAGCCAATGAAAATAATCTCATTGATTAAAACTGTCTCAAATATTTGGGTTGGAGATGGTTCAGCAATTAAAGGCACTTGCTTGCAAAGCCTACAAGCCCAGGCTCAATTCCCAGCACCCAATGTAAACCTGGATGAAAAGTGATACAGGTTTCTGTGATCTCAGCATGCCCATCACAATGGGGGGTGGAGTCAGGAAAACTCTACCCCCAGGGCCAGCAGCAAGAGACCCTGTCTCAAAGATAGAGAACCACACATGCGTTGTGACATGTGCACATCTACGCACGCATGCGTGTGAGCACACATACACAAATTTAAACCAGGCATGGTGGCATATACCTTTAATCCCAGCATTCAGGAGGCAGAGGTAAGAGGACTGCTGTATTTGAGGCCAGTCTAGGACTAGAGTAAGTACTAGGTCAGCCTGGGCTAGAGTGAGACCCTACCTTGAAAAAAATATTTTAAGAAATTCACTTTTCCAACTAGTTTAAAAAAAAAAAAAAACCTAGGCATGGTTGCACACTCCTTTAATCCCAGCACTTGGGAGGCAGAGGTAGGAGGATCACCATGAGTTCAAGGCCACCCTGAGACTACATAGTCAATTACAGGTCAGCCTGGACTAGAGTGAAACCCTACCGCAAAAAACAACAAAAAAAGTTAGGGATACATTAGGCATTATGCTGTCAGTAAGGAGTTGAAAGTTGTGATCATTGTATGAATAGGTCTTAAAATTACTAATGCATTCACTGTCTGGCAGTCCTTTTTGGAATTTACCCTCTGTACAGATCTAATGAATAAATGCACACACAAATCAGCATTCTTCATAAATTTTAGGAGCCCATGTTTGTACATGGCAAACTGAAATAATATACCCAAGACAATGAAATGCCCTGTGCTTGTTCAGAATAAAGTAGACCCATATAGCCCATTCTGAAACAGGCTACAGGAGTACTCTTGTTGGAAAACGTGGAAACTCAAGAGGGCAGATATGTGAATATGAATAGTCTCTAGGGAAAATTAGGGATTGTGTTGTGTTTTTCATGATCCAGTTTTTTTTTTTACATTTTACTTGAGAGCGAGGAGACAGAGGGGCAGATAGAGAATGAGCACACCAGGGCCTTTACCCACTGCAAACGAACTCCAGATACATGTGCCACCATGTACATCTGGCTTTTGTGAGTACTGGGGAATCAAACCTGCGTCCTTAGGCTTTACAGGCAAGCACCTTTATTGCTAAGCCATCTCTCCAGTCCCTGATCCAGTTTTGTTTTGTTTTTCTAACATGGGTACCACTTTTTAAACATATTTGAGAATAAGAACAGGTGTGCATGTATCCTGCCACTGCAAATGAACTCTAGACGCATGTGCCACTTTGTGAACCTGGCTTTATGTGGGTACTGGAGAATCAAACCCTTGCCATCGAGTTTTGTAAACAAGCACCTTTAACCACTCAGCTATCTATCTCTCCAGCCCTCACATACCATATAAAAAGAAAAGGCCTGGGGGAGAGGTGACTAAGCAGTTAAGTGCATTTTTTGAACAAGCATGAAGGCCTGAGACTTCCTGAATTCAAATTTCCAGATCCCATGTACAACAGCTAGGTGTGGCCACATGTGCCTGTATCTCAGTTCCATAGGAAAGCAGAGCTCTACAAGCCCTAGAACTTGTCAAAGCAGACTCCAGCTCAAAACAGAACAGGTGGAAAAGTGATGTCTGGCCTATGCAGGCAAGTGACCCCACAACAGGTGAGTGTATGGGGTGCCGCAAGGGCACGTATGCTTGCATGCTTACACAAGCTAAAACTCAAACCTCCATCCATCCCTCACTTTAAAAAGCAGTTTGCTGTCCTTGCTTTACTTTCTTGCATCCTTGTCCTATGGACATTCCAGGCACAGGAGGAAACCACCTCCCTCCTTCCAGGTAACCATTGGGTTTCAAGCAGAACAGCTAAAAGGGGGTAACCCTGCATTTGATCTTCCCATTCAGAATAGCAGGATCACTGCCTGGGCAATGGGCAGCATTCAGTAAAGTTGAGGGTAGATTTAGCACACCCACAAGCTGAAGCAAAAATACCCAGGAACTGCAGTCTTTCTATTTCTGTGGGTGTAAGGCGAGTAAAGTTGAATAAGGAGACAGATCAGACAGACATGACAGGTGAAACCTACAGATAGAAGAGAAAGTCTTGTATTTCATGTAAGGACAGAGTTCAGAAGTTTCACCAGAAGTTCAGCATTTTGATTACATTTAAGTAAAAAATTTGAGTATTACTGTTTGATAAAAATGCAAGACCAATTTTAACTAAGTTTAGAGACAAAAATGAACCACACACTGCATGGGTGGGCTCAAGTTGGAATGGGGTTGGGAACTATCACTTCAGGAAACCCTAAACTCTTGGAGATTGTCCCAAAAAGGCCCACTTTTGAATGGTATTCCCCTCAAACCTGTCAGGGATGTGGTCTGAGGAAGACCATGACCCACCAGTCAGACACTTCAAGCCACACGTGCATAAGTGGGGTTGGAAGACTGGATTCTCATGTGGCTGGGGGTCCTTCACCACTGCTTCCCCATCTTCAGTGGATCCAGTGGGGCACAGGGTGGCCACTGCTAATGTGGACTGGTTTGAATCACGTTATCAGTGGTACGTAGTTCTATCTTCAGCAGCTCCAAACAGGATTGGGAAAGGAGTTGGGGAAATGGAACTAGAACTCTTCCAAGGGTCATTAGAGAAAATTCAGCAGCTCTTGCCTTTTCGACCCTGAGTAGTCGTCTGAGGGGCATGGCTTCTGGAGCTGACCAATGTGTTTTCTTGGCCGCCCTCCTGACTGTTGCAGAGCAGGGATTGAAGTGGGGCTCCGTTGGACCCAACAGGGAAAGAAAAGTAAAGCAGCAACAGGTTCTCCAGGGAACTCGCACCACCAAGGCCACGCAGGTGGCCTCCTCCTCCAGAAGGCTTTTTCACACTTGCACCTTCCCTGAGGATTCCTTTGTAGTTCAATACTTGGAGCACTACCCAAGCCAGCGATCTGACCAGTCAAGAGCCTGATCTTGAATTCCATGGTTGACTGAAGAAATTGGATGGTTCGTGGGAAGGTTCAACAGCATGAACGATTCTTCCCCAAGCTGTCTGAACAATGCCACAGCCAGGACAACTCAGCTGTTCCAGTAGCCTGCAGACCCTGCAGGCCTGACAGGAGGCCTGTGACAGGGAAGAGTCCTCCTAATGCTGAGCCTGCTCTGACCACAGCCCTCTGGGTTCCCCGGATCTGAGTCTCTGGGCTCACACACACCTCAGGGGCCGTCTCCCACTTGCACACTTCCGCTCCCAACGTTCATCCTCTAGGAGGGAAACCACCCTTGCCCCTGGTGTCCAACTTCAGCATGGTGCTAGCTTCACCCTATCTTGAGGAGACAGACTTGGCAACTGGATATAGTGAAAGTGTGAAGCCTCTGTCCTTTGCTCAAGTCACACAAAGAAGTTGGTCTCACAGCAGGCACAACATTTCTTTTGAAAAATAAATATTTATAAACTCAGGGAGGAAGATTGAAAGAATCAGTCTCTCTCCCTCCCAAAGCACAAATGTCCCACATGAATCAAACCAAAGTTAAGTCTACCACTTATGAATGAAACCCCCTTCCCAGAAGCTATGTAGGAGGACAGGGGAGCTGGAATGCCTCCCAGCCCCTCAGTCCCCTTTGGTGATGAGGTCCTCAATGTAGGCATCCAGCTCATCATCTGTGTTGATGTCTATGTCCTAGAACAGATTGGAGTGAGGGTCAGCAAGGGCAGCAAAGCAGGGGGGGAGGAGCTTTTTTCACCTTTCCTGGGTCTGAGTCCAGAATCCCCTCCTGTTCCTTCCACCCCAGCTGTCAAGGCTCTGGTTCCATCTAGATCACTCTCCAGTCCCCATCTTTGTGGCCAAATGACTCCCAGGTTTTTAGCTCCTGCCTCTAAATTCTCAATTGCCTTAGACATGTATTCATAAGTGTGTCTGAATATCAAATGTGCCCAGTGCTGAGCCTGTGTTACCACCCAAAATCCATGCCCAGACAAGTAATGGAACTACCTCACTGGGCACCCTGTTCTAATCTGCATCTCTCCAACTAATCCAGTAGCTTTGGACCATGTCACCATTTCAATGACTTTCCACTTCTCTCAGGATCAAACTACACACTTGACACAACTCCTGCCTCTTCCATACCTCACCACTCAGCCTGAGTCACGCTAATCATCCCTCCCTTGAGAGCATTTGTGTCCCCCCCCCCCCCCCCGGCATAGTCAGTTCCCAGTCTTGGCTCTAATATCACCACCTCAGAGAACACCCTGAATACCCTAGTCATGTGGCTTCCTCCCATGTTGGTCTCAGTTACTTCATAGCACCATCACCATTAATAGTGCTATCTCCTCCAGACCGTGAGGTGTGAGAACAGGTGGAGGACAGGCCTTCAGTGTTGACTGGAGGAAGGATAAACCCCTAAGGGGAACTCCCCACTTCTGGACTATTCAGTCCCACCTCAGTCATTTGGAAAAGCAAGAACTTTGTTTTATAGCTTGGAGGGTTCTCAAAGGTTGTACATAAGAATAGCTAAATAAGGGACGAAGGTTGGGTGGGCTTGGCTGGAATGGGGCCCTGGCTATACCACCACCTTAAGCCCTCTGGTCAGGGTGCTGAGCAGTCAGGGTTGGAATCACAGATTCCTGCGGGTGGGTACAGTCCTGTGAGAAGGGAGCTGAAGAAGCCCAGCCCGTCCCTGCGACCAGCTGGGCCAGCTTCAAGGAGAGGATTGCTTGGCTCACCTCCTGCACTTTTTGCAGGAGTGCTACAATATTGGTCCTGAGCTTTTGTAGCTTCTCCTCTGTCTCACGGAGCTTCTTCTCAGAGTTGCGCAGGTTCTCCTCGGAGGCCTTGGCCCGTGAGTCCGCACGGCTCTGGTAGGAATGGCAGAGATTCTGGAGCCCCACTTCATACTGCTTGAAGTACTCTTTCTGTGCAAGGAAGGGCCAGGGAATAAGCTAACAGGGTCCTCAGGGCCCTTCTAAAGAGGTCCAGGCCCAGATAAAGGAGGCTTGGTTTGGGAGAACATCTCAGTAAAAGGGACAAACAGTCTTCCTCGAACCAGGGTAGGTAGACATTAGCACCTGTCCCATGGGGCTGCCATGAGGACGAGGACACAATCACACATGAAAAACAGCAAAGCGCTTTGGCAGACAGCAGGTAGTGAATAAACTGGAAGGTATTTGCTATTGGTATGTGTTTGGTAAATTATTTGTGGCCAAGAAATATCTAACACTGGGTGGGCACCACTTGAAAGTGGTGATCTGGCGTTAGAAAGGCATGACTGTGCTGGGAGAGTGCTCCTATAGTCTATTTGTCATCTGGAAAAGTAAAAAATATCCTCCAGTTCACCGAGTGCCTTTGATGATCTCTCTTCTGAAGGCCAGATACCACCACCAGACGGAGAAGTGTGGTTTTAGTTTCCTTAGACAAGAAGCATTTCAAACTTTGAAACAGCAAATTCCAAATGAAATGTTACATGGGGATCCTCAGTGTAAAAAAAAACAAAAAAACTTTTATAGTATTTGAACATGATTTACTCTCAAACTACTTCTAAAAAGAGGCCATTTTCATGTGCACAGGTCACGTGACTGACCACTGCAATCTGACCACTCTAGTGTTTGTTTACTTCTATGATATAGGGGGTACCTGCATTAAAAGGCTTCTGACTGCTGTTTTTGAAAATGTTAGTGGCAAGTATTTAACAATGCCATTTACCTAACGATCTAGACTAGTGCTTCTTAAACCAAGATGGCAAGAGAAACATTCTCCATAAAAAAATGGATACCTTGGCAGCACCAAAACTTTTAAGCCAAATCCAAAGTACTAGAATTCAGTATTCAATGTTTTAAGAGACAATATTACTTTTTAAAACCTTTATTTTGAAGTTATTGTATATCTACAAATAGCCATCACATTAGTTTTTTCACTAATAATGTCTATGGGACCCCTCAGAAGTTTTATGAACTCTAGGTCTGGCATGACAGGAAAAAGGACCATTATCTATAGATTGAGAAGGACATGATGAACTTAAAGGGTCTCAGACACTAAAAATAAATAAATAAATAGAAGTTTGACTCTAGAGATTACAACCACAAGGTCAAAGCTCTACAGCAGTGCTGGTAACTCCTTTACAAAAATAAGCTGGATACTAGATTTAGACTCAGATGCTCATAACCACTTTATTTTGGGCTGAGCAGCAGTACCCACTGCAGAGTTCCCATCTAACACAGTTTTTTGGTTTGTTTTGTTTTTTCGAGGTAGGGTTTCACTCTAGTCCATGCTGACCTGGAATTCACTATGTAGTTAGTGGCCTTGAACTCACAATGATCCTCCTACCTCTGCCTCCCAAGTGCTGGGATTAAAGGTATGTAGTGGCCTCGAACTCACAATGATCCTCCTACCTCTGCTTCCCAAGTGCTGGGATTAAAGGTATGCACCACCACGCCCGGCTGTTTAACAGTTTTTCCCTGAGTTTGGCAACCACTTTAAGCCAAAAACAACAAGTCTAACTGACAAGAAGATGCTAGCCATTCTATCAGCTGCTTGTTCTCCTGGGGTCTGTGGAGAACCTCCACAGCTCAACAAGGGCAGAAGCTAAAGCTTGTGCTTCCTATAAAGACAAATTATGAGCCTGATGCTTGGCTTAGTTCCTCACCAAGCACCTTATCTACTCAAACCACTCTTTCTCCATAATACAAACTCTCTACTTTCCTTAGCAGAAGGAAAGGGTACACAACTAGCAATCAAAGAGCATGGGTGAGTGACAGGGTGTAAAAATCAAAGGTTAGTCTAGACTCACCAAAGGAAAAGATATTAGTTCTTCTGAATTCATAGTACTCAGTTCCTTCTTGGAGATGGGGAAACTAGGAGGCAGGAAATACCGTAAGCAATTCCTAAGCAGAAAAGAAGGTGGGAACAGGAACTCAGAATGGCAAGGGTGGAGAACTGCTCTCAACCCCAAGCTGGAAGACAAAAGAAATAGGATGATGAAATACAAACCGAAGAATCTGGACCAGTAGGTCAATGGTCTCATGGTTGGTGCTTGAAGCAGTGGTGTCAGGCTCAATGCGAACACAGTCAGAAGTGGAGGGCTCTGGCAAGGCTGTAGCCAGCTGAACTACTGGAGCCTCATCTTCCTCCCCACCCTCTTGCTGTGTGTCAGGGCTCTGATACTCTGGAGAAGGTGGCTTCATCAGTCGCACATCTTCACTGCCTTTCTCTACCCTATGAGGAGTGAGGCACAGACCTTGTCATTTTGGCCCTGGTCTCCTACAGCAAGCTGCTGGGAGGAGAACTAGGAACACCTCCTCCCCTTGCCCTAGATGATTTGTCACCCTGACCTCCAAGGGAGTTATTACCAGCGGTCTCTCGGTGTTGTGTCTGTGGGCACGTAGTCAAACTTCACCTTCCACCGTACTACATTCTTGCCCACCTCCACGGCAGTAACACGGCCCGTGTACCACTCCCTATTCACACGTACCTCCACATGCAGCCCTTTATCTGAGAACCAGAAAAATGTGTTAGTTACCCCAACCTGGCCAGGGCCAAGCTGCCTTTATAAAAGGGAGTCCCCAGGGGTGGGAGGTCCCTAGATGCTTCTCTCCCACTACATCAGGGATCCGAAGTCCAGCTACCCTGTCTCCTCCTCCATCTGTCACAAAGTTGCTAAGAAGGGTCTGGAGAGATGGCTTAGCGGTTAAGCACTTGCCTGTGAAACCTAAGGACCCCGGTTCAAGGCTCGATTCCCCAGGACCCACGTTAGCCAGATGCACAAGGGGGTGTATGCATCTGGAGTTCGTTTGCAGTGGCTGGAGGCCCTGGCGTGCCCATTCTCTCTCCCTCCCTTCCCTCCCTCTTTCTCTGTCACTCTCAAATGAATAAAAACTATAAAAAAAAAAATCACAAGCCAGGCATGGTGACACACACCTTTAATTCTAGCACTCGGGAGGCTGGGCAAGATCACCAAATTCAAGGATAATGCAGGTTACATGGCAAGATACTGTCTCAAAAGTTTCAATGCATGGATGCATGCATACAGTTACAATGCATGGATGCATGCATGCGCAAAGCATCATGTAGGGCTGGGAACATGACTCAGGCATAAAAAGGGGCTTTGGGTTTAACATCTAGCACTACAAAAAAAAAAAAAAAAAAAAAAACTACAAATGGAGTGGTATTCTCAGAACTCTTCTTGGGATTAGACTTGGGTTGACTGTTACACAGGGCTCAGGCCAAGGAAGCCTCCCATGCCTTCAGGTTAAGCTGCTGCTGGCCAAAGCTTCATTGCCTGCGCCACAAGCTGACAGGGAGCTCTTTCTCCAAACTTACCTTTCTGAGCCCTCTTCAGGTCAGCTGGGTCCTCTTCCTCAGCACTATCTGAAAGCTGCAGGAAGAACAGTCTATTAGAAGAAGCCTTAATAACCCCTAAAGAGCAGAGTTGTGTGTTACTGACCACACATGCTTTAAATCATTCCCTAAAATCACTGTTTTTCAGATATCTGGCACCTTTACAGATACAGGCAAGGGACACATGTCACAGACATAGGAAAACAGATATTCCATGTGCCTAGGTGTGCATCAGTGTCAAAAATGGTTTGTAATTAGAGCCAGTATCACCCCAGATCTGTATTTTTAGTCACCTGATGACAGAGTCCTTGAGAGGTCAATTAGTATAGAAGTCTCAGTTATGTATACAAAGGGAGATAGATGGCAAAGGCCTCAGGAAGGGAGGCGGAGAGCCTTACTGGACCACTTACCTCATTTGTTTCCTTCTTTTCCTCCTTCACAGTAAACCTGCCCCGTTTACACCTCTCCTTCCTTTTTTCAGCCTCTTCCTCAGCCTCTTCCTCATCTGAGATTGTTAGACTCCGCTTCCGACCAGAGGTAACCTAGAGCAAAAGTGGGAATAAGGGGCCCCTTCCAGTCTTCAAAGATGCAGAAAGATTCTTCATGTGGCCTAGAGAAGCTATTCAAAGAGGAGTGTCGATCCCTACCCCAACCTCCTGGCTCTTGCACCGTGTCGACTTTTGATCAAAGCTGTTATGAGAGAAGCCTCAGTTCATTGCTTGCCTAGCCAGCCAGCCAGCTGCAAACTCCCTGACACATGGGCACTGACACCAAGTCACCTGTGTCTATACTGTAGAAGCCAGTGGAGGTTACAAGTTTGCAGGGACAAAGCATAGCGACAAAGCATAGCAACAAAGCAATGGGGGAACAACCTGCCCAGCTTTCTAGTCTTGTTCTCCTCAGGGTAGCAGACAAAAAGTTAAACTTGTTCAGCTCCCCATGGCTTCCCCAGTACAACCTTGACACAGCCCGATTCTATTCCTAGAGCACTAAAGGTGAGCTGGGGGCTCAAGAAGAAGCAAAGCATCTCACCAGGGAGTGTCTAACAGGTGGCTCTGGCTTCCTGACCACTGTAGTCTTGATAGCCTTAGGGGCAGGGACTTCCCGGGAGTTCTTGGAGTTAGGCAGTACAGATGGCAACACAGGCTGCACCACAGCGGCAGGCCGGGATGTAGTCTTGACAGGAGGGTTCATAGGCTTTCGAGGTGCCTCAGGTGGCTGAAGCAACCTAGAGGTACTGGCCTCTACTCGGGCTGCCAGAGGAGGTGGTTTTGGGGTGTTGCTGATGACAGAAGCCTTTCGTAGTTGGCTAGGTGGCCTGGGAGCTTGCACTGAAGGAGGTCTGCTTGGGGCATTCTTGATCACTGCAGGTAAAGGAGGAGAACGAGGACGCTGCGGTCTCCGCACTGGTTCCTAAAGAAAAAAAAGCCCTTGGAGGATGAGAATACTGATCCTAGCTTATGATATCACAGGAAGAGCCAGCCCTCCTATGCCTGAGCTTTACTTCAGTGGAAGGTCTGGTGGTCACTTCCAAAGGCAATTTCTTCAGATCAGCTTGGGAGCGGATAGGTGTGGTTTTCTGCAAGGCAAATATAATGAAATTGTTTGCATACTTGGTACATTCAAACAAAATATATTTGGAGGGCTGGAGCGATGGCTTAGAGGTTAAGGTGCTAGCTGGCAAAGCCAAAGGACCCAGGTTCAATTCCCCAGTACCCATGTCTGGAATTCACTTGTAGTGATAGAGGTCCTGATGTACCCATTCTCCTTCCCTCTCCCCCCTCCTCCCAAATAAATAATTTTTTAAAATATTTTAAAAACTCTATTTGGAACCTCATGTGTCTGGGGCAGTGGGCAAAAATACAGGAAAACTGCATCATAGTCCCATTCCTACAAGACTCCTATTCTCACTGAGGAAGATGCATATAACATGCATTCACATCTGCATGCACATCACACACATACATACATGTGTGCAAGATAACATCATGGGGTAGGGAGATGGTTCAGTGGTTAAAGGCGCTTGCTGGCAAAATAACATATATATCAGCAAATTAAAGGGCACTGTGTGATTAATCCAGCAGTTAAGATACTGAAAAAATGTCAATGTGCTAAATATAAAAGAAATCAAGAAGGGTGGAAAGGACTAATAGATGAGGGAAATTTGGGACAAGACTAGAAGTCAGGTAGGATTTAGCTCTTGAAACAAAAAGATAATCATGAAACACACATAGAAAACTAGACAAACAAAAATATAAGTGAAAAATCAGCAATTCTAACTGACTGGGAAAAGCTGACAAATCTTTAAAAATATAAATAAAATTAAAATTATAAGAAGAAATGAGGAGGAGAAACAACAGTTGGAAGGTTATTTAGTTAATGGTGGTTACTTCTAAGACAGGATACCTATTTCCTAGAGTTTTTATACATTCTAAATAAATTGGACCACAAGTATATAAGAAAGCTTGTTATCTCAAAGAATAAGCAAGGCACACTTGTAAAAGAGTCTAGGCTTAGACTTTGGGACTGTAAAGTTCTGGTGAGAACTCATGGTAAGTGGAAGGAAAAGGAAAGCCACTGAATGCTCCTATCCTGGGTGGACCTCTGGCATCAGCTGGCTCTACCCATTGACAATGGCCCACATACCTGAAGGGCCTCCAGCTTCTCCTGCTGCTGGCGAATTTTCTCTGTCAGCTGCTTCTGCTTTTCTTCTTGTGTCTTTAGGTCCTTTTTTAATGTCCCAAGGGGAACCTTCTGCTTCTGTTCAGAAGCCTCACATCTGTACAAAAGAGAGGCTATGGCAGAGCATGGCTCCAGCAGGTCAGAGACCTCCTCCTCACCCAGCCCTGCTGTCCTGCAAAGGAACCACCACTCTGGAGCTCTCAAAGCAGAGAATTGGCATGAGCTACAGGACACTTTCTTCCTTCTTGGGCATGTATTACAAGCCAGAGATGTGAGAATGTGCAAGTTACCTCAAGAAATAGTGACTTACCCTGAAAGAGTGGAGGGAACAGTAGGGAGTGGGGAAGGGAAGAGTGCCCATAATCCCTGTCAGAGAAAGTGCTCACCGGTCCTGCTCAGGGTCAGGGTTCATGGAACAAACCCAGGTGTCAGGGTAATCTTTTTCTACAGAACTCAGCTGGAAGGGGAGAGTCCTCCACTTCAAACACAAATCTGTAAAAGAAAAAACCCCAAACATGTAAGCCGCACCTACCAACATATGGAATCCAGGCTTCTCGCAGCCTGGCCCAAGGCAAAGATACCCTGGACTTTCCACACTAGATTTTTCCACTGGCCCCCGCCACCCGAATTCTGCCTGGCCTTACAGACTAGTAATTTTTTTTTAAAGTTTTATCAAGGTAGGGTTTCACTCTGGTCCATGCTATGTAGTTGCCTCAAACTCACAATGATCCTCCTACCTCTGCCTCCCAAGTGCTGGGATTAAAGGCTGCGCCACCACACCCAGCCAGAATAGTAATTCTTATGGACAATGATCCCAGCAAAAATAAAAACTTATCATGGGATCTCTATGCCTTCCAGTCCCTCTGCCTCCTGTAGCAGGATCCTGTCTGTCATTCACTCATACTAGAAACAACATGGTACCCAACCTACTGAGCTCAGCACAATTGTGGTGGTAAAATACCCAAGAAGTAACCTTCTACCTCACTCAGGAGACAGAAGGAACTTGCACACACAGTCTAAGGCTATACTCATAGGGCCACTGTCAAACAGATTCATATCTTTAGTTGGACCCAAGTCCATGAATGTTAGTCAAGTCAGAAGACCAGCATGGGGATAAAGAGAAGAAGGTTGACAGAAAGAAATCAGGAAAAGGACTCCCACCACTCAACTCACCACACTGGATAGTGGTTGGAATTTCCATAGCCCTTCGGCGTTTGAAACGCAGCTCACTGGATGGGGGCTGGTTCCAGTTGGCAGAGAGGTAGCCAAACTCATCCCAGAACTTGATGATTCCACGCTGGGCTGGAAGGCAAAATGCCCACATACTCCATTAGAGCACACCTCATACTCTTACTAAATTCCCTCTCTCAGGCCACAAGAGCATGTGAAGGGTGAAAGGACGGCCCAGCCCTATTACCAATGGCGATGTCCTTCCAGTACTGTGCCAGGTGCTCTCCCATTGCCCGCAACAGGTGCCGGTACTCCTTGGCATCAGCAAAGTCCTGCTTGTTATGTGTGGGCTCCAGGACCAGGTAGGGTACATCAACAACCCCAACAACCCCACCACAAGCCCTGCAAAGACAAAAAGGTCAAATGTGTCATCTCATTGGCAGAAGCCCACCTACCATCACCCTTGAGCTGGAAAGCTCCTTGGATAGTACTCACATGCCCCCTTCAAGCTGTGGGCCCACTTTCTCATACATTTTGATCAGGCGACTGCAGTTATAGATGAACATACCATCTAGGTCCCGGTGTTCAATGTTGACCCCAAAAACAAAATTCAGTTCCTTAGGTTCTTTGAGTGCTCTAAGAAAGAAAAAAATATTCTCATCAACCTACTTATTAGCATACAAACACCATGGTGATAAAGATACATTAAACTTAAATTTAAGACATATTAAAGTTTTACATCTCCATTCAAAATGTGTGATCTATTAGACTTGCTAAGGATTTACACTATGCAGTGACTCTAAGCTTCCCTAATTAAAAACATACAATCTTGGGCTGGAGAGATGGCTTAGCGGTTAAGCGCTTGCCTGTGAAGCCTAAGGACCCCGGTTCGAGGCTCGATTCCCCAGGACCCACATTAGCCAGATGCACAAGGGGGCGCACGCGTCTGGAGTTCGTTTGCAGTGGCTGGAAGCCCTGGCATGCCCATTCTCTCTCTCTCTCTCTCTGTCTGCCTGTTGCTCTCAACTAACTAACTAAAAAAAAAAAAAAACAACACATACAATCTTGACTTCTGGTCAAGATGTCATCTGCCTAACCACACTTCAGGTCCCGGGGAAGGAAAGATGGACGCAGTACCTGAGTAGAGAATCAGCCCATCGTACCTCACCAGGGCCCCAGCTGAAACCATAGAGTAACTAGGGAAATGAGTAAGAGTGCTGCTTTCTTGGTGAACCTGGTACCATCACAGGGGTGAAGGAGACAGACACAGAGAACACTCAACTCCTACCAAACCAGAGATCCAGAGACACAGAGGCTCCCAAGACCTCATCACTGAAGTAGACCTAAAATGAACCCAACATGGCTCAGGGAAATTTGTAGATGGGGTGGAAAGATTGTTAGAACCACACACTGGGAAATTATGCACAGAGACATTGCCTCTTCCCCATAACTGATGGCTAACCCCACAATGCACGACGCACATTCCCCAATAAGGAGGGTCCCTTTGGAGGGGGGAGGACAGGGAGGAGGCTAATGATGGTACCAACATGGCTATATATACACTGTGTATATAACTAATAAAAAATTTTTTTTCATAGTTTTTTCAGTAACTAAAGGGAAGGATTTAAGTATGAATGAGTTACTATTTTAAAGCTGCTACAAATTTCTGCAAAGACAGTTAATACGGTAGAATAAATGTAAGAAAGCCAGGCATGGTGGTGCATGCCTTTAATAGCAGCATTCAAGAGGCTAAATTAGGAAGATCCCATAAGTTTAAAGTCAGCCTGGGCTACTATTGAGACTCTGCTTAAATAAAATTAAAAAAAAAAAAAAAAAAAAGGCTGGATAAATGGCTTAGCAGTTAAGGCACTTGCTTGCAAAGCCAAAGGACTCCGGTTTGATTCCCCAGGACCCATGTAAGCCACATGTACAAGGTGGCACGTGTCTGAGGTTCGTTTGCAGTGGCTGGAGGCCCTGGCGCACCTATTCTCTACCTGCCTCTCTCTCTCAAATAATAAATAAAAATATTTTTAAAGCTGTGTGTGGTGACACACACCTTTAATCCCAGCACTCTGGAGGCAGAGGTAGGAGGATCACCATGAGTTCGAGGCCACCCTGAGACTACATAGAGAATTCCAGGTCAGAGGAAAAGCCAGGTGAGGGGATTTTTCCACTCACACCGGAGCTCTCCGCAAACTCAAGAAACGTGAAGGGAGAACGGCAGTGAACAACGGAGGAGCAGATCACAAGGCAGAAAAACACGTGTAACAGCGGGCGAACTAGAGCAGCATCGGCAGCCTCCCCTCCCCCACCGCCAGTGCCCAGCTCCAGCCAACACAGCAGCGGTCCAGGCACCCGGCCACGCCAACTTGAACCGACAGCGGGACCCAAGCAGGAGCAGAGGTAACTGGGATTACACCAGGGAAGGGCCTCACCTGGTCACAAACTGACTTGGAACCCTCAACAGATCAGAACTCTTAACCTCCTTGGTGTCAGGATTAAGGCTGTGGGTGGGGCACCACACACCCTAAGGGACAGTTAGAGGATCTGGTTGTCACAATACCTACTCTTGGATATTCTGAGCTGTTTTTTCATTGAAAGTGTACATTGTTTAATTGAATTTCAGAATCTATCTGTATTTGGTTCCACTCAGCCTACTTGAATATTCTCATAGCAGGAAAACCCAACACCTAGGGTCACTTTTGTAGATACTCTGAGAGTCTTGAGAGCCACACCTAACGCCTTAAGCTCCTACCCTGAAGTTATATAACATCAGATTGACTGATACATCTAATAATACCCAGCTAACTAGAAAATTCAATCATTAAATAATCCAAGATGCAAAAATATATACATTATAACAAAAGAAACACCAAAAATCAAGACAATATAAATCCACTGAAAAGTATTAATACATCAGAAATGACCTCTAGTGACAGTGAGTTAGAGGAAATGCAAGAGAAAGATTTCAAAAGAATGATTATAAATATGTTTAAAGAAGTCAAAGAAGAAATCAAAGGAATGAAAGAGGAAATCAAAGGAATCAAAGAAAATACAGGACACCAATTTAATGAAATAAAGAGGTCAATACTAGAAATAAATAAGGAAATAGAAATAATAAAGAAAAACCAGTCAGAATTGCTAGCAATGAAGAATATAGTTAATGAAATAAAAAACTCTGTAGAAAACCTCACCAGTAGAATGGATGAAGGAGAGGACAGAATATCTAAGCTAGAAGACCAGGTGGCAGATCTAATACAGTCCAACAAAAAGAAAGACAAACTAATAGAAAAGTATGAGTGGGAATTTCAAGATATTCGGGACACTATGAAAAGATCAAACGTAAGAATTCAGGGCATAGTAGAAGGAGAAGAATTTCACTGCAAAGGCATAGTAGGTGTTTTCAACAAAATCACAGAAGAAAACTTCCCCCAAGTTGGGAAAGAGGTGCCAATGCAGATACAGGAATCCTTTAGAACACCAGCCAGACAAAACCTGGAAAGAACCTCTCCTCGCCATATTATAATCAAACTACCAAACACACAAACCAAAGAAAAAATATTGAAAGCAGTCAGAGAGAAAAATCAAGTTACCTACAAAGGCAAGCCTATCAGGATTACAGCAGATTACTCAACACAAACTTTAAAAGCCAGAAGGGCGTGGAGTGATGTATTCCAAATCCTGAAAGATAACAACTGTCAACCAAGGTTACTTTATCCTGCAAAACTATCCATTCAAATGGATGGAGAAATAAGGACATTCCACGATAAAAGCAAGCTAAAGGAGTATTTGAAGACAAAACCAGCTCTACAGAAAATACTTGAAAGAATCCTTCATGCTGAAGAAAAAGAAAAGCACACATATAAGGAACCGGGAAAAAACAAACAATACTCAAATACTAATTAACACAAGAGAGCAAAGGTAAAACCGGAAGAACTACAAAAAAATGGCAGAAATGAATACAAACCTTTCAATATTATCTCTTAATATCAACGACCTCAATGCTCCAACCAAAAGGCATAGGTTCGCAGACTGGGTTAAAAAAAGCAGGATCCTTCAATTTGTTGCCTCCAAGAAACCCACCTTTCTACAAAGGGTGGTCACTATCTTAGGGTGAAAGGTTGGAAAACGGTGTTTCAAGCAAATGGACCGAGAATTCCAGGTCAGCCTGAGCTACAGTGAGACCCTACCTCAGCAAACCAAAACATATATATATTTAAAAAAAAAAAAACAAATATAAAGCTATATTCATACCTTCCCCCAAACTTCACTGATGTAACAGCAAATTTGTAAAAGCAAAAATTCACAAGAATATGTAAGAGAAGACACACAACCAATGACAATAAAATCATGGACTCTGAAAAGCAGATGGATGAGCAGTGGAACAACTTTGAGTAGTCCAACAAGAAGCAAGGTAGAAATTCATACCCCAGAACTTGAGAAGCTCCACACAGTCACAGGGACATGATTGCCTAACCCAGGACAATATATATTCTAAGTAAAAAGTCTACAAACCACAACCTACAGGTCATTCTGCATTTGTAACCAGTGAGGAAAGAATAAATTATGAATATAGAAAAAGATGAGAATAAGAAGCTGGGGAGATGGCTCAGTCAGTAAAATGTTTGTCACTCAAGTATGAGGACTTGAGTTTGGATCCCCAAGACCCAAAGAAAATCTGGGCACAGAGGTACATGTCTGTAATCCTAGTGCTAGGGAGGTGGAGATACGAGAATCCCAGGAGCTTACTGGCTAGCAAGTCTAGCCAATCAGTGTCCAGGTTCAGTGAGACTCTGTCTCAAAAAATAATATGGGAAAAGCCAGGCGTGGTGGCACATGCCTTTAATCCCAGCACGTGGGAGGCAGAGGTAGGAGGATAGTCATGAGTTCGAGGCCAGCCTGAAATTATAAAGTGAGTTCCAAGTCAGCCTGGGATGGAGCGAGACCCTACCTTGCAGAAACAAAATAAATAAATGAATACAGTGGAGAGCAATTAAAGAAGACCGTAAATGTTGATCTCTGGCCTCCATGTGCATGCACACTCATATGCTCACAAGTACATACACACATGCATCACACACAATGAAAAAGAAAAAAATAAGAGATATTGTCAGGTGGTAAAAATAAAGAGGATTTAAAATTTTCATTACTTAAATGTTTTATAGTCCTCAAGTTCTAAAATAATGATATATAACCTTTAATGGAAAAATGATGAAAGGAAGAAAGAAAAAAGGTAAGACAATGCTGGTGAGGAGAGTTGGGTTTTAAGATGTCAGCTCTGTCTTCTACAAAATCAAAAAAAAAAAAAAAAAGCTAAGATCTTGGGGTAAGGCCTCTCTGCCTTGCAGGAGTTTTTGACAAGCATTCTCAAAGTAAACTTGGTGACAGAATGGAAACCTACCAGTCAGTATAAAAGCTATATATAATTTTAAAAGACCAAAGGGCAGTCCAAGCACTCACCTCTGCTTGGCATCTTTAATTCTTTTCTTGACATCAGCTTCTCTACGCAGGGTGATGGCTGTATTCTGGACCTGCCGCAACATCACCTGGACAAATACATGAGCCATTTGGTGAGGGGAAGAGGTGCTCTCGCTCCAGGCCACAGTAAATAATACTATTATGATATCTTTTACATGATTCATCACTTGGATGCTTCTTTCTACAAAAATTGCCCTCTCTGTGGATAAACTTAAAAAGTGTATTTTGAAGCCGGGTATGATGGCTCATGCCTTTAATCCAAGTACTTGGGAGGCGGAGATAGGAGGATCGCTGTGAGTTCAAGGCCACCCTGAGAATACACAGTGAGTTCCAGGTCAGCCTGGGCTAATTTCAAAAAACCAAAACAGTGTATTTTGGGGCTGGAGAGATGTTTTAGCGGGTAAGGTGCTTGCCTGTGAAACCTAAGGACTTAGATTCAACTCCCCAGAACCCACATAAGCCAGATGCACAAGGTGGCACCTGCATCTGGATTTGTTTTGCAGTGGCTATTAAGTCCCTGGTGCGCTCATTCTCTCTAATAAATAAATACAACATTTTTTAAAAAGTGCATTTTGTTTCATCAAGTTCACATGACAATGAATCCTAATACCAGAAATGCTACAAAACAGATGAGTATGGGAACCTACTCTGGAATCTCGCGTGAGGTCTCCACCCATGCGTACTTCTAATGCCCGAGCTTTGCTCTCCGCCTCCCGGGCCTTCTCTTCAGCTGAAACAATACAACAAAAATAAAACAGGATAAGGAATTCCAAATTTCAAAATTCTTTCATCCTTCCTATTATCCAGCGAAATAAACATCAGCTAAGAGAACAGTGGCTGATGGACAATGTGGGAGCAGAGCTCCAGGCCTGGGTAAAGAATTGCTTCAGAAAGGAAACGTGATGGAAGCACACCTGTAACCTCAGCGCTTGGAAAGCCAAAGCAGGACTGGAGTTTGAGGCCAGCATGGGCTACATAGTGAACAGGTCTCAAACACATCAACAAAATACATGATGATAATCATGGTGACCAAAAGAAAAACACTACTTACACCTGAAACATGATTTACTTTCTTTTCTCTCCTTTTGAGATAGGGTCTAATGTAGCTCAGGTTGACCTCAAACCTGCTATATAACTGAGGGTTACACAGCCTTGACCTGATCCTCCTGCCTGCACCTCCTAAGAGCTGGGATTACAGGCATGTGCCACCATGTCTGGTTTTATGCACTGCTGGGAGATTGTGTATTCTAGGCAAGCACTCTACTGACTGAACTGCCTCCCTGTCTTGATACATATTTATCAAACCTCACAAATGAATCAGCAAAACAGACAAAAAAGCCAAGGCAATGGTAACTAACCCTTCAACATATGCAGAAGACTGAAGAGCTCTCTAGCCAATCACTCTCAAGTAGCTGAGAAGCCCTGGTCAGCCGTGAGGAGAGACTTCTGCTCTAGTCAGGAAAATCAGTTTCACAAGCAGCTGGACCACAGGCAGTATGAAATTTTTCAATCTGGTTAAGCCAAAGAGTCAATTCTTTGTTTTGAATGTTCTGACTAGGTTCAGGGAAAAGCCTTGCCCCCAGCTTTGGCTACAGTGCCTACCAGGTGGTCAGTACCCTATGCCCTCCACATACATAGGAAGTGTATTACCAATCCGTGCTACATGCTCTGCTTTCTTCACCTCCTGTTCTGCCCGAGTCTTGAAACGGCTTGATGTGTACTTGTACATCCTGAACAATGGAAAAGCAATGTAAGGACCAAGGCAGCAAGCGACCAACCTGAGCAGCTCAGGAAGCACCCTGCTTCCTACCTCCTCCCGTGCTATGCTGCCCTGGCTCCTTTTGACCAAACAAATCCAAGCTCATTTTAGCAGAAAAATTCAATTCCTTACTCCACTTGCCCCTGCTCTCTTTCTGCATCCTTGGTGTTCAGCAGAGGGTCATTAATCACATAGCAGAAACAAATAAGCCAAAGCTTTTGTTTTCCTGTGTAGTGCCTAAAGGCCCTTTAAGCCCTAAACTAGAGGCAAGGTGTGCTACCCTTCACATCTCAGAAGACACTTCCCTCAATAGGCTCAGTCACTTCTGTCCCTCCCTCAGGACCTACAAGTTGACTGTGGTAAAATGGGCAGCTTAAAGAGTCCCAAACACAGCAATGTCAGAGCCCCTTTACACTGCCCCTCCTCAGGGAAATGTGATCAGGCCCCACTCTCAGCCAGGAGCAGGATGGCTAGGCCCCTACCTGGGCTTGTATAGGCAACAGGAGAGTCTCTTGGTTTGCACCTTGTGACCATGGATGAAGATCCGCATCCGGGGATCAATATAAAGCACGGCAGCATAGGCACGGAAGGAACGCCGTTCTGGTTTCCTGAAGGCAGCAGCAACCAAGAAATGCTATCACCTACTCCACAGCAAACCCAACCAAGGCTACAAAAGCCTCTCTCCAGGCCCTCAACTTTCCACCTCACATCCTCGCTTCTCTTGCCATCTGACAGGCGTAAGCTATACCTGTTCTACCAGCACAGGTGCCCCACAGGCATCTATCTCACCTGTCCCTAACTCTGCCCTAATAGGGATCCCTGAACAATTCCTCTCTGCCTTTGGTTTCTTCTGTCAAATCAAGTGATGGAACAGGGAATCAATCTTTTCGCTTGGCTTAAGAGCCAATGTACTGCTGTCTTGTGGCAAGCAGACATGAGCTCTTACCTCTATCAACTAATGTTACACTGAGAGAAATCCAGGGAAGGGTCTTTCCCCTCTTTCCCTGAAGACATCTCCTAAAGGATTAAAGACCAGTTCTAGGGCCTACCACCCTTCCCAGCCACACTCACGTGCCCTCTGGGGAGGTCTCTGCCATCTGGATATCTTTTGGATTTGAGATTATGTCTAGTTCAGGCTCTCCATTGTCCATGAGTTTGAGATTAAAGATGATCACCAGTGTTCCTAGGGAACAGAAATCTTTTCTCTCTGCCAGCCAACTCTGGCTCACCCCCAAAGCACTGGTGGCCCTGGAGTTCCCAAATTCTCTGGCCTGTAGGCTTAATGCCTACTTACCACTGTTCCCAGGAATCTTCATGAACTGGGTCATCACTTCCTCCTCAGTGTGGAAGGGCGAATACTTGTAGATGAGCTCTGTCTCAATGGCAAACTTCTCCACATTGTCTGTGATGGGTTCCCGTGTCCGAGCATTCCACGTAGGCAATGGGACTATGACCTTTGGAGTAAGAACAGGTGGACACTGAACAAACCCCCAAAGCATACTCCTCTGAAAGGCACACCTATCTTGTCACTCTTCAGTGGTTCTACAGTGAAACTGAGGGCTAAGCTGTGCAGTTTGGTACCAGAGATTCTGTGTTTTAGAGGCCTTCCCAAGACTCATAAATTACTGGGCTGGTCTATACCACAGGGGTCTCTGTATGGATAATATCCTGCTTGGGATGTCTCTGACCATTTTATTAATTTATTAATAAGCATTCTACCTTTACCACTATATTTGCAATCTAGTCTATCTAAAGAGACATAAAACATAACCTACAACCCAGCAATTCCACTCCTGGGTAAATACCCTCTATGAAAATTTTGTACATGTATATCAGTAAATACATATAGGATTAACCCAAACATCTACTACGGAGAATTCTTAGACTATGAATCCATGTATATGAAACTAAACTAATAGCAACACATATACCAGGGAAACTATACAAGAAAAAAGGAAATTATTCATCCCAAAAGTTACTGGAAGGTGGTTCCTCCAGGGACACAATGAGGATTGGTGAAATGCTCATAGGGGATTTCTAACACTGGTTTACAGTGGTGGCTGCATAAGTGTTTGCTTTATAATATACAATATATTCTTTGACATAAATGGAACTGGATTTTGTGTCAAAGTGGTATTTTAGAAAATCCTAATTCTTTCTTTAAAAACCATCCCAGGAAGCTGGGCTTGGTGGCACATGTTTTTAATCCCAGCACTCAGGAGGCAGAGGTTGGAGGATTGCCATGAGTTCGAGGCCACCCTGACAATACAGAGTGAATTCCAGGTCAGCCTGGGCTAGAGCGAGACTCTACCTTGAAAAACAAAACAAAAACACTATCCCAGGGTCTGGAGAGATGGCTCAGCAGTTAATGACCCTTGCTTACTCAAGTTTGATGCTCCAGCACCCAGATGCTCAGGAGACACATACATCTGGAGTTTGTTTGCAGTAAGAGGCCCTGGTGTGTGTGCGTCTCTCTCTCCTTGCAAATAAAGGGAAAAAAGATAAAAGAAAAAAAATTCCTAAACAGTACTTCCTCAGTGGTCCCATTGTGCGCCTATCCTGCACTTAAGAGCCAGCAGCCTTTGCAGAGCCCAGCAAAAGGCTAGCTGCAGGGATTCTCTCTGTACAGTAAACCAACTGAGGTTCCTCACAGGTTTAAACCAGAGAGCTCACACATTAAGACAAAAAGAGTCTACCTTACCAAGTGTTGGGGGTGATAAACTATTACATGTTCTAAGACTGCTGGTTTCTAAGAAGCTTACTGCTGAAAGCATTCAACTACAGGCTGGTTTGGGCACATTCTTCCTAGGCTGAAAAAAAAAAATGATCTTGGTTTGAAATCTTGGCAGAGTTCACACTAGAGTACAATCCAAAATAGTGACCTTCTAGCACCAAGTAAGGAAAAAACTTCAACCTTGATTTTCTTCCAAGGGAACCGAGTTCCATTTGTATTCTGTGAACTTGTACCCTTAGTCTATACTTCTCATTTTCAAGCAGCCCCAGGTGGCAATAGACGCCCGGTTTCACTAGCAACTGTAGCTCCTGCCAGGTACTTCTTCAGTCTTAATGCCACCACTCCCCTGGTTTTCCTCCTACCTTTCTGACCACCTATCTGTGTCCTTTGCTACTTTCTCTTCCCCTGACCTTCTTGTGCTGAGCTGCCTAGGTTCCAGGTTCTTTACTCATTCCACTCTTCTGCTACCAAGAATCCCAAAGTCTAGGGCTGGGAATGTAGCTCAGTGCTATAGTACTTGCCTAGCATGTCCATGGATCCCAAGTTCAAGCCCCAGCATTAGAAAATTGAAAAAAAGAAAAGGTCCAGAGCTCTGATGGCCTCCAAACTCCAGACTCTGCATGTCCAGAACAAATTTACACTGCCCTAGCCTCCATACTGATCCCCTTTTCCACTCTTCTTCAGTTGGACCACTCACAGCTGCCACACCAGAACCTGTGAGTCATCCTCAACCCCTTGTCTTCCCTCTTTCTCCTCGAATCCAGGACCTCTTAGCTAGTTCAATCCAATACTAACCCCCATTTAATCCAATCATGACACAAGTAGCCACGCGGACCTTTGTAAACCTGATACTGGCATATACTTAAAATCTCATTCACTCATCCCTGAGGTCAAGCCCAACCTGGTAGAGCCCTGCTCTCCAAAGGCTATCATCATCCCTGCTTCACCAGCCCTCGGGGGCTTGAGGAGAGTACACTGACTCCAACAATCCTACCAGGAAAAGTTCCTGAGCACTCAGGCTATGTCTACATGCTCTATCTTCTGGAAGCCTATCTTTGCAGCTGCAACACATCTCTTTCTCTAAGTATTATAAACAAGGTAACATTGTACCCAATCTGGGAAAAGACCCACTAACTTGCTAAGTAAGAGCAGGAGAAGGCGCCCATTCCCAATGTGAACTAGGTTGCTCAGATTTCAAGAGGATCAGTACAAATTCAATCACAACTAAGCAACAGAATAGAATTTTTTTAAAAAATCCAGGTCGGGCATGGTGGTGCACACCTTTAATTCCAGCACTTGGGAGGCAGAGGTAGGAGGATCACTGTGAATTCAAGGCTAGCCTGAAATTACATAGTTAATTCCAGGTCAGGGTCGGCCTGGGCTAGGGTGAGACCCTACCTCAAAACAAAAAACAAAAAGAGGAATACTTGCTTACAGCATACTCCACAAAAATTATCATAATAATCTAATCTATTATTACCAGTAGTTATGATCTCCAGTTAGGGAAATTGCCATGGTGACACCCTCCACACAAGGAAGACTGAGGGATGTGACAGATCTGAAAAAGCTACAACTCTAATTCTTGATTCCTGCCACTTGAGTGCCTTGTCACCCTCCATCTAATCCCCTAACAGCAGGCTTGTGCTTCAATCCTGCAACCCCAGAGAGCCCAGCACAGCAGACAGCCTAGGCAGATCCAGGAAATGTGAAGTGGGCAATTTAGGCCACAAGGCTGAGACCTACTTCATCGATGCCTTCCTCCTCATGAAAGGTGCGAGACAGGAAGAGGCAAGTCATGGTGTCTTCTTTCTTGGTGAAGAGGATAAAATCCTTCCCAATGCGCATTGAGCCCCTGAAAAGGAAACAGAAAAATGGGTTTTTCTCCTAAAGATTCAAAGCTGATCTAAAAAAGGAATACATTTTCTAAGCATAACTGAAACTGTCTATAGGGCTCTCCTCAACCTACCTGGAGGCCTCAGGCTCTGAGCTGAATTCAATAGATCTTGTTTCCTCTCTACTCAGCCAACACCCCTTTCTCTACCTTTCTAATGGCCTCCAATTTCTAGTGACTTATAACCTCCTCAGCACACTTAACCTTCCATGCAGGGTTCTCTCACCATCCTGCTAGAGTGTTCACTGCAGACCACAAACCCTACGTTAGTCTCATTCTTGCCACGACTCTAAGAAATAACCTTGGTTGAGCTCCTGGTTCATGATAGCTACATGAAGGCTACTGTGCCCTGTGACACCATCAAATTCCATTCCAGCAGCTGGCACTTTCAGATGCAGCCCATTTCTAGAAACTAAGCCTTGAGGTTAACTTCTACAAGGCAAAAGTCTATGGCTGAGATATATTTCAGTGGTAGAGTATTTGCCTAACATGTGCAAGGCCCTGGGTTCAATTCCTAGCACCACAACAAAACTTGTCTGGCAAAGTATGAATGGAATCCACAGCCTCCTTCCTGTTTGACCACATTAATTCTTCTGAGGGACTGGCAGAGACAGGCCATGGGGCAGGGCAGAAGGCCGGAGCAACAGTGCGAGGACTGCCCACTCAGCAAGGAGACTGTGTTCTTCTACACAGTCTTCACAACATCCCAGGAGATGACAGAAACAGGAAGCCTCATTACTCTCTTGCATACAAATACAAACCAGATTGGCATGCCAAGCACATCAATGAATGAATGCCATGTCCTATTTTCCCAAACACTGGAGAAAACCTCCCAAGACACTCTGCAGAGATGCCCTGGGGGGTTGCCAAGTCCTGCTTTTATTCCTCCGGTACCTGAGGTGCTGGCTGGGTTCCTTTCCCTTCAATTTCACAATACTTCTCCTTTCTGAAACTTGTGGATGGCAATGCCCTTGATCTAACAAAACCTCTCTCCACACCCCTTTCTTCCCTCTGTCTTTAACACTGACCAAAGGGCTTGAACAGCAGAAAACCCAAAATACCTGCTAGCTTCCCTGCTTCTCAGCCCTATTCTCAGACTCTTCCTGGTGTTCTTTTAACTTGTCAACTCTGAACACTAGAGGGCTCCAGTTCAACGGGTCCTTCTTAAGTCTCTGGAATAGGCTAATGACAGCACTCTAACTCTGCACATGCTCCTTTCCCATCTTCTAAGCATGTTCAAAGAACACATTCCACTTGCTCCTGAGCCTCGCTCTGTAAGGGAGATGTCAGAGGTTAGAACCTCAACAAACCTTCAGAAAGGTGAAGCTGAGTTTATAGAACTGACAGGACCAGATAGGAAGGGGCTGACCTGCAATCCAGATGAGAGAAATCAGTTTCCAATGACTCTAAAAAGATCTCAGTTTGGGAGACTTAGATTACATATATCAGAATCCCATGGGAAACCCAGGTGGTTCACTGTGATTACAGGCTAGGGACGCTTGCAGTAACATCAGAACTCATCTTTTAACTATTTGGTATGTATTATAATCTCAATTTACAAAAGGAGAAGTCACAGGGTAAGTGACTAAATGGCTGGGCAGAGATTTGAACCTTAATTTGTCTGGATGAAATGAAATGGACAGCAGCTCCCATTCTGTAGTTGAAAAGAGATGGTTCTTATTCTAGCTTTGCACAAAGGCATTTTTATGCGTTCGGGCAAGTTATCTCACCCCATCTCAAAATCTTCATGTAAAAATAGGAGTAAATATGTATCATAGGGCTATAGTGAGGATTAAGTGAGCTCATTTTGTAAAGTTTTTAGCATAATGCCTGGCACATAAGTGATTAGTATCCATTTGGGTCCTGCCCTGAGAGAAAAATCCCGTAGTATACAAACCATGCTCCTGACTTCTTTGGAAGCATTCTTCTCCACACCCAAAGTACAATGCACACGAGGCCCAATCAAGGATGTTGACAGATCAAACCACCACCCTTTCTCTAACAAAACAACACATTTCCACAGTAAGACTAGAAATGTGACTCATAATTCCATTTGCACAAACTCCAATTCCACTAAATTTTATTCTGTCCAAAGGTATGTAGAGTTGGAACTGAGCATTTCAGAAATAGAAACCTTTCTCTTGGGGCTTCACTCAAAGCCAGAACAACACATTCCAAACACTAAACAAGTGGGAGCCAACAGCAGAAGGAAAGGCCTCAGGAGATCTGAAGGTATTCGGTGGGCCTCCTGCTGTAGGGCCTTGCAGATATGTGGTGTCCTCAGGGAGGGAGAGCTTCTATCTCTTTTGCTCACTCTGTATTCACTCTGTCTAGCACGAAGCATGATACATAGCAGGTGACACAGAACACTGCTACACTGTGAAGTGATCTCCTTGCTGTCTCAGACACATCCTGACACCATAAGAAAATCAACTCACATCCTCAATCACAAGAAAAAAATAAATTTTCATTAATGAGGCAAAATGCAGTTCTAGAGCACAACGCTAAGAAAAACTCATAACCTCCCTACTCCACCTTGTTTTGGATGTCCACTAGTCTTTAACCTATATGGCAAACTCAACTGGGCAGTTTGTAAATTATCCCCAAACCATAATCCCTTTCTGTTCTATTAGTCTAGAGTGACAATCTTAGAGGGTCAATGAGGAGGACAGCAGGCGAGTATCATGTAATCTGTGTTAAGGCCCATGACAGGCTTCCAACAGACTTACGATTTTAACCCATTCCCATACTGCCCAATCTGGGTGGACTCAGGTGTTCGTTTAGCTGACTTTCCAAACTGGATCACACTGGCAGCATCACCTGAAGTGGCAGACACAACAGAAAGTAAAAAATTAGCATTTCTCTCCCTCAAAGTCAAAGGTCTGAAGCCTTGTTAGATTATGGCTGTTCAGTATGCCAAAAGCGACCTCTATCCAAAGGAATTTACAGCCATGAGGCAAAATGAAGGTAACCTTTGCTTGGCCTGTCAATACCATTAACATACCATATGATTTGTTAACAGAATATGGTAGAGTCTGAAGAAGGCCTCAGTAGTTCCAGCTCTAGGATGCTGGGCAAGCTGATAAATACACTGTAATTGGACTGGTTTCGGGCTGCCATTCAAATCCTATCTCCTGTGTTAGGACAAGACCCAGCAAATACACAGTGGAATTAAGATATTGCAATAGGCTTCTCATTCCCTAGGTGAAATTTCTAATCAAAACAGTGAGGTCACAGAAAAACAACTTTAATAGTAACTGATTATGACCTCCCCAAAAGAAACAATCATCTAATCACTTACTTGGATCCATTCCTGCCCCATCATCCAAAAAGCAAAGCATAAATCCTCCTCGAAGGTCCTCTCGCCTTTCTGTGAAAGAAACAGCCTCCATTACTAGACTGTTACAGAGCAGCAACACAGGTATGAATAGAAGGTAAATCAAAGTGAAGCTTGGTACAAAAGGATTAGAGCAAACCTAACTTCTTCCAATAGTCCCAAGCTAGTGTGAATTAAAAACACAGGGCCTTAATAGTGTAAATTCCCACCAAAGTCTCAGAGCTTTCTAATTCATGATAAAGTTTCAGAGAATCTATTAGAAAAGCATCTAACCCCATTCAAGGCCACTAACTATGCATGTATTTCACACAGACCTCAAGCATCCTTGTTTCTCCTTAGCTGAATTATTATCCTATCTGCCTTGTCCCATGGACTGTGTCTTAACAACTGTCCAAACTTAACAGGGCACTGTCCTTTGTGATTTAAGTCTATGGTTGTATAGGAACAATCATGGCAGTTGCAACCTAAAAGATGAATTACTATGTGTGTATATGTGTGTGTATATAAAATTATCCCTGAGCTAACTGCAGTTTCTGAGCTATCTGTATTCATGGTCATATGGGCCCCTCAAAAGTGGTGGGATGACACAAGATACAGCAAGAGGTGCCTGGTTCCAGGCTGGACTTGCTTGATTAGAAAAACAGTCCTTTAACAATAAGATAAACACAGCAGTCATGGTGGGGCTTCCTGACAAAGAGGAAGGGGGCACATCAGACTGTGGCTGCCATTCCCATAGGTGGGTGAAGAACCTCTTTTCTCAGCAGCTGTCTTATGGAACATCAAGCGGTAACTCACAGTAGTCCAGCTCTAGGGTATCCGACAGTGCAGAAGAGACTGCCAAATAGAGAAGGAAGCTACACTAGTTTTCAAGGTACCTTGTGACTGAATGAGGACTACTGAACAATGGAGGAACTCGTCTTGGAATCAGAGACATGTACAAAAGGGAAGGTGAGGCAGAGGTGGGATCAGAGGACTCAAATAAACCATGCAAGGAACCCACAATATCAACCCCCCCCCCAAGTATAGATGCTGTTTGTGGTCCATTGCTTGATACAGAAATAAAAGTTGACACTTCTTCTAAAAGGAAGGAAGTCTGTGTAACATAATCTATGAACAAGCCTTAGGCTGCTCTGGAGCCTGGTCCCTAAAGGAGCTGCAGTTCACTAACTTTGTACAATAACTTTGACAAATTTCGGTTTAAAAATACTCTGTCCTCCCCTCAGGCTAAAACTTCAAGTGAGTCATGACTGCCTTCTGTTAAATAGACAAATTAATATAAGTTAAAATGGTATTTTGGATGGATTATAAACCACAAAGATTTTCAAGTATCACTCAATGTTCAGGAAGCTGCTGAACATTCATTAAAAGTGCCTCTCGAAAGCCGGGCACAGTGGCACACGCCTCTAATCTCAGCACTTGGGAGGCAGAGGTAGGAGGATTGCTATGAGTTGGAGGCCACCCTGAGATAGAGTGAGACCCTACCTCAAAAAAAAAAAAAAAAAAAAAAAAAGTGCCTCTTGAAAGTTCCAAGGGTGAGGATCTTCCTGAAAGCACTACTGGCAAATATACTTCTCATGGTAGCACTTATCAGAATCTGAGTAATTCAAGTGAGATATGGCAAGCAGGAACAAGTATTAAAAAGTGTAAACAAGTGTTGAAAAAGAAGAAGCGTTCAAAGTTTCCATCTATAAGACTCCAGGGTCATGTGGAGACTCAAACTGGGTCAGGTAGAACAGGATGGCAGCAATACTCTTAAATCTAGCCTAGAAACATTTGCTATTATACCCTGTCATAAAATGCACATGAAGACTCTGCTTTGGAATCTACAAATTGATTTGAGCCAAGAGCATCTGAAAAGGCCCCAAGATGACTAGCATCCTTTGACACTACCTAAGAAGCGCCTTTCCAGGCCCTTATGTAAGTACAAGACGAACAGGTCACTTCAGCACAGTCACCACTTAACAGTGGGCCCAGGCTCCCCTTCTGGCTCAAGCATTTCTCGCAAAGCTTTCACATACAATTTTCAAGGGTAAGAGACTACACAGTAAAGCCATACACTGTCTGACAGAATATAATTGGGCAAATGTGCCCAGGTCCATGGTCACAAATAATAATGCCTCAGGGTCAAAAGGTAATAGACAACTCAGCATAAATTTAAATGCTATATAAATGAGTAATGTGGTGTTTTCACGTGACAATATTAGATTCTCGGTAAGTAGTGAATAAAAAGTGATTTGTGTGCCTGATCTGTGATGGGAACAAGAGCATGGAACAGTACAGATGTGGTTCCTGCCTTCCTGAAACTGTCTAGATGGAGTCTAATCTCTACTATTCCATGCAACAGAGGAAGGAAGAATAGAAAGATCTAAACCAAATAAGGCAGGCGTGGTGGCACACACCTTTAATCTCAGCGCTCTGGAGGCAGAAGTAGGAGGATCGCCAAGAGTTCAAAGCCACCTTGAGACTACATAGTGAACTCCAGGTCAGCCTGAGCTAGAGCAAGACTCTACCTCGAAAAAAAAAAAAAAATTAAACCAAAGGAGGCTAGGAAGAGAATGACAAGAACAATCAATCTAAAAAAGAGCTTGGGAAAATAGAGTCCCGGCTCTGCTCTGGATAATCTGAGGGCATAGTACTGAGAATTTTGGCTTCTCCCAATTATAACGAAACTGTTCCTGGGGTGGACTGCCCTTTGAGAAGCACATTATCTATCTCAAGCCAGGAGAATCAAGAAGGCACCCCTGCTGAAAACTATCTCCCCAGACACTCTATTATCAAGATTCACTAACACCTGTGACTTAATCAGTCAACCGAGTGTTAATTAAAGCCTCCTAGGAAAGGACTGGGATGAAGGAGGGGAAATTTTGCACAAGGAGGTCTCAATAGTGAAGATTGTGTGCTTCCCTTTCCATCGTATATCCTGAGTCAAAACAGAAGGCAAAGCCACTCTGTCTTCTTTGCAGTGGTCTCACGGCCCAGTAGCAGCTACATTAAGATTGTCAGCATCAGTAAGAAGGTTGCACTTCCTCCAATAAAACCAAGTCTGGCTCCTTCAGACTTGATATGACTCTATTCTATTGACAGTGAGTTAGCAGGTGAAGAGATGTATTGTGGAACAATCCTTATTTCATCTGCTTTGACTAATGGGCAGTAGGGGTTTTGTTTTAATTTTGAATTTATTAACAACGGGCCTGGCACCACAAAAGTGATCTTAAGAAGAGATGGCCATGGCCACTACCTATTCCAGAAAGTTGAGAAAGTCAAGAAAAAGCCAGAATCTAATTCTGGCAGCTATAGGGTCATATCATAGTCTGGTTCCAACTAATAATATGTTAGGTAAATGAAAGGCTAGCAACTTTCTTACCATCAGGTTTAAATGCAGCCTTTGAAATATGGTATTACGGTAACTTCAAACTGTAGCTAATGTTTGGGAAGAGCTCTAAATTTGTATTAATCTATATACTGTACTAACAAGAACTTTAAATTATTAAGATTAATGATTCCAACTGTTTTTATTCCTGTTGGATGTTAATAAGACACCGAGGAAAGTGTGAAGTTAAGGATATTTCCACCAAGACCTCCAATTCCAATCTCAAAGCACTTAAAACGACTTTGTGGGCTGGAGAGATGGCTTAGTGGTTAAGGCACTTGACAGCAAAGCCAAAGGACCCAGATTCGATTCTCCAGTACCCACATAAAGCCAGATGCACAGGTGGCACATGCACCTGGAATTCATTTTGGTGTGCCCATTCTCTTTTTATCTGCATCTTTCTCCCTCTCTCAAATAAATAAATAAATAAATTTTTAAAAACTTTTGCCAAAATGTTACAGTGCTTACTGCTTCTATCACATTACTGTAACTTTTTTTTGAGACCAGGTTCTCATATAGCCCAGGCTAGCCTTAACTTACTAGGTACCAGAGATATCCTTGAAGTCCTCATCTTCTTGCCTCTACCTTCCAAGTGCTAGGATTGTAAGAGGTATGTGCCACCACACCCCAATCCTTACCTGTCTTCACTGTCCCTGCAAGTCCTAGTTGTCTGTCTCTAACCATTTGTAATGCACTAATTGTCTCTCCAATTAAACATCTCATCTTCTCTGACCTTTTCCCAAAGCAAATAAAAGCACTGAGCAAACAAAAATGTGCACTGGGTCTTTTTTTAATTTAAACTGAAATGAAAGTATTTCCATATTTTGCGTATCAAGTACTAAATTTCCTTCTGAAATTCAGCCACTGAACCTGTAGGAGGAAACAGAATTTTCCTTTACATGTTCTTCCAAAGATTCAGTTATTAGATTTTGCCATTGGTGGAGCATGCCTTTAATCCCAGCACTGGGGCAGGGGTGGGGTGGGGGCAGGGGTTGGGGAGAGAAAGCTGTGAATTTGAAGCCAGCTTAGAACACAAAGTGAGTTCCAGGTCAGCCTGGGCGAGAGTAAGACCCTAGTAAAAACAAAAAAAGAAAATTTGCTCCTTCAATATCACTTGGAGTAGAGACCCATTTTACTTTATCAGCAATGGTTAGAACCGCCTCCATTTCTTCCAGTGGTAACTGTCAGCACTCCTGAAAGCCTCCTCCAGATGTGGCTTAGAAAAGCCCCATCTTGGGGATTTAGCAACTATTTTCTAACATTTCCTTATTGTACCCCTATTTCCTGTTACTTTCTTCTAGAACAAAGCATACAGTTGAAGAGGACCTATTTCTACCACTTTGGCAGAGCCTTTTCAACAGAGAGCTTTTAGAATTTAAAAAGGATAAACGGGGCAGGAGAGATTGCTCAGTGGTTAAGGGATTCAAAGCTGAACGACCAAAGCTCAATTCCCCAGGACTGATATAAAACCAGATACACAAAGTAGTGCATGCATCTGAAATTTGTTTACAGTGGTTAAAGGCCCTGGCACACCCATTCTCTCTCCCTGCCAGGCATAGTGGCACACACCTTTAATCCCAGCACTTGGGAGGCAGAAGTAGAAGGATCATTGATCAAGGCCAGCCAGACACTACAGTGAATTCCAGGTCAGCCTGGACTACAGCAAGACGCTACATCGAAGAAGAAGAAAAAAAAAAAAAAAGGAGGATAAATGATGCATAAATATTCTAAATAGTTTCTTTTCTTTGCTCCAAAACATATTGGGCATGAGAATTCCATCCTATTTGGAGGTTCTCCATAACTATAATGCCATTAAAAGTTCTACTTAATTATATGTTTATTCCTATTGATCAACTGATTCCATGAAGAGGGATATTTGATAATTGTATATTCCATATAAAGACTTTCAGAAACTGAGAACATTCAAAAATATGATCTTACACCTTCCAACAAACTTCAGAAATGAAAATGAGAAAAAGATACCACATTAAAATTGGACTGAAGGGCTGGAGCGATGGCTTAACAGTTAAGGCACTTGCCTGATAAGACTAAGGACCCAGGTTCAATTCCTCAGAACCTAGGTAAGCTAGATGCACACGGTGGTACATTCATCTGGAATGCGTCTGCAGTGGCTGGAGGCCCTGGTGGACCCATTCTCATTCTCTCCCCCCCCTAATAAATAAATAAATTTGAAACTGGATTTGAGAACTATCTTCTGTTGTATTACCACATTTTTAATATTGAAATGACCAGGGGGCTGGAGTGATCATGTAGCCATTTTGCCTGCAAAGCCTAAGGACCTAGGTTTGATTCCGCAGTACCCACATAAGCCAGGTGCACAAGGTGATACATACATCTGGAGATTGTTTGCAGTGGCTAGAGGACCTGGAGTGCTCATTCTCTCTCTCTCATTCTCTCTTTGAAATAAATAATTTAAAATGACCAAAAAAGATATTTCTATAAATAGAACAGGAAAAAATTACTTAAAAAATAAATATGGGCTGGAGAGACGGCTTAACAGTTAAGGTGCTGGTCTGCAAAGCCTAAGGACCCAGGTTTGATTCCCCAGGACCCATGTAAGCCAGATGTACAATGTGGCACGTGTCTGAAGTTCATTTGCAGTGGCTGAAGGCCCTGCCGTGCCCATTCTATCTGCCCCCCTCTCTCTCTCTCCAATAAATAAAATAAATAAATAAAAGTCCAATGATACTAATAATTTTTCCACTGTTGTTACAACCACCTTAGGAAATAAGAGGATCTTACACTAAAACAGCACAGGTAATTAAGCAACATAGTAGAGGCTGTAAGACCTTCCAACTCTAAGCCAGGCAATTCTCCTACCAACATTTAAAAGACATTCTCAGCAACTCTAACCCAGTTACCAGCTGTTTTCTGCAACTTACACCAGCAACTCTCCAGGCTGGAAGTGCTACTACCAGGATGGCGGTGGTGGGTGTGAGGGAGAAATTCTAACAAGATCACTTTCAGTAAATGACTAGTAGTTGGTCATTTTATTCCCTATGAATCTATTCCATCACTCTCACAATTTCCCTGGTTTTTTTATGACATACCTGACCAGAACTGCCCCATTTTTACCTATGACCTGAAGAAACTGAGCCTCCTCCCTAGGCCCCAGAAACTATTTCACACTCACTTCTTAGGCACAGTAAGAATTACCTTAAAGAGTAACTGGGCATTAGAAGAAAGACTAAAGTCTGGCTTACCGGCATAAATATCTATTCTAGTGGCATCAGCATCTCTGCAAAATTTAAGGGGGGGGGAACAAGATACAAATAAGAATATGAAATATCAATCAGCAAAATATACTGCATTTTAAGTGGAATGCATATTATTTTGAATAATTCAAGAAACCATGAAAAATCTACATACATTAGAATTTTGCTTCTACCCTTGGGCACATAATTTTCCCTATTTTTAAAACATTTCAGAGCTCCAAATTAATTTAGTCAATTACATGACACTGAGGTCCTGGATACATTCCTCTCCCCCCGCAACCCCATGAATATACTTACTAAAGTACACTCATTAACTTTCTTACTGAACTTCTCTATAGTTTATTTTTAAATGTTTTTTATTTATTCATTTGAGAAAGAGGTAAAAAGATGGTTTGTGTATGTGCCATTGTGTGCATGTAGACAGCTTTGAGGTATCTGAACTCCACCTTCTTTGAAGGGTCTATTGCTGCTGCAAAATGAACTGCCAGACCACAAAGGAACGTCACACTAGCTGGCCATGGGGTTCAGATTCTCCTGGCACCACCTCCCATTGTCCTAGGCCCATTGAGATCACAGATGCATAATCATTTTGAATGTGGCTTTATGAGAGTGCTGGGGAAATGAACCTAGGCTTTCAAGCTTCGTCAGCAAATGCCTTTAACTACTTAGCCATCCCCCCAGCCATGTGTTACTTCTTTAAATTTGATGTAAAAATTATGAACCAATCAGCATTGAAACAAAATGGGAATTTTGTGGCTAACCAATGTGTTACCTAGTAGACTTTCATGAGCAGCCACCCAACATATAGTAACAAAAGTAAAAGTCACATATAGTCACATGTAGCTGAGGTGACAGGATCTTGAGTTCGAAGCCTGCTTAGGTAAACAAAACCCTGTCTCAGAAAAAAACAATGGGACTGAAAAGATGACTCAGTAGTTAAAGACACTTGCTTTCAAAGCCTGATGGCCTGGGTTTGATTCCCCAGTATCCATGTGAAACCAGATGCACAAGTGGCACATGCATTGGGAAGTCATTTGCAGCGGCAGGAGGCCCTTGACAGTCCCATTCTCATTCTCTCTCTCAAACAAATAATTTTAAAAAACAAGTAAAAAGTAATACTGGTGAAACTTAGTTGTACATACATTAGAAATTATAAACTTAATAACTGGAACTCTTTCAAAGTAATTATAGTTTTCCCTAGTGATCCAGTGGTTAGGATTTGGCACTCTCAAAGTAATTCTATTAATTCTTACCGTCTTCCTCTTATGTCTCCAAATTTTGCTTCCATTCAGTGAGACCAAGACAATATTCTCATAGTATAACTATAAACAGAATCTTTAGTCTGACTAGGATCTTGTGCCTATGAACAAACTCAAACCTCTATTTAGTCTTAAAAAATAACATTTATATGATTCCGTCACTAAAAACGCAGTATGAGAGTCCTGAAGCATGACTCCTTCCAAACACAGCTGTTCTTTTAAAAAAGGCACTGATGAAGTAATCCCCTTGCAATAAAACATATTGCGGAAAGATACAGAATCTGGGCTGATTTTAAAGACTAGGGGTATAATGTTTTGGTAGTACAAATTAGTTATTACAGTTTATGTGCCCCATTAATTTGACTCCCAAGTTCTTGTTGTAATTCTCTATCTTTAATAACTATCATACTCGAATGCACAAGGAAGTTAAAAAGTGCTAAGTTTACTATTTTTAGGCTAGAGCAGAAAAAGCAATGAATGAATTTAAATTAATCAAGAAAGTGTCACTGTACTATTGAAAATATTTTTTTTGGTTAACAAGTCTCTTAGGAGTTGCAGCCACAAATCTTCCTCCCAGGTCTTCAGACAACAAGGTCATGATGACCCGAAGTTTCCACTCCAATCAAGACTACATACCTTGCATTATCAACCAGTTCAGCAAGTGCACCAAACAAGAATTCATGAGTAGTTCTGAAATGAGAATGACTAAGAGTCAGCAAAAGAATTAACTGAACGATGACTTCTAGTAAGTCAATTATAAAACATTTAAGTTTTTGTAAAAAAAAAAAAAAAAAAAGTGAATTCAGCCTGGACTAGAGTAAGACAGTGAGACCCTACCTAAGGGAGAAAAAAACAAACAACTTAAATTGCAGGCTGGGGAGATGGCTCACTGGCTAAGGGCACTTTGCAAAGCCTGACTGCCTTGATTTCCCCAGTGACCATGTAAAGCCAGATGCACAAAGTGGCACATACATCTGGAGTTAGTCTGCAGCAGCAAGAGGCCCTGGCATGCCTGTTCATATTCTCTCCCCCTAACTGCTTACAAATAATTTCTTTAAAAAAAAAACTAAAATTTCCATTTGCATTGTTCATGTGGACTACTGAAATTTAAACTTCTCCACAACTCAAGCCTTTCCAGAGCTAAATCTCAAGTGTTTGTTAATCAAGTCTTACTATCTAATCAGAAATGTTTGAACTGAGAAACCTGGCCTAAAGCATCAAGATTCCTACATGTACTGTTAGGTGGTGATAGTAGTCTGCCTAGAATAAAGGGCCTGCATTTTCTTTTTCGTTGCCTTAACCAGGTTTTCTGCATATTTCACTGAAAAATTGTATGCATACATCTTATAGCCAGGTATCTTTCAGTTCTAAATAATGTGGCAGTTGGAGTATATTTACTGAACCCAACCTTTCAAAAAGCTTTCTAGGAGATAACCATTGGTTTCCAAGTCCCTTAACATGTTGTCTTTCCCAGGATTTCGAGGAGACATCAAGCTCTTATCCTCCCAGAAGGAATTGTTCAAGAGAATCTTACTTTTTTTTTTTTTTTTTTTGAGGTAGGGTCTCAGTCTAACCCAGGCTGACCTGGAATTCACTCTGTATTCTCAGGGTGGCCTCGAACTCACGGTGATCCTCCTACCTCTGCCTCCCGAGTGCTAGGATAAAAGGCGTGCATCACCATGACCAGCTACATTGTTTTCTTTAATGAAAACAAGGTTTTGTTTTTAGCCAAAATCTGGAAAACTCAAAATTGTTTGTATTGTCTTTGAAAAGGTGAATTTTTGCTAATAAGCTGTACAAAAAGCATGTGAGTTTTCCTTTGTCACTGGTATAATACACCTAAGTATCCGCAAAGTAAAATGCTAATATGTTATCTGCTGGGTGTGCTTATTGTAAACTTTAATATTTGTCATTTCCCATAAGTCTTCAATTATAAACGTAAGATATGTCCACACAGAACCACGTAGAAAACCAGTTTGGGCCAGGTGTGGTGGTGCACACCTTTAGTCCCAGCACTCGGGAGGCTAGGGTAGGGAGGTAGGAAGACTGCCATGAGTTCGAGGCCACCCTGGGATGACACAGTGAATTTCAGGTCAGCCTGGGCTAGAGTGAGACCCTAACTCGAAAAAACAAAAACAAACAACAACCAAAAAAAAACAAGAAAAAAGAAAAAGGTTGGCATAATAAAATATAAAATAACTGACTAACATAACACATTACCATCAACTTTTTATAAATTATTACTTCCTTTTAAAATTTCAGCCAATAGCCAAAGTAAAATTTTCTAAAAGTTTAGAATGAAATATATCAATATTAAATAGCCAGCATTTAAGATGTGACCGCTTACATGGTTTTAAACAAATAATAAACCATCATTAATAAAATGAACACTCACGACTGAACTGTCCAGGGACACTGCTTTTCAAGTTACTCTTTAAATTTTTATAAATATAAATCTTGAGTTAACTAACAGCTCCTAGAATTTTAGGAAAAACTTCTCAAAAGATCAGTGAACAGATCTGTTACTAATCCAAAAGCAGCACCAAGAGCCAAGAATTAGAAAGTTTTATTACCAATCCATTTACAAAATAGATTCCCCTGGCTAAATCTAAATTCATAAGTATTTTACATTAAAGAGCCAAATTTCTAAAAGAAACTATCTAAAATAGTCACATATTCACTGGAGAGGTGGCTTAGCAATTAAGGCACTTGCCTGTGAAGCCTAAGATCCCAGGTTTGATTCTCCAGGTCCCACGTAAGCCAGATGCACGTGGTAGCACATGCATCTGTAGTCTGTTTACAGTGGCTAGAGGCCCTGGTGTGCCCATTCTCTCTCTCTCTAATAAGTAATAAATAAAAATAAATCTTTAAAAAATAAGTCACTTGGGCTGGAGAGATGGCTTAGCGGTTAAGGCGTTTGCCCACGAAGCCAAAGGACCCAGTTCAATTCCCCAGGATCCACCTAAGCGTGATACACAAGGGGCACGTGCGTCTGGAGTTCGTTTGCAGTGGCTGGAGGCTCTGGTGTGCCCATTCTCTCTCTATCTATCTATATCTCTCTCTGCTTGCAAATAAATAAATAAAAATTTTAAAAAATAAGTCACATATTCAATTGTAAATATTTGTTTCAACCAGACATGGTAGCATACCTATAATTGAGCCTATAATGACAAGAGGAGGCTAAGGCAGTAGGATGGAGAATTCAAGGCCAGACTAGGGCTACAGATGGCCATAATACCTCAAAATTAAGCAAAAAACTTCAAAATTATTAAATTCTCCAATCTGTAAGTTAAATAAAATATATTGTGTATGTCACTTCTGTACAGGGAGAGGAATGGGGATGTAGCTCAGTGGAAATGTCTGTGTAGCATGTAAAAGGCCTTTGGTTTAGTCCCTAGCACTTTAATAAAGAAACAAAGAGGGCTGGAGGGATGGCTTAGCTGTTAAGGTGCTTGCCTGCAAAGCCAAAGGACCCAGGTTTAACTCCCCAGGACCCATGTAAGCCAGATGCACAAGGTGGCTCATGCAGGGCTGGAGGCCCTGGCATGCCCATTCTCTCTCCCTCTCTCTGATTGCAAATAAATGTTTAAAAAATGAAGTTTCTAGGCTGGAGATATGTAGTTCAGTTGGTAGAGTACATGCCTAGCATGCAAGAACCCCTGGGTTTGATCCCCAACAATGCATAAAACTGGGTGTGCTTGTTCAAGCTTATAGTAAAAGCACTCGGGTGGAAGGAGGAGAGTAAGTTTATTATCATTGTTAGCTAAAAAGCAAGTTCAAAGCCAATCTGGGTTACACTGAGTCTTTTCTCAAAAAAAAAAAAAAAAAAGTTGCTGTCCTTTAATTGTAGAAATGGTGAACAGGAATGATCAGGAAAATTCTGACATCCGTTGTCATTAGGACAAAGGTATAAGTTTTACCAGAGCAGTACATATGTCTGATTGTTTCATGCTAAAATGAGATCTACAATGGATCTCAAAGGGGCAAGCACTTGGTACATAGCTTAGAAATGTTATCTTGGGACTGCAGAGATGGTTCAGCAGTTAAAGGCACTTGCTTGGAAAGCCTGATGGCCCAGGTTCAATTCCCCAGTTCCCACATAAAGCCAAGACGCACAATGGGGTGCATGTGTCTGGAATTCGTTTGTAGTGACAAGAGGTCCTGGCATGTCCATACTCAATTCCTCTCTGCCTCTGTCTCTCTCCCAAATAAACAAAAAACATGTTTTTAAAAAGAAATGTATCTTGTATTTATAGAATCTGAGAAAAAAAATTCCAAAATGCTTTGTTCCGCAGTATCAGTGCTCTTCTACAAATATACTTCAGATGAGATCAGGCATGTTCTGGGTGGTATGGCCGTAGACTACATAGATATCAGATAAGCTAACATATCATTAAAATGTAGCTAAGACGTACTTTTATAATGGCAGTACACATCAGTTAAGGGGACTTTTCTTGGTAAGGTAAAACACAATACTTAAAAATCTCTTGATCTCCAAATGAGAAATTATTGTTCTTTGAGGAAGAATTCTATTTTCTAACATAATAAAAATCAAAACCTATGCCAGACAAGACCCTCATATTAGGAGGAAAAGATGATAACATCAAAATAAAAGACACTAATTGAGATAGGGAGGGAATATGATGGAGAGTGGATTTGTGAAGAGGAAAGTGGGGGAGGGAAAGAAACTACGGTTTATTATCTGTAATTATGGAAATTGTCAGTAAAAAGTTTTTTTTTTAAGTAACTAAGAAACTGAATTGTTGCAGAGGAAAATCTTTCTCTCTCAAGTAAATAAATAAAAGTGTTTTCTTATAAAAATCAAAAACCTATCAACCCTTTTTTTTTTTTTGCCAATTTTAAGAGGTACACTTGTTGTTAGCTACCATGTGAGAATACCAAAAGAAATGGTTTTCTTTACAGACCTAAAAACCTTTCATGTAACATAACATCAAACAATAAGACAAAAAATATTTTTATAAACTCTGATCTGCTTTCAAGTCACTATGGCTTTTACCATTTGGGTCCCAGGAGAAAGTTTTACAGTTCATGTCCAGCAACAAATTCATGTGTAAATTAGCTTATTATGAAAGGAAAGTTCCCTATATACAGTCAGCCTGAATTGAAACCAAAAGATTATCTACTCGCAAAAATGATAGTTTTTGCTGAGTTCTTGAAGATGCTGTCAACAGTTAATTGCCTTAACATAAAATGCTGAGAAATCCTGGAGCAACAATTTTGCTTCAGATTGATTTTATATATTTAGAATATGGACCTACATTTCAACAGGTATAGAAGTCATATGAAACAGAAGTCTCTGACTTGATAGGCTCCTCTACATTCACTCCTGGCATGGACAAAACCCACCAATACCATAAGGTAATATAAGTTACAAAATTTGCCAACAGTAATAGAATTAAAAAGTAGCCATTTTAGGCTGGGCCCTTAGCTCAGTGGTAGAGTGCTTGCTTAGCAAGAATAAGGACCCTGGGTCAACCCCAGCATCACAACTATTTTTTAAAAGTTGCCAAACTACAGATGGCTCAAAGATTAAAGACAACTAGACCTAAGGACTCACAAAAATAGCAGGGTGTGGTCACACACATCTGTAACTCCTGTCCCTTAGGTAATCAAAGATGTCAGAATCTTTGGAGCTTGTGACAAACAGAGAAAGCTCTGGGATAATTAAGACTGGCTCAAATAACAATGGGCAGAAGAGGCAGGCCTGGTGGTGCACGCCTCTAATCCCAGCAATCAGGAGGCAGAGAGAGGTAGGAGGATCACCGAGAGTTCGAAGCTACCCTGAGACTACATAGTTAATTCCAGGTCAGCATGAGCCAGTGTGAGACCCTACCTCAAAAAACAAAAAACAACAACAACAACAAAAAGAATGGGCAGAAGAGCAATTAAGTGGGATACCCAACATTCAGCTCTGGTCACACAGCTTGCCAACCTCCCCCCTACACACACACACACACACACACACACACACGGAAATAAAAAAAACTGTAGCCATCTTATTCTTAAAACATCAGAGCACATTAAAAAAAAAAACATGGTAAAACACGTGACTCATAAGAAGCATCTTATGCTAATGGAACATCACCAATGCCACTCATTGTAAACAGACACAAAATCTATCACCAAAAATTCCTAACTTTTCTAATCTCATAAAATCAACATACAAAGCCAGGTGTGGTGGCTTGAATCCCAGCACTTAGGAAGATGAAATAAGAGTACTGCCTTAAATTCAACGCCAGCCTGGTCTAAAAGTTAGCTTCAGATCAGCTGGGCTAGAGTAAGACCCTGCCTCAAAACAAGCCATATACAGGATTAAAAGAAATTAGACCTTTAGGGTACGATGAGAATATTGCAGACCTGCTTCCAGCTTTAATGTTGATGAATATCAGCAAGTACATAGGACCTAATTTTTTAAAAAATTCAGGATGTTTAATGTTGCCAACAACTACTTTTGAATTTACTAAGCATGTATCTAATGACTAAGAGCATGTTGCCTTCACATAATTTTTGATCTACATAAACTACTATCATAAACCAGGCGTGATGGCACACGCCTTTAATCTCAGCACTAGGGAGGCAGAGGTAGGAGGATCGCCATGAGTTCAAGGCCACACTGAGATTACATAGTTAATTCCAGGTCAGCCTGAGCTAAAGTGAGATCCTACCTTGAAAAACCAAAAATAAACAAACAAACTACTATCATAAAGAAAGCAATATTCACCATATACTTCCTATGAATTATTTGTGAGATAAGAACTTTGTATTTTGGCATAATTCTCAAACACTATCATATTAGCCCCATATACAGATGAAAAAACTGAGGCTCAAGCTGCTGCGTTTGGCCGGGTGTGGTGGCACACGCCTTTAATCCCAGCACTCAGGAGTTAGAAGGATGGCTGTGAGTTTGAGGCCACCCTGAGACTACAGAGTGAATTCAGGTCAGCCTGGGCTACAGCAAGACTCTACCTCAATAAAAAACTACAAAACAAAGCTGCTGCCTTGCTCAAGGGAACTGACAGGAAACAGTCAAACTTAGGGTTGACTAACTTTTAAGGCCAGGCTTTTAACTAAAACTCAGTGATTTCCACCCTCCTAACCTGGGTCTGCATGTAATTCTACATTAAATGGGATATGGGAAAGCAAAATACTTTTTTCACAATTCAAAATACAGCAATATTGTAGATGTCAAGATTCTTAAAATTCTGTTTTTAGAACCTTAATAACACAAAGAAGGTACTTTTAAGATCAATATTCCCCTATCTAAAGGTAATTTATTAAAATTTTTAACATAAAGGCTCATCTTCCATCATTACATGTCACATCATGTGAAAATTTAAGTTTTAGTTCCCCATAGAATGGACTTTCAGCTCGGCATTGTGGCGCATGCCTTTAATCCCAGCACTTGGGAGGCAGAGGTAGAAGGATCGCTGTGAGTTCAAGCCCACGCTGAGACTACATAGTGAATTTCAGGTCAACCTGGGCTAGTTTGAGACCCTATCTTGAAAAAAAATTAAAAATAAACATTTCAAAGGTCAAATTTGTGATTCAGATAAATTCTAGAGCTTCCAAAATGATATTCCAGTCACCCTATGTTCAACTAGGCAGGTACTTTCATTTCAGTTCAACTTGAGTAAATTTGCAGAAAATTTTCCAATACCACTGTATTTAAATAAAAGTTTGCTTCTTTTCTTTGGCAATGTCTATCTACTGTTAATAAGATACACAATAGCAAAATAAGAGAAATCCATATACTTCAGCTTACTGAGATAAACTTAAGATGGAATTAAGTCCTCTACAGAAAATAGGACCTTCAAGGTAAAATTGTTAGCACACTCTAATTGTTAAAAGTACAAACCATTGTGGCCAAAGGTATCTTACTGTCTTAACTCTGAGCACCTTTAATCTGCCCTTCAAGCAGCTTGATTTCTTTAAGCCTGTTTTCTCAAAAAGCCAAAGAGGAATCCTTAACCTGGGGGTTTTCTTTAAAAGTTCAGAGTTAAAACACTGAGTGGCACAAAGAAATGAGCTATTATTACTACTATTACTTTCATCAAGTCCTTGGCAAAGTTAAACAAGAACTCCAACCTTGAAGGCTAGTTCATAGTCAAGATTTTTATAAAATCGTTAATTCCAAATTCATCCTGTCTCTCCAAATATCTAAACTGAGCAGTTGCTGAACACAATCACCCATGAACATCTTGTAAGTGGCCTTCACATGCTTGTTCTTAATATGGCAGCTTAACTATGAAAAAGCTGGGCTAGCACCTTTTGATCAGTAACCTCATCTGTCTAGATTCTAGCTTCTTCGTGTGCGTTTCAACTTGCCAAGGCAACCTGAAACCTCTAGAATGATCTAGGCCAATAAAAGGAAATGCAAAGTAAAGCTACTCTCAGCATTGGACAAATCACTACTTAGAAAAATAGCCAAAAAAAAAAAATACTCAACACCAAGGTACTAATTATGATTTACAACTGTCTTTTCAAAAAAAAAAAAAAAAAAAGCTAGAAATCACCGTAACTAGAGCCTATTATACTTTCTAAATAATGGTGGCTCTTTAGCACTCTAGACCACTCCTTTAGATCTTCATCACTTCATTTTCAGATGTTCTAATGAATACTTACCTTGATCACAAAAGTAAATGGTGGATGTATTACAACATTCAAGTACACTGTTTTTTTTTTTGTTGTTGTTTTGAAGTAGGGTCTCACTCTAACCCAAGCTGATCTCGAACTATGTAGTCTCAGGCTGGCCTCGAATACTTCTGCCTCTGGAGTGCTGGAATTAAAGGCATGCACCACCATGCCTGGCAACACTAAAGTAGTTTGACCCCATTAGGAACTTAAAAAGGGGGGGGGTTAAGAACCCCAAAATATTCTAGACCAAATTGGAGTGATGGTATGATCTTCACAAGTCAAGAATCACAAACACAATATGCTTCTGTGCTTTGACATACTCTGGGAAAGACTACCTAAAGATAAAGGGCTTAAAGAATTTTCCATTGCCTGCTTAGCATATACAAACTATATACTGGATGTAGGACCATTTTGCCAGAAAGATAAAGCCAAATGTTTGCTGAGAACAATAACAAAAATCTCTTCTTCCGGGTTGGTCATTTAAATGTCATTATCTTCTTTTTTTTTTTTTTTTTTTTGAGGGAGGTTAGAAACATGTTATATACCCAACTGTCTATGCTGTTACTAAAGAGCAGAAAGTTGATACTAGGGAAGTCCAAACTTTGGTGATCCAAAGAGCTTTACTTGTAGGATTCCTACCAAAACTTGAATGAAACAATTCAATATACTAACTCCAAAAAAGTTTGACTTTAGAAATTTCTGATCCAACAAATGAAAAAAATCAGATTCTTCTAGATTAGCAACAAATATTTCACTGATCTGTTCTTCAATACAGAGCTGAAGACGTCCAGTGATACAACTCACTCCAGTGACACTTTTCCAAGAGTGAAAAAGCAAACAAAGAAGTTTTTTTTCTTTCCTGGAGGAAGTATTTCCATACTATTAAGGAACTATTGGTTACCTCAGTAGCACCTACAGAATACTTACGAATTTGTGTGCAGATATTCAAAGGTTAGCTGAGCTCTGTTGAGACTGCTGTAATTGGTGAAGGCCATGACTGCAATGAAGTCTCCAGTCTTCGTCTTTTAACCCACTGAGAAATATACTTAATCGAGCAAAAACAAAATCTTCCTTCCAGTATTGGGTTAAGCCTGTATTTCTTAAGGACAGAGGACACCAAGTCACCTGTTATCTATACAAAATATGGTCGGAGGTACTGTCCAATGACTTTATTTTCTTCTTAAATCTTCTCAATGAATATGTTGTGGTATTTCGAGGGAAGAACTACATCCTAACCAACTTTCCGGGTTAAGTCTCCTTCGGTCAAGACAGACAGCAGCCCGAGGTCAGAGGTAGCGGATGGTTCTAGAAGGTTCTTGGCGTTTTTTTTTTTTTTATGGCCGCTTCATCTTCACGTTCTTCCACGAAGCCTTCTCAGTTTCCGCCTGAAATCTCCGGGTTGATAAAGAACACTTACCACCACCACCGGGGAGAGAAGGAGACAGCCCACTTCTGTCACAAACCGCGACAGTCACCCATATCTTCGTCACCAGAGAGGCTGGCCGAAAATCCTTCAAGTAGGCGCCAGGAGGAAGGGCGGGGCCGGATCCAGCGGAAGTCAAGATGGCGCGACTTCCGGTTGTGCCTCTTTTTTTTTTTTTTTTCTTAATTATTATTTTTTTTCTTTTCCGCCCCTCTCCACCTCAGCTGAAGGAAGTCCTCGGATGCTCAGACAGGAGGAGGTTTTCTTCCAACGCCTCAACCAGACCCAGCTGGCTGCTGTGACACAATCCCCACAGCGGGGTGGTGGCCGCGGCGGTGTGGGGGAGGGGGCGATGACCTCACAGTGACCCCGGGGGGGGGGACCCTCCGCCCTCCCTCACAATACACCCACACCCAAAATCGCTTCGGGCGGGCCGCGCCCCTCCCCGCCACGCGCACGCGCGCGCCCTCCTCCTCGGATGGCGACCACCGCCCCTCGCGCGGCGGGATCCGGCCGCGTGGCCTTGGCCCTCCGCTTCCGAAGCCCCAGGTGGCGGGCAGAGCGCGGGCGAGCTCACCACCACCGCCACGAACCACCCGCTGACCACCGAGCCCGCCGGGCGTGGCCCGCAGCTCGACACACGCCTTTGTCCCTCCCCGCGGAATTGGAACTCAACGACCGCAGCGCGCGCTCAGAACCATGTGCTCCCTCCGCCAACGCCGCCGCCGCCGCCTCCGCCAACGCCGCTTCCGCCGCCAACGCCGCTGCCGCCGCCGCCGCCGCCCACACGCACGCGCACGCGCGCGCGCTCTCGACACGTCGGGATGGATGGAACGATGTGAGGATTCGCGTCAACGGAAAAAAGTCAGCGATTCGGGTGTTTGTTTTTTTTCTCTCTCTTCTCTCTCTCTCTGCCTCCGCCGCCGCCGCTGCTTCAGCCTCCGCAAGGAACTTGCTTTGTCTCCGTTGAGCGCACGCAGCCACGGATGCCTTCGCCTTCACTCCCCGACGCCCCAAGAACCCCCCGAGGCCTCTGCGGCACATTCGACCAATCACGGAACAGCTACTCCTCCCGCCCCTCAGCTCTGTTACTGCGCCTCCTGATTGGCGGGTAAACGTCTGGGCACGTGACCGGATCTCGGTTGGTCCGATCCGCCCTCCTCCTCCTCTCCTCCTGTTTCCCCACCCCCTTCCCTCCCCGTCCGTCACGTGAGAGCACGGTGCGCCTCTCTTCCTGCTTTCCTTGACCCTCTCCGCCATTTAAAGAAACAGTAACCGGGGGAGGTGGGGTGGGTGGGGGGGGGGGGCGGGACGAACGACGCAGCCGGGGGACGGTTGAGCCGCAGCGCAGACCGGAGGAGCCATCTTGTCTCGTCGCTGGGGAGTCAGGCCCCCTAACTCGAAGAAGCCCTGGCGCGCCCTCCCCCCCTCCCCGGTCTGGTAGGGCGAAGGAGCGGGCGTGCGGTCGATCGAGCGATCGGTTGGCGGCTCTTCCTCCTGCTCTGGCATCCGGCTCTTGGGGCGCAGGCCCGGCCGCCGCCGCCGCCGCCGCGGCGCGCGCCCGGTGGCCGTTGGCGCTCGCGCCGCGTCTTTCTTCTCGTACGCAGAACTCGGGCGGCGGCCTATGCTTTTGCGATTCGACGAGGAGTCGTCCGGGTGGTTGGCGGCGGCGGCGGTGGGCAGTTGCTCCGCCCCGCTCCCGGGGAGGCAGCAGCGGCGGCGGCGGGATTTGGGGAGGCGGGGGTGTCCGGGGCCGGCCTGGAAGCCTGGCGCCACCATCACCACCACCCTTCGGGGCCTGGCAGGACCCAGCTGGGGGCACAGGAGGGGGCTGGAGGATGGCTGGTGGTGGGCTTTCTCCTTTGCCTTTTCCTCCTCATGCCACCTTAGTGAGGGGCGGGAACTCCGGGGTGGGGACGAGAGCCCCGGAGTCGTCGGAAGAGCTGGGGTTTGCTTCCGGGCCTTAGCCGCCAGCTGGCCGAGTGACCTTAGGCAAGTCACCCTGTAAATTCGTCTGCGCCTCAGTTTCCCTCCTCTGCCTATCAGTGTGTGTGTGTGTGTGTGTATGTGTGTGTGGGATTGAACACGCGTTGTAAACTATAAAGCGTCAGTTTACACGAGGATCGATTTGTATTTTTTGTCTTAACTGCAAGAAAACTTAGCAGTTGCCCATTCCTTGGATTTTAAACCTGGGAACCTTGGGAGTTGAAGATCCTCTCGTAGGCTCCCTGACTTTGGTTGGTTGGCAAACTGTGCGAATATGCATCCTATACCAGGTTTTCAAAGGGGGCTGTGACCTGGAAAGAGTTAAGAACAAGTATTTTTTTTTTAATGCCACAGGAAGGAAACTGAGGCTTAGATGTCATTTGGGACCCTTCACAACTAATTTGAAGCCCCTGTGATATGTGAGCTGTTTCTATGCATAATGGATATTCGGGATAACATCGCACCACTGCTTGGCTTCCGGGTCCTTTTCTTTCACCATGGGGTGCCTGAAGCGCGCTGATGCATATGGTACTGTGGCACCCAACGTAAAAGCAGCTGCAGTTAGGGGTGAACATGCCCTGTAGTATCAAGAAGCTTAATCTTTCGCCCAGCAATTGTTTTGTTTGCTGCTGCTTATACTGGTGCCTGACTGCCTTTCCTTCAGTGACCATTTTCCACGACCATGGTTGCCGTCCATCACCTACTGTTTTGTAACCTTGGTGTGCGTGGTTAGTAGTGAACAGGTTTATGTTATTAATGGTGCTGCCAAGCCCAGCTAATTATTGGTGCACGTGGATGTTTAGCAAGTGGGCCGACTGGAACAGACTGATCCAGGCATGAGATTCCTGAAGATGTGTTCAACATTTGCTTTATTGATTGAAAGTTAACATTCTCTGAAAAGTTTTGTTAGAACTCCCACTGAACCTCAAAATCAGTAGATATGGAAGTGATTCAAAGCTCCACTTTTGGGGTGGTTTTTTTTTTTTTTTTTTTTTTTTGGCCTGTTTTGTATTCTAATTGCTTGCAAGTGTGATAACGAGATGGCCAGAATGCCTTTTTTTTTCCTTCGTTGTCAGCTGTTTTTATCAAATTGTGGGCCTTTATTCCAGCAAATACTTTATAAAAAATGTTTGAACAGTTGGATTTAAAATATCTTAATTGTATGGAGTAGTGCTTAACCAGTGGTACAGCTCTAAGGAAGTGAACACAAACACATTTAAGTGTACTTTGTCTGATTAGTTGTTAGCCAATTGTGATATTCAAATATTTGAAAATATAAGTTGACTATTCCCTTTTACCTAAAGGGCAGAGACAAATAATTTCACTTCCAGAGAAATGACTGTTTTGGAGGAAAATGTTGGTCTTTAGCTCTTTTGTAATTAAATTTGGATGTACCTCAAAAGAATCTTAAGACTGGTGATAAAAGGCTTTTGTCTGAAGAAAGGAGGGGGGAACAACTGGAACTCAAAAGCCTAATTATGTGACAAAACATAAGATGTCCAGAATTGGAGGTTCAGAAAGTTTTGCTACAGTGTCCTGCGGTCTTTGGAGCAGATGCCATTGAGTGTAGTTGCAGCCATGAACTCCAGATTCCTAGATTTTCAAGAACTCGACCTACATACGACTCTGAAGAGCTTGTCAGGATGTGGCAGGAACCTCTGGAGATTTTTTTTTTTTTTTTAAATTTTGGAACCTTTGACCTTGCTGTGAGAAAAGACAACTGACCAAGCACTGCCACCAGCACTGTTACTGGGAATTCAAAGACGTTTCTGTCCAGACCCTCAGTGCAAACTGACAACACTCCATCCATAGTGAACTACGGTACTTACCATTTTCCAAAATACCTTATTCACCATTTCTGTACTTTTTTTAGTTCATAACACTTGTTCATACTTTATTCTCTACTCTGGAAATGCTCGTCTGTGGCTCATCACCTTATCAAACACTGTCATTTCTTCATTGACTCAAATACTGTCTTCCTCCTGTGACTCCCTTCAGCAAGAATGTATCTTTTATCTCTATGCAAAAGCTAGTAAAATAGTTATTTGCATACATTTGTTCACTTTCTGGGTAGCAAACTGACTGCAAAAGCCCACACAAGCTACCTCTTCTCATAATGCGCCCCCCCCTTTGTCTCTAGCCCAGGCTGACCTGGAACTCACTGTTCTCAAACTCATAGCAGTCCTCCTGTCTCTTTGTCTTCCAAGTGCTATGATTAAAGGTGTGTACCATCATGACCAACTGATGATCCCCCTTTAAAAAAAAGAAAAAATAATACCTATCTCAGAATCCTTAGTGGATGTTTTATCACTGCCTCATAACTGAAATTACTCCGCTAAAGTCACTAAATATAGGCCATGTTATTTCATATTTCTAGAAATCTAGATTTGAAAAAAAAAGCTAGGGAGCCCTCCCACATAAAAAGGAATCAGCTGACATGGTGGCATATGCCTCACACTTGGGAGGCTGAGGTAGGAAGATCACTGAGTTCATGAGTTCAAGGCCAGCCTGAGACTACATAGTGAAGTCCAGGCTAGCTTGGGCCAGAATGAGACCCTACCTGAAAAAAACAAACAAAAAAAGGAATCACTACATTGAAAGAAGATATAATACATGGAAGGGCTGAAAGACCAATGTTTTACTTATTCCTCTTTATTTGAGATAGACTTAATAAAGTGAAAGTTAAGGGCAGTTTTCCCTTTGATTTATTTCTGCTATGCAGACCTAAAATCTCACTTCTTTTTGTGCCACCTATAAAGCCACTTGCTTCCTTCTTACCAACTAATGCCTAGCAGCCTGAGCAGAATCAAATTATTGAGGTAGTCCTGTTTGCTGCATCCCTGAGACAGTTAGTTTATTCTCTCAAAAGTAAGACAACTATTGCTCAAAAACTTTTTTTACTTATCAATAATAGTTAATATTACCTCTCACCCAACAATTTATGTCATCTAAGCCAGGCTGGTCAAAAATTAACATGCAGGGCTTTGCCCACTCTCACCTTGTCATGGGTAGGAATTCTCTGTACTTTCTCCTCCTTCCTTAATCTACTAAAGTTGCTCTAAACCTCTGAAAGAAGAAAAAGTACACATCAGGGAGTTGATATACTCACCAACGCACTCTAGTGTTAGAACCTTGTGTTTATAATGCCATGCATGTGTTACCTTACCTGTTTTTTCCCTGCCCCTTCTAGTCCTGTGCCTCCTGATTGCGGAATGTTCACCTGGACCCTCTGATGACCTTCCTTCTGATACTCCATCAGCATACAGACCTGGTACCTGGATTTTTGTACGTGATGATTCCTTACCACCTTACTACTGAAGAAGACACACCATTCCAGTGGATCACTGTGACCTGAGTTATTCAGCCATTATAATGTGGCCTTTACCTCCACTCCTGTCGTGTTCTGAGATTCAGCACAGTCCTAAAAGTGCAGTGAAGAGTACTCAAGCCAAATAGTGGAAGCTATTATCACAACAAAGGCCCCATCTGTTCCTGTTCAATAAGTGTGCATTTCAGTTCTGCAATTAAAGCCTTCAGAGACACAATAAACTTGGACCAAGAGATTTTGATTATCAACTGTCTGAAGAAAGTCAGCATCTCTGAGAACAGCATATGCCCCACAATCAAACATTTGAAGTTCATCACCTGTAGGCTTCTACCAAGGTCACTGGACTGGTTGTTTTTTTGTTGTTGTTTTTGTTTTTTCTACTTCATATCTGTATGTAGTAGCCTACTGAATGAGAAAGCAGACATTATGACCTATTGGGATCAAAACCAAGGCACAGTGAGTTCCTTATAGTATCTTTTTTGGGATTACTCAGGAACCAAAACTTCTCACAGATGTTAGAGATTTTACCAAGGAATCCTTTTTCCTAGCAGCATCTCATAAAGCTCCAGTCAGATTCCTGAAAAGGCCTGTTGATACATCAAGATAGAATATGGTAATCCCCTCTTTATATAGCACTTTACAGTTTCAAAGCACTTTTATATACATAAACTAACACTATCCCTTTTTGAAATGAAGGAAAGAAATTTAAGGGCTTAAGCAATTGTCTAAGGTAGCGCAGTTAAAATAGTAGAAACTAGCCTTCTGACTCCCAGTCCAGTTTTATCTTTAACATTATTTTAACCTTCACTTTGCCCACAGGGTTAAAAATGGCTAGAGATAGGGACTTAAGTTTCCAGCTTATCTATTGCCCCAGTCAAGTGTGGTCATGTGATTATTGTATCAAGTCCAAAGTCCCATGGCAACACTAAGGCATAGGAGCAGTTTCTTCTAGATTACCCAGTCCGAAAGACATGTATTCATGAGATAATGCTATCTAATACAAATGAAACACAAAGCTACTTTGAGATTTTTTTTTTGTCCATTGTCATGGGCTTCCTAAGAAGTGCATAATTAAAAATCCCCATTCATCCTTTTAAAATTTTATTAATGCTGGACACAGCTTACCTGTATGCACTTGTCCCCCATCTAATAATACAACATGAGCCATCTTTTTTAATGTGTGTGCATAATTTACAGAGAATGTTTCTATTGTCCAATGGTGTAATGTGTCCCCCAATCCACAATGTATTATCGTATATTTAGATTCCTAAGACTTGGAGCAAAGTTTCATTTAGCTGTTTGAGCACATTTTGTTCTAAGTTTAAACTGACAGATTTCTGGGTTTTGTGTGCATGTCCCCCATCCCCCAGCATTTATTTGTATAGGAAACTGCTTTAGAGCTGTGTATCCAGTGCCTTTTGATTACCAGCAGATTGGCCTGGAGACCCCCAAAACAGATTTTGTCTTTGAGATCTTTTTCATACCTTGTCACTAACTGATGGATAAGTATATATCATCTGAGAGTTGTACATTTTGATCAGTACCTTTTCGAGGGAACATCTACAACATTAGAACTATAGTAGAGAGGAATGAGGGGAAAGTTCTGTCAGCAGATTAGTTGCATTAGCAATAGACTTCTTCCTCAAATTGTGCTGTAAACTTTAAGGGCGTTGTATCTCAAGGGTGTGTAAGGAGGGGAAAGAATAGGGAGAAGAGAGATTTCTTAGAATTTAAGTTGTGGCCTATTGAAATCATATTGCTTAAGTGAAGTCATCCAACCATGGGCTTTTTAAGTTGTATTTCCAAAGAAGTGGATGTATTTCCCAGTGCTATTGCAACTTAAAACTTGAGTTTTAATTCCATCAGCTTGTAATGTGACCCACATTAGGGAAAGAATGAATAGTTTCTTCTCTTGACACAAGCCTTGCTTACCTATTTTCTGGTTTCTGTGACCTGTTTTTTGTATTTCAGCATTTTGTGAACAACTTATCCTTAGATCATTGGCTTTCCAAAGGCTTTGTGTCCTTGAAGCCCTTTGAATGAAAACTATGTGGAAGTCTCAGAATAAACATGAAGCTGCTCTGGATGAAACAGGAGTAGGGGTCTGCAGCCTGCCACAGCCATCTTTCTTTACCACCATAGTGACACCTAAAGGGACTTCCTTACAATATGTAGAAATCTTCAGAACACAGTTTGAAACCACTGCCCTAGACAACATGTTTGACCTGAATGGCATTGTGACCGTTTATGTAACTCTTCTCAATATAGTCCATATTCAGTCAGTGTTGAACATTGTTAGGAATACTGTGTACCAGCTTGGAAAAGTACAAGAAGATGGGCATGCCTTTGCCTACAGTATGGTCATATGGAGGTATCGAATGAACTTTTATTAATGGCATTACACCTCAGATGGACTTAAAGTGATTCCTGGAATTGGATTTAGCCAGAGAACAATTCCTAACATCCCACGCTGAGGAATCCCATTAACTTTCACAAACCTTGTACTAGCGGTACTTGAAGTACATGACTTGGAAGTCTTGGACACTGTTTGGATATGAGTTGCCTGAAAGCTGGTATTGAAGTTTATGCCTCATTGAGGCCATCTTAGACCAACTTTATACATCTGACCTCATTAGCCATGGTACTCCATGTACAACGGATAAACATTAGCTATGAAAGCAGAATCCAAATACGGCAATATTTTCTAAAGGGGCTCAATAACTGATTATTATCTATCTTCTAAAATTACAAATCATATGACAACCAGTGGTAGTTACACTGTTCCGCTTGGTTTTTATTCAGTTTGATAGTTACTGTTTCCAAGGCAAGTGAGCTAATGACCTTAGGAAAAGGCTGAAACAATTCCTCCACTGGCATAACTGTCTATTCTCCAAGATTACTATGACTATTCATCTCTACATATTAACAGATGATCCTGAAGATGGAATATTTGAACATCCTTTCTCATGTGTGTAATTTAAAATATAGCCATTTTGAAAATGTTCCTGTAGCCCATCAGAGATGTTCTTCTAAGATGAATCTTTTCATGTCTGGTACCATTATCTGTGTTATGGGCATAATTGGACACAGGCTCTTTGACTAGGCCATGATTAGCTTACTTGATTGGCACCTCAAATAACATTGTCTACCTTTTTGCTGGCAATGTAGACTTGATACAAACAAAATTTACAAGATGGCAGCTAAGTATTTAATCAATAGAGGCTCAAGAGCTTCTGTCCTGGATGTTTTAATGGAATCGCATCTGTCTCAATACTGTCAGTTTCACTGTTTCAGAGTGAGTGACTTCATTCCTAACCATGAAATATTCTTAGGCATTAAGACTATTTCTGGTGGAAAGATTCAATTCCTGAACTCCCAGACTATATCATAGTGAGCAAGGACACTTAAATTTGTGACCTGAGAAAAATCTCTTTCCTTTGAAGGACCAACTATTTTCAGTTAATGAACACAACTGATTAAACTTTGGAAGTGGTTTCTGTCCATCCACTACAGAACCATGGTTACACGATTCATTCCACAAATCATCGAATAAGGCTTAACTCTGGTTTTTCTAGACTGCTCCCTCAGCAAATTAAAATCTGGATGACTTCTGTTTGTATATACAACCATTATTTGCAAAGAAGAAATTACCTGCTGTCTTACTTTTCTGTTACCTTCACATTGTCAAGCTTTTTTTCCTCTTTATCGTATTTATAGTAAAAGGTCCTCGTTTACACTGCCATTCACTCCCTCTGGTCCTGCCACACTCAGTCATGAGGGGCCAAGAGTCAAATGAACACTGTGTGTAAGAATTGGTGTTGGATAAGCAGAAGAGCCTAAAACTTAAGGCAACAAAGCCTTAAGCCTAGGGCTTTGTCTACTATCTACATGCCTGCTATCTCATCTAAATCTTTGAACAGTGCCACCCAACCAACCTGAGGCCTTGACTTGTCATTCTCAGAGATAGGCTGAGTTACAGAAGATAAAGACTTGATTTGAGTACCAAAGAAAATAGGGCCAACTATGACAAACATGGCTCTACTGACCCTGTTGCTCCCAGATGTAGCACGGACTCAACCTCAAGGCTATGTTCAATACACAACCTCTTGAGCTGACAGTTCTTTCAGAGATAAGCAGGAAAATGAGCACTTCTAATCTTGACTGGCCCGTTAACATGCAAAAATTGTCCAGAATAAACCCTGTGGATCAACTCTGGAAGACCCAGGACAAAATCGCTTTACAGAGCTTCGTTGTTAATCTGCCTGTTCTTCCAGGTTATAGCTTGATTATTGGTGTGGCTGACCCTGCTGAAGATACGCTGCTTGCCTATTTACCTGTCTCAGCTCTTCTCTGACTTTTGTTGACATGTCACTACAATCAGACTGGCCTTGAGAAGACTACAGTCAATTTTAGCCTATCTTATGCCCATCCAGCCCCACCAAGGACTTTTTTTAGTAAAAGCAACCTGTTCCTCAGCACACCAGAACTTAATCACAACAGCAAGGATCATGCTCTACCATTCTTGATCAACAGTTTTTTTGTTGTTGTTATGAACAAAGTAAGCTTGTATGCTTGGATCATTTTCATCACTTGGAACATCTACCAGTGTAGAAGAAACATATCAGGTTGAAAATAAGAGTCCATTTCTCTCTCCCCCAGTAACTCAAAAGTGAATCTGATTCACCAGACTTAGAAATGAAAAGTTCAACTTAGCAAAAGGACTTGAGGGAGTATAAGAAATTTTGCACTAAACAATATTTACACTGACTCAAATGGCCTCAAAACTACTTGCCAAAGGAAGGCTAATTATTCTGCTTCACGTCACCAAGATAGTGGAGCTCTAAGGCAAACATGACTTGGATGAAACTCTATGGTAATTCCTAGAATATGCTATTTGAAGTGATTATCCCATTCAAATGAACTACAGGCTTCCCAACCAGACTTACCCTCAATGGATATTTTTTGAATAATTTGATGACCAAGGAAGAAACACTGCCAGCTGTTACCACTGAACCTTATGAGCAGAGAGAAGCTTTTTCAGTATCCAGTCTAATGTTTCCTGCAACCGTCTCTTGCTATTTTCACTCCATGCGATTTGGACAGTCTCATTGAGCTTGTGCTTCATTATGGGCATGGTCTGACCACATCAGTCATCAGCAAAGTCCTTGCCCATAGTTACTGCTTCAGAAACAAATGTATGATTCAAATTTGTCCAGTGATAGTTGGCCCTGGGAGTTTTACTGAATTGTGGAGTTCTCTTTACTTAGGTGCTTTAGCTTTGTAGGATGAAATATTCAGACCAACAAGGCCTGCCGTGTTGAATGAGCCAGGTAGAAAATGAAGCCAGTGCAGAGTAAAACAGCCAAAAAGAGAGACCTGAGTTCTGATGGCATCTTTTATGCCCCTGGATCCAGCTGTGCCTGAAGCTATATCCCATGGACTTCTCAGTTATGTGAACCAATAAATGCCCTTTTTACTTAAGTTAATTTGAGTTGGGTTTCTATTACTTGAAATTGAGTCCTGACTAATAACAGTATCTACCAACAGTGAAACTTGACATGTACAAGTATTTATTAAGCTAGAGGCATGGCCACACTGAAACTATTTTCTGAAAAAAAAAGATGAACTGAAAATACTTAAGAATACTACAAAAATATAAAAATTTCATGGTAGAAAATTCAGTAAAAGATTTGGTCAAATAATCCATGATGCAGCCATAAAATAGAATTACATAGCAGTTAACATGAATAAGGTACATTCATTGTAAATGGGCATGGGAAATGGCCATGGTATATTAAAGTGAAAACAAGCTATTGATAGAAATGTATAATATGACTCATTTAAAAGTATGTGTGTGCTTATATTTGTAAATGCATAGAAAAGTCTTAATGGTTTTCTTTGAACAGTGTAGATGACATGACTCAACTTTATACATTCTGTATTGAATATTTTACACTACATTACTTTCAAACTTTATTTAAAAATAAAGGATTTTTTAAAAGTAAATTTAATGCTTACTGTTGGACTTTGGCAAGTTACTTAACCCTGAACCTGTTTTGTCAGATGATTCAAAATACCTGTGTAATTAATGTTATGATGCATATATTCATTACTCAAGCTGACTAGTTGCTACACTTTTGAGGTATTTGGAACTCACTGTTTGTTAATCTTTAAGCATATCTCTGAAAAGCCTTAAGGATATTTGGGTTATCAGAACTTTATAGGTTCATTGTTCAGCAAAGATCATTTCCAAAGTGAAGATAATCTAAACTTCCTGATTGCATGCAGTGTCCACTTTAGACACAGACAAGGTGTTAAGTCACACTTTTTTTTTTTTTTTTTTTTTTTTTGAGGTAGGTTCTCACTCTAGTCCAAGCTAACCTGGAATTCACTATGTAGTGTCTCAGGGTGGCCTCAAATTCATGGCAGTCCACCTACCTCTGCCTCCCAAATGCTGATATTAAAGGCGTGCACCACCATGCCCAGCTTAAGTCACACTTTTGTCCTTGAGTTACTATGTCACTGCACCTTTTGAGTGCTAAATCCGTTAACACATTCTGCTTGAGCTTTCAGCAAAAACACTTCTCATTGAGTGCTGTGACACCACATTTTCATCCTGATTTCCTGGCTACTGTACTGACCATTATAGATAATCCCCCACACTTAAATATAGGTATAATGGACATTCATTGGTTTGGCCTGCCCCAAATCACTTTCCTTCCTTCAGTGACAGCTCTCCACTTTGCCTTTGGAAAGCTACTCCTTCCCATTCCATGCAGTTTCAGTGGAACTATAGATTACAGTACTGGCTTTATATAAACTTCCTGGGTGAGGTCCTATCAAAATTACCTCCCCACCAAAACTGGATGTTGAAGTTAATACAGACAAAGGGATAGGAATGTAGTCATTCTTCTTAACCACTAAGCCATCTCTCCAGCCCTTATTTTGATATGATGATGTGTAGAAACAGATAATATGTAAGCATTGATGCAAAATCCCCCAACGAACGTTGATTTCTGTTCTGAAGCCTTGGTTATTCCAATGTTCTAATTGTAAGTTCCCATTTGGTCAGCAAAAACGAGTTTTTGTTATTAGTAGCCAAATGACTTGAATGAACCAGAGACTAAAAATGGACTTGACACACTCAGGAAAACAGGATTAGTGCCCTGAGACACAGTAACTCCCTCTGTCCTGGAGGAGAAACTTAACAATTGCCCCCTCATTTGAGTTCAGTGTATAGTGAGGGCAGAATTTGGAGGTGCAAATAGCTGTTGACAATAGGACAACTTGACATGATGAAAGGAGGCCAAGATCTTAGTGATATTTACTTGGCTTTCATTGGCTAACTTAACCAGAAGCAACTAACACTCTCACAAACAATGTTTTGTAAAGTTCATAAGGTTCGGGAGTGACCAAACCCTACAAACCATTCTGAGGCAAAGATGAAAGCTTTTATTGAGCTGGCAGGGCTGGCTCACAAGAGCAGAGCACAGCCAACCTGAGTTCCCAGATAGTGTGCTTTATAGGGCTTTTCAGTTGGGGGAAGGTGAGGAAGGGAAAAGAATAAATAGCTAGGGTGTGAGACCAGAACAGTGATCAGGCAACCAAGAGATGAGGGGCCAGAAAACCATGACCTGGGGGCATTGTAAGGCAAGGAAGGGATAATGGCTGGGCGGTTTCTTGAGAAATGTAGATAAGTCTCTTGTCACCTTCCTGCTGTCCTTGATGACTCCATTTTGGGAGCCCCTCCTGACCTAACACCCTTAGGCAGTAAAAACAAAACCTGAGCCTTTCTGTGTCATGTATGAGTGAATACTTTTGTGCATATCTCCAAACTAAGCACTTGCAAATAAAAATTGCTAGAGTACAAGTTGAACTTGTCATATTACTGAGATCTTGTGTGAACGTTCAGGCGTGAATCAAAAGAGCTGGAAGTGGTGGTGCACGCCTTTAATCCCAGCACTGGGGAGAGAGATGATAATTTCCCTGAGACTACAGAGTGAATTTCAGTTAGAGTGAAACCCTACCTTGAAAAACCAAAAGAAAAAGAAACTGACTTATACAGAGTATTGATATATGGAAGGATTCAGAAGACTTGGAGAATCCCAAATAGGAGTGAAAATTTGAGTCACCTCATTAGTCAGAAATCCTTGATAGGGACCAAGGCTGTAGGTGCATGCCTTTAATCCCAGCACTCTGGAGGTAGAGGTCGGAGGATCACCATGAGTTCAAAGCCACCCTCAGACTACATAGTAAATTCCAAGTCGGCCTGGGCTAGAGTAAGACCCTACCTTGAAAAACCAACAATCTCTTTGATAGGGATACACACACACACATTCTATAGCTCTAATCCATAGCTCCCACTCAGTGTATCAAATACTTCCCTAAGCAGTTTATCCTTAAAATCTCTAGGTATTCCCTTTCTTGGCAAATGATTCCACCCTGTTTTTCAAACCACAATATGGATCTTACTGTTGATCCTTTCTTATTCCAAACATCACTACTATTCAGTTCTCTTGTTCTTGGGTTAATATACCTCAAAATATCACTTCTGTCAGTTTTCTCCAAGAAAAGATTGTCCGTTGCTAGGATTGTCTGATGTCTTTCTCATCTTTCCCTACTACTCAAATTTTTATATTGGAATTTCCTGTGATATTGCTTGGAGAAAGCCCACAATTTTGTTTAAATGGTGAGGGGGAAGATTCCATGAAAAAAATTCTTGTCAATTATAAACAACCCGATAAATTAGCTATTGCTGTGAACATGGTAACATTTTCTTTCAAATAAAATCTCAAATTTATAACAATTCAGATAATTACAACAGTAAGATGCCTGGAGATGAACCAAATCTCTACAACATATAAGTAATATTACAGTTAGGACCCATATATTTAAATGTTAAAATATTGAGCTGGAGAGATGATTTAGCAGTTGAGGTACTTGCCTACAAAGGCAAATGACCAGTTTGAGACCCCAGGACCCACATAGGCCAAATGTACAAGATGATGCATGCACCTGGAGTTCATTTGCAGTGGCTGGAGGCCCTGGTGTGCCCATTCTCTCTATATATCTGCCTTTCTCTCAAATAAAAATAAAAATAAAATATTGGAAGAAGCTGGGCATGGTGGCACATGCCTTTGATCCCAGCACTTGGAAGCAGAGGTAGGAATATTGCCATGAGTTTGAGGCTACCCTGAGACTACATAGTGAGTTCCACGTCAGCCTGGGTTAGAGTGAAACACAACAACAAAAATGACTATAATCTTATGACAGAAGATATTCATAAACCAGGAAACCTAGAAGCCATAAAGGAGATTATAAAAGTATTGGTATAAAACAGATCTATAAAAAAATCTATAAAACATACATATTAGACTTGAAAAATATTTCCAACATAAGTAACAAAGTCTGCATAAATTCCCCCTTATACACAGAGTTCCTAACATTTTTATTTATTTTTAATTTATTACTATTTTTTTGTGGTAGGGTCTCACTCTAGCCCAGAGTGACCTGGAATTCATTATGTAGTCTCAGGGTGACCTTGAACTCATGGTGATCCTCCTACCTCTGCCTCCATGGTGCTGGGATTAAAGGCGTGCTCTACCACACCCAAATATTTTAAAAAATATTTATTTGAAAGAGGGAGAGAATGGGCACACCAGAGCCTTTAGCCATTGCAAACAAACTCCAGATGCATGTGCAGTCTTGTGCATCTGGCTTATGTGGGTACTGGGGAATCCAACATGAGTCCTTAGGCTTAGCAGGCAAGTGCCTTAACCACTAAGCCATCTCTTTAGCCCCCACACCCAATTTTTAAAAAGTATTATTGTCATTGTGCATCACTTGACACATATCCTCAGAAATGCATTGATAGTGCTGAGCGTGGTGGCGCACGCCTTTGATCCCAGCACTCGGGAGGCAGAGGTAGGAGGATCGCTGTGAGTTCAAGGCCACCCTGAGACTCCATAGTGAATTCCAGGTCAGCCTGGGCTAGAATGAGACCCTACCTCGAAAAACCATAAAACAGAAAGAAAGAAGAGAAAGAAAGAAAAGAAAGAGAAAGAAAGAAATGCATTGACAGGCAGTTTGTCAGGTTTTTTATTTGTTTTTTTCAAGGTAGGGTCTCACTCTAGCCCAGGCTGTCCTGGAATTCACTGTTTATTCCCAGGCTGGCCTGGAACTCACAGAGATCCTCCTACCTCTGCCTCCTGAGTGCTGAGATTAAATGCATGCATCACCATGGCCAGCTAGTTGGGTTTTTTTGTTGCTGTTTTGTTTTGTTTTGTTTTGTTTTTTGTTTTTGTTTCTTTGAATTTATTTGAGAGAGAGAGAAAATGGGCGCATCAGGGTCTTCAGCTGTTCTAAATGAACTTCAGAAGTATGTACCACCTTGTGCATCTGGCTTACATGGGTCCTTGGGAATCAAACCTGGGTCCTTTGGCTTCACAGGCAAACACCTTACTTAGCTGCTAAGCCATCTCTCCAGCCCAGTTTGACAGTTTTGATGTATGAACTTCAAAGTATACTTAGACAAACTAAGACACTCATGATGTCACTAGACTGAATATTTTTAAAGGAACACTGGGGTATGTTGTTAATCAGGTTCTTGCTCTGTGGCAAGCATTATTTCAGACACTTTACTATCTATCCTTCACAGTTTATCCTCTGAGCTAGGTAATATCCCTGTTTTATAGCAAAGGAAACAGGTTTAGAGGGATAAAGTAACTTGCCCATGTCACACTATAGGTAATGATGGTGTGACTCAAACTCAAGTGATATGACTCAGTCTGTGAACCAAAATGCTCTTATGAATTTGTGTGAGAATGCAAAGGAGGATTGAAGCAGTCAGGGAGATGTAAATCAACAACACAGAGGTATCATTTATCACGTGGAACAGTTTACATATCTAAAAAGGGTTATCATTTGTTAACAAAATTAACGAATTTTTTTTTACATTATTGGTGGGAATGTAGGCATTCCAGTCATCTTAGAAGGAAATTTAACAATATCAATTATATGCTTCTTAACCCAGGAATCCTGCTTAGAAATTTACCTCTTTTTTTTATTTTTATTTATTTATTTTTTTTATTTGAGAGTGACAGACAGAGAGAGGAAGAGGCAGATAGAGACAGAGAGAGAGAATGGGCGCACCAGGGCTTCCAGCCACTGCAAACAAACTCCAGACACGTGCACCCCCTTGTACATCTGGCTAAAGTGGGTCCTGGGAATTGAGCCTTGAACCAGGGTCCTTAGGCTTCACAGGCAAGCGCTTAACCGCTAAGCCATCTCTCCAGAAATTTACCTCTTCAAAGAGCTAAACCTAATACAAAGTATGGCTGGCTATCAGTATGAGACAACATGACCTGGTGCAGAAAAAAAAAAAGGAACAATTAGCTTATCAAGGGGCGATTATTCATTTATAAAACAAATGTATAGACTCTGGAGTAGTATGCAAATATTAAAATGAATAAGTCAGATCTCTTAACCTGTGGTGAGCCCATAATGTATTTCTTTGAGCAAAAATAAAATTAAAGTATGTCATAATAACAAATTTTTGTGAAGACAGAATTGTTCATAAAATGAAAGAAAAGTGGAAGGGTTCAAAATTTTGAAATACCAATTACCTCCAGTGATAGCAAAAATTACGGTACATGAAATTGTTCTTAAGTTGCTGGGAATGTAGATTGCTCCAGTCGTTTTAGAAGGTAATTTAACAATGTCAATTAAAATTTGAATATATGTGCCGGGCATGGTGGCGCACACCTTTAATCCCAGCACTCGGGAGGCAGAGGTAGGAGGATCACCGTGAGTTCAATGCCACCCTGAGACTACATAGTGAATTCCAGGTCAGCCTGGGCTAGAGTGAGACCCTACCTCGAAAAAAAAAAAAGAATATATATATATATCTGTATATATATATATATATACCTTTTAACCCAGCTATTGCTGAAATTGGTGGGATTGAAGAAACTCAGTGCTTCATACATGTTAGCATGGTTTCACTGGCTATGGAAAGCACACGTGTTTTTTTCCCAAGAAAATATTGATTTATAAATGAAATAATTAAAATCCAACTTAGAAGGCAGTTGAATTGCACCTGATAGTTTTCAAATAGAGTATGATGATCAAAAAAGGCAACACAGAAGCCAGGTGTGGTAGTGCACGCCTTTAATCCCAGCACTCAGGAGGCAGAGGTAGGAGGATCGCCGTGAGTTCAAGGTTACCCTGAGACTACATATTGAATTCCAGGAGAGCCTTAGCTAGAGTGAAACCCTACCTCAAAAAAACAAAAACAAAAGAAAAAAGGCAACACAGGGCCAGAGAGGTGGTTCAGTGGTTAAGGCACTTGCCTGCAAAGCCTAAGGACCCAGCTTCAATTCTTCAGTAACCATGTAAAGCCAGATACAGGAAGTGGCACATGTGTCTGGACTTTGCAGGGGCTAGAGGCCCTGTTGCACCCATTCTCTCTCCCTCCCTCTTTTTCTCTCTCTCTCATAAATAAATAAAATATTAGAAGGAAAAAAAGGCAACAGAGCACTTGGAAAGCAGACACAGGAGGATTACTGCATGTTTGAAGCCAGCCTGAACTACATTATAAGAGTTAGAGGAGGGGGAGAGGGAGGAAGCAACCGAGTAATGATGAAGTCTTTAAAATTAAGAATTTCCTTTTGAAGGTATTTGCATTTCAGATGAGTAGTCGTCAGCCTTTGAATAGGCCACTCCTTGCACCAGAGAGAAGGATGACAATTAGAGTACCATATTCTGACAAATATTGTTCCTCTCCCTATATCTTCCTCATAAACACCACATTTCCCAGCCTCTTCAGCAGATAAGTATAGCCCCACCGTATTAGTCACATCCCCCAGAGAGACAAAACCAATAAGATGCATTGTCAGTATGTATTAAGATACACGTACAGGTATATGAGGGGGTTTATTACTGGAATTCGCATTTTCATGATGGAGGCTGAAGAGTCCCACAGATAGGCCACTGGCAAGCCACAGAACCTGGGATGCAGACAGTATGGCTCAGTACAAGTAGAAAGGTCTGAAAACTCAGGGCCTACTGGCATAAGTCCTGAAGTTCTTATGCTAAGGACAAGACAAGAACAGATCTTGGGCTGGAGAGATGGCTCCACAGTTAAGGTGCTTTCCTGCAAAGCCTAAAGACCCAGGTTCGATACACATAAAGCCAGATGCACAAAGTGGGACGTGCACCTAGAGTTCATTTTCAGTGGCTAGAGGTATTCCCTCTCTCTGTCTCTCTCTCTTCCTCTCTCTCAAATAATTATTTTTTAAAAAAAGAAAGAAAGAAAGAAAAGAATCAATCTCAGCACCAGAAGAGACCAATTTGCCTTTCTTCTTTGTTCTATCTGGGCTCCCAGTCAGTTGGATGCTGTTCACACATGTTGGAGATGGCTCTTCCTTACTTGCTCCTCAGTCCCACACTATACTTCATACACTCACAGACACACTCAAAATTATGCCTGAGAGTCCTGGGAAGATGGCTCAGTGGATAAAGTGCCATGCATGCTTACAGGACCAGAGTTCAGATTCCCTGGCATGCAGGAGGTAGAGCTGGGGTCCCCAGGGAAGCTGGCTTAGCTAGACTAGCCAAATCAACAGGCTCCCAGTTCAGAGAAGCACCCTGCAGTAAATAAAGTAGAGGTTGAAGGAAACACCCAACATCAAACACTGGCCTCCCCATGAGTGCAACACATTCATGAGTACTGTGCCCACACACTCATGCAACACATACCACATACACATGCAAATATATGTATATATATATACACATATACATATACATATATATGTACTGCTTCATCTGGTTTGTTTTCCTTAATCCAGGACCACTGGCAGTTATCCTGATGAACAAATTGCATCTTAGAGACATGAACAACTTTTGGGACTTGTGCCTTAAAAAGCATTCCCATGTGGTTCTTCCACCTGCCGGCTAACTGGTAGACCCGATGACTGGGACTCAGCATGCCATTGTTGGATGATGGAGGAGGAGCTGTGTGTTGGGGCTGAGGATGTAGCTCAGCTGGTAGAGTGCTTGCCTAGCATGCATGAAGCTCAGGGTTCAATCTCCATGAGGGCATAAACCTTGGGTGGTAGCACATGTGTAATAATCTCAGCACTCAGGAAGTACAGATGAGGAAAATCAGAAGCTCAAAGTCAGCTTCCTCTATCTAGCAACTTAAGGCCAATCTGAGGTATGTAAGACCAGAGAGAGAGGTTGTATGTGAATGCTGATAAAACAATAGGTCAGCAGCTGACGGAAAGCTGGAAGAAGCTATTCTGCGTGCAATTCAATGGGAGAGAGAGAAATCACCAGTGAAGATACTCAACAGTGTTTTGCAAGTCTTAAACTTTGCCAGCCAGGCCAAATGAGCCAATGGATGCAATAGTGGCACATCTGTCATGGTGGAAACCAACTGCCCTCTAATTGGACTGGAGGCCCACTCCATAGGAGGGAATACATCCCTCATACTGAAAACTTAAAACAGGGGTAGTCATGAGCCCTAGGGGTATAAAGTCTGCTGCTGTCTGGCTAAAAGTATATACTATGCTTACCAAACTGCCCAGTAAGCACTTCTTTTAATGTTCATACCCATATATTAATGCTACTCTCACGTTTTGTAGAGAATCTTCTCTTTTCAGATGGCATTGACCTTGGGATGACTCAGAAGGCATCAGGGTGCTAGGAAGAAGTGACAGGAGTGCTCAGCACTGCAATATGTCTATCACACCTTCCATGGCTCAGGGTCTATTGTGGAAGAGGTGGCAGAAAGAATGTAAGAGCCAAAGGAAGGGTAGCACTCCTTACAATGTGCCTCCCCCAGACACAAAATGGCCTTCATATCCATGGCCTCACAGTGCCTGACACTACCTACACAAGACCATCATAATAGGAGGAAAAGATCATGACATCAAAATAAAAGAGAGACTGATTGAGAGAGGGAGGGGATGTGATGGAGAATGGAGTTTCAAAGGGGAAAGTGGAGAGGGAGGGCATTACCATGGGATATTGTTTACAATCATGGAAGTTGTTAATAAAAAAAATTAATTAGCCGGGCGTGGTGGTGCACGCCTTTGATCCCAGCACATGGGAGGCAGAGGTAGGAGGATTGCTATGAGTTCGAGGCTACCCTGAGACTACAGAGTGATTTCCAGGTCAGCCTAAGCTAGAATGAGACCCTACCTAGAAAAAGAAAAAAAAAAAATATATATATATATATGTGTGTGTGTGTGTGTGTGTGTGTGTGTGTATGTGTGTGTATGTGTATATATATATATATAATTAATTACGGGGCTAGAGAGATGGCTTAGTGGTTAAGCACTTGCCTGTGAAGCCTAAGGACCCAGGTTCAATTCCCCAGTACCCATGTAAAGCCAGATGCACATGGTGTTGCTTGCATCTGGGGTTTGTTTGCAGTGGCTGGAGGCCCCAGCATGACCATTCTCTCTCTATCTGTCTCTCTCTCAAATAAATAAGTAAAAATTAAAAAATTAAAAAAAAAAAACCAGATACACAAAGTAGTGCATGCATCTGGTGGACTTTGCAGAGTCAGGAGCCCTGGTGCACCTGTACTCACACGGTTGGTCTGTCTGTCTGTCTCTCTCTCTCTTCCCCTCTCAAATAAGTAAATAAAAATATGAAACAAAAGTTTGCCTGATTCAACACTTGGCCACTGTAGTTGGCAATTCTGATTTCTCAAGTTCAGAATATGCCTGGGATTATTTGAAATTAGGGAAAAGATGGTTTATCCAGAGAAGTGCTTCAAATTCAGAGATGTGTTTTTTTGTGATTCAAAACTCAAGAGACATACGCAGAGCTACCATGGAGACTAGGGAGCAAAAGAACCATGGGGCCCAGGCTTCAGTGTAGTCACAAGCGTTTTCTAGCATACAGAAAAGACAATGATGACAGTCCTCAAAGAACATTCTCAACCTGTATTCCATCCTCAGATATCATATCTGAAGTACACTATGAATTAACATTTTAAGATAAATCTGATTATGTATGACCAGCACAATTACACAATAGTACATTCTATGTATAATCTACAGTATTCATTTTCCAATGTGATCATTTAAGGTATGCCACAAATTGGGAGATCGTATGACAAATCAAGCATGATCTCAGTCTAGAACAACGCACCCAGATGCTCACGTGTGCACGCACACATCACACACCACTGGTCTGAGACATCCAAGCCCACAGCCAGGGTGGGGTTTTGATGAAAGATAGTCTCCAGTGAGAGGAACAGACTTTGTAGGCCCTCTAGAAAAACTGAATAGAGCCACACAGTCTCACTTTTTCCTAGCCCAGAGCAACCCCTTCCCACCCCCAGCCACTTTGTGACGCTCTAGTGCATCTAACTATGGGAAAACTTACAATGACGAAAAATTGACATGAAAAAGTTTCACACAATCTCAAGTCTGTAATAGCAGGCATCGTTGGCTCCCTGTGAACAGTAAATTGATACCAAGTTGTTCTTAGCTCCTTGCCAAATGGATTGCTAATTCCCCATGCCTAGGGCACCCAAAAAGGGAATGAGGGCTTGGACTGTGTTTATGTCTCTGCCTGCATGTGCTGGATACCTCTCACAGTTCCATCTATTAAAGCCAAGAGCCCAACAGTCTTTCAGAGCCTAATCTCACCTATGTGTTCTTGTTTTATAATTGGATTTTGTTTCTCACCAGAGATAGGGTCTCACTGTAGCCCAGACTGATCTGGAATTCACTGTGTAGTCTCAGGGTGGCCTCAAACTGTCGGCAATCCTCCTACCTCTGCCTCCTGAGTGCTGGAATTAAAGGCGTGTACCACCGCATCCAGCTTATAATTGGATATTCTTGCTTCACTCTCTGTGCTTGTATTTAAAACTTTCCAGCCCAAAAAAGAGGCAGAAGCAGAGTAGCACAGGCCTGTAATCTCAGCTACTTGGGAGGTTGACCCAGAGGATCATGAGTTCAAGGCCAGCCTAGGTGGGCAACTTAGCAAGACCAGGTCTCAAAAAGTTTTTTTTTTTTAATTATTTTTTCTTTATTTATTGGTAAGGAGGGAGAAAGAGTGAAAGAGAGAGAGAGAAAACGCATAGGTGCACCAGGGCCTCCTACTGCTGCATACAAACTTCAGACATACACGCCACATTATGTGTCTGGTTTTACATGGGTCCTGGGGAATTGAACCCAGGCCATCAGGCTTTTCAAGCAAGCACTTTTAAGTGCTGAGCCATCTCCCCAACCCCTCAAAAAGTTTTTAAAGGGCTGGGGATATAGCTCAGTGGTAGAGCAGTTGCCTATGTGTCAGGCCCTAGGTTCAATGCTCTGTAGTGCCAAAGAAAAATGAAAAGTTGAGCAGGAACAGTTCAGGGAGATGGGTCAGTCATGACATGGTATGGGTAACCTAGGTTCAAATCCCAACACCGTGTAAAAAGCCAGATGTAGAAGGCTGTGCCTGTAACCTTAGCACTGGGGAGGGGGGCGCCAAGGATCCTTGGGACTTGCTGCCTAGATATAGTCTAGCCAAATTGGTAAGTTCCAGGTTGTGAAGGATCCTCTCTCAAAAAAAAAAAAAAAAAGAAAGAAAGAAAGGAAGGAAGAAAGAAAGAAAGAAGGAAAGAAAGAAAAGAGAAGAGGGCTGGAGGGATGGCTTAGCAGTTAAGGCATTTGCCTGAAAAACCAAAGGACTCAGGTTTGATTCCCCAGGACCCACGTTAGCCAGATGCACAAGGGAGCGCATGCATCTGGAGTTCGTTTGCAGTAGCTAGAGGCCCTGGCGTGCCCATTCTTTCTCTCCCCCTCCTTTCTCTATCAAACAAATAAATATAAACAAATAAATAAATAAATAAAAAGAAAAGAAAGTAGAGGCACTGGTAAGATTGCTCAGTGGTTAAAGGCACTTGCTTGCAAAGCCTGCTAGCCCAGATTCAATTTCCAAGTACTTACATAATGCCAGACTCCTCCCATCCCCCCTCAAAAATAAAAATATTTTTAAAAATCAGGCTGGAGAGATATCTTAGCAGTTAAGGTTCTTGTCTGTGAAGCCTAAGGACCCATGTTCAAGTCTCCAGGTCCTATATAAGCCAGACACACAAAGTGATACAAGCGCCCAAAGTTGCACATGCTCACAAGGTGGAACATGCATTTGGAGTTTGATTGTTTAACTGTAGTGGCTGGAGGCCCTGGCATGCCAATTTTCTTTCTCTCTCATTAAAAAAAAAGGCAAGTCTGTTCAGCTTTCCTCAAAAAAATAAATAAATAAATAAAATCACAGTGTGATGGTGTATGCCTTTAATCTCAGCACTCAGAAAGCAGAGGTGGGAGGATTGTGGTGAGTTCAAGGCCAGCCTAGAACTACAGAGTGAGTTCCAGGTCAGCCTAGGTTAGAGTGAGATCCTACCTTAAAAAAACTTTTTTTTAAGTCCTAAGTGGAGAATAATTGAGGAAGATACCAGACATAAACCTCTGGCACATGCATGGGTATTGATGTGTGGACATACACATACAAACATGCATATGCAGACACCCATATAAAAAAGAGGTAGAGGGCTGGAGGAATGGCTTAGCAGTTAAGGCATTTGCCTGTAAAGCCAAAGGACTCCGGTTCAATTTACCAGGACTCACATAAGCCAGATGCACAAGGGGCTCATGCAGCTGGGGTTTATTTGCAGTGGCTCAAGGTCTGGCATGCCTGTTCTCTCTCTTTCTATCTCTCACTCTCTCTCCCTCTTTTTCTATCTCTCACTCTCTCTCAAATAAATAAATTTAAAAAATATTTTTTTAAAAGGTAGAATCTGCTTGTGCATCTATTAGCTTTTTTCTTTGATGAAGTACCTTAGAAAAACAACATAGGAGGAAAGTTTGCTTTGATTCATAGTTTCTAGGGCTTCAGTCCATGGTCCCTTGGCCTTGTCACAGTGAGCCTGAGTCATAGTTGATCATCACAGGCAGAGCAAAGCTGTCACCTAATGATGGCCAGATAAACAGAGAGATATGAAAGGGCCCCCAGTGACCTACTCCCTTCAGCCAGGCCCCACCTCCTCATAACCCATGTAACTATGAGCTCATCAATGGGAACAACATCATTATGACCTAGTCACTTCTCACTAGCATCAGCATCTGGTGACCAAGCCGTGAACATGTGAGCCTTTGGGCTTATTTTTTGTTCAAACCATGCTTGCCTTTCTCATTTTCTTGTCTTTATTCCACTTAGAAAACTGAAGACAAGCTTTCATGAGCTTCCCACATGGGCCTTACAGAAAGCGACCTATCTTCACATAGTCCTTCTGCCTTGATTCCTCCTTTCTGTAGTCCTATAGTGTGCAACTTCTCTTCCCTCTGCAAGGTGAAACCTCATGTGCAGGAATTCCACTCAAGAGCCTTTGGGACTCATACAAGATATAACAGCCCTAAGAAATTTGGGGTGACTAGGGAGATAGCTCAGTAAAGTGCTTGAGTTTGACCCCTGAAACTCATGTAGAAGAAGCCAGGAGTGGTGTGGCATGAACATGTAAGCAGTGTTTATTGGGGGCTGGAGAGACGGCTCAGCAGTTAATGGCACTTATTTGCAAAGCCAGACAGCCTAGATTCAGTTCCCCAGTACCCACACAAAGCCAGACGCACAAGGTGATGCATGTGTCTGGAGTTCGTTTGCCATGGCAGGAGGCCCTGCCACACCCTCATTATCTCTCACCTTCTCTCTCCCTTTCCCTCTCTTAAATAAGTTTTTTTATTTGGTTGTTTGGTTTTCTTTTCTTTTCTTTTTTTATTTCAGAGGCTGAAGCGATTGCTTAGTGGTTAAGGCACTTGCCTTCAAAGCCTAAGGACCCAGGTATGATTCCCCAGTACCCACATAAGCCAGATACACAAGGTGGCACATACATCTGGACTTCATTTGCAATGGCTGGAGGTTCTGGTGTGCCCATTCTCTCTCTCTCTCTCAAATAAATAAAAATAAAAGTTTAAAAAAATTGTTGTGCCAAGGTAGGAGAATAGCTGTGAGTTTGAGGCCACCCTGAGACTATATAGTTAATTCCAGGTCAGTCTGGACTAGAGCAAGACCCTATCTTTGAAAAAACAAAAACACAAAATATTTGGTGGGGGTTTTCCCTTGCAGATTGCTACTAAGAACTGAGGTCAAGATATGACATACAGGATGTATATATAACTTGTGAAGCCCATTGAAAATGCAAGTTTCCCTGTTCAAAACTTATTTCAACAGCCAGGCATGATGGTGCACACCTTTAATCCCACCACTCAGGAGACAGAGGTAGGAGGATTGCCATGAGTTAGAGACCACCCTGAGACTACATAGTGAATTCCAGGTCAGCCTGGGCCACAGTGAGACCCTACCTCGGGGAAAAAAAAAAAAAAAAAAAAAAAAAAAAAAAAACTCATTTCAAGATAGTGACAGCGACTTCTGGTAAAGATGGCAGCATAGGAACCACGCCAAAGCAGCCTAGGGAAAAAAAAAAAAAAACATCAAAACACACTCTTCTACTAAAAAATGAGGTGTATAAGAAATTATCAACTATAGCAGAGAAGTAGGAGAGATCCAGAGCATCTAGAGCCCACAGAAGCAGGCAAAGCAGCTCTAGCAGCCTAGGCACCAGGTCTGCAGGGCCACAGCCACCAGACTCGGCCTGAGCCACAGAAAAAGTCAGGTGAGGGGATCATCCACACTCACACCAGCCTGCTCACAAACTCAAGAAACGTGAAGGGAGGACAGCAGGGAAGAATGGAGGAGTGGCTAGTGCTGAAGAGGATCACGTGGACCAGCGGGAGAACTAGAGCCACCATCCACAACCTCCCCTCCCCCACCATCAGCACAAGCACCAATGAGCACCAGAGACCTGGAGAAGGGAGCTCACCTGCACAGCACCCAGCGCCTGGCACCTGCACAGGTGACCAGAGCAGCAATCCAGCGACCCAGCCAGCCTACCTGAGCCCACAGTGCAGCAAAGAAGGACCCAGCAGGAGCACAGCATAACTGAGATCAAAACAATCCCAAAAGGTAACTGGGATTACACTAGGTCAGTACCCACCAAATAAGCCTGGTATATAGGCTTGAAACAGAAGTGCTAATTGTATCTTCCATGTCAGAATATATGTTAAATCTGATGGATGGTCAGATTTGCCATTCTTAAATAAGCCATATCTGGGGCTTGTCATTTGTTGCTTCCTGACTTATAGTGCCTTTGTTTCCTCTTCTGTTGTTGATTAGGGAAGGGACTCACTTGGTCACAGCTGACTTGGAACCCTCGACAGACCAGAAATCTTAGCCTCCTAGTTGACAGACAACATACACCCTAAGGGACTGTGACTTTGTTAGAGAATCTGGTTGTCATAATAACTATTCTGAATAAATACTCTGCTATTTTTCATTGAAGGTGTACATTGTTTAGTTAAATTTTAGAATCTGCCTATATTTTGCTCCACTCAGCCTACTTTGATACTCTCATAATAGGCAAACCCCACATCTAGGGTCACTTTTGTAGATACTCTGAGAGTCTTAAGAGCCACACCTAGCACCTTAAGCTCCTCCCCTGAAGATATATAACATCAGATTCATTGATACATTGAATAATACTGCAGTTAATTAGAAAATCCAAGCATTAAATTAATCCAAGATGCAAAAATATGTACATTATAACACAAGAAACACAAAAAATCAAGACAATATAAATCCATCAAAAAGTAATGCAATCTGGTCATGGTGGCTCATGCTTTTCATCCCAGCACTCAGGAGGCAGAAGTAGGAGGATCACTGTGAGTTTGAGGCCACCCTGAGAATACAGAGTGAATTTTAGGTCGGCCAGGACTAGAGTGAAACCCTACCTCGAAAAACAAAAAACCAAACAAAAAAAAAGTATTAATGCATCAGAAATAACCTCCAATGAGAATGAGTTAGAGAAAATGCCTGAAAAAGATTTCAAAAGAATAATTATAAATATGTTGAAAGAAATCAGGGAGGAAATCAAAGGAATGAAAGAGGAAATCAAAGGAATCAAAGAAGACACAGGAAATCAATTTAATGAAATAAGAAGGTCAATACAAGACATAAATAAAGAAATAGAAATAATAAAGGAAAACCAGTCAGAATTACTAGCAATGAAGAACACAGTCAATGAAATAAAAAACTCTATAGAAAATCTCACCAGTAGAATGGGTGAAGGAGAGGACAGAATATCTAAACTAGAAGACCAGGTAGCAGATCTAATACAGTCCCACAAAGAGAAAGACAACTAATAGGAAAGAATGAATGGGAATTTCAAGATATTCAGGACACTATGAAAAGATCAAACATAAGAATTCAGGGTATAGTAGAAGGAGAAGAATTTCACTCCAAAGGTAAATTAGGTGTCTTCAACACAATCATAGAAGAAAATTTCTCCCAAATTGGGAAAGAGATGCCAATGCAGATACAGGAATCCTTTAGAACACCAAACAGACAAAACCTGGAAAGAACCTCTCCTCGTCGTATTATAATTAAATTACCAAACATACAAACCAAAGAAAATGTATTTATGGCAGTTAGAGAAAAAAATCAAGTCACAAAGAGAGGCAAACCCATCAAGATCACAGCAGATTACTCAACACAAACTTTAAAAGCCAGAAGGGGTTGGAATGATGTATTCTAAGTTCTGAAGGATAAAAGGTGCCAACCAAGACTACTTTATACTGCAAAGCTATCCATTCAAATAGACGGAGAAATAAGGACATTCCACAACAAAAGCAGGCTAAAGGAATATTTGAAGACAAAACCAGCTCTACAGAAAATACTTGAAAGGATCCTCCATGGTGAAGAGAAAGAAAAGCACACATATAAGGAACCTAGAAAAAACAAACCATACTCAAATACTAGTTAATACAAGAGAGCAAAGGTAAAACCAGAAGAAGTACAAAACAACAACAAAAAAAAAAAAAATGGTAAAAATAAATACACAACTTTCTTTTTTTTTTAATTTTTTTTTGTTCATTTTTATTTATTTATTTGAGAGTGACAGAGAGAGAGAGAGGCAGCTAGAAAGAGAGAGAGAATGGGCACGCCAGGGCTTCCAGCCACTGCAAACGAACTCCAGCTGCGTGTGCCCCCTTGTGCATCTGGCTAACGTGGGTCCTGGGGAATTGAGCCTTGAACCAAGGTCCTTAGGCTTCACAGGCAAGCGCTTAACCACTAAGCCATCTCTCCAGCCCTTGGTTGGTGTATTGAGGCCATTGATATTAAGATTTATTATTGAAAGTTGTGGGGCTGGAGTTCCGTTTGTGGAGCTGTGCATCTGGAGTTCCGTTTGCAGTGGCTGGAAGCCCTGGCACGCACATTCCCTCTCTCTCTATATCTGCCTCTTTCACTGTGTCTATCGCTCTCAAATAAATAAATAAATAATGAAGAAAAAATTTTTTAAAAATACACCAACCAAGAGACAAAGGTTTGCATACTGGGTTAAAAAGCAGGATCCTTCAATTTGTTGCCTCCAAGAAACTCACCTTTCTACAAAGGATGGACACTATCTTAGGATGAAAGGTTGGAAAACAGTATTTCAAGCAAATGGGCCTAGAAAACAAGCAGGGGTTGCTATCCTAATATCTGACAAGGTAGACTTCAGTCCAACATTAGTTAGGAAAGATAAGGAAGGTCACTTTATATTGATTAAAGGAACACTCCAACAAGAGGACATTACAATCTTAAACATATATGCACCTAACATGGGGGCTCCCAACTTCATCAAACAAATGGATGTTCAAATATTAGAACTAAGGTCACAGATAACACCAAACACAGTTTTAGTAGGTGACTTCAACACCCCACTCTCATCAATTGACAATCATCCTGGCAAAAAATAAACAGAGAGGCATCTGATTTAAATGAGGTCATAGAACAGATGGATCTAACAGATATCTATAGGACATTTCATCCAAATGCTGCAGAATACACATTCTTTTCAGTAGCACATGGAACGTTATCTAAAATAGACCATATATTAGGACACAAAGCAAATCTTAACAAATATAGGAAAATTGAAATAATTCCTTGCATTCTATCTGATCACAATGGGATGAAACTACAAATTAATGGCAAGAAAAGCTATGGAGTATACACAAAATCATGGAAACTCAACAATACACTACTAAATGATGAATCAATCAGTCAATGAAGAAATCAAGACAGAAATCAAAAAATTCATAGAGTCAAACAATAATGAGAACACGACATACCAAAACCTTTGGGACACAATGAAGGCAGTCCTAAGAGGTAAACTGATAGCTTTAAGTGCCTATATTAAGAAATTAGAAAGGCCACAAGTAAACGACCTAATGCTTCACCTTAAGGCCATGGAAAAAGAAGAACAAGGCTAACCAAAAATCAGTAGATGGGAAGAAATAATAAAGATTAGGGCAGAAAGTAATGAAATAGAAACAAACAAAAAAAATCCAAAGAATCAATGAAACAAAGAGTTGGCTCTTTGAAAAGATAAACAAGATTGATAAACCCTTAGCAAATCTGACCAAAAGAAGAGAGAAGAAACACAAATTAATAAAATTAGAGATGAAAAAGGCAGCATCACAACAAATACCACAAAAATTCAAATAATCATAGGGACATACTATAAAAACATAAACTCCACCAAGTATGAAAATCTGAAAGAAATGTATTATTTCCTTGATTTATATTACCTAAATTAAATCAAGATGACATTAACCACTTAAATAGACCTATAACAAGTATGGAGAGCCAAGCAGTTTTCAAAAATCTCCCAACTAAAAAAAGTCCAGGCCCAAATAGATTCACTGGTGAATTTTACCAGACCTTCATGGAAGAACTAACACCAATGCTTCTTAAACTTTTCCATAAAATAGAAAAAGAATGAATCCTATCAAATTCCTTCCATGAAGCCAGCATCACCCTGATTCTAAATCCAGGCAAAGATACAACAAAAAAGAAAGTTATAGACCAATATCCGTCTTGAACATAGATGCAAAAATTCTCAACAAAATATTGGCAAACAGAATAAAAGAATATATCAGAAAGATCATTCACCCTGACCAAGTAGGCTTTATCCCAGAGATACAGGGATGGTTCAACATATGCAAATCGATAAATGTAATACATTATATAAATGGACTGATGGACAAAAACCACATGATCATCTCATTAGATGCAGAAAAATCATTTGACAAAATCCAACATCTCTTCATGATAAAAGTCCTACAGAGACAGGGAATGGAATGAACATATCTCAACATAATAAATGCTATTTATGACAAGCATACAGACAACATATTACTAAATGGAGATAAATTTGAAGCTTTTCCACTAAAATCAGGAACAAGACAAGGTGTCCACTGTCACCACTTTTATTTAATATAGTACTGGAAGTCTTAGCCATAGCAATAAGGTAAGAGACAAACATAAAAGGGATACAAATTGGAAAGGAAGAGGTCAAGTCACCATTATTTGCAGATGACATGATTCTGTACATAAAGGACCCTAAAGACTCTACCAGCAAATTGTTAGAGCTGATAAACACCTATAGTCATGTAGCGGGGTACCAAATAAACACACAGAAATCAGTAGCCTTCCTATGTGCTAACAACAAACACACAGAGAATGAAATCAGAGAAACACTCCCATTCATAATTGCATCAAAATAAATAAATAAATAAATAAAGTACCTTGGAATAAACCTAACTAAGGAAGTGAAGGATCTCTACAATGCAAACTTTAAAACACTCAAGTGAGAAATTGCAGAAGACACTAGGAAATGAAAAAAATCATCCTTTGTTCTTGGATTGGAAGAATCAATGTTGTGAAAATGGCAATGCTACCAAAAGCAATCTACACATTTAATGCAATCCCCATCAAAATTCCAATGGCATTCTTTAACATAAATAGAAAAAACAATCCAAAATTTCATTTGGAAGCACAAAAAATCTTGAATATCTAAAACAATGTTGAGCAACAAAAATAAGGCTGGTGCTATCACCATACCTGACTTTAACCTATACTACAGAGCCATAGTAACAAAAACAGCATGGTACTGGCATAAAAACAGACATGTAGATCAATGGAACAGAATAGAGGACCCAGATGTAAACCCAGGTAGCTATAGCCACCTGATATTTGACAAAAATGCCAAAAATATTCATTGGAGAAAAGACAGCCTCTTCAGCAAATTGTGCTGGGAAAACTGGATATATATCTATAGAAGGATGAAAATAGATCCTTATCTCTCTCCATGCACAAGAAGTAAATCCAAATGGATCAAAGACCTTAATATCAGACCTGAAACTCTGAAACTGCTAGAAGAAAAAGTAGACGAAACCCTTCAACATATTGGTCTTGGCAAAGACTTTCTGAATATAACCCCGATTGCTCAGGCAATAAAGCCACAGATTAACTGCTGGAACCTTATGAAATTACAAAGCTTTTGTACAGCAAAGGACACTGTAAATAGAGCAAAGAATGGGAGAAAATCTCTGCCAGCTATACATCTGATAGAGGATTAATATCTAGGATATACAAATAACTCAAAAAAATTAAATAATAAGAAATCAAACAAGTCAATTAAAAATGGGCTATAGAACTAAATAGAGAGTTCTCAAAGGAAGAAATAAGGTTGGCATATAAACATCTAAAAAAATATTCTACATCCCTAGCCATCAGGGAAATTCAGACTAAACTACACTGAGATTTCATCTCACTCCTGTCAGATTGGCTACCATCATGAAAACAAATGACTATAAATGCTGGCATGGATGTAGAAAAAGAGCAACCCTTCTACACTATTGGTGGGAATGCAATCTGGTCCAGCCATTGTGGAAATCAGTGTGGAGGTTCCTAAGACAGCTAAAAATAGATGTACCATATGACCCAGCTATAGCACTCCTAGGCATATATCCTAAGGATTTGTCTCACTACCTTAGAGATACTTGCTCAACCATATTTATTGTCACTGTATTCACAATATCTAGAAAATGGAAGCAGCCTAGATGTCCCTCAACTGATGAGTGGATAATGAAGATATGGCACGTTTATGCAATGGAATTCTACTCAGCAGTAAAGAAAAATTAAGTTATGAAATTTGCAGGAAAATGGATGGATCTGGAAAGGATTATACTAAGTGAGGTAACCCAGGCACAGAAAGCCAAACGTCACATGTTCTCTCTCATATGTGGATCTTTGCTACAGATGACTGGACTTCTGTGTGAGCAGGAAGAAAACTCAGTAGCAAAGGCCAGTAAGCTAGAAAAGAGATATAAAGGTAAGAGAAAGGAAGGGAGGGGGGTACTTCATAGGATGGTATTGTATATATGGAAGCAGAAGAATAGATTAATGGGGTGAAAAAGTCCTAAGTGAGGTCAGGGGGAGAGATTGAGTAAAGGAAAGATGGAGGGAGGCTAATGAAAATCTAAGAGGATTTAAATAAATCATATGGAAACCTACATTTTGGAGAATGGAATACACAGGAGCTATAGATTGTTACTAGAAAATTTTCAGTGTAAGGGATCAGATACCTTCCAGTGAGTTGTTGGCGAGGGAGGTCCTTGATGCCCCACAAACATTACATGGCATTGTTGAGGCCCTTTTGTTTCCCACCAGGAAGAAATGGTAAGACCCTATTGCTGAAGACTCCACATACTTGGGCTGCAAGATAGATCACCGAGAAATCCTGCTAGAACTGAGCTGAAAACCTCCTCCATGTAGACGAGCTGACAGAAAGCTGGAAAATGCCACACTGCATGCAGCTCAATGGGAGAGAGAGAAATCAAGTGAAGATACTCTACAGTGGGCACTGCAAGCTTTATGCTTGGCCAAACAGGCCAAATGAGCCAACGGGTGCAATAGTCGCATATCTGCCATGGTGGAAACCAACTGCCCTCTAATTTGACTGGAGGCCCACTCCATGGGAGGGAATACATCCCTGATCTAACCTACAACAGGGGTAGTCATGAGCCCTAGGGGTGTAATGTCTGCTGCTGTCTGGCTAAATGTATATACTATGCTCATCAAACTGCCCAGTAAGCACTTCTCTTAATGTTCATACCCATATATTAATGCTACTCTCACTTTTTCATTAGAGAATTTTCTCTTCTCAGGTGAACTTGGGATGACTCACAAAGCATCATGGTGCTGAGGAGAAGTGACAGAGGAGTGCTCAGCACTGAAATATCTCTATCTCCTTCCAAGGCTCAGGGTCCATTGCGAAAGAGGTGGAGGAAAGAATGTAAGAGTCAAAGGAAGGGTAGGACTCCTTACAACATGCTCCTCCAGACACAAAATGGCCTGGATATCCATGACCTCACAGTGCCTGCCACTACCTACACAAGACCATCATATTAAGAGGAAAAGATCATGACATCAAAATAAAAGACAGACTGATTGAGAGGGGGAGGGGATATGATGGAGAGTGGAGTTTCAAAGGGGAAAGTAGGGGGGAGGAGAGAATTACCATGGGATATTGTTTACAATCATGGAAGTTGTTAATTACTAAAAACAAAAAATTTAAAAAATTAAAAATAAATTTAAAAAATATAGTGACAGCAAGCTATTAAACTAAATGTGAGCACTTTCTGGGTATAAGGCCCTTCTGTATATATGACCCTGTGAGATTGCCCAGGTCACATGTCCAGAAATGGTCTCTTGATTATATATTTTTGCTCAGATAACCTTGATTCACAATTAAAAAACTGGGCTGGAGATATGGGAAAAGTGCTTGCCTACAAAGCCCAACAACCTGAGTTCAATACCCCAATGCCCATGTAATGCCAGATGCACAAATTGGCACATGAATCTAGAGTTTGTTTGCCGTGGTTAGAGACCCTGGTGTTCCTTTCTGTGTCTCTACTTGTACATAAATAAATAAATAAATAAAATAAAAAATTGAAAACACACCCATGATGCCTGGTCTTTTGGTTCTAGCCAGTGTTTGGTATCAGAGTATATGATTATAGCTGTCAATTATTTGGGCTTTGAAAAGTGCTATGCTTTCTGCTATTTTTACCTCAGATAATACTCAGAACACTAGAGAAGAAAAATGAGGGTATCTTGACTTATAAATGGTCTTCTGACCCAGAATTGTCCACTCTCTCCACTCTTTTTTTTCTCCTTTTCCTCAAGTAGGGCCTTGCTCTAGCCTAGCTTACCTGGAATTCACTATTAGTCTCAGGGTGGCCTCAAACTCACAGTGATCCTCCTACCTCTGCTGGGATTAAAGGCATGCACCACCATGCCCAGCTCAACACCATTCTTTAAACCATTCATCTCTTCTAGCCTGGAAATCAATGGACTCACAAAGGTGGACCAAAGCATTCCATCCACTCAAACTAGATTCCATAAGAATAGCTTCCATTTATGAAAGTTTAGTGCATGCCAGGCATGATGTGCTGTAATTTCCATACACGATCTCATTTTACATGTTTCTGATATTAATTTCATTCTGTACCTCTATTGTATGAAGTTTCCCGCACTGCTTATTTTTATAGGTTTTGAACTGTCCTGAGTCAACTTGCTCACACACATCCCCACCCCAGCCCCAAGTCATGACTCTTTGTGAAGCCACAAAACTGAGACTCCCCTCCCATGAGGATCACTATATGGAGTCTGCTCCACATGCTATTAGATACCATGACTAGGTCTGCTGTTTGTTTGTTTGTTTTTTTAAGTATTCAAAACAATTTTTTTTAGAGAGAGTTGGCACGCCAGGGTCTAAACCACTGAAATTGAACTCCAGAGGCTTGTGCCCCCTAGTGGGCATGTGCAACCTTGTGCTTGTCTCACTTTTGTGCATCTGGTTTACATGGGATCTGGAGAGTTGAACATGGGTCCTTGGGCTTCACAGGCAAGCACCTTAACCTCTATTTCTCCATTTCTCCAGCCCTTGGATTGTGCTTTTTCCTTCTGGTGTCCAGGGGACAGTGGCCCCGCTTGGTCCCACAACTAATCCCAGACCTACACCCTGAACCCATACCTTCTTCATCCAGAAAGACAGCAACATCCATATCTCCTCCATATTTAAAAATATATTTTTTTATTTATTTACTTATTTGAGAGGGAGAGAGAAAAAGAGGGAGGGGGAGAGAGAATAGGTGCACCAGGGCCTCCAGCCACTGCAAATGAATTCCAGACACATGCATCACCATGTGCATCTGTCTTGCATGGGTTCTGGAGAATTGAACCTAGGTCCTTGGGCTTCACAAGCACAAGCAAGTACCTTAACTACTAGGCTATCTCTCCAGCCCTCTGTGCCATTCTTTTTTTTTTTTTTTTTTTTTTTTTTTTTTTGAGGTAGGGTCTCACTCTAGCTCAGGCTGACCTGGAATTCACTATGTAGTCCCAGGGTGGCCTAGAATTCATGGTGATCCTCCTACCTCTGCCTCCCTCCCAAGATCTGGGATTAAAGGCATGTGCTACCATCATGCCTGGCTTGCACCATTCTTATGTTAAAATTTTCCATGGCCCTGAAACACTAAACTCTTAAGAACAGGAGCCTGGGGTATGAGGCAGCAATATGGACCTCCTTTTGCTAGGGGTGGAACAAAAGATGTCAATGCAGGAAGGTGTTTTACATTCTCCATGTCACATCAGATGAAAAAATTTTAGGTAGTACAAGGAGTCACTGATCTAAGGTACCACAGCTAAGAACCGGCAGGGCTGGGATTCAACACTGCCTAACGTAACTCCATAGTCCTCAGTCATGGGTCCACCAGCCACCATTACTAGAATCACCCTGGGAAAGCTCATTTAAGATTTCCTGGCCCCACTTGGCCTACAGAATGAAAATCTCCACAGGGATCCTGCATTCTTAGAATGTTCCAGTGTTGCCCTGAACCTTCTAGAATTTCTCTATGGAATACCAGGAACCCTCACAATATTAAATGTGGCAGATAGGCTCTGTGTTCCCACACCACTCTTCTCCAGTGACCTGTGCCTCCTGATGTTCCTCCCTGTTTTAGCTGAAGTTCCACCAACGTGACGTCTTAAACAATAGAAATTAATTTTGCACTGCTCTGAAGCCTGGTGTCCTGAAATGAAGGCAACTAGCCACTTTGGTTTCTAATAAGAGTTCTCCTAGCTTGTAGGTGGGCGTCATCTCAAAATGTCCTGTCATAGTTTTTGCTTGGTACACGTACATGAAAAGAGAGAGAGGCGGGCATGGTGACTCACGCCTTTAATTCCAGCACTGGGGAAGCAGAGGTTGGAGGATAGCTGTGAGTTCGAGGCCAGCCTGAGACTACATAGTGAATTTCAGGTCAGCCTGGGCTAGGGTGAGACCCTACTTTGAAAGAAAAGAGGAAAGGAAAAGAAGGATAAAAGGAAAGGAAAAGAAAAGAATAGAGGGCTTACAAGGACACTAGTCTTCACTAGTCTTGTTGGATTGGGGTTCCACACTTATCTCTTCATTTAACATTAATTACTTAATTGCTTAATTACTTCATTGGGGCCTCATCTTCAAATATAGCCACTTCAGCATGAACATTGGGAAATATTTAGTTTATAATTAGACCCTTTGCAATGACTTTTCTTTGAAGTGGGACTTGTAATTTGTTTAAACCAAGAGTGTGTGCCAAAGGAGATCAAATTATATACCCTGTGAGTATGTCAAATTATGTGACACTGTTATGATACTAAATAAACATAATGCATATTATTATATCACATTCTGCTATGTATGTATGTATGTGTGTGTATATATATATATATATATATATTTTTTTTTTTTTTTGAGGTAGGGTCTCACTCTGGCCCAGGCTGACCTGGAATTAACTGTGTAGTCTCAGGGTGGCCTCGAACTCATGGTAATCCTCCTACCTCTGTCTCCCAAGTGCTGGAATTAAAGGCGTGTGCCACTACACCCGGCTCTATATTTTATTTATTTATTTGACAGAGAGAAAGAGGCAGAGGGAGAAAAAATGGGTGTGCCAGGGCCTCCAAGCACTGCAAACAAACTCCAGACACATGCACCACCTTGTATATCTGGCTTATGTGGGTCCTAGAGAATTGAACCTGGGTCCTTTGGCTTTGCAGGCAAGCACCTCAACAGCTTAGCCATCCCTCCAGCCCTAGCATATCTTTTTAAAAAGATATTTTAGCCACTTATTTGAAAGAGAGAGGGAGAGAGAGAATGGGCACACCAGGGTCTCTTTCAACTACAAAAGAACTCCAGACACATGTGCCACCTTGTGCATCTGGCTTACATGGGTACTGGGGAATCGAACCTGGGTCCTTTGGCAAGTGCCTTTACCGCTCAGCCATCTCTCCAGCCCTATATAGCATCTCGGTAGCACACTTTGCTCTAGAGGCTCTCCCTGCTGGTATGTTGAAGAAAGCAGCCATTTTGCGAAAGCCCACCTTAAAAAAAAAAAAAAAAAAAAGCACAAAATGGAGCAGCCTCTAGGAGCTGAGAAAAAAAAAAAAGCCAAAGAGTGGGGAACTGAATTCTGCTAACAACGTGAGGGAACACGGAACCTTCCTCCATTTCCACTTTCTGATGAGCTACCAAAGTACCCAAGAGTAGGTCATCCATACAGAAAAGACACTGGGGCTGGAGAGATGGCTCAACAGTTAAGACTCTTGCCTGCAAAGCCTAAGAACCCAGGTTTGGCTCCCCAGAACCCACGTGAGCCAGGTGCACAAGGTGCATACAAGGTCAAGTATACACACAAGATGACACAGTGCCTGGCATTCAATTGCAGTGGCTGGAGGTCCTGGCATACCAATTCTTTCTCTCTTCTCTATATGTCTCTATCTCATAAATAAAAATAAATAATGAATAATTTTTTTAAAAGACACTTATTGGGCTGGAGACATGACTTAGCAGTGAAGGCGCTTGCCTGCAAAGCCCAAGGACACAGGTTCGATTCCCCAGGACCCACGTAAGCCAGATGCACAAGGTAGTACATGCATCATTTGCAGTGGCTGAAAGCCCTGGTGCACCCATTCTCTCTATATATCTGCATCTTCCTTTCTCTTTCTCTCTCTCAAATAAATAAATAACATATTTTTTAAAGACATTTAATGCCGGGCGTGGTGGCGCACGCCTTTAATCCCAGTACTCAGAAGGCAGAGGTAGGAGGATCTCCATGAGTTCAAGGCCACCCTGAGACTACATAGTGAGTTCTAGGTCAGCCTGGCCAGAGTGAGTCCCTACCTTGAAAAGCCAAAAAAAAATTTTTTTAACAATTAAAAATAATAAATAAATAAAAAGACACTTAGTTCCAGTGGTTCTGGAGACTGTGACGTCTAAGAACAGCATGGTAGCGCCTACTTGACATCCAGTGAGAGTTTTCTTTATGCCTCATATGACAGAGAACGTCACATAGCTAAAGTACCAGCTCAAGTCTCTCTCATGAAAACCACTAATGCCACGAGAGGGAGGCCCCACTTTCATGACCTCATCTAATTCTAATTACCTTCTGAATGCCTCATATCTAATTGTTACTCACCTACAGGTTTGTGGGTTGTTTCCAATGCAGGAACCTTTGGGGGATACATTGAAAGCCTACCACCATTCCTTATTCCAGATAAGAATGCAGCCCCGCCAGCGTTGATATACCTTTTGAGATTCTGGGCAGAGGATTTTGGCTAAGCCATACCTGTTCTTCCAACAGACATTTCAAAATAATAAATGTGTGTTGTCTTTTAAAAAATATTTTTGGGGCTGGAGAGATGGCTTAGCAGTTAAGGTGCTTGCCTGCAAAGACAAAGGACCCAGGTTCAATTCCCCAGGACCCAAGTTAGCCAGATGCAGCAAGGGGCACACGCATCTGGAATTCGTTTGCAGTGGCTGGAAGCCCTGGGGGGCCCATTCTCTCTTTCTCTGCCTCTTTCCCTCTCTCAAATAAATAAATTAATTAAAATAAAATATTTTAAGAATATTTTTATTTATTTGCAAGCAGAGAGAGAGATAGAAGAGAGAAAGACAGAGAGAATGGGCATGCCAGGGCCTCCAGCTGCTGCAAATGGACTCCAGATGCATGTGCCACTTTGTGCACCTAGCTTTACATGTGTAGTGGGGAATCAAACTCAGGTCCTTAGGTTCTGCAGGCAAGTACCTTAGCCATTGAGCCGTCTCTATGGCTCTTGTGCCATTTTAAGATACTAAATTTGTGGTACTTTGTTGTACAACCATGGAAACTAATATATAACATCACAATTTCCACTTATAGGGCTGCATGAATAAGTCTTCTTCTTTTATTTATTTATGAGAGAAAGAGGAGGAGGGAGAGAATGGGCACGCTAGTGCCTCCAGCCACTGCAAACAAACTCCAAACGCATGTGCCACCATGTGCATCTGGCTTACATGGGTTCTGGGGAATCGAACTTGAGTCCTTAGGCTTCTCAGGCAAGCACCTTAACCACTAAGCCATCTCTCCAGCCCCAAGTCTTATTTTTGTACTCATCCTTAAAAGCAACTTCTGTGCATAAGCATGAAAGAGGGCATGGACAAAACTGCCCTACTTTAAAAAAAAATTCTTAGGCTGGAGAGATGGCTTAGCGGTTAAGACGCTTGCCTGCAAAGCCAAAGGACCTCAGTTCAATTCCCCAGGACCCATGTAAGCCAGATGCACAAGGTGGCACATGTGTCTGGAGTTTGTTTGCAATGTCTGGAAGCCATTCTCTCTCTCTCTCTCTTTCCCTCTATCCTCTCACTTAATTAAATAAATAAAAATAAAATCTAAAAAAAAAAAAATCTTCACCTGGTGTGGTGGTACATGCCTTTAGTCCCAGCATTTGGGAGGCAGGGGTAGCAGGATCACTGGGTTCAAGGCTATCCTGAGACTAGCTAGTGAATTTCAGGTCAGCCTGGGCTAGATTGAGAACCTACCTCAAAAACAACAACAAAAAAAAATCCTCATTTCTTGATTATGAAAAGTAATAGAAGTTCATTGTAGAAAATTTGGAAGCACACCAGAAAGAAAATAAAAATTACTGGGAGTAATTTCTTCCTGCCCCCTCAGATAACCACAGATAACACACTGGCAAACAGCCTTCCACAACTTGGTACTAAGCAGAGAGGCTGGATAAAGTTACGAACAGGGAACGCTCTGTACGGACTGTTTTGTAACTTGCTCTTTCCATAGTGTCAGCCCACATTTTTCTAAAGAATTTGAAGCGTCGGGGGGGGGGGGGTACATTTGTTCCTGGCATTTAGAGGCATTGCCAAACCCCACTTTTGATGACCTCAGGTTTTTTCCTCTTTAGGCTTTGGCTAAAAAAGAGAAATCTGAGCCAGAGAGGGGAGGACATGCCCAAGGCCAGATAACCTGTTGGCACACACAGATTTCTGCCCCTCCAAAGTCCTCATAACAGTTCCAGTTTAGCTGCTATATTCCCAAAGCCCACACAGTGCCCTGAAACTGTTAACCTTGAAATTATTATCAGAGTTCTGTTCTTGTAAAGTCATAGCCTTACCTCTATCTATGTAAGGGAGGTATTCGGAGGGAATTGAAGTCGGGGCAAGCCAACCGTCCATCCATAAGGCCCTACTTTCCCCTGGCCCTCCAGAGAAGCGGAACTTCATTCGACACATGGAGCATCACTGCAGAACTTAGAGGGTTTGGCCTACATTTGATGTGAATGGATCAATACTCGGAAAACAGAAGGAAGAGCCAGGTGTGGTGGTGCACGCCTTTAATCCCAGCACTCAGGAGGCATAGGTAGGAGGATCGCCATGAGTTCAAGGCCACCCTGAGACTACAGTCCAGCTCAGCCTGGATTAGAGTGAGACTCTACCTCGAAAAACCAAACCAAAAAAAAAAAAGAGAGAGAGAGAGAGAAAAGGAAGAAAACAGTCAGGAATCATTCTTTTCTTTTATTTTTTTATTTAAGAGAAAGGAGAGAGAGAGAGAATGGGCACACCAGAGTCTTCAGCCACTGTAAATGGACTCGACAGATGTGTCACCTTGTGCATGCATCTAGCTTATGTGGGTCCTAGGGAATCAAACTTGGGTCCTTTGGCTTCGCAGGCGAATATCTTAACTGGTAAGACATCTCTCCAGCCCAGAAATTATTATATATTTTTTTTTATTAGAGAGAGAGAAAGAAAGAAGGAGAGGGAGAGATGGAGGGAGGGGAAAAAGGGAGAGAATGGGCATGCCAGGGCCAGTAGCCACTGCAAACAGACTCCAGACACATGTGCCACCTTGTGCATCTGGCTTATGTGGGTTCTGGGGAATCAAAGCTGGGTCCATAGTCTTCACAGGCAAATACCATAACTACTAAGTCATCTCTCCAACCCAGGAATTCCTTTTTTGTGGGGGGGGGGTTGAGGTAGGGTTTGATTCTACCCCCAGGCTAACCTGGAATTCACTATGTAGTCTCAGGCAGGCCTTGAACTCACAGCAATCCTCCTACATATGCCTCCCAAGTGCTAGGATTAAAGGTGTGCACCACCACACACAGCCAAGACTTTTAAAAGAGTACATGGACAGGAGAGATGGCTTAGCGGTTAAGGTTTTTGCCTGCAAAACCAAAGAACCTAGGTTTGATTTCCCAGGACCCACATGAGCCAGATGCACAAGGTGGCACATGCGTCTAGAGTTCAGTTACAGTGGCTGGAGGCCCTGGTGCACCCATTCTCTCTCTATCTGCCTCTCTCTCTGCTTCTTTATCTCCCTTTCAACTTAATAAATAAAGAATATTAAAAAATATTTTTTAAAAGAGTGAGTGTTATTGTTTATCGCTGCATGAAAAGCCACCGCCAAGGCTAGGGAGATGTCTCATAGGTAAAGGCGTGAGTTTAGATCCCCAGAACCCTTTTAAAGCAGGATGTGGTAGCATGCATGTATAATCCCAGCATTCCTACAGCAAGATGAGAGGTGAAAGGAGGCGAATTCCCAGTCTGGCATAGGCAATGGTGAACAGGAGATCCTGCTCAAAACACGGCGGAAGGTGGAACGTGAGAACTGATCCCCAAGGTTATCCTCTAACCTCCACATGCACGCCACGGCGTGTGCGTGTGCCCCACCCACATTAACAAACACATATAGACAGCATATACATATACAAAGACTTTTAAAACTTAGCAGAATAAAACAGCAAACATTTTACGTACTGTGCTAGCTTCCCTTTAACAAAGATCTGAGCTAAATCAACTTAAACAAGAAAAGGTTTAGTTTGGCTCACAGTTTGGGAGATTACAGTCCATGCAGTCCATGACCAATTGGTTCTGTTGCCTGGCTCTGTGGTGGCATAGTTCACCATGACAGGAAAGCAGAGTAGAAGAGGTCTATTCACCTTATGGCTAGGAGTAGGAGAGAGAGAGAGAAAGGACTGGTGATCCATTATCCCTTCAAGGGCATGACTGCCAAAGGACCTAAGATTTTCACTCGACCTATATCTTCTAGTTTCTACCATCTCCAATATTGCTAAGTTAGAGACTAACCTTTTTATTTTTATTTATTTATTTATTTATTTATTTATTTATTTGATTTTTCGAGGTAGGGTCTTGCTCTAGCCCAGGCTGACCTGGAATTCACTATGGAGTCTCAGGATGGCCTTGAACTCATGGCGATCCTCCTACCTCTGCCTCCCGAGTGCTGGGATTAAAGGCGTGTGCCACTACGCTCAGCAAGACTAACCTTTCTTAAAATTTGTATTTATTTATTCATTTTAGAGAGACATGAAGAGGTAGACAGAGAGAGAGAGAGAGAGAAGGAATTAGCATTCCAGGGCTTCCAGTCACTGGAAACGACCCTGTGCATCTGGCTTATGTGGGTCCTGGGAAATCAAACTTGGGTCCTTAGGCTTTACAGGCAAGCGCCTTCACTGCTGAGCAATCTTTCCAGTCCTGAGGCTAAGCTTTAAACAGACCTTTGGATAACAGTTAAGATGAAGCTATAGTGTATACTTATGATTCTGTGAGCCAGAAATTGGTCGGGGCATGGCATGACTTACTCATCTTTGTTCTTAGACATACAAGGCATCAACCGAAATGCCTAGGTTGGCTAAAGATGGCTGGGATGGCTCAATTGAAGCCATATGTCTCAGCTCTTCACAACATGGATCTTGGGACAAGAATCTCAAGGGCTGGAGAGATGGCTTAATGATTAAGGCACTTGCCTGCAAAGCCCTAAAGACTCAGGTTTGATTCCCCAGTACCCACACAAGCCAGATGCACAGGGTGGAGTTCCTTTGCAGTGGCTGGAGGTCCTGGAGCACATATTCTCTCTCCCTCTCTCTCTCTCTCATAAATAAATAAAACACTTTAAGAAAAGAATGTCAATCTCCAAGATGGTTCCTTCATTTCCATATCTGGCACCTGGGCTCTGAGCAGTTGGATAGCTGGAGGCAGACAGAGCATCTCGGTGATTCTGTTTCTCCACGTGGACTTCCTGGTAGCACAGCAGTCTGAGGAAAAGTCTGACTTTTGCACGGCAGCTGGCTTCCCCTAAAGCAAAGCACCCCCAGAAAGATAAAGCAGAAACCATCAGCCCTCTTAAAGGCAACCACAAGGGGAAGCCATGGCACCTCTGTATGGTCTAGTCTCCAAATTCACACACTCTTACTTCTTCTTTGTCCTGTTCACTTAGAAGGGAGTCATTCCATCTAGTCCACACTCAAAGGAAGGGGGGAATTAAGCTCTTTCTCTTCAAGAGAGTAGTATCTAAGTGTTTGAGGGCTTTTTCAAAAACACTGTCACAACCACATAGTCCACTTCTCATAGAGTGTGAGCCACCTCTTCCTTTTTTCTCCCTCCGACCGTCTACTCTGTGAAAACTAGCACCACTTCTGCCTCCCGTCGTCTCATGATGAGCCATGCAGCCGAGTTTCTTTTCCTTGCATCTCTCCCAAGCACTCCTGCCCTCCAATGATCCGACCGATGTATGTTCCTTATCCTTGAGACAACTCCCTCTTTTTTTGTTTGTTTTGCTTTTTCTGTTTTTCAAGGCAGAGTCTTGCTCTAGCCCAGTCTGATCTGACTTCACCATGTAGTCTCAGGCTGGCCTCAAACTCACCGCAGTACTCCTACCTCTGCCTCCAGAGTGCTGGGATTAAAGGCGTGCAGCCACCACACCCAGCTGAACTCCCTCATTTTGATCTGTCAAATAAACCATTGTATAGACAATTATTTTGGATGACAATTCCATCTCCAATCACACTGACAAGCAAATATGAGGGCAAAGAAGAAATTTGAAGGGTTGGAGGGATGGCTCAGCCATTAAGGCACTTGCCCACAAAGCCTAATGACCTGGGTTTGACTCCCTGGTACCCACATAAAGCCAGCTGCACAAAGTGGCACATGCATCAAGAGTTTGTTTATAGTGACTAGAGGCCCTGATGTGTTCTCCCCCGCCCCTTTCTCTTCTTGCAAATAAATAAATAGCATTTTTAAAACGAAGACATTTAAGCCAGATGTGGTGGCACATGCCTTTAATCCCAGCATTTGTAGAAGGATCGCTGAGTTCAAGGTCAGCCGGAGACTACATAATGAATTCCAGGTCAGCCTGGGCTAGAGTGAATCCCTACCTTGAAAAACCAAAACATAAATAAATAAAATAAAATAAATAAAGACATTTGAAGGCAAGCAAAGACTCTGAAATTTTCTCTGCACACCCTCTATAAACAACTGTTATAAAGCCAGGTGTGGTCGCACATGCCTTTAATCCCAACACTGGGGAGGCAGAGGTAGGAGGATTGCTGTGAGTTCGAGGCCATCCTGAGACTATGTAGTGAATTCCAGGTCAGCCTGGACTAGAGTGAGACCCTACCTCGAAAAACCAAAATAAATAAATAAACAAACAGACAAACAAACAATTGTTTTAAGGATTACTCTAACAGACAAAAGAATCGAAGAGAAAAAAAAAGACTTAAGGGGCTGGAAAGATGGCTTAGTGGTTAAGGCACTTGCCTGCTAAGCCTTTGGACCCAGGTTCAATTCCCAGTACCCACATAAGCCAGATGCACATGGTGGTACATGAATCTGGAGGCCATTTACAGAGTCTAGAGGCCCTGGTGTGCCCATTCTCCCCCCCCCCCCACATCTGCCTCTTTCTCTCAAATAAATAAAAATAAAAAAAATTTTTTTTACTCTGGAAATTCTTAAGAGTAAATAAGGATGAAACTTTCACTACCAGAAAAGATGAGTGCAGGGCTGGAGAGATGGGTCAGCAGTTAAGGCACTTGCCTGCAAAGCCTTAGGATCTGGGCTCAATTCCCCAGTACCTTTGGAACGCCAAATGCACAAGGTGACACATGTATCTGGAATTCATTTGCAGTGGCTACAGGCCCTGGCACACCCATTTTCTCTCTATCTGCCTCTTTATGTCTCTCAAATAAATGAGTAAATAAAATATTTTTTCAAAACAAGGTAAGTGCAGTTGGAAAGTCTGGGTGAGGGTTGGGGGAGAAGCTATGATAGAAAGTCAGGATTAAGCTACAATGCACATTAAGATTGTAAGAAACAAAGACAAAATTGGGCATGGTGGCGCACACCTTTAATCCCAGCACTCGAGGAGGCAGAGGTAGGAGGATCACCATGAGTTCGAGGCCACCCTGAGACTAAAGAATGAATTCCAGGTCAGCCTGGACCAGAGTGAGACCCTACCTTGAAAAACTAAAAAAAAAAAAAAAGAAGAAGAAGAAGTAAAAAAGAAACAAAGAAACAAAGACAACAAAACACCAATCTCTAACAAAGCTGAATTTATTGCCTTCTTGGCAAGGGACAGCCATGTCACTCAAGCACAAGTTTCACAGGTCCAAACAAAAATTAACTAGATAAAAGGCCAGGGAGGAAAAAAAGTGTACCATATAAGGCGCGATTCTGAATTACGGACTTTAGCTGACTCACAGAGCACAGTGATGGATCTTCAGTTCCTTTGTCACTGACAGCAGGAGCCTGACTTCCCGCAAGTCCAAGATCAGACTTAAAAACTTCCACCAGGCCTTTGGTACCTCAGCAGAAGGGATTAAATATGCATGTTCCAAGCTTTGCAAGATTTAAAACAACAACAACAAAAAAAAAAAACAGGAGATAGTTTATTGAGGAAGAGAAAGACATTCCTGAAAATGGGAGGAGGGGGTCAGTGAGCGGGGAAGAAGCCTACATTCAAAAAGCACTGGGCTTGTCAGGCTTGGTGGCACACACCTTCATTTTATTATTTAGTTAGTTTTTCAAGGTAGAGTCTTGCTCTGGCCTAGGCAGACCTGGAACATTTTTTAAAATATTTTTTTGTTTTTCAAGATAAGGTCTCACTCTAGCCCAGGCTGACCTGGAACTCACTATGTAGTCTCAGGGTGGCCTTGAACTCATGGCGATCCTCCTACCTCTGCCTCCCGAGTGCTGGGATTAAAGGCGTGTGCCACTACGCTCAGCAAGACTAACCTTTCTTAAAATTTGTATTTATTTATTCATTTTAGAGAGACAAGAGAGGTAGACAGAGAGAGAGAGAGAGAAGGAATTAGCATTCCAGGGCTTCCAGTCACTGGAAACGACCCTGTGCATCTGGCTTATGTGGGTCCTGGGAAATCAAACTTGGGTCCTTAGGCTTTACAGGCAAGCGCCTTCACTGCTGAGCAATCTTTCCAGTCCTGAGGCTAAGCTTTAAACAGACCTTTGGATAACAGTTAAGATGAAGCTATAGTGTATACTTATGATTCTGTGAGCCAGAAATTGGTCGGGGCATGGCATGACTTACTCATCTTTGTTCTTAGACATACAAGGCATCAACCGAAATGCCTAGGTTGGCTAAAGATGGCTGGGATGGCTCAATTGAAGCCATATGTCTCAGCTCTTCACAACATGGATCTTGGGACAAGAATCTCAAGGGCTGGAGAGATGGCTTAGTGATTAAGGCACTTGCCTGCAAAGCCCTAAAGACTCAGGTTTGATTCCCCAGTACCCACACAAGCCAGATGCACAGGGTGGAGTTCCTTTGCAGTGGCTGGAGATCCTGGAGCACATATTCTCTCTCTCTCTCTCTCTCTCTCTCTCATAAATAAATAAAACACTTTAAGAAAAGAATGTCAGTCTCCAAGATGGTTCCTTCATTTCCATATCTGGCACCTGGGCTCTGAGCAGTTGGATAGCTGGAGGCAGACAGAGCATCTCGGTGATTCTGTTTCTCCACGTGGACTTCCTGGTAGCACAAAAGTCTGAGGAAAAGTCTGACTTTTGCACGGCAGCTGGCTTCCCCTAAAGCAAAGCACCCCCAGAAAGATAAAGCAGAAACCATCAGCCCTCTTAAAGGCAACCACAAGGGGAAGCCATGGCACCTCTGTATGGTCTAGTCTCCAAATTCACACACTCTTACTTCTTCTTTGTCCTGTTCACTTAGAAGGGAGTCATTCCATCTAGTCCACACTCAAAGGAAGGGGGGAATTAAGCTCTTTCTCTTCAAGAGAGTAGTATCTAAGTGTTTGAGGGCTTTTTCAAAAACACTGTCACAACCACATAGTCCACTTCTCATAGAGTGTGAGCCACCTCTTCCTTTTTCTCCCTCCGACCGTCTACTCTGTGAAAACTAGCACCACTTCTGCCTCCCGTCGTCTCATGATGAGCCATGCAGCCGAGTTTCTTTTCCTTGCATCTCTCCCAAGCACTCCTGCCCTCCAATGATCGACCGATGTATGTTCCTTATCCTTGAGACAACTCCCTCTTTTTTTTGTTTGTTTTGCTTTTTCTGTTTTTCAAGGCAGAGTCTTGCTCTAGCCCAGTCTGATCTGACTTCACCATGTAGTCTCAGGCTGGCCTCAAACTCACCGCAGTACTCCTACCTCTGCCTCCAGAGTGCTGGGATTAAAGGCGTGCACCACCACACCCAGCTGAACTCCCTCATTTTGATCTGTCAAATAAACCATTGTATAGACAATTATTTTGGATGACAATTCCATCTCCAATCACACTGACAAGCAAATATGAGGGCAAAGAAGAAATTTGAGGGGTTGGAGGGATGGCTCAGCCATTAAGGCACTTGCCCACAAAGCCTAACGACCTGGGTTTGACTCCCTGGTACCACATAAAGCCAGCTGTACAAAGTGGCACATGCATCAAGAGTTAGTTTATAGTGACTAGAGGCCCTGATGTGTTCTCCCCTGCCCCTTTCTCTTCTTGCAAATAAATAAATAGCATTTTTAAAATGAAGACATTTAAGCCAGATGTGGTGGCACATGCCTTTAATTCCAGCATTTGTAGAAGGATCGCTGAGTTCAAGGTCAGCCAGAGACTACATAATGAATTCCAGGTCAGCCTGGGCTAGAGTGAACCCCTACCTTGAAAAACCAAAACATAAATAAATAAAATAAAATAAATAAAGACATTTGAAGGCAAGCAAAGACTCTGAAATTTTCTCTGCACACCCTCTATAAACAACTGTTATAAAGCCAGGTGTGGTCGCACATGCCTTTAATCCCAACACTGGGGAGGCAGAGGTAGGAGGATTGCTGTGAGTTCGAGGCCACCCTGAGACTATGTAGTGAATTCCAGGTCAGCCTGGACTAGAGTGAGACCCTACCTCGAAAAACCAAAATAAATAAATAAACAGACAAACAAACAATTGTTTTAAGGGTTACTCTAACAGACAAAAGAATCGAAGAGAAAAAAAAAGACTTAAGGGGCTGGAAATATGGCTTAGTGGTTAAGGCACTTGCCTGCTAAGCCTTAGGACCGAGGTTCAATTCCCAGTACCCACATAAGCCAGATGCACATGCTGGTACATGAATCTGGAGGTCGTTTACAGAGTCTAGAGGCCCTGGTGTGCCCATTCTCCCCCCCTCAACATCTGCCTCTTTCTCTCAAATAAATAAAAATAATTTTTTTTTTTTACTCGGAAAATTCTTAAGAGTAAATAAGGATGAAACTTTCACTACCAGAAAAGATGAATGCAGGGCTGGAGAGATGGGTCAGCAGTTAAGGCACTTGCTTGCAAAGCCTTAGGATCTGGGCTCAATTCCCCAGTACCTTTGGAAAGCCAGGTGCACAAGGTGACACATGTATCTGGAATTCATTTGCAGTGGCTACAGGCCCTGGCACGACCATTTTCTCTCTATCTGCCTCTTTATGTCTCTCAAATAAATGAGTAAATAAAATATTTTTTCAAAACAAGGTAAGTGCAGTTGGAAAGTCTGGGTGAGGGGTGGGGGAGAAGCTATGATAGAAAGTCAGGATTAAGCTACAATGCACATTAAGATTGTAAGAAACAAAGACAAAATTGGGCATGGTGGCGCACACCTTTAATCCCAGCACTCGAGGAGGCAGAGGTAGGAGGATCACCATGAGTTCGAGGCCACCCTGAGACTAAAGAATGAATTCCAGGTCAGCCTGGACCAGAGTGAGACCCTACCTTGAAAAACTAAAAAAAAAAAAAAAAAGAAGAAGAAGAAGTAAAAAAGAAACAAAGAAACAAAGACAACAAAACACCAGTCTCTAACAAAACTGAATTTATTGCCTTCTTGGCAAGGGACAGCCATGTCACTCAAGCACAAGTTTCACAGGTCCAAACAAAAATTAACTAGATAAAAGGTCAGGGAGGAAAAAAATTGTACCATATAAGGCGCGATTCTGAATTACAGACTTTAGCTGACTCACAGAGCACAGTGATGGATCTTCAGTTCCTTTGTCACTGACAGCAGGAGCCTGACTTCCCGCAAGTCCAAGATCAGACTTAAAAACTTCCACCAGGCCTTTGGTACCTCAGCAGAAGGGATAAAATATGCATGTTCGAAGCTTTGCAAGATTTAAAAAAAAAAAAAAACAGGAGATAGTTTATTGAGGAAGGGAAAGACATTCCTGAAAATGGGAGGAGGGGGGCAGTGAGCGGGGAAGAAGCCTACATTCAAAAAGCACTGGGCTTATCAGGCTTGGTGGCACACACCTTCATTTTATTAGGTAGTTAGTTAGTTTTTCAAGGTAGAGTCTTGCTCTGGCCTAGGCAGACCTGGAACATTTTTTAAAATATTTTTTTGTTTTTCGAAATAAGGTCTCACTCTAGCCCAGGCTGACCTGGAAGTCACTATGTAGTCTCAGGGTGGCCTTGAACTCATGGCGATCCTCCTACCTCTGCTGGGATTAAAGGCGTGTGCCACCATGCCAGGCTTAAATATTTTTTTACACATTTATTTGAGAGATAGAGAAAGAGGCAGATAGAGTGAGAGAATGGGCGCACCAGGGCCTCTAACCACTGCAAACAAACTCCAGATGCTTGTGCCACCTTGTGCATCTAGCTTATGTGGGTTCTGGGGAGTTGAACTGGATCCTTAGGCTTCACAGGCAAACGCCTTAACCACTAAGCCATCTCTCTAGCCCCTACCTGGAATTTACTGTGTAGTCTCATGGTGATCCTTCTACCTCTGCCTTCTGAGTGCTGGGATTAATGATGTGTGCCACCATGCCCACCTTCTCTTTTTATTTAACCTTTAAAAAAATATTTTTATTAATTTGCAAGCAGAGAGAGAGAGAGAGCACACCAGGGCCTCTTGTCACCATAAATGAACTCCAAGCCAAGCATGGTGGTGCATGCTTTTTTAATCCCAGCACTTGGAAGGCAGAGGTGGGAGGATCGCTATGAGTTCAAGGTCACCCTGAGAATACAGAGTGGATTCCAGGTCAGCCTGGGTTATTAGAGTAGACCCTACCTTGAAAAGAAAGAAAGAATAAAAGAAAGAAAGAGAGAGAGAGAGAGAGAAAGGGAGGGAGGGAGGGAGGAAGGAAGGAAGGAAGGAAGGAAGGAAGGAAGGAAGGAAGGAAGGAAGGAAGGAAGGAAAAATGAACTCCAGATGCATGTTCCACTTTGTGCATCTGGAATTGAACCCAGGCCAACAGGCTTTGCAAGCAAACACCTTTAACTGTTGAGTTATCTACCCAGGCCCACAATGTCTTGTCAAGTTTTGAGGAATTTGGGGGGAGGATGCAAGTGATTTTGATTGTTTGTTTGTTTTGTTTTTTTGGTTTTTCGAGGTAGGGTCTCACTCTAGCCCAGGCTGACCTGGAATTCACTATGGAGTCTCAGGGTGGCCTCGAACTCACGGTGATCCTCCTACCTCTGCCTCCCGCATGCTGGGATTAAAGACATGTGCCCCACGCCCGGTGCAAGTGAATTTTTAAAAAATAATTTTCTTTGTTTATTTGAAAGCAGAGAAAGAGAGAAGAGAAACAGAGAATGGGCACATCAGGGCCTCCAGCTGCTGCAAATAATGCATGTGCCACTTTGTGCATCCGGCTCCACGTGGGTACTGAGGAATTGAACCCGGGTTGTTAGGCTTTACGGGCAAGAAACTTAACTGCTGAGCCAGTCGCATAAATGATTTTTTTGTTTTGTTTTTTTGGGGTAGGTTTTCACTCTAGCTCAGGCTTTCCTGAAATTCACTATGTAGTCTCAGGGTGGCCTCGAACTTACAGTGATCCTCCTACCTGTGCTTCCCAAGTGCTGGATTAAAGGTGTGTGCCATCACACCCGGTGTGATTTTTTTTTTAACTTCGGTTCCTTTTCTTCTATTAAATTTTTCTTCTTTTATTTGATAAGACAGGATGCTATGCTGCCCAGGCTGTCCTTACAATTGCTGTGCAGCCAAAGCTTACTGTCAATTCCTGATCGTCTTGCCTCTACCTCCAGAGTGCTGGAATTACAAGCATGTACCACCAGGCATGACTACCTGCCTTAGTGTGGGCACCATCATTGCATGGGCTGAGAATCCTGGACCGGATCAATAGGAGGAAGCTAGCTGGGCACCCGCACCAGCATGCATCGCTCTGTGTCCTCACCGTGGACTGACTGTGACCAGCCGCCTCATCCTCCACCTACGTTCCTATCAGGGTGCACTGCGTCCCCTTGAACAGCAAGCTGAAATAAACCCTTCCTTCCTTGAGTTGCTTCTGGTCAGGAGCTTGATCGCAATGAAGAGAATGTGACTAATACCACTTTTCTCAAATAAACGTCTTGCCATAGCCTTTATTTGTTTTATTAGTTTTTATTTTTCTGGTTTCTCGATGTAGGGTCTCACCCTAGCCCAGGCTGACCCAAAATTCACTATGTAGTCTCAGGGTGGCCTTGAACTCACAGCGATCCTCCTACCTCTGCCTCCCAAGTGATGGGATGAAAGGTGTGCGCCACCACGCCTGGCATGCCATAGCTTTTAATGTGAACTCTGAACCTGACCTCAGGGAACTCACAATCTAAAGATTGCAGATACGAATATACTGCAAGACAAGACACCTGGTGTCACAAAGAAAGCATGATGACAGAAGACTTCACAAGCTTTAACTCTACAGTAAAAATACATACATACACATATATATATTTATATACAGATATATGGGTATGTCAGCTGAGAGAGCCTAAAAGAAATGACACCACTGTAGCCATGACAATTCCCTGTGTGCAAATCTTGGTGTCTTTTTTTTTTTTTTTTTTTTTTTTTTGGTTTTCCAAGGTAGGGTCTTACTCTAGCTCAGACTGACCTGGAACTCACTATGTAGCCCCAGGGTGGCCTCGAACTCAAGGTGATCCTCCTACCTCTGCCTCCCAAGTGCTGGGATTAAAGGTGTTTACCACCACGCCTGGCCAAATCTTGGTTTCTAATGCCAGTCTCCAGAGAAAAGAATCATAGCTCCCTGGAAAAATAGGTGATTTTAGGACTGAGGTAGAAAATATAACAAATGAGCCTGCGGGGAGGGGAGATGGCTCAGTGGTTAAAGGTATTGGTTGCAGGCCTATTCGATCCCCCTCAGCACCCACATAAAGCAGGATGTTAAGGGGGTCTATAACCCCAAAGAGCCTACAACAATGGGAGGGGGAGCCTGGAGAATTCAGAAGCTCCTCAAGCAGCAGCAGCAAAAACAAGAGAAACCCTGTCTCAGGGTCAGAGAGACGACCCAGTGGTTAAATGCACCTGTTGGCAAAGTCTAACAGCCTGGCCTCGATTCCCCAGTACCACACAGAAAGCCAGATGCATAAAGTGGTATACACGTATGGAGTTCGTCTGCAGTGGCAAGGGGACCTAGTGCACCCATTCTTTCTCTCTCTCTCACTCTCTCTCTCTCCATGAAAATAAATAAATAAAATATAAAATAAATAATTACTTTTTTCTTTTCTTTTTTTTTAGGTAGGGTCTCACTCTAGCCCAGGCTGACCTAGAATTCACTATGTAGTCTCAGAGTGGCCTCAAATTCACAGTGATCCTCCTACCTCTGCCTCCTGAGTGCTGAGATTGACAGCCTCTGCCTCCCAAGTGCTGGGTTTGATGGCGTGGGCCACCACATATGGCAAAATAAATACATTTTTTTAAGAAAACAAACCCTGTCTTGAAAGAAGGTGAGGGAGAGGAGAAACGCCCCAGGCTTATCCTCGGACCTCAACACACACCATGGTATGCATACCCATATACACACAAATCATACATACACATATACATACAGGTAAATAAATAATTTTTTAAAAATAAAAAATGAGCCTGAGGCATCTTGTAGTACAAGAAAGTACAAGTCCAGGCATAGTGGCGCATGCCTTTAATCCCAGCACTTAGGAGGCAGATGTAGGAAGATCACTATGAGTTCAAGGCCACCCTGAAATTACATAGGGAATTCCAGGTCAGCCTGGACTAGAACGAAACCTTACCTCAAAAAAGAAAAAAAAAAAGTACAAAAAATATTTGTGAGCCACACAAGATGATACATGCCTATAATGACAGTACTTGAGAGGCTGAAGCAAAAAGATTGTGACATTGAGACTATCCTAGGCTACATAGTAAGAGTATTAAAAAAAAAAAAAAAAGAATATTGCTGAAGACTCCACAGGCTTAAGCTGCAAGATCACTGAGATATCCTGCTGGAGCTGAGCTAAAAACCTCCTCCCTCCTCCCTTGTAGACCAGCTGACAGATAGCTGGAAAAAGCTACGCTGTATGCAGTTCAATGGGAAAGGGAGAAGTCATGAGTGGAGATAAACAACAGTGGACACTGCAAGCCTTAAGTTTGGCCAGCCAGGCCAAATGAGCCAACAGGTGCAATCGTGGCATGTCTGTTATGGTAGAAACAAACCACTCTATAATTGGACTAGAGGCCCCCAGGTATATATTCCCTCCCATAGAGTGGGCCTCCAGTCCAATTAGAGAGCAGTTGGTTTCCCCCAGAGCAGACCTGTCACTATTGAACCTGTTCAGTCATTTGGCCTGTCTGGCCAAACTTGAGGCTTCCAGTGTCCACTGTTTTCATCACTGATGACTTCTGTGCATACAGTGCAGCTTTTTCCAGCTGGTCTACAGGAGAAGGTTCAGCTCAGCACCAGCTTGATTTCTCAGTGATCTGGCTTCTCAGGCATATGAAGTCTTCAGCAATAGGGTCTTACCATCTGTTACTCCTGGGAAACCAAGAGCCTTGGCAAAAGCCTGTAGTGTTTTGGAGGCAACAGGGACTTCCCTGGCCAACAACTCACTGGTAGGTATACCATCCCTGGCACTGAAAATTTTCTTGTGGCAACCTATGGCTTCTGGATGTGCCATTATCCTAAGAAGTAGGCTTTCATACATCTTATTCAGAATATCTTGAATTTTGAATGACCCTCCCCCGACCCTTCTGTTACTCAATCTCTTCCCCTGACCTCACTTACACAATTTGACTCCCTGTAATCTGTTCTTCTACTTACATATATACAATGCCATCCCCTAAAGTCCTTCCTTTTATAGCCTTATAAGCCTTATAGCCTTTTTCCAGCTTACTGGCCTCTGCTACTGATTTTTTGGTTCCAGCTCAAACACAAGTCTAAACATTTGTAGCTAGGATCCACATATGAGAGAGAACATGCAACGTTTGGCTTTCTGGGCCTGGGTTACCTCATTTAGCATAATCCTTTCCAGATCTATCCATTTTCCTGAAAATTTCATACTTTCATTTTTCTTTACCACTAAATAGAACTCCATTGTGTAGATATACCACATCTTTATATCCATTCATCTGTGGGGGACATCAAGGCTGGTTCCATTTCCTAGCTATTGTGAATAGAGCAGCAATAAACATGGTTATGCAAGTATCTCCATGGTAGTGAGAAGAGTCATTAGAATATATGCCTAGCAGTGCTATAGCTGGATCATACGGTAAATCTATTTTTAGCTGTCTCAAGATCCTCCACACTGATTTCCACATGGCTGTACCAGATTATATTCCCATCAACATTGTAGAAGGGTTCCCCATTTTCCAGATCCTCACTAACATTTATTGTCATTTGTTTTCATGATAATAGCCAATCTGGCAGGAGTGAGCTGGAATTTCAGTCGTTTTAATTTGCATTTCCCTGATGGCTAAGGATGTAGAACACTTTTTTAGATGTTTACATGCCATCTGTATTTCTTCCAATGAGAACTCTCTATTTAGTTCCATAGCCCCTCCCCTTTTTTCTGGTTTTTCGAGGTAGGGTCTCACTTTAGTCCAGGTTGACCTGGAATTCATTCTGCAGTCTTAGGGTGGCCTTGAACTCACAGTGATCCTCCTACTTCTGCCTCCCAAGTGCTAGGATTAAAGGCATGCACCACCATACCTGGCCCATAGCCCATTTTTTAATTGGGTTCTTTGATTTCTTATTGTTTTGGGTTTTTTTTTTTGAGTTTTTTGTATATTCTGGATATTAATCCTCTGTCAGATATATAGCTGGAAAAGATTTTTCTCCCATTCTGTAGGTCTTCTCTTTGTTTTATTTATATTGTCCTTTGTTGTACAAAAGCTTTGTAATTTCATGAGATTCCAGTAGTTGATTATTGGTTTTATTTCCTAAACAATTGGGGTTATATTCAGAAAGTCATTACCTATACTAATATGTTGAAGGTTTCCCCTACCTTTTCCTCTAGCAATTTCAGTGTTTCAGATCTGATGTTAAGGTCCCTGATCCATTTAGACTTGATTCTTGTGCATGGAGAAAGACAAGGATATATTTTTATCTTTCTACATATAGATATCCAGTTTTCCCAGCACCACTTATTGAAGAGGCTATCTTTTCTCCAGTGAATATTTTTTGTCAAAAATCAGATGGCTATAGCTGCCTGGATTAACATCTCGGTCCTCTATTCTGTTCCATTGATCTATGTGTCTGTCTTTGTGCCAGTACCATGCTATTTTTGTTACTGTGGCTTAGTACTATAGCTTAAAATTGGGTATGGTGATACCACCAGCCTTACTTTTGTTGCTCAAAATTGTTTTGGCTATTCAAGGTTTTCTGGGCTTCTAAATGAATTTTAGTACATTCTGCCCATCTTGACAAAACTGAAACCTCATTCTGATCCTATCTCTCCAAAATGGCTGCCAGTGACCCGCCCAGCAGGAACTTCCTGCTTCTTCAGCCCAGCCTCCCCTGAATCCAAGAGCCAATCACATCTTGACTCCTCCTTGACAAGGCTCACTCTGATTGGATGTCTGATTCCTACAAAGGCAGTTAAACACACACAGCCCCTCTTCCCTGTCATCTCTGCCTGGATACAAACTGTCTTCTGCACTGAGACCTGACCTGAACAGCCAAGTGAGTCTTCCTCTTTTGCAGCATGGCTGGAACCAGCCTGGCTGAGAAGTGGTGGTGGTGGGGAGGGAGGGGATACTTATCTTGACTTGGGTATTTTTCTTGGGAATTTTTCTTCTTGCCTTCTGTCTGTGTTGTGCTTAGGGGTTACCCTCTCTCTTTGATTATACATAATATTTATCTTTGGGGGAGTTTTTTTCCAGTGGCCTCCCATTCTTTCTAATAGGCAAATAAAATAAAATATTAAAAAAGATTTATCTTTGATCTCTGAGTCCTTCATAATTTCTTAATTCTCTCTGGTCTGTTATTTGAAGGGCCCTGGAGTCCCCATTCTCTCTCTCTCCCTCTCTCTGCCTCTTTCTCTCTTTCTCTCTCCCTCAAATAAATAAAATAAAAATAAACTTTAAAAAAAAAAAAAAAAAAGCTTTTCTGTTGAGGGCTTGGTCCGTAGTTGGCAGTGTTGTTTTGGAAGGTTCTGGAATCTTGAGGAGGTGGGGCCTTGCTGAGGAAGTAAGTTATTGGGAGTGTGTTCTTGGGAGCTATCTCTTGTCCCCATCTCTCTGTGTTACCCGTGTGACGTGAGGTGAATAACCTTTACCACATATTCTCACTGCCATGATATTTTGTCTAACCACATGGCCACAGAATCAGCAGAACCAATGACTATAGGCCACAACCTCTGAAACCCTGAAAGAAAATTAGTTTATACCTCTCTGGAATTGTTTTGCTCAGGTATTCTGTCACAACGATGGTAAGTCTGACAAACATGATGGGCCAGTTTTGTAGCCAGTTTCCACATTGCTGGGAGAAACATCCAAACCAGGTACAGTATAGAGGAGGGATTTACATCAAACTTACAGCTCCCAGGGAAAGTTCCATCACTGGTGGAATAAGCTGCTTCCATACATCTAAGGAGAGGGAACCAGACAGCCAGCAAACATCAAAAGCAGCAAGCACCCCAATCCACAAGGGCTCACACTGCTCTCTTACATCTTGGGCTGGAATCAGATCTGGCCCCAGTGACATCTTAGAGTTGGACATTAAGATGTATCCCCCAGTGACACCTCCTCCAGCCAGACAGCTGGAGATTCAAGTTTCAAGGTTTTTTGTTTTTTTGTTTTTCTGGTGTTTGTTTTTTTTTTTTTTTTTTTTTTTTTTTTTTTTTTTTTGGTTTTTTGAGTTAGGGTCTCACACTAGTCCAAGCTGACCTGGAACTCACTATTTAGTCTCAGGGTGGCCTTGAACTCACAGCAATCCTCCTACCTCTGCCTCCTGAGTGCTGGGATTAAAGGCGTGCACCACCATGCCCAGCTAAAGACTGAATTCTTTATTTGGAATAAAATATTCTTGTCTTACACAGTAGATAATAAAAAGGAGTAACGTATACACATTATTAACCATATGAATAGAGAAAACCAGTGCAACTGTGGCAGACAATACATCTCTAACATATTGCAAAGGCTGATACCGGGACAACACTACTTGAGAAAGGTTGCAGTAATATAGTGAATGTGTGAAAACAAAGAGAAATATCATGTTTATAGGGTGCAGAAAGTTTCCCAGAATCTGACAGAGCCCATGCATCTCTGCACCCAGAATACACTTAGAGAATAATTTAACCATGACAATAGGGACTACGGAAAATGGTATATTGTGTATAAACCTGGCCTCTCTAATCGTCTCCTTGTGTGCCTGGAACATCTTGATGTTGTTCATGTTCGATTGCCTATATTTTACATATCCTCCATGGTCGGCTGTCAATATCCACATGTCATTATGTGACCAGGTCATGGCCCTCACTGGGCTATCGTGAGCCTGAAGTATTGTTTTAAAATTTAAAGTCAGTCCATTCCACAAGGTGAGCTCTCCACTATTTTATTTGCAGATGACATGATTCTATACATAAAGGACCCTAAAGACTCTACCAGCAAACTGTTTGAGCTGATAAACACTTATACCCATGTAGCAGGATACAAAATAAAAACAAAGAAATCAGTAGCTTTCCTATATGCTAACAACAAACACACAGAGGATGAAATCAGAGCATCACTCTCATTCAAAATTAAATCCAAAAAAAAAAAGGTACCTTGGAGTAAACCTAACCAAGGAAGTGAAGGATCTCTACAATAAAAACTTTAAGTCACTCAAGTGAGAAACTGAAGACAGTAGGAAATGGAAAAACATCCCTTGTTCTTGGATCAGAAGAATTAATGTTGTGAAAATGACAATCTTACCAAAAGCAATCTACGCATTTAATGCAATCCCCATAAAAATTCAAATGGCATTCTTCATGGAAATAGAAAAGACAATCCAAAAATTCATTTGGAAGCACAAAAAATCTCAAATATCTAAAACAATACTGAGCAACAAAAATAAGGCTGGTGGTATCACCATACCTGATTTTAACCTATACTACAGAGCCATAGTAACAAAAACAGCATGGTACTGGCACAGAAACAGACATGTAGATCAATGGAACAGAATAGAGGACCCACATGTAAGTCCGGGTAGCTATAGCCATCTGATATTTGATAAAAATGCCAAAAATACTCATTGAAGAAAAGACAGCCTCTTCAGCAAATTGTGCTGGGAAAACTGGATATGTATTTGTAGAAGGATGAAAATAGATTCTTCTCTCTCTCCATGCACAAGAATTAAGTCCAAATGGATTAAAGACCTTAACATCAGACTTGAAACTCTGAAACTGCTAGAAGAAAAAGTACAGGAAACCCTTCAACATATTGGTCTTAGCAAAGACTTTCAGAATATAATCCCAATTGCTCAGGCAATAAAACTACAGATTAACTGCTGAGACCTCATGAAATTACAAAGATTTTATACGGCAAAGGACACTGTGAATAAAGCAAAGAGGCAACCTACAGAATGGGAAAAATTTTTTGCCAGCTATACATCTGATAGAGGATTAATATCTAGGATATACAAAGAACCCAAAAAATTAAATAATAAGAAATCAAACAACCCAATTAAAAAATGGGCTATGGAACTAAGTAGAGAGTTTTCAAAAGAAGAAATACGGATGGCATATAAGAATCTAAAAAAATGTTCAACATCCCTTGTCATCAAGGAAATGCAGATTAATACTACATTGAGATTGCATCTCACTCCTGTCCAATTGGCTACCATCATGAAAACAAATGACCATAAATGCTGGCGAGGTTGTGGAAAAAGAGGAACCCGTCTACACTATTGGTGGGAATGTAATCTGGTCCAACCATTGTGGAAATCAGTGTGGAGGTTCCTAAGACAGCTAAAAATAGATCTACCATATAACCCAGCTATACCACTCCTAGGCGTATATCCTAAGGACTCATCTCACTACCTTAGAGATACTTGCTCAACCGTGTTTATTGCCGCTCAATTCACAATAGCTGGGAAATGGAACCAGCCTAGGTGTCCCTCAACTGATGTGTGAATAATGAAGATATGGCACATTTATACAATGGAGTTCTATTCAGCAGTAAAGAAAAATGAAGTTATGAAATTTGCAGGAAAATGGATGGATCTGGAAAGGATTATACTAAGTGAGATAACCCAGGCCCAGAAAGCCATACGTCGCATGTTCTCTCATATTTGGATCCTAGCTACAGATGACTGGACTTCTGTGTGAGCAGGAAGAAAACTCAGTAACAAAGGCCAGTAAGCTAGAAAAGAGACATAAAGGGAAGAGAAAGGAAGGGAGGGGGTACTTCATAGGATGGTATTGTATATATGGAAGTAGAAGAATAGATTAATGGGGGTGAAAAGGCCCAAGTGAGGTCAGGGGAAAAGATTGAGTAAAGTAAAGGTGGAAGGAGGGTTAATCAAAATCTAAGAGGATATTAATAAATCATATGGAAAACTACTTTTTGGACAATGGAACACTCAGGAGCCATAGATTGTTGCTAGAAAATTTTCAGTGCCAGGGATGAGATGCCTTCCAGTGAGTTGTTGGCCAGGGAGGTCCTTGGTGCCCCCAAAACATTACAGGCCATTGCCAAGGCCCTTGGTTTCCCACCAGGAATAGATGGTAAGACCCTATTGCTGAAGACTCACATACTTGGGCTGCAAGGCCACTGAGAAATCCTGCTGGAGCTGAGCTGATAACCAACTCCATGTAGACCAGCTGACAGAAAGCTAGGAGAAGCCATTCTACATGCAGTTCAATGGGAGAGAGAGAAATCACCAGTGAAGATACTCAACAGTGGACACTGCAAGTCTTAAATTTTTCCAGCCAGGCCTATTGAGCCAACAGTTCCAATAGTAGCACATCTGTCATGGTGGAAACCAACTGCCCTCTAATTGGATTGGAGGCCCACTACATCCCTGATACTGAAAACTTACAACAGGGGTAGTCATGAGCCCTAGGGGTATAACGTCTGCTGCTGTCTGGCTAAATGTGTATACTATGCTTATCAAATTGCCCAGTAAGCACTTCTCTTAATGTTCATACCCATATATTAATGCTACCCTCACTTTTGGTAGAGAACCTTCTCTTTTCAGATGGTAGTGATCTTGGGATGACTCAGAAGGCATCATGGTGCTGGAAAGAAGTGACAGGAGTGCTCAGCACTGCAATGCCTCTATCACACCTTCCAAGGCTCAGGGTCTAATGTGAAAGAGATATTGGAAAGAATGCAAGAGCCAAAGGAAGGGTAGGACTCTACAGTGTGCTCCCCCCAGAGACAAAATGGCAAGCGCAAGGTCACCCCTGCCCACTAGGTGGTGCAAGTGTCTGGAGTTCGATTGCAGTTGCTGAGGCCCTGGCATGCCAATTCTCTCTCTCTTCCTCTCTCTCTCTAAAATAAAAAAGTTTAAAAAAATATATTAATGTAAAAAAAGTTTTTCTGACCAGGACTGAGAGCAGAATTGATCTGTGGGAGAAAAGGTAAATGTTTTGGAGGCAGTTTGTGAGTACAGCAATAGTAGTTTCTTCCCTGGGGCCTACATTCTCCCCAGCCATGGGCATTGGACTTGCTTTGCAGTGCCAGGCATGTGTTTCCCCCTGTGGAGAGGTCTTCAAGCTCAATCATAGAGCTGTTGTTTATCTCTATTACCTTCTTGCCTCTCTTGCACCAGAGGGCACATTTTGCCCAGCAGGTCAGAATTGTGGATGGCCCAGCAGTGAATGCAGGATTTCTTGCTGGGGAATATTATTGATGCCCTTTCTCTGCCAGCAGCCCACTTAATACCTTCTGGCACTATTTAAACTATCCAGCAGGAAGGAAGCTTTCACCTTAGCTCCAACTTGATTTATCTGTGTCCTGCATTCCGTAGGAGTGATGTCTTCAGAGATAGGGTCTTACTTTTCCATTCTGGTGGGAAGCCAAGAGTCATGGCAATAGCCTATATTAAGTGGGGGCCTCAGAGGGTTCTCTGACCAATTCATTGAGAGGTATCCTATGCCTGGCACTTATAATGTTTGATACCCCATGTCTGCTGGGAGCAGCATTATCCATCTGTGTAGGGTGCCTCCATTTATTTTTTCCCCTTTTTATATATTTTTATTGTTTACTAAATAGTAGATTTTCGGGGCTGGAGAGATGGCTTAGCGGTTAAGACTCATGACTGTGAAGCCTAAGGAGCCCGGTTCGATTCTCCAGGTCCCACGTAAGCCAGATGCACATGGTGGCACATGCGTCTGGAGTTTGTCTGCAGTGGCTAGAGGCCCTGGCGTGGCCATTATCTCTCTCCTCTTTGTCTCAAATAAATAAAAATAAAATCTTTTTTAAAAAAGTAAATAAATAGTAGATTTTCTTATAGCTTTTTCATATCTCCTCAATTTTGGCTAATCTTCTCTTTACACCCTCTTCTCACCCATCTCCCCATCCTCAAGCCTGCTTAGCCCTTTCCAAACCAGTGTGGTTTCACCCCATCACCCACACTGCTCTCATATCACTTGTATTCCACTGTCTTCTCCCCTTAAGACAGCTCTCTGCACCCTTAGCCCTTTTCTTACTTCCTGCTCTCTGTGGACACCACAGTTGTACTCGTGAGTCTAGAAATTCAAAGCTAGGATCTGCATGAAAGAGAGATGACATGTAGTGTTAATTTAAAAAACAATAGATGTCAGGCTGGAGAGGCGGCTTAGCAGTTAAGGCGCTTGCCTGTGAAGCCAAAGGACCTTGGTTCAGTTCCCCAGGACACATGTAGAGCCAGATGCACAAGATGGCACATGCATCTAAGTTTGTTTGCAGTGGCTGGAAGCACTGGTGTGCCCATTCTCTCTCTCTCTCAAATAAATAAATAAGCCTGGCATGGTGGCACATGTCTTTAATCCCAGCATTTGGGAGGCAGAGGTGGGAGGATCGCTGTGAGTTCAAGGCCACCCTGGGACTCCGTAGTGAATTCCAGGTCAGCCTGGGCCAGAGTGAGACCCTACTTGAAAAACTAAAAAAAAATAATAGTAAATAAATAAATAAATACAAAAAAATAGATGCCATGTGTAAGTTTTATTTATTTATTTGAGAGGAAGAGGAATACATATATGTGTGTCTATATATATATATATATATATATATAGAGAGAGAGAGAGAGAGAGAGAGAGAGAGACACATATATACTTACATACACACATACATACATAGAATGGGTGTGCCAGGGCCTTCAGCCACTGCAAACAAACTCCAGATGCATTGTGCATCTAGCTTATGTGGGTACTGAGGAATCAAACCTGGGTCCTTAGGCTTTGCAGGCAAGCACCTTAACCACTAAGCCATCTCTCTAGCCCAATAATAGCTTTTAATGCAGCTGCTTTGTGGTCTCCACCTTTATGTAAGAAACCCCTCACTCGTGCTGTCAGAAAAAAAACAGTAAGCCATTGTAAACCCTGATGGAATCAGCCTTGTATTTATCACGGGTGTCTCGCCTGGGGGAGTAAGCACTCTTAAGCTTCTCCCCAGAAACAAATTTGGGCTGGAGGAATGGTTTAGCAGTTAAGGCGTTTGCCTGCAAAGCCAAAGGACCCAGGTTCGATCCCCAGGACCCATGTTATCCAGATGCACAAGGGGGCACATGCGTCTGGAGTTCATTTGCAGTGGCTGGAGGCCCCTAGCTTTCCCATTCTCTCTCTCTCTCTCTCTCTCCCCCTCCCTCTTTCTCTGTTAAATAAATAAATAAATAAATAATAACTTTAATTTAATTTAAAAGAAAAAAGAAAAATGGGCGTGGTGGTGCACGCCTTAGATCCCAGAACTCGGGAGGCAGACGTAGGAGGATCGCCGTGAGTTTGAGGCCACCCTGAGACTACATAGTAAATTCCAGGTCTGCCTGGACTAGACTAGAGTGAGACCCTACCTTGAAAAAACAAAAAAGCAAAAAAAGAACTCATGCAACACTTGGCACTCAAACAAGGACACCAACAAAACTAAAGATGAGTTCTAAAGGAGTGATTTGCATGGCCCTTGCTTTGTATGCAGTCCACTGTGTGCGCGTGGCTCATCCACAGAGGAAATCCCAGGGTCGGGAAGGCTAGCCCTCCCCCGTCGAGTAGGGTGGTCTGCTTTCTTGCCATGGTGACTGCTGCATAAGCCCTGCTAGGGGTAGTGATAGGCCTGGCCCTCTGGAGGTGAAGTTGCATGGGACGAATCCCAGTGTGGCAGTCTCCCACTAAATTATCTGTGGGGTTAGCCTGCCTGCTTCACCAGTGAGATCCTCCACGTGAATACATGGATGTCCTAAAAACTGATAATCTAAGGCAAATATTAAAGTTCTTGAGAGTAGCACACAAGGGTCAAGAGTGTTGGGAAGCTGACGTGGAGGCCATTGCTAAAGTGTAAAATGATATGCGATGTGCAGCTGAGGCAGAGGTGGCTACCCAGAACGAACCTGTCTGTATAAAAGAAGAGTTACAATGGGAAAAGGGTATGTGGCTAGCATCCTCTGTGTTGGTTTCTGATTTAGCCAGGAAATTAGATTAAAAGTAGGGTGTGGGCTAGAGAGATGGCTTAGTGGTTAAGGAACTTGCCTGCAAAGCCTAAGGACCCAGGGTTGATTTCCCAGTTCTCACATAAGCCAGATGCACAAGGTGGTACGTGTGTCTGGAGTTTGTTAGCAGTGGCTAGAGGTCCTGGTGTGCCCATCATCCCCACCCCCCCACTCTCTCAAATAAATATAAATATAAAGGAGGGTGAGATGGAGGTGTTGGATTGCTGTTTCTTTTAGGGGAAAGAGTGAAATTAGATCACTGTTACAGAACCCTCCTGGGATCGTGAAACTTGGAACCCATGGGAAGAGTCAGACAATGAGGAGGGAGAACATGAAATAGAAGTAGGAACCAGGCTAGAGAGATGACTTAGTGGTTAAGGTGCTTGCCTGCAAAGCCAAAGGACCCAGGTTTGATTCTCCAGGACCCACATAAGGCAGATGCACAAGATAGTGCATGTGTCTGGAGTACATTTTCAGTGGCTAGAGGCCCTGGCACACCCATTCTCTCTACCTGCATCTTTTGCGCTCTCTCTCTCTCTCTCTCTCTCTCTCTCTCTCAAATAAATAATTTTTTTAAAATGCAAAAAAAAAAAAAAAAAAAGAAATAGAAGTGAGAATAGATACATGCCAGGTCTGATCTCTACTGCAAAGGAAGGAAAAAAATCCATACTCCAGCATGCAGATGGGGACCTTAGTAATGGTCCAGTGAAACTGGGCGTGGTGGCACATGCCTTTAATCCCAGCACTCATGAGGCAGAGGTAGGAGGATCACTGTGAGCTCAAGGCCACCCTGAGACTACATAGTGAATGCCAGGTCAGCTTTGGCTAGAGTGAGACCCTACCTTGAGAAACCAAAATAATAAATTATTATTATTATTATTATTATTATTATTATTATTATTAATGGCCATGTGTGAGAGATTATGATGACTAGGGAGTATTCCGCACCCAAGCTGCAATGAAAGAGCCTCTCACAACCTGATTTGTGAGGCTGTGGGATATGGGTGACCATGGAATCAGCCTGGGTGCCGCAGAAGCAAAGAAATGTAGTGATATGATGACCCATTCTCTCTGGAGGCAAATGATACATAATTTGAAACAATTTTGAGGAATCAATTCCTCATGGACCTTATAGGAGCTATTGGGGACCCTTGGGTACCACCATCATAAATTACATAAAGATTAGGGATTGAAGAGCAATAAAAGGGTAGCAGGTGGTACTAAGAGAGCTGGGCATGTGAGAGGCAGTGTTTGATGCATACTTCGTGGGGCCAAATAGGACTGTGTTTACCAGAGAGTTTGTTAAAGGCTCTTGCTTACAAAACCTGCTGGTCCAGCTTTGATTCCCCAGTTATCCACATAAAGCCAGATACACAAAGTGACACATGTACCTGGCATTTATATGCAGTATCAATAGGCCCTGGTGTGTCCATATTCATTCTCTCTCTCTCTCCTTCCCTCTCTCTCTGTCTTTATCTCTCTCTCTCTCTCTCTCCCTCACAAATAAATAAAAAATTTTGGGGGGGTGGCTGGAGAGATGGCTTAGCATTTAAGGTGCTTACCTGCAAAGCCTAAGATCCTAGGTTAAATTCCTCAATACCCACATAAATCAAATGCACAAGGTGGCACATGTGCCTGGAATTTGTTTGCAGTGGCTAGTGGCCCTGGAATGTCCATTCTCCTTCTACTAAAAGAGATAATTTTGCTGGGCATAGTAAGTTTGGGTTGGCAGCGGTGATCTTTTAATACTTGAAATATGACATTCCAAGCTAGTTTGGACTTTCCAATGAAAAATGAGCTATTATTCTGATGGACCTGAATTTATGTGTGACTTGATGTTTCTTTCTTTTTGTTTATTTATGAGAGAGAGAGAGAGAGAGAGAGAGAGAGAGAGATACAGAAATAAGCTAGTAGAGCACCTTTAACTACTGAGCCATCTCCCCAGGCCTATATTGTTTGGTTTTAAATTGTCAGTTCTAGGCCAGGCATAGTGGCTCATGCCTTTAATCCCAGAATTTGGAGGCTGAGGTAGGAGGATGGCCATCAAGAGTTCAAGGCCAGCCTTAAGCTACAGAGTGAGTTCCAAGTCAGCCTGAGCTAGAGTGAGACCCTGCCTCAGAAAAATAACCAACCAAACAAACATCTGTATTTCTTCTTTTGAGAATTCTCTATTCAGTTCCATAGCCCATTTTTCATTGAGTTGTTTGATTTCTTATTGTTTAGTTTTTTGAGTTCTTTGTATATCCTATATATTAATCCTCTGTTAGATGTATAGCTGGCAAAGATTTTCTCCCATTCTGTAGGTTGCTTCTTTGCTCTATTCACAGTGTTCTGTGTTGAACAAAAGCTCTGTAGTTTCATGAGGTCCCAGCAGTTGATCTGTGGTTTTATTTCCTGAGCAACTGGGGTTATATTCAGAAAGTCTTTGCCCAGACCAATATGTTGAAGAGTTTCCCCTATTTTTTCCTCTAGCAATTTGAGAGTTTCTGGTCTGATATTAAGGTCTTTGATCCATTTGGACTTAATTCTTGTGCATGGAGAGAAATAAGGATCTATTTTCATCCTTCTACAGATACATATCCAGTTTTCCCAGCACCATTTGCTGAAGAGGCTGTCTTTTCTCCAATGAGTATTTTTGGCATTTTTTGTCAAAGATTAGGTGGCTGTACCTACCTGGACTTACATCTGGATCCTCTATTCTGTTCCATTTATCTACATGTCTGTTTTTGTGCCAGTACCATGCTGTTTTTGTTACTATGGCTCTGTAATATAAGTTAAAATCAGGTATGGTGATACCACCAGCCTTATTTTTGTTGCTCAAATTTGTTTTATATATTTGAGAGGTTTTGTGTGTGTGTGTGTGTGTGTGTGTGTGTGTGTGCTTCCAAATGAATTTTTGGATTGCTTTTTCTATTTCCATGAAGAATACCTTTAGAATTTTGGTGGGGATTGCATCTTCCAATCCAAGAACAAGTGATGTCTTTCCATTTCCTAGTGTCTTCTGCAATTTCTCGCTTGAGTGTTTTACGGTTTTCGTTGTAGAGATCCACAAAAGTAACCCTAGGTGTAGGGTTTCCCTGCTATGAGAGTATTCTAGTAGGCTGGGTGGAACAAAACACAGGCAAATTCTAAAATTTAACTAAACAATATACGCATTCAATGAAAAACAGCATAGAATATTTCTGCAAGAGTATTATGACAAACAGATCCTCTAAGAAAGTCACAGTCCTCAAGGATGTGTGTTGCCCACATCCTTAATCCTGTTAACTGGGAGGCTGAGGGTTCCAAGGTCAACTTGTGACCTAGTGAGACCCTTCCCCAATGAACAACCAAAGAGGAGACAAAGACACTATATATCAGGAAGCAACAAATGATAACCCCAAAACATAGCTTATTTAAGAATGGCAAATCCAACCAACCATCCATCAGATTTTACATATAATTTAACCTGACATGGAAGGTGCAATTAGCACATCCAGTGCAAGCCTATATACCAGGCTTATTTGGCGGATGCTAACCTGGTGTAATCCCAATTACCTTTTGGGATGGCTTTGGTTTCAATTATGCATGCCTGCTTGGGTCTCTGCTGCACTGTAGTCTCAGGTAGGCTGGCTGGGTTGGTGAGCCACCATTCTGATCGCCTGTGCCAAGTGCTGTATAGGTGAACTCCCTTCCACAGGTATCTGGTGCTTGCTGGTGCTTGCACTGATGGTGCGGGGAGGGGAGGCTGTGGATGGTGGCTGAAGTTCTCCTGCTGGTCCTTGTGATCCTCTTCCTCATGAGCCATTCCACTGGTCACTGCCATCCTCCCTTCACATTTCTTGAGTTTGCAAGAAGGCTGGTATGAGTGAAAAATCCCCTCACCTGGCTCTTCGTGTGGCTCAGGCCAAGCTTGGCAGCTGCGGCCACACAGACCTGGTGCCACCACTGCTGGAGCCATTTCTGCCTGCTTCTATGGTCTCTAGACTCTCTGGATCTCTCCTACTTCTCTGCCATGGTTGATGATTTCTCCTGCACCTTCACTTTTTAGTAGAAGATTGTATTTTGCTGGGTTTTTTTTCTTTCTTTCTTAATTTCTTTTCTTTTTTTTATTTTTTCTTTTTCTCCCCAAGGCTGCTTTGGCATGGTTCCTATGCCACCATATTAAGTGGAAGTTGCAAGCAAGTGCCTTTAACTGCTGATCCAACTCCCCAGCCCAGTCTGTTACTTTTAAATCCAACTTTGCTCAAGTTTTCAGGACCTGGGCAGAATGCAGCCTGTTTCTTTGCCAGAATATCATGTGAATTGCCTCTAGCCTTATTCTTGATAAAGTCTTTTTTCCCTCTGAAACCTCATCAGCCAAGGCTTCATTTTCTGCACCTCTCTCTACACTGTCTTCCAGTCTCTCACAAGAATGGCCTATTAAGTTCTGCAAGGCTTCTCTACTCCAGAGTTCCAAATCCTTCCATGATCCTCCCATAAGCCAGTTTCAAAAACTAAGGAACCCATGGTCAGTTTTATCATAGTAACAGCCCCATTTCTTGATACCAATTTTCTTTTCTTTCTTTATTGTTTGTTTTTTTTTTGTTTGTTTGTTTGTTTGTTTCACAAGGTAGGCTCTTGCTATACCCCAGGTTGATCTGGACTTCACTGTGTAGTCTCAGGGTGGCCTCAAACTCACAGCAATCCTCCTACCTCTGCCTCTCAAGTGCTGGGATTGAAGGCGGGTATCAATGCCTTGCTTTTGATACCAATTTTCTATATCAGTTGCCTTCTCATTGCTGAGACAAAATACCTGACAAGAAGCAGCTTGTGCAAGGAAAGGGTGTAGTTTGGATTACAGTTTCACGGGGGGGGGGGGGGGGGGCATCCATCATGGTGGGGAAAGCATGGCAGGAACAGACAGCCGGCATCACACTTTCACATCAGCAGAGAAGACGAACACCAAGCAGGGCTGGGCCATAACCCTTCAAGGCCCACTCCCAGTGACAAACTTCCTCCAACAAGGCTTCACCTCCTAAAGGTTCCATAAACTTCCCAAACATTGCCACCAGCTGGGGATAAAGCATAGAAACCCATGCATCTACGGCAGACATTCTATATCCAAACCACCACATATAGCCATTTCTGCTCTTTAAAAAGATTAAAGTTTGGGGGCTGGAGAGATGGCTTAGCGGTTAAGGCACTTGCCTGCAAAGCCAAAGGACACAGGTTTGATTCCTCAGGACCTACATAAAGCCAACTGCACAAAGTGGCGCATGCGTCTGGAGTTCGTTTGTATTGGCCACAGGCTTTGGTGCACCCATTCTCTCTATCTGTCTCTATCTCTCTCTCTCTTTCTCAAATAAATAAATAAAAATAAGATATTTTTTTAAAGATTAAAGTTTGCATTATATACATTTTCCTGTCCTTTTTTAAAAAAAATTTTTTCAATATAGGGTCTCACTCTAGCTGAACCTGACCTGGAACTCACTCTGTAGTCTCAGGGTGGCCTTGAGAACTCATAGTGATCCTCCTACCTCTGCCTCCTGAGTGTTTGGATTAAAGGCATGGGCCATCATGCCCGTTTGTGTGTTTTTTTTTTTTTTTTTCTTTTTTGAGATTGGGTCACATAATATAGCTCAGGTTGGCGTTAAACTAATGATCTTCCTGCTTCTGCCTTCTAAGTGCTGGGATTCCAGGCATGTGCCACAGTGCTCCACTAGATAGTGTTTTTTCCATTCAGCCAATTTGTCCTGTTTTGTTTGTTTGTTTTTTGTTTTTCAAGGTAGGGTATCACTGTAGCTCAGGCTGACCTGGAATTCATTATGTAGTCTCAGGGTGGCCTCGAACTCATAGCAATCCTCCTACCTCTGCCTCCCAAATGCTGGGATTAAAGGCATGTTACACCATGCCTGGCTTTTTTTTTTTTTTTTTTTTTTTTGAGAACAGGATCCAGCTACACAGTGTTCAAGCTGATCTCCAACTCCTGGGCTCAAATGAATGATACCTCTTGCATCAGCCCATTGAGGGCTGGGATTAAAGTCATGTGCCACTGCACTCAGCTATCTTTTCATATATATACATATATATACATATATATACATATATATATATATATATATATGTTTTTTTTAATTTTATTTTTGTTTATTTATTTGAGAGCGACAGACAGAGAAAGAGGCAGAGAGAGAAAGAGAGAATGGGCATGCCAGGGCTTCCAGCCACTGCAAACGAACTCCAGACGCGTGTGCCCCCTTATGCATCTGGCTAACGTGGGTCTTGGGGAATTGAGCCTCAAACTGGGGTCCTTAGGCTTCACAGGCAAGGGCTTAACCGGTAAGCCATCCCTCCAGCCATATAAATATATATATATATATATATATATATATATATATATATATATATATATATACGTGTGTGTGTGTGTGTGTGTGTGTGTGTGTGTGTTAAAGAGGCCATTTCTTAAGTATTTTATTTATTTACTTATTTAAGAGACAGAATGGGCACGCCAGAGCATCCAGCCACTGCAAATGAACTCCAGACACATGCATCCCCTTGTGCATCTGGCTAATGTGGATCCTGGGGAATCAAACCTGGGTCCTTTGGTTCTGCAGGCAAACTCCTTAACCACTGAGCAATCCCTCCAGCCCTCTCTTTTCCTTTTTAAAGGTAGGGTCTTGCGCTAACTCAGGCTGATCTAGAATTCATTATGTAGTCTCAGAATGGCCTCACAGTGATCCTCCTACCTCTGCCTCCTGAGTGCTGGGATTGAAGGTCTATGCCACTATGCCTGGTGACAATCTATCTTTTAATTGGCATATAAATAAATAAAAATAGAAACTTTTTAAAAGGGGGACTGGAGAGACTGCTCCGTGGTTAAGGCACTTGCTTGCAAAGCCTGGTGGCCTGGGTTCAGTTCCCCAGTACACACATAAATCCATATGCACAAAGTGGCAAATGTGACTGGAGTTCATATGCAGCAGCAAGAGGATCTGTGGTACCCATTTTCATTCTCTCTCTCCTTGCAAATAAATAAATTTTTAAAAAAATTGAAAGCTGGGTGTGGTGGTGTACGCCTTTAATCCCAGCACTCAGAAGGCCGAGGTAGGAGGATTGCCGTGAGATTGAGGCCACCCTGAGACTACATAGTGAATTCCAGGTCAGCCTGGGCTAGAGTGAGACCCTACCTCAAAAAAAACAAAAAATTAATTAATTAAAAGGGGAAATCTAGAGATGTAGCTCCCTTGGTAGAGTGCTTGACTAGCATGTACAAAGCTGGGGCTTGAACCCCAACACTGCATAAAGTGGGCATGCTAGTACACACCTGTAATCCAAGCATTCAGAAGGTATAAGCAAAAGAATCAGAAGGTCAAGATCATCCTTTACTACATCAAGAGTTCTGGGCTTGCCGGGCGTGGTGGCACACGCCTTTAATCCCTGTACTCTGGAGGCACAGGTCAGAGAATCACCATGAGTTTGAGGCCACTCTGAGACTACTTAGTGGATTCCCGGTCAGCCTGAGCTAGAGTGAGACCCTACCTCAAAAAACAGAAAAAAAAAAAAGGGAAGTTCCAGGCTGGTCTAGGCTACATGAAACCCTTCTCAAAAAGTAAACAAAAGCTGGGTACGTTGGCACATGCCTTTAATCCAGCACTCTGGAAGCAGAGGTAGGAAGATTGCCATGAGTTCAAGGCCACCCTGAAACCACATAATGAATTCCAGGTCAGCCTGGACTAGAGTGAGACCATATCTCGAAAAACCAAAAACAAAAACAAAAAAAGTAAATAAGCCAGACATGGTGGCATACACCTTTAATCCCAGCACTCAGGAGGCAGAAGTAGGAGGATCACCCTGAGTTTAAGACCACTCTGAGACTACACAGTGAATTCCAGGTTAGACTGGGCTAGAGTGAAACCCTACCTTGAAAAAAAAAAGTAAATAAATAAAAATAGGGCTGTCTGGGCATGGTGGCACATGTCTTTAATCCCAGCACTCAGGAGGCAGAGGTAAGAGGATCACCATGAGTTCAAGGTCACCCTAAGACTACATAGTGGATTCCAGGTCAGCCTGTGCTAGAGCAAGACCCTACCTCAAAAAATAAAATGAAATAAAATAAAATAGGGCTGAAGAGCTGACTCAGCGGTTAGGTGCATAAGAGCCTGAAGGAGCCCAAGACTGCCCTGAGTGTAAATCTCCAGGGATGGAGGGATGGCTTAGTGGATAAGGCATTTGGCAAGTTGGGCAAGACCAGGCCAAAGAGCTATGGAGCAGTTCACATAAACAAAAAATTAAATGAAGAAAATGACAGGGCTGAAGAGATGGCCCTTGCCTGTGAAGCCTAAGGACCCATGTTCAACTCTCCAGATCCCACATAAGCCAGACGCACAAGATGATACAAGTGTTCAAGGTCGCATATGCACACAAGGTGGCGCAAGAATCTGGAGTTCAATTATAGTGGCTGAGGCCCTGGCATGCCAATTCTCTCTCTCTCTCTCATAAAAAAATTACCAAAAAAATGATAAAACCCAAATTATTTGAGGATGTTTTGTACTGAAAACACTCCAAAATGGGTCTTATACGTTGTCATTTGCACCATATTGCAGACCTAATTGCTGATGGAGTTAAAACTGTAAAAGGTGCCGCCTTCTGTCCTGACAGCAGCATGTAGGAGCTGGGTACTGGCATGCTCACATATTTACTTGTTTACACATTTCCTGCCTACAATCACACCTGACCCAGGTATCCACTTTACACACTTACACACTCCCATTTACATCTTTCCCCATTTACACACCAAACACGTGACTTCTCACCCTTGTACCTTCTACGTGCTTCCCTTCTCACATGCGTGCACAACTACACACTTACTTCTTTACCTGCCAACTTAGTACAAACTCACCTGTCACCTGCTTAGTAAATTACATGTGGATTTTCTTTGTTTTTATAATTTATTTTTATCTTATTCATTTATTTGAAAGAGACAGAGAGAGAAAGAGGTAGATAGAAAGAGAAAGAATGGGCATGCCAGGGCCTCTAGCCACTGCAAACAAATTCCAGATGCATGTGCCACCATGCGTCTGGTTTATATGGGTACTGAGGAATCGAACCTGGGTCCTTAGGCTTCATAAGCAAGTGACTTAACCACTAAGCCATCTCTCCAGCCCATGTTGTTGTTATTGTTGAGGCAGATCACATGTAGCCCAAACTGGCCTTCAACTTATTAGGTAACTAAGGATGGCCTTGAACTTCTGCTCCTCCTCCTCCTCTTCCTGAGTGCTGGGCCTACAAGAGTGTGCCACCACACCCTAGGCTTCAAGTGTACTAAGGGGAACTCTATTAACTGGGCTATATCCTCAGTCCTATTTTTCAATTTTTTTAATGTGGGTACTGGGGTTGAACTCGGGTCCTCACACTTGCAAAGCAAGCATTTTATCAGCTGAGCTATTTCTATAGCCCCTTCCTATTTAAAGTTATTTATTTATTTGTTGGTTTTTCAAGGTAGGATCTCACTCTTGCCCAGGTTGGCCTGGAACTCCTCTATAGTTCCAGGCTGGCCTCGAACTTACAGCAATCCTCCTATCTCTGCCTCTGAGCGCTGGGGTTAAAGGTGTGCACCACCACGCCTGGCTGCATGCCCTACATTGTGCATCTTGCTTTATGTGGGTACTGAGGAATGGAGCCCTGCCCTCAGGCTTTGCAAGCAAGTGCCTTTAACCACTGAGCAATCTCTCCAGTCCCATTTATTTTATTTTGAGAAAAGGTCTTACCAGGTAGACCAAGCTGGCCTCAATTCATAATCTTCCTGCCTTGGTCTCCTGAGTGCTGGGATTGCAAGTATACGTGACCATACCCAGCTTCCATACACAATTGCCGCTGACACTTATTGACACAACTACACACTTCTATGGTTTACAAGTCTACACAGTTAGATGCTTACCCATGTGCACAGCTCCAGATTCTGGCCTGATGGGGTCCAAGCTGAAAAGAAAAACCTGGTGCAAGGAGAGAGGGTCTGGATTTCGGAGAAGGGTTCTTGACACAATCCCAACGATCAGATCCACTCTCATGCCCGCCTTCTGCCTCGTGCCAGGCTGTTCTGGCAAAAGCCCCTGTCCACACCTCTAACAGTTGCCAACATATTTCTTGTGGTCTGCACATTTTTGTGGGATATTCCCCTCCTCCGGCCCTCCCTTCGTCGCCATGTGTGTCACGTTGAAAGGAGAACAAGTTGCAGAACTTGTGCGCTCATGGCTGATGTGCGATGCTCTGCGTTTATTCTCTTTGCTAGCCGTTTTGGCAACTGGCCCGCGAGGCTTCACACGGCTCCATCTGGTGAGTCAGAGATGATTTTCAAAGTGGTGGGTGCTGGCTTCATGTGCAGGAATCCTCTCTCAAAAAAAAAAAAAACAAAAAAAAAACTGAGTTTGGTAGTGGAGGAAGACAAAGAGTTCTGAGTTCAGGTTCCCCAGTAGGTTCTCTTCCAAGCTGCACTCACGTTGCCTGTGCCTCAGTTACCCCATGTGAAAGGAAGTGCTTGGAAACATAAGGAGACAGGCACTGGGTTCGTCTGCTTCCACCCTTCATCCCTTGCTCCCAGCACAAAACACTCCCGCCACATTGGCTTCCAGACATTCACACATCACTAGACAAGTGGCATAAAAGCCACCGAGGGCTAGAGAGATAGCCTAGTGGTTAAGGCCTGCTAAACCTAAGGACCCAGATTTGATTCCCCAGTGTCCATGGAAACCACATGTACAAGGCGGCACATGTGTCTGGAGTTTTGTTTGCAGTAGCTGGAGGCCCTGGTGTGACCCCCCCTCTCTCCCACCCCTTGCAAAATAAATAACATATTTATAAAATGAAATCCAAATCTAGCCTCTTCTCTGGCCCATGAAGCCCTCAGTGATCTCATTCTCTCTCACCCCTTCTGCCCTTCCTCTGGCCTTGTCTTTGATATTCCTACCGCACTGCCCTTCGTTCTGTTCCGTAAACAGACCAAGTCTATCAGCCTCTCACTGTTATCACACGTGTTTCATTCTCGGATCATTTCTTCTTTTCTTTTGTATTTTTAGCAATACTGGGGACCAAATCTTTGATCAATTTATTTTTCTTCTCTTCTTCCTTTTTATTGTATTTACTCCGCTTCTCCCCAGAGAACACACAGTCATAAGATGAGCGATTTCTCTTTAGTCTAGGTCAGCAGATCTTAACCAGGGTTGATTTTAACCCACAGGGGACATTTGGTAATGTCTGGAGACATTTGGGGCTGTCACGGCTAGAGAGGTGTTACTGGAATCCAGCTAGGAGAGGTCAGGGATACTGTAAAGCTCAGGCTACCACAAAGATTTATCCAGGCCCGAATGACAATAGTGACATGATAGAGCAACCCTAACCTAGCCTGTCGCCAGACAAATTATATGCAGGTCTAGTGCAAACATTTTTGTGGCATGAACGAATGAAATGTTTGAATTAAATATCAGATTTAGTTTTAAAGCCTGAAAGATCCTAAGAGAGCAATTATACCTCAAGTTTTCACACTGTAACTCTGGAAGCCTCAGGCTCTGCGGCAGAATTCTGCATTCCACAAAGAATTCCCAGCTAGATGCTAAAGATATAAACTCTGGGACTAGGATCTGTTTTATATAGCAGTGAGGTCCTCGTCAAATTGTCTGACAAGCCTACTGAAAAAAAAAAAAAAAAAAAGAGGAAGGGAGGGAGGGAAAAGGAAAGGAAGGAGGGAGGAAGCAAAGAAAGGATAAAAGAGGAAAGTATTATTCTAAATTAGATTTGTAAATTCCATCGTGCCGGCAGCCGAGGCCCAGAAAAATCCAAGGGCCCCTAATGTCAGAGAGCCAGGCCTGAGTCCCCTGCGTACCCATTTGACCTTGGTCACAGACCAGCCATGGCTCTGGGGTTCGCCAAAGACAAAACTTAGAAGCAAGATGATGTGGTATAAGGTGCTTGCAGCTCGATTCCAGAGCCAAGCCTGAGTAGTTGCCATCGAACCCTGCCTCTGACCAGCTGTGTGTCCCTGGAAAGCTACTTAACCTCCCTGATTTTCAGATTCCCCTAAGGATCTGTAAAATGGAGATAATAATAGTACAGACCTCACAGGGTTGTGATGCAAATTGAAAGAGTTAGTATGTGAAAAATGTTTGGAACAGTGTCGGGTGCATAGTGAGTGCTATATATAGGGTGACCATTTCAAACCAGTTTGCCTAGATCCCCATTAGTATTAGACTAAAAACCCTCAATCTGCAAGGGAAGACAAGCGGCCACTTTGTCTATATTTGTAGTGGATTTTTATTTATTTATTTTTACAAGATAGGGTTTCACTCTAGCTCAGGCTGACCTGGAGTTCACTATGTAGTCTCAGAATGGCCTCAAACTCACGGCGATCCTCCTACTTCTGCCTCCCTAGTGCTGGAATTAAAGGCGTGTGCCACCACACCTGGCTTGTATTGGATTTTTCTAAAAGTCGCTTGGCCTGGGAATGTAGCTAAAATGGTAGAGCCCTTGTACAATATGCATGAGGCCCTAAATTCCATCCCCAAGGCAGCAACACACACACGCAGGTCATTACTGTCAATAATCATCTGAGCCGGGCGTGGTGGTGCACGCCTTTAATCCCAGCACTCGGGAGGCAGAGGTAGGAAGATCACTGCGAGTTCGAGGCCACCCTGAGGCTACAAAGTGTGTTCCAGGTCAGCTTGGGCTGTGAGACACTACCACACACACATCATCAGTTTTCACAAGGGAAATGTTACTGACAAATTAATGAGACTGATGAATAGCAGGGGCCATCTTTACTTTCTAATAGTGAAGTAAATGTAGCTGTTGGTCATTTCTACCCATTCATGGAAAGAGGCACACAGCATCTCTATTTGGAAAATACTTTCAGTGGTTGTTTGTTTTAGATGATCTCATACAACAGAAGTCTTGTTTCTTTTTTCAAAAAGCATTCATTTCAAATCCTTCCCTGCTGTGGACTAAATTTTTCCCTATAACAGAATCTTAGAGCTCAAAAGAAAATATAGTCAACCTTCTGTATCTCTGGGTCCCCCACCTAAGGGCTTCACTAACCTCACTCAGATCAAAAGTATTTGGAGAAGCCAGGCACGGTGGCGCACACCTTTAAGCCCAGCACTCAGGAGGCAGTGGTAGGATTGCCATGAGTTTGAGGTCACTCTGAACCTATATAGTGAATTCCAGGTCAGCCTGGGCTAGAGCGAGACCCTACCTTGAAAACCAAACAAAAATGTATTTGGAAAAGCCAGGTTTGATGGTGGGTTCTTTAATCCCAGTAGGAGGATCGCTGTGAGTTCAAGGCCAGCCTAAAACTACAGAGTGAGTTCCAGGTCAGCCTGGGCTAAAGTAAGACCCTACCTCAAAAAAAAAAAAAAAGCAACAACAGAAAATATTTGAAGGAGATCAGAAGTTCTCACTGGTAAAGCACTTGGCTAGCTTACATGAGGCCCTGGGTTTGGTCTCAAGCACCAAAAAGGGAAGGAGGAAGAGAGGAAGGGAATATTTGTGGGGAGGAGAGAATATTACATCTGTACTGAACCTGTACAGAGTTTATTCTTGTCTTAGTCTCTAAACAATATGGTCTGACTATTTCCATAGCATTTGCATTATATTGGGTGCTCTATAAGTCATTTAGAGACGGTTGCCAGTATACAGGAAGATGTGCGCAGGTAATATGCAAATAGTGTCCTGCTTTACATAACAGTCTTGATCACCCATACATTTTGGTATCCATGTTGGTAGGGATCCTGGAAGTCCCCCAAGGATACAAGGGACAACTATATTTAGTCCAATCATGCCATTTTCCAGTTGGGAAAACAGGCCTGTTAAGTTTCCTGATGCTACACACTAATAAAGATGGCCCTGGGACTCAGGCCCAGGGCTCGGACTCAAGACCAACGGGTCTTTCAGCAGTTTTCAAATGGGTTGCAAGGGATCCCCACCCTCCTCCTCTTCTCACAACCTTTCTGCACACTGATCTGCAATTTCAGCAACGTCTGCAAAACAGCTTCACTGTGGAAAAAGTTTTTTTTTTTGAAAACCACTCACATCACAAGATTTACATATTTTCTTCCCTGGAAAATTTTCTCACATGAAGAAAACTTAACTTTTTCTTACAACCCTTATTCCCCTTATTAGACTTGTACATGTTCTGGAAAAAAAAAAAAAATGAAGCATGGGCCCTTTAAAAGCCAGCCATCAAATTGAAAGGCCCATTCACTCACAAGAACAAGCTGGGTGACTCAGGACTTCAGTAACCACTGGCAGATATGTAAGTTCCTGCTCATTGCATAGGAAAGTGTCACTTTAAAAAATGCTACCATTTGAGGACATTTGATAAAAGCCCAAAGAGAGTTGAGGTACTCCTCCCCTTCCCTGAGCACCCGCAAGGTGAACAATCCTCAGGGAAGCTGGATGGAGGGGTCAAAGGGCAGGGAACCATCTATCTAGAGCCGGAGTCCAGGATGGTGGAGGGGGCCACTGCTGAGCAACTCAGGCCCTTCCCCACGTCTGATTTTAAGCTGAAACAGACAAAATCCCAAGCCAAGAAAACATCCTGAGTTGACCCTCAAGGAGGAGAAAAACATAAAAATGCAACAGTTATTTATTTATTTGTTGATTTTTCAAGGTAGGATCTCACTCTTGCCCAGGTTGGCCTGGAACTCCTCTATAGTTCCAGGCTGGCCTCGAACTTACAGCAATCCTCCTATCTCTGCCTCTGAGCGCTGGGGTTAAAGGTGTGCACCACCATGCCTGGCTGCATGCCCTACATTGTGCATCTTGCTTTATGTGGGTACTGAGGAATGGAGCCCTGCCCTCAGGCTTTGCAAGCAAGTGCCTTTAACCACTGAGCAATCTCTCCAGCCCCATTTATTTTATTTTGAGAAAAGGTCTTACCAGGTAGACCAAGCTGGCCTCAATTCATAATCTTCCTGCCTTGGTCTCCTGAGTGCTGGGATTGCAAGTATACGTGACCATACCCAGCTTCCATACACAATTGCCGCTGACACTTATTGACACAACTACACACTTCTATGGTTTACAAGTCTACACAGTTAGATGCTTACCCATGTACACAGCTCCAGATTCTGGCCTGATGGGGTCCGAGCTGAAAAGAAAAACCTGGTGCAAGGAGAGAGGGTCTGGATTTTGGAGAAGGGTTCTTGACACAATCCCAACGATCAGATCCACTCTCATGCCCGCCTTCTGCCTCGTGCCAGGCTGTTCTGGCAAAAGCCCCTGTCCACACCTCTAACAGTTGCCAACATATTTCTTGTGGTCTGCACATTTTTGTGGGATATTCCCCTCCTCCGGCCCTCCCTTCGTCGCCATGTGTGTCACGTTGAAAGGAGAACAAGTTGCAGAACTTGTGCGCTCATGGCTGATGTGCGATGCTCTGCGTTTATTCTCTTTGCTAGCCGTTTTGGCAACTGGCCCACGAGGCTTCACACGGCTCCATCTGGTGAGTCAGAGATGATTTTCAAAGTGGTGGGTGCTGGCTTCATGTGCAGGAATCCTCTCTCAAAAAAAAAAAAAAAAAAAAAAACTGAGTTTGGTAGTGGAGGAAGACAAAGAGTTCTGAGTTCAGGTTCCCCAGTAGGTTCTCTTCCAAGCTGCACTCACGTTGCCTGTGCCTCAGTTACCCCATGTGAAAGGAAGTGCTTGGAAACATAAGGAGACAGGCACTGGGTTCGTCTGCTTCCACCCTTCATCCCTTGCTCCCAGCACAAAACACTCTTGCCACATTGGCTTCCAAACAGACATTCACACGTCACTAGACAAGTGGCATAAAAGCCACCAAGGGCTAGAGAGATAGCCTAGTGGTTAAGGCCTGCTAAACCTAAGGACCCAGATTTGATTCCCCAGTGTCCATGGAAACCACATGTACAAGGAGGCACATGTATCTGGAGTTTTGTTTGCAGTAGCTGGAGGCCCTAGTGTGACCCCCCCACACCCCTTGCAAAATAAATAACATATTTATAAAATGAAATCCAAATCTAGCCTCTTCTCTGGCCCATGAAGCCCTCAGTGATCTCATTCTCTCTCACCCCTTCTGCCCTTCCTCTGGCCTTGTCTTTGATATTCCTACCGCACTGCCCTTCGTTCTGTTCCGTAAACAGACCAAGTCTATCAGCCTCTCACTGTTATCACACGTGTTTCATTCTCGGATCATTTCTTCTTTTCTTTTGTATTTTTAGCAATACCGGGGACCAAATCTTTGATCAATTTCTTTTTCTTCTCTTCTTCCTTTTTATTGTATTTACTCCGCTTCTCCCCAGAGAACACACAGTCATAAGATGAGCGATTTCTCTTTAGTCTAGGTCAGCAGATCTTAACCAGGGTTGATTTTAACCCACAGGGGACATTTGGTAATGTCTGGAGACATTTGGGGCTGTCACGGCTAGAGAGGTGTTACTGGAATCCAGCTAGGAGAGGTCAGGGATACTGTAAAGCTCAGGCTACCACAAAGATTTATCCAGCCCCGAATGACAATAGTGACATGATAGAGCAACCCTAACCTAGCCTGTCGCCAGACAAATTATATGCAGGTCTAGTGCAAACATTTTTGTGGCATGAACGAATGAAATGTTTGAATTAAATATCAGATTTAGTTTTAAAGCCTGAAAGATCCTAAGAGAGCAATTATACCTCAAGTTTTCACACTGTAACTCTGGAAGCCTCAGGCTCTGCGGCAGAATTCTGCATTCCACAAAGAATTCCCAGCTAGATGCTAAAGATATAAACTCTGGGACTAGGATCTGTTTTATATAGCAGTGAGGTCCTCGTCAAATTGTCTGACAAGCCTACTGAAAAAAAAAAAAAAAAAGAGGAAGGGAGGGAGGGAAAAGGAAAGGAAGGAGGGAGGAAGCAAAGAAAGGATAAAAGAGGAAAGTATTATTCTAAATTAGATTTGTAAATTCCATCGTGCCGGCAGCCGAGGCCCAGAAAAATCCAAGGGCCACTAATGTCAGAGAGCCAGGCCTGAGTCCACTGCGTACCCATTTGACCTTGGTCACAGACCAGCCATGGCTCTGGGGTTCGCCAAAGACAAAACTTAGAAGTAAGATGATGTGGTATAAGGTGCTTGCAGCTCGATTCCAGAGCCAAGCCTGAGTAGTTGCCATCGAACCCTGCCTCTGACCAGCTGTGTGTCCCTGGAAAGCTACTTAACCTCCCTGATTTTCAGATTCCCCTAAGGATCTGTAAAATGGAGATAATAATAGTACAGACCTCACAGGGTTGTGATGCAAATTGAAAGAGTTAGTATGTGAAAAATGTTTGGAACAGTGTCGGGTGCATAGTGAGTGCTATATATAGGGTGACCATTTCAAACCAGTTTGCCTAGATCTCCATTAGTATTAGACTAAAAACCCTCAATCTGCAAGGGAGGACAGGCGGCCACTTTGTCTATATTTGTAGTAGATTTTTATTTATTTATTTTTACAAGATAGGGTTTCACTCTAGCTCAGGCTGACCTGGAGTTCACTATGTAGTCTCAGAGTGGCCTCAAACTCACCGCGATCCTCCTACTTCTGCCTCCCGAGTGCTGGAATTAAAGGCGTGTGCCACCACACCTGGCTTGTATTGGATTTTTCTAAAAGTCGCTTGGCCTGGGAATGTAGCTAAAATGGTAGAGCCCTTGTACAATATGCATGAGGCCCTAAATTCCATCACCAAGGCAGCAACACACACACGCAGGTCATTACTGTCAATAATCATCTGAGCCGGGCGTGGTGGTGCACGCCTTTAATCCCAGCACTCGGGAGGCAGAGGTAGGAAGATCACTGCAAGTTCAAGGCCACCCTGAGGCTACAAAGTGTGTTCCAGGTCAGCTTGGGCTATGAGACACTACCACACACACATCATCAGTTTTCACAAGGGAAATGTTACTGACAAATTAATGAGACTGATGAATAGCAGGGGCCATCTTTACTTTCTAATAGTGAAGTAAATGTAGCTGTTGGTCATTTCTACCCATTCATGGAAAGAGGCACACAGCATCTCTATTTGGAAAATACTTTCAGTGGTTGTTTGTTTTAGATGATCTCATACAACAGAAGTCTTGTTTCTTTTTTCAAAAAGCATTCATTTCAAATCCTTCCCTGCTGTGGACTAAATTTTTCCCTATAACAGAATCTTAGAGCTCAAAAGAAAATATAGTCAACCTTCTGTATCTCTGGGTCCCCCACCAAAGGACTTGACTAACCTCACTCAGATCAAAAGTATTTGGAGAAGCCAGGCACGGTGGCGCACACCTTTAAGCCCAGCACTCAGGAGGCAGTGGTAGGATTGCCATGAGTTTGTGGTCACTCTGAACCTATATAGTGAATTCTAGGTCAGCCTGGGCTAGAGCGAGACCCTACCTTGAAAACCAAACAAAAATGTATTTGGAAAAGCCAGGTTTGATGGTGGGTTCTTTAATCCCAGTAGGAGGATCGCTGTGAGTTCAAGGCCAGCCTAAAACTACAGAGTGAGTTCCAGGTCAGCCTGGGCTAAAGTAAGACCCTACCTCAAAAAAAAGCAACAACAGAAAATATTTGAAGGAGATCAGAAGTTCTCACTGGTAAAGCACTTGGCTAGCTTACATGAGGCCCTGGGTTTGGTCTCAAGCACCAAAAAGGGAAGGAGGAAGAGAGGAAGGGAATATTTGTGGGGAGGAGAGAATATTACATCTGTACTGAACCTGTACAGAGTTTATTCTTGTCTTAGTCTCTAAACAATATGGTCTGACTATTTCCATAGCATTTGCATTATATTGGGTGTTCTATAAGTCATTTAGAGACGGTTGCCAGTATACAGGAAGATGTGCGCAGGTAATATGCAAATAGTGTCCTGCTTTACATAACAGTCTTGATCACCCATACATTTTGGTATCCATGTTGGTAGGGATCCTGGAAGTCCCCCAAGGATACAAGGGACAACTATATTTAGTCCAATCATGCCATTTTCCAGTTGGGAAAACAGGCCTGTTAACTTTCCTGATTCTACACACTAATAAAGATGGCCCTGGGACTCAGGCCCATGGCTCGGACTCAAGACCAACGGGTCTTTCAGCAGTTTTCAAATGGGTTGCAAGGGATCCCCACCCTCCTCCTCTTCTCACAACCTTTCTGCACACTGATCTGCAATTTCAGCAACGTCTGCAAAACAGCTTCACTGTGGAAAAAGCTTTTTTTTTTTTTTGAAAACCACTCACATCACAAGATTTACATATTTTCTTCCCTGGAAAATTTTCTCACATGAAGAAAACTTAACTTTTTCTTACAACCCTTATTCCCCTTATTAGACTTGTACATGTTCTGGAAAAAAAAAAAAAAAAATGAAGCATGGGCCCTTTAAAAGCCAGCCATCAAATTGAAAGGCCCATTCACTCACAAGAACAAGCTGGGTGACTCAGGACTTCAGTAACCACTGGCAGATATGTAAGTTCCTGCTCATTGCATAGGAAAGTGTCACTTTAAAAAATGCTGCCATTTGAGGACATTTGATAAAAGCCCAAAGAGAGTTGAGGTACTCCTCCCCTTCCCTGAGCACCCACAAGGTGAACAATCCTCAGGGAAGCTGGATGGAGGGGTCAAAGGGCAGGGAACCATCTATCTAGAGCCGGAGTCCAGGATGGTGGAGGGGGCCACTGCTGAGCAACTCAGGCCCTTCCCCACGTCTGATTTTAAGCTGAAACAGACAAAATCCCAAGCCAAGAAAACATCCTGAGTTGACCCTCAAGGAGGAGAAAAACATAAAAATGCAACAGAGCAGAGCACAGCTGTTGTCCATGGCATCCTGAGCTCCCCCTCTGGTGGTCTGAGGCTTAAAGGAACAGCCAGGGGCAGGAGCTGATTCCCAGGAACCCAGGTGAAAGTTCAGACGTGAGCCTCGGGGGCCCTGAAGCCTATTCCCTGACAAACTGCAATCTTGAGCAATTCCCTCGCTGCTCCTAGCTTCTCTGAGCAGCCTTTCCTAACACTACTTACCTTATAGGGCTAGTGACGATGGAAGAGAGAGAAGTGCGTTCTGCTCCCTCAAGTGCTCCTCTGCCAGGCAAGAGCTGCAACAATTACTTGTTAGTTACTTACAAGGTGCTCACCTGGGGATTTGAGCTCTTGATTACAAGGAACTCTGCTCATGTCCAGAGTGAGTCAGCTTCCATCACTGTCCCCAGTGCCTTAGAATCCTCAATTTATAAGCAGAGGTTTATCTTGACTCATGAATTTATTTTATTTATTTATTTGAGAGAGAGAATGAGTGCCACTATATATAGCCACTATAAACGAACGCCAGACACGTGCCCCACCTTGTACATCTGGCTTACGTGGGTACTGGGGAATCGAACCTGGGTCCTTAGTCTTCGTAGGCAAGCGCCTTAACCACTAAGCCATCTCTCCAGCCTTTGACTCATAGTTTTGGAGGTCCTCCTCTATGGTCAGTTGGCCCTGTTGGTTTGGGTTTGTGACAGCCCATCGAGGCAGGAGCCAGGGTTGGAGCATAATCACTGGCCTCATGGCCAGGAAGGTAAAGAGAAAGAAAGGAAGGGGTTCCCCTTTGAGGACAATCTTCCCCCGTGGCCTGAGGACCTCCCACCAGGCCCTACCTCTCAGAGATTACACCACCTCCCGAAAGCATCATATGGCAGAGATCAAGTCTTTTTAACACATAGGTCTTGAGGAACATTACAGATCCAAACTGTACGGCGGCACTGGGGGATGTTCAGAGTAGGGCTGTCTCCACTGTTGGGAAACTACCTTTGGGTCAGAAGACATCTGGAAAGCTGTCTGTGTGGAGCATGCCTGTAATTCCAGTACATGGGAGGTAACGATAGGAAGATCAGGAATTCAAAGCCAGCCTTGGCTACATACTTGGAGCCAGCCTGAGCAACATGAGATCCTGTCTCAAGAAAGAATGGGGAGCTGGGCGTGGTGGCACACGCTTTGAATCCCAGCACTTGGGAGGCAGAGGAAGGAGGATCGCCATGAGTTTGAGGCCACCCCAAGACTACACAGTGAATTCCAGGTCAGCCTCAGCTAGAGTGAGACTGTACCTCAGGCAAAAAGAAAAAAAAAAAAAAGGAAAGAAAGAATGGGGGAGGGCTAGGGAGATGGCTCAACAGTTAAAGGTGCTTACTTGCAAAGTCTGAGGGCCAGGGTTCAGTTCCCCAGTACCCAAATACAGCCAGATGCACAAAGTGACACATGTGTCTGGAGTTTGTTTATAGTAGCAAGAGGCCCTGCATTTTTCTCTCTCAAACAAACAAACAAAAAAAAAAAAAATGTTTTTAAAGGAAGAATAACAGCCAGTCATGGTGGCACACACATTTAATCCCAGCACTTGGGAGACCCAAGGTAGGAGGATGGCCATGAGTTTGGGTCTACCCTGAGACTGCAGAGTGAATTTCAGGTTAGCCTGGGCTAGAGCAAGACACTACTCAGCATTGGGGGAAAAAATGGTTGATTTTATTGACACAGGGATCAAGCCTAAACTCCAGCTCTACCATTTCCTAGTTCTGTGACACCAGGCAAGTGAATTCATTGTCCCAGCCTCACTTCTCTCAGATGACAGGGATGTGACGTCATCTCCCATTTTATGCCCCTCCCCCCATAGTGAAGATGGGAGCCGGGCCTCGCACATGCCAGGCAAGGACTCCACCTCTGAGTTCTGTCCTCGGCACTACTTTCCCTTCTCTTTGGGAGTATTGACCCTACTGTTTTATGCATGCTAGGCCAGCACCTACCACTGGGCTACATCTCCAGCCCTTGGTGTGTTGAGATCGGGTCTCACTATGTAGCCCAGATGACCTCAAACTCACAATCCTCCTCCAGCCTCAGCCTCAGCCTCCCAAGTGTTGGAATGGCGTGGGCTACCATGCTCAGCTAAAACCCACTTTTTTTTTTTTTCCGAGGTGGAGTCTCGCTCTAGCCCAGGCTGACCTGGCATTCACTATGTAGTCTCAGGGTGGCCTTGAACTCATGGTGCTCCTCCTACCTCTGCCTCCCAAGTGCTGGGATTAAAGGTGTGCGACACCACACCCAACTTTTTTTTGTTTAATGAGAGCAAGTGAGAGAGAGAGAGAGAGAGAGAGAGAGAGAGAGAGAACTGGCATGCCTGGGCCTTAGCCACTGCAAGTGAACTCCAGATGCGTACACGTTCATCACCTTGTGCATCTGGCTTACGTGGGTTCTGGGGGATAGAACCTGGGTCCTTAGGCTTTGCAGGCAAATACCTTAACCACTAAGCCATCTAACCCTCAAATACATTGCTCTCTTAGAGGTCATGTCGCAAGGTCTTCTGCAAGATTCTCAAAGCTCTTTCATAGTTCCACCGGGGGAACAGCCAGCTTATACTAGCATACCCACAGCTCATTACCTTATCGGCCTGGAAGGAAGGACTCTTGTCTCTACTCCAGCTTCTTTCCCTTGTCTGGTTTCAGCCATCCTGGGAATGGCACCCCCTGGAGGCTTTTCTCGTACACTCCCTCTGAGATCATTGAGAAGAGATAACTTCATTAGGAATTCTCTCTTTCCCCATTCCCAGGCTTTAGAATAGGAAGCAAGACTGTCAGGCCCAATAAATACAAAACATCCGTACTCTGTCACCTGACTATCACTGCGCCTGACCACGTGCCCAACCATGCACGGGCAAGGAAGCTCACAGGGGCAGCGTTTGCGAGAGGGAAACTGTGGAAAGACACCAGAGTGCATCCTTCCAATGAAAGCCACCGTGGCAGCTTAGAAAATAGGCCTGGAGGCTGGGGATAGGGTTTAGTGGTTGGAGGCACTTGCTTGTAAAAGCTGCCAGCCTGGGTTCAGTTCCCCAGCACCGACATAAACCCAGACGTAAAAAGTGCAACAAGAAAAAAAAAAAAAAGTGCACCAAGGATTTGGCATTCATTTGCAATGGCAAGGGACCTTGACCTGCCCATGAACACACACACATACACACACACACACACACACACACACACACACGCATGCACGCAAATAAAAATATTTTTAAACCAGGCGTGGAGGCACACGCCTTTAATCCCAGCACTCGGGAGGCAGAGGTAGGTGGATCTCTATGAGTTTGAGGCCACCCTGAGACTCCATAGTGAATTCCAGATCAGCCTGGGCTACAGAGTGAGGCCCTACCCCAAAAAACCAAACAATAATAATAATATTTTTAAAGGGTTGAGATAGCAAAGAGAAATGAGACTGCACATGCCCACAGACTTGTAGGAGGATGTTTACAGTGGCGTGAGTCATAATAGCCCTATCTGGAAGTAATCCAGTGTCCATGAACTGCTAATTGGATAAGTAAAGCATGGCATATCTAAACCATAGAATAGCAGTTAACAAGAAAAACATGAACTACTGTGGGGCATGGTGGCACACGCCTTTAATCCCAGCACTCAGGAGGCAGCGGTAGGAGGATCGCTGTGAGTTCGAGGCCGCCCTGAGACTACAGAATGAATTCCAGGTCAGCCTGGGCTAGAGCGAGACCCTACCTCGAAAACAACAACAACAACAGAAATGAACAAACTACTAAGGTGGACATGGTTGTACACACCCATAGGCTCAGCTGCTCAGGAGACTGAGGCAGGAGGATCAACTGAGCCCAGACATTGGGGTTGACCTGGGCAACATAGCAAGACCTGGTACCCCCCCCAAAAGAGAACAAAATAAAAGAATTATTGATATATTTATGAACCTGCTGAGTGGCATGCTAATGAGAGAGATGTGCAGGCTGGGGAGATAGCTCAGTGGGGAAAGTGCTTGCCTTGTAAGCGTAAGTCCTGAGCTCAATCCACAGCACTCACACAAAACGCTGAGCATGGCTACATATGCCTGTAATTTCAGTAATGGGGAGACAGAAACTGGAGCTCACTGGCCAGTCTAGCCTAATTGGTGAGTTCCAGACCAACAGACAGACCCTGTCTCATAAAAGAAATGGAGCCAGGCCGTGTGGCGCACACCTTTAATCCCAGCACTCAGGAAGGTAGAGGTAGGAGGATCACCGTGAGTTCAAGGCCACCCTAAGACTACACAGTGAATTCCAAGTCAACCTGGGCTAGAGTGAGACCCTACCTCAAAAAAAATCAATAAATAATAAAAGTTTAAAAAAGAAAGAAATGGGGGCTGGAGAGATAGCTTAATAGTTAAGGCGTTTGTCAGCAAAGCCAAAGGACCCAGGTTGGATTCCCCAGTACCCACGTAAAGCCAGATGCACAAGGTGGCACGTGTGTCTGGAGTTTTGCAATGGCTAGAGGCCCTGGTGCACCCATTCTCTCTTTTCTTTCTCTCCCTCTATGACCGAAAATAAATAAATAAATTTTAAAAAATTATGGTGGAGAAATAGCTAGGCCATTAAGTGCACTTCCTGTGCAAACGTGAGGGCCTGAGGGGGTCAGAGACTGCCAGAGTTCGAATCTCTAAATCCCATGTAAACAATTGGTGGCCATGCACTCCTCTAACCCCAGTCCCACAGGGGAGCAGAGAATTGTCGGAGCCCTGCAAGCTCTGAAGTCAGTACCTAGACTCTGGCTCGAAGCAAGACCAGGCAGGAGAGCAACGGCTATGGGAACCTGATGCTGAACTCCGACCACCACAGGTGAGCAGCGCCCACCACAAGCACACATACGCGCGCATACATCACACCACACACACACCACGTTCTACACACAGAGAAGCAAAACAGAAGGTGCAAGGGCTAAGGATAATACCCCATAAGAACATAAGAACGTGTGTACGTGCACACACACCACATACATGCAAGAGAGATGCAACAGACTGCAAATTGTAGGATTACATTGACATGAGGAATCTAGAAAAATCAAGTCCATATGAAGACGGAAAACTCATCAGGAGTTTCAAAAGGCTGAGGTTGAGGAGGATTGACTCAAAAACAGCCATTGTTTGGGAAATAGAGTCTAAATGGGGCCGGGGAAATGGCTCAGCAGTTAAAGGCCGGGTTCAATTCCCCAGTATCCACGTAAAGCCGTAGCACAAAGTGGTGAATGTGTCTGGAGTTCCTTTGTAGCAGTGAGAGGCTCTGGAGCACCCATATGCTCTTCTTCTAAAGTAAATTAATTAAAACATTTTTTAATTTAATTTATTTATACAGAGAAGAGAGAGAGAGTTGTGTGTGTGTGTGCGTGCGCACGCATGTGCGTGCACGTGAGCCAGGGCCTCTAGCTACTGCAAACAAACTCCAGATGAGTGTACCACTGTGCATCTGGCCTTACATATGGTTACTGGGGAATTGAATCCAGGTCGTTAGGCTTTGCAGGCAAGTGGCTTAACCACTGAGCCATCTCTCCAGCCCTTAAAATATTTTTAAAAAAATTAAAAATAAGGGTAGAGGGCTGGAGAGATGGCTTAACAGTTAAGGCATTTCCCTGTGAAGCCTAAGAACCCTGGTTCCATTCTCCAGGTCCCACATAAGCCAGATGCACAAGGTGGTACATGCATCCAGAGTTCGTTTGAAGTGGCTAGAGACCCTGGCATACTCTCAACTCTCTCTCTCTCAAATATATGTATATATATATATATATATTTTTTTTTTTTTTCTTTTCTTTTCTTTGGTTTTTCGAGTTAGGATCTCACTCTAGCTCAGGCTGACCTGGAATTCACTGTGGAGTCTCAGGGTGGCCTTGAACTCACGGCAATCCTCCTACCTCTGCCTCCTGAGTGCTGGGATTAAAGGCATGTGCCACCATGCCCAGCCACACCCAGCTTTTTAAAAATAACTTTATTTATTAGAGAAAGAGGGAGAGTATAGGCACAAAAGCACCTCCAGATGCACAAGGTGGCGCGTGCATCTAGAGTTCGTTTGCAATGGCTAGAGGCCCTGGCATGTCCATTCTCTCTCTCTTTCTACCTGCCTCTCCATCTTTCAATCTAACAAATAAATTAAAATCTTTTTAAATTTTTTATTTTTAAAAGATCCTCTTACCTCAGCCTCCTGAGTGCGGAGATTAAAGGCATGAGACACCACACCCAGCTTTTTTTTTTTTTTTTTTTTTTTTTTTTTTTTTGGTTTGTTGAGGTAGGGTCTTGCTGTAGCCCAGGCTGACCTGAAATTCACTATGTAGTCTCAGGGTGGCCTTGACCTCATAGCGATCCTCCTACCTCTGCCTCCCAAGTGCTGGGATTAAAGGCATGCACCACCATGCCCAGCCACACCCAGTTTTTTAAAAATAACTTTATTTATTAGAGAAAGAGGGAGAGTATAGGCACAAAAGGACCTCTTGCCATTCATATTCCAGACACATGCACCACTTTGTGCATGTGACTTTACATGGGTACTGTACTGGGGAATTAAACCCAGCAAGCAAGAGCCTTTCCATCTCCCCAGCCCTATTTTGTTTCTTTTCCATTTACACTCATTTTGTCTTCTTTTTTTAGTTATTTACTTTATTTTAGAGAGAGAGAGATGAAGAGATAGAGGCAGAGAGAGAGAGAGAGAGAGAGAATGGGTGTGTCAGGGTCTTCAGCCACTGCAAATGAACTCCAGACGCATGCACTACCTTGTGCATCTGGCTTACATGGATACTTGGGAATCGAACCTCAAGCAAGCATCTTAACTACTAAGCCATCTCTCCAGCCCTATTCGGTTTTTAAGGCAGAGTCTTGGACTATATAACAAGATTCTGTTTCAAAAATAAATAAAACAATCAGGGTATAGGCCAGTAGTAGAGCAAATGTCTAGCATGTTCAAGGCCCCAGGTTTGATTCCTAGCACCCCAGAACAAAAAGAATAAAATAAAATAAAACCAAGACAAGGGCTGGAGAGATGGCTTAGCGTTTAAGGCATTTGCCTGCAAAGCCAAAGGATCCCGGTTCAATTCTCCAGGACCCATGTTAGCCAGATGCACAAGGAGGCACATGCATCTGGAGTTCGTTTGCAGTGGCTGGAGGCCCTGGCACACTCATTCTCTCTCTCTCCCTCCCTCTTTCTCCTTCTCAAATAAATAAATAAAATATATTTTTTAAAAAGACAAAGACGGGCTGGAGAGATGGCTTAGCGGTTAAGCGATTGCCTGTGAAGTTGAAGGACCCTGGTTCGAGGCTGGATTCCCCAGGACCCATGTTAGCCAGATGCACAAGGGGGCGCACGCATCTGGAGTTCGTTTACAGTGGCTGGAGGCCCTGGCGCGCCCATTCTCTCTCTATCTGCCCCTTTCTCTCTCTATCTGTTGCTCTCAAATAAACAAATTAAAAATATTAAAAAAAAAAAAGACAAAAGAAGAAAAGAGTTGGGTGTGGCTCACACCTTTAACTTCAGCACTTTGGAGGCTGTGAGGTAGAATCCTGTAAGTTGGAGACCAGCCTGGTGCTACAGAGTGAGTTCCAGGTTAGCCTTGCCTAAAGTGAGACCCTGCCTCCAAAAGGGGAGGGGGCTGGAGAGATGTCTTAGTGGTCAAGGTGCTTGCCTGCAAAGCCTAAGGACCCAGGTTTGATTCCCCAATACACACATAAACCTGACGTACAAGGTGGCGCATGTGTCCAGAGTTCGTCTGCAGTGGCTGGAGGCCCTGGTGTGCCCATTCTCTATCTTCCTCTTTCTCTCTCTCTCAAAATAAAATAAATAAGCAAAAGTTTTTTTGAAAAGAAGAAAATAAACAGGGCAAAAGAGAAAAAACAGAGAGAGAGAGAGGGCTACAGACTACAGCATCTTCTTACACATTTTACAATTATTAGACCTATGGGCTTGGGGAATTGGTAGGGTAAGCTGTGAACTGGATGTACTGAGAATTAGAAAAGACTTAAGGATGATCTTTGCTCTGTAGCTGGGGAAACTGAGGTCTTTTGCTCTAGGGCTGGGGAAAATGAGGCTGGGGGCTCACTGGGCCCTGGCCAGGGTTGAAGTCTATGCCTGGACAGGGCTCCCAGCTCTGCTCCCCCCCCCCGCCCCCCCACAGTGCGCTCTGCACAAATTGTTTCCCGTCTCCAGGAAAGGGGAGTTTATAAATTTGGCCACATTTTGGAACAACAGAGCCATAAATGGGCATGACTGAGGGAGGCTGGGACGTACCTGACCTTTGAGGCTAGGGGAGTGGGGGCAGGGAAAACTCAACAGGCAGGCCCTGCCTCCATGCAGGGGAAAAGAGAATGGGGGAAAGGAGCTGGTTCAGGAGGCAGGGAGACCTGGAGGGACAGAGCAGCCGGGTCTTAATGCCCTCTCTTCCACCTGCAGTCCTTGGGCAAATTTAAATGTCTCTCGCCTCTCTGAGCCTCCATGGTCACGAAAACTTGCAAGGTACTTGAAGAGTAGATGTGTGCAAAAATGTAGAGAACCGGACTTGAGGGGCTGGGGCCTGGGGAGAGGTGGGGCCTCGCTGAGAGCATCCAGGGGTAGTTTGATGAGCTAGAGAAGAAAAGCGTTCAGAAGTCTATGACATCCGGGCACTTACTTACACAGGCCACCCAGGATCAAGACTACATTCTCACCTGTGGAAGAAGGTCTAGATGCTTAGCATGGTAAGGCCTCCATACAGCCTCTTAGATAACTTCTTTCTCCCTAGCCTTGCTTCACATCACCCCTTCAGTATTCCTTCAGCAAACACAAGCAGTGTGTCCTCTCTGCGGAGCCACATAAAACCAGGTGGCACACACCTTTAATCCCAGCACTCGGGAGGCAGAGGTAGAAGGATTGTTGTGATTTCGGGGCCAGCCTGAGACTACGGAGTGAATTCCTGGTCAGTCTGTGCTAGAGAGAGGTCCGTCCTATATCAAAAAAAACCAAAACAAATAAATAAAATAAAAACAGGTCCCTCTCTCCATGAGGGTCCTAAGTGGGAATAAATTCTACCCTTCAGGATTCTCTTCCATTTCCAAACACGTTGAAGTTCACACCCTTAACCCCCACCTCCAGCTCCATGAAGCTTTCTTGGGTTTCTGCCTAACCAGACTGAATCAATATTTCCTCTGGGATCTACTCTCCTGGCGAATGAATGAATACTAATGGCCCTGCAGCCTTGGCATGTTTGTAGCAGTTTATTGAAAATACAATAAAATATAAATTTTTGGAGTTATCTTTTGTTTTGGGACTTTAGTTGTTGTTGGTGGTTTTGTTTATTTGGTTGTTCTTTTTGTTGTTGTTGTTTTGTTTTTTGTTTTTGTTTTTCGAGGTAGGGTCTCACTCTAGCCCAGGCTGACTTGGAATTTACTATGTAGTCTCAGGGTGCCCTTGAACTCATGGCAATCCTCCTACCTCTGCCTCCCGATGGCTGGGATTAAAGGCGTGCACCACCATGCCTGGCAAATTTTTTTTTTTGAAACAAGGTCTCTTTCAGTAATCCAGATGACATAGCCCAGGCTCTATTGTCCTCCAACCTCCACAAGGGTGCCAAGGCATGCATATACTGGCGCTCACACATTAACACATGCAGACACACAAACACATCCACACACACAAATAACAAAAAGAAGAAGGGCTGGAGAGATGGCTTAGTGGTTAAGGTGTTTGCCTGCAAAGCCTAATGCCCCGGGTTGGATTCCCCAGTACCCACATAAAAAAGCCAGATGCACAAAGTGGTGCATGAATCTGGAGTTCATTTGCAATAGCTGGAGGCCCTGGTGTGCCCATTCTCTCTCTTATTTCTCTTTTCTCCATTTTTTTTTTTTTTTGCTTGCAAATAGACTTAAAAATAAATAAAAAGGAAAAGAAAAAGAGTTGCCCAAACATGTACTGAGTACTTGTACTGAGTGCAGACATATGCAAATGAGCCAGGTATGAATGCTAAGGGGGAGATTACAAGGTGCTGGACTATATGGAATGGTCAAAGGACTCCCCTTGCAGGAGTCCCTGCAGGTGGCATTTTAGCTGAGACCTAAAAATGGGATAGTGGCACTTGCCTTGCTCTGGAAGAAGTGACCTGATACGGATTTAAGAAGCCCTCTGACCAGGTATAGTAGTATAAATCTGTGATCCCAACACTCAGGAGGCAGAAGCAGGAGGAGGGTCACAAGTTCAAGGATACCTTATGCTACATAGACAGTTCCATAGTAAGACCCTGACTCAAAACAAAACAAAAAGGAAGAGGATGAGGAGGAGGGAGGGAAAGAAAAGGAAGAGAGACATCTCACTTCTCTGTGGTGAGTAGAGGTTGCAATACAGAGAGGGTAGAGCTTGGTGACCAGAACCCAGTCACAGGATTAACAGCGGTAGCTGGAGAGGCGACACCCAACCATACGTAGGAAGAAAGCTGTCACAGGTGGCCCTCCTGTGTGGGCCAGCCTACTGACCTCCCAAACCTTATAAAGTCTTTGACTCTCTGAATCTTATCTGCCTTTCAAACATGAGAGAGAGAGAAAGAGAACAAACAAAACCCTCAGAGCCTCCAACGTTGGCTAACACCCATAGAATGCTTATTTGTTTTTTAAGAGATATGTTTTCCCAGTGAATCTTGGGTTTCGTACGTCTAGTAGCTGGCATCCATCCAAGGGGACAAGTTAGCCGGGACAAGCGGCCTTCCGTCCTTGTCATTGTCCTCTGGATCACAGCTCGTGGCTGCTACAGGGTCATTTCCTGTGGCCTCAGCCGGGCCAGAAGGCGAGGTGTGAGGGCCAGGCCTTCCCACGGATGCAGCTGGGTCAGGCTTCCCGCAGAGGACACTGCGCTGGGGGAGGGGAGGGGAGGGGAGGGGGAGGCCAGCACTCCTCCTCCTCCGGCTCCTCCAGCCAGCCAGCAGCTCAGGATTGAGTCTCAACAAAGCAAAACAAAACAATGGGGCAAAGTTCCTAGGCTAGCCGGCCAGAGGAGCCTATTGCACTGATACAGGAGTTGTTTGTCTAGTGGGGGACGCACCCAACCCACCGGAGATCTGGACTACATGATTTCTAAACTCCTCCGAGTCAGATCACTTGACCTGAGAATGCTGCGAGCCAGGACCGCAGCTGCGGGCCTCTTGAGCACCCTCTCCCATCTCCCATCTCCAGGCGTGGAGACCTGTGAACTCCCTGCTTAGCCAAGACACACCCACACCCTCATTCTGCTGTTTCTAGGCTCAAACCTTCCTCCTCATAATCAAGCTGCTCAAGTTGAGGTCCATCACCCCAGAGAGGAGGGACAGCGAGCGGGGGGGCGTGGCCCATACCTCTGCAATTCCTCAGGCGGAGTTATCAATCTTTCATCGGATCAGGAGCTACCACTCCCCTTCCCTCAGTCGTTCCCTCCAGGCTTGCTTTGGGATCCTTCTTCCTGCTCCAGGACCTCTGTCCAGGCTGTTCCTTGACCTGGGTCCTAAGAAAAAAAGTGCTCAAGACACCCTACTATTTCCTTATTAGAGCCCCAACTAGCAGGAGTTGTCTGTGGGACTTTTGTCTTCTTTCAAAGTACCACCCAACCTGTTCACCATTGAAGACGTTCTGGGGCAACCCAGGAAAGGAAGACAGTAATCTATTTGTTTTAAGGTGTCAGGAAGCACCAAACAGACCTTCAACTTTTGTACCATTGTCAGGAATCAGTCACATGGCTTCTCCTAACTGCAAGAGATGCTGACAAATGTAGCCTGGTTTGAGTGTTAAAGGGAATAGCATGATCTACTCAAGCATAGAGAGGAACCAAGGTTGGGCTGGAGAGATGGCTTGGTGGTTAGGGTGCTTGCCTGCAAAGCGAAAGGACCCAGGTTCGATTCCCCAGGATCTGCATAAGCCAGATGCACATGGTGGTGCATGCATCTGGAGTTCATTTGCTAGAGGCCCTGGCTCACCCATTCTCTCTCTCTCTCATTGTGTGTGTGTGTGTGTGTGTGTGTGTGCAATAAATTACAAAGACAGAGAGAGAGAGAGGAACCAGGGTTTCCTAGCAGAAGAAAAAAAAAAAAAAAGATGAGGCACTGGACAGGCAAAAACCTTGCTATGCACTGTACACGGCCTCTGCATCCCCACACCAGGGTGGGGGTGGGAGGAGGCTTGTTTCCTGGGCCTTTATCCTCCTTTTCCTGTGAACATAAAACGAATCAGTGGTCAGTCCGGAGCCAGCACCGCCTTTATTTCCCTGACCGACAGTTCTACCCCCCAGAGGCTGTCACTGCAGGCTCTGGAAACCTGTGAGGTTGAACTCCCCTGGGAGCTCCAGAAGCAGGAACCCCAGCGTGCTTGCTCTTGGGGGCTCATTCATGGAGGCAAACATGCTCTCTTCTGCTTCTGCCAGTTTCCTAAAGAGGGCGAGCTCCAGCCGTCCCTGAAGCAATGACCTTTTAAAAATATTTTTATTTGGGCAGGTGCTTGCCTGCGGAGCCTAAGGACCCAGGGTAGATTCTCCAAGTCCCATGGGAGCCAGATGCACAAGGTGGCAAATGTGTCTGGAGTTCGTTTGCAGTGGCTAAAGGCCCTGGTGCACCCATTCTCTCTCTCTCTCTCTCTATCTATCTATCTATCTTTTTCTCCCTCCCTCTCTCTGTATCTAATAAATAAATTAAATTTTAGCCGGGCATGGTGGCACACGCCTTTAATCCCAGCACTTGGGAGGCGGAGGTAGGAGGATCGCTGTGAGTTCTAGGCCACCCTGAGACTCCATAGTGAATTCCAGGTCAACCTGAGCTAAGTGAGACCCTACCTCAAAAAAACAGAAAAAAAAATAATAAATTGATTAATTAATTAAATTGTAAAAAATTATCCAGATTCAGGTATTTAAAATATATTTTTTCTTTATTTTAAAACTACCTTATTTTTTAATATATTTTATTTATTTATTTGAGAGAGAGAAAGAGGGACAGGGAGAAGAGGAGAAAGACAGAGAGAGAGAATGGGCACACCAGGGCCTCTAGCCACTGCAAATGAACTCCAGATGCACACGCCCCCTTGTGCATCTGGCTTATGTGGGTTCTGGAGAATCGAACCTGGATCCTTTGGCTTTGCAGGCAAACGCCTTAAACGTTAAGCCATCTCTCCAGACCCTACCATTTATTTATTTATTTATTTATTTATTTATTTTTGTTTTTGTTTTTCGAGGTAGGGTCTTGTTCTAGCCCTGGAGTTCACTATGTAGTCTCAGGATGGCCTCACGGCAGTCCTTCTACCTCCTAAGTGCTGGGATTAAAGGTGTGCGCCACCATGCCCGGCTCCTACCTTTTATTTTTAAAAGATATATTTTTACTTATTTATTTGAGAAAGAGAGAGAATGGGTGTGCCATTCCAGATGCATGTGCCACCTTGTGCATCTGGCTTTACATGGGTACTGGAGGATCAAACGGAAACAAACCCCATCTCTCCAGCCCAGCAATCCTTTACTTCCTACATTAGCCACCCTCTCTTCACTGTCTCCCCCATCCCCCACCCTAGGAAGTGACTTGCACATAAACACTTGTCCTGGTATGTGCTTCTGCAACATCCAGACCGAGGTAGCTCCCTAGGGAAGAGATAGGGGAGGAACAGTGACCCGAGTTCTTGTCCTGTGTTTTTGTTGTTTGTTTGTTTTTTTTTTAACTTTATTTGAAAGAGAGAGGGAGGGACAGAGAAAGTGACAGATAGAAAGCGAATGGGCATATCAGGGCCTCCAGCCACTGGAAATGAACTCCAGATGCATGTGCCACCTTGTGCATCTGGCTTACATGGGGAATTGAACCTGGGTCCTTTGGTTTTGCAGGCAAGTGCCTTAACCGCTAAACCATCTCTCCAGCCCTCCTGTTTTGTTTTATTGGAGATGGTTAGTTTACACTGTAGCCCAGGCTACCCTAGATCTTCCTATCTCTGCCTCTGAGTGCCTGGATTATAGGTTTGCACTACGACACCCAGCTCCATCATCCATTTGGTAGGGGAGTGGGGGGGAAAATTGAGACAGTCTCCATGCAGCTCGGACTGGCCTGGAATTCGCCATGTAGCCCAGGCCAGCCATGAACTCCAGATCCTCCTGTCTCAGACTCTAGAGTGTTGGGATTACACCATGCCTGGCTCAATCATCCCTTTTGGATAAGACCATTTAGAAACACACGGAACGTGTCGCTCCTGTGACATCTTGGCCCAGGCTGCTGCAGATTTACCAGGGAGAAAGCTTCAAGTGCTAGAATGAAAACTTGAAGGATTTATCTGCTCATCCTGCCTTTCCCCCACACAGGAAATCCTGGACAGGCAGAGCTTCCTGACCCGGAGGAGCTCTCCCAGCACTGGCTCAAGAGTCACCTCCTCACGAAAATATCTGTTGGGGTGGATTGAGGGAATCCATGTTGCCATCCTCGCAGCCTGGAAGCAGGGAAGGATGAGAATTCAGGGTTTCAGTCCCTACCTAACCCGGCACACTTTACCATGTAACTCTAAGGGTCCTAGCTTTCCCTCTGTGAAATGCACTGCACGGGTGAAATAACCGCGCTGTGGGGTGACCTCACATTCCTCCATTCTGCATAATCTGGCACAGGATTTCACTTGTAAAAACTTTTAAGGGATTCAGGAAGGCAACGCACAAGTATTCCAAGTATTTTGGAAACCGGTGTTAGCAACCATTAGGAAGAGTTAAAGTGGTTTGTTCTGTGGATGGAATTTTCCATGGAAAAAAAAATTTAATATATATTTTCGTGGGCTTGAGGGTGAAATTCAATGGCAGTGCACTTGCCTAGTACGTGAGAGGCCCCGGATTCAACCTTCAGAACAGATAAAACCCTCATCAATGGATACCAGGTGCTCAGTGGGGCCTCTCACAATGCTTTGCACATGATAGATGGTAGATTATTATTATTATTTCGGTTTTTCAAGGTAGGGTCTCACTCTAGGCCAGACTGACCTGGAATTGACTCTGTATTCTCAGGGTGGCCTCGAACTCACGGCGATCCTCCTACTTCTGCCTCCTGAGTGCTGGGATTAAAGGCGTGTGCCACCACACCCGGTTTAGATGTTGGGTTATTGAATTAAATTTTATTTCCAAGATATTGGGTTCTGGGAAGACATTCTAGCTGTACTTGTTACAATTGTGTTTAAAGTTAAAACAAAGGGGGGGGGGTGGAGGAATGGTTTAGCAGTTAAGGCACTTGCCTGTAAAGTCAAAAGCCCGAAGTTCGGTTCCCCAGGACCCAAATAAGCCAGATACACAAGGTGGCGCATGCGTCTAGAATTCGTTTTGCAGGGGCTGAAGGCCCTGGTGCGCCCATTCTCTGTCTGCCTCTCTCAATCTCTCTCTCTCTCTCATAAATAAAATGAAATAGATATATTTTAAAAACCTGTTTAAAAAAAATGAAGGGGTGCTGGCATGGTGGTCCACACCTACAATCCCAGGCTCCGGCTTTATGTGGGGGAATTGCACCTGGGCTGGCAGGCTTCACAAACAAGAGCCATCTCCCCAGCACCATGTAGGAGATCTTTGTACCGCTGAGTTCTTTGTCTCATGACAAGGAAAAATTAGACACTTGGGTGATGTAACATGAGTAAGGCAAAGGGGATTTATTAGAATTTTTGTAAAAGGTGGAAAAGCCCCCAAAGTATCAGGGCAAGCATGCTTATTGGATTTGAGCCCACCATCCAAACAGGAAGAGGAAAAAAAAAAATCTTAAAAAAAAAAAGAGAAAGTTATGCTTTTGAGTTTGAACTCAGAAAAGTGAGCAGGCTCCACAGTGAGGGTCTATAAGCAAATGCAACAAGGGAGAGGTTTCTGTCAAGTTTAAGTACATTATCTCATGTAGGAGAGAACTCCTCACCCCACCTCCTTAACATAAAGGTTCAGTTCGATTATCTCTTATGGGAGGGGACCATGAGCTTGTATTGTGGCCTGCTTAGAATCACGTCCCCAACACAGGGCCACAGAGATAAAACTCAAATTAGTTTCCCCTCAACAAAAGCCCGGATGTTGGGCACAGGGGAGATGGCTCTTGTTTGCAAAGCCAGATGCACAACTTAGTGCAAGCATATGGTGCTCACTTGCAGCAGCAACAGACCCTGGCATGCCTATATACACGTGTGTGTGTGCACATGTGCACGCACGCACACACAAATAAATACATAAATATTTTTTATTTTTTAAATATTTTTATTTATTTATTTATTTATTTGAGAGAGAAAGTAGTAGATAGAGAGAGAGACTGGGCACACCAGGGCCTCTAGCCACTGCAAACGAACTCCAGATGCATGTGCCACCTTGTGCATCTGGCTTACGTGGGTCCTGGGAAATTGAGCTGGGGTCTTTAGGCTTCGCAGGCAAATGCCTTAACTGCTAAGCCATCTCTCCAGCCCCAATACATAAATATTTTTAAACTTATGTGTATTTTATTTACTTATTTTGGTTTTTCAAGGCAAGGAGGCAGGGTCTCACTCTAGCTCAGGCTGATTTGGAATTCACTATGTAATCTCATGATAGCCTTGAACTCACAGCGATCCTCCTACCTCTGCCTCTCCAGTGCTGGGATTAAAAGCATGTGCCATGACGCCCGGCAGTTAGGAATGTTTTAGGCTGCAAGTTGCGAAAGAAAGTGGCTTAAACCATAAGGATGTGTTATTATTTGCTTATATACAAACCTGGAAATGATTTGTCACAGTCTTGGTACACAGCTCAGCAATGTCATGAAGGTTACAGGCTCTTCCTTACTCCTTTGGATTTTTAAAAATATTTCATTTTTATTTATTTATTTGAGCAACAGAGATATTTGAGAGGCAGAGAGAGAAAGAGATTGGATGGCCAGGTGTGGTGGCACACACCTTTAATCCCAGCAGAGGTAGGAGGATTGCCATGAGGTCAAGGCCACCCTGAGACTACTTAGTAAATTCAGGTCAGCCTGAGCTAGAGTGAGACCCTACCTCGAAAAACAAAAAAAAAAAAAAAAGAAAAAGAAAAAGAAAGAAAGAGATTGGGCCCGCCAGGCAGGTCCTCCAGCCACTGCAAACAGACTCCAGATGTATTTACCACCTTGTGCATCTTGCTTTATGTGGGTCCTGGGGAATCAAACCTAGGTCCTTTGGCTTTGCAGGCAAGCACCTTAACCACTAAGCCATCTCTCCAGCCCTGGTTTTTTTTTTTTTTTTTAATTTTCATTTACTTGAGCAAGAAAGACAGAAAGAAGCAGAGAGAGTATGTGAGTATAAGCACACCAGGGCCTCCTACCACTGCAAACAAACTCCAGATGCATGCACCACTTTGTGCATTTGGCTTTGCGTGGGTACTGGGGAATCGAACGCAAGTTGTTAGGCTTTGCAAGCATGTACCTATAGCCACTGAGCCACCTCTCCAGTCCCACTCCTTTGGATTTCTATGTCAGTGCTCTGTGGTCTCAAGACGGTTGTCACTTCAGTGAGCAGCATCCTTGTTCAAAGAGGGTGATGTCACTGAGCTCTTCCCTCTCCTCTAATCCTATTAAGGAAGGCTTTCTTAGAAGCATCCTTGAATAAATCCCCTTAAGCCTCATTAGCCCAAACTAAGTCACAGGATCATCTGCATAGCTATGTATGGTTGGGAAACCAATTACCCCAGACCTGCCTGTTTTTAAAAAGAAAAAAACAGTAAATATTTTTTTTTCTCAAGTTTCCTATGAATTGGGTATCCAGAAATGACTTGGGTATTTCTGGCTCATAGCATCTATTAGTTGATTTGTGTCCAGGTGTTAACTTATAAAGGTAACTGTGTGACAACACAGAGAGGTCAATGCCATTGAAAGGCAAACTTCAGTACTAGGGAAGCTGAGGTAGGAAGATTGGCATGAATTTGAGGCTAGCCTAGGCTACAGTGTGAATTCCAGGTTAGCCTGGGCTATATTGAGAATCTATCAGGAAGGAAGGAAGGACAGAAGGGAGGGAGGGAGGGAGGGAGGGAGGAAGGAAGGAAGGGAAGGAGGGAAGGGGGGGAGGGAGGGAGAGAAGGAGGGAGGAAGGAAAGGAAGGAGGGATAGAGAGAAGAAGGAAGAAAGAAAGAAAGGAAGAAGAAAGGAAGGAAGGAAGGAAGGAAAGAAGGAAGGAAGGAAGGAAGGAAGAGGGCTGGAGAGATGGCTTAGCAGTTAAGGCTCTTGCCTACAAAGCCAAAGGACCCAGGTTCGATTCTCCAGGTCCCATGTAAGCCATATGCACATGGTGGCACATGAGTCTAGAGTTCGTTTGCAGTAGCTGGAGGCCCTGGGGCACCTATTCTCACTCTCTTTCTCTCTGTCTCTAAATATATATAAATAAATAAATATATTAAATAAACCAGAAAAAAAAAGAAAAAAGTAATACTTTTTAAAAATAAAGAAAGGAAGAAATAAAGAAAGGCTGGAGAGATTCCTCAATGGTTAAGGCACTTGCCTGCAAGGCCTAATGACCTGGGTTTGATTCCCTAGTACCGATGTGAAGGCAGATGCACAAAATGGCACATGCATCGAGAGATTCATTTGCAGCGGCTGGAGGCCCTGATGAGCACATTCTCTCTCTCTTCTCTTATCTCTATCTCTTCTGCTTGCAAATAAATAAATAAAATTTTAAAAAAGAAAAAGGGGGCTGGAGAGATGGCTTAGCTGTTAAGGTGCTTGCCTGCGAAGCCTAAGAACTCATGTTCAAATCTCCAGGTTCCACATAAGCCAGACACACAGTGACACAAGCGCACAATGTCGCACATGCGCACAAAGAGGCACATGCGTCTGGAGTTCACTTACAAGTGCTGAAGGCCCTGGCGCACCCATTCTCTCTTTCTTTCTGCCTCTCTCTCTCTCTCTCTCTCTCAAAACATAAATAAAAAGAAAGAAAGGAAAGGAAAGGAACTGGGGAGATGGCTTAGTGGTTAAGGCATTTGCCTGTGAAGTCTAAGGACCCAGGTTCAATTCCCCAGAACTCATGTAAGCCAGATGCACAAGGTGGCACGTGCGTCTGGAATTCACTTGCAGTGGCTAGAGGCCCTTGTGCACCCATTCTCTCTCTCTGCCACTTTCTCTCTCTGTTTCTCTTTCTCTTTCAAAATAAATAAATTTAAAGAGAGAGAGAGAGAGAGAGAGAGAGAGAGAGAGAGAGAGGAAAGGAATGAAGAAAAATAAAGGTAAGCTTAATGTAACAGTTCTGATAGGTAGTAGACATGGCACCCAGGGCCTCAGGAATGTACCAGTGCCAGTCAGGAGGCCAAGAGAGTCAGTAGAAGGTATTGGCCACAGCCTTTGTTGTGGTCTGTGTAGGAAAAGCAGGTCAGGATAAATACCTTAGGATTGGTCAAATCAAATAATTTCAGTGGGCTTTGGGGCATAAAGGCTGTTCCCAGTTAACTGGGTTGATACAGGGCAGAACGTAGTAAGTTATATAAAGAAATTGGAGGAAAAGCCAAATGTCGTGGTGGATGCCTGTAAGCTTAGTACTCAGGAATCAGAGGCAGAAGGATCATAAATTTTAGGCCAGTCTGGCTATGTAATGAGACAGAGAGAGAAAGAGAGGGAATTGGGTAATGGATTTGAAGTTGGTGGTTCATGCCTGTAATCACAGAATTCAGGAGTCTAAGGCAGGAGGCTTGCTGTGAGTTCAAAGACAGCCTGGGCTACAGAATGAGACCCTGTCTCAATAATAATAATAATAAATTAATTAATTAATAAAGGGCTAGGGATGTAGCTCAGTTGGTAGAGTCCTTGCCTTACTTGCATAAACCTGGGTTCAACCCCAACAAGGTATAGACCCAGTATGATGGCACATCTTTGTAAATTGTAATCTCAACTCTCAGGAAGTGGAGGCAGGAAGATCATTACATAGCCAGTTGGAGCCCAACCTGGGCTACGCGAGACCCTGTCAAGAAAGAAGGGAGGGAAGAAGAAAGGGAGAAGAAGGCTTGCTAACAAGAAGTGTTTACACCCGGCATGGTGGCACATGTCTTTAACCCCAGCACTTGGGAGGCAGAGGTGGGAGGATCACTGTGAGTTCGAGGCCACCCTGAGACTACATAGTGAATTCCAGGTCAGCCTGAGGTTCAGCAAGACCCTACCTCAAAAAACCACCACACCCAGTTCTCTTTTTTTATTTTATTTATTTTTTATTCTTTCAAGGTAGGGTCTCACTCTAGCCCAGATTGACCTGGCATTCACTCTGTAGTCCCACGCTGGCCTCTAACTCACAGTAATCCTCCTACCTCTGCCTCCCAAGTGCTGGGATTAAAGGCGTGTGCCACCCTGCCTGGTTCTCATGGCACCAGTGCCATGCAGGAGGTTTCTCTTCAATGGTGCTTATTCTCTTTAACATTTAAAACTGTTTCCTCAGCACCAGCCCGAAAGTTATACTGTTTTGAGATTCCCTCTACCAAACAAATTAGTCCTTCGTGTATGAGTTCAACAGCATTCAAGTTCTCAGGAAACAGACAGAATGCAGCCAGTTTCTTTGACAACATATACCATGACTTAATTCTAATCCTGTTTTTTTTAAAAAATATTTTATTTTTATTTATTTATTTGAGAGAGAGAAAAAGGGGGGGGAGAGAATGGGTGCACCAGGGGTTCCAACCACTGCAAAGAAACTCCAGATGCATGTGCCACTTTGTTCATCTCGTTTACATGGGTCCTGGAGAATTGAACCTGTGTCCTTTGGCTTTGCAGGCAAGTGCCTTAACTGCTAAGCCATCTACCAACCCCTAGTCCAGTTCTTTATACCTCATGAGCCATGCCTCCAGTGTCCACCATGTTCCTCTCAGCATTCTTGTCTTCCAGGCTTCCACCAGGTTGGCACATTGAGATCTGCTTGCAGGATTCAAGTACTTTTATGGGGGGGGGAGGGGAGGAGTCTGAGGTAGGGTTTCACTCTAGCCCAAGCTGACCTAGAATGTACTATGTAGTCTCAGGCTGGCCTTGAACTCTCAGAGATCCTCCTACCTCTGCCTCCCAAGTGCTGAGATTAAAGGCGTGCACCACTACACCTGGCAGGATTCAAGTAGTAGAAAGCACAATGTTCCTAACTTTTCCATACCCCTCCCTCGACAAACCAGTTCCAAAGGCTTATGAACCAACTGGTCAGGTTTATCACAGAAACACCCCACTCCTAGTACCGAATTTTCTATAGTAGTTATCTTTCTTGTTACTGTGACAAAATTCTTGACAAAAGTGACTTAAGCAGGGAGGGAGTTCATTTTTAGCATACAGTTTGAGATCACAGTCCATCATGGTGGAGGAAAGAAAGGGTGCCAGAAACATGAAGTAACTGGTCACATTGTGCCTGAAGTCAGCAAATAGAAAGTGATGAGTGCTGGTTTTCAGCTTACTTTCTCCTCTTTATTTTTTAATTTTTTAATTTTTTTGTTGTTGTTGTTTGTTTGTTTATCAAGGTAGGATCTCACTCAAGCCCAGGCTGACTTGGAATTCACTGTGTAGTCTCAGGCTGGCCTTGAACTCACAGTGATCCTCCTACCTCTGCCTCCCGAGTGCTGGGATTAAAGGTGTGCATCACCACCCCTGGCTCTTCTTCTCTCTTAATTCCTTGCTGGACTAAGAAAATAAACCCACCTGCTATCCGGTAACAGAAGGATGATTTGAGCTCAGGAGTTCAAGACTAATCTAGGCAATACAGCAACACTGTACCAAAGATAAATAAATAAATAAACAGTATAATAGGAGCATATCCCCAATTTAGGCAAATGCTCATAGGCTTAGTACTTGGGAAATAGGGGCAGCAGAGGAGAGGAAGAGGGAGAGGAGGAGAAAGGGCTGCCACCCCAGCAAAGGGCCCACACCTCCATCTCATGATGAAGTCAGAATGTTGGCCCATGTTGTAGTCATCGGAAAGACACTTCCTCAGCAGATTAGTTACATGCCTGGCAAGTTGGGGTTCCATGGAGGTGGGAGAACTTGGTTTCTGCCCATGCAGGCCTCTCCACAGGACTGCTGAGTGGCCTTCCAACATAGCAGCTGGTGGCCGACTCCCATGCTTCCCCTAGAGAGTAAGAGAGCAAAGCAGAAGCAATAATCATTACTTTAAATATTTTTATGTATTTATTTAGTTTTATTTATTGTTACTTTTTGGTTTTCCGAGGTAGCATCTCTAGCCCAGGCTGACCTGGAATTCACTATGGAGTCTCAGGGTGGCCTTGAACTCACGGCAATCCTCCTACCTCTGCCTCCTGAGTGCTGGGATTAAAGGCGTGCGCCACCACGCCCGGCTGTATTTATTTTCAAGCAGAAAGAGAGAGGAAGAATGGATGTGCCAGGGCTTCTTGCCACTGCAAATGAATTTCAGATGCATGCTTCACTTGGTGCACATGGCTTTATTTGGGTACTGGGAATTAAACCCAGGCTCTCAGGCTTGGCAGGCAAGTACTTTTAACTGCTGAGCCATCTCTCTATCCCCAACAATAGTTTTTATGAACTACACTTGGAAGTCCCTCTTTGAGATGAGTCACTGAGTCTACCTACATCTTTCTGAAGGAGTGTCAAAGAACTTGTTAGGAATGTGTTTGAAAACCACTAGTTACTCCCTGATGACAGGGAGTCTGAGAAAGCCAGGGAGAACAGGATCGACACGAGTGACTTAAACCTGTCGTGATTCATCACCTGAGACACAGGAGAAGGAAGGCTGACAGGGAGGTGAGCAGGAATGTCCCATGGAGGATGATCGGTGAGAAGGGATATAGGGTTGCCAGATACAGGTGTATCCCAAGACTCCATGAGACATGTTGTCACAAACTATATGTTTATCTGAAGTCTGAAGTCACATTTGACTGAGTACTCTACTATTTTTCATTTGTAAGTGTGGTGTGTGTGTGTGTAGGCTTGTTTGGAAGTCGAGTCTCTTACCCACTCGCTCCCAACCTTACATTTTTTTTTTTTTTTTTTTTGAGGCAGGGTCTCACTCTAGCCTAAGCTTACCTATAACTCACTCTGTAGGCCCAGGCTGGCCTCGAACTCATGATAATCCTCGTATCTCAGCCTCCCAAGTCCTATGACTAAAGATGTGTGTCACCATACCTGGCTCACCATTATTTTTTAAAGTTTTTCTTTAATATTTATTTATTTGTGTGTGGGGGAGGGTGTGGTGTGTGGGTATGGCTGTGCCAGGGTCTCTTGTCACTACAACTGAATGACATCCAGTTTTATGTGGTGGTTAGGGAATCAAATCCAGGCTGGCAGGTTTTGCAAGCAAGTGCCTTCAACTGACGAGCCATCTCCCTAGGCCATCCAGCTTTTTTTTCCTTTTTTGAGATAGGGTCTCTCATTGAACCCAGAGCTCATCAATTTGGCTATACTAGCTAGCCAGCAAACCCCAGAGATCCCACTTTTGTTTCCCTGGTGTTGAGATTACAGGCAGGCCACTTCACCTGGCTTTTACATGGGTGCTAGAGATCTGAACTCAGCTCCTCACACTGAGCCATCTCCCCAGCCCATACTCTGTTTTGTTTTTTTAGTTTTTCGAGGTAGGATCTCATTCTAGCCCAGGCTGCCGTGGAATTCGCTGTGTAGTCTCAGGGTGGCTTCAAACTCACAGTAATCCTCCTACCTAGGCCTCCCAAGTGCTGGGATTAAAGGCGGGTGCCACCACGCCCAGCCATACTCTGTGTTTTTATTGGCTAAACCCAGCACCCCTAGCTGGGGAAATTCCTCTTCAGTGGTCATGGTAGGAAACCATGAAGGGTGGTGCTTCTTGGGGAAGGAACCAAAAGAAGGCCTAGGGTGATCAAGTGAGTAACAAATGTCTCAAGGTCTGAGGCAAGTCTTGGGCCAGAGAAGGGAAGGTATAACCTCAGGCCAGCCTGGCTAAGATCTCCTTTGGCCCCATTCACTGTTCTCTGCTGCCACCTCCAACTCTACTCATGAGCGCTGGGATTGAAGACGTGCGCCACCACGCCCGGCCTCATACCAACATTGTGAGCACCACGGTGTCTGCCTCACTTCGTTGATGTTGTGTAGTTCGGTGCATACCTACTATGCATGAGGTCCTCGGTTTTGTACCCAGCACTGCAGATAGATGATAGATAGATAGGTAGATAGATAGATAGATAGATAGACAGACAGACAGACAGACAGACAGACAGACAGACAGACAGATGATAGTAAGAGCTGGAGATATAGCTCAGTTGGTAGAGTGCTGGCCTAGTATGCATGAGGCCCTGGGTTCAATACCTAGTACCAAATAGACAGAGATGTAGTGGTACACACTTGTATTTCCAGTACTAAGGAAGAAGATGCAGGAGGATTAGAAGTTCAAGGTCAGCCAGGCGTGGTGGTGCACACCTTTAATCCCAGCACTCATGAGGCAGGGGTAGGAGGATCCTCGTGAGTTGGAGGTCAGCCTGAGCTAGAGTGAGACCCTACCTCGAAAAGAAAAAAGAAGTTCAAGGTCAGCCTCAGCTACATAGTGGGTTAGAAGCCAGCCTGGGCTACTGGAGACCCTACCTTTTAAAAAAATATTTTGATTTATTTGAGAGAGAGGCCAATAAAGAGAGAGAGAGAGAGAATGGGTGTGCCAGGGTCTCTAACAACTGCAAATGAACTCCAGATGCATGTGCCATCTTGTGCATCTGGCTTACGTGGGGAATTGAACCTGGGTCCTTAGGCTTCACAGGCAAGCACTTTAACTGCTAAGCCATCTCTCCAGACCGGGAGACCCAGTTTTTTAAGAGAGAAAAGAGGGCTGGAGAGATGGCTTAGCAGTTAAGGCACCTACCTGCAAAGTCAAAGGACCCAGGTTCAATCCCCCACGACCCACATAAGCCAGATGCACAAAGTGGCACATGTGTCTGGAGTTCCTTTGCAGCAGCTGAAGGCCCTGGTGTGCTCATTTTCATTCTCTCTCCCTCTTCCTCTCTATCTATCTCTCTCTCTCAACTAAATAAAAATAAATAAAAGAGGAAAGAAAAAAAATCACAGCAAAGAAATCCTAGTCTTTCTAACACCCTGAAAAAATAACTCACAGGGTTGAAGTGGGGGCTGAGGGTCGTGGGGCAAGCTGCATCCGGGAGCTGTGGGAACATGGAATCTCGCTGTGTGAGCTCAGCCACAGCCCTCCCCTCTCTGGGCCTCCCGTTTCTCATCTGTCTAAGGAAGGGTTGGTCTGACTTGTCTCTAAGGGCTCTTTTACTTGGCCTACGTATTTTTCCTCCCAAAAGGAAAAACCAGAGGGAACAAAAGACATGGGTGATTTCTCTCGTCATATCTCCAAGCCAAATTCAGACACACACACACAAAAAAAAGCCCAGTGTGACATAGACTTAATATAAATAGTGGTACGTTAACACTCACAAATACCCCAAAAGGAGTCCCAGATGGGCTATTTTTAGCCCTTAAAGCACACACACATGCACGCGCACACACTCTGGTCCCCATAGCTCCCAGTGGCTAAGTCTCTCTCCACTTGGTTTTTATAAGAAGATAGAGTTCCAGTTAAAGGCGCTAATTAAACAGCTTTGACTTGAGGCGGGAGGGAGGCTGGCGAGAGCCTCCTGGCTGAGCATGATGTCACCACAGTTGTGTGGTGTTTCTCATGACCCAAGAATGTGAGTGTGTTTGTATTGCACGTTGGAACTGGTGATGCAAACACAGCCGGTAAACAGGCCCCAGACAGGCAGGCCCTGTGCGGAGGGAGCTGGCGGTGCAGAGGTCTGGCCAGAACCCACCTCCTGCTTAACTCCTTCCTGGCAGAACTGGCTGGTGGGCCTCTGAGGTGGAAGCCAAGGAGTCTCCCTCCACCCCAGTCCCTGCTTCCCTCCCAGGCCCTTGATGGCTACAAACCCTGAATGTGGATTCACCCAGACCTGCATGCCCACCCACCCAGAACCTTTTGCTCCTTGGGTGTGTGTCTGCCCAGTGCTGAGTCTCAGTTTTCTCATCTGTGAAGTGCGGGGAGAAGGAACCGGGTCCCTAATCGTTCAGAGCCTATACCTCCGTGGTTCTGAAAATCCAGGCAGCCCAAGGCTTTCTTGCACACTCAGAGACACTCATTTGAGGCATAGCCTGACCTGAGTGAGCTGGGCCTTTATATGTCCCACTTTGTGTCAGTGCTCATATTTTTTGGGTTTTATATTTCATTTATTTGAAAGAGAGAGAACGAGGAAGACAGAGGGGGACAGATAGAGAATGGGCGCACCAGGGCCTCCAGACCCTACAAACGAACTTCAGAAGTTCCACCTTTTGCATCAGGCTTATGTGGATCCTGGGGAATTGAACCTGGGTCCTTTTGCTTTGCAGGCAAGCATCTTACCTGCCAAGCCATTTCTCCAGCCCTTTTTTGTTTTACTCAGGCAGGGTCTCACTGTAGCCCAGGCTGACCTATGGAACTTACTATGTAGCCCAGGCTAGCCTCAAACTCACGATGATCCTCATACCTCAGCCTCCTAAGGGCTGGAATTAAAAGTGTGGTTTATTTTACTATTATTATTATTATCATTATTGGTTTTTTTGAGGTAGGGTCCCACTCTGGTCCTGGCTGACCTGGAATTAACTATGTAGTCTCAGGGTAGCCTGAAACTCACAGCGATCCTCCTACCTCTGCCTCCTGAGTGCTGGGATTAAAGGTGTGCGCCACCACGCCAGGCTAGCGTGGTTTATTTTTGAGACAGGATCTTGCTATGTGTCCTGTAAATACTGGAATGACAGGCTTATGCCACCATGTCCTGTCTCATATGTGAAATGGGGGTGATAAGCACTTTTTAAAAAATGTTTTATTAATTTATTTGAGAGAGAGAAAGAATGGGAGAAAGAGAGAGAAAGAGGGAGCAAGAGAGAGAGAGAAAGAGAGAGAATGGCTGCTCCAAGGCCTCCAGCCACTACGGGTGAACTCCAGATGCATGTGCCACCTTGTGCATCTGGCTTACATGGGTATTGGAGAATCGAACCTGAGTCCTTGAGCTTTGCAGGCAAGTGCCTTAACTGCTAAGCTGTCTCTCCAGTCCTAAATCCAAAACAGGTTTTTATTTTCTGAATTCTGAAACTCATTTAACCCCAAAAATGTTGATTGGGGCTTGTGGGGGCCCAGGCTCCTGCCTCAAATTTCTAAGGGGACTTTTGTAAATGATTTCCTTCCACCAGTATGTCAGCCCCCAAGAATAGGGGTCTCTCTCTCCCTCTGTGTCCCCAGCAGCCAGCTCAGTGTGTGGCACACTGCAGATACCCGACCAGTGGCATCTGTTGATCCACAGCTGAAGTTCATACTTCCATAAAGGAAGCTGTGGTGGTGGAAATGGTGGGAAACTGAGGCCGGCGCCTCTCTGAATAGGCCTGCCCTGGATCTTTTCCCGCACTTAGAGCTCCGACTTCCCCAAAAAAGGTAGCTGCTCACATTTCTCTGCACAATCCTCTGCTGGCCACTCAGAAACAGCTTGGTGACCCCCCTCCGACATTCCAGAGCCGCCTCCTCCCTTGGCTGGCTGGTTTGCGGGCACTGATGACTTTTCTTTGGCAGAAGGCTCAGCTGATATATAAAAAAAGGGGGGGCCCATGTGTTAGAGCTGGGGGTAAGAAAGGATGGTCCGAGTTGAAGCAGAGACTATCAGGATAAGCTGAATCTGATATCCACCTGGGACAACCAGACCCTTATTGTTGTACTGAGGGAGTTTCAGTAGCTTGGGCTGGCCTTGAACTCATTAAGTAGCTGAAGATGACCTCGAATTCCTGATCCTCCTGCCTCCTTCTCCCAGCTGCTGGGATGACAGGCATGTGCCACTATACCTGAAAAGTTTATTTATTTAATATTTGATTTATTTTTTAACATTTTATTTATTTGCAAGCAGAGAGAGAATGAGAATGGGCATTCCGGGGCCTCTAGTCACTGCAAACAAAGACCAGATGCATGCATGCACCACCTTGTGCATCTGGCTTTACATGGGTACTGGGGAATTGAACTCAGGCTCTTAGACTTTGCAGGCAAGCGCCTTAGCTGCTGAGCCATCTCTCCGGCCCTGTTTTATTTATTTTTATTGCAGTGCTATGGATTGAACCCAGAGCCATGCACAGGCTAGGAAAGCATTCTATCACTGAGCTACACTCCCCCCGCCCCCAGCCTTTTACAGACCATTCTAAGGACTATAAATGTGTTCATCAGGCCTTGCCTGGTCCTGTTTGTTTATTTTCTGTGTCAAGGTAGGGTCTCACTCTGGCCCAGACTGACCTGGAATTCATTATGTAGTTCCAGAATGGCCTTGAACTCATGGCAATCTTACCTCTGCCTCCCAAGTACTGGGATTAAAGGTGTGTGCCACTATGCCTAGCTTAAAATATTTTTATTTATTTATGAAAGAGAAAGTATAGGCATACCAGGGCAACTTACTGCTGCAGATGAACTCCAGACACATAACCACCTTGTGCATCTGGCTTTATGTGGGCACTGGGGAAATGCCAGCAGGTTTTAGAAGCAAGTATCTTTAACCACTGAGAAATCTTGCCAGCCCATGCTTAATCTTTTTAAAATTTATTTATTGGGCTGGAGATGGCTTAACTATGAAGGCACTTGCCTGTGATGCCAAAGGACCCAGGTTCAATTCCCCAGAACCCACGTAAGCCAGATGCACAAGGTGGCACATGCATCTGGAGTTCTCTTGTAGTGGCTAGAGGTCGTGGTGCACCCATTCTCTCACTCTTATCTATCTGCCTCTTCTTCTCTCTCTCAAATAAATAAATATTATTTTAAAAATAGTTAATATATAAGTAATATTAAAATATAAAATAGTTAATATAAAAAATAAATTATTTATTTAAGAAAGAAGAAGAGAGATAGCAGGACAAACAGACATGGTGCATCACTTTGTGGTACATAGTACATCTGGCTCTACATGGGTACTGGGGAATTGAACCTAGGCCATCAGGCCTTGCAAGCTAGTGCTTTTAACTGCTGAGCCATCTCTCCAGCCCCAGGACTTGGCTAATCTTAAGGCTAAAGAATTATCAAGGGGCTGGAGAGATGGCTTAGCGGTTAAGCGCTTGCCTGTGAAGCCTAAGGACCACGGTTCGAGGCTCTATTCCCCAGGACCCACGTTAGCCAGATGCACAAGGGGGCGCATGCGTCTGGAGTTCGTTTGCAGTGGCTGGAAGCCCTGGCATGCCCATTCTCTCTCTCTACCTGCCTCTATCTCTCTCTGTCTGTTGCTCTCAAATAAAGAAATAAAAATAAACAAAAAAATTAATAAAAAAAAAAAGAATTATCAAGACCCAGGTGGGGTTTCCAGGATGGAGAAGACCTCCCCAATGTGGTCCAATCTACCCCCCAATAGCTGTGACCGCAACATGATGGGGCTGGAGAACCCAGAAAGTGGAGCAAAGGTGAGGTCATGGGCCCAGATTCAAGGTCAGTCCCTGGTGTTTCCTTTTGCTAAGCGACATTCCCCTCTCTGAGCCTCAGTTAACCATGGTCGTACAGTGGCACTGAGTTATGGTGATGCTGTTCAGATGACTTTGCCTTTATCACTGAGGAGCCATAAAGAAATGACAAACAGGGCCGGGCACTATGGTGGCGCACACCTTTAATCCCAGCACTCGGGAGACAGAGGTAGGAAGGATCGACATGAGTTCAAGGCCACCCTGAGACTACATAGTGAATTCCAGGTCAACCTGGGCTAGAGTGAGACCCTACCTCAAAAAAAAAATAAAAAAATAAAACTTAAAAAAAAAAAGAAATGACAAACAGGGCTGGAGAGATGGCGTAGCAGTTAAGGCACTTGCCTGTGAAGCCTGAGGACCCAGGTTTGACTTCCTAGAACCCAAGTAAGCCAGATGCACATGGTGGCACAAGCGTCTGCAGTGGTTAAAGGTCCTGGTGCGCCCATTCTCTTTCTATCTGCCTATTTATCTCTCTCTCTCTCTCTCTCTGTGTCTCTCTCTAATAAGTAATAAAAAATAAATAAATAAAAATTATGTTAAGAAAAAAAAAAAAGCCGGGTGTGGTGGTGCAGGCCCTTAATCCCAGCACTTGGGAGGCAGAGGTAGGAGGATGGCCATGAGTTCAAGGCCACCTTGAGACTACATAGTGAGTTTCAGGTCAGCCTGGGCTAGAACAAGACCCTACCTCAAAAAAAAAAAAAAAAAAAAAAAAAAAAAACAGATATCAAGCCCAGTTGAGCTATCTCCCCTGCTAAGACGGTGGCCTTGGGTAGTACTGAGATCTAGACTTCCCCGCATAAGCCAGATGCACAAGGGGACGCATGTGTCTGGAGTTTGTTTGCAGTGGCTGGAGGCCCTGGCACGCCCATTCTCTCCTCTCACTCCCTGTCTCTCTCTGTCTCATAAATAAATAAATAAATAAATAAATAAAAATATTACAAATAAAAAAGAAGAAGAAGAACTTGGCTTCAAGACTCTGCTCCACTAGTCTCTGGGCATGTGTCCTTTGGATATTCCCTCTTTGAGAGTGACACTTACCATGTGTGAAATGGAGGTGATGATGACCACAGCTCCCTCAGGGACTGTAGTAAGGATAAGACTTGGCCCACCGCCTTGGTCCGTTCCTTCTACTATAATAAAATGCTTTAGACTGGGTAAGTTATAATGAACTAAAATGTACTTATTGCTCACAGTTCTGGATACTAAGAAGTCCAAGGTCAAGTTGCCAGGAGACTTGGTGTGTAGTGTGGGTCCACTCCTCATAGGCAGTGACTTCTATGTGTCCTTCCATCCAAGTACTAACCAGGCCCAAATGTGTTTAGTTTCTGAGATCAGATGAGATGGGGCACATTCAGGGGTGGCATGGCCATAGACTTTTAAATATTTATTTATTCAGTGGGCCTCTAGCCACTGCAAACGAACTCCAGACACATGTGCCACCTTGTGTATCTGTCTTACATAGGTCCTGGGGAATCAAACCTGGGTCCTTAGGCTTTGCAGGCAAGTGCCTTAACCACTAAGCCATCTCTCTAGCCTCAGCCATAGACTTCTATGTGTCTTCACATGCTAGAAGGGGCAAACAAGCTCCCTCAGATCTCTTTCGTCTTTTCTTTTTCCCCCAGGGAGTGAGGGGTGAAAGAGGGTCTTGCTGTGTGGACCAGGCTGGCTTTAAACTCTCCATCCTAGCTTAGGCTCCAAAGCGCTAGGATTACAGGCAAGTGCCACACAGGTGGTATATTAGTGACTGTGACCAACATCTAACAAGTAACAACTTAAGGAATAAAGGGTTTAGTTCTGCTTACAGTTCAAGGTCACAGCCCCTTGAGGTGGGGAAGATGGAATGGTGGCGGGAATATGAAGGAATTGCCTTACACCCTCAGTCAGGAGGCAGAGTGATGAATGCTATCCCTCAACCAGTCTCCTCCTTTGCATTCAACCAGGACCCCAGACCTGGTGGGTGAGTCCTCCAACCTCAATTAACCTGTCTAGAAAATTCCCCAAAGACAGCCCCATGGATTTGTTTGCATGGTAAATTTTTTTTTGTTTGTTTGTTTGTGGAGGTCGGGTCTCACTCTAGCCCAGGCTGACCTGGAACTCACTATGTAGTCTCAGGCTGTCCTCAAATTCACAGCGATCCTCCTACCTCTGCCTCCTGAGTGCTAGGATCAAAGTGGTAGCACTTGGCTTCGTGGTGATTCTAAATCCTGTCAGTTTGACAGGCAGAAATTAACCAGCACATTGGCATCATTTATAAGAGCTTTAATGCTTGCCGGGCGTCGTGGCGCACGCCTTTAATCCCAGCACTTGGGAGACAGAGGTAGGAGGATCGCCATGAGTTTGAGGCTACCCTGAGACTCCATAGTGAATTCCAGGTCAGCCTGGACTAGAGTGAAACCCTACCTCGAGAAACAAAAAACAAACAAACAAATAAAAAAGAGCTTTAATGCCACTCACAAGAGGGGAGTCCTCATGTTCTAGTCACTTCCCCAATGCCCCACCTCCTTATACCACCACATTGCAGATTATCTTTCAGTGTATAAATTTGTAAGAAGCCGGGCATGGTAGTACACATCTGTAATCTCAGCACATGGGAGATGGAGGCAGGAAGATCAGGACTTCCAAGGTCAGTCTCAGCAAACATAGCAAGTTTGGGGGCCTGCCTGGGTTACATAAGACCTTGCCTCAAAAAACCAAAACTAGGTAAATTAATTTGTGAGGGACATATTGACACTATAGCATGCATGGATACTAGATGAAAAATTACATTTAAGAAATATTTTATTTATTGATTTGCAAGCAGAGAGATACAGAGAGCGAGAGAGAGAGGCACACCAGGGCCTCTAGCCATTGCAAACAAACTCTAAATGTATGTGTCACTTTATGCATCTGAGTTACATGGGTACTGGGGACTTATGTGGGTACTGGCAAATTGAACCCAGGTCAGCTTTGTAGACGAGTGCCTTAACCATTGAGCAATCTCTCCGGCCCCTGAAAAATTACATTTTTTTTGGCACCTAGTCTGCAATTCTCAGAAGTTTCTGGTCTGGAAGAAGAGTCCACATGATGTAATGTGTCTGGTATAGGTACGTGTCTACTGGATGGACAGATAGAGAGACTGACTTATTCCTGGACACGTAGTCATCTAGTATTCCCACCTGATGCCTCACCTGGGTCCCTAGAGGGTACACAGGAACTGATCAGAGAGTGAGTGTTGAGGCAAATAGGAAAATCTTAGAGCAGCGTGGGTGAGGGGTCCTGGTCTTGTGTTCTCTTTCATTAACTTTCCCAGCAAGATCCTGAGGAGGGGAGATCTGACTGCAGCCTCTCCCTCCCAGAGTGTCCTGGACAAGAGCCGGGAGGTTGAGCAGGGACTAGGGCCCCACAGCCCACATGAGCAGGCCGGAGCAGGCCTAGCCTCGGAGGGCCAGGACTGGCCATATTTGGTTTCCAAAGAACTGGGAAACTGCTCGCTTCCTCTGCTGCCCACACACAGGAGCACGGCCACCCACAGTCTCTGAGTCAGGCAAGCAGCTACGGTCAGGGCAAAGAAGCCCCACCGTGGGGAGAATGGAGCAGAGCCATTCAGAGGATGACCTGCTGGATCAACTAGATATGGGGGAGGGAGTGGTTAATTTGTTGGTTTTTCGAGGTAGGATCTCACTGTAGTTCAGGCTGACCTGGAATTCACTATGAAGTCTCAGGATGGCCTCCAACTCGCGGTGATCCTCCTACCTCTGCCTCCGAGTGCTGGGATTAAACGCGTGCACCACCACCCATGGTGGAAAAAAGTTTTGGTTTTTTTTTTTTTCTTGTTTTGTTTTTTATTTTCTAAAGGAGATCTCGATTCAAGGTTGAGGAGTATAGCTCCGTAGTAGTGAACTTGTTCAGTATGCTTGAGGCACCACTGGCACCATCAAAAATAGATGTGAAGGGCTGGAGAGATGGCTTAGTGGTTAAGGCATTTGCCTGCAAAGCCAAAGGACCCCGGTTCAATTCCCCAGGACCCATGTAAGCCACATACATAAGGGGCCGCATGCATCTGGAGTTCATTTGCAGTGGCTGGAGGCCCTGGCACACCCATTCTCTCTTTCTCTCTCTCTCTCTCTCTTTCTCTTTCTTAAATAAATAAAATACGTTCTAAAACAATAAAATTATTAAAAAATAGATGTGAGGGGCTGGAGAGTTGGCTTAGTGGTTAAGGTACTTAAAGCCAAAGGACCTCGGTTCGATTCCCCAGAACCCAAGTAAGTCAGATACACAAGGGGCACATGCGTCTGGAGTTCATTTGCAGTGGCTGGAGCCCTGGCGCCCCCATTCTCTCTCTCTCCCTCTTTCTTGCAAATAAATAAATAAAAATAAAACTATAAAAAAATAGATGTGAAACTATGCATGGTGGTGCACACCTTTAATCCCAGCACTCAAGAGGCAGAGGTAGGAGGATTGCTGTGAGTTTAAGACCAGCCTGAGACTACATAATGAATTCCAGGTCAGCCTGGGCTACAGTGAGAACCTACCTCAAAAAAAAAAAAAATGATGTGGGGTTTAAACCCTGCCCAACTGCTGTCTCTGAGCTGGATCTAGCCCAGGCTGACCTACAACTCACTCTGTAGCCAAGGCTAGCCTCAAACTCATGACAATCCTTCTACCTCAGCCTCCCCAGTGATGGGATTAAAATCATGCACCACCACACCCTGCTTCTACTTTTTCTTAAGATTTATTTTTATTTATTTATTAGAGACAGAGAGAGAGATAGAGAGTGAGAACAGGCGCACCAGGGCTTCCAGCCACTGCAAACGAACTCCAGACTCAGGCACCACCATGTACATCTGGCTTACATGGGACCTGGAGAATCGAACTTGGATCCTTAGGCTTCATAGCCATGTGACTTAACTGCTAAACCGTCTCTCCAGCCCTGCTTCTACTTTTTTTTTTTAATTTTTTGTTTATTTATATTTATTTATTTGAGAGCGACAGACAGACAAAGAGGCAGAGAGAGAGAGAGAGAATGGGCACACCAGGGCCTCTAGCCACTGCAAACGAACTCCAGATGCTTGCGCCCCCTCATGCATCTGGCTTACGTGGGTCCTGGGGAATCGAGCCTCGAACCGGGGTCCTTAGACTTCACAGGCAAGCTTTTAACTTCTAAGCCATCTCTCCAGCCCTACTTTCTTTATAAAATAAAACAAGGGACTGGGAAGATGGCTCAGCAGTTAAAGGCACTTGCTTGCAAAGCCTGCCGGCCCAGGGTTCAATTCCCTAGCACCCATGTAAAGCAGGATACAAAGGCTCCTGCAGCTCTGAGATCTCAACACCCTATCACAATGGGAGGCAAAGCCACAAGAACCCTAAGCTTGCAGGCCAGCTAGGCTGATGTTTGCAGTGGTAAGAGACCCTGTCTCAAAAGAAGATGGCTCACCATTGCGGAAGAGGTGGCAGAAAGAATGTAAGAGCCAAAGGAAGGGTAGGACTCCTTACAACATGTTCCTCCAGACACAAAATGGCCTGGATATCCATGACCTCACAGTGCCTGACACTACCTACACAAGACAATCATAATAGGAGGAAAAGATCATGATATCAAAATAAAAGAGAGACTGATTGAGATGGGGAGGGGATATGATGGAGATTGGTATTTCAAAGGGGAAAATGGGGGGGGGAGGGTATTACCATGGGATATTATTTACAGTTACGGAAGTTGTCAATAAAATATTAAAATTAAAAATTAAAAAAACAGAAACAAAAGCAAAATACAGTAAAAAAAATTTTTTAAAAAAGATGGCTCAGCCAGGCATGATGGCGCACACCTTTAATCCCAGCACTTGGGAGGCAGAGGTAGGAGGATCACTGTGAGTTCAAGGCCAACCTGTGTCTACACAGTGAATTCCAGGTAAACCTGGGCTAGAGTGAGACTGTACCTCGAAAAACCAACAGAAGGAGAAGAAGGAGGAGGAGGAAGAGAAGGCTCAGTGGTTAAAAGCACTTACTTGAAAAGTCTACAGCCCGGGTTTGATTCCCCAACATCCATGTAAAGCCAGATGCAAAAAGTGTGCAAACATCTGATGTTCATTTGGAGAAGCAAGAGACTTTGGTGTACCTATGCACACATACATGCAAATGAATAAAATATTTTTTTGTAAAGGTAGAGCACAAAACCTTGAAGTTGTCTTTTGACCTCTACACACACCATGGCACACACACCCACGTGTGTGCACACACGCATACAAATAAATGAAACCCTACTGACACCATCCTGTATAATCTCATCACAGTAAGAAATTACTGGGCTGGCCTGGCATGGTGGTGCACACTTTTAATCCCAACACTCGGGAGGTAGAGGTAGGAGGATCACCATGAGTTCAAGACCACCCTGAGACTACATAGTGAATTCCAGGTCAGCCTGAGCTAGAGTGAGACCCTGTCTCGAAAAACAAAAAAACAAACAAAAAAAAAAATTTATTGGGCTGGAGGGATGGCTTAGCAGTTAAGACACTTGCCTGCAAAGCCAAAGAACCCAGGTTCAATTCCCCAGGACCTACATAAGCCAGATGCCCAAGGTGGTGCATGCGTCTGGAGTTCTATTTGCAGTGGCTGGAGGCCCTGGTGCACCCATTCTCTCTCTCTCAAATAAATAAATAAATAAATAAATAAATAAATAGTAAATTAAAAAAGAAATAAATTACTATTGCCACACCCTCCAAGGCTTAGGATCCACTGCAGAAGAAGTGATACAAAGAATATAAGAGCCAAAGGAAGGGTAGGACTTCTTACAATGCAATCTTCCAGACACAAAATGGCCCAGATATTCATGACCTCATAATGGCTAATCCTCCTACCTCTGCCTCCTGAGTGCTGGGATTAAAGGCATGAGCCACCACACCCGGCGCCTTTTAAAATTTTTATTTATTTAGTGGGGAGAGAGAAAGACACAGAGTGAGTACGTGCATGGTTGTGCCAAGGCCTCTTGCCTCTGCACACAAACTCCAGATGCATGCACCACTTTGTGCATCTAGCTTTGTGTAGGTACTGGGAAATTAAACCCCAGCCTGACAGGCATTATAAAGCAGTGCATTTAACCACTGAGCCTTCTCCCCAGGCCCCTCAGGGACTATTTTTTTTTAATTTAAAAAAATTGTTTATTTATCTATTGAGAGAGAGAGAGAGAAAGAGTGTAGGCACACCAGGGCCTCCAGCAACTGCAAATAAACTCCAGACACATGCACCACCTTGTACATCTGGCTTACGTGGGTACTGGGGAATCGAACCTGGGTCCTTTGGCTTTGCTAGCAAGCACCGTAATCATTAAGCCATCTCTCCAACACAGGGACTTTTAATTTAAAGGGCTTAGCTGAAGGAAGACAGAGTGGCCTAACTGGGCTGATGTCAGAGACAGGGGCACTCAGCATGCCTCCTGAGATGTGAGTAAGCAGGTCTTTCTTGTTTGATGTTTCTCAGCCCGGTAGGAATTCCAAAGTCCCTTCAACCTTTATTGTTGATTATCATCGTGATCTTGGATAAAGGGCCCTGAAAGAAGCAGCTGAGTATGGAAGGCACTGAACTTAACCCTGGAGCAACTGTTAAAGCTGAGTTGGGTGAGAAATCCTCCCTAACTTGTACCTCTCTCTTTGGTTTTAAAAATCCTGTCTTTTTTGATGTGGTGGCCCAAGCCTGTAATCCTAGTGCTTGGGAAGTGGAGGCAAGAGACTCAGGAGTTGGAGGCCATAGTGAGTTCAAGGCTAGCCTGAGGCAACATGAGACCCTGTCTCACAGACAAACAAATAAAATCATGTTTCAAAACAATTAAAAGTGAAATTGGTTTAGGAAACTGGATGAAGGGTCAGTTTATCCCTTAGAGTTATCAAGTTCATGTCAAGTGCATCCATGTTTGATCTCTCTTGCCCTCTCTCTCTCCTTGGAGATAGGGTCTCGATCTGTAGTCCAGACTGGCTTTGAACTCTAGATCCTCCTGGCCCTCAGCCCCCCCCGAGTGCCAGAATCATAGGCATGTGCCCACCATGCCTGTATCATATTTCTAGTAAGACACAAGTATCCATTCAGGCTTCTTGAATATTCTATGGGGTTTAATAGTTCCCTTTTAGGGCCAAAACATTGTTGAATTACTGCCTATACAGGAGGCAGGATCGCCTGTCTGCCACCCACAGGTGCCAGGTGTGAGTCAGGACCTCCAGGCAGCCCAGATGGAGGCCCCAGAAGGAAATAGCTTCCACAGGGCTCTCCTTGTGTCTCCAAAACTTATGAGATGACATCACAAGTAAGACTTGGCCAGGAGGAGGAAGGAATCGTGCTAGTGAGGACAGACAGAAGCTTGAGGGCATGGGCAGAGACAGGGTGGGACCAGATCGCAGAGAGGTGCCAGCGAGGCCAAAACTGGTGCCTCAGAAATTAGCGACTCCAGTTAGCATTACCGAGTGGTTTCATGAGCATAGCCCCCCTTTAGCCTCAGCCGCTCTGAGTCGTAAGGGTTAATTACATCCATGGCATAGATTAGGATCCTAAGGCCCTGGGATCAGGGTTAACACGACCAGTAATAAATCATCCAGGCAGGATGGATGGAGTCTTGATCTGATCCGCTAAGAAGGGCATAGCATCACTTTTGTGATATGCTTGTCGGAAATGCATACCCTTGGTCATAAAAATATCAGCCAGGGCTAGAGAGGTGGCTTAGTGGTTAAGGCACTTGCCTGAGAAGCCTAAGGACCCAGGTTCAATTCTCCAGGTCTCACATAAGCCAGATGTACAAGGTGGTACATGTGTCTGGAGTTTGTTAAAGGAAGGAAGGAAAGAAGGTAGGAAGGAAGGAAGAAAGAAAGAAAAAGAGAAGGGTGTGGAGCCAGGCGTGGTGACACATGTCTTTAATCCCAGCACTTGGGAGGCAGAGGTTGGAGAATCACTGTGAATTCGAGGCCACCCTGAGACTACATAGTGAATTCCAGGTCAGCCTGGGCCAGAGTGAGACCCTGCCTCAAAAAACCAAAAAATAAATAATAAATAAATACATAGATAAAATAAAAGAGGGAAAAGAGGGTACCAACACATGATGTGTCCATACAAAATATCTTGTTAATAATAGCAATAAACTATAAAAAAATAAATGAAATAAGTGAGGGGAAAAAAGGTTCTTGGCTAGCATGATGGTTCATGCCTATGTTCTCAGCACCAGAAGGCTGAGGCTACATTCTCCAGGCTAGCTGGCCTGAAAGGCAGGCCGGACATGTAGGAGAGAGAGAGAGAGAGAGAGAGACCCGATTTCATTTTTTTCTGGTGCTGACCATTAAACCTCAAACCTTCCCCATGCTAAGCAAACACTGCACTGAATTACATCTCAGCCCTTCCACATTCAGTATGTAGTCTCAGGCTGGCCTCCGTCTCATGACAATCCTTCTACCTCTGCCTCCTGAGAGCTAGGATTAAAGGAATGAGCCACCACACCCAGCTATTCTTTTTTTTTTTTTTTTTTTTTTTTTTTTTTAATTAGAGAGAGAGAGCATGGGCACGCCAGGGCCTCTTGCCACTGCAGACCAATTCCAGATGCATGTGTCCACCATTTTGTGCACCTGGTTCTATGTGGATAACGGGGCATCGAACCCAGATTGGCAGGCTTTACAAACAAATACCTTTAACCGCTGTGCCATCTCTTCAGCTCCGCCCCCCCCCCCCATTTATTCTTGAAGATTTCTGTCTCACCAGAAATGGCTGACTGATTGATCCTTATGTCCATTCCATAACCACCAGAATCTAATACATATTCCAATAAAGCTCCCTTCCAGTAAATCTTCCTTTTTAAAAATTAAGGTGGCCAGAAGAGTTTCATGCGGCTGTCAGAGCAAAGATACACAATATGCCCATCTTAGCTGTAGTTCTCCCTGGCCATGGTCAGCGAGAGAAGTGGGACAAGGTGGTGAGTCACGTATCCAGGTGGTTTTTCTATTTGCTAAATTCTGAGATTCCTGCTTGTTGTTAAATTTTATGGGATAGTAGTAATAGTAAAAAGTAATTTGTTTTTTCCTTTTCTTTACTGTTCTTGGGCACATTAAAAAAAAAAAAAAGAGTCCATTGTGTGTCCCCGTTTGAGAGGGAAACTTTCTAGGGACATGGAATCCTAGAGCTGGGGAGGTTCTGCCAGGTAAAGGCTCCTCCGGGGCACAGTGCCTGGTATGGGAGCCAGGCCATGGAATGAAGGACACTGAGCTAATGGGTTTAGAGAGCTGTTCTGGTCTCCTGACTGTCAGGCGGAGATGATCTGGTTTAGAACTATTACTCTTGTTTATTCACCTGATTCTTTCATAATTTCCAAAGCTGGCCTAATTTATTTATTTATTCATTTGAAAAAAATGACATACTGCCAGTCCGCTGACCCCCTCCAAGCCCACCAACCTTCCCTTTGGGCGCTGCTAAGGATAGAAGCTTCAAAACTACTAGGCTAGCATTCTGCCTCTGAGACACCTCCCAGCTCTCTGCCTGACCTTTCCTTTCAAGTGGATCAGATTAATTTTCTCTTTTATCTTAGTCATCTGTGTAGGGGTGAGAGGAGAGGTGAGACCTCCCCTCTTAAGAGTGTCAGGGTTCAGCTCATGTGGTGGGGAGAGCGTACTGGGGCGTGAGTCAGACAGCATTGCGGTTCACCTCTGGTTTTCTTCTCTGGCTGGTTGCCAAGGTCTCAAGCAACTTGATTCATTTCTCTGATCCTCAGTTTCCCATCTATAATGACGAAATGATTATCTAGCCTACTTTTCACTGTTGTTCATGGTAGTTTCTTTTAAATCTTTTTATTTATTTTTTAAAAATATTTTTATTGTTATTTATTTTGAGAGAGAGAAAGAGAAAGAGGCAGAGAGAGAGAGAGAGAGAGAGAGAATGGGTGTACCAGGGCCTTCAGCTGCTGCAAAAGAATTCCAGATGTGTGTCCCCTTGTGCACATGTGCAATATTGTGCACTTGTGTCACTGTGCATCTGGAGATTCGAACATGTGTTCTTAGGCTTTGCAGGCAAGGGCCTTAACCACGAAGCCATCTCTCCAGTCCTATTTATTTATCTATTCTTTTTTTTTTTTTTTTTTTTTTTTGGTTTTTCGAGGTAGGGTCTCACTCTGGCCCACGCTGACCTGGGATTCACTGTGTAGTCTCAGGGTGGCCTCGAACTCACGGTGATCCTCCTACCTCTGCCTCCTGAGTGCTGGGATTAAAGGCGTGCGCCACACGCCCTGCCCTATTTATTTATTTATTCTTGAGGTAGGGTCTTGCTATAGCCCAGGCTGACCAGCCTGTAGTCTCAGGCTGGCCCCGAAATCATAGCAGTTCTCCTTCCTCTGCCTCCTAAGTGCTGGGATTGAAGGTGTATGCCACCACAGCTGGCTTTTTTTTTCCATCTTTTAAAAATATATTTATTTATTTACTCATATTTAAGAGTGGGGGGAATGGGTGCTCCAGGACCCTCTGCCGCTGCAGACAAACTCCAGACACATGTGCCACTTTGGGCATCTTGCTTTACATGAGTACTGGGAAATTGAACCCAGGCTATCAAGCATTCTAAGCAAGTACCTTTAACCACTGAGCCATCTCTCCAGCCCTTTTATTTTTCCCTTTTTTTTTTAAACGGAGTCTTTTGTAGCCAAGGCTGATTTTGAACTCCTTAAGTAGCTGAGAGTGACCTTAAACTCCTGATCCTCCTACCTCTGCCTCCTAAGTGCTGAGACCATAGGAATGTGCCACCATGTCATACAGCTATTTATTTTTGACGGTGGGATCCTGATATGTAGCTCAACCTGGCCTGGACTCCTGATCTTCCTGCTTTAGCCTGAAATCACAGGCATGGACCACCACGATCTGCTAGCCTACATTTTGCTCAAGGTTGTTGTGACGAGCTGAATCAGGCTTTGGCAGCAATATGGAAACTGGAAATGGGAAGAACAGATGCCAGGCATTACTCACAGAAACTGCTGAGGATGTTTGAAGGCAAAATGATTAAATAACAGAAATGGGAATGAAGGGGAGCCTACGTTGCTCCCTACTTTTTTTTTTAAGGTAAGATTTTGCTCTAGCTCAGGCTGACCTGAAATTCACTATGTAGTCTCAGGGCAGCCTCGAACTCACAGCGATCCTCCTACCTCTGCCTCCCAAGTGCTGAGATTAAAGGCGTGCTCCACCACGCCTGGCTCCTCTCCCTACTTCATTCTCTTATGTGTGAACTCACCTCTCTGGTTCTTCATTTCCTCATCTGGAAATCTACGTTGCACACCAGGAAGTATCTCTTTGGATAGGTAATGAAGGATGCTTGAGAATTGCTTAGAGAGAGAGGCTTTCTCTCTCTGCAGTAGGGCTGGAGAGATGGCTTAGTGGTGAGAGTGTTTGCCTGTAAAGCCAAAGGACTCAGGTTCAATTCTTCAGTACCCACATAAAAGCAGATGCACAAGGTGGTACATGTGTCTGGAGTTCGCTTGCAGTGGCTGGAGGCCCTGGTGTACTAATTCTTTCTCTCAATCTCTATCTACCTCTTTCTCTCTGTCTCTTTCAAATAAGTAAATTTTTTTTCGAGGTAAAGTCTCACTCTAGCCCAGGCTGACCTGGAATTTACTATGTAGTCTCAGGGTGCCCTTGAACTCAAGGCAATCCTCCTACCTCTGCCTCCCGAGAACTAGAATTACAGGTATGTGCCACCACGCCCAGCTAAATAAATATATTTTTTTAAATTACTGTGGGAGCCCTGGCGTGGGGGCACATGCCTTTAATCCCAGCACTCAGGAGGCAGAAGTAGGTGTATTGCCACGAGTTTGAGGCCACCCTGACACTACATAGTGAATTCCAGGTCAGCCTGAGCTAGAGTGAGACCCTACCTCAAAAAAACAAATTACTGTGGGGCTGGGGGGATGGCTTAGCAGTTGGGGCCTGCAAAGCCAAAGGACCCAGGTTCAATTCCCCAGGACCCATGTTAGCCAGATGCACAAGGGGGCACAAGCGTCTAGAGTTCCTTTGCAGTGGCTGGAGGCCCTGGTACGACCATTCTCTCCCTCTCTTTCTCTCTCTCCTCCTCTTTCTCTGTCAAGTAAATAAATAAAAATAAATAATAAAAAAAAGAAGGCCGGGCGTGGTGGCGCACGCCTTTAATCCCAGCACTCAGGAGGCAGAGGTAGGAGGATGGCTGTGAGTTCGAGGCCACCCTGAGACTCCATAGTGAATTCCAGGTCAGCCTGGGCCAGAGAGAGACCCTACCTCAAGAATCCAAAAAAAAAAAAAAAAGAAGCCTGGTGTGGTGGCGCACGCCTTTAATCCCAGCACTCAGGAAGCAGAGGTAGGAGGATCGCCGAGAGCTCGAGGCCACTCTGAGACTACACAGTGAATTCCAGGTCAGCCTGAGCTCAGAGTGCTGGGATTAAAGGCGTGCGCCACCACACTCAGCCTTTTTTTTTTTTTTTTTTTTTTTTTTTGTAAAAGAATCTTTTTTGAAGCACTGGGATGGAACCCAAGGCCTTGCATGTGCTAGGTAGCTACACACTACCACTAACTATATCCTCAGCTCAAGAACCTTCCTAATACCCCAAATATCCTGCCACCTACCATAGACAGGATGACACCCCTCCAACCCATCCTCCACAGCCTGGATAGATGGATCCTGCTTTTTTTGTCTGTTTGTTTATTTGAGACAGGGTTTCACTCTAGCCCAGGTTGACCTGAAACTAACTCTATAACCCATGCTGGCCTTGAACTCACAAAGATCCTCCTATCACAGCCTCCCAAGTGCTGGGATTAAAGGCGTGTGCCACACTTGCCCAACCTGCTTCTTAAAGAAACCAAGTAGCCAGCCCCCTTTTAGGCTGTTAGGGGTCTACTGGTCATGTAAATGTCCCTCAATAATAGAAAGTTTTCAACGTTTACCCTAGAGATTTCTTGTTGTCCTCTTAGAAGGAGACCCAAGCCCACCTTCTGAGCCTCCCTGGCCCCCTCCCAACCCCTCAGCTGTCTTTACATCAATTAGCTGGTGACTAATTAAGTCCTAATTGCAAATCAGCTGACCCATTAGCAGCTCCCACCCACAGCAGCTGGCAGCGGGCTTCAAGGAAAGGTGTTTGGGAATCCAAAGGTTTCATTTGTTCCATAAATGGATGTTGATATTTAAGAGAGAGAGGGGCAGATAGAAAATGGGGCGCACCAGGGCCTCCAGCCACTACAAATGAACTCCAGACACACGTGCCACATTGCGCATCTGGCTTACGTGGATACTGAGGAATCGAATCTAGATCCTTATGCTTCACAGGCGAGCGCCTTATTCGCTAACCCACCTCTCTAGCCCCTTTATTTTTTAATTTTTATTTATTTATTTGTGTGTGTGTGTGTGAGAGAGAGAGAGAGAGAGAGAGAGAGAGAATGGGTGCACCAGGGCCTCCAGCCACTGCAAAGAATGCCTCATTGTCCATCTGGCTTCGTGAGTACTGGGGAATCAAATGTGGGTCCTTTAGCTTTGCAGGCAAGAGCTTTAACCCGCTAAGCCATCGCTCCAGCCCTGACCCCCTTCTTTGATGCTACCTGCGGTTCTAGGCCCTGGCGACTCTGCGTTGAGCATCATATTCTGGCCTCCACTGAGCTCATAGTCTAGCAGGAAGGAAATGTTAACCAAATTCGCTCAGGCAGTAATTCAGGTAGAGGTAATTTTGGGGAGCTTCAGATAGATGCTTGGGAAGGCTTCTAAGGTGACACTTTGAGTTGAGACCTGAGTGGTCTCATGAGCCAAACAGAGCGAAGATGGGAAGTCGACGAAGAAAATGGCAAACGCAGATGAAAGGAAACTCCCTGGCCATGGTCAGCGAGAGAAGTGGGACAAGGTGGTGAGTCACGTATCCAGGTGGTTTTTCTATTTGCTAAATTCGAGATTCCTGCTTGTTGTTAAATTTTATGGGATAGTAGTAATAGTAAAAAGTAATTTGTTTTTTCCTTTTCTTTAGTGTTCTTGGGCACATTTAAAAAAAAAAAAAAGAGTCCATTGTGTGTCCCCATTTGAGAGGGAAACTTTCTAGGGACATGGAATCCTAGAGCTGGGGAGATTCTGCCAGGTAAAGGCTCCTCCGGGGCACAGTGCCTGGTATGGGAGCCAGGCCATGGAATGAAGGACACTGAGCTAATGGGTTTAGAGAGCTGTTCTGGTCTCCTGACTGTCAGGCGGAGATGATCTGGTTTAGAACTATTACTCTTGTTTATTCACCTGATTCTTTCATAATTTCCAAAGCTGGCCTAATTTATTTATTTATTTGTGTGTGTGTGTGTGAGAGAGAGAGAGTGAGAGAGAGAGAGAATCCTGATTGGTCCCTTGGTGGTTAACTACCGTACTGTTATTTCAAGGTCCCCAAATTCAACTGCCCCTCTGGGGATAGGGCAGAAAATCCTGGGCTATCCAAACCCAAGCTTGAGTCTGCAACTACAGAGAAACCAAAATGCGGATTGCTGTGTGAAATTCCCTGATTTTTTTTTTTTTTTTGAAATGGTAACAACGAATTGCAAAAGGTTTAACAACTTGCACAGGCCAATCACAACATGTCTATGGGCAGGACCTGCCCGGCAGGCTTGGGTGCGGTGCAACTGGGGAGTGCCTAAGGGGAGTGGGGAGAGCGAGGGGAAGGAGTGTGAAAGATGCTAAACGCATGTTGGATTCTGGGGCCACCCCTGCTGTGGCAAGTATTTGTCCCAGGAAGAACACTCCACCGCAGGCACATATTTGAGCACCTACTGTGTGCATGACTCGATGCTAGGTTGCAGGACACCCAGTGCTCTGTAAAAATGCACCCTCCTCCAGAGCTGGGCGGGTCTCCAGTACTAACCTGGTGTCCAGTACTAACTTGCCGGGTTCTGTAATTGCTGTATGCCCTTGGGTTAATTCATCATCTCTCTGGGACTCAGCGCACAGCCGGTGTTGACACTAATTTAACTAAATCCAGTGAAGGAAGATTATGAAGAGCCTTGAGTGTCTAGTTGGGGAGTCTGGTCTAAATCTGATTGGTACTGGGAGTCCCTGAAGTTCACTGGGCAGCGAATAGCATGCTGCGGAGAAAAACGAAGCAGGCCGTTTGTGCAGAGGCACACACCATGCAGGAGTGGTGTGGTGAGGGCAGCTATTAAGGCTTATGGAAGTCAGATCTAACCAGCCTTAGCTCAGAAGCTTTTCCAGGGACCTGTGCATATTAACAGTCTGCTCCAACATCTTGATATTCTTCACAATTCTATTTTTTAAAGATTTTTTAAAGATTTTATTTATTTATTTGCAATCAGAGAGAGAGAGAGAGAGAGAGAGAGAGAATGGGCACGCCAGGGCCTCCAGCCACTGCAGACGAACTCCAGATGCTTGTGCCTCCTTGCGCATCTGGCTTACGTGGGTCCTGGGGAATCGAACCTGGATCCTTTGGCTTTGCAGGCAAATGTCTTAACCACTAAGCCATTTCTCCAGCCCTAAGGTTTTTTGTTTCTTGTTTTTGCAGCCAGTCATGGTGAATTCCAGGTCAGCCTGGGCTAGAGCAAGACCCTACCTCGACAAACAAAAACAAAACAAAACAAAATTTAATTTATTTATTCGAGACAAAGAGAATGAGTGAGTGACCATGGGCATGCCAGAGCCTCTTGCCGCTGGAAACAAATTCCAGACACATGCACCATGTTGTGCATCTGGCTTTACACGGCTATTGGAGAATTGAACCCTGGCCAGCAGACTTTGCAAGCAAGTGCCTTTAATTGCTGAGCCATCTCCCCAGCCCCCAAATTCCTTTTGAAAGTAATTTTTAAAAATACTTTAATATAATTATTTATTTACAAGCAGAGAGAGAGAGAGAAAATGAATGGGCATGCATGCCAGGGCCTCTAGATGTTGCAAATGAACTTCAGATGCATGTGCCATTTTGTTCATCTGGCTTTATATGGGCACTGGAAAATTGAACCCAGGTCATTAGGCTTTCCCAGCAAGTGCCTTCACCAGTAAGCCATTTCTCCAGCACCCCTCCCACACACACTCCAAAACAAATTCTTAATGATTTTAAACACACAACTCTGTTTTATCTTGTACCTAGCCCCACAAATTATGTAGCAAGTCCTCCCACAGGGACCCTTCTGTCTGACTTCTCCTCCTCTCTCCTTCTTCCTCACACCTCACTTCTCCCTCACTCTTCAAACATTAGTCACATTGTTTCTCTACCAGAGATGACAGGTTCCTGATTTTTCTTAATTTAAATTTTATTTATTTATTTATTTGAGAGTGACAGACAGAGAGAGAAAGAGGGAGATAGAGAGAGGGCAAATGGGCGTGCGCCAGGGCCTCCAGCCACTGCAAACGAACTCCAGATGCATGCATCTGGCTAACGTGGGTCCTGGGGAAACAAGCCTCAAACCGGGGTCCTCAGGCTTCACAGGCAAGCGCTTAACCGCCAAGCCATCTCTCCTGCCCAGGTTCCTGATTTAAAGATAGAGGAGGATGGGCTGGAGAGATGGTTCTGCAGTTAAGGCACTTGCTTGCAAAGCCTAATAACCTGAGTTCAATTCCCCAGTACCCACGTAAAGTCAGATGCACATACATCTGGAGTTTGTTTGCAGTGGCTGGAAGCCCTGGCGTGCCCATTTCCTCTCTCTCCTCTATTTTCTCTGTCTTTTTCTTCTTACAAATTAATAAATAAATTTTTTTAAGTTAGAAGAAAAGATAGAGGATGGAGGATGCATATACCTTTAGTCTCAGCACTCAGGAGGCTGAGGTAGGAGGGTCATTATGAGTTCAAGGCCAGCCTAGGACTACAGTGGGAGTTCCAGGTCAACCTGGGAGACCCTGCTTTAAAAAATAAAAAATAAAATAAAATAAAAACACAAGATAGAAGATGCTAGGTGGGAAGAAAAAAAGAGAAAGAGAAAGAGAAAGGAGGGAAGGAAGGAAGGAAGGAAGGAAGGAAGGAAGAAGGAAGGAAGAAGGAAGGAAGGAAAGAAGGAAGGTCGCTCTGCAGCCATCTTCCCAGGCATCATTTGAAACATAGGAATCTCAATATGTCCACTTCCTCTGAATCAAATGGCATGGGTGATGGGTCAGGAACCCCTTTACAAATAGGTTGGTCAGAAGTTGATAACACCCCTTTGATGCAGACACCAGGTGCTTCCCTTGCCCTGACAAACAGAACTGGAGACCTTCTGATAAGGAGAAAATCCTGCTTTACAGCCTAAAGAAGACCAGCCCGGCGCCAGAAGGTGGAGGGAAACAGGATCCACCTGAAGACATGATAAGAACATGTGTGGAATAACCATCCCCCAAATGAGGTCTGGGCTCACAAACTGCAAAGCACCTCCATGCAGTAGCTTGCTGCGTTCTCTGTGAAGCCTGCCATCTGTGCAACTTTTTCTCTTTCCCCCTTTCCATCTCCCTTCGCCAGAGGCCTCACAAAACCGTAAGCGTGCCCTGACACTCTGGATCTCTCTGTTTCTCTGTCTCTCTCTCTAGATGCCTCCCCTTTATTACTGAGCCTACCTGCTTTGCTGACCTAGAACTCACAGACATCATTGCTTTTCTTCCCCCTTTAAAAAAAAATATATATTTTATTTACTTGAGAGACAGAGAGAGAGAGAGAGAGAGAGAGAGAGGGACTCCAGCCGCTGCAAACAAGCTCCAGACGCATGCGCCTCCTTGTGCATCCGGCTTATGTGGGACCCTGGGAAATCAAACTTGGGTCCTTTGGCTTTGCAGGCATGTGTCTGAACCACCAAGCCATCTCTCCAGCCATCTTCTCCTTTTCTATCTCCCTCCTCTAAGCAGCTACTGAGAACTCCAGTGTGCCTGCTCTGTTGTTTTCTCTCTCAAACTCCAATACTATCTGAACATTCTTTTAAAGGGGCTGAGGAGATGACTCAGTGGTTAAAAGTGCTTGCTTGTACAGCCTAACGGCCCACGTTCAATTCTCCAGCACCCACAGAAATCCAGGTGCATAAGGCAGCTTATGTGTCTGGAGACCGTTGCAGTGGCAGGAAGTCCTGGTGGATCTATATTTTCTTTCTCTGAGGCTCTCTCTTTCTCTCTCAAATAAATAAAAACTGTAAAATCAAATCCTTTTATCTACAAGACTAAGAATCTGCAAAGGGCATCTGTCATCCTGTACTTCTGCTCCTCCACGCACACACACACATGCACACGCACGCACACACACACGCACGCACACACCTCCACCTAAAGACCAATTCAATTCCTGGGTTTTTTTTGTTGTTGTTGTTTGTTTGTTTGTTTGTTTTGTTTTTCGAGACATTGTCTCACTTTGTAGTCTATGCTTACTGGAACTCACCATGTAGGCCAGACTGGCCTCAATTCTCCAAGTGCTGGGATCACAGGTGCGTGTCACCACAGCTAGCTTTCTCTCACTCATCTTGAACCTCCCCTTCTTGGTAAGTGGAAAACTTTTTACTTTTTTTTTTTTTTCTCTTTGTGTGTGTGTCCATGCGGTGCCCTGTGCGCTCACCTGTTGTAGGGTATGCTGCCCCGGGTGGCCAGATCAGAAGGTCAAGTGTCCCACTCCATTGCATCGCTCTATTGCTCTTCCGCCCATTTTTAAATTGTATTTTTAAAATTTTATTTATTGATTTGAGAGAGAATGGGCATGCCAAGGACTCCAGCCACTGCAAATTAATTCCAGATGCATGCACCACCTTGTGCATCTGGCTTACATGGGTCCTGGGGAATTGAACCTGGGTCCTTAGGTTTCTCAAGCAAGAACCTTAACAGCTAAGCCATCTCTCCAGCTCATCTGCCTCTGCCACCCACACTCCAGAGCTAAGGACCTGCCTATTTCCACAGCTCACTGCAATCCAGGCGCATCCCAGCCCCCCTCTGTGTGAGTTTGCTTTTGTGTCACTATGATGAAAAGCCCAACAAAATAATTTGAAAGGAGGAGGGACTTATTCAGCTCATGTTCTTGGAGGGTTCAGTCCATGGTTGCTTTGGCCCAGGGGCTTGGGCCGGAAGTCATGGTGGTGGGATCATGTGGTGAAGGCTTTCACCGCTCTGCAAACTTCATGGCAGATAAGGTGCTGCGGTCAAGTTCACACTGCTGGTAGAAATCACCCAACCAAGAGCAGCTTGTGGGGGAAAAAAAAGAGGTTTGTTTTGGCTTACAGGTTTGAGGTGGAAGCTCCGTGATGGCAGGGGAAGTGATGGCATGAGCAGAGGGTGGACATCGCCCCCTGGCCAACATAAGGTGGGCAATAGCCACAGGAGACTGTGCCAAACACTGGCAAGGGGAAACTGGCTATAACACCCATAAGCCCTCCCCTAACAATACACTACCTCCAGGAGGCGTTAGTGACCAAATCTCCATCATCTGGGAACCTAGCATTCAGAACACCTAAGTTTATGGGGGATACTTAAGTCAAGCCACCACATTCCACCCCTGGCCCCCATAAACTAGTAACCATTCATCATGTCAAATGCAATGCATTCATCCAACTTTAAAAGTCCCCATATCTTTTATCAATCCTAATGATGTTCAAACATCCCCATAATCCAGTCTTTTAACTGAGCCATAATACCAAAAGATCCCCCCCAAACCCATAATGGCACAGAATAAACACTCATACCGCAAAAGATGGCATTGGGCATAGCAAAGAAACATTCAACCAATACAAGATTTAAAACAACCAGGGCAAACATCAAACTCTGTAACTCCAAGCCCAACAACTCTAATCAGTGACAAATCTCCAAGGCTGATAATTCTAACCAGCAACAAATCTCTGGTATTCCAATTCCGCCCCTCCAGCTAGGCTACTCACAGTCCTGGAAAACTTCATCCAGGGCCGGCAGCTTTCCTTAGCAGCCATCTCGTGGTCCTGGCCTCTCTACTGCAATCCACGGTTCATCCTCATGGCCCCATGGGGTCTCCATGCAGGCATCCAGCAAACCTGCTTCACACTGCCCATGGCCATTTCCAAAACACAAGACCATGTTACAAACTCAATGACCCTCTCTTTCCTGCATTTCTTATACTCCACAATCCTGGGTAGGGTGGCAATTTGTTAATCCAGGGAGGAATAAAGCAGACTTTGAAGAACAGGGCACTCCTTGAACATTCAGGCCCCTTCAAAAAACTGCATTCTTTCTGTTGTCCCAGTGCAGGTCAGCTGGTCCAATCTCAATGGTTGTAATCTCTCATACAATTACAGCTGAACAAGCAGCAGTTTCGACCTAAAGATTTCTTTCTGTGCCATGTCCCTCAGCTCACACCAGTCCATTTCTACACAAAGCAACCCTGCACAACTTCTCAGGACACAGGCATAACAGCAAGCCTGTCACACAAACTGCTTCAAGCCCAGTCCAGGCAAAGCTCTTTCTCACCCTCATAAGCAAAACTTCACAGTCCATAGTCCTTACTGCATTCAGGTTTTTCAACTCTGACCAGAGTAGTCTATCAAGCTGTACTTACAACACTGCAAGGCATCTCTTAGGCCAAGGTTTCAAATCCTTCCATATTCCTCTTGAAAATCAGCTCCAAAAGGCCAAAGCCACACAGTCAGGTGTCTAGCAGCAATGCCACTCTCGGTACCAACATTACTGTTGCAAGACAGGTTCATATTGCTGGTAGAAATCACCCAACCAAGAGCAGCTTATGGGAAAAAAGAGGTTTATTTTGACTTATAGGCTCGAAGGGAAGCTCCATTATGGCAGGGAAAACAATGGCATGAGCAGAGGGTGCACATCAATCACCCCATGGCCAACATCAGGTGGACAACAGGGACAGGAGAGTGTGCCAAACACTAGCAAGGGGACACTGGCTATAATACCCATAAGCCCATCCCCAACAATACACTGCCTCCTGGAGGTGTTAATTCCCAAATCTCCACCAACTGGGAACCTAGCATTCAGAACACCTAAGTTTATGGGGGACACTTGAATCAAACCACCACATAAATGAACCCATCGGAAATATAAGAAGGGGTGCAGATGAACTGTAGCCCTATAGACATCCCTCACACACACACTTAGTGACCTACTTCCTCAACTAGGCCCTACCTCCTACCTCTCACCACCTCCTATGTGTCATCATACTGTGCATCCATCAAGGGACTGATCCATTGATTCCTTCAGAGCCCTGGGGTCTAATCATCTTCTAAGCCATCACAGACAGATGGATAGACACAACCAGAGGTGTGCTTCACTAACCCCCCCCCTGCCCCCACTCCAATCAAGATACAAAGTACAGGGCTGAAGAGATGGTTTAGCAGTTAAGGCGTTTGCCTGCAAAGCCAAAGGATCATGGTTCGACTCTCCAGAACCCACATAAACCAGTTACACAAGGGGGCATACGCATCTGGAGTTCGTTTGCAGTGGCTGGAGGCCCTGCCATGCCCATTCTTTCTCTCTCTCTCTCTCTATCTCTCTTTCTCTGCTTCTTTCTCACTCTCAAATAAATAAATGAATTAAATATATTAAAAATAAAGTTTTGGGGGGAGGCAGAGGTAGGAGGATCACTGTGAGTTCAAGGCCACCCTGAGACTACATAGTGAATTCCAGGTCAACCTGGGCTAGAGTGAGACCGTACCTTGAAAAAACAAAAAAAAAAAAAAAACAAAAAAAAAAAATTTAAAAAATTTAAAAAATAAAGTTTTTAAAAAAGATACAAAGTGTAGAGAGAGGCCGGGCGTGTTGGTGCACACCTTTAATACCAGCACTCAGGAGGCAGAGGTAGGAGGATTGCCCTGAGTTTGAGGCTACCCTGAGACTACATAGTGAACTCCAGTCAGCCTGGGCTAGAAGGAGACCCTACCTCGAAAAAACAAAAACAAAAAAAAAGGGAGGGACTGGAAGGATGGCTTAGCAGTTAAGGCATTTGCCTGCAAAGCCAAAGGACCTTCTATAAAACCGGCAGGCTGGAAAGATGGATCCCCAGTTAAAGGTGCTTACTTGCAAAGCCTGATGTCTTGGGTTTGCTTCCCCAGTACCCACATAAAGCCAGATGCACAAAGTGGCACATGAGTCTGGAGTTCATTTGCCACAGCAGGAGACCCTGATGTGTTCAATCCATTCATTTTTCCATCCCCCTCTCTTTCTGCTTGTAAATAAATAAATAAATGCATAAAAAATTCTTTTTGCCAGGTAGGGTCTCGCTGTAGTCCAGGTTGACCTGGAATTCGCTATGTAGTCTCAGGGTAGCTTTAAACTCATGGCCATCCTCCTACCTCTGCCTCCCAAGTGCTAGGATTAAAGGCGTGAGCCACCATGCCCAGCTCATAAATAAATTTTTAAAAATATTTTTAAAGTATTTATTTTTATTATTTGAGAGAGAGAGGGAAGGAGGGAGGGAGGAACTCCAAATGCATGTGCCACCTTGTGCAGCTAGCTTACCTGGGTCTTGGGGAATCGAACCTGGGTCCTTTGGCTTTGCAGGCAAGTGCCTTAGCCACTTAGCCATCTCTCCAGCCCCAATTTTTTTAAATTCTTAGTCCAAAAGGCCACAGTAAACTCAGCAATCAGCTGCCAAATTCAGATTGTTATAAGGAGCAAATTGCTTACCTATGGGGACCTCAGTTACTGCATCCATCAAAAGGGCTGGAGAAATGGCTTAGCAGTTAAAGTTCTCACCTGCGAAGCCTAAAGACCCAGTTTCGATTCCCTGGTACCTACATAAGCCAGATGTACAAGGTGAAGCATGCCTCTGGAATTCATCTGCAGTGGCTGGAGGCCTTGGCATGCCCATTCTCTCTTTATCTGTCTCTTTCTCTGTCTCAAATAAATAAAATAAAAATAGAAAAAAATTAAAGGGCTCAAAATAGTTTTATCTCATTGAGTAGTTGTGAGGAATAAGTGAGTTACTGTGGGCTAGTCTTTTTTTTTTCCCCCCCCCAAGGCAGGGTCTTACTTTAGCTCAGAATAACCAGGCTGGCCTTGAACTCATAGCAATCCTCCTACCTCAGCCTCCTGAGTGCTGGGACTAGAGGTGTTTGCCATCACATCTGCCTAGTCTTTTTTTTTTTTTTTTAATAAACATTTCCCATTATGGTTTAAAGTTCTGAAAGCTATTCAAGGTCAGTGTGAGATGACAGGGGAAGTGGGGGGGGGCGGGTTCTCCAGCCCCCCACAGGCTGGAGCTCCAGAAACAGCTTCTGCTGCCATTTGGCTATTATTAGGCCCAGAGTCTTCATCTCAAATCCAGATGGGGAGTGAGAAGGGCAGGCAGAGCCTGGCCTGGCAGGCGGATGGCTGGGAACAGGGCTGGGAGGCTGGGTTTGGGTTTGGGCCCCACCCTGCCTGCAGCTGGTCCAGCGGCCACGTCTACACTTGGCTCTGAGGTCCGTGCTGAGCACACTCCCTCCCACCATGGCTGTGGCCGCCTCCTCTGGGAAGGCTGAGAACCCTTCTGCAAACTCAGCACTTTTCTGCCCACCCCACAGAGACCAGGACAGCATGGAAGCTGTGAGTCGCACACACAGGCCTCTGGAGCTTCCAGGGAACCATTCTCCCTCCTGTCTCCAGGTCTTCATGCTTCCACTGAAGCTTATTAGATCTGATGAGGTCGAAGGGCCCACACATCTGGGTTCAAATGCCAGCCCTTGTCAACCTGGACAAGTATTTCCCTCCCCCTGAATTCCAGTTCCTTTCTCTTTTTTTTTTTTAATATTTTACTTTATTTATTACAGAGGGAGGGAGAATGGGCACACCAGAGCCTCTAGCCACTGCAAATGAGCTCCAGATGCATGCGCCACCTTGTGCATCTGGCTTAACGTGGGTTCTGAGGAATTGAACCTGGGCCCTTAGGCTTTACAGGCAAGCACCTTAACCGCTAAACCATCTCTTCAGCCCATGAACTCCAGGTTCTTTATCTGTAAAATGAACATAATCTCAGCACCCACTTCACGGAGCTGCATCCAGGTTTAAAAGAATGAATAACATATAGTGGGTAATCAGCATGTGCCAGGTGTTAATGTATTTCATGGCTGTGTGTATCAGGCCCCGAGGAAGAAGAAACAGGAGATTTAGGAGGCTGAAGATCTGTGGTACTCAGTGGCTCTACCCTTGACTTGCTATGTGACTTGAAGCCTGTCCCTTGCCCTCTCCAGTAGGAGGATTACTGTGAGTTTGAGGCCAGCCTGGGTGTACGAAAGTGACTTCCAGGTCACCCTGGGCCACAGTAAGACCCTGCCTCAGAAAAAAAAAACAACAGCAACAAAGTTGAGAGCGTCTGGATATGACACTGACATTGACCTCTGGCCTTTCCATTCAGGCAGCGTTCTCAAATAGTGGCTGGTAAGATACAGTGACTAAGAACAAGGGTCTGAGTGCGAACTGTGGGTGAGATGTCAGGACAGCCTGGGTCTGTTTCATCTGTATCATGGTGACAACTCACAGGACTGAAGCTACAAGGGTCACAATGCTAAAACTGCCAAACATGTGTTGTCCAGCTGTCCCCACCATGAACCAGGACTTCCTTCCTTCTCCCAGCACCAGGGACCCCTTGGAAGTCCTCCTCTTTTCCTGCGAGGCTGTCCTGGGGTTTGCTGCTGCCTGATGGGTGTCTAAAGGCTTCTTCCCTCCTCCAAGACCGGAAGTTTATCAGGCACAGTTGCCCAGACAGCAGCTGGATGACACCATGAAGGTGATGGCCTTGCCAAACTGGTTTGAGAAACAGGTCCTCAGTGCTGTTCCTTGAGCTGCTGGCTATGACCTTGGGGGCCTCCGGGTCTACCCACAAGGAGCCAGCCCTAGCGAAAACCAGGTCTCCTCGCTCCAGGTCTCATTGCTCTCCTCTGTTGCTTCCTGATTGCACTGTCCTTTCTTTTTCTTTTTCTTTTTCCTTTTTTTTTTTTTCAAGGTAGGGTCTCGCTCTATCCCAGACTGACCTGGAATTCACTATGTAGTCTCAGAGTGGCCTTGAACTCACGGCAATCCTCCTACCTCTGCCTCCCGAGTGCTGGGATTAAATGCGTGCGCCACCACGTCTTTTCTAATGAGGGGTTGAGAGAATTGGTATACCAGGGCGCCTAGCCACTGCAGTCGAACTCCAGATGCATGAATCTCCTTGTGCACATGTGTCACCTTGTGTGTCTGGCTTACGTGGGTTCTGGTGAGTCCAACCTGGGTCCTTAGGCTTTGCAGGCAAGAGTCTTAACCGCTGAGCCTCATAGCCACTTATGGACACATCCCAAGATGAGGGTCTTCTGAAAGTGTTGAAATATTATGTTGTTGAGGCTGGGCAGGGGTGGGAAGGAGGATTAGGGAACTCAAAGAACAACACCCTCGCTGTGCAAATGAGAAAAACAAGGCTTTGCATAGGAGCCAATCGGGGCTAAGAAACATCACTCACTTGCTGCTTGCCCACAAGTCTCTCTGCAGAGTCCTGAATGGGGGGAGGGGAAGCCAGGGTGACTCAGGGATCCAACACTGGCAGCTTGGTAAAATAATCATTTTTGGACTTGTGCTCTGAAGCAAAAATATTGCCCTTGGCCCCTGAGCTTCTCCAGCCACTCCTCACTCTTGTCAATGCAGGCTTGGATGTGGAAGATTCTAGATCCTTCTTGTTAGAGCCTTTTGGGGGGCCTGAAGCAGATTAGTTCTATCCTTTCTTCTTAACAGATGAACAGCTGGAGACCCAGGCCTCCCCAATGCCTTCAAAATTCATTCGCCGTACTCTTTTAGTATTTGGGGCCCTTCACAGATTGCACCCCCTTTTTTCCTGTTCCAGCTACAGCCCCTTCTCCTTTTCCCCACTTACAAGCCTCTCAGCCTTTGCTGTTTCTCTACCAAAAAAAAAAAAAGGGGGGGACTGGAGAGATTGCTCAGTGGTTAAGGCACTTGCCTGCAAAGCCTAACCACCTGAGTTTGATTCTATAATACCCACATAAAACCAAATAAACAAGGTGGTGTGGAACATGCAGCTGGAATTTGTTTGCTGTGGTTGGAGGCCCTGACATGCCCATTCTCTCATAAATAAATAATATATCATTTATAAACATATACATACATAATATATTTATATATATTTAATATACATAGATATATATTTAATATAGATTTAGTATTATATAGAGAGCTTTATATATAATATATATATACATATATATGTATGTGTATATATATATATATATATATATATACACACACACAAAGTTTTTAAAAATGCCTTCCATGCTTTTCTCTCTCTCCTCTGCGAGGTTTCTTTGCACTCATCTTCAAGGATCAGTTTGACATATCACCTCTGAAAAGCCCTTCACAATTTCTCCCATGTTAGAAGTAACAAGATGAAGTAAGGGGGCTTTGGCATTGGGCAAAACCCCACTGTGTGTGTGTGCCATTACCTTCCCAGAATGCCTTCATCTTCCCGAGTTTCAATTTCCTCCTCAGTCTATCTTGTTCAGCGGCCAACTTGGCCATAGTTCTCTGACAGGTAGCCGGTGCTGGGCAAATATCGGAGCCTTCCTCACGGGATGTTTGCTCTTTCCTGGGCTGTGGCTATAAAGCTCCACGGAACTCACCCTGGGCTGCCCTTTGGTCTCCAGAACACCCCCAGCAGGCATCCCCTTTCACTGCAGCACCCCTAGCAAGCAGGAAGGAAAAGAGGCAAGCAGGTACGTCTGGAGGTGGACTGGACCTTACAGCACCTGACTGTGCCCTGCAGAAACTGGCCTTCCCAGGGGTGCACACAAGGTTCGCAGTTACAGCACAGTTGGCCTTGGAGGGTATACTGGAGGATAAGATGGTTATGGGCCAGGCTAGAGAGGACTTCGAACCATACCCTCCCAACTGGGCGCCGTTTCCTTCTCCTTCCCTGTGACGGGCAGGTGGCCTCTTTCTATAGGCGTTGCTTTTCCAATGTGTAAAATGGAATTGCCTCTTAGGGGAGAAAACTGAGATGTCACACTGAAAAGAATATCGGTGTAGGGTTGGAGAGATGGCTTGCTTGCAAAGCCTGACAGCTTGGGTTTGGTTTCCCAGTACCCATGTAAAGCCAGATGCACAAAATAGTGCATACATCTGAAGTTTGCAGTGGTAGGAGGCCTATTCCCTCTCTCTCCCCCCACAACCCCGCTTTGCAAATAAATAGAAACTAAAACAATCACTGGCCACCGTGATGGCACACGCCTTTCATTCCAGGAGACAGAGGTAGGAGAATCACCGTGAGTTCCAAGCCACCCTGAATCTCCATAGTGAATTCCAGGTTAGCCTGGGCTAGAGTGAGACCCTACCTCGAGACCACCCCCCAAAAAAAATAATCAATGAATCGCTGAGTAGATACAGGCTGCTCCTTAGACACTAGGCGGAATGGATCGCAGCTCCTATGGGCTTCAGTCCTCGTGTGTATAATGGGTATCATTTATGGGAATTACACATCTGCTACATGACACATATTAAATGAATAAATTGGTATATTTATTTATTTATTTAGTGACAGGCTGGTCTCCAGTCGCCACCTGGCCAGACTTCACAGTACTTTGTCTCCTTGGAGACACATAGGGCAGCTCCACAGCCTACAGAATGGCTTTCCCTACTGGGTCTGAGCCCCTGGGTCTCCTGGCTAGATTCCTTGTTTGATGTCGGAAATGTTGTTCCTCTGGGTCCCCGTAACATGGCAGCCTCAATTTCCCCCATTTGTGAGGCGGTGTCGTGGAGTCCATATTCCCTGTTAAAGATTTCAGCTGTGGAGCTGGAGAGATGGCTTAGCTGTTAAGGCGCTTGCCTGAGAAGCTTAAGGATCCAGGTTCAATTCCCCAGTACCCACGTAAAGCAGATGCACAGGGTGGCGCGTGCCTCTGGAGTCGGTTAGCAGCGGCTGAAGGCTCTGGCGCGCCCATTCTCTCTCAAATAAATAAAAGTCCAAAAGTTCTCATGCTAGGTGAGAGCTATGTCTGTGCAAAGCTTTGTTCTGTGCCAAGCAAGCTTTTGTGGACTGGGGACGAGGTCCCCGTGCTGCTGGTGGTCACTCAAGTCACTTTGCCCGGAGGAGGTGGCTCCAACCAGGTGTCTGGGAAACAGCCTGCGGGGAAGCCAGCGTGAGTTGGTGGGCAAGGCCGCCAGAGGAGGGTGGAGTCGAGGGAGGGGACGTGGTTTCACGAACAAAGAGGAGGACGGGCGGGGAGGGACTGTCCCCACGGCCACTGGCTTCGACTGCGGGCACCCTCCACGACTCCGGCACCGAGCCTCGCAGCCCGCCTGCCCACGCCTACTCCACCCGCCCAGGACAACCCGGGCTGGGACAGGCGCAGAGCCTACAATACCCAACATCCCTGGGACGGGGGGCGGGGATTCGTGATGGGGGCGTGGTCACCAAATTGAATTCCTCCAATAGGACCCGAGAGGGGGCGGGTCCCGATCGTGGATTGGCCGGAGCGGCCCTGGGAGGCGGAGCCAGAGAGCTTGCTGGCGGGGCTGGACAGGCGGCTCCCGCACAGTCCGAGGGGACGGTTGTGGAGCAGGCCTGGCATCCCGGGTCGCGGCGCCTCCCGCCGGACCGCGTCTCTTCTCTCTCTCGGGTCCGGGGAAGAGCGAACCCGAACCCGCGCCGGACGGGAGGGCCGGACCTGAGAGGTGAGTGAGGCAGACCGACCCTAGGACACCCCTCCCCACCCAACACACGACCGATCGGGGTTGGGTGGAACCGGGAATGTCTGGACTGGGGGGTTCTGGAACTCCCAGAGCGCAGTAGCTCTAAGCCGTATGGGAAAAGATCTCACTAGTGGAGTCACTCCATGACTCCCCTGAGTGCTAGTCCGTGTGTATGGGGGGGTCTACTCTTGAAGAGGCTCCCACAGACACCTTCCCTCAGGGTCTTCACAATCTAGGGAACCCCATACCCCCCCCCCAAAAAAATGTAAAGCATGAAGCCAAGGGACTGGTGGTAGGCAGTGGCAGGAATCTCTGAGAAGACAGTCTTCTCATAGCCCCCCTGGGCGTCCCAGATTAGGAACTCGGAACTCCTTACCCAACAGTGTCCACAGAACACTAAAATGCTGGTGACCACTAAGTGACAGTCTCTGGGCAGGAGGATTACCCTAGACAACATAGGTAGATAAGAGGCAAGGGACTTAATCAGAAGTTGACACCCATGAGAGTCTAGCGGGATGGAGAAGCAAGCAGTGTCCCACAACTTCAACTGGTTAGCATTAGTCTTCCCCCCCAGACCCATTCACCGGATGAGGTGACTCACCAACTGACTGCTTTTAGAAGAGGGGGGAAGGGATGATTGAAGGATGAATCAATGGTGGTGTGGGGAGGGGGGCGATCCTGAAGCCATTTCTATCATCATATATTAACTAAGCTCCTAAGGAGTGTTAGGCCATGGGCTCTCTCAAAATACCGGCGACACTGGGAAGAAGGAGAGAGCTAGGCTAGGCGACTGGGATGGGATTTAGGGATCCATTTTGATGGACAGTAAGTGGGCAAGAAGGAGGCATCTTGGGCTCCTGGGGGCACTTTGAAGGGGGTTTCAGAAGGTAGAAGTGACTGGGATTCTTAGATCCTTTCTATCCTTTTGAGTTTATCCCACCGACCCCCTCCTACTTCCCTCCTTCTCCCCTGGACCTCTCCCGACCTCTCAGTTTGCCTGAAGTCCAGAGCCGCGGGTGGGTCAGCTTCTGAAGGCCCATCCAGTTGGGAGGCAGAATGTAAGTGTATGAGCCGACAGAAGGAGCTCGGGGCCGGGACACCTGACTTCATGAGGTCAGGACAGTTGGCATCAGTGGGAAGAGAGGAGCAGAGAAGGGTGTGCACGGAGGGAGGCTCCAAGAAGTGATAGACACAGAGTGACTCCCATACCTGAGGAAATGAGAGTGCAAGGACTTGGATATGGGTTCAGCCCAGAGCCAGAGGCTCAGCTTGTGAAGTGGGGTTGGGGTGGGGGGGGGAGCTGGGCAGGCATTGGGGCTGGGTAGGTGGAGCAGGAAACTGTACAGACTGGTCTGCACCCCCTGCTGGTAAGCACAGCTTGGGTGGGCCTCTCTAAGTCCCTCGTCTCAGTTCAGGTCCATGCCCTCCCTGTTTGAGGCTTGGTCAGGATGCCAGTGTAGACCACACAGCCAATTGGCAGCCAAGCTGGCAAGGCTGAAACAGGGACACCTATTCTTGGTTTGGTGAGTTTTCCAGCAAACCACCCCAGGATAGAGGATAACTCCCAGCCAGGAGCCACATCACAGGAAGGGACAGCAACGGAGGCTTATGGGTTGGAGAGAGACTCCGACACAGAGCCCGTGGTTTCCAGAAGCCCCAGCAACCTAACTCATGTTGGCTTCTTGCAGAATTCCCTGGGCTGGTGGTGTCAGGTGTCATAAACACTGAAGATCCCACCAGGAGCTGACAGTCAGCAAGATGGCAGATGAGGCCTTGGCTGGATTGGACGAGGGAGCCCTCCGGAAACTGGTAAGTGGCCCCATTACCCTACTAAGTAGTGGGCAAGACAGGCCAGGGAGGCAGGCAGGGCCAGTGTGATACTACTCAGTGGACAAGAAGAGATGACAGGGGGGTTGGGTTCTGGAGGAGGGCTTAGGGAACAGGGCCAAGCTGGTTCCATTTGGCTGATGCAGAGGTCCCTGTGGCATGTGCCTGTCCATGCCTAATGCTGAGGTCGAGTCCCTCCCAACCCCCAACTGCCACCACCTGTTTAAACAGTAACTGCTGGGGACTCGCCCATGGGCAGCCACAGGTGTAGGGAAAGGCTGGTTCCAACTCTCTCCAGCAACAGCCGGGACACTGCCCACCCCGGAAGTCTGCCCGATGATAATAGCAGCAATGATTAATAACGGCAGCGCTCAGCAGGGGGTAAGCTGGGTGCACCATCTCCTAGAATTTTACAGAAGCTCCAAGAGCCATGATCCTGATACTCAGAGTGGTGGTGAAATCACCTGTCCAAAGGCACCTGGTTAACCTCAGAAGCTGTGCCACAAACCCAGAGGGGTCCATGGGCACCAAGAATCCTGGGAAGGTTAAAGCTCGAGAACTCATAAGGGCAGAAACAGACCGTGGGCCCTTTCTGGGTTCTGTGACTTCTAGACTGTCATTTTTTCCTGTAGAGGGGCCTCTGGGGAAGGTCGCGTGCTTGAATATAAAGTATGCATGCTAGGGTTGGCATAGAGGTGAAACAATGCATGGATCTAGACTTGGGGTTTTTGTTTGTTTTGTTTTTCGAGGTAGGGTCTCACTCTAGCCCTGGCTGATCTGGAATTTACTATGTACTCACAGGGTGGCCTCTAACTCATGGCGATCCTCCTACCTCTGCCTCCCTAGTGCTGGGATTAAAAGCGTGTGCCACCACACCCGGTTTAGGATCCAGACTTTGGGATGGGGAGGCAAGATATGTCTACTCCCTATTCCCCACTCCCTACTTCCTTTTTCCAAAGCTTCTTTCTACCCCCCCATACACAGAGAGGCTGTGAAGAAACACAGCAGGGTAATTATAATATACTCACCAGCAAGGCCAGGTAGTAGTTGATGGGGAGAGTTGCCAGAGCCCCACTGTCCAGCCCCTGACCCTTGTCCAGGGCAGAAAATTAAAGATTTACTTTCCCTAGAAAACAAGTGACCCACATCACCCTCATTCCACTCCCCTGGAGGAGGAAGTCGAAGCCACTGCTGACCTAGCAGCTACAACCTACCCTAGACGTTTGGCCCATACCTCTTAGGGCCAGTGTTGTACGTATTAGCTTTGGGTGAATGAGGTTGGGTCTCCAAACGGGACTGCCACAGTTGGCAACACCTCCCCTTAAAATCACAGTCCTCCTGGAAGTGGCAGAACTGGAGGTTTTTTTTGTTTTGTTTTGTTTTTCCCCCAGGTAGGGTCTCACTCTAATCCAGGCTGACCTGGAACTCACTCTGTAGTCCCAGGCTGGCTTCGTGATCCTTCGTGATCACAGGGTGGCCTCGAACTCATGGCGATCCTCCTACCTCTACCTCCCGAGTGCTGGGATTAAAGGCGTGAGCCACCATGCCTGGCTGAGTTGGAAGCTCTTTTCAGAGAAAATGCCAGGCTTGGGTGCCCGCGCATCCGCATCTCAGGAATTCTCCAGCCGCCAGACCCCACTCAAGCTGGGGTTTGGGAGAGGGCGGAACGGGTTACCGAGAAGTGAAGCGATGGTTGAAATGGGACCCATCTCCACCCGGTCCAGGGGAAAAGACAAGCGTATCCTCCCTCCCCCATTCCTACTCTGGGCACCGCGGTCTTCCCCAGGGAGCTGGCTCCTCCAGCGCCCCAGGGATCGCCAGTGGCTGCGCATCGGCGCTGCTGAGGGTCCCACCCCACCGGCCTCGTGGCAGGAACGGGGTTGGGGGCGTCCCCGAGCCGGGCTCCTCCCCACGGGGCCGGGCCTTATAAGGGGAAAGCTGGGGCCCAGCTGACTCGGGGACCCGGGGGCAGCTGCTTCCTGCCTGGGCTCCCGCACATTCCTGAGGACGGGGCGGTGGTCTGCGCGGGGGGATGCGGGCGTCCGGGGACATGCATGTCGCCATGTCCCTCCGCCACATGCCTGGATGCTGCCCGCCTCCGTCCTGGGTTCGAGCTCGGGATTCCAAACACCCCCCACGCGGCTGAGCCGAGGAAGCCAGCCTGTTCTGTGACCCTCCGTTTCCTCTGTAGATAGGGACACGCATGCAGGCATTGGCCGGGGGGTTTCCTGTGTAGCTCCCCTCCCCGGCGCCTGGCAGGAGGTTGGGTGGCAAGGGCGTGGGGTGGACCCTCCGAGCTCGGGCGATGCTGCGGGCCGTCGGCGCCCCCTGGCGACGCGTCGCGCCATTGTCTGCACGTCCAGGCGGACTTGCAACTCAGGTCCTGGACTTGAGCGAAGGCTTGGAGGGAGTCACCTCTTGTGCATATGGGGACACTGAGGCACAGAGAGACGTTAGGCCTAGCCGGACGTCCCTCTCTCCCCCAGCAACGAATACAAAGTACTGGAGACCCAGCACCCCGTGGGGAGGAAGCGCTCTCTTTCCTCCCTGGAGAATTTCACTAGGAAGTTTTGGAAACCCGCCCCACATCTCCTTCCCCTAACCCCTGGTGGACAATGGCTCTTTGTACTTCCTTCCCTTCCCTTCACAGTCCCCTTCCCCCCCCCCCCGCAGCCACACACAGCGAGGAGGGGTGCCTGGCAGGGTGGGAGACGCTGGACATAGCAGGGACACAGTGGTCCGACCTTTGGGGCTTGAGAGGGTGGAGAATGCTGGGCACACAGTGAGACTCTGTAGCACGACCTTTGTCTTCGGAGGGGCAGGGACCCAGTGGAGTGAGTCCAAACCTCAGGCTCTCCTCACACCATTTGGAGGGATCACAGTAAGCCTCTCAGTTTCCAGATGGCGATGTTCCCAAGAGTTGTAGAAATGGCCAAGTTCCTGTATCAGGCTTCCTCTCCTCCCCACCCCCCCAAGGACAAGGACCTCTGGAGCCTAGGGGGTTGGAATTGGGAACCCTGGAGACAAAGGGCTACTCGATGTATTACCCTCTGCAGAGGACAGTCTGGACTAGCTGTCCGCCCAGACCCCAAACACCAAGTGTTCTGGGGACCTGAGCCTTATTTTCCTATCCTGTTATAATTGACTTTGGAATCTCTAGGCCAGGACAGAGGGATCTCCAACCAGTTCCAGGGTCCTCAAAGCTTCCCACTATCACAGATAGACCTTATAGCATTACAACTACAGATAGACCTTACAGCATTACAACCAACTATCTTCAGTCTCAGGCAGGCACTGAAGTCAGGGAGGTTCAAATCCTGACTCGAGTCATTTGGCCATGAGGCAGGTCAGTTCTTCATGAGCCTCAGCTTTCTCTTTTGTCAGATGGGAATAACAGTGTATCAAGAGTTTTTGTTGTTTGTTTTTTGAGGTAGGGTCTCGCTGGAGCCCAGGCTGACCTGGAATTCACTCTGTAGTCTCAGGGTGGCCTCGAACTCACAGCAATCCTCCTATCTCTGCCTCTTGAGTGCTGGGATTAAAGTCGTGCACCACCACGCCTGGCTAATCAGGAGTTTTTGTAGATAAGGACAAGTGGCGTCTGACACAGTTACACTCTGAATAAATGTGTCCTGTCCTTCCTGTTTGCCCTCTACTCCTGACTGGCTAGATTGGGATAGGGGATAGATGGGGTTACATTTTTACACTGTCCCCTCACCATTCTGGGGACCATTGTCTCATCTGACAAGGAAACAAAAACACAGAAAGATTACAGGATGTACCCTGACGATCCAGCTAGGAATGAACTGGGCCTGGCACCAACTAGGGGTTCTGCCCTGAGCTTCAGGGGACTGGCCCTCCCATAGCTCCTCAGGAATGTGGAACCTGAAGGGCTGTTCTCTAAAGGCTCTCTCCACTCTTCAGTCGGGACACCCCACACTCCCTGCTGAAACATGTTTTTCAGGGAACACCCTCCGCTCCTACCTCCCAGCTCCCCTACTTCACAGGAAGGACTGACTAGTGATGGAAGGGGATAGGAGCCGGGCATGGTGGTACACGCCTTTAATCCCAGAGGTAGAGGTAATTCCAGAGGCAGAGGTAGGAGGATCACTGTGAGTTCAAGACCAGCCTGAGACTACATAGTGAATTTCAGCTCAGCCTGGGCTAGAGTGACACCCTACCTTGTTCCCATCTGGCTATCATACCTACTGTGGAGGCTAAGTTCTGCCTACTGTCTTGGGAGGGGGGCTGAGCTGGCCTCTCCCTTAAGCTACACAGGATCCCTGTGGAAGAAGTGACTCTAGGGGGGCTGGAGAAATGGCTTAGTGGTTAAGGTGCTTGCCTACAAAGCCAAAGGACCCCAGGACCCAAGTAAGCCAGATATACAAGGTGGCACATGTGTCTGGAGTTTGTTTGCGGTAGCTAGAGGCCCTGGTGTGCCCATTCTTTCTCTCTCTCTCTTACTCCGCCTCGCTCTCTCTCAAATTAAAAATAAAATGAAAAAGCTTTTTTAAAAGGGGGGGCTTAGATGCACAAGGGGCCGCATGCGTCTGGAGTTCGTTTACAGTGGCTGGAGGCCCTGGCTCGCCCATTCTCTCTCTATCTGCCTCTTTCTCTGTCTCTCTCTGCCACTCTCAAATAAATAAATAAAAATGAACAAAAAAAAAATTTTAAGGGGGTCTGGAGGGATGGCTTAGCGGTTAAGGTGTTTGCCTGCAAAGCCAAAGGACCTTGGTTCGATTCCCCAGGACCCACGTTAGCCAACTGCACAATGGGGTGCATGCGTCTGGAGTTCATTTGCATTAGCTAGAGGCCCTCGCGCCCATTCTCTCTCTCTCTCTCTCTCCCCCTCCCCCTCTCCTTCTCCCTTTTCTGTCAAATAAATAAATAATATTTTAAAAAGTGACTCTAACAAGTAGTGTGGGGAAGGCACCAGGATTGGCTGCCTCAGCACAGAGAAAGTGCACTTTTCCAGACATGCCTACGACAGGTCCCCACTTTCCTGGGACGCAAAGGGCTGAGAAGCTGGGGGAAGTTCCTGTGCTTCGTGGGCTCTAGGTAGTCCCTCAAGACCTGCTGTCTTAACCTCTGTAGGGACTGACCCTCCTACTCTGGGCTCTGGCTCCTTCTATGTAGGCTAGAGCCAGGACCAAGCCAGTGCTCAGGGGACAGGTAGCTGTCAGCTAGGCAGAGACTCGGTTTTCCCATCTGTCATCCTCTCCAGTAGGGCTGTTGTACTTGAAGACGTCAGCTTTCTGGGGACCTTTGTTCGTAGCTCCCAGAGGTGATGTCCCTCCTGCTGTGGTTCTCTGGCTCTTGGAGATTGATGAGGGGCTCTGAGGGGCAGGCGTCAAGGCACGAGGAGTGCCCGTCTGCTTGGCACCTGTTGTGGGTGGGTGGTTGCTGGCTGCCCATTCACAGAAGGCACTCTGTGAGCCACAATACACAGTGGGCTTCCTAGGATCGCTGGCCCCGTGAGTCGGGTCTCCCTCTGAGATGCTGGGTGGGCGGTCAGGCTTGGGGCAGAGTGACTAGGAACAGGCCACTCATTGTGCCCTGCGAGAACTGTAGGCAGCTGGTGCCAGCCCTCTTGCCCCAACAGGCAAAATGACTCGCTTCTTACCCCCACCTGCCTTGCAGCTAGAAGTCACAGCAGATCTGGCAGAGCGGCGGCGCATCCGCTCGGCCATCCGGGAGCTGCAGAGGCAGGAGCTGGAGAGGGAAGAGGAGGCTCTGGCCTCCAAACGCTTCCGTGCGGAGCGGCAGGACAACAAGGAGAACTGGCTGCAGTGAGTGCAGTGGCGGAGTGATTGTCGGATGTGCAGGTGGGAGGTGGGAAGGAAAGCGTGCGCCAGGGGGCTCAGCTCATGGGTGGGCAGATGTGCACTGGCAGTGAGTGCACACTTTTGGGGTACTCAGGGATATTTGTGGGCACTGGACGGAACTCTAATTGGGATGGCCATGCAGCGTGAATGTCTAAGCATGAGGTGCCCACAACCAGAGGCATACCCAGCCATGCCCCATCCAGAAGGTCTGCACTGCACGACAGCCCCATGCCCCTCTGCCAAGCTTCCGGGACCCCTGTTCTGGCCCTTACCGGGAGCCTGCAGCCTCTGTGATCTCATTGCGCAATGGTGGCTACAGTCAGGATGTCTCCACAGCTCTCAACAGAGGGAAGCCGAGCAGCGGGCCGCCCTGTCACGGTTGGCAGGGCGGCTGGAGTCCATGAATGATGTGGAGGAGCTGACCACACTGGTGAGGTCCGGGCCACGCAGGGGGGTGTGGGCAGGGCACGTGAAAACCTGAACCGCACCATCCAGCGCCCGTGGCCTGCCTGTCACCCACAGCTGCGAAGTGCTGCTGAGTACGAGGAACGCAAGCTGATTCGCGCTGCCATCCGCCGCATCCGGGCTCAGGAGATTGAGGGTAGGTGCCTCACCCCTGCCCTCTGTGTGCTGCCCACAACACCTTCGTGCCATGCTCCTGACACTTGCTCCTGCCCTGCCAGCTGCCACCGTGGCTGGAAGACTGTGCAGTGGACGTGCCAACAGTGGCTCCCGGGAGGACAGCAAAGGACGGGCAGCGCACAGATTGGACCGGTGTGAAGTAAGGAGTGTAGGTGTGGCGGGAGGGTTCACCCAGTGTCCTGTGCCTACTGATGTCAGTAGCCCAGAGTGGAGCACCTGCATGTCCCTGCTACACTGGCATGTGACTGGAAGCAGGCCCCCCCAGCCTAGGCTGGGTGAACCCTAGAGCTGTTTCTCAGACTCTTGGGCAACTCCAGCCACATACTTCCAACTCCAGACTTCGTGTCTACCCAAGCCTTCCACTCAAAGCTAACCTGCCAGCAAGGCATGATGGTACACACCTTTAATCCCAGCACTTGGGAGGCAGAGGTAGGAGGATTGCCATGAGTTTGAGGCCACCCTGAGACTACATAGTGAATTCCAGGTCAGCCTGGGGGGGGGGAGACTGCCTTTATCAGTTCAAGTTCCTGTCCCTGTCCCCGTCACTGGTCTCCATGGATACATCAGCATCTCACCTCTCTCTGTCCCTACTTCCCACTGCCTCTCTTGACATCCAACCTCCCCACTTAGCAGCAGTCAGACGGAGCTCCCACAAACACAAGTCTAGTCTGGTACCTTCTCTGCTTAAACACATCCCCCAGGCTGCCCCTCCCCCTCCAATCAGTCCACATCCTTACCTTGGCTCACTAGGGCCTTTAGGGTCAGTCAGGTCCTAGCCGACAGGTGCGTCTCCTCAGTACCACCCTCTGTTCTTCAAGAGAGTGAGAGAGAAACCAGGACATGCAGTTTCACCTAGCAGCCAGTAGAGGCCACTGGCTCCCCAGCCCTGCAAGAGTCCATCATCTCCCTGCTTCTGGGCTCCGCTAGGACTTAGGGTATCCAGCATGTTTCCTGCCAACACCAAGTGCTAACATTAGAGCCTGGTCCTCTCCGGACCCCCTCTGGCATTGATTAGCCTTCCTTGTGCAGATGTGTCCACAGTACCATGCCCAGCCACTCTGCTTTGCGTGTCCCGCCCTAAGTACCTGCCAGCCCGCCCTCCTTCCGCAGGGGGGATAGCAGCGAGGTGAGGAAAGCCTTGGTGGCATCCAGTGGTCTCCCAGCAGGTGCTAAAGCGTGAGGAGCGGGAACAGCAGACAGAGCTCTCAGAGCCACAGCCAAGCCCTGAGAACACCAGCCAGGATGTGACCACAGTGACACTCCTGCTGAGGACCCCACCTGAGGGCACGCCCAGCTTACCTGCCTCACCCACCACTGCTTCTCCCGAGCCTCTGCTAGAGCCTGTCGGAGCCCAGTGTCCCGCTGCCGAGGCGCCAGGCAGTCCTGAGCCGCCTCCCAGCCCCCCAGGAGCTCCCAGCCCCGAGCCCCCTGTGCCACCAGCCTCCGCCAGCTCTGAGAGGCAGGTAACCAACCAGGTGAGTTTGGACAAGGGATAAGAATGCCAGGCACATGAGCCCCTCTGTCTAGGGCTCGGCCGTACCTATATGGCTTCTCCCTTGTAGCTCCTGCCTGAGTCCGCAGAGCCCCCTGCTGCCCCAGGCCCCACCAGAGGTCCCTCCAACACAAAGAGAGCAGGTGAGAGTCCTAGTGTGAGGCGCCACAGGCTTGTGCCTTCCTCTGACCCAGCTTGTTTTTCCCTGCCTGCAGAATGGGTTCTGATACCTGGATGGCTCTAGCCTCCTGAGGTCCAGGCAGTGCCTGACACTCCCCCACCGCTGCCCCTGAGGTGTCCCCGCCCCTGGCCAGGCCCACCCCTGCCACCCATGGCCAAAGGCCTCCCTGCAGCCTTGAAAGGCAATGGGCCTCAGGCACATTCTTCTCCCCAATAAGGGAGTGCACCCATCTCTCATCTGGATCCATGGGCAGTGCTGGCCAGGGGCGGAGGGTGCTGTCCCCTACACCCATCAGCAGAAAAAAAAAAAAAAGGTCAGGTTACCTTGCTCTGGCCCAAACCTACTCCTGGCCCCTAAGAGTGCCCACATCACCCTGGGGTCAGTGCAGGAGAGAAAGATGGTGCCTGTAGGAGAGAGGCAGCTGGATGGACAGGCCTGACCAGTGGGCAGTGCACCATGGGGTAGGCAGACTGGGGTGTTATGAAGGGGCTTCTAGGGAGGTATGGAAGAGAGGGGGAGTATAATAAATGCCCCCCCCACATGCATACATTGTTCACTTTCCTTTCTCTTCCCTCACGATTGTCATCCACTCCCCAACCTATCAGATCTGGCTGGAACCCAATCCTGCCAACGCTCCCTGTCCGTGCTCAGCCCCCGACAGCCAGCCCAGAATCAAGGTACTGCCTGTTGCTTTTTCTTTCTTTCTTTCTTTCTTTTTTAACCAGGCCAAGGTTTTGGACAGTCCTTGTCCTGCCCAGCCACTGACAGCCTTCCTTCCGTCCCTTCCAGCATCCACCCCCCTTGCCAGTGGTTCTTCTCCATTCCATCGGGGAGGCTCCATACAAGACCGCGTCCGCAAGTTTACATCCGATTCTCCCATGGCTGCCAGGCTCCAGGATGGCCCATCCCGGGCAGCCCTTGCTTCCCGGACCCCCACAAGGCTCCTGGGTCCCTCTCTCGTCAGCACTACCCCTGCCTCCTCCTCCAGCTCCTCCTCTCGAGGTCCCAGTGACGCTTCCTCCCGGTTCAGCAAGGAGCAGAGAGGAACAGCTCAGCCCCTGGCCCAGCTTCAGAGCTGCCCTGGAGAGGAGGGCCCCAGGGGGCGGGACTTGGCTGCTGGGTCCCTTGAAAACAGAGCAGGGGGGCCCAGAGCCTGTTCAGAGGAGCCCAGTGCCCTGCTGCCTGTGGCTGTCGGCACAGCAGAGCCAGGGGGCAGTATGAAGACCACATTCACCATCGAGATCAAGGATGGCCGTGGCCAGGCCTCCACGGGCCGGGTGCTGCTGCCCACGGGCAGCCAGAGGGCAGGTAGGCCTCCCACTGCCTCCTCCCTGCTGCAGGTGAGGCCTGCTCTCCCTAGCCCCCAGGTCTGCATAGGGGACAGGTATTGCAGCAAGGGCTCAGGGTGTCTCCGAAGGGTGTGCTGGGAACGAGGGTGCCACCCACCTTGGCTGGTATTGCTCTCATCCTACCCGACCCTGACAGCAGCTCTTCTCCCCGCCCAGAGCTGACGCTGGGGCTACGGACGCCCCCTACCCTCCTCAGTACCAGCAGTGGGAGTAAGAACACCGTCACCCGTGTCAGCAGTCCCGCAACCCTGACCCGGCTGGGCAGTGTCACTCATGTCACCACCTTCAGCCCTGCCGCCCCTGGTAGCCGAGGAGGCTGCAGCGTTAAGGTGAGCCCCTCATCACCCCACCAGCCTCTGTCGACATCCCACAGGCTGATGAAAGGAGCAGGGCCGGCAGCATTCCCTCTGTTCTGTTCCTCTCCACTCTGCCCACGGGAACTGAAGCCCAGACAGGGAAAGTGGTTGCCCGCAGGCCACAGGCAGTTGAAACAGCTCAGACTGAACCATAGTGTATTCTCCACCAGGTGTGTCTAGCTCATTCTTCCCCCTTGCTGACCTGCGCTTTTTTTTTTCCCCCTTTTATTTTTATTTTATTATTTATTTTGAGACAGGGTTTCCTTGTAGCTCAGGCTGGCATCAAGCTCACTATATAGCCAAAGCCTGCTTTGGACTCAAGGTCCTCATGACTCTACCTGTGAGTGCTGGGTTTACAGATGTGAACCACCATGCTCAACTCCACTTGCTCGTGTTTGATTCTTGCAACAAATTGATTGGGGCATTCCTAACCAACAGATGGGAAAACAGGCGGTAGGGACTTTTCCTCTCTTCTTGTGACGTCCCCAGAGGCCCTGTTCCCACCCCACGCTGGACATTGACCCTGAGGTGCAAAGCATCTCGTGTAGATTCATCCAGGATCGGCCCAGCTCATTAGGAGATTGCAGATGAGTGATTAGCATCTGTAACAGACTGTTGATGGGGGCAGATTGGCAGAGGGGCTCCAGTCAGTGAGGCAGCAGCCTGGCAGATGCCACGGGAACTGAATACGCTCTATCCTCCCATTATTCATTCATTGCCAAGCTTGGGATCAGCTGGCTGTGAGCTCAGCTGGGGAAGGGAGTCCCCAGTGGGCCACCTGGCTGCCCAGGTAATGCCATCTATGCTGAACGGGAGACCGAGTGGGACTTTGGCTGAGGTGAGGTGGCTAGGGCCAGATTTGGGTCTTCTGAGGGTTGTCAAGGAGAAAGTAGGCTCGGTAGGGACAACAGTACCCTACTGGCATCAAAGCAGGACCCAGCTCCCTCTGCCAGTGTACTGGGGCAGGGTGTCATGAGGCGTGGGTGGGTGTAAGAGTAGTGCCTTCGCTCTGCCACTCCTGGCTCACTTGCTTCCCATCTGCGGGCAGCAGATGATGTGTCTGATACCTTTGCTCAGGTTCTGGCCATAGCTAAGCACCATGGGCAGGCTAAAGCATATTTCTCTCAGGGCCAAGGCACAAGACTGCTTAAAGTCTCCCCGCTCTGTGTCTTCATTTCTCCCATTGTTCAAGGCTTCCTAAACCCGCATGGCATGGAGTCCAGTGAACTGGGTTCTCCACACCTAATTTATGTGCAGTCCCAGGTCCATGCCCTGCTCCCCACCTATGAGGTGTAGGGCACCGGTCTTCCTTGAGAACCTGTGCACCTTGCTGTGCCTGCTGCAAGTCTGTGGTTTCTGCAGGGCCAGCGCCCAGCCTGCTTGGGCAGCAACCCCTCCCCCTCTGCCCCCTCCAGAGGAGCCCAGAATAGGTTTCTATTTGGGCTGCTGCTCCAGCTGGCTGGTGGCAGGCTGGGAGGCCTGTAGGGGCGGGGCGGGCTCACTGCCCTTGCCTTCGCCCTCAGACCAGCTGCAGACTCTCTGACACTACCAGCATAGGCTGCAGCCCCTGCCGCCATCCCACCATTACACCCCGTAGAGTCCCCAGTAGCGCAATGCCGGGGGTGCCGGGGCCCGGGTCAGAGGCTGACATGGCTGCAGCCCTTGAGGAGCGGCTGGGCCAGGCGCTGCAGGAGCTGCAGGCAGTGGCTGAGGCAGGCCGGGCCGCCGTGACCCAGGCAGCCGACACAGCCCTAGCCACGGTGGAACCAGTGGCCCAGGCAGCCGAAGAGCTGCGAGCGGAGACAGCAGCTCTGAGCCGGCGGCTAGATGCACTGAGCAGGCAGGTGGAGGTGCTGAGCCTACGACTGGGGGTCCCACTTGTGCCAGACCTCGAGTCTGAGCTGGAGCCCAGTGAGCTGTTCCTGGCTGCTGCCGACCCCGAGGCCCTTTTCCAAGCGGCTGAGGATGCGGGGACCCCCGTGGCCCACCCGCCTGCCTTTAGCACCCGCCGCCGCTCCTCCACAGGCCCCTGCTCGCAGCGGCAGTCTCGTAAGTGTCTTGAGCTGGTGGGGGGGAGCGGATTTGAGCCAGGCCCTCCCTCTGCTGAGCCATTACAGATATGCCACCATTGCCTTAGCCTTAGTTTACCTCTCTGTACAGGGGACTAGGGCACTAGTACTCCAAGACTGGTACAAGAGGGTGCCAGACTCTTGCCCTGACAGCTGTCCTGGCAGTCTTGGGCATGGCCAGCCCCCAGCCCCACCCCCCACCACAGCCAGCCAGGCCGAGCCTCCCCTGAACAGCTGCCACCCCGGCTCTCCTTACCCTCATGGCAGACAGGAGCTCTGCCTGGAGGGGAGGGCTGTGACAGTTGGGCTTAAGCCTATTCTTTGGGGAGGGGGAGGCTAAGAGGGTGGGGGACAGTCCCTGAAGGGAGAGTTCAGGGTTAGATGCCCCTCAGAGAATGGTTCATGGCAATGGGGGCGGGGTGATAGAGAGGCACTGGACAGTCCCAGTGAGACATCTGGTTAGGAGCCCTTGGGACCTGGTCCAGCCCTTTAGCAAGTGAGGGTGAGATATGTGTTGTCTATGAGGGCCTAGGAATGAAACATGAGAAGGAGCTCAACTTCAGGAACTGCACTATTTCATCTCAACCTCCAGGATTCATAGCACTTACAGAGTGCCTGTGGGCAAGTCATTCAGGTGCCCCGAGCCTCAGTTTTCCCTTCTTTTAAAAAATTATTTATATGAAAGATAGGAAAGAGGCAGATAGAGAGAAAGAATGGGCGCCCCAGGGCCTTCAACCACTGCAAACAAACTCCAGACATATATACCACTTTGTGCATCTGGCTTATGTGGGTCCTGGGGAATCGAACCTGGGTCCTTTGGCTTTGCGGGCAAGTGTCAACTGCTAAGCCGTCTCTCCAGCCCCCTTCTTTTTGTTCCAGGGACAAGAAAATGCTTATGCAAATGTGCGCTGCTCAAGGGAAAACATTTTTACTGCCACTACTAATTATACTAATATGATTCGGGATATGTGAGAAACCCCTCCAACAAGGCTGTCAGTCTCTGTAGTGAGCCTCAAACCAGCATGGCCACCCTGGGCCAGACAGGCTGGCGCTTTGTTTTGAGGCAAGCCCAACAGACTGCCTTTATTTATTTATTTTTTTAATGAGAGAGATACCGTGGGAGAGACAATTGGTGTGCCAGGGCCTCCAGCCACTGCAGTCGAACTCCAGATGCGTGCGCCCCCTTGTGCGCATGTGCAGCCTTGTGCACTTGCATCACTGTGTCACTGTGCGTCTGGCTTATGTGGGACCTAGAGAGTCAAACATGAGTCCTTAGGCTTTACAGGCAAGTGCCTTAACCACTAAGCATCTGTCAGGCTGGTAATTTTTTTTTTCTTAAGGTAGGGTCTCACTCTAGCCCAGGCTGACCTGGAATTCACTTTGTAGTCACAGGGTGGCCTCGAACTCACGGTGATCCTCCTACCTCTGCCTCTCAAGTGCTGGGATTCAAGGTGTGCGCCACCACGCCTGGCTAAGGCTGGTAATTTCTAAGGCTTTGCCAGCAGGCCCAGATCTAGATGGTCCTCTGTTCACCGAGGTTCCACTCATACCCCAACTTAAAGCTTATACCCTCCCCACACTCCGCAGATGGAGCCGGAGCCCGCAGAGCCTGCCTCTGCCGCCGTGGAAGCAGCTAATGGCGCCGAGCAGACACCGGAGGGGCGGAGCCCGCTGAGCGCCGCGGAGCTGACGGCCATCGAGGATGAAGGAGTCCTGGACAAGATGGTACGGACCTCCTCGTGGACGCGGACAGGGTGGGGGGAGGGTGAGATTGGTGGGGTCTCAAGTGTGCAACAACTGCTCTGTCTTGCAGCTGGATCAGACCACAAACTTTGAGGAACGGAAGCTCATCCGGGCCGCACTCCGTGAGCTCCGGCAAAAAAAGAGAGGTAGAGAGCCAGTTAACCTACGCTAATCCAGATGTTCCCTTCCCCAGTAACTAGCCTTTTCAGCATCGCCTGCCCTGAGCCTATCTGTTCCCTTGCCTCCGTGTCCCTACATACAACTGCCCCGTAACTGCTTCTCTCCTCCTTCCTGGATCCAGTTTCTCTCCTTCAGCCCCTCTCACCTTGCATCCAGTTGCTGTCTCCTGTCAACTAACTACTCTTCCTTGAACCCAGATAATCCTTCTCCCAGTTGCTCCTCTCTCCCTGACATCCTTAGCATCTGCTCTTACCCAGCGTCTCTTCCTTAGACACAGCTAGCCTTCCTCCTCATAGTTCCTTCCTGGACATGGCTAGTCTCTCCCTCAAATTCTAAATACTTTTACTTCTCCCGAGATTCCCAACTAGTTCTCTTTCTTTCTGTTGTTGTCTTTTTTCTTCTTCTGTGCTGGGAATTACACCCAGGCTCTCGCCCATGCTCAGCAAGCACTCTACCACAGAATCCAGTTGCTTCTTCCCAGGGCTGCTCATGGCCTGTCTCCCACCTCCACCCACACTCATGTACCTGCTTTTCCTTTAGGCCCGGTTAACCCCCGTTCTCCAGCTTCTCTGTCAACTGTTGTTTGCCTGAATCAGATTGCTTCTCCATTGCCTGCCTCCCTCGATATACATACTCCTTCCTTCAGCTGTTTTTCTCCCCTACTAAGACTGGTTTGCAGGCCTTCTCAACTATTGCATTCACCCTACTCTCCTTGGATATCAGCTACTCCCTCCCTAAGACTAGATACTCCCTTGACTCAGCTGCTCATTTCCATAGAAACTTCCTTCTTTGGTCCAAGTACCCCTTTTTTTAAGAGTTGAGTGTGTAATAGAGAGAGAAACTGGCATGCCAGGGCCTCCAGCCACTGTAATCGACCTCCAGACACGAGCACCACCTTGTGTGCATGTGCGACCTTGTACATGCATCACCTTGTGCGTCTGGCTTACACGGGATCTGGGGAATCAAACATGGGTCCTTGGGCTTCGCAGACAAGCGCTTTAACCACTAAGTCATTTCTCCAGCCCCAAGTGCCCCTTTTGAGGTTAGGTATTCAGATTCCCTGGTTCATCTATCAGAGTCCATTACCCCCAATATACACCCTGCCAACCTGGTGCTGTTCCTTGCCCTCAACCATCCCTACCTAGAGAGACGCTTGTTTCCTGTATCATTGATATTTCTAACAAGCTACCCCACTCCATCCTGTGTGCCCCGTGTCCCTGTGCGCGTGTGCTGTGTGGCGCTGGGCGGCCCCTCTGGGCATGCGTGGGGCATTCCCCACCACCAGACCAGCGGGACAAGGAGCGGGAACGGCGACTGCAGGAGGCGCGGGCTCGGCCAGGAGAAGGCCGAAAAAACACCACCACAGAGACCACCACAAGGCAAAGTCAGCGGGCAGCCGATGGCTCAACGGTCAGCACTATTACCAAGACCGAACGGCTCGTCCACTCCAGTAAGGGTGCAGGCAGGACTGGGGGGAAGCTTATGTGGAGCTCAGGGGAACCCCTGTGCCCCTGACACGTGTCATCTCACCTTTTGCCCTTGCAGATGATGGCACCCGGTCAGCCCGCACCACCACGGTGGAGTCAAGTTTTGTGAGACGCTCAGAGAGTAAGGCCGCTCGCCGTCACCCTGTGCCCGCCTGCCTGCCGGTCTCCTCGGGATCTTCTGTGTCCACTCTCTGTGTCCTCAACTGTGCCCACACTTTCTCTCCTCTACCTGTGGCTATCACCATCCCTCCACACAGCCTCGTCTCCCATCTCCTGATGTCCCGCCCAGGCCCTCACCTCATTCCCTTTCTGCGTTTATACAGATGGCGGCAGCAGCACCACAGTACAAACCAAGACCTTCTCTTCTTCCTCTTCCTCTTCCTCATCCAAGAAAATGGGCAGGTGAGCATGGGCACCCGCTCCCAGACCCCAGAGGAGGCAGTGCTGCAGGAGACCTCATTGCATGCCCATTCTGCCAAGAGGGCCGTGCGGGCAAGCTGGGAGGCGACAGGCATGCAGTCAAGAAGAGACCAAGTTGCAGGGCGTGTTGGTTCACACGTTTAACCCCAGTACTTGTGAGGCAGAGGTTTAAGTTGCTTGCTTGCAAAGCCTGACCGCCCAGGTTAGATTCCCCAGTCCCCCCAGAGAGTTCGAGGCCAGCCTGGGACTACAGAGTGAGTTCCAGGTTGGTGAGACCCTGCCTTAAAAAAAATAAGTAAATAAATAAATAAATAAATTTTTTAAAAAATAGAAGGGACAAGTCTGTCAGGCCACTCTTGCCTGCTGCATGATCTCACTCGATCCTCAGCCGCACCATGGGGTGAGGGTGATACTCATGGAAACCAGACACTTGTTTGGGGTCTCACCACTTTGACTGGCAGCAATAACTTGAGCCCTTAGAGAGGCCCACCTGCGGCACTAAGCTGCCTGCTAGCACTGCCGCTTTCCAACATCTGCAGACCACCCCCGGGTCACAGAGCACACTGACACCTTGAGGTGCCTGTGAGGGAGGGAAAAGATGGCGGGGCTGGCAGAAAGCAGGGAACTGGCCGTTCCAGGAACTCTTCAATCATAGATCTACATTCAAGTTCCAGCCCTGTAAACATGTCCTCTGAAATCTTGGGCAAGGGGACCTGTTTCCTCATCTTCAGTGGAAATAGTGCGACTTCCTCCTGTGAAGTTTATTGACGTACTGATTTTTGTTTGCTTGTGCGTCATGTTTACAGCACCGGGGATTGAACCTAGGGCCTCATGTGCTCTACAGCTCAACAATAGCCCCAGCCTTCACTTTACTTTCTTTTTAAAAATATGTTTTTATTTATTTATTTAAGAAAGAGAGACAGAAAGAGGTAGAGACGGGGGGGAAGGCATGCCAGGGCCTCCTGCTACTGCAAACCAACCCCAGACACATGCGACATGTTGTGCATCCGGCTCCAAGTGGGGACTGGGGAATCTAACCTGGGCAGGTCAGGCTTTGCAAGCAAGCAACTTAAACTGCTCTCATTTTACTTTCTTGAGATAAGGCCTCCCTAAATTGTCCAGGCTAGCCTTGAACTCACTCTATGGTATAGACTGAGATGGAACTTTCAGTCCCCCTGCTTTAGCCTCATGAGTAGCTAAGATTACTGGTTTGTGTTTGTTTTACTTGAGACAGGGTCTCACTGTGTATCACAGGCTGTTCTCGAACTTGTGATCTTCTTGCCTCAGCCTCCAGAGGGCTGAATTACATGCGTGCACCAATAGGCTCATATCCCTTGTAGCTCAGTGGTAGAGTACTTGCCTAGCATGTAGGAGATGCTGGGTCCCTTCATCAGCCCTGCAAAAAATGGTATACAGGAAAGGCCTGAAGGGACATGAGCCACTACTGGTACTGTTACTTCATTATACTAATAATTTGTATTCTTATTTTTTTGTACTGGGGATTTGAACCTAGGGCCTTGTGCTTACTAGGTAAGTGCTTTACTAGTGAGCTGCATCCCAACCCCTTTTTATTTATTTATTTACTTCTTTTAAAAAATATTTATTAGAGAGTACACCAGGGCCTCTTGACACTGCAGATGAACTCCAACTGCATGTACCACTTTGTGCATCTGGCTTTACATGGATGGTGGGGAATTGAACCTGGGCCTGCAGGCTTTGCAAACAAGTGCCTTTAACTACTGAGCCATCTCCCCAGTCTTGCTTTCTATTTATTTTTTATTTTTATTTTTTATTTTTTATTTTTTTGAGGTAGGGTCTCATTCTAGCCCAGGCTGACCTGGAATTCACTGTGTAGTCTCAGGGTGGCCTTAAATTCACGGCTATCCTCCTACATCTGCCTTCCAAGTGCTGGGATTAAAGGTATGTGCCACCACGCCTGGCTTTGTTTTTTATTTTTTGAGACAGGGTCTTACTAAGCTGCCCAGCCTGGTCTTGAACTAGTTGTATAGCTCAGGTGGGTCTTGAACTTGGCACTCCTCCTGACTCAGCTTCTCCAGAAGCTGAGATTCAATCCTGACCCACAGGCCTAACTCTTAGCTCATTATTACCTGACAATGCTGATTCTGAACTCGCCTGTAACTTTATCAATACAGCAACCCAAAAGTTGTAGAGTTCAAGCCTGATGAGTTTAGGTGCCAAATTCCTGTTTGTTTGTTTGTTTTGTTTTGTTTTTCATTTGAAGTAGGGTTTTGCTTTACTATGTAGTCTCAGGCTGGCCTTGAACTCACAGTGATCCTCCTACCTCTGCCTCCCAAGTGCTGAGATTAAAGGCATGCGCCACCACAACTTCCTGTTTTTGAGTCTCTGTACCCCTGTGAAAAAGGTGTGATGAGGACCCTCCCCCACCTCCCTCTTCTGCTGGTGGAAATTACTAGTAGAATTTGGACCTATGTAAAACCCCTCCTCAGTAAGCAGTAATGGAGAGAATGGGCCCTCCTCCTCTGGCATAACAGTGGCTTTCTTGCCCTCTAGCATCTTTGACCGAGAAGACCAGGCCAGTCCACGGCCTGGCAGCCTGGCGGCCCTCGAGAAACGCCAGGCAGAGAAGAAGAAAGAGTTGATGAAAGCACAGAGCCTGCCCAAGACTTCAGCATCCCAGGCACGCAAGGCCATGATTGAGAAGCTAGAGAAAGAAGGTTCTGCAGGGTACGCAGCAGCAGAGGGCGTGGGCTGGGCTTTGGGGTTGGGGCCTAATAATCACAGAGGAGCGGGGCTCCAACTGTGATAGGAAAGGTCATGATAGAAGGAGCCAGTGCTCCAAAGGGTGGGGCCCACTCTTGGCACCCGCTGTCGTCTCTTGACCTTGCCGCAAATACTACCCCTACAGAAGCCCAGGAGGACCCCGCCCCGCCGTACAACGCTCCACCAGCTTTGGTGTCCCCAACGCCAACAGCATCAAGCAGATGTTGTTGGACTGGTGCAGGGCCAAGACCCGTGGCTACGAGGTGAGCTCAGCAGCCTCCCCACACCCCAGCCTAGCCCGTCCCCCTTGGAGCTCCTCCCCTTGCACTCCTCTGTAACAGCCTCACTGTGAACCTCGTGCTCCCCAGCATGGGGCATGAAACATTCTGCCAAGGGAAAACTGAGTCTCAGAGGTTACATGTCCTGCCTCAGATGGCAGAATAAGGGGTTCAAGTGGCAAGGCCTCATGAGGGTCATTTGGGTGGCAGTCATGGTTCAAGTCTAGACCCCACTCTTGGCGTCCTCTCCTTACTGCACAGTGGATGGGGAACTGAGTCAATTTCTGAAAGCCAGTAAAGAAGTGCTGGGCCCTGACTGTGGCCTTAGCTGAGGGGCACTAGGCCTCTTGGTAGCCTGTCCCCCTAGAGGTCATAGGTATGGACAATTAAAAAACTGAGTTGGGGCTGGAGAGATGGCTTAGTGGTTAAGCGCTTGCCTGTGAAGCCTAAGGACCCCCGTTCGAGGCTCGATTCTCCAGGACCCACGTTAGCCAGATGCACAAGGGGGCGCACGTGTCTGGAGTTCGTTTGCAGTGGCTGGAAGCCCTGGCGCGCCCATTCTCTCTCTCTCTCTCTATCTGCCTCTTCCTCTCTCTCTCACTCTCAAATAAATAAATAACAATGAACAAAGAAAATTTTAAAAAAACTGAGTTGGACCAAAAAATAAATAAATAAATAAAATAAAGGCCAGGCGTGGTGACGCACACCTTTAATCCCAGCACTCGGGAGGCAGAGGTAGGAGGATCACCATGAGTTCTCGGCCACCCTGAGACTCCATAGTGAATTCCAGGTCAGCCTGGGCTAGAGCAAGACCCTACCTTAGGAAAAGTAAATAAATAAATAAATAAACTGAGTTGGAAGAGGCTGTTGTTCAGACCACTCACCTACTCTGCAGCCTTGAACAAGCTATAGGACCTCTCTGAGCCCAGTGGCCCTAGGTTTGGAAAGCCAAAACAGAACATGGGGTAATAGCAGGTGTAGAAAAGTTACTTCCCACGCAGGGCCGTGACTGGTCTTCCTACCACCCGTAGCATGTGGACATCCAGAACTTCTCCTCCAGCTGGAGTGATGGGATGGCCTTCTGCGCCCTGGTGCACAATTTCTTCCCAGAGGCCTTTGATTATGGGCAGCTTAGCCCGCAGAACCGCCGCCAGAACTTCGAAGTCGCCTTCTCCTCTGCTGAGTGAGTGTGGGCCCCAGTCCTTCTTGTATCAGCTGGGTTCAGCCGTCCTGAGACCCCGTGGAAGTGGCCAGCTATACTGTGGGTCTGCAACCAAGGCCCCCTTCCCCAGAGAGTCCCTGTCCTCCTCTGCCCCTGCCCACCTGCTGCCGAGTGTGCCAGGTGCCCGCCGGAAGGAAGGAGCGCAGGCCCGCCTACCAGCCCAGGCCAAAACCCACCAGGTGGCCCTGTCCATACTCCGTCCCTCCGTCCTCTGCCCCCTCCCTCTCCTCTCCACTTCTCTGTCCTGCTCTCCTCCCACTGTCACCAGAGCTTCCTGCTCCCACGGGATCCCGGCTGGAGATTCCAAAAGGAGGCTCCTGGCCCGGGCACCGTGCCCGAGCAGCCTATATAGGCTTATTATATAGGACATCAGCAAGCCCTCCACTTTGGAATCGTTGCCCCTTCAGCTCACCTCACCTGAGCACCCTCTTCCATCTCTCTCTTCCTCTCCCCTTCTCTTTCTGGTTCCCTCCAGATTTTCTCCTCCCCCACCTCCTCTCACGCCTCCCTCACCCCCCCTCCCTGGGGCACAGCCCTCCTCTCCAACTTTGGCACTAATGCCATCGCCCCCCACCCCACCCCGTGTTCCCGCTTGCCCCAAGAGTTCTCTGCACCTGTGACTGGTTTGGCCCCCCCACCCCTGTCTGCATCGCGCACCATTAGTGACGGGTAGTGAGCGGCACGTCCACCATGGGGAGGGGGCATGCGGGAGGCTGGCAGATTGCAGCACCGAGAACGTAACTGAACTCATGTCTCTGTGTGTGTGTGTATGTATGTGTGTGTGTCTCTCTCTCTCTCTCTCTGTTTTCCTCCCTTCTCTCTTCTTGGCCTCTCCCCTTTCTTCCCCCACCGGGCCCTGTCCCCCACCCCTTCCCGGCCCCCTCCCCTCCCCCAGGACTCATGCGGACTGCCCGCAGCTCCTGGATACAGAGGACATGGTGCGGCTGCGAGAGCCTGACTGGAAGTGCGTGTACACGTACATCCAGGAGTTCTACCGCTGTCTGGTCCAGAAGGGACTGGTAAAAACCAAAAAGTCCTAACCCCTGCTCGGGGCCCCACGGTGAGAAACGCCGCCTCTCCCGCCTGCCCTGTTTCAGCGGAATCTGCTCATCAGGCCACAGAGGGGCTGGGAGGTGGGTGGGGGACACAGGGGGAGCCTTGTGAAAGCCACAGGAGGAAGCCAGGGCCCAGCACTCGGGAGGCAGAGGTAGGAGGATCACTGTGAGTTCCAGGTCAGCCTGGGCTAGAGTGAGACCCCACCTTGGAAAACAAAACAAAACAAGCCCTAGGAGGCAGACAGGACCCTGAACGTTGGTAACTCAGGGCCTAATTGACACCATTATCAATGGGCAGTGATTGGGGGGGGGGGCACAGAGGCCCTAGACCCAAGTTGCAGACCATGATGGCCATCTGGAAAAAGTGGATGCGAAGCTTGGATCTGAACAACAAATTCAGGCTAAAGGAGTACTAGGAGTTATAGGCAAAGGGTTAGTATATCCCCAGGGCCAGGGATGGGAGAGAGAATATGACACGCCCTGAAAAGAAAGAACTTGAGTCTGGGTGTGCTGAAGGAAGTTTGAAATTCCTCCTGTGATCAGAAGGATTTCTAAAAGATGTCCAAACAGAAGAGATGAATGTGCTCAGGTTAGTGTTCTCGAACAATCCTTGAGTGAGACCTGAGATGAGTGAGATGGCTAAAGTAGCATCAGAGGTAGAGGGGCAGAGCCGGCCATGGTGGTGCATGCCTGTAGTCTCAGCCCTTGGGAAGCTGAGGCAGGAAGATTACAGTCCAAGGCTAGCCTTCACAGTGAGTTCAAAGCCGGCATGAGCAACATACGGAGAAGATCCTGACTCAGAAAAGACAGGCAGAGAGAACAAGCTTCCCGATTGACCTGGGAGGGTGCCTTCCCCGAGGTTGCCAGCTTGGGAATGGGGACAGTTCAACAGGGAGAACTGGATTCTCCCAAGCCAGCTATAGCTTTCCTCTCTGTCACCTCACCTCGGAGCATCAGTAGAGAATCCTGACTTGAATAACTGTCCCAATACCGACAAGAAGTTCAGAGAGGGGGGAAAAGGGAGCCTGGAGTTTCCCCAGGAGTAGAAGGTTAGGTCTTAGCCAGAGACTAAGACTCCAGATTCCATTAGTGATTCTTTTCCTTGCCCCATTACTGTTTTCTCACCAATTTCATAGACAGAAGTAAAAAATAGAGGTCAAAGGGATTGCCCGAAGTAATGTGAGTCAGAGAGCGAGCCAACGTGGGGACACGTGACATGCCCTTCCGGGCCCGGATCCTTGGGAGGCAGCCCACATGTGCACACACAGCCAGAGGTGCAGGTGTGGGAAGATGAGCTTGCTGCTGTCTCCAGGTCATATATGGACCTAGGAGCCGCTGCCCAGGATGGCCTGGAAGGAGAGGGACCTGGTGCAACCCTGATCCCTTTGGAAAGTGTGACTCAGCCATGCTGTTGCTCCAGTTGCCTGGTGTTTGGCCTGTCACCGGGGCAGTCTGAGCCCTGAGCCGTGCACCCCAGTGTAAACAATGGCTTTATAAGGTCTCCAGGGAAGGCACCAGGGGTGGGAAGGAGCTCCAGATTGGGGGAGGGAGGACGGGTTCCCCAGGAAGACAGCTGTAGCTGCAAAAGGCTGCCCCTGGGCTATGGTACAGCTGGAGAAACAAGCTGACTCTGGAGTGGGGGTGACCCCAAGGGCACATAGCCCACCAGCATTAGAGCCAGGTACTCATTCGGAGTACCAACGTCTCAAATGAGGTAAAAAGTGACTGTACTATTAGGAAGAAGGGGAAATGGTGTCACAGAACCAAGCAAGGCCCTATCCAGTATCCAGATGGTCAGGGGTAGAACCAGGACTGAAAAGAAATGTTTCTGCCTCCCGGGCTGCTTTGTGAGAGTCCAGGTGAAGAGCTGGGCGGTAATCTCAGCTGCTTGGGAGGCTGAGGCAGGAGGATCACAAGTTCAAAGCTTCCCTGGGCTACAGAGTGAGTTCAAGGCCAGCCTAGGCAATTTATTGAGACCCTATATCAAAATAAAATGTAAAAAAAAGGGGGGGACGGGCATGGTGGCACACACCTTTAATCCCAGCACTCGGGAGGCAGAGGTAGGAAGATCGCCATGAGTTCGAGGCCACCCTGAGACTACATAGTGAATTCCAAGTCAGCCTGAGCTAGAGTGAGACCCTACGTCAGAAAACCAAAAAAAAAAAAAAAAAAAAAAAAAAAAGGGGGGTTAGGGATGTAGCTCAGTGGTAGAGCACTTGCCTCTTATGCTTGAGGCCCTGGGTTCACTCTCCAGTACCACCAAAAGAATATAGAGTCCAGGTGAGCTGAGAGTCAGCCCCAGCCCTACCACAGACCCTAGGTTTGACCCTGCAAGATGGGAGGTGTTTTGTGACTCCCCGTGCCTTAGAAGTAGAAACCATCCAAAGCAAATTCATTCAGCAGCCATGACTAAAGGACAGACATGACATGGCAGGCGAGGAATCAAACAGGGAGCAACGCAAGAGAGGTCTCGCCTTGGGATGGAGGGGAAGTAGAGCTGGAGGGTGTTCTGTGTAAAGCTGTGGGGCTCCACCAGATGTGCACCAGCCACAACCTACAATCCCCAGAGTAGGGAGAGGGCTCCTGTAACAGCAGGGCAGAGGGAGTGCCAAGTATTGCCAAGACAGAGTTGGGAGCCTGGACCTCGCATCAGGCCCAGCCCAGCACCTTCTGAGCTGTGAGGCTTACACAAGTCCGCTGTATAACCCAAGTTTCCCTGTCTGGAAAGTGCAGCTCGCACCTCTGGTGGAGGGCGAGAAGGGTGGCCCTTGCTTCACCCAATGCAGGTGGTGAGGGCTAATGAACCTCTTCCTCCACCCACGCTCCCTGGTCTCCGTTTTCAGAAGCAGGGTTGTCCCTTGGGAGAAGAGCGGGGGCTCCAGAGCCTCTTGGCAGGAAGCACTGGGTCAGGCAGCTGGCAAGGGGCCTAGAGGTTCACTGGGGAGCTCGGGCCCAGGACAGATCTAGCACTGGTGAAGGTCTTCTGGGTGTAATGGCCCAGCTGAGACCCCTGTTACCGATTGGGTTGTGCAAATGAACAAGCAGGAGGTGAGCCCTCAAGAGTTCAGGGGAAGTCTGCTTCCCTAGGGAAATAAACCATGAACCTGCCTAGCTGGGACCGGGGAGAAACTTTACCCCCATACCCCAAACCATCACATCCTCTACCTGCCTCCCTTCTAGGTAGGATTGCCCTCAGTCTTGGGTTGGTGGGGACAGGGCTTCCTGCCTTCCTGGAAGGCTTCCAAGCCCCCCACATCAATCGGTAAACCCCATATGGAGTTTATGAAAGACCAGGAGGGCGCGACCATGAGAAGACCTCGGAGGTAGAGAGGATGCTACCAGGAGACAGCTTGGCTCTGACAACCACCCTCGTGCCCTCTCCCCCCCCCCGCAGGATGTTGGTGGACTGTGTACCCTTGGTGGAGGTGGAGGACATGATGATCATGGGCAAGAAGCCGGACCCCAAGTGCGTCTTCACCTACGTGCAGTCGCTCTACAACCACCTGCGGCGCCACGAGCTGCGCCTGCGCGGCAAGAACGTCTAGGGCCCGCGGCGCGCGCTGCCTGCTGCGGCCCTCACCCGCCACTCACCGCCCCGCTGCCAGTGCGCCTGCCCACCGCCTCCCCGACTCGCTACACCCCCCCCCCCTACACACGCAGCGTTTTGATAAATTATTGGTTTTCAACGATCCTGTCTCTCTTCTCTTGGGGATGGCGATGGCTGTCCATCATCCCAGAAATGTTCCCCGCAGCCCAACAGTGGGGGTGAGAGGTTCCCCCCCACACCCCGAAAGGTCTTCCTCCCACACCATCACCCGCAGCAGCAAGGAAGGAGCGGAGCCTCGATGGATGGAGGAGGAAGGGGATTTAGTGGAGCTGGGAAGGGTAGGGATGGAGAGCAGTCACCCCGACCCCATCCCTGCAGGCTCGGAGACGGCGTCAGCCCTCAGTAAGGGAGGAGCTCCCGGGATACTGAGCGCCTCATTCTATCTCCCGGGCTCACACAGGGTCGTCCCAGCCCCTCCAACGGCTCCAGGCCCCGTTACAGGTCGTCGCGGTCCGGAGCCGCCCCGGGGGGCTTGGCCGGGTCCCACAGATGCTCCGAGGGCACCTGCGCGTCGGGCGCTTCCTTGCGGTAGAAGCCGAGCTCGTGCACCAGCGCGTTGATCTCCTCGCGGGTCATCTCGCTCAGTGGGATGCGCTGGGGCGGGGAGGGGGCGTGGTCAGCGCCGGGGACCCCGCCCATCGCCCCGCCCCCACGCCCGCCCGTGCCTCACCTCCAGCTCCTGGTAGCTACGGCTCAGCAGCACGAGCTCGGGGTCGGCCCCAGGGAGGTGTTTCATCACCAGGTTGTGGCTGGAGCAGGTGTTAAGGAAGGGAGAAGTGATGGCTTCTGGCGCCGCTTATCTGAGCGCTTGCTCTGAGCTAAGGCGAAGTCAAGATCCCTATTCACTGTAAGATTAGGGGTTCAAAGAAGTAAAAGGCCCTTCGATCCACCAGTCAATCTCTCTTGCCTACTCAATCAGGGGACCGCCTCAGAATCCTCGGGGACAGTCAATCCTCTGGACCAATCAATGCTAGATGTCAGAGGAAAACCTTTTGCCATCTCTTATCAGCCAAAAAAGTGGAAGATTCTCCCCAGTGCCCTCCCCACTTCCCCGGAACCTGGAGAAGGATACTAGAATGGAATGTCCTGGGTGACGAAGGCCTTCACCTGGGAAAGAACAACATCAGAGAACGTGGTCCCAGACCCCTCCACCGATGGGAAAGTGACGTGCAGTAGAAGTCACACCGCCAGTCAGGCTCCCAGCACGGGGGTTCTCCCCTACCCCAATCGCTGGGGCCACGTGACTTACACTTCGAGAGGTGGGTACTGTGAGGCGCTAAGCCCAGATCCCATTCTTTTTCTTTCTTTCTTTCTTTTTTATTTTTTGTTTTTGGAGGTAGGGTCTCGCTCTAGCCCAGGCTGACCTGAAATTCACTATGTAGTCTCAGGGTGGCCTCGAACTCACGGTGCTCCTCCTCTGCCTCCCAAGTGCTGGGATTAAAGGCATGCACCACCACACCCCGCTAGATCCCATTCTTTCACACTCACCTCCTTCAGGCGATTCAATTGTCATCCTCCACAGGTCTAGAGGAGTGGGGGGAGTAAAATAAAATCAATCAGGGCTAGAGAGATGACTTAACGATTAAGGCACTTGCCCCAGGACCCAAGTAAGCCAGATGCACAGGGAGACACATGCTTCTGGAGTTCCTTTGCAGCAGCTGGAGTCCCTGACGCCCCCGTTCTCTCTCTTTCTCTGTGTCTCTCTCAAATAAAAATAAAAATATTAAAAAAAAATAGAACCAGGGCTGGAGAGATGGCTTAGAGGTTAAAGCGCTAGCTTGCAAAGCCAAAGGACTCAGGTCAATTCCCTAGTACCCAAGTAAAGCCAGATGCACATGGTGGCACATGCGTCTGGAGTTCGTTTGCAGAGGCAGGAGGCCCTGGTGTACCCATTAGCTCCCTGCCCCTCCCTCCCTCTCTCTCTCTCTCAAATTAAAAAAAAATGTAAAAAAGGAAGATTCACTCTTAAAATAGAACCAACCAGGACTGCCTCACATCCCAACCACACCACCAAAAATAGCTTCCAAGGTGTGAAGGACAGGTGGAGGTCCCTGTGGACAGGAAAAAGTGTACAGGTGGGAAGATTCAGGCACAGACAAAACAGCAAAGTCCGAGAGAGGAGCTGTGCGCCTACTGTACACTACCCATAGTTAGTTGACTCCCAATGGGCAGGAGGCTGGAGCGATATAACCTTGCTTCTCACAAGCAATGAAGACCCAGGCCTGGCCTTTGGCCACTGGGGCCTCAAGGAAGAAGCAGACCAGAAGGAAACAACCCGAAATACACCTGCCATCTGGTCCCCACCCCACCCCATGTCAGCTACCTGCAGCCCAGTCCTACCGACCATCTGGCTTCTCCCCTGACTTGGGAGGTTGGGAGAACCCCTCTCTGTAGTCCCACAAGGGAGGCTACCTGGCAACCAGAGTCCAGACTCTGGGACCATCCAGACTCATTTATCATAATCTTGCCCTTTCTCAGAAAAGCAAGGCCCAGAGAGAGGCTGGGATGGCCCAAATTAATGCTGAGGGGAAAGTCTAGCGCTGCTGTAGAAGAAGTATTTGTAACCTGGGTTCCCAGCCCTCTTCCCTGGCTCCTACAATAGTGGCAGGAAAAGCCCAGAAACTCATTCCTTCCCTAGAAGAAGGAAAACAGTCCTTGGGACCCCAGCCACTCGAACGGGGAGGTGGGGAGGAATATGAGGAGAAAAAAAAAAATAGAATTATAAAAGGAGGATCCAAAGTCGGGGCCTGAAGAGATGGCTCAGTAGCTAAAGGTGCTTGCTTACAAAACCTGAGAGGCCAGGTTCAATTCCCCTGTGAGATGCAGAGTGGCTTCTGGAGTTAATGTGCAAGAGGCCCTGGCATGCCCATACCTTCTTTCTCTCCTTTCCTATCTCCCACCCTCTCTCTCTCTCAAATAAATACTAAAATATATATATTTAAAAAAAGATGATGATTAAAAAAATAGGACTGGAAAGATGGTTCTGCGATTAAGGCACTTGCCTGTAATGTCTAACGACCCAGGTTGGATTCCCCAGTACCCACCTAAAGTCAGATGCACAAAGTGGTGCATACGTCCGGAATTTGTTTGCAGTAGCTTAGAGGCCCTGGCACACCCATATTCTCTCTCATCCTCTTCCTGTCTCTCTCACTCTCTTTCTCTCTCTCCTTGCAAATAAATAAATGTAAAAGAAAAAATAAGAAAGTTGGGCTCTGAGAAGCCGGTTTGAGAGAATCATAGACTAGAAAAGAGTTACAATACTGAATCAAAGGGTTCAAAGGCCTGCTATTCAGCCAAAATGGGATCCCAGGCAAGGGTTCAGAGGGCCAGGCCGCAAGGCTGGATATCTGAGCATCCGCGTCTGGGGAGCGAGCGGGGTGGTCTCTGCGCCATCCGTGAAGGAAGGAAGGAGACTCAGAGATCAGGGTGTTCCTGATGTCAGAGCGGGCCGAAATCCAGAGAAATGCAGGGCTGTGATGCTGGGGTCTGGGGGTGGGGGGGTGCTGGGGAGCAGCGCACTCACCTCCACCCGGGCCCGGGCCAGGCCTTTAAGACGGTTCCAGTCCGGCCGGTAGGTGGTGACGGCGGTGGCTGGAGCCACAAGTGCCACAAGAAACAGCAGCAGTGGCGGCGGCAGCAGTAAGAGGTTCATCTGTACCTGGCAGAAGAGGGATCCGCAGGCTGGAAATGAAGCCACCCGGCCACTGCGCCACGTCTGGACCCGCAGGGAGGCGCCGCCCCCACCCACCCGGCCGCAGACCCCGCCCACCTGCAAGCCACGCCCCCAGCTGGAGAGCTAGTCTCCCTCCCCGCCCCCATCGCGTGGGAGCCTCCCCACTAGCTCCTGGCTCTGTCCCAGCTCATTTCTGATCCTCATCATTTCCCCAGACTCGAGAATTTCCATGCTCTTTTTTTTTTCCACCCTCCCCCCCCCCCCCGGGAAGTGTGGACATTTCCCACAGAATGCTACCAGACAGCGCCACCTCACGCCACCAGGGGGCGCAGGAGGGCCGAGGATGGACTGTGCAATTTCTGGGTCAGAAGCCTTGAGTTGAAGATGGGAGGAAAAAAAAAAAAAAAAAAAAAAACAGAAGCCAGGGGAAATCTCTTTTATGCATTTGATGCTTTGAACGGAATTCCGATCGAGGTTTCGATTCTCCAAAGCACACATTGTAGTGTCAGATATCCCATGGGCATAGGGAGGATAAATACCACCAGCAAGGAGAGAGAGAGGGAGGAAAGGAAAGAGAGGGAAAGAGAGCGAGCTCACACTGTTGCCCAACCCGGCCTCCCAAGTCCCGAGATATCAGACATGGACCACTACCTCCCACTGATTTCCACCACTCCCCATGATTCCTGTTTTGCAGACTATTAGGAAACTAACCCAGAAAGGTGAAATAGATGTAGCTGTAGACCTGGGTTTGAGTCCAAAACATCTCTGCACCCATAACTAATTAACTAACTTATATCAAGGTGCGACTTCAAGGCCTTATGCCGTCAGCAGACCCAGCAAGTACATTCAGCTCTCTGGATTCAACCAACCTCATGTTGAAAACAAAACTGCATCTGTACTGAACATGTACAGACGGTTTTTCTCTTGTCATTCCAACCAATACAGAATAGCAACTATTTAAAGCATTTTCATTGTATTGGGTATTAAAAATTACCTAGAGATGATTTCAAGTACACGGTGGTACGGAGTAGGAGGAAGAAACTTGCTAGGTAGTTAGGGAAGGGATCTTGAAAATTAGCAGTTTTGTCTTTTGTACTTGCCTTGGAAGGTAATGGGTACTCTAAATGCTAGAGTTGAAACAGTAAAATCAAAACAATGAGGAAGCCGGGCATGGTGGTGCACGCCTTTAATCCCAGTACTCCAGTGGCAGAGGTAGGAGGAGCACCATGAGTTAGAGGCCACCCTGAGACTACATAGTGAATTCCAGGTCAGCATGGGCTAGAGTGAGACCCTACCTGGAAACACCCCCCCGCCCCCCCCCCCAAAAAAAGAAAAAAACAATGAGGAAGAAGCTAGGCATGGTGGTGCGTGACTTTAATCACAGCACTTGGGAGGAAGAAATAGAAGTTGTCACAGTGAGTTCAAGGCCAGCCTGCTGGGGCTTCAGAGTAAGTTTCAGGTCAGCCTGGGCTAGAGTGAGATCCTATCTCAAAAATACCAAAAAACAAAAAGGGGGGGCTGGAGAGATGGCCCAGCAGTTAAACGCTTGCCTGTGAAGCCCAAGGCTCAATTCCCCAGTACCCACGTAAGCCAGATGGATGCACAGGTGGTGCAGGCATCTGGAGTTCGTTTGCAGTGGCTGGAGGCCCTGGTGTGCCCATTTTCTCTCTCTCTCTCTCTCTCTCTCTCTCTCTCTCTGCCTCTTTCTCTCTCTGTCTGTCTGTCACTCTCACATAAAGGTAAAACCAAAAAAAAATTTTTTTAGGAAAATACAAAAAAAAAAAAAAGAGGAAGAACAAGATGGCTTGCAGCTGGGTATGAGATAGCCAAGGTGACCAGGTAAGAGGAAGGACAAGGGCTGGAGAGATGGTTCAGCAGTTAAGGCACTGTCTGTGAAGGCTGACAATCTGGGTTCAATTCCCCAATACCCAAATAAAGTCATATGCACAAAGTGGCACATGCATCTGGAGTTTTTTGTGGTGGCCAGAGGCCTTGGCATGACCATTCTCCCTCTCTCTCTCTCTCTCTCTCTCTGCTTGCAAATAAATAAATAAAAGTATTCTAGGGGCTGGAGAGATGCTCAGTGGTTACGGCACTTTGCCTACAAAGCCCAAGGACCCAGGTTCAAGTCCCCAGTATCCACGTAAAGCCAGATGAACAAGATGGCACATGCATCTAGAGTTCATTTATAGTGGCTAGGTGCCCTGGCACACCCATTCATTCTCTCTCTTGTAAAATAAATAAAAATTAAGAGAAAGGACAGAGCTCAGGGAAAAACAATAAAGCCAGTCTTGGCAGGCTTTGGCGGGTCTCCATTAAGCTCCCCCAAGCCCTGTTTTTCATCTTGATTCTGTTTTGCTTCTCTTTATAAAGCTTGCATCTTGTGTTTGTGTGTATTGTGTAGTGTGTGTATTTTCTGTGTGTTTCGTGTCTGTGTGTGTTGTGTTTGTGTGTGTTGTTTGTATGTGTTTTGTATTTGTATATGTTACATGTGCTTGTAGTTGGTTTGTGCATTGTTGTGTGCAGTTAGTATGTGTGTGTGTTGTTACCATTTTGTGTTGTTTTCAATATATAAACCCTTTCCTGCCCAGTCACTGAGACAAAGAGGAACGTTTCCCCATTGCAAAGAGACATATGGACACCTAGTGGGGACAAATGATGGAGCTGGAAGCACATATCTCCATCCAGAGGTTTTAAAGGTCAACCTACTTATTTATTTAGTTATTTTGGTTTTTTCGAAGTAAGGTCTCACTCTAGCTCAGGCTGACCTGGAATTCACTATGTAGTCTCAGGGTGGCCTCAAACTCATGGTGATCCTCCTACCTCTGAGTGCTGGGATTAAAGGTGTGCACCACTACGCCCGGCTAACCAACTTATTATTTAAAATATTTATTTATTTATTTATTTATTTATTTATTTATTTATTTATTTATTTGCAAGCAGAGAAAGATAGAGAGGAGAGATCAGACAGAGAGAATTGGCATGCCAGGGCTTCAAGCCACTGCAAACGAGCTCCAGATGCATGTGCCACTTTGTGTATCTGGCTTTACCTGGGTTCTGGGGACTCCAACTCAGATCAGTAGGCTTTGTAGGCAAGCGCCTGAACCACTGAGCAATCTCTCCAGCCTGTAGATCAACCTGCTTCTCTAGTCAGAAAGCCTTATAAACCCCAAGACAGAAAAAAACATTGATAGCCTGAGAAGATGGTTGAGAAGTTCAAGGTAATTGTTTGCAAGGACAGCTGACCTGAATTTGATTCCTCAGTACCCATACAGAGCCAGATACATAGGGTGGCATGAGTCTGGAGTTTGTTTGCAGTATCAGGAGGGCTGGGCATGCACATGTGCTCTCTCTGTCTGTGTGCGTCCTTGCAAATAAATTAATTAGGGAGGAGATACAATGGAGAATGGAGTTTCAAAGGGGAAAGTGGGGGGAGAAAGGGTATTACCATGAGATATTTTTTATAGTCATGGAAGTTGTTAATAAAAATTTGGAAAAAAGTTAATTAATTAATAAATTAACAATATCAAACAACAGAAAAAGCCAGATGTGATGGCACATGCTTTAATCCCAGCACTCAGGAGGCACAGGTAGAAGGATCACCATGAGATCGAGGCCACCATGAGAATACATAGTGACTTCCAGGTCAGCCTGTGCTAGAGTGAGACCCTACCTCAAAAAAAAAAAGAAACAAAAAAAAAAAAAAAAGAGAGAGAGAAAGAGAGAGACTCATTGGTAACCCACTTTCCTGGGCTCTTCTCTGTTGCACAAAGCTTTTTTTCCCCCCCTCTCTCTTTATTTCTTTCTTTTTTTCCTTCCTTCCTTTTGCATCTTTTGCTTTTCAAGGGACAATCTGTCTTTAGGTATTCTCTTACATGGGATCTTCTCCTACAAGAGCTATTCTCTCTGATTTTTCTATACAACAAAGCTTGCTTCCTCTCTATAATAAGCTTTTTCTTTAAACTTACTTTCTCTCTGTAATTAACCTTCTCTTTTTAAATTCATCCTTCTGTGAAATTCATTCCTGAATCTGTTATTACATGGGTGGGGTTTTTTGTTGTGTTTTTGGTTTTTTTAAGGTAGAGTCTCACTTTAGCCCAGGCTGACCTGGAATTCACTGAGTAGTCTCAGGCTGGCCTCAAACTCATGTTGATCCTCCTATCTCAGCCTCCCAAACCTGGGATTAAAGGTGTGAGCCACCATGCCCGCTTTAAGCTCCATTTTCTACAAAGACATATACTTTGTAAATATGACTGGGCTAGGCTATCTTTAACATTTTGTATACTGCTGTGGAAATATAAATTCACCCAAACTTTCTGGAGGGCAATTTGAAGAGATTGTTTTGTTTGTTTGTGTCTAGTGACCTTCCCCTTGCTGGGATAAAGCACCTGACCAAAGCAGCAGATGGGAGGCAAGTCATTTTATTCTGGCTCACAGTCTCAAGAGGAAAGGCCATGATGGCAAGGGACAGCATGGTATGAGCAGAGGCTGGGCATCACCTCTGCCATGTGGAAAACCGCGGAACTGACTAGCTAGGGGCCAATAAACCTCAAGGTCCCCCCAGAGACACACCTCCTGCAGAAAGGTTCAACCTCCCAGACTGCCATCAGCTTGGAACCAGGCATTCAAAACACCTGAGTTTATGGTTCAAACTGCCACAGGGTTTTTGGTTGTTCTTTGTCTTGTTTGGCCCTGAACTTCCTATGCAGTTGAGTCTGACCTTGAATTCTCTTTTTTTTTTTTTTTTTTTTTTTGAGGTAGGGTCTCACTCTAGCTCAGGCAGACCTGGAATTCACTCTGTCGTCTCAGGGTGGCCTCGAACTCACAGCGATCCTCCTACCTCTGCCTCCAAGTGCTGGGATTAAAGGCCTGTGCCACCACGCCCGGCTTTGAATCCTTGATCCTTCTACTTTTACCTCCCACACACCCAGGTGCTGAGATTACAGACATGCATTGCCATGTAAGACTTTGAAGGACAATTCGACCCAATAACTCAAAACCCTCCAAATAGTTGTTCAACCCAGTACTTCAATTGTTTCTCAGAATTTGTCCCATAATAATCACCAGAAAGAGGACCAACTGTTAGATCAAGGTTATCAGAATGCTGTTTATCATGGAGAAAAACTGAAGGTGGGCTGGAGAGGTGGCTCAGCAGTTTAAGGCAGTTTTTTTTGGCAAAGTTTAATGACCTGGGTTTGATTCCCTAGTGCCCATGTAAAGCTAAATGTACAAAGTATCACATGCATCTGGAGTTCATTTGCAGTGGCACGAGGCCCTGGCATGCCCATTCTCTGTTTTTTATTTTTTTTTTATTTTTATTTCAGAGAAAGAGACAGAGAGAATGGTGCACCAGGCCCTCAGCCACTGCAATCAAACTCCAGACGCTTGCACCACCTAGTGGACATGTGCGACTTTGTGCTTGTCTCGCCTTTGTGTGTCTGCCTTGTATGGGATCTGGAGAGTGGAACATGGGTACTTAGGCTTCGCAGGCAAGTGCCTTAACCACTAAGCCATCTCTCCAGCCCTCCTCTCTTTTTGTTTTTGGTTTTTCGAGGTAGGGTCTCACTCTTGTCCAGGCTGACCTGGAATTAACTATGTAGCCTCAGGTGACCTCGAACTCATGGCGATCCTCCTACCTCTGCCTCCCGAGTGCTGGGATTAAAGGCGTGCGCCACCACGCCCAGCCTCTTTCTCTCTTTTTAATGCATGCATTTGCTTTTAGACTGGTTACTATATCTGGGACAATAGGGAACTGGCAACATGGCCTCTTGAGAGCTGGGTGACTAAAGGGTAGAAGTGGATAGGAAACTCTTTTGCATACGCAAACCTTTGGAGTATTGCACCATGTGATAGAGATGACTGGCAACATGACTGTAGTCAAGCAAAGCTATGTTGATTAGTTTTCTATTACAAGGATGACTCCATGCCACAGAAACTGTCAGTGTATCAAGAAGTGGGAATAGAGATGGACTTTTATAGCAATTGGGCTTCTGCTCAGGGATGAAGGAGAGTCTATGGAGAGCAAGGATCAATTCTTTTTTTAAAAAAATAATTTTTTATTTGTTTTATTTATTTCTTTGCAAGGAGAGAGAGAGAGAGAGAGAGAGAGAGAGAGGGAGGAGATAGAGAGAGAATGGGCATGATAGGGCCTCCAGCCACTGCAAATGAACTCCAGATGCATGCAGCCCCTTGTGCATCTGGTTTACGTGGGTCCTGAGGAATTGAACCTGGGTCCTTTGGCTTTGCAGGCAAGCACTTTAACCACTAAGCAATCTCTCCAGCCCCTAAAAAATAATTTTGGAGCCCAGCATTCAGGAGGCAGAGGTAAGAGGATCGCCATGAGTTCAAGGTCACCCTGAGACTACATAGTGAATTCCAGGTCAGCCTGAGCTAGAGTGAGACCCTACCTCAGAAAACCAAAAAAAAAAAAAAAAAAAAAGAAAAAGAAAAAAAAATTGGAAGCCAGGCGTGGTAGGCAGAGGTAGGAGAATTGCCGTGTGAGGCCACCCTAAGACTGCATAGTGAATTCCAGATCAGCCTGGGCTAGAGTGAAACCCTACCTCAAAAACACAAAAACAAAAAAGGTGTTTTGGGGGGCTAGAAGATGGCTTAGTGGTTAAAGTGCTTGCCTGTGAAGCCTAAAGACCCATGTTCAACTCTCCAGATCCCTCGTAAGCCAAACCCACAAAGGTGAGATAAGCACAAGGCTGCACATGCCCTCTAGGTGATTCAAGCGTCTGGAGTTTGATTGCAGTGGCTAAGGTCCCAGTGTGCCAATTGTCTCTCCAAATTTTTTAAAAATATTTATTTATTTATTTACTGGGGGGGAGATTCGAGGTAGGGTCTTACTCTAGCCTGGTTGGCCTGAAATTCACTATGTAGTCTCAGGGTGGCTTTGAACTCACGGTGGTCCACCTACCTCTGCCTCCCAGGTGCTGGGATTAAAGGCATGAACCACCACGCCTGGCTCTATTTTTGTTTTTATTTATTTATTTGAGAGAAAGACAGAAAAAAAGGTGGTGGGGGGAGAGAATTGGTGAACCAGGGCCTCCAGCCCCTGCAAATGAACTCCAGATACCTGCACCACTTGTGCATCTGGCTTACGTGTCCTGGAAAATTGAACTTGAGTCCTTTGGCTCTGCAGGCAAGTGCCTTAGCCACTAAGCCATCTCTCCAGTCCTCTTTCTCTCTCTCTCTTTTTTTTTAAGAAAAACTTATTTATTTATTTGCAAGTAGAGAGAGAGAGACAGACAGAGGGAGAATGGGCATGCCAGGGCCTCTTGCCACTGCAAACAAACTCCAGACACATGTGCCCCTTGTGCATCTGGCTTACTTGGGTCCTGGAGAATTAAACCTGGGTCCTTTGGCTTCATAGGCAAATGCCTTAACCACTAAGCCATCTTTCCAGCCTCCTTTTTCTCTCTTTTTAAATATTTTATTTATTTTTGAGAGGGAGAAAGAGAGGCAGAGGCAGATAGAGAACAAGAGAATGGGCACACCAGGACATTAAGGCACTTGCCTTCAAAGCCTAACGACCCAGGCTCAACTCCCCAGTACCCACATAAAGCCAAATGCACAAAGTGCTATGTGTATCTGGAGATAGTTTGCAGTGGTTAGAGGCCTTGGCATGCCCACCCATATTCATCTCTTTCTCTTTCTCTCTCTCTCTCTCTCCTTGCTAGTAAATGAAAAAAAAATTGGTGTGTCAAGGTGGATAGAGTCTTGGGGCTGGAGAGACGGTTCAGTGATAAAGACACTTGCCTGCGAGACCAAAGGACCCAGGTTTGTTTCTCCAGGACCCCCATAAACTAGATGCACAAAGTGGCCCATGCTTCTGGAGTTCATTTACAATGACTGGAGGCCCTGGCATGCCCATTCTTTATCTTTCTATCTGCCTCTTTCTTTCTCAAGGTAGGGTCTCACTCTAGCCCAGGCTGACCTGGAAATCACTCTGTAGTCTTAGGCTGGTGGCGAACCTCCTTCCTCTGCCTTCCGAGTGATGGCATCAAAGGTTTGCACCACCATGCTGGGCAAATATTTTTTGTTTGTTTGTTTGTTTCTTTGAGGTAGGGTCTCACCCTAGCCCAGGCTGACCTGGAATTCACTATGTAGTCTCAGGGTGGCCTCGAACTCACGGCGATCCTCCTACCTCTGCCTCCCAAGTGCTGGGTTTAAAGGCGTGCGCCACCACGCCTGGCTATGCAGGTCTTGTATAGAGAATGACAGATGCTGTAAGGCCATGAATACACTGACCACGTTATGTCTGGAGACAGCATTCCAAAGCTCTCCTCGCCATCCTCTGGCTCTTACATTCTTTCGACCAGCTCATCTGAGATAGTGCCTGAACCTTTGGAGGGTATGATAGAGATGTCTCACTAAGTGCTGAACACTCAACTGTCACTTCTGGGCACTTTGCTGAGGTTTGAGTCTCCCCAGCAGTCACCACCATCTGAAAGAGAGACTTTTCTAACCAAAAGAGCCGCACTAATACATATACATATGCATAGACGTAAGTGTTTAGAGGGCAGTTGGTGGACATAATATATCCATATGTCCATGTAGTCAAGCAACAGCAGTTTCTTTCTTTTCTTATAACCCTATCAGGAGAGAAAACAAGTTATTTCAGCAGAAGTCTTAGCTCTCTTTCTTGTAATTTATTTATTTTTTACGTGAGAGAGCAAGAGAGAGAAAGAGGCAGACAGAGAGAGAGAGAATGGGGGCGCCAGGGCTTCCAGCCACTGCAAATGAACTCCAGACGCATGTGCCTTGTGCATCTGCCTTACGTGGGTCCTGGGGAGTCGAACCAAGGTCCTTGGGCTTTACAGACAAACTCCTTAACTGCTAAGCTATCTTTCCAGCCCAGAAGTCTTAGCTCTCATTAATTCCTCCACGATCCAATCATATGCATTGAGGACTTCTTATTAGTATAATGAATTGTGACCCTTTCTGGATGCTATGGGCGGGATCAATCATATTCCAGTTCCTGTTAAGAGGTGGATGGTAACATAGCAGCCAACCAAATTTAAAATATATATACATATATGCATATATATATATTTGAAAACAACTAAAATGAAAAAAATAAGCATGGTCATCTCTTAGTGGTTGAAATTATAGGTAATTTTAATACACTTTCTGCATTTTCTGTAATGTATATATTAGCTAAATACAGATAGTAAACTTCATTTACAAAACAACAGAACATATCCCACTGGTTCACTCTGTCCCAACCCCTACTCATTCCTGCAAGGACCCCAGGGTGACCGAAGCCAAAGGCCACGCAGAACCTGTGGTTTTACTGCTGACAGGCCCAAACCCCAGTGTCCCATGGGCCCTCATTGTCCACTGGACAGATGCCACCAAACCACTCTCCTTGCATTAACCTGGACACTGTGGCCAGTTGGAACCATAGCTTGGTGTGCTGAGAGTTGACCAGCCAGCCAACAGGACCAACACTGGAGACAGTGGTCACAACAGCATCAGGAACATTCTGGCATTAGCAGCATGGGACACCCAAGACGTCTCAGAATCCATGCCCCTAATGTGGTAGTGTGTTATCTAGGCCAGCCCTTTCCTTGCGGGGGTGGGGCACTGGGACTAGGGTTCAGTCTGTGATGAGGTCAGGATCAAGATTAGCCTTTAGTTTAAGAGCAGGTTTGAGCCGGGTGTGGTGGCGCACGCATTTAATCCCGGCACTCAGGAGGCAGAGAGGTACGGGCATCGCCATGAGTTCAAAGCCACCCTGAGACTACAGAGTGAGTTCCAGGTCAGCCTGGGCTAGAGTGAGGCTCTGCCTCAAAAAAATAAAATAAAAAAGTAAAAAATAAAGAGTAGGTTTTAGCCAGGTGCGGTAATGCACAGATGTAGCCTCAGCATTTGGGAGACTGAGGCTAAATGACCACAAGGTCAAGGTCAGCTAGTCCACAGACTGGAGCCTTGTCTGAAAATATATACCACTACCTACAAGAGCCCAGCAGGTTTAGAGCTGAATTTGGGATTGAGCTAGGACTCAGTCTGTAACCAGGATTAAGACTAAGATTTTGTAACCAGGGTCATGGCTCAGGTAACAATTAAGCTCAGGGTTCAGACTTAGACCAGATTTCAGGAGGCAGTCTAAGGTAACGGTTCAGTTTATGACAAGAGTAACTAGAATTTGCATGGTCCCGGGTCAGAATTCATTATGAGATCAGGGTTTATGAATGACTAAACTCGGGGTTCAGCTTGTGACCAAGATATCAGATTTTTTTTTACTATATTTATTTATTCATTTATTTATTTTTGAGATAGGGTCTTGCTGTAGCCCAGGCTGACCTAGAATTCATTATGTAGTCTCAGGGTAGCCTCAAACAGCAATCATCTTACCTGCCTCCTGAATGCTGGGATTAAAAGCACGTGCCACCACACCTGGAGAGACCAGATCTATTATTATTATTATTATTATTATTTGGTTTTTCCAGGTAGGGTCTCACTGTAGCTCAAGCTGACCTGGAATTCACTATGTAATCTCAAGGTGGCCTTGAACTCACGGCAATCCTCCTACCTCTGCCTCCCGAGTGCTGGGATTAAAAACGTGCGCCATCATGCCAGGCGAGACCAGGTCTTTAGAAAAAAAAATATTTATTTATTTATTTATTTGAGAGAGAGAAAGACAGAGAGTGATAAATTAAGTAAGGGCATACCAGGGCCTCCTGCCACTGCAAACAAATTCAATATACATGTGTTACCTTGTGTATCTTGCTTTGTATGGATACTGGGGAATCAGACTTTGGCTGTCAGGCTTTGCAAGCAAGTGCCTTTAACCATCGAGCCATCTCCTCAGCCCCAAGATCAGATCTTAACCTTCCATCAGAGTTAGGGTTCGGTCTAAAGCAAGGGTTAATCTAGAAAGGTTAGAAATCAGCCTGTGATTAAGGTTCTGTTCTTAGGCTAGAATCCTGGCTGAGTCTGAGTCCAGAATCAAGGCCCCAAGTTGGGATCAGCCTTTTGCCAGGTTCAGCTCAGAGCTAGGTATATGAATAGTCAAAGATCTAAGGCGATGTGCAGAGCTCAGTCTAGAGTCGGAGTAGAGGTCCAGTGTTAGTTAGCATGAGCTCAAGCCTCAATCAAGACCAAGATTAGAGATCAAGCTGACTTATGGGAGCAGGGCCACAAACCAGGACTAATTCTGGCTCTCTGCTCTCTTCCGACCTCCAGTGAAGGCATTGTTTTTGGAGATCCAAATGCCCAGAGCAAATCAGTGTGCAAGAAATGAGAGGGCCTCGGGCGCACGCTTAGCAAGGTCTGGTCCCTGCAGTAGCTTTCCCTTCCCTGCTGAGAGGCCCAGTGTCCTAGAGTCTTCTAACCTACATGGCTTGGCTGCTTGAGAACCCCTCGTACCAGAATATAAATAGCCACTCACTTCAGAGCAGCTGACAGCGGGTGCCAGGCTGCCTGGGAGGAGAGGGAGGACAGCAGCCTGAGCTCAGCCCCAGATGTGTGACCTTGGGAAAGTCACTCCTCCTCCTTCAGCCCAGTTCCCGAGTGGCAGCCTGGGGAGCAAGAAAGACAACTGTCCCACAAGGCTGGGGGTGAGGAGCCACCCATATAACACGCGATGCTTGCTACCAATAAGGTACTCCCAAGAAGAAATGCTGCTTTGTGTCCTGTTCGCCCCATCCTCCTGAGGCCACCTTCTCGTGACACCCTGTGACACCCTCTTCATCTTTCCAGACTCATCCCCCATGGTGGCCACAGTGTGGCTTCCTTTCTGGAGAGCCTGGCTCAGGGTATGGAGAGGGACAAAAAGGACCGAGCCACCTATATCATGGCCATCCTCCTGTCCCCTGGAAAGAATGAGGAAGTAGAGGAAGAAAGTCTTTTTCTTCCTGTCCTGCTCACGATGTGTTTTACTCTGAGCCACGAGGCTAGGAAAGCACAGGAGCTAATTTTTTGATTTTGGTTTTTGTTTTTTTTTTTTTTTTTTTGAGGTAGGGTCTCACTCTAGCCCAGGCTGACCTGGAATTCACTCTGTATTCTCAGGCTGGCCTCGAACTCAGGGCGATCCTCCTACCTCTGCCTCCCGAGTGCTGGGATTAAAGGAGCATGCCACCACTTCTAGACCTTTTGTTTTGTTTTTGTCAGGTCCAGATTTTATATCCTCTCACAGGCAGAGCTTCCACACCCCTGCCTTCCCAGTGCTGCCTTCTCCCGGCTCCCAGGCTCCCAGGCTCCCAAGCATTTCTTCCTCTTCCGCTTGGCATGGTGAACCCTTCTTCCAAAGATTCAATGGCACCTCTTGTGTAGGGAAAACTGTCCCACCTCCTCCCTAGGAGCACGATCCACGGTTCTTCCTTTGCCAATGGGAGTTCTGAGAGGCTACCTAACCCGGCAGGGTAACAGAGGAGGAGAGTGCCTGGGATAATGTGTCCGTCTGTCTGTCGCATACCAACCTTCGCATACCAACCTTCAGTTCCTATCCCTGACCTGCACTGCCTGGAGGGGAGGGTGAGGAGTAGCGCAGTTCAGAAAGGACTGTTTGAGAGCTGGAGGTTCTGCCTGGTACACGCCACAGAGTGAGAGAAGGCAGGGAGCCAGGAGGGGCCTCGGGAGACAGCCGTCTCCAGGGGGGCGGTTCTCCCTGGCAGCTGCCCCCAGCCTGCCGCCCTGAGCCCCAGAGCCTGTTATCAACCTCCTTAGTCATCATGCCAGTAGCTCAAATATAGCTCCTACCAGCTCCCTTCTCAGCAGGGGTCCGCCCCCCCCCCCGAGCCACCCCCTTCTCTTTCCCCTTCCCCTCCCAGGGATACAACCACTCCAAGCCTCAGTTTTACCATCCACCAAATGGGTAGGCTGGAATAGATGATGGTGGCAATGGTGGTGATGAGGAAGATCACAGATTAGCTGCCTTTACTAAGAGCTTGCTTGAGCCTGGCTCTATGCTAAATGCTTCATATGTGTTCCTTGATTAATGTGCACAGCACATTTAGGAGTTATCTACTGTTCTTTTTGTTTGTTTGTTTTTGTATTTTTCTTTTCTTTCTTCTACTGATTTCTTTAAAGATTTTTTTAAAAAAAATTATTTACAAGCAGAGAGAGATAGAGAGACAAAATGTGCCAGGGCCTCCAGCCACTGCAAACGAACTCCAGATGCATGTGCCACCTTGTGCATCTGGCTTTACATGGGTCCTGGAAAATAGAACCCAGGTCATTAGGCTTTGCAAGGCAAGATTCCTTAACTGGTAAGCCATCTCTCCAGTCTCTCTTGTACTGATTTTTTTTAAATCTCCCTTACACATACCAAGAATCTCAGTGACCTCCTTAAGTAAGTCAGTGGTGGGGCCAGAAACATAAAAACAAAGTCCCTGGGGCTGGAGGGATGGCTTAGCAGTTAAACGTGTTTGTCTGCAAAGCCAAAGGACCCAGGTTCGATTCCCCAGGATCCACGTAAGCCAGATACACAAGGGGGCGCACGCATCTGTAGTTCGTTTGCAGTGGCTGGAGGCCCTGACATGCCCATTTTCTCTCTCCTCTTTCTCCCTCTTTCTCTCTGTCAAACAAATAAATAAATGAAAAGTCCCTGGCAGCAGGTCTGAGCTCGGGGAGTAGGTATTGTGCCCTTGGGCAGAGGTTTCCTCTAGCTGTTCATTTGCATGACATTTGCCTGGCTTCCAAAGGATACCTAGTGACCCTTTCTACTCCTGAGGTCCCAGGGGCCCAGATCTGCCCATAAGCCTTTCCAGAATTGCATCAGAAGCTGGTACTCTTGAGGAGGGGGGACGTCTCTGTTTATTTATTTGAAAAATAGGAGTTGGAGGAGTGAGCAGGGTGGGCATCAACTATCCTCCCTCTCCCCCCTGCCCCCAGGTTAGGGTCTTAGTCTAACTCAGGCTGACCTGGAATTCACAATGTAGTTTCAGGGTGGCGTCGAACTCACGGCGGTCCTTCATGAGCCACCGCGTCCAGCTAATTTCCCTCCCACTTGGTGAACATGTTCCCGCTCACGTCCTCCCTCACCACCACTCCTACCTTCACCTCCAACACTACCATCACCTCTTCCACCCACTCAACACCACACCCCACCATCTCTCCTGCCCCATCTCTCCTCTACCTCCCTGCTACCTTCATTGCCATGGCTACTAGACCTTCATTCCACTATCACCTTCACCCTGCCTTCAGCACGTCCACCACCGTCGTTGCCTCCGCCTTTGCCATCCCTCTCTCCACCCCGATCACCACCTCTGCCATCAGTCCCGTTCTCACCATCATAGTCACGTGCATGGTCACCTTCTCCCACATCACTGTCACCATACCGTTGTCGCCACACGACTGCCATCCAAAGACCTCTCTCCTCCCCCAATACCCTAATATGGGCTGAGTCTTTTTAAAAAAAATATTTTAGGGCTGGAGAGATGGCTTAGCGGTTAAGCGCTTGCCTGTGAAGACTAAGGACCCCGGTTCGAGGCTGGATACCTTAGCCAGATGCACAAGGGGGCGCACGCATCTGGAGTTTGTTTGCAGTGGCTAGAAGCCCTGGCGCCCATTCTCTCTTCCTCTCTCTGTATCTGCCTCTTTCTCTCTCTGTGTCACCCTCAAGTAAATAAAAATGAACAAAAAAATCCTTCTTTCTCTCTAATGAATAAATAAAAATAAAATATTTTTAAAATATTTATTTGAGAGAAAGAGAGAGAGAGAGAATGGGGCTGGAGAGATGGCATAGTGGTTAAGGCACATGCCTGCAAAGCCAAAGGACCTTGGTTCAATTCCGCAGGACCCACGTAAGCCAGATGCACAAGGTGGCATATACGTCTGGAGTTCGTTCGCAGTGGCTGGAGGCCTGGTGCGCCCATTCTTTATCTCTCTGTCTCTCTCTGCCTCTTTCTCTCTCAAATAGAAATATTTTAAAAATAAATAATAAAACAAGAGAGAGAGAGAGAGAATGGGCACACCAGGGCCTCCAAATGCCAGGCCAAGATGCATACGCCATTTTGTGCATCTGGTTTACATGGGTTCTGGGGAAATCAAACCTGTGTCATTAGGTTTCGCAGGCAAGTGCCTTAACTGCTAAACCATCTCCCCAAGGGCTGTATCTTTGCCCCTACAGATTCCAGCCTCAAAAAGATACTGGCTCGGAAATACAGAAGGGACCCAGAGGGAAGCCCAGCCAGGAGGCTGTAGGGAGCATGTGTCCCCAACAACTTTGCATAGAGATGGAACAGGCCAAAGAAAATGCAGAGGTGACTGTGGACCAGCTGAGGCTCTGAACACAGAGCCCTAAACATTCTATGCCTGAACTGGGTGGGATTCATTTTCTGTGCAATCCAGAAATCTTGCAAAAGCTGGGATTATAGCAACAGCCTAGCAGATAGGAATGGGAGTAGGTCGGAGGCAGCCCACACTTAGCTCTAGCCAAATCTGACTTTACTGATGTTTTTTTTTTCTTCTTCTTTGAGACAGGGTCAAACTTGCTATGTAGCCAAGGATGACTTGAACTCTTGATCCACTGGCCACCTCCTAGTGCTGCGATTACAGGCTCAACTCTTCTAACGCATTCATTCATTCAACAGACACTCTCCTAGGTCTGTTAGTGTGCTATTTAGTTATGAGAGAGAGAGAGAGAGAGAGAGGCTGATAAAGGGAGAGAATGGGCATGCCAGGGTCTCCAGCCACAGCAGACAAACTCTAGACGCATGTGCCACCTTGTGCATCTGGCTTTTACGTGGGTCCTGGAGAATCAAACCTGAGTCCTTTGGCTTTACAGGCAAGTGCCTTAACTGCTAAACCATCTCTCCAGCCCGCTCCCCCCACTCCTTTTTTTCTGAGGTAGGGTCTTACTCTAATCCAGGCTGACCTGGAATTTGCTATTCAGTCTCAAGGTGGCCTCGAACTCATGGAGATCCTCCTACAGAGGATCTGCTTCCTGAGTGCTGGGATTAAAGGCATGTGACACCTGCCACCACGCCTGGAAAGACCTGTTTTGTTTTTGTTTTTTGTTTTTTTAATGAAAAGTCTTTTTTTTAAATTTTTTTGTTTATTTTTATTTATTTGAGAGTGACAGAGAGAGAGGAGGAGGAGGAGAGAGAGAGAGAGAGAGAATGGGCGCTCCAGCCACTGCAAATGAACTCTAGACGTGTGTGCCCCCTTGTGCATCTGGCTAACGTGGGTCCTGGAGAACCCTCGAACCAGGGTCCTTAGGCTTCACAGGCAAGTGCTTAACCTGCTAAGCCATCTCTCCAGCCCTTGTTTTTGTTTTTTGGTATTTTTCCAGGTAGGGTCTCGCTGTAGCTCAGGCTGGCCTGGAACTCATGCTATCCTCCTAACCTCTGCCTCCAGAGTGCTAGAATTAAAGGTGTGCGCCACCACATCCAGCATTCAGTCTTTTTTTTGGGGGGGGTGTTGTTTTATTTTATTTGCTTGCTTTGGTTTGAGGTATGGTATCCCAGGTAACCCAGGCTGGCTTCAAGTGCTCATGAATCCTGCTTCGACCTTCCGACTTTCAGAATTCCGGCTGTGTGCTGCCACCCCGGGCAGGTATGTTTCGTGACTCTTCTGCCAAGTCCCTTCTCCCACTGGTGAGCAAGTCCTTTCTTCATCATCCTTAGTTCCCCTTCCCCACATACCCCATTGGCTCCAGCTGGTCTTGGATCACTGGGTTTGGTTTCCTCCCTGAAACTCAGGAGACTTCCCTAGTTCACGGGGTGACCTTGAGCAACTGCTCTCCTGAGCCTCGCCCAGTGAATACTAGAAAGAGAACTGGGCTGGGGCAGGCTTGAGTGTGGGGACCTCGGAGGGCAGTGAGATGTGTGCAGAAGAGGCGGGGCTGGTGCTGGGCAGGAGCAGGTAGAGGACTCCGCTGGATGGAGCCTGACTGTCTGGTTTGAGAATGGGAAGAACAGAGCCAGGCAAGGAGGGGCGGAAGGGAGACACTGACAACAAGGCTTAAAAACGGGGCTGGGGTGGAGGCCAAGGCCAGGTCTGGGTTGACCAGCAGTTAGAAAGTCATAGGATCGGGGCTGGTGCTCGGTAGTCTCTGAGGTCTGGAGAGACTGCTGACCTTGGAACCACCTGTACCTGTCTTGCCAGCAGGTGTGTCTATGCCCCTCCCTGGAGCAAGGGTTGGTCAAGCCTCCTGATTGGAGGGTGGGGCAGACAGAGGGTGTCCTCCGCAGGTACCCAGTAAGGGACCTGAGCTAGGCTGTTGGGTGCTCCCAACTGCCCATAGATGCTTCAGGCTCAGCAGCTAGCTTGAAGGGCTCTCAAGGGTTAGCCACTGTGCCTTGGCCACTTCCAGGATGAGACGTGGAAGTGGGTGTCTGCGCCTTTAAATTCTCAGCAGGTTGAAACGGCTGATGACATCACTAGTTCCCGGGAGCTGAGGAGCAGGAGCCAGAGCCCGAGGGAGCCCAGGCTGGCAGCTTAGGGGCTGCAGACATGGAGGGCCAGAGCAGCAGTGGCAGTGGGAGGACCGGGTGCCCAGGCTGGCCTTGGGTCCTTACCCATGCCCCGTGGGGCTTCACAAACTGGTGCACCCTCCAAGGTAAGACCTCCTAAATCTTAGCCCCCCCCATTTCTCATCCCTAGTCTCACACCCCCATACACACTCTGCAGGTACTCTGATGCCCCTGGCTAAGGGGGCTGGCCCTTGCCTGTATCTACTAAGCTAGAGCTGGACCAAAATACAGGTCACCCTGGGGGAGGGGTCAGTGATGAGATGCCTGGAGAGAGGTGGAGTAAACCATCACCAGGAGCCCCTCAGAAGAGACTTGGATAGATGTCAAGGGACCCAGTTGTTTTCTAGCTTTGCTGTGTGACCTTGGGCAAGTTGCTTGTCTTCTCTGAGTGGATGTAAAATGAGGGGGCTTGTGTCTGAAGACTAGAGCTGTGACATCTGGGATGTCTAAGTTGTTAGTGCTGGAGGCGGTGTGATGTTTAGGGGGGAGGGGGCACACAGCGGGACACTTGGAGCCAAGGAGAGCGCCCAAAAATGCAGCCTCAAAAAGCTGAGGTTTAGACAGAGTTTCAGGTTCTCTGAACCGAGAAGGACAGGGGACACGGATAGAACTGCGTCTCTAGAGAGACAGGGATGGGGCCACCCTGGGGCGAATGTAGACCTTCTTCCGTCCTCCCCAGCAAAAAATGCTTTCTCCTGGCTTCTGAAGACAGGGGGTATCATAACCAGGGGGTGGAAGGGGCAAGGGATCAGGTCCCTCAGCTATTGACTCCCTACCTGCCACCTGGAAAGGGCACCTGCTTGCTTGCCCTCACAGGTGGAGAGAGGGCAGGAGGGGTCAGAGGGCACAGCCTGAGCACAGAGAGGAGGGGTGCCAGACCCCACTGGATGATGGGTCACATTGGCTGAGGGCAGCTCATTCTTCAGTGTTCTGGGTAGTTCTAGTTCATGCTGGGCTTATAAATGTCTCGAGTCCAAGACTCCTTGGAATGTGGTGTGGTCAGGAAGCTTTACCTAGCCCTTGTATTGTAGATAGGGAAACCGAGACCCTGGGCAGAGGCATGTTTGCTTGGCTGGGGATCTGCATAGCTAGTCTCCCACTCCCGGCTCTTGCCCGTGCATGGGTACACTGGGGAATACATCGACACAGGCAGGGCTGGGACCGAGGGGAAGTGGTAGTGTGAGAGGAAGATCTGAGGGCTGCTGGGTGCTCTGAAGGGGAGAGACACTTAGCTGGCTGGACCTGGTGTCCCTGTACGGGATGTCGGGCCTTCAGCCCACTGTCAGGTGGCTGCAGGAGTTACAGAAGCTGGACAGGGTAGACAGGGAGTAGGTGCTGGGAAGACCAGGACAGCCCTCGGATCCAAGCTCACATTCTGCCTAATCTACGTGGAGTTTCAGTTGCTCCATCTGTGAAAGATGTTCTAAACCCGAAGAGGGACACATGCCTTTGTGTCCTGTTTCCTCCAAGAGAGAAACTGACCTGCAACAGAATGGACTGACATGAGATAGTAGGAAGAACTTCCTTGGATCAATGTGCCGTTCTTAGTTACACGGGTCTACTAGGGGCTCTATGGAAGTTGAGACTCAAAGCCCTTGTAAAGTCATTGATTTGTCCTCTACAAGGTGAACTCAGGGTTTGCAGCTCCCAGTGAAGAGCGCGGCCCCAGGACCCCCAGGACCCAGGTTGGCTCTTGCACCTGTGGGACCACAAGCTGCTATGTCACCTCCCTCAGAGGGGCTGAGGCCACCTCTGGCATCTTCCCGACCCATCCTGGCTCCCCTGTCTACCCCTGGAGAACAGAAAAGAGCTCCTGCCCACCGCAACAACAGCCTGGCTCCAACGTCTGTAGGGCAGCTGGTGGTATCTGCCTCGGCTGGACCAAAACCTCCACCAGCCACCTCAGGCTCAGCGCTGGCTCCCAAGTCACTGGGGCAGCTGGTGATATCTTCCTCAGCTGTCCCAAGGCCTCTCCCACCTACCTTGGGGCCCAGTCTGGCTTCAACTTCCAGGGACCAGAAGCAGTTGTCACCCACCTCCGTGTGTCCTAAGCCAGCGTTGGCAGCTTCAGGCCTGAGCCTGGCCCTAGCCTCTCAGGAGCAGTCCGTCCAGTCCCCCGCCAGCCCTTCCCCAGTGCCCAGTCCAGTTCTGTCACCCTCTCAGGAGAAGAACCTGCCTGCATCCATGATACCAGCCTCTGCTTGGTGAGAAGACCGCAGCCAGACAGAGAGATGTCCCAAGCTCCAGGCCCCTCCCAACTGCAGAGCAACTCCAACCTCCAGTTCAGGCAGCTAGTCCTGCCGCTTCCCCACCCTGGCCCCAGACGTCCCCAGACCCCCGGTTTGTCCGAGCCCGGCCTGAGGTGCCTCGCCATAGCCCTGAGGATCCTGTCTTGCCACCGCCACCGCAGACCCTGCCCTTGGATGTGAGCCCAGGCCTTGCCGAATCTGGCACCCGCTCCCCTGGACTTCTATCTCCTACCTTCCGGCCAGGAGCACCTTCAAACCAGACTGTGCCCCCAGCTCTACCCAAGCCGCCTCGGTCTCCAAGCCGCTCCCCTAGCCGATCCCCCAACCGTTCTCCCTGTGTCCCCTCGGCCCCTGAAATGGCCCTTCCCAGACCTGGCAGCCAGAGTGCAGGGTCCGGTACCCAGGGTGCAGGGCCTGGCTTCCAAGGCCCAGGGCCTGGCAGTCAGAATGCTGGGCCTAGCACCCAGAGTGCAGGGCCTGGCACCCAGAGTGCAGGGCCTGGCACCCAGAGTGCAGGGCCTGGCACCCAGAGTACAGGGTCTGGCAGGTGCTTGAGCCCTAATAAGCAGAGCCAAGCAGCCTCAGCCCCCGTTACCACCTCTCCTTCCGTATGCACCTCCTTACCTTCCTCTTGGTCAGCTCAGCCCACATGCAAGAGCGACCCTGGATTCCGGTAAGGGTCTCTCTCTCTCTTCGTCTCTTCCTCCCTCCTCTTGGGCTTGAATGCAAAGACTGGCCATTCTCCCAGGGTGATGATGTATTCTTGCTCCATTCCCCCCACCCCCACCCAAGGATTTATCTTTGGGAGGGCTGCTGGGCCCACACTGGCACCCTCTGAAGATAGCTTCCCTTCCTAAGAGACTTGGTCTTCTCTTTATTTATTTATTTACTTGACAGAGAAAGAGGGAGGGAGAGAGAGAGAGAATGGGCATGCCAGGGCCTCCAGCCACTGCAAACAAACTCCAGACACGTGCATCCCCTTGTGCATCTTGCTAACATGGGTCCTGGGAAATAGAACCTGGGTCCTTTGGCTTTGCAGGCAAACACCTTAATGGCTAAGCCATCCCTCCAGCCCGACCCTGTCCTTTCTAAGGGTTCATACCCACACCTGCCTCAGTTTATCTCCCTTGTGGGAGAGGGAGGGTTAGGAAGTGGTGCCCAGCAGTAAACCCACCTATGGGCCTGCCCTCCCACCCCCCCCCCCAGGATCACTGTGGTTACGTGGAACGTGGGGACAGCCATGCCTCCTGACGATGTCACATCCCTCCTTCACCTGGGCGGTGGTCATGACAGTGATGACGCAGACATGATCGCTATAGGGTGAGGAGCAGTAGTGTGGGTGGGCACCGTCCCGAGCCCTTTGAGCCTCCTGGGCCCTCCTCATGCATGACAGGGATTTCTAAGATGCTGGGCTGCCTCCCCCATCCGCCATTCCCATGTCCTCAGGTTGCAGGAAGTGAACTCCATGATCAACCAGCGGCTCAAGGACGCTCTCTTCACGGACCAGTGGAGCGAACTCTTCATGGACGCCCTGGGGCCTTTCAACTTCGTGCTGGTAACACCCTACCCACCTCGGGACAAGCAGGCACCCTTCTGAAAAAAAAAAAAAAATTATTTTTTTGGATTGTTCAAGGTAGGGTCTTGCTCTAGCCCAGGCTGTCCTGGAATTCACTATATAGTCTCAGGCTGGCCTCGAACTCACAGCGACCATCCTACCTCTGCCTCCCCAGTGCTGGGGGTGAAGTCGTGTGCCACCAAGTCCGGCTCCCTGTCTGCAGCTCGGCTCCCCATCTCCGCCCTGACTCACTGAGGCTCCTTGCAATAGGAGAAGGGGGGTGAAGGAGCCGGCTTTCTAGAGACAGACAGGGGCTAGGGAGTGAGGATGTGGTCAGCGCCTCCCCCACCCCAGCTCACGCCTCCCCCTGCAGGTGAGTACTGTGAGGATGCAAGGGGTCATCTTACTGCTGTTCGCCAAATACTACCACCTACCCTTCCTGCGGGACGTGCAGACTGACTGCACGCGCACTGGCCTGGGAGGCTACTGGGTGAGCCTGGGAACGTCTCGTCTCTGGGAGGGACCGAAGCCCCAAGGTGGTGGCCCTAGATGACTTCCCCAGGCACCTGCAAGGTCCCCTCCCCACGCTGGCCCCTTAACCCTGCGTAGGGACCTGCCCTTCCCTGAGCACCACCCATTTCTTTAGACCCTGTCCCTTCCCTCCTCCCCTCCCCCCCCCGCCCCACTTTTTTGTTTTCCAAGGTAGGGTCTCCCTCTAGCCCAGGCTGACCTGGAATTCACTATGTAGTCTCAGGCTGGCCTCGAACTCACAGCGATCCTCCTACCTCTGCCTCCCGAGTGCTGGGATTAAAGGCGTGCGCCACCACGCCCCGGCTTCACCCCATCTTTTTAAGCCTCAACCTCCCCCTCTTCATCCAAGGCCCCCCCCCCCACGCGCCCCGCCCATTGTCTCACCTCCTCGCCCAGGCCCCGCCCTTGACCTACCAAACCCCACCCCCTAGGGTAACAAGGGCGGAGTGAGCGTGCGCTTGGCAGCCTTCGGGCACATGCTGTGCTTTCTGAACTGCCACTTGCCTGCGCATATGGACAAATCCGAACAGCGCAAGGATAATTTCCAAACCATCCTGAGCCTCCAGCAATTCCAAGGACCTGGCGCACATGGCATCTTGGATCACGAGTATGGATGGGGCGGGGCCAAATAGGGGGCAGGGGGAGGGGTGGGGGCAGGGTGCCCGTGGCCTGGGTGGCTGTGGATGGAGAGGTGGGCCTGTTGATTGGGTGAGTGACTAACCCAGATGGTTAGGGCAGGTAGCAGTTTGATGGAGAGGCTGCAGAGGGTGGAGATTTGCTGGGTGGCCCATCTTGCTGTGGATTTCAACCTAATTTCTCTAAGGTCCCCTCCCCCCGCATCACAGCCGGCTGGTTGAAGGTTATAGTCTATAGTGCCACCTGCCTGTCATCGCTAGAGCCACCAGCGCTGTGCTGTGGGATGGGATGGGGCCAGGAGAGATCTGAATCGATTGAGTCTTTGCATCCTGTGGGCCCACTGACCCTCCCCTCCCACACGGACAGCCTCGTGTTCTGGTTTGGGGACCTGAACTTCCGCATCGAGAGCTATGACCTGCACTTCGTCAAGTTTGCCATCGACAGTGACCAGCTGCATCAGCTCTGGGAGAAAGACCAGGTGGGACCCTTACCCTCCTGCAGCCCTTGCAAGTTCTCACCCAGGACCTCACCAGGAGCTACGGTCCCTGTTTCCATCTACCCTCTGTGGGTGCTGAAAGGCCCAAGCTCTGATCTAGTTCTGTCCTTCTGTGTCCCCCCACCCCCACCCCGACTACCGTAGCTCAACATGGCCAAAAACACCTGGCCCATCTTGAAGGGTTTCCAGGAAGGACCCCTGAACTTTGCTCCCACCTTCAAGTTTGATGTGGGTACTAACAAATACGATACCAGGTGAGCAGTGGCATGGAATAGGGTGGGGATGTGAGCTGGCATCTTCTGGAGAAGGGGGACTGTGGGAAGAAGGACAAGCAGGGCTGGGGGGGGGGCTGTACTTTGACCCCAGGCCCTGACACTCAGGCTCCCCCTTCCCAACTGCAGTGCCAAGAAGCGCAAGCCAGCCTGGACCGACCGAATTCTCTGGAAGGTCAAGGCTCCAGGTGGAGGTCCTAGCCCCTCGGGAAGAGAGAGCCACCGGCTCCAGGTGACCCAGCACAGCTACCGAAGTCACATGGAATATACAGTCAGTGACCACAAGCCCGTGGCTGCCCAGTTCGTCCTACAGGTGAGTCTTGGCTTTGTCCTTTCCTCATGATGTCCCTTGGCCCAGTTGAGGATCTCTGCCCAATATTTTATTTTTATTTATTTACTTATTTGAGAGAGAGAGAGAGCCCGGCGTGGTGGTGCACTTCTTTAATCCCAGCACTCGGGAGGCAGAGGTAGGAGGATCACTGTGAGTTCGCGGCCACCCTGAGACTACACAGTGAATTCCAAGTCAGCCTGGACTACAGTGAAACCCTACCTCGAAAAAACAAAGAGAGAGAGAGAGAGAGAGACAGAGGCAGATAGAAAGGGAGAAAGAATGGGCACACAGGGCCTCCAGCCACTGCAAACGAACTCCAGATTCATGTAGCACCATGTACATCTGGCTTATGTGGGTTCTGGGGAATCAGACCTGGGTCCTTAGGCTTCACAGGCAAACTGCCAAGCCATCTCTCCAGCCCCACCAGTAGCTTTGTGCACCTACCCTTAACAGTATCCATTTGTCACGATAGGATGGGAGTGGAGTCATAGCTTTTATTAACAAATGAGGAGTCTGACACTCCAAGACACAGCAACACTTGCTCCGTTGTACAACTGGCAGGATGGAGAGTTAGGATTTGAATCCAAGCCAATTTAATTGCAAAGTTCGTGCTTTTTTCCACTGGCTTCCCTTCTTCTGACAAAGGTTTAGAATAACTTAGGTTAAAATTTACACACATAGGCCAGGCGTGGTAACACATGCCTTTAAGTCTAGCACTTGGGAGGCAGAGGTAAGAGGATCACTGTGAGTTCAAGTCCAGCCTGGGACTACAGAGTGAGTAGCAGGTCAGCCTGGCTAGAGTGAGACCGTGCCTCAAAAAAAAAAAAAAAAAAAAAAAAGAAGCTGGGGGTGTCTCACACCTGGAGAGTTAGGATAGCAGTGAGTTCTAGGCCAGCTGAGACTACATAGTGAATTCTAGGTCAGCCTGAGCTAGACTCTACGTCAAAAAAAAAAAAAAATCACACATATAAAGCTGAGTATGGTGGTGTATGGTGTATGTCTATAAACCCAGCACTCGGGAGGTAGAGGCAGGAAGATAAAGGATTTAAGATTTAGGGACGTGATGGCGCGTGCCTTTAATCTCACTACTAGGGAAGCAGAGGTAGGAGGGTCGCTGTGAGTTCAAGGCCACCCTGAGACTGCATGGTGAATTCCAAGTCAGTCTGGACTAGAGAGAGAGACCCTAGCTCAAAAAAAAAGGGGGGGGGGGCTGGAGAGGCCGGGCATGATGTTGCATGCCTTTAATCCCAGCACTCAGGAGGCAGAGGTAGGAGGATCACCATGAGTTCGAGGCCACCCTGAGACTGCATAGTGAATTCCAGGTCAGCCTGGGCTAGAGCAAGACTCTACCTGAAAACAAAACAAAAAAAAGGATTGGAGAGAAGGCTCCATGGGAAAGAGCGCCTGCTGAGTGAGCATGAGGACCTGGGTTCAATCCTCAGCACCCCCATACGTTCAGGCCTGGCCATGCATGCCAGCGACCACCGCACTGAGATCAGTGGAGACAGGAGGGTTGCCAGGCCCAGCTGGTCGACCAGTTTAAGCAAAACACAGTGCGCTTCACCTTCCTCTGGCCTCCACAGGCCTGCACATGGGATGCACATATCTACACACACATGTCTACAACATACTTACCACGCATGAAAACAAATAAATTGCAAAAACAGCCGGGCATGGTGGCGCACGCCTTTAATCCCAGCACTCGGGAGGCAGAGGTAGGAGGATTGCTGTGAGTCCGAGGCCGCCCTGAGACTCCAAAGTGAATTCCAGGTCAGCCTGGGCTAGAAAGTAACCCTACCTCGAAAAACCACACACACACAAAAAAAATCTTGACTCAAATCCCATGTGACATTCATTCATTTTCTTTTTAAGGCTTAGAGAGATTTTTATTAGATTATAGCTAGAACTTAAAGTGCCTAAGAGAAGGAAAGTGGAGAGCGTGTCGACAGCGCCTGCCCAGAAGGAAGGAGTTGGAGTAAAGCCCTATTTATTCATTATTCATTGTTATTTTTTAAATATTTTTATTTATTTCTAAGGAGAGAGAGGGCAGCATGCCAGGGCTTTTTTTTTTTTTTTTTTTTTTTTTTTTTTGGTTTTTCGAGGTGGGGTCTCCCTGTAGCTCAGGCTGACCTGGAATTCACTATATAGTCTCAGGGTGGCCTCGAACTCACGGTGATCTTCCTACCTCCGCCTCCCGAGTGCTGGGATTAAAGGCGTGCGCCACCATGTCCAACTCTTATTTATTTATTTTAAAATTTTATTTATTTGCCATCTATGCGCATGTATGATGTGTGTGTGTGTGTGTGTGTGTGTGTGTGTGTGAAACAGTGTATGTGTGGGGCCATCAAAGTCTCTTACCACTGCAAACTAATACCCGTCCAGCTTTATGTGGGCTGCTGGGTAATGAGTACTTACTATCTTGTCATATGGCAAGCATTATGAAACCAAGGCAGTGATGAGGAGGAGGGATAGAGGCACAAAACTGCAAAGCCAGGCTGTAGCTTTGTTAGTACAGGGCTTGCCTAGTACTCGTGAAGCCCTGTGGCTTGCCTAGCATTCATGAAGCACCACACTACCAAGAATGATGGCACAAGCCTGTGATCCTAGCACTAAGGAAGCTGAGGCAGCAAATAGGAGCTCAGGCTGGAGAGTTGGCTTAGCAGTTGAGATGCTTACCTGTGAAGCCTAAGGACCCAGGTTTGATTCCCCAGAACCCACGTAAGCCAGATGCCCACGGTGGCTCATGTGTCCGGAGTTTGTTTGCAATGGCTAGAGACCCTGGTGCACCCATCCTTACCCTTCCCCCCCCCATAAATAAGTAAAAATAAAAATATTTTTAAAAATTAGGAGCTTGGGGGCTGGAGGAATGGCTTAGCAGTTAAGGCGTTTGCCTGCAAAGCCAAAGGACTTCGGTTCGATTCCCCAGGACCCATGTAAGCCAGATGCACAAGGGGGAGCATGCGTCTGGAGTTCATTTGCAGTGGCCAGAGGCCCTGGTGTGGCCATTCTCTCTCTCTCTTTCTCTTTCTCTGCCTCTTTCCCTCTCTCAAATAAATAAATAAAATAAATAAAAATTAAAAAAAAATTAGGAGCTCAAGGTAAACCTCAGCTATATAGTGAGATTGAGACCCTGTCTCAAAAACAGGAAAAAGCCAAACTGAAACTAGTAAGTATAATTGAGTTCAGCCTCTGCAGGTGCAGCCTATTACAATTCAAAAGTATTTGAAAAACAATTGTATCTGTACTAAACATGAATAGATCATTTTTCTTGTCATTTTCCTTAAGCGTACAGTATAACAACAACTTATACAACATTTATGTTAGGCATTATAAGTCATCTAGAGATGATTTAAAATATATAGAAGGAGGGTGGTACACTCCTTTAATCCCAGCACTAAAGGAAGCCAATGTACTAGCATCACTGTGAGTTTGAGGTCAGTCTGAGACTACACAGTGAATTCCAGGTCAGCCTGGGCTAGAGTGAGACCCTACTTTGAAAAACAAAAAACAAACTCAAGATATATGTTTATTTGTATTTTATTTATTTATTTGACAGAGAGAGAAACAGGTAGAGAGAGAGAAAATGGGAACACCAGGGTCTCCAACCACTGCAAATGAACTCCAGATGTGTGTGCCACCTTGTGCATCTGGCTTACATGGGTACTGAGGAATCAAACCTGGATCCTTAGACTTCACAGGCAAGCACCTTAACCATTAAGCCATCTCTCCAGCCCCCTCCAAAAAGATATGTATGGAAGGAGCTGGGGAGATGACTCAATCAGTAAAATGCTTGCCTCACAAGCATAAGAATCTGAGTTTGACCCTCAGAAACCAGGTAAAAATGCTGGGCATGGTAACACAAGACTGTATGTAACCCCAGCATTGGGGAAGCAGAGACTGGAAGAGCTGACTGGCCAGCCAGTCTAGCCTAACTGATGCACGCCAGGCCAATGAGAGAGACCCTGTCTCCAAAAAAAAAAAAGTTGGACAATGTTCCTGAGTAACAAGGTTGTCCTCTGGCTTCCATATACACACACGTACACACACACATCCACAGGAACATGCACACACATATACACACACACATACATACATTGTTTCAAGTTCCTAAAATATAGAGAAGCCAGGCATGGTGGTTCACACCTTGAATCCCAGCACTTGGGAGGCAGAGGTAGGAGAATTGCTGTTCGAGGCCACCCTGAGACTACATAGTGAATTCCAGGTCAGCCTGGTCTAGAGTGAGACCCTACCTTGGAAAGCAAACAAACAAATGTGTGTGTGTGTGTGTATCAGTACACAAGGTAATATGTACAGACTTTTTTTTTTTTTTTTTTTTTTTTTTTTTTTTGGTTTTTCGAGGTAGTGTCTCGCTGTAGCCCAAACTGACTTGGAATTCGCTATGTAGCCTCGGGGTGGCCTTAAATTTACAGTGATCCTCCTACCTCTGCCTCCTGAGTGCTGATATTAAAGGTGTGCGCCACCACACCCAGCTCTATATACCATTTTTTAAAATATTTATTTATTCATTTATTTTGTTTTTTTGAGGTAGGGTCTCACTCTAGCCCAGGCTGATCTGGAATTCACTATGTAGCCTCAGGTTGGCCTTGAACTCACAGAGATCTTCCCATCTCTACCTACCAAGTGCTGAGATTAAAAGTATGTGTCACCACACCTGGCTCTATATACCATTTTTTGAATTATTTATTTTGTTTTTCAAGATAGGATCTTGCTGTAGCCCAGGCTCACCTAGAATTCACTATGTAGTCTCAGGGTGGCCTCGAGGCAGTTCTCCTACCTCTGCCTCCCGAGTGCTAGAATTAAAGGTATGCACTACCATTCCCAGTTTGGTATTTATTTATTTATTTAAGAGGGCGGGATAGAGAGCAAGAGAGAGAGAGAGAGAGAGAATGGGTGAGCAGGGCCTCCTGTCACTGCAGACGAACTCCAGACACATGTGCCACTTTGTGCATCTGACAGTACATGGGCACTGGGGAATGGAACCCAGGTTGTCAGGCTTTGCAAGATGAGCCATCTCTCAGCCCTACATACCATTTTGTATAAAGAATTTAAGCCTGGGCTGGAGAGATGGCTTAGAGGTTAAGCGCTTGCCTATGAAGCCTAAGGACCCCGGTTCGAGGCTGTATTCCCCAGGACCCACGTTAGCCAGATGCACAAGGGGGCACACACATCTGGAGTTCATCTGTAGTGGCTGGAGGCCCTGGTGCGCCCATTCTCTCTCTCTCTCTCCCTCTTTCACTCTCAAATAAGTAAAAATAAACAAAAAGAAAGAAAGAAAGAATTTAAGCCTGCCGGGCGTGGTGGCGCACACCTTTAATCCCAGCACTCGGGAGGCAGAGGTAGCAGGATCACTGTGAATTCGAGGCCGCCCTGAGACTACATAGTGAATTACAGGTCAGCCTAGGCCAGAGTGAAACCCTACCTCAACACCCCCACAAAAAAAAGAATTTAAGCCTCCTTGGATGTGGGTATCCAGCAGGGGAACCCAACTGCCCCCAGATGCTGAGAAATTACTGTATTTTATTGAGGACCCGGGCTTCTGATTGCCGCAGTGAAACGGAGTGCCCAAGGATGTCAGAACCCATCTGAAAGACGATGTAGTCTAACTCCCTCTTTCTTTCTCTAGGGTAATCTGAGGCTCTATTGAGGTAGGCTTGTGCCCCAAGTCACACAGAGGCTCAGTGGCAAAAAGCAGAGCAGGGTAGATGCCATCTTTCCAACCCTGAAACCCAATCCGGGTTCTCTAGGTCTCTTGATCTGATAAGAAGATACCCTGCAGGCCACAGAATGTTGTTTTTTTTCCTGGTAACATTGTCACGTGGTCAGCCAATGGGCCACCGGCCAGTACTGCAGCTAAGAATGGATATCTGTCTGCCCATGCCTGGCCTGTAACCTCTGATAAAGAGCTTCCATGGGAGTTTCTATTGTTGCTGCTTTGGGGGATTGCTCCCCCGCCCCCGGTGCGCTTTGGTTGGTTGGATTTCCTTGAGATGGAGTCTTGCTGTGTATCTTGGGCTTCTTTGAATTCATGATCCTCAGGCCTCAGCCGCCCGAATGCTTGTGTTACTAAGTGCTAGGGTTACAAATATGCCCACCATGCCCTGGGTGGGGTGGGCGCTTTCGCCAGCAATCAGGAACCTCACCTTGAGAATCATTCCTTTTGGTACCCTATCCTGCCCTTCCTTTCTGCCATGTCCAGGACTAAAATGTTACCTGGGCCTAGGGATGTAATTCAGTGGCAGAGTGCTTCTCTCTAGCATGGGTAAGACACTGAGTTCATTCTCCAACACTGGGGGGGGCTGCTAACAGAAAAAAATAGTATTTAAAAAAAATGAGTTGTACCTGATGGCCCACACCTGTAATCTCAGCAGTGAGAATACTAAAACAGTTAAATTACAAATTCAAGGCAATCCTGGGCCACACAATGAGAACCCTGGAGCATATTTCAATCAGCCCTTCTGTTTAGGAACCTAGGGACAGGGAGAGAATGTGCCGGTTTCTTCTGGAACAGCCTGGCTCAGACACTGAGGGAAAGAAACCTGAAACCAGATCAACAGGGAACCACACAAAGGCTTGAGGCTGGCACCACCTGAGCCCTTCCCTTAGGGACACAGGTGGGCAAACCTTTGGCTGCTTGCCATTGCAGAAATTCCACCTATTTAAGTGACCAGTCATCCTGGCTGGTCCAGTGGGACGGATACCTCACAGTTATAAATTGTCTTCATGGGGGGGGGGGTGCTGGGTATAGATGGCTTGTTAGATAAATAAAGCACTTGATGCCCAAGCCTGAATAACTGAGTTCAGGTCTCCAGACCCCATGTAAAAGCTGGAAGCTGCCGGGCGTGGTGGCGCACACCTTTAACCCCAGCACTTAGGCAGCAGAGGTAGGAGGATCACCGTGAGTTCGAGGCCACCCTGAGATTACATAGTGAATTCCAGAGTGGGTGGGGGGGGAAAGCTAGAAACTGTTGCAGGCCTCTGTAATCCCAGCACACTGACTGAGATGGGAAGTGGAGATGGGAGAATTTCCCAGAAACTCTCAGGAGCCAACTAGCCTGGCAAACACAGCAGTGAGTGAGTAACAAAGAGAACAAGAGACCCTACCTCAGAAGAGACAGATGAAGGCCAGGCATGGTGGCGCACGCCTTTAATCCCAGCACTCGGGAGGCAGAGGTAGGAGGATCACCACGAGTTCGAGGCCACCCTGAGACTACAGAGTGAATTCCAGGTTAGCCTGGGCTAGAGTGAGACTCTACTTCAAAAAAAACCAAACAGAACGAAACAAAAAAGCAACAACAGAGGATGAGACCCTACCTCAAAAGAGGTAGATGGCAAGGACCAACACCCAAAAGTTGTCCTGTGATTTCCACGTGTGCTCTGTGGCATGCACACCCCCCCCCATGTACACATCATACACACACACACACACACACACAGATTGAGGATGGTGAGGGTCTTGCCTGAGGCCAGAGCCTGGAAATGAACTAAGGCCTCTGGCCACCCATCCAGGGCTTTTGTCTGCTCAGGGGAATTGAGCCAACCCCAAGAATCTCTAGTGCTCGATAAGACTTAACTAGCATATCAGCAAATTGTTTAATGGGCACCTATTTTCATACTGGGAAGTTAGTGAGATGCTTTACAAATTGCACTTAAAGGACTCGGTAGAACAACCCAAGTGCAAACAAAGAGCCTTTGAATTTACAGACAAGGGCCCTCTCACATATACATGCATACAAGTACAACTTTTTTTTTTTTCCAGGTATGGTCTCACTCTGGTCCAGGCACACCTGGAATTCACTATGTAGTCTCAGGGTGGCCTTGAACTCACAGTGATCCTCCTATCTCTGCCTCCTGAGTGCTGGGATTAAAGGCATGCGCCACCACACCCAGCTGTAAGTACAACTTTTTTTTGTTTTGTTTATTTTTGTTTATTTATTTGAGAGTGACAGACAGACAAAAAGAGGCAGAGAGAGAGAGAGAGAAAGAGAGAGAGAGAATGGGCACGCCAGGGCTTCCAGCCACTGCAAACGAACTCCAGATGCATGCACCCCCTTGTGCATCTGGCTAACGTGGGTCCTGGGGAGTCAAGCCTCGAATAGGTATCCTTAGGCTTCACAGGCAAGCGCTTAACCGCTAAGCCATCTCTCCAACCCTGTGAGTACAACTTTTAAAAATCCACTATTGGGTTTGCCTGCAAAGCCAAAAGACCCCAGTTCAACTCCCCAGGACCCATGTTAGCCAGATGCACAAGGGGGCGCATGCATCTGGAGTTCGTTTGCAGTGGCTGGAGGCCCTGGCGTGCCCATTCTCTCTCTTCCTCTCTCTCTCTCTCAAATAAATAAAAATAAAATAAAATACTATTTTCCTGCCTCAGCCAGAGCTGCCATTAGGAGCCCTAGGTATGTGAGTTGCTACAGGCTGTCCTCTGATGTCGTCCCCCACCCCTGCCTTGCCTGGGCAGTTTGCCTTCAGGGATGACATGCCGCTGGTGCGACTAGAGGTGGCAGATGAATGGGTACGACCAGAGCAGGCTGTGGCGAGGTACAGCATGGAAACAGTGTTTGCCCGCAGCTCCTGGGACTGGATCGGCTTGTACCGAGTAAGAAGGGCAGGAGACTTGTGGCTTCGGGGGAGGGAGGGACCTGGAGGGTCACTGCTTGCCTGCTCTTGGCCGCTATCCCGGGAGGCTACCGTAATCTGGCGTTTCTCTTGCCGCAGGTGGGTTTCCGCCACTGCAAGGACTATGTAGCCTATGTCTGGGCCAAACACGAAGAAGTGGTTGGAAATACGTACCAGGTACTTACAAGGAGGGCATGGGAGGGAGAAGTCTGCATTGCTGTGGGGACCCTAGGATTCAGTTTGGGGGTCCTGAGGCTGCCTCTTGGCCCCAGCTTGGGCCTCTACCCCCTGTGCCCACCAGGTGACCTTCAGTGAGGAATCACTGCCCAAGGGCCATGGAGACTTCATCCTGGGCTATTACAGCCATCACCATAGCATCCTCATTGGAGTCACGGAACCCTTTCAGGTAAGCAGGTCAGACTGCAAGGCTGAGAGGCCTTGTTCACATGCCACGGCCTCCATGCTGCTTGGTGACCTCAGACCGCCCATTCAGCTTCCGGGTCTGCCAACAGGGAGTGGGGGGGAGTGGTTCAGGTTACAAGGTGGGATGCCCTGGTGACCAGCGTGTCCTCCCCACCTCCCCCAGATCTCGCTGCCTACCTCGGAGTCCTCCAGCAGCAGCACGGACAGCTCAGGTACCAGCTCAGAGGGGGAGGACGACAGCACCCTGGAGCTGCTGGCACCCAAGTCCCGCAGTCCCAGTCCTGGCAAGTCCAAGAGGCACCGGAGCCGCAGCCCGGGCCTGGCCCGCTTTCCCGGTCTCATCCTCCGGCCCTCGTCCCGCGAACGCCGCGGTGCCAGCCGCAGCCCCTCGCCCCAGAGCCGCCAGCTGCCGCGGGGAGCCCCCGACAGGGCTAACGGTGGCGGTGGCCGGGGTAGCGGTGAGGAGGGACCCTCTGGGCTGCCTGGCTCCTGGGCCTTCCCACCAGCTGTGCCTCGAAGCCTGGGATTGCTGCCAGCCCTGCGCCTGGAGACGGCAGACCCTGGTGGTGGCGGCTCCTGGGGACCAGACAGGGAAGCCTCTGACCCTGACAGCCTGTCTCCCAGCCCACAGGGCCAACTGGGGCTAGAGGAAGGGGGCCTGGGGCCCTGAGGTAGTCAGGCAGATGGGCCTTGGCAGCCCCGCTCGGTCTCCATCTTCCACAACCTGCCTGCCTCTCTCCTGCTGCCGCTCCAGCTGTATCCGCACCTGCCACTCTGTCCTGGCCAAGGGTGGACAACTGAGATCTCCCCTCGCAAACTCAGTACTGACACCACCTCAACTGTGACAATCAGCAAAGCCCCGCCTGCGCCCCATCTGGGAAGGTGGGGGAGCTACGGCAGATGTCCCCATCTTGGAGGTCATCCATTAGGAATTAAATTCTCCAGCTTCGTCCCTGGCTCCTTCCTGACTTGTTAGCAGTCTGCGGATAGCGGTGGTAGGGACGAAAGGAGAAGAGACTAAAGCCAAGCCGGGGCATGGTGGCGCACGCCTTTAATCCCAGCACTCGGGAGGCAGAGGTAGGAGGATCGCTGTGAGCTTGAGGCCACCCTGAGACTCCATAGAGAATTCTAGGTCAGCCTGGGCTAGAGCGAGACCCTACCTTGAAAAAAAAGAGAGAGAGAAAAGAAAGAAAGAAAGAAAGAAAGAAAGAAAGAAAGAAAGAAAGAAAGAAAGAGAAAGAAAGAAAGAAAGAAAGAAAGAAAGAAAGAAAGAAAGAAAGAAAGAAAGAAAGAAAAAAAGAAAGAAAGGAAGGAGGAGTTACAGGACTGATATATAGCAGGCGTCAACTCAGCTGTGTGCCCACATCACCTGCACCCATAACCTGTATTGGGTGGTCAGTCCTTAGGTTCATGTCACAAGTGAGCCGACAAAAGACTCCGAGAGATTCTACCTGCATCTCGAAGTCAGACATCAAGGTCAGTTTGGCTGTGTTGGAGGAAGAGAGTGTTTATTAGGTGCATACGTGTGTTTGCGCACATATTAACTCGCGTACTCCTCAGCAGCACTATGAGGTAGTTCATGTTTACAACTCCCCTTTCCAGAGTAGGAAACAAAGGCTCAGAATAAGAGGGGGGAGGTCCCTTGCCCAACCCCCAAAGGACACAGGAGACTTAAATTTAGTACAGAAAGATTGGTCCAGGCCTGGGCTTGGATGGGATTAGCAGCTATTAAAAGAAGGGGCCTCAGCCGGGCGTGGTGGCGCACGCCTTTAATCCCAGCACTCGGGAGGCAGAGGTAGGAGGATCGCCGTGAGTTCGAGGCCACCCTGAGACTCCATAGTGAATTCCAGGTCAGCCTGGGCTAGAGTGAGACCCTACCTCAAAAAATCAAAAAAAAAAAAAAAAAAAAAAAGAAGGGGCCTCTTGGGAGAAGGGGAGTTGAGAAGGCCTCCCGAGTAGATTTCAGGCCCAACATCCCTTATTTCCCACTTGCAGCCCTGCACGCCACAGCCAGGTGTTAGGACTTCCCTAGCCAGGTCTTGAGACAGATTGATTTTGCAACATGGGCATACAAGTCACTTCTTTCAGTGCCTCCCGGGGCTGCTGCAACAGGTCGGTCAGTCCCTCCCCATTTCCATCTGCATGTGAAGTTCCCTGGCAAGGCCCAAGCCCAAGGCATCAAAGTCAGCTTCCTGAACACCACATCCGGGAACGGGAAGGCAGTGTCTCTCTCAGTGTAGCAGGAGACTTGAGGTCCTTCCCATCCAGCCTCCTGGACGCTTCACGATCACAGCCGCCACCATGCTGGTTCGTGGCGATGCCAAGTCTCCCCAGGGCCTAGCAGAGCCAAGCAGGAAGTCCAAGCTGGTGCCCAGGAGAGCTGCCCCCTGAGGTCACGAGCTCCAGGATGTGTGCTGCCCACTGGGTGTCCAGGTTGCCTGGGTTAGCCGCAGGCACTGATTGAAGAATGACGCAGGGGCCCGCGGGGGCTCCAAAGGCCGTGCTTGTCCCTCATCTGCGTCTTTATCCCAGCGATGGGGCTGTCTCCACTGAAGCGGCCGCAAGTGCCGAGCAGACACTCTGATGGCCCTGAGGTCTCTGGAACAGCTGTGGAGAGAATTAATTGATGAGGGGCCAGCAGAGTCCTGCCCTATTCTGAAAATGGGAGCAAGGCCTAGAGAGGACCAGAAAGGCACAGAGGGCAGAGGGGATGGAATCAACCTGAGCCAGTCTCCAGAGGTCTAGATTCTGATCTACCAGTGTCTGGGCTTCAATTCCCCCTACCCCATCTGTGTGCTGGGCAGGTCTGGAACTATATATATCATACACACCATTTCCTTGGCACCTATAACCTTTTTGTTGTAGTTTTTGGTTTTTTTAGGGAAGGGTCTCGCTCTAGCCTAGGCTGACCTGGAATTCACTATGTAGTTTCAGGTTCCATAGCGTAGTGGTTATCACGTCTACTTTACACTATGTAGTCTCAGGGTGGCCTCGAACTCACAGCAATCCTCCTACCTCTGCCTCCCAAGTGCTGGGATTAAAGGTGTGTGCAACCATACCCAGCTTTTTTTGTTTGTTTTTTGAATGGGGGTGGGGTGGGTACTTGTTTGGTTTGATTTGGATTGATTTTGCACACCCCGCCTCCCAAGGTAGAGTCTCACTCTGGCCCAGGCTGACCTGGAATTCACTATGGAGTCTCAGGGTGGCCTCGAACTCATGGCGATCCTCCTACCTCTGCCTCCCCAGTGCTGGGATTAAAGGTGTGCGCCACTACGCCCGGCTTGATTGTGCTTTTTTGAGACAGGGTCTCACTGTGAACCCCAGGCTGACCTTGAACTTGCTATCTATTCCTGGCCTTAAACTTGAGATCCTTCTGCCTCAGACTGAAATCACAGGCATGTGCCACCAAGACTAGCTTTCCTACGGGCAAGGAAGTAGAGGCTTGGAAAGGTGAATCAACTCGTCAAGTACACACAAGAATTAAACGACATATTCGGGAGGCAGAGGTAGGAAGATTGCCATGAATTCAAGGCCGCCCTGAGGCTACTTAGTGAATTCCAGGTCAGCCTGAGCTAGAGTGAGACTCTACCTCAAAAAAAAAAAAAAAAAAAAAAGAATTAAATGACAAATCCCGGAGTGGTGACGCATGCCTTTAATCCCACCACTCAGTTGGCTGAGGTAGGAAGGTGGCTGTGTGTTCGATGCCACCCTGAGACTACATAGTGAATTCCAGGTCGGGCTGTGCTAGAGTGAGACCCTACCTCGGAAAAAAAAAAAAAGAGAGAGAGAGAGAGAGAGAGAGAGAATTAAATGACAGGGATCAGGTATAGCTTCCTACCCGAGGTCAGCTGCAGAGTTGAGACCAGGGGCAGCATGGTTTAGAGAGAGACGATGACCCTTTCCTCAGCCCCTTGGCCCAGGCAAACAGTTGGTTATCTATAGGTGACCTAGCTGGTGACAGAAGTGTCGCCCTCTAGCCCGTCCCTCTAGGCTCTGCCATCACTTACCCTTTACCCTCAGCACAGTCCAGCGGGGGGACCAGCTTGAAACAGGTGGTGCCCAGTGACTCCCAGAGCTTGTTGGCACCAGCAGGTGGGCCGCGGAGCTTCAGGAAGCGTGCCAGACTGAGGGAAGAGGCAAGCTCAGGCTGGGGCAGGACTGCCAGTCACATGCCCTTCCCCAGTGCCCGGTACGTAGCAGGCAGCCTACCCCCCCCCCAGGAGCCCAGCAGGCCTCACCGGCGGGTACAGTTACAATGAAAGAGGGGCTCGTGGGCACTATTGAGCAGGTGGAACTTGGTTTCCTGGGGCTTGATCTGGTGTCCACACCGGTCCAGGTGGCGGAAGCTACGGCAGGCTCGGCGAGCACCTAGAGGCCAGTGCGGTGGTGAGGGAAGTGCATTCTGCCAAGAGGCTTCAGTCACCCAGTGGGCCTTGGTCTCCCGCCTTGTGTTCTCAGAGAGTTGCCCCCAGAGAATGTTCCCCCAATACACACACGCACGCACGCACACACACGCAGCAGTCATAGGGGACCCCACAGTGTTGAGGGTGCTCAGGAAAGGCTTTCTGGAAGACAGAGCCTGCTGAGATGAGGCTGGGAGAGAAAGAGAGGGATCCCGGCAGGAAAACCAGTGAGTGCAAAGACCCAGTGGTGAGCGAGAATAGATTGTGGGGGGGCGGGGGGCGTTGCTTGTTTGTTTTTCATCCAGGGCTGGGCATCAAACCCAGGGCCTTACACCTTGTAGGCAAATGTTCCACCACTGAGATACATCCAAGTCCTTGCAGTCTGCACCTGAGGAACTGAATGAAGTTTGTGAAACTGAAGTTTCAACCACAGGGCAGAGTCCATGGGTTAGGACTGCATCAGCTGCTATAGAAAGGAGTGAGGGGCTCAGTAGGGAAGAACATGGCTCAATCTATGCAGTATGAAAACCCCTTGCTGCATAAGATGTGATGAGAAAGGCTGGGGCACCCTAAGAGGTGGTCACAGCAGGAAAACAGGCCATACCCCACATTTGCACAGAGAGGCAAGGACACCCCCTCAACATCAGGAACTCCCCCAAATTTGGTGCTGAGCTCACCTTGAGGTGTTGGACCACTCAGGAGGCGTGGATGAGGGACCCTTGGCTGGATTCTGAAGACCACATCTGGCCTGAGGGTGGCCCCTGGGGCCTGGAAGGCTGTGGCATTGGCTAGGCTGGGGTGCCTGGACTTTGTCTGCTGTGGGCGCCTTTTCTGAGGGTGCTTGCTGAAAGCGGGGCTCTGGGGGCTGGGAGGAACAGTGGTGGCTACAGAGTTCCAGGAGGCATTGTAGTAGGTCCTGGGCTGGAGGTGCGCAAGGGGCACTGAGCCGTATGTCTTGCACCTGGAAGGTGGCAGAGGCAGTTGATAACCAGGAATCTCTGCTCCCAAGAAGCCCCCAGGGTCTCTCCACCAGTCCCACTCCCTATCCTGCTGGGTTGTGGGAGGTGCTCGAGAAAGGTCCAGGGCTGGAGAGATGGCTTAGCTGTTAAGGCACTTGCCTGCCAAGCCTAGGGACCCAGGTTCGATTCCCCAGGTCCCAGTAAGCCAGATGCACAAGGGGCACATGTGTCTGGAGTTCATTTGCAGTATCTGGAGGCCCTGGCACGCCCATTCCCCCCCCCATTCTCTCTCAAATAAATAATTAAATAAAAATATTTTAAAATTAAAAAAAAAAGGAGGAAGTGCCAAACTCTGGGCTCTGCTCTAAAGAAAAGACAAGCTCTGGACTAGAACGAGAATGAGACCCTAGCTCAAAAAAACAAAACAAAACAAAAATGCCGGGCATTGTGGCACACGCCTTTAATGCCAGCACTCCGGAGGTAGAGGTAGGAGTATTGCCGTGAGTTCGAGGCCACCCTGAGACTACATAGTGAATTCCAGGTCAGCCTGAGCTAGAGTGAAACCCTGCCTCTGAAAACCAAAAATCAGACAGGACAAGCTTGACAAGGTGTTGTTCCCTAGGAAACCTCCCTCTTTGGAGTCTAGATTCCTTCCCCCCCCCCGCCCCGTAGTTGGGAAGGGGTTCAAGGGGAGCAGTTACATACCCACCCCACCAGTACCATGCCACACAGGCCTCCTGCTCTTTCAACACAAAGCAGGGTATCTCCAGCACGTTGAAGAACGCCACACCCACAATGTCCGAAATGGAGTCCCGCTGGCTTCTCAAGCACTGCTGGAACCTGCCACGAAACCAGAGTTCAAGTGCACAGACCCCAGGGAGCCTCCCCACACCTCCTACAGCCCACCCTACCACCATCTACCAGGTGGATGGTTCCTTCTCTTACACCCCAGTTTTGCCCCTCTGCCACCTGCCCCGGGGAGCAGCGTGGTTGATCTTTAGGATGCTCTGGAACTCTAGTGTCTGCACTCAAGAACTCTGCCTCATCCATGAACCCCAGGACCTCCCTGCCCACAGCCAACCTGGCGTCACAGTTGCAGTGGGAGATGGTGTGGAATCGGAAGTTCCGGATACCATAGTTGTATTGTAAGGGCGAGATGTTATGTGGGCAGCGGTCATGTTCCTGGCAGCAGAGGTCGGGGCCCCGGAAGATCCCTGTGTGGAAAGAAGTGGACACCAGTTCAGCAGGGTCCTAGGCGCCATGTACCAGCTGTGCCCACCTGGCATATCAAAGGCGTGGAGTCCTTGTTCTCATCCCAACCCTGGCATAACCTTCCTGAGTGGCCTCAGACCAGTGGTTCTTCCTTTATGAAACCTTCATGGTTTCAAAGTTTTCAGAGAACGTTCAGCCCCTTTGGGATAACTTCTAGTGCTGGGCAGGCCACCCAAGAACACATGGAGATGACCTCCTCAGAAGATTTGGAATCTACCCACAGAGTTCCCAAGCTCACACCCCAAACAAAACTCTGAACTGATGAAAGCGTGCATAATAAAAACAGGCGGGGTGCCACCTTTCCACTAGCACAGCAAGGTATTGGATACTCAGGATGCCAACCTGTCCCACTCAGGTGCCAAGTCTGCCCCCAGTGCTCCTTGCAGACATAGCCATCAATCATAACCCAAGCTACAGTGGCCTTTACGGGGCATCCTCACACCCAAGCTCATGAAGTGTCACCTTCATTTTGCAGGCGAGGAACCTGGGGATCAGTGAGGGGGAGTGACTTTCTCAACTTGTGCGTGGATTTTTGTTTTGTTTTGTTTTGTTTCCAGTGCTAGGGATGGGCTAGAAAGGGCTCTACTGCTCAGCCACAACCCGCAACCCTGACTTGCTCAGCTTGAATTGCTGAGCTGGGATTTGAGCCTAGGTTTTCCAGTCTCATCATAGGTCAGAGGCTTTTTGGCTCAGGAGACCCTGGATCCTTTCCAGCCCTCAGAGGGTGTTTAATAGGGATTTGCGGTTTGAATAAGACCTTTTTTTCTCCATGACTTTGTTTTTGTTTGTTTGTTTGTTTGTTTGTTTTTTCTTAGGTAGGGTCTCACTCTAGCCCAGGCTGACCTGGAATTCACTATGTAGTCTCAGGCTGGCCTCGAACTCACAGTGATCCTCCTACCTCTGCCTCCGGAGTGCTGGGATTGAAGGCGTGCGTCACCACGCCCGGCTTCTCTCCGTGACTTTACTTAAGTATCCCATGATGAGACTCGCGGTCACCCCTACTTTACAGATAAGAAACTTGAGGCTCAAAGTGCCCAAGTCATTTCCCTAAGGACAAAGCCCAGGAGAAAAAGACAAGTCCCAGCCTCTCCCATCGGATACCCTCCCGCACCCCGACGGCTCACCCAGCTCCGAGGAATTCTCAGCAGAGTTCCCAACTCCGCACCACAGGGTGCCAGGCATGGTCCAGCCTCTCTTCTTCCGCAAGTGCCCTCTGCCAGCCGTTCCGCCCTGCCCTGCTGCTGGCTTCTCCCGAGCCCCTGCAGGCCTGTGCCCAGCCTCCCTGCAGGCTTCCCAGCGGCTCCGTAGACTCGTCAGTGCCCTCTGTAACCTCGGTCCCGGGGTGTGGGTGAAGGAGCCCTGGCTGGACTGATGAACGCAGAGGGCACTGAAGGCCGCGGTGAGCTCAGGCGCATCCTGCCGGGTGCATACCTGCAGCCGCCCGCGAGCATCCCAGCGGGCGTGGAACAGAGCCAGGCCCCGGGCATCCTTGCCCAGGAAGCTTAGGGAGCCAAGAGAGCTGCCAGGGATGGGCTTGACCAAGTGGCAGGATGTGCTGCCCCAGGGATGGGTAAGGGAGCCCCCTGGAGCAACCTCCAAAAAGCCCACCACCCCCAGCAGCACTGCTAGGACCCCCATCCTGCCCTAACTTAGCCTGGTCAGACAAAGCCCCCCAGGTGCCGGACTCTGGCCTCCCACGAGGCAGCAGCTGAGCTGAGCTGAGTGGCTGGAGCGGAGCAGATGCCCAGCAGACCCGGGGCTCCGGGGCCAATGAATGGAGCTGCGGAAGGAGGAGGAAAGAGGTTGGGGTATGGGGTGATCTTGGGCTTGTAACCGAATCCACCGGCCGGGCAGGCTGCTGATTGGCTGGGAAGGGCGTTGCAGGGCCCACGCCTCCAGCACCCTGCCCTCGGAGCTGCTCAGTCACCTGCTGTCTGCCTCAGCCGGATGGATGAGGTCTGGGGAGAGCCCAAGCCCTGAGCTGGGAGGGAAGGGGGCAGGCTCGGGGGGTGGGGTTGGGAGGCTATGTCTCTTCCGTGTGGGAAGAGGGTCCAAGGACTTGGAGGAGACTCCCAGAACCTTCCATCCCTGTTGTGGCTGTCACACCTAAAATCTATCAGATTGGCAGGAAGCCATGGACCTCAGTCAGGGTGGGTGAAGAAGATTAAGGGCAGGGCTCAGCTCTGGGGGTGCCATCCTGGAGTTCCAAAGGAAGATTGAGTCTGGTCCTGCTTTTTTTTTTTTTTTTTTTTTTTTTTTTTTTTTTTTTTTTTTTATTTGAGAGCAACAGAGAGAAGGAGGCAGAGAGAGAGAGAGAGAGAGAGAGAGAGAATGGGCGCGCCAGAGCTTCCAGCCTCTGTAAACGAACTCCAGATGCGTGCGCCCCCTTGTGCATCTGGCTAACATGGGTCCTGGGGAATTGAGCCTCGAACCGGGGTCCTTAGGCTTCACAGGCAAGCGCTTAACCGCTAAGCCATCTCTCCAGCCCTGGTCCTGCTTTTTTAGACCCTGTATTCAGGGAGGATCTTGGCGTGACCAGCAGACAGTGCCCCAGTGGCCACCCCTTCTCACCACACATACATTTTCTTATTTATCTCTTTATCTGAGAGAGCGAGAGAGAGAGAGAAAGAGGCAGAGAGAGGGAGAGAATGGGCGCGGGCAGGGTCTCCAGCCGCTGCAAACAAACCCCAGATGCATGGGCCACCTTGTGCATCTGCCTTATGTGAATTAAACTTGGGTCCTTAGACTTTGCAGGCAAGTGCCTTAACTGCTAAGCCAATCTCTCCAGCGCCCAGTATAAATTTCCTGGGAAATCTAAATCTGAGCACAGATCTGACCCAGCAACAATCCTTCTGGTCTGATGGTTGAGGAACACCTAGCCAGAACAGTACTTTTTTTTTTTTTTCTTGGTGTTTTCAGGTAGGGTCTCACTCTAGCCCAGGCTGACCTGGAATTCCCTATGTAGTCTCAGGTTGGCCTCGAACTCATGGCAATCCTCCTGCCTCTGCCTCCCAAGTGCTGGGATTCAAGACATTGTACCACCACGCCTGGCCCAGAACAGGACTTCAAAGCACTATAGAATTGGGTCGGTGCTTGGCATTTGAAGGAACTATGGTCCCCAGAGGAGCGGAGAGTGGTTCAAGGGGAATACATATGCAGCCGTCTCTGTTCTTGGAGTATGGCTGCCTGGAGGACCAGGGGACGTCACATATTCCCCAGCAGGCCTGGGGTTCTCTATCTGGGAGGAGGATTTGTACCTGGGACTACAGTGCTTGCTCCTGTGTCCCTGTGCTGGTGTATCTCATCCAACTCCCGGCCATAGTGCAGATGAAGAAACCAAGGCTCTGGAAGGGTGAGAAAAATTCAAGTGACAACCAGCTGGGAGACTGAGAATCAGAGCTGGCTGGACCAGTGACTTGCCTTTTTTGTTGTTGTTTTGTGTTTTTGTTTTTCGAGGTAGGGTCTCACTCTAGCCCAGGCTGACCTGGAATTCACTCTGTAGTCTCAGGGTGGTCTCGAACTCACAGCGATCCTCCTACCTCTGCCTCCCGAGTGCTGGGATTAAAGGTGTGAATCACTACACTGGGCCAAGATAAATCTTTTTTTTTTAATATATATATATATGTTTTTAGGGGCTGGAGAGATGGCTTAGCGGTTAAGGTGCCTGCCTGCAAAGCCAAAGGACCCAGGTTCTATTTCCACATAAGCCAGATGCACAAAGTGGCGCATGTGTCTGGAGCTCATTTGCAGTGGCTGGAGGCCCTGGCATGCCCATTCTCTCTCTCTCCCTCTCTCTGCCTCTTTCTCTCTCAAATAAATAAGAAAAAGTTTTATAAAAAATTTAAATATTTTTATTTATTTGAAAGAGAGAGAAACAGTGAGTATGGGTGTGCCAGGGCCTCTTGCCACTGCAAATGAACTCCAGACACATTTGCCACTTAGTGCATCTGGCTTTACATGGGTACTAGGGAATGGAACCCAGCTGTTAGGCTCTGTAAGAAAGTGCTCTTAAAAACTAAACTTTCTCACTGGGCTTTGTGGTTCACGCCTTTAATCCCAGCACCCGGGAGGCAGAGGTAGGAGGATCGCCATGAGTTCAAGGCCACCCTGAGAATACATAGTGAATTCCAGGTCAGCCTGGGCTAGAGTGAAACCCTACCTCAAAAACCCCAAAAAGAAAAAGAAAAATAAGCTTTCTCTCCAGCACCCCAAAGATGACTGTTTCTGGGAAGAATTCTAACATTTGGTCCAAAAAAAATTATCCTAATACTTTCTCTTTTCATAGGTTGAACTGCCACTAGCCTCCGTTCCCCTTTTTTCTTTTTAATATTTTGTTTTTATTTATGAGAGAGAGAGAGAATGGGTGCGCCAGGGCCTCAAGCCACTGCAAATGCACTCCAAACGCATGCACCACCATATGCATCTGGCGTATGTGGGTTCTGGGGAGTTGAACCTGGATCCTTGGGCTTCTCAGGCAAGTGTCTTAATAGCTAAGCCATCTCTCCAGCTCATACTCCCCATTTTCTATACCAGACTTCTTCCCTGCCCATCGCCTGGAAAGGATGGGCAGAATCATAGCAGTAACATAGTTTAGGAAGTCAGATGGACCCAGCCTGGGTCCTGGCATTGTGTGAGGCACTAGGTTTAGAAGTCAACTTTAGCCTTGGTGGTGCACATTCGGGAGGCAGAGGCAGGAGGATCACCACAAGTTTGAGGTCAGCCTGAGACGACACAGTGAATTCCAGGTCAGCCTGGGCTAGAGTGAGACCCTACCTCAAAAAAAACAAAATAAGACAAAAGAGAAGCCAACTTCTCTGAGTCTTAATTTCCTTTTCTGTATGATCAGCATAATCCCAGGAGTCATCTCGCAGGATGTTGGGTAAGACTTAAGAGTCAGTGACATTCTAAACCCTATCACTAAAGCCCCAGGATAGCCGTGGGCAGGAAGTAGCTTGAGCAGGACTCACAAAATTTTGGGGCCACCAAACCTGTAAGATCTGCCACAACCATTTGGATGGGGATGGTGGGACTAGGAGCTAGGGCATTGCCTAGCTGAGGAACTTTGGGATGTCCCTGCCCCTATCTATCCCTCCTCTGTGCAGGGAGAGGTACTACGGGTTTGACCTTTAATATATCTTCCTGTCTGGGCCCCAAAGCAAGGCAGGCCGGGGCCTGCTCAGGCCTTAAGGGAGGGAGTCACTGGGTTTTCTCGTCATACTCCACCCAGGCAGCCAAGCTGTCATGTTATAGGACAAGCGCTGTGCCCAATGTGCCCTGTCTCCCAACTGGGCGCCTCTCACAGTACAAGAAGGGGCCAAATGAGCAGAACGGGAAGGGCTGGGCAGAAAGGGGGGGGCGTCTAAGTTTTTCTCTGCGTCCCCAACACCTAAGGTTAAAGCCTATTTCACAGCAAGCAACAATGGGGACTGTGGAGTGAGTGTGAGAGAAAGGCATCCCTCCTTCTTCCGTTTCTATACATCAGTTCCCATCACTTGTTTTTTTCCAAATTAAATTCTTGCCAAGTAGCCCAGGCTGGTCTCAAAATCGGGATCTTCCTGCCTCAGCCTTCTGAGTTCTGGGATTACCAGTACATGCCCCATAGCCCAGTCCTGCCGTTTTTTTGGTCACCTTTGGCTTCTCTATATAATTTCTCTCCTCTATTCCTCCCTTTTCAATAGTTTTTTTAAAAAAATATTTTATTATTTATTTATTTGAGAGAGAGAGAAAGAGAGAGAATGGGCAGGCAAGGGCCTTCAGTCACTGCAAACGAACTCCAGATGCATGCGCCCCCTTGTGCATCTGGCTCATGTGGGTCCTGGGGAATCAAACCTGGGTCCTTTGGCTTTGCAGGCAAATGCCTTAACTGCTAAGCCATCTCTCCAGCCCTATCCCTCCCTTTCTCCATCCTTCTGTTCCTTTGACTCTTTCCATTTCTCCTTCTCTTTTCTCTCTTCTCCTCTTCTCCCTCAACCTTCTATCGCGCTCTCTCTCTCTCTCTCTCTCTCTCTCTCTCTTTTCAAGGTAGGGTCTCACTCTAGCTCAGGCTGACCTGGAATTCACTATGTAGTCTCAGGATGACCTCGAACTCACACCGATCCTCCAACCTCTGCCTCCTGAGTGCTAGGATTAAAGGCGTGTGCCACCACGTCCGGCCTTATTTTAATTTTAATTTATTTATTTGAGAGAGAGAAAGAGGGAGACTATGGGTGTGCCAGGGCTTCCAGCCACTGCAAATGAACTCCAGATGAATGCCCCACCTTGTACATCTGGCTAACATGAGTACTGCGGAGTCGAACCTGGGTCTTTCAGCTTTGTAGGCAAGCACCTTAACCACTAAGCAATCTCTCCAGCCCTAAATATTTTATTTTTATCTATTTATTTATTTGAAAGAGGGAGAAAAAAAAAAAAGGGAAGACAGAGAGAGAGAGAATGGGCACACCAGGGCCGTCAGCCACTGGAAACGAACTTCAGATGCATGCACCACCTTGTGCATCTGGCTTACATGGGTCCTGAGAAATCGAACCTAACCACTAAACCATTTCTCCAGCTCTTCTATCTCTTTTTGTATGTGCTGGAGATGTAACCCAGGCCCTTACATATGCTAGGCAAGCACTCTGCCACCAAGTGATACATTCAGCCCCACTGAATAATGGGTATTTAGAAACTGCTTTTGCTTTAAAAAGGACGGTGCTGCCGGCCATGGTGGCACACGCCTTTAATCCCAGCACTTGGGAGGCAGAGGTAGGAGGATCGCCGTGAGTTTGAGGCCAGCCTGAGACTACATAGTGAATTCCAGGTCAGCCTGGGCCAGAGTGAGACCCTACGTCGAAAAAAAAAAGGGGGGTGGCTGGAGAGATGGCTTAGTGGTTAAGGTGTATGCCTGCAAAGCCTAAGGACCCAGGTTCAATTCTCTAGGTCCCACGTAAGCCAGATGCACAAGGTGGCGCATGCATCTGGAGTTCATTTGCAGTGAGTGGCTGGAGGCCCTGGCACGCCCATTCTCTCTCTCTCTCAAATAGATAAATAAAATGTTAAAAATTAAAAAGCACTGACTCCTCACTTGGGTCCACAAGGAAACTAAAGAGAAAGATGAAAGCCTGGAGTCTCAGCCCTTGTTTCTCATCTGTCTCCTTTACTTGGTCACTTGCTTACCTCTGCCCATGGGCATGTTAATCACTCCCATCTACCTATCTGGAACCTAGGATTCTTAACCTATCTGATGCCCCTTTAAGGCAGAAGGCACAAAGATAGGAGCAACTGAGGCACCTTACTGCCATCTTTAAAAAAATTTTTTTTTGTTCATTTTTATTTATTTATTTGAGAGTAACAGAGAGAGGAAGAAGCAGATAGAGAGAGAGAGAATGGGCACGCCAGGGCTTCCAGCCACTGCAAACGAACTCCAGACGCGTGCGCCCCCTTGTGCATCTGGCTAACGTGGGTCCTGGAGAATTGAGCCTCGAACCGGGGTCCTTAGGCTTCACAGGCAAGCGCTTAACCGCTAAGCCATCTCTTTACAGTGTTTTATCCCAGACTCACAAAAGCTACCCAAAGGTCCCCAGTTGTTGTCCTGAAGAGCCACAGAGGACAGACCACTCCTCAAAGCAGAGCAATTACCTATGTGGTGAGGCTGCGCCCTGGAGCCTGAGCAACGGCCTCCTGACAAGCACCGTCTCCTCAAACAATAGGACTTTTTATTTTATTTTTATGTTATTTACTTGGTTTTTCGAGGTAGGGTCTCACTCTAGCTCAGGCTGACCTGGAATTCACTACATAGTCTCAGGATGGCCTCGAACTCATGGCGATCCTCCTACCTCTGCCTCCCGAGTGCTGGGATTAAAGGCCTGCGCCACTACACCCTGCTCAAAATTTAAAGATGCACCACTGGAATTCGAACCCACGATCTGCTGTTTACCAGACAAGCGTTTTTTAACCAACTAAGCCACGGCTCTGCCATCTCCTTTTTTTTTTTTTTTCCTCTCTCTCTCTCCCTTCATCTCTCATTCCCTTCTCTACATGTGCCATTGCTTTTGGGTTGGTCTCTCTCCCTCTCTCATTTTGTGCTTCTTCCTCTCTCTTTTTCTGCCCACCCCTTGCACATAGTGACCCCAGGCCTAGTACTAAGGGGAGCCTTTGGGTGTGCGGCGGCACCCTTTCCTTTACATTTTCCCAGCCATGACCTCATCTGAGGCTTACAACCCCTGCCCCTCCCTGGGAAGACAGACAGGGTGGGGCTTCTCATCGTAGTCCACATAGACGGAGGATGGCCCAAGAAAGAAGGGTGACTTGCTGGGGGAGTCATGAACAACTCAAGAATGAAACCAGGTCGGACTTCTCTTGGCATGGATGTGGGGACATTTCCCTGGGACCTGGGAGATGCTGCATGGCCCCTCCTCCACTCCCAGGCCTCCCTCCTCAGAGTCACCTCCCCCTCATCCGCACCCCCACCCCCTCCAGCAGCCTGAATGGCGTCTCCCTCTGGCCTTTGGAGCAGGCACTCCCAATCTCACCAGGAAGGCGCTGGCTATGCTCCTCCTCGGTGCTAGGAGAATGGGGCGGGCGGTGCCTAGCTCCAGAGTATGCAATGCTCATTCAAAAAACAAACAAGTTACTGGGTTTACTGTGTGCCAGGCGCTGGGCCGGGGCGAGACCCAGGAGAAAGCAGGCTCCGGAGAGAGGAAGGGAGGAGAACCGAGCAGGCGCTAGGGTTGGGGGAGGAGAAGGGTAAACCCATCTCCAGGAAGAGTAGGGTCCAGAAGCCCACCTAGAGGGGCCAATAGGCCAGTGTTAGTGGGCTCCCACAGGAAACCACTGCCAAGACAGAGATTTATTGAAGGAAATGTCTCAGGAAGATAAAAGGAGAGGAAGTCAGAGTGGACAGTGGAAGCCTTGGGGCCATGTTTCAGCTCTGACATCTATGGGAAGGGAGGGAGACTAAGGGAACAGAGGTTTGGGGAAGGAGCGTTTTTACATTGCAGAACCGCTCTGAGAAAGTCTAAACCAGCCAACCCGGAGCTCTCCTGCGAAGATTTCTCATAGGGGAGTCCCGTTTGGATCCAGGCAGCCAGACCCTGGTGGCCTAGTTTCCATCATTGGCTGGAGGCTTCCCAAGAAGACAGTGGCCTCTGCTGCAATGCAGCTGCGGATGGATCCTGACAGGGCTGCACTTGGAGGCTGTCAACCAGCTACTCTCACAGGGGATGGCTGCCCAGGCCATGTGGGCCAGGAGAAGAAGCTCAGGGAGATGGATGCCCCAAGGTCTTTCTCCTGGTAGATCCCAGGCTAAGGAGAACTGTTTGGGTACAGGGCACACCTATGTGATTCTTAGGTAGGATCTTCCCCTTGCACAGCTGACCTTCACCTATGCCTAGGTCCAGGTGTGAGGAAATAAAGACCCAGCTGGACAGCTCAGGAGACAGGAAGAAACACATTAGATTCAGTATGGTAGATTAAACTAACATAGGCTGATGTATGCCTGGAATGTATCGGTGCATGCCTGGAATCTGAGCAATTGGGAGGTGGAGATAGGAAGATCAGGAGTTCAAAGTCATCCTCAGTTATATTATAAGTTCAAGACCAGCCTGGGCTACATGAGACATTGTCTCATAAAAAGAGAGATTGAGAGAGAGGGAGAGAGAGAGAGAGAGAAGGGCTGGAGAGATTGAGATTGCTTAAATGGTTAAGGCACTTGCCTGCAAAGCCTAAGGACCCAGGTTCAATTCTCCAAGTCCCACATAAGCACATGGTGGCACATGCATCTGGAGTTCATTTGCAGTGGATAGAGGCCCTAGTGTGCCCATTCTCTCTCTATCTCTCTTTCCCTCCCTGTCTCTAATAAAACAAAGATTAAAAAAACTTTAAAAAATTATTTAAAAACAAAAAACAAGAGCAGAGCCTGGCGTGATGGCACACTCCTTTAATCCTCGAACTCGGGAGGCAGAGGTAGGAGGATCGCTGTGAGTTCAAGGCCACCCTGAAACTCCATAGTGAATTCCAGGTCAGCCTGGGCTAGAGTGAAACCCTACCTCAAAAAACAAAACAAAACAAAAAAATCCAAAAGAAAAAGAAAAGGGGGGGGGGATTAAGGAGAGAAAGGAGATAAAAGAAACTATTTGACCTCATTGAGCAACATCAAAAGTTGTGGCGGTCTAAAAATATGCACATGGATTCTTTGATAATTCTTCCCTGTGAAGGGAGGAGCCTAAAACCCCTCCCTTGAGTAAAAGCTATACTTAGCGATTTGCTCTGACAAGTCAAATGTGATGGAAGTGACATAACTTGTGCGACTAACTCCGAAAAGACGCTGTGTTTTCCTCCTTGCTCTGTTGCTCTGTCTCTGGAATCACTCACTCTGGGGAACAGGGCCGTGTCACTTGAGCAGTCCTATGAGGAGGCCCATGTGATGATGATAAGAGAGGAACTGAGGTGTCTTGGCAGCAGTCTGTGACTGAACCACTTAGAAGCAGTCCAGTTTTCAAATATAGCCCCACCTCGTGTGTGTGTGAGAGAGAGAGAGAGAGAGAGACAGCTGTTTGAAGGATATAATTCACATACCATTCAATCCATTCATTCCTTCTTTTTTCAATTTTTTTTTTGTTTTGTTTTATGAGGTAGGGTCTTGCTCTAGCCCAGGCTGACATGGAATTCAACATATAGTCTCATGCATACATGTTTATAAAAAGCATGACTGTAGGGGTGGAGAGATGGCTTAGCGGTTAAGATGCTTGCCTGTGAAGCCTAAGGACCCAGGTTCAGTTCTCCAGGATCCACATAAACCAGATGCACAAAGTGGCAAATGCTTCTGGAGGTCATTTTCAGCAGCAGCAGAAGGCCCTGGTGCACCCGTTCTCTCTCTCTCTCAAATAAATAAAATAATTTTTAAAAAAATTGAGTTGGATAAATGGCTTAGAGGTTAAGGTGCTTGCCTACAAAGCCAAAGGACCCAGGTTCGATTCCCCAGGACCCCCATAAGCCAGATGTACAAGGTGGCACATGCATCTGGAGTTCATTTGCAGTGGCTGAAGGCCCTAACATGCCCCTTCTCTATCTGCTTTTCTCTCTCTCTCTCTAATAAATAAAATAAAAAATATCTTTAAAATGACTGTATATGAAATGCATGAAATAGGTAACTACAGAGACATAAAGAAAATCCATGGTTATTAAATGCTAGAAAGAGCCAGGCATGGTGGCTCACGCCTTTAATTCCAGAACTCAGGGGGCAGTGGTAGGAGGATCACTGTGAGTTCGAGGCCACTCTTGAGACTCTATAGTGAATTCCAGATCAGCCTGAGCTAGAATGAGAACCTACCTCAAAAAATCAAAATAGCCAGGCGTGGTGGCACACGCCTTTAGTCCCAGTACTCAGGAGGTAGAGGTAGGAGGATCGCTGTGAGTTTGAGGCCATCCTGAGACTACAGAGTGAACGCCAGGTCAGCCTGAGCTAGAGTGAGACCCTACCTCGGAAAACAAAAACAAACAAACAAGCAAAATCAAAATAAATGAATAAATGCTAGAAAGAGGTTGTGTAACGTTTTTATCTTTGTGTCTGATGTGTGTGTGCACATGTTCCTGTGGGGGGGTGCACATGTACCATGGAGCACATGTAGAGAAGCACACATGCACAGGTCAGAGGACAACCTACGGTGTAGGTCCTTGCCTTTGAGACAGGGTCTGTTGTTAACCACAGCGCACAACAAGGCAGCTGGCTTCGAGCGTCTGTCCATTCTCCTCTTTCCACCTCCTTTCTCGCTGCAGGAGCACTGGGATTACAGACGTTCATGCCCGCGTGTCTGGCTTTACAGGAGTTCTGAAGATCCAAACATGCCTTCACATTTCTCAGCAGCAAGCGTTTTATACGCTGAGCCATCTCCTTGAGGCACCCACCCACACAGAGACATGTGTACACACGCATCACACAAAGATAAAAATGCTACACAACCTCTTTCTAGCATTTAATTACCATGGATCTACTTTATGTCTCTGTAGTTACCTAATCCCAGGCATTTTATATATAGTCACTTTTGTTTTGTTGTTTCTTTGTTGCTTGTTTTTTTTTCAAGCTAGGGTCTCGCTCTAGTCCAGGCTGACCTAGAATTCATTATGTAGTCTCACGCTGGCCTCGAACTCATGGTGATCCTCCTACTTCTGCCTCCCAAGTGCTGGGACTAAAGGCATATGCTACCATGCCCAGCTATAGTGATTTTTTTTTTAATATGTATGTATGTGATGAGAGAGAGAGAGAGAGAATGGATACTCTAGGGACTCTTCCCACTGCAAACAAAGTCCAGATGCCTGCACCACTTTGTACATCTGGCTTTATGTGGGTACTGGGGAATTGAACCTGGAGCTTCAGGCTTGGGAAGCAAACACCTTTAACCACCAAGCTATCTCTCCAGCCCAAAAGTCAAGCTTATTTATTTATTTTGAGCAAGGGTTTTACTCTAGCCCAAGCTGACCTCACCTGGTACTCACTGTGTAGCCCAGGCTGGCTTTGAACTCATGGTGATCCTCTTACCTCAACCTCCTGGGATTAAAGGCATGTGCCATCACACTCAGCTCACTTTTTTTTTTTTTTTTGTTTGTTTGTTCGTTTTGTTTTTTCGAGGTAGGGTCTCAGGCTGACCTGGAATTCACTATGTAGTCTCAGGGTAGCCTCGAACTCACGACGATCCTCTTACCTCTGCCTCCTCTGAGTGCTGGGATTAAAGGCATGTGCCACCACGCCTGGCTCAGCCCACATGTTTAAACAACTGGCATATGTTCTGATAAATGTTGGGTTGGGTTAGGTTTTGTCACTGTGCAAACACCATAGAGTGTACTTATACAAATCTAGGAAGTCTGGGTTAATCACTTGACGTGGCTTCTTGATTCAAGAGATGTGTTAAACACAAGAGGTCTGAGGCTGCGGCTCCTGTAGCTGGGCGTACTGCTTCACAATGCATGGTGTTTTTGGTTTTCAAGGTAGGGTCTCACTCTAGCCCAGGCTGACCTGGAATTCACTATAGAGTCTCAGGCTGGCCTCAAACTCACAGCAATCCTCCTACCTCTGCCTCCTGAGTGCTGGGATTAAAAGTGTGTGCCACCACACCTGGCCACAATACCTTGTTTTGTAGTCTACTCTAAAATAACAATAAAATAATATGGCAGGTATGTAAGTCAACAACACAGTCACTTATTGCCATTGTCAAGTATTATGTAACTAACTGTCCATAATTGTATGCACCACACTTTTATGGTTGATAGTTCAGTATCATCATAAAACATGAGCAATTATCTGTTTTACACTATTTTGATGAATGAATGCAGTATCACTAGGCAATTAGAATTTTCCAGCTCCATTACAATCATATAGGACTACTGTCATATATACAGTCTATCATTGATTGCTACCTGGTTGGCTGATATAAATATATAAAAGCATCTGGTAACCGGGTGTGGTGGTGCACACCTTTAATCCCAGCACTCGGGAGGCAGAGGTAGGAAGATCATGGTGAGTTTGAGGCCACCCTGAGACTACATAGTGAATTCCAGGTTAGCCTGGACTAGAGCAAAACTCTACCTTGAAATACAAAAAAAAAAAAAAAAAAAAAAAAAAAAAGCATATGGTATGTAGTCTTTTTATTATTTTACTATTATTATTATTTTGTTTTTTCGAGGTAGGGTCTCACTCTAGCTCAGGCTGACCCTGGAATTCACTATGTAGTCCCAGGGTGACCTTGAACTCATGGCGATCCTCCTACCTCTGCCTCCAGAGTGCTGGTATTAAAGGCGTGTACCACCATGCCCAGTTTGGTGGTATTTTTATTTTATTTTTTGGTTTTTCGAGGTAGGGTCTCGCTCTAGCCCAGGCTGACCTGGAAGTCGCTCTGTAGTCTCAAGGTGGCCTCGAACTCACGGTGATCCTCCTACATCTGCCTCCCAAGTGCTGGGATTAAAGATGTGCACCATCACACCCGGCCAGACCCTGGTCATTTTTTTAAATTATTTATTTATTTATTTGAGAGAGAGACAGAGAGAAAGAGGAAGACAGAGAGTGAGAATGGGAGCACCAGAGCCTTCTGCCACTGAAAACGTACTCTAGATACATGTGCCACTTTGTGCATCTGGTTTGTACATGGATTCTGGGGATTTGAACTCAGAACAGCAGGCTTTGCAAGCAAATGCCTGTAACTGCTGAGCCATCTCCCCAGCCCCTCAAGCTCTGAATTCTTGGTCTGCAGCTGAAGTCAGTGTGGCAGGCAGAGCCTTGCTGGAAGAGGTGTGTCACTGGAGGTGGGCCTTGAGATTTATTTGCCCCTCTCTTGCCAGTGTTAGATGGCTCACTCTCCTGCTGCTGTTTTCCATCTGCTGTGGCAGAGGTGATGGCCAGCCTCTGCTCATGACAGGCTTCTCCTGCCATCATGAAGCTTCTCTTCCAGACTGTGAGCCAAAATAAGTCTTTTCTTCCCATCAACTGCTCTTGGTCAAGTGTTTTGTCCCAGCAATGAGAAGTTATGAACCTCGAGTCAAAACCATTCTACTCGAGCCAGGCGTGGTGACGCACACCTTTAATCCCAGCACTCGGGAGACAGAGGTAGGAGGATTTCCATGAGTTCAAGGCTACCCTGAGACTACATAGTGAATTCCAGGTGAGCCTGGGCTAGAGTGAGACCCTACCTCAAAAACAAAAAGAAGTTTATTTTTATTTATTTATTTGAGAGAGAGAGCAGCAGATAAGGCTGGAGAGATGGCTTAGAGGTTAAGACGCTTGCCTGTGAAGTCAAAGGAATCAGGTTCAATTCCCTAGGACTCACGTAAACCAGATGCAGAAGGTGGCATCTCAGCCACCTCCAGCCCCCAAGGATTCAAGTTCTCCTGAATGTGAATTTGGCCAAAATCAAGGGCAGAGGAGGAGTGTGGATGCTAGGACCCTTCTCCGAACCTCCTGACACCCAAGACCCTCCTTGTTGCTCTGGAGTTGAGAAGAGAAGATGAGCCGAGCGATTCCCTCTGTCCACACCACAGAACCCACAGAACAAGACTTGCAGAAAACACAGTGGTCGTGCAGGATGCTCCCGCAGTTCGGTGCAGCCTCCGTTGCCCTCCAGTGGATATCTAGTGTCAGTGCATCTTTTTAAAATTAAATTTTATTTGAGAGAGAAAAAGAGGCAGGTAGAGAGAGGGAATGTGCTTTCCAGGGCCTTCAGCCCCTGTAAATGAACTCCAGACGCATGCGCCCCCTGGTGATTCTGGCTTACTTGGGTCCTGGGAAGTCGAACACGGATCCTTTGGCTTCGCCGGCAAACGCCATAACCTCAGTGCATCTTTGAGAAACTGCTGAACAAGGCTGTCTTTGCTTCTTTCTGGTTCTTGTGCCTGCCCTTTACTTAGGTTATGTTTGTTTGTTTGTTTGTTTGTTTGTTTGTTTGTTTGTTTTTTCAGGTAGGGTCTCACTCTGGCTCAGGCTGACCTGGAATTTACTATGTATTTATTCTCAGGGTGGCCTCGAACTCATAGTGATCCTACTACCTCTGCCTTCCAAGTGCTGGGATTAAAGGCGTGCTCCACCACACCGTGCTCTATATCTATTTTGTTTTTAAGTTTATTTATTCATTAGAGGGAGAGAGAGAGAGAGTATGGGCATTCCGGGAACTCCTGCCACTGCAAATACAAACTCCACATACATGCACCAGTTTGTGCATCTGGCTTCATGTGGGTACTGGGCAATCAAACCCAGGCCATCAGGGTTGAGGGAAACAGAGAACTAGGGCCTTTGTCTCTTTAAATCTTCATTGCCCCAGGCACTAAGGAAAGGGGTCCAGCATTCCAACCAGAGCTGTGTGGACCCTTGCTGCCCTCTGGTGGCTCGATGCTAGTAACTGCATTTCCTCAAGGTCTGTGGTCACAACGTTTCCACGTTTTTCTAAGTATTTTCTTTCTTTCTTTATTTGAGAGAGATAAAAGAGAGAATGGGCACGCCAGGGCCTCTAGCCACTAAGACGAATACCAGACGCATGGTCCATCTTGTGCATCTGGTTTACATGTGTGCTGGGAGAGTGAACCTGGGTCCTTAGGCTTTGCAGGAAAGTGCCTTAATAGCTAAGCCATCTCTCCAGCCTCCTCCACACTTTTCTATGCATCTCACAGTCTTAGCTTCTATCCTTGCTATTGAAACTGTGGACAGTCCCCAATTACGATTTTCAGATTTAGCAAAAACCCAAGCTAGATGTGTGGTTGCAGACACCTGTGGTCCCAGCTACTTGGGTGACTGAGGTAGGAGGATTGCTTGAGGCCCAGGACTTTAAGGCCAAGCCAGACAATATAGTGAGACCAAAAACAATTTTTTTATTTAGTTAATTCTAAATTTCACTTTTTTGTTTTTTATTTTAAATTTCAATAAACAACAAATAATTTTTTCTTTTTTATTTTCTATCCTTCCTTTCTTTCTTTTTTTGATTTTTTGAGGCCAAGTCTCACTTTAGCCCAGGCTGACCTAGAACTCACTCTGTAGTCCCAGGATATCCCCGAACTCACAGCAATCCTCCTACTTCTACATCCCAAGTGCTTTTTCTTTGTTTTGAAGCAGGGTCTCAATGTAGTCCAGGCCAACGTGGAATTCACACTATAATCCAGGCTAGTCTGGAACTCACAGGGATCCTCCTACCTCAGTCTTCCAAGTGCTGGAATTAAAGGTGTGTGCCACCAAGTCCAGTCTAACAAATAATATTTTTATCCAGGCCTGGTGGTGGACGCCTTTAATCTCAGCACTTGGGAAGCAGAGGTAAGAGGATTGCCATGAGTCCAAGGCCACTCTGAGACTACATAGTGAATTCCAGATCAGCCCGGACTAGAGTAAAACCCTACCTTGAAAACCCAAAAATAATCACGATATTTTAAAAAAATATTTATTTGACAGAAGAATGAGAGGAGGGGTGGCAAATGAGTACAAGTGAGTCAGGGCCTCCTACCGCTGCAAACAAACGCCAGATGCATGAGTCACTGTGTCCATATGGATTTACGTGGGTACTGGGGAATCAAACATGGGCCATCGAGCTTTGCAAGCTGTGCCCATAATCACTGAGCTCTCTCATCATCCCTAAATATCTATTTGAGAGAGGGGGGGGAATGGGCAGGCCAGGACCTCTTGCCACTGTAAATGAACTCCAAATATATTGGCCTCTTTGAATTTGGCTTCATGTGGGTACTAGAGAATTGAGCCTGGGCCATCAGGCTTTGCAAGCAAGCACCTTTAACTGCTGAGCCATCTCCCTGGCCCTAGATTTTCTTTTCTCTTTCTTCTTTTATTTATTTTTTGCTTTTTAAAAATATTTTCATTTTTATTTATTTATTTGAGAGAGGCAGAGAGAGAGAGAGAATGGGCATGCCAGGTCCTCCAGCTATTACAAACGAGCTCCAGATGCATGTGCCACCTTGTGCATCTGGCTTAAATGGGTCCTGGGGAATCGAAACTGGATCCTTTGGCTTTGCAGACAAGTGCCTTAACCACTAAGCCATCTCTCCAGCCCCCTTTTATTTATTTATTGTTGTTGATCGTGTTTTTCTTTCTTTCTTTCTTTTTTTTTTTTTTTTGCTGTTGTTTTGTCTTTTTGTTTTGTTTTGTTTAAGACAAACCCAACAGACTGGCCTTTTTTTGTGTGTGTGCAAGAGAGTGAGAGTGAGCAAGACAGAGAGAGAGAGAAAGAATTGGTGCGCCAGGCCCTCCAGCCACTATAATAGAACTCCAGATTCATGCACCACCTTGTGTGCATGTGTGACCTTGTGTGCATGTGTAACCTTGTGTATCTGGCTTATGTGAGACCTGGAGAGTGGAACATGGGTCCGGTCCTTAAGCTTTTCAGGCAAGTGCCTTAACCACTAAGCCATCTTTCCATGTCTTTGTTTTTGTTTTTGTTTTTGTTTTTGGTAGGGTTTCACTCTAGTCCAGGCTGACCTGGAATTCACTATGTCTCAGGGTGGCCTTGAACTCCTACCTCTGCCTCCAGAGTGCTAGGATTAAAGGTGTGTACCACCACGCCTGGCTGTTTTGCCTTTTTAAAAAAAAATTTATTACTTATTTGTGTGTGTGTGAGAGAGAGAATAGACACACCAGGGCCTCCAGCCACTGCAAACAAACTCCAGACACATGCGCCACCGTGTGCGTCTGGCTTATGTGGGTCCTGGGGAATCAAACCTGGGTCCTTTGGCTTTGTAGGCAAGTGCCTTAACTACTGAGCCATCTCTCCAGGCCTGTTTTGTCTTTTGAGAGGTTCTTTCCATGCATCCAGGCTGGTATTAACTCACAATCTGCCTGCCTTACCCTCCTGGGTGCTGGGATTATAAGTAGAAGCCCCCATGCCCAACTAAAGCAGGAAAAATGTTTTTTTTTTTTAATTTTATTGATTTATTTGAGAGAGAGAGAGAGAGAGGCAGAGAGGAGAGAGAGAATGGGTACATCAGGACCTCCAGCCACTATAAACAAACTCCAGACGCATGTGCCCCCCTTGTACATCTGGCTTATGTGGGTCCTAGGGAATCGAACCTGGGTCCTTTGGCTTTGCAAGCAAATGTCTTAACCGCTAAGCCACCTCTCCAGGCCAGGAAGAAAGTTCTTTTGCCCGCAAATGTGAATGTATAGTGTGTGTGGTGTGATACGCGTAGTGCATGCAAGGGTGTGTACAGATGCCCATGCCCTGCAGAGCCCTGAGGAAGGTGTCAGGTTTCCTCCTGTATTGCTTGTTTCCTTGAGTCTCGCTGAACCCAGAGCTGCCACCCTTTGCAGTCAGACTGGCCCCAGTGACTCCCTGACCTTTGCTCCCCACAGGACTGGTGTTACAAGGCGGCATGTGTGGCCATGCCCAGCTGTTTATGTGATGCTGGGGACTTGAACTCATGGACAGTCGGGCCCTCTCAGGTCCTCTAACTAGCATGGCAAACACTCTTATCCACTAGTCATCTCCCCAGCCCTAAAGCAGAACATTTTAAAATTTTAAGAACTTACTGTTCTGAGTCTGTTCCTAGTATCCTCACTACTTTCATATCAGTACTGCGTGCTAACCAATTGTGCCATAGGAGCTCATTATTTCGGAAGTATGAATACACCTCTGGTTAAGCAAGTTGGCGGATCACTTATTACAGAGTTGAAGGGAGATGACAGGGTGAGAACCACAAGCAACAATGGGACATCTCAATCATACAGGATTTGAGTGTCATTTGGAGGTCACCTAAGGAGGTCGTATTAGGTCATTTGGAGGAGGGTTTAAGGAGATGGGATTGATCTGGATTGAATGCTGTCTATGAGTCGCTAACTTGACAAATCTTATCTAGGAGGGCAGACCAGACTGAAGCTAGAGTTTTGAGTCAGGAGAGAGAAATGATATGTGTGTGTGTGTGTGTGTGTGTGTGTGTGTGTTTATTTCTGTGGTTTGGACCTGCTCATGTTTTGTCTGGGTTTGGACATAATCACAGAGGGGTCTTGTTACTGTCTCCATCTGTCATGGTCACAGAGCAACCTCGCTTCACGTTGATGCTCTGTGTAATCTTTATGAATACAGAGATATGCATGAGTGTCACAGCAGCTCTGGGTTGCCTTTTTCCTTTCTCAGAGTCGGGACTCAAGTTCAGATTTGTGTGACTTGAAATGTCCCCCATCTTATTCCCACCTTTTTTTTTTTTTTTTTTTTTTTTTTGCTTTTTCAAGGTAGGGTCTCACTCTAGCTCAGGCTGACCTGGAATCCATTATGAAGTCTCAGGGTGGCCTTGAACCCATGGCAATCCTCCTACCTCTGCCTCCTGAGTGCTAGGATTAAAGGTGTGTGCCACCTCACCCGGCTTCATTCCCTTTTTTTTTAGAAAAAATATTTTATTTAGTTGAGAGAGAGAGAAAATGGGCACACCAGGGCCTCTATTCACTGCACATGAACTCCAGACGCATGTGCCACCTTGTGCATCCAGCTTTATATGGGTACTGGGGAATTGAACCTGGGTCCTTTGGCCTGGCCAGCAAGCACCTTAACCACTGAGCAATCTCTCCAGCCTTTCATTCCATTTCACATGAAGTTTCAGCATGAGTTTCAACTACAAGTTTATTTCTCCTATTACATTCTCTTTTCTCATGTGCAATCTCTAACAGTCTCTTTAGTAAATGTTTGCTTAAAAAACAAAACATTGAATATGGGGCTGGAGAAATGTTTTAGCCGTTAAGGCACTAGCCTGCAAAGCTAAAGGGTATAGGTTCGATTCCCCAAGACCCACGTGAAGCTGGATGCACAAGGTGGCGCATGCTTCTGGAGTTTGTTTGCAGTGGCTGAAGGCCCTGGTGTGCCCATTCTCTCTCTTTCTCCCTCTTTCTCTCTCAAATAAAAATAAAATATAAAAAAATGAAGATGGGCTGGAGAGATGGATCAGCAGTTAAGGCACTTGCCTGCAAAGCCTAATGACCTGGTCTTGATTCCCCAGTTCCCACGTAAAGACAGATGCACAAAGTGGCACATGTATCTGGAGTTTGTTTGCAGTGACTAAAGGCCTGGTGTGCCCATTCTCATTCTCTCTCTCTCTCTCTCTCTCTCTCTGTCTCCTTGCAAATAAATAAATAAAATATTTGTTTAAAAATAATTAAAAAAAAAAACACCAGTGAAGATGCCATTAAGGACAACTACCTTGAGATCAATTGTGGTTCTACCACTTGTGTGTGTGACTTGATATGTTATGTATTAGTAGCTATCCACCATCCAATGTCATTATACCATATACCAATGTTACATATCCCAGTGTTGTCCATTTCAGCTGTTCACAAATCACCTCAGGTCAGGATACAATTTAGAATTGCAACATTTTGCTATCAGGCCTCTTTAGTCTCCTCTAAACTGGAATAGCTCCTCAGTTTTTCATGACCCTGACAGTTATTTTGTGGTATCCTTCAAGTCAGATTCATCTGTTTCCTCACGTAATTTGAGCACGCACTTTTTTTTTGTTGGGGTGTGGGGGTGTTGCTGGGGCTGAGACCCAGAGTCTCAGGAATGCTAAGCAAGAGCTCTGCTCCTTAGCCACACCTCAGCCCCAGAGCAGAGCTGTGTCCTTCTCAGTGTATCTTTTTTTTTTTTTTTTTTTTTTTGAGGTGGGGTCTCACTCTAGCTCAGGCTGACCTGGACTTCACTAGGTAGTCTCAGGGTGGCCTCGAACTCACGGCGATCCTCCTACCTCTACCTCCCAAGTGCTGAGATTAAAGGTATGCACCACCATGCCCTGCTCAGTGTGTCTCATTAAGAGGAACATGATCTCCGCTTGACCTATTACAGGTGACATTAACTTTGATTTATTTGTTCTGATAGGTTACACCTTTATAACATCACTAGTTTCCTTTTGTAACCAGCAAGTAATTTATGGATGACATTTCTGTGAAAATATCCTGTTTCTCTAGTTTCACTATTCATTAGTGAATTTTTTTTTCCCATGAGAATTGCCATTTCTTCCGGAAGAGGCCAAAATCATTAGCAAGGATTCACTATGGGGTGCAAAGGAGACCAGAGAGGCTCAAACACTGATTGAGGATTGTCAGTAGGTTGGAGGAAAGAGGAATGGGTAGGGTAGAACCCTAGCTGTCCCTCCTCCTTCTAATGCCATAGAAAAGGGTCCTCCTCAGGCTGGCTCCTTCCCCATCCCCCATATCCAGTCTCTCTCTGGGAAAGTGGGTCGGGGACTTGGGAAGAGAGGGTACTGTGGGTGGGTCCCAGGAGGGGAAAGGGCACTGGGGGAGTGTCCCCCATTTCATATGCACTCACAACACTGATCTCACAGGGAGAGAAAAGGGGGAAGCCAGCTGGACCAAGTCTCCCTCCAGCCCTGGATTATGGATTATAGGAGGGAGGTGTTAGTGTTGGGGGCTGGAATGTGGGGTATGGTTAGTGATTTTTTTTTTTTTGAGATAGGGTCTCACTCTGGCTCAGGCTGACCTGGAATTCACTATGTAGTCTCAAAGTGGTCTCAAGCTCATGGCAATCCTCCTACCGCTGCCTCCCAAATGCTAGGATTGAAGGCATGCACCACCAGGCCCAGCCATTATTGAATTTTTAACTCCATCATATTTAGTAGTCGGCATTTATGATGGTTACTCTCTGGTTGTCAACTTGACACGATTTAGAATCACCATGAGAATAAATCTCTGGTTATGTCTGTGAGGGATTTTCTAGATTAGTTGAGGTGGGAGGACTCACCCTAACTGTGGGTCCGTAGGCTGAGTTCCTGGACTGCATAAATAGAAGAAAGCTAGCTGAGTATTCTTCATTCATCCCACTACTCGATTTACTCTCTGCTGATGTGAAGGTGTGACCCTGGATTCCTGCTCCTTGCTATAGCAAAGTCAGAAACAAGACCTGCATCTTGTCTCTGCTTAGGACTCTGGCCACCACTGTCAAATGTGCCAGCATCTAGCCAAGTGTCTGGATGAATGATGGCATGCACAAAGGGTGTAGGAAAAGAAAAAAAGCCCTTATGAGTCAGAATATACAGGAGGAGGAGACATGCCTAGCCAGACTGTTCTTGGGAAGTTATACCAAAAAAAAAATTTACTGTTTAAACACACATGGAGGACTGGAGAGGTGGCTTAGCAGTTAAGGTGCTTGCCTGCAAAGGCTAAGGACCCAGGTTCAATTATCCAGTACCCACATTATTATATATATATATATATATATAGAGAGAGAGAGAGAGAGAGAGAGAGAGAGAATGGGTGTGCCAAGACCTCCAGCCTCTGCAAACAGATTCCAGATGCATGTGTCACCTTGTGCATCTGGCTTACATGGGATCTAGAGAGTCAAACATGGGTCCTTAAACTTTACAGGCAAATGCCTTAACTGCTAAGCCATCTCTCCAGCCCTACTTTTTATTATTTTAAAAATATTTTGGGGCTGGAGAGATGGCTTAGCAGTTGAGACATTTGCCTGAAAAGCCAAAGGACCCAGGTTTGATTTCCCAGGACCCATGTAAGCCAGATGCACAAGGTGGCACATGCGTCTTGAGTTCATTTGCAGAGACTGGAGGCCCTGGCATGCTCATTCCCCCCCTCTTTCTGCCTCTTTCCTTCAAATAAAAATAAAATTAATATTTTCCAAAAAAATGTTAAAAAAAAAAACAATAGAGCTGGAGAGATGGCTTATCAGTCAAGGCGCTTGCCTGCAAAGCCAAAGGACCCAGGTTCAAGTCCCCAGTACCCATGTAAAGCCAGCTGCACAAGGTGGCACATGTGTCTGGACTTTGTTTGCAGTAGCTAGAGGCTCTAGTGCGCCCATTCTCTCCTCTCTCCCTCCCTCTTTCTCTCTCAAATAAATAAGTAAATAAGTAAAATATTTTTAAATAATTTAAAAAAAATAGACAGTTGGAGGAGAAAATAAACTGTGCAGAAGTGAAGCTGGAGCTGGTGGCCACAGCGATGGCTTAAGACATTACCCCAGAGCAGCAGATTTTTGCTTGTGATGACTTCATATCAGAATAAGCAAATCAGGAATTATCTCAAAGTAGGATTCTAGAAGTAGAGTAAAAGATCACCTCTTTTCTTGTACCAGATGTCTACGAGACAGGACTCCAGAGAACCAGGTCACTGCTGGATTCATGCTGGGATCAAAACTGCCAAGTACTTAGAGACAAGTGCACCGGGGCTTGTTATGCCTGGGCCTAGATCCCTGCCCACTGGAATTCCTTGCAGACAGTGTGAGCACCCCAGCAAAGCCAGAGAGGTCAAGGTGACCTTCAGTACTCTCACTGACTGTGGTGTTCCGGTGACTACCAAAACAAGAAGTCCCTCAGGCACAAGTCTGAGTACTGCCAAGTGAGCAGGACAGGACCTCTGTGCCTTTGTGGCTCCCGTCCAGCATAGCAGCCCCGAGGGAGAAGGTATATGCTCTCAGACCCTATCCGCGGCTCAATGGGTTGAACTCTACCAGGATCTAGAGTTCCCAGAGTAGGGGTAGTTCGCTTTGGTTGTCATGAGCTAGCTTGGGTTAGAGGAAACCACGTATGGTGCTGGAGGTGGAGATAGGGTCAGGAGCTTTGGAGAGAGGGGTGCAGTCTTGTCTCTTATATGGAGTTTTGGCTCCCATGAATTCAAGCAGAAGCTTCAAGACATCCACTACCCCAATACTTAGAGGCCAGTGTGCCCCACACCAACTTGCACGTGAGGATGTAGAGCTGCTTGCCATAAGGGACTAGCTTGCTGCCCATGGGAGCTCATGGCCCCAGGATGGAACCCCCATCCTGGTCTATGCAATGAGATGCCTCGGTGTCCCCAACGACCGCAGTTACCCATCTGTACTTGAACACCGTTGCATTGCAGTCATGTACTAAGAATTAAATAATCTTTGTTGTCTGTTCACTTATGTTTATTTTAAAAATATTTATTGTTATTTACCTTGAGAGAACGTAAGACAGAAAGAGAATGGGCGTGCCAGGGCCTCTAGCCACTGCAAACGAACTCCAGACGCATGCGCCGCCATATGCATCTGGCTTTACACCGATCCTGGATTATCAAGCCTGGGTCCTTCGGCTTTGCAGGCAAGCGCCTTAACCGCTGACCCACATGTCCAGTGCCCCATTCATATTTATAACAAATATAGTCGCTACTGTGGGAGACAAAAAAAAAAAAACAAAAACCTCATGGATCAACGTGTTATACGGTGCTGAGGATAGAAGTGGCTTCCAACTGACCTCGTCGCCAACCTTAACCCCAACTCTTTTTGAAGGGCCCCTGTGTTCTTCCAGTTCCTGCCAGCAGGCGGAACCTTCGAGCCTCCGCACCTGGGCCGGAGAAACAACGCCGCGGACCAGCCTTTTCCGGTTGTGACCGGAAGTCCGTCCGAAAGAGGGGCGGCTGCGCGTCAGCTGACGGGAGTCGGCGTAGGAGGCTTGGAGGAGGTCCGGTCTTAAGAGACTGAGTAAGACTGGCTTGTGCGCCGACGGACTGCATAGACTGGGGGCCCGCGAGGTAACGTGACGGGGTTGGGACGGCGGCAGGGGCCGTGGAGGCAGTGGGGACCGGAGTGGGAGATCCGGTTCTGCCTTTCCCGGGGGGTGGGTGGTGGTGGGCCGGCTCATGGGACTGGAGACTCCCCCTCTCCCCCGATAGCGCCTGGAGCCCGGAGACTTAGCCAGCCCGCTCCTTCCCACGGGATCCCAGCCCAGAGCTCAGGCTGGCGTCGTTGTGCTCTTCCGGTCCAAGAGTACAGATTTGCAGAAATCGGGGCCTTGAAGACAAGCTTGCTTTCCAGGCAGGGGTTCACCGTATTTATTTGTTTTTGTCCCGGTGCTGGACAGCCTCTCCCATGGACATTGAACAAGTTTGCTCGAGTGAGCGGGGAGGAGGGACAGGCGAGGGGCGTGGTGAACAGATTGAGAGAGAGAGAGAGAGAGAGAGAGAATGGGAGAGAGACCTGGGTTCGAAACTTCCCCACCGAACAACCAGTTGTGCATTCTAGGCCAGATCCCTTTCTCGGTGTTGAAAAATCTACGTTCCTCACTTGTAAAACGGGGCAGTCTTTCTCAGAATTGTGGTTCTCACAACCGTCGGCTTTGAAGTCCCCTGCCAAGGCCGGCTTTTCAGATCCTGAAGTCAAGTCAGACAACTTGTGTAAGAATGTGGGTTTGGAACCTAGGAAACCTCATTGTGAACGTTCTCTCTGGGCAGTCCTGTAATAGTATTGGTGTGTGAGGCCTGTTGATCTTAAGTACTTTCCAGCTAGATGAGAATGCTTTATTTGTTTGGAGGTAGCTGGAGCCAGTTGGGTTCTTTGAAGGGATCTAGAATGTCTAGCTTCAGGAGGAAAAAAGAAACACTGGAAGGAAAATAACTGTTTTTGGAAACTGAAAATAAAAAAAAAAGTGATGGTGAGCCAGGCGTGGTGGCACACACCTTTAATCCCAGCACTCAGGAGGCAGAGGTAGGAGGATCATTGTGAGTTCAAGGCCACCCTAAGACTACCTAGTGAATTCCAGGTCAACCTGGGCTAGAGTGAGACCCTACCTCAAAAAAAGGGGGGAGGATGGCAAAGAAGGCATCTAATTCATCCTGGGAGCTGAAGGAGGCAGAAATAGGATCAATAAATGGGATTCCACAGGAAGAACAGCTTTTACATGATATTAGATGAACTTGATGGAAAAATCAAATCAGGTGACCACTGTTGTCGTGGATTGCTTCCTTGCAGAAGGAGGTATAAAGGTTTTAGATGGAGATCTTTTCCAACTTGAAAGTCTCTGATTAAGTAGTGACTGTGAATCTTTCTGGTGCTGACTTCTTCCCTCAGAGTAAATGGGACATTTCTTGCTGCTGTTTTTTGAAGCAGGGTCTCGTATCCCAGGCTCCACTTCATTGAGTAACCCAGGTTGGCCTTGAATTTTTGATCTTCCTCCCTTAGCTTCTGTGTGCTGTGATCACAGGTTTGCACTACAACACCCAGTTTAAATTTCTTTGTCCTGTTTTCTTGACAACTCCATCCTCCAAGCCTATTAACTCTTATAAGTAAGGCCAACACAATTAACCTTACATAATCTTTTCATTGTCATGTGTACCAGCCTTCTTTTCAAGGAGTGAGCCAACATCTGAACAAATTGTCTGAAATGTCTGTTATATGAATAACTAACCAGGGATCCATCCTATTGGTTATTTACTTATTTTTGTTTTTTAAAAATTGATTTATTTACTTGAGAGAGAGAAGCAGATAAAAAGAGAGAGAATGGGTACACCAGGGCTTCCAGCCACTACAAACGAACTCCAGATGCATGTACCACCTTGTGCATTTGGTTTTATGTGGGTACTGGGGAATCGAACCCAGGTCCTTGGACTTTGCAGGTGAGTGCCTTAACTGCTAAGCCATCTCTCCAGTTCCCCCCTTTTTTTTGAGGCAGTGTCTCACTCTAGCCCAGGGTAACCTGGAACGCACTCTGTAGCTCCAGGCTAGCCTGGAATTCACAGTGATCCTTTTGCTTCAACATACAAAGTGCTGGGATTATAGGTGTGACACGACACCCTGGTTGCCAGTAAACTTTTTGAATAACAGAATGGAGAGCTGTTTGAAGTTGTTCGGGCTAGCCTTCTCTCTGATATATAAACCCATCTTAAATCCTTTCTCCAGCATTGTGCATGTCAATATGAGAAATTTTCTGTTTTGTTTTAAAAGTTTTTTTTATTTTGGAGAGAGAGAGAATTGGCACACTAGGGCCTCAGACACTGCACTCGAATTACAGATGCTTGCACCACCTCATGAACATGTGTAACCTTGCACTTGCATTGCCTTTGTGCATCTGGCTTACTTGGGATCTGGAGAGTTGAACATGGGTCCTTAGGCTTCACAGGCAAGCACCTTAACCGCTAAGCCATCTCTCCAGTCCTTAACATTTTTTTAAATATTTTTTAAATTTCTATGTATTTACTTTTTTTAGAGTGACAGACAGAGAAAGAGGCAGAGAGAGAGAGAATGGGCATGCCAGGGCCTCCAGCCACTGCAAACAAACTCCAGATGCATGCACCCCTTGTGCATCTTTCTAACGTGGGTCCTGGGGAATCGAGCCTTGAACCAGGTTTCTTAGGCTTCACGGGCCTTAGCACTTAACTGCTAAGCCATCTCTCCAGCCCCTTAAATATTTTTTTTGGTTGTATTTTTTTTCTTTTCAAATTTTCTTTTATTAACAACTTCCATGATTATAAAAAATATCCCATGGTAGCCGGGCGTGGTGGCGCACGCCTTTAATCCCAGCACTCGGGAGGCAGAGGTAGGAGGATTGCCATGAGTTCGAGGCCACCCTGAGACTCCATAGTGAATTCCAGGTCAGCCTGGGCTAGAGTGAGACCCTACCTCGAAAACAAACAAACAAAAAAAAAAAATCCCATGGTAATGCCCTCTCTCCCCCCACTTTCCCCTTTGAAATTCCATTCTCCATCATATCCCCTCCTCCTCTCAATCAGTCTGTCTTTTATTTTGATGTCATGATCTTTTCCTCCTATTATGATGGTCTTGTGTAGGTAGTGTCAGGCACTGTGAGGTCATGGATATCCAGGCCATTTTGTGTCTGGGGGGAGCATGTTGTAAGGAGTCCTACCCTTTCTTTGGCTCTTACATTCTTTCTGCCACCTCTTCCACAATGGACCCTGAGCCTTGGAAGGTGTGATAGAGATATTGCAGGGCTGAGCACTCCTGTCACTTCTTCCCAGCACCATGATGCCTTCTGAATCATCCCAAGATCACTGCCATCTGAAAAGAGAAGGTTCTCTACCAAAAGTGAGAGTAGCATTAATATAAGCGTATGAACATTAAGAGAAGTGCTTACTGGGCAGTTTGATAAGCATAGTATATACTTTTAGCCAGACAGCAGCAGATGTTATACCCTAGGGCTCATGACTACCCCTGTTTTAAGTTTTAAGTATCAGGGATGTATTCCCTCCCATGAAGTGGGCCTCCAGTCCAATTAGAGGGCAGTTGGTTTCCACCATGACAGATGTGCCACTATTGCATCCATTGGCTCATTTGGCCTGGATGGCCAAATATAAGGCTTGCAGTGTCCACTGTTGAGTATCTTTACTGGTGATTTCTCTCTCTCCCATTGAACTGCATGCAGTATTGCTTCTTCCAGCTTTCTGTCAGCTGATCGACGTGGAGGAGGTTATCAGCTCAGTTCCAGCAGGATTTCTCAGTGGTCTTGCAGCCCAAGTATGTGGAGTCTTCAGCAGTAGGGTCTAACCATCTATTCCTGGTGGGAAACCAAGGGCCTTGGTAATGGCCTGTAACGTTTTGGGAGCATCAGGGACCTCCCTGGCCAACAACTCACTGGAAGGTATTCTATCCCTGGCACTGAAAATTTTCTAGCAACAATCTACGGCTCCTGAGTGTTCCATTGGCCAAAAAAGTAGTTTTCCATATGATTTATTTATGTCCCCTTAGATTTTGATTAGCCCTCCCTCCACCTTTCCTTTACTCAGTCTCTTTCCCTGACCTCACTTGAGCCTTTTCACCCCCATTAATCTATTCTTCTACTTACATATATACAATACCATCCTGTGAAGTACCCCCTCCCTTCCTTTCTCTTCCCTTTATGTCTCTTTTCTAGCTTACTGGCCTTTGCTACTGAGTTTTCTTCCTACTCACACAGAAGTCCAGTCAACTGTAGCTAGGATCCACATATGAGAGAACATGCGACGTTTGGCTTTCTGGGCCTGGCTTACCTCACTTAGTGTAATCCTTTCCAGATCCATCCATTTTCCTGCAAATTTCATAACTTCATTTTTCTTTACCACTGAGTAGAACTCCATTGTATAAATGTGCCATATCTTCATTATTCACTCATCAGTTGAGTGAATCTAGGGTGGTTCCATTTCCCAGCTATTGTGTATTGAGTGTCAATAAACATGGCTGAGCAAGTATCTCTAAGGTAATGAGATGAGTCCTTAGGCTGTATGCCTAGGAGTGCTATAGCTGGGTCATATGGTAGATCTATTTTTAGCTGTCTTAGGAACCTCCACACTGATTTCCATGATGGCTGGACCAGATTGCATTCCCACCAACAGTGTAGAAGGGTTCCTCTTTTTCCACATCCTTGCCAGCATTTATGGTCATTTGTTTTCATGGTGGTAGCCAATCTGACAGGAGTGAGATGGAATTTCAGCGTAGTTTTAATCTGTACTTCCCTGGTGACTAGGATGTAGAAATTTTTTTAAATGCTTATATGCTGTCCATATTTCTTCTTTTGAGAACTCTATGTAGTTCCATAGCCCATTTTTTAATCGGCTTGTTTGATTTCTTATTATTTAATTTTTTTGAGTTCTTTGTATATCCTAAATATTAATCCTCTATCAGATGTATATCTGGCAAAGATTTTTTCCCATTCTGTTTGCTTTATTTAGAGTGTCATTTGCTGTACAAAATCTTTGTAATTTCATGAGGTTCCAGCGGTTAAACTGTGGTTTTATTGCCTGAGCAATCGGGGTTATATTCAGAAAGTCTTTGCCAAGACCAATATGTTGAAGGGTTTCCCCTACTTTTTCCTCTGGCAGTTTCAGAGTTTCAGGTCTGATGTTAAGGTCTTTAATCCATTTGGACTTAATTCTTGTGCATGGAGAGAGAGAAGAATCTATTTTCATCCTTCTACAGACACATATCCAATTTTCCCAGCACCATTTGCTGAAGAGGCAGTCTTTTCTCCAATGAGTATTTTTGGCATTTTTATCTAATATCAGATCGCTATAGCTACCCAGACTTACATGTGGGTCCTCTATTCTGTTCCATTTATCTACATGTCTGTTTTTGTGCCAGTACCATACTGTTTTAGTTACTGTGGCTCTGTAGTATAGGTTAAAATCAGGTATGGTGATACCACCAGCCTTATTTTTGTTGCTCAGTATTGTTTTAGATATTTGAGATTTTTTTTGTGCTTCCAAATGAATTTTTGGATTGTTTTTTCTATTTCCATGAAGAATGCCATTGGAATTTTGATGGGGATTGCATTAAATGTGTGGATTGCCATTTTCACTATATTGATTCTTCTGATCCAAGAACAAGGGTTGTTTTTCCATTTCCTAGTGTCTTCTGCAATTTCTCACTTGAGTGTTTTAAAGTTTTCATTGTAGAGATCCTTTACTTCCTTGGTTAGGTTTATTCCAAGGTACTTTATTTATTTATTTATTTTTGATGCAATTGTGAATGGGAGTGTTTCTCTGATTTCATCCTCTGTGTGTTTGTTGTTAGCATATAGGAAGGCTACTGATTTTTGTGTATTTATTTTGTATCCTGCTACATGGCTATAGGTGTTTATCAGCTCTAACAGTTTGCTGGTAGAGTCTTTAGGGTCCTTCATGTGTAGAATCATGTCATCTGCAAATAATGATAACTTGACCTCTTCCTTTCCAATTTTTATCCCTTTTATGTGCATCTCTTGCCTTATTGCTATGGCTGAGACTTCCAGTACTATATTAAATATAAGTGGGGACAGTGGACACCCTTGTGTTTTTCCTGATTTTAGTGGAAAAGCTTCTACTTTTTCCCCATTTTCCCTGAGGCTACATAGTGCATTCCAGGTCAGCCTGGGCTCAGTGAGACTCTACCTCAAAAAACAAACAAACAAAAAAAGCTGAGTGTGGTATCTGACACCTGTAATCCCAGCACTTAAGAGTTTAGTACTTGGGGTACTCCAGACACATGGACCACTTTGTACATCTGGCTGTACAGGGGTACTGGGAAATCAAATCCAGACCACCAGACTTTGAAAGCAAGTGCTTTTAACCACTGAGACATCTCCTTAGCCCCTTCACCTTCAATTGTTAAAAATACATTTATTTGAGAGAGACAATGAGATGCTGGGATCTCCTGCCACTGCAAACCAACTCCATATACATGCCCCACTTTGTGCATCTGGCTTTGTATGTGTACTGGGAATTCAAACCCAGGCTGTTGGGCTTGCTTGCAAGCAAGCATCTTTAACCACTGAGCCATCTCTCCAGGTGGCCTTGAATTCACCACAGTAGCCCAGGGGTGGCATTGAAGTCTCGATCTTCCTTCCTTCATCCCCCAAGGGCTGGGATTGCAGGCATGTGCCACCACACCTTATGTCCTTGGACTTCAGGTGCAAAGAAATTTTTTGTTATTGTTGTTGTTCTTGTTTTTCGAGGTAGGGTCTCACTCTGGCCCAGGCTGACCTGGAATTAACTACATAGTCTCAGGGTGGCCTTGAACTGACAGCAATTCTCCTACCTCTGCCTCCCGAGTGCTGGGATTAAAAGCATATGCTACCACGCCCGGCTCAAAGAATTTTTTACTTTTCATGAAATCCAATTTGCCTGCTTTTTTAAAAAAAATATTTATTTGAGAGAGAGAGAGAAGAAGAAGAGGCAGAGAGAGAGAGAGAATGGCCGCACCAGGGCTTCCAGCCACTGCACATGAACTCCACGTGCATGCGCCCCTTGTGCATCTGGCTAATGTGGATCCAGGGGAATCAAACCAGGGTCCTTAGGCTTTGCAGGCAAATGCCTTAACCATTAAGCCATTTCCCCAGTCCTGCCTGCTTTTTTCTTTGGTATGTACGTTGTATGTGCTTTTGGTGTCATAGACAACATAATGGTCATAATTGTAGTTTTTACAAAGTAGGGATCCAGTGACTTCTGGTTTTAAACTTCTCAGAGGTGACTTTTATGGATTTCTGGATATCAGGACTCTACTTCTTTTTTTTTTTTTCCTTAGTTTTTTGAGGTAGGGTCTCACTCTAGCCCAGGCTGACCTGGAATTCACGATGTAGTCTCAGGCTGGTCTCAAACTCATGGTGATCCTCCTACTTCTTTCTGCCTCCCAAGTGCTAGGATTAAGGGCATGTGCCACCATGCCCTGCTCTTATTTCTTTTCTTTCTTTTTTAAAATATATTTTATTTATTTATTTATTTATTTAAGAGAGGGAAAGAAAGAATGAGCATTCCAGGGCCTCCAGCTAACAAACTCCAGACGCATGCACCCCCTTGTGCATCTGGCTTACGTAGGTCCTGGAGAATCGAACTGGGATCCTTTGGCTTTGCAGGCAAGCGCCTTAACCACTGAGACATCTCTCCAGCCCCTTTTTGGTTTTTTATGAGGTAGAGTTTTACTCTAGTCCAGGCTGACCTGGAATTCACTATGTAGTCTCAGGGTGCCCTTGAACTCATGGTGATCCTCCTACCACTGCCTCCCAAGCGCTGGGAATAAAGTCGTGCACCACCATACCTGGCCTTATTTCTTTTTTAAAATTTAATTTATTTATTAGAGAGAGAGAGAGAGAGAGACAGATATAGCAAGAGAATGGTCATGCTAGGGCCTCTAGCCACTGCAAACGAACTCCAGACTCACATGCCACCTTGTACATCTGTTTTACATGGGTACTGGGAAATTGAACCTGGGTCCTTAGACTTTGCAGGCAAGTGTCTTAACCGCTAAGCTGTTTTTCCAGCCACCTACTTTTTTCATGTCTACTGAACATGCCGTGGGCCCATCTCTTCATTTCGTTGGCATGCATACAGCACTCGAGTGGTAGGCCCTTGTCCTGCAGCGGGGCAGGCACATACCTGAAGCAGCATGTCCATGCTCATTGGCCTAGGCTGTTCCTCCTCCTGTAGAATGGCCTAGGTGACTAGCTGGCCATTCTCTATGGGGCCACTTGCCAAGTTGATGGGTGGTTTCTAGCACCTGACAAGTCTTTATCTACTCTCCCAGGTACTCCTCAGGAGTGCCTTGTGATACAGGTATGATTTTTATTTTTATTTTATTTTATTCATTTATTTATTTATTTATTTTGTATAGCTCTTTGAATGTGGAAGTGGATCCTAGGCAAAGCCTAAGAAAATTTGTTTTAACATTGTCATCCCTGCATACATTGCAGTGTGAGAAGGTCCTTAGACTCTGGGAGCAGGAAGCAGCTCTTGTTTGCCTTACTTTTATCTTTGAGTACAGTTGGCATTCTCTGAATGTTTGATAAACTATGCTGGCAGTAAAGACAATTATTGCAGGTGGCTTTAGGATACAAGCTCAGTTTGTAAAAAGTTGATACAATTGTTCAAAATGGTGCCATTTTGGTATTGTTTTTGAGCACAATTGGTCCTCAGGACATCCTTTTGAAAAAAGAAATGAGATAATTATTGCATGAGGTGTTTGCTGTATGCCATTAAACTCATAGGGGCTGGGGAAAGGCTCAGTGGTTAAAGGGACTTAACTTGCAAAGCCTGTTGGCCTGGGCTCAGTAACCACTTAAAGCGAGACACAAAGAGTGGTATATATGTGTCAAAGTCCTTTGCAGCACCTTGAGGCCTTGGCACACATGCACACACATGTGTAAATAAATAAAAATAAACTCTTAGAAGGATTCCTCCTTAATTGGTTAATTCATTCTCTTTTTATATTCTTCATTCAGAGTGTTTTTGAGAACTTTAGCTCACCTTCATGTAAAGTCTATTTTTTGTTTGTTTGCTTTTTGTTTTTTCAAGGCAGGCTCTCACTGTAGCCTAGGTTGACCTGGAATTCACTATGTAGTCTCAAACTCATGGTGATCCTCCTACCTTTTCCTCCCCAGTGCTGGGATTAAATGCATGTGCACCGTGCCCAGCTCATGTAAAGTCTGAATTAATGAGGTTCTTCTGATATACAAAGCATAGGTGGGGGAATAGATGGCTCAGTGGACAAAGCCCTTGCCAAGCACGCATGCCCAGCAGCATGAGGTTGAGTTCAGGTCCCCAGCCCCCACAAAATGCTGGATGGGCATGGTGGTCCATTTGTAACATCAGTGCTCAGGAAGCTGAGATGGGATCCCCTGGACAAATTGGTGTGCTCTTGGTACAAGTGGGAGACCCTACCTCAGTAAATAAAGTGGAGGTCAGTCAAGGAAGACATCTGTTGTCAAACCCGGCCTCCATGTGCACAAAGCGGAACATCCATTCAGTAAACCTTTCCCGTAGCAAAAGGAGGGCAGGCACAATTATCCCTGTTTGCTGCTGGGTGACATTGGTTTTAGAGAGTGACAGAGTCTCAGACTAAATCCTGTTTCCAAATGCTCCTTTCAATGTGTTTTACTAGAAACCGACAGCCCTTAACTGTGATCTGTCCAGTCTGAAGAGCTTTTTTCTAATAATTCTCTGTGCTATATTGGTTTGAATTAAAACTGGTGACTTCCTGTCATTCATGTATTCACATACATTTATTTATCTAATATCTGCTTCCTGTCAAATTCTTTGCTGGACCTAGGGGGTGTGTTTTACTAGAGTGAACAGTACACAGTACATAGTCTCCTGTGTGAGTACACACACAGAAAGAGGGATGGATGGATGGACAGACAGACACTGGGTACTGGGTAATAGACATGAGTGCGAACCTAGACTGTTTGACTGTTTTCTGGCCACAAAATCCCGATTTTTCCCTCCCTCCCCCCAATTTGTTTCAGAGTTTGGCCCAGAGCTTGAGGTGAGGCTTAGTAGAAGTGCTTGCCTAGCATTCGGGGCACCTTGCCATTCCTAGCTCTTCCCCACTGCCCGGGGGGTGGGGGAGGGAAGAAAAGTTGGGAACAATGCTTAAAAAATGAAAACCTCAAGCACAGATTCAGTTATGTACCATTTCTTAAAGGCCCGAAGAACATAACCACTGGCCTTGTTCAGATACTGATTTCCCCAAACCTTAGTTTAGTTGACTAGGTTGATTTGTATTGAGTGTGCCTGTCTAAGTGCTCTTGGCCGTGCTTTCCGACAACCTGTCATGTTTAGGAGGTGCCCGGCTCTGTGCTGAGTAAGGAACTGGGAAGCTGGAACAGGGCAAGAGGAAATGCCCAAGAGCAGGTCACGGAGGAGCCACCAGCTAACACGTGGCTTGGGGTTGGGAAGCTTTGCCTCTGACTGGCTCTGGGACCATGGCCAGATGACCTCACTACTGTGAGTCTAATGTAACATCCCAAGGGATGCTGACTATGTTAGAGTAGTGTTTGCTTCGAGGCAGGCTATAAAGATTAAATGAGATATTCATATTGAAGGTGGACTGGAATATTGGCTAATGTGTAAGGAATATAGCAAGTGCTTCTGATTTTAACACTTTAGGGAAAATTCTGACTTGTCTGGATCAAACTGTCCCATACTAGATTTCCTCTCAGCACATACATATACATTCTGATGTCTCACCTCACCTGCCTTCAAGGAACAATGCTCATTCAGAAAGAGAAGTTGTGACTTATCCATTCTGCAAAGTCAGCCTGCTGCTGACTGCATCACTGTGGGAATATAGAGAAACAACATACGTTCAGTGTCCTTGGAAAGGGTCTTTAGTAGGCTACTAGCCCCTTCCTGCTTTCTCTCGTTAATTCTTGCAGTTATCTTGTAAGGAAGGTGATGACCCATTTTCATAGGCAGTTAAGACAGAGAAAATAGCTTGTCTGAAGTCACAGAATAAGTGGTAGAACTGAAATTTAAACTCTGAGCCATCAGACTTCTCTGTGCTATGCCAACTGTATTTTCTTTTCTTAAATTTTTAAACTTTTATTTATTTGAGAGAGAGAGAGAATGGGCACACCAGGTCCTCCAGCTACTGCAAACGAACTCCAGACACATGGGCCACCTTGTGCATCTGGCTTTTATGGGTACTGGGGAATCAAACCTGGATCCTTATGCTTCACAGACAAGCACCTTTACTGCTAAGCCATCTCTCCAGGCCCCCGTGTGACAATCTTGGGTATCATTCTCAGCAACTCTGCCTTCTTTGAGACCAGGGATCCTCACAGTACACAGTATGATCTACAGTTTGGATGTACCAGTTTACTTAGGAAATGGGAGCTGGGTGGGGAGAGAAAGACATAAGAATCATGGAGCGTTTTGGAAGGTTGGGTTAAATGTCACTGTTTGGAATATGAGCCTGGCAGGCCAGGGCTGAAGGGTTCAAGAAATCCAAGAGCGTCTTTCCTGGCCTTAGCACCAATCTTGCTGCCTTACCATATCTATATGTGCCCTGGGGTTCCAGCTATGCTGAACTTGGCACAGCGAACTGTCCATTTGTCCCTTGTGCTCTGTGCATACCCTCCTAAGGTCCCGTTGTGCCCTTACATACTGGGTGCAGAGTTCTGTCAGTTCCACACTTATTTGCCTTAATGGTTTCCTTGTTGGTATCTAGAGTACATGAAATTTTTTATTTCTATATCTTGAATGTCTGACAGATAATGAGGTCTTTATTATAAATTATAGAAGATAAGAGGTGGGGGCTTGAGCAAATAGGGAGATTACTAGGTATCAGAGAAAAGTACAGCCAGTACAGCCCCCCGGGGGGCGGGGGGGGGAAGAATCCTTCTCTTCTCAGCCTTTTCTGTTTTCCATCCTTCTGAAGCAGAAAGTCCTCTTGGCCTTGGTCCTGTATGAGAGGGCCAGGTCTCTGAGAGCTGGTGAAGGCACCTGAGCACCATTTAGAGTGTCAGATTTTAGAGCTTGTTTCTTTAGGTCCCAAGTTCTACTCAGTTTCCACTGCAACCTTCTGTGAGTGTGATGTAGGCATTCTTGGAATGCGGGTGTCATGTGTGCCTCCATGTGGTCCAGCAGCACCCTAAGGAACAATGCAGACAGCCTCAGGCATGCCGAGGCTCCTTGCAGAAAGCTCCTGTGTGAACAGGTATGTGCCACAGGTTCAAGACCTCTGCTGAGGTCATGCCAGCTGTTTAACATCCAAATCTGTAGTCTTTGTAATGAAGATTAGCATGTCTGGGAGATTTTAGAGTTAAAGAGGAGCAGAAGGGTGCTAGGATGTAGCTTAGGGGTTTAGAGCACTTGCCTAGCACACCCGTGACCTTGGATTCACCCTCCACCTACCAAGCGCTAGGATTACAGGCATGTACTACCACACCTGATTTATGCAGTGCTGGGGTTCTAACTCAGGGTGCTGTGGGTGCTAGGCAAGCGCTCTACCCACTAGCTACTCCGCAGCACCTGTGTGCCACCTTTTAGCTCCTGTGTTAAACTCCAGAGCCCTGGCTTGGTGTCGCTTTTCTTGTGGACCCTCCACTTGGGAACATGGATTGTCGTTGCCAATGGACAGTTGTTGGCTACATGAATAAATAGAGTAGTGATAAATTTACTCTTTATTCAGTTCAAAGAGCACATAAGTTATAGCACAAGTGTACCGAATTTGAGAAAAAACAAAGGCTATGTATTTCATTTCATAAAGCTGCATGATAATGAAGTATGAAGTAACATATAATATGAGTATAAAGAGCCAGCCATGGTGACACACACCTTTAATCCCAGCACTCAGGAGGCAGAGGTAGGAGGATCGCCGTGAGTTCGAGGCCACCCTGAGACTACATAGTGAATTCCAGGTCAGCTTGGGCTAGAGTGAGACCCTACCTTGAAAAAACAAAAACAACACAAAACAAACAAACAAAAAGAATATAAAGAGTATCCACCACCCTGTAGCTATATAAAGAGTGGGGCTCAGCAGGTAAGAGCACTTGCTGTACAAGCATGAGGACCTGAGTGTAACTGTCAGCACCTATGGTAAAAAACTGGGTGTGAGCTGGGTTTGGTGGTGCAGACCTTTAATCTCAGCACTCTGTAGGCAGAGATGGCAGTATCACTGTGAGTTTGAGGCCACCCTAAAACTACATACTGAATTCCAGTGCAGCCTGGGCTAGAGTGAGACCTTACTTCAAAAGACCAAAAAAAAAAAAAAAAAAAAAAAAAAAAAACCCTGGGTGTGGTCATGCCCAACTACAACCTGGGCACTGAGGGGAGTGGAGACAGGAGGATGCCTGGGCTCACTGGTCAGCCAGTCTAACTGGGGGGGGGAAACCATCTCCATGTTTAGTGAAAGACTACTGTCTCAAGGACATAAATAAGTGAAAGAACAATGCCTGTGAAGCCTAAGGACCCAGGTTCGATTCTCTAGGTCCCACGTAAGCCAGATGCACATGGTAGCGCATGCGTCTGGAGTTTGTTTGCAGTGGCTAGAGGCCCTGCACCCATTCTCTCTCTCTCTCTCTCTCTCCCTCTCTCTGTCTCTAACAAATAAATAAATAAAATTTAAAAAAGAATAAGAATGAGTGCTAATGTGTTAGAAAGTCTTCTTGATATGATAACCTCACCTTAGGCAAGTTCTCTAACCTCCTTGGCCTGATGCCCTTATCTGTAAAATGGAGTGACGATTTAGAAACAGCTATAGATTTGAGCATGCTTTGCAAACTAAAAAATGGTCAGGTCAAGAGTAGAGAATAGGGCTGGAGGGATAGCTTAGCATTTAAGGTGCTTGCCTGCAAAGCCAAAGGACCCAGGTTCAATTCCCCAGGACCCATGTAAGCCAGGTACACAAGGTGGCATTCGTTTGCAATGGCTGAAGGTCCTGGCATGCTCTTCTTCTCCCTTTCCCTCTCAAAAGAGTGGAGAATGGCTGGATATATTGGCATATGCCTGTAGTCCTGGCACTGAAACCAGACTAGGCAACATAGCAAGACAAGCCCAGTGAGGTTACTATATGGACAAGATAAGGTCTGTAAGTACCTACAGAACTATAGGGACCAGGATTCATTTTGGCAGCTCAGGTATAGTCTGAGATCCTTTTTTTTTAAGAAAATATTTTATTTGTTTATTTATTTATTTAACAAAGAAAGAGGGAGGGAGGGAGAGAGAGAATGGGCGTGCCAGGGCTTCCAGCTACTGCAAATGAACTCCAGATGCATGCACCCCCTTGTGCATCTGGCTAACGTGGGTCCTGGGGAATCAAATCTGGGTCCTTTGGCTTTGCAGGCAAACGCCTTAACTGCTAAGACATCCCTCCAGTGCCCCCCCCCCTTTTTAAAGGCATGCACCACCACACTCCACCTGTCTCCCTTTTAATCCATCCAGTTGCTGAACCAACCAGAGCATCTTACCTGGTCAGTGTCCCAGTTCAATAGGGCCCATGAAAGAACGGCCACATCTACATATGCCTCAATAGACAGGCCCAAGGGATGCTACTCATCTTTCCTTGCTATTCAGTTGTAGTGAAGTTCCTGCACACAGGGTTCGGAAGAAGGTAGAGAGGAGGCTTCAGGAAATGGAATGGGCATGTGTCTCCAGAACCCAAGAGACATTACAGAGGTTTGTGAGCAGCCAGAGTGGCAGTTGATGAGCACCAGTCACGCATACTTGTACCCACTTACTCAGCAAATATCTGAGTGTCTACTGAGGTGAGGCTCTAGAGCTCAGCGAAGGGCATTAGAATGAGAGTGATGTAATCTGTGTAGACTTGGGACTTACAAACCTGGCCTGCTGTGCGGCTGCTACATACACCCTACACACCTCTAGCTGACCTGTTATTTGTTATTGTCTCTTGACACTTCCTGCCCCAACACTTGCCTTCATCTAGGTTTTTTTCCTTATGCCTGTGTTAGGAGCATGGGTTGAGCATAGTCATGCTGGGGTCCACGTAGGGTGGGTTCATGGTCAATGGTGTGCATGTGTGCCTTCTCAGTAGCAACAGCCTTCTCCCACTTTGGCATACTCTCCCAGTCACTAACCTTAACCCTATAGGTATGGGAACCTCACTTTTCAGGGGAATGAAGAAATTTAAGCCATGGCCACTCAGTAGTGAAGTCAGGACTGGAACATAGAACTTTTCAGGATTGGGTAAAACTGGAATATTGTGACAAATTTTTAAAACTGTACTTTTACTCCTGTCTGATACCAAAGTAGGATATGTAAAAATGTCAGTTTTGCCGGGTATTATGGTGCATGTCTTTAATCCCAGCACTGGGTATGCAGAGGTAGGAGGATCGCCATGAGTTCAAGGCCACCTTGAGACTACATAGTGAGTTCTAAGTCAGTTTTTTTTTAAATTTTTTTTGTTCATTTTTATTTATTTGAGAGTGACAGAGGGGGGGGGCAGATAGAGGGAGAGAGAGTGGGCACGCCAGGGCTTCCAGCCACTTCAAATGAACTCCAGATGCATGCGCCCCCTTGTGCATCTGGCTAACGTGGGTCCTGGGGAATCGAGCCTTGAACCTGGGGTCCTTAAGCTTCGCAGGCAAGCGCTTAACCGCTAAGCCATCTCTCCAGCCCTAAGTCAGTTTTGTAAACTTTGGAGGACTTAGAAAATATTAAGTCATTACTGCTAAGCCCCTACCAATATAGAGGCATACACATAGTTATGGTATATTTTCTACAGTTAAATACATTTTCTAGTGTTTATATGTATGATTATGTTATATATATGTGTGTGTATATATATACATACACACACACACACATACATACATACATATACACACACACACATTTTATAACTTTCTTTTTAGAATGTTAGGAAAGTAGCCGGGCTTGGTGGCGCATGCCTTTAATCTCAGCACTTGGGAGGTAGAGGTAGGAGGATCACCATGAGTTCGAAGCCACCCTGAGACTCCATTGTGAATTCCAGGTCAGCCTGGGCTAGAATGAAACCCTACCTTGAAAAACCAAAAAAAAAAAAAAAAAAAGAAAGAAAGACAGTTAGGAAAGTAATAACTGGCTTGTTATAAATTATTAAATAGAATAAGAATGTAAACATTCAAAGTAACTTGTCCTCTTCATACCAAAAGTAGTTGTTGAGGGCTGGAAAGCTGGCTTAGCAGTTAAAGTGCTTGCCTACAAAGCCTAAGGACTCAAGTTTGACTCTCCAGATCCCATGTAAGCCACATACACAGGTGACATAAGCACACAAAGTTGCACAAGATGGTGCACGTGTATGGAGTTCGATTGCACTGGCTGGAGGCCCTGCTGCACCAGTTTTCTCTCTCATTCTCTCATAAAAACAATAGTTGTTAATAGTTTAGTATGTGCCTTCTAGGCATTTTAAAATATATATTTATCTTTATTTATTTGGGGGAGCAGACAGATAAGAGAATAGGCACACCAGGGCCTCTAGCTGCTGCAAACAAATTGCAGATGCATATGCCACCTTGTGCATCTGGCTTACGTGGGCCCTGGGGAATTAACCTGGGTCCTTTGGTTTTGCAGACAAGTACCTTAACCACTAAGTCATCCCTCCAGCCCTCTTTTGCACATATGTATATATATGTTTTCTTTTTCTTTCTTTTTTTTTTTAATAGATCTACTTTTTTGGTATTTTTAAAATATTATTTATTTATTTGACAGAGAAAGAGGAGAGAGAATGGGCACGCCAGAGCCTCCAGCCACTGCAAACGAACTCCAGACGCGTGAACCCCCCTGTGCATCTGGCTAATGTGGGTCCTGGGGAATTGAGCCTGGGTCCTTTGGCTTTGCAGGCAAACGTCTTAACCGCTAGGCCATCCTCCAGCCCTTTTTTTGTTTGTTTTTTGTTTCTTTGAGGTAGGGTCTCGCTCTAGCACAGGCTGACCTGGAATTCACTGTGTAGTCTCAGGGTGGCCTTGAACTCACAGCAATCCTCCTACCTCTGCCTCCCGAGTGCTGGGATTAAAGGCGTGCGCCACCACGCCCAGCCTTTGTTATTTTCTTGATTTTTCAAGGTAGGGTCTTGCTCTAGTCCTGGCAGACCTGGAGTTCATTTTGTAGTCTCAGGCTGGCCTCAAACTCACAGAGATCCTCTTACTTCAGCTTCCCAAGTGCTGGAATTAAAGGTATACACAATCATGCCCTGCTTTCTTGCTTGCTTGCTTTCTTTCTTTCTTTCTTTCTTTCTTTTTTGAGGTAGAGTCCAACGGTAGCCTAGGCTGACATGGATCTTCTCTGTGGTCCCAGGCTGGCCTTGACTCACAACATCCTCCTGCCTCTGCCTCTGCCTCTGCCTCTGCCTCCTGAGTGCTGAGATTAAAAGCGTGCGCCATTATGCCCAGCATATACAAACATTTATGTGTACTTTGTTTTTACCCAAAAAAAGTTCAGAAACAGAGCCCGGCATGGTGGCACATGCCTTTAATCCTAGCATTTGGGAGGCAGAGGTAGGAGGATCACTGTGAGTTTGAGGCCACCCTGAGACTACAGAGTGAATTCCAAGTCAATGTGGGCTAGAGTGAGACCCTACCTCAAAACAAAAAAAAAGACTCATACTCCTCATTCGTTATCCGCTTCTTGTAGCCAGCTTCCTTGTTCTTGCTTTATCTTTTTCTGCTTTCATTTTTTCTGCTCAGAACATTTTAAAGTAAATCTCAAGTATCTTATTCTTTGAGAAATATTCAGTATGTACTTCCAGCAGATGGGATTTTTAAGTTACGGAGTACCACAATCGTGTCCTACAAAATTAACAGTTCTGCCAATCGGAAATAAAATAAAACAAATCAAGTGAAGTAGCTTTGGTTTGAAGCACTTTAAAATGGAGTAGGAAGGCCATTGTTAATCAGATCTCAGACTTTTCCTCAGCTGGACCTTTGAACTATGCTGGACACGTCCACCCAGATGGGAGTTGGCCTTTGAAACATTGCTAGTCTCTGCTGACCTTACTACCCAGGCTGAGACTGTACCCAGTCAGTTTCTTATGAGACATAATTCCTCACTAGTAAATGATGACATTTCTAATCTCCTGGCACTTTAAAGTCACCATTTTATAAGACGTTGGAACAGCTTTTGCTTTGTGGGCATGTATTTATGTGTGTAGTGCATGCACGTGCATGTGCCCATGCAGCACTGCATACGCTCGCCTGCAGTGGCCAGAGCAGAATGTCAGGTGTCCTGGTCCATCACTTTATGTCTGTTCTTTTTTTTTTTTTTTTTTTTGAGGCAGAGTCTCATTCTAGTCCAGGCTGACCCAGAACTCCCTCTGTAGCCCCAAGCTGAGCTTGAACTCATGATGTTTCTACTACCTCAGTCTCCTGAGTGCTGGGAGCCCAGCTTAATGTTAGATGTTTTGAGAGTAGACTTGAATTTTTGTAGTGGTCAAAAGTTTCTTGGGCTGAGAGTAGTAGCTGACACCATTAATCCCAGCACTGGGGAGACACAGGTAGGAGGATTGCTATGAATTCAAGGCCAGCCTGAGACTACATAGTGAATTCCAGGTCAGCCTAGGTTAGAGTGAGCCCCTACCTTGGAAGAAAAAAGTGACTTGGAATTGGACTGAGTATATAGCTCAGTGATAAAGCGCTAGCCTAACATGCACAAAGATTTGGGCTTGATTCCCGATGCTGCCAAAAAAAAATTGCACTAGGGATCAAATTTGATCCAGTGAGATCAAAATGTGAGATCATAAAATAATCAGAATGCCTCTCTCTGTAGGTCTTAAACTGGTTCTTAGTAGTAATTTCTCAGAGAGGAAAAAAATCTAGGCCTGGGTCATTGTTACAGTTTGACTTTTTTTTTTTTTTTTTAAACAACGTATTTATTCACTAGAGAAAGAGAGACTAGTATGGGTGTTCCAGGGCCTCCTGCCACTGCAGAAAAACTGCAGACACATGTACCACTTTGTGCATCTGATTTTATGTGGGTCCTGGGGAGCTGAACTCAGGCTTTACAAACAAGCGCCTTTACCCACTGAGCCATCATTCCAGCCCCAGTCTTAACTCTTCCTGTTCTTTTTTTCTAATTTAGTTTTATTTATTTATTTGAGAGAGAGAAAGAAAGGAAGAGGGAGAGAGAATGGGTGTGGCAGTGCCACCAGCTCCTGCAAACAAACTCCAGATGCATGTGCCACCTTGTGCAGCTGGCTTATGTGGGTCCTGGAGAATCAAACCTGGGTCCTTTGGCTTTGCAGGCAAGTGTCTTAACCACTGAGCCATCTCACCAGCCCTTATGTCTCTTCTTATCTGAGCTTAAGCTTGGTGGTTTTTTTTTTTTTTCATGAGCAATTCTCAGGTCTATGCTCAGATATGGTACTGGGGTACAGAATGTGACTGTGCCCAGCTGTTTATATGGGTCCCGGGGATCGAACTTGAGTGGTCTCTTAGGCCTCTTCAGGCTCTCATATTTGCATAGGAAATGCTCTTAACTGCTGAGCCATCTTTGCAGTTTGGGTTTCAATTTTTTTTTTGTTTGTTTATTTTCAAGGGAGGGTCTCAGTCTAGCACAGGTTGACCCGGAACACACTCTGTAGTCCCAGGCTGGTCTCTGAAGTTTTAAAACTGTATTTTTGCTGGGCATGGTGGCACATGCCTTTGTTCCCAGCACTTGAGAGGCAGAGGTAGGAAGATCACTATGAGTTAGAGGCCAGCCTGAGATTACAGAATGAGTTCTAGACCAATATGGGTTAGCGTGAGACACTACCTCAAAACAAACAACAAAAAAATTATTTTCTTGGAATATATATATTATGTATGTATGTATGTATGTATGTATTTAGTTTTGGGGTTTCGAGGTAGGGTCTCACTCTAGCTCAGGCTGACCTGTAGTCTCAGGATGGCCTCGAACTCATGGTGATCCTCCTTCCTCTGCCTCCTGAGTACTGGGATTAAAGGCGTGCGCCACCACACTCGGCTCTCTATTTTTTTAAATTTCTTTCTTTTATTTTATTTATGTGAAGCGGGAGGGAAGAGGCAGATAGAGAGAATGGGCACGTCAGAGCCTCTAGCTACTGCAGTGAACAAACTCTAGATGCATGGGACACCTTGTGCATCTGGCTTTATGTGGATACTGGGGAATTGAACCAGGGTGCTTAGGCTTTGCAGGTAAATGCCTTAACAGCTGAGCCATCTTTCTAGCCTTTGGATTATAATCTTCTTTTTTTAAGTAAAAAAAAAAAAAGCATTTATTTTATTTTTTTAGTGAGAGAAAATTGGTGCTCCAGGGTCTCAGCTACAACAATCAGACTTCAGACGCTTGCACCACCTAGTGGGTATGTGTTACCTTGCGCTTGCTTCACCCTGTGCGTCTGGTTTATGTGGGATCTGGAGAGTAGAACATGGGTCAGCACCTTAACTGCTAAGGCATCTCTCCAGCCATGGATTATAATCTTAATTAGCTCAAATAAATGTAGTTTTCTTTGTGGTCATCTAGGTTGATACCATTTTTAGTTGGCAGTTCCTTAAGTATCCAGAGTGCTGAGATTATAAGCTTGTGCCACCATGTCCATCTAATCTAGTTCTTCATTTTGAAAGAAAATTTTTTCAGCATGGAAACACTGGGACTGCTGATGTGAGTAGTTCAGTGTAGAGTACTTAGTGCTTGCCTACCATGTGCAAGGCAAACAAACGCATGGAGGTTCTTACACTGGAATGACTTAGAACAGCAGGCTCTCTCCTTAGATGAAGAGAGCAAGTGTGTATGGGAGAGGAGGAATCCTCTGGTCACAAGGTCTTGGAGCTGAGGCCAACAAGGCACTGGTACTGTCAGCAGCCAGCTGCCCTTCTGGGACATCACGTAAAATGATGTAACTGAGTGAAAAAGTGGCGGAGAGCCGGCCTTTCTCCCTGCTCAAGTCACTAAGCTGCTGTTGCAATGAGAGATGCTCGTGGGCTCCCTGGCTCTTAATTCTTCTCTGTGGAAGGTTTCTTGGCCTGAGAAAACTGCAGCTTTTTGGAACTTATCTCATACTTTGGAAGCTGAAATTCAGGTGGTCTTCTGGTATTCTGGTGGTAAGTCCTAAATTTTCGGAGGGGCCACCTGTTTTGGAGACAGTAGGCAAAGTGACCTAGAATGGCACATTTAAGAGCTAGAAGGGGCACCTGGGAGACCATGTAGTTCAGAACTTCATTTTACATGTGAGAAACATATGTCCAGAAGAAGTATGGTTCCCAGCAAGCCTGAAGCTAGCCTTAGCCCAGCATGTAAACTTCCATTTCCTTTGACTGTGGTAGGCAGGCAACATTTTCTACTTTGAATTTCTGAGATGAAGAGGGCAGCTGGATACAGCTCCTGACAGATTCATTATTATTTTATTTTAATTTATTTGAGAGAGAAAGAGGGCCTCTAGCCACTGCAAACAAACTCTAGATGGATGTGCCAACTTGTGCATCTTGCTTACACGGGTCCTGGGGAATTGAACTGAAGTCCTTAGGCTTAGCAGGCAAGCACCTTAACTGCTATGCCATCTCTCCAGCCCCCAGATTTTTTTTCCCCCTAGGTAGGGTCTCACTCTAGCTCAGACTGACCTGGAATTCACTATGTAGTCTCAGGGTGTCCTTGAACTCAGAGCTCTCCTCCTACCTCTGCCTCCCAAGTGCTGGGATTAAAGGTATGCACTACCATGTCCAGCTCCCCAGATTTTTTTAAATTATTTTTTAAAGATTTTTAAAATATTAATTATTTATTTATTTAATTTACTTATTTGAGAGAGAGAGAGAAAAGAGAAAGAGGCAGTTAGAGAATGGGTGCGCCAGGGCCTCCAGCCACTGTAAACGAACTCCAGACACATGTGCTTACTACCTTGTACATCTAACTTACCTGAGTCCTGGGAAATCGAACCGAGGTCCCTTACCTTTGCAGGCAAATGCCTTAACCACCAAGTCATCTCTCTAGTACCTGACAGATTCTTTTTTTTTTTCCTTTTTTTAAATTTATTTTTTATTAACAACTTCCATGATTGTAAACAATATCCCATGGTAATGCCCTCCCTCCTCCCACTTTCCCCTTTGAAACTCCATTCTTCATCATATCCCCTCCCCCTCTCAATCAGTCTCTCTTTTATTTTGATGTCATGATCTTTTCTTCCTATTATGATGGTCTTGTGTAGGTAGTGTCAGGCACTGTGAGGCCTGACAGATTCTTAATGTGCACTCAAAATTCCTGGGTATCCCTTTGGATGGGTCTCAGTCTCCTTGCCCAGGTTCTTTGATGTAGAAGTTGTAGTCAGCAGTAGTCTCTTTCCAATGGTATTTGATAGCCAGCTTTATCTGTGCTGTGTGGTAGTTTGAATACAAATGGTGTATACTGAGTCCTGGTCTCAAACATGTACTAGTTGTACTAGTCACTAACCAGATAACTCAGGCTGCAGTTTTCTGAAGAGATCAGAGCAGATTGAGATCACCCCAAGCACAGCATGAGTGTGCCAGATGACAGTAGTGGGAGGATAGACTTTTCTTCATTGTGTTCTTATCTGTCTTTCACTTACAGTAAGTCATACTGGTTTTCTGTTTATAGAAGTAACATAGACTTCTTTTTTAAATGTTTTGAGGCTGAAATATTGACACAAAAGAAATGCTGGTTGTGGTGGCACACACCTTTAATCCCAGCACTGGGGAGGTAGTGGTGGGAGGTTCACTGTGAGTTCGAGGCCACCCTGAGACTATATAGTGAATTTCAGTTCAGCCTGGGCCAGAGTGAGACCCTCGAAAAACAAAACAAACAACAACAACAATAAAAAAAAAAGGTAAGTGGTATTCCGCCATGGCAGAAAGAGAAATGCAAAAGATTACAGCATTGAAGATCTTTACCATCTGGGTGTTCCAGCTTCCTAAGCTTCCACAGTTACTGGAAAAATGTCTGTAGATTCTGCATAGACCAGCCACAACCTTGAGTAGATTTGTTGTAGTCAACATAGAAGTTCTCCAAAGTTAGAAGACCACCGGAGAGTTCATGGTGTGTTTTCTTAAATAATTATTTGCATACGTGTATGACTGTATGTAAGCGCATGCTAGGGTCTGAACGTTTAGTGGAGCATATACATATCCTCAGGATTGGGTGTCACAGGAGATGATGCAGACAAGTGAGACATCTATTGAGAACCTTCTGGAGGCTGCTCTGATTTTGTAGTTTGTGCTTGGTGAGGTATATTCTGGTCCACGTTCATGTGTAGCTAACTCATGAGAAGCACGATGCCGTCCCACACAGTTGTCCCTGCCGCCCTCTGGGAAGTCTGCTGGGGCGGGGGTTGGGGGGGTCGCCAGCATAATCTTCTGAGGCTGAGAGAAGATGAGGGTGTTGTCCTGGAAGCTGGTGGAGGTGGGCTGCAGAAACGGGCAGTTGACGTTTTGTGTTGTTTCCTTTTGTTTTTCAGAATTTCCTGGGAAGAAGCATCACTGGAAGCTTTGCTGACAGCCAAGGATGGCAAGCAAGGGCCCCTCAGCCCTCCGCGTCTCCTGAAAATTCCAGTGCAGGGGGCCCCAGTGGTAGCAGCAATGGCTCTGGCGAGAATGGAGGGCAGGACAGCACCTTCGAGTGCAACATATGTCTCGACACAGCCAAGGACGCCGTCATCAGCCTGTGTGGCCACCTCTTCTGGTTAGTTCCCCAGATTGCCAAGTTTGAAAAACCCGTGGCCCTGGGAAGCTTTGGAGCAGAAGGCTTCTCAACCCACTTTGGGTCCTGGCGTGCTCAGGCTCAGGGGTAGGAGACTTCAGTTACCATCCCAGTTCTGCCGCATCCTTGGGCACATCTGTTTCCACCCCATCTGCTCTCTGTCTTCCCAGTAATAACACCATCAAGTGAACGTGTACTGCCACTGGCCGTGCTGGGTCTACAGGCAGCATAGCATGGTGGTTATGAAAAAGAACTGTGGAGCCAGATTCTGTCCTCTGTCTTGACTGCTACTTCTAGACAGCCTTGGGCAGGTGTTTACATGCATTCTGCCTCCTTTTGCAGGCTTGTCTGGATTAAATGACACAAAAATAGTAAGTCTTAGAAGAGCACATAGTACAGAACAAACACTCTATGTTAGCAGTGACTATACTGTTAGGTATGTGTATGTGAAATGAGGCAACGGGTCAGTGTACTACTGATCTCGATGGTTACAGAGATGGATGTTAAGTTGTCTCTGTTGAGATTTTGAGCTGAACCTTGAAGGGTAGAGGGAAACCTTGAAAGTAGAGGGTAGAAAATTGACAGATAAGGTGAATGGTTTGTATCACTCCAAGGCAGATGATTTCTAGGGACAGGCATGTGCATTCTTGGGCTCATTGGAGTCCCGGTGGCTACAGCATACCTCTCAACAGCATTCTGGATAGAGGACTGAGCATATTAGGAAACAAGAACGGCTATGTAGGGTTGGGCCAGATGATAAAACCCAGAATATAGAGCTAATAAATAGTTTTGAGCAGGAAGATGTTGTGAAAGTTTATTTAAGTAATATTTAGGGGAAGTTTTAAGTTCCCAACAGTATAAAAAAGATAAGCTCATTGGTGAATTAGCAGAATAGGGCAGAGATTTTTGTTCTTGAGACTTTTGTCGTAATGGTTGTTTTATATGGAAAATGTTGTGATCAGGAGGTGCTTCAGGGCATCACAGATCTGGTCTTGGAATGAGTGACCATGCGCTGCAGGCAGGTACCACTGGAAAGAACTGAGTCTCAGGTGAGGCAGATGCTTCCAGACTGGCTGACATGTGCAGGCAGACCTGCTAGCTTCTCTGTAATTCAGTTTGCTCTTCTGTAAAGTAGAAATAATTATAGCCCTGATAGATGAATGTGACCATCCAGTGCCATTAGCATTTATTTGTATGTTTTTTAAAATATATTTTATTTAGCTGGGTGTGGTGGCACACACCTTTAATCCCAGCACTCAGGAGGCAGAGGTAGGAGGATTGCCATGAGTTTGGGGCCACCCTGAGACTACATAGTGAATTCCAGGTCAGCCTGGGCTAGAGCGAGACCCTACCTTGAAAAAACAAAAATAAAAAAATAAAAAATATATATATGTTTAATTTGAGAGAGAGAGAATGGGTGTGCCAGGGCCTCCAGCCACTGCAAACAAACTCCAGGTGCATGTACCCCCTTGGGCATCTAGCTTATGTGGGTCCTGGAAAATTGAACTGGGATCTTTTGGCTTTTCAGGCAAGCACCTTAACCGCTAAGCCATCTCTCCAGCCCCTGTTTTTTAGGTTTTTTTTTAAATTTTTTTAATTTTTTTTTATTTATTTGAGAGAGGGAAAGAGGATGAGAGAGAGAGAATGGGTGCACCAGGGTTTCTAGCCACTGCAAATGAACTCCAGTTGCATGCACCACCTTATACATCTGGCTTACGTGGGTTCTGGGGAATCAAACCAAAGTCCTTTGGCTTTGGAGGCAAGTGCCCTAACCACTAAGCCAACTCTCCAGCCCCCCTATCTTGTTTTTTTGAGACAGGGAGTCACTGTAGTGAAACTTACTACATAGACCAGCTGACCTTGAACTTCTGCCTTTGCTTCCCATGTTCCATCATTATTATAATTCTGAACTTTTACCTTGCTGGTCATTCACCCACCTTCGCTTCTCCTCCACAGCCTTTGGGAGAAGCTGCCAACAGAGATCTGCTTTGATTTGGGGTCCCTTCTGCAGAGGTTAGAGTGCATCACCAGGTTAATGTTAGAGTCAGATATGAGGCATCTGTCCAGGAAGATTGTGTTTGGTTTGTGAAATGAATCTAGCTCAGAAATTGAGAAAAGCTCTGTCTGTTTTGTTTTTTGCTTTTGGTATTCCGAGGTAGGGTCTTCACTCTGGCCCAGGCTGACCTGGAATTCACTATGTAGTCTCAGGCTGGCCTTGAACTCATGGTGATCCTGCTACCTCTGCCTGAGTGCTAGGTATTAAAGGTGTGCACCACCACACCAGCCTAGAAAAATATGAAATTGAATTCTTCCTCCAGTAGTGTAGGTATTGTCTCCCCCGCCGCCGCCCTCCTCCACCCCCCCCCCCCCGCCCCTGAGGTAGGGTCTTGCTCTAGCCCAGGCTGTCCTGGAATTCACTATGTAGTCTCAGGGTAGCCTTGAATTCAAGGCCATCCTCCTACCTTTGTCTCCCTAGTGCTGGGATTAAAGGTGTGCGCCACCACACCCAGCTGGTAATGTCATTTTTGTACGTAGTACTGGATATTGAAAGGGCAGTGAAGAGTTTTTAGTGCTGGAGCAAGTTGTTACATGTTTTTGAGCATTCATTTCCTACTTTGAAAAGTGAGGTGTTGGAGCTGGATTTGGTGGTTCACAACTAACCTCAGGACCCTTAAGTTGGAGACCAGAGGATGAGTTCTAGGCCACTGTGGCCTACATAGTGAAACCCTATGTCAAACAAAATAAATAAATAAAACCAACAAACAAAAGCCATTGGACCGTAGCTATATAAGCTGAAGGTAGCCTTTTCTAGCAGTTAGCCTCCGTTCCTTTCTTAAAGATGTCCTGAACTTTTAAGCTACTTTCTGTGAGAAGAGCTTTCTCTTAGACTAAGGACAACCTGAATTATTTTTATTATTTATGTATTGATTTGAGCGAAAGAGAGAGAAACAGAGAGAATGGGTGCATCAGGGCCTCCAACCACTGCAAATGAACTCTAGATGCATGTGCCACCTTGTGCATTTGGCTTACATGGGTTCTGGGGAGTCAAACCTGGGTCCTTTGACTTTGCGGGCAAGTGCCTTAAGTGCTAAGCCATCCCTCTAGCCCCTGAATTTTTTTTTTATATGTAGAGCCTTATTTTCTTTTGTTTTTGTTTATTTTTATTTATTTGAGAGCAACAGGCAGACAAAGAGGCAGAGAGAAGAGAGAATGGGTGCATCAGGGCCTCTAGCCACTGCATACGAACTCCAGATGCCTGCACCACCTTGTGCATCTGTCTTATGTGGGTACTGGAGAATCAAGCCTTGAACCAGGGTCCTTAGGCTTCACAGGCAAGCGCTTAACCACTAAGCCATCTCTCCAGCTCTGAATTTTTTTAAAAATATTTTATTATTTGTTTATTAGAGAGAAAGTGAATTTTTTTATTATTATTAAAAACAAATTCTTGCCAGGCGTGGTGGTGCACGCCTTTAATCCCAGCACTTGGGAGGCAGAGAGGTAGGAGAATCACCGTGAGTTCGAAGCTACCCTGAGACTGCATAGTAAATTCTAGGTCAGCCTGAACTAGAGTGAAACCCTACCTCGAAAAATCAAAAAAAAAAAAAATTTATTTTATTTAATTAATTAATTAATTTTTTTGCTAAATGTGGTGGCATATGCCTTTAATCCCAGCACTCAGGAGGGAGAGGTGAGAGGATCACTGTGAGTTTGAGGCCAGCCTGAGACTGTGTAGTGAATTCTAGGTCAGCCTGGACTAGAGTGAGACTGTACCTTGAAACCCCCCACTTCAAATTTGTGTGTGTGTGTGTGTGTGTGTGTGTGTGTGTGTGTGTGTGTATGGACATGCCAGGGCCTCTCGCCACTGCAAAGGAATATCAGACACTTGTACCATTTTTTGCATCTAGCTTACATGGGTGGCTTCGGAATTGAACCTGGGACATCAGGCTTCACAAGGAAATACCTTTAACTGCTGAGCTATCTTGCAATCCTGAAGATTTTGTTAAACAATCTGGACCATCTGGGAATCCATATGTCAGTTGTGAGCCTGAGGAGGCTGTGAACCCACTGACATTGGATATAAAATTGGGGGGGTTGTCTGTGCACACACATGTGCACATGGTGCATGGTGGTGCTCCCATGACTTTTCAGGGAGAAGGTCCTTACATTTTACTGGATTCCTTCAGAGCCTGTAACCTCTCAAGGGCTAATTTATAGATAAGCTGTGAATGCATGCTCTGTCTGGACTCTGGGGCTTTGTACTTAGAGTGAGATGCCAGAGGTAGAGATTGAGATCTTATCTCCACTGACTTGTTTCTCCTGTGATTTTAGTCCAGTCTTTGTTCTTGTTGTGTGAGGTAGGATGTCATATAGCCCAGGCTGGCCTCAGACTCATTGTATAGCTGAAGATGACCTTGGAATTCTGATCCTCTCTCCTGCATCTTTCTCCAAGTGCTGGTATGTGCCACCGCAGCCAGCTTAGCCCAGCCTTTTCTAATCTGTGATGCCAGTAATCCCTGCGGACCCTCCATGTGGCTGTAGTGCCCAGTTATCCAGTTCAGATGCTCGTTTCCTCCTCATCAAGTGTCTCTGCTAATGAAAGTTTTTTTTTCTCCCTTTTCCCCTCTCTCCTCCTTGATGATTGGTTGCCCTGGGGACTCTGGCAGTTGGCCGTGTTTACATCAGGTAAGATGCATTTCATTTTACTCTGTCTTTCGTCAGCTCCAGTTACACAAGATAGCCCTAGTCTCTGGAGAATGCTGACAGAAGCTGCAATCTCCCCCTCCTCCTGGGCTTATTTTCTTGCTTAACCCTCAACCCTATGTACATACCTGCCCACTGAGGGCCACTTGCTGTAATAAGTCATTTGATACCCAAGATGGCCCTACCTCTATTAACAATGGCCATTATGGCCCTGGCTCTGCCCACTACCTTGCTGGGTTTTGGTTCCTCATTTGTAAATTGGATTGAATTTGGTTATATTAGGTCTTTTTGTTGTTTGTTTGTTTTGTGGTACTGGAGGTGAAACCCAGAACCTCATGCCTGCTAGGCAGTCACTCTACCAGTGAGCCACATGCCCAGCACTTTTTTTTTTTTTTAAGACAGGGTCTTAGGTAGTCCAGGTTGCCCTCTAGCTTGCTGTGTAGTCCAGGATGATCTTGAACTTCTGACCCTCTTGCCTCTATTTCCTAAGTACTGAGATTACAGGCCTGTACCACCATGTCAATTATGTGGTACAGGGGTCATGGAACCTAAGGCTTCACACATGTTAGGTGAGTCCTGTTCCAGCTGAGCTTCTTCCCCAGTTGTTAGGTCTATTTTTATTTTATTATTTAAAAATTATTTATTTATTTATTTGAGAGAGCATGAGAGAGAACACAGGTGCTCCAAGGCCTTCTGCCGCTGCAAACCAACTCCAGATGCATGTGCCACTCTGTGCCTCTGGTTTTATGTGGATACTGTGCAATTGAACCCTGGCAATCAGTCTTTGCAAACAAGCACCTTTAACAGCATCTCTCCAACCCAGGTCCTTTTTTTATTTCTGAGATTATGCATTTATAAAAAGTACTTTTACGCCAGGTGTGGTAGCACAGGCCTTCAATCCCAGCAGAAGCCACCCTGAGTGAACTCCAGGTCCGCCTGAGCTAGATGGAGACCCTACTTCAACCCCCCCCCCAAAAAAAAAGTACTTTTGAGGGCTGGAGAGATGGGTTAGTGGTTAAGGCACTTGTTTGTGAAGCCTAAGGACCCATGTTTGACTCTCCCGATCCCATGTAGCCAGACGCACACAGGTGACATAAGTGGGCAAAGTCGCACATGTGCACAAGATGGCACATGCATCTGGAGTTCAACTGCGCAGTGACTGGAGGCCCTGATACGCCAGTTCTCTCTCTCATAAAAATTTAAGAATAAATAAATGAATAAATTAAAATAAAGCCAGGTGTGGTGACGCACACCTTTAATCTCAGCACTCATAAAGCAGAGGTAGGAGGAGTGCAGTGAGTTCAAGACCAGCCTGGGACTACATAGTGAATTCCAGGTCAGCTTGGGCTGGAATGAGACCGTACCTCAAAAATAAATAAATATAAAAAATTAAAAAATAAATAAAAAGTACTTTTGAGCCAGATGTGGTAGTGTACTCTTTTAATAAGCACATGGGAGGCAAAAGTAGGAGGATCTCTGTGAGTTCAGGCCAGTCTGGGAATACTGAGTAAGCTCCAAGTTAGCCGGGGCTAGAGTGAGAGCCTACCTCAAAATTAAAAAAAAATAACCAGTGCTTTTTCTCAGTCATCCTCCTCTCTGAAAGGTCTGGAAAATGTTGACAGGTCGACATTTTTGGCATCAGTGGAAAGCTCTTGCAAGGAAGGGAAGTCTGTTTTCCTAGCTTTAGCTTATTATGAAAACCGATCAGAACTCATTATGACTCAGACACCTGCTTAGTGATCCAGAACTGGGTCTGGCATTGGAAACTAAGTGTGAGTAATTACTGTTGCATGATGGGTCACAGTAAAGCACCACAGTCGTAAGTGGCTTAGAGAATGAGAGGATAGGACCAGTTCCAGATTGCTAGCCCCTCAGAGTCTGGGCGGGAAAAGAAGGGTGAGCATCTGACCCCAGCAGACTGCTATAACATGTTGGTACCAGCTTCAGATCTCGCAAGTTTGGCCCCATCATAAGTAGAAAAATAGGATATAAAGTCATCAAATGCTGCCGTCTCTGTGTCCCTGGAGCCTTCTGTCCATGTTATAAGCCTTCTATCTTTGGGTCTAAAGATACAATTTATGTTCTAAAATAAATAATGAGGGGCTGGGGTGTAGATCAGTGATACAGTATATATTTGGCAAATCCCTAGCACGAAAAAATGCTGGGCATAGTGGGTGCACGCCTTAAATCCCAGCCCTTGGGAGGCTGATGTACGTACGAGGATCAATGAGACTTCCAGGGTCAGGTTGAGCTAGAATGCGACCCTACCTTGAAAAAACAATAACAAAAAAAGTTGAGAAAGTATATATAATAAATTATCTAATGTCCATAAAGACAATATAGGATGGGTGTGGTGGCAAACTATTGTATTCCCAGCACCAAGGAGATGGAGGAAGGAGGACCAGAAATTCAAGGTTCTCCTCAGCTGTATAGCAAGTGTGAGGCCAGCCTGGGCTACATGAGACCCTGTTTCAAAAAAAAAAAAAAGACATTGTAGGCATATTTTTAGCATCTTTTGTTATTTTTAAGAACATTTAAGCTGGGCATGGTGGCGCACGCTTTTTATCCCAACACTTGGAAGGCAGAGGTAGGAGGATCGCTGTGAGTTGAAGACCACCAAGACTGCGTAGTGAATTCCAGGTCAGCCTGGCTTAAAGTGAGACTCTACCTCAAAACACCAAAAAGAAAGGAAGGAAGGGAGGGAGGGAGGGAGGGAGGGAGGGAGGGAGGATACAGTTGATACTTTGAGAATGGTAAAGATTTATTTTATTATTATCTTTTTTTTTTCTTTTTTTTGAGGTAGGGTCTTGCTCTAGCCCAGGCTGTCCTGGAATTCACTATGTCACTGTGTAGTCTCATGGTGGCCTTGAACTCACAGTGATCCTCCCACCTCTGCCTCCCGAGTGCTGGAATTAAAGGTCTGTGACCCATACTTGGCTTTAAAGTTCATTATATCCACAATCAGTAGCCTGACATGGGTCTTCCTTGAAAGCCTCAGGCTTGCAGCTCCTACCTTCTGTTTTATTCATAGCCCCTAGAGAGAAACACAAGAAGAAGCCTGTTTAATTATGTGGTATTTAAGAGCAATTTTGATTTCACCAGTAGTAAATATTTATTGAGTGCTAGGAGCAGGAATCAGACACAGGTTCCTCAAGATGTTTCCTCCACAACCTGCTCATTCCCTGCTGCATCTGACTGAGGATTCTGGAGTGGCCTTGGGTCATTTAATTGTTTTTCTCTCTTACTTGCAGTGGTTAGAGACCAGACCTAACAGGCAGGTGTGTCCAGTTTGCAAAGCTGGCATCAGCCGAGACAAAGTCATCCCACTCTATGGCAGGGGCAGCACCGGTCAGCAGGACCCCAGGTAAAGAGTTAGGGCTTATCTCAACCCCTTTCCCCTGTGGATATAAATTCCCTCCATTCAGTACTCCCTAACCCCACACTTAGATTGGTGCTTGTTGACTGCTTAGTTTTTGAAGCAATCTGGTTGACATGAGAATAACTTGTACAGGTGGGGGGGGGGGGTGGCGAGGAGGGAAGCTAAGGTGCCGCTTGCTGGCCTATGGTCAATGCCTGCTGAGTGTCCTCTACCAGCCAGCAAGCTATTTGCTGTATCTGGAGACCCTGCAGTGTGCAAGGCATCACAACTGCAGGTGTGCAAAGTGCTGTAAAAGAGCACTTTCTACAGCCTAGGAAGTAGACTTTTTATATTGAGAGTGAGGTCGCTGCCCTAGTGATGTGTGAAGTACATATAGGGAAGCAAGGAATAGGGAGTCCTTGTGGTTTGGAATTTCAAAAATGAAGATATGGTGGACCCAGCATTCTGTACATGCAAGTACTGAGAGCCCTTAATAGTCTGGCACCCCAAACCTTTCCAGAAGCATCTCTTAACCTTCTCGACCATCCCAGTATACCCTGTACCACACTGGACTCTCTCAACAGGCTTGCCCTTCCAGCCTGTCAGACTTGTGTTTGCTCTCTGCTCTGCTCCTGCTCTCCTTGGTCCTACTTCTACCCATCTTTTCTGAAAATATTTTTTAAATTTTTATTTATTTTGACTTTGAGAGAGAATGGGCACACCAGGGCTTCCAGCTGCTGCAAATGAACCCCAGACACATGCATTGCCTTGTGCATCTGCCTTATGTAGGTCCTGGGGAATTGAACCTGGGTCCTTTGGCTTTGCTGGCAAGCTCCTTAACCACTAAACCAACTCTCCAGCCCCTACCCATCTTTTATAAGCAGTCTTAAAGTCACCTCCTCCATGGGGTAGTCTTCCCCCCATGAGTTGACTTTGTTCTGTCAAATTCTTTTTTTAAAAAAAATATTTTATTGGGCTGGTGAGATGGCTTAGCAGTTAAGGTGCTTGCCTGTGAAGCTTAAGGACCCATGTTTGACTCCCAGAACCCATGTAAGCCATGTGCACAAGGTGGCACACATGTCATGAATTCATGTGCAGTGGCATGCCCATTCTCTCTCTTTCATTCTCTCTGTCATAAATTTAAAAATATTGTATTTATTTATTTATTGGAGAGAGAGAGAATGGGCACGCCATGGCCTCCAGCTACTACATCTAAACTCCAGACACATATACCACCTTGTGCATCTGGCTTACATGGGTACAGAGGAATTGAACCTTTTAGGCTTCACAGGCAAGTGCTTTAACCACTAAGCCATCCTTCCCATCCTCTGTCAAAGTCATAATCCTTACCACCCTGTTTTGTGATTGGTTGCACCCCTCCTGAAACTTGTGTTACCTCAAGAAGTAGGATGTCACCAGGCTTCATATTGGTAGCATCCTACCTAGTACCCAGCATGTAACAAGCTCTCAATCGAGCATTTTTGAGAAGAGTGATAAGAGAGAGAGATTTGGAGGCTGAAAGAATAGCTTGGGCCACTGGCTCAGGAGTAATGGAGACAAAGCTAAAGTCAATAGGTGCAGATCAGAGAGACCTTGAATGTCAGCCCTCTGTGCTGACAGTTCATCCAGTTTCCGTCTGACTGTGGGATTTCTGGCAGCTCTGAGCTCATATACAGGTCAGGGAAAAGGAACTGGCTATTTTTCATAACCAACTTGGCTCAAGATCCCTGTTGCATCAACTAGGCTATAGTGAATTTGATAAGTAGCCCTGAATCTTTTGGCCAGCCCTCACAAGGAGTCACTCAAGACATTATGTGATGGACTTACTTTGCACCATTTCTTTTCAGAGAGAAGACCCCTCCTCGTCCTCAAGGCCAGAGGCCAGAGCCGGAAAATAGAGGGGTGAGGAACATTCTAGTAGAAGCTTTTAGAAATGAGCCTTTGTCTTTTAAGTTTGCCTGTTGACCTTATCACTTTTCTCCCTGCTTATAAAAGTAAAGGAAAATGTGTAAAGTGCAGAAAGGAAAAGGGCTGAGGGGGAAATCTCTTATAACCACACCTCCCAGAGATAACGGCACTGTCACCATTTTGGCCTATTCTTTTTCTTTCCTTTTTATTTTCTTTTTTATCTTTGAGAGAGAAGCAGAGAAAGAGAGAGAAAATGGGCATGCCAGGGCCTTTCAGCTGCTGTGAATCATCTCCAGACACATTGCCCCCTTGTGTGCATGTGCAACATTGTACTTTTACGTCTGGCTTACGTGGGACTTGGAGATTCAAACATGAATTCTTAGGCTTTGCAGGCAAGTGCCTTAACTGCTAAGCCATCTCTCTCCATTCCTCTTTCTTTTTCACTTTCTGTGTACACATAAATTTTGTTGATTTATGTATGTGTTTATTTTTATTTTACTTTATTTTTGTCTTGTTTTTCAAGGTAGGCTCTCACTGTAGTCTAAGCTGACTTGGAATTTACTATGTAGTCTCAGGGTGGCCTCATACTAACAGCAATCTTCCTACCTCTGCCTCCCAAATCCTGGGACTAAAGGCATGCGCCACCATGCCCAGCTTATTTATTTATTTTTTACAATATGGGACTCCTGCTTTGTAATTTAAAATGTCATCTTTTCTACAGCTACTAAGTGCCTTGTATGCATGTGTTGATCATCATTACAGGCAGTAGTGATTTATCGATGAACATAGTGAAAGCTCCTTGCCCTAATGGAGTCTACACACCCAAACAGGAGACTTTCAGCACTGTGGCTTAAGATTTCTTCTCTTCTCTCTTTATTTATTTATTTATTTTGTTTGTTTGTTTGTTTGTTTGTTTTTCAAGGTAGGGTCTCACTCTAGCCCAGGCTGACCTGGAATTCACACTCTGTATTCTCAGGGTGGCCTTGAACTCACAACAGTCCTCCTACTTCTGCCTCCAGAATGCTGGGATTAAAGGTGTGTGCCACCATGCACAGCTATATATATATAATTTATTTGAGAGAAAGACGGGGTGAGAGAGAAAGAAAGAAAGAATGGGCACACCAGGGCCTCCAGCCACTGCAAACGAACTCCAGACACATGTGCCACCTTGTGCATCTGGCTTACATGGATCCTGGGGAATCGAACCGGGGTCCTTTGGCTTTGTAGGCAAATGCCTTCACTGCTAAACCATCTCTGCAGCCCCCCTTCCTTTTTTTTTTTTCAGACAGTTTCTCATGTGCCAGGCTGGTCTTGAAGTCTGTGGATCAAGGATGGCCTTGAATTTCTGATGCTCCTGAGGGCTGAGGTTTACCTCCACTAGCACTAGTTCACAGTGCTCTGGGGTTGAACCCAGGGCATCTTTGTGCATGCTAGGCAAGCATGCTATCAACTGAGCCACATCTCCAAACCTCTCATTTTACATATATATATATATATATATATATATATATATACATATACACACATATACATACATACATACATATACATATATATACATATACATATACATATTTATTTATTTATTGCACTGTTGGGTATAAAACTAGGGCCTGAGCATGCTACCATTAAGCTACATTCTCATCCCTTCCATTGTACTTTAAAAATAGTTATTTATTTGAAAGCAGAGAGAGAAGAGAGATAGAGGGAATGGGAGCACCAGGACCTCCAGCTGCTGCAAATGAACTCTAGATCCATGCGCCACTTTGTGCATTTGGCTTTACATGGATACTGGGGAATCAAACTCAGGTCACTAGACTTTGCAGGCAAGTGCCATAACCGTTAAGCCATCTCTCCAGCCCTCTTCCTTTGAATTTTGATTGATTATAATTCCTTCCTTCCTTCCTTTCTTTTATTTTTATTTTAGTTTTGCTTGTGACTCCATTGTTCTCTTTTTAATATATTTTATTTATTTATTTATTTGAGAGAAAGAGACCGAGAGAGAGAATGGGCACGCTAGGGCCTCCAGCCACTGCAAACAAACTCCAGATGTGTGCACTCCCTTGTGCCTCTGGTTTACATGGGGCCTGGAGAGTTGAACTGGGATCCTTTGGCTTTGCAGGCAAACGCCTTAACCCCTAAGCCATCTCTCCAGCCCCTCTTTTTTTTTTTTTTTTTTTGTTTTGAGTATGGTCTCACTGTAGCCCAGGCTGACCTGAAACTCAGGCTGACCTGAAACTCACTATGTAGTCACAGAGTAGCCTTGAACTCATGGCAATCCTACTCCCTCTGTCTCCCAAGTGCTGGGATTAAAGGCATGTGCCCACCCATATATAGATATATAGATATATAGATATATAGATATATAGATATATAGATATATAGATATATAGATATATAGATATATAGATATATAGATATATAGATATATAGATATATAGATATATAGATATATAGATATATAGATATATAGATATATAGATATATAGATATATAGATATATAGATATATAGATATATAGATATATAGATATATAGATATATAGATATATAGATATATAGATATATAGATATATAGATATATAGATATATAGATATATAGATATATAGATATATAGATATATAGATATATAGATATATAGATATATAGATATATAGATATATAGATATATAGATATATAGATATATAGATATATAGATATATAGATATATAGATATATAGATATATAGATATATAGATATATAGATATATAGATATATAGATATATAGATATATAGATATATAGATATATAGATATATAGATATATAGATATATAGATATATAGATATATAGATATATAGATATATAGATATATAGATATATAGATATATAGATATATAGATATATAGATATATAGATATATAGATATATAGATATATAGATATATAGATATATAGATATATAGATATATAGATATATAGATATATAGATATATAGATATATAGATATATAGATATATAGATATATAGATATATAGATATATAGATATATAGATATATAGATATATAGATATATAGATATATAGATATATAGATATATAGATATATAGATATATAGATATATAGATATATAGATATATAGATATATAGATATATAGATATATAGATATATAGATATATAGATATATAGATATATAGATATATAGATATATAGATATATAGATATATAGATATATAGATATATAGATATATAGATATATAGATATATAGATATATAGATATATAGATATATAGATATATAGATATATAGATATATAGATATATAGATATATAGATATATAGATATATAGATATATAGATATATAGATATATAGATATATAGATATATAGATATATAGATATATAGATATATAGATATATAGATATATAGATATATAGATATATAGATATATAGATATATAGATATATAGATATATAGATATATAGATATATAGATATATAGATATATAGATATATAGATATATAGATATATAGATATATAGATATATAGATATATAGATATATAGATATATAGATATATAGATATATAGATATATAGATATATAGATATATAGATATATAGATATATAGATATATAGATATATAGATATATAGATATATAGATATATAGATATATAGATATATAGATATATAGATATATAGATATATAGATATATAGATATATAGATATATAGATATATAGATATATAGATATATAGATATATAGATATATAGATATATAGATATATAGATATATAGATATATAGATATATAGATATATAGATATATAGATATATAGATATATAGATATCTTCACCTTCTCAGGCTCTGGTTTCTCATGGAGTGTTAGCAACTAACAGAAATCAGAGGCCTTGGCCTTGATGGCTGAGGGCGTTCCCCTGTGTTCCATAGCACCTCCAGCTGCTGGGAATGCTTCCTTCATGCCCTGCCTCAGGAGCGCAAACCCTTCAAATGTGAGGATCTGTGAGGTCATATAATAGTTGCTACAAGAGAAGCAGGTCAGTCCTCAGATTGCATTAACAAAGCTGTGATTCCTGATGAAACAGTTGCACCTTCTCCAGTAAGGCAGTCTCGTCCCAGGAGCCCTCAGACTCACCGTGGGTGTTTAAGTAGGAGGCATTTCTGCACCAAGGAGATGTATTCTCTTCCCAATAGGTTTGCTCTTTTATTAACTCATACATTGGGCATTATAGGTAGTGCTGTCCACCAAGAAGCTTGGAGTCATGCACTGGAGAGATTGCTCAGTGGTTAAGCTGCTTGCCTGTAAATCCTGAGGACCCAGGTTTGATTCTCCAGTGTCCACATAAAGCCAGATGCACAAGATGTTGCATGTGTCTAGAGTTCATTTGCAGTGGCTAGAGGCCCTGGCATGCCCATTCTCTCTGTCTGTCTCCCATTCTCTCTCTCTCTAATAAATAAATAAGAAGCCAGCCGTGGTGGTACACACCTCTAATCCCAGTACTTGAGAGGCAGAGGTAGGAGGATGACCATGAGTTTGAGGCATCCTGAGACTACATAGTGAATTCCAAGTTAGCCTGAGCTAGAGTGAGACCCGACCTTAAAACGTTTAAAAAAAAAAAAAAAAGAGTAGTGGTTTGGTGTCAGGTTCAAGGCTATTCAGTAAAGAACAGGGAGTAGCCACTTTTGCATCTTGCAAAAGATTCACAAATGTCAGCTGCTTGTGGAGAAAAGTTGGTCCAGTATTTTTTTCTTCCTATTTTTAAAAATATTTATTTATTTATTTATTTATTTATTTATTAGGCAGAAAGAGGGAGAGAGAGAAGAGAATGAGAATGAATGGGTGTGCCAGAACCTCCAGCCACTGCAAATGAACTCCAGGCGCTTGTGCCCCCTTGTACATTTGGCTAACTTGGGTCCTAGGGATCGAACCTGGGTCCTTTGGCTTTGCAAGCAAATGCCTTAATGGCTAAGCCACCCCTCCAGCCCTTTTTTCTTCCTTTTATTATCCCATCATTTTTTCTAAAGTTATCACCAAAGTTACAAGGGAAGAGAAAAAGGAATTTGTACGATGTGCATAGTTATTGAGTTTTACATCAGATTGACTCAGTTTTAGATCTGAACACTGTCCCTTGATGAGTCAGAACCACTAGAACCAGGTTTGATCTTCTGTAAAAAGCACATGATACCAATGTAAGCACTGAGTGCAAAAATATATTAAGTAAATAAACCTGGGATGCACTTGGGGCACACACACCTGTAATTCCAACACTGGGGAGGCAGAGAGGGAGGCAGGCCTCCGTTACATAGTGAGTGGAACCCTGTGAGAAAAAGCCGGGAGGAAGATTTCTTTATCCTGTGCCCAATGCAGAATTTGCACTTAGACAGTGGTAGTTACTTATTAACAGGCTGCTTGTTCTACTGTATCATTTCATGGAAAAGATGGCATGTAAGGTGCCTGGGAGAAAGAAGCTGAGGCTGATACACCAAACTGCTGACAGTGGTTATATGGAAGTGGGATTTCTTTCTTTCTTTCTTTCTTTTTTTTTTTTTTTTGGTTTTTCAAGGTAGGGTCTCACTCTGGCCCAGGAAGTCATGGTGACCTCGAACTCACATTGATCCTCCTGCCTCTGCCTCTTGAATGCTGGGATTAAAGGCTTGCTCCACTGCACCCAGCTGTGACTTTCTTTTAATCAGCGTGGTAGTACTGTTTTTTCTTTTTCATTTCTTTTTCAAGGTAGGGTCTTGCTCTAGCCCAGGCTGACATGGAATTCATTCTGTAGTCTCAGGCTGGGCCGAAACTCAAGGCGATCCTCCTACCCCTGCCTCATCAGTGCTGGGATCAAAGGCGTGTGCCACCATGGCCAACTAGGTCTCTATCTTTTTTTTATTTTATTATATTTATTTATTTATTATTTTTGGTTTTTCAAAGCTCTAGCTCAAGCTAACCTTTAATTCACTGTGTATTCAGGGTTGCCTCAAACTCACAGCAATCCTCCTACCTCTGCCTCCCAAGTGCTGTGATTAAGAGCATGTGCCACTATACCCAGCAATATATATATATGCATATATTAAAAATGTTTATTCATCCATGTGAGAGAGAAAGAATATTGTTTTGAGACAGGATCTCAGCCCAACTTAGCCTGAAACTTGATTTCTAGTGAAGGATGACCTTGAATACTTGATACTCCTGCCTCCAACTTCCCAATTTCTGGGACAACAGGCATGCACTATTACATTGCCCTCTCTGGTTTTGTTTTGTTTGTTGTTGTTGTTTTTCTTTTTTGGTTTTTGGTTTTTCAAGGTAGGGTCTTGCTCTAGCTCAGGCTGACCTGGAATTCACTATGTAGACTCAGGCTGGCCTCGAACTCAGGATCCTCCTACCTCTGCCTCCCAAATGCTGGGATTAAAGGTATACACCACCATGCCCCCACATCTCTCTATTTATTTGTTTGTTTTTTAATTTGTTTTATATTTATTTATTTGAGAGAAAGAGGCAGAGAGAGAGAAAATGGTCACACCTGGACAACCAGGTCTTTATTATTTATCTGTTTATTCACTTGCTTAATTATTTGAGTGCACTTTCTTTTTTTATTTTTATTTATTTATTTGAGAGAAAAAGAGGAGAGAATGGCACACCAGGGCATCCAGCCATTGCAAACAAACTCCATACGCATGCGTCCCCTTGTGCATCTGGCTTATGTGGCTCCTAGGGAATCGAACCTGGGTCCTTTGGCTTTGCAGGCAAGCACCTTAACTGCTAAGCCATCTCTCCAGTCCTTCCTTGATTATTTGAAGTAGGATCTTCATATATCCCAGTCTGGCCTTGAACATGATGTGGAGCCAAGGGTAACTTTGAGCTTTTGATCCTCCTGAGTGCTATCATTATAAACATGTGCCACCACACCCAGTTTGTATCATACTAGAGAGCAAGTCCATACAGAGCAAGAACTCTGCCAACTGAGCTGCACTCGTTGCCCCTATAAAGAAAGTGTTGAGCCGGGTGTGGTGGCGCACGCCTTTAATCCCAGCATTTGGGCGATAGAGATAGAATCACTGTGAGCTCAAGGCCACCCTGAGACTATGTAGTGAATTCCAGGTCAGCTTGGGCTAGAGAGACTACCTCAAAAAAACAAAACAAAGAGAGAGAGAGAAAATAGTTCATCCATATCTTGACGGTATAATTACATATTCTCATTTACTTGTGGTTTTGGTGTTAAAGTAGTTTTGTCTGGTAACTGACTTAGTCATAAGAGTTTTGGTGTGTTTTTATATTTGTATATGTGTGGTGTGCATGTGCACATACCTGTGCATAACGTGTGCAGGCCAGAGAAGCACGTCCTTTTGTATTGCTCTTTGGCTTGTTTCCTTGAGAGAATCTCTCTCATTGCACCCAGAACTGCTGTTTTTGGTCAGACTGGCTGACCTGCAAACTCCACAGTTCTCTGGTCTCTCTTCCCCACAGGACTGGAATTATGGGTGTGCATTGGCCATGACTACTGTTTACTATGTGGATGCTGGAGAATCAAACTCAGGGCACATCAAGCCCTCACGTCTTACATGACGACAGCTCTTTATCCACTTGACCATCTCCTCAGCCCCTCATTTTTCTGAGCCACCTGTGGTAACCCACACCTTTAATCTAGCATTCAGGAGAGTGAAGTAGCAGGATCACCATGAGTTCAAGGCCAGCCTGGACTAGAGTGAGACCCTCTCAAAAAAAAAAAAAAGTCTTTCTTTATGGTTGCATAGATCAGTGTGCTGGTGCTTGGAGAACAGAAGATCTGGTCACGACTTCCATTGTTGGAAGGATTCCATCTTTTTTGCAAGTACAGATAACATGTAGCTTGTTTTGATGCCCCTGTATATTTTGGCATTGGACTGATGGTCAGTTGTGTGTCATAAAGCATGTAGAAAATTTTACTGGCTAATACAGGACTCTAGGAAAGACCCTCAAGCCCTGGGAACCCTGAAATTTCTTTTTGATTTTTCAAGGTAGGGTCTCACTTTAGCTGGCCCAGGCTGACCTGGAATTTACTATGGAGCCTCAGGGTGGCCTTGGACTCACAGCAATCCTCCTACCTCAGTCTCCCGAGTGCTGGGATTAAAGGCATGTGCCACCACACCTGGCTTTTTTTTTTTTTTTTTTTTAAGAGAGCATGAGAATGGGCACGCTAGGGCTTCTAGCCACTGCAAATGAACTCTAGACGCATGCGTCACCATGTGCATCTGGTTTGTGTGGGTTCTAGGGTATTGAACCTGAGTCCTTAGACTTTGTAGGCAAACATCTTAAACGCTAAGTCATCTCCCCAGCCCTTCTGAAATTTCTCAGCAGAATGTTTTGTTTGACTGGCGTGAGTCCTTTTTGGACCATTTCCAGCTTCTTAGCTTGTAGTTAAAGCTAGAAGGTCAGAAGTGCCCCAAGATTTTTTCCTTTAGGGATCTAGATGAAGGAAAGGCTGAGTGCTAACCATGTGGAAACAGGGCACCACATGCAATATGACATGTAAATGTGTTATGGTTAATGGGTATGGAAGACACTTGCTTATTTTCATTCTCTTAATTGTTATTTTACATAGGGATTTCAAGGATTTGGATTTGGAGATGGTGGATTCCAGATGTCATTTGGAATTGGGGCATTTCCATTTGGTATATTTGCCACAGCATTTAACATAAATGATGGACGGCCTCCCCCAGGTAAGCCCTATTTCCTTAAAAAAGTCAGGAACCTATTAATCCTGCTTGAAAGCTCATTCGAAAATTACAGTACAGCCTCTTCAGACAGTCCTGACTTTTCAGGTGTCTGCACATGTCAATAATATTGAGCCCTTATCACATGCTAGGACACGTGCAGAGTGCTCACACCCGTGCTCTGAGCTTCTGTGCATGTAGCTCCATTTTACAGATCAGAACATTCTCAGTAATGTTTACCAAGACGTATTCTATGTCTGCAAAATGAAAAAGTGAGCAATACCCAGCAGAGAAAACGCCTAGCCCTAAACATGTACCATCCACCTTGAACACTGAGGGCAGGGAGGGGTGCAGAGTCAGGGCCTATCTGTTCTCTGGTGTCCAGCTATTCTCAGAACACAAAATGGGGCTGATCCCCACCTCAGATCTTAGGAGCCTGGCTTATATATGCCACCTGCCACTGCATTTCTTCCTTTAGCCACTGGTCTGTTTACCTGCTGCATTTAGAGTAGAGCCGTGTAACAAGTTTCATATTGGACTCAGACGCCCAAGCCAAGATTCGTGTTCTAGAACCTACCTACAAAGAGCTCTGTTTGCACCCATTGGAGCTTTGCGGGTCCTAGGCGTGGTGTGAGATACAGAAGTGACCATTGCATGGCTCTGGTCAGGAACTTAGGTTCTAGAGTTGAAAGTCACTCAGAGGTGTATTGAGCTATTCCCTGCCTCAGGAACTTGACACTCAGTAGGCAGTCAGTCAGTCTATCTATGCCTGCCTGCATAAGTTTAGCAGAGCACCCAAGTATGCAACTTGGAATGGATACAACTCCAAGAAGTACTGGAAGCGCCCTTCCACACCTTACCTGCCTCAACATCTCTTGTTCACACACACTTTCCAGTGGAAGGAGACACCAAAGCAGGATGTGATTTGCCTTGAAGGAAAGAGAGACCCCTGTGGAGGCACAGGGACTTCCTGGTAGCTTGTTTCTGTCTAAGCCGTCCAAGGATTAGACTGAATCCTACTGTTCACTCCACATCCAGGCTGTACTCTGAATCTTCTTATGAAACTTAAGACAATCTATAGTTTTCCTTTCTCGTGTGTGGATCAGTTTACCTAACCTAAATGTAGATTCTCTCGCCCTCTTTCTCCCAAAGTTAGACAGGGAACTCTTAGTAGTAGCTTTTCTGAAAACAACGAGGAACTGAGACCTAAGTTCTTGCCCAACCCTATCAACCCTTCTATACGGTGTCTGCGCCCTACTTCTCTTAGGGAGAAGCACACCAAAGGCACGCGTAAAGGCTGAGGAGATGGCTCAGTTGGGTAAAGGGCTTGCTCTGCAGATGTGAGGATCTGATCTCAGTTTCCAGAGCCATGTAAATGCTGGGCATGGTGGTGTATGCCTGTATTCCCAGTGCTCAGGAGGTGAAGAAAGGATCCCTAAAGCAAGCTGTCCACATGCACACACATCTCAGACACAAGAAAGGGAGTGGCAGACATGGAGTCCTCTGGGATCAGTGTGTGGAGAGGCAAGAGTGCCACTGCATCTCCACCGCTGTTCTGGGAACTTGTTTAATATTTACAGGAAGTTTTATTCATGTAATCATAGCAATTCCAACTCTAAGGGGTCAAGCTTGATGTACACCTGCAGTGAGGTGAAGATTCCTAAAGTAATAACATCCCCTGTGAAAACAGACAAGGGCCGGCTGGTTGTGGTGGCGCACAGCCTTTAGTCCTGGCACTCGGGAGGCAGAGGTAGGAGGATGGCTGTGAGTTTGAGGACAGCCTGAGACTACATAGTGAATTCCAGGTCAGCCTGGGCTAAATATATTATTATTATTGATAGCTTCCATATCTAGTGCTTATTTTTAAAAATTTATTTGCACATGTGTATGAGTGGGAGACAGGATGCATCAGGGTCTCTTGCCACTGCAAAGGAATGCCCTTCTGGCCTTACGTGGATGGCTGGGGAATTGAACCTGGGCCAACAGGCTTTTCAGGCAAGGACCTTTAACTGCTGAGCCATCTTCCTGGATCCTTATTTATTTATTTATTTTGCAGTGCTGGGATCTAACTTTGAGCCTCAAACATGCTAGGCAAGCACTCTACCACTGAATCACCCTTGGCCCTAGCACATCCTATTTCCTGAGGAATTCATATAAATTGATGTATTTGGCTTGCAAGGAGAGTGGGTAGGGATCTTAACTGTCGGGAGAGTCTTACCATCTCAGCAGGCCACATACATGCTTTCGCTGCTGCTTACTCAGAAGCAGTGCCTGCCAAGTAATCCCAGGTGCACAGCGCAGAATCGGACGGTTCTGTGACAGTGGCTTTTCTTCTCCCCTTCCCTCTAGGAGTGTCCCACTACTCAGCATGTGCAGGCCAACCTCTTTTAGGATAATTCCAGATCACGTCCTTATTGTTGCATCATTTCATATATTTTTGTTTTGATTCCTATTGGGATTTGGAAGTCTTAATTGTAGAAAATTTGTTGTTATAAAGAAGGGAAGATTTATTTTCTCCAGTCCTGGCCTGAACGCACAGTGTGCACAGCTACAGCCTTTTGATGGCTTCTCTTCCTCTTGTCTCTCTAGCTGTCCCTGGGACACCCCAGTACGTGGATGAACAGTTCCTGTCACGCCTTTTCCTGTTTGTAGCCCTGGTGATCATGTTCTGGCTCCTGATTGCCTAGTGCTGGGCTCCGTCCTGTCTGCATCAATAGCAAAGCCTCTGGACTGGTGATGTGCCACCCCCGTTCCTGGTGTTTGGCTTCCTGGCTACTCCTGACCCCAGAGTCGGATCAGAAACACGTCAAGGAGTCTGTCCTCTCCATTAGAGCTGCGGAACTCAAGATCAGTTGATGAGGACCCCCAAGTGTCACCACTGCTGTAAACAGTCCTTTTGTAACCTCAGGCCTTGGCGTTGAGTCCCCTCTCATGGGTGGCAATGTGAAGTCCTGTTCATCAAGTTCTATTCATCAAGTTCTGAGTAGACACAGGGAAGTGACGGAAAGAAAGAAACAGATTATCTTTACCCTGAGTTTTATATTGCAAAAACAAAGGGATGAACTAAATGGTATTTATGGAAACTTACTTTTATCTCTTTAAATACCCTTAATAAGTGGCCTCCAAAGTGGGCTTCTTCTACAGAGAGGGTCCCTTCCAGGTTAATACTGATCTGTTTGTCTTACCCTCCCTCAGCAGAGACATAAGAAATTGCTGTCCTAGGAAGACCATAATTGCATCAGCTGAAGCTGGAGTTGCTTCATGAATTTACCCGAGACTCGGGTCTTTTACTGACCCAGGCCTTGCTGGTTTCTTGGCCCTTCAAAGCCGCTTGAATGATCTAGCTTCCCAGTGTAGATTTCCCTAGTGAGACCTGTCACTCCACTCACAGATTTCCCATCAACTTTCTCCTCAAAATTAAGTGCATCTGCCCCTCTCCTCCAGAGGGAAGAGAGCCTAGACTACTGCTAACCTGAGACTGGCTGCTCTGCTTCAGAGTTCCGATGACAATGACGGAGGAACCACCAAACAAGCAGGCCCCGCCCCTAGGGCGCAGAAGCTCTGATTACTTCTCCCAGCACTCACCCAGAGAAGACTGGAGGCTCTGTCAGGGCTGCCCAGCTGCATGGGCAAGAACACCAACCTCAGAAGCCCAGTTCTCCTTTTAAAGAGACAGGGAGTTGGGGTACCCACCTGTGATCCTGATTTTGGTATGGCTCCATAGAGTCCCTGAAAACTTGTACGTATGCCAAAGCCAGGGGTAGATGTGAATCCAGGAGAAACTATTTTTCCCAGGTCTGACTTTGTTTTCCAGTTTCCTAAAGTGCTTCCTCCAGATCTGACTGCGGGAACGTGGCGCCGGGCAGGTGAGGCAGTTCTTGCGCTGCCCACCAAGCTACATCTTAGAAACTAGCTTCTCCCTGGAGCTGTCAGTGGTTACGCAAGATGGGCTTCTGCTGGGGTCTCTTCCTCACTCCTTCAGCCCACACTGCTCCTGGCTCGCCTGCAGCAATAACCAGTAAACGGAAGAAAGCCTTACCTGGTGCTTTTTCCACCTCCGACTATATAATGTATGGAAACCAAGACCTTGAGGATGGTGAGGAAACCCTCCTTCCCACTGCGCAGCCCCCGCCCTTCTCCACGCACCTGCCGATGCCAGTGTTCAGACAAAACTGTAAAGTATTGAGTAGGTGGGTTGGTTAGGCAAATTCACTTGCTAGGAATAAGCCACCAACTTTATAGTGTGCCTGACAGGTTTTTAACATTCATGGGCATCCCCTCAAGTGTTCTCTTTGTCACCTAGAAATCCCCAGTATAGGGGTCCCTAGGGTGTCTCTGTTCTAGAGAAAATTGGTAGGTCCTCTCATTGTAGTGTGGCTCTAACTAGTACAGGGAAAACTTTAATCAGTGTATTCAAAGATACGAGTTTCCAGAAGAAAGATTAAAGAAGAGTTGTGAGTAGAAAAAATTATTTGAACATTTTTGAAATGTGGTGAGCCCAGGAGAACTCTACCAGCAAAGACATCTGGGAACACACTGTTAGTAAAGCTGGGGTGGCAACATGCCTCTTGTGAACCTTATAGGTCCCCACGCACCTCCAACTAGGAGCTGGGCAGGAGAGCCAGCTTGGGAGCCCCCTTCCCTCTACAGGGTATCCTCCATAGGATCACCACTCACCCTCGGCCAAAGCAGCTTTTCTTTCTTGTGTGTGTGTGTGTGTTGTCTTCTCAACCTCCATCCTTCTGCCACCCTCATGGATAAGGACCAGGTCCTGACCACGGTCAGAAAATGGCAATATGTACAGCAGCACACCTTTACCAGTCACTAATTTTCACTGTTGTGAAAGTGATTTGATTTAGAATTAAATAAATGGTTTTACATTACTGTGAGTATGGACTTTGTGCTATGGGATCTGAATGGTTGGGAAATGGGCACACAGGTCTGGGCCCCGAGAAGTTCTTGTGTGGCCTTAGTAATATCTATGTCTTCAAACACAATGGTAATTAGAGATGGACAGTGTCAACTGGAGGTCTAGCTTTCTTTACAGCCCTGCCCAAAGTGTACCTGATTGCCAGGCAGTTCCAGTCTGTGGAGTTCCTAAGCTTGTAAGCAACAAGCTGTCTTGATGGAGCTTAGCTGTGTCCTGTCAGAATCTTCAGGGGCGACCACTCACGTGTGTCTCTAAGAGAATCACATTTTTGAGAGATAAACCAATCAGTGGATTGCAGGTGATGACTCTGGGAGGAGGAAAGACTGGAAGCCAGAGACTGGCCCAATTGAGCAAGTAGAAGTGACACTGGGAAGATCTAGTTGGGTACAAGTAGACCAGTCCCCTCAAGATAGTAGAACCCTGAGGAACTTAGCTTGTTTTTTTTTTTGTTGTTGTTGTTTGTTTGTTTGTTTGTTTGTTTGTTTAAATATAAGAAAGCAAGACAGAAAAAGAATTGGTGTGCCAGGGCCTCCAGCCACTATAATTGAACTCCAGGCACATGTGTCATGTTGTGCACATGCGCGATCCTGTGTGCTTGCGTCAACTTGTGTGTCTGGCTTACATGGGACCTGGAGAGTCAAACATGGGTCCTTAGGCTTCACCGGCAAGCGCCTTAACTGTTAAGGCGTCTCTCCAGCCCGGAACTTGATTTTTGAGACATGGTTGCTCTATGTTGTCCAGGCTATCCCTGAACTACTAAGCTCAAGCTATCTTTTCTCAGCTTCCGAAATAGCTGGGACCATAGATGTATGCCACCATGTTTGACTTGAGGTAGCTTTAAGATCTAGGTCTTCAGGATCCTAGGCTCAGACTTGAATATGAATCTGTCAACCAGATCTAGTCTATGATCTAGCTATGGTTAGGTAAATAAACTGGTGGTTTGGGTGTTAGCTTTGTGCCCAGACTTCTCCACTCTCCAGCAGTTCCTCTTAGTTGTTAAGTGGTTTTAGAGTGCTCTCTGGGCCCACCTTGGAGTTGTAATCTCTTGGGTATATCATTCTACACATAGCTATTTCCTTCCTTTACACTTTTTAAAAGAAATTCTAAATTTATTTGAGAGAGAATGGGCACTCCAGGGCCTCCAGCCACTGCAGACAAACTCCAGATGGATGCGCCCCCTTGTGCATCTGGCTTATGTGGGTCCTGGAGAGTCAAACCAAGATCCTTTGGCTTTGCAGGCAAGTGCCTTAACCGCTAAGCCATCTCTCCAGCCCCCCCCCCCCCCCCTTTACATGTTATCTTGCATTTTTCTGAATTACCTGACTTTTCCGGGAACTGGGAAAGGTTGGCTACAGCTGCTCTCAGTGGATGATCACCAGGCTGAAGATGGGGAGTAAGGATACCGAGGGGGGGGGGGGAAGGAGGTGGTAGGAACAGACAAATGCAGGTGCTAGTTGTAGGGCAGAGGACAGGGAAGATATGCAGGGATTCTTGGTTCCAAGGCTGCCAGTGCCTCTATGCCTGGGAAAACTCAGTGTGACTTCTCTCCCATATGCAGCCTGAGAAAGATCCTGTCTCTTTTTGCTAATCATAAAGTGGCTTGTCAGAAGAGTCCCATGGATTCCTTCACTTTAATTCAGTGCCCAATCTGGTATTTACTATAAATCAGATATTTCTTCAGAGCCAGGCATGGAGGCGCACACCTTTGATCCCAGCACTGGGGAGGCAGAGGTAGGAGGATCGCCATGAGTTCAAGGCCACCCTGAGACTACAGAGTGAATTCCAGGTCAGCCTGGGCTAGAGTGAGACCCTACTTCGAAAAACAAAAATAAAAAAAAAAAACAGATATTTCCTCAGAAGCCATAAAACCAATGGCTTAGAGGGTTCCCAGGAGTTAAGTCAGATACATTCTTTCTCCCTAGCACTTTGTGCACCCTTGAACACATCAGGATCCGTCCAGAGAGGAAAAATCCCACTAGCATGCAGTTGGATCTAAAAGGTTGGGGAAGAGTGAAACTGTGCTGTCTGTTTACCCAAGTATGGGATCAGAAGCAACTGGGCTAAACTTTGTGGTAGTCAAGGGCAGGATCCATTTCCTTGGGCCACTTTTCCCACTACCTCAGTTTAATCTAGGGACGTTAACAGTTACCAAGGCCCAGCATGAGAGAGTCCGATGGGAGAACATTAAGCTAACATAACTAACCTGTTATAACATGAACTCCAATCTCCCAAGCCTGCGGAGGGAAAGGGCTGCCCTAACTGTTGTCTCTTGTCCTCCACATTGAAGATTTTTTTGGGGGGGTAGGGGCACTGGTTTCGAGGTATGGTCTCACTCTAGACCAAGATGGCCTGGAATTCACTATGTATTCTCAGGCTGCCTCGAACTCATGGTCATCCTCCTACCTCTGTCTCTGGAATGCTGGGATTAAAGGCGTGTGCCACCACACCCAACAGATTTTTTTTTTTAATCTTGTTTCACATACCCCAGGCTGCCCTTGAATTTGCTATGGAGCCAAAGATGACCTTGAGCTTCTGACTCTCCTGTGTACCTCCTGAGTGTTGAGATTGCAGATGTGCACCACTGGTTTATGTCGTGCTGGGGATCAACACTAGGACTTCATGCATGCTGGACACGCACTCTGCTGACTGAGTTCCATCCTCAGGCCCTCACACAGAGGCTTCTAAACTGGCAGCCTGCAGGGAAATTTTAGTTCACAGATGTGTTTTATTTGGCATGCATGACGTTATTAAAGACTTTGACTGCTATGAACATCTTAAAAAGTGAGAAAACTTTACCTAAATATCCAGATTTTTGGCTTGTTTTGAAAACGGGAGAACTGAGAATAGCAAGCCTACATTCCAGCAGCCGGCTGCTCCTACTCTTCTTGCAGTAGGGCGGGCACAGTGTGCTCTCCAGTGTTGCTTCCACCACAGGTCCGCATCTGTGGACTCAGTGAGCCCAGAATCCAAACTATTCGAATCAGTTGTGGTGGTACATGTTTATAATCCTAGCACTTGGGAGGCAGAAGTAGGAGGATCAGGAGTTCAAAGCCATCATTATCTACATAACAAGCTTGAGGCCAGCCTGGGCAACATGATACCCTGTCTCAAAAAAATAAAAATAAGAGCCGGGCGTAGTGGCGCACGCCTTTAATCCCAGCATCCAGGAGGCAGAGGGAGGAGGATGGCCGTGAGTTTGAGGACACCCTGAGACTACATAGTGAATTCCAGGTCAGCCCGAGCTAGAGCGAAACCCTACCTCGAAACACCAAAATAAATTAATAAAATAAAATAAAGTCTGGAGAGATGGTTCAGCAGTTAAGGCACTTGCCTGCAAAATTTAAGAACCCAGGTTCGATTTTCCAGATGCACACGGATCTGGAGTTTGTTTGCAGTGGCACTCCCATTCTATCTGCCTCTTTCTCCCAGATAAAAATAAATTGAAATAAAATAATTTAAATGTTAATTTGCATACATGTGTGTGCCAAGGCATGCATGCCAGGGTCTCTTGCTACAAACGAATGCGAGATGCTTGCACCACTTTTTGCATATATATATTACATAGATGGGAGTCCTACAACAATCTTCCACAGATAGCCATGGTAAACTGTTACCTATTTAGCCTCGCTAAGAAGCTGCTGTTGGTTAGGTCACCTCCATAATACCTTTGACCTAGAAAAGTGAGTTTCTCTTAGCTGGGACCTTCAACCAGGTTCATTATCTCCTGATTCCAAACGCTACAGCACAGAGCTTTCCACTGGGAATCCGAAGACTTATCTGGAAGTCCCATCCAAGCTCAGCACCTAATCAGCAGAGCCATTTGGAAGTAGTGGAAATGAACTACTGCGGTCTTCCCCCGCCCCACCCGTAAAAATGGGGAGATGGCCTAGAATGAGCAATGGGGGGTGGGCGTCTTCTCTGTTGAAACCTCTCCAGCCTGCAGTCACCCACAATCAACGCCCCTCGCGCTAGGGGGCGCGCCAGAGACACCGCCGCGGAGTTCGCGCCGGAGGGAGGGCGTGGCCGGGCCCGAGGGGGCGTGGTCTGTCATGGCAGAGGGCGTGGCCGGGTTTGGGGGCGGGCCCTGGCAGGGCAGAGGGCGGGGCGTCAGCAGGCGGGGTTCCCCGCCCCCCCCCCCCCCCCCCCCCCGCTGCCCGTGCCAGGTGCGATTAGGTCGTCCCCGGGTGCCATAGGCGGTGGTGTCCCGCTCGCGGTTCGCTGGGGCTCCGATCCTCGCCCGGTCCACACCCTGGCCTGAGGCTGCTGCGGGGCCCGAGGGGAGCTTCCGCGGCCCCTTTCTCCTCGCACCCCATTTCCGCGCCCCGGGACCATGGCCGCGCTGGCGGGTAAGAAGGTGCCGCTCCGCCCCGCCGTTATCTTCGAAAGCGGGGGCGGGGGGGGGGACATGGCGCCTGAGTGGGGGTGCGCACACAGCCTCTCTCTGGCTCCAGGGTCTCGGAAGTAGCCCTTGGGACGTGGGGGAGTGGACATGGTCTCTCCCCACCCCCCACCCCTCAAGGGACTTTGAGGTCCTGGGACTGCGGGAGTTCGAGGCGGGTCATCGCGAAGGCTGAGAGCTTCCCAGCGGCTGGAGGGGGGGGGGGCTCCCCGGGAGGAAGGGATGGATTCAGCACCTCGGCCCCGGGGGTCCGTGCCTGGGACCCCGGAGAGACCCAGAGATTAGGTCCGCGCGGGCGCGCACACACACACAACCCTTCCTAAGGAAGTTGAGGGACCAGGGATTCCCTTGGGGCGGCGACTCCGGAATTGGGGGAGTACAGAATCTTCCAGGATTTGGGAGATGCCCGCTGCATTCCAGCTTCTGCGTTTTCTGCGGGGGGGGGGGGGGGGGGACGAAGGAAAGTGTGACTTTCTTGCCAGGATCCAAGATTCCCGCGGGTATCTTGGTGCCTGGAGACCTCTTGGTGGCCTGGAGCTCTTTGCAGGAGATGGTTTTGAGTGTGGACCTCCCTTGGGGTTTTAAGATGTGGAACTGGGGCGTAAGGAGACATCGGGACCATGCTTCCAGAGGCTCAAACATCTCGGCGTTAGCGGGGGAAATCCACCCCCTAAAATAAGCCTCCTTGAAGGGCCCATGACCTCCCATGGGACTTGAGTCCTCTGTCGGTCTGGCTCTGTAAAGCAGCCACATGGGCGCACCTCCCAGGGGGAAGGAGTTCGTGTGAGGGTGAAAGGTGGATTGAGTTAGCTGGGCCTGTGTTCCCCTCGCGCATCACCTTCCTGCCCTCTCTCCAGCAGCAGGAACCTTCTGTCGCCCCCAGCCACCTGCGTGGGTGGCTCAGCCTCACGATGCACCAAGGTCAGCTTCCTTCCCAAAGCTTTCTGGAGGGGCCCCGAGAGAAGGGTAGTGGGGGAGGGGCTCGGATAGCTGCCTCCATTTCCTCCTGACTTTTGCCTGTGGACAGTCACTTCCTCCGTCCTGAATACAAGGACCAGGCCCCTCCAGTGGGTCACTTCCTTACCGTAGGAGCATGGGATTCCCCCCCCCCCCCATTGCTGTATCCGTGATTATAGGCTCCTGGAGAAGAAGAGCAAGGGGTTGAAAATGCCTTTTGTCTTTTCCTTAATTTTTTTTTTCTTGTCTGGGTGTAGTGGTGCTGACCTGTAATCTCTGCACTGGGGAGGCAGAGGCAGGAGGATACCCCCAAATGGGAAGCCAGCCTGGGCTACAAAGCAAGACCCTCTCTCAAAATTATTATTATTTTTTTCGAGGTAGGGTCTCACTCTAGTTCAGGCTGACCTGGAATTCACTGTTTAGTCTCAGGGTGGCCTCGAACTCAGGGCGATCCTCCTACCTCTGCCTCCGGAGTGCTGGGATTAAAGGTGTGCACCACCACACCTGTCAAAATCAATTTTTTGTCTAGACTAATTTGACCCAAATGACTTCCAGCTTTTTAAATTTTATTTATTAATTTGAGAAAGAGACAGATGAGAGAGAGAATGGGCGCTGCAGGTCCTGTCGCCACTGCAAATGAACTCCAGATGTATGTTCCACCTTAGGCTTACGTGGGTACTGGGGAACTGAACCTGGGTCGTTAGGCTTGCAGGCAAGCACCTTAACTGCTAAGCCACCTCTCCAGCCCCAGCCCCAGTTCTTTTTTTTTTTTTTTTTCCTACCCACTGTTTAATTAGGTTCCCAATCTTTAATTCTGATTCTCAAAAACTCATGAAAGATTTTAGTGGTTTTTGTTTTGTGTGTGTGCGCAGTGCGGATCCATCCCAGGGCCTCATGCACGCCAGACAAGTGCTCTGCCACGAAGCTACATACATCCTCAGCACCTTAAAATATTTTTATTTATTTGAGAGAGAGTGTATAGGCACACCAAGGCCTTTGCAAACAGACTCGGGGACTCGAACCCCAAGCCAGGAGGCTTTGTTAGCAAGCTTCTTTAACTGCTGATTCATCTCCCCAGTGCCCATCCCCCCCAAAATTTTTTTTAATGGTTGAGGGGACTGAAGGCCCAGAAATGACTTGTTCCAGGTTCTGTAGCCAAGTAAATGGGACTCAAGAGTTCGTATGTGCCGGCTCAGGTTAGTGTTCATCCTCACTGTCTTACAAAAGCAGAATGAAGTTGCCTGGGGAGTCAGAGAGGGAAGTAGGGCTTGAACTTTAACTTGTTATTCTGGACAAACTATGTTCCAAGACACCTCAGATTCCTCTTGTGTAACAGGAGAATCAACAACAAGGAAATCAAATATTTACCGAGTGCCTGTGATGTCTGTGGGGATGGGCTGGGCCAGGTTTTACCTCTTAGAAATTTTAACAGATGGGAGAGCCAGGAGAGACGTTTGAGATTCTGTACAGCCTCCGGGTTTTACATTTTTCAAATCTTTCTTTAAAATTATTTCTTACCAGAGAGAGAGTGAGAGAATTGGCGCGCCGGCACCTCCAGCCACTGCAGTCGAACTCCAGATGCGAGCGCCATCTTGTGCGTGTGCGCACGTGTGACCTTGCTCACCGTGTGCATCTGGCTTACGTGGGACCTGGAGAGTCAAACATGGGTCCCTAGGCTTTGCAGGCAAGCACCTTAACCACTAAGCCATCTCTCCAGCCCTTGCTTTGCATTTGAAGAGCCAGGCTCTGGGAGGAAAATGGACTTGTCCAGGATCACTCGATTAGGGGTAGAGCCAGGAATAATGTAAGACTTGTTCAGTGTCCTTCCCAGGATTTCTGGCTGTTTGAGACATAGGAGGTCTGGCATATAGTAGCCCGTAGAAAATATTTGTGAGAATAAATAATATGTGGTTTGTGCCTTTGAGAAATTCACTGTCTGCTTAGGGTAAGAGTGCTTCCATGCAAGCACAAAGGCCTGAGAACCCTTGAGTTCAATTCCCTAGCACCCACATAAGCAGCTGGACATAGCCTGTGAACGTCTGTTACCCCAGTTCTGTGGGGAGCAGAGACCAGAGAATGGCTGGAGCTTGTGAAAACAGAGCAAGCTCTGGAATGAGGAAGAGTCTTCGTTTCAAAGGAACATGATTAGCGATAGAAAGGAACACCCACTTTTCTCCTCTGGCTTCTGCATGCACACGTAAGGTGCGTGCATGTGCGCACACCGCACGTACTACAATCACACACATGCAAAAAAGAAGAGAGAGATAATTCTATATATACATTTATTCCTCAAGTATATGAGCACCTACTGTGTGCCAGGCATTTTTGGTCTCAGGTGATGCAACAGAGAATAAACTAGAACCACCTCCTTCTCTCATAGAGTGTATGTTGTGATGGGGAAGATAGACACTAAATACTTGAACAGCATCAGGACAAATGCTTTGAAGGGTAGTAGTATGACAAGGGGGATAGGAGTAGTGGGTAGTAAGGGACTGTGTTTAATATGTTTTTAAAAATAAGCCAGGCCAGCCTGGCGAGATGGCTTAGTGGTTAAGGCGCATGCCTGTGAAGCCTAAGGACCCAGGTTCGATTCTCCAGGTCCCACATATGCCAGATGCACATGGTGGCGCATGCTTCTGGAGTTCGTTTGTAGTGGCTAGAGGTACTGGCATGCCCATTCTCTCTCTAATTAAACTAAATAAAAATAAATAAGCCAGGTGTGGTAGTGCCTTTTAATCCCAGCACTCGGAAGGCAGAGGTTAGGAGGATCACCATGAGTTTGAGGCCACCCTGAAACTACATAGTGAATTCCAGGTCAGCCTGGGCCAGAGTGAGACCCTCTCTTGAAAAACCAAAATAAATAAGTAAATAAAAGTAGCAGTGTTGGACTGGAGAGATGGCATTTGCCTGCAAAACCTGATGGCTTGGGTTCAACTCCCCATTACCCATGTAAAGCCAGATGCACAAAGTGGGACATGCATCTGGAGTGCATTTGCAGTGGCTGGAAGCCCTGGCACACCCATTCTCTCTCTCTCCTATCTCTCTCTGCTTGCAGTAAGTAATAATAGAAAGATAGTTTCTTTGAAAACATAAGTGTCCAAAGTAGCTACTAGTTTTGATCAGGGAGGAATGCCTGCGTGTGTGCACACGCATATATGCACTTATGTGTGTGCATTGATCGCACATGCTAAGCACAATCTCCACTGCTGAACTGTGCCTCCAGTCCCAGGGAATACTTCTTGAAAAGGGTAAAATTTGAGAAATTGTAGATAGGTTTCTAGAAGAGTGGGCAAGGTGATGACAGTAATAGCAAAGACGCTATGGGTAGGCTACAGAGGACAGCAAGTCTTCCTAAGGAATTGATAACAAACACAGTAGAGGCAAGGATTGGGTGCTGGGGAAGCATACGGAGGAGAAAGTAAGGCTTAGAGGGTCAGTGAACTCGCACTGTGGAAAGTTTAATGCCGGCCTAAGGATTGTGGAATTTCCTGTCTGTAGTAGACACCATACATTCAGAATCAGGAAGTCATGGGCACAGGGCCCCAAGCTTGGAGGTGGGTGTAGTGGGCCCTGACAAGAGGTGTTAGAGGTAGCAGTAGAAGGCCACAGTGACCAGTAAAAGATGCCACAAGGCATGGGCAGGGCAGAATGACCTGGGTACGGAGTGGAGCAACCAAGTTAGGACTCAAGAGAATCGCAAGATTTCAAAGCTGGGTGTGGTGGCACACGCCTTTAATCCCAGCACTCGGGAGTCAGAGGTAGGAGGATCGCCATGAGTTCAAGGCCACCCTGGGACTACAGAGTGAATTCCAGGTCAGCCTGAGCTAGAGTGAGACCCTACCTTGAAAAACAAAAAAAATATATACCACTTATGTTCAGGGTGTTGTACAAAGCTTTCTGATGTTTTGTTTTGTTTTCCTATATCTTCTGGTGGCTGAGCGGATTCCCATCCCAGGGCTGGCGCTGGTCAGTGCAGCCTGGCACGGGGGCTGGCTGGGGTTTGTGGAGCCTACTAGGGAAGGACGGAGCCTGCCCCGTGTTGTTTCTTCCCGCTCCTCCCCACGCATTGCTGGCATTTCACTGGGAGGACTGTAGCAACCTTTCTTCTTTCTTTCTTTTTAAATGTTTCTCTTTTTTTTTTTCTTTTTGATGAAGAAAGATTTATTTTATTTCTTTGAGACAGAGAAAGAGGCAGAGAGAGAGAGAGAGTGGGCGCACCAGGGCCTCCAGCCACTGCGAACGAACTCCATATGTCTCCATATTTCTTACGCTTGACATTTCTCTCTACAGTAGCAGGAATTAGACTCCTTTACCTATCAATTTACATCTAATAGTAGCTAGAATGTGAAACCACGACCCGCTCCCATGAAAGCATTCCTTGAGCTTTCCGCCTGGGATTCTGTTTTGTGAGGTCGTTCTGCCTGTAATTTGTTTGACCAGGAAAGAGAGTCCAAAGGGTAGTTAACAGCATAGGCTTCAGATCCTTATCTCTCTGAGTTTGATTAGTTCAGACATGATAGTGTCTTAAATCAAGACATTGTTCGGCACATGGTAAGGACCTCAAAGTAAATTTTATTATTGGCAGCGGGGCGGGGGCGGGGGGCCCTGTATGAGAATGTGTGAATTGAGTGAGTAGCTCTCTGATGAAGAGATTCTTCACTGCCTTCCCCCAGGTAAGAAAATGGCCAACTTAAAATGGAAGCCTGAAAGCTGCAGGCACCTTCAGTCTCTTTCGGGTCTCTCTAGTGTATCCTATTACTGAATGGGGTCTCCCTATCCCCAGCACTTGGCTTGTTCCTCCCTGACATGTTCGTTCGTCCCTCCCTTCCTCTCCCTCTCTCTCTTTCTTTCTCTCTCCCTTCCTTCCTTCCTTTCAATCTTTCTTTCTTTTGAGGCAAGCCTAACAGACTGGCCTTTTGTTTATTTTTATTTTATTTTTTTTAATTCGGGAGAATAACAGAGGCAGAGGAAGAATTGGCACTCCAGGCACTACAATCAAACTCCAGACACGTGTGCCCCTTGTGCACATGTGCAACCTTGGGCACGTGCTCGCATCGCTTTGGTCATCTGGCTTACGTGGGACCTGGAGAGTCGAACATGAGTCCTTAGGCTTCACAGACAGGCACCTTAACTGCTAAGCCATCTCTTCAGCCCCTTTCTTTTTATTTTATTTATTTACTTTTATTATTAACAACTTTCATGATTGTAAACAATATCCCATGGTAATTCTCTCCCCCCACTTTCCCCTTTGAAACTCCATTCTCCATCATATCCCCTCCTCCTCTCAATTAGTCTCTCTTTTATTTTGATATCATGATCTTTTCCTCCTATTATAATGGTCTTGTGTAGGTGGTGTCAGGCACTGTGAGGTCATGGATATCCAGGCCATTTTGTGTCTGGAGGAGCACATTGCAAGGAGTCCTGCCCTTCCTTTGGCTCTTACATTCATTCCACCACCTCTTCCACAATAGACCCTGAGCCTTGGAAGGTGTGATAGAGATATTGCAGTGCCGAGCACTCCTGTCACTTCTTCCCAGCACCACGATGCCTTCTGAGTCATCCCAAGGTCACTGCCATCTGAAAAGAAAAGATTCTCTACCAAAAGTGAGAGTAGCATTAATATATAGGTATGAACATTAAGAGAAGTGCTTACTGGGCAGTTTGATAAACAGCAGCAGATGTTACACCCCTAGGGCTCATGACTACCCCTGTTTTAAGTTTTAAGTATCAGGGATGTATTTCCTCCCATAGAGCGGACCTCCAGTCCAATTAGAGGGCAGTTGGTTTCCACCATGACAGACGTGCCACTATTGTACCCGTTGGCTCATTTGGCCTGGCTGGCCAAATATAAGGCTTGCAGTGTCCACTGTTGAGTATCTTCACTGGTGATTTCTCTCTCTCCCATTGAACTGCATGCAGAATGGCTTCTTCCAGCTTTCTGTCAGCTGATCTACATGGAGGAGGTTATCAGCTCAGCTCCAGCAGGATTTCTCAGTGGTCTTGCAGCCCAAATATGTGGAGTCTTCAGCAGTAGGGTCTTACCATCTATTCCTGGTGAGAAACCAAGGGCCTCAGCAATGGCCTGTAATGTTTTGGGGGCATCAGGGACCTCCTTGGCCAACAACTCATCCCTGGCACTGAAAATTTTCTAGTAACAACCTATGGTTCCTGAGTGTTCTATTGTCCAAAAAAGTAGGTTTCCATATGACTTATTTATATCCTCTTAGATTTTGATTAGCCCTCCCTCCGCCTTTCCTTTACTCAGTCTCTTCCCCTGACCTCACTTGGGCCTTTTCACCCCCATTAATTTATTCTTCTACTTACATATATACAATACCATCCTATGAAGTACCCCCCTCCCTTCCTTTCTCTTCCCTTTATATCTCTTTTCTAGCTTACTGGCCTTTGCTACTGAGTTTTCTTTCTGTGTAACACAGAAGTCCAATCATCTGTAGCTAGGATCCACATATGAGAGAGAACAAAAAAAAAAAAAAAAAAAGAACTTTCATTTATTTATTTTAGAGAGGCCGAGAGAGAGAATGGGTGTACCACGGCCTCCAGCCACTGCAAACAAACTTCAGACACATGTGCCCCCTTCTGCATCTGGCTTACGTGGGTCCTGGGGAATTGAACTTAGGTCCTTTGGCTTTGCAGGCAAACACCTTGACTGCTAAGCCATCTCTCCAGCTTTTTTTTTTTTTTTAGGTAGGGTCTCTGTAGTCCAGGCTGACCTGAAATGAATTCCAGACTCATGTGCCACCTTGTGCATCTAGCTTACACAGGTATTGGAGAATCAAACCTGGGTCCTTTAGCTTCACAGGCAAGCACACGATAAGCTATCTCTCCAGCCCAAGACTTGTTAAGTTTTACATAGCCTTGTCTTTCTTTACCTGGTGAATACTCACCAAGGGCTCCACTAGTTCCTGGCCCCATCTTTGCCTTGTGCTTGAGCACATAGAACAAGTTTCCTGGATTTTTCTTTTCTTTCTTTCTTTTTTTTTTTTTTTTTTTTTTTTTTTTTTTTTTTTTTTTTTTCTGAGGTAGAGTCTCACTCTAGCTCAGGCTGACCTGGAATTCACTATGTAGTCTCAGGCTGGCCTCGAACTCACAACGATCCTCCTACCTCTGCCTCCCAAGGGCTGGGATTAAAAACGAGCGCCACCATGCCCGGCCCCTGGATTTGGTTTGAAAACATTCCCTTCAGATTTAGAAGTTAGTCTCTTCAGCTCAACCTTTTCCCTAGCCAGCCTCCTAGACATACATGCAAAAGAAAGAAAAATACCTCACAGATAGGTTCAACTGAGGGACAGGTACTGTAAGAGGTATTTTCACATCTACTTTAAAAACTTTTTTTTTGTTACTGTTTGAGCCAGGATCTCACTCTAGCCCAGGCTGGCCTGCAACTCACTCTCGATAGCTCACATTGGCCTTGAACTCGTTCATGGTGATCCTCCTACCTCAGCCTCCTGAATGCTGGGCTAATAGGTGTAGCTGTCACATCTGTCTCAATTAATTATCTGCTGGCTAATCATGTAAGGTAGATGATATTCTCTTTTTTTAATTATTAAATTGTTATATTTATTGAGGGAAGTACAGAGCCATGGGAAGGCACCCACGTGGTTAGAGATCCCACGTTGAGGGTCTGGAGAAACCATGGAAAGAAAAGAGGTCAAGGAGCTCCTGTCATGTGGGGAGCTGGAGGGGTTAAAGAACTCATGTGGAAAGCAAGGGCTAAGGAGCCCTTCCCTTGGCTCAACCAGGCTAGGCCTGAGCCAAACCTGCCCAGGCCCACCCAAGGGAAGAACTCGCCCGCAGCTGGAAGTGCCCCAGGGTTAAGAGTCAGGGAGCCTGCCCTCCCCGTGCAAAGGTACTTAGAACCTCATAGTGGTGGGCTGTCTCCCGGCTCAGGTGAACCAGAGGGACAGCTGGTTGGTTAGGCCTAGGGGCTGTCTCAGGAAGAGGCTAGCTCTGACACTTAAGTTCGGGGTTGGTGGGGGGGCCACTGAACTTGACCAAACACATTGTTTAAATCCTATGAAAAACCTCCCTCCCAGGAGGGGTCCTGGTTATGGAAAAACAGGTCTAGGGAACTAGGCATGAGATAAGAAGTCAGATCATCTTTGATTTTTAGCAAGTGCAGACTTTCCTGTGCTTTTTACCTGCAGGAGTCCAGTCACCCTAACTGTACTCCCTCTCATCTCGTCCCTTCATGAAAAGACACTCTTTTTTGTTTGTTTGTTTGTTTATTTTTATTTATTTGAGAATGACAGAGAGAAAGAGGCAGATAGAGAGAATGGACACGCCAGGGCCTCCAGCTACTGGAAACAAACTCCAGACGCGTGCGCCCCCTTGTGCATCTGGCTAACTTGGGTCCTGGGGAATCAAGTATCGAACCAGGGTCCTTAGGCTTCACAGGCAAGCACTTAACTGCTGTTACAGGAAAGGGGCGATGACGTCAGGTATTGAACTACTACCTGCTGAACGGGTCTAGAAATGTGGCGGTTAGAGAGTCTCTCCCAGAGAAGGGAACTATCCTAAAGGACCCCAAAACTGTATTGATGGGGTGCAGGAAGATAGTCTTGGAAGAAAATGTTGAGGAGAAAGAATAAAAGTAAGGAGTTAAGCCGGGCGTGGTGTCACACTCCTTTAATCCCAGCACTCGGGAGGCAGAGGTTGGAGGATCGCCATGAGTTCGAGGCCATTCTGACACTACAGAGTGAATTCCAGGTCAGCCTGAGCCAGAGTGAGACCCTACCTCAAAAGAAAAAAAAAGAAAAAAAAAAAAGAAGAGTTAATGAGAAGTGGGCATACAGCAGACTGGTTGCCTTCAGGGTTATCCATCTTGTGGAATTTTAGGCTTTGGGGAGCATTTGAAGGAACCCAGGTAGGAGTTGGATTGTCTCAGGACCATCTGAGCATGAGCTGAGCTGTAGTCCCAGTACTGGGGAGGCAGCCACAAGAGGATCAAGGATCCAAGGTCCATCAGACCCAGCTCCTCACTCCTCACCACAAGCTTTCCCTGATAAACTAAGGGAACATCAGACAGAATGAAGCTTCAGGAGGCACCTGTCTGTGCCCTAACTGAAAAATGAGGGGCCTCTGCTGTCACACATGGAACTGCAAGGAGTCATTTGATCCTCTTTTATGAAAAAGAACCTAGGGCTGGGGAGAGAGCCCAGTGGTGAAGGCGCTTGCCTGCAATACCTAAGGTCCCAGGTTCAGTTCCCCAGTACTTATGTAAAACCAGATGCACAGGGTGGTACGTGCATCTACTTTGGTTTGCAGTGGTTAGAGGCCGTGGTATGTCTATTCTCTCTCTCCCTCCCTCCCCCTCCTTGCAAATAAATAAATAAAAAGAATCTAAGGTCCAGAGAAATGCAAGGGCTCCTTTAAACTCATCTAATCTCTTGTCCTGAGACACTCCCTTTGGTAATATTTGGTGAGCTTGTGGGGAAGAAAACCCTTGGGACGGTCGGGGGAGGATTGGGAGGAACGGTAGTTAGCCCGGTTAGGCTTGTTGGTGTTCCTGAACTGAAATGTGATCTTCTGGGCTGTGCCCTGCCCTTCAGCTTCCGGCTTTGTCCCAGAACAAGTGGGGTTCATACACCCGACCTGCCAGTCCCCAGGGGGCTGCAGTTACCATTCTTGTTTTATGCTGCCCTGAGCTGGCTGCGTTTTGTTCCTGGTTTTCATTGTCTAGTGAAACACGAGGAGCTTCAAAGACTCTTCTCAAGTGAATGGGTAGGACTGTAGTGTTAACAGGGTCAGGCTAGGCTCCAAGGGCTCATGAGGGACTACTTTGCAGATACCTGGCTTAGTTTAGACCAAGTTTAATATGAGTGCTAAGCAGTGCTATCAACTAAGGCACCGCACTGCCCTTCCGCTGAGTGGCTGTGTGGTCTCCAGCAAGCCTTGGCTTTTAGTTCTTTTTTCTTAGTTCATGTGTACATGTATTTGAAATATTTTTTAATATTTTTATTTTTATATTATTATTACTTTAGTTTTTTGAGGTAGGGTCTCACTCTAGCTCAGGCTGACATGGAATTCACTATGTAGTCTGAGGGTGACCTTTAACTCATGGCAATCCTCCTACCTCCACCTCCCAAGTGCTGGGATTAAAGGCGTGCACCACCATGCCTGGCTATTTTTTTTTTTTTTTTTAGAGAGAAAGACACACGCAGATAGAGTGAGTATGGGCATGCCAGGGCCTCCTACCACTGCAAACAAACTTCAGACACATGGCGCCACTTTGTCGTCTGACTTTACATAGGTCCTAGGAAATCAAACCTGGACTGTCAGGCTTTGCAAGCAAGCGCCTTTAACCACTGAACCATCTCTCCAGCCCATGTTTGAAATATTTTTACTCATTTGTAAGCAGAGAGAGAGAGTGTGTGTGGGCATTATCAGGGATGCTTGCTGTAAATGCACTCCATGTGCATGTGCCACTTTGTGCATCTGGCTTTATGTGGGTACTGGGCAATTGAACCTAGGCAAGAGGCTTTGCAAGCAAGCGCCTTTAACCACTGAGCCATCTCCCCAGCCTTTGTTTCATTTTTAAAAAATTTATTTACTTGAGAGAGAGAAAGAATTGGCGTGCCAAAGCCTCCAGCCACTGCAAATGAATTCCAGGAACGTGTACCACCTTGTGCATCTGGCTTATGTGGGTCTTGGGGAATTGAACCTGGCTCCTTAGGCTTTGCAGAGAAGTGCATTTACTGCTAAGCCACCTCTTCAACACCCCCCCCCTTTTGTTGTTGTTGGTGGTGGTGGTGGTTTTTCAAGATAGGGTCTCACTCTAGCCCAGGCTGACCTGGAATTCACTATGGAGTCTCAGGGTAACCTTGAACTCATAGTGATCCTCCTACCTCTGCCTCCCGAGTGCTGGGATTAAAGGCATGCACCACCACGCCCGGCTTTGTTTCATTTCTTTTGAGGCAGGATCTTACTCTGACATCAGACTCACTCTGCGCCCCAAGCTGGCCTCAAAGTCATGTGACCCTCCTACTTTAGACTCCCAAGTACTGGAATTGAAGGTGTCTGCCACCAGGCCAAGCTGCATGGGGTAATATCACCTGGCTTGGTGGTTTTGGGGTGTGGATCAGCTTTTATCAGCTTTGTGATGGTCAGGCAACACTCCAAGCACATTCTTTTAGAAAAATGGAATTACTGTATTAGATTAGATTATTTTAAAGTTTTTCTAACCCTGGAATGATGGTTCATAGCTATAATCTCAGCTACTCAGGAGGCTGAGGCAGGGAGTCATTGCCAGCCTAGACAACGTAGCAAGATCTTGTTAATAGGGCTGGAAAGATGGCTCAGTGGTTAGACAAGGCCTAAGGACCCCGGTTCAGTTCCCCAGTACCCATGTAAAGCCAGATGCACAAGGTGATGCATGCATCTGGAGTTCATTTGCAGTGGCTAGAGCCCCTGGCGTGCCCATTCTGTCTGTCTGTCTCTCTCTCTCTCAAATTTATTTACAAATAAAATATTTTTTAAAGATCTTGTTGATAAATAAATAAATTGAATGAATGAATGCAGCAAATCCCATAACACTTTGCAAGCACAGTTCTCTGAGTATTAAGCACCTATTAAGAGTTCCTACTTGAGGCTGCTGTGGACATTTACTTAGTCAGGCTCTCCTGGACTCTGACCGTCAGTAGCCACTGTTGATAAGTCTGCAGATGTGAGAGGTAAACACTAAAGAGGGGCAGGGTGATCGACCTGGCAGTGAGGCAGACCGGACTTTGGGTTGGTCTTCCATTGGGCTTCACAAGAATCCCCAAGACTTTATTTACATTATCATATTTATATTATCATATAATGAAAATTGTAAGCAAAACAGGACCATTAACTTGCAGGTTTGTAAGAGAGCTGAAGAGGCTAAGAGGTATTGTATAATATAATATTGTGTTGTATGCATTGTATTGTATCGTAGATCTGGGCTGGTCGCAATGGAACATGCCTGTAATCCCAGCTGCTTGGGAAGCTAAGGCAGGAGGATAAAGATCTTAAAGCCAGCCTAGGCAATATCAAGACGTATCAATGTATATATGCCAGATGGGGTGGATCATGCCTGTGATTCCAGCTCTTGAGAAACTGAAACAGGAGAATCTCTGCTTTGAGGTCAGCCTGGGCTACATAGAGAGACCCCGTCTAAAGAAAGAGAGAGAAAGAGAAAGGAAAGAAAGAAAGAGGAAAGGAAGGAAAGAGGGGGGCAGGAAGGGAGGAAAGAGGGAAGGAAGAGGGCTGGAGAGATGGCTTAGCGGTTAAGCGCTTGCCTGTGAAGCCTAAGGACCCCAGTTCGAGGCTTGATTCCCCAGGACCCACGTTAGCCAGATGCACAAGGGGACGCACGAGTCTGGAGTTCGCTTGCAGTGGCTGGAGGCCCTGGTGCGCCCATTCTCTCTCTCTCTCTCTCTCTCTCTCTCTCTCTCTCTCTCTCTGTCTCCCCCTCTTTCTCTGTCTGTCACTCTCAAATAAATAAATAAAAATAACAAAAAAAAATTTTTTAGAAAAAAAAGAGGGAAGGAAAAAAACAAAGAAGGAGAAGGAATTAGGGAAGTGGCTCAGTGGATGAGTGCTTGCCATGCAAGTATGAGGGCCTGGTTCACCCTATTCAATTCCCTAGCACCCACCTAGACAACTGGGCACAGCCACACACGCCTATAACCCCATTCCTGTAAGGAGCAGAGACCAGAGAATCACTGGGGATGCTGGTCAGCCAGTGTAACAGAAAACAGAAGTTCGGGGTTCAGTGTGACTCTGTCTCAAGGAAGCAAACAAAAGAACAGTAGGGGCAGAGACCAGGTGTTGTTCTCCGGCCTCTGCACATATGCAGGATGCATGCATCTGCACACACATGGGCATACATCCTACACATGCACACGCGCACGTACATACACACACACACAGTCTGAGCTAGGGAGGTTGAAGGTTCTAGGTGAATATCCTTGCTGCGGTATTTTCTAATAGAAAAGCAGTTTGAATGTATAGCAAAGAAACTGAGGTTAGGTTTTATTCACATAAAACTTCTCCATAGGGCTGGAGAGATGGCTCAGCAGTTAAGGTGCTTGCTTGCAAAGCCTAACAACCTGAACCCACGTAAAGCCAGATGTACCAAGAGGTGCATACATCTGGAGCTCATTTGCAGTGGCTGGAGGTCCTGGTGTGTCCATTCTCTCTGTCTCACTTCTCTCTACCTCTCTTTTCTTGCAAATAAATAATTTTAAAAGAGGGGGGGGTGGAAAGATTGCCTAGTAGTTAAGGTGCTTGCCTGCAAAGCCTAAGAACCCAGGTTCGGGTCCCCAGAACTCACATAAGCCAGAAGCACAAAGTTATACATGTGCACAAGGTGGTGCACATGTCTGGAGTTTGATTGCAGTGGCTAGAGGTTCTGGTGTGCCAGTTCTCTCTCTCTCTCTTTCTCTCTCTCTCTTTCTCTCTCTCTCTCATGCACGCACTCACTCTAGGTCTCTCTTTCATAAAATAAAATAAAACTTTTCAGGCTCAAAAGATAGCTCAGTGGTTAAGTTGCTTGCCTGCAAAGCCTTGACAACCCCAGTTTAATTCCCCAGTATCCACATAAAGCCAGATGCACTAGGTGGTGCATGTGTCTGGAGTTTGTTTGCAGTGGCTAGAGGCCCTGGCACACCCATTCATTCTTTTTCTGTCTGTCTTCTCTCTGTTTTTCTCTGCTTGCAAATAAATTTATTTTTTAAAATAATTTTTGTTGTTGTTGTTTTGTTAATTTCGAGTTAGGGTCTCACTCTAGCTCAGGCTGACCTGGAATTCACTATGTAGTCTCAGGGTAGCCTCAAACTCATGGTGATCCTCCTACCTCTGCCTCCCAAGTGCTAGGATTAAAGGCATGTGCCACCACACCCAGCAATAAATTTTTTTAAAAGTTTTATTTATTTATTTGAGAGAGTCAGAGAGAGGGACAGACAGAGAGAATGGGTGCACCAGGGCCTCCAGCCACTGCAAACCAACTCCAGATGCATGTGCCACCTTGTGCATCTGGCTTACGTGGGTTCTGGGTCACTGAACCTGGGTCCTTTGGCTTTGCAGGCAAACACCTTAACCTTTAAGCCATCCCTCCAGCCCATAAAATTTTTTTTTTTAATTCTCCATAGATGGTCACCCTTAGTTCCAGAACTATCACTCCAGTGCAGTTGTCTCTGCTAAACTTTGGAACTCATCTTTGTTGATTTTATAGCTGGATCCTTCTAGTTGGATGTTCCTCCAAAGGAGTGTCCTGTGCTAGGCCCTCGAGATAAGATGATCAAGGTGCAATTTTTGCACGTGGAGCTGGAGTAAGGGGCTAATGGAGATAGAATTATACACAATGAACTCTAATAAACAACAGACTATTCAAAATAGGTGCAGACAATATGAAAGTAAACATGCCTTTGGGGGGGACCATGGAGAAAGTTCGCTAAACTCAGAGAATAGCCTGGGGTGTAAATGTCAGGGTGCAAGAATCTGAATGTATGTGGCAGGAACACAGAACGGGATCAAGTGTGACCCGAGCGTCCCTTTGTAAAGGGTTCTTGGGGGGGGGCTCACCTTGTGAAAGCCACTCACTCCTTTTAATGTTTGTTTGTGGTTGGTTTTGGTTTGGATTTGTTTGGTTTTGAGACAGGTTTCATGAATCCCAGCCTGGCCTTGAGCCTGCGGTATCGCTGTCTGTTATGTAACCAAGGATGACCTTGAATTTCTCATCCCTGTGCCTTCACCTCCTGAGTGCTGGGATTACAAATCATACGCCACCTTCCCAGCTTATGCAGTACTGGGAATCCAGCCCAGGGCTTCACGCCTGCTAAACAAGCAACTGAGCTACATCCCCAGCCCCCACTCGCTTTTATTTTTTATGTATGTATTTTTTTGTTTATTTTTATTTATTTATTTGAGAGTGACAGACAGAGAGAGAGAGAGAATGGGCATGCCAGGGCCTCCAGCCACTGCAAACAAACTCCAGATGCATGCGTCACCTTACGTGGGTCCTGGGAAATCAAGCCTCGAACCAGGGTCCTTAGGCTTCACAGGCAAGCATTTAATCGCTAAGCCATCTTTCCAGCCCTTATTTATGTATTTTTGAGGCAGGGTCTCACTTTAGCCCACGCTGACCTGGAATTCACTCCGTAGTCCCAGGCTGGCCTCGAACTCACAATGGCCCTTCTACCTCTGCCTCCCAAGTGCTGGGATTAAAAGCATGTGCCACTATGCTTGGCTCATTCACTTTTTAAAAAATATTTTATTTTTATTTATTTATTTGACAGAGAAAGAGGGAGAGGGAGAGAGAATGGGCAAGCCAGGGCCTCCGGACGTGTGCAACCCCTTGTGCATCTGGCTAACGTGGGTCCTGGGGAATCGAACCTGTGTCCTTTGGCTTTGCAGGCAAATGCCTCAACCGCTAAGCCTTCCCTCCAGCCCCTATTCACTGTTTTAATAAATGTTTATTGGAGGACTATAGAGGTCCTAGGTCAAGGGCCAGGCCTGGTTCCCTACTCGATGGCCGGCCTTAATGAAGTGTGAGTTTTTGCAGCTCACCTTCATCTCTAGTTCTTTTCTTCCTCTTTTTGGCCCAATTTATTTATAGTTGTCCTTTAGAACTCAATTTAGAACAGACTTTTGCCCTACCTCTATTTTCTTGGTTGTGAACTTGAAACTCCTTCACGCCACTTGCTCCAATTACAAACATAATTATGCTGTTCAGTATTTGTTTTGTGTTGAGTCTCCCTCTTGTTTGCTGCCACTTGGCCAAACACAGTGTTAGATGCATAGCTGGCGTGCAATAGATATTTGTCAGAAGAATGGCCTGAAGCGTGTCCGTTGAACATACAGTCAGTGCTGACTTGGGTGAGACAGTTTCAGAGACAAGCTGGGGTGGAAGCGAGGCTGCAGCGCCTGGTGCAGTAAGTGAGAAATGAGGAAGCCAGGGCAGTGACGGGTGGACTGCTCTTGCATAGGTGTGGCCGGAGAAGAGAGGCTAGAGTGGTAGCTGGTTTTGATTGGAAAGACTTGCTTATTTTTTAAAAAAAAAAATATTTATTTGCTTATTTATTTCGAGAGCGAAAGGAAGAGAAAGAATGGGTGTGCCAGGGCCTCTTGCCACTGCAGACGAACTCCACATGCATTTGCACCACTTTGTGCAGCTGGCTTTCAATGGGTACTGGGGAATCGAACCCGAGCCGTCAGGCTTTGCAAGTGAGCACCTTTAACCATTAAGCCATCTTTCCAGCCCCTAGTCTTGCTTTATGTTTGTTTGTTTGTTTGTTGTTGTTGTTTTCATTTTCAAGGTAGGGTTTCCCTCTAGCTCAAGCTGACCTAAAATTCACTGTGTAGTCTCAGGGTGGCGTCGAACTCACGGCTCTGCCTCCCAAGGGCTGGGATTAAAGGCGTGCACCACCATGCCTGGCAACACTTGGTTATTTACATGAGCACAGGAAGGAGCCAGTGCGAGGGGTGGGGGCCATGGAGAGGGTGAAAGCGTGCCTCTTCAAAGAGGTGGGATCGGAAACTAGAACTGCAGGGCCATGCTTAAACAAGCCCACTTTGATCTGTAGACGGTGGGGAGTCTGCCCTGGAGCTAAGACAGCTTGGAGCCCAGGTGAGTGAGCTGCTATGGTTGTGCAGTAGACTGGGCGAGGGCTGAAGATCAGAAGTAGGGCCAGAGAGAGAGAGAGACAGTTAAGAGATGGGATCAGGTGGCTGTGGCAAGAGGGAGTAAGAGAGGTCTTGATTGTGTCCCTTACACGTAATGCAGAGCATGTGCTAAAATACGTGTTGATTGAATGTTTTTGAGGTTTCTCAAGACAGGAAAGAACAGGGCAAGTTCTGGAAGATGTGGCAATAACAAGCTATCTGTAACATACTGAAAGTGGAAAGTCCTCATCCTCTTTGAATTTTGAGAATAGCCAGAAGTCACTCAGAGCCAAAATGTTGAGTAGATGGGTGGCCAGGTTAGGCCGTATTCCTTTTGGGTTATAAAATGGAAATAAGAAACATGGTGTGGGCTGTGGGAAGCAAAGGCAGGGGGATCAGGAGTTCAAGGTCATCCTTGGCTACCACTCAGTCTGTCAAAAAATATATATATAAATAAGGACGGTTGTTGGAGATGGGGCACCACAACTCCTAAACTAGCTCTAATGGTCTTTTAAAAAAATTTTTTTTTAGCCGGGCGTGGTGGCGCACGCCTTTAATCCCAGCACTCGGGAGGCAGAGGTAGGAGGATCACCGTGAGTTCGAGGCCACCCTGAGACTCCATAGTGAATTCCAGGTCAGCCTGGGCTACAGTGAGACCCTACCTCACAAAATCAAAAAAAATAATAATAATAATTTTTTTTATTTTTAAATGTTTTATTTTTATTTATTTATTTGAAAGAGAGAGAGAGAGGGATTGGGTGCGCCAGGGCCTCCAGCCACTGCAAACAAACTGCAGCTGCATGCGCCCCTTTGTGCATCTGGCTTACGTGGGTTCTGGAAAGTTGAACCTGGGTCCTTTGGCTTCTTAGGCAAATGCCTTAACTGCTAAGCCATCTCTCCAGCCCTCTAATTGACTTTTTGTAACCCCTGTAAGGGTTACAAAAATGTTTTGGAGATGTGCTTCAGAACTTGAAAGATGCCTGTGGTTCATTAAAAACCCTCTTACTGGGCTGGAGAGATGGCTTAGTGGTTAAGGCATTTGCCTGTGAAGCCAAAGGACCCACATAAGCCATATGCACAAGGTGATGCATGCATCTGGAGTTCAAGTTTGTTGATAGCAGCCCTGGTGTACCCATTATCTCTTTCTCTGTCTGCCTCTCTCTCTCTGACTCTCTGAAATAAATAAATAAATAATATTAAGGGGAAAAAAAACCCCTCTAACTGGGGCTAGCTAGGGTGTAGCTTGGTAGTGGAGTGCCTTCCTAACGTTTGGTAGACTCTGGGTTTGGTCCCAGTAACATGCACATTCACATGCGTGCTTGTATTTTACTAATTCACTGTTTTCCCATGTCTGATTCGACCCGGGCCTGTTTTGAGTGAGTCTCTCTCACTTTTTACCTTGGAGTTCAGAGTTTGGAGAATGATCGTGTACACTGACTACTGCCATACTGCCTCACAGCAAAAAAGCTCTCTTGAGAGCAGGAGGAATCTTAGAGTCTGGAGTGGGTGGTTTACACCTGTAATCTGTAAACGAGGAAAACTGAGGCCACCTGGCTCTACATAGTGAGTTCAAGGTAGTCTTTGCTACAGAGTGAGACCCCGTCTCAGAAAACAAAAATGGGCTAGAACGATGCTTCAGTGATTAAAGGCACTTGCTTGCAAAGTCTGCCGGGTAAGCCAGACACAAAATGGAATGCATACATCTGGTGTTTATTTGCAGTAGCAAGTGGCCCTGGCGCACCCCACCCCCTTTGTCCCCCAACACATGCAAATAAATTTTTAAAAAAACCAATTTTTCAAGATAGGGTCTCACTCTAGCTCAGGCTGACCTGGAATTCACTATGTAATCTCAGGCTGTCCTCAAATTCACAGTGATCCTCCTACCTCTGCCTCCCAAGTGCTGGGATTAAAGGCGTACGCCACCACGCCCGGCTCAAAAACAGATTTTAAATTCAGGAAGAATGAGTAATAAACTGGTTCTGTGGCACAGCTATTGGAGAAACTGAGCAGGTAGATTACAAGTTCAAATCCTGCCTGGGGTACAGAGTGACTTGAGGCCAGCTTGGGAAACTTAGAATGATTCTGTCTTGAGTTAACTTTTTTGTTTTGTTTCGTTTTCTAAGAAGGGCTGGGAATATAGCACAGGGCTAGATTGCTAGATCAGCATGCAGGAGGCCCTGGGTTCAGCTCTTTGTACTAAAGGGCAAAAGAGAATGAATAACAGGCATATATATACGTCTCCATCACCGAGGAGGTACTGGGCTGCAGCAGGTTTTAGATTCTGCCACCTCATTTAACTCCACTGGGGACAAAGCAAACAAGCAGCTTTACCCTGACTGTCGCTGCCAATGCTGAGCCATCCTGAAGAGCCTGGAGCCTCGCTTTGTCTATTCACAGGCTGTGCCTGTGGCGTCTAGAGTTACCCAGCGAGAACAAAGCCGCACACACAGCGTGGACAAGGGAGTCTTACAGCAACCTGGTCCCTCTTTCTAGGGCCCGGTTAGGTACCATGGCTTCATTTCAGCCGCTTGTTTCATTTCAAGAAGTTGGCATTTGAGTCCCACCAAGGGTATTGTATTCTGTTTGGACTAACTCCCTGCTGGAGGGACTATGTTTCTTTTCTTTTCTTTCTTTTTTTTTTTTTGAATGTCCCTCTCTGATCCCTTCTGTGTCCCTAATTGTGAGAGGCTATGTGACCTTTTTCTGCTAGGCACCCTTTCAGGGTAGAGGAAGGTCTCTCTCTTTTTATTTTTTTTTTTTAATTTTATTTATTTATTTGAGAGAGAGAGAGAGAAGAGGCAGATAGAGAGAGAATGGGCATGCCAGGGCCTCTAGCCACTGCAAACGAACCCCAGACGCATGTGCCCTCTTGTGCATCTGGCTTACGTGGGTCCTGGGAAATTGAACCAGGGTCCCTAGGCTTCGCAGGCAAACGCCTTAACCGCTGAGCCATTTCCCCAGCCCAGACTATGTTTTTTTTTGTTGTTTTTTTTGTTTTTTTTTTGTTTTTAAATTGAGCCAGGAGTGGTGATGCACACCTTTAATCCCAGCACTTGGGAAGCAGAGGTAGGAGGATTGCCACGAGTTCGAGGCCACCCTGAGATTACATAGTGAATTCCAGGTCAGCCTGGGCTACAGTGAGTCCCTACCTTAAAGAATCAAAGAAAAAAAAATTTTTTTTTTTTTTTTTTTTTTTGAGAGTGAGAACCCTTTCTTAGGCTTTGGTAAATCTCATCTTTCAAGGCTCCACTCAACAGGGAATTTTCAGAAGTCAGACCTCCTCAGTTTAAATTCTCAATCTGGGCTGGAGGGATGGCTTAGTGGTTAAGGTGTTTGCCTGCAAAGCCAAAGGACCCAGGTTCTATTCCCCAGGACCCACATTCGCCAGATGCAGAAAGGGGCGCGTGCGTCTTGAGTTTGTTTGCAGTGGCTGGAGGCCCTGGCATGCCCATTCTCTGCCTCTCCCCCTCTTTCTTTGTCAAATAATAAATAAATAAAAATAAAATATTTAAATTCTCAATCTGCCACTTGAAAACACACACACACACACACACACACACACACAGCCCCCAGCATCAGTTCTCCTACCTATTAAATGAATACAAAGCCATGTGAGAATTACATCCAGTTGGATCCATGAACACAAATAACACAGTTCTTTCCATATAGGAAACATTCATTAAAATTTTTTTATATTTATACCTGTAACTTCTTTCTTTTTAATTTTTTTTTTTTTTTTTTTTTTTTTTTTTTTTGGTTTTTCGAGGTAGGGTCTCATGGCAATCCGAGTGCTAGCATTAAAGGTGTGTGCCACCATCTTTTTAATTTTTTATTGACAACTTCCATAATTACAGACAATAAGCCATGTTAGTGTGCTCCCTCCCCACTTTCCCCTTTGCAAACTTCACTCTCCATCATATCCCCTCCCCCTCTCAATCAGTCTCTCTTTTATTTTGATGTCATCATCTTTTCCTCCTATTATGATGGTCTTGTGTATATACCTGTAACTTCTATCAGTGAAATTAAATAACACTTCTACCTGTAAAATAATATCCAAATAAAAAATTACAGTATGGGGCTGGATAGATGGCTTAGCAGTTAAGATGCTTGCCTGTGACAGCTAAGGACTCATGTTTGAATCTCCGGATCCCACATAAGCCAGGTGCACAGTGATGCAAGTGTGCAAGGTCGCATGTGCACAAGGGGGTGCACACATCTGGAGTTCGGTTGTAGTGGCTGGAGGCCCTGACGTGCCTCTCTGTCTCTTGCTCTCACTCTCGCTCTCTCGTAGTAAAGGGAGGGAGGTCCTGGAGTGATGGCTTCGTGGTTAAGGCACTTGCCTGCAAAGCCAAAGGACCCAGGTTCTATTTTCAGTACAAGATGAGATGGTGCATGCGCCTGGAGTTCGTTTGCAGTGGCTGAAGGCCCTGGCACACTCATTCTCCCTCTAATCTTATCTGCCTTTCTCTCTCACTTTCTCTCAAACAAATAAAATAAAGTTAAAAAAAAAAAAGGCTGGAGAGATGGCTTAGTGATTAAGGTGCATGCCTGTGAAGCCTAAGGACCCAGGTTTGATTCTCCAGGTCCCACATAAGCCAGATGCACATGGTGGCACATGTGTCTGGAGTTCATTTGTGGTGGCTAGAGGCCCTGGTACGCCCATTCTTTCTCTATCTGCGTCTCACTCTCTCTAAAAAATAAATAATTTTTTTTTAAAAAGGTAAAAAAAATATTTTGGGCTGGTGAAATGGCTTAGTGGTTAAAGCATTTGCCTGCGAAGCGAAGCCTAAGGATCTCGGTTTGATTCCCCAGGACCCATATAAGCCGGATACACAAGGGAGAGCATGCGTCTGGAGTTCATTTACAGTGGCTAAAGACCCTGGCGCCCCCATTCTCTCTTTCTCTCTGTCTGCTTCTATCTCTCAAATAAGTAAATAACGTATTTTTTTAAAAAGGCCAGTCTGTTGGGCTTGCCTCAAAAAAAAAAAAAAAAAACGAACAAACAAACAAAAAAACAGTATGGAAGGTGGCTGTGCTGCTTAGGCAGCAGAGAGGTTATTCTCGAGAGCCTTCTCCGTGGAGCTCTGTATGGAGACGGCCAGCAGTATTGTTGAATGAATGAATGAATGAGCTCCTGGACTAGGTGTTGGGACATCTGAGAAATAGTAACAGGTAACACATGTTTAGCATAGAAAAGAGATCTGCTTTATTATTATTATTATCATTTTCTTTTTGGGTTTTTTTTTTTTTTTTTTTTGGAGGTAGGGTCTCACTGTAGCCCAGGCTGACCTGGAATTCACTATGGAGTCTCAGGGTGGCCTCAAACTCATGGCGATCGTCCTACATCTGCCTCCCGAGTGCTGGCATTAAAGGAGTGCACCACCACGCCCAGCTACACAGCCATTTTAAAAATATTTATTTTTTTGAGAGCGACAGACAGAGAAGGAGGAAGAGAGAGAGAGAGAATGGGCGCGCCAGGGCCTCCAGCCACTGCAAATGAATTCCAGACGCATGCACCCCCTTGTGCCTCTGTCTAACGTGGGTTCTGGGGAATCAAGCCTTGAACCGGGGTCCTTAGGCTTCACAGGCAAGCGCTTAACTGCTAAGCCATCTCTCCAGCCCTACACAGCCATTTTTAAATATAAAATGAGACTACTTTTGAGGCTGAGTTCCCTGTCCCCGGAGAGATAGGCCGAGGTCTGCCAAGTGCTTCCAAGAATCTTGTGGAGGGGAAACAGTTTCACGCAGAACAGTGGGAGGCCTAATTTTAAGATGTGGGCACTGGGGAGATGGCCCAGTGGATGAAATGCTTGCCACGTAGCTGGATTCCCTGAGGTTGGATCCGCAGACCACATGTAAAAGCTGGGCATGGTGATTAAACTCGGGAGGCAGAGGTAGGATAGCCATGAGTTCAAGGCCACCCTGAGACTACAAAGTGAATTCCAGGTCAGCTGCAGTTTATCAATAGTGAGATGAGAGATGGAGATAAGAGAATTTTCCTGAAAGTTCAAGGTCCAGCAAGCTAGTGAGCGCAGCGGCAAAGCTGCAACAGCGAGAAGAGGCCCAAAGAAGTGCCCCAAAGAAGATGGAAGGCAAGGACTAGCACCCCAAAAAGTGGTCCTCTGACCTCACACATGTACTGAGGCGTGCCCGTACTCACACACATAGTAGGGGCACACCACACACCCACACACGGGAATAAAATAAATAAACAAGATTCTGTTTTTATTCTGAGTGGAACCATTGTTCTTTTACCTCCTGCTACTTGGGTACTTGAACCAGCTTGGTTTTGTGCACAGGTGAAGAGGCCTGGAGGTGTCAGGGCTGTGGAGACCATGTTTCTCAGGGCCAGAGGTTGTACAGAACTGCCAATGAAGCCTGGCACAGCTCCTGCTTCCGGTAAGTCAGTCCGTTTTCCTTTCTTTATTAGTGTACAGGTGGGCGGGGGGGGGGCGACAGTATTAATTTCATGTTCTGACAAAAACAGGCACAATTTTCTGAGCGGCGAATTTCAATCCCTGTGGGGCACCAGGGGGTCAGGGTGAGGCATGTACCAAGGAAGAGAGCCTCTCACACCACAAAAGAGCCAAGAGCTGCTGGGAATGGAGTGGAGGAAGGAGAAGAGTTCTTTTCCAGGGTGTCTCCCACCACCCTCACTTGATGGGTGAGGAAACTGAGGCCCAGACCATAGGCACACTGCTCATTTTACAGGTGCCTTAAAGGTGGATTCACATCCGGCCGTGGTGGCGCACGCCTTTAATCCCAGCACCCAGGAGGTAGAGGTAGGAGGATTGCTGTGAGTTCGAGGCCACCCTGAGACTACATCGTGAATTCCAGATCAGCCTGAGTTAGAGTGAAACCCTACCTGGGGGATGGGGGGGATGGATTCAGTGCAGGCGGGCAGAGCACTTCTCCCTTACCACAGGATGCTCTGTGTTCCTACTCTTGTGGGGGCCGGGGGTACAGGTCTGGCACTCCATGTGCTTTGCTGAGGCGGTGACACTCATGTACAGTGGTTGGAGGTGGTCAGTGGTCAGAACTGAGCATAGCGTGTCCCACTCCATCGTTCTTCCATCTGGCCTTTGTTTTGAGCCAGAGTCTCTCGACTGATTCCAGGGTTCACAGAGCTCCAGTGATGGTCGGGCCTCTGTTCCCCTGCAGGGCTGTGGTTACAGGTGCGTGTAGTTACTCCCAGCTGTTTATGTGGGATCTGGAGGTCTGAACTGTCGGTGGTCTTGGGCCCTTGTGCTTGCGTAGGAAGTGCACTTAACCTCTCTGAGCCCTGTTCCTTGTTTGTTTGTTTGTTTTTCGAGGTAGGGTCTCACTATGGCCCAGGCTGACCTGGAATTCACTATGTAGTCTCAGGGTGGCCTCGAACTCACAGCGATCCTCCTACCTCTGCTCCCAGAGTGCTGGGGTTAAAGGCGTGCGCCACCACGTCCGGTTTCTGTTACTAACTTTATGGTAGATCTTGGATTATTGTTGAGAGACAACTTAATTTCTTGCACATTACACAGACTGTAAAGTTACATTGGTTTCTGCTTGCTGGGGCTTGGTTCCTCACTGGGAAGCAGCGATGTTAAATGTTGAGACCGAGTGACACCTCCGTGTATGCCACCCAGCCAGCCCATGGCAGCACCCACTAAGTACTTCTGTCCCCATCACATTGGAGTCCTCAAAGGCGGGAGCGTGTCTTTGTATTCTGCAGAGCATGAAATATTAGTACCTGGCCCCACAGCGGTGGGAAGAAGAGCTGTCTGTCCGCTGCGGAGGCCCGGTGGGCACGCCTGGCCCCGTGGGCTGTGCTCATGTCCTGAGAATGAGACGACTAACTGTCAACAGGCCCCCTGCGCTGTGGATTCCAGCTCCCACACACGGCTCCCATTGCAAAGTTGATGTCAAATAATTCAGCTGACCTTTCAGTATTTGCCTCCTCCTCCCCAGGACATGGGGGGGGAGGGGTGGGTCTGGCGAGATCTGGCTTCTGAAAAGGCTGGAAGGGGACCCAGTATCTTCCAGCCCATTTAACTCCAACGCGGAACCCTCATTTTCCCCGTGGCTCTGAGTGCTTTGGTTCCTCCCTTCACTCCCTGAACGTTTGATTCCACTTTTTCTCTGTCTTTCCTTTTTTGTTTTGTTTTTCGAAGTAGGGTCTCACTCTGGCCCAGGCCAACCTGGAATTTGCTACGTAGTCTCAGGGTGGCATCAAACTCACGACGATCCTCCTACCTCTGCCTCCCAAGCACTGGGATTAAATGTGTGCACCTAGCTTTTTGTTTTTTCGAGGTAGGGTCTCTCTCTAGCCCTGGCTGACCTAGAATTCACTATGTAGTTTTAGGGTGGCCTCGAACTCATAGCGATCCTCCCACCCACCGATGCCTCCTGAGTGCTGGGATTAAAGGCGTGCACCACCATGCTCGGCTTGATTCCACTTTTTCTGTGCTGCTTATTAGAATGATGGAAGCGGAGAATGGCAGAGCCGTAAGGGACCTTACAGATAAAGACTTCGGCTACCCTTTTCATTTTATGGCTGAGGCTAACAAGCAGCATTAGGACTCAGTGAATTCCCAGAGCCAGTATTACCATGGCATCGAACCCAGTGATCAGATTTGTTCCTGCCTGCTTCCCTACTGGTGTGAGTATTTTTCTATCTAAAATCAGCAAAACAATATACTAGCCCTTAGAATTTTTTTTTTAACATTAATTGCAGGGCATGGTGGCACATGCCTTTAATCCCAGCGCTTGGGAGACGGAGGAGGATTGCCGTGAGTTCAAGGCTACCCTGAGACTTCATAGTGAATTCAGGTCAGCCTGAGCTAGAGTGAGACCCTACCTTGAAAAAACAAACAAACAAAAAAAAAAAACTTGACAACTTCCAAAAATAATACAAATAATATACCATGATCACAATCCCCTCCCACTGCCCTCTTTTTAACCCCTTCTGAAATCCCCCCTCCACTGAATCCTTTCTTCTTTCTAGCTATTTTCTCTTCTATTTTGGTATCATCATTTATTTTCCCTCATTGTGAAGGTCTTTGTGTAGATAGTGTCAGTTATTGGGAGGTCATGAATATCAAGGCCACTTTATGTCTGGAGAAATTGTAAGCACTCCTCCCCTTCCTTTGGCTCTTACTTTTTTTCTGCCTCCTCTTCCTCAGTGGTCTTTGAGTCTTGGAGGATGTGCTAGAGGTGTCCCATTTAGTGTTGGACACTCCCCTGTCACATCTCAGCACTTTGGTGAGTTTTGAGTCCCCACAACAGACATGCCATCTGAAAAGAGAAGCTTCTGTAACCAAGAGTCAAAGTAAGGATGGAGAGATAGCTTAGCAGTTAAGGCATTTGCCTGCAAAGCGTAAGGACCCAGGTTCGATTCCCCAGTATTTACATAAGCCAGATGCACAAGGTGGCGTATGCGCCTGGAGTTCATTTGCAGTGGCTGATGCCCTGGCCTGCCCATTCTCTCTCTCTCTCTCTCTTTCTCTCTCGCTCAAATAAATATAAATAAAGAAGATGTTAAAGAAAAGTGAAAGTAGCATTAATATATGGGCATAAACATAAGTATTTACTGCAAATAAACTCCAGATGCATGTGCCACTTTGTGTCTTTGGCTTTATGTGGGTACTGGGTAATTAAACCCAGGCCGACAACCTGGGCAAGCAGTGCCTGTAATCGCTAGCCATCTCCCCAGCCCAAACTTAAGTATTTAGAGGGCAGTTTTAGGGGCATAATATATCCATTTAGCCAGACAACAGTGGTAGTTTTTACCCTCTAGAATTTATGGTCTCCCATAGGCTTTTCATTAGGCTTTTAGTACCAGGAAGGAATTTACTCGCACAGAGCAAGTCTCAAGTCTAATCAGAGAGCAGTTGGTTTCCCCCATAACAGTCATCCCATCATTGTACCATTTGTACATTTGGTCTGGCTGGCCAGCCTTAAAGCTTGCAGAGTTCACTACTGGTTAAGACCATTGATGACTTTTCTTCCCCAGAGGCTGCATAGCTCTTTGCAGTATTCTGACAGCTAGTCAACAGGGTGGGGTCTTCTAGCTCAGCTCCAGCTTGATTTCTCAGTATCCTACAGGCCAAGCATGTTAGTCCTTAGAGATTGAGGCAGGAGGATTTTGAGTTTGAAGCCAGCCTAGACTACAAGGACCTTGCCCTGCTCCTCCATAAAGACATGTTAGCTTGGCACAAGCTAGGGACAGGCATGATGGCACACACCTTTAATCCCAGCACTGGGGAGGCACAGGTAGAAGGATCACCATGAGTCTGAGGCCAGCCTGGGTCTACAGAATGAATTTCAGGTTAGCCTGGGCTAGAGGGAGTGAGACAGGAGACCCTACCTCAAAAACAAACAAACAAACAAAAAAAGGTATAAGCTATAGGATAACACTGTTTTCTGGTTTTATTTTTTTAGAGAGAATGAGAAGAGAATTGGCGTGCCAGGGCCTCAGCCACTGCAATCAAATTCCAGATGCTTGCGCCACCTGGTGGGCATGTGCAACCTTGCGCTTGCCTCACCTTTGTGCATCTGGCTTACGTGGGATCTGGAGAGTCGAACATGGGTCCTTGGGCTTAGCAGGCAAGCGCCTTACCCACTAAGCCATCTCTCCAGCCCTGTTTTCTGTTTTTAAATCTTAGCTTTTCAAGTTACTAACTTGCTTAAGTGAGCTTCAGGCACCTCTTGTATAAAATGAGGATAAGAGTATTATCCCATAAGCTTGTTAGGAAGATTAAACATGATGCTCTATGTAAAGTGCCCAGCAGATAATTTACCCATTACAGCTGTCACTTTATATGATGTATGTGTCTCCCTTGTAAGTACACAATTACTTCAATACCTTGTTGCGCATACACTGGCCAGTTAAGGGCACCTTTGAATTACTGCAGGACAATTAAATCAAAGACCATACCTGTGGAAGAGGGAGCACGTCTGGGTTCCTTTTCTTGGCTATAGCTTCTTCGCCTTGAGGACAGAGCCTGTACTACCAAAGGAGTGTATCTCCCAACAATGCCTGGTCAATTCAAATTGCATAACACAGTGGCCTTCCATGAAGCCTGTTAATTTGCCCTGGGGAGAATAGCTATCTTTTAGATTTAATTTTACCTGGGCTCCAATTGGGGAAAGATGTTCAGGGAACATGGAGCGACAGCATGAGTGGTCTTTTTTTTTTTTTTTTTCAAGGTAGGGTCTCGCTCTGGCCCAGGCTGACCTGGAATTCACTATGTAGTCTCAGGGTGGCCTCGAACTCACAGCAATTCTCCTACCTCTGCCTCCCAAGTGCTGGGATTAAAGGCGTGCATCCCCACGCCCGGCTTAAATGAGTGGTCTTTTACAACCTCTTTCACCCACCCCAGCTTGTTTGTAGTTCTGATGAATTTAGAGTGTCTGGGTGCAGGCTTGCTGTAAGCAGGACCTTCCCTTTGTGCTGGTCAAAGAAATTCATTCTTTCTTTCTTCATTTATTTTTCTTCGAGGTAAGGTCTCGCTCTAGCCCAGGCTGACCTGGAATTCACTATACGTAGTATAGTCTCAGGGGGGTCCTTGAACTCAGGGCGATCCTCCCACCTCTGCCTCTGGAGTGCTGGCATTAAAGGCGTGCGCCACCACGTCCGGCAAGAAATTCATTCTTCATGACTCCTTTTCCTGCGGAGCTCTTACCCAGCGGGGCTCTAGTTACAATAAAGGAAATGACATCTCTTCTTTCTTTCTCCAACACCTTTGTTTTCCTGGTCACGGGTGGGACTGGGTTTTTGAATGGAGAAATTGCTGGGATTTGGCCCATCCTCCACCCTTCCCTCTCCTTATCCTGTCCTATTCTCCATCCACAGCCACTGGGTTCTCAGGTGCCCGGGACAGTAGGAAGCCACTTGAGGCCGGAGCCTGGGGTGGATCAGTGGAGGCCAGATGACAAACCACCTAGAAGTAGCTCAGTCTGCTGGTGCAGCTGGGCACCTGGCCAGGGTCCTTCTGATCTGCTGGACACATGGCTGAGCAGCCCTTCTGCTTCCTCTCCCCCTTCTTCCCACCACACATGTGTAAACTGTGAGTGCCACTGGCTTTCCTGTCCTTGAACAATGCCATTGACTGTGGATGAGGAGCCATTGCCTCTGAAGCTCCCGGGCCAGGCTCCCTTCCCGTGGGGGAGGTAAAGAGGCCCAGAGCTGTAACTGATGCTCTGTATGGAGATTGAACCCACGGCCTCCAGGGTTAGGCAAGCACACGACCAGGCGACTCCAGACCTTGTGAAGCTTAATTTTGAGACAGACTTGCCCAGGTTGGCCTACAACACAACATAGCCCAGGCTGTCCTTCTGCCTCGGCCTTCTGGACTAGCTGGGTTGTATCACAGAATACGTATTCTGGGTGTTTGTCCTTTCACTCTCCTCACAGGTGTTTTGGGTTTCACTCTAGCTGGAATTCACGATGTAGTCTCAGGGTGGCCTCGAACTCACGGCGATCCTCCTACCTCTGCCTCCCGAGTGCTGGGATTAAAGGCGTGCGCCACCGAACCCTGCTCCAGTCTTGACATTCTTGAACACAGGCGATGTCAGTTCACCTCACAGAGGCATAGTTTCCTCTTATGTAATATGGGGGTCAACACCTCAGCCTGTTTGCCAGCCACTGCTAGTGTTAGACTACCTTGAAGGGGATTAAAAGCTTCAAAGGCTTGTTAAAGTCTAGCGTCAGCAAAAGAGTCGTTGGCTTCTGAAAGGCACCTGGTGGAGCACGTCTGCCCTCTGCTGGCAAACTGTTAACATTGCTGCCGCATTCATTGGCCCAAAGCCTTTGATTCTGGCTATGAGCTTCCCGGAAAGTGTGTGTTTGTCTAGTTTATCTCTAAGGAAACAGTCAGCAAGCAGGTCAGTGAGCCTGGCTGTTGGCTCCAGGGACCCAGGGCTGGAGCCTGCCTGATAGAGAGGAAGGAAGGACAGACACCTGGGCCTTCCTCTCCCTCACCCTCAACACTCCAGCTTGGATGCAGAATGGAACCTCTAGGATGCAGCAGCAGCATGTGACCTTCAACATACCTCAGTCTTCTCCTCCCTCCCTCCCTCCTTTTCCTCCTTCCTTTCTTCTATCCTTCCTTCCTTCTATTCTTTCTTTCTTTCTCTTTCCTTTTCTATGTAAGGTCTCACTCTAGTCCAGGCTGACCTGGAATTCACACGTAGTCTCAAGGTGGCCTCGAACTCATGGCGATCCCCCTTACCTCTGCTTCCTGAGTGCTAGGATTAAAAGTGTGCGCCACCACGCCGAGCCCAGTCTTGTACTCTCCTTTGAGAAGTGAGCCCCGAGATCCCAGAGAAGTGCTAATAGCGTTGTTGTCTGGCAGAGGTGGGGCGATGGAGTGGATGAAGGATTGAGACTTAGTAAGCATTGTTTTAACCTCTTCGCGGATCGGATTTAGTCCTCACTGCAATTTTGTAACTTTCGCTTTATACTAACACAAGAAGGCCTAAAAGAGGGTTAGAGGGATGTCTCAGTGACTAAAGCACTTGCTTGCAAAGCCTGGTGGCCCAGGTTCAATTACCCAGTACCCATGTAAAGCCAGATTACAAAGTGGCACATGCATCTGGAGTTCGTTTGCAGCAGCAAGATCCTTGGCGTGCCCTTAAACCCCCCTCCCCCGTGTGTGTGTGTGTCCTCTTATCTAAAGAGAGAGAAAAGAGAGGGAGGGAGGGAGGAAGGAAGGAGAAGGAAGGAAGGAAGGAAGGAGGACTTGTCCAAGGTCATACAGCTGACTTTATGTGTCTATTTGTGCATACTAAACCCAAATCCTCTTTCGTGGTAATCACTTGCTCTTCTACTAAACTACAGTTCCAGTTAACTTTTTTCTGAGACAGGAGATCATATAACCCAGGCTGGCCTTGAACTCCATCTGAGTATGACCTGAAATTCCTGATCTTCCTGCCTCCTCCTCTTTCTCCTCCCAAGTGCTGGGATTACCGATGAGTCCCGCACTACTGGCTAACATTTGGACTCGGGTCTCTCTATCCTCTCTCCCTCTTTCTACTGGGCCTTCTAGGAAAGAACCATAAACTTGGAGTCAGGATACCTCGTGTTAGATTCTTAGTGAAACCTGGCAAACTGGACCGGTGGTCAAGTTCCTTAACCCTTTGAGCCTCAGTTCTTGCCTGTGAAGTGTGGTGATAGTAATCCAGCTCAGGCTGGGTTACACTGTAATCCCAACATTCCGGAGGAGAGACAAGAGGATTCTGGGTTTGAGGCCAGCCTGGGCTACATAGTGATAACTTTTCTCAAAAAAATTCAAAGGGGCCTGAAGAGATGGCTTAGCAGTTAAGACACTGGCCTGCAAAGCCTAAGGACTGGGGTTCGATTCCCCAGTACCCACATAAAGCCAGCTGCACAAGGTGATACATGTGTCTGGAGTTTGTTTGAAATAGCTAGAGGCCCTGACATGCCCATTTTCTTTCTCTCTCTCTTTCTCTGCCTTTTTCTGTCTTTCTCTCTCAAATAAATAAAATATTTTTAAAAAGTTAAAAAGTAGCTAGCCTTTCACATGTAGTGGTGAGTGACGAGAAACTGCTTCAAACAAGGTTGAAGGTGAGGACCAGCATCCGAGGTTGCCCTCTGACCTCCACGTGCTTAACGTGAACACACACATAAAAAATTAAAAGTTGGGAGGATCCAGGAGGTCACGGATCTGAAAACACTCTCAAGGGGTGAGGAGATGGCTCAGTTGGTAAAGTACCTGCCTTGTCCTGTGAGAACCTGAATTCAGTCCCCAGTCCCCACATGAGTGTCAGGTGTGTTGGCACACGCTGACAATCCCAGCACTGGATAGGTAGAGACAGGCAGATTCTTGGAGCTTGCTGGCAGAATTTAGACCTAACCAGTGAGCCCCAGACCAACAGGAGCCCCTGTTTCCAAAATCACAGACAGGTGGGTGGCATGCCTGAGGTTGATACCTGAGGTCCCCTGCCCTCCATATGCACATCCGCATGTACAACCACGCGTACACACAGACAGCACACACGTGTGCACGTGCCAAAACAACCCTCTGAAATACTAACGTGACAGAAAGTGGCTTTAAGGTGAGCGGCGCTCCACGGCATTTAGTGTCCGTACATCATTCCAAGCGTCCCCAGCTATGTTCAGGGCTCTGAAATGCAGCACCATTGGACATACAGTGACGCCGTACTGGCCTGGTTCCCTAAGTGACTCGCTCAGAAAACTAGAAACAAGCAGGAGTTTGACATCTACCTATCCTCGTGGTAGGCTTTGGCCTGATTTCCATCCATGCTGTCTCCCTTGAAACGTTTCCTTGGAAATGTTGCAGCAGACTGGCCTCTCGTCTGTTTGTCCACCCATCCCTCTTCAATGTTCATCTCAGATGGCCTCCCAAACTGTGCCTGTAGGTACAGATTGAGCATTCCCAATCCAAAATACTCCAAAATCAAGCTGGGAATGGTGGCGCACGCCTTGAATCCCAGCACTCAGGAGGCAGAGGTGGGAGGATCATTGTGAGTTCGAGACAAGCCCGAGACTACACAGTGAATTCCAGGTCAGCTTGGGCCAGAGGGAGACCCTACCTCGGGGGGGAAAAAAAATTCAAGCCGGGGTGATGGCGCATGTCTTTAATGCCAGCACTCGGGAGGCAGAGGTAGGAGGATCACTTTGAGTTTGAGGCCAGGCTAGACTACAGAGTGAATTCCAGGTCATCCTGGGCTAGAGTGAGACCCTACTGCGAGATGATAATAATAATATTAGACTTGACTCATCTCCTCAAAATTATGTAAACTGAAAAAATCCCAAGCACTCTGGTCTCAAGCGTTTCAGTTTAGAGTTACTCAACCAGCAGTAGTGGAGAATAGTGATGAGGTAGGATGGTGCCCCAGACCTGTAATTCTGGCTGTTTGGGAGGCTGAAGCAGGAAAACCACAAGTTCAAGCCCTGTTTGGGCAACAGGGAAAAAATGAGTTTGGCATCAGGATGTTTGGACTGGTAGCCCAACTCTCCTTACTAGCCCCCCAACCTGGAGCCGTGCAAAAGGGGATCCCCAGACTATACAGCTTAATTTGGTTCAGGTATTCACAGCTCTTGTCACAGTTTACGGCCTGGTTAGAACTCAGTAGGTGTTAATGTTTGTTTTGAGTATCTGTCACTCTCTTTTTTCTTTCTCTCTCTCTCTCTTTTTTTAGTGTGTTTAAGGTAGTGTCTCGCTCTAGCCCAGGCTGACCTGGAATTGAGGGTGGCCTCGAACTCTCAGCAATCCTCCCACCTCTGCCTCCCGAGTGCTGGAATTAAAGGCGTGTGCCACCACGCCCAGCGCATCTTTGTCATTTTTGACATAGTCTCTTCCCTCTGTTTTTGTGACATTCCACACACTCTGGTCTATGCCTCCTCCCCCTCCCCACAGCCTTCTGGTAATTCCAGTTTGCTGCTTCTCCTGTGTTCAACTATGAAGTTCCTTCAGATGCGCTCTCTGTTTGCTCCCAGAGTGTCTCATGCACACCTCTGACTTCCACCGTCCTCCACACACTGGTGACCTTGAAATCACTGTCTCCTACTCCAACCCTTCCATTGAGTTCTATGCCTGTGTTATTGTTCTTGCTGTGTTTTGAATTGAAGTCTCACTACATTGCCCAGGCTGTTCTCATATGCCTCAGCTTCCTAAGGAGTTGGGACTACAGGAATGCCCCACCACACTCTACCGTGATGTGTCCATTCCAGTGTTTTCTAGGCACCTTAGACTAGCTGGCTCCTCAGCCACTGTAACCTAACCTTTTTTTTTTTTTTTTTTTTTTTTTTTTTGGTTTTTCGAGGTAGGGTCTCGCTCTAGCCCAGGCTGACCTGGAATTCACTATGGAGTCTCAGGGTGGCCTTGAACTCACAGCGATCCTCCTACCTCTGCCTCCCGAGTGCTGGGATTAAAGGCGTGTGCCACCACGCCCGGGTAACCTCTTGAATTACACCATCTGCCCTGTAAGTCAACAAGGATGGTACGGGAAGTCCTTGAGACCTCCTCCCTTATCCCAGCCTGTCAGTGTTAGCCCTAGCTCACGTGTGTTCACTCTGTTTCTCACTCCCTGCGCAGTAGCCTGTCTCCCGGTGTCCCCTTTCCTGCAGTCACTCTGTACCTCTGTTTCCTCTAGAGCTTCTAGAATGGTCTTCCTTCTTTTTTTGAGGTAGTGTCTTGTTATAGCCCAGTCCGACCTGGAATTCACTGTGTAGTCCCAGGCTAGCCTCGACCTCATAGCTCTCCTCCTACCTCTGCCTCCCAAGTGCTGGCATTAAAGGTCTGCGCCTCCATACCTGGCAGCAAGAAAGAATGGGGTCATGTGCCACCTTGTCCATGTGGCTTTACGTGGCTACTGGGGAATCAAACTCGTCATTAAGGGTTTGCAGGCAAGTACCTTAACTGCTGAGCCATCTCTCCAGCCCAAATAAATGATCCTTTAAAAAAAAAATCAGCTGACTTCTTTTTTTAATATTTTAATTTATTTATTAGAAAGAGAGGGGGTCTGGAGAGATGGCTTAGTGTCTAAGGCACTTGCCCGAAAAGCCTAAGGACCCAGGTTTGATTCCCCAGAACCCACACAAGCTAGATGCACAAAGGGGTGTGTATGTCTGAAGTTGGTTTACAGCAGCTGAAGGCCCTGGTGTGCCCATTCTCTCTCTCTCTCTCTCTCCCCCTCTCACTTCCTCTTTTTCTCTCTCTCAGATAGATTTTTTTAAAAAGGAGAGATAGAGTATTGACACACCAGGGTCTCTTGCTGCTGCAGAACAACTCCAGGTACGTGCACCACTTTATGCATCTGGCTTTAGTGGGTACTGGGGAATCGAACCTGAGCCAGCAGGCTTTGCAAGCAGGCGCCTTTAACCGCTGGGCAGTTGCCCCAGCCCCAGAGACTTAGTTGTTGTAGTCTCACATGTATTCACGCGATCCTCTTCTTCATGATAGCTTGCAACATCTAACAGTCAGTAAGCGTATGGGGTGAGGGACCATCAGACCTCCCCCACCGTTGTGTCACCACTGACACATCATTGGCGTAGGAAACACAATTGTTGGATGAGTTGCTAGAAGTGGCCAAGAGACATGATGTAAGTGGGGCTTTTTTGTCCTTTCGCTTTCCTGCCTCCTTCCCTTCCCAGCTACCTTGGCCACAGTTCCTGTAAATGGCGAAGAGGAATTGGTTCCAGACCCTGGGTTGTTTTGGGGAAGTTGCCTGCTAGTGTAGAGGTGGGAAGACAAGCCTTTTGTCTTCTGCTTTCCGAGGAATCGTCCCACAGTGAGCAGAAGCTGGAGAGGGCCGGCTCAGGCTCCGCTCCAACAGCGGGCTCTGAGCTGTACTTCTCTGTAAGTCCAGTCCACACCAAGCCCTGGGCACCCGTGACCTCGGGAGAGAGAGGCAATGGAGGAAGAGGGAGTTCAGCTATTCTAGCCCAGACTATGCATTGCTCTGAAATCTGAAAAAAATCTCAGTTCCGATGGTAAGTTTTTTGTTGTTCTTTTCTGCAGTTTTACCCTTGGGCTAGAGATGTATGTAGAGATGCATGTAGTGGTGGAGTGTGTGCCTAGCATGCACGAGGCCCCAGGTACAACCCCTACAAAAGTAACATTAACTAAAGATGCACATTAAGTGCAGAATGGAGGGCTAGAGAGAGACTCAGCGGTTAAAGTGCTTGCCTGCAAAGCTTAAGGACCTGGGTTCGAATCCCCAGAACCCACGTAAAACCAGATGCATAAGGTGGCGCATGCATCTGGAGTTTATTTGCAGTGGGTAGAGGCCCTGACACACCCACTCTCTGTCTGCTTCTTCCTCCCTCTCTCTCTCTCTCTCTCTCTGTCTCTGTCAAATAAATAAATAAAATATAAGTGCAGAATGGGAAAAAAATGAACTTCATCCACTGTAGCTGCTTCTGGTGAAGAGATGAATGATAAATAGGTTGGCAATAGTCAACACTTTAATGAAGCTTGTCTTCTGTTAGTTAAATTAATAAAACCAATATATAATGAGAGCAGTATCATGTAATAAAGACCACACACTAAAACCAAATTGCGCCAGGTGTGGTGGCGCACAGTCCTTTAATCCCAGCACTGGGGAGGTTGAAGTAGGAGGATCTCCATGAGTTCAATCAAGGGCAGCCTGTGGCTACAGAGTGAGATCCAGGTCAGCCTGAGCTAGAGTGAGAACCTGCTTCAGAAAAATAAAAATTAAAATTAAAAAGTAAATAAATAAGCCGGGCATGGTGGCGCACGCCTTTAATCCCAGCACTCGGGAGGCAGAGGTAGGAGGATCGCTGTGAGTTCAAGGCCACCCTGAGATGACAGACTAAGCCATCTCTCAACCCTCACCTTAATACTTTTATCAAAGAGCTTGAAGCCCAGAGAGGTTTAGTAGCTTGCCTAAGATCACACAGCAAGTCTACTATTAGCCAGGGCAAGTTCTCAGGTCTTCTCTGCATACAAGGGCTCTTCGGGTATTATTATTATTATTTTATTTATTTTTATTTATTTGTTTGTTTTCTTGAGGTAGGGTCTCACTCTGGTCCAGGCTGACCTGGAATTAACTATGTAGTCTCAGGGTGGCCTCGTATTCACAGCAATCCTCGTACCTCTGCCTCCTGAGTGCTGGGATTAAAGGCATGCATCACCACGCCCAGGCTTCAGGCATTATTTTGTTGAGGGGTCCAAAGGATTTTGTTTTTGTCATTGCAGTCAAGAGAATGTGCATGTGTATGAACACAGCATTTAACACTGGATTTCAAATACTGCAGTGGAATTTTTTGTTTGTTTGTCTGTTTGTTTGTGGTACTGGGAATCCACTGGAGGCCTCGTGAATGCTAGGCAAGTGTTCTACCACTGAGCCACATCCCCAGCCCCCTTTTCCACAATATTAGTCTCACAAAGCAACAGTGGGCCTTAATCTACAGGGGTAGATCCCATTCGTTCCAGTTGTTAAAGTTACCAAGTCCATAGTGCTGTGGTCTTAGGATGAAGGCGTAGTCTGCTGTGAGTGAACACGGGTTGGCCTGCAAGCTTCATGTGAATCACATGGGCTGGCTGTAGATTTAAGGCATGCGTGCCCATTCGGGGAGCTAAACTGGCAACTGAAAACCAGCATTTTCTTTGGTATTTCAGACTTAATGTTCTGCTCGTTGGGAGCCTCTGCTAGCTGAAGTGCTTTTGCTAACCCTCCACGGCTGTGAGTATCTCTAACTTGGCAGGCCTGGTCTTTGACGGTCGGGGTCTGCTCTTGCTCACCATCCCAGACCCCTCTCTGAGCACTGCCAGCTTACAAGTTTGCTCAATGTCACATAAGCCTACCAGGCTCTTTCATGCCTCAGTGCATTTGCACATGCTGTTCCTTTGAGCTGGAAGCTTCTTGTCTCCCTGGCCATCAGCCTGTTCCGGTCAGCTGATGCATCCTGGCGTCCGCCTTCACCCTCCCCACCAATCAGAAGAGTCTTCTTCACCCTTCTAGTTACCTTCCTCATACTAGAGTTATAGCCCTATGGGTGTTTGTTTACACTCTTACGGTATGAAGTTCCCCAAGGGTGGAGCCGTATCTAATTCATCTCTGCATCCCACAGCTTAGCAGCCTGCCTAGAATCTGGCCTGCTCAGAGTTTTTGCTGGGTGAATGATGCATTTGTCAAATGATGTTTTAGTTCAACAAAGCCTTTCCCATGTGCTCCCTCACCAGTCCTTGCTCTGCAGTATTCCCCCAGGCAAGAACTTTTCTTTTCCTTTTCCTTTTTTTTTTCCACTATAGCCCAGGCTGACCTGGAATTAACTATGTAGTCTCAGGGTGGCCGAACTCCTACCTCTGTTTCCAGAGTGCTGGGATTAAAGGCCACCACGTCGGGCAAAAGCTTTTATTTTAAGGTAGGTAACAGAATAAGAGCTCAGTCTAAATGTCATCCTTGCGATAAACCGCCAAAGCCAAGGGTCTCCGGAGACAGCATGCCTTCTGCTGCCGTGGCTGCCCACTCTGCTGTTTTGCCTCATTTCTTCTTTTAACCCCAAAGCCTAAAACTCCTTCTTCCCTCCTTTCACCACACTCCTCAGCATTGCCAAAAAAGAATCCCCAAGCACGCAGTGTCAGGCTTGAGTTAAGGGGGGGCCTGCTTTCCTCCATGTCCCAGCCTTGTTCTGACTGCACCTTCCCGACTGTTCTTGGAAGTACCTGGGATCCGGTCAGAGCTTGCGCCATTCCACATCCTCAGCAGCACTGACTCCCAGAGAAGCAACAACTGTTTCTAAAGTTAGCCAGCTTGCTTTAGTTCCAGGGGAAGCTGCGGTGGGGGGGGGGGGGATGCTGGAAATGGAACCCAAGGCCCCATGCATGCTACACAAGGACTCTACCATTGAGCTGCATCCACAACCCCAGAGGTAGCTTTTGCACAGAATGACCAATCCTCTAAGTCACCGTGTATACTATACCCTAAGAGCCACACTGTGGAAGGAGGGAGTCAGCTTCCGTGGCGTTACAAATGAGTAGGAATGGCTTCAGGAAGGTGAAAGTCGCCGGTAAGCCAAGGTTTAACCAAACGTCAATCACCAGGCATGGCTCATTAAGCAACCTTCAGAAGAAGATGAACGGCCCACCCGTGTGTCCTCACCCGTTATCACGCCTGCTTCAGGGCAAGTATGGCCTCAGGCTGAAAGCAAGTGGACGCTGCAATGGCTCAGTGGTTAGTACTCGGCATTGTGACCACAGCAACCTCTGTTCATATCGGAGTCACAGCACCAAGAAAGGAAAAACAGGAAAAAAAAAAAAAGTGGAAAAGGACCTAGGAAAGAGTAAACAGTAATTTTTTTTTTTGATTTTTAGTGTGCATAAGACTTATTTAAATGAAGGTTATTTACCCTAGCCTCAGAGAATGAGGCTGGGTGGAGCTCAGGGTTCTTTGTTTTCAAGACGCTATCCAGGGGAGTCCAGTATAGCTGTTTCTTCAGCCACACTTTGAAAAAAAAAACACTACCATCAATCAAATAGCAAATATAAAATAGTTACTTGAAGCCTCTTTAGTGTGTTGCACTTGGAATCTAAATGCTTGGGTTAAATTCCAGTTTCCCCAATTCCCAAATGTATGACTTTGAACAATAACCTCCTCTGTTGTTGAAAACCCTTCATTCCATCATATGTGAGGAGGAGACGCCAACCCCATCCATGAGAGCGTGTGTGAGCAAGCCCGCCTCTGTGCCTGCCTCATGGAATCAGCTGTGTGCTTTCTAGAGTGAAAGCTAAGTGTCCACCACTTTGGAACATCCTCCTTTTTTACAGAAAGGGAAATGAAGGCTGGGCGTGGTGGCACACACCTTTAATCCCAGCACAGGGGAGGCAGAGGTTGGAGGATCACTATGAGTTTGAGGCTAGCCGAGACTACATTGTGAATTCCTGGTCAGCCTGGGCGATAGCCAGACCCTACCTCAACCCCCACCCTCTGCCCCGCCACCAAAAAAAGAAGGGTTCTAGCTATGTTACTCAGGCTGGCCTTGAACTCCTGGACTAACACGCCACTGCACCTGGCCAAGACATCCATATTAATCAGGTTTCGTGGAAAGAACGAGAATAAAAAGTGGCGTCTAGATAGAACCTTATTTAGACCAATCGCTTGTTTTACTGCTCACAAACTTGAAAATAGGAATGGTGAATGGAGGCTCAAAGTGTGTATTAGTACCCAGTCACGTGATCTGTGCCCGGATTTGTTTGCTTGTTTCAAGGTAGGGTTTCACTCTAGCTCAGGCTGATCTGAAATTCACTGTGTAGTCTCAGGATGGCCTCGAACTCACAGCGATCCTCCCACCTCTGCCTCCTGAGTGCTGGGATTAAAGGCGTGCGCCACCACGCCCGGCTTGTGCCCAGACTGTTACATACTGAAAAAATGGGGGTTATCTTGGCACAGTGATGGAGCTACTGTTGTTCACTTTAATGGAGCTGTGGAGAATGGGGGTGATAGCCCAAAGTAGAATGATTGTGCCCTCCGTGTCCATCAAGCGCAGAGGATCTGTTAGTGAAATTATCTTGGAGATGGCTAACTGGCCCACTTCTCGAAACAGTTCCTGGGAAAAATAAACTTATCTTTTCAGTTGATTCCACAAAAATTCTGGGCAGATGATGGACAAGGTGGCCCAGAAGCACTTGGAAAAGGAGCTGATCACTGGGGCTCTGCAGGAAGGAAGCAGAAATAACTAGTTTTCCCTGACTTGCTGGTTTTCCCAGCATTCAGTATCTGCTTTCATGATATCCTAACAGTAAGAACGTGAGCATGGAGGTGAGGAGCTAGCTCAGTTGGTAAAGTGTTTGCCTTGCAAGCATGAGAACCTGAGTTCAAACCCCAGTACCCACATAAGAAAGCTAAAGAGAGATGGTTTAGTGGTTAAACCACTTGTCTGCAAAGCCAAAGGACCCAGGTTCAATTCCCGAGTACCCACATAAGCCGGATGCACAAGGTGGCGCATACATCTAGAGTTTGTTTGCAGTGGCTACAGGCCCTGGCATGCTTTCTCTCTCTCTCTCTCTCTCTCTCTCTCTCTCTCTCTCTCTCGCTCGCTCGTAAGTAAATTAATTGGGGCTGGAGGGATAGCTTAGTGGTTAAGGCGCTTGCTTGCAAAGCCAAAGGACCTAGGTTCGATTCCCGAGTACCCACGTAAGCCAGATGCACAAGGTGGCGGTGCATGCATCTAAAGTTCATTTGCAGTGGCTGGAGGCCCTGGCATGCCCATTCTCTCTATTTGTCTCAAATAAATAATTAAAAATATCTTTAAGGAATAAAGTAAATTAATTAAATAAAAAAGAAAACTGGACAGGTGAAGACAGGAAGATCTCTGGAGCTTGCTGGCCAGATGGTTTAGCCTAATTAGCTCCATAACAATGAGAGAGCCTGTCTCAAAAAGAGGTGAGCAGCATTCCTGAGGATAACAGCCAAGATTGTCCTCTGGCTTTCACGTACACAAACATACATGTCATTCAGAGAGGGGAGAATGTGGGCCAGAAACCTAGAAAAGCTGCATGCTAGAGGCAGGATCCCTGAAGGCCTTGCTAGGGCTCATGTTGAAGAAAGGCTTTAGATTTAAGACCAGTAAACTGCCAACTGGGCCCTTCGTGCCCTGCTGTGCTGTATTTATCCCTCAAGAGGTGGTGAGGGACTAAACTACACATTAAAAGGCCTTTGTAAGTCGGGCGTGATGGCACACGCCTACCCAATACTCAGGAGGCAGAGGTAGGAGGATCATTGTGAGTTCAAGACCACCCTGATACTACATAGTGAATTCCAGGTCAACCTGGGCAAGAGCAAGACACTACCTTGGGGGTTAGGGGGGAGCTTTGTGGGGCTGGAGAGATGGCTTAGCAGTTAAGCACTTGCCTGTGAAGCCTAAGGACCCCGGTTCAAGGCTCGGTTCCCCAGAGCCACATAAGCCAGATGCACAAGGTGGCAACGCATATGTCTGGAGTTCGTTTGCAGTGGCTGGAGGCCCTGATGCGCCCATTCTGTCTGTCTGTCTGTCTGTCTGTCTCTGTCTCTCTCTCTCTCTCTCTCTCTGCCTCTTTCTCTCTGTCTGTCACTCTTAAATAAATAAATAAATAAATAGGCTTTGTAAGCTAAAAAGACTTCCTAAACATTAGCTACCATAACTCTTCTAGGACTGTGGTCACTCATGCTGAGGGTCTGGCATCACCAGTCCTGGGCGGTGCCCCAGGAGTACCCAGCACTCGTCCTCATGTGGTTTGATCTGGCAGTGGGCAGATGTAGTCATGGAACCTTTCCTGTGTGGCTTGTGGTCATGTCAAGGAAACCCATCCTAGAGGAGAATGGATGCTCTGGTGTAGCTGAGCTGGAGAGAAAAACACAACCTAGATGATGGAGGAGGGCAAAAAGAATGAGACGTGGAAAGGGGAGGGGGGACAGGAGAAGGTAATGGGAAGATCATGATCTGGTTCATGTATTACAATTCTCAATTTAAAAAGGACAGCTGGGGCTGAAGAGATGGCTTAGCGGTTAAGGCGTTTGCCTACAAAGCCAAAGGATCCCTGTTCAACTCTCCAGGACCCACATAAGCCAGATGCACAAGGGGGCACAAGCATCTGGAGTTTGTTTGCAGTTGCTGGAGGCCCTGGCGTGCTTTCTCTCTCAAATAAATAAAATATTTTAAAAAGTAAAAAGGCCGGGCGTGGTGGCACACACCTTCGGGAGGCAGAGGTAGGAGGATCACTGTGAATTCGAGGCCACCCAAGACTCCATAGTGAATTCCAGGTCAGCCTGGGCTAAAGGGAGACCCTACCTCGAAAAAAAACAAATAAATAAATAAAATAAAAAGGACAGCTTTCAGTTGGAAACATAAGAAGAGATAGAAGGTGGTAAGAGCAGGTTTGGGGTACAGTGGGGAGAGCCTTCTGTGGTCTGGGCAGGATGTGGTCAAGGCAGCACCTCCGGTGGCATAATTGAAGTGACAGCCTCAGACGTGAGTGCAGTGTGTCTGTCCAGCTTTGTTGTGGGACAAGAGCACAAGGGGGGAAAGTGTGATGGGTTTACACTAAGCCATGGGACTTACTTGGTTTTGTTGGTTGCGCGTGTGTGTGATGTGTGCGTGTGTATATGCATAGGGACGTGTGTGCACGCGCCGGTCCGTGTTCTCCACTCTTCGTCTTTTTCAGACAGGATCTCTAGCTGAACCCAGAGCTCACCGATTTGTCTAGACTAGCTGGCCAGCGGTTTCCTATCTCTACCTCCTCCGTGCTGGAATTACAAACACATGCTACCACGGCCAGCACTTCGCCTGGGCACTGAGGATCTGAACTCAGGTCCCTGTGCATGCACAGCAAGCCCTTGACACACGGAGCCATCTCCCCAGCCTCGGGACTTCTCTTACGAAGAAACCCTGAGCTGTATGCAAATGGTAGCAAATGCATGCTTTCTCATCGCCACGTCTTGTCTCCCCACTCCAAAGAGGAATCTAATAACCATGTGGTGGAGTCTTCCAGGTGGTCTCTAAGTACTATATGCACTTGGAAACTGGAAAGGGATTTGGGTGAAGGGAGGAGCAGAGGCAAGAAAGATGGTCAGTCGAGAGAACAGCTGTACTCAGCAGTAAGGAACCGGAGGCAAGTCCCGGCCAGATGTGGTGGTGCATGCCTATAATCCCAGCTACTCGGGAGACTGAGGCAGGAGAATTGAAAGTTCAAGGCTTGTCTGGTTCATACACTGAGACCCTTTCTCAGCATTAAAAGAAAAAAAAAAAAGGCCGGGCGTGCTGGTGCACCCCTTTAATTCTGGCATTCGTGAGGCAGAGGTAGGAGGATCACCCAGAGTCTGAGGCCACCCTGAGACTACATAGTGAATTCCAGGTCTGCCTGGGCTAGAGTGGGACTCTACCTCAGGGGAAAAAAAAAAAAAAAAAAAAGTACAAAGAAGCTCGGTGGTGGAATGCTTTCCTCGCATGGACAAGAGGTCCTAGGTTCACTCTCAAAATACCTCCTCCCCCTCTCCCCCCCCCAAAAAAAACTACACTGGTCAGTGCCCAAAACTCCCTTCCCTGGTTGGAGTCCTCCTGACCAATAGAGGGCCTCACGCAACAAACACAAGTCCCTGGGCTTTTTGGGTTATTTGACCAGAGCCTTCTTCCATGGAAAGGGTGGAGTGAGTCATTCATTCACACTTCTGTTCTCCATCCTGCCTCAGGCACCCCAGCTGAGCCCCAGCAAGGCAGGTCACCAGGTTTCCAACTTGTGATATGTGCAGATTGGCACCTGACCGGAACTGCCAGTCCAGGGATCCCTGTCCGCTGCTGTGCTTCCAGTCCTGAGGGCTGGAGGGGGAAGCACACGTATCCTCCCGTGCGACTTCTCCCCTCTCGGTGCTGGGTGCTTTGGACCCCTTGACGTTGGCCCTAAGGAACAATAGGACGCACTTGGGTCTGAACAGCTCAGCACATCCGTTGATGGATCCTTCAAAGGCCCCTCCAGAAAGCCGGATTTATAAATGGATTCCACCTGGGGAGACCGGCTGCTGCCTTTCCAGGGGGAGGCACTTTTTAATGGCACCGAGAAATCTTCTCTTACTAGCAGTCTCACTTACCCATGCCCCTCCAGACCTCTTTGTAAGGGGAGTGGGGAAAGGAGGAGAAGGCCTCCAGCCTCCTGCCCGCATTCCTAGACACCGACTCACCGCGCCCGCCCACTGCCACTGAGCAGAAGCTGTGTGAAGTGTCAAGAGGAGTTATGCTCACGGGCTCCCGGCCCCAGTCGCTTTGTGGCTTGCTTGTGTTTTCTTCCTTTTTACTCTGTCCATCCGTTGGAAATCAGGGGGTGCAATAAGAAGATAATTTGCTAGTTCCACATTTAATTTGGGCCTCCCTCCTAGCCTGATTAAATTGCACAGGAGCATAATAGTTGGTTTTGGGGGGTTTGTTTTTTTTTGGTGAGAAACAGCTCTGTATCTGGGAGAAAGAGTTTCTAGCCCTCTAGCCTGGGGCTGCTCTTTCGGTATCCTGTTTTCCCTCCCTTCTGCCTCACCCCTCAATGGCTCTTGTGTGACCTCCAAGGCCAGCTCAAGAAATTTAAACTCAGCTTAAGGAAAACAGGGAGCCCTCTGGAACCTATTTAGAGACCTAGCCAAGGCCCAGACAGAGGCAGGGACCTGCTGGAGGCCTCCTAGCTAGCCCATGGTAGTTGTAACAATAGTCTTAATGATATTAACAGCTAACATTTATCAATTCTTAATGTGTTCCAGACTTGGTGCCAAGGGCTTACGTGCAGCGCATTGTCGCATTCAAGCTCAGACAGTCTGGCTCTGGGCCCAGGTTGAGCTCCGGTGCAGCGTGGTAGAATGTGGGCCCTACTGTCTGGTCTAGGTTTGACTCCTGCTTCTCTCCTAGCTGTACAACTAGATGACTCACACGAGCAGTTTACCCCCTCTGTACCTTGCTTCCTTCCTCTCTTAAGGAGGAGGGGTCATGACACTACCAAATAGCCGAGGTTAAGCTTCATTCACACATATTAGTGTGGGCAGTGCCTGGTGTGGGGAGTGACCATCCAGCACGCACTCCCCTCAGCTGCTTCTGGGGCTGAAGTGGGGTCTTTGCAGTGTAGACAGACATGTCTGGATTCTGTACAAACGCCAATGCCATTCTTCACCATTAGCAGCCATGTGCACAACGCCAACTTGTGGGCACACTGGCCACTTAACTTTTTTTGGTTCTCTCAAGGTAGGGTTTCGCCGTAGCCCAGGCTGACCGGGCATTCACTACGTAGTCTCAAGGTGGCTTCCAACTGACAGCCTTAACGGCTAAGCTATCTCTCCAGCCCCCTTTAACTATTTTTAATACTTATTTACTTTATTTATTTGGAGGGGGGTAATGTCATGGCTTCCAGCCACTACATATGAACTCCAGCTGCATCTGGCTTTACGTGGATATTGAGGAATCAGACCTAGGCCATCAGGCTTTGCAAGCAAGGGCCTTTAACTGCTGAACCATCTCTCCAACCCAACTATTTTTTAAATATTTTATTTATTTATTGGAGAAAGAGAGAATGGGCATGCCAGGGCTTCTAGCCAGTGCAAACAGACTCCAGATACATGCACCACCATGTGCATCTGGCTTACATGGGTCCTGGGGATTCAAACCTGGGTCCTTAGGCTTCGCAGGCAAGTACTTTAACTGCTAAGCCATCTCTCCAAGCCAACTATTTTTTATCTACCTGTGATATAAGGTTTACAAATGGTGGAGGGGGTCAAAAGCAAAAGTCTATTTCATGACATGAAAATGATAGGAAATTCAAATGTTGGTGTCTACAGTAGTCTTACTGGGTCACGCCCATATCTGTTTATATTTAATATATGCTGCTTTGGTGTTAAAATTGCATAGTTGACCAGCTGTTAGAGTCTGTATGACTTCCAGCATCTGAACTATTTGTCCTGTCCCCTTTTACAGAAAAAATGTTCAAAGCCCTGCTCTGGACACATACTTACTGGGTTTGAAACTTGTTTTCAAACTAGTGACCTCTTCAAAACGTTATATTCCTCGTCCTGTTAAATGGGTATAACATCTATCCTGTACACTGGCACTTAAAATAAGATAGAAAATAGATGATGAAGCTGGGCACAGTGGCATACACCTTTAATCTCGGGACTCAGGAGGCAGAGGTAGGAGGATCACTGTGAGTTTGAGGCCAACCTGGGGACTACAGAGTGAGTTCCAGGACAGCCTGGGTTAGAGCAAGACCCTACCTCGACCCCCCCCCCCAAAAAAAGAGAAAGAAAACAGATGGCAAGCATTTACATATTAAGTGCTCAGTAAATGGGACCTTGTTCTTATAATGCCAGTCAGCCCCTTACTCCACCCATCGTGTCCCTGTGCCCAGTTGAAAGAACGGAAAAGTTCCCGGGTAACCCAGCGCTCACCTTTGCCGTGACTTTCCTGCCACAGTTCACAGTGACTGATAGCAGCTACTGAGTGACTTCTGTCCGGCTCTTACAAAGGCAAGGGGGCGTACCTGTTGGGAAAGAGCCCATGTCACAGTGCCAAGTCCCTCAGCGAGGACTAGTGTCCTCAGTCTCTTCCGGCAGTCTTGCCTTTTCCCTCGCAGCCCTACAGGGGGCTTTTCTTTCTGGTTTGGCCAGCCTCACATCTGGGACTCTTCAAGTATGCTCCCAGTTCAGATCCCCAGGCCCACCCTTCCCACCAGGTACCCCAGGCCATGTCCTCCACCTATCTGCCCATTGGACAGTGAAAGAAGCACCCCACTACCCTACTGAGAGCTGTGGGTGGCTCTGAGGATGATGGGGTAAATAAATGAGAAGGCACGAGTGACCCGGGCTCCAGTGTGCTGACCGAAAGCTTTGAAAGGTGTTCTCCTTGAACAGGCCGAATAACGGGTCTGCATTTAAATTCCAGCGCTGCCACTGATTGGCTTTTTTTTTTTTAAATTTCTTCAAGGTAGGGTCTCACTCTGGTCCAGGCTGACCTGGAATTCACTACGTAATCTCAGGGTGGCCTCCAACTCACAGCGATCCTTCTACCTCTGCCTCCCGAGTGCTGGGATTAAAGGCGTGCGCCGCCACGCCCAGCTCTGATTGGCTCTTTTAGAAAATAATTTTTATTCTACTTTATTTATTTGAAAGAGAAGAAAAAGAGGCAGCTAGAGAGAGAGAATGGACATGCCAGGGCCTTCAGCTGCTGCAAACAAACTCCAGTTGCATGCACCACCTTGTGCATCTCTTTTACGTGGGTTCTGGGGAGTTGAACGTGGGTCCTTTGGCTTTGCAGGCAAGCGCCTTAACCCTCTAAGCCATCTCTCCAGCTCTGATTTTTTAATTTTTAAATTATTATTTTTTTTTTGTAGTGTCAGGGTAGCCTCAGACTCACAGCAATCCTCCTTCCTACCTCTCTGCCTCTGGAGTGCTGGGATTAAAGGCATGTGCCACCACCCGGTGGCTTTTTTTTTTTTTTCCTGAGGTAGGGTCTCACTTTAGCCTAGGCTGAACTGGAATTCACTATGCAATCTCAGGGTGGCTTCAAACTCACAGCGATCCTCCTACCTCCTCCCTCTTAGTCTCTTAGTGCTGGGATTAAAGGCATGCACCACCACACCTGGCTTTTCTTTTTTTTTAAGAGAAAGGGAGAGAGAATTGGTGTACCAGGGCCTCCAGACACTTCAATTGAACTCCAGATGCATGCACCCCCGTGTGCACATGTGCAACCTTGCGCGCTTGTGTCACTTTGTGCATCTGCCTTAGGTGGGATCTGGAGAGTTGAGCGTGAGTCCTTAGGCTTCTTCTCAGGCAAGCGCCTTAACCGCTAAGCCCTCTCTTCAGCCCCCCGATTGGCTTTTTGACTATCAGTGAGTCACTTAATCTCTTGGCACCTTTTTGTGCTGACCTATGAAGTGGGGGTAACTCCTGTCTCAGAGAAGAGTTTGCAGACAGTGTTTGCCACGTGGAAACACCTTAGGCATCCATCCACTGATACTCTGGGCCCTGTTTCCTTGTCTGTAGCACAGCCCTGCTCCACAGTGGAAGTGGCCAGTTCTTGTGGCTGCCCCCAGACCAGGCAGAGGGAGGAAGTGGATGGGGTCCCTAACACCAGCCCAGACCTGAGGGTAGTTCTGTATTGCCGGCGGCGGCTGAAGCTTTCCCTTCCTTGGGGGGGGGGGGGGGGCGGGGGGCGTGGCTCTGTCTGGAGATGGCATCCTGTGCTTTCCATCTCTCTGCAGTTAGTGTCCTGTGGTCAGCTCTTCAGGCTGGGGACACTGGGGCTTAGATGTGCTGGCCCCGTCTCCTGCACGGTCCTGCCCAGCGCTCTGGGGATGGACGCTCGGCCAGCCCCCGGTTATTGTCTGCGGCGCCTGCCTGCAGCCTCGCTCCCGTCCCGGCTCCACCCCTTCTGCAAGGTCTGTTTCCTAACCGCTGCTCCAACCACACACCTCGGTTCTGTAGGAGCCCCTCCTCTTCCTCCCTCCCTCACTGGGGTGGGACTGGAGGACCAGGCTAACTTGACAGCAGCGCTTCTTTCTTAGCCAGTCGCCCGGCCCCTGCCCAGGAATGCCTGTGGGTCTGTAGCCCCAGAGAGGTGCTTCTCCTGGGAGTCCCAAAGGGCTGCTTGAGCTTCCAGGAACTAGGGGGGGGGGGAGCCACTCCAGCCATGTGCCCCCGTGGGAATCTGCCAGGGGGTCAGGGGCCTGGAGTCCTCTCGCTCCTCCCGCTGCTCCCGAGGCAGAGGTGAGCACCCCCCCGGGCAGCCGGCCCCAGCCAGAGGTGCCGGGAACCCGACCTGTCATGGTGGCTGTCTGCAGCCGGCCTGAGGCACTCCCAGACGGGTTTGCATTTTGTCTGGCGTGGGAAGAAGATGGGGAGTTACTTGTCCGTCCCAGCTTACTTCACCTCCAGAGACCCCTTTCGGTAAGTTAGTCCTCTTCCCTCTCTCCCCGCCTGGCCCCCCGATCCTGAGGGGTGGGCAGAGGCCTCGCCGGATCTACTTCGCTGACTTGTCCCTCGACCACGGGTGCTGCCAGGCAGCAGCCGGAGAGCTTATGCCCAGGCGAAAGCAGCCTGGTGAACGCTGCCCACCGTGTCCTGGAAACGGCGCGGTGCGAGAAATAAGCACAGAAGGGCGCTCGTGGAGGCCCCCTGCTCCCCTTCCTTCCCAGGCACACCTTGGGGTGCACAAGTGGGGTGCCGTTCCCGTAGCTCTCACATGTCTCTCCTACAGGCCATGCCGCCTGCCCAGGAATTTGTCCCAACAAGCAGGATGGGCAGGTTTTGCCAAACTGGAAGCTGGCAAGGCCTGGGTGTGGGTACCCTGGTACACTGTAGGCACACCGTATAAACGTTTGTTCTCTCGGTGGCAGGCACTTTTGCCCCTGGCCTTGGAGGGTTTCTGAGCTCCCAGGTGAGTGGAGTTTCTGGGGCGCCCCCTGCTCCTTGTCAGTCTCCAGACCTGACTATCTGCAAGAGCCCCTCTCTCTGGGGCTTCTCAGAGGGAGGTGTGGAAATTTTCTTCCTCTGACCTGCTGTCTTTTCTCTCTGCCCCACCCCACCTCCAATAGAAACTCCCCAGGGGGTTTCTGGCCCTCTGGGTCCCTTCTGAATGGAGCCATTCCTGGCCGGGGTGGAGCTTGTTTTTATTCTCTGGGAGAAGCCTGGTGTTCCAAGGACTGCCTCCCCCTCACCACTAGACCTGCTTGACTTTTTCAATCCCAGTTTCCCCAGCCCAGCTTGGTAGCCAGGTCTCAGGCAGCCGGCCGGGAGACCAGTCAGGTGGTGGTCCTTGGGCGTAAATGCAGATTACCATGTGGTTTCACTGAATCACTAGGGCCTCGTAGAGAGCTGGGAAGCAGCTGGACCGGGGAGGAGAGACCGACTGGTCTTGGTACTGACTGTACCAGGCGTCCTACTCGGCATTTTATTCTTTAATCTCTCCAGCCTATAGAGATTAAATCTGTGCCCATTCCACAGATGAGGCAACTAGTTTCAACAGAGGTGACATGCAGGATCCCCTAGCCTGCTCTTTCTGAGTTTCTCCTCCTCCACGGGGTTACTTCTGTCTCCCCCAGGAGCTTGCTGTCGGTTTGCTTTCCTGGCCTTGCAAGAAAGCAGCAGAAGGGATATTTTGCCTGCTGAAGAGATTCTTTCCTGAAGCAAGTTTTCTGAATGGTAGTTCTCTTGAGTTTAGGAGGTGATTTTTTTTTTTTTTTGTTTTTTTTGGTTTTGTTTTGTTTTTTGAAGAGGGTCTCACTGTAGCCCAGGCTGGCCTCGAACTCACAACGCTCCTCCTACCTCAGGCTCCCGAGTGCCAGGATTAAAGACATGTGCCACCACGCCTGGCTAGGAGGTGAATTTTTTTAATATTTAATTTTTATTTATTTATTTATTTGACAGAGAAAGAGGGAGGGAGGGAGAGAGAATGGGTGCGCCAGGGCCTCTAGCCACTGCAAACGAACTCCAGACGCATACGCCTCCTTGTGCATCTGGCTAATGTGGGTCCTGGGGAATCGAACCTGGGTCCTTTGGCTTTGTAGGCAAATGACTTAACCGCTAAGCCACCCCTCCAGCCCTAGGAGGTGAATTTTACCGCATGGAGTCAAGATGCCAGGCGTTGCCGTAGCCACTTCTACAGGCCCTCGTGTTCCCCTTAGTCCTAGAAAGGCCGCTTGGGGGAAAGGTTGTTCCTTTACGAACACTGTGCTCCTTTTAAAGAGTCTTTTGGGTCAGGATACTTCTCTGGAGGTAGAGCAGATAATAAACTGCTCACCCAGACCTTTGAAGGCCACATGTCCAGTGCCTCCCAGGTCTGGCTGTCCCTTTGTCTAGTTCTGCCCCAACCTCTAGGGAACCTGATGACCTCACCTCCAGCCCCCAAGCTCTGTTTGTCCAGCTGGAACCAAGGGGGCCACTGACTTGTAGAGCCTCTGCTGTCTATTAAATGACAGGCCACATTCCTGAAGCCACTACTGAAAGAGAGCCAGCACACAGGGCTCTGTGCCCCAGAGGAGGCACGAACCAGCCCCTCCACTCTGCCAGCTCTCAGACTCAGTCACTGCTCGGTCAGAAAGCTGCCTCTGTCATCTGTCATCCCTCTCTAGACCTCAGTTTGTTCCATGGCAGAATGTAGAAATTAGAGGTGCCAGGCCCCCGAAACAGGACCCTTGCTGGACTCTGTCAAGTAAAGTCCTTGACCCTCAGGCCTCTGGAGGAGTACAGTCAGTCCACAAGAGCTCCGAGCTGTGGTTGCAAAGAAGGTGACGCAACCAGATTCCACGGGGACATGATCAGGCGTGACTGTGTGAGGGAAGAAAGAGGGAGCAGGGAATGAAGAACTGAATTTCTGAGAGCCCTGTACTCCCCGCCTGGCAGGAGGCCTCACTCAGCAGAGAGTGCCCTGTCTTCTGTGCCTGTGCCACTTGTATGAGGGGCACATACTCGCAGGTGTGCTCGCGGGCAAGAGACGCCTCAAATTGCAGCTTGGAGAAGTAACCTTTCTCATGAGATGCTGGGAATTGGATCCAGAGCCTCTCACATTTCTAAGCAAGTGCTCTACTGTTGAGCTGTATCCCTAGTCTGGGGAGCGACCTGTGTCTGACATCTTTAAAGAATATTCTTTTGTCGCCGTGGTGGCACACACCTTTAACCCCAGCACTTGGGAAGCAGAGGTAGGATCACCTTGAGCTTGAGGTCACCCTGAGACTACATAGTGAATTCTGGGTCAGCCTGGACTGGAGTGAGACTCTACCTCAAAAAATCAAAACAAGAATAATAATATTCTTTTTATAGAATTTCCTTTAGTGTCCAACATTGAGTTAATGAGCTCGGTTAATACTTGATCTCCTGAAGAAAATAAGTGCATCTTTGTATTCTTTTTTAAATATTTTTTTATTTATCTGAGAGAGAGAGAGAGAATAGGCATGCCAAGGCCTCCAGCCACTGCAAAAGAACTCCAGATGCATGCGTCACTTTGTGCATCTGCCTTACGTGGGTCCTAGGGAATCGAATGTGGGTCCTTTGGCTTTGCAAGCAAGCACCTTAACTGCTAGTTTAAAAGAAAAAATAGAGGCTGGGGGGATGGCTTAGCAGTTAAGGCGTTTGCCTGCAAAACCCAAGGACCCATATTCGACTCTCCAGACACACAAAGATGAGGCAAGCGCAAGGTTGCACATGCCCCACTAGGAAGTGCAATTGCCTGGAGCTTGATTGCATTAGCTGAGGCCCTGGTGTGCCAGTTCATTCTCATTTCTCTCTCTCTCTCTCTCTCTCTCTCTCTCTCTGTCTCTCTGTCTCTGTCTCCAAAATAAAAGAAAAGGGGAGCTGGGGAAAAGGCTTAGTGGTTATGGCATTTGCCTGAGAAGCCTTAGGACTCTGGTTCGATTCCCCAGGACCCATGAAAGCCAGATGCACTGTAGCCCAGGCTGACCTGGAATTTACTATGTAGTCTCAGGGTGGCCTCAAACTCACATTGATCCTCCTACCTCTGCCTCCTGAGTGCTGGGATTTAAGGCGTGTGCCACCACGCCCAGCTTAAATAAAATATTTTTAAATATATTTTAAAAAGGAAAAAGTAGGGCTGAAGAGATGGCTCAGCAGCTAAAGGCACTTGCTTGCAAGCCTTGCTGATCGGGGCTTGATTCCTCAATACCCATGTAATGCCCCACAATTGATGCATGGAGTTTGTTCACAGTGGCAAGAGGCCCTGATGTACTCATTCTCGTTCTTTCTCTCTCACTATCTCTTACCTGTTGGTGCTTGCAAATAAATAAATAAAAATATTTTTAAAATACAGCTGGGCATGGTGGTGCATGCCTTTAATCCCAGCACTCAGTAGACAGAGGTAGGAGGATCGCCATGAGTTTAAGTCCATCTGGAGAATGCATAGAGAATTCCAGGTCAGCCTTGAGCTAGAGTGAGACCCTACCTCAAAAAAATAAAAAAAAACAGGGCTGGAGAGATGGCTTAGCAGTTAAAGCACTTGCCTGCAAAGCCTTAAGGACCCAGGTTCAATTCTCCAGTACCCATGTAAGCCAGATACACATGGTGGCTCAGGCATCTGGAGTTTGTTTGCAGTGGATAGAGGCCCTGGCACACCCATTCTCCCTGTCTATCTATCTGCCTCTTCACTCTCTCAAATAAATAAATGTAAAAAATAAAAAATAGCCAGCCATGGTGACACACACTTTTAATCCCAGCACTTAGAAAGCAGAGGTAGGAGGATCGCCATGAGTTTGAGGCCACCCTAAGACTACAGTGAATTCCAGGTCAGCCTGGGCTATAGTGAGACCCCACCTTGAAAAACCAAAAAGTAAATAAATAAAATAAAAAATAAATAAGAGGAAAAATGGGGGCAGGAGAGATGGCTCAGTGGTTAAAGGTGCTTGCTTATAAAGTCTGGCAACCCAGGTTCAAATCCCCAGTACTTACGTACAGCCAGATGCACAAAGTAGCACATATATCAAGTTTGTTTGCAGTGGCAGGAGGCCCTGGTGTGTTTATAGTTTCTTTGTCTCGCTGTCTCTGTCTGTCTCTCTCCCTCTCTGTTTATTTATTTGAGAGAGATACAGAAATAGGCAGGAAGAGTGAGAGAGAATGGGCACACCAGGGCCTCCAGCCACTGCAGACGAATTCCAGATGCATGTGTATCCTTGTCCATATGGTTTACATGGGTCCTGGGGAGTCAAGCCTGGGTCCTTTAGCTTTGCAGGCAAGCGCCTTAACCGCTAAACCATCTCTTCAGCCACCTCCCCCCTCTTTGGTTTTTTGAGGTAGGGTCTTACTCCAGCCCAGGGCAATCCTCCTATTTTTGCCTCCCAAGTGCTAGAATTAAAAGCATGTGTCACCATGCCCAGCACTCTCTCTTTCAAATAAATATATAAAAAATATTTTTTAAAGGCTAGAGAGATGGCTTAGCAGTTAAGGTGCTTGCCTGCAAAATCAAAGGACCCAGGTTTGATTCCCCAGGACCTACATAAGCCAGATGCTCAAGGTAGCACATGCATCTGGAGTTTGTTTGCAGTGGCTTAAGGCCCTGGCATGCCCATTCTCTATCTCTACCTGCCTCTTTCTGTCTCTTAGATAAATAAATAAAAATAAATCAAATTAGCCTGGTGTGGTGGCACATGCCTTTAATCCACCACTCGGGAGGCAGAGGTAGGAGGATCGCCCTGAGCTTGAGGCCAGCCTGAGACTACATAGTGAATTCCAGGTCAGCCTGGGCTAGAGTGAGACCCCTGCCTTGAAACACCAAAATTAATTAATTAATTATTAATAAATAAAATATAAAAATATGTTTTAAAAAAATTTAAATGCTTGTCAAAGGAAAAACGATTGGTAATCCTGCTCAGTTTAACAGTGAACTTGGCAGTCGCCTTGGATCAGGTAAATGATCCCCAGTTCTGTAACACACATGGCCTCTCGGAAGCATACACACTTGTTTACATTTCCCCTCAACTAAAGGAAGCCCTGTCTTAAACTGCTGTACATCTGTAACACTTGACTTGAAACTACACTTCCTGGCCGTAGCGCACGCGCTCTGGTTACGTTTACCTCTTGCAGTTCAGAGGCTCATGTGTCCGGATAACATAGTCTGTAACGATTACAGTTCACCGGGCAGACTTTCAATCCACAGCGTCTGCAGGAAGGAGTAATAAAGGGACCTTTGGTGGTGAAAGCCTGGGCTCTGGTAGACCCGGGGAGACAGTTGGCACCCCGACTCATGGTTCCCTCAGGCCGTGACCAAGGGAGCTAGCTCCTCTTTCTCCTGTTCACCCCAGTCTCGGCTTAGAAGCAGGAGTTTGGAAGAAGACACCACAGCCGACTTCCCTCTCTCAGATCCGGGATGAGCATCCGGCCCAGCCTTCCCCGCGACATGGGAGGCCCTGTTCTTCAGTGTCCATAGACCCACTGTACTGATGACTGCTCCTTAAGTTTGAGAGTTAGCCTGTGAACACTCGGTCTGAAGAGTTGGCATGTGTAAAGGCAGGGACCCTCTCACTTGGCTTCTCCCAGCACAGCACCTTGGCCACTTGTTTCTATGTGTTGTCGAACCACAAAGATGATGGATAGGACTTGGTTAGATTGATTAGATCAGTCGAGATTAGGACCTTCCTTCTCCATTTACAGAAACCAGTTCAGGTCAAAAGCGAATCCGGAGTACGTGGGCATTGCAGGGAAAAAGGAGTCTTCATTTGCCCTTGCGGCTCTCAAATTGGAGAGAAGGAAATGAACACTTATTGGGCACCTGCTGTGAGCCAGGCATCACATGGGTCATTTATATACATGTACATGTGTGTGTGTGTGAGAGAGAGAGAGAGAGAGAGAGAGAGAGAGATTTTCATAACCCTGTTTTCTCTACTGATTCAGAAGGCCAGAGTTTGGATCTGCACCAACCCACTGAGGTGACCAACGTGTTCTCACCCATGTTGTTTCTGCCCAGACCCTCTGTAACGTTTTGGGAGACAGGCTTGAGAGGATGTCCTCTGCGTGTTCTCTGTTGAGGTTTTCAGCTCGGTACATTCTGGCTCCTCAGGAGATGATGGTGACCTTGGGCTCGCAGCCAGGACAGATTTGACTTTTCACTTGAAACTTGACAAATATGGAAAGCTGGAAGGCTGGAGAGATGGCTCCGCTCGCTGTTAAGTGTGCTTCGTGCACAAGCATGAGGGCCCAAGGGTGCCTGAACCTGCCAGAGGTTGACTCTCCCACCTGTAAACCTCCTCTGTCAAAGGGGAGCAGAGACCAGGCAAGAAGATGTACTACACCACACACACAAGCAAGCAAAAAGAAAAGGAAAGGAAGTTGGGAACAATGCTTTAGCTCTGTGAAGAACTGGCCATGACTTTTTAGAATCTGAAGTGGGCCGGGCGTGGTGGCACATACCTTGAATTCCAGGCTGATATAGGAGCATCATTGTGAGTTCGAGGCCAAGTTGGGGCTACTGAGTGCCAGGTTAGCCTGGGCTAGAGTGAGATCCTGTCTCAAAAACACAAAAACATGAAGCGGGACATTTTTGTTTGTTTTGAGGTAGGGTCTCACTCTAGGCCAGGCTGACCTGGAACTCATTCTGTATTCCCAGGCTGTCCTCAAACTCACAGCGATCCTCCTACCTCTGCCTCCCGAGTGCTGAGATTAAAGGCGTGCGCCACCATGCCCGGCTGAAGTGGGACATTTTTGAGTAGTACTTTATATCTCCATAGTGTTGTTCTTTAATGGTCCTACACCACTACTACGGAACAGAACACTGGAATAAATGAAGAGAATTAACTGTGCCCCTTGACATTCAGTATCTGAGCAGAAGCATCGTGAAGGGTTAACACTCAGAGACTGGAGTTCTCAGAACATCTAGCCTCTTCACTGCCACAGACAAGGATCCTGAAGCCTTGCTGTTGAAGAGATGGCTACCTAGTGAAGTGCACATAGGTGTGGATCCCATCTTCATCACTTACGTGTCAGGCAACTTGTCAAATGACTTGAGTTTAGCTTTGCTTTTTAGTCTTCTTATCTGTAAAATAGGGACAGTTTTGCTACCTTGCACAGTTTTAGTTTTAGAGATACTGTAAGGAAGGCTCCTCATACAGTGGCCAGAAAATGGTTGGCATTGAAATAACAGCAGATGTTATTAATACCTTAGCTAGAGTCTAGTCTGCAGTGGCCTAAGAGCCCAGTTGTTTTCTATGGCAAAAATAGAGCTTGAGAAGGGCCAGGTGCGGTGGCGCACACCTTTAATCTCAGCACTCGGGAGGCAGAGGTAGGAGGATCACAGTGAGTTCGAGGCCACCCTGAGACTACATAGTGAGTTCCAAGTCAGCCTGAGCTAGTGAGACTGTACCTTGAAAAAAGAAACAAAAGAAAAAAAAGCAAACAAACAAAAAAAAAATAGAGTTTGAGAAGGACCAGGCATGGTGGTGCACACCTTTAATCCCAGCACTCAGGGAGGCAGAGGTAGGAGGATCGCTGTGAGTTCGAGGCCACCCTGAGACTACATAGTGAATTCAAGTCAGCCTGAGCTAGAGTGAGACCCCTACCTTGAGAAACCAAATAATAATAATAATAATAGAGCTTAAAGGACCTATAGCCAGTCCTCTCAGCTCTCCACCTTGCTCGTCTTGAAGATAGCTGTGGTGGTGACTGACTGGCTGCGTAACTGGGTGTACCCTTGGAAAGCATTCCTTGACACAGATACGTGCATCGGTGGTGTCGCCAGGTGTTCCCGGCAGGCTGGTGTGGCCGTCGGCTGCAAGCCTGCACTCGCTTTCTGCTTGCTCGCCTCCTGGGCCTGGCCAGAGCGACTTGCAGTGAACAAAAGCAGGATGCTGCCAGTAGAAAGGAGGGTGTGTTCCAGTGCTCCCATGCCCCGCGGTGGCGCACATACCATTATGAGGGTGTAACAGAGCCCAGGCCTGCAGCTGGGTGCAAATATGTCTGTACTAACTTTCCTACTGAAGACAGGAGAGAGACAGAACCTGGCGACGTGAACCGTGGAGCCTTGGTGCCACCACCTGGGCTCCTGGCTCTTGCCACTCGTGGGCCACTCTCAGTTTGGGAAGCATTGCTGAAAAACTACTCTGCCCAGCCTTGAGGTCTTGATGCCGAGCCTACAAAGAGTCAATAGGACGCTGTCCTTTCATGAGACTATGCCTACCCAGAACGTTGTCAGGAGGAGAGGCAAGGAGGAAGTCCCTGCGTGTAGTGCTGGCTCTCTGCTAGGCCTCTCCCACTTGGTCAGAACCACGCATAATCCTGTGTGGCTCATGGCTACCCTGAGAGCTTGTGACAGTGCTCCTCTTTTACACGTGAGAAACAAGGTTCTGAGAGCAGAATCTTAGATCATCTTGGCGGGGGGGGGGGAGACACAGATATACTAAGTTAAGAAGATCCAGGGGAGGGCTGGAGAGATGGCTTAGCAGTTAAGCACTTGCCTGTGAAGCCTAAGGACCCCAGTTCGAGGCTCAATTCCCCAGGACCCACGTAAGCCAGATGCACAAGGAGGCACATGCGTCTGGAGTTCATTTGCAAGGGCTGGAGGCCTTGGCATGCCCATTCTCACTCTCTCTCCCTCTTACATTGTGTCAAATAAATAAATAAATGAAAAAAATTAAGAAAAGCAAAACAGGGCTGTAGAGGTGGCCTAGCAGTTAAGGCACTTGCCTGCAAAGCCTAAGGACCAATGTTCAACTTTCCAGGTCTCACATAAGCCAAATGCCAAAAGTCACACATGCACACAAGGTGACGCATGCATCTGGAATTTGATTGCAGTGGCTGAAGGCCCTGATGTGCCAATTCTCTCTCTCATTAAAAAAGGCAAAATTTAGCCAGGCATGGTGGCACATACCTTTAATCCCAGCACTTGGGAGGCAGATGTAGGAGGATCACCATGAGACTACATAGTGAATTCCAGATCAGCCTGGACTGAAGTGAAACTCTACCTTTTTAAAAAAAAAAAAGCAAAACACAAAAAGTTATCTGAAGAGATCTAGCTAGTAACAGTGAGTAGCCAGTAATACATAAGCTACCTCCAGGGATGGTAGCGCACGCCTTTAATCCCAGCACTCAGAAGGCAGAGGTAGGAGGATTGCCATGAGTTCGAGGCCAGCCTGAGACTACATGGTGAATTCCAACTCAGCCTGGGCTAGAGAAAGACCCTGCCTCAAAAAACAAAGGGAAACAGCTATGAGAGGCAGGCAATTTTAGAAACCATTGATGAAATTTTAATTTGGACAACATATAGTGTGAAATTACTGTTAGGCTTCTTAGATATGACAATATTTGTCACCTGTCTAGAAAGCGCCACCTCTCATCAGGTCCGGGGCTTTTCTAAGGTCCTCTCTGCACAGACAACTTGTGTCGTCATCCCCCCATCCCCAAACCTTTTTTTTTTCTTTTTACTATTTTATTTACTTATGGGGGGGGGGGAGAATGGGCACACCAGGGCCTTTAGTCACTGCAAGTGGACTCCAGACGCATGCACCACCATGTACATCTGGTTTACGTAGGATCTGGAGAACCGAACCTAGTTCCTTAGGCTTCGCAGGCATGCGCCATCTCTCCAGTGCCCCCCACTTCTTTTTCTTCTTTTGAGGTAGGGTCTCGCTCTAGTTCAGGCTGACCTAGGATTAACTATGTAGTCTCAGGGTGGCCTCAAACTCATGGCAATCCTCCTACTTCTGCCTCCCAAGTGCTAGAATTAAAGGTGTGCACCACCACACCTGGCTTATCTTTCTCCCTTTCCAAGCCACCCTCACATGCACAGCTAAGAGCCCCCCGAACCAACCTACTACCTCTTTCCTTTCAGTTAGACTCCTTATCCCTTTTTTAAAAAATTTTCAGACAGTTGGACGTGGTGGCTCGTGCTTTTAATACCAGCACTTGGCAGGCAGAGGTAGGAGGATTGCTGTGAGTTCAAGGCTACCCTGAGACTACAGAGTGAATTTATGTGTTGGCAAATATGTACATATAGAAAGCAAGAGAGAAAGATAATGGGAGTGCCAGAGCATCTTGCCACTACAAAGGAAACTCCAGATGCATGCCCCACTTTGTGCATCTGGCTTCATGTGGGTACTGAGGAATTAAACCCAGGCCTTCGGGCTTTGAAAGCATAAAATTTAACTGCTGAGCCATCTCTCTAGCCCTCTTTTTTTTTTTTTTTTTTTCTGGTAAAGGTAGGATCTCTCTCTAGCCTGGGCTGAGTTGAAATTCACTACGTAGTCTCAGGCTGGCCTCAAACTCACAGCAATCCTCCTACCTTTGCCTCCTGAGTGCTGGGATTGGAGGTGTGCACCACTACGCTAGGCTCATGATTTGGTTTTATTTTTTTATTTTTGGTTTTTCGAGGTAGGGTCTCACTCTAGCCCACACTGACCTGGAATTCACTGTGGAGTCTCAGGGTGGCCTCGAACTCATGGCAATCCTCCTACCTTTGCCTCCCGAGTGGTGGGATTAAAGGCGTGCGCCACCACGCCCCGCTATGATTTGGTTTTGATGAGTGGAGGTCGAGATTTTGTGGCTCATTGAATGATCTGTCTAGATCAGAGGTTCTTAACTGGGATAGTAAATGGTCAAAGGAATCCTTTTCTGAGGGAGGCATCTTGGCTCTTAGCAACTTGCAGGCGACCCCTCACCAGGGTCTGGAGCCTTGTTCACTCTGAAGCAGTTTTCCTTGTAGAGTTGGCACTAAGCTCCTAGCTTCCCTCTACCCTGGCTTTGATGGAAGATAGGACTGTCCGTCTTGTCATTAAACTAGGAACCAAGGGACAGCCTGGGGAACCTGGTCCCAAGGACCCAGGAGCATTTCTTGTCTTGCCTCACAGGTGTTCCGAATGCCAGGATTCCCTCACCAACTGGTACTACGAGAAGGATGGGAAACTCTACTGCCACACGGACTACTGGGGGAAGTTTGGGGAGTTTTGTCACGGCTGCTCCCTGCTGATGACGGGACCTTTCATGGTGAGTGAGCCCCGACACCTCTACCCCCACCCCCACCCCCGTCACCAGAGTCCACTGATGGCGCTTTCTGCTCCTCCCGGCCATTCACCTTTTGCTCTTCTCCTCAGGGAGGACCTCTTCCTTTATGTATTCATTCATTCCCCATGAGGTGTCTGTTGAGCCCTTATATGATGACAGGTTCAATCCGTCCCTCAACAACTTCGGGTGGGTGGACAGACAGGGACGAGACACTGAGCAGTGGGATGAAGGCTGTTAAGAATTCTGTAACAGAGTCAGGCATGGTGGCGCACACCTTTAATCCCAGCACTTGGGAGGCTGAGGTAGGAGGATCGCTGTAAGTTCAAGGTCACCCTGAGTCTACATAGTGAATTCCAGGTCAGTCTGGGCTGCAGTGAGACCCTACCTTGAAAAAAAAAGAAAGAAAAAGTGGGGCTGGAGAGATGGTTTAGTGAGTAAGGCTCTTGCCTGCAAAGCCAAAGGACCCAGGTTCGATTCCCCAGGACCCACGTAAGCTATATGCACAAGGTGGCACATGCGTCTGGAGTTCATTTGCAGTGGCTGGATGCCCTGGCAGATCCATTCTTCTCTCTCTCTTTCTCTCTCTACCTGCCTCTTTCCCCCTCTCTTAAATAAATAAATAAAAATAAAAAATATTTTTTAAAGCCAGGTGTGGGGTTGGAGAGATGGCTTAGCGGTTAAGCGCTTGCCTGTGAAACCTAAGGACCCTGGTTCGAGGCTCGATTCTCCAGAACCCACGTAAGCCAGATGCCCAAGGGGGCGCACGCATCTGGAGTTTGTTTGCAGTGGCCGGAGGCCCTGGCACACCCATTCTCTCCCTTTCTCTCTCTCTCTCTCTCTCTCTCCCCCCCTCTTTCTCTCTCTGTCTGTCGCTCTCAAATAAATGAAAATAAACAAAAAAATTTTAAAGCCAGGCGTGGTGGTGCACACCTTTAATCCCAGCACTTGGGAGGCAGAGGTAGGAGGATTGCCATGAGTTCGAGGCCACCCTGAGACTACATAGAGAATTCCAGATCAGCCTGAGCTAGAGTGAAACTCTACCTCAAAAAAAAAAACAAAAAAACGAGAAAAAAAAAAAAAAGATCCAGCAGCAGGTTTATTAAGGGGTTTAACCAGCAAGGTGATGTGATCAGATTAGCATTTCAGAAGGACTGTCATGGAGATTGGGTGGGTGCGAGGAAAGGGGGGAAGCCTAGAGACGTAGGACCCTCTTCAGGAGGCTGCTACAGTGACCCAGGAAGTAGATGTTAGTAACTATGGTGATGGAGAGAAGGGAGGATTCTCAGAGGTGGGTGAGGGCTGGGGAAGCGAGGCAGAGCCTGAGGGAACGCCCAGATGGAGAAGAGATCCTGGTTTCTTCTGGCTCAGGCCGTTGAGCGAGTAGCGGTGCCCTTCTGAAAGGGAGCATTCTGCTGCTACCTCTGTGTGTGTGCGGCCTGGGCCTCGTGGCCACTGGACGCCTAGGACGTGGTGAGCTTCCCTGCACAAATAGTCAAGTGAGTCTTCACCCAGCACCCACTCTTGCCTCTCCTAGGGTCAACCGGATGCACATCAGTCCCAACAACCGCAATGCCATCCACCCTGGGGACCGCATCCTGGAGATCAACGGGACCCCCGTCCGCACTCTTCGCGTGGAGGAGGTGCCGTGTGTGTGCAGTCTGTCTTGTGCGAAGGGGCGACACAGAGCAGGCCTTCTGGGTTATCTGGCTGTCGCCTTCACCCTTCCCACCTCAGCCCATTTGTTTGTCTTAGCACTGAGCCTGTGACCACTAGGGACCTCCTAGGTCAGCCTCACAGGTTTCTGAGGCAGCAGAGATGGGCTGACAGGCGCTGGGAGGTAATAGGAAGCCAGACAGAGGGCACCGGGAGGCAGCTGGCAGCAGGAGCCACCACCAGCCTAGTTGAGGATTGGACATACTCTGCTTGGACTGTTTGGGTTGGCAGTGGGTACCCTGGGGTGGGAGCCATCCTTACATTTCTCTTGGCCACAGGTGGAGGATGCAATTAGCCAGACGAGCCAGAGACTTCAGCTGTTGATTGAACATGACCCTGTCCCCCAGCGCCTGGACCAGCTGCGGCTGGATGCCCGGCTCTCTCCCCACATGCAGAATGCCGGGAACTCCCACACCCTCAGCCCTTTGGATACCAAGGAAAATCAGGAGGGGACACTGAGGAGACGCTCCCTGAGGTATGCTCTCTCTGCCCCTGCCTCTGCTGTGTCCCATGTCCATCCCTCAAAAGGCTAAGCTGGCTTGCGGAGACCAATGGCATTAGAAAGAGAATGAGCTGACTCTAGACAAACTGAGTTTAATGCTGACTCACAGTTCATAGACAGGGCCCGTGCTGACCCAGCTGTCTGCCAAGTTTCCTTAGAAACCAGAAAAGGAGCCAGGAGTTTAATCCCAGCACTTGGGAGGCAGAGGTGGGAGAATCCCTGTGAGTTCCAGGCCAGCCTGGGCTAACGTGAGACCCTACCTCGAAAAACCAAAACAAAACAGAAAAGGTTATAAGCCAGGTGTGTTGGTACATGCCTATAATCCCAGCACAAGACAAGGGAGGCTGAGGCATGAAGATCATGAATTTGAGGCCAGCCAAATCTATATAATGAGATCTTGTCTCAAAATACCTAAAGAAAAAAAGCAAGAAAAAAAAATACCAGGCTTGCACCTGTAATCCCAGCACTCGAGGCCAAGGAGAGAAGCTTACCATGAGTTGAAGGTCAGCCTGAGCTGCTGTTTAAAACCCTGTCTCAGAACCCAGAGAGTCAGGCTTTGTCCGCTAAACTCCTGAGTTGGGCAGGAGGTGGTGACGTTCAACCCTAAAGACCAACACGAAGGAAGCGTGGGGCTCAGAGATGGAAGTAGGAACACTGGTAGGACTGAATAAAAACAAGGATACATAAGGACTTTGAAAATGGTGAAGCAACCAAAAAAAAAAAAAAATGCTGGGCGTGGTGGCGCACGCCTTTAATCCCAGCACTCGGGAGGCAGAGGTAGGAGGATCGCCGTGAGTTCGAGGCCACCCTGAGACTCCATAGTGAATTCCAGGTCAGCCTGGGCTAGAGTGAGACCCTACCTCGAAAAACCAAAAAAAAAAAAAAAAAGAAAAAGAAAATGGTGAAGCAAGAGATGAACAAAGCCGGGCGTGGTGGCGCACGCCTTTAATCCCAGCACTCGGGAGGCAGAGGTAGGAGGATCACCGTGAGTTCGAGGCCACCCTGAGACTACATAGTAAATTCCAGGCCAGCCTGGGCTAGAGTGAGACCCTACCTCGAAGAACCAAAAAAGAGAGAGAAAGAGAGAGAGAGAGATGAACAAACACAGTTGTTGTAACCTTGAGACCATCTCCATACGTCAGTGTCTGCCAGGCCTATGGGAGAAGCGATTGTCTTGTAGACAAGACACAAGTAGGGAGCCTTACATCAGAGTGCTGGCTCTTAGCCAAGAATGCCTGTATGGTTCATTTCATCTCTCTTAGCCTGCATTTCTGCATCTGTGAAGTGGGCCTGCTGTCTCATCAGTTTTGTAAGAATTAAGTATGAAAGGACCGGAGAGATGGTTTAGTAGTTGAGCTTGCAAAGCCCGACGACCGAGGTTTGATTCCCCAGTTCCCACATAAATCGAGATACACAAAGTGGTGCACGCATCTGGAGTTCTTTTGCAGTGGCTGGAGGCCCTGGTCTATCCATATTCTCATTCTCTCTCCCACCCCTTGCAAATAAATAAATTTTTTTTTAATAAAGTATGCGCCAGGCATGGTGGTGCCACACCTTTAATCCCAGCACTTGGGAGGCAAAGGTAGGTGGATCATTCTGAGTTCGAGGCGAGTCTGAGACTCTATAGTGAATTCTAGGTCAGCCTGGGCTAGGGTGAGATCCTACCTCAAAAAATAAAAATAACTAAAAAAAAAAAAGTATGAGAAAAGATACAGTTCTATAGGGTTAGTACTCATTAAAAGTGAAATATTTGGGGATGATATGAATCAGGGTATTTATCCACTCACTGTTTAACTGGTCTGAGTCAGTCAGGTCCGTCTTGTCTGGCTTCTGTTTGAAACATGGCCCTCCCACGGATTGTGCCCATCACTGCTGGCTGCCTCTCGGCCTTGGCCAAGGCATCAGAAGGCAGAGAAAGGCTGGAAATGCATGGCTTAGGAAAGGGAAGGTGTGGGATGTGTGGAGAGATGCTCAGGTAACGGAAGAGCCATTGTGCCAGAGAGGGCAGCTCACCTTGGGTGCTCTAGTGAGCACTGTTAATAGGGAGCAGAGCAAAAGAGCAAAGATAGAGCTGGAGAGATGGCTTAACGGTTAAGGCGCCTGCCTGTGAAACCTAAGGACCCATGTTCGACTCCCCACACCCCACATAAGCCACACAAGGTGATGCATGTGCAAGGGCACATGTGTGCACATGTCTCAGTGTCGATCTCAGACCCTGGCATGCCAGTCCTCGCCCCCCCAATAAGAAAAAGAGCAAGGGCAAGCAAGTCTGTAGGGCAGGATAAGCAGAAAGCCAACCAGGCCGAGTGTGGTGTCACTTATCTTTAATCCCAGCACTGGGGAGGCAGAGGTAGGAGGATCGCTGAGAGTTCGAGGCCACCCTGAGACTACATAGTGAATTCCAGGTCAGCCTGAGCTAGAGTGAGACCCAACCTCAAAGAAAAAAAAAAAAAAGGAGAAGTCAGAGTAGGGCTGGAGAGATGGCTTAACATGCCTATGAAGCCTAAGGACCCAGGTTCGATTCTCTATGTCCCAAGTAAGCCAGAAGCACAAGGTGACACATGCATCTGGAGTTGTTTGCAATGACTAGAGGCCCTGGCACGCCCATTCTCATCCACTCTCTCTCTCTGTCTAATAAATAAATAAAAATAAATTTTAAAAAAATTAAAAAGAAGTCAGAGTAGCAGTCGACTGCTACTATTACCAGCAGCTTTTGAAAATGTAAACATAGCCAAGCATGATGGCACATGCCTCAGAAAAAGGGGGGCGTGGTGGCCCACGCCTTTAATCCCAGCACTCGGGAGGCAGAGGTAGGAGGATCGCCATGAGTTCAAGGCCTCCTTGAGACTACACAGTGAGCACCAGGCCAGCCTGAGCTACAGTGAGACCCTACCTCTCTCCTGGTTTTTTTGTTTGTTTGTTTTTGTTTTTAATTTTTTGAGATAGAGCTTCACTCTAGCCCAGGCTGACCTGTAATTCACTTTGTAGTCTCAAGCTGTCCTTGAACTCATGGCAGTCCTCCTACCTCAGCCTCCCAAGTGCTGGGATTAAAGGCATACACCATCACACTAGGTTCTCTTTTCTTTTCTTTTTTTTAATTTATTTTACCTGGTTCTTTTTTATAATATTTTATTTGTTTATTTGAGGAGAGAAAGAGGCAGAATGGGCTCGCCAGGGCCTCCACCCACTGCAAACAAACTCCAGACCCGTGCATGTGGCCTAAGTAGGTACTGAGGACTTGAACCTGGGTCCTTAGTCTTTGCAGACAAGTGCCTTAATTACTATGCCATCTCTCTAGCCCTCTCTCTCTCTCTCTCTCTCTCTCTCTCTCTCTCTCTTCTCTAAAATATTTTTATTTATTTGCAAGCAGAGAGAGAAAGAATGGGCATACCAGGGCCTCCAGCCACTCCAAACAAACTCCAGATGCACGCACCACCTTGTGCATCTGGCTTTACATGGGTACCAGGGAATTGAACCTGGGTTGTTAGGTTTTGCAGGCAAGCGCCTTAACTGCCAAGCCATCTATCCAGAACCCCCCCTCTTTTTTTTTTTTTTTTTTTTTTAGTGTGTGTGTGTTTTGGGGTGAGGGGAGAGGGAGGTCAGAGGGCAACCTTGGTCAGTTCTCGCCTCACCTTCCACCTTGATTGAGGTAGGGCCTCTGGTTCAGCGCTGCATTTGCCAGGCTAGTTGGCCTGCGAGCTTCCAGGAATTCCGCCTCTGCTTGCCGTCTTGCCGTCGGCACACTGGGATTGCCGATGCACGCTCTCGCATCAGCTTTACGTGAGTTCTGGGAGTCCAAACGCAGACCTTCACACTTCCAGTAACCGCTTTAGCCACTGAGCAATCTCTCCAGTCCATTTTTCATTTTGAATGTTTGTTTGCTTTCTTGTTTTTCAAGGTAGGGTCTCACTCTGGCCCAGGCTGACCTGGAATTCACTGTGTAGTCTCATGGTGGCCTCGAACTCACAGCTGATCCTCCTACCTCTGCCTCCCGAGTGCATTGTTACATGCTTAAATAAACCCCTGATATCTGCAGCCCCCAGTCAGTACATATAAGAGTCCCATTCCCCAACAACAGCATCTAAATGCAGCTTCTGGAGTAGTGACCCAGCGTACCCGAGGTTCCCCCTGTCACCGTGTCCTGGCCGGTCTCTGAGAGTGACCTCTCCTGCTCGTGTCTCATCTTCCCTTATCCTCAGGCGCAGTAACAGCATCTCCAAGTCCCCTGGCCCCAGTTCCCCCAAAGAGCCCCTGCTGCTCAGCCGTGACATCAGTCGCTCCGAATCCCTCCGCTGCTCCAGTAGCTACTCCCAGCAGATCTTCCGGCCGTGTGACCTGATCCATGGGGAGGTCCTGGGGAAGGGCTTCTTTGGGCAAGCCATCAAGGTGAGTGCACACAGCTGCCGCTCTACTCTTTGGTCACCAACACTCCTCTCTTACCCTCGTTCAGTGAGTTCACATCACAGGGCCTCACTGCAACCCCACAGGACACCAGCTTCAGGTGCTGGTGTCCACGGTGCTCCCTCTGCCCCGGTCCAGGTCCCTAAGGAGTAGCACCACTGCTCCAGTGAGCGTGTGGCTCTGGAGACCCAGACTGGGTTAGCCATACCTGTGGCTCGCCTGCCCAGTTGGTGGGTGTGGGTCAGGTGCCCACAGGCCCCAGTGCTGGGTCTGCTACAAGGAGCAGGCTCCTGCCACCCTGGTGAACAGTCTCAGGGACTAACCTCTCTCTCTTTCTCTCCTCCTCCTCCTCTGATGAGAGCTGGGAGGGGGGGTCAGGTAAGCCATGCATCTCAGCTTGTGGGACAGAGGGGCCGCAAAGCTCACCCCGACCCACCCAGCTCCCTGGTGCATGTCTGTGGCACTCACCCTCCTGCCCCCAGACTCTATTCACTCAAGGGACTCACTCCTGTGCCAGATGACCAGAGCCCCTGCTTGGCTTGGCAGTGTCCCCTCCTGCCCCCTTCCCCAGTTCCCTTCTCCAGATTCTCAGCTGTCCTCTGTGCATGCCCAGCTCTCTAGGGAAGAGGACGTGCTTCCCTCTGAGTCTCCTGTGGCCCCGTGCTGTGTCCTCTGCACATGATCTCCGTCAGTCTAATGTGGCTCAGCTCAAAATGTACTCCAAGTGATGAAAAGGCCATTGGCATAGATTTTTTTTTTTTTTTTCTCAGTGCTAGGGATCAAACCTAGGGCCTTGAGCATGCTAGGCAAGCACTCTACCACTGAGCTACAACCCTAGAGTTTTCACAAATTATCCTGCAGAGTTGCCTCTGGCCTCTCCATTATTAACCTTTGTCCTCCCTGTAGGTGACACATAAAGCCACAGGCAAAGTGATGGTCATGAAAGAGTTGATTCGATGCGATGAGGAGACGCAGAAGACTTTTCTGACCGAGGTAAGAAAGTGGGGTGCACATTCCACCCATCTTGTACTCCTTACTACTTGAAAGGCTGAGGCAAGGAATCATATGAGCCCCAGAGTGAGTCTAGGCCACCTTGGACAGCACAGTGAGATCCTATTTTAAAAAGAAACTGAGCCGGGCGTGGTGACGCACGCCTTTAATCCCAGCACTCAGGAGGCAGAGGTAAGAGGATCACCATGAGTTCAAGGCCACCCTGAGACTACATAGTGAATTCCAGGTCAGCCTGGACTACAGTGAAACCCTACCTCCAAAAACCAAGAAAAAGAAAGAAAATGGAGGCCTGGCATGGTGGCACACACCTTTAATGCCGGCACTTGGGAGGCAGAGGTAGGAGGATGGCCGTGAGTTCAAGACCCTACCTCGAAAAACCAAAAAAAAAAGAAAAAGGAAAATGGGTCTAGAGAGATGGCTTAGTGGTTAAGGTGCTTGTCAGCAAAGCCAAAGGACCCAGGTTTGATTCCCCAGGACCCACATAAAGCGAGATGCACAAGGTGATAGGTGCATGCATCTGGAGTTTGTCTGTAGTGGCTAGAGGCCCAGATGTACCCATTCTCCCTATATAGCTCTATCTGCCTCTTTCTCTCAGATAAATAAATAAAACACTTTTTTTAAAAAAAAATTGTATTTTAAGAGCCAGGTGTGATGGCATACGCCTTTAATCGCAGCACTCAGGAGGCAGAGGTAGGAGGATCACTGTGAGCTCAAGGCAACCCTGAGAGTACATGGTGAATTTCAGGTCATCCTGAGCTAAAGGGAGACCCTACCTCGAAAAACCAATATATATATTTTAAGAGCCGGGCGTAGTGGCACACACCCTTAATCTCAGCATTTGGGAGGCTGAGGTAGGAAAATCGCTATGAGTTCAAGGCTACCCTGAGACTACATAGTGAATTCCAGGCCAGCCTGGGCTAGAACAAGACCCTACCTCAAAAAAACTATATATACACATTTATTTATTTATTTTAAGTATGTGGGTCAAGGAGCACTTACTAAAGTCAGCAGTACAGGCCAGTACAGGGGATGTGCATCTCAGATTATAGGGATGGCAGGCATGAAAACACACCCGTTTAGTACATCTTAGTGTTACCATCACTACCTGGACACCCTGAAGGGAGACCCACATGAGACTTTCAGAAGACCGACACCCCTTGAGCATCTTCCCAGTTTCTCCCACCCCTCCCACTGTGGTCCACAGAACAGCTACAGTTTGATTTTTTTTTAATATATTTTATTTACGTATTAGAGAAAGAGAATGGGCACACCAGGGCCTCCAGCCACTGCAGACGAACTCCAGACACATGCACCACTTTGTGCATCTAGCTTACTTGGGTATGGGGAATCGAACCTGGGTCCTTAGGCTTCGCAGGCAAGTGCCTTAACCACTAAGTCACCTCTCCAGCCCGCAGCTGTAATTTTAAACACTCCAGGTGCTTTCCCTCCCACTCCAGGTCATTGTCTCCCATGGGCCCTTCCAGCCTAGTTCCCCAAAGCCCTTCTTGGCAAAGCCCTGTGAGGCCATCCCCATCTGCGTGGTGGCCCTTCCTTCTTCTCTGTCCTGTGGCTGGTGACATCACACAGCCAGCTGTGCTTGTCAAGCCAACTTCTTGGAGAGAGGGTGTATGAGGAGGACTGGGTGAGAAGTTAACCACCCGCCCTCTTTGGCACCCCCTTCTCCTAGGTGAAAGTGATGCGCAGCCTTGACCACCCCAATGTGCTCAAGTTCATTGGTGTTCTATACAAGGACAAGAAGCTGAACCTACTGACAGAGTACATTGAGGGGGGCACGCTGAAGGACTTCCTGCGTAGTGTGGTAAGCGCACAGCCCATGGTCTCCAAGAGCCTTGGTGGGTTATCAGAGGGACACCTGTGCCCACTACCTTAGAACCTTGAAGGCCAGAGGCCCCCAAAGGACCGTAGTGGGTGGGACTAGGCAGAGAGGGAGGTGTCTGTAGCACACCGTGTTGACACATACGACCTGGGCCATGAGTGGGACAGGACTCCACTGTCTCTGATGGGCACTCTCCTACCCTGCAGGACCCGTTCCCCTGGCAACAGAAGGTCAGATTTGCCAAAGGCATCGCCTCTGGAATGGTGAGTCCCAGCAGCAGCCCTGCCACACAAGAGTAGGTTCAGATGCAAGGATTGCAGGGTACGCGAGAAAGCAAGACGCCCACCCTGCGGCCTGGGTCATGCCACAGCTCTGCGTTGAGTTTCTCTCGGTACCAGTGAAATTGCCCTGGCCAGCGCTTCTCAGCTGACAGCTCTAATCTCAAAGGATCTCAGATCTCTCAAAGAGCAAGCAGGTTATGAGTGAGTCAAATCATAGCGTGAAGTGACCTGGCCTTGCTATCACAGACATGTCCAAGTACCGAGCACTCTTTAAGTAAGCAGAGCCCCTCGCTGCCGGGGAAATGGGAGGGAGGAGGAGATGAGTTCTAGATGAGCACCAAAGGATGGGTCAGAATTAGATCAAAGCTGTTTTTGGCAAAGAGGCCGCAAGGTTTGGGTGCTGACATGACAAAGCCCTGGGAGGCAGAAGTGTCTTCTGGGAATGAGTGACTCAGGCTGTAGCAATTTCAGCAGCTGACAAGTGCCCGTAGCACTGATGCTTTCTCTGTGCTGGACACGGGAACACGCTTATTCCTCCAAGATCCTTTGTTTCCAGATAGATAAGAGCCGAGATTGGGACAGACCTGGATGCTGGGCTTGTCGGTCTGACCCCTACATCTAAGCGGGGGGGAGTGTTTTTATTTTTTATTTTTATTTATTTACTTATTTGAGAGACAGAAAGAGAAAGAGGCAGAGAAGAAAGAAAGAGGGAGAGAAAGAATGGGCCTCCGACCACAGCAAACAAACTCCAGATGCGTGCGCCCCCTTATGCATCTGGCTTACGTGGGTCCTGGAGAATCGAACCAGGGTCCTTTGGCTTTGCAGGCAAATGCCTTAACCGCTAAGCCATCTCTCCAGCCCCCCCCCCCTTTTTTTTGTTTGCTTGTTTGTTTGTTTTTCGAGGTAGGATCTCACTCTAGCTCAGACTGACCTGGAATTCACTATGTAGTCTCAGGCTGGCTTTGAACTCATGCTGATCCTCCTACCTCTGCCTCCCAAGTGCTGGGATTAAAGGCGTGAGCCACCACACCCGGCTTTTTAATCACTGCTCTTCATGCAATGATAGTATTAGTCTAGAACAAGACTGGAGATTGAAGGTAAATTAAGGGCTGTGTGTTTCAAGCCCAGACTGTGTAGGAAAGTCAGATAGACAAATGGAAAAGATTTTTAAGCAAGCACGAGCAAAGAGATGAGCTTTTTCCAAGTCAGTGGGTTGAGGAGTTGGGAGAGCCTCAGGCAGGGAGGGTTGGGTAGGGGGCCAATGAGACATTCCAAGTTTCTGTGGTGGCAGTGGGGACAGGAGACTGGGAGGTAGAGTCAGAATGGAGTGACTGGTTGGCTATGAGGGAACAGGAGTGGGGAGAGTAGTCAGGGCAGCTTGAGGTGCCTAGAATGGTTTGGGAATAGCTAGGGTTGGTGCCTGTGGAGAGGAATCTGCCAGCATGGCTTGGACGGGAGTGTGGGGATGATCTGCTGGTCCCCTAGTTACCTGTGGGACCAAAGAGGCACCATGTAGCCAGCAGAGGTCAGCATGTGACAAGAGGGCTTTGAGAATGGAGGCTGAAAAGGAAACTGTCTCAGGAGCGGGGAGTGTGGACGGCCTTTGAGGAGGGGATGTGCAGGTGGCCGGCTCATGAGGTGCACCAATACAGAAAGGGCTCCAAGGAGGGGGGCCGGAGGCATTGCTGCTAGGGGCTGGAGAGAGGGCAGGGTCACCTTCCACATTTGCAGAGGAAGGAAGGAATAAGGAAGTGGCTCCTGAGAGTTAACAAAAACCAGAGCCTGGAGAGAGGAACCTTTAGAAACATTTGGAGCGGGCTGGAGGGATGGCTTAGTGGTTAAGGTGCTTGCCTGCAAAGCTGAAGGACCTCGGTTCGCATCACAATCCCAGGACCCACAAGAGCCAGTTACACAAGGTGGCGCCTGCGTCTGCAGTGGCTGGAAGCCCTGGCACTCCCGTTCTCTCTCTCTCTCTTTGTCCCTCTTTCCCTCTCTCAAATAAATAAAAATTTTTAAAAAAGATAGAAAGAAAGAAAGAAAGAAACAAACATTTGGAGTGGGAGAGATTTCAGTACAGACAGTGAGAAGGATGGAGCCCCAAGAAAGCTAAATGTTGGGAGCACAGAGCTAGTTGGACCCAGAGGAGAGCTCAGTTTTCCCCCATTAACAGTCAGGAAAGCTCTAAAGTAGCTGAAGGCACAGGCCAAAAGGGAGGAAGGAATAGTGCGTGTGAGCGCTCGCTCCAGACGGCCCGAATCTAAGTCGCGTGAGTGGGTGGAAGGCCACCAGGGACCACTGGAGTGGGAAACTTAGAGGGCATCAGGGAGGCCTTAGGCCAGCCCTGGGCTGGTGATTGGGGAACCAAAGGACCACAGTAGCTGACTGCTTTCTGTTGCTTTCCGGACAAAGGAGGGGCTGGGCATGGGGGCAGGGCCGGGTGGACCATTGTCTGGGCTGGTTTTCTGAAGCTGGGCGGGCTGACCTGGGAGGACAGGCTCCCCGGGGCCAGGTCTAGGGTCGGGGTCTGGTTGATTGGCGCTTGTTTCTGTTCCAGGCCTACCTGCACTCCATGTGCATCATCCACCGGGATCTGAACTCGCACAACTGCCTCATCAAGCTGGTATGTCCCACTGCCCCTGAGCCTCCCTGGGGCCAACCCTTGTCACAATGCAAACAGCAGCGGACTGTCCCCTCTGGCCTCAGGGACCAGACATGCTGCCTAGGGGCTCCTATGAACCCTTCCTGCCATCTTCTAAGGCTCCTGGGCATGTGCACACATGCACACACAATTGCACTCCCTTCAGTCCTCCTGGAAGTCATGTTACTGGAAGGGTGCAGCCCAGTGGTAGAGCACTTGTCTCACACACAGAAGGCCCTGGGGTCAATCCACACCACCGTGTGAAGGGTGGGTGGAGGATGCAGCTCCAATTCCTTATCTGTATGTGGTCTTGAACAGTCCCATAAAGCTGACCCTGTTTTACAACAACCCTGACACCTGAAACTCCTAGGGGCCACAGGGCTCTTAAGTTTGCAGAGGCCTTTGTCCCCCAGACTTCCTCCCACCAGCCTTTAGCTTGAAGATGTTAGTGTTTGCCCTGCTGAGCTGTAATCTTCCTGGGTGTGCTCTCTCTACTAATGGGGCCCTGGCTCCGCCCTTTAGGTCCACATTAGTCTTAATCCCTTTCCACATGACCGCCCTGTCACCATCCTAGGAGTTTACCTCCCCTAACTCCCCACATTGCCCCTGCTTTGTCTTTTCCTAGCAACTGGTTTTAGCAACTACCACAAATCTTTATAGGAACAAGGTAGGACCGGGTAGAAAAGACAAGAATGTCTGTCTACTCGTGAGTTGCAGCATTCTCCAGGCCTCCCTGTTCGCCTTGGAACTTGCTGTGGGTAGATGCCAGCCAGACTGACAGAAACACAAGTGCCTAGACATGATCACCCTTAGAGCTTTTTGCTGGGATCCCCGTCCTCCCCCCACCCCCCGCCTTGCTGTGCGCCTTTACTCCCCTTCTCATGGCTCCTCCCAACTTGGCCCGTGTCCTCCCAGGACAAGACTGTGGTCGTGGCAGATTTTGGGCTGTCACGGCTCATCGTGGAAGAGAGGAAAAGGCCCCCAGTGGAGAAAGCCACGGCAAAGAAACGTACCTTACGGAAGAGCGACCGCAAGAAGCGCTATACTGTGGTGGGAAACCCCTACTGGATGGCCCCTGAGATGCTGAATGGTGAGTTCCGAGTCCCTGGAGGGGAAGTTACCAGAGGGAGGACAGAAGCTGTATCTTGCAGGAGCCCTCAGAGCTCCTGGGGGCCCCTGACCCTCAGTGCTAAGGGCTAGATGATTTTTAACCTTCTCCAAACCAGGCCTTTCCAGAGCTCAGAGCTGAGAACTGGTCACCAAGCCATCCTGAGCACAGCAGGCCGTCTGACTGGTTTTTGTGTCCAAAGGGTAGTTGAGAGTTCAGTCTGCCCGTCACCCTGGCTTTAGCCTCTCCAAGCAGAGCACTGAAGTGTGGTGCCCCCTGGTGGATAGTGTTCAGAACAACAGGCTGCTGCCTGGCATTCTTGTTGCCAAGCCTCTGAAATGGTATGAAACAATCCTTTCTCATGCTGCGGCTTGTCCAGGAACATAGCCCGGATGAGCTGGGTGCCTTGCTCTCCACTGTGCAATGAAATGCAGTTGCCTCCTGGGTGGTGTGTTATAAGGTCACTTCAAGGCAGGCCACCCAGGACTGAGGAGAGGTGACTTCCAAGTGACACCCATCCTGGGGAGCCTTTAGGGTGTCCCTGTAGAACCTGTTCTGGCCTTTGTTCTTGCTGTGGCTTGGTTCAACCCAAGACCCAGTGCAAGGCAGGCAGGAGACACGAACTTAATAGCCTGTTCCTTTCTGTCCCCAAGGAAAGAGCTACGACGAGACAGTGGACGTCTTTTCTTTTGGGATCGTTCTCTGTGAGGTGAGCTGTCTCTCAGGGACCCTGCCTGAGGCCGTAGGCCCAGCAGCTCTTCTGGGTCTGGAATCCTCTCCTAGGGGTGAATAGCTTGCTGTGAAATCAACAGTCAGACAGCAGCATAGCTCAGTGCATCTCAAAGCACTAGGTTGGATAGATACATTCTAAAGCTTCTGTGATTCCCCACAAAGAAACATGGCCACACTCACCTTTAATCCCAGTACTGGGAGGCAGAGGTAGGGGGATCACTGTGAATTTGAGACCACCCTGAGACTCCATAGTGAATTCCAGGTCAGCCTGGGCTAGAGTGAGACCCTACCTCAGGAAAAAAAAAAAAAAAAAAAAAAGTTGTTTCCAGGCTGGAGAGATGGCTTAGTGGTTAAGGTGCTTGCCGGCAAAGCCTAAGAACTCATGTTTGAATCTCCAGGTCCCACATAAACCAGATGCAATGATGCAAGCATGCAATGTTGCACATGCGTACAATGGGGGGGAGGCACATGTGTCTGGATTTCTTTTATTTATGTATTTAATTTGTATTTGAGAGAGAGAAGGGGGGGAGAGAGAATGGGTGTGCCAAGGCATCCAGCCACTGCAAATGAACTCCAGATGCATGCACGCCCCCCTTGTGCATCTGGCCCTCTGTAGAATCGAACCAGGAACCTTTGGCTTTGCAGGCAAATGCCTTAACCACTCCATCTTTCCAGCCTGTGACTGGATTTCTTTTGCAGTGGCTGGAGGCCCTGGCATATCCATTCTCTCTCTCACTTACACACACACACACAAAAAAAAAAGGTAAAAAAAAAAATTTTAAAAGATGTTTTCCTCAATAAATAGCAGTTGAATATGTGCCATGTACAAAGTGTCCAATCTGATGCCCAAGGGCTTCAAACATGAATCAAGCCTCATGGAGTCTGCTCTGGTAGAGGTGTGGCCCATGAAGGGACACGTCAGGGCAGGGCTGGATGAGGGGGCATCTCAGCCTGTGGGTACCAATTGTGAACTTTGTTTCGGCTGCCATGGGGCCTCTCCTAAACCCTCCTCGGTAACCAGACCCTCCGTGGAGAGAGCAGTCTGGATTAGCACAGTGATGAGAGGTGGGGAGGGGGGTAAGCCCTCTAACCTAGGGTTTTTTGTTTTGTTTTTATTTTTATTTGAGAGAGGCAGATAGAAAAGGGGCGAGAGAATGGGTACAACACTGTTAAGCCATCTCTCCAGCCCTAACCTAGGTTTTTACGACTCCCGCTTGTGCACATCTGGGTGTCCACATACCAGCACCTTTTCCCCGCCATGCACCACGGCTTCCAGGGGCCTTTCTGACCAGCCGTCTTTACTTACAGATCATTGGACAGGTGTATGCGGATCCCGACTGCCTGCCCCGCACACTGGACTTCGGCCTCAACGTAAAGCTTTTCTGGGAGAAGTTTGTCCCCACAGACTGCCCGCCTGCCTTCTTCCCCCTGGCCGCTATCTGCTGCAAACTAGAGCCTGAGAGCAGGTTGGTGTCTTGTCCCTTCATCCCAGCGTACACAGACGACCCAACCCTTGAATATCCCATGCCCTTCCCAGGCGTGCCCAATGACAAAAACCTTGAACTCAAGTGTAACTGCCAAACATCGAAGCCACCAGAAAACTCTGACATGTCACACTGGGGTAGGGGAATGAAGGTAGAGCAGTAAGTGACCCGAATAGAGCACAGGCACAGCCATTAGAAGAAAGTCCAGGGCCAGGCATGGGCGCATGCCTTTAATCCCAGCACTGCGGAGGCAGAGATAGGAGGATGCCATGAGTTCGAGTGCTGGGATTAAAGGCATGCACCACCACGCCCGGCTGTTTTTTTGTTTTCAAGCCACTACCTCTAGCCTGGCTAGTCTTCTCAGAGTGCTATCTTTCATATTTACACCAAACCTATAAAGTAACATTAATATATTATGCCCTTCCCCAGAGAGGCACAGGGAGGTTATCTGAGGCCATACAACTAGGAAACAGCTGCATCCCAGCCAAGCTTCCATTTATACCACCCCATGGCCTTCCCGTATTCCACCTGCCTCTTATTTACTCTTTTTCTTTCCAGACCAGCATTCTCAAAACTGGAGGACTCTTTTGAGGCCCTCTCCCTGTACCTGGGAGAGCTGGGCATCCCTCTGCCGGCAGAGCTGGAGGAGCTGGACCACACCGTGAGCCTGGAGTACGGCCTGACTCGGGACTCACCCCCCTAGCCCGGGCCTAGCCCCCTGCAGGGGGTCGTTCCACAGCCAGCAGTGCCCCCTCTGCGCCCTGGCTCTGCCTTTCGTCAGGGCTTCCTGTGGATTGACGGCTTGTTTAGAAACAGAACGAGCCATCCCTACTACCTCCCCAGGAGGCGTGCGGGGCGCAGGGGACACCTCTGCACAGGTTTTGGGGCCGGATTCCTATCTCAATCCAACACTTATCTGAAAGCTGTGAAGAAGATAAAAAGAGCCTGGGATCTACCAGGGATCTACCTGGGATCTACCAGGAGGAGCCTGTTACTCGGGACTACTTGGGTCCTTCTTGACCGTGAGATTCCAGTAGGCTCTGGCTTACACTAATCAACATGACCTGGGCCTGCTGGACAGGATCCAAGGGTGAACCAACCCGCCTGAGGGCTCTGAAGTTTCTGGTCCAGCTGGGTGCAGGAGGACTTCAGCTGGGAGCGTGAGCAAGAGAAAGGCTGGTGGTCACGTGGCCCTCCAAGGGGACGAAGTCACTGGTGCTCCTCGCACTGCAGGCGCTGCCCTCTCAAGGGAGTGAGTTTTGAAAAGTTCCGTAGTATGCGCTAGGACTGGCCAGGAGGAGAGAGTGGGTTGGTTTCTGTTCACCATCCCAGAGACCAGTTGAGTATGCAGAAGTTTCCAGCTCACAGAGACTGGCAACACACTGCATCTCAACCCACAGTCACTCATGAGCACCTAAGAGGCTGGAGCAGGAGAAAGCAAAAGGCTTTGCCCTGTAAAAAGCCCCACTTCCTGGCCGCTGTCACTCATGCCCCGGTGGGCTCAGTCAAAAGCCCAAGACATTGCTTCGAAGCAGACAGGATCTGGAGGCCATTGTGGCTTGTCACAGGCCTCGGCTGCAAGGAAGGGAAGGGGCGTTTCAGCAGTCTCTTGGCCTTGGCCATCTGGCAGCTACTGCTTACTCTGCAACATGCTTGGGACAGGAACTGGCGTGACCGGGTCCCCGGGCTGAGATACTGAGCGCTTCTGAGCTGGGCCATCCGGCTTCTACCTCCCTTGTTGACGCCCAGTTCTTAGCTCGTGACTACAGCCTCCCGAGCCGCCCCAGGCCACGCGCGTTGGAAACACTGAGGGCACCTTCCACCTTGGCTCCTGGATGTCCAGGGACTCCACAGCACACCTAGTTTTGCCTCCTCTGAAGTGTTTGTGAGCTTGCACCATATTTAACAAACTGGGAATGGGTTTGGGGTATAAAATGCAATGTGTGGTGGGTTGTATGGGAGAGGGGGTCCAGGAGAGCGGTTGTTAATATTATCGTTATCTATTTGGTATGTGAAATACTGTACATAGACCGGATGAGTTGTGGGGTGGGAATATCATCTCCGGCCAGTTCACTTGCTCTGTAGACTGTACTCGTATGTGCAGTTCGCAGGCTTGCTGGAGGGTGGTCTTGAGCTCCCAGTGTCCTATGGCTGGATTTGCTTCAGTTGTCTCCAGCAAGTGTGGGAGTGGTGGGCCTGAGAGAGGCCGTTAAGCAGATTCAATAAATTAAGCGTTAACACAACTAAGAGTGAAAAAGTGACTTAGGGACTGACTCAGGAAAATGTGGAGGCTCTGCTGGCCACCTTCAGGCTGGGCCCACAGGACTCCAACATCAAGGAGTCCTGGCTCCCAAGTCCAGCCCCCTCTCCTTTGAAAGACCTAAACCATCTCCCAGAAAACTCACTTGCTCCCCCTGCCGGCTGAGTCCTTAGGAGCCCTCCACTCTTCCTCTGAGCTGCACCAGACCCCTGGGCAGGACAATACACCGGTTGGTAAGGTCCTAGCACCCAGGCTTGGCAACACATGCTTGTAATCCTGCACCCTGGGAGGCAAAGCAGGAGGACTGCCTTCAGTTCAAAGCCAGCCTCTCTCAGCACTTGAAAGGCTAAGGTCAGATCACGTGAATGGGACTACAGAATGAGTTCTAACGTCCTGCCTTTAAAAACCAATACAGTTCCTGGTGAAAACTGAGGTTCACAGTTCGCAGCCACCCAATTGCTGCCAGTTGCCTGGTCAAGGTTAATGAAGGAAGGTCCAGAGCTCATTGCACAGGTGTCGGCAAGATAACCCAAGACATTTCAAGGTAGTAGCGAAACCCCCACAAACAGGACCCCCACAAGAACTTGGCAACATGAAATTGTTTTGTTTTTAAAATAAGTCAAATGTGGCATTTTCCCAGACTCTAGACACAGGTGTCAGAATGAGGTATATAAAATATGTCTACAGAGAAATGCTTTTGTAGAAAAGTAGAAACCAGTAATGTTCTCTTCTCCAGCATCACTAGTCACTAACACCACGGGGCCCCCTGAGGTCTGGGTGCCCGTAACAAAATGGTTCCAGGGAGCCGCCTGCTGCGGGGACTGGGCCCCACTCCTCCCCTCTCCATGAAGGGCTCTGGCTGGGGGCACTGCCGTGGCCTCCAAGAGACATGGAGGTGTGGAGACGCCCAGAGCCGAGAGCACAGCATGGTGGAGAAACGCTGCCCGCTGCCCCCTGCCCCCGGGAACATTTCTCCTGGCCGTTCAGAAGCTTGCTCTCTGACCTTGGGCAAGTCATTTTCCCTCTGGGCCCATGCCTGAAAGACTTGAATCTTAAGACTTTTCCAGTAATAGTTTTATGATTGCTTCACAAGCTATAGGTTGTGACTCTAGCTCCACGGAAGGGGCCAGCACCTGGTGGCCACAGGGCTACCTGCACACCACCATAGCCTGCAGGGGTAAGCCTCTACTGCCTTGCCTGTACACCCCGGTTCCCAGGTTTACTTCTCAGAAGCAGCTCACCACGGCCCGCAGCATGTAATTCCTGTGGGCTAGCCTGTTGCTCTGTTACTGGTGCAAAATGGAGAGAGGACACGTCACTGTCCACCCCAGAAGAGAGACAGTCTAGGACACCCCAGGTCTGCATCTGCCCTGTGACCTAAGGCAGAAGCGGATTCTTCCTTGTCTTCCTAAGTGGAATGTTTAGTGCAATTCTCTCTTCCTTTCCTTACGAAATGAAGAGTCCTGGGCCCAGGCCCGGCCCGGCCCAAGGTGTTCAAGGCACATCACTGCCAGCAAGCTGGAGCGCACCCAGCAGCCCCTGGTCTAGATCCCATCCTCAGCCCGAAGTTGTGACTTTTTGTACAAACTCGTTTCCGGGTCTCAGAAGTCCATAGGGACTTCTATCCCAGATAATTTTTTTTTTTCAGTACTGCCTCTTGACCTGCTTGACCTTAATTATATGAGCCAGTGGAAAGGTGGGAACTGAGGCCATCTTGGAGGATAACACAGAGGAGCCCAGGGGGCTCCCCATTGTCTCTGGTCCAGCTCCAGGGGTACAGGCAATGTTTGGAAGCCCTTGTTAGCCGCAGCATCACCACTGTGGGAGCTGTGCCAGTCTCCATCTACAGGCAAAATCCTTCTCCAAGGAATGGAAAAGAACATTCTACCCCCCACCTCCTGGCCCTCACTGACAGCACTACCTGCTTCTGTCATGGAAAACAAAATCGGGGTATAGGGTTAACCACAACACAAAATGTAGCCCCTCCCAGCTGTAGGAGGGCGGGCTGTCCTGCGCAGTGTCTGCATGGGCTCTTGCCCACCGTAGAGGCTCAGGCCCCAGGGGTGCCAGCTTGGCCCACAAGGAGGGTCCTGCCCTCCTGCAGGTCCACAGGAGTCTGGGTGCTGTGCACGACGACTGTCTTCTCGTCCACAATCTCACAGGTGGGGTTGGTGAAGGCAGACAAGGGCAAGGTGATCCGCTGCATCTCCCTCTCACACGCCTTCTGCTCGTGCTGCTCCCTGAAGTCCTTTGCCCTGGAAGAAAACATTTACACTGCATCTCCAGCACAGCACGGCTCCATTAAGACAGCATCCTTAGCCCGGCGCGATGGCGCATGCCTTTAATCCCAGCACTTGGGAGGCAGAGGTAGGAGGATGGCCATGAGTTCGAGGCCACCCTGAGACTACATAGTGAATTCCAGGTCAGCCTGGGCTCGAGTGAGACCCTATCTCAAAAAAAAAAAAAAGAAAGAAAGAAAAGAAAAAAAAAAAGCATCCTTGAGACCCAGGGGCAGGGTCTTGCCCTGATCTCTGAGTCATTACTGACTAACCCAGGCCCAAGACATCACGTATCCATTCTACCAGACTGCCTTAAACTCATTAAGACACTCCTGCAACTCTTCTCTGTGCTTTCCCATGGATGACAGCAACCATGGGGCTCAGCAGATAGAACACAGAATGCAATAATCATAATAGTTTTGTTTGTTCAGCCCGGGAGTGCGAGACCCGGATAACGAAACCAGATTTGGCCCGAATCCACTGAATTGTCTATAAGATGGACTTGCCCACTCTATTCCAAGACAGCCTTTGAGTCCTAGAGCCCCTCCAGGGGTTAGAAACCCACCCTCCTACAGCTGGGAGGAGCTACACTTTGTGTTGTGGTCGCCCCTACACCTCATTTTGTTCCGTGCCAGAAGCAGGTAGCGCTGTGAGTGAGGGCCAGGAGGGGGAAGGGCCCTCTCCATGTCCTTCCCCTTCCCTTGAAGCAGGATTTGCCTGTGGATGGAGACTGGCGCAGCTCCCACGGTGGTGATGCTGCGGCTAATAAGAGCTTCCAAACATGGCCTGCGCCTCTGGAACTGGACCAGGGACAGCGGGGAGCTCCCTGGGCTGCTCCTGTGTTTTACCATCCAAGATGGCCTCAGTCCCTACTTTTTTATTTATTTATTTATTTTGGTTTCTTGAGGTAGGGTCTCGCTCTAGCCCAGGCTGTCAAGGAATTCACTATGTAGTCTCAGGGTGATCTTGAACTCACAGCAATTCTACCTCTGCCTCCCAAGTACTAGGATTAAAGGTATGTCTGCCTTTCCTTTTTTTTTTTTTTTTTTTCTTTTTTTGAGAGAGAGAGATGGAGAGAGAAAGAATGGGCACACCAGGGTCTTCAGCCACTGCAAATGAACTCCAGACACAAGTGCTACCTTGTGCATCTGGCTTATGTGGGTCCTGGGGAATCAAACCTGGGTCCATTGGCTTTGCAAGCAAGTGCCTTAACCACTAAGCCATCTCTCCAGCCCCCACCTTTCCATTTTTTAGTGGGTCGGAGTCCAGGCTGGAAGTGGATCATCTCCAAACCATTCCGAAAGCAAAAAGGACTCAAGGCTGACCAAGTGTTCAGGGGAAACAATGAAATGACCCCCAGACCTGCCAAAGCTTTTGAATTCTGGTGATGCTCAGTGACCCAGCTCAGGCCATGATGCTCTTCTCCTTTACCATGTGGTGTACTCACACCACCCACTTTATGTTCAAGTGAACTACAAGACCTAGGGCTTACTGAGTTTATAAAGAAATGGCCTGGCCAGTCATGGTGGCACACTCCTTTAATCCCAGCACCTGGAAGGCACAGGTAAGAGGATCGCTGAGAATCTGAGGCCAGCCTGAGACTACCTAGTGAATTCCAGGTCAGCCTGGGCTAGAGTGTGACCCTACCTCAAAAAGAAAGAAAAGAAAGAAAGAGAGAGAGAAAGAAATGGTCTAGAATGGTTAAGGAATGCTCCAAAGATACAGTAGGCTCAAACCCAAGACTGTCAGACACTAGCTGCTGCTCAGAAGTTCTAACCCACTGAGAAGCTAAGAAATAGTGGGGCAGAGATTCAAACTCCTCTCTTCTGGCTGCGCTGTAGTAGGACTCACTGGACTCAGCCACCACCTCCCCACCAGTGCCAACCAAAGGGCCTAAGGAATGCCCAACAGACCACACACCAGGGCAGGATCCTTGGAAGCCAACAACTTGGGTCAGCTATCAGAGAAACACTTTCGGAAGGAGCCCTGGCGTGCGTGGTGATGGCTGGTTTGATAAAACAACATGGATTTGCTTCGCGTCTCCAGGGACGTGACGGTGATGCAGTAGATTACGCATCCATCACGATGCTATGGGTAACGACACAAGCTTTCGGAGAGGGTTGGAGGAGCAAGGATTTGCTCAGGTACCTCAACTGTCTAAATGATCCAGTTCTTCCTAGCACCAGCTCAGCCTAGCTAGGTGACACTTGGAAAAACAGGTTCTTTGAGCCTCAGTTTCTTTGTCAACTCAAACAAGATAATGAATGTGAAATCATATCACTTTGGTTTTTTTTGTTTTTTGTTTTGTTTTTCGAGGTAGGGTCTCACTCTAGCTCAGGCTGACCTGGAATTCACTATGTAGTCTCTGGGTGGCCTCAAATGCATGCGACCTTCCTACCTCTGCCTCCCGAGTGCTGGGATTAAAGGCCTGTGCCACCATGCCCAGCGTGAAGTCCCTTTGAAAACAGTTCAACTGCGGTGAAAACATAAAGGTGATTATGATCACTTGCCCTGCATGTGGCTTGGCTCACCAAGTAATGCTATCTTAATTTGCTCTCCTCTCCCATTAACCAGCCAAGGCAAGTGTTTTATATATATATATAGGAGGCAGCCCCTCCTTCCTGGGTGTTGCAGTCAGGTTCACATTGCTGGCAGAAATCACCCGACCAAGAAAGAGCAGCTTTGGGGGGAAAAAGGATTTATTTTGGCTTACAGACTCGAGGGGAAGCTCCATGATGGCAGGGGAAAATGATGGCCTAAGCAGAGGGTGGACATCACCCTCTGACCAACAACATGAGATGGACAACAGCAACAGGAGAGTGTGCCAAACACTAGCAAGAGGATACCAGCTATACCACCCATAAACCCACCCCCAACATACACTGCCTCTAGGAGGCGTTAATTACCAAATCTCCATCAGCTGGGAACCTAGTATTCAGAACACCTAAGTTTATGGGGTCACCTGAATAAAACCGCCACACTGAGCATTAATCATTTGTAGACTAAGGAGATGGAGATAATTATCTATAGGACCCTGGATATTCTGTGACAGTCCCCTCATGAGACACACTCCAGTTCCCGAATTCCCACTATAAGGCCACAGGAGATGCGTGAGCTCATCCTCTTGAGTCACCCTGGACGGCTGGAGGCGACCAAGTTCCTAAGCATGCAAGTCCAAGCTTCTTGTTAGCTTCTGTACTGGACATCACCAACTCCCACAGCAGAAAAACTCTCAGAGCACCCAGAGGGGAAAGGAAGGGGTACTATGCATGGAGAGAGGAAGGGCCACCCAGAACAGGTGTCACCCTAGCAACATCCTGAGTCACTGGACACCATTACAGGCTGCTGCCACACAGAAGGAAACGCCAAATCTCCAAAATGAAACAAAAAGCCAAATTCAGCCGGGCACAGTGGCACACGCCTTTAATCCCAGCACTCAAGGGGCAGAGGTAGGAGGATCGCCATGAGTTCGAGGCCACCCTGAGACTACATAGTTAATTCCAGGTCAGCCTGGACCAGAGAGAGACCCTACCTCAAAAAACCAAAAAAAAAAAAAAAAGGAAGCAGGAAAGACAAGAATTCACACCACCATCCAGAAAACCTACCAAGCAAGCAAGGTACCAGGAAAACAACCTATGACCAGGATGAGATGCACCTAACATGCCACACCCTTTACATATAAGCACTGTCTTAATTTCCACCTGTGTAAGGGGATATGCTCCCCATGTTGTAAGAAGAAGCTTTGGAGTCCAATTCCAGAGCCCTGCTTCCCTCAGTTCCCTCCTTTGTTAAGTATGTGGCTATAGCCTGATGGTAATGGCCCGGCTTCGTCACACACAAGTGTCAGGGGGCGGGGGGGGGGGGGTGGGAAAGAATCAATTCTTATTAGCAGGGCTGGAAGAGCGACCAAGGGTAAAGCCGACTTAGTCTGGGTTTGGTCTCTTCATTAGCAGCCTGGAAGCACACCTCACCCCACAATCAAAAACAAAAGGCTTATTCACTGACTCAGCTTCTCTCCCAGGGGTGGGACAGCCCTGACTTACTGTTTTTCCCTCCCCTTTTTATCAGAAAATAAGAGCTCCCCACAGAGCTGGCTAAAACAATGCACTTGGAGCCTCTTCTGGGAACTACTGAGAACAGACCGGCCAGCTGAACCTCGTGGCCCAGACTACCAGGACAAAGACCCAGTCGGGCTGAGCCCACCTCCACCCCTAAGAGGAAACCATGTGCCTGGCCACCCTTCCCAGCAGGGAAACCTCCCTCCATAAGCCAAGCCTCATGGCCTTTGGCGGAGTTCAAGATTTACAGGAAAAGCCAGGTGGGCGTGGTGGCACACACCTTTAGTCCCAGCACTCGAAGGCTGAGTGAGATAGGAGGATCGCTGTGAGTTTGAGGCCAGCCTGGGCTGCAGCGTGAGTTCCAAGTCACCCTGGACTAGAGTGAGAATTTGTCTTGAAAAAAAAAAGAGTTCCTTTAGGGTTGGGGAGATGGCTCAGCAGTTTAAGGCAATTGTTTGTAAGGTCTCCTCACCCGGGTTTGATTCCCCAGTACACATGTAAAGCAAGCCTCACAAAGAGGCCCTGGTGCACCCATTCCCATTTTCTTTCTAGGTCTCTCTCTCTAAAAAAAAAAAAAAAAAAAAACCTTAGGACTGGAGAGATGGCTTAGCAGTTAAGGTGCATGCCTGCAAAGCCAAAGGACCCTGGTTCAATTCCCCAGGACCCACATAAACCAGGTGCACAAGGGGGCACATGCGTCTGGAACTGGTTTGCACTGGCTGGAGGCCCTGGCATACCCATTCTCTTTCTCTTTCTTTTTCTTTCTTTCTTTCTCTCCCCCTCCCTCTTTCAAATAAATAAATCAAAACAAATTATTAAAAAACTTAAAACCAGCCGGGCGTGGTGGTGCACGCCTTTAATCCCAGCACTCGGGAGGCAGAGGTAGGAGGATTGCCATGAGTTCGAGGCCACCCTGAGACTACATAGTGAATTCCAGGTCAGCCTGGGCTAGAGTGAGACCCTACCTCAAAAAACCAAAAAATAAAAAAACTTAAAACCAGAAGTGGTGGCGTACACCCTTAATCCCAGCACTCAGAAGGCAGAAGTAGGTGGATTACCATGAGTTCAAGGCCACCTTGAGACTACAGAGTGAATTCCAGGTCAGCCTGGGCCACAGCATGACCCTACCTCAAAAAACCAAAAAAGTAAGTAAATAATTTTTTTGGAGGTTTTGTTCATTTTTTTTTATTAACAACTTCCATGATTATAAAAAATATCCCATGGTAATGCCCTCCCTCCCCCCACTTTCCCCTTTGAAACTGCATTCTCCATCATATCCCCTCCCCCTCTCAATCAGTCTCTCTTTTATTTTGATGTCATGATCTTTTTCTCCTACTATGATGGTCTTGTGTAGGTAGTATCAGGCACTGTGAGGTCATGGATATCCAGGCCATTTTGTGTCTGGAGCAAGTAAATATTTTTTTTAATGAGAGAGAGAAAATTGGTGCACCAGGGCCTCTAGGCACTGCACTCGAACTCCAGACATGTGTGCCACTTTGTGCATCTGGCTTATGTGGGATCTAGGGAATCAAACATGAGTCCTTAGGCTTTGCAGGCAAGTGCTTTAACTGCTAAGCCATCTCTCTAGCCCAATATTTTTTTTTTTTTTTTGAGGTAGGGTCTCACTCTAACTCAAACTGACCTGGAATTCTCTATGTAGTCTCAGGGTGGCCTTGAATTCACAGTGATCCTCCTACCTCTGCTTCCCAAGTGCTGGGATTAAAAGCATGTGTCACCATGTCCAGCTCCCAAATTCATATATATATATATATATATATATATATATATATATATATATTGGTTTTTTGAGATATGGTCTCGCTGTAGCCCAGGCTGACCTGGAATTCACTATGTAGTCTCAGGGAAGCCTCAAATTCACAGCAATTCTCCTACCTCTGCCTCCCAAGTGCTGGGATTAAAGGCGTGTGCCACCACGCCCGGCTCCAATAAATATTTTTTTAAAAAAAGAAATACAATGCCTTTAACCGCTGAGCCATCTCCTCATCCCTCTCTTTGGACTTCTAAACTCAGCCATCCTTTGGAAAGTGTCTATTTTTCCTAATGCCCTTTGCAATTCAAATTTTCAAACCTACCAGACACTGACAAACTTTTTGGAGATACTGACAGTCTTTAGACATCCCTTCCTGTCAAACAACACGTGGCTCACACCTCACACCTGTATCTCAGCACTCAGGTAGCTAAGGCTTGAAGATCATGAGTTAAAGGTCAAGGACAACTTGGGCTACATATTAAGTTCCAGGCAAGCCTGGGCTACAAAGTGAGACCCCGTGTCTCCAAACAGTATAACAGTCCTTCAAGGATAGTCGGGAGCCTTAGGGAACAGAAGAGTATACAGCAGGGCCTTACTTATCAAGAAAACATGAAGCTGGGCATGGTAGCCCATGCCTTTAATCCCAGCACTTGGGAGGCAGAGCTAGAAGGATTGCAGTAGATATGAAGCCACCCTGAGACTACATAGTGATTTCCAGGTCAGCCTGGGCTACAGCGAGACCCTATCTTGAAAAAACAAAAAGAAGGAAAGAAAAGAAAACATGAATCCGAGCGTGGTGGTCCACGCCTTTAACCCCAGCACTCAGGAGGCAGAGCTAGGAGGATCGCCATGAGTAGGAGGCCAGCCTGAGACTACATAGTGAATTCCAGGTCAGCCTGGGCCAGAGTGAGACCCTACCTCGAAAAACAAAACAAAACAAACAAACAAAAAAAAAAAACATTAAATAAAAGTTTATTGCTTTTGTGATTATCTGATTGTTATTCCACTGTCTACACATAATGCTTAACAATAAATTTGAGTGAGTGGATATGGACAGGCATGTAGTCCTATTTAATTACAGGCTACCTACCTAGGCTCAGAGGCTACCTACAACAACATTCGACCTACAGCTCTTGCCGGGACACGGTGTTGTTCTCTAACTGTGGGGTGATGGGAACTCAGAGCTTGTCTCTAGCCCACATGCAGTTTCCTGTTGTACAGGCTGTTCTCATTAAGCAAAGGGGTGGTCTGGTGGTTAGTAACAAGGAGCCTGGTGACTTTGTGCCTCTCCTGAGTTACAGGAAAGTAGGTTCTAGGCCAGACAGCCTACTAGGCAGTCCCAGGCCAACCTAGAAGAGTGAACGCAGAAGACAAAGATCTGGCTTTTGCACTGGGCACCAGCTGAGCTGGGAATTATGAACATTTAGTTCATGCAACACCTGGAAGGCCCATCGCAAGACTGGAGGACTGCCAAATGCTGTGCAGTGTCTAAGGAGGGAGGAAATACTTCAAGGGCTAACGTCAGGCACCACGGTTTGGGCCTGAGAATGATAACAGTCAGGGTCACTTCACTATTTCCTCAAACCCTCTGAGATGAACAAGCAGGTGTCCCTGGGCCTGCCAAGTGACCAGCCCTGCCGTGGGCCACAGCCTCACTCGTGGACTCAGCATGCTCCTTCAGGCTGACGCTTCCTTTCTGTGAATCTCTGCTTCCTGGTGCACCCAGAATCAGAGAAGGAACAGGGCTAGGAGAGCACTAGGCAAGGATCCATGTTCTACAGAAAATAGCTACTGGGCTGGAGGGATGGCTCAGCAGTTAAGGCACTTGTCTGAAAAGCCTAATGACGCAGGTTCGATTCCCCAAGACCCATGTAAACCAGATGCACAAGAAAATGTATGCATCTGGAGTTTGTTCACAAGGGCTGGAGGCCCTGGCACACCCATTCTCTCTCTCACTCGCTCGCTCACTCTCTCTCTCTCTGCCTGCCCACCCCCCAAATAAATAAAATGGTATTTTTTTTAAGTCTAAAAAAAAAAAGATGGGGCTGGAGGGATGGTTTAGCAGTTAAGGCATCTGCCTACAAAGCAAAGGACCCAGGTTTGATTCCCAAGGACCCATGTAAGCCAGATGTACGGGGGGGGGGGGGGGGGGGCGCAAGTGTCTGGAGTTCGTTTGCAGTGGCTGGAGGCCCTGGCATACCCATTCGCTCTCTCTGTCAAATAAATAAATATAAAATTTACAAAAAAAAAAAAAGAAAAAGCTGGGCATGGTGGCTCACACCTTTAATTCCAGAACTCAGGAGGCAGAGGCAGGAGGATTGCCATGAGTTTGAGGCCACCCAGAGACTACATAGTGAGTTCCAGGTCAGCCTGGGTTAGAGTGAGACTTTACCTCGGAAAATAAATAAATAAATAAATAAAATAAAATAAAATTGTGCTCGCTTCGGCAGCATATATACTAAAATTGGAACAAAACAGAGAAGATTAGCATGGCCCCTGCGCAAGGATGACATGCAAATTCATGAAGCATTCCATATTTAAAAAATAAATAAATAAAAATAAATAAAAAATAAAAAATTTCAGCCAGGCATGGTGGCTCATGGCTTTAATCTCAGCACTTGGAAAGCAGAGGTAGAAGGATCACCATGAATTCGAAGCCACCCTGAGACTATAGCGTGAACTTCAGGTCAGCCTGAACTAAAGTGAGATACTACCTCAAAAGAGATGACTTAGCACTTAAGGCATCTGGCTGCAAAGCCAAAGGATCCCGGTTCAATTCTCCAGGACCCACAAAAACCAGATGCACAAGAGGGCGCATGCATCTGGACTTTGTTTGCGGTGGCTGGAGGCCCTGGTGCACCCATTCTCTTCCATCTCTCTCTCTCTCTCTCTCTCTCTCCCTCTCTCTCTGCCTCTTTTTCTCTCTCTCAAATAAATAAATAAAACATATTTTCAAAAAGTTAAAAAGGGGGAGATGGCTTAGTGGCTAAAGGCCCTTGCTTGCAAAGCCTGTCTTCCAGGGTTTAACTCCATATAACCCATAAAAAGCCAAAAGCAATGTGAAGCTCACCACTGATGCAGCAGCAGAGTCTAGCTCAGAAAGTTAAGAGCACAGACACCTGCAGGTGTTCTGACCTCCACATGGTTGCCATGGCATGCAAGCACAGACATCATTTTCTTTTTAAGCTAGGCATGTTCGCCCACGATTTTTTTTGTTGTTGTTGTTGTTGTTTTTGTTTTTCGAGGTAAGGTCTCACTCTAGCCCAGGCTGACCTTGAACTTACTATGTAGTCTCAAAGCGGCCTCAAACTCATGATGATTCTCCCACCTCTGCCTCCCGAGTGCTGGGATTAAAGGCGTGCGCCACCATGCCCTTCGCCCACGATTTTAATTCCAGTACTCCAGAGGGTGAAATAGGAGATTCACTATGAGTTCAAGGGCAGCCAGGGCTTGAGTGAGACCCTGCCTCAAAAAACAAAACAAACCAAAAAACCAGGGTTGGAGAAATGGCTCAACAATTAAGGGCACTTGCTTGCAAGGTTTTAAGGATAGGGTTCAGTTCTCCAGTACCTACATAAATCCACATTCACAGAACAATACAAATATCTGGAGGCCATTTGCATTGGCAGGAGGACCTGGTGTGGCCATTTCTCTCTCAGTTTTTTTGTTTGTTTGTTTGTTTGTTTGTTCGTTCGTTTGTTTTGAGGTAGGATTTCACTCTAGTCCAGGCTGACCGTGGAATTCACTATGTAGTCTCAGGGTAGCCTCAAACTCACAGCGATCCTCCTACCTCTGCCTCTCAAGTGCTGGGATTAAAGGCATGAGCCACCACACCTGGCAATTCTCTCTCTGATTGCAAATAAATAATAAGTAAAAATTTAAGGGAGGCCGCAAACCAAATATATATACACACACATACACACACACACATATATATATATATATATATTTTTTTTTTAAAGGGGCTGGAGAGATTGTACAGTAGTTAAAGATGCTTACTTGAAAAACCTGCCAGCCTGAGTTCAATTCCCCAGTACCCATGTGTGGTGGTTTGATTCAGGTGTCCCCCATAAATTTAGGTGTTGTGGTTGGTCCCCAGCTGATGGCAACTGGAAATTAACGCCTCCTGGAGGTGATGTATTGTTGGGGGCGGGCTTATGGGTATTATAGCCACTTTCCCCAAGCCAGTGTTTGGCACACTCTCCTGTTGCTATTGTCCACCTTATGTTGGCCAGGGGGTGATGTCAACCCTCTGCTCATGCCATCGTTTTCCCATGCCATCATTTTCCCCTGCCATCGTGGAGCTTCCCCTCAAGCCTGAAAGCCAAAATAAAGCTCTTTTACCCAGAAGCTGCTATTGGTTGGGTGATTTCTATCAGCAATGCGAACCTGACTGCAACATCATGTAAAGCCAGATACACAAAGTGGTACATGCATCTGGAGTTCATTTCCAGCAGTAAGAGGCCCTAGTAGAGGCACTCACCCATTCATTCTCATTCTCTCCCCTCTCTTGTTCTTTCTCTCAAGCAAATACATAAAAACAATATATATAATTACAGCCTGGAGAGATGGCTTAGCGCTTAAGATACTTGCCTGCGAAGCCTAAGGACCCAGGTTCAGTTCCCCAGAACCCACATAAGCCAGGTGCACATGGTGACACATGCATCTGGAATTTGTTTGTAGTGGCTAGAGGCCCTAGCATGCCCATTCACTCTCTCTATCTGCCTCTCTCTGTCTCTCATAAATAAATAATATATATACATATATTTTTTTAATTACAAAAGAGCTGGAAAGATGGCTTAGCAGTTAAGGCAGTTGTCTATGAAGCCTAAAAACCCATATTCAACTCTCCAGGTCCCATGGAAACCAGACGCACATCACGACGCAAGTGCTCAAGTTCGCACATGTGCACAAGGTGGTGCACACATCTAGAGTTTGATTACAGTGGCTAGAGGCCCTGGCATATCAATTTCCCCCCCCCCCATATATACCTCTTGCTCTCGCTCTCTGGCATTAAAAAGGGGGGGGGATGAGCCAACAGGTCATGGTGGAAACCAACTGCCCTCTAATTGGACTGGAGGCCCACTCCATGGGAGGGAATACATCCCTGATACTGAAAACTTAAAACAGGGGTAGTCATGAGCCCTAGGGATATAACATCTGCTGCTGTCTGGCTAAATGTATATACTATGCTTATCAAATTGCCCAGTTAGCACTTCTCTTAATGTTCATACCCTTATATTAATGCTACTCTCACTTTTGGTAGAGAATCTTCTCTTTCAGATGGCAGTGACCTTGGGATGACTCAGAAGGCATCATGGTGCTGGAAAGAAGTGACAGGAGTGTTCAGCACTGAAATATCTCAATCACACCTTCCAAAGCTCAGGGTCCATTGCGGAAGAGGTGGCAGAAAGAATGTAAGAGCCAAAGGAAGGGTAGGACTCCTTACAATATGCTCCTCCAGACACAAAATGGCCTGGATATCCATGACCTCACAATGCCTGACACAACCTACACAAGACCATCATAACAGGAAGAAAAGATCATGACATCAAAATAAAAGAGAGACTGATTGAGAGGAGGAGGGGATATGATGGAGAATGGAGTTTCAATGAGGAAAGTGGGAGGAGGGAGGGCATTACCATGGGATATTGTTTATAATCATGGAAGTTGTTAATAAAAAAATAGAAATTGGGGAAAAAAAAAACAGAAAAAAGGGGGAGGAGCTGGGTTTGGTGGCGCATGCCTTTAATCCTAGCTCTTGGGAGGCAGAGGTAGGAGGACTGCCGTGAGTTTGAGGCCACCCTGAGACTACATAGTGAATTCCAGGTCAGCCTGAGCTACACTGAGACCCTACCTCGAAAAACCAAAAAAAAGGGGAGGGCTGGAGAAATGGCTTAGCAGTTAAGGCGCTTGCCTGCAAAGCCAAAGGACCATGGTTCAGTTCCCCAGGACCCACATAAGCCAGATGCACAAAGTGGTGCATGCATCTGGAGTTCATTTGCAGTGGCTGAAGGCCCTGGCGTGCCCATTCTCTGTGTGTGTCTCTCTCTTAAATAAATAAATAATAACTTTTTTTTTTAAAAAAAAAAGGCCAGTCTGTTGGGCTTGCATCAAAAAATATATATATTACAAAAGAGTGACTGAGGCTGAGACACGCATGCAGCGTGTCTGAAGCAGCAGCCAGCATAGGGGAAACCACTATAGCTGCGTCTGTTACTCCAACTTCCCCTCTCTCCATTGAGGGACGAGACTGACCACCTCTAATGACTCTCTAGGTTTATATAAAGCTGGCTCACCCACCAGGGCTGTCGGCTCAGACATGGCTCTCACCACCGGACAATGGGGCCTTCTGTATCATGGCCCTTACAGAAAGACTTCTCGGGACAGAAATATAGCTGACTCTCAGGGCTGGAAATCAAAACCCTGGATTTTATCCAAGAACGGAAAAGAACTGTCGAGATTCAGCTGTAAAAATGATTTTGACTCTTAGAATCAGGAGGCTTTCCCACTTAGCATCTCAGGAGACATATCAAAATAAGCATTCAACTGTGTCCTATCCAACCGCAGGTAATGTCCCTGCTTCCCAAGTCACCTCTTAACCTTTCCTGTGTTGAGAGGCAACTAACAAACTTTCTTCTGAACTCGCTTTGGTTCTTCCTGCCCTTGAAGGGATTCCACTGCCTACATAGGAATGCCTATAAATGGCTAAGGAAATGTAAGCCCTGACTGCAAAACAAGTGGCTAGGAACCCTTTTCAGTAGCAGAATTTTTGTTTTTGTTTTTTTTTTTTTTTTTTTTTTTTAATTTTCTTTTTATTTGAGGGGGGAACAGAATGGGCGCACCAGGGCCTCCAGCCACTGCAAACCAACTCCAGACACACGTGCGACCTTGTGCATCTGACTTACATGGGTCTGGGGGAACTGAACTGAGGTCTTTGGCTTTGCAGGTAAACGCCTTAACCACTAAGTCATCTCTCCAGCCCTTTATTTTATTTTAATTTATTGGAGAGAGAAAAAGAGAAAGAAGAAGAGAGAAAGAGAGAGAGAGGAAGTGGTTTTTTTTTTTTTTGTTTGTTTGTTTGGTTTTGGCTTTTCAAAGTAGGGTTTCACTCTAGCCCAGGATGACCTGAAATTCATTATGTAATCTCAGGGTGGCCTTGAACTCACAGCAATCCTCCTACCACTACCTCCCAAGTGCTGGGATTAAAGACGTGCGCCACCATGTCCGGCTAGTAGCAGAATTTTTGTTTTGTTTGTTTGTTGACACACTCTGCAGCTCAGGCTGCAGGAACTCACTGTGTGGCCATCCTCCTGTCTTTTCTAGCTATTTTTTTTTTTTTTTTTTTTGTCTCCTGCCAAATTTTAAACTCAACAGAAGGGGCTGGGAAGATGCTCAGAGGTTAAAGGTACCCCAAAATCGATCCTGCTAGCCCTGGCACAATTCCCAAGCTGCCCAAGCAAAAGTGATACAAGAATCTGGTGCTTGCCGGGCGTGGTGGCGCACGCCTTTGATCCCAGCATTTGGCAGGCAGAGGTCGGAGGACTGCCATGAGTCTGAGTCCACCCTGAGACTACATAGTTAATTCCAGGTCAGCCTGGACCAGAGTAAGACCCTACCTCAAAAAAACAAAACAAAAAAGAAAAATGAATCTGGCGCTTGTCTGCAGCAGCAGGAGGTCCTGGAACACCTACACACTCACCTATCTCGTGCACATAAATAATTTTTTTAAAAGGGGTGGAAAGATGGCTCAGTGGTTAAGGCATTTGCCTGCAAAGACTAACGACCCAAGTTCGATTCCCAAGTACCCATGTAAAGCCAGATGCACAAGGTGGTGCATGTGTCTGGAATTTGTTTTTCTTTGTAGAGGCTGGAGGCCCTGATGTACCCATTCCCCTCTGCCTTGCAAATAAATAAATACAATATTTAAAAAAAAAAACTGAATTCTAGCCAGACATGATGGCACACGCCTTTAGTCCCAGCACTTGGGAGGCAGACGTAGGAGGATCGCCGTGATATCAAGGCCACCCTGAGACTACATACGGAATTCCAGGTCAGACTGAGCTAGAGTGAGACCCTACCTCAAAAAAAAAAAAAAAAACCTTACTTCCTTCTAGTTAAGAAAGCTGAGCTGCCTGCAAAGCCAAAGGACCCCAGTTCGATTCCCCAGGACCCACGTAAGCCAGCTTCACAAGGGGACTCATGCATCTGGAGTTCGTTTACAGTGGATGAAGGCCCTAGTACTCTCATTCATTTTCATTCTCTCTCTCTCTCTCCCTGCCTATTTTTGTATCTCTCTCTCTCTCTCTCAAATAAATAAAATGTTTAAAAATAAGAAAGCCACAAAGTTTGATTTGTACCCCTTCCTCATGTCTCCTCCAGAGACAGCCCAGAAGAGAAACGACGACTCACCTCTTATAGGTGTAGCCCAAGATGATGCCAGCTCCAATGGCAATAATGATCACCATCATGGTCACACCCAGCACGTAGCCTGCCAAGGACAGGACAGAAGATCCTGTTAGCCAACCACATCCCAGGCAATCAGCAAACGACATCTCTTGATGAGTGCCGACAAGGGCAGTGGCGAGGCAGCCATACCCAGAGTCCCGAGGTCCTTCTTCTCCTTGGAGTTCATCCTCACATGCTGACTGATCCCAATCACCGGCTGCACAGCTGCTGCCTCGCTCCGGGCAGGAAGGGCGTTGGCAGGAGGGAACAGTTGCACTGCATCATCATCATCATCACCATCATCATCTGTCACTATGGACGTCTCCTCCGGCTCTGTTGTGGAAGCTGGCGGCGCTTGGGAAGTGGTCTCTGAATATGAGGTGGAAAATAGCTCTTCTCAGATACCAACCTGCATGACAGGTGAACCTCATCCTGCGTGTTGGGGAGGAGTGGGAAGGGATCCACCTTTCAATGCTCCCCCACACTGAAATCAAAGCCTACACTAGGGCTAAGATCAGGACTGAAATATGAGCAGAAGGCTGCAAGCACTGCCTCCCATTTCTTTATCTCCAAGTCCTCACCATCTTCCAAGACCCATCTTCTCCAGAGTGTGCCCCACCTTCCTGTCAGGAGACAATCCATGACTCCTCTGGGCAATTCACAGTGAGCCATTGGGGTCAATCCCTCTGGTCAGTTATTCACTTTTTATTGTTGTTGTTTTTCGTTTTTCTAGGTAGGGTCTTGCTCTGGACCAGACTGACTTGGAATTTACTACGTAGTCTCAGGGTGGCCTTGAACTAATGGCCATCCTCCTACCTCTTGCCTCCAAGTGCTGGGATAAAGGCAGGCAGCACACCAGCTCAGTTATTTACTTTAATGATCTTATTTAATCCTAGAGAACTGTGTTGCTGCCTCTGGGGCAGTAGCCTGCTTTTTAAATTATATATATATTGAGAGAGGGACACAGAGGCAGAGAGAGAGAGAATGGGCACACCAGGAGCCTCCTAGCCACTGCAAATGAACTCCAGATGTATGCCACCTTGTGCATGTGGCTTTATGTGGGTATTGGGGAATCAAACCCAGGTCGTTAGGCTTTTCAGGCAACAAGTGCCTTAAGGGCTAAGCCATCTCTCCAGCCCAATAGCCTGATTTTTGTTTGTTTTGTTTTGTTTTTCGAGGTAGGGTCTCACTCTAGCCTAGGCTGATCTGGAATTCACTATGTAGTTTCACGGTGGCCTCGAACTCAGAACTTTCAAAAAAAAAAAAAAAAGCTTGGGGCCAGGCGTGATGGTGCACGCCTTTAATCCCAGCACTCAGGAGGCAGAAGTAGGAGGATCACCCAGAATCCAAGGCCACTCTGAGACAACATAGTAAATTCCAAGTCAGCCTGGGGTAGAGTGAAACCCTACCTCAAAAAAAAATAAAAATAAACTTGGAGCTTGGAGAGATGGTTCAGTGGTTGAGGTGCTTGTCTGCAGAGCCTGAGAACAAGGGTTCGATTCCCCAGCACCCACATAAAGCCAGATGAAGAAGGTGACACATACATCTGGAGTTTGTTTGCAGTGGCTGGAGGCCCGGGCGTGCCCATTCTCTTTTTTTCTCAAATAAACAAATAAAATATATGAAGGGGGAAAAAAACAGACCCTGTATTCAAACCTGCAAACTACCGGCTTGCCTTTGGTAAAAGTCACCGAATTTCCCGTGGGGCTCACATTCCTCAAATGGCTTCTTCCCCCGGGGTGCGGTTGCCGTTAGCAGCGCGCCCAGCCCCGCAGCAGACGCTCCCTTGCACACCACGTAAATGCCCGGTGGCTGCGCTCCAAGGGACCCACCCTTCGGGGACGCCCTGCGGAAGGAGCGTGCGTGTGCGTGTGCGCGCGCGCGCCTCCCACGGTTGTTTACAAGGCGCTCGCGGAGGATGAGCTCACTCAGAAGTCCGGCGACGGCCAATGGGCTTTCAAGGCCCGCGGCCTGGAGACAGCTATGACCAATCGGGAAGCGCGGAGGCGGGGAGTGGGCGTGGCCAGCGTCGTTGCGCCCGCACGTGCGCGGCGGGGGTATAAGTAGCCCCAGGGAGGGCGCTGGCTAGGGGGCAATATTGTGGGGGGTGGGGGGAGTATTACCTGGGCAGCGCACATGCTCGCAAGATCTCTTTTCGGGGGTGCCTGCGTCGCCTCGGACGTAGCACCAGGGCCCGCGTGGGTCGTGGTCGGGGTTCCGGCAGTAGTTGTGGTTACTGATGTCTGAGAGAGAGAGAGAGGAGGGAGGGAGAGGACGAGGCGTCATGGGACGGGGATCGAACCGCGGCCGCCGCCCGCCCGTCCACTCGGCCCGGTGGACACTCACTGGACTCCCCTTCCGCCGAGTCCAGGTCGCCCTGCGCGTCCAGCCAGTTGAGACAGCGGAGCCCCGGCGCAGGCGACGGCTGGTCCTCCCGGTACAGGTGGCCGTTGTCCCAGAAGCAACCTGTGTGCAAGAGGAACGTCCTGGGCACACTGGCATGGCGGCCAGGGGAGCCAGGTCCACTCTGCCCGTGCCCTCCTGCGGGCTTGTCAAGGCCCCCCCCCCAACCCTGCTGCTGCCGCACCTCCTAAAACCTCGCGTCCCCTTGCAGTGACAGAAGAGAGACGCATGTTCAAGCCCTTAGTGGTCTGTGCCTGGCCCACAGTCAAAACACAGCTTTTGTTTTTGTTTTTGGGTGTAAGTTAGAAAAATGCTACCAAAAAAAAAAAAAAGTACAAGAGGTTTGTCACTCTTGAACTTGTGACCACTTTGAAGGAAGAGGAGGCCTAGTTTTTTTAAGGTCCCATTTGTGAAAAATGGTCAGAGTTTTTTGTTTGCTTGTTTGGTTGGTTGGTTTTTGTTTTTGAGGTCTGGGCAGCCAGATCTGAAAGTCCATCCCTGTGTTGAAATGTCCACGTTATATAAACTGATGTTCCTTCACGGATATGGCCACCTGCCAGCTTCACAAGGCGACACCACCCACCGCCTCCCAAGAGGATTCTACAAAAGCCTTGATTTCACTCACTGAGGCAAAAGATTTTTCAAGAGAGCCTCCTCCAAGGGAGGGAATCTGCCTGGTGTCACTCCTGGATGCGACTCTCAGCCCCCATGCCACCCCTTGGGAGGAGAGCCACAGGAGGAGGCTGGGGTAGGTGCCTCTTTTTGTCTTTTTGCCACACCATGCCAAAGGGCTTTAAAAGGCCAGGACTTGAGCCAGCCGTGATGACACATGCCTTTAATCCCAGCACTGGGGAGGCAGAGGTAGGAGGATCACCGTGAGTTCGAAGCCACCCTGAGACTACATAGTTAATTCCAGGTCAGCCTGGACCGGAGTGAGAGACCCTATCTAGAAAAAAAAAAAAAAAAAGCCAGTACTTAAGAAGTAGAGGTGATGAACCCCAGAGCTCTTAACCAGTCACTCATGTGCAAGGAAAGGGAAAAAGAAAGTAGCTACTTGCCTTTGTTCTTAATGCCAAAGAAAGGAGAGAAGAAAAGCTTTCACAGGATAACAAAAAAAAAAAAAAAGCAAAATTCCCGTTTCCAATCAACCTACCAACGTATGGGAAATAAGGGACTTTACCCATTCTGTTTCATTAAGTTACTGCAAAAAGGAAAGATGGTCATCTTACCTCCAGAGCCATAGGTTTCTGCAAGAAGCATGTTGCTGAAAAGGAATATGTGTACCCAGGACAACAGCATCCTTGCCTCCTCCTCTTGCAGGTGATGGAACGAACAACCAGTGCCTGGCCGTCCAACTAGGGTCTCCTTGGCAGCGGCTTTGCTCCTCAGCCCCAGCCCGTGCAGCAGTCAGACCTGCCCTTGTTATGCTTTTCTGGTAAACAGCCTCTCTTTAGAACTGGGAACTTCCCAGCCAGCTTGCTGCAGCGGCGGCGGCAGCGAGGTGTTTTTTTTTTTTTTTTTTTCTTCCCAGCTAAAAGGCGCCCCCTGGGTCCTAAGCCTATGCCACACAAGATCACCAACCCTGAGCCAAGAGAAGAACTCAGCCAAGTGAAGAATGGAAGAGAGGTTCAGGTTGTGCTTTGGCAGCAGAATCAGTTTGAAACCTACATCCCTGGGGCTGGTCTTTCCCTTCTGTTTGCACTTGTGTGAGAGCAGAAAGAACTCTTCTTAAAAGAAAAAAAAAAACATTTAAATTTTTATTTATATATTTGACAGAGAAAGAGGGAGAGAGAATGGGGCATGCCAGAGCCTCCAGCCACTGCAAACGAACTCCAGACGTGTATGCCCCCTTGTGCATCTGGCTAACTGTGGGTCCTGGGGAATTGAACCTGGGTCCCCTCAAGCCCCAGAAAGAAGAATTCTATCCAGAGGCATTGTGGACAGGGATTGGTTATGAACACTAAGGCAGAGAACAGTTAGGGAAAGGATGCTAATTGAAAAAAAAAAATCCAGAATTTAAAACACATGGACAGCACAAATAAGAGTGTCTGGGTAGAAGAATCACTCGTTACATTCACCCTTGAAAAAGAAAGAGGGAAGCCGGGCGTGGTGGCACACACCTTTAAACCCAGCACCTGGGAGGCAGAGGTAGGATCATTGTGAGTTAGAAGCCCCCTGAAACTACGTAGTTTAATTCCACGTCAATCTGGGCTAGAGCAAGATCCTACCTCTAAATAAAAAAGGAAAAAGAAAAAGGAACACACTTTTTAAATTTTTAAATAGTGTACTTTAGCTGGAGAGATGGTTTAGTGGTTAAGGCACTTGCCTGCAAAGCTAAAGGACCCAGGTTCCCTAGTACACACATAAGCCAGATGCACAAGGTGGTGCATGCATCTGGAGTTTGTTTGCAATGGCTAGAGACCCTGGTATGCCCATTCTGTCTCTTTCTCCCCCTCTCAAATAAATAAATAAATAAAAATTTAAATAGTGGAGCCGGACGTGGAGGCAGAGGTAAAAGGATTGCTGTGAGTTCGAGGCCATCCTGAGACTGCATAGTGAATTCCAGGTCAGCCTGGACCAGAGTGAGACTCTACCTCGAAAAAATCAAAATAAATAAATAAATAAATAAATAAATAAATAGTGTACTTTGTCAGGGTCAGGCATTCACTTGGTTTGTATTTGAGTTTTGGGGTATCTTTAGCTGAAAATACATGTTATGCAAGCATTGGGAAATTTGCTTAGCTATATATATATATTATAATAGTCTGCCCTTCCTATTCTACCATCCCTGAAGTCAAGTAAAATGTCTCCCTCACCGCCCCCCCCCACTAGCCTGAGGGAAATCCATCTGCATGGGTTTATATCTGTCATTAAACCTCACCACATCCATATGACTTAGGGCTTTTGAGTTAGAAGAACCTTCTTCCTGTTTGGCTGGCTTTCCCAGACAGCCTCAGTAAACTGAGAGAGAGAACAGAGTGATTCGCCAAGACTACCTTGTGACTCAGGCAAATCTCAAAATAGATATGGGAGACTCTGTTTTGATCTTACCCATAATAAAGTGGGGAGGGAAACATTTAAGTTTTATAGACTTTATCAAGGTAGAAAGCTAATGTGAGCCCAACAAATCTGAGTTGGATTTGAATTTATTACATTCAGATGTACAAGTTGCATAGTGATATATCCATTTAAAACTGTTTGTGGGTGGGTGGCTGGAGAAATGGCTTAGCAGTTAAGGCGCTTGCCTGGAAAGCCTAAGGACCTAGGTTCAAGTCCCCAGAACCCACATAAGTGGTGGTGGCACATGCATCTGGAGTTCGTTTGCAGTGGCTAAAGGTCCTGACACACTCATTCTCCCTCCCCGCCCTCTCTCTCTCAAATAAATAAAAAATAAAATAAAAATAGAGCCAAGCATGGTGGCACACGCCTTTAATCCCCACACCTGGGAGGCAGAGGTAGGAGGATCACTGTGAGTTCAAGGCCGCCCTGATACTACATAGTGAATTCCAGGTCAGCCTGGGCTAGAGTGAGACCCTACCTTGAAAAACAAAAACAAAAATAATAAATAAATAAACTGTTTGGGAACAGGGTCTGATATCCTACCTTATTTTGCAATCATTTGTCTATCTGTTCACACAAGCCTCTGACACCCTGTTCCCTGACTTAATCTCTACTGGGAATTATGCCATAGAATCTGTAAATTTCTTCATACATACACACACATAGAAATATGACAAAATTTTAGAATTTCAACAATTGTAACGAGGTCTTTTTTTTTTTTTTTCCCATGTAGGGTCTCACTCTAGCCCAGGCTGACCTGGAATTCACTATATAGTCTCAGGGTGGCCTCAAATTCACTGAGATCCTCCTACCTCTGCCTCCCAAGTGCTGGGATTAGAGTTGTTTGCCACCATAACCGGCTTTTCCTTTTTCTTGAAATGTAGTCTCACTGTATAGTCCAGGCTGGCTTGGAACTTGTGATATAGACAAGGCTGGCCTCAAACTCTGAAACCTCTTGTCTTCACCTCCCTAGTGCTAGGTTTCCAGGCATGTCGGCTGTGCCTTGCAAAAGTAGAGTTGGTCATTTCAGAGCAGTAGAGATTCTTTAAAGTTGATCCCACAGCACCTGACAAATTGCCTTTGTAAACAGTGGGCTTAGTTACTGCTATTTGATGTCTGAGGAAATGTTCATCCTTTGATTCTAAATGACCGTTCTTGCTGGATTACGTCTCACACTAGTCATGATTCAGATGGGCTATTATAGGCCAGTACCTGTGTCGCTTTCAGGTTGGGTACCATGCCAGTGTACTGATGTCAGTGTTTCTACTTCAAAAACCCAAGGCAAGCGGGTGTGGCGGCGTATGCCTTTAATCTCAGGCTGAGGTAGGAGGATTGCCTTGAATTGGAGGCCAGCTTGGAGCTATAGAGTGAGTTCCAGGTTGGTCTGGACCAGAGTAAGACCCCACCTCAAAAAAAAAAAAAAAAAAAAAGGTAAAACTTCCATAACTGTTGCTATTGTCTAATTCTTCTATTTAAGAAACTGCTTTTTCCCCTAACTTACAGCCATATTTTGTGCTATGTCTTAGCAGGAACACCATTGCCTAAAAGATATGACAGGCCAGATTTGTTTTCCAGTTTAGTCATCTGTTTTTTTTATAAATATTTTATTTTTATTTATTTCTTTATTTATTTGCCAGAGAAAGAGGGAGAGAGAGAGAGAGAGAGAATAGGCACGCCAGGGCATCCAACCACTGCAAACAAACTCCAGATGCTTGGACCCCCTTGTGCATCTGGCTAACGTGGGTCCTGGGGAATCGAACCTGGGTCCTTTGGCTTTGCAGGCAAACACCTTAACCACTAAGCCATCCCTCATCTGTTTTTTTTTTTTTTCCACCCTGTAATTTTTTTTTTTCTTTTTAGTTTTCTGAGGTAGAGTCTTGCTCTAGCTCAGGCTGACCTGAATTCACTATGTAGTCTCAGGGTAGCCTCGAACTTTCAGCAATCCTTCTGCCTCTGCCCCTGTCTCCTGAGTGTTGGGATTAAAGGCATAATACCCAGCTTTGACTTTTTTTTTCTTTTTCTCCTTTGGTTTTTCAAAGTAGGGTCTTGCTCTAGCCCAGGCTGACCTGGAATTCACTACAGAGTCTCAGGATGGCCTGAAACTCATGGTGATCCTCCAATCTCTCCTCCCTAGTGTTGGGATTAAAGGCATGCACCACCATGCCCAGAGATTTTTTTTTTTAATTTCTGGAATAAAGTGTTTATGGGGACATAAGCCATGCTCAATTCCAATGCTAGAGAGGTACAGGTAGAAGGATCAAAAGTTCAAAGCCAGCTACATGAGATTTGTCTCAAAAAAGGAAAAGAGGTGGCGGAAAGAATGTAAGAGCCAAAGGAAGGCTAGGACTCCTTACAGTGCGCTCCTCCAGACACAAAATGGCCTGGATATCCATAACCGTGCCATGCCTGACACTACCTACACAAGATCATCATAATAGGAGGAAAAAATGATGGCATCAAAATAAAGAGATTGAGAGGAGGAAGGGGTATGATGGAGAGTGGAATTGCAAAGGGGAAGGTGGGAGGAGGGAGGGAGTTACCATGGGTTATTGTCTATAATTATGGAAGTTGTCAATAAAAAATAAATTAATAGCCAGGCATGGTGGTGCACACCTTTAATCCAAGCACTCGGGAGGCAGAGGTAGGAGGATCACCAGGAGTTTGAGGCCACCCTAAGACTACAATAGAGAATTCCAGGTCAGCCTGAGCTAAAGTGAGACCCTACCTTGAAAAAACAAACAAAAAAAATAATTAAAAAAAGGACTTCCAGTTAAGATGGCGGCATAGGAACCATGCCAAAGCAGCCTAGGGGAGAAAAAAAAAAAAAAAAAAAAAAAAAACAGCAAAATACACTCTTCTACTAAAAAGTGAGGTGTATAAGAAAGTACCAATGCAGCAGAGAAGTAGGAGAGATCCAGAGCGTCTAGAGCCCACATAGGCAGGCAGAAGCGGCTCCAGCAGCAGCGGCACCAGGTCCACGTGGCTCCAGCCATAAGGCTTGGCCTGAGCCTCAGGAAAAGCCAGGTGAGGAGACTCTCCACTCACACCGGAGCTCCTCGCAAACTCAAGAAACGTGAAGGGAGGCCGGCAGGGAAGAACAGAAGAGCAGCTCGTGAAGACCATTGCAAGGACCAGTGGGAAAACAGCCACCATCCACAGCCTCCCCTCCCCACCACCAGCATAAGTGCCAGCAAGCACCAGAGACCTGGGGAAGGGAGCGCACCTACACAGCACCCAGGACTGGTGACCAGAGCAGCAATCCAGCAGCCTAGGCAGCCTACCTGAACCCACAGCGCAGCAAAGAGGGACCCAGGCAGGAGTGAAGCATAACTGAGACCAAAATCATCCCAAAAGGTAACTGGGATTATACCAGGCAAGGGTCTCACATGGTCACAAGCTGACTTGGAACCCTCAACAGACCAGAAATCTTAACTTCCTAGTTGACAGGATTAAGGGTGTGGGGCAACACACATTTTAAGGGACTATGACCTTGTTTGAGGATCTGGTAGTCATAATACCTACTTTGCATAAATACTCTGTGCTGTGCTGTTTTTCATTGAATGTGTACATTGTTTAGTTAAATTTTAGAATCTGCCTGTATTTTGTTCCAATCAGCCTTCTTGAATACTCTCATAGCAGGCAAACGCAACATCCAAGGTCACTTTTGTAGATACTCTGAGAGTTTAAGAGCCACACCTAGCACCTTAAGCTCCTCCCCTGAAGATATATAACATCAAATTGATTGATACAACTAATAATACTGCAGCTAACTAGAAAATCCAAGCATTAAATTAATCCAATATGCAAAAATATGTACATTATAACACAAGAAACACAAAAAATAAAGACAATATAAATACACCAAAAAAGTAGTAATGCATCAGAAATGACCTCCAGTGAGACTGATTTAGAGTAAATGCCTGAGAAAGATTTCAAAATAATGATTATAAATATGTTCAAAGAAATCAGGGAGGAAATCAAAGGAATCAAAGAGGAAATCAACGGAATCAAAGAAGACACAGGAAACCAATTAAATGAAATGAGGAGGTCAATACAAGACATAAATAAGGAAATGGAAATAATAAAGAAAAACCAGTCAATTACTAGCAATGAAGAACAAAGTCAATGAGATAAAAAAAACTCTGTAGAAAATGTCACCAGTAGAATGGTTGAAGGAGAGGACAGAATATCTAAACTAGAAGATCAGGTGTCGGATCTAATACAGTCCAACAAGGAGAAAGACAAACTAATAGGAAAGTATGAATGGGAATTTCAAGATATTTGAGACACTATGAAAAGATTAAACATAAGAATTCAGGGTATAGTAGAAGGAGAACAATTTCACTCCAAAGGCATAGTAGGCATTTTCAACAAAATCATAGAAGAAAATTTCCTCCAAATTGGGAATGAGGTGCCAATGCAGATACAGGAATCCTTTAGAACACCAACCAGACAAAACCTGGAAAGAACCTCTCCTTGCCATATTATAATTAAACTACCAAACATACAAACCAAAGAAAATATATTGAAAGCAGTTAGACAGAAAAATCAAGTCACATGCAAAGGCAAGCCCATCAGGATCACAGAAAATTACTCAACACAAACTTTCAAAGCAAGAAGGACTTGGAGTGATGTATTCCAAGTTCTGAAAGATAACAACTGTCAACCAAGGTTATCCTGCAAAGTTATCCATTCAGATAGATGGAGAAATAAGGACATTGCACAACAAAAGCAGGCTAAAGGCATATTTGAAGACAAAACCACCTTTACAGAAAATACTTGAAAGTATCCTCCAGGCTGAAGAGAAAGAAAAACACACATATAAGGAACCTAAAAAAAAAAAAAAAAAAACTCAAATACTAGTTAATACAAGACAGCAAAGGTAAAACCAGAAAAACTACAAAACAAGAAAAATGGTGAAAATAAATACACACCTTTCAATAATAACTCTTGATACCAATGGCCTCAATGCCCTAACCGAAAGACATAGGTTTGCAGACTGGGTTCATAAAAAGGATCCTTCAATTTGTTGCCTCCACGAAACTCACCTGTCTACAAAGGATGGGCACTGTCTTAGGGTGAAAGGTTGGAAAACGGTGTTTCAAGCAAATGGGCCTAGAAAACAAGCAGGGATTGCTATCCTAATATCTGACAAGGTAGACTTCAGTCCAATATTAGTTAGGAAAGATAAGGAAGGTCACTTAATATTGATTAAAGGGACTCTCCAACAGGAGGACATTATAATCCTAAACATATGTGCACTGAACACGGGGGCTCCTAACTTCATCAAACAAATGCTATTAGAACTAAGGTCACAGATAACACCAAACACAGTTGTAGTGGGTTACTTCAACACCCCACTCTCATCAATTGACAGGTCATCCCAGCAAAAAATAAACTGAAGACTCCATATACTTGGGCTGCAAGGTCACTGAGAAACACTGCTGGAGCTGAGCTGAAAACTTCCTCCACATAGACCAGCTAACAGAAAGCTGAAAAAAAAACATTCTGCATGCAGTTCAATGGGAGAGAGAGAAAAAAATCACCAGTGAAGATACCCAACAGTGGACACTGAAAGCCTTGTATTTAGCCAGCCAGGCCAAATGAGCCAATGGGTGCAACAGTGGCACGTCTGTTATGGGAGAAACCAACTGCCCTCTAATTTGACAGGAGAGCCACTCCACAGGAGGGAATACATCCCTGATACTGAAAACCTACAACAGGGGTAGTCATGAGCCCTAGGAGTGTAATGTCTGCTGCTGTCTGGCTAAAAGTATATACTATGCTCACCAAACTGCCCAGTAAGCACTTCTTTTAACATTCATACCCATATATTAATGCTACTCTCACTTTTGGCTAGAGAACCTTCTCTTTTCAGATGGCAGTGACCTTGGGATGACTCAGAAGGGACCATGGTGCTGAGAAGAAGTGACAGAGGAGTGCTCAGCACTGCAATATCTCTATCACACCTTCCAAGGCTCAGGGTCTATTGCAGAAGAGGTGGCAGAAGGAATGGAAGAGCCAAAGGAAGGGTAAGACTCCTTACAACGTGCTCCTCCAGACACAAAATGGCCTGGATATCCATGACCTCACAGTGCCTGGCACTACCTGTACAAGACCATCATAATAGGAGAAAAAGATCATGACATCAAAATAAAGGAGAGACTGATTGAGAGGGGGAGGGGATATGATGGAGAGTGGAGTTTCAAAGGGGAAAGTGTGGGGAGGGGGAATTACCATGTTTACAATTATGGATGTTGTCAATTTAAAAAATAGTTAAAAAAATAAATAAATAAAAATAAAAAAGGAGCTGGGTGTGGTGGCGCACGCCTTTAATCCCAGCACTCGGGAGGCAGAGGTAGGAGGATCGCCGTGAGTTCGAGGCCACCCTGAGACTCCATAGTGAATTCCAGGTCAGCCTGGGCTACAGTGAGACCCTACCTCGAAAAACCAAAATAAATAAATAAATAAATAAATAAATAAATAAAAATAAAAAAAAGAGAAGAAAAAATAAAAATAAAAATAAAAAAGGAAGCAGGTCATGGTGGCACAAGCTTTAATCCTAGCACTCGGAAGGCAGAGGTAGGAGGATCCTCACGAGTGCAAGGCCACCCTGAGACTACATAGTAAAATCCAGGTCGGCCTGGGCTAGAAAGAGACCCTACCTCGAAAAACCAGAAAATAATAAATAAAATAAAATAGAAAGAAAAGGTGCTGGAGAGATGGCTTAATAGTTAAGGCACTTGCCTGCGAAGACTAAGGACCCAGGTTTGATTCCCCAGGACCCACATAAGCAAGATGTGCTTTCTTTCTCTCTCAAATAAATAAATATATAAAAAAAATCTTTTTTAAAAAGAAGTTGGGGGCTGGAGAGATGGCTTAGTGGTTAAGCGCTTGCCTGTGAAGCCTAAGGACCCTGGTTCGAGGCTCGATTCCCCAGGACCCATGTTAGCCAGATGCACAAGGTGGCACATGCCTCTGGAGTTCATTTGCAGCGGCTGGAGGCCCTAGTGCACCAATTCTCTCTCTATCTGTCTCACTCTCCCTCTTTATCTCTCTGCCTATCGCTCTCAAATAAATAAATGAAAACAAACAAAATATTTTTTTAAAAAAAAAGGAAGTTGGATGTGGTGATGCATGCTTTTAATCCCAGCACTCAAGAGGCAGAGATAGAAGGATCATCATGAGTTCAAGGCCATCCTGAGACTACATAGTGAATTCCAGGTCAGCCTGGGCTAGAGCAAGACCCTACCTTGAAAACTCAAAAACAAACAAACAAAATACTGTAGGTTATTTATATCTCTGAAGGCAGCATGGTGAAATATAATATTCATAATTTACTAAATAGCTCAGATATGTTTGACTCTTGGTGTCATAGGAGGTGAGTGTTGTTCCAGAGAAAGCTGTGTAATTAAGTCAGGAAGTAACCTTGAGAGTATTTCCCCAGAAGGATGGGCACTTTGTTTTGCTAGGCAGACAGTTCAGTGGTGGAGTTCAGTCAGGAGGTCATAAAACTGTTAAGGAATTTAAGAATAATGCCAGGTATGGTGGTTCAGAGCTATAATCCCAGCACTTAAGAGGTTGATGTAAGAAGATTGCCAAACCCCACATAGAGGCACACGCCTTTAATCCCAGCACAATGGTCCTCTTCTGAGAAAGATAATTGCAAACTCTGTAGTTCTATTTCCTGGGCAATTGGTATCCACACAGGTATTTAGAACTAATCAAAGATATTTTCCTTTTTAAAATATTTTATTTTTACTTATTTATTTGACAGAGAAAGAGGGAGAGAGGGAGAAAGAATGGATGTGCCAGGACCTCCAGCCACTGCAAATGAACCCTAGATGCATGCACCCCCTTGTGCATCTGACTAATAACGTGGGTCCTAGGGAATTGAACTTGGGTCCTTTGGTTATGCAGGCAAATGCCTTAACCACTAAGCCATCCATCCAGCCCTTTTGTTTTGTTTTGTTTTGTTTTGTGGGTTTTGTTTTGTTTTGTTTTGTTTTGAGGTAGAGTATCACTCTATCCCAGGCTCTGACCTGGGCTTCAATATGTATTCCCAGAGTGGCCTCAGACTCATAGTGATCCTCTTACCTCTGCTTCCCAAGTGCTGAGATTAAAGGCGTGCTCCACCACACCTGGCCAAAGATATTTTCAAACACAGGTGACAAGACTTCATACTGTTTTACTTGTCTTTTTCCTAACAATTTCTAGGTTAATTGGTTTGGATTTGTTGGTAGAAATATTGTTTTCAGGACTGGTAACATGTTCTGCCTGTATTTATAACTATTAGCTATTTATTTTTTAATTTTTATTTATTTATTTGAGAGAGAAAGAGGCAAAGAGAGAGGTAGAAAGAATGGGTATGCCAGGGCCTCCAGCCACTGCAAACTCCAGACACATGTGCCACCTTGTGTATCTGGCTTACGTGGGTCCTGGGGAATTAAACCTGGACTCTTGGACTTCAAGGCAAGTGCCTTAACCACTAAGCCATCTCTCCATCCCAACTATTAGATTTTTAAAGGATAAAACATGCCTGCTTTGTGTGTGTATGTTTTTAATATATTTTATTTATTTATTTATTTTAAATATTTTTGTTTATTTGTATTTATTTGAGAGTGACAGACAGAGAAAGAAAGAAAGAGAGAGAGAGAATGGGCATGCCAGGGCTTCCACCCACTACAAACAAACTCCAGATGCATGCGCCACCTTGTGCATCTAGCTTATGTGGGTCCTGGGGAATCAAACCGGGGTCTTTAGGCTTCACAGGCAAGCACTTAATGGCTAAGCCATCTCTCCAGCCCTATTTTATTTGTTTATTCGAGAAGAGAGAGAGAGAGAATGGGCTGCCAGGGCCTTCAGCCACTGCAAAATCCAGATGCATGTGCCCCCCTTGTGCATCTGGCTTATGTTGGTACTGGGGAGTCAAACCTGGGTCCTTAGGCCTCACAGGCAAATGCCTTAACTGCTAAGCCATCTCTCCAGCCCCTTGTTTTGTTTTGTTTTTATTTTAATTTTAGAGAGACAGAGAGAGAGGGAATTGGAGTGCCAGGGTCTCAGCCACTGCAATCGAATGTCAGACACTTGCGCCACCTAGTGGGTATGTGCAACCTTGTGCTTGCCTCACCTTTATGCATCTGGCTTACATGGGATCTGAAGAGTCAGTAGAACATGGGTCCTTAGGCTTCTCAGGCAAGCACCTTAACTTCTAAGCCATCTCTCCAGCCCCCCTCCCACTTTTTTTTGAGGTAGGGTCTCGCTCTAGCCCAGGCTGACCTCTAATTCACTCTGTAGTCTCAGGGTGGCCTCAAACTCATGCTATCCTCCTATCTCTGCCTCCCCAGTGCTGGGATTAAAGGTGTGTGCCACCACACCCAGCTTAAGACATGCCTGCTTTCTGTGCTTCAGATATGGTCTATGCTCTCACAGGATAACTAAACTTAGACAAAATCAATTAAAGCATTTGTGCTATTCTTTAACTGAATATGTTTTATTAATCGAATGTCCTATACATGGACACCCTTCAAGTTGGTGTAACTTCCTTTCTAAATGGAAGAAGTCAAAGCCAGTTGGAATCATCAGAGCTAAAAAGGCCAATGTTTTGGCCCCTGCTTCCCGGTTACAAGGCCATTGGAGATGGTGGGACACGTCTAACATGTTTTACACTGACCCTCTGGTCAGTCACCTGTCTTCCTTATTAGGAAGGATACAGAGACCCAGAAACAAAGACATCCATCGGTACCCAGTCTGAAACAAGAGAGTCACAACTGAGGGAAAAAAAAAAAAAAAAAAAAATCAGTCCTCCAGGCTTTCCAAAGGAGGGAAGTCTCCTTGGCCAGCACGGCCCTGACTCATTCTAACAGACAACACCAGTACTGGAGTGCCATAGTGCTCCTCCCAAGTCCCTAGAGTCTCCTTTGAAGAGCCATTAATGGCCTCAAAAAGTACATCCTAGGGCTGAAGAAGTGGCTTAGCGGTTAAGCTGCTGTAAAGCCTAATGACCTGAGTTCTGATTCCTTAGTACCCAAATAAAGCCAGATGCACAAACTGGTGCATGCGTCTGGAGTTTGTTTGCAGAGGCTGGGCATGGTGGTACATGCCTTTAATCCCAACACTAGGGAGGCAAAGGTAGGAGAATAGCCATGAGTTTGAGACCAGCCTAGGACTATATAATGAATTTCAGGTCAGCCTGGGTTAGAGTGAGACCCTACCTTGAAAAAAAAAATCTAAAAACCAAGCAAAACAAAACCAAAACAAACAAACAGAAAAGAAAACAAACAAACAAACAAACAAAAGTACATCCTCAATTAAAATTTGGCTACCTGCTTGGTCTTAAACACTCAGAAATGTATAACCAAAGATGAAGGGATACCTCAAATATTATATAAAAAGAGACACAACAAGAGCTTTCTAAAAGGAGAAACAACTCCTTGAGACATGTTGGCCCCCTCTCTAATAGTTCTAATTCTGTAATAAGGGAAAATAACCATAGATTTCAGCAGGATGGTTATTTTCAAATCTATTGTTTCAGTATAAGGAAGTCTTTTGACCTAAGTGACATATATATATATAATTTTCAGATTTGAAAACATTGCTTGGAAAACAACCATAGATTTCAGCAGGATGGTTATTTTCAAATCTAATATATATCATTTAGTCTCTGTGTTTAAAGGCTTTAAATGACAGAGCTGAGGAAATCTTCCTTCTAAATACTGAGGTTCAAATAATAAGAAAGGCTATTATACAAAATATGGTATATTCGCCATTATCAAGGATAAATGTTGTGTGTATATATTCCTGATAACTCTACTAATATGTCATTGGTTTTATAAGCCACACAGGAATAGATTCAGACCATGTCAGACACTACTGTGCCATTCGGTAGAGTTCTGGGAGGAAATCTGAGCCAGCTCATGCTCAGATGGTTCTGAGACAATCCAACTCCATCTACTTGGGTTCCCTTGAATACTTCCCAAGGCCCAGAAGTCTACAAAAATGGAAACCCTAAAGGTGACCAATTTGCTGTGTGCCCACTTCCCCAACATTTTCTTCCAGAACTGCATCAACTTTTGGCGTCTTGTAGAATAGTTCCCCTCTCTGGGAGAGACTCTAACTGCCATATCTCTACACCCCTATTCAGTCAGAAGCAGTTAAAGACTGACCAGTCACCAATTTTTTTTCAGCTAACAGCAGTTAGAGTGTCTTCTCAAGAAAGGGGGGAATGGAGCTGGTGAGATGGTTTAGTGGTTAAGACGTTTGCCTGCAAAGCCAAAGGACCTTAGTTCAATTCTCCAGGATCCACATAAGCCAGATGCACAAGGTGGCTCATGCATCTGGAGTTTGTTTGCAGTGGCTGGAGGCTCTGGCACACCCATTCTCTCAATTTCTGTCTGTCTGCCTCTCCCTCAAATAAATAAATAAATAAAACATGTTTTAAAAGGGGGGGGGGCTGAGCATGGTGGCACATGCCTTTAATAACAGCACTTGGGAGGCAGAGGTAAGAGGATCACCATGAGTTCAAGGCCACCCTGAGAATACAGAGTGAATTCTAGTTGAGTCTGGGCTAGAATGAGACCCTACCTCAAAAAAAAAAAAAAAGAAAGAAAGAAAGAAAGAAAAAGAAAAAAAAGTGGAGCGGTGGAGAATAAGAGGGAGTTAGGCAGCTTGTTAGGTAGGGTGACTAGGACCCTGAAGGTAAGAAGTAGGAATGTCTTTGGGCCTACCCTTGCAGTCTCCACTTTGCTAGAGATCAAAGAATGATCTGACTTCTTATCTCTTGCCTAGGTCTGTTTTTCCACAAACAACCTAGGCCCCTCTTGGGAGGGAGGTCTTTCCTAGGATTTAAATCTAATCCTAACATTGTGGATGGTTAAATTCAGCCCCCAGAACATGGTGGAGCATGCCTTTAGTCGCAGCATTTGGGAGGCAGAGGTAGGAGGATCACTGTGAGTTTTGGGTCAGCCTGGGATCAAAAGAAAGAGAGAAGAGACACAAAGTAATAAAATTAAAGATAAAAAATGCACCATCACAACAGATACCAGAGAAATTCAAAAAATCATAGGGACATACTATAAGAACATATACTCCACTAAGTATGAAAATCTGAAAGAAATGGATGATTTCCTTGATTTATATGACCTACCTAAATTAAATCAAGATGAATTTAACCACTTAAATAGACCTATAATAAGTATGGAGATCCAATCAGTTATTAAAAAAAAAAATATCCCAACTAAAAAATGTCCAGGCCCAGATGGATTCACTGGTGAATTTTACCAGACCTTCATGGAAGAACTAACACCAACGCTTCTCAAACTTTTCCATAAAATAGAAAAGGAAAGAATCCTACCAAACTCCTTCTACAAAGCCAGCATCACCCCGATAACGAAACCAGGTAACGATAGAATAAAAAAAAATTACAGACCAATCTTACTCATGAAGATAGATGAAAAAATTCTCAACAAACCAGGTGTAGTGGTACAAACCTTTAATCCCAACACTCAGGAGCCAGAGGTAGGAGGAGCACCATGAGTTTGAGGCCACCCTGAGACTACATAATGAATTCCAGGTCAGCCTGGGCTAGAGACCCTACCTCAAACAAAAAAAAAGGGGGGGGGGACTAGAGAGATGGCTTAGCAGTTAAGCGCTTGCCCGTGAAGCATAAGGACCCTGGTTTGAGGCTCAATTCCCCAGTATCCACGTAAGCCAGATGCACAAGGTGGCACATGTGTCTGGAGTTCATTTGCAGTGGCTGGGGCCCCTGGAACACCCATTATCTCTTTCTCTCTCTGCCTCTTTCTCTCTCTCTGTCTGTCACTCTCAAATAAATAAATAAAAATAAAAGAAAAAGAAAAAAAAACCTCAACAAAATATTGGCAAACAATACAAGAATATATCAGAAAGATCATTCAGCCCAATCAAATAGGCTTTATCCCATGATGGTTCAACATATACAAATCGGTAAACGTAATACATTATATAAATGAACTGAAGGACAACAATCACATGATCATCTCACTAGATGCAGAAAAAGCATTTGACAGAATCCGACATCCCTTCATTATAAAAGTCCTACAAAGACTGGGAATAGAAGGAACATACCTCAACATAATATGACAAGCCTACAGCCAACATAATACTAAATGGAGAAAAACTTGAAGATTTTCCACCAAAATCAGGAACAAGACAAGGGTGTCCACTGTGCCCATTTTTATTTAATATAGTACTGGAAGTCTTACCCATAGCAATAAGGCAAGAGACACACATAAAAGGGATACAAATTGGAAAAGAAGATATCAAGTTATCATTATTTGCAGATGACATGATTCTGTACATAAAGTACCCCAGAGATTCTACCAGCAAACTGTTAGAGCTGATAAACACCTATAGCCATGTAGTAAAATACAAAATAAGCACACGGACATCAGTAGCCTTCCTATATGCTAACAACAAACTTAAGAGGATGAAATCAGAGGATCACTCCCATTCACAATTGCATCAAAAATAAATAAATAAATAAAATACCTTAGAATAAACCTAACCAAGGAAGTGAAGGATCTCTACAATGAAAGCTTTAAAATACTCAAGCGAGAAATTGCAGAAAACACTAGGAAATGGAAAGACATCCTTTGTTCTTGGATCAGAAGAATCAATATTGTGAAAATGGCAATCTTACCAAAAGCAATCTACACATTTAATGCAATCCCCATCAAAATTCCAGTGGCATTCTTCAGAGAAATTTTAAAAAAAAATCCAAAAATTCATTTGGAAGCTCAAAAAACCTCAAATATCTAAAACAATTTTGAGCAACAAAAATAAGGCTGGTGGTGATTTTAACCTATACTACAGAGCCATAGTAACAAAACCAGCATGGTACTAGCACAAAAACAGACATGTAGATCATTGGAACAGAATAGAGGACCCAGATGTAAATCCGGGTAGCTACAGCCACCTGATCTTCAACAAAAATGCCTAAAATACTCTTTGGAGAAAAAACAGTCTCTTCAGCAAATGTTGCTGGGAAAATTGGATGTGTATCTGTAGAAGGATGAAAATAGACTTTTTTTTGTTTTTTGTTTTTCGAGGTAGGGTCTCACTCTAGCCCAGGCTGACCTGGAATTCACTATGGAGTCTCAGGGTGGCCTCGAACTCACGGCGATCCTCCTACCTCTGCCTCCCGAGTGCTGGGATTAAATGCGTGCGCCACCACGCCCGGCTTGAAAATAGATTTTTTATGAACAAGAATTAAATCCAAATGGATCAAAGACCTTAATATCACACCAGAAACTCTGAAACTGCTAGAGGAAACTCTTCAACATATTGGTCTTGGCAAAGACTTTCTGAATATAACCCCGATTGCTCAGGAAATAAAACTACATGTCAACCACTGAGACCTCATGAAATTACAAAGCTTTTCTACAGCAAAGGTTAATATGTGGGATATACAAAGAACTCAAAAAAACTAAATAATAAGAATGCCAGGTGTGGTGGCGCATGACTTTAATCCCAGCACTTGGGAGGCAGAGGTAGGAGGATCACCATGAGCTCAAGGCCACCCTGAGACTACATAGTGAATTCCCAGTCAGCCTGAGCTAGAGTGAGATGCCATCTCAAAAAAAACAAAAACAAACAAAAAAAAACCTAAATAATAAGAAATCAAACAACCCAATTTAAAAAATGAGCTATAAACCTGGTGTGGTGGCGCACACATTTAATCCCAGCACCCGGAGGATCGCCATGAGTTCAAAGCCACCCTGAGACTACATAGTGAATTCCAGGTCAGCCTGAGCTATAGTGAGACCCTACCTCAAAAATCAAAACAAAACAAAACAAAACAAAAGAACTATGGCTGGGCATGGTGGTGCACTGCTGGGCATGGTGGCACACACCTTAAGTTCCAGCACTTGGGTGGCAGAGGTAGGAGGATCACTGTGAGTTCGAGGCTACCCTGAGACTACATAGTGAAATCCAGATCAGCCTGAGTTACAGTGAGACCCTACCTCAAAAATAAAAATAAAAATAAAAAAATAAAAGAGAGAGAGAGAGAGAGCTATGGAGCTGAGCTTGGTGACACACACCTTTAGTCCCAGCACTCGGGAGGCAAGAGCAGGAGGATCACCATGAGTTCAAGGCCACCCTGAGAATACAGAGTGAATTCAGGTCAGCCTGAACTAGAACTAGAATAAAATCCTACCTGGAAAAAAAAATTTTTTTAAAAGGCGGGGGGGGGGGGGGGTTTATGGAACTAAATAGTTCTCAAAAGAAGAAATACAGATAGCATATAAATATCTAAAAAAATGTTCTACATCCCTATCCATTAGGGAAATGCAGATTAAAACTACGTTGAGGGCTGGAGGGATGTCTTAGCTGTTAAGGCATTTGCCTGCAAAGCTAAAGGACCCAGGTTCGATTCCCCAGGACCCACGTTAGCCAGATGCACAAGGGGGCACAAGCATCTGGAGGTTTTTTGCAGTGGCTGGAGGCCCTGGCAAGCCCATTAACTCTCTTTCTCTCTCTCTCTCTATCCCTCTTTCTTTGTCAAATAAATAAATAAAAATAAAATATTTTTTTAACTACGTTGAAAAGAAAAAACGACGTTGAGATTCCATCTTACATCTGTCAGATTGGCTACCATTACGAAAACAAATGACCATAAATGCTGGTGAGGATGTGGAAAAAGAGGAACCCTTCTACACTTTTGTTGGGAATTCAATCTGGTCCAGCCATTGTGGAAATCAGTGTGGAGGTTCCTGAAACAGCTAAAAATAGATTTACCAAGCAGGGCATGGTAGCCCACGCCTTTAATCCCAGCACTCAGGAGGCAGAGGCAGGAGGATCGCAGAGAGTTCGAGGCCACCGTGAGACTACATAGTGAATTCCAGGTCAGCCTGGGCTAGAGTGAGATCCTACCTCGGAAAAAAAAAAATAGGTTTACCATATGACTCAGCTATACCACTCCTAGGCATATATCCTAAGGACTCTTCTAACTACCTTAGAGACACTTGCCCAACCATGTTTATTGCCACTCTATTCACAACAGCTGGGAAGTGGAACCAGCCTAGATGTCCCTCAACTGATGAGTGGATAACGAAGATGTGGCACATTTACACAATGGAGTTCTACACGGCGGTAAAGAATAATGAAATTTGCAGGAAAAATAGGTTGATCTGGAAAGGATTATACTTAATGAGGTAACCCAGGCCCAGAAAGCCAAACGTCACATGTTCTCTCTCATATGTGGATCCTAGCTACAGATGATTGGACTTCTATGTGAGTAGGAATAAAACTCAGTAGCAGAGGCCAGTAAGCTAGAAAGGAGATATAAAGGGAATAGAAAGGGAGGGAGGGAGGAGACCTAATAGGATAGTATTGTATATATGTAAGTAGAACAACAGGTTAATGGGGGTGAAAAGGCCTAAATGAGGTCAGGGGAAGAGACTGAGTAAAGGAAAGGTGGAGGAAGGGCTAATCAAAATCTAAGAGGAAAATAAAAATAAAAAAAAATCTAAGAGGTTATAAATAAGTCATATGGAAACCTACTTTTTTGAACAATGGAACACTCAGAAGCCATAGATTGTTACTAGAAAAATTTCAGTGCCAGGGATGGGATACCTTCCAGTGAGTTGTTGGCCAGGGAGGTCACTGATACCCCAAAAACATTATAGGCCATTGCCAAGGCCTTTGGTTTCCCACTAGGAATAGATGGTGGAAGGAATGTAAGAGCCAAAGGAAGGGTAGGACTCCTTACAATGTGCTCCTCCAGACACAAAATGGCCTAGACATCCATGACCTCAGAGTGTCTGACACTACCTACACAAGACCATCATAATAGGAGGAAAAGATCATGACATCAAAATAAAAGAGAGACCAAGAGGGGGAGGGGATATGATGGAGAGTGGAGTTTCAAAGGGGTAAGTGGGGCCAGGGAGGGAATTGCCATGAGTTATTGTCTACAATTATGGAAGTTGTCAATAAAAAGATAAATTTAATTTAAAAATGATAAAAAAATTCTGTTGTGGTGGCATAAACCTTTAATCTCAGCACTTGGTAGGCAAAGGTAGTAGGATCACTGTGAGTTCAAGGCCACCCTGAGGCTACAAAGTGAATTCCAAGACAGCCTTGGCTAGAGCAAGCCTTCCTCAAAAAAACAAAACAAACAGATAATAATAATAAACATACATGAATGCAGAAGCCAGGCGTGGTGGCACATGCCTTTGATTTCAGCATTTCTTAGGCAGAGGTAGGAGGATGACCATGAGTTCGAGGCCACACTGAGACTACTTAGTGAATTTCAGGTCAGCCTGGGCTAGAGTGAGACCCTACCTGGAAAAAATAATATGTGTGTGTGTGTGTGTGTGTGTGTGTATCCTTTAAGGGACTGGAGAGTTGGCTTAGTGATTAAGGCCCTTGCCTTCGAAGCCTAATGGACCCAGGTTCAATTATCCAGTACCCACATAAACCATATATATAAAGTGGCACATGCGTCTGGAGTTCATCTGTCTGCAGTGGCTGGAGACCCTGGCATACCCATTCTCTTTATCTTCCTCTCTCTCTCCTGTCTGTTAAGTATATAAGTAAATAAAATATTATTTTTTTAAATTTATTATTATTATTATTATTTATTTGAGAGAGAGAAAGAGGCAGAGAGAGAGAGAAAAAATGGGCGCAACAGGGCCTCCAGCCACTGCAAATGAACTCCAGACTTGTGCGCCCCCTTGTACATCTGGTTTACGTGGGTCCTAGAGAATCGAACCTGGATCCTTTGGCTTTGCAGGCTAAGCCATCTCTCCAGACCAATAAAATATTTTTTTTTTAAAAAAGAGATGTGGCTGGGCATGGTGGCGCACGCCTTTAATCCCAGCACTAGGGAGGCAAAGGTAGGAGAATCACTGTTTGAGGCCACCCTGAGACTGCATAGTGAAGTCCAGGTTAGCCTGGGCTACAGTGAAAACCCTACCTCAAAAAACAAGCAAACAACAACAACAAAAAAAAAAAACATTCCAAACAAGATCATATTGTGATTGTGGCTGGAAGAAAATGCAGCGACAAGAAAGTTCAACCTCTGATTACTGTGCTGCCCACTGGTAAGATCTGATTGCAATCCTTCTCACCCTCTGTGAAGACCGGTTAACAGAAATAGGCAGTATGACAGGAAGCGTTATAAGTGGACTCCCATTAGCCCAAGAATGGCAAATTTCGAGTTCAAAAATAGAAGGTTAAGTACCAACTTCCAATGCTCAGTGTGTTCTTTGAGTTCCCAAGGATATTTCTACCTGGAGCGTTCCTCTACACTTTCCTTAATGGCTCGGCTGGAAGCCAGCCATCACTGCTAAGTGTTCTATGCAGCGTTGGCAGCAGTCTTATTATTCTCATGTTAGAAAGAGAAATTCTGGCCTGTTGCAGCCCAGCTATTGCCAGCAAGCCAAAAGTTCAACATTTCCACTTCTAGGATCTGGTCGTCCTCAACACTGAGTGACATAATCTTTTGTCACTTTCACAAGTCATCGGACTTACCAGAAAGCCTCCCTATTCCTAGAATGGTTCTACCATCAGCCAGCCACCTGCTTTTGGCTCGAAGAATCTGCTTTCTTAGAGAATCTGCTCCAAGGAGCATACACACACACATACACACACACACATATATATGTATGTATATATACATATATATATATACATATATATATGGCCTTGCTGGGTGTGGTGCATGCACGTGATACCTGAAGCTGGAAGACAAAGGCGTTGCCGGGCGTGGTGGCACATGCCTTTAATTCCACCACTTGGAAGGCAGAGGTAGGTGGATCACCATGAGTTCGAGGCCACTCTAAGACTACATAGTGAATTCCAGGTCAGCCTGGGCTACAGCAAGACCCTACCTCGAAAAACCGAAAAAAAGGGGGGCGCTGGAGAGATGGCTTAGTAGTTAAAGCGCTTGCCTGAAAAGCTAAAGGACCTAGGTTCGATTCTCCAGGACCCATGTAAACCAGATGCATAAGATGGGGCAAGCATCTGGAGTTTGTTTGCAGTGACTAAAGGCCCTGGTATACTCATTCTCTCTCTCTCTCTGTAGCTGCCTCAATCTCCTTAATAAATAATATTAAATATATATTTATATGTAATATATTATTTATTTTTATTTATTTATTGGAGAGAAAGAAAGAGAATTGACACTCCAGGACCTCCCAGACACTGCAAATGAACTCCAGATGCACCCCCTTGTGCATCTGGCTTTTCAGGCAAGTGACTTAACTGCTAAGCCATCTCTACAGCCCTAACAAAAAAAAAAAATTATTATTATTATTTGTTTTGGTTTTCCGAGGTAGTGTTTCACTCTAGTCCAGGCTGACCTGGAATTCACTGTGTAGTCTCAGGGTGGCCTCAAACTCACCGCGATCCTCCTACCTTTGCTTTGCAAGTGCTGGGATTAAAGGTGTGTGCCGCCATGCCTGGCCCTAAAAATTATTTTTAAAGAGCATGGAGGGGCTGGAGAGATGGCTTAGCGGTTAAGCGCTTGCCTATGAAGCCTAAGGACCCCTGTTCGAGGCTTGATTCCCCAGGACCCATGTAAGGCAGATGCACAAGGGGACACATGCGTCTGGAGTTCGTTTGCAGTGGCTGGAGGCCCCGGCACGCCCATTCTCTCTCTCTCTCTCTCTCTCTCTCTGCCTCTTTCTCTCTCTGTCTGTTGCTCTCAAATAGATAAATAAAAATAAGCAAAAAAAAAATTTTAAAGAGGGAGTGGGGCGTGGTGGCGCACGCCTTTAATCCCAGCACTCGGGAAGCAGAGGTAGGAGGATCACCGTGAGTTCGAGGCCACCCTGAAACTAAATAGTGAATTTCAGGTCAGCCTGGGCTAGAGTGAGACCCTACCTCGAAAAAGCAAAAAAAAAATAAAAAATAGAAAATAAAAAATAAATTAAAAAGGGTTGGATTGATGGCTTAGCGGTTAAGCACTTGCCTGTGAAGCCTAAGGACCCTGGTTGGAGGCTCGATTCCCCAGGACCCACATTAGCCAGATGCACAAGGGGGCGCACGTGTCTGGAGTCCGTTTGCAGTGGCTGGAGGCCCTGGCGCACCCAATCTCTGTCTCTCTCTCTCTATCTGCCTCTTTCTCTCTCTGTCTGTCGCTCTCAAATAAATAAATTAATTAATTTAAAAAAATTTTAAAGAAAGAGCATGGAGATTGGCTTCTCTTGTCCATTAGAACACACAGTCACCTGTAAAGGCAGAATAGAGTTTTAGTTTGGCCTCCTATGAACATTGAGATAAGGGTGGCAATAAGTATAAATCAGAATATCCCCAGAATTATTTTATTTTATGCTTTATTTATTTTCTTTTTTTTCCCCCCCCAGAACTCTTGGTCCTGTGTTAGATGAACAATTCCACCTTTCCATCCTTAAGACTATGACCAACTCTGTGATGATCTAGGTAGAGGTTCTGTGGGAGCCTTCTTCTTCCTTGGACTTTTTTTATCTTAAATTTTTTTAAAAAATTAATATTTTCGGGGCTGGAGAGATGGCTTAGTGGTTAAGGTGCTTGCCTGAAAAGTCAAAGGACCCAGGTTTGATTCCCAGGACCCACGTAAGCCAGATGCAGAAGGGACACATACATCTGGAGTTCATTTGCAGTGGCTGGAGGCCCTGGTGCGCCCATTCTCACTCTCTCTCCTCTCTATCTCTCTGCTTGCAAATAAATAAAATTTTAAAAATATATTTTCAAGCCAGGCATGGTGGCGCATGCACTCGTGGATAGGAGGATTCCCATGAGTTCAAGGCCACCCTGAGACTACATAGTGAAATAGTGAATTCCAGGTCAGTCTGGGGCTAGAGTGAAACCCTACCTCGAAACAAACAAACAAACAAGGTAGGGTCTCTCACTAGCCCAGGCTGGCCTGGAATTCACTATGTAGTCTCAGGGTGGCCTTGAACTCACTGTGATCCTCCTATCTCAGCCTCCCGAGTGCTGAGATTAAAGGCATGAGCCACTATGCCTGGCTTAAGAATATTTTTATTTGGGCTGGAGAGATGGCTTAGCGGTTAAGTGCTTGCATATAAAGCCTAAAGATCCTGGTTCGAGGCTCAGTTCCCTAGGACCCACGTTAGCCAGATGCACAAGGGGGCGCACACGTCTGGAGTTTGTTTGCAGTGGCTGGAAGCCCTGCCGCGCCCATTCACTGTCTCTCTCTATCTGCCTCTTTCTCTCTCTGTCTGTCACTCTCAAATAAATAAATAAAAATTAAAAAAATATTTTAAAAAGAATATTTTTATTTATTTGCAAGCAGAGACAGTAGAGAAACAGACAGAAAGAATGGGTGTGCCAAGGTCTCCAGCCGCCCCAAATGAACTCCAGATGCATGTGCCACTTTGTGCATCCAGCTTTACGTAGGTACTGGGGAATTGAAACTGGGTCATTAGGCTTTGCAGACAAGCGCCCTAACCACTAAGCCATCTCTCCAGCCCTCGATCATAGTTTTCGATTTCTTATACTCTCTTGTCTTTTCCACACAAAATAACTTCCCAAAAAGTGAGCTATGACAGAATTAAATAGCTTCTGATTCCAGGTAGTTTTGGTAGCATGAAAAGGGTTAAATATTTTTTACATGTTGAGGGCAGAGCCCGCTTCTCTTCAATCCCAAATGTCAGAGCTATTTACTCAAAATGGAACATGAAAAATGGGCTTTTGTCTTCCTTCAGGACACATGTGACTTTCCCTGATACACAGGAAGGAAACATAACCCAGAAGCACCCCAGGGAATGACGGTCCTACTGGACTCGAGCAACGAAATGGTTGTTAGGAACAGATGGGAACATCCTCGTCTTGGTGAAGGACGTATCAGGAGCCCTCAGCAGATGTTACACGTAATGCGTAAGCCTTCTCATGTCCAGGATCAAGAGCAAGACAAGGACTGTATCTCCTGCACTCTTTTTAATCACTGCGCTGGAAGTCCTAGTTAATGCAGCATGACAACAAGAAAGAAATGAAAGCTACTCAGAGCGGCAAGGAAACAAATTGTCCTTGTTCACAGATGACATAATCACTTCTGCAGAAAATCCGAAACAGGGGCAGGAGAGATGGCTCAGCAGTTAAAGGCACTGCTTCCAACGCCTGATGGTGTGGGATCAGTTTCCCAAGCCAGATGCACAAGTTTGTTTGCAGTGGCAGTAGGTCCTGGCACACCCATATTCTCTCTCTCCCTCTCTCTCTCTCTTATTTTAAATATATATATATATATATATATATATATATATATATATATATATTATTTATTTGACAGGGAGAAAGAGAGGGAGAGAGAAAGAGAGAAAATGGGCGAGCCAGGGCTCTAGCCACTGCAAACGAACTCCAGATGTGTGTGCCCCCTTGTGCATCTGGCTTACGTGGGTCCTGGGGAATTGAACCTGGGTCCTTTGGCTTTGCAGACGAACACCTGAACTGCTAAGCCATCCTTCCAGCCCTCTTATTTATTTTATTTTTATATTATTAGAGACAGAGGGGGAGAGAGAAAAAGAGAGAGAGAGAGAATGGGCGCGCCAGGGCCTCCAGCCACTGCAAACGAACTCCAGATGCCTGTGCCACCTTGTGCATCTGGTTTACGTGGGTCCTGGGGAATTGAACCTGGGTCCTTAGGCTTTATAGGTAAGCACCTTAACCACTAAACTATCTCTCCAGCCCTACCCTCAAATAAATAAGTATACTAAAAAGAAAGAAAAAAAGCCAGGCACGGTGGTTCACACCTTTAATCCCATCACTTGGGAGGCAGAGGTAGGAGGATTGCCATGAGTTAGAGGCCAACCTGAGACTACATAGTGAATTTCAGGTCAGCCTGGACTAGAGTGAGACCCTACCTCAAAAAAAAAAAACAAGGAAAGAAAGAAAAAAGAAAATCCATCCAAAATAACTGGCAGAAAACCTGGAACTAAAGCCAGGTGTGGTAGCATACACCTTTAATCTTAGCACTTGGGAGGCAGAGGTAGGAGGATCGCCATGAGTTCCAGGCCAGCGTGAGACTATATAATGAATTCTAGGTCAGCCTGGGTTAGAACGAGACCCAACCTCTAAAAAACAAAAAAATAAAAATAAACGAATAAGTTTAGGGAGCTAAAGAGATGGCTCAACACTTAAGGAACTTACCTGCAAAGACCTGAGTTTGATTCCCTAGCACCCATGTAAAGCCAGGTGCACAAAGTGGCAATGCAGCTGGAGCAGTGGCTGGAGGCCCTGGCATGCATGCCCATTCTCCATCTGTCTCTCTTCTCTCTCTCTCTCTCTCTCTCTCTCTCTCTCTCTCTCTGCTTGCAAATAAATAAATTATATTTTAAAAAATAAGTTTTGCCGGGCGTGGTGGCGCACGCCTTTAATCCCAGCACTCGGGAGGCAGAGGTAGGAGGATCGCCGTGAGTTCGAGGCCACCCTGAGACTCCATAGTGAATTCCAGGTCAGCCTGGGCTAGAGTGAGACCCTACCTTGAAAAACCAAAAAAAAAAAAAAAAAAAAAAAAAATAAGTTTAGAGGCTGGAGAGATGGCTTAATGTTTAAGGCAATTGCCTGTGAAGCCTAAAGACCTGGGTTCAATTCCCCAGTACCCATGTAAGCCAGATGCATGAGGTGGCACATGTGTCTGGAGTTTTTCTGCAGTGGCTGGAGGCCCAGCCATGCCCATTCTCTCTATATATATCTGTTCTTTCTCTCTCTCCCTCCTTCTCTCTTCTTCTCTCTGTAAAATAAGTAAGTAAATAATTTTTTTTTTTTTTTGGTTTTTTGAGGTAGGGTCCTGCTGTAGCCCAGGCTGACCTGGAATTCACTATGTAGTCTCAGGGTGGCCTCGAACTCACAGCAATCCTCCTACCTCCGCCTTCTGAGTGCTGGGATTAAAGGTGTGCACCACCACACCTGGCTAAAATATTTTAAAATATATTTTATTGATTTATTTATTTGAAAGAAAGAGGCAGAGACAGAGAGAGAGAATAGGTACACCCGGGCCACCAGCCACTACAAACAAACTCCAGATGCATGCACCCCTTTGTGCATCTGGCTTACGTGGGTGCTGGAGAGTCGAACCAGGATCCTTTGGCTTTGCAGGCAAATGCCTTAACTGCTAAGCCATCACTCCAGCCCTGAAATATATTTTTAAAAGCTGGTGAAATGGTTCAGCAGCTAAGGTTCTTGCCTATGAAGCCTAAAGGACTCAGGTTTGATTCCCTAGTACCCACATAAGACAGATGCACAAGGTGGCACATACATCTGGAATTCATTTGCAATGGCTGGAGGTCCTGGTGTGCCCATTCATTGTCACTCTATCTGACTCGTTCTTCTTCTCTCTTTCTTAAATAAATAACTAAATTTTAAAAAATTGGGGGGGGGGGCGGAGAGATGGCTTAGCAGTTAAGCACTTGCCTGTGAAGCCTAAGGACCCCGGTTTGAGGCTCGATCCCACAGGACCCACGTTAGCCAGATGCACAAGGGGGCACACACGTCTGGAGTTCGTATGCAGTGGCTGGAGGCCCTGGCGCGCCCATTCTCTCTCTCTCTCTCTGTCACTCTCAAATAAATAAATAAAAATGAACAAAAAAAAAACTTAAAAAAAAAATTTTTTTTTTTCAGCGTGAGATAGGGTCTCACTCTGGCCCAGGCTGGCCTGGAATTCACTGTGTAGTCTCAGGGTGGCCTCGAACTCACGGTGATCCTCCTACCTCTGCCTCCCGAGTGCTGGGATTAAAGGCAGGCACTACCACGCTCAGCTCATAATAAAATATTTCTTAAATTTTTTTAAAAAGGCAGGGTGTGGTGGCATACCCCTTCATGCCCATTCTCACTCTCTCTCTCTCCCTCTCTGTCTCTAATAAATAAATAAATAAAAATGAATCAGAAAAAAAAATTAAAAGGAAATATAACTTTCTAAAAAAATCCATTCATATATTTATTTATTTATTTATTTATTTGAGAGAGAGAGAGAGAGAAGCAGATAGAGAGAGAATGGGTGCACTAGGGCCTCGAGCCACTGCAAATGAACTCCAGACACATGCACCACCACTTTGTGCATCTGGCTTATGTGGGTAGTGGTGAATCAAACCTGGGTCTTTAGGCTTTGCAGTCAAGTGTCTTAACTGGTAAACCATCTCTCCAGCCAATATATATATATGTTTTTTAAGGTAGGGTCTTGCTGTAGTCCAGGCTGACCTAGAATTCACTATGTAGTCTCAGGGTGGCCTCAAAATCACGGTGATCACCTACCTCTGCCTCGCAAGTGCTGGGATTAAAGGTGTGTGCCATCATGCCCAGCACTAGAAATATTTTTAAAAGAAATAAGAAAAGGGAGCTAGAGAGATGGCTCAGCAGTTAAGGCACTTGCCTGCAAAGCCAAAGTACCCAGGTTTAATTCCCCAGTACCCACATAAAGCCAGAGTTACAAGGTGGTGCATCTGTCTGGAGTTAATTTGCAGTGTCTGGAGACCCTGACATATCTATTCTCTCTCTACCTGTCTGCCTTTCTCTCTCTCTCTCAAAAGAATAAATATTTTTTAGGCCAGGTGTGGTGGCACACGCCTTTAATCCCACACTTGGGAGGCAGAGGTAGGAGGATCACTGTGAGTTCAAGGCCATCCTGAGACTACATAGTGAATTCTAGGTCAGCCTGAGGTAGAGTGAGACCCTACCTCAAAAAATAAAATAAATAATAATAATAATTTTTTTTTAAAGGAAAGAAAGAGCTGGGCATAGTGGCGCACGCCTTTAATCCCAGCACTCGGGAGGCATAGGTAGGAGGATCGCCGTGAGTTCAAGGCCACCCTGAGACTCCATAGTGAGTTCCAGGTCAGCCTCGGCTAGAGTGAGACCCTACCTCGAAAAGCAAAAACAATAAATAAATAAAGAAATAAATAAATAGAAAGAAAAAAGGGCTGGAGAGTTAAGGCACTTGCCTGAGAAGCCTAAGGACCCAGAAAAAAAATTTAAAAAAAAAAGAAGAGGGCTGGAGAGATGGCTTAGCGGTTGAGGTGCTTGCCTGAGAAGCCTAAGAACTCATGTTCGAATCTCCAAGTCCCACGTCAGCAAGATGCACAGTGACGCAAGCTCACAGCAATGTTGCACAAGTGCACAAGGGGGTGCATGCATTTGGAGAAAAGGCAGTCATTGTCCTACCATATGACCCAACAACCACGTTCCTTAGTATTTATACAAATGAGTGTTGAAACATATGTCTATCTACTTACACATGGGTGTTTATGGTAGCTTTATTCAGAATTGCTAAAGCTTGGAAGCAATCAAGATGTATAATGAATCAATATATTGTTGTACATCCAAACAATGGAATAGTATTCACTGTTAAACTCAACACACTATTTATGAAGCCGTGAAAAGACATGGCGGAACTTTAAATGTACATTACTAAGTGAAAGGGGCCAATGTGAAAAGGCTGTATGATTCCATGAATATGACATGGGAAAACCATAGTGACAGTAAAAAGCTCAGTGATTGGAGCCCGGTGTGGTGGCACACACCTTTAATCCCAGCACTTGGGAAGCAGAGGTAAGAGGATCGCTGTGAGTTCGAGGCCAGCCTGAGACTACATAGTGAATTCCAGGTCAGCCTAGGCAAGGGTAAAACCCTACCCCACGGCCCCCCCCCAAAAAAAAAAAAGAAAAAGAAAGAAAGGAAAAAAGAAAAAGAGAGGTAGCCAGGTTTGGTGGCCTACATCTTTAGTCCCAGCACTTGTGGGAGGCAGAGGTAGGAGGATTACCATGAGTTCAAGGCTGCCCTGAGGCGACAAAGTGAATTCCAGGTCAGCCTGGACTAGAGTGGAACTCTATCTCAAAAAAAAAAAAGGAAGGAAGGAAGGAAGGAAGGAAGGAAGGAAGGAAGGAAGGAAGGAAGGAAGGGAGTTAAGTACTCAGAAGAGACAGAAATTCTGAGGCCTATGGCTGGGGAATTAGCCCAGGGTGAAGGACAAAAGGGGGCCAAGGAAGAGGGAAGGCCGCAGGGAGAGCAAAAAGAACCAGCCACCAGAGGGCAGCTGGGAACCAGCCTGGCCTGGGCGAGGTTCCCGGTGGTGGCAGGGATGGTGGAAGGCCTGCACTCAAACCCGCTGTGTGCCCACATCCGCACCCACACAGATTTGGAAGAAAATAAATGATAAGATCTGGATTCTGGGTCTGGGCTGCTGCTGGCAGAAGGAAGGGCTCATCTTCATGTGCAAAAGGACATTCCGCTAAGGGGAGAAAACAGAAAAGCAGCGCGGGAGACTCCTCGTCCGCAGTGCAGTTTATGCCTCTCTCCCTTGGGGGGATGGACCACTGCGTGTTAGTGAAAATGGATAAAGTGAGAGGTCTGGAAGACACAGGCTCAGACCACCAGCGGTGTGCAAGGGTCTGAGGAAATGGGCATGGACAAGACCTTTAGGGGGTTCCCAGGACTTCACAGTCAGAAGTATTTAAAATGTTCTCAGGACCTGGGTATGGTGGTGCACGCCTTTAATCCCAGTACTTGGGAGGCAGAAGTAGGAGGGTCGCCATGAGTTGAGGCCAGCCTGAGACTACATACTGAATTCCATGTCAGCTTGGACTATAGTGAGCTCCTCTCTTGAAAAATCAAAACAAACAACAACAACAACAAAACAATATCCTTGAAGAGGGAGAGAGATGTCCGTAGTCATGTAATCATTCAGTCCCTTCTTCAGAGGAGCACCCAGCTGCTCTGCCTGGGACAGGACCGGCCATAGGATAAGGCAGCAGACTTGTTCCTGAAGGAAAAAAAGTTATTTTCCCCGGTGTGCTCATTCACAGAGACACAAAGACCCTTTATTCCAAGGCTCCTACCTCAGCACTGCCCTGTCCTCAAAGAAAACTTGTTTTGTTAGGACAGATTGGTGCCTTAGATAAATATTTGGTATTTCCGTTCACAGTGGTTTAGAGAGCTGTAGATGCAGATGTTAATCATCCTGCCCTCCGCCTCCCCAGTCACACCATCTAACAGGGCCCTCCATTCTTGGAGGACAGTGGAGGGTGAGCAGCCAGAAGAGGGAAGGAGTGGTTGCATAAAGATCAGAATCCTGGGCCTGGAGAGATGGCTTAGCAGTTAAGGCATTTGCCTGCAAAAGCCAAAGGATTCCGGTTCCATTCTCCAGGACCCACATAAGCCAGATACACAGGGGGGCGCATGTGTCTGGTAGATGCCCTGGTGTGCCCATTCTCTCTCTCCTGCTATTTCTCTCTCTCTCAAATAAAAATAAAATAAAATAATTTTTAAAAAGGATGGGTGCTGCAGAGATGGCTTAGCAGTTAAGGCATTTGCCTGCAAAGCCTAGGTTTGATTCCCCAGGACTCACATAAGCCAGATGCACAAGGGGGTGCACGCATCTGGAGTTCCATTGCAGTGGCTGGAGGCCCTGATGTGCCCGTTCTTTCTGTCTGTCTGTCTCTCTCTCTCAAATAAATAAGTAAATAAAACTTAAAAAAAAAAAAAAGGCTGGAGAGATGGCTTAGTGGTTAAGAGATTTGTCTTCAAAGCCAAAAGATCCCGGTTCGACTACAGGACCAACATAAGCCAGATGCACAAGGGGGCACATGCATCTGGAGTTGGTTTGCAGTGGTTGGAGGCCCATTCTCTCTCTCTCTCTCTCAAATAAATAAATAAATTTTTTAAAAAAAAGATCAGAATCCTGGAGGCCCTGTAGCACTCCAATGACAGGTCTATTTATATAAACTGTAGAACACCAATCGGCATTCTCCAAGGGCCTGGAGGAGCTAAGCTTGGTAGGATATGTATATATTCGAGGTAGAGTCTCACTCTAGCTCAGGCTGACCTGAAATTCACTTTGTAGTCTCAGGGTGGCCTTGGCCTTGAACTCATGGTGATCCTTCTACCTCTGTTTCCTAAGTGCCGGGATTAAAGGCATGTGCCACCATGCCCGGCACATTCCCTTTTCTTTCTTTTTTACTTTTATTTATTTATTTGAGAGTGACAGAGACCCTACCTCGAAAAACAAAAACAAAAAAAAAAAGTAAATAAAAGGAAAGAAAAAAGTGCTGGAGAGTTAAGGCACTTGCCTGCGAAGCCTAAGGACTCCAGTGAGCCATGTTCTGGAAGATGCAGCTGTCTTGTTCCCTTCCTGCTTTGTGACAGATATCCCTTAACTATAGGCCTTGCTTGTCCATGCAGAGAGACCAGTATGACCTGGTCAAGTCCTGGGCTCAAGGCCAGGTCTAACCAGTCAAATGTGGCTAGTGGTCATAGAGTCACGTGTCTAGAAGAAGGCCCTCACAATCTAGGGTCAACCTTTACTTTGCTGCCTCGAACTAAATAGCCAAACCTCTCTCCCGCACAGTCCACAAAGCCCAGCAACTTACTCATATTTCATATAATTGGATAAATTTTTATTTTGTTTTGAAAATTACTATTAATGTACAGCTAAATAATTTTGTGCTCCATCTCTCCTAGTCTGTTTCTTTCTTTCATCAGTTTCTTTCGTTTTTTTTCAAGGTAAGGTTGCACTCTAACTCAGGCTGACCTGGAATTTACTATGTAGTCTCATGGTAGCCTCGAACTCACAGCAATCACAGTATGTGCCACCATGCCTGGCTAGTTTCATTTTTTTTTTTTTGTATTGTTAATTTTTATTCATTTGAGAGCGACAGAGAGAAAGAGGCAGATAGAGAGAATGGGTGTGCCAGGGCCTCCAGCCACTGCAAATGAACTCCAGACGTGTGCACCCTTTGTGTATCTGGCTAACATGGCTCCTGGGGAATCCAGCCTCAAATTGGGGTCCTTAGGCTTCACAGGCAAGCGCTTAACCGCTAAGCCATCTCTCCAGCCCTAGTTTCATTTTTAAATTATTTATTTATTTATTAGAGGGGAGAGAAAGAATGGGCACACCAGGGCCTCTAGCCACTGCAAACGAACTCCAGATGCATGTACCACCATGTGCATCTGGTTTACATAGAACCTGAAGAATTGAACCTGGGAACTTAGGCTTCGCAGGCAAGCACCTTATCCACCAAGCCATCTCTCCACCCCGGCTTCATTTTCTTTTTAAAAAAATTTGAAGCCGGGTGTGGTGGCACACGCCTTTAATCCCAGCACTTGGGAGGCAGAGGTAGGAGGATTGCTGTGAGTTCGAGGCCACCCTGAGACTACATAGTGAATTCCAGGTCAGACTGGGTTAGAGTGAAACCCTACCTAAAATAAAAAAAAAAAAAAAAAATGGACGCTGGGCATGGCAGTGCACACTTTTAATCCCAGCACTAGGGAGGCAGAGGTAAGAGGATCGCCAAGAGTTCGAGGCCAGCCTGAGACTACACAGTGAATTCCAGGTCAGTCTGAGCTAGAGTGAGACCCTACCTCGAAAAACCAAGAAGTGCTGCCGCAGCAAACAGTACAGAGTGTCTGAACACATGAACCCTATCAGCTATGTCCTCAATGGTAACATCCACCTGTCAATCACGGTGGCAGCCAGTGGAATGGAGAGGAAGAGAGATCTCCTGGGATCCTACCCCCATCCCAGGCACAGGGATACGGGTACCCATGTCCCAAAGACCCGCCCCCAACTGAAAAACTGGACTCAGAGGAACAGGCAGAGTTAAGGTACTAATGTTTTTAATACAGTCTGATCAGAACAATTCACATCACAAGTTCAACCTGGGCTTACTCATGTGTGACAACCAAGGTATACTATGTCCCTACTTGCGGCTCTCCTACCTTCCTGGTCCCCAATGACACCGAAACCCCCTTCCTGATCAGACTGGTATTTTTTTTTTTTAATTTTTGCATAAAACTATTTCTTCCATAGACTTCAAACAATCAACTAGCCAAGTTAATTATGGTACATCTAAACAAAGTTTAATACTAACCCTAACGTGTGACTGCGGTTTACAAAGAGCTCTGTATCACCTGGAATAGCTTTCAGTAGCAATTCACTACAACTGGTCCTAAATAATAACAATAATAATAATAATAATAATTAGAGAATTAAAACCCAACAGCAAGTTGAATAGTTAAAATCATGTAAGAACTGGAATTTGGGGTGGGGGTGTCCTCAATAGCTGAGCTTGTCCTGGCAGTGAAATGCAAGCCTCCGGCGGGGCTCAGGAAAACCAGGAGCCCTCTAGGCCAAGGGCTAAGCTCAGAAGGCTCTGGGAGGACACTCATCCCATGGTCCGTGGGATGCTGTAGGCTTCTGGCTTCCTTCAAAAAAAACAAAACAAAACAGTTGGGCATCATGGTTGTATGAGAGGCTGGAGACCCTCCTATGATTTCTTTTGAGGGATATAGGAAGGAGGAATGAGAAATTAGAGAACTGGAGAAGGATCAAAACCACTGAGGTCCTAGAGTGGGGCTTGGGATCACTAAGAACTGAGCACCAGACACACTGGCTTCTGGACACTAGGGAAACCAGGACTGGTGCTGCCTTAGAGGCCTATGTAGTGTTTTCTGTCCTTGTCCCATACAGGCTCTCACAGGTATTTCTGCAGAGTAGCAGATGAGGAATCTATTATTTCTAAAGACCATTGGGGGAATGGGTGGTGGAAGTGAGAGCGGGGTGGGGAATGGGGGTTTAAAAACAAAAACAAACAAACAAAAAAAAAACGAATAAAAATCTCTCAGCTACAGAACCCAAAGACATCACTTCCCTCCGCATTCACAGCATTTTTTCAGCAGTCCCCAGTGGCTGTTTCTGTGGGGACAGCTTCTTTCTCACTTCCCTTCAGGCCCCACGGGCTGCTGGTCCGCCTCAGGATCTACTAAAGACGACGCGAACGCCGACTGGACAATCTGAAACCCGAAGGACTCGAGGAGAGACATGTTCTGCTGGGGAGAGAAAGGGGAACCAAGGGCAGGTCCCAGGTCCCCCAGGGGTCCCCCGAGGGACCGGACATGCACCTTCTGGATGTGTTTGTTCAAGTAGGACTTAGAGCGGAAGAAACTCCCGCATTCAGGGCACGGGTACTTCTTCTCTCCGTCGGACTCCATTTTGTTTTTAGGGACCGCCACGTCGCAGGAGAAAGAGCCGTTGGTGCTCTGCTTCTCCGGCGTCTTCAGGTCACTGGCGTCTGAGAGGTCACCGTAGGAGTCGGAGCTCTCAATCAGATCCTGATGTGAGCATTTCTGGCCTTCTGTGAGAAAAACAAAACAAAACAAAACAGGGAATGGGGTGAGGCCAAGCTTTGGAGATGCCCCCTCCTGGAGGGGTCACGAGAGGCCAGCTCCCTGGCCCAAGGAGGGCAGCCGATGGCCAGCCACTGCCCTGGCGGGACCCACGGAGGCTCTGTCTGGGAGCCTGCGGCACCTTATGGGGGAGAGGCAGCAGGGCCCTGGGGCCCCTGGCTTCCCTCGCTGTGGACTCTTCATGCAGATGTGCACACGTCACTCACCATCACCTTAGCCTGCTTCAGCGAAGGCAGACAGAGAGGGGATCCCTATGCCTCTGCCTAGAACAAGTCAAAGACCGCCCCCCACCCACTTTCTCCCAATTCCTAGGCGCTCTCCTGGTCACTGGGAGTACAGCTATTCTGGTGTCACCGAGCAGGTGTATCAGAGGCTTGTCTCCTGCACCCAATGAGCTGCCACCCTCACGAGAGCAGGCAGAACAGAACCGGCACCGTGAGGTTCTCCATGGCGCTGACAGAAACCAATGCAGACACAGAGCTCTGCCTTTCGCTCTCCTCCTTGACACAATGCAGCCGAAGCACACATTAAGAGCCAACTCAGAAGAACTACGTCAGCTGGGCGTTTTCCATTCGGGACCCAGGACAAGCCAAGCCGAGAGACAAAAAACTCACTGTCCTGATATCCCTAGCCCGCACGAGGGTCTGCTACCAACCAGCCGCTTCCTGCCTAAGTCCAGAGAGCCATGCCAGGATTGGAGGTCTGTGATGGGAGCGTGGAGCATGCCATCTCTACCATCTGCCACGCCCCCGGCCTTAATTGCTAGGAGGCGACAACACCACCACGACACACCACCAAAGCAACCTGAGTCCATGAGCCCGGTGAGCACCGGAAGCTCTCGGCAAACCAACCTTCAGCCAGAGGCGCTCGGGGAGCTAGCTCGATTACTGCCATGCAGGTCACAAACACAGCCAAGAGGCTCTTCGGAAAAGTGTGGCAACCTGGCACCTCTACCACAGAAAGAAGTCAGCCTTTGGCTCCCACCCACCCTGCCTACAGGGGGGGACAACTGGAGCAGCTTCACGCCACCCTACAGGGCGACAGCCAGTGAACAGGCCCAGAGTGACTCGTCATGCAAGGTTTCTCTTCCAGCCCTGGGCCTGGGGACATCCCTGCAGGGCTCCAGACTCTAGGGGTTGGCCAGGAGGGAAGAAGGAAGAGGGCTGGGGGAAGAGGAGGTGGGTGTCTGGACGTTGGCAATGCCCTAAAACTTCACTTGCTATCTTAAGAGATTCCCATGGTGAATTTTTATCCTGGAGGCCACGGGCCGCTCAGATCTCTGGCACCCAGAGCAGCCTTCCTGCCTTCCCCACACCCAGCCCAGTGCCCCACAACACAGTCTGCGCAGAGAAGCAAAGTGCAGAGCGAGGGGGGTCTCTTGCCTTTGTTGCCATAGGTCCTGGCGCAGTGGAACGCTGCTCCCCCATTCGGGATGGGCTCCTGGTGCCTGGAGACCTGGGGAAGGGGAACACCGTGGTGGGTTTTAACATGGACCTTTAAGTAGGAGGCAGAGGAGAAACCTAAACAAGACAAAAGGAGATGAGATCCCGCGGCCTGCAAGAGACACCTCTCTGCTCCCCCGCGCCTTGCCTCCGGCCGCTCTGGCTAACATTCCCAGGCCGGCTGTACCTAGAAGGGGACCCCCTTCCTTGACCCAAACTAGCTGCAACCACATGAGCCACACGGTCAGATCGGAGTGGGTCACAGATTCTCTGGAGCGCTTTCTCTAAGGCTATATTGAACAGCCTCGGGCCAGCCTCGTCTGGGCTTGCTTGGTGCCTCAGTAACAGGTGATTTGAGGAGATAAGGCATAAAGGCATAGGCCTGCTTCAGCTGCAGAGACCATTGGCTAAAAATGTGGTCAGACAAGAATGTGGGGCTCCAGCCAGGAGAATGCCTATTTAGCACTTGAAATAGGGAAAGCAGATGGGAGATAAAATAAAATGGCTAGGGAATGCCTCTGGGGGAATCCCAACCTTCTACCTGTTAGGATATGTTCTATTTTGTTAACTTTCCCACCTTCAGACTAACTGGATATATGAACTACTTAGACCTTTTGAAAAGAATGAAAACAGTTATGTTAAAGGGGGCACGGTCTTATTCCCCCAGGGTCTTTTTGGTTTGGTTTTGGAGCATCCGCCGCCAGGTTCCCTCAGAGAAGAGACAAGGCTGACCTCAGTTCGCCTTGATTCTGAGGGCGGAATCCAGCCATCTTGGAGTGGCTCCAGCTTATCGATACCCAGTGCTTCCGTCAGTTAGGGCCATCGGATAGCTCAGGCTGGGAAGAGTAGATCTTGGGCCAACTTCTACCTTAGCCACAAGTCCAAGGGTGGCAGCCACAGAACCAGGTAGGTCGGTCAACAAGAGGATTCTGACTTGCGTTTCACAGGAAGATTTGCCATTGAATCCCACCACAGTCAAAGATCAGAAAGAGCCGTCAGCAGGAACCAAAGTTTTTTAGGCCCACTTGGGGTTCCAATCTGTAAAGCATATTCGCAGGTACTTCTTTTGTTTCATTTTAAAACTACAAACCACACAGTCACAGGATCACAGTGTCAGAGGCTGGGATGTAGTACATAATACCTGCACAAAGTTTGTTGGGGTTTTTTGTGTTTTTTTGTGGTTTTTCGAAGTAGGGTCTCACTCTAGCTCAGGTTGACCTGGAATTCACCATGTAGTCTCAGAGTGGTGTTTTTTTTAAAATACATTTTACTTTTATTTATTTACTTGAGAGAGAGGAAGAGACAGAGAGAGAGAGAGAGAGAGAGAGAGAGAGAGAGAGAATGGGAGCACCAGAGCCTCCAGCTTCTATAAATGAGCTCCCATACGCATGCGTCCCCTTGTGCATCTGGTTTACATAGGTCCTGGGGAATCGAACCTGGGTCCTTTGGCTTCGTAGGCAAGCGCCTTAACTGCTAAGCCATCTCTCCAGCCCACAACTTGTTTTCATAAAGTCTAGGGGCTGGCATTATGGCTCACTCAGTAGACTGGCTGCTTACCATGCATGATGTCTTGTATTCCGTCCACAGTGCCACTTAAAATGCTTGCCTGCCAGGCACGTGGCACACACCTTTGAATCCCAGCATCTAGGAAGCCTAGGTAGGAGGACTGCCATACATTCTAGGCCAGGCTAGAGTAAGACTCTGCTTCAAAAAAAACCAACAAACCTGCACATAGTGGCGCACGCCTTTAATCCCAGCACTCAGGAGGCAGAGGTAGAAGGATAGCTATGAGTTCAAGGCCACCCTGAGACTACATAGTGAATTCCAGGTCAGCCTGGGCTAGAGTGAGACCCTACCTTGAAAAACAAAACAACAACAACAAAAAGAAGTCTAAACTGCCACAGTATTATGTATGTATGTGTATATATATATATATATATATATATATATATATATATATATATTTTTTTTTTTTTATTGAGGTAGGGTTTTACGTGAGCCCAAGCTGACCTGGAATTCATTATGTAGTATCAGGCTGGCCTCAAACCCATAGCTGTCCTTCTACCTCTACCCCCTGAATGCTGGTATTAAAAGAGAATTGGCGTGCCAGGGCCTCCAACCACTGAACTCCAGGTGTGTGCACCAACTTGTGTGTATGTGACCTTGCACATGTTTCACCTTGTGCAGCTGACTTACTTGGGATCAGGTGAGTCAAATGTGGGTCCTTAGGCTTTGCAGGCAAGTGCCTTAATGGCTAAGCCATTTCTCCAGTCCCCAGCTTTTTTTTTTTAAATGTATTTATTTATTTGCAAGCAGAGAGAGATTGAGAGAAGAGAGATAGAGAATGGGCATTCCAGGGCCTCTAGCCACTGAAAAACAAACTCCAGACACATGTGCCCCCTTGTGCATCTGGCTTATGTGGGTACTGTGGAATCGAACCTGGGTTATTTGGCTTTGCAGGCAAGCGCTTTAACTGCTAAGCCATCTCTCCAGCCCCCCCCCCCCCCCCGGCTTTGTTTTTAAGACAGGACTAACACTGTAGCCCACGATGGCCTCAAACTAATGCCATCCTTCTTCCTCAGCCTCCCGAGGGCTGGGATTACAGGTATGATCCTCCATGCCCAGCTAGCCAGGGCATTTTGAATGCTGCTGGGAAGTATTACAAAGGTTGTATTACAAGTATTACGAAGCATTTAGCAAATGTTGATTGATGGTACACAGGAGCCAGCACTTTGCACTTCTAACCTGCAGAGTTCCCCTAATACTCTCCAATTATGATCGCACCCATTTTACAAATGAGTAAGCAATACACTTGGTGGTTTGACGTAATTTTCTTTTTTTTTTTTTTAATTTTTTTTGGTTTTTCAAGGCAGGGTCTCGCTCTAGCCCGGGCTGACCTGGAATTCACTGGGTAGTCTCAGAGTGGCCTTGAATTCACAGTAAACCTCCTACTTCTGCCTCCCAAGTGCTGGGATTAAAAGCATACACCACCATGCCCAGCTTTTGAAATTATTTTTATTTATTTATTTGAGACAGGAAAAATGGGTGCACAAATAAACTCCAGATGCATGTGCCACCATGTGCATCTGGCTTATGTGGGTTCTGGGGAATCGAGCGTGGGTCCATTGGCTTTGTAGGTAAGTGCCTTAACTGCTAAGCCATCTCCCCAACCCTTGAAATAATTTTCAGTCACATGGATGGCCACTAAGTAAGACAGCCTGGACTCACTCCAAGCCTGGGACTGTGTGCCACCAGAACTTGGCCCTTAACCACTGGCAAGCCTCTTCCAAGGCCAGGTGCTAGTATCTGCTCTGCTTGGCAGAACCAGCTGTCTTGAGCTTGAGTGTTTGGGGCCAGACTGGCAGGGCCCAGGTAAACACCAGGAAGAATGCAGCTTGTCAGGAATGAGTAGGCAACGAGGCAAGGCTAAAGGGAAGGAGGCTGTTAGCCCTGCCCCCTGGGTTGGCACTATGAAGACCTCCAAAACCAAGCTGGACAGGAGACACTGGTCTCTGGCCTCCAGCAAAAGGTATCAGAACTCTCTGATACCATGATGCCACTTGACTTGGGGATTTTCCTTTCTTTTGTTCTTTTCTTTTTTTTTTTTTTTTGTTTTTTTGAGGTAGGGTTTCACTCTAGTCTAGACTGACATGGAATTCACTCTGTATTCTCAGGGTGGCCTCAAACTCATGGCGATCCTCCTACCTCTGCCTCCCGAGTGCTGGGATTATTCCTTTCCTTTCTCTCTCTCTCTCTTTCTTTTTCTTCCTTTCTTTTTTTTTTTCTTTTTTTCTTTTTTTTTTGAGGGAGGTAGGGTCTTGATCTAGCCCAGGCTGACCTGGAATTCACTATGTAGTCTCAGGGTGGCCTTGAACTCATGACAATCCTCCTAACTCTGCCTCCTAAATGCTGGGATTAACGTTGTGTGGGAATTTTCTTTTGGTTTTTAATCCCTTTGGGGCTTCTGAAGTAGCGTGAAACCTTCCCTATGGCATGCCACAAGCAGGTTCGCTGCAGTCAACGTCGATGGCAAAGGAGAGAAGAGCACACCAGGAATTAATTCTATTTACTCCTCACAGGGAGGGCTGTACCAGGGGACTACAGCAGATGCTCAATAAAAACTTCCTGCATGTTCCTGAAAAACGTTCCGAGGAACGCGTGGCTGGATCCTCTTTAACTTTTCCCCTAGCTACAGTCTGTACTATCTATAGCAAACTTGCTTTGGCAGGGCGGCAAGAATAGATCCACAGCTGCCACTTAAAGGCCGGAATTTAAACCCCGGCACAGCTCAGCAGGCGAGTGCTGGAGAAGCTGGGCTTCCGAGCGGAACGCATCTCTTAGCTGGAATTCTAACCTCGGGCTCCCATTCACCACTTAACCAGAAGGCAGAGGGGCAGCCCGAGCCAGGCAGCCACGTGATGAAGGCACCGAGCACACGTGACAGCCGCTACTATGACCCTCCCTCTCCAGAGATGAGTTTATTAGCAAAGGCCACTGCTCCCCAGTTGTGCTCTGGTCTGCTGCCCCTGCACTCTGCATTCCAGAAACGAGTTAGGCTCCACATGGGTGCAGGCATCGAAGTATGTATCGAGGTTTGCTGCTTCTGCGCCCAAAGCCAACTGGACAGTAGGGCTGTGTCAGCGCAGGGGACACACTTGTCCCAACCGACAGGAAAAAGCCTCCATTTTTCTTTTCTTTTCTTTCTTTGTTTTTCCTTTTCTGAGTTTTGTTTTGTTTTTTGGTGTTTTTGAGGTAGTATCTCACTCTAGTGCAGGCGGACATGGAACTCACTCTATAGTCCCATTCTGGCCTTGAACTCATGGCGATCCTCCTATCTTTGCCTTCCAAGTGCTGGGATTTTATAAAGGTGTGCCCAGCTTTTTTTCTTTTCTTTTTTTTTTTTTTTTTTTTGGTTTTTTGAGGTAGGGTTTCACTCATTCCAGGCTGACCTGGAATTCACTATGTAGTTTCAGGGTGGCCTCAAACTCACTGTGATCCTCCTACCTCTGTCTCCCGAGTGCTGGGATTAAAGGCGTGTGCCACCACAACCAGCCACTTTTTTTTTTTTTTCTTTGTTTGCTGATTTTGACAGAGGCCCTTTGATGGTCTGGTACTTGGTATGTAGCACAGGCTCACCTCAAACTCACAACAATGCTCCTGCCTCCGCACCATAAGTGCTAGAATTATAGGAGTACTACCATGCCCAGTTTCCTCTCCTCCTGTTTTTGTTTTTTGGTTTTTGTTTGTTGTTTTTTTGAGATAGGATCTCACTCTAGCCCAGGCTGACCTGGAATTTACTACATAATCTTAGGGTGGCCTGGAACTCACAGCAATCCTCCTACCTCTGCCTCACAAATGCCAGGATTAAAGAGGTGCGCCACCACACCCGGCTTCCTCTCTTTTTTTTTTTTTTTTTTTTTTTGGTGCATGGGGCTCAAGGTTTTACTCTGTAGCCCAGGCTGGCACTCACCGTGTAGTCCCAGCTGGCTTCAAGCTCAGGCTTTCCATCTGCTTCAAGTGCTGAGATTACAACAGCAGCACAAGTGTGAAGCAAGCCTGGGCTCCATTACAAGACCTTGTTTCAAAAGCAAAGAATACTGGAGAGATAGATTAGTGGTTCAGGCACCTGCCTGTGACACCTAAGGACCCAGGTTCAACTTCCCAGTACCCACATAAAGCCGTTTGCAGTGGTAAAGGCCCTGGCGTGCCTATTCTCTCTATCTGTGCCTTTCTCTCACTCACATAAATCAATTTTTTTTTTCCTTTCTGATTTTGCTTTTCAAGGTAGGGTTTCGCTCTAGCCCAGCCTGACCTAGAATTCACTACGCAGTCTCAGGGTGGCCTCAAACTCATGGTGATCCTCCTATCTCTGCTTCCCGAGGGCTGTGATTAAAGGCATGCACCACCATGCCCGGCTTGACTTTTTTTTTTAATTACTGGTATTGAAAGATCTCAGAAGGCACCTGGAAGTGCACCTGGTCCAAGCTTACCTGTTGTGACCAGCTGGCTAATATTTAGCCTTTGCTTGAACTCTTAGAGATGAGAATGTGTGTTTGTGTATTTGTTTGGCAGTGCCAAGGGCTGAAGACAAGGCCTCGCATGTGCCTGGGCAAGTGCTCTATCATCGTACTCCCTCCCCAGCCAGAAGAATGAATCCCCACCTACATGAGCAATGCCTGCAGTCATACCCTTGGGGGCTGCAAAGCAGAGGTAGGGGGATCACTGTGAGTTCAAGGCCACGCTGAGGCTACATAGTGAATTCCAGGTCAGCCTAGGTTACAGTGAGACCCTACCTTGAAACCCCTCCCTCCTTCCAAAAAAAAAAAACCTATCTTCTTTCTAGAAAAAAAGCCCCTCATTTATTTATTTATTTATTTTTCAAGGTAGGGTATCCCTCTAGCCTAGGCTGACCTGGAATTCATAATACAGTTCCAGGGTGGCCTCAAACATACAGTGATCCTCCTACCTCTGCCTCCCTAGTGCTCACATTAAAGGTGTGTGCTACCATACCTGGCTACTTTTTTTTTTTTCTCTCTTCTGTTTAAGATATCTTTATTTATTTATTTTTGTTTGTTTTAAATTTATTTATTTATTTATTTATTTATTTATTTATTTATGAGAGAAAGAAAGAGGCAGATAGAGAGAATGGGAGCACCAGGGACTCTAGCCACTGCAAACGAACTCCATATGCACGTGTCACTTTGTGCATCTGGCTTATGTGGGTACTGGGGAATCGAACCTGGGTCTTTCAGCTTCACAGGCAAGTGCCTTAACCACTAAGCCATCTCACTAGCCCTTTATTTATTGATTTGAGAGAGAAAGAGAGAAAATGGGTATACTAGGGCCCCTTGCTGCTGTAAATGAACTCCAGATTCATGTGCTAGTTTGTGCATCTGGCTCTACATGGGTACTGAGGAATCAAATCCAGACCACCAGGCTTAGCAAGCAAGTGCCTTTAACCCCTGGACCATCTTCCTAGCCCCCTTCTTTTTTCTTGATTTTTTTTTTTTTTTTTTTTGGTCTCTTCTTATTTCTGCCTAAAGAATGAGTCCAGAGAGGTAGCTCCAAGCTTCTTTTCTGATAAAGGCTACAATTACTTTCTCTTCTTAGCACACAGCATGAGTTGGACCCAAGTATTCTTTAGCCTTTCTTGAGGAAAAGGGTCTTCCTGCTTTGACTCCTGTCTAGCCATTATCCAGATATAGTCTTGATGGATTCTGGCTTTACTCTTCTCAGTTCACACCCCAGCCATATGTAGCTCGTGGCTGTTGCCCAAATCCTCTTTAGCTCTCAAGGAAAAAAATCTTTTTTTTTTTTTTTCGAGGTAGGGTCTCACTCTAGGTCAGGCTGACCTAGAATTCACTATGTAGTCTCTGGGTGGCCTCGAACTCATGGCGATCCTCCTACCTTTGCCTCCCGACTGCTGGGATTAAAGGCGTGCGCCACCATGCCCGGCTTCAAGGAAAAATCTTGACGTGTACACACACCGTGTGTGAACTGGGCTGACGTTCCCGCTGCTGCTTGCTGACCTCAGCTCTTCCCATCTTCCCTCAGCAGGAGTCTGAAGAGCTCTGGCTCTCTGGTCTCATTTTTGTCTTAACTCAGTCATCTGGGCTGGGCTTTTCCGGTGTTATCATTAGCATCCATTTTTACTGTTTTTTTTTTTTTTTTAAAGCTCTGGTAACTTCAACATTGAAAACACGACAGAGGTCTTACGGGTGGCACATCACAGCAGACTTAAGAGTTATTTGCGGGTGCTGTCAGGAAGCCAGGTGAGGTAGGACAAAGCAAGGTAAGAAACCAGCGTTTTCTAGGGCCAGGGCAGTCAGAGGATAGCGCTGCTACGTCTCCCTGCCCTCACTAGCCCACTGTTGGCTCCCAGAGGGAAGCTCCTGCCAGAAAGTGTCAGAAAATAGGACAGACAGCGTAAGCCGCTTTAATTACTACCTGCCTGCATTCATTCACCCCGCAGGTTTCTTGGTGGAATAAACACTGACATCAATGGCCTTACAGGGAAACCTCTGCAGTGTAGGCTCAGGGAAGTGGCCAGTTCCAAGACACCCAAAAAAAAACCCTCCACCAGGAACCTCAGGGCACATGCAGACAGCACAGGCACCCAAGGAGTCCAGCCAAGGCCTGCGGGGGGCACTGTGCCTTGTTCAAGCCCGTGTCAGCAAGTGGCATCCTTCCTACCATTGTTACACAGTGTAAGGGTGGGGGCCTCCCAAGGGTGCAGCACCTTGTGGATTCACAGAACCTTCACCTACCTTGTCTCTGAGGGTCCTCACAGTAACTATGAGATGGGAAGGGGTGGAGTTTCTTAGCTGATCTGAGAAGAAACTGAGGCTTGAAGGGGCAGGGGAACTCAAGACCACACAGCAAGGGGCTGGGATTAAATCTCAAACCCTTTAACTCCTGGTTCAGTGCTCACCCCAATAATCCATATCCCAGACTTACAAAACACACTGGGACAAACGTGCCCCCAAGGAAACAAACACATTCCAGCAACATCCCCTTCTGGTCAAAGCAAGCAAACTGGGCAGAGTCCACACTGATGCCCACACAGACACTAGCCCCGACCCTCCGTCAGCACAGACGCTGGGCTTTCGCAAACACCAACTTCCGGAAATTCCAACGGCCACCTAGACCCAGCAGAACCTCAGGGGCAGGCCTGGCTTCACCCAACACGACAAGGCTGCCATGGCTACACACTAACTACCTCGGTCAACGTCAGCCTCAAGCACACCGCCCTGCTCAGAACACCTTCCGCTTTCCTCTCCCAGGAAGGCCACACTCTACCAGTTCCGACTTTCTTTTAAGCATGTGTGTTGGAAAGTGCCTGCCTGCTCATCTCCGGACTCACACTCTTCCTTTGCCAGTGAATCAGCTGGCAGAAGCTTTGTAACAGGACACCCCCCCACACACCCCACTGCTACACACATAGACATCCCACTTTGGGGACCCTCAACCAACCTCAAGCAGTTTAATAGCATCTTGCCACCTAAGCAGCAGGTGTGTTTGAGCCCAAACTTGAGAACAATCTCTTTCCTGCTCCAGCCTGCTGGTCCCTTGAGACCTCCTGTTCCAAGCACCCCCAAACTTCCTGGAAAGGAAGGAGCCTCAAACAGCTAGCTGGGTGATGATGGAAGGGAGCGGCTGTCAAGGCACCCCCTGAGTCTCCCACACAAGCTCAGGCCCCTCCTCCGAGGTGAGGGATCAGTGGGGAAGATTACCTCGGTTACAGATACTGCAGAAGTTGCTGGACCCCTCGCTGTGCTTCTTCAGGTGGTCTGCCATGTATGCCGCCCGCAAGTACTTCCCACACACCTGGCAGGGCACCTTGTCTTCATGACAGGCCAGGTGGGAACGCAGACGGTCTCGGGTGGCAAAGGAAGCATTGCAGGTCTGCGTGCAGAAAGGAAAAGAACGGGCTGAGAAAACGGGCATTCCGATCACCTCACCAAGTGACACCACGAAGCAAGAGAAAGGAGCTGCTGGCCGTCTCGTGGCGTTGCGTCATCGGACCCCCGGAGGGTTTGGCTGAGACTCAAACTGTCAAGTGAGCCGGGGCGTGGCGGCGCACGCCTTTAATCCCAGCACTCGGGAGGCAGAGGTAGGAGGATCGCCGTGAGTTTAAGGACACCCTGAGACTACAAAGTGAATTCCAGGTCAGCCTGAGCTAGAGTGAGACCCTAACTTAAGAAACCAAAAAAAAAAAAAAAAAAAAAAAAAAAAAGTCAAGTGGCTGCTCTCACCTCCCATCCCTTTTCATGGGACACTGGAGTTGGAATTATTAGTTCTTTGCCATAGACATGCTCACTGAGGAAAGAGTTATGTTACCTGTTCCCTCTCCTCTCCTCTCTCTCTCTCTCTCTCTTTTTTTTTTTTTTTTTGTTGTTGTTGTTTTTAGCGACTGGGTCTCACGTAGGCCAGCTTGGCCTCAAACTCTATGTAACTGAGACTGACCTTAAACTGATCCTATTGCCTTCATCTCCTAAGTGCTGCGACTGCAGGCGTGTGCCACCATGCCTGGCTATTTGTTCATTTAGCCACAAAGCACTGGCTGTAAGTGAATGACAGATGAGTGGTTGGCACATGAGCCAGTCTTCCTGTTCTCCACCCGGATTTCCCCGTGTCGCTTTTCACAAAGAATTCCGTATGTTCATTTCACTCAAATGGGACATTCGTCTTGGCTACAGGGCCGTGGAAAGGCAGCTCATAAAATGATGGTGATTCTGCTGAAGTGAGTAGAGAATGCAGAGAACAATGACATCGGCCTATAGTATAGTGATTGAGAAGCTCTGCACTCAGGCAGATAGAGACATTGGTCTCACACAGCTCAGCCACACAGCAGTCTTTCCAAGACACACTGTGTGACCACCGCTGGGAGTGTGTAACCGTGGCAAGCTACGGCCCGGCCAGGACTCACACAGCCAGGCACCAGTGACAGATGACTTAGTTGAAGATCAGCGCCTACATCCTGAGAATGAGGCCCCAGGTCCCCAGGCATTATCTTTCCCCAACATCCCTTCCTCTGCTGGGGCATGCACACACCCCAGGCTTGGGGGACAGAGAATGTCAGGAAGTCCTGAAAAGACATGAATCAAATGGCTTTCTGTTTGTTTGTTTTGTTTTGTTTTGTTTTTTGAGGTAGGGTCTCACTTTAGCCCAGGCTGACCTGGAATTCACTATATAGTCTCAGGCTGGCTTCAAACTCATAGCAATCCTCCTACCTCAGTCTCCTGAGTACCGGGATTAAAGGCATGTGCCACCACATCTGACAAGCTATTTTTGATCCATGGAGGTATGGTCTCTGAAGTTCAAGTCAAATTGGACATGTTTCTTTTCTCTCTCTCTCTCTCTCTCTCTCTCTCTGTGTGTGTGTGTGTGTGTGTGTGTGTTTCCTGTTGTTCTCTATAAGAGAAAGCAACTTTCACTCTTGCAGATGTTACAGACTGGCTGTCAACCCTATGAATCTGCCCCTATTTTCTGTTTAGAAGTGGATAGGGGTGCGGAAACTGGAGAGGTGGCTCAGCAATTAAAGGTGCTTGCTTGCAAAGTCTGATAGCCTGGGTTTGATTTCCTGGTACCCACATAAAGCCAGGTGTACAAATGGCTCATGTATCTGGAGTTTGTAGTCAGTGGCAAGAGACCCTGGTGTGCTAATACTCGTTCTCTGTCCGTCTGTATGTCTCTGTCAAATAAGATAATAGAAGTGGATCTGGAGAACCTGAGGTCTCAAAGTGACTGAACCCTGTTACCACATACAAACATTTATTTATCTCCTTTCTGTATGATCAGAGCAAGAGGCAAACACAGGGCTGGATAGATGGCTTAGTGGTTAAGGCATTTGCCTGCAAAGTCAAAGGACCCAGGTTTAATTCCCCAGGACCCACATAAGCCAGATGCACAAGCTGGCGCATGTGTCTGAAGTTCATTTGCAGCAGATAAAGGCCCTGGCGCATCCATTCGCTCTCTCTCTCTCAACCTACCTCTTTCTCTCTCTCAAATAAATAAAATTAAAAATAAATGAAGAAGCAAACACAGGCGCTGAAGAGATGGCTCAGCAGTAAAGTCGCTTACCCGTAAAGCCTCAATAACCTGAGTTCAATTCTACAGGTATCCACGTAAAGCCAGATGCAAACAGTGACACATGTGTCTGGAGTTTGTCTGCAGTGGCTACAGGCCCTGGCGTGACCATTCTCTCTCTCCTTGCCGAGCTGAGGCCCTGAGAGGATGCAGGGCAACTGGAATGCATATGCCTGCCCTGAGTCTGTGCCCTCAACAACTCCCGTGTGAGCAGTACATCTTGTGACTGAAAGTACCCAGTGTATTTGGTATCCAGGTCTCTCCTGGTACAAGAAGGTGACAGGACTTGTGTGCAGGGAAACTCCAGCTGTTAGACACCTCAGAAAGCATCTAGAAGAGACTCAGCCCATGTTCACAGGTAGGGCCCCACTCAGGGGTATCATGACACAAGGATGGGCCACAGTGAGAAAAACAGTTCAGAATTTCCCACCCAGCCCACCAGCCCACAGCAAGGACTGTCATTGTACACCTCTAGGGCAGACGGTATATGTGTCCATTGATCCAGGGGTAAGATCTGGCTTTGCCAGTGATCCAAGGGCTACCCCTCCTGCAGTGAGGGGGATGTGCTTAAGCCTCGGAACTTGAAGGACCCGATATGAACAAGGTGTAAGATAATGGAGCTCGGGCTGGAGAGATGGCTTAGCGGTTAAGCGCTTGCCTGTGAAGCCTAAGGACTCCGGTTTGAGGCTCAATTCCCCAGGACCCATGTTAGCCAGATGCACAAGGGGGCGCACATGTCTGGAGTTTGTTTGCAGTGGCTGAAAGCCCTGGTACGCCCATTTTCTCTCTCTCTCTCTCTCTCTCTCTCTCTGCCTGCCGCTCTCAAATAAATAAATAAAAGTAACAAAAATAAAAATAAAAAAAGATAACGGAGCTCAAAGTATTCCGAACTGTCTTCCTGAGTCTGTGGAGAGGTGCAAGAGAGATGCCCTGTGTCTCTTGTCAGCCTTCTTTTGGGATCTTCTGAAGGCTTTACCTTGTCCTGCTTTGGTGCCCAAGATGATAGACAGCCAACCCTCAATGATCCACAAGCGTATAATCCGCCTGGGAATTAGTTAAGCAAAATTAAAATCCCAGAACTTGGGAGGCAGAGGTAGGAGAATCACTGTGAGTTCAAGGCCACCCTAAGACTACACAGTGAATTCCAGATCATCCTGTGCTAGAGGGAGACCGTACCTCAACACACAAGGGGCCCCCCACTGAAAAAAAAGTCTTCCTAGTCTTCCATTTATCATCTCTCAAGGAAGTTTCATTCTAACTTTAGTCTTAGCAAATATAATTAGAATTGTAAGTCAGGCGGGGGCGGGGTGGGGCTCACCTTTAGTCCCAGCACTTGGGAGGCAGAGGTAGGAGGACCACCATGTGTTTGAGGCCAACCAGGGACTACAGAGTATCAGGTCAGCCTGAGCTAGAGCGAGACCCTACCTTGAAAAAACAAAAAGAAATGTAAGTCAGATCCGGGGGAGGGGCCACAACAAAAACTTGCACTGTGTTACAAAGCCAACCTGAAGGAACAATTGGCTTCTCTATATCAGGATCTCTGTGGCTGGAGTCACCAAGGTTTTCTGGGCAAATTATGTAAGTGTAAGAGTCAAAGTCTAGACCTATCAGAAGTTCAGACAACACATGACCCACAGAAGGGACTAAAGGAAAAACATCTCAAAGGGGACACTCAGAACCTGAGGCCACTCAGGAGAAAAGCACTCCCCAGCTTGCAGACAGGGAGAAGGCAGAGGGATGCAGGATGGAAAATAGCCAACCAGGGGCTGGAGAGATGGCTTAGTGGTTAAGGCGCTTGTCTGTGAAGCCTAAGGACCCAGGTTCAATTCTCCAGGTCCCAAGTTAGCCAGACGCACATGGTGGCGCATGCATCTGGAGTCCGTTTGCAGTGGTTAGAGGTCTGGTGCACCCATTCTCATTCTCTCTCTCCCACCCCTCTGTCTCTAATAAGTAAATAAATAAAAATAAGTCTTAAGAAAGAAGGAAGAAAGGAAGGAAGGAAGGAAGAAGGAAAATAGCCAACTAGCACCAGAATGTGACTTCCCAGGGTGCTTGATTGAATTCCTGTCCCACTTGCAAGCTGGGGTTCAGGCAGCCTTCTGCTGGCCAGTTCTGGCCCAGCCCTCTGACCATCACAATTCCTAGAGTTTTCTCATTCCTGAGTCAAACATCTTGAGAAGGGGGCCCCAAGGACAAATAATGCACACCTCCAACCCCAGAAGGCCTTTGAAGTCTGGCAGCCTTATGGGGAGTCTTGAGCTGCCTTCTCATACAGCCAGGAAAAGTCCAAGAGCAGGGATTGGAGAGATGACTTAGCAGTTAAGGTGCTTGCCTGCGAAGCCTAAGGACCCAGGTTCAATTTCCCGCTCCCATACCTACATAAGCCAGATGCACAAGGTGGCACATGTGGCTAGAGTTCGTTTGTGGTGGCTAGAGGCCCTGATGTGCCCATTCTCTCTCTCTCAAATACATATTAATATTTGTTAAAACAGTAGACGGGGACTAGAGAGATGGCTTAGCGGTTAAGACACATGCCTGCAAAGCCTAAGGACCCAGGTTCTATTCTCCAGGTCCCACATAAGCCAGATGCACATGGTAGCGCATGCGTCTGGAGTTCCTTTGCAGTGGCTAGAGGCCCTGGCGTGCCCATTCTCACTCTATCTCCTCCACCCTCTCTCTGTCTCTAATAAATAAGTAAATAAAAATAAATATTAAAAAAGAAATAGTAGATTGGCCTTGTTAGCACTCTTCTGCTGTATCCCAATTCATCCTTTTCTAAGCAACCCAAGAAGTGGCGTCACCAGAAGCAACGTAAGAGGTCTGAGGTGCCCCAGCCTTGTAACTACAGCTGAATTCCAGGTAGAGGCATGTGGGCCAGCTGAGACAGACCAAGCCTCAAGGAGACTTGTGGGTCCCTGGCAAGCTTGAGGTTTGCTTGCCCTACAGATGGCCTTCCCTCCAATCTCCCTAACTGGCTGCTCTTGTGCTCCGTGGCATGAGGCAGTGTAGAGAGGCGCTGCCTGTGCCTAGCTGGTCAGGGACCGAAAAGAATCAACTTCCAGACAGCCATCTCTTCATGCTGATGTTTTCGGTATACCATGCAATCCCACCCCGGTGTCCCTGCTGTTTAACCAAGCTGAGACACAGCTGGCGGGGCCAGCCCACGGCCCTTGTTACGGGAGTGAAGGAGACAGCGCCAGAGATGGGCCAGCAGTCCTACACTATATTCTAGTGCATGCTGGGAGAGCTGGGGCAGGGCAGGAGCTGACTCATACAAGGGACAATGTCACCGATGTTATGACACAGACCAAGGACAAAACACACAAAGCCTCAAATGTTAGAATGAAAACTTTTATCATCACCCCTCATCCCCACCCCAATATTCTGCAGGGGCTAAGGGACACACTAGTGGGATCTTGGGGTTTACATTGGCTTTATCAGCCCCTAAAGCTACGTATTGGGGTAGCCCAATATAAAGCTACTGGTTAGTTTAATTCCTGAGCAGACCAGCTTAAAAAAAAAAAAATCGAAAACCTAATTCACTAGCCAGAAATTAAAGCAGGACCTTGTCTTAGAAGCAGGGAAGAGGGCACACAACTGGCCCTGGCTGGAGTTGTGCTAGAACTTTCCGGAATGGGAGGAGGGTGGCCAAGGCCCATTCTAGAAACCCCCCATCTTCTGGGGAGTGAAGCAGGAGGGAGCAAACACATAAGCTAAGACTTAGTTCTTGGGAAAGCACCAACTTCCAGATTGACCCAGACAAGGACAGAGGCCCGGGGGGAGGGGTACCACCTATTAAGGAGGCAAAAGAGCCTAGAAAGAAACTCAGGAGGCTATGGGAGGGATCCAGAGAGGTGCAGCTTGCTACCCATATCTGGGAGCCCTAAGCTAGGAAAAATTCCAGAACATCCTAGGAGGTGGCTGGACGTGGTGAGCAGGAACCACTTTACTGGCCTCTCCCAAAAGCGAGGGTCTCAGGCTAGCCACTCCTCCCAGGCCCCCTTCACCTCTCCAGGGGAGTGCAGGCTAGCCTACAGGCCACTGGCTAAAGGCCCGGGTGCCCTCTGGGGTGGTCCAGCCCTGCCTCAGATATCCTGCTGGGGCTGGACAGAAAAGAGCATTGCTGGAGTGTGCTGGGCTCAGGTTTTCAAGGGCTGGGAAGGATTTTTTTAGAGAAAGGGAAAAGGCGGTGTCAGGAACCGAATGGGACGACCTCCACAAAGCAGGCTGGGCAAAGTCCCATGATGGCAGGTCGCTAGGAAGAGGTTCCAGGGGTGGCAGGCCGCTGCTGCTCCCAACCCACACCTAGAAAAAGGGCAGAGAGTGCAGGTTACCCCCCCAGGCCACCGGGCACACCCCCACTGCCCTCTGGGCTCCTCCTAGTCTGCCTGGGGCTGCTTAGCGTACTACCTGGGAGTCAGAATGGGCTCCGTGATGACAGGATCAGACAGAGACAGAAGACAGCAAATCAAAGACAGATCCCAGCGCGCCCACCCTGGGGTGCCGTCCTTGGGAGAACCTTCCTAGCCTAAGTGTCTATGAACATAGTCTACCCCCTGGCCCCTGAGGACTCTCTGCCTCAAGACAGCACGTCCATCCCTCCCTAAAGGTGTGCCCAATCCCTCCTTGCCAACAGGTTAAGGAGAAGCAGCTTGTCCCTGCCAGAAGTCGTAGCAAGTGCCCAGCGGCCCTATCTTGTCCTCAGCTGGGGGCACTTGGCACGGGAGAAGGGAGACAACGGAGAAGACAGAGGTGTGTTTTTCCCACTACACAAGAATGCGCTCAGTGGCCAGGAAAGGAAACTCAATTTTTTCTGGGTGCCAGCAGAGTCCCAGACACTATTCAAGAGGACAAGGGTGAAAATCCAGTCCCTGCACTGCCTACCTGCTACCATTACAGGAAGAGAACACCTTGCTCTCCGGTCCTCCTAAACCTCTGGCTGTTGGTGCGCACAGGGCTTGTGATGGGTTTACACAGGTGGGAGGTGAGACCAAGCCCCCGACCTCCTGCCTCCCTGCGGCCTCATGCCTTAAGCAGAGGGGCTCCCAGAAAGAGCTCCCACTCAACTCAGACCAGGGGAAAGGTGGGTGGTTGGGATGGCCAAGGAGCCCGTTTGAAATCCCTGCCAAGTCCATACAAATTCCCAAGAACCTACAGTCAAGGCCTTGAAAGGTGCCACGTCCCCCAGGACAACACTTGTGCAATGTAGCCTACCATCCAAGGGGCCAGCAGACACCGGCAGAGGAAAGTCAGGCAACAGAATGGATGGAGTATACCAAGACCAAGCAACCAAACAAAGAGGGTCAGAGGGAAGCTGGAGGGACAGGATGGGAGGTGTGTGGGCAAAGCAATGGTGAGTCAGTACACACAGCAGCTCACTCATGGCCAGGTCTGAGAAAACAGCGACATTCTCCTTCTACCCATCTCTCTGCCCTGGCCCAGCCCCTACCTGACACTTGTGAGGCCGCTCAGAAGTGTGCACCTGCTTGATGTGTCCGTTCAAGTGATCAGGCCTGGAACAAGAGAGAACCAAAGAAACTTTTTAGAACAAGATATCAGAAGATGGGCACAAACTTGGCAAGACCCCACTACACCCCCCCCCCACACACACACACACAACCCTGCTAGAAAGGACTCCAACTCCCCCACCCTAGCAAGACAAAGAAAAGTCACCACTCAGCTCTGGCTGCATAGGCCCAGCCTCTTGGCCTGCTTTTTTTTTTTTTTCCTGAGGGTGGGAGGAAGGGGAAGCCAATGTTTGTCTCTGATCTTGCCTCCCCCACACACACCCCAGCAGAAACTCAATGATTCTAGGAACCAAGGCAGCAGCTTTCGAATAAGACAGGGCTGCTTTGCATCATAGGCCTTTCTGGGAGGGGGTTGTTGTGTGTGTGTGTGTGTGTGTAATTCATTGTCCAGGCTAAGCCCCTTAGAAACTCAGCATTCCCCTCCCCCCAGCTTTTCCAGCCACAGCAGCCAATGAATGCCACCCAGATGGAATTCAGTCCCCAGAGGCCAACGATGGAGCCTTAAGTCCCCAGCTGGGCTGGTATGCCAGATGCCCGCCAGAGCAGGTGGGCAGGGGCTGTCTGACCGGTAAGACTGGTTCCTGGTTGGGGCCCCTCTGAGGGAGTTCCCTGCTCCTAGGTTTACACACACAAGGGTCCTCAGGATTGAAGTGAAAAATCAACCCTTTATTCAAAATTCTCAAAGAGAAAAACAAACCAGCACCGTACTCCCAGACAGGTTCTCAGTTCTCCAGAAGGCTCACTGGAAAGTGAGTTGAAAGGAGGGAGGTGTGCCTGCCTTCCATTCTGTCTCAAGAACCTATGCAAAACCTGTGGGGGTTCCCTGGGTTCTAGAGTCACCAGGTGAGCTCAGATCAAAGATTAAGGAACTGCGAGCTTTAGAAGCAGCCCTGGCAACCCGGCTTTATGTGTCTCCATCACAGGGTCATGTGTGTGGGGGGGAGGGAGGGCAAAACTGGAGCCTACTGATTCAGGACTCTGCTAGAACTCTCTGTGTTGCAGGATCTAGGGAGGAGGCTAAGAAGTCCCAGATGCACTTGTTCCAGTCTCACCCTCAGCAGCCATTCAAGCGAGGAAAGTCGAGGGAGGAGCCCAGCCTCCCGCCCCCAGAGGGGGCCCCACGCCTGGTGCCGGAAACACAAAGAGAACCCAGGGAGAAGAATGGCGAAGCCCGATGGCTCTGGCCTGAGGAATCCGGCCCCTTCCAACAGGCCTCTCCCAGAGGAGTGCAGAGGGCACAGCAAGGAAGAGGTGCAGATCTTGGCCATGCCATTTCAAAACCAGGGCCCTTAAAACACTCTGCTTAAACCCAGCAGGATCTGTAAGGCCCAGTGACCTCCACCACACCACACCTCCCCAGATCTGGCCAAAGAAGCTGGATCCTGTGGCAGAAGGGAGACAGGGCATGGCAAGGGAGTGGGTGGCAGATGGTGCATTCTCACCTGGAGAATCCTTTCCCACAGCTCTGGCAGATGTATGGCTTGCCCACAGACCCATCATGGGACCGCACATGGTAGGACATGCGGTCTTTTCTCTTGAACCGTAGACCACACACGGGGCAGGAGTAGGGCTTCTCTCCAGAATGGGACAGCTTGTGCCGGTTGAGATGGTACACGTCGCGGAAGATCTTGCCACAGATTTCACAGGCCACCTGCTTCCTGGTCCTGCTCCTCTTTCGTGGGCCGTCAGGGTCCTCAGAGATGGGTAGCCCATTCTCACCCAGCCTCGGGGGAGGAAGATCAATGTACCCCAACTGGAGGCTGGTGACACCGTGTTGGGCCTCATGCTGCCGGAGTCGGTTGGCATCAGTGAACACCTTGCCACACAAGCCACATGGAAGAATGCCTGCTTCCCTCAAGCCCCCCGGGGACCCAAACATTGAGTCCAGCAGGTTGGCCTTCCTTGGGCGTCCCCGGCCTCGCTTGCTAGTCAGTGGAGGGGTATTGGATGCCACGTTGGGGAATGGGGATGTCAGCAGTTGGGGGGACAGGGGTCCGGCCACCATGGGCAAGCGGTCCACCCCAGGTAACACAGGCAGGGAAGCTTGGCCTGCAATAGCTGCTGCACCTGTGGCCCGGGCAGCCTCCTCCTCAGGCTGTATGCTGCCGGCAATACCATTGCTGTTGGCAGCCAAGGCTGCCCCGTTGGTCATGTCCAAAGGAAAGCCCAAGTCAGAAGTCCCAGGGGGACGAAAGAGCATGATATCAGCCCGGGCAGGAGGCACTAAGATCTGCACGTTGGATTGTTTGATGACTTCCTGGCAGATCTCGATGACTGACCTCATCAGTAGGAACTTGGCGGCCGTCATGAGCTCGGGGAAGCTCTCCAGTCGTACCACGATGCGCGAAGTGTAAGCGAAGTCCAGGATGTCCCCGAACACCTTGGAGCTGATGGTGTGCATCTCCAGCTCACGGCTGCCCCCGGCCCCGACGCCGCCGCCGCCAGCGCCGCCCGGAGCTGCCGCCGCCGCCGCCGCACCTCCCACATCAGCGGGACCCCCGTCCGCAGCTCCCCCGTCACCCAACTGGGCGCTGAACACCGACTCGAAATACTCGCTGCAGGCGGCCAGCACGGCGCGGTGCGCCGGGAAGCTCTCGTCGCCCACCCGCAGGAGCACGTCGCAGAAGCGCCCGCCGTTTTTGCGCTGCTGGTTCAGGTTGTGCAGCATCTCCGTACTGTGTCTGCTCACCTGGTAGGTGTAGCAACCCGACGGGCCGCAGGAAGCGTCGTTGACCCGCTCCATGGCCGCCGGGCCACCGCCACCACGGCCACCCCCCCTCCCCACTAACCCAGGGCCTGGGCACCCGCCCACCCACCTCCCCGTCCCTTCCCCACTACAACACAAGAGAAGTCAGGGTTCAGTGGGCTCAACTGGACGTGTCCACACTACACTCCCCGCACGTGCCGGCCTGGGGGTGTGAGGGAAAGCTCCCCGTCGCCTCTCGCAGGTGCGCCCAGGGCACACGCCCCCCCCTCCTTACGCCCAAATCCGAAATGCCTAGATGGTGGGGTGCACTACCCCCCACATAGCCACCACCACCACCACCCCCCGCTACTGGATCTCGCGCGCTCCTCTCTCTTCTCCTCCGCCTGCCCGCCTCCCTTCCTCCGTCTCTACCTTCCGGGGCGGCGGGGTGGTGGTGGTGAAAGAGGGGGGGGCGGTAAACGAGCTTAAAAGAGGTGCGCGCCCCTCTTGCAAACGCGTCTGGGCCACCTACCCTCCCGCCCGCCAGGCGGCGCCGGCGCGCAGCCAAGACACGGGGGGGGGGAGAGAGAGAGAGAGGGAGAGAGAGGCACGCGCGCGCGCACGCGGGAAGGGGGAGGGGAGCCGGCCGCGCAGGCGCAGGCGCGCGCTCCGAGTCTTTTCCCGGGGCCCGCTGGGGGCGCGCGCTGCGTCCCCTGCAAAGCGCGAGCCGGGGCGGGGGCGCCGGAGCAGAGGAAACAAAAGGCGAAGGCGGCGGCGGCGGCAGCGGCGGCGGCGGGGCGCGCACGGGGGTTGGGGGGCGGTGGCGCAGCAGGGCCGAGTCCCGGAGCCTGGCGGTAGAAGCAGCAGCTACAACAGACGGGCGACGGCGGCGGTAGCAGCGGCAGCGGCAGCAGCAGGGTTGGGCCCTTGCCTCGGGCCAGGCGTAGGCGACGGGTTGGAGCGGCGGAGCTGCGGCCCCGGGCTCCGTGTGTTCGGAACGGAGGAAAGATGGCAGCGGCTGCACTTCCTCTTGCACTTTCACCCCTGGGGGGAGGAGAAGGAGGGGGGCGATACCAACAACACCCCCCCCCTCTCTCTCTCGCTTGCAGGGAAAAAAAAAAAAAAAGAAACGGCGAGGTCGGTGTGGGGGGCCCTCCCCGGTGCCCCCGTCCCTGCACGTGCGCGTCTGGATCTCTAGCCTGGGCCGCCCCTTGCTGCAAACTTTCCACTTTCTTTGTGCCGAGCGCCCCCCCCCCGCACTCACTCAGCCGAGGATGCACGTCCCCCCCCTTTCCCTATTTATACACACACCCCCCCCCCCAAGCTCCGCTCCCCCCCGCTTCCTGCCCCCCCTCCCCATTCCCCAGCTCCGCCAATGCTAGCGCAGTCTGAGCCCCCGTCCGGCCCCCGCCTCTCTACCCCGCCCGCCGGGTCGGGGGCTGCAGTCTCAGCGTGTCCCCCCCCCCCCGCCCCTCTAACCACCACCAATGCAAACGTAGCGCAGAGCCAGCAAACCAGCTACCAACTGTCCCTCCCCTGCCCGCGGAGAGTATGGGCGAGCGTGCGGGAGGGGGGATCTGAAACGTGCAGATCACCCCCCCTTCCAAGGCAACCTCGCTCACCCTCAGGTCCGGTGGGCATCGGCACCTTTCCTTGCCCCGCTTAAATAGATGAAGTCCCCAGAAGTCGCCTGCGACCCTCCTCCCGGCTTCCAAACCTAGGAAGGGCCCCGGGGATGGGGGTGGGGGGTCCTGGCCACCAGGCACAGGCGGAACCTCCTGTATCTAGCACACTGACCCTAGTGGGTGGGCTCTGCGCGCCCGGGGAAAGCTGGGGAGATAAAGACCAGAGACCAGACTGTCCCCACAACCACATTGAGCTTTGTGCCCCTGGGAACGGGAAGTCACCAGCTCAGGGAAGCGACCTTATGATGGCGATGGACAAGACTAGGGACCCCCTGAGCGTCCAGGGATTCTTCAGAAGGGAAATAGGAGTACAGGGGTACCAGGATGGAAAAGCGCCCTCGATCTTCCCCCACACACACCCGCCACCACCAATCCGAAGGATGCTGCGCCCCACCAGCGCCCGCCCCCCGCCCCGCGAGACGCCGAGCACTCTGGCCACGGACCCTGCGGCCAGGCCTGGGTGCTTTGTCCCTGGCCTGCCGAAGGATGCTACTACGCAAGGGTTGAACCCCGAAGTTCGTTTGCTGGCGGCAGCCGCTGAGCCAATTAGGTTCAGAGCCCCGGGCTGCAAGCACCGCGTGTGCGGGCGGGAAGTTCCCACACTTGCAAAGAGGAGCGAAGTACGTGTTCCAAACTTTCCACGGTTCCAAACTGAGCGCTTCCATGAAAAGAAGGGGTGTGTGTATGTGTGTGAGTGTGTGGATGAAAAGCATTCTGGGTATTAGCATGCAAATGAACAGGCCCGGCTTCCAGCTCTCGCTTTGGGAATCCCATCGCGGCCGCGCGCCTTGCTTGCTCCTAGCCACGCGCTTGTTTGGGGCTTTCGGGCGTGGCACCGCGGGAGGGATCCGGGTTCGAATCGCAGACCTGAGCTTTCCGGTCGAGTGCTTGGTTCCACCCTCTTGGACTCTGAGCCAAGTAACCTGCATACTGGAGACTGCAGCCACCTGTCTCATACAATAAGGGGGATTCAAAGAGCATGTTAAAGCCGGGCGTGGTGGCTTGGGAAGCTGACGTAGGAGGTTCGCCGTGAGTTCGAGGCCACCCTGAGACTACATAGTGGATTCCAAGTCAACCTGGGCTAGAGTGAGACCCTTCCTCAAAAAAACCAAAAACAATGGGCTGGAGAGATGGCTTAGCGATGAAGGCGTTTGCCTGCAAAGCCAAGGGACCCTGGTTCGATTCTCCAGGACCCACGTAATCCAGATGCACAAGGAGGTGCATGCATCTGGAGTTCGTTTGCAGTGGCTGGAGGCCCTGGTGCACCCATTCCTTCTCTCTCTGCCTTTTTTTCTCTCTCTCTCAAATAATAAAATATATTAAAACAAAAATATTAATACAGAGCTTAATTCTGGGCTCACTACACCTCCACCCTTCCTCGTGCAAAATCCATGTCACACTCCTATTGAGGGAAGAATGAATGAAGTTTGAGAAAAGGTCCCTGAAATGTGCTCTTAAATCCTGTGTTGCCGCAGGCTGGTTGTTGCCTTAATCTCTCAGCCACAGCTTTTTAGGGGAAGATTCTGCGAACTGGCAATTTTTGTGTTCAAGAGCCCTGCTGAGGGTTGAGGACATGGTTCGGTGGTAGAGAGCACTCGGAGGGCGTGTGCGAGGACCTGAGTTCCATTCTAAACATGGGGGAAGGGAGCAGCCACAACGAGGATTACTCAGTACTCAGTACCCACCGTGTGCACATGCATCTCTCCAAGGTGGGCGTGGGTCCTCCAGTTCAAGCTAGAGAAAATGGGAGAGTGAAAGCCGGGCGTGGTGGTGCACGCCTTTAATCCCAGCATTCGGGAGGCTGAGGTAGGAGGATCGCCGAGAGTTCAAAGCCATCCTGAGACTACATGGTGCATTCCAGGTCAGCGTGAGCTAGATAGAGTGAGACCCTACCTCGAAAAACCAAAAAGAAAAGAAAAGAGAAGAGAAAAGAAAAACCACTAAGAAAATGAGAGAGTGAATTGCCTGAGGCTGCACTGATGGTAGTGGGGCCAGGAGTCAATCCAGTTGTGCAAGTTTCCCCACTAGGGCTTCTGAGCCCCCTTCAGTGGCTCCCTTGAGCCAGGCCCAGATCTGTAGTCAGCTATGCTTAGAACACAGCTGCATTCCAGAGGTGAGTTCTCAGAAAACTCTAGGGTGTTGTCCCAGTCGAGGTACCTGCATTAACACCACTTGCAAATGCCCTGAGGCTCGAGGAAATTTAGTGGTCCTGGATCCCACCTTGGAGAAGTTGCCAGATACAAGTCCAGATCCCAGTTCTGGCCCAGAGCTTTTTTCCTGCACATCATGTCACCTTGGCAGTGTAATTCTATAGGGACTGGAGAGTGAGTCTGGGTGACTGTGGTGGTTTGAATAGAATAGATGGCCCCCAATATATTCAGTTGTTTATTTGTTTGTAGTTTGCATCTCTAGCCATCTGGCTGGAGGCAATGCCATTGAGTGGATCTTAAGGTGTGGTGGTGGGTTTGAGATTTCAATCTAAAGATATGCAAAGTGTGCCTGGCTGGAGTTCCTGAAGTGTGCTGTGCTGTGTGGCTTTTAGGCTTGTACTCTCTCTGTTTGGGCCTGTGAAGGCAGGCCAGTTTCTTCTGCCATTGTGGAACTTCCCCTGGATCTGTAAACTTCAATAAATCCCTTCCTCCATAACTGTGCCTGGTCTGGAAGTTCATCTCGGTGAACCTGAAGCTGACTAATACAGTGACCAGTCAGGTTTTTTGTTTGTTTGTTTTTTTCTTCGAGGTAGGGTTTCACTCTAGCTCAGGCTGACCTGGAATTCACTATGTAGTCTCAGAGTGGCCTTGAACTCATGACTATCCGCCGCTTCCCTCACCAGTGCTGGGCTTAAAGGAGTGTGCCACCACTCCCTGCTTTTAAAAAAAAAAATTGAGGGGCAGAGAGAGAGAATGGGTCCATCTCTTGGGCTCACAGGAATCTGTTCTGTAACTTTAGGTTTTAGGATATGCTTGTAGTTTCTCGTAGCCCAGGCTGGCTTGAGTTTAGAAGCCTGTTCCAGCTAGAATTACAGGCACACACCACCACACTTGGTTTCTATGTCTGAACTTTTGTGGAACCCTCAAATTTTCCATAGTGGCTGCACCATGTTTTAATTCCTATGGCAAACATCTTTTTTTTTTTTTTTTTTTTTGAGGTAGCGTCTCACTCTAGCTCAGGCTGACCTGGAATTCACTGTGTAGTCTCAGGGTGGCCTCGAACTCATGGCAATCTTCCTATCTCTTCTTCCCTAGTGCTGGGATTAAAGGCGTGCACCACCACGCCCGGCTAGGCACACATCTACTTATAAGTCATGTTAGAGCTGATCAAACTGTCCCTTCTATGAACTAGCACACTGAGGCTCAGAGATGTTAAGTAATTTATCCAAGATCACACATCGGGGTCCAGTCTAGGGCCATTCACAACTTTAAAGATCTGGACTACCTGCTGGGCATTCATTGATTGATTTAACAAACCTGTCAGTGAACGACCAAGATAACCATATTTATGAAGCTTATTTCTACTCAACATCTGTTGATAGAGCCTACCGCCATGTTCCCAGTTTCTAGGCTACACCTTGGAGAGATACAGGGCTCACAATCTCTAAGCCGGCCTCCTGCTGCTGGCCTGTTGGACCTTCTTCTGTTGCCATGGAAACCATGCACCTCAGTTTTGGCTGAGCACCAGCTGGATAGCATGCGGAGAGCATCCTTGTCTCCCAGGCTAAGCAGAGCTGTCAAGGTCACCCATTAATGAATTAGATTGGTGTATTGATTGAGTACCTACTAAGCACCAAGCTTTCTTTTGGTTTTGTTTTTGTTTTAAGATGGTAGATGCTGGTGGCAAGTCAGCAGTGAGCAAACTAAACTACAGACCTTGTCTTAAAGGATTCCTAGAGGAGACAGAAAGACATGGAGAGAAAAGTGTTTCTCCTGCATCTTCCTTGAATCCCTTCTTCCTTGATCATCCTCTCCAAGTGACAGCACCTCTCAGCTATAACTGGTTGTTTTTTTGTTTTGTTTTGTTTTGTTTTGTTTTGTTTTTGGTTTTCAAACTAGGATTTCACTCTAGCTCAGGCTGACCTGGAATTCACTAGGTAGTCTCAGGGTAGCCTCAAATTTGTGGTGATCTTCCTACCTCTGCCTCCCAAGTGCTGGGATTAAAGGCATGCACCACCACACACAGCTTCTATTTTTCTTTTTTAAAAATAGGGGCTGGAAGGATGGCTTAGCAGTTAAGGCATTTGCCTGCAAAGCCAAAGGACCCAGGTTTGATTCCCCAGTACTCACATAAGCCAGATGCACAAGGGGGTGCATGCATCTGGAATTCATTTGCAGTGGCTAGAGGCCCTGGCATGCCCATTCTCTCTGTCTCATCTCTCTCTCTCTCTCTCTCTCTCTCTCTCTCTCTCTCTCTCTCTGCTTTCAAATAAATAAAATAAAAAATATATTTTTGGTGGGGGGGGACTGAAGAGATGGCTTAATGGTTAAGGTGTTTGCCTACAAAGCCACAGGGCCCCGGTTTGATGCCTCAGGACCCACGTAAGCCAGATGCACAAGGGGACGCATGCATCTGGAGTTCTGTTGCAGTGGCTGGAGGCCCTGCCACGCCCATTCTCTCTCTCCCTCTCTCTGCCTCTTTCTTTCTCTCTCTCTCAAATAAATAAATACAAATAAAGCTTAAAATATATAAAACTATATTTTTTGGCTGGGCGTGGTGGCTCACACCTTTAATCCCAGCTCTTGGGAGGCAGAGGTAGGAGGATCGCCACAAGTTCGAGGTCACCCTGAGGCTACATAGTAAATTTCAGGTCAGGTTGGGCTAGAGTGAGACCTTATTCTGAAAAACCAATATATATATATATATATATATATATATATATATATACACACACACACACATATATATTATTTGTATGCAGAGAGAAGAGAGAGAATGGGCGAGCCAGGCCCTCTAGCCTCTGCAAAGGATCTCTTGCACTACTATGTGCACTTGTCTTTCTGTGGGTACTGGGGAATCAAACCCAGATTGTTAGGATTTGCAGGCAAATGCCTCAACTGCTGAGCCATCTCTTCATCTACAGCCCTATTTTTCTTTTTAGTTTCCCTTTTTTTTTTTTTTTTTTTTTTTGAGGTAGTGTTTCGCTCTAATCCAGGCTGACCTGGAATTCACTGTGAAATCTCAGGGTGACTGTGAACTCACAGAGATCCTCTTACCTCTGCATCCCAAGTGCTAGGATTAAAGGCATGCACCACCACGCCCGCCTCTCTCTTCTATTTTGATGTGTTCATTTTTTTCCTCCAACTATAATGGTCTTGTGTAGGTAGTGCCAGGCTCTGCAAGGTCATGGATATCCAGGCTCCTACATTCTTTCTACCGCCTTTCCAGCAATGGACCCTGAGCCTTGGAAGGCGTGATAGAGATGTTTCAGTGCTGAGCACTCCTCTGTCACTTCTCAGCACTATGGTGCTTTTTGAGTCACCCCAGAGGTCATCACCATCTGAAAAGAGAAGTTTTTTTTTTTTGTTTTTTTTTTTTTGTTTTTTGAGGTAGGGTTTCACTGGAGCCCAGGCTGACTTGGAATTCACTCTATAGTCTCAGGGTGTCCTTAAACTCACAGCGATCCTCCTACCTGTCTCCCAAGTGCTGGGACTAAATCTGTGCGCCACCATATCCGGCTTGGAAAGAGAAGTTTATCTAACCAAAAATGAGAGTAGCATTCATATATGAGTATGAACGCTAAGCAAAATACTTAACCGGGAGCTGGGCGTGATGGCGCACGCCTTTAATCCCAGCACTCGGGAGGCAGAGGTAGGAGGAACACCGTGAGTTTGAGGCCACCTTGAGACTCCATAGTGAATTCCAGGTCAGCCTGGACTAGAGTGAAACCCTACCTCAGAAAAAAAAAGAAAAAACTTACCAGACAGTTCAGTGAGCATAATATATGCATTTAGTCAGACCTAGAGCTCACGACTTCCCCCATCATAGGTTTTCAGTACCAGGCATTTATTCCGTCCCATGGAGCAGGCCTCTAGTCCAATTAGAAAATGGTTAGTTTTCCCCATAATAGACATGCCACTATTGCACCCATTGGCTGATTTGACCTGGCTGGCAAAATTTAAGGCTTGCAGTGTCCACTGCTGTTTATCTCCACTGATGACTCCTCTCTCTCCCATGGAGCTGCATGCAGTGCAGCTCTTTCCAGCTTTCTGTCAGTTGGTCTACAGGGAGAAGGTTTTCAGCTCAGCTCCAGCAAGTCTCAGTGACTTTGTAGCCCAAGCATGTGGAGACTTCAGCAATAGGGTCTTACCATCTATTCCTGGTGGGAAACCAAGAGCTTTGGCAATGGTCTGTAATGTTTTGGGGGTATCAGGGACCTCCCTGGCCAACAACTCACTGGAAGGGATCCCATCCCTGGCGCTGAAAATTTTCTAGTCTCAATCTATGGCTTCTGGGTATGTCATTGTCCAAAAAAGTAGGATTCCGTGGGCTGGAGAGATGGCTTAGCGGTTAAGTGCTTGCCTGTGAAGTCAAAGGACCCCAGTTCGAGGCTCGATTCCCCAGGACCCACGTTAGCCAGATGTACAAGGGGGCGCACGCATCTGGAGTTCATTTGCAGTGGCTGGAGGCCCTGGTGCGCCCATTCTCTCTCTCTCTCTCTCTCTCTCCCTCTTTCTCTCTCTGTCACTCTCAAATAAATAAATAAAAATGAACAAATTTTTTTTTAAAAAGTAGGATTCTATATGACTTATTCATACCCTCTTAGATTTTTATTTACCTTCCCCCAACCCTTCCTTTACTCAATCTCTTCCTCTGACCTCACTTAGGTCTTTCCACCCCCAGTAATCGTTCTTCTACTTACCTGTACACAGTACCATCCCCTTAAGTTCTCCCCTCTCCTCTCCCTTACAGCCCTTCTCTGGCTTACTGGCCTCTGCTACTGAGTTTTATTCCAACTCACATACAAGTGCAAACATTTGTAGCTAGGATCCACATATGAGAGAGAACATGCGGTGCTTGGCTTTCTGAGCCAGGGTTACCTCACTAAGTATAATCCTTTTTCTATCTTTATTTTATTTTTATTTATTTATTCGACAGAGAGAAAGAGAGAATGGATGTGCCAGGGCCTCCAGCCACTGCAAATGACCTCCAGACACATGCGCCACCCTGTGTATCTGGCTTATGTGGGTCCCGGGGAATCAAACCTGGGTCCTTTGGCTTTGCAGGCAAACGCCTTAACTACTAAGCAATCCCACCAGCACATTTCTGTTTTTACCTTTTGAGGCAAGCCCAAAGTACTTGCTTTTTTTTTTTTTATGAGAGTGGAAGAGATTTGGCATTTCAGGGTCTCTGGCCACTGTAATCAAACTCCAAATGCATGTGCTACCTTATACACACGCATATGTAACCTTACACATGCATTACTTTGTGCATCTGGCTTATGTGGGATCTGGGGAGTTGAACATGAGACCTTAGGTTTTGCAAGCAAGTGCCTTAACCACTAGGCAATCTCTCCAACCTACTTTTTTTTTTTTTAATCTTTTTATTTTATTTATTTATTTGAGAGAGGGAGAGAATGGGCAGTCCAGGGCCTCTAGCTGCTGCAAAGGAAATCCAGATGCATGTGCCACCTTGTGCATCTGGTTTACATGGGTCCTGGGGAATTGAACCTGTGTCCTTTGGCTTCATAGGTAAGCTCCTTAACCCTTATGCCATCTCTCCAGCCCTCTTTTTAAATTACTTATTTATTTATTTTGAGTTTTTCAAGTTAGGGTCTCACTTTAGTCCAGGCTGACCTGGAATTCACTATGTAGTCTCAGGGTGGCCTTGAACTCACGGTGATCCTCCTACCTCTGCCTCCTGAGTGCTGGGATTGAAGGCGTGCGCCACCAACCTGCTCATTTTTCTTTTTTTGACACTATTGTTATTTTGCCAGGCTGGCCTCAAACTCACAATCCTCTACTTCAGTCTCCCAAGTAGCTGGAATGATAAGAGTGTGCCATTATGCCCAGTTTTTTTCCTCCCAACATTAAAAAAAAAAAAAAAAATAGCCGCGGCGTGGTGGCGCACGCCTTTAATCCCAGCACTCGGGAGGCAGAGGTAGGAGGATCGCCACAAGTTCGAGTTCACCCTGAGGCTACATAGTAAATTTCAGGTCAGGTTGGGCTAGAGTGAGACCTTATTCTGAAAAACCAATATATATATATATATATATATATATATATATATACACACACACACACATATATATTATTTGTATGCAGAGAGAAGAGAGAGAATGGGCGAGCCAGGCCCTCTAGCCTCTGCAAAGGATCTCTTGCACTACTATGTGCACTTGTCTTTCTGTGGGTACTGGGGAATCAAACCCAGATTGTTAGGATTTGCAGGCAAATGCCTCAACTGCTGAGCCATCTCTTCATCTCCAGCCCTATTTTTCTTTTTAGTTTCCCTTTTTTTTTTTTTTTTTTTTTTTTTGAGGTAGTGTTTCGCTCTTATCCAGGCTGACCTGGAATTCACTGTGTAGTCTCAGGGTGACTGTGAACTCACAGAGATCCTCTTACCTCTGCATCCCAAGTGCTAGGATTAAAGGCATGCACCACCACGCCCGCCTCTCTCTTCTATTTTGATGTGTTCATTTTTTTCCTCCAACTATAATGGTCTTGTGTAGGTAGTGCCAGGCTCTGCAAGGTCATGGATATCCAGGCTCCTACATTCTTTCTACCGCCTTTCCAGCAATGGACCCTGAGCCTTGGAAGGTGTGATAGAGATGTGTCAGTGCTGAGCACTCCTCTGTCACTTCTCAGCACTATGGTGCTTTTTGAGTCACCCCAGAGGTCACCACCATCTGAAAAGAGAAGTTTTTTTTTTTTGTTTTTTTTTTTTTTGTTTTTTGAGGTAGGGTTTCACTGGAGCCCAGGCTGACTTGGAATTCACTCTATAGTCTCAGGGTGTCCTTAAACTCACAGCGATCCTCCTACCTGTCTCCCAAGTGCTGGGACTAAATCTGTGCGCCACCATATCCGGCTTGGAAAGAGAAGTTTATCTAACCAAAAATGAGAGTTGCATTCATATATGAGTATGAACGCTAAGCAAAATACTTACCGGGAGCTGGGCGTGGAGGCGCACGCCTTTAATCCCAGCACTCAGGAGGCAGAGGTAGGAGGAACACCGTGAGTTTGAGGCCACCTTGAGACTCCATAGTGAATTCCAGGTCAGCCTGGACTAGAGTGAAACCCTACCTCAGAAAAAAAAAAAACAAATCTTACCGGACAGTTCAGTGAGCATAATATATGCATTTAGTCAGACCTAGAGCTCACGACTTCCCCCATCATAGGTTTTCAGTACCAGGCATTTATTCCGTCCCATGGAGCAGGCCTCTAGTCCAATTAGAAAATGGTTAGTTTTCCCCATAATAGACATGCCACTATTGCACCCATTGGCTGATTTGACCTGGCTGGCAAAATTTAAGGCTTGCAGTGTCCACTGCTGTTTATCTCCACTGATGACTTCTCTCTCTCCCATGGAGCTGCATGCAGTGCAGCTCTTTCCAGCTTTCTGTCAGTTGGTCTACAGGGAGAAGGTTTTCAGCTCAGCTCCAGCAAGTCTCAGTGACTTTGTAGCCCAGGCATGTGGAGACTTCATCAATAGGGTCTTACCATCTATTCCTGGTGGGAAACCAAGAGCTTTGGCAATGGTCTGTAATGTTTTGGGGGTATCAGGGACCTCCCTGGCCAACAACTCACTGGAAGGGATCCCATCCCTGGCGCTGAAAATTTTCTAGTCTCAATCTATGGCTTCTGGGTATGTCATTGTCCAAAAAAGTAGGATTCCATGGGCTGGAGAGATGGCTTAGCGGTTAAGCGCTTGCCTGTGAAGTCAAAGGACCCCAGTTCGAGGCTCGATTCCCCAGGACCCACGTTAGCCAGATGTACAAGGGGGCGCACGCATCTGGAGTTCATTTGCAGTGGCTGGAGGCCCTGGTGCGCCCATTCTCTCTCTCTCTTTCTCTCTCTCTCCCTCTTTCTCTCTCTGTCACTCTCAAATAAATAAATAAAAATGAACAAATTTTTTTTTAAAAAGTAGGATTCTATATGACTTATTCATACCCTCTTAGATTTTTATTTACCTTCCCCCAACCCTTCCTTTACTCAATCTCTTCCTCTGACCTCACTTAGGTCTTTCCACCCCCAGTAATCGTTCTTCTACTTACCTGTACACAGTACCATCCCCTTAAGTCCTCCCCTCTCCTCTCCCTTACAGCCCTCTCTGGCTTACTGGCCTCTGCTACTGAGTTTTATTCCAACTCACATCAAGTGCAAACATTTGTAGCTAGGATCCACATATGAGAGAGAACATGCGGTGCTTGGCTTTCTGAGCCAGGTTACCTCACTAAGTATAATCCTTTTTCTATTTTATTTTATTTAAATATTTTATTTTATTTTATTTATTTGACAGAAAGAGAGAATGGATTTAGCCAGGGCCCCAGCCCTGCAAATGACCTCCAGACACATGCGCCACCCTGTGTATCTGGCTTATGTGGGTCCCGGGGGAATCAAACCTGGGTCCTTTGGCTTTGCAGGCAAACGCCTTAACTACTAAGCAATCCCACCAGCACATTTCTGTTTTTTTACCTTTTGAGGCAAGCCCAAAGTACTTGCTTTTTTTTTTTTTTATGAGAGTGGAAGAGATTTGGCATTTCAGGGTCTCTGGCCACTGTAATCAAACTCCAAATGCATGTGCTACCTTATACACACGATTTGTAACCTTATCCACATGCATTACTTTGTGCATCTGGCTTATGTGGGATCTGGGGAGTTGAACATGAGACCTTAGGTTTTGCAAGCAAGTGCCTTAACCACTAGGCAATCTCTCCAACCTGCTTTTTTTTTTTTTTTTAATCTTTTTATTTATTTATTTATTTGAGTGAGGGAGAGAATGGGCAGTCCAGGGCCTCTAGCTGCTGCAAAGGAAATCCAGATGAATGTGCCACCTTGTGCATCTGGTTTACATGGGTCCTGGGGAATTGAACCTGTGTCCTTGGCTTCATAGGTAAGCTCCTTAACCTTATGCCATCTCTCCAGCCCTCTTTTTAAATTACTTATTTATTTATTTTGAGTTTTTCAAGTTAGGGTCTCACTTAGTTCAGGCTGACCTGGAATTCACTATGTAGTCTCAGGGTGGCCTTGAACTCACGGTGATCCTCCTACCTCTGCCTCCTGAGTGCTGGGATTGAAGGCGTGCGCCACCAACCTGCTCATTTTTCTTTTTTTGACACTATTGTTATTTTGCCAGGCTGGCCTCAAACTCACAATCCTCTACTTCAGTCTCCAAAGTAGCTGGAATGATAAGAGTGTGCCATTATGCCCAGTTTTTTTCCTCCCAACATTAAAAAAAAAAAAAAAAATAGCCGGGCGTGGTGGCGCACGCCTTTAATCCCAGCACTCGGGAGGCAGAGGTAGGAGGATCGCCGTGAGTTCAAGGCCACCCTGAGACTCCATAGTGAATTCCAGGTCACCTGGGCTAGAGTGAGACCCTACCTCGAAAAACCAAAAAAAAAAAAAAAAAAAAATTAAGGCCAGTGTGGTGAAACATGCCTTTAATCCCAGCGCTCAGGAGGCAGAGGTAGGAGGATCACCGTGAGTTCAAGGCCACCCTGAGACTCCATAGTGAATTCCAGGTCAGCCTGAACTAGAGTGAAACTCTACCTCAAAAAAAAAAATATATATATATATATATATATTTTTTTTATATAATATATATATATATATATATATATATATATATATATATATATATATATATTTTTTTTTTCCCTTCCCAACAAGCTTCAAAATTCCCCAAGGTCAAGGGCAGTAGTAATAACCAACATTGCTGAACACTAGCTGTGCTTCCAGAAGTGCTGAGTCTGTCTGGACTTCCCTCTGTAACAGTCCTAGGATGGTACCTACTGTGATGATTTCCATTTTACAGAGGAGGAAACTGCATAGAAGTATGAGGAAAGGGGCACTCGGAGTGTACATGGAGGCATGGCTGCATGTAGGGTGTGTAGGGTAGGGTGGGCATATGCCAGCTCCCGAGCTTTTCTCCAAACACCAGGCTTTGCTCAAGCCCGGCTGGCAGGAAATGATGAAATATAAATCGCAGGATGAGGGTCCTAGTTCCCGTTAGACAACCGAAACCACCCTACTCCCTTTTATCAAGCAGACTTAGAAGGCATGAAAGGCCAGCCATTCCTCCAACTTTCTTTCGTCTTGTCTCCCTAATTATAGTAGCAATAAGGCTGTTCTTTGAGCAATCAACCAGTGGGAATAGTTCTTTAAGTCCCCACAGCCCTGCTTGTTTGTTTGTTTAGACGGGGGTCTCTCCTTGTAGCCCTGGCCTCAAATTTGTATAAACCTCCTGGGAGGATTGCCTGTTAGGTTCATGGGCACAGGTGCCTGAGAAAAGGCCTTGCAGTGTTGCCCAGCCTGGCCTGGAATTCCTGCCTCAGGCTCCCAAGTAGCTAATACCACAGCTTTGTGTGAACGCACCCAGAACTGGCTGCTCTTACAAATGAGGGGAGGGGGGATTGAGGACAGGATCTCAGTCTGTAGCCCAGGCCTGGCGTCAATCTTGTGGCAATCCTCCTGCCTCGCCTCTCCATGCTGTACCAGTACTGGCTGCTTTTATAAGTGAGTTAGCTTAGATGTTAGATGGCTTAGCTGGGTCCACACCCTGCGCATGCCTTTAATCCCAGCGCTCAGGAGGCAGAGGTAGGAGGATCACCGTGAGTTCAAGGCCACCCTGAGACTCCATAGTGAATTCCAGGTCACCTGAAACTAGAGTGAAACTCTACCTCAAAAAAAAATATATATATATATATATATTTTATATAATATATATATATATATATATATATATATATATATATATATATATTTTTTTTTTCCCTTCCCAACAAGCTTCAAAATTCCCCAAGGTCAAGGGCAGTAGTAATAACCAACATTGCTGAACACTAGCTGTGCTTCCAGAAGTGCTGAGTCTGTCTGGACTTCCCTCTGTAACAGTCCTAGGATGGTACCTACTGTGATGATTTCCATTTTACAGAGGAGGAAACTGCATAGAAGTATGAGAAAGGGGCACTCGGAGTGTACATGGAGGCATGGCTGCATGTAGGGTGTGTAGGGTAGGGTGGGCATATGCCAGCTCCCGAGCTTTTCTCCAAACACCAGGCTTTGCTCAAGCCCGGCTGGCAGGAAATGATTGAAATATATATCGCAGGATTAGGGGTCCTAGTTCCCGTTAGACAACCGAAACCACCCTACTCCCTTTTATCAAGCAGACTTAGAAGGCATGAAAGGCCAGCCCATTTCCTCCCAACTTTCTTTCGTCTTGTCTCCCTAATTATAGTAGCAATAAGGCTGTTCTTTGAGCAATCAACCAGTGGGAATAGTTCTTTAAGTCCCCACAGCCCTGCTTGTTTGTTTGTTTAGACGGGGGTCTCTCCCTGTAGCCCTGGCCTCAAATTTGTATAAACCTCCTGGGAGGATTGCCTGTTAGGTTCATGGGCACAGGTGCCTGAGAAAAGGCCTTGCAGTGTTGCCCAGCCTGGCCTGGAATTCCTGCCTCAGGCTCCCAAGTAGCTAATACCACAGCTTTGTGTGAACGCACCCAGAACTGGCTGCTCTTACAAATGAGGGGAGGGGGATTGAGACAGGATCTCAGTCTGTAGCCCAGGCCTGGCGTCAATCTTGTGGCAATCCTCCTGCCTCGCCTCTCCATGCTGTACCCAGTACTGGCTGCTTTTATAAGTGAGTTAGCTTAGATGTTAGATGGCTTAGCTGGGTCCACACCCTGCGCATGCCTTTAATCCCAGCAAAACCCTACCTCGATAAAACAAAATTAAATTAAATTAAACTAAAAAGCAAGCAAGCAAGCTGGCATGTGTGGTGGCGCACGCTTTAATCCCAGCGCTTGGAAGGCAGAGGTAGGAGGATCGCTGTGAGTTCGAGGCCATCCTGAGACTACACAGTGAATTCCAGGTCAGCATGGACTAGAGGGAAACCCTATCTCGAAAAACAACAACAGCAACCCCCCCCCCCCCCCCCTAAGTAATGAAACTCATATATATGTACATCTTCGTGCATTGGCTTACGTGGGGACCTGAAGAATAGAACCTGGGTCCTTTGGCTACGTAGGCAAGTACCCTGACTGCTAAGCAATCTCTCCACCCCTGGTGGTGAGGTTTAAACGGCGCTAGTGCTGGCAGCCAGGCTCTTTCCCCTGAACCTTGGGTTCCTTTTCTTCTCTGGCTTATGGCCTTATGCTTACTGTGTTTTATTCCAATCACATAGAAGTGCAAACATTTGTAGCTAGGATCCACATATGAGAGAGAACATGCGGTGTTTGTTCGCTTTCTGAGCCAGGGTTACCTCACTAAGATAATCCTTTTTCTATCTTTATTTTTATTTATTTATTTGACAGAAAGAGAGAATGGATGTGCCAGGGCCTCCAGCCACTGCAAATGACCTCCAGACACATGCGCCACCCTGTGTATCTGGCTTATGTGGGTCCCGGGGAATCAAACCTGGGTCCTTTGGCTTTGCAGGCAAACGCCTTAACACTAAGCAATCCCACCAGCACATTTCTGTTTTTACCTTTTGAGGCAAGCCCAAAGTACTTGCTTTTTTTTTTTTTATGAGAGTGGAAGAGATTTGGCATTTCAGGGTCTCTGGCCACTGTAATCAAACTCCAAATGCATGTGCTACCTTATACACACGCATATGTAACCTTACACATGCATTACTTTGTGCATCTGGCTTATGTGGGATCTGGGGAGTTGAACATGAGACCTTAGGTTTTGCAAGCAAGTGCCTTAACCACTAGGCAATCTCTCCAACCTGCTTTTTTTTTTTTTTTAATCTTTTTATTTTATTTATTTATTTGAGAGAGGGAGAGAATGGGCAGTCCAGGGCCTCTAGCTGCTGCAAAGGAAATCCAGATGCATGTGCCACCTTGTGCATCTGGTTTACATGGGTCCTGGGGAATTGAACCTGTGTCCTTTGGCTTCATAGGTAAGCTCCTTAACCCTTATGCCATCTCTCCAGCCCTCTTTTTAAATTACTTATTTATTTATTTTGAGTTTTTCAAGTTAGGGTCTCACTTTAGTTCAGGCTGACCTGGAATTCACTATGTAGTCTCAGGGTGGCCTTGAACTCACGGTGATCCTCCTACCTCTGCCTCCTGAGTGCTGGGATTGAAGGCGTGCGCCACCACACCTGGCTCATTTTTCTTTTTTTGACACTATTGTTATTTTGCCCAGGCTGGCCTCAAACTCACAATCCTCTACTTCAGTCTCCCAAGTAGCTGGAATGATAAGAGTGTGCCATTATGCCCAGTTTTTTTCCTCCCAACATTAAAAAAAAAAAAAAATAGCCGGGCGTGGTGGCGCACGCCTTTAATCCCAGCACTCGGGAGGCAGAGGTAGGAGGATCGCCGTGAGTTCAAGGCCACCCTGAGACTCCATAGTGAATTCCAGGTCAGCCTGGGCTAGAGTGAGACCCTACCTCGAAAAACCAAAAAAAAAAAAAAAAAAAAATTAAGGCCAGGTGTGGTGAAACATGCCTTTAATCCCAGCGCTCAGGAGGCAGAGGTAGGAGGATCACCGTGAGTTCAAGGCCACCCTGAGACTACATAGTGAATTCCAGGTCAGCCTGAACTAGAGTGAAACTCTACCTCAAAAAAAATATATATATATATATATATTTTTTTTATATAATATATATATATATATATGTATATATATATATATATATATTTCTTCCCAACAAGCTTCAAAATTCCCCAAGGTCAAGGGCAGTAGTAATAACCAACATTGCTGAACACTAGCTGTGCTTCCAGAAGTGCTGAGTCTGTCTGGACTTCCCTCTGTAACAGTCCTAGGAGGTACCTACTGTGATGATTTCCATTTTACAGAGGAGGAAACTGCATAGAAGTATGAGAAAGGGGCACTCGGAGTGTACATAGAGGCATGGCTGCATGTAGGGTGTGTAGGGTAGGGTGGGCATATGCCAGCTCCCGAGGCTTTTCTCCAAACACCAGGCTTTGCTCAAGCCCGGCTGGCAGGAAATGATGAAATATATATCGCAGGGATGAGGGGTCCTAGTTCCCGTTAGACAACCGAAACCACCCTACTCCCTTTTATCAAGCAGACTTAGAAGGCATGAAAGGCCAGCCCATTTCCTCCAACTTTCTTTCGTCTTGTCTCCCTAATTATAGTAGCAATAAGGCTGTTCTTTGAGCAATCAACCCAGTGGGAATAGTTCTTTAAGTCCCCACAGCCCTGCTTGTTTGTTTGTTTAGACGGGGGTCTCTCCCTGTAGCCCTGGCCTCAAATTTGTATAAACCTCCTGGGAGGATTGCCTGTTAGGTTCATGGGCACAGGTGCCTGAGAAAAGGCCTTGCAGTGTTGCCCAGCCTGGCCTGGAATTCCTGCCTCAGGCTCCCAAGTAGCTAATACCACAGCTTTGTGTGAACGCACCCAGAACTGGCTGCTCTTACAAATGAGGGGAGGGGGGATTGAGACAGGATCTCAGTCTGTAGCCCAGGCCTGGCGTCAATCTTGTGGCAATCCTCCTGCCTCGGCCTCTCCATGCTGTACCCAGTACTGGCTGCTTTTATAAGTGAGTTAGCTTAGATGTTAGATGGCTTAGCTGGGTCCACACCCTGCGCATGCCTTTAATCCCAGCAAAACCCTACCTCGATAAAACAAAATTAAATTAAACTAAAAAGCAAGCAAGCAAGCTGGCATGTGTGGTGGCGCACGCTTTTAATCCCAGCGCTTGGAAGGCAGAGGTAGGAGGATCGCTGTGAGTTCGAGGCCATCCTGAGACTACACAGTGAATTCCAGGTCAGCATGGACTAGAGGGAAACCCTATCTCGAAAAACAACAACAGCAACAACAAAAAAGAAGTAATGAACTCCAGATATATGTACCATCTTGTGCATCTGGCTTACGTGGGACCTGAAGAATAGAACCTGGGTCCTTTGGCTACGTAGGCAAGTACCCTGACTGCTAAGCAATCTCTCCACCCCTGGTGGTGAGGTTTAAACGGCGCTAGTGCTGGCAGCCAGGCTCTTTCCCCTGAACCTTGGGTCTCTTTTATCTATTCTTCTATCTTCTCTACAATTCTGTGGTAGTGGGAATGGAACCTAGGGTCTTTTGCATACAAGGCAAGTGCTATACCTATGAACTATATCCTCAGTTTCTCCTCTTTTCTTTCTTTTTTTTGAGGTAGAGGTTTTATTCGCACTAGCTCAGGCTGACCTGGAATTCACTATGAATTCTCAGAGTGTCCTTGAACTCACAGTGATCCTCCTACCTCTGCCTCCCAAGAGTTGGGATTAAAGGTGTGCACCACCACGCCCGGCTTTTTTAAAAAATATGTTTATTGAAGCCGGGCGTGGTGGCGCACGCCTTTAATCCCAGCACTCGGGAGGCAGAGGTAGGAGGATCGCCATGAGTTCAAGGCCACCCTGAGACTCCATAGTGAATTCCAGGTCAGCCTGGGCTAGAGTGAGACCCTACCTCGAAAAACCAAAAAAAAAAAAAAAAAAAAAAAAGTTTATTTTATTTATTTATTTTTTTTTATTTTTTTATTTTTATTTATTTATTTGCGAGTGACAGAGAGAGAGAGAGAGAGAGAATGGGCGTGCCAGGGCATCCAGCCACTGCAAACAAACTGCAGACACGTGCACCCCCTTGTACATCTGGCTAACGTAGGTCCTGGGGAATCGAGCCTCGAACCAGGGTCCTTAGGCTTCACAGGCAAGTGCTTAACCGCTAAGCCATCCCTCCAGCCCAAAAAGTTTATTTATTAGAGAGTAAGAGAGAGAGAGAAAGAGAGGCAGATAGTGAAAGAGAATGGGCACACCAGGGTCTCTAGTCACTGCAAACAAACTCCAGACACATGTACCACCTTGTGTATATGGCTTACTTGGGTCCTGGGGAATTGAACCTGGGTTCTTTAGGCTTCTCAGGCAAGCACAAGCCATTTCTCCAGCCCATCTATTATTTTTTTCTTGACAGTTGAGTTTCCCTTGTGACTAGGAAGATGTGTAAAGTGCCCACCTGCCATGAAGGCCCACACCTGTGTGCTCCATCAAAGATCCTTCAGGAGGGCTGGAGAGATGGACCCGGGGTTAAGGTACTTTCCTGCAAATCCCAATGACCCAGGTTCAATTCCCCAATACCTATGTAAAGACATGTACACAAAGTGGCGTACGCATCTGAAGTTTACAGTGGCTGGAGGCCCTGGTATGCCCATTTTCTCTGTCTTTCTTCTCTCTGTCTCTCTCCTTGAAAATAAATAAAAATAATTTTTAGGGCTGGAGAGATGGCTTAGTAGTTAAGGCAGGCCGGGCATGGTGGCGCACACCTTTAATCTCAGCACTCGGGAGGCAGAGGTAGGAGGATCTCTGTGAGTTTGAGGCCACCCTGAGAGTACAAAGTGAATTCCAGGTCAGCCTGGACCAGAGCGAGATCCTACCTTGAAAAACTACTACTAATAATAATAAATAAATAAGTAAATAAAAGATCCTTCAGAAGCCAGAAGTTTATGAATTTCTTTTTTTTTTTCTTTTTTTTTTTCTTTTTTTTTGCTTTTTCTGTAGCCCAGGCTGACCTGGAATTCACTATGGAGTCTCAGGGTGGCCTTGAACTCACGGCAATCCTCCTACCTCTGCCTCCTGAGTGCTGGGATTAAAGGCGTGCGCCACCACGCCCTGCTAGTTTATGAATTTCTAACTCCCATCTTCTCTCTGCTGTGGTCTTGGGGTCCTGACAGGAATGCTGGGGCCATTCATTCTTTATCACTGGCCATGTTTCCTCCTTCTAGGCCACACCCACAGAGGCCTTAGCATTTTCAGGAACAAAGAAAGAAAAAGCCTCATCTGTAGCTGTGTTATATTTTCTGTACTTTATGAGGATTTTCTTTCTCTTTTGGTTCTGGGGATGGAACCCAGGGCCTAGTCTCCTGCTAAGCCTGCACTCAGAGGTGCTGGGCTGCATATACTTCCAACCCCAGATTCTTCTGTAGCCCAGGCTGGTCTGAAACTCATTATATAACCTAGGCTGGCCTCAACCTCATGGCAATCTTGCCTCATCCTCCCAAATGTTGGGATTAAATGACTGTATTTTTCTTTCTGAATAATTGAAAGAGAATGAAGGCTAGGCTAGGGGCAACATGGTCTGTCTCTCCCTCTTTCTCTCTCTCATTTCAAAGCTAAATGGCCAACTGAAGAAAACTGTATATTATATAGAAACTCCTTAACACAAACCCAGGCATGGTGGCACATGCCTTTAATCCCAGAGTACTCAGGAGGCAGAGGTAGGAGGATTGCTGTGAGTTTGAGGCCATCCTAAGACTACATAGTGAATTTCAGGTCAGCCTGGGCTAGAATGAGGTCCTACCTCGAAAAGACAAAAAAGAAAACATAGATATTGGGGCTGGAGAGATGGCTTAGTGGTTAAGATGCTTGCCTGCAAAGCCAAAGAACCCAAGTTCGACTCCGCAGTACCCACATAAGCCATGTGTACAATGTGGCACATACATCTGGAGTTTGTTTGCTATGGCTGGAGGTCCTGGCATGCCCATTCTCTCTCTCTCCCTCTCCCTCTCTTTCAAATAAATAAATAATTTTTTTAAAGTAGATATTGGTGAGCCGGGTGTGGTAGCACACGCCTTTAATCCCAGCAGGCATGTGGAGGTCCGAAGACAACCTCAGGAAGGGGAATACATGCCTGGCACTGAAAACCAGCCAAAAGCCTATGGCAGGAGAGGTCATGAGCCCTAGGGTGGTAGTGACTGCTGTTGTCTGACTATAGCACATGTTATGCCCACCAAACTGCCTTGTAAGCACTTTTTTTTTCTTTTTTTTTGGGGGGGGGTTTTGAGTTAGGGTTTCACTCTAGGCCAGGCTGACCTGGAATTCACTATGTATTCTCAGGGTGGCCTCGAACTCAGGGCGATCCTCCTACCTCTGCCTCCCCAGTGCTGGCATTAAAGGCGTGTGCCACCACGCCCACCTTAAAAATATTTTTTTGACTTTATTTGTGTGTATGTGGGTGGGTGGGTGGGTGAACCAGGGCCTCTAAGCACTGCAAACAAATACCATATGCTTGTGCCACTTGTTGCATCTGGCTTATGTGGGTGGTTTGGGAATCGAATCCTGGGCCGGCAGGCTTTGCAAGCAAGCTCCTTTAACTGTTCAGCCGTTTCCTCAGCCCTGAAGCGACCGTCAGGAGTGAAGGGTTAGCCTCATTGTCTCCAATTGACTGTTGCCTTCTCGTCTCTCCTCGCTGGGACAAAACATCCAACCAGGAGTAACTTGTGGGAGAACAGGGTTGGATTTGGCTTGCAGGCTCAAGGGGAAGTTTCATCCTGATAGGGAACGAATGGCAGTAGCGGAAAGTTGGCGTGCATCTTGTCACAGTAGCAGCAAGCTACCTTATCTGAGTAAGGGCGGGAGAGATGGCTCAGTGGTTAAAGGTGCTTGCTTGAAAAATCACCTCAGACTGGGTGGGGTTGTATATATCTTTAATCCCAGCACGCGCGAGGCAGAGATAGGAGGATCAACATAAGTCTGAGGCCAGCCTGAGACTACATAGTGAATTCCAGGTCAGCCTTGGCTAGAGTGAGATCCTAATTTAAAAGAAAAAAAAAAAAAAAAGGCTGGAGGAATGGCTTAGCAGTTAAGGCATTTGTCATTTGTCTACAAAGCCAAAGGACCCAGGTTGAATTCCCTAGGACCCGCATTAGCCAGATGCAAAAGGGGGTGCACACATCTGGAATTCCTTTGCAGTGGCTGGAGGCCCTGGTGTGCCCATTCTCTCCCTCCCTCTTTCTCTGTCAAATAAATGAATATAAAATATATTTTTAAAAATGCCAGCTTGGTAGCACATGCCTTTAGTCCCAGCACTTGGGAGGCAGAGGTAAGAGGATCACCATGAGTTCAAGGCCAGCCTGAGATTACATAGTGAATTCCAGGTTAGCCTGGGCTAGAGTGAGACCCTACCTCGAAAAACAAACAAACACAAAAAAATGGGGGGTCTGAAGAGATGGCTTAGAGGTTAAGGCATTTGCCTGCAAAGCCAAAGGACCTCGGTTCGATTCTCCAGGACCCACGTAAGCCAGATGCACAAGGTGGTGCAGGTGGTGAATATATCTGGAGTTCATTTTCAGTGGCTAGAGACCTTGGTGCACCCATTCTCTCTCTCTTCCTCTCTCTCTCTGTCTGCCTCTTTCCCTCTTTTGCGCTCTCAAATAAATAAATAAATAAATATTAAAAAAAAGAGGGCTGGAGAGATGGCTTAGTGGTTAAGTGCTTGCCTGTGAAGCCTAATGACCCCAATTCGAGGCTCAATTCCCCAGGACCCACGTTAGCCAGATGCATGGGGGGCGCACACATCTGGAGTTAGTTTGCAGTGGCTGGAGGCCCTGGTGCGCCCACATTCTCTCTCTCTCTCTGCCTCTTTCTCTCTATCACTCTCAAATAAATAAATAAATAAATAAATAAATAAATATATAAAGAGGGCTGGAGGGATGTCTTAGTGGTTAAGGCATTTGCCTGGAAAGTCAAAAGGCCCAGGTTTGATTCCCCAGGACCCATGTTAGCCAGAAGCACCAGGGGGCACACACGCCTAGAGTTCGTTTGCAGTGGCTGGAGGCCCTTGCATGCCCATCCTCTCCCTCTCTCTCCCTCTTTCTCTATCAAATAAATAAATAAATAAAATTAAAATATTTTAAAAATTAAAAAGAAAGACAAAAGAAAAGAGAAGAAGAGAAAAGAAAAGAAAGGAAAAGTCACCAGAGAGCAATTTCTGAACATGCAGTGCATTGGAGAAATAAACCTCCCGGTCGGCTCCAACTGCTGCACCTCCTCCAGCGAGGCTCCATCTCCAAAAGTCTTCAGCAGCTCGGGACTAAGTAGGAAGCATAATTACAGACACTTGAGGCCATGGGGAACACTTCACATTCAAATCACCACACCAACTAATGCCATGGGAAAGTTTTTTTTTTTTTTAGGTAATGTTTCCCTCTAGCCCGGGCTGACCTGGAATTCAGTATGTAGTCTTAGGGTGGCCTTGAATTCACAATGATCCTCCTACCTGACTCTCAAGTACTGGGATTAAAGGTGGGCACCACCATGCCTGGTTTCATAGTATTATTATTATTATTGTCATTTTTTTGGGGGGGGTTTCGAGGTAGGGTCTCACTCTAGCCCAGGCTGACCTGGAATTCACTATGGAGTCTCAGGGTGGCCTCGAACTCATGGCAATCCTCCCTCCTCTGCCTCCCGAGTGCTGGGATTAAAGGCGTGCACCACCACACCCGGCATAGTATTATTATTATTTTTTTAAGATTTTATTTTTATTTATTTATCAGAGACAGAGAGAGAGAGAGAGAGAGAGAATGGGCATGCCAGGGCCTCTAGCCATTGCAAACGAACTCCAGATGCATGTACTACCATGTGCATCTGGCTTATGTGGGACCTGGAGAATCGAGCCTGGGTCCTTAGGCTTCGCAGGCAAATGCCTTAACCACTAAGCCATCTCTCCAGCCCATAGTATTATTTTTAAAAATATTTTATTTTTATTTATTTGGGAAAGAGAGAGGGAGAGAATGGGCACACCAGGGCATCCAGCTGCTGCAAACCAACTCCAGACTCATGTGCCACCTTGTGCATCTGGCTTACATGGGTCTTGGGGAATTGAACCTCAGTCTTTTGGGTTTGCAGACAACCATTAAGCCATTTCTCCAGTTCCCCCCACCCCCCGCAGCATTAATTTTTAAAAAACATTTATATATTCAAGAGGCAGAGGAGAAAGAGAGAGAATAGATGTGCTAGGGCCTCCTGCAGCTGCAAGTGAACTTCATTATTTATTTATTTACTTTTGAGAGAGAGAAGCAGAGAGACAGAGTGAGAACCAGCCAGGGCCTTCAGCCTCTGAAAACAAACTCCAGACGCGTGCGCCCCCTTGTGTGCATGTGCGACATTGCATGATTTCCATCACTGTCAGTCTGGCTATGTGGGACCTGGAAATTCCAGCATGAGTTCTTAGGCTTTGCAGGCAAGTGTCTTAACCACTAAGCCATCTCTCCAGCCCTGCAAATGAATGTCAGACACATACGCCACTTTGTGCATTTGGCTCTAAGTGGGTACTGGGGAATTGAACTTGGGCCATCAGGCTTTGTAAGCAAGCACTTTTTTTTCTTTCAAATATTTTTATTAACAACTTCCATGATTATAAAAAATATCCCATGGTAATACCTTCCCTCCTCCCACTTTCCCCTTTGAAACTCCATTCTCCACCATATCCCCTCTCCATCTCAATCAGTCTGTCTTTTATTTTAATGTCATGATCTTTTCCTCCTCTTATGATGGTCTTGTGTAGGTAGTGTCAGGCACTGTGAGGTCATGGATATCCAGGCCATTTTATGTCTGGAGGGAGCACGTTGTAAGGAGTCCTACCCTTCCTTTGGCATTTTAAAGTTTTTGGTGTTGGGGATTGAACACAGGACCTTAAGCACTCTATTACAACTATGCTTTGTCTATTTTCTATTTGTTTTACTAAGAGAGGTGGGCAGAGAGAGAACAGGAGTGCCAGTCACTACAAACAAACTCCAGACACATGTACCACCTTGTACATCCAACTTATGTGGGTCCTGGGGAATCAAGCCTGGGTCCAGTTTGTGTCTGGGGGGAGCACATTGTAAGGAGTCCTACCCTTCCTTTGGCTTTTACATTCTTTATGCCACCTCTTCTGCAATACACTCTGAGCCTTCAAAGGTGTGTTAGAGATATTGCAGTACTGAGCATACTCTGGTCCCTTCTTTCCAGCACCATGATGCCTTCTGAGTCATCCCAAGGTCACTGCCATCTGAAAAGAGAAGATTCTCTACCAAAAGTGAGAGTAGCATTAATATAAGGGTATGAACATTAAGAGAAGTGCTAACTGGGCAGTTTGGTGAGCATAATATATACATTAGGCCAGACAGCAGCAGATGTTATATCCCTAGGGCTCATGACTACTACCCCTGTTTTAAGTTTTCAGTATCATGGATGTATTCCCTCCCATGGAGCGGGCTTCCAGTCCAATTAGAGGGCAGTTAGTTTTCACCATGACAGACATGCCAATATTGCACCCATTGGCTCATTTGGCTTGGCTGGCCAATTATAAGGCTTGCAGTGTCCACTGTTGAGTATCTTCACTGGTGATTTCTCTCTCTCCCATTGAACTGCATGCAGAATGGTTTCTTCCAGCTTTCTGTCAGCTGGTCTACATGGAGGAGGTTATCAGCTCAGTTCCAGCAGGATTTCTCAGTGACCTTGCAGCCCAAGTATGTGGAGTCTTCAGCAATAGGGTCTTACCATCTATTCCTGGTGGGAAATGAAGGGCCTTGGCAATGGCCTGTAATGTTTTGGAGGCATCAGGGACCTCCCTGGCTAACAACTCGCTGGAAAGTATCCCATCCCTGGCACTGAAAATATTCTAGCAACAATCTACGAGGAGCCATAGATTCTCATTAGAAAATTTTCAGTTCTCCTTACAACATGCTCCTCCAGACACAAAATGGCCTGGATATCCATGACCTCACAGTACCTGACACTACCTACACGAGACCATAATAGGAGGAGGAAAAGATTATGACATCAAAATAAAAGAGACTGATTGAGAGGGGGAGGGGATATGTTGGAGAGTGGAGTTTCAAAGGGGAAAGTAGGGGGAGGAGGGGAATTACCATGGGATATTGTTTACAATTATGGAAGTTATCAATAAAAATAATAAAATGAAGCTAAATTAATTAGCCAGGCATGGTGGCACACACCTTTAATCTCAGCACTCTGGAGTCAGAGGCAGGAGGATCTCCATGAGTTTGAGGCCACCTTGAGACTAGATAGGAATTCCAGGTCAGCCTGGGCTAGAGTGAGACCCTACTTCGAAAAACAAAACAACAACAACAAAAAAAATTAGATTGGAAAAAAAATAGCCAGGCATGGTGACGTGCACCTTTAATTCCAGCACTTGGGAGGCAGAGGTGAGAATTGCCATGAGTTGGAGGCCACCCTGAGACTACATAGTGAATTCTAGGTCAGCCTGGGCTAGAGCGAGACACTACCTCAAAAAACAACAACAAAAAACAAAACAAAACAAAACAAAAGGACTGGAGAGATGGTTTAGCAGTTAAGGCACTTATGAAGTCTAAGGACCTAGGTTTGATTCCCTAGAATCTATATAAGACAGATGCACAAGGTGTGCATGCTTCTGGATTTCGTTTGCAGTGGCTGGAGGCCCTGGTGCGCCCCTTCTCTCTCTCTCTGCATCTTTCTCTCTTTACCTCTCTCTCAAAAAAATAAAAAAAAGAAAGGAAAGAAAGGCAAAACTCATTATTAAAAAAAACAAAACCTGGGGCTGGAGGAATGGCTTCGCGGTTAAGGCGCTTTGCCTGGAGGGCCAAAGGACCCAGGATCGATTCCCTGGGACCCATGTAAGCCAGATGCAGAAGATGGTGCATGCGTCTGGAGTTCATTTGCAGTGGCTGGAGGCCCTGGTGTGTCCATTCTCTCTCTCTCTCTCTCTGTTTGTGTCTCTAGTCTCTCAAATAAATAAATTAAAAAATATATATTAAAAAAAAAAAACCTGACCAGGAATAGATGGTAAGACACTATTGCTGAAGACTGCACATACTTGGGCTGCAAGGCCACTGAAAAATCCTGCTGAACTGAGCTGATAACCTCCTCCATGTAGACCAGCTGACAGAAAGCTGAAAGAAGCCATTCCACATGCAGCTCAATGCGAGAAGAGATACCACCAGTGAAGATACTCAACAGTGGACACTGCAAGCCTTATAATTGGCCAGCCAGGCCAAACGAGCCAACGGGTGCAATAGTGGCACGTCTATCATGGTGGAAACCAACTGCCCTTTAATTGGACTGGAAGCCCACTCCATGGGAGGGAATACATCCATGATACTGAAAACTTAAAACAGGGGCAGTCATGAGCCCTAGGGATGTCTGGCTAAATGTATATACTATGTTTATCAAACTGCCCAGTAAGCACTTCTCTTAATATTCACACCCTTATATTAATGCTACTCTCACTTTGGGTAGAGAATCTTCTCTTTTCAGATGGCAGTTACCTTGGGATGACTCAGAAGGTATCATAGTGCTGGAAAGAAGTGACTGGAGTACTGAGTAACATTTTGATCACACCTTTGAAGGCTCAGGGTCTAATGCGGAAGAGGTGGCAGAAAGAATGTAAGAGCCAAAGGAGGGGTAGGACTCCTTACAACATGCTCCCTCCAGACATAAAATGGCCTGGATATCCATGATCTCACAGTGCCTGAGACTACCTACACAAGACCATCATAAGAGGAGGAAAAGATCATGACATCAAAATAAAAGAGAGACTGATTGAGAGGGGGAGGGGATATGATGGAGAGTGGAGTTTCAAAGGGGAAAGTGAGGGGAGGGAGGATAGCACCATGGGATTTTTTTTTTTTCGAGCAGGTTTTTTTTTTAATTTTTTAATTTTTTTATTAACAGCTTCCATGATTATAAAAAATACCCTATGGTGATACCCTTCCTCCTCCCACTTACCCCTTTGAAACTCCACTCTCCATCATACCCCCTCCCCATCTCAATCAGTCTCTCTTTTACTTTTGATGTCTTGATCTTTTCCTCCTCTTATGACGGTCTTATGCAGGTAGTATCAGGCACTGTGAGGCCATTGATATCCAGGCCATTTTGTGTCTGGAGAGAGCATGTTGTATGGAGTCCTGCCTTTCCTTTGGCTCTTACATTCTGGATATTTTTTATAATCATGGAAGATGTTAATAAAAATTGAGAAAAAAACCTGAAGATTTAAAAAACAAGAGAATATCCTTGCCTCCTTTTCTCTTTTCTTTTGTTCTTCCTTACTCCTCTCCTCCTCTCAACTTTCTTTAGCTTTTTTCTGTCCTGTCTTGTCCTTTAAAATTTTTTAAATTTATTTATTTTTATTTATTAGAGAGAGAGGGATGGAGGGAGGAAGGGAAAGAGAGAGAAAGAGAGAGAGAGAGAGCGCGTGCGAATGGGTGCATCAGGGCCTCTAGCCACCGCAAATGAATTCTAGATGCATGTGCCACGATGTGCATCTGGCTAACATGGAACCTGGAGAATTGAATCTGAGTCCTTAGGCTTCACAGGAAAGCACTTTAACTGCCAATCCATCTCTTCAGCCCCCCCCCTTTTAATTTATTATTTTATTTTTTGGTTTTTTTTTTTTTTGAGGTAGGGTTTCACTCTAGCTCATGCTGACCTGGAATTCACTATGTAGTCTCAGAGTGGCCTCAAACTCATGGTGATCCTCCTACTTCTGCCTCCGGAGTGCTGGGATTAAAAGTGTGTGCCACCATGCCCAGCCCCCCCCTTTTTATTTTTTATTTTTGGTATTTTTATTTATTTATTTGAGAGTGACAGACAGCGAGAGAAAGAGGCAGAGAGAGAGAAAGAGAGAGTGGGCGCGCCAGGGCCTTCAGCCACTGCAAACGAACTCCAGACGCATGGGCCCCCTTGTGCATCTGGCTAACGTGGGTCCTGGGGAATCGAGCCTCGAACCGGGGTCCTTGGGCTTCGCAGGCAAGCGCTTAACCGCTAAGCCATCCCTCCAGCCCTCAGCCACACTTTTTAAAAAACATTTTATTTATTTATTTATTTATTTGAAAGAGAGGAGGGGCCAGAGACTGGGTGTGCCTCCAGCCACTGTAAAGGAACTCCAGATTCATTTCCCACCTTGTGTGCATCTGGCTTATGTGGCAAATGGGGAATCAAACACGAGTTCTTAGCCTTAGCAAGCAAGCACCTTTAACTGCTAAGCCATCTCTCCAGCCCTGTTTTTTTTTTTTTTTTTTTTTTTTTTTTTTGAGACTGGATTATGCTAGGTCTACTAGACTGGCCTCTAACTCACAATCCTCCTTCCTTAGCCTCCTGAATGTTGGAGTGACAGGCATGTGCCACTATGCTGGGTATTAGTGGTTCAGTCTCAGAGCCAAACAGGCCTTCTCTGTTGCAGCTGGTACTGAGTAGTCCTGGGCTATCTCTGGATCTTAAGAGCTGAGCTTAAGGGCCTAGATTTGGCCTCCTGACATGGCTACTTGATATGGACACTTCATATCCTCAGGGACAGTATCTGATTCTCTGTTCTTTCCCTACGACCTGTGCCAGGCACTCTCAGAGCTCAGTAAATGACTGTTGAACGCATAGGATGGCACCCTGAGGGAGATAAATATTACTGTCTGGCACACTGTGAACCCTGGTGGGTCTTGGGGTGTCTACATAACAAACTGGTTAACTTAGCTGCAGGCCTCATATGGCAGATTTGTAAAGGAGAATCTACTCCCAGAGCAGTGATGCCTTGATACTGTCAGCCAATTAGTTCTGCAAGCACTCTAAATTAGGTAGGAAAGGGCTGCTGATTTGATTTTATCTGTCTTTTAAGACTGATCTTTAATCATGTCCCATTCCAGCTGGACTTCCTGGCCTCTTCTTCCCTTCTCCATTACTAATGGTGCTGGATCGAATTACCTCATATCCTTTAATTTATTTATGAAAAGGCTGGGGTTAAAGGAAAATAAAAAAGCAAACTCCTGAGTCCTTTGGGGACCTTCTGTAAAAGCCCTCCTTTCCCTCTTCCCTCCCCAATGCCAGATAAAACTTCTCTTCTCTGACTCTGGCAAGTTGGAATAGCTCTTATTTACAAGGCTGGGTGGAGACCAGCTGTATGGGCTAAGCCTGGTCTGTGTACTCCCAACGGATTAATCAATCTATCAGCAAGAACTCACTGATGCACAGCAAGCTGCCTTCAAAACTAGCACACAGATCTTGGGTATATTGGCTTCCATGAGACACTCGAGGAAGAGGCGTGTTGAAATTATGTGTATTTGAAATGTTATATTTTTTCTTTCTTTCTTTCTTTTCTTTTTTTTTTTTTTTTTTTTTTGAGGTAGGACCTCGCTCTAGCCCAGGTTGACCTGGAATCGACTATGTAGTCTCAGGATGGCCTCGAACTCAGAGATCTGAGCCACTACACCCGGCTATCAAAACACTTTTTCTTTTTTCCTTACGAGAGAGAGAAAGAGAGAGAGAGAGAGAGCAGATAATGGGCACTCCCGAACCTCCAGCCGCAGCAAAGGAACTCCAGATGCATGTGCCACCTTGTGCATCTGGTTTACGTGGGTCCTGGGGAATTGAACCTGGGTCCTTTGGCTTTGAAGGCAAGTTCCTTAACCACTAAGCCATCTTTCCAGCCGTCAAAAACACTTTTTATTTGTTATTTATTGAGAGAGCGAGAATGGGCACACCAGGGCCTCTGCCCACTGCAAACAAACTCCAGATGCATGTGCCACCATGTGCATCTAGCTCACATGGGTTTTGGGGAGTCGAATCCGTGTTTTTAGGTTTCACAGGCAAGTGCCTTAACCACTAAACCACCTCTCCAGCAACGCCCCCCCCCCCCCAAAAAAAAAAAAAAAAAAAACAAACACAACTTTTGAGTAACGAGCTTTTCTTGAGGGGCAGGACATGCTGAAAATGGGTCTGTACACCATGTCAAGGGAGGAAACCAGGCAGACAGATCAGTGGAGTATGACCCCAGATGTTTAAAAAGGGGGTTTCAGGATGCCAGGGTGCTAGGGGAGGCGAGGTGCGGCCGGGCCTGGGTGCGCTCTCCACGCCCTCCACGGCCCGGGCTTGCGGCGGGCGGGCGGCGCCGTCCGCACACGGGCTCACCGCACGCGGGGAAAGCCAGGAGCCGGGCGGGCACCGCTGGCCTCGGCGGGGCGGGACCGAGCTGCGCGCGACCCTACGCGCGCTCTGGGAGGCCGGACAGGGGCGGCCTCTCTGGCCCGGACTCCCGCGGGCTCTATGACACCGCACTGACTTGCGGGACGGGGAGGGGCCGGAGGTAGACCGCCCTGGATTACAAAGTCTCGGAGAGAGAGAGAGAGCGAGAGAGTGAGAGGAAAAAAAAAAAAAGGACTCTCGCGGAGGAAGTCTCGCGAGAATGAGGAAAGTGCCGCGCCTGCGCGGAGCGTCGTGCGCCTGCTGCTGGGTTCCGCCGACTGGTGAAGGCGGGGGGCGGCACTTCAGCCAGTAGAGTGGACGCCACTGCGCCACCGGCTACTCGCCACCATGAGCGGCACCTTAGCGAAGATCGCGGAGATCGAGGCCGAGGTAAAGGGCGCAGCGGCCGCTTCCCTCTCGGGCCCCGTCGGAGGTGTCGCAGGCGGCAGGAGCCGACCCACGTTGCACCAGGCCCCGCTTCCTACTGGCCTTCCGCCCCGTAGGGTCCTCCGACTCCCTTCATCATCCACACGCGCCCAAATCCGCCTTTTCCCGGGCCCGCTCTCTCTACCCACTCCCCATCTCCCACACGTTCGCGCCTGGGTATCTCTCTACCTTCTCGTACCTCCCGGACCTGCCGGTTCCTTTTGCACATTGAGCCATTTTTGGCCCGTGTCCCCTCCTGTTCTCGACACCTGTCCTGACGCGCGCTCTCTGCTTTTCTGTTCTTCGGGTAACGCCGGATTTTACTGTGCCTTGTTGCTTGCGTTCCTCCTCTCTGAAGACCCCCAGTGAGCCCCTTTTGCACGTCGTTGGGTCCTAAGATCTGGAAGAGAATTGATGTCTGTTTGGTGGGAGTTGATTCTGGTGGTGGTAGTGTGTGGATTGTTGCCTGAAGATTTTAGAGCTTTTTAAAATACATATTCTTTTATTTGAGGGAGAGGCTATGTGTGTGTGAGAGAGAGAGAGGCAGGCAGGGAGGGAGAGAAAGAATATGGGTGCTCCAGAGCCTCTAGCCACTGCAGATGAACTCCAAACACATGTGACACTTCGTGCAGCTGGCTTTCGTGGGTCCTGGGGAATCGAACCCAGGTCCTTAGCCTTTGCAGGTAAGTGCCTTAACCGTTAAGGCATTTCTCCAGTCCAGACCTTTTTTGTTGTTGTTGATTTTTGAGGCAGGGTCTCACTTCAGCCCAGGGAGACCTGGAACTCAGCGATTCTTATATGTCACCCTACTGAGTGCTGGAATTAAAGGCGAGAATTAGCGCAACTAACTGAATTCAGAGCTTTTTACAGTCTGAAAAGTGTTGGGTATGCCAGGTACAAGCATTAGAAAGGAATCAGCAGGTGAATTTTAGTTTGATCTATTGACAGGAATTGAAATAACCTTGATATTGTCTCTTTGCGCTTCATTTATCTCTTCTGGAGTGAGGGTCATGGTGGAAAGAATGAATATTTATTATTTATTTATTTGAGAGAGAGGCAGAAAGAATATGAATGGGTGCTCCATGGCCTCTAGTCACTGCAAATGAACTCCAGACTCATGAATCACTTTGTGCGTCTGACTTTATGTGGGTATTGGTGAATCAAACCTGTGTCCTTTGGCTTTGCATGCAAACGCCTTACCCTGCTAAGCCATCTCTCCAGCCCTGTTTATCTATTTTTGATACACGGTCTCATGTATGCCAGGTTGTGCTCCAATTCCCCATGTAGCCAAGGATAGCCTAGAATTTCTGATCCTCCTACTTCCATCTCCCAACTTCTGGGATTACAGTGAACCACCACACCCAGTTCATGAGCTTGGAGCCCAGAGCTTAGAGCACGCTGGGCAAGCTCTTTGACAACTGACTTACATCACAGTTTGCATTTATGAACATATTCTGTGTATTTTACCTTGTAGGACCTGCTTCTCATTTTTGTCTATGATTCTTCCTTTATAGATGGCTCGGACCCAGAAGAACAAGGCTACAGCACACCACCTTGGGCTGCTCAAGGCTCGCCTTGCTAAGCTTCGCAGAGAACTCATTACTCCAAAAGGCGGTGGTGGTGGTGGGCCAGGAGAAGGTTTGTCACTCCATATGTGTGTATATATATATATATATATATATATGTTCTATAATTAGATATGTCAAAAGTAGTACATACATGCATCATCATTATTTTGTTTTTTTTCTATTATTTATTTATTTATTTTGATATAGGGTCTCACTCTAGCTCAGGCTGACCTAGAATTCACTATCTAGTCTCGGGGTGGCCTTGAACTCATGGTGATTGATCCTCCTACCTCTGCCTCCCGAGTTCTGGGATTAAAGGCGTATGCCACCATGCCTGGCTCCTTTTTTTTTTGAGGTAGAGTTTCACTGTAGTCCAGGCTGATCTAGAATTCACCATGTCGTCTCAGGGTGGCCTCAAACTCAAGGTGATCCTCCTACCTTTGCCTCCCAAGTGCTGGAATTAAAGGCATTATGCCACTATGCCTGGCTATTTTGTTTTTTTTGAGGTAGGGTCTCACTCTAGTCCAGGATGACCTGGAATTCACTTGGTAGTTTCAGGGTGGCCTTGAACTCACAGCGATTCTCCTACCTGTGCTTCCCAAGTGCTGGGATTAAAGGCGTGTACCACCTTACCTGGCTTAATTTTTATTTGTTTATTTATTTGACAGAAAGAGAGAGAGAGAATGGGTGCATAAAGGCTTCTAGCCACTGCAAACCACTTCCAGACGCATGCACCACCTGGGTCCTGGGGAATGAAATCTGGGTCCTTTGGCTTTGTAGGCAAACACCTTAACCGCTAAGCCATCCCTCCAGCCCTCATTATTATTTTATTTTACTTATTTCCAAGCAGAGAGAGATACAAGAGTGACAAGAGATACAAGAGAGAATGGTCTCTCTGGGTACTGCAAACAAACTCCACATGCATATGCCACTCTGTGCATCTGGCTTTACATAGGTACTGGGGAATTGAACCCAGGTCTTCAGGCTTTGCAGGCAAGCACCTTAAATATTGAGCCATCTCTGCAGTCTTACATTTTTATTACTTTATTTAATCCCCCTACCTCAGCCTCCTGAGTTCTGGGGTGAAAGACATGTGCTACCACACTGGGCTCTATTTTTTTTTAGATTTTCTTTTATCCTTCCCCCCTTTTTTTTTGAGGTAGGGTTTACTCTTATTTCAAGCTGACCTGGAACTCACTATGTAGTCTCAGGGTGGTCTTGAACTCATGGCAGTCCTTCTACCTAGGCCTCCCAAGTGCTGGAATTAAAGGCATGCACCACCAAACCTGGGCCTTACTTCCTTTTTTTTCTTGAGGTAGGGTCTTGCTCAAGCTCGCCTGGAATTCACTATGTAGTCTCAGGCTGGCTTTGAACTCATGGTGATCCTCCTACCTCTGCCTCCCAAGTGCTGAGACTAAAGGCGTGCACCACCACAGCTGGCTTCCCTTTTTTTCTTTAAAAAGCAATTTTTGTTTATTTTACAGAGAGAGGAGTGCCAGGGATTCTTAACTACTGCAAATAAACTTTGGATGCATGTGCCACTGTGCATCTGGCTTTCTGTGGGTACTGGGAAATGAGCTCTGGTTGTTAAGCTTTTCAGGCAAGCACCTTAACTGGTAAGCTATCTCTCCAGTGCTTTTTTGGCTTTTTCAAGGAAGGGTCTCAGTCTAGCACAGGCTGACCTGGAACTCACTTTGTAGTCCCAGGCTGGCCTTGAACTCACAGTGATCCAAGCTGTGGACCTCCATGTCTACCTTCTTGAGTTCTGTTTTATTTTTAAAATTTTTATTTATTTTATTTTATTTGAGATAGTGGGGAGGGTGGGAGGATCAGTATACCAGTCTTCAGCCACTGCAAACAAACTCTAGACACATGCACCACCTTCTATATCAGGCTTACTTGGGTCCTGGGGAATTGAACCAGGGTCCTTTGGCTTTGCAGGCAAGAGTGTTAATCACTAAGCCATCCCCCCAACCCTTAAGTTCTATTTTATTTATTTATTTGTTTTTGTTTTTCTGAGGTAGGGTTTCGCTCTAGCCCAGGCTGACCTGGAATTCACTATGCAGTCTCAGGGTGGCCTCAAACTCACAGCCATCCTCCTACCTCTGCCTCCCAAGTGCTGGGATTAAAGGCATGTGCCACCATACTCAGCTCTTGAGTTCTATTTTAGTTGCAAACCGTAGAAAATTTGAGAAATAGAGCCTAAGTTGAATAGACAGTAGAAATGTAAACTGAATTAGATGAGTTTTTACACATTAAGGGATAACACCTCTCCTTTTGATGTTTGTTGGTGTTTTAGGTTTTGATGTGGCCAAGACAGGTGATGCTCGAATTGGATTTGTGGGTTTTCCATCTGTGGGGAAGTCAACACTGCTAAGTAACCTGGCAGGTGTATATTCTGAGGTGGCAGCCTATGAATTCACTACTTTGACCACAGTGCCTGGTGTCATCAGATATAAAGGTGCCAAGATCCAGGTGAGTAAAGTGTGAAGGACAAGGAAGGGGGAGTATTTCTTTGTTTTTAAACATTTATTTATTGGGCAGATAGAAAAAGAATGGGTGCACCAGGGCTTTTTATGATTTTTTGAGGTAGGGTCTGGCTGTAGCCCAGGCTGCCCTGGAATTCACTATGTAGTCTTAGTCTGGCCTCCAACTCATAGTGATCCTCCTATCTTAGCCTCCTGAGTGCTAGGGTTATAGACATGCTCCACCATGCCCAGCTTCGTTCAGATTTATAACTGGTTGTCTCTTTCTTTTCTCTGCCCTTAACCTTGCAGCTCCTGGATCTTCCAGGTATTATTGAAGGTGCCAAGGATGGGAAAGGTAGAGGTCGTCAAGTCATTGCAGGTGAGTGGTTCAGGGCCACCATCCTGGGGTATAATCTGTTATCCAATGCTGTTCTTTAGCCAAGGACTATTGGACTTAGGTCTATTGCAAGCAGAGAGAGAGAGAGAATGGACAAACCAGGTCCTCTAGCCATTGTAAACTCCAGGTGCATGTGCCTTTTTGTGTATTTGGCTTTAGATGGGTACTGTTGAATCGAACCCTGGTCCTTAGGCCTTGCAGGCAAGTGCCTTAACTGTAAGTCATCTCTCCAGCCCTCACTTTTTATTACTTGTTTGCATGCAGAGAGAATGAGCATGGGAATGCCAGTGCCTGTTGTCACTGCAAATAAACACATGTGCCACTTTGTGCATCTGGCTTTATGTGGATACTGGGGAATTGAATCTACGTTGTTAGGCTTTATGGGCAAACGCTGAGCCATCTCTCCAGCCCCCATTAGAATTCTTAGTAAGCCTTCTAAGCTTTTTTGCAGATTAGGTTATTGCCTGGTTTGTATCCCCTTGGTGCATGTGTAAGTGTGTGCATATATGCATGCCTCGTACACATGTGTGGAGGCCTGAGGATGTCAGGTGTCCTCTATCTCTTTTCTCCTTTATTTCTTTGAGACAGCATTTCACTGAATCTGGAGTTGCAGTTTTTCAGTCAGATTGGCTGATGAGTGAGCTCCGTTGATTCTCTGGACCCCTAGCATTGGAGTGACAGTCATGCTTGGCCATATCTGACTTTATATGTGGGTTCTGGGGATCAAGCTCAGATCTTCATGCTTGTGCAGCAAGTGCTCTTAGCTGCTAAGCCATCTCTAATCCTGTATCTTTATTTTGACTGTCTACTTGTATATGTAGAAGATATGCAAGTTTCTAGATGAAATTCTGTGTGACCTTACTGTATACAAATTGATACCTGGTTTAATACTTGGTTTTTAAGAATTTCAGTTGTGTCTATGTGCAGAAACCCTCTCGTTTTCTTCAGGGAGCGAGAAACATCTCTATTTGAGTATTTGAATTTAAAGACTATATTCAACTTTTAAGTTTAATTCTTTTTCTTTTATTTCTTCAGTTGCCCGGACATGTAACTTGATCTTGATTGTTCTGGATGTCCTGAAGCCCTTGGGACATAAGAAGATAATTGAACATGAGCTGGAAGGCTTTGGTATTCGCTTGAACAGCAACCCTCCCAACATTGGCTTTAAGAAGAAAGATAAGGGGGGCATTAATCTAACAGCCACTGTAAGTGGTGAGGGAACACGGGGCAGACTGCTGATTGAAGGGATGGAGGAAGGAGTGGTTTGAGGTGCAGGCATTGATACTTAGAAATGTCTTGGTTTTCCATGTCTCTTCTTTTTTTGTGTGTGTTTGGGGGGGGAGGTTTGAGGTAGGGTCTCACTCTAGCTCAGCGTGACCTGGAATTCACTATATAGTCTCAGGGTGGCCTTGAGTTCACAGTGATTCTCCTATCTCTGCCTCCTGAGTGCTGGGATTAAAGGCGTGCGCCACCATGCCCGGTATTTTCCCCACCATTATTGAGAGAATTCAGTGTCCTTGTAATGACTGACAAGAAAAACTTCAAGATTAGGTTAGTCATTATCAGATTTACCTTTGCAACTTAATTTCCTCTTTTTGCCTTTTAATTGGGAGTAATGTAATGTAGGAGTTTGGCGCAATCTTATGCTTCCATGAAGCAGTGGCTGATGTACTGTTTTATTTCATTTAACATGAAGTTACAGAGCACCTACCAGATGCCAAGGGTTATTTTAGGGTATAGGCAGTGATGGAAGAGGGTATTGCAAAAGAGGGCTTAAAGACAAGAATCCCTCTTCTAGGTAAAGAAACAAAGAGAATTAATGAGTAAAATACAATACACAGTAATAACTCTTAGCAAGCAAAGTGAAATAGGGATGGCTGGAGAGATGACTCGGTGGCTAAGCTACTTCTTGCTCAAACATGAGGAGTTTGAATCTCCAGAACCCACATAAATCGCTAAGTATGGCTGCACACATCTATAACTGTAGTCCTGTGGCGAGCAGAGACTGGAATATACCTGGGGCTGGCGGACATCAAGCTGTGGAGTCAATAAGAGATTGTTGTAAAAATAGGTGAGCTGGGCGTGGTGGTGCACACCTTTAATCCCAGCATTCAGTAGTCAGAGGTAGGGTGATGATTGTGAGTTCAAGGCCACCCTGAGACTATATAGTGTATTCCAGGTTAGTCTGGGCTAGAGTGAAACTCTTACCTTGAAAGACCGAAAAAAGAAAACAACAACAAAAAAAAACAGGTGAGTGGTAGGGGGTGACACCCGATGTTCTTAAGCTGCTGCAGGCAGTTGCGTGGGGTGTGGTATCAACACATTTTGCACATGCAAAAATCGGTAAAGTAGGGGAATGGTTAATATTGGTGTGGGGACTGCATTTTAAAGTCCATTAGAGAAAACTAAACGAAGGTGGCATGAAAATATGACTCAAATGAGTGTTTGAAGGGACAATCTCTGAGATAGAGCTTGTCTTTGTGGAGGAATAGAGTAGACAAGTTGAGTTGTTAGGAATGAAGCATAGCATAGGACATGCGTTGACTTGGCAGGAGGTGGATAACTGTTGGCTGCATTCTGGTCCATGACCTCTGAGGTAACCATAATTAACTTTTTTTTTGTTTTTGAGGTCAGCCTGAGCTACAGTGAGACCCTACCTTGAAAAACAAAAACAAAAACAAACAAACAAAAAAAAACCAAGGTAGGGTCTCTCTCTAGCCCAGGCTGACCTGGAATTCACTCTGTAGTCTCAGAGTGGCCTTGAACTCATGGTGATCCTGGGATTAAAGGCGTGTGCCACCATGCCAGGCTAAGTTTATTTTTTAATATTTTATTTTTATTTATTTATTTAGCAAAGAGAAAGAGGGAGACAGAGAGAGAATGGGTGCACCAGGACTCCAGCCACTGCATACAAACCCCAGATGAGAGTGTGCCCCCTTGTGCATCTGGTTTGCATGGGTCCTGGGGAATCGAACCTGGGTCCTTTGGCTTTGCAGGCAAACGCCTTAACTGCTAAGCCATCCCCCCAGACCTCCCCCTTTTTAAATGTTTTATTTTTATTTGAGAGAGAGAATGAGCACACCAAGGCCTCCAGCCACTGCAAATGAACTCCAGACCCATGCGCCACCTTGTGCATCTGGCTTACATGGGTTCTGGGGAAATAAATATATATGTATATGTATGTATGAAATTATTGACAACTTCCATAATTGTAACAATATCCCATGATAATTCCCTCCCTCCCCCTACTCTCCCCTTTGAAACTCCACTCTCCATCATATACTGTCCCCCTCTCAATCAGTCTCTGTTTTATATGATCTTTTCCTCCTAGTATGATGGTCTTGTGTAGGTAGTGTCAGGCACTGTGAAGGTCATGGATATTCAGGTCATTTTGTGTCTGGAGGAGCATGTTGTAAGGAGTCCTACCCTTCCTTTGGCTCTTACATTTAAGAGTCTTTGTATATTAGTTTGCTATGGCTTCTTTCAAAAAGTACCAGGAGCTGGGTATGGTGGCACATACCTTTAATCCCAGCATTTGGGAGGCAGAGGTAGGAGTTTGAGGCCACCCTGAGACTACATAGTGAGTTCCAGATCAGCCTGGGCTAGAGTGAGACACTACCTTGGGGGGGAAAAAAAGTACCAGGGACTGGGTGTTCTAATCAATAGAGACAGAATTGTTCAGTTACATGGAAGGTATCTTTATGTGTGTGTTTGCATGTAGTATATCCACATGTGTGTGGAGGCCAGAATGTTGAGTGTCTTCCTCTATCACTTCCTTATGCTTTTCTTGTGATGGGATCTCGCATTACACCAGGAACTGCCACTTTGTCAGACTGGTTGCCTTGTGAACCCCATAGATTCTCGTCTTTGCCCCTCACAGGAAAGGCTTTCTAGATGTATGTATTACATGCGTGCTGGGACTGATGTCAGGTGGCCTCAGGCCCTCATGCTTATATGGCAAGAGCTCTTAACTTGCTGAGCCATTTCCGCAGTACCATGCAAGGTATTTTTGACCCCTGCCCCACCCCCTATTAACTGCTGTCTACCCTGTCTGCTCAGTGCCCGCAGAGTGAGCTGGATGCTGAGACTGTGAAGAGCATTCTGGCCGAGTACAAAATTCACAATGCCGATGTCACTTTGCGGAGCGATGCCACAGCTGATGACCTCATTGATGTGGTAGAAGGAAATAGGTACTGGACATTCTGTCTGCTGGATACTGATTTTGTTGCATTATGATAGAAACCATAGTTGGTCTTGAATCTGAAGATGTGGATATTAACTCAGTTGTGCTGCTACCTTAGAAGGTCCTTGATTTCTTTAGCTGTAAAGTTAGTCTAATTTCCAGCATTCTTCCTTGCTCCATAGTTTGATTATGAAGGACAGAGTGGCTGTTTCAGTTACTTGCTGTAAACTATACTCACTCTCATCTAAGCCCTATCAAGTGATGGTTGAAGATGCAGTCTGTTTAAGTTGTATTTCTGGTTATTTGAAGAGTTTACTTCCCATTTGAAAAACCAATTCTTTGAGTTAGGCATTTTATTTTATTTTATTTTTTTTGATTTTTTGAGGTAGAGTCTCACTCTAGCCGAGGCTGACCTGTAACTCACTATGTAGTCTCAGGGTGGCCTTGAACTCATGGCAATCCTCCTACCTCTGTTTCTCGAGTTCTCGAGTGGCGAGTTAGGCATTTTATTTTATTTTTTATTTTTTATTTTTTTATTTTTATTTTTATTTTTTATTTTTTTTATTTTTTTTGAGGTAGGGTCTCACTCTAGCCCAGGCTGACCTGGAATTCACTATGGAGTCTCAGGGTGGCCTCGAACTCACGGCGATCCTCCTACCTCTGCCTCCCGAGTGCTGGGATTAAAGGTGTGCGCCACCACGCCCGGCTTGAGTTAGGCATTTTATAAATGAGGCAACTAAGGCCTCTGATATTATACTTTGCTTAATGATTAGTAATCTTAACTGTCACATTGATTAGACAGTATAACATTGCTAGATACTCTTAAAATATCTTAGTCTTTAAAACTGCTCGCGAACTGGAGCTCAGTGGTTCAATGCTTACCTAGTGTATACAAGGTCCTGGGTTTGATTGTTAGCACAGCCAAAAAAAAAGTATGTTACGCTGGGTGTGGTGGTACATGCCTTTAATCCCAGCACTCAGGAAGCAGAGGTAGGAGGATCATCATGAGTTCGAGGCCACCCTGAGACTAGAGTGATTTCCAGGTCAGCCTGAGCTAAAGTAAGACTCTACCTCGACAAAGCAAAAAAAAAAAAAATTATGTTAGCAATTCTAGGTGCAGATTTTTGCATAGAGGATGGTTTTTGCCTGTGCTGTTCTGGCTTGCCCTGAACTTGTTATGTAGATCAATCTGGCCTCAAATTTGTGCTACCGTCTCAGGCTTTTCTTTCTTCTTTTATCTCATCTCCTCATTCCTCACTCCCTTTTCTTCTCCATTTTTCCTCTCTCCTCCCCCTCCTCACTCCCTTCTCCTTTCTTTCCTTATTTCAGTGCTAACTTTTTTTTCCGAGGTAGGCTCTCCCTCTCGCCCAGGCTGACCTAGAATTCATTATGTAGTGTCAGGGTGGCCCCAAACTCACAGCGACCCTACCCCCTCCTCCCAAGTGCTGGGGTTAAAGGCGTGCGCCACCACACCTGGCTCATGCTTACATTCTTAAACCATTATCCTGGGAATTGGTTTCATGTTTGTTACTTGTTAACCTATAGTTCAGACTTTGGACTTAATTTTAGTAGGAAAGCTGGTCAAGATCCTTTTTCAGAGCTTTTGGTTTGGGATCTGGGTGAGGGAGAACAGGATTTAAACTGACAATTGTTTCAATAATGCCAAACTGGTATTTTCTTCTATTTTTATAGAGTTTATATCCCCTGTATCTATGTGTTAAATAAGATTGATCAAATCTCTATTGAAGAATTGGATATTATCTATAAGGTGCCTCATTGTGTACCCATTTCTGCCCATCACCGCTGGAATTTTGATGACCTGTTGGAAAAGATTTGGGACTATCTGAAACTAGTGAGAATGTAAGTTTTTTTTTTTTTTTCCAGACTTTGTTTTTTAAATACTTTTTAATTTATTTTATTTGAGAGAGAAAGAGGCAGATAAAGAGAGAGAGTGGGTGCACCAGGGCTTTCAGTCACTATAAATGAACTTTAGACACATGTCCCCTTGTGTATATGGTTTACGTGGGTCCGGGGAAATCAAACTGAGGTCCTTTGGTTTTGCAGGCAAACACCTTAACCACTAATCCATTTTTATTTGAGAGAGAGAAATAGGCAGGTAGAGAGAGAGAAGGGGCACACTAGGGCCTCGGGCCTCTTGCTACTAGGGCCTCCAGCTACTACAAATGAACTCCATATGCATGCGCCACCTTGTGCATCTGGTTTATATGGGTCCCGGGGAATGGAGCCTGGGTCATTTGGCTTTGTGGGCTATTTATTTGATAGAGAGAGGGAGAGGGGCACACAGGTAGAGAGAATGGGTGCACCAGGGCCTCTGTCCTCTGCAAATGAACTCGACACATGCTGCACCTTGTGCATCTGGGTACTGAGGAATTAAACCTGTGTCATTAGGATTCACACGCAAGCACCTTAACCACTAAGCCATCTCTAGCCCTATGTCTTCTTTCTTTTGTAGTTACACCAAACCCAAAGGACAGTTACCAGATTACACATCTCCAGTAGTTTTACCTTATTCAAGAACCACAGTGGAGGATTTCTGTATGAAGATTCACAAAAATCTTATCAAAGAATTTAAATAGTAAGTATTGTGGGCATGTGGTTCCTGTTTCCTTGAGAGGCACTAATTTCATTAATGATAATTATTAGGGTGCGATTAAAGAAATCAGGTGAGTGGAGCCTCTTGTCATTGTTAGAACTTAGTGTCTTTGCTAGACGTGGTGGCACACGCCTGTAATCCCAGTACTCGGGAGGCAGAGGTAGGAGGATGGCCGTGAGTTGGAGTCCACCCTGAGACTACAGAGTGAATTCCAGGTCTGCCTGGGCTAGAGTGAGACCCTACCTCAAAAAGAGCCAACAGCAGCTCCAGAAGCCTCTGCAGGCCCAGGAGGGCTTGTTGGGACATTGGCCTGCCTGTCTTCCTCAGTTCATCTTCCTCTAGGCAAACAAACACATACTAATTCTTGCCAGAGTGAAGTTAATTAACAAAAAGAAAGAAAAATAAATTCCAAAATGGAAAATCTACAGGAGTGGTATCACAAGTCTTTAATCCCAGCACTTGGGAGGCTGAGGTAGAAGGATCACTGAGTTAAGGCCAGTCATCATGGGCTACAGTGAGGCCCTGCCTCAGGGAAAACTGTATCTAGCAATGCTGTACTCCTCTTGTGCCACACTTTCAGTTGATTGTAGACCTAGTTTAAGCTTTAAGAACTGTTGAATATCAATTGCTGTGATGATGCAACTAGAGCAGAAGCTGGTTGTTATTGACATCTTTTTTTTCTTTCATACAGTGCTCTGGTCTGGGGTCTGTCTGTGAAACACAATCCTCAGAAAGTGGGTAAAGACCATACGTTGGAGGATGAGGATGTCATTCAGATTGTGAAGAAATGAACCCTTTCCCTTCTTCATCTGCCAGGCCAACCACAACAGCGTCCCCGTGACCACACACCTACTTAATCCTTGTGTCTTTGGTGGCTGCTGGATCAGGACACAGGATGGAATGTGGAGACATCCAAACTAGAACATCACCTGCCTTTCATTCTGGTTTCTGTGTAGCAGAGCCTGGCTTTGAACTCCTTATCCTACTGCTTCTGCTTCCCAAGGGCTGGATGATAAGCATGGCCCACCATGCTTATTATCACTTCTTACCTTGGCGTCACCTCTGTGTTGAACTGTATAAAAGACCTGGTGGGCTTGTCGGCTATGTCTTTTGTCAGATTTGTTTTGAGATGAGCTGATTGAGGACGTAAACTTACATACAGGGAGGCAATTGGGAAAAGAATATTTGCTAGCTTGGTTTTGAATAAGAGATGGATAAAAATGTGACATGTAATATTCTCCTTGATGCTTAGTGATGTGAAGTGTTGTCTGGATGTGGCCTTCAGTCCTTTCAAGTGGTCTTTTCTAGACTTGCAAGAGAGGAGAGACTTGATGAAAGTTAACTGTGTATTACCTGCAGTGCCGACCCAATTTCGGAGATGGTATAGTACAGCTATTGAATAAACAGATTGGGGTGAATTGTAGGTCTACTCGTGATTAGTATGAAACTCAAAAAAGTTAATCAACCTTTATGAGCCTCAATTTCATCATATGACATGGAGATGACAGCATTTACCTTTTTGCTTTTTTTTTTTATAAGAGTCCTAGTAAGAACCTTAACTGCTAAGCCATGTCTTCAGCTCCATGTTTTTTTTTTTTTTTGAGGTAAGCCCAACAGACTGGTGATCTTTTTCCCCCCAGAGAGCGCAAGAGTGGGAGAGAAAGAATTGGCACGCCCAGGCCTCCAGCCAGTATAATCGAACTCTAGAAGTGTGTCACCTAGTGCACATGTGTGACCTTGTGCACTTGCATCACCTTGTGTGTCTGGCTTATGTGGGACCTGGAGTCCTTAGGCTTTACAGGCAAGCACCTTAACTCTAAGCCATCTCTCCAGGCCATTTACTTTTTTTGGGGGGGGGGGTTACGAGGTTGGGTTTCACTAGTCCAGGCTGACCTGGATGGAATTCACTATGTAGTCTCAGGTTGGCCTAGAACTCACGGTGATCCTCCTACCTCTGCCTGCTAAGGGCTGGGATTAAAGACATGCGCCACCACGCCGGCTCAACATTTACCTTTTTGAAAGAATTATATATGCTTTTGTGTACCAAGGCCTTGTGTACAAATAAATGCCAGGCACACTCAGCACCTTTTGTCCACTTCCCCTGCCACTCCCCCAGGTAGGATCTCACTCTAGCTGAGACTGACCTGGAATTCACTCTGTAGCCTCAGGCTGGCCTTGAACTCACAGTGATCCTCCCAAGTTCTGTGACTAAAGGCGTGTGCCACCATGTACTGCCTTTTCATCTTTTTTTTTTTTTTTGGTTTTTCGAGGTAGGGTTTCACTAGTCCAGGCTGATCTGGAATTAATTCTCAGGGTGGCCTTGAATTCATAGCAATCCTCCTACCTCTGCCTCCTGAATGCTGGGATTAAAGGTGCACACCACCATACCCTGCTGAAACTTGTTTTTTTCGGGGTAGGGTCTCTAGACCAGGCTGACCTGAAACTCACTATGTCGTCTTAGGCTGGCCTCAAACAGCAGTGCTCCTGTTTCTGCCTCTCAAGTGCTAGGATTAAAGGTGTGTACTTGGACACCTGGCTCTACTTTGTAACTTTTATCTCCAAGAGTTTGAGATGAAGCCATAAAGGTTCTCTATTACTAGGAGTCAGTTGGGAAAGTGTAACCTTTTAACACATCCACAAAACATCTAAGGTGATATATACCTGTAATTTGAGTACTCAGGGATTGGCTAAGGCAGGAGATTGTGAGTTTGGGCCCGTTTTAGGCTACACAGGAAAAACTTGTCTCAAAATGAAAACAAATGCTAACAGCCCAGTAAAATCCAAACAAGGCTGGAGAGATGGGTCAGTGTTGTTAAGACACTTGCCTGCAAAGCCTAACGACTTTAAATTCCCTAGTTAACTCCCCAGTCCTACATAAAGCCAGATGCACAAAGTGGTGTGTGTGAGTGTGTTTATACACACACACATTTGAGGAAGGGTCTCTAGCTCAGGGTGGCCTCAAACTTGGTGATCTTACTATCTCTGCCTCCCAAGTGCTGGGATTAAAGACGTGTGCCACCATGCCTTTATTTTTACCCGAGGTAGGGTCTTACTCTAGCTCACGCTAACCTGGAATTCACTATATAGTCCTCGTACCTCTGCCTCCCGAGTGCTGGGATTAAAGGTGTGCACCACCACGCCCAGCAACCATGTTTTTTTTTTAAATCAAAACATGGAGGCTGGAGAGATGGCTTAGTGGTTAAGGCACTTGCCTGCAAAGCCAAAAGGACCAATTCTCCAGGACCCACGTAAGCCAGATGCACAAGGGGTGCATGCATTTGGAGTTTGTTTGCAGTGGCTGGAGGCCCTGGTACATACACTCGTTCTTGTTCACTCTCAAATAAAAAAAAAAAATTCTGGGTATGGTGGCGCACGCCTTTAATCCCAGTACTTGGGAGGCAGAGGTAGGAGGATCACCATGAGTCCGAGGCCACCCTGAGACTACATAGTGAATTCCAGGTCAGCTTGGGCTAGAGTGAGACCAATCTTACCTCGGAATAACCAGACAAAAAAAAAAAAAAAAAAGGGCTGGAGAGATGCCTTAGTGGTTAAAGTTACTTCCCTGCAAAGCCAAAGAACCCACGTTCAATTCCCCAGGACCCATGTAAGCCAGATGCACAAGATGGCACAAGTGTTTGGAGTTCATTTGTAGTGGCTGAAGGCCCTTTTGTGCCCATTCTATCTGCCTCACTCACAAAAAAAAAGTTATCCAAGCCTAGTTTGGCCCCATGAAAGCTTTAGGCTGAAGAAATGGGTCAGAATTCCACCTCAGACAGAGATTTTATTCCTTTTTTTTTTGGTTTTTTGAAGTAAGCTATCACTCTAGCTCAGGCTGACCTGAGCATTAACTAGTCAGTCAGAGGGTAGCCTTGAACTCACTGCCATTCTACCTCTGCCTCCCAAGTGTTGTGATGCCACCATGCCCAGACTTGTAGTGGAAAATAGCCATGTGTGGTGGCGCACACCTTTAATTCCAGCACTCTGGAAGCAGAGGTAGGAGGTTTCAAGGCCAGCCTGAGACTACATAGTGAATTCTAGGTCAGCCTGGGCTACAGCGAGACCCTACCTCAAAAAAAAAAAAAAAAAAAAGAGGGAGGGATTCAGGGAGGAAATTAACAACACCAGCACTACATCACACACTCAGCATATGCAATTTTAATAAACCAAAAGAAAAGAAATCCCAAATGTACACGTGAAAAAAAATCCAAACAATTGACACAGGCTTAACTAATAGCTATTTTATGTACAGCTGTATTAAGTTCAAAAAAGCTATCCTATATGTATGTACAAAAGTTTATACACAAGTCTGTACATAAGGGTCTGTACATTTTATTTTCTCAGAACCCTTAGGTGCCACCTCTTGGTGAAGACACCAACACTTCATTCACATATCTTACAAAAGAAAGACTGTTTGCCGGATTGACAGCACTGTATCCATAGTCAGATCATGTAGGCTTCACTCAACTGGCTTACGTCCTTCGGTCATAATGCATATTACGCTAGGTACGCGAGTCCTCTAAACAGCTCCACGTAAAAGCCCACAAACAGATGAGAAGTAGAGTCCTGAGTCTCACCCCCATGGGTCCAGCCTGCCCTGTTCATTGTCGGTATTCCAGTTCATCGACGCTGATGACTTTGGTGGGCATGGAGGGCAGGGGCTGCTGGAGTACATCTGAGCCAAACCACTTGGCAAGACCCACAGGGGAGCTGCTCCTCTGGCTGGGGCGATGCTCCATCTGGGAGTGCATGTGGGGCAGGCCTGCCCGGCTGGGCATGTGCTGAGGGGTCTGCGGGCTGATGGCCGCAGCCTGGGAACCAGAACCGGGAGGATGCAAAACTATGGAGAAAAGAAAAGTTACCACTTACAACAGGAGGGGAAAGTAGTTCTATCCTAGGCTTTAAAGTCTACACACAAAACTGCAAACTAGGGCTGGGAAGATTGCTTGACGGTTATAAAGGCACTTGCAAAAAGTGGTACAAGCACCTGGTGTTTGCAACAAGAGACCCTGACATGCATGTGTGCGTGTCCATGAGCAAATAATATTAAAAATTAGAAAAAAAAACCCTCCAAACAAGTGTTTACTACTAGAGGATTTAAATCTCAGAAAAGCGGGATGTAGAGATGGGTTAGGAGCTAAGGCGTTTGCCTGCAAAAACTCCAAATCCCAGAGTTCAGTTCACGTCATCTCATTCTTCAGTGACTCCCTTACCAGTCTCATTAAGACACGCTAAGAAATGAAGCACCGGTGACAGCTCACCAGTTCTGCGGCAAATGTTCTCAAAACATCATGCACATTCAGCCTGCCTCCAGCACCTAGCTTATTCCTGAACTTACCTGAGCGCTGCAGTTGCTGCTGCATCATTGCCAGATGCAGAGGTGTCCCAGGACGCGGGCTGAGGAGGGGATGGTTAGCAGCAGGTAAAGGGAAAAAGGGCTGACCTAGGATTGGCCCAGGTACACCCTGTAAGTGAGTCAAGTCCATCCCCGGAGGAAGCACACCTGCTGGGCAGAAAGAAGAAACTTTTGGGCCAGGCCATGGTGACACATGCCTTTAAATCCCAGCACTCGGGAGGCTGTGGTAGGAGGATTGCTGTGAGTTCAAGGCCACCCTGAGACTACATAGTAAATTCCAGGTCAGCCTGGGCCAGAGTAAGACCCTACCTCAAAGCCTCCCCCCCACCACAAAAAAATAAAAAGCTCAAGCTAGGTTTGTAATCTAATGAAGGAAGGAGTTGGTACTGGACCCACTGCCCACAAGATACATGTAAGAAGGCTCTTTCTAATCAGTGCCAGCAATTGCCACAGTAGGTCCACAGACTAACACCCAAGCCTGGCCAAACTCACCAGCTTGGAGCAGACTTGGAAGATGCTGTGGATGTACTCCCTGGGCTAGCATCCTCTGGACCAACCCTGGGTGAAGCTGGTGAGCGGGCCTGACGATAGGAACATGGGGAACGATGGGAACTTGATGAGCAGGGCGCAGAAAAGGTGTCCCTGGCACTGGAGATGCCAAGGTGGGTGTTTTCCTCCCGGCTGTTTTCGGTCGATAATCTTGTTCTTTGGTGTAACGGCTGGGCTGTGACAGGGGTGTGGAGCATGAAGACCGCTGTAATGTTGAAACTTTGGGATTTGTTGTAGGAGAAGAGTCTCGATCAGTATTGGATATGGAGTTAGAGGACAGCAGGTTCTCTGTAAGAATCCAGTCAGAATATTCACAAAAACTTCCAAATATTATGATCCCCTCCCAATGGTTCAGTAAATCTCATTTTTTTGTAAAAAAATATTATTTATTTGCAAGAAGAATGAATGGGTGTGCCAGGGTCTCCAGCAGCTGCAAATGAACTCCAGACACGTGCTATCTTGTGCATCTGGCTTACATGGATACTGGAGAATCGAACCTGGGTCCTTTGGCTTTGCAGGCAAGTGCCTTAACTGCTAAGCCATCTCTCCAGCCCAGTAAATCTCATTTCTTTCTTTCTTTTTGTGTTTTAAAGATTTATTTATTTATTTATTAGAGACAGGGGGAGATAGGGAGAAAGAAAAAGAGAAAGAGAGAATGGGTGCACCAGCGCCTCTAGCCACTGCATACAAACTCCAAATGCATATGCCACCGTGTGCATCTGGCTTATGTGGGACCTGGACAATCAAACCTTGGTCCTTAGGCTTTGCAGGCATGCACCTTAACTGCTAAGCCATCTCTCCATCCCTAAATCTCATTTATTAAAATGAGCACAATTTTTAGCAGACTGCCCTCAATACATTTACAGACTGCATGGTAGAACATCATCTGCCTTCAAAGTAGTTGTGGAAAAAAAAAAGCCAGGTGTGGTGGCGCACGCCTTCAATAAAAGCACTTGGGAGGTAGAGGTACGAGGATCACTGTGAGTTTGAGGCCACTGAGACAACACAGTGAATCCCAGGTCAGCCTGGGCTAGAGTGAGACCCTACGTTGGGGGAAAAAAATTCAGAATCTGAGGCTGATGGTCATCTTTGTTGTGGTTTGTGTGTCCACGATCCGTGTGTCTGTGGAGCCCAGAGGACAGTAACCTCAGGTGGTGTCATCCTTGGGTATGGCACCCACCTTTTTTTTGGGGGGGGGGAAGGGTCTCTAATTGCTGGAGATCACTGATTAGTCTAGACTGGCTGGCCAGTGAGCTCCAGGGATCTGCCTCTCCAGTGCTATGATTACAGGCATGTGCCACTGTGTCTGGCAGCTACATGGACACTGGAGACAGAACTTCCACGCTTTCAAGGTAGGACAGCACACACCAAGCTCTTTTAAAATCAGCATTAGCACCACTCTATGGCTGCTCACAATTTTGAGCAACAAAGTGACTGCGAGCCTGATTAACTCGACTGACAGAGCAGCCAGGGCAGGGCCAGTGCTCAGCAGAGAAGCAGTCAGTGTGGTCGGCATTCAGGCCCCCATTCTTTATGGTACACACCGGGCTGAGCGAGCGTGTCGCTGGCCTTCCGGGCGTCCTCCTTACTGTCGCCAGGAACCATCTTCCCCAGGGCGGGCTCCTCCTTGCTTCTCTCCCTGCTCTCGTACATCTTCCGGATCACTGAGGTAGGGGTGAAGGAGGGAGAGAGCTGCCGAGCACACAACAAGAAAGGGGATCAGCACAGACTAAGCGCCTCCTCCGGCATCAAGCTAGCCGCCTTCCTTCTTATTTTCTTAGGTACCGGGAGTGAACCCAGTCCTTACGTATACTTGGAAGCATTCTATCCCAAGGCTGCATTCCCAGCCCTCTAGCCAGGCTTAATTGGCCAAGTTGCCCAAACAGTGAAGAGTTCCTGGCTTGTCTATGTAGTGGCAGAGGTCACCTTCAACCTTCTGCTCCTAAAGGCTGAAGGCACACAAAGGGTTAAGAAGGCAAGTCCCTGGAGCTTGGTCCTTTACTCACAACCTGTGATAGTGAGACTGGCTTTGCTTCCCACATTTCCTCCACATGGGATTAAGGCTAGGAAGAGGGTGAGCACGGCTGGAACCACACATTGTTAAACAGCTTGTCCTCCCACCCGGGAAAGGACATCTCAGAGAATACCTAAGGTTCCTCTTGTTTTTTAACCAAGTATTTTAAAGCCGGGCATGCTGTCACACGCCTTTAATCCCAGCACTCAGGAGGCAGAGGCAGGAGTACTGCTGTGAGTTCAAGGCCACCCTGAGACTACATAGTAAATTCTAGGTCAGCCTGTGGTAGAGTGAAACCCTCCCTTGAAAAAAAAAAAAATATTGGGCTGGAGAGATGGCTTAACAGTTCAGACACTTGCCTGCAAAGCCTAAGGACCCAGGTTCGATTCTCCAGTCACCACATAAGCCAGATGTTCAAGGTGGTGCATGCATGTGGAATTTGTTTGCAGTGGCTAGAGGTTCTAGTATGTGCCCATTGTCTCTCTATGCCTTCCCCTAATGAACTAGTAAGTTAAAAAACATTTTTACTAGGCCGGGCGTGGTGGCGCACGCCTTTAATCCCAGCATTCGGGAGGCAGGGGTAGAAGGATAGCCATGAGTTTGAGGCCACCCTGAGACTACATAGTGAATTCCAGGTCAGCCTGAGCTTGAGCAAGACCCTTACCTTGAAAAACAAACAACAAATAAAAAATTATTTATTTTGACAGAGAGAGGGCATACCAGGGCCTCCTGACACTTCAAACAAACTCCAGATCCATGCACCACTCTGTGTATCTGGCTTTATGTGGGTACTGGGGAATTGAACCCAGGCTGTCAGGCTTGTAAAGAAGTGCCTCAAACTGCTGAGCCATCTCTCCAGCTCACTTAATGTTTCTCTTCTTGAAGCGCTGATCATGAAACTCAGTTATTGGGCTGGAGAGATGGCTCAAGTTTGAGTGCTAGCTGAAAAAGCATAAAGCCTTGGGTCTGGGTCTCCAGAGCCCATGTAAATGCTGGGCGTGGCGGTGTGCACCTGTAATCCCAGTGCATGAGAGGCTCAAATCAGGTGAATCCTCAGGGCAAGCTGGCTGGCTGGACTACCTGGACTGGAGAGTTCTGGGTTCAGTATATAAAGTGGAGTGACAGAGCAAGACACCAATGTCTACTTCTGGCCCCCACATGCAAAACACACATACATGGATTGGGGAGATGGCTTAGCAGTTAAGGCATTTGCCTGAAAAGCCAAAGGACCCAGGTTTGATTCTCTAGGACCCACGTTAGCCAGATGCACAAGGGGGGGCACCCGTCTGGAGTTCGTTTGCAGTGGCTGGAGACCCTGGTGCGCCCATTCTCTCTCTTTTCCTGTGTGTAATAATAAATCAGGAAAAAAAAAAAAGACACATACCCCCCCCCCCCCACTACCCAGCCAATTGGGCAAGATGGCGCTTGCTTGCAATGCCTGATGGCCCTGTTTGGATTTCCCCAGTATACATGTGAAGCCAGACGCAAAAAGTAGTAAGTGTCTGGAGTTCGTTTGCAGCAGCAAAAGGCTATGGTGAACCCATACGTCCCTCTCTCTCTTAAATAAAAATATTTAAAGTTCTTTAAAAATTTTTTTAAAGTTTTTTTGTGGTAAGGACTTTGGCATTGAACTCAGGTTGATCCTCCTACGTCTGCCTTCCGAGTGCTGGAATTAAAGGCATTTGCCACCACATATGGAAAATTTACTTATCTTACAAAAGTCTTCTCAGGGCTGGGGACATGACTCAAAGGTTAAAGGAGCTTTCTTTCAAAGCCTGCCGACCTAGGTTTAATTTTCCCAGTGCCCACGATAAAGTCAGATGAACAATGTGGTACACACTCTCACTCTCTTTCAAATAAGTAAATAAAAATATTTTTAAAAATATTTTTTAAAAGTCTTCTTGGGGCTGATGAGATGGATCAGTGGTTAAGGTGCTTGCCTACAGATCCTAACAACTCAAGTTCAATTTGCCAGTACCCATGTTAAAGTCTGATGCACAAAGTGGCACATGCATCTGGAGTTTCTTGGCAGCAGCTAGAGGCCTCGGGGCGCCCATTCTCTGTCTCTTATCTTTTTCTGCTTGCAAATAAACATATAAATACATTTTTTTAAAAAAAAGTATTTATACTTTGGAGAGTTGGCTTAGTGGTTTACAGAAATAGCACTTGCTTCCAAAGCCTGCTGGCCTGAGTTTGATTCCCGAGCCTCTCATGTGAAGCTGGAAAGGTTTTTTTTTCTTTCCCCAAGGGAGGGTCTCACTCTAGCCCAGGCTGACCTGGAATTCACTATGGAGTCTCAGGATGTTCTCGAACTCACGGCAATCCTCCTACCTCTGCCTCCCGAGTGCTGGGATTAAAGGTGTGAGCCACCATGCCCAGCTTCTGGAAAGGCATTTGTATGCAGCTGCAAGAAACCTTGGTGTGCTTCCCCCTCCACCCCCCCCCAAAGAAAACCCCACAACATTTAAGGGAAAAGAAAAAAAGTCTTCTCAACTACTGAGATTTACCACTGGGGGTCCTTTGTTTCTATGTCTGCTGTTTATTTCTATGTAGATTATTTTATTATATATGTGACCTTTCTCATTAAAAAAAAAAAACAACAACCCACATTTCTGAACAGAAAAGGTCCTTCCAGACCTTGCTTTTGAGTTGTTTAGTTCAGAGACCCACATGCAGTCCTGAAGCACACAGCAATTATTTTCCATCCCTTTGACTAAATGACAAAGATCTGTAGGGAATGAAAAATAAAAATGGTAAAACTAGACTTTTCATCACAAATACACAAACCAACCCTTTCGCCCCAGCTTTAGTTCACAGGCATGAACAGTTTGTGAACTCCTCAGCGTGTTCACTGGACGCCCATGAGCTGACCTGTCCCTTGCGTTTTACCTCCTCCTTTCCCCTTTCCCGTCCCTGTTATCTTCGCTCCTTCCCACTCCACTGCATGTTTGAACATTGTTCTCTTTTGTATCCTGGACCATGTCATCTATTTGCTGAAACATACTTTCCTCAGTGTAAGACCTTTAGTTGTCTATGGAGTGAGTTAGGACAGACCTGATAAATAGGCCGCTTTGAAAGACTACTAGGTCAATATTCCTGTGAAAGGCATTCAAGGACCCTTCGGACATGCACTGGCAAAACCAAGTTGACAAGTCTTAAAGAGACGAGATTCATGGGTACTGAAGTCACTGACCATGCTTGTGATGGAAGCAGCAGGAGCAGGGGACGAGGAACTTCCCCGGTGCACCGGCACTGGTGACTTTGACACTCTCTGCTGCCTGTGGACAAACCAATTACCAGCGTCAGCTCCAAACTACGTAACTCCAAGTCCTAAGACCGTATCACATTCATGACCTGCACAGGAATTTAACAACTTTTATCCAGTTTCATCCCCCAAGCATTTAAATTTTATTTATTTTAATTGACTTTAATTAATTTATTTATTAAAGAGAGAGAGGGGCACGCTACGGCCTCTAGCCACTGCAAATGAACTCCAGATGCATGTGGCTTACGTGGGACCTGGAGAATTGAAGCTGAGTTCTTAGGCTTCACAGGCAAGCACCTTAACCACTAAGCCATCCCTCCAGCCCCTCCCAAGCATGTGAAATGAGTCTAACATATGCAAAAGCACATGCCAAATTTGGAGGGAGGACAAAAGCTTAATAAACCAGCCCTAGCCTTGCAAGATCTGTGTGTGTAAATATAAGATACCAATAAGGCACACTGGCAAATAAAGCAGAAGCAGTAACAGGAAACTGCAGGGACTAGGAGGAAGTGCCCTGAAGAAGCCACATTAAGCTAAATGTGATGAGTACAAAGCTGGAGAGATGGCACTGGTTCAGGAGATGGCATAGGGATTTGAGGCCTTATCTAGGACTAGGATAGATCTAGGTGTAGACTATACCAGTGAGGTGAGACTATGCAAACACCTTTATCCTGTGGGAGATAGGGCCTGCCAAGGGTAGGGAGCAACACTAGTTAGCACAGTGCCTGGCCTACAGCTGATGTCCTAAGGGACACTAGTTCGTACAACAGAGAACTGGGGGCTGGAGAGATGGCTTAGCAGTTAAGGCGCTTGCCTGAGAAGCTAAAGGACCCAGGTTAAATTCCCTAGTACCCACACAAAGCCAGATGCACGAAGTGGTGCAAGTGCCTGGAATCTGTTTGCAGTGGCTGGAGGCGCTGGTGTGCCCATTCTCTGTGTCTTTCTTCTCTCTCTACTTGCAAGTAAGTAAATTTTTAAAAAATTATTTATTTCAGACAGAAAGAGGTCCTACATAAGCCAGATGCACAAAGTGATGCAAGTGCACAAGGTCGCATGTGTGTACAACGTGGCACATGCGTAGCGTTCGATTACAGTGGCTGGAGGCCCTGGCATGCCAATTCTCTCTCTCTGCATCTCTTGTTCTCACTCTCTCACATTAAAAAAAAAAAAGCCAGTATGCTGGACTTGCCTCAAAGAGAGAGAGAGAGAGCGAGAGAGAGCGAGCGAGAGCGCAAGAGCGCGAGCGGGAGAGAGAATGGGCATGTCAGGTCCTCTAGCCACTGCAAATAAACTCCAGACACTTACACCATCTTGTGCATATAGCTTATGTGGGTACTGGGGAACTGAACCTAGGTCCTTAGGCTTTGTAGGCAAGTGCCTTAACTGCTAAGCTATCTTTCTAACCCTAAATAAATATTTTTTAAAAAAATTACATAGGTATAATTAGTGTAAGTTTACCTGTTTCTGAATCCATCTCTGGTTCTGTCGATTTGGGGTTTGGCAAAACCAGGCTGGTAGAAGTTTGCTGCCTGTCCTGCTAGGTCATGTGGCAGGGCCAGGCCCTCCAAAGCTGCCTGCTGCAACTCTAGCTGGCTCATCTGCTGAACACAAGTGGCAAGGGATGGTCATTAGGTGAATGAGGGCAGTCAGTCCATTTTGTACAAAGGTTTTGGTGGCTTAAGCAGTAGCTGAGAAAAATTAAGATGTTGTAAATAACTACATTATGCTGCCGATCACTGAACAATTCTTTGAACTATTACCTATTACTCAAAAATGTCCTAGTTTTTACTGAACTTCACAACTATACATTATCACTGCAAAAGAAACTGCATAGTCCTATTGCTGTAAAACTATACCAAGCATTTTAGCAATTCAATTCTCCATCCCACAGTAAAAATGAAAGTAAAAAGCAAGCAGTAGATTGGGCTCGAGAAAGGGCCCAGCCTGACCTGTGCTGTGATGGGGCTCATGGGCTTGCGCATGCCTTGGAATGGATCTCCAAGCAGCTGCTGGGGTCCTGATGTGAAACCTGCCAGGAAAGGTAGAGCATCAGTAAGTGCTGAGTGCTAGCAGCGGGCCATCAAAATCACTCTTTCAGGAAGCACAGCTTCCCTGGCCTGATAGATGACTATTCCTCTCTCCTCGCCCAGTGTGCATCTCAATCAGAACACTTAAAGGGCCAAGTTGCTAGTGTGTCCATCTTCCCCACTAAGCTGTCCCCTTTGTTCTTTTCAGAACTGAGATGTCTATGGGAGAGAACTTTTCTAGCCAGCAATTTGGCCGTGTCACTCAGCCAGCTGCACTGAAGTAAAGCCCAGCTGTCAGAGGGTCACACTCTTGACAGAATTCTACCTCCCTCACTGTGAACAGAAGATTTCCAAAGCTGCTGCTTGTTCAAGGTGTGGCTGGCAAAGGTGAGCAGCCAGCAGCCTTCAATGGTTCAATAGCAAAAACACTGGGGAACTAGACAGCATTTTGGAACTTCCTTCCAGTCACATTCTGAATTAACCACAAGCTCTCACAGTTGGGCAGCTTTGACTGCTTGACGGAGTCAGTCCTTGGTCACAGGGTCTCCCTATGCAGCCTCAACTCAGCATGTAGGCCAGTGTGGCCTTGAACAACTTTTTACTTCAGCATCCCAAGTGCTAGGGCTACAAGTTCGCACTTCTACTCTCCTTGATGTCTTCGTTTATTCCTGAGGCATGGTCTCACTCTAGCCCAGGCTGGCCTTAAGCTACCACACCAAACTCTCTCATTTAACCTCTATCTCTCTTTTTTTTTTGTTTTACTTTTTTGAAGTAGGGCCTCACTCTAGCTCAGGCTGACCTGAATTTCACTATGTCATTCCAGGGTGGCCTCGAACTCATGGTGATCCTCCTACCTCTGTCTCCCGAGTGTTGGCATTAAAGGTGTGCACCACCACATCTGGCACTTCTATTGTTTTCTGAGGTAGGGTCTCACTCTAGCCCAGGCTGACTTGGAATTCACTATGTAGTCTCAGCGTGGCCTTTAACTTGCAGGGATCCTCCTACCTCAGCCTCCCAGGTGTTGGGATTCAAACCTTGTGCCACCCTGCCTGACCTTCTTTTTAAGTCTTTATTAAGCATGTCCTCAAAAAAGAATGCTAGGTCTAGGTAACAATGTAACCCTCATGTACGAAACAGGAGACAGATGTCATGTTTAAGGGCAGTTCCGGGACTCATGAGGCCCAGGGTTCGATCCCCAGCACTGCGAAGGGACTAGTTACCAAGTGGTGATGGTATCCTTGGACGAAGGTAGTCTGCTGAGGATGCTCGAGTTTGAAACACCTGTGACATGGGAGGAGAGGGTGCTCTTTGGCCCAGTAAGGATGCAGTAGGCTCCAAGCTCCCCATGAGGCCACTCAGAAGACTGGAAGAAGCAGGTCTCTGAACTGGTTGACCCAAAAGTTCCTACAGACAGAAATGCCACACCCCTGTGAACAAACCTAATTCTGAGTTACAAATTTGGAATATGGATTATGGATTAACATCTGAAGCCAGATGATGAATCTCCTTTCTCTGTTCAGCTACTAATACCTGCTGTAAATTGGGGCTACAAATGCAGCTTAGGTGCTTTTAAGTTTCACAGAAATTGCTAATTTTCCATGCAGTCCTCAAAGGCTTGCTTACTTTGTCACACTGTTAAGGCCACCCTCTCTTCCCCACCCCATCAGCATTAGCAGCAATGTGCATGTACACCAGGTAGCAGCATCCCGTCGGGACTGCCAGGCAGCGTGTGGACTCAGCAGACTGTGACATACCTGTAGGATGTTCTTAGGGACAGGCTGGCTTGGAATCTCAGTTGGCGTCAACAAATGACTTTCAAGGTTTCGCTAAAAAGTCGAAATAAAAACTTATTTTAACTTTAACACAATTAACTTATAGACTGAACATCACAAGAAAATATTAAACACTCCCAAGATCACTGAGTGTTAACAGCAGAATTATATGAAAATCATAGAAAACTAAGATTATTCTCTCATCACACAGGTCCCAAAAATCTGAGAATGGAAAGACTGTTCACATGTACATGCAGAGTTCACTCCAAGACATCTCAGTGTTAAACCTAATCCATTTTTGTCTCTAAAAACCCTAGTCCTGGGACTGGGGAGATGGCTCAGCAGTTAAAGGTGCCTGCTTGCAAAGCCTGCAGTTCAGGTTTAATTTCCCAGTACCCATCTGTGATGGTTTGAATTAAGTGTCCCTCCTAATAAACTTATGTGTTCTGAAGGCCTGGTCCCCAGATAATGGAATTTTTTTTCTTTTTCTTTTTTGTTTTTTTGAGGTAGGGGTTTCACTCTAGCCCAGGCTGAACTGGAATTCACTGTATAGTCTCAGGGTGGCCTCGAACTCATGGTTATCCTCCTACCTCTGCCTCCCCAGTGCTGGGATTAAAGGTGTGTGCCACCACTCCCAGCTCTGATGGCAATTTTGGAATTGAAACCTTGTTGGAGGTGTGTTGCTGGGGCAGGAGCGCTATGGGTGTTACAGACAGCTTCTTGTTGCCAGCGTTTGGCACACTCTCCTGCTGCTGTTGTCCACCTGGAGTTGGCCAGGAAGTGATGTCCAGCCTCTGCTCATGCTATTGTTTTCCCCTACTCTTGTGGAGCTTCCCTTCATATGCCAAAATAAACCCTTTCCTCCCACAAGCCGCTTTTGGCTGAGTGCTTTGTGCCAGCAAGGTGAAGCTATAGACCACCACATAAAGCCAGCTGCACAAAGTGGCACTGAGCCACCTCTCCAGCTCAGACTGCCTTTCGAAAAGCCATTTACTGTGTGGCAAAGTGAAAACATCAGACTAGGGAGGAGGCTGGGTGAAGTTTATGCCAAGTACTCACGCTGACTTCGGGCTGAGAAGGCAACGTCCCGCTGGCCTTCATGGTGCTCACTAGCTTGTTGAAGGCAGTCATGTCTCCGTCTTTCTTGATGTGTCGACTGCTGGCGACGGCGTTCGGCGTCTCCTCTAGGTGTTCTGCCATGAAGGGAGCCGCATGCTTCACTCGCTGGTCCACTCTCAAGCCCTTGAGCCCTGCTTCTACCTCTTCCACTGACAGTACAACCCCCGAGTGTGCTGAAAAGTTGATCATAAAGTTCTCGTTACACCAGGCAAAGGGATGTTTGGTAGGAATTCTCTTTGACTATTATGATGGTTAAGAAAAATTCTTTTTTCATAATTGAAATGAGGCTTTCAAAAAGGGTGACACTGAAAATTAGACAAACTGAAAACAAACCAAAGCTTCTAGTAGGAATAAATCTACAACTGTACTTGAAGAGATAACATAAATCTAAAGTATTTAGACACGAGAAACTGGAAGGTCAAAATGACGAGGCACCAGTCTTTAAAAAACTTGACAAGATCCTGAGCGTCAAGCTGCAGCTGAAAGAGCCTAATATTGAGTCTCCTGAGACTTGCTACCAGGGACAAGAGCCATGACAGCCCAACGTCAGCAAGGCAGCCACCTGCACGGCAGGTATGACAGAACTAAGCGGTTACACTGAGGGCTCGGAGCCTAAACAAGAACATGCCAGACTCTGGCAAATCTTGATGAACTGGAAAATTCTAGTTGGGAGAACTAATATATTCATAACTGGGTAACACCTCAGGGCATGGCTCATCAACTACCAGATTATCCAAAAGGGGTCTTTTTCTCCCTCTGTACCCCAAGACTGGTTGGGAACTCACTACATAGCCCATGATAGTGTTGAACTAGGGATCCTCCTGAATCAGCTGCTGGAATCACAGGGGTGTGCATGCACTACAATGCTCAGCTCTAAAATTTTGAAGCACATTATTGGAACCTGCTATGTACCTGATTTTATAAAACAGCATATTAGAACTGTTATCACCTCAAGACCAGCAAAATGTAAGATATTTAAAGTAGATTCCTGATACACACTTACAACTCTCTTTAAGTTTTTCCTTATTTGCAGAAAGGCTGGAAAGAAGAGGTTTTAAATCCACTTTGGCTTTTTGTAGCATTTCTAAAATGTCCACTTTATTTTCTGCATGATCTTCCAATGGTATAGGAGCAAAATAATTCCCCGAGTTTTGTCCAGGAGAGAGGATGGCTTGTTCCAGACCTGACAACGTAAATAAGCATATTCACACTTGGTTCCCCATAAAGCCCAGAAATTGGAAGCTCACTGACACCCAGAATCCCTCTGGCCGCGGTGGACCTCTGACTAATGAAGACAAAAGGAGCCACAGCAGAGAGCTCAGCTCTTCATTCAAGGCCAGAATCTGAAGCTCTTACCTGCGAGTCTCTCCAGCTCTTCATGTGGTGTAGACCCAAGGCTGCTGGACCTGCTTCCTGACTGGCTTGGGTTAGAGAACCACCTGCTGAACCGACTGGCGGAGACTGACCCTTCTCCCAAAACATCTTCTATCATCTAAAGAGAAACACAGGAGGAACAAAGTTAATGGTTTCTAGGTGGAAAAAGGACAAGACGTTCCAAATCTCAAGAAAGGTCACTCTGTGAAACCTCCCTGGGCGCTGACCTGAGGCACTTTTAGAACTCAGCATTTTAAAACTTTTCCTGCTGGGCGTGGTGGCGCATGCCGTTCATCCCAGCACTCGGGAAGTAGAGGTAGGAGGATCGCCATAAGTTTGAGGCCACCCTGAGACTACATAGTGGATTCCAGGTCAGCCTTGGCTACAGTGAGACCCTCCCTGGGGGACTTTTCCCTTTCTGGTCTTTAATGAGTCCCTCAATCTTGGGTCTGACCAGCCACATATTTTCCTAAGCACAGAAAGCAAAGCCTTTATGTATACAATTAAAAAAAAAAAAAAAGTTATTAACTTATTTGCATATGTGTTTTTGTGTATGGGCATGCCAGGGCTCCATGCTGCTGCAAATGAACACCAAATGCTTTTGCCACTTTTTGTGTTTTACTTACATGGGTGGCTTGGAAATTGAGCTCAGGCTGGCAAGCCTTGCAAGCAAGTACCTTTAACCACTGCACCATCTTGCCAGCTTCTAAATCATTTTTTTTTTACAATATTTTATTAATTTACTTATGAGATAGAGAGAGAAAGAGAAAGGGAGAGGCAGAGGGAGGGAATGGGAGTGCTAAGGCCTCTAGCCACTGCAAACGAACTCCAGATACATGTGCCACCTTGTGCATCTGCCTTATGTGAGTACTGGGGAATCAACTTGGGCCCTTTGGCTTTGCAGGCAAGCGCCTTAACCACTAAGCTATCTCTCCAGCCCAAAGTTTAATTCTTTTCTTTATTAGAAAAGCTATGTTTCTCAGGAGATTTAGTTTCAAAATCACTAATAATGTGAAACATTCTACGCCAGGATGATTAAAAGCCTTCAGCCACACATCATGTAATAAGAAAATGGTTAAAAAAACAAAAACAAAAACAAAACAAAACAAAAAGGGACTGGAGAGATGGCTTAGTGGTTAAGGCACATGCCTGCAAAGCCAAGGACCTTGGTTCAATTCCCCAAATGCACAAGGTGGCACATGCATGTGGGGCTCATTTGCAGTGGCTGGAAACCCTGGCATGTCCATTCTCTCTTTTTTGAGGAAGGGTTCTGTGTTCTTGTGTTAGAGAACAATATCTGGTGCCCTTATTCAGGTGCCATCCATATTTTTTTAGACAGTCTCTCCCTGTGTTGGCCTCGCCAGGCAGGCTAGATGAGCCTCAGGGAGCCTGTTTCAGTCTCGCTAGCACCGGAATTCTGAGCATGTGTTCCCTAGCAGCTTGCTTACGTCTGCTCTGGAGATCAAACTTAGGGAAACTGTGACCAACTAAGATATCTCCTCAGGTCTCACTGTGTAGCCTTGTGGGTCATGAAATTACTATAGACAAGCTAGCCTCAAACTTGAACATCTCCTGCCTCAGCATCACTAGTGCTGGATCACAGGTATGTCACCACGCCCAGCTTCACCTGCATCTCTAAGTGAGCTGCTGCACTCACCGAAGCCAAGCATGGCACCTTGTCAAGATTAAAGAATTCATTAAAGTCAAATTCTCCTGGGGACTGCTCAGGCAGGACAGCGTCCCTTGGCACTTCCTGGTCAGTAGTGGGCTCCTGGGCCAGGATGACTTCCACCTCGTCCTCTTCAGCTACTCCTCCATTGCATTCCACTATGCCTGCAAACAAAACCAGGACAGAAACCGTCTGATGAGGCACGTGTCACTGTACTTGCTATAGCTCAACATTTAGTAACGCTTACATTGCAACAGGGTTGGAGAGACGGCTCAGTGGTTAAAAGCACTTGCTTGCAAAACCTGACAGGCTGGGTTTGATTTCCTAGTACCCATATAAAGTCAGATACAAACCACTGCATGTGTCTGGAGCTTGTTAGCAGCAGCAGCAGCAGCAGCAGGAGACCCCAGGGTGCCCATTTTCTCTCTCAAAAATTTTAAAAAATATTTAGAAATGAAAATATAAGTTAAAAATATATATATATTTTGAGGTAGGGTCTCACTCTAGGCCAGGCTGACCTGGAATTCACTAGGTAGTCTCAGGTGGCCTTGAACTCACAGCGATCCTCCTACCTCTGCCTCCTGAGTGGTGGGATTAAAGGCATGTACCATCATGCCCAGTCCAGAATTTTCTTTCTTTCTTTCTTTTTTTTAAAGATTTTATTTTTATTTATTTATTTATTACAGAGAGAGAGAGAGAGAATGAGAATGAGAATGAATGGGCACACCAGGCCTCTAGCCACTGCAAACAAACTCTAGATGCATGTACATTTGGCTTACGTGGGACCTGGAAAATCGAACCTGGGTCCTTCGGCTTCATAGGCATGTGCCTTAACCACTAAGCAATCTCTCCAGCAACCCCCAACCTTTTCTGGTAACATTTTTAAAAAAGAAAAAAATGAAAATTAAGAATTTGCCAGGCATGGTGGAGCACGCCTTTAATCCCAGCACTCAGGAGGCAGAGGTAGGAGGATCACCATGAGTTCGAGGCCACCCTGAGACTCCATAGCGAATTCCAGGTCAGCCTGGGCTAGAGTGAGACCCTACCTCGAAAAAAAAAAAAAAAAGAAAATTAAGAATTTTTTTTTTTTTTTTTTTTTTTTTTTGGTTTTTCAAGGTAGGGTCTCACTCTAGCCCAGGCTGACCTGGAATTCACTATGGAGTCTCAGGGTGGCCTCGAACTCATGGCGATCCTCCTATCTCTGCCTCCCGAGTGCTGGGATTAAAGGCGTGAGCCACCACGCCCGGCTGAAAATTAAGAATTTTAACATGGAAGAACATTAAAAAATCTGGGGGCTGGAGGGATGGCTTAGCAGTTAAGGCATTTTCCTGCAAAGCCAAAGGACCCAGGTTCAACTCCCCAGGACCCATGTTAGGCAGATACACAAGGGGGCACATGCGTGTGGAGTTTGTTTGCGGTGTCTGGAAGCCCTGGTGTGCCCATTCTCTCTCCTCTCTCCCTCTTTCTCTGTCAAATAAATAAATAAATAAATAAAAATAAAATATTTTAAAAAAATCTGGGAGTCATTATCTTTATAAAGCAATAGGCTGCTCATTACGTTTTCAAAGGCTGTCCCTTTTTCTTCTTCTTCTTCTTTTTTTTTTTTTTTTTTTTTTTTTTTTGGTTTTTCGAGGTAGGGTCTCACTCTAGCCCAGGCTGACCTGGGATTCACTATGTAGTCTCAGGGTGGCCTCGAACTCATGGCGATCCTCCTACCTCTGCCTCCCGAGTGCTGGGATTAAAGGCGTGCGCCACCACGCCCGGCTTTTTATTTTGTTTTTTGAGGTAGAGTTTCACTCTAGGTCAGCGTGACCTAGAATTCACTATGTAGTCTCTGAGGGTGCCCTCAAATTCATGGTGATCCTCCTACCTCTGCCTCTTGAGTGCTGGGATTAAAGGTGTGCACCACCATGCCCAGCTTGGTTGTCCCTTTTCTGAACAGTAGCCTCAGTACTCAAACTCAAGGTAACAAACCTGGTACTTTAAAAAAAAAAAAAAGATTGGAGATGGGGATTTATTTACTTACTTATTCATTTATTTAAGAGAGACAGAGAGAATAGGTGTGCCAGGGGCTCTAGCCACTGCAAACTAACTCCAGACACATGTGTCACCTTGTGCATCTGGCTTATGTGGGTAATGAAGAATAGAACCCGGGTCCTTAGGTGTCGTAACAAGTGTTACGACAAGTGTCTTAACAGCTGAGCCATCTCTCCAGCGCAAAACCTGGTACTTTATCACGGCCTGCGTTGCCTTTTTCCAAGATTATCAGCACAGGTATTCACTTCAAAGCCAGGTCACAGATGAAAACAACAGGCTGCAGACCATGGGCCCCTACTCTTGTGTCAGGCTCTCTGGCTCCTTCAGTTTAGCAAGGAGTTGATTTTATAGCTGAGAAGTACTAAATGTGGGAGAAAACAAGTCACAAATGACTGACTTGGGATGGTGCCTCACTATAGTGAAGAAGGTAGGGTGGGCTCTGAAAGGCCAAAAGCAAAGTACTTGACTTCCCAGTTCACTACTTCTTAAGTGACAGAAAAGCTACTTCAACCCTGAGGCCGCATCGCTCACTTATGAGATACACATTAAAGCACCTACAGTTTCAAAGTTAAGCTACAACGGTTCAAATCAACTGGTGCCCATCTCTAAATTGCAATTAAACCAATGATACCACATAGAATTTTCAAACGAGCTTCTCCCCCAAAGTCTGTGCTCACCTTCCTTTACAGAGGCCGTCCGTCTCCGCGTTCTTTTTCTACCTTTGTGATCCTCTTCTAGTATCTTGTCATCAAAGCCAGTCAGCTCAATGGTTTCAGACTGACTCGTGGGTCCTGCTGAGAACCATTCTGGTTCCTCCTCAGTATATGAGTCATTCCTTCTGCGCTCACCAAAGACACGTTTACTGTCCCCAAACTCCCTCTGGAAAAAATAGAGCAAACAAGATTAAAAAGCAATACAGCCGGGCATGGTGGTGCACACCCTTAATCCCACCACTAAGGAGACAGAAGTAGGAGGGTCACTGTGAGTTCCAGGCCACCCTGAGACTACAGAGTGAATTCCAGGTCAGCCTGAGCCAGACTGAGACCCTACCTCAAAACCAAAAACAAGCAATACAACTCTTGTCAAAGCATCTACACTATACTTAAGCTGTTTATGAATTAAGTAGTGAGATAAGCTCCTAGTGGAAGACTTGAAGCCTATGACTATTTCTCCTTGCCTAGTTTAAGTGTAAGTGAGCTGTGTTCATCCAGCTACTAGGTCCAGGGATGATGGCATTCAGTGGTACAGCACTTGCCTATCATGTGGGATGCCCTTAGTTTGATGCTTTGCCACTCCAAAAACAGGACAACAGCCAGTGGTGGTGGCTCGCACCTTTAATCTCAGCACCAGAGGTGTGGGAGGGGGGCTGTCATTGTGACAAAGCCAGTCTGGATCTAGAGTGAGATCCAGGCCAGTTTGAGCTAAGTGAGATCCAATCCAATGCAACTCCCCCCAGCCCCCCAAAAAATCAGTAACAGAAAAGAACAAGCAGCCGGGCATGGTGGCACGCACCTTTAATCCCAGTACTCGGGAGGCAGAGGTAGGAGGATTGTTGCGAGTTCTAGGCCACCCTGAGACTACATAATGAATTCCAGGTTAGTCTGAGTGAGACCCTACCTTAAAAAACCCCACCACCACCAAATCCCCACAAAACAACTCCATGACAACAAAAATGATAGTAAGCCAGCATAAGTGAAGTGTGTGTCAGGTCTGCAAGCACATGAGGCACCGAAGCACTGAGGAGACGCACCCTGAAACGCTTGTCTTTGTAGTCCCGCTCCCGGTCTCTGTCTCTCAGGTCCCGAAGGTCCTTGTCGCTGAGGCGGTGATCCTTTTCAAATGTCCGGGCGGAGATTATCCTCCCACTGCCGATCCTCCGTCCACCAAGCAGGCGAAGCCCGTCGCCATCTTTCTCCAGCGGACTTCCTGAGCGGCGGGAGCTCACGGCAGCTGTCACGTGGCAGCCCCCGCCAAAGCTCCGCCTCTGCGGGCTGAGAACAACATCCAGGTCATCTTCTTTCACACGCTCCCGTGGATCTGAAAAGGGGCCAGAGAGACGGTAAGCAAGGCCATGAGTGTATTACAGTAAGTGACTTCCTATTCCTACTGTGCCTTTATTCTGACTAAGGCCTTAGCTATGAAATTTGTAGCAAATTTTTGTCCACTTATGAATTACAATAGATGCTAGTATTTGGGGGAAAGAAAAACAAAACACTGCTCCTAAGGTTAACATCTTCAGTACCTGCACAGGCCAGATGCACAAGGTGGCGCATGTGTCTGGCGTTCATTTTCCGTGGCTAGAGGCCCTGGCGTGCTCATTCTCTCACTCACTCACTCACTTGCTTTCTCTCTCTGTTTCTAATAAATAAATAAGTAAATCAGAGAGCCGGGTGTGGTGGTGCATGCCTTTAATCCCAGCACTCGGGAGGCAGGGGTAGGAGGATTGCCGTGAGTTTGAGGCCATCCCGAGACTAAGTACACAGTGAATTCCAGGTCAGCCTGGACTATCGTGAAATCCTACCTAGAAAAAAAAAAAGGTGTGTTTCCCAACTTGCTGCCCCACTTTTAAATGACTGTGCTTACCTACTATCCTGCGTACCAGGGAAGGCCGGTCAGCATCTGACTCTTTTTTCAGACTTTCTACTGGTGAACTCCGTCCTGAGGCTGGGTAGAGAGAGGCATGCCACTTCTCAGGGTCCCAGACACCATCACTACAGGTCAAAAGATACAAAGTTAGCATTTGCAGACATGCCACAATAATCTAATCTCTAAACTTTTCCAGGTAACACTAGGAAAACACTTTCCAATATAAAACTTTATGGTTGGCTTCAGAATGGTTACCTTTTAAAAGATGAAAACAGCCATTAATTTAACAATACTTCATTGTTGATCACACAATAAACTCTTGAAAACCAATGGTCTGCACATAAGTGAAACATTTAGCCCATAAGCCTTGGGATACATCTGGATTACTGTAACTGTGCTTGTCCTACACAAAGATGCTAACCTAAGGATAAATCACTCCATTTATTAAAAGAGTAGAAAACAGCCGGGCGTGGTGGCGCACACCTTTAATCCCAGCACTCAGGAGGCTGTGGCAGAAAGATTGCTGTGAGTTTGAGGCCACCCTGAGACTATATACTAAATTCCAGGTCAACCTGGGCAGACCAAGACGCTACCTTGAAAAACAAAACAAACAAGAAATAATAATAATAATCAGTAATAATAAATTAGAAGAGTGGAAAGTCTGACGCTTATTTTTTATTTTCTTATTTACTTATTTGAGAGAGAGAGAGAGAAAAATATAGAGAAATAGGCAGACACAGAGAGATATATACAGAATTGGCATGCTAGGGCATTTAGTCCCTGCAAAGGAACTCCAGACATATGCACTACCTTGTGCATTTGGCTTACTTGGGTCTTGGGGAATTGAACCTGGGTTCTTTGGCTTTGCAGGCAAGTGCCTTAACTGCAAAGTCATCTCTCCAGCCCAGTAAACCAACATTTCTTGATATCAAAAAGCTAGTTGGGAATCAAGGTATTTACTATATAAAGGCACTGAACTGGGATAGGGGGGTTAGAGATGGCTCAGCAGTTAAAGATGCTTGCTTGAAAAAGCCTGGTGGCCCAGGTACAATTCCCTAGTACCCACGTGCAGCCAGATGTATAAAGGAGTACATGTGGATGAAGTTCAGCTGCAGTGGAGACCCCAGTGTGTCCATACTTACTCTCTACCTGTCTCTCTATCTCTCTCAAATAAATAAAGGGGCTTGGAAGATAGCAGGTGTGTTTCCCAACTTGCTGCCCCACTTTTAAATGACTGTGCTTACCTACTATCCTGCGTACCAGGGAAGGCCGGTCAGCATCTGACTCTTTTTTCAGACTTTCTACTGGTGAAACTCCGTCCTGAGGCTGGGTAGAGAGAGGCATGCCACTTCTCAGGGTCCCAGACACCATCACTACAGGTCAAAAGATACAAAGTTAGCATTTGCAGACATGCCACAATAATCTAATCTCTAAACTTTTCCAGGTAACACTAGGAAAACACTTTCCAATATAAAACTTTATGGTTGGCTTCAGAATGGTTACCTTTTAAAAGATGAAAACAGCCATTAATTTAACAATACTTCATTGTTGATCACACAATAAACTCTTGAAAACCAATGGTCTGCACATAAGTGAAACATTTAGCCCATAAGCCTTGGGATACATCTGGATTACTGTAACTGTGCTTGTCCTACACAAAGATGCTAACCTAAGGATAAATCACTCCATTTATTAAAAGAGTAGAAAACAGCCGGGCGTGGTGGCGCACACCTTTAATCCCAGCACTCAGGAGGCTGTGGCAGAAAGATTGCTGTGAGTTTGAGGCCACCCTGAGACTATATACTAAATTCCAGGTCAACCTGGGCAGACCAAGACGCTACCTTGAAAAACAAAACAAACAAGAAATAATAATAATAATCAGTAATAATAAATTAGAAGAGTGGAAAGTCTGACGCTTATTTTTTATTTTCTTATTTACTTATTTGAGAGAGAGAGAGAGAAAAATATAGAGAAATAGGCAGACACAGAGAGATATATACAGAATTGGCATGCTAGGGCATTTAGTCCCTGCAAAGGAACTCCAGACATATGCACTACCTTGTGCATTTGGCTTACTTGGGTCTTGGGGAATTGAACCTGGGTTCTTTGGCTTTGCAGGCAAGTGCCTTAACTGCAAAGTCATCTCTCCAGCCCAGTAAACCAACATTTCTTGATATCAAAAAGCTAGTTGGGAATCAAGGTATTTACTATATAAAGGCACTGAACTGGGATAGGGGGGTTAGAGATGGCTCAGCAGTTAAAGATGCTTGCTTGAAAAAGCCTGGTGGCCCAGGTACAATTCCCTAGTACCCACGTGCAGCCAGATGTATAAAGGAGTACATGTGGATGAAGTTCAGCTGCAGTGGAGACCCCAGTGTGTCCATACTTACTCTCTACCTGTCTCTCTATCTCTCTCAAATAAATAAAGGGGCTTGGAAGATAGCTCAGTGGTTCAATTCCCCAGTACCCATGTTAAGTCAGATGTACAAAGTGGCACATGTGTCTGGAGTGCATTTGCAGTGCCAAGAGGTCCTGTTGTACCCATTCTCTCTGCTTGCAAATTAAAAAATAAAGATAAGTAAGCTGGGCATGGGTTCATGCCTTTAATCCCAGCCCTTGGTAAGGGAGGTAGGAGGATTCTCGTGAGTTCAAGGCCCCTGGCCCCCCGAGACTCCACAGTGAATTCCAGGTCAGCCTGTGCTTGAGCAAGATCTTACCTCAAAAGAAAAAAATCTCTCTCTCTCTCACACACACACACATACACTGCAAAGCCCAGTGACCTGGGTTTGATTCTCCAGTACCCATGTAAGCCATATGGTGCTGTGGCAGGAAACCCTGGTGTGCCCATACTCCTTCCCTCTGTTGGCCTTTTTCTCTCTGTCTCTCTCTCAGATGAATAACGAATAAAGTACATTAAAAAAAAAAAAGTCTGGGCCAGGCATGGTGGTGTACACCTTTAATCCCAGCACTCAGGGCACAGAGGTAGGAGGATCACCTTGAGTTCAAGGCCATCCTGAGACTATATAATGAATTTCAGGTCAACCTGGACTAGAGTAAGACTCTACTTCGGGGGGGGGGGGGGGAGAAAAAGTCTATTTATGGGGCTGGAGAGCTGGCTCATCAGTTAAAGGCACTTGACTGTAAAAATCTGTCAGCCTGGGTTCGATTTCCTAGTATTCACATAAAACCATACGCACAAGCCGGGAATGGTGGCGCATGCCTTTAATCCCAGCACTCGGGAGGCAGAAGTAGGAGGATCAACATGAGTTCGAGGCCACCCTGAGACTACATAGTGAATTCCAGGTCAGCCTGAGCTAGAGTGAAATCCTACCTTGAAAGTACCCCAAAAGAAACCCCCATATGCACAAAGTGGCACATGCATCTGGCGTTCATTTGCAGTAGCAAGAGGTTCTAACATGCCTATATTCATTATTCATTCATTCATATTCTCTCTCTCTCAAATAAATATTTTCTGAGGCAAGTGCAACAAATCAGTTGTTTTTTTTTTTTTTTTTTTTTTTTTTTTTTTGTTTTTTGAGGTAGGGTCTTGCTCTAGCTCAGGCTGACCTGGAATTCACTATGTAGTCTCAGGGTGGCTTCAAACTCACGGTGATCCTCTTACCTCTGCCTCCCAAGTGCTGGGATAAAGCACACCTGGCTTGGCTTTTTTTTTTTTTGGTTTTTCAAGGTAGGGTCTCACGCTGGTCCAGGCTGACCTGGAATTAACTATGTAATCTCAGGGTAGCCTCGAACTCTCAGCGATCCTCCTACCTCTGCCTCCTGAGTGCTGGGATTAAAGGCGTGCGTCACCATGCCCGTTTTTTTTTTTTGTTTGTTTTGTTTTTTTTTTTTTTTTTTTTAAATTGTGGGAGAGAGACAGAGAAAGAGAGAGAGAGAGAGAGAGAACTGAGGCGCCAAGGTCTCTAGCCACTGTAATTGAACTCCAGAGGTGTGCACCACTTTGTGTGTACATGCAACCTTTCACACTTGCGTCACCCTGCACATCTGGCTTATGTGGGATCTGAAGAGTTGGACATGGGTTCTTAAGAGTTCATAGGGAAGCGCCTTAACTGCTAAGCCAACTCTCCAGCACTAAATAAAATATTTTTTAAAAAGTCTGTCCAGGGGACTGGACTGGCTTAGCAGTTAAGGTGTTTGCCCGTTGAAACCTAAGGACCTAGATTCAGTTCCCCAATACCTACATAAAACCAGATGCACAAAGAGGTGCATGCATATGGAGTTCATTTGCAGTGGCTGGAGGCCCTGATGTGCCCATTCTCTCTGTATCTGCTTCTCTCTCTCAAAATGATAAGTAAAAATTAAAAAACAAAACAATATGACACTTCCTATGTTAAAACTAGCCAGGTATAGCCAGGCGTGGTGGTGCACGCCTTTAATCCCAGCGCTCAGGAGGCAGAGGTAGGAGGATTGCCGTGAGTTCGAGGCCACCCTGAGACTACATAGTGAATTCCAGGTCAGCCTGGGCTAGAGACTCTATCTTGAAAAATCAAAAAATCATGGGCTGGAGAGATGGTTTAGTGGTTGAGTGCTTGCCTATGAAGCCTAAGGACCCCAGTTCAAGGCTCGTTTCCCCAGGACCCACGTTAGCCAGATGCACAAGGGGGCGCACGCATCTGGAGTTCGTTTGCAGTGGCTGAAGGCCCTGGCGCGCCCATTCTCTCTCTCTCTCTCTCTCTCTCTCCCTCCCTCCCTTCCTCTGTTTCTCTTTGTGTCTGTCGCTCTCAAATAAATAAATGACAAAAAAAAAAAAAAAAAACCTAGTTAGGTATGGTGTTGAGACCCTGCCTCAAAACAACAACAACAAGTGGTAGCACATGTCTTTAGTCTCAGCACTTGGGAGCCAGAGGTAGGAGGATCACTATAAGTTCAAGGTCAGTCTGAAACTACATAGTGAATGCCAGGTTAGCCTGGGCTAGAATGAGATCCTACCTCGAAAACAAAACAAACAAACAAACAAACAAACAAAAAACCCAAAACCAACACAAACCACCTACCTTGATATTTAAGAAATGACTAAGGTAACTACAAGAATTACAGTATTACAGTATAAGGGTTATTGTAGATTCTCAGACCTTTAACTAGTCTCTTCAACCCAAAATCCTTTACTTTTCTGCAAGATCCTAACAGACAATATGGCTACTCTGAATGGTCCTTTGTGTGTTTAGGGGACACAGCTGAAGGCTGAGAGCCCTCCTGACCAGCATCCCCAGAGCAGGGCGCTGAAAGCACAGTTCAAGAACCACGGGGTCTGGAGAGGAGGTGCTGGAGTGAGGACTTCTGAGTTCAAAGTTTTGTTCTGCTCTATGACTTTCACCAGTTATTTTTTAGTTTTAGTGTCATTACTTATAGCTGATGTTCATATTATTACCTCCTAACTTTTTCCCCTCATCCATAATGCTACTTAAAAAAAAGCCCTGCAAAACAATATAATTTACCAAGTGTGGCAAAACAAAAAGCAAATAGAAGTTGTCAATTAATGCCTTAGAATGACAACCATACCTGTCGTATTTTTCAGAAAGACATGAAGGCCTCTGTCTGGAATGGGGGTGTTCTTTTATATCCAAGAGCTCCTCCTAAAAAGAGAAATCGAATGGATTTTGAATCACATTTTCAGGCCATATATTTTCAATTTATTTTTATTCTGTACATCTAAGCACTTTATAAAATTCCTTCTTATTTTATTTTTTTGAGACAAGGTCCGGTTCAAGTGGGGCTAACTTCCAATTTGTTATGTAGCCAGGACTAGTCTTATATTGCTGGTTCTGCTCTCTTTTCCTCCTATGTGCGGGGATTGTAGGTTTGCATTACCATACCAGACTTCCATACTTTTTTTTTTTTTTTTCCAAGTAGGGTCTCATTCTAGCACAAGCTAACCTAGAATTCATTATATAGTCTCACGGTGGCCTTGAACTCACGGTGATCCTCTTACCTCTGCCTCCTGGGTGCTGGGGTTAAAGGAGTGCACCACCATGTCCAGCTCCTATACTATTCTTATTTATAATTATAATATTCTTATTTATAATTTATTTACGCCAGAAGAACTGGAGTTAGACCAGGGATCTCATAAGACACTCAGACAGTAATGACTGCTTAATAGTGACCAGTTTCTTGATAAACTACATAATCTCATGTATCTCAATACCAAAGCCACAGTTCACATTGTTCCGAAAGGCACAGAAGCTCCATCGTAGACAAAACCTGCAACTAAGCCCAATGCTTGCAAACATACTGAACGCCTTTTTAAACATGGAAGAATTTCTTTAAAAAAGCACAGAAGATATCGATATATTATCTAACACTTGTATAGTATTTGGATTGCTCTGTTAACATTTTCAGCAATTTGCTTTATCACCACCTTCTTTCTCTCTTGATATATGCACTTTTTCCCCTGCCAAGGTAGGGTCTCACACTACCCCAGGCTGACCTGGAACTCATGCAGTAGTCCCAGGATGGCTTCCAACTCACAGCACTCTCACCCAGAACACAATTTATTTTAAACTATTTGAGTAATTTGCTTGTCATGACCCTTTATCTATATATACTCAAGTGCTTCTTCTTTCTTTCTTTTTTTTCCCGAGGTAGGGTCTCACTCTGGTCCAGGCTGGCCTGGAATTCACTCTGTAGTCTCAGAGTGGCCTCGAACTCATGGCAATCCTCCTACCTCCGCCCCCCCCCCCAAGTGCTGGGATGAAAGGCGTGCGCCCCCACACCCGGGGCTCAGTGCTTCTTTGTAATGGATATTCCTTTATAGCCTTTATCCAGTTTGCACAGCACTTAGTTCTACAGAAAGGAGAGTGACCATTTTTCCATTCTAGTCATGGTGGACATAGAGTGGATGCCTTTGGTCATGGGAGACTTAGTTCTACAGATCTTTCTTTTTAATTTATTTTTATTTATTTATTAGAGACGGGGGGGATGGGCACACCAGGGCCTCTAGCTGCAAACGAACTCCAGACACACACGCCACCTTGTGCATCTGCCTTACGTGGGTCCTGGGTAATGGAACCTGGGTCCCTTGGCTTTGCTGGCAAGCACCTTTATCGGGTAAGCCATCTCTCTAGTCCCCCCCCCCCACCTTTTTTTGAGGTGGGTCTTACTCTAGCCCAGGCTGACCTGAAATTCACTATGTAATCTCAGAGTTCTACGTAATCTCAGGGCGTTGTTTTTTCTTCTTTCTCTTTTTTGACACAGGATCTTACTAGGTAGCCCAGGCTGGATTCAAACTCTTGACAGGGGTCAGCTATACTACAAGGCCAAAGTATATGTTGTTGTTGTTTTGGTGGGGGTCAGGTCTCATATACCCCACAGGCTGGCCTCTGAGTTGTTATGTAGTTGAGGATGACCCTGAACTGCTGATTCTCCTGCCATCACCTTGCAGGTGCTGGAGTTTACAGGTAAGACACCACACCTAGCTTATGGGTGCTAGGGGTCAAACCTAGAGCTTTGTACATATTAGGCAAGCCCTCTCCCACTGAGCTACATCCCCCATACTCTCTTACACGAGCCCCCCCCCCCCAGTTTAAGGTCACATTATTATTATTTATTTTTTATTGATTTTTGGTTTCTCGAGGTAGCGGCTCACTCTAGCCCAGGTTGACCTGGAATTCACTCTGTACTCTCAGGGTGCTCTCGAACTCACAGTGATCCTCCTACCTCTGCCTCCCGAGTGCTGGGATGAAAGGCATGTGCCACCATGCTCAGCTAAGGTCATATTATTTGTTCTTCGACGTTTCCTCCTGACTGAGGCTTGGCATCCTTGCACCAGAACACCTCTGGGTGTCTTGCTACCTACCCCTAAGCAATGATTTCAATTGTGATCACATGACTGAAGGGTTCGCTAGCTTTTCTCTAAAGTTTACTTACTACTTTCCCATTCACAATTAAGAATGTAATGGAGGGAGGGGATATGATGGAGAATGGAATTTCAAAGGGGAAAGTGGGGGGGGGGAGGGTACTACCATGGGATATTTTTTATAATCATGGAAAATATTAATAAAAATTGAGAAAATAAAAAAATTTAAAAAAAAGAATGTAATGGAGCACGCCTTTCATCCCAGCACTCGGGAGGCAGAGGTAGGAGGATCGCTGTGAGTTCGAGAGCACCCTGAGAATACAGAGTGAATTCCAGGTCAGCCTGGGCTAGAGTGAGACACTACCTCGAAAAACCAAAAATCAATCAATCAATAAATAAAATAAAATAATCTCTTATTAGCGAGAATATAAGTTATTAGACTAAGATAAACAGAATTTCAAATACAAGATACTATCTAGAGGCTATTCCAAGTTAAGTTCTAAAGTAACTCCAAGCACTGACACACCATCTAAGGCAGCAGGAAACCGTGGGTCCAGAGAAAGGTGCAGGGGACACTGCAGGAGCTCTGCAGTGACAACAGGCCGGGAAAGGTGGTGGGCGGGCAGGGGTCAGCCGCAGATTGGGCAGCAACAAGCCCTAGGGTCCAGGGAGCTGTTTCTGACGGGGAGGGGCTGGGGCAGCACCTCAGCGGCAGAAGCTTGCTTTAGCATGCATGAGGCCCGGTGTTCACTTTCCAGAATACAAAAAAGGGGGGAGGGGAGTTACAGTAGAAACAGGAAGGACTTAGAAATATAGGAAATGCTTCTACATAACATAAGAAGAAATCAAAACAAAACACCAGGACTGGAGAGGTGGCTTAGCAGTTAAGGTGTGTTGCAGTCAGGCTTGCACTGCTGTAGAAATCACCCAACCAAGAGCAGCTGTGGGAAAAAAGAGGTTTATTTTGGCTTACAGGCTCGAGGGGAAGCTCCACGACGGCAGGGGAAATTGACAACATGAGCAGAGGGTGGACATCACCCTCTGGCCAACATAAGGTGGGCCATAGCATCAGGAAGAGTGTGCCAAACACTGGCAAGGGGAAACTGGCTATAGCATCCATAAAGCCGCCCCCAACAATACACTGCCTCCAGGAGGCGTTAATCCCCAAATCTCCATCATCTGGGAACCTGGCATTCAGAACAGCTAAGTTTATGGGGGACACCTGAATCAAACCATCACAAGGTATTTGCCTGAAACGCCTAAGGTCCCAGGTTTGATTCTCTAGTACCCATGTAAAGCCAGATGCACAAGGTGGCACATACATCTGGAGTTCATTTGCAGTGTCTAGAGGCCCTGGTGTGCCCATTCTATCTCTACCTCTATCTCATTGTCTCTTGAATAAATAAATAAACATTTGAAAAAAAACACTGCAATTTTTTGCTACTAGTAATTCAAAGATCATCACCTTCTCCCAAACTTCACAGTAAACTAAGAACTCTAGCTTACTATGAAACCAAAGGCAACACACTTTATGCTTTTTTTTTAATTCAATACCCATTCTTTTTATTTTATTTGACAGAGAAAGAGAGAGAGAATGGGTGCACCAGGGCCTCCAGCCACTGCAAATGAACTCCAGACGCGTGCGCCCCCTGTGTGCATCTGGCTAACATGGGTCCTGGGGAATCGAACCTGGGTCTTTTGGCTTTGCAGGCAAATGCCCTAACCGCTAAACCATCCCTCCAGCCCACACACTTTACACTTTTAATCCCAGCACTTGGAGGCAGAGGTAGGAGGATCACCATGAGTTTGAGGCCACCCTGAGACTATACAGTAAATTCTAGGTCAGTCTGGGCTAGAGTGTAACCTTACCTCAAACCCCCTGCACTCCCCTCAAAAAAAAACAAAAACAAAAAACAGAGTTTCTAGGGCTAGAAATATAGCTCAGCAGTTAAAGGTACTTGTTTGTAAAGCTTGATGGCCTGGGCTCAATTCCCCCTATGCCCATAAAGTCAGATGCAAAGTGGAGCATGTGTATGGAGTTCATTTGCACTGACAGCTGGCACAGGCACACCTATTCTCATTATTTCTCTGCTTGCAAATAAATAAATAAATAAAATTAAAAGTTTCTAAACAATGGGCATTTGTTTGAAATTTTTTTTTCTAGCCCAGCCTGACATGGAACTGAAGATGATCCTCCTACCACTCAGCCTCCCGCATGCTAGGATTAAAGGCCTGTTTGAATCTTTATTTTATTTTATTTTTTGTTTTTAAGGCACTGTCTCACGTTAGCCAAAGCTGACCTGGAATTTACTATGTAGTCTCAGGCTGGCCTTGAACTGAGTGATGCTCCTACCCCTGCCTCCGGAATGTTGGGATTAAAGGTATGTGCCACCACGCCTGGTGGGGTTTGAAACTTTTAACATCAAGAGATAATGAGATGAAGCCATAAAGGTTCTCTATTACTAGGAGTCAACTGAGAAAATGTAACATTTTAACACATCCACAAAACATCTAAGAGAAACTGTGGTGATATATATCAGTAATTTGAGTACTCAGGGAGGTTGGCTAAGGCAGGAGGTTATGAGTTTGGGACCATTTTAGGCTACACAGGAAGAACTTGTCTCAAAAGAAACAAACAAACAAAAACCAAAGAAAACAAACCCTAACAAAGCCTAAAGAATGGGATCAATTACCCATGAGAAGCCAGATGCACAAAGTGGGGCATGTGGGCTGGAGAGATGGCTTAGCGGTTAAGCGCTTGCCTGTGAAGCCTAAGGACCCCCGTTTGAGGCTCAATTCCCCAGGACCCACGTTAGCCAGATGCACAAGGGGGCACATGCGTCTGGAGTTCGTTTGCAGTGGCTGGAAGCCCTGGCGCGCCCATTCTCTGTCTCGCTCTCTGCCTCTCTCTCTCTCTCTCTCTCTCTCTCTCTCTGTCGCTCTCAAATAAATAAAAATAAACAAACAAAAAAATTAAAAAAAAAAGTGGGGCATGTATCTGGAGTTCGTTTGCAGTGGCTAGAGGCCCTAGCATGCATATTCTCTCTCTCTCTCTCTCTACTTGCAAATAATAAAAAATATTTTTCTAAAGATTTTATTTTCATTTATTTATTTATTAGTCAATCGGGGGGGGGGGGACAGAATGAGCACACCAGGGCCTCTAGCCACTACAAATGTACTCCAGATGCGTGTGCCACCATGTGCATCTGGCTTACCTGGGACCTGGAGAATTGAACCTGGGTCCTTCGGCTTGACAGGCATGTGCCTTAACTGCTAAAGCCATCTCTCCAGCCCATAGAGTATTTTTAAAAAAAAATCAGCTGAGCCGGGAGTGGTGGCGCATGCCTTTAATCCCAGGTAGGAGGTTCTCAATGAGTTCAAGGCCACCCTGAGACTACATACTGAAATTCCAGGTCAGCCTGGGCTACAGACCCTACCTTGAAGCGCCCCCCCCCAAAAAAAAAGCCAGGCGTGGTGGCATACGCCTTTAATCCCAGCACTGGGGAGGCAGAGCTAGGAGGATTGCTGTGAGTTCGAGGCCATCCTGAGACTACACAGTGAATTCCAGGTCAGCCTGAGCTAGAGTGAGATCCTACCTTAAAAAAAAAAAATCTGGGCTGGAGAGATGGCTTAGTGGTTTAGCGCTTGCCTATGAAGCCTAAGGACCCCAGTTCAAGGTTCGATTCCCCAGGACCCACGTAACCCAGATGCACAAGGGTTGCACGCATCTGGAGTTTGCTTACAGTGGCTTGGAGGCCCTGGCGTGTCCATTCTCTGTCTCTCTATCTGCCTCTTTCTCTGTCTGTCGCTCTCAAATAAATAAATTAATTAATAAAATCAAAACATGCTGGCAGCGTGTTGGTGCATGCCTTTAATCTCAGCACTTGGGAGGCAGAAGTAGGAGGACTGTCATGAGTTCGAGGCCACACTGAAACTATATAGTGAATTCCAGGTCAGCTTGAAATACAGTGAGACCATAACTCGAACAGGGGGAAAAAAAATCAAAGCTAACCAAAAAGGCTGAAGAGATGGCTTAGCAATTAAAGTTACCTGTCTGCGAAACCAAAGGACCCAGGTTCAATTCCCAGATGCACAAGGTAGTTAAGTACAAGCCTCAACTGTTTATTTGCAATAGCTGAAGCCCTGACACACCCATTCTCACTTTCTATCTGACCCCCCTCTGAAATAAATAAAATAAATTTTAAAATATTTTTTAAGACTAACCAAAAAAATCTCCAAAATATAGGTAACAGACAGCTTTACAACAAGGCACAGGAGTCTAAGCCATAACAACTAAATGAAACCTGGTATTCTGGATATAATCCTGAAACAGAACACTAGTTCACACCTGAGAAAAGAGGAAATCCTTAGTTAATAACAATGTATCAACATGAGCAGTTAACTGTAACGAATGTGTAATGCTACCACAGAAAGAGTAACAGTGAACAATGGGAGAGGGGCATATAGCAACTCCCTGTGGATACTAAAATTAACTCAACATGTATCAAATGGCTGAGGATGTAGCTCAGTGTTCTTGCTTGGCAAGGACTTGCTTTGTAAGCAAGTATCTTAACCACTAAGCCATCTCCCCAGCCTGCACCAGTCTCTCTCCATCTGCTTCTTCCCCTCCCTCTCTCTCTCTCAAAAAAAAAAAAAAAAAAAAAACAATCAAAATATTTGTTTTTGGAATTCACTATGTAATCTCAGGCTGGCCTTGAACTCACAGTGATCCTCCTACTTCTGCCTCCTGAGTGCTGGGATTAAAGGCGTGCCCCACCACACCCAGACAAAAATATTTTAAAATTTAAAAAATCCTAAAGTTTGCAGCAGTATTCACAATAGTTGAAAAGTGAAAACATCCCCTGTGCCCATCAATGAACGAATGAAGAAAACGTGGTAGGTTGTTACTGGCAGCAGAGGGGAGAGGGTAAGGGTGAGTGGCTGTAAATACTTTGTAGAACTCATTTTGGGATAAAAGTGTTCTAGAATTAGATAGTGATGATTGTTGTACAACATCGTGACTTGACTAAAAAGTGTTGAATATATGTTAAACTTTAAACTGACAAGTACAGATGTTACACTTGATCTTGGCCAAAAGACCAAGAAGTGTTATACTTTACAAGAGTTTTTTTTTTTTTTTCTTTTTTTCTTTTTTTTTTTTGTTTTTGAGGCAGCGTCTCACTTTAGTCCAGGCTGACCTGGAATTCACTACGGGATGGCATTGAACTCACAGTGATCCTCCCTCCTCCCCCTGCCTCTTGGTGCTAAGATTAAAGGGGTGTGCCACTATGCCCTGTTACAAGAGTAAATTTTATGTATGTGGGTTATATCACAATTTTAAAGTTTGTTTTAAACAGCCAGGTGTGGGGATGGAGAGATGGCTTAGTGGTTAAGCGCTTGCCTGTGAAGCCTAAGGACCCAGGTCCAAGGCTCGATTGCCCAGGACCCATGTTAGCCAGATGCACAAGGGGCTGCACGTGGCTGGAGTTTGTTTGCAGTGGCTGGAAGCCCTGGTGTGGCCATTCTCTCTCTGCCTCTTTCTCTCTCTGTCACTCTCAACTAAATAAATAAAAATGAATTTAAAAAAATTAAAAAAAAAGCCAGGGATGGTGGTAAACACCCCCCAGCACTCAACTCAGACAGGATTATGAGTTCTAGGCAGGATTATGAGTTCTAGGCTAGCATGGGCTATGCAGTGAGGCTGTGTCTCAAAAAAATAATAAAGTAAGCAAGATGTGGTGGTGCACGCCTTTAATCCCAGCACTTGGGAGACAGAGGTGAGAGGATCGCTGTGAGTTTGAAGCCAGCCTTTTACTACACAGTGAATTCCAGGCCAGTGTGGGCTAGAGTGAGACCCTACCTCAAAAAGCCAAACCAGGGCTGGAGAGATGGCTTAGCGGTTAAGCGCTTGCCTGTGAAGCCTAAGGACTCTGGTTCGAGGCTTGATTCCCCAGGACCCACGTTAGTCAGATGCACAAGGGGGCGTACGCATCTGGAGTTCGTTTGCAGTGGCGGGCCCATTCTCTCTCTCTCTCTCTCTCTCTCTCTCTCTCTCTACCTCCTTCTCTCTCTGTCACTCTCAAATAAATAAATAAAAATAAACAAACAAACAAAAAATAAAACAAAAAAGCCAAACCAAACAAAACAAAAACCAAAGTAAAAGTGTTCTAATTTTTTAAAAATAATTTTTATTCCTTTATTTTAAAAATTTATTTATTTGACAGAGAGAAAGAGGCAGAGAGAGAAGACAGACAATGGGTTCACCAGGGCATCTAGCCATTGCAAACAAATTCCAGAAGCATGTGCCACCTTGTGCATCTGCCTTATGTGGGTCCTGGAGAATCGAACCTGGGTCCTTTGGCTTTGCAGGCAAATGCCTTAACTACTAAGCCATCCCTCCAGCCCTTAATTTTTTTTTTTTAATTAAAAAGAGGTAATGAATTGAGAGGTTCAGTTACCGAAGGTTAATATTTTGTCCAATGCAATTTCTCTTAGAGACTCATTGGTCTAGCCACAGATTAACTCTCAAATAGATTATGAAAGAGTTGCTGAAATCAGTAAAATGTTTTAGTTTTCACTCTATATTATTCCAGTTTTCTCCAATGACTGCGCATGCTTGGCACATCTAGTATGGACAATGTTCCATGGACCAAGTGTACAAGCCTGAGGGCTGCAACAGCCTCTAGGAGGCAGAGCTGCTACCCTGGCATCAGCCCTCTCTGCAGCACCATGTATGCCAGCATGCATCTCTGACCAAGTGCAATGCCAACAATGCCTCTCACCTGTCTATATTAAGTGAAGAGCCACTCTCTTCGCTAATAGGCTGAGAACTGGGTGAGGGATAAACATCAGAGGTAAAATCCAATTTACCATGTTGAGAACAGGGCCTTTTCAGCCAGTTTCACAGTCTCAAAGAGTAGAATACGCCTCTGTCCCAAGCCACCTGTGAGCAGGCATTTGTGCACTATCTGTAGTCATGCCTTCCCGACAGCTCCAACACACACTAAAGGTTATGAAGGATGGCTAGGCGTGGAGGCACACACCTTTAATCCCAGCACTCGGGAGGCAGAGGTAGGAGGACTCCGGTGAGTTCGAGGCCACCCTGAGACTACACAGTGAATTCCAGGTCAGCCTAGGCTACAGTGAGACCCTACCTGGAGAAACCAAAATAGAAGGAAGGCTGTGGGAACGGAGGTGTGGCTCAGTATTGTAGAACTCTCTCGCCTACCAGGAGGGATGCCTTGGGTTTGATCCTCAATACTATGAAAGAAAACAGAATGATGTTTTAAATTAAGCATTTTTCTCAAAATATGGCCCATAATCTACATGGGTGTTTAGAAGAGGGGAGAAGGAGCCTCCTTGTTGCTTTAGGAGGCATTAAAATGTGCTCTATACAACAATGTCTTCCCACACTTAAGGTGGGATCCCAGCCCAAGAAAGCCCTCCACATAAGTAGGGAGGAAAGAAACCATGAGCAAGGTCAATGCAGTGCGATCTCTCTCTCTCTCTCTTTCTTCTGCTTAAGTGTGGCATATGTGCCTGCCTATGTGGTGTCCCACGCTTTCACTGCACTGGCTGTCCTACTGCATTGCTCTTCTGCCAGTTCTTCCCTGGTCTGAAGCTTGCCTCTGCTCGCCATAGGACTGGCTTTACAGCTGTGCATGGCCACACCCAATCATTCATGGGTGCAGGGGACTGAATTCGGAGCAGTCCCTCATGGCCTCCTCAGGCTCTCATGCCTGCATAGGAAGAGCCATCTCTCCAGCCCTCCTCTTTTCTAATGTGCATGTGTGTGCATGGTGCATGTGTGAGTGGGAATTCACGTGCATGTGGAGGCCAGAGGTTGATTTCAGGGGGCTTCTTCAATTGCTCTCCACCTTATTTAGCAACACAACATCTCTTTCTTGAACACAGAGCTTGCCAATTTAGCTGGTTTAGCTAGCCGGCTTGTCCGGGGAATCCTGTCTCCGCTCTTGGAACACTGAGATTACAGGCAGGCCACCACACCGTCCGCCGTTTACGTGGGTGCTTTGCATCCAAACCGAGATCCTCAAGCTTGCACAGCGGTGCTTTACCAACTGAGCTGTCTTTCCAGCCCAAGTCTACTCCTTTCCTAACTGCATACACAAAGCTTTCTTTCTTTTGTTCTTTCTTCAGAACACTTTTTGCACGGCAGGCTCAGTGCCCTACATCAGTTAATGACTCTTGTCCTTGCCCCCACAGCTTTCATTCACTCGAGAAGTGTTCTTAAACTTGCCATCTATCAAGAGCCCTTCACATCAATTATTCCTGGAAAGGAATCCCTTTGGGACATTTTCAAAGACAACTTTCAACTTTGGCTAAAGATAAAATCCTTGGAAAGTGCCCACTCTAACTGGGAGTGGTCTTTCCTCATGAATATTTCAGGGAAGATTTTTAGATTATCCTTTTGTGAAGAACCCAGAGAAGCCGGGCACTTGTGAGGCAGAGGTAGGAGGATCACTGAGAGTTCAAGGCCATCCTGGGACTACACAGTGAGTGCCAGGTCAGCCTGGGCTAGAGTGAGACCCTACCTCTCCCCAAACAACAACAAACAAACAAACAAAAAAGAACCCACAGAAATGTACTGGCTGTGGCCCAAGTTGCTAACATTTTACATGGTCACCAGAAGAGTTAATACCTGACACTCCACTTTGTGCATGGGTTAGTAAAACCTGACCAGGCAAGAGCAGCTGCTAATTGCCCAAGTGCCACACACCCAAGGAAGTTGCAGCAGCCTTCTTTAAACAAAATTTGTCAAGCTTCCCAAAACGACTGATTTGGGAATTACTAACACAGACTTCTGCCTTTGGTAATCAGTATGAAAATAGAAAGTAAATGAATCTTAATTTAAGTCTGAAACAATAATTACACTCCTCATCCAATTTCTTTCTGTAGGAATCCCATGCAGAAGCAGCTACAGCATTCTGACATTACAAGAGAATTTCACAGAAGTCACATTTATAGAAGGGAACAAAAGGAGAAACTCTACTTTTGTGAGCTGAATTCATAAGAGGAAAAAGTTCAGTATCTTATACTTAAGGTAAGTGGTGTTTTTGTTTGTTTGTTTTAAACCCCAAATTTTCACTGCTACTGCTGAAAGCACTCTAAAAGTACCTAAGCCCTTCTTCTTTTCTTCTCTCTCTCTCTCTTTGCCCATGCTGACCTGGAATTCATTATGCAGTCTCAGGCTGGCCTTGGACCCATGGCGATCCTCCTTCCTCTGTCTCTCAAGTGCTGAGATTAAAGGTGTGACCACCATACTCGGCTTCTAAACTGTTCTTAAAGGACACTATCTGACAGGAACAAGTAAGTTAAGGTACACCTATGTTTCCAGTTCCCACCTTCAAAGTGCCAATTAGGCTTTTAGAAAGTTGCTGAACTGACCCATTCCTTCATTCTATACAGCCATAACTATTCTCAAAAGATAGGACAGGCCGGGCGTGGTGGCGCATGCCTTTAATCCCAGCACTTGGGAGGCAGTGGTAGGAAGATCACCACGAGGCCACCCTGAGACTACGTAGTGAATTCCAGGTCAGCCTGAGCTAGAGTGAGACCCTACCTCAGAAAACCAAAAGATAGGACAGCTTTAAAAATAGATAACAGTGGGATGAAAACATTCATAGTTGGTAGTCAGGGCAATGGTGAGCTAGCCACATAGACTAACATCCCTTCCTCATTCATGAAGCTAGTTGCTGAAAGGGCACAACTGAGAATAGTTCCTGTAGGAGGTCAGGATTCACATCAGAGCGTGCAGCGTCGATCAACAAGCCTCAGCACCTACATTTATTCACACATCTGACAGTGGCTGAACTGACACAAAGACTCCAAATGAAAGAATTTACACGAAACCAAGAAAACGAGAATGGAAAAACCATGAAAGCATTTTTTTTTCTTAGTATTTTGGTTCTTCTGACCAATGGAATAAAAATAAACCTTGCCATAAAAACCATTTATACAACTGACAAGAGCAGTGTAAAACTGTAAAGTAGTAAGCAGGTAGATAAATCCTAGAGGGAAACCTAAAACGTGACTGAATCACTTTGAGAGCTTTGTTTCCACGTTAAGAAGGAGATGAAGGCTGGTACTGCAGCTCAGAGGTAGAGCACATGCCTAGGAGGCAGAGGCCCTGGTTCCATGCCCAGCGCCACCTCAAATGAAGAAATTAAGATACTATTTATTCAGGACATTTACAAGATAGGCATCTCTCTCTCTCTCTCTCTTTTTTTTTTTTTTTTTTTTTTTTTTTTTTGTTTTTTGAGGTAGGGTCTTGCTCTATCTAGTCCAGGCTGACCTGGAATTTACTATGTAGTCTCAGGGTGGCCTCTAAATCATGGTGATCCTCCTACCTCTGCCTCCCAAATGCTGGGATTAAAGGCATGCGCCACCATGCCCGGCCCAAGACAGGCATCTTGATTCTAAATTGGGATGTGTTTGCTTTATTTTTTTGAGGCAGGGTCTCACTCTAGACCAGGCTGACCTGGAACTCTCAGGCTGGGATTAAAAGTGTGAGCCATCAAGCCTGGCTAATGGAAGTTCATCTTTAGTAGGCTCCCTGAATACATCATCAGCAGTTTTTAGCATCTGCTGGGTGCCAAGCATTTGACATGCATTTTATCATTTATTGCCCATAAAAATTCCTACAAGAGGGCTGGAGAGATGGCTTAACAGTTAAGGTGTTTGCCTGTAAAGCCAAAGGATCCTGATTAAATTCTCTAGGACCCACGTAAGCCAGATGCACAAGGAGGCACACGCGTCTGGAGTTCCTTTGCGTGGCTGGAGGCCCTGGCGTGCCCATTCTCTTTCTCTCTCTACCTCTTTCTCCCTCTCAAATAAATAAAATATATTTTTAAAAAAAGAGGGCTGGAGTGATGGCTTAGTGGTTAAGACGCTTGCCTGCAAAGCCAAAGGACCCAGGTTCAATTCCCCAGGACCCATGTAAGCACAAGGTGGTGCACACATCTGGTGTTCGTTTGCAGTGGCTGAGGGCCCTGGTGCGCCAATTCTATCTCTCAAGTAAATAAGTAATTTAAAAAATTCCTACAAGTGGGTTGGAGAGATGGCTTAGTGGTTAAGCGCTTGCCTGTGAAGCCTAAGGACCCCGGTTCGAGGCTCGATTCCCCAGGACCCACGTTAGCCAGATGCACAAGGGGGCGCATGCATCTGGAGTTTGTTTGCAGTGGCTAGAAGCCCTGGCGCACCCACTCTCCTCTCTCTCTCTCACTGCCTCTTTCTCTGTCTGTCGCTCTCAAATAAATAAATAAAAATAAACAAAAAAAAAAATTCCTACAAGACAGATACTATTTCCACCTTCCTTTTAGAGGAAAAGGATGAGATCCAGAGAAGCTAAGTATGTGACTAAAGACCATGTGGATAAGGGGTGAGGTAGTGATCCCACAGCTCCTTGTCCTCTCTCCTCACAGCCTGGAAGACAACGGAAGGCGTGTAGCATCGTTCTGCAGCTCTGCCACTGGAGCACTAGGGCTCACTGAGAACCCTGAACCAAACACCCATCTTAGGAAGACTGGCCCTAAGTCCAGCCTCCTCTCATTAAAATACCCTTTCCTGAATTAAAGGTCCCTCCCCACAAATTTCTGAGCAATGACTGGCTCCTTACCTAGGCTAAAAGTTCCCACCATGATGAGCAAGTAGGAGAGGACACTCATGGGGGCGAAGGCCCTGAGTCCCAACTTTTGAAGATGAGCTAGAATTGGAAAAGGCAGGAAACAACAGTCAGAAGACAGTATCTGTGGCCTTGCCAGCCGGCCTAAGAACTTCCGGTTAACTAAGTTTCTGGACAGCTGATACATCAAAACTGTATAATGCGGGCTGGAGGGATGGCTTAGCAGTTAAGCGCTTGCCTGTGAAGCCTAAGGGCCCTGGTTCGAGGCTCAATTCCCCAGGACCCACATTAGCCAGATGCACAAGGGAGCGCACTCGTCTGGAGTTCATTTGCAGTGGCTGGAAGCCCTGGCGTGCCCATTCTCTCTCTCTCTCTCTCTCCCTCTTTCTGTCTGTCACTCTCAAACAAATAAACAAAATTAAAAAAAAAAATGTATAATGGTTTTCATACTGTCATTGTGCCTTCCCCAAAATAAGCATCCTTACTTTGTACTAGCTTAAGCAGTCTGCAGCTAAATATGTCACTGAAACGCTCCCTGTTAGAGGTTACCACTCCATTCAGTGTATAGAAGACACATATAGTTTCTGAAGAAGATCTTTCCACTAACAAGCACTGCTGCCTCCTGCTTCCTAAGTCAATGGTTCCCAAACTTAAACTGGTCAGAGTCCCCTCAAGGGGCTTGTTAAATGTGCATGGGTGGGCTCTAACATCCAGGGTTTCCCATTTAATACCACTGATTCAATACTTGAGCCTTGTATTCCTAATGAGTTACCAGATGATACAAATGCTAGTTTAGGGGCCACATTTTGAGAAACGACATCTAAACCACTTTTCACCTATGACTTTCAGGTGAGATCCCATTCTACCCTCTAAGAGTCTGTCGATCTAATTACATTTTAAGTACCAACAAAACACAGCTTTTGTTTTTAGGAACCTGGCTTAGCAAAATCAACCTGACATTATATAGTAATGGCTCAACAGGTCTGGGGTGACAGATACAATGGTAAACTCACACCCTCCAGTTAACTGTCTCAGAGGCTAAGGTGTGAAAGCACCTGATGTGATGAACTTGAGTTCCTGAGACAAACTCTGAAGAACAGACATCATCCAAACCCCAAGGAGCAGGTACCTGATGACACCAATATAAGTTACTAGTCTCCCAAGAATACTGAAGCGCATGCCTTTAATCCCAGCACTCGGGAGGCAGGGGTAGGAAGATCACTGTGAGTTCAAAGCCACTCTGAGACTACATAGTGAATTCCAGCTCAGCCTGAGGTAGAGTGAGACCCTACCTCAAAAAACAAAAAAACAAAACAAAACAAATACTGAAGCTTTGCTACTCAAAGTATGGTCAGCAAACCAGCAGTATGGACACAACCTAAGAGCTACTTAAAAAGTCAAATCCTAGGCCAGGCATGGTGGTGCACGCCTTTAATCCCAGCACTCCAGCACTTGGTAGGCAAAGGTAGGAGGATCGCCGAGTTCAAGGCCACCCTGTGACTATATAGTGAATTTCAGGTCAGAATGGACTAGAGCAAGACCCTACCTCGAATCCCCCCCCCCAAAATTACATGTTTATTAATGCCTGTAAGTCTATAATGTGATGCCTAGGCATGTTGCCAAGTGAGAAGGGAGTTAAACTAAAGGGTGTCCTAACACACAGGAAAACTATTCAACCTAGGGGCACCAAACGAATGCATTTTTACACCTCCATAGAAAACAAGAACAGCTGGGCATGGTGGCACATGCCTTTAATCCCAGAACTCTATGGGCAGAGGTAGAAGAATGGCTCTGAGTCCGAAGCCAGCCTGGGACTACAGACTCAGTTCCAGGTTAGCCTTGGCTACAGTGAGACCCTACCCTACCTCGGAGGGGGGGGGGGATGACACCAACGAGGGCCTGGATAGATGGCTTGGCAGCTAAACAAAGCCAAAGAACCCAGGTTCAAGTCCCCAGGACCCGCATAAACCAGATGCACAAGGTGGCATGTGTGTCTGGAGTTTGTCTGCAGCGGATGGAGGCCCTGGTGTGCCCATTCTTCCTCTCTCAAATAAATAAATTAAAAAAAAGAAACAACCAAGGAGAACAGATTCTGTCTACCACTCCTAGGCCTTCTAGTCTGAGAACTTGAAGTGGCAGATGAATTATTAAATGTTTTATTGCAATAATTAATCTCAGGACATAAATGAGGAAGTAGAATGGCTCAAATACTACTGCAGTTACAGAATATTCATCATAGTGTCCTCAATCCCCACATAAAATTACTAGAATGTTGAGAAACAAACATAAAACACTACCCTACCATTGCCTAAATATTATCCAAAAATTACCATGAGATAAATCCTCCTGAATGGAGAAAGTTAATCTGTTTCCAACTAAATTTAGTTAACACTTAAATTTAAGCTGCAATTAACTAAAAATTGTTTACTATTCCATTAAAAATATTTTTATTTATTTATTTGAGAGAGAAAGAGGCAGATAGAATGAATACACCAAGGCCTCCAGCCGCTGCAAATGAACTCCAGACACATGCGCCACCTTGTGTATCTGGCTTTACATGGGTACTAGGGAATGGAACCTGGGTCCTTTGGCTTTGCCAGCAAGTGCCTTCCCTAACTACTAAGCTATCTCTCCAGCTTTATTCCATTCTTTTGCTTGTTTTTTCATGGGGATCCTTTTTCCTCTGCCTCCCAAGCGCTGGGTTTAAAGGTATGCACCATTTGAGACAAGATTTGTCTATGTGTTACAGGCTAGCCTCAAAGCCACAGCAATTCTCCTGCCTCAGCCTCCTCAACACTGACATTACAGCTATGTGTCACTGTGCCAGCTTAAAAAAAAAAATTGCTGCCAGGCGTGGTGGTGCACGCCTTTAATTCCAGCACTTGGGAGGCAGAGGTAGGAGGATCGCCATGAGTTTGAGGCCACCCTGAGACTACATAGTGAATTCCAAGTCAGCCTGAGCTAGAGTGAGAGCCTACCTCAAAAACAAAACAAAACAAACAAACAAACAAGAAAACAGCTTTCCTTAACCACTTGTTTAAGGCACATATAAGCATGAGAGAATTCTGAGATATAATTACAAAATGTGCTAGGATATTTGAAATCAAGTAAGTTTTCCTTCCTTTGATAAGCTTGTCTACATTCACAATTCATCTGTCAACATTTTGGGCAATGAATTGAAATTGTGGGCACTCCTCAAGCAGGAGAGTGTCTATATTCGAGAAGACAAAATCTGAATACACAGCGCAAAAGCTTTCTCTCAACTCATTTCCCAAAACCAACGGTGGTAAGATGGCAATCAATGAAGAATTCTTTTTATACCCAAAACCTCACTCCCAAGAATTCAGCTTTTTTTTTTTCCTTCCTCTTTTGATGATGAAAATGACTATCTGACACTTTTTCAAGCAGGGAAGAGACGAGGTAGATCACAGACAAGACATAGCTTTCGTCAGTATCCAAGAAGAACATAGTAGAGTTCAGAACAGGATGCTGTTCACACTATGGGAATGCAGACATGGGACCAAATGGGACATAATTCCTCTCATCAACAGTTCCAAATGCTTTCCACTTTCAGTACGTTTTAGGTACTCTAGTCCAAAAACACTTCAAGAAGCCAGAAATGGATCTACCTCTTTAGAAACATTCAATAGCCAATACAATACCTATGTAATGTCAAACACATGGCCTTGACACCTTTGCCACCCTCTCTCTAAGGAGAGCACTTTAAAGCCAGCCACAGAGCTGCACACCTGTAATTCCAACAGTGTGAGGCAGGAGGCTACAAAGGGAGACCAGGTCTCAAAAAAACACCAAAGATAAGCAGTTTAAAATCACCTTAAGTTCCTGAGTATTGAAATAATGACTCAAAGCTTGGCTTTGGGAGTCCATGTTCCAATTTGTAATGGGAATAGGAAAAAAAAAAAAATTAAACAATCCAGTTTACCCTGGCCAGACCACTCTAAAGGAAATATCAATACAGAGGACACTGATTCTATGAAGCAGCCCAGAGCTGGAACATACAGACATGTAACTCAACGCCACACAACTGCTACAGAGTTTAGCACGGTGGTGCACACCTTTAGTCCCAGCACTTGAGAGGCAGAGGTAGGAGGATGGCTGTGAGTTTGAGGCCAGCCTGAGACTACAGAGTGAGTTCCAGGCCAGCCTGGACTAAAGTGAGACCCTACCTTGAAAGAACAAACAAACAAAAAACCCAAAACAACAACAACAAAAAAAAGAATTTGGATATCAACAACACATGCTAATCAACTAATGCATATACCTTCACCTAAAAGCCGGCTGAAACTCAGAGAAAAAAGTGTCTTGAGTGATGCTTTACTAAATTTATTTAGCTCTAATACTGAGTCAGAATATGACTCCCGTTTTCGGTAATAGTAACTAAAATAGCTGCACAATGTTACTACCCTCATCCACCTATATAGATACACTACTTCGTTGGTAACAAAGCTTACTTTTGTATAGCGATGGGGGGATTTGGAGGTGGGTGGCTTCTTCAGGTCAAGGAATGCATCCCCATTTTCTGTTTCTCCTACACTTCTCTTATCCATGGCTTCTTGGTCTACAATGTTTTGCACCTGGAAGATAAATCAACCCAGGCGTCATAGATCACAGTAAATATTCAGAAGTTCTGTTGCTTAAGAAACTTAAAATCTCTAAGTATTAAATAAAATAAAATAAAACAACCCACCCCCTAGCTCCCAAAATTACGGTATGAACCAGAACCAAACTGAAAGCAGAACCAAGCGCTCTGAGCATCCACAGGGTAAGGAAAGCAGAAGTGGAAGGGGCCTAACTCAGGGTACCATTAAGCATCTTTAATACAAAGAAAAACCAAAACAGTGGCTGGCACCCATCGGAACGGGGCGGACAGACAGTGGGGAGGAAGTTTCCCAGAGTCGGGGCGGGGGGAGGAGACTGGGAAAGTCGGGGCTGCTGTAAAGTGCTTGTCACTGATAAATGGATGGCAACCAGCTGCCCCTCGTTATCCGGGAGGGTCAGGGGCTGGGGATGGGGTGGGGTGTGGGGGAGAGGCAGCCCCAGCCCGGGTGCACTTCGCTTAGCCGGCCGCACCTGTGGCCATGTCACACAGGCTTCGGCGGGCAGGGGAAGCGGCAGCGCGGGTTAGGGGGGTGTAGGGTTTCAGCTCCGAGATCCGGCCCCTCGCACGGGCCCTGGGCCGGGCAGCCTCCACGGGGAGGAAGGGCGGGGATGGCACTCACACAGACAAGGTGGACCGGAGCGAGCCGGGAGGCCAGATCCCCCCTCTCTCCCGGCCTGGGCGCTGGGAGCTGGCGCAAGCCCGCCTCCAATCCGCTCCCGGCCCGGGTGGATCGGGGACCCCACCCCCCACGCCCGCGGGCCTCGAGCCCCTGCCCGCCTCCCTCCCTCCCCACCCGCGCGCTCCCTGCTGCCCGAGCTCAAGCACGCGACCCCGGGGGCGGCAGCATAGCGCCCGCAGCCCCCTCCGTCCACACGCAGGCCCCGGCCCACGGCGTGCCCCCCACCAGCCCACTCCACCCCGCCTCCGGACCGTGCAGCCGCCGTACCCTTAACTCGGGGCCTCCGCCGCTGGGCGGCCCTTTGCCTGGGTCGCCGCTCCCCGCCCAGTCCGCCACCGGGTCCAGTCCCAAGCCCTGTGCTTCCCGCGGCCTTCGCTTTCGGGCTTTTCCCCCCCCCTCCCTCCCCCAACCCGCTGGGATTGTCTCTCTTCAGCCGCCGTAACTGCGGCCCGCCCCTCCTCTCCGTCTCCCCCCTCCCCTCCTCCCGCTTAATAACCCCCTGCGCGCTCTGGGACGCTCCCCCCTCCCCCAAGCGCCACCTTCGCGCCGTGCGCCGGCATGTGAGGCGGCCGCCGCGGTGCCAGATAGGAGAGGGAAACGTTAGCGGCATGTTCCCCGCGCTCTGGGCCTTCCTGCACGGGACGAGCGGTGAGAAGACAACGAGCTGGAGGGAGACGGCGGCTGAGGAGAGGAGGACAAGGCCGGGACCGAAGAAGCCCGCGTTCGGGCGCGCAGGCAATCGCCCTGGACAGCTCCAGGAAGGGCCCCGAGTTCCCACGCGTAACGGGGGCGGGGCCGCGGCCCCAGACCCGCGCCACGCCGCTGCGCAGGGATCGCGGCTGCTCTGGTGGGGCTGGGTCTGGCCGAATGGGGAGGCCTGATCACCCTAGGTCTTAAGGGTTTTGCGGTGGGGACTGGAATTGGGGGAAGCTCGGCATTTGGTGTTTTTTTTTTTTTCCCCTTCCTCTTGCTATTGATAACGCTCTTGGGTAAAAATCTTTTATTTTGCTATTTCTGAAATGGCACCTGAATTTATGAGGACGAGAACTAGGAGTTGATGCATTAATAAGCAAACTTGCCATAATTATCTTTTAAAAACAAAATTAAGCTTAATACTTTCTTGTGCCGGGCGCACGCTTTTAACACCAATACCGGGGAGGCAGAGGTAGAAGGATCGCTCTGACTTCTGGGCCAACCTAGGGTAGAGCAAGACCCTACCTCGAAAAACCAAAAAAAAAAAAAAAAAAAAAAAAAGGGGGGGGGGGTTCCTGGAGAGATGGCTTAGCAGTTAAGGCGCATGCCTGCGAAGCCTAAGGACCCATATAAGCCACATGCACATGGTGGCGCATGAGTCTGGAGGTCGTTTGCAGTGGCTAGAGGCCCTGGCGAGCCCATTCTCTCTCTGTCTCAAATAATTAATAAAATCTAAAAAATAAAAAAAAATTAAAGAGGTGAGGAGAGAGAAGGGGATGTGTGCACTAGACAGTTGCCTTTGATAACAGATTAAAAACCAAGAGAAAATTCATTCGGGCTGGAGAGAATGGCTTAGTGGTTAAGGCGCTTGCCTGCGAAGCCTAAGGACCCGGGTTGGACTCTGCAGATCCGTCTCCACGTAAGCCAGACACCATAAGGTGATGCATGCGCAAGGTCGCACATGCCCCTTAGGTGGCGCAAGCTTCCTGCGTTCGATTGCAGTGGCTGAGGCCTTGGTATGCCAATTCTCTATGTCTGTTTCTCTCTAAAATTAAAAAAAAAGTGTGTGTGTGTGGGGGGGGGCGACTGGAGGTGGCTTAGCAGTTAAGACACTTGCCTGCGAAGCTTAAGGACCCAGACTTGATTCTCCAGGTCGCATGTTAGCCAGATGCACATCGTGGTGCATGCATCTGGAGTTCATTTGCAGTGACTAGGGGCCCTGGCTGCCCATTCTCTCTCTCTCCCGCTCCGTCTCTAATGAATAATTTTTAAAAATTTAAAAAGGGCTGGAGAGATGGCTTAGTGGTTAAGCGCTTGCCTGTGAGGCCTAAGGACCCCCTCCGCCTTGGAGGCTCGATTCTCCAGGACCCAAGTAGGCCAGATGCGCAAGGGGGCGCACGCGTCTGGAGTTCCGTTTGCAGTGGCTGGAGGCCTTGGCACACCCATTCTCTCTCTATCTGCCTCTTTCTCTGTCTGTCACTTAAAAAAGAGGGACGGGGATATGGCTTAGTGGTTAAGGCACTTGCCTGCAAAACCAAAGGACCAAGGTTTGACTCCCTAGGACCCACATAAGCACAAGGTAACATCTGGAGTGTTTGGAGTTTGACTACAGTGGTTGGAGTTTGATTACAGTGGTTGGAGGCCCTGGCATGCTCGTTCTCCCCCCACCCCCATTGCCTCTTCCTCAAGTAAATAAATAAATAAACATTTAAAAAATGGCTTTTTTGAAAAAGAAAAAAGAAAAGAAATACTCTCTCTTGCCCATAATCTTACTCTCTAAATCTGTACGGGTAAGTGTTAAGCATTGGGGAATGAGCCTAGTATAAAACACATAACACAAGTGAGACTCAGATTGAAAGGAGGTACCAAGTCACAAATGATAGTGGCAAAAGCTGCTTGCTAAGGTCACATGTGAGCCTGGGCTGTAGGAATACTGTGAACTGCTTAGAGTTGGTGTGAAGTGATTTTGGGGAGGAGAGGAAACTTCTCAAAAGAGCAGCTAAACTGAATCATGTGATGTATGCATGTAATCCCAGCTATTTAGGAGCTGGAAAGCAGGAGTTCAAGGCCAGTCTGGGCAACGTAGTATTTGAATATCACTTGGGAAAGTATGAGGTTAGCTACCAAAGGATCACTAAGCTCTCACTTGTGAGCCTTGACAACAGAAAACAATAATACGTGCCCCCCCCCACTTTTTTAAATACTAATTAAAATCTTACAATTTTTCTTTTTCTTTTTTTTTTTGAGGAAGGGTCTGTCTCACTCTGGCCCAGGCAGACCTGGAATTAACTTTGTAGTCTTAGGGTGGCTCAAACTCACAGCGATCCTCCTACCTCTACCTCTGCTGGGATTAAAGGCATGTGCCACCATGCCTGGTTTACAATCTTTTTGTTTGAGACAGGTTTCACTATGTAGTGCAGGCTGGCTTGGAAAAAAAAAAGGGGTCTGACCTTCCTTCCTTGGTTTCAAACCTCCTCTCTGCAGGGAAGAAGCAGAGAAAGTTGTAATTCAGGCTGCCTTTCTTGTTCCATAGGGTGTGAATGTTAGAACCAGAATGACTTCCATTTTTATACACTTGCCATTACATTGTAACCCTGGTTTCCCAAGAGTGACCCAGTCGCCCCTCCCAATTACCACATTCTTGGAATGACCCAGACTACCCATCCCTATTGTCACTTTCATGGAAGAATGGCTCCAACCACTTGTCTGATTATCACTTTTCTGTAGTGGCCCAAGCCCTGAGTTAAGGTGATCTGGTCTGCAACCAAAGTATTCCAGTTACTCCCACCACCGCGTAAGTCTGTCCTTCCCACTTTTTTTCTAACAGTGCAAGATTAGGCACTGTATTTCATCTTCGGTCTTGCTTTTCTTTTTATGAAAATCTGAGGTGAGAACCCACTGAGCACTTGTCAAGGTGGGTAAAAAGCCTTACTACACAAGGCTGGTGAGATAATTCTGTGGATTTAAAAAAAAAAAAAAAGTGCTTGCTTTGCAACTCTTGAGTACCTGAATTTCAATCCCACATAAAAGCCACCAGCAGGGCTGGAGAGATGGCTTAGCAGTTAAGGTGCTTGCCTGAAAAGCCTAAGGACTCATGTTCAACTCTCCAGGTCCCAGGTAAGCCAGATGCAGTGACTCAATTGTGCAAAGTCACACATGCACACAAGGGGCAGACACATCTGGAGTTCGATTGCGGGGGCTGAAGGCCCTGATGTACCAATTCTCTCACTCTGTCATTATAAAAAAAGAAAGAAAGCCGGGCGTGGTGGCGCACGCCTTTAATCCCAGCACTCGGGAGGCAGAGGTAGGAGGATCGCCGTGAGTTCGAGGCCACCCTGAGACTCCATAGTGAATTCCAGGTCAGCCTGGGCTAGAGTGAGACCCTACCTCGAAAAACCAAAAAAAAAAAAAGAAAGAAAGAAAGAAGAGCTGGGCATGGTGGTTCACGCCTTTAATCCCAGCACTCGAGAGGCAGAGGTAGGAGGATTGCCATGAGTTCGAGGCCACCCTGAGACTCCATAGTGAATTCCAGGTCAGCCTGAGCTAAAGTGAGACCCTACCTTGAAAAACCAGAAAAAAAAAAAAAGCCAGAAGCAGTAGCTTTCTGTAATTTCAGCACACCTACTTCCAGAAGGGAGGCAGAGACAGGACAATTTTCTGGAAGCTCAAAAAAGGGGCAGTGAGTAACAGACCCTGTTTCAAAAGGTAGAAGACAAACAGTGACACAAAAGTTGACAACAAAAGATTATATAGGCAACTGTTCATAGCAATAAATTGAGTTCCTGCTTTGACAAGAAAAAAAAAAAAAAAGTTGGCAGGTTGTGGTGGCGCACGCCTTTAATCCCAGCACTTGGGAGGCAGTGGTAGGAGGATGGGTGTGAATTCGAGACCAGCCTGAGACTACAGAGTGAGGTCTGGTTCAATGTGGGTTAGAGTGAGACTGTACCTGAAATTAAAAAAAAAAAAAAAAAAAAAAAAACCAAGGTAATTTGTGGGGCTAGAGATGTAGCTCAGTGGTAGAGTGCTTACTGAGCCTCCTTAATTTCCAGGTTTCATCCTCAGCACTAAACAAAAACAAAATAAGAAACCTTTCTCATTGGGATTCAGGTGCTTAAAGCTGGGAGAAATAAGGCTGATTCTCTTTGACTCTGAAATGAAATGTAGGAGAAGGCACTCTGGCCCCCAGGCACTCGGTTACAAAACTCAGTTTGTTGCTTAGTCTGGACTTGAACTTCTGATCCTCCTTTCTCTATCTCCCAAATGCTGGAATTACAGGCATATGCCACCATCCCCAGCTAAACTCAATTTTCAAACTTTTTTTTTGTTTCTTCGAGTTAGGTTCTCTCTAGCCCAGGCTGACCTGGAATTCACTAGGAAGTTGCAGGGTGGCCTTGAACTCACAAGCGATCCTTCTACCTCAATCTTCCTAGTGCTGGGATTTAGAGGTGTGAGCCACCATGCCAGGCTTCACACTTTTTTTAAAATGTATTTTTATTTTTTTTGTGAGAGAGACAAAGAATGGCATGTCAGGGCCTCCAGCCGCTGCAAATGAACTCCAAATGCAGGTGCCTTGTGCGTCTGGTTTACCTGGGTCCTGGGGAATTGAACCAAGGCCCTTTGGCTTTGCAGGCAAGCACCTTAGTGCTAAGCCACCTCCCCAGCCCAATTTTCAAACTTTTTTTTTTTTTTTTTTTTTTTTTTGGTTTTTCGAGGTAGCGTCTCGCTCTCTATCCCAGGCTGACCTGGAATTCACTAGGCAGTCGCAGGGTGGCCTCGAACAGTGATCCTCTGGAGTGCTGGGATTAAAGGCATGGGCTACCATGCCCGGCTTAACATTTTTTTAACTTTTTATTTATTTATTTATTTATTTTTGAGAGAGAGAGAGACAGAGCAATGGATGTGCCTGGGCTTCCAGCCACTGCAAACAAACTGCAGTCGCACACATCACCTTATGCATCTGGCTTATGTGGGTCCTGGGGAATGGAATCTGGGTCCTTTGGCTTTGCAGGCCAAGTGCCTTGACTGCTAAGCCATCCTTCCAGCCACCTTGTTTATTTTTTTTGAGACAGGGTCTTGCTATATAGACCTTGAACTATGTAACCTTGGCTGGTCTGGAACGGAGGCAAATACCCTGGGGTGCTGGGATTATAGGTGTGCAACCTGGCCAATCATCTTCAGGTTGTTGCAATCTCTCTGGTCCACGTACTCATTGTGAACCACGAAGAACCAGAGCCAAGAGATCAGGAAGTTTTTTTTTTTTTTTTAATTTAATTTTATATTAGCGACAGGGTCTTGCGATGCAGGCCTGGCTGGCCTCGAACTCCAAATGCCTCAGCCCTCTAAGTACTGGGCGTACTGGGACTGCGGGCGTGCTCCAACCAACAACTTTCCATCCTATATGTCTACCGACTGAAGACTCATCCCCCACTGGTTGGATTCCGGATCCGCTTCCAAGACGGTGCAAGGAGCCAGGGGTTCCCCAGTGGACTGGCCGGGCGGCCTTTCCACCACTCCACCCACCCACCTGCAGGGAGCTCCCAGCAACCAAGCAGCTACTGCGCAGCCGCAGGAGGGAGGCGTGCGGTCCGAGGCTTCCGAGGCGGGGCGTCTGCGCGCGCTGCGGTGCCTTGGAGACGGGGGCGTGGCCGGCGTCCTTCGGCGGCGCGGGAAACGCAAAGGCAGTCGGGTGTGGACCTTCGAAGTCCCGGGTGGACCCTTCGGGGTGGGGGTGGGGGTCCGCAGGCTCTGGCGGCGACTTCTGGGACGACCCGGCTTCCTCAGGTACAAGGCCAGGCCTTATGGTCCTCTCGGGCTTGCCCTCCTGCCGTGAAGGCCGCAGTGAGCGCGGGCGCTTCGGAACTGAGCCCCGTGGCTTTCCGTAGGAGCTTCGTTTGCCTCTTTTAGAAGCGTAGCTGATGCTGCTGTCTGTCCGCGAGGCGCTCTGGTCCGGGCCGGCAGGCGCAGGGCACGCAGCCCCCTCACCCTCCGCGGCCTGCCTGCGCCTGTGTGGCTTCTCTCCGGCGCGTGGCGGCGTCTGTTTCCGCGGCCCCTGGTCGCAGCATCGTTCCGCGGGTGTAGTGCGCTCACAGGTGGTGCTCGTGCCCCAGCCTGCGCAAAGGCTTATTAGCCTAGGTGGCTCCCATCAGGGGTGTACGTAGATCCAGAGGATATCCACTGGGCGATGAGGTGTCAGGGCATTCAGGCCATGAATCCTCTTCCGAAGGTGTAGTTCATGAACAATGTTCCACCCTTACCATTTAAGCTGATGACCTTGAACATCCCAAGTATAAAGTGAATGATTATTAGCTGCTGAGGTGGGTGCATTAAAACAGCACAATTCAATGGGCTGGAGACTTGTTAAAGGCACTTATTAGCAAGGCCTGACGACCGGGGGTAAAAGATGTACAAAGTGCCGTCTGAGACTGGAGTTCTTTTGCAGTGGCAGTAGGCCCTGGTGCGCCCATTCTGCACCACCGCCCCCAATACCCCAGGCTGACCTGGAATTCACTCAGTAGTCAAGGCGGGCCTCAAACTCATGATCATCCTACCTCTGCCTACAGAGTGCTGGGATTAAAGGCGTGTACCACCATGCCTGGCAACTTTATTCTTTTTATTTTTTGTTTTTTTCCAGGTAGGGTCTCACTCTGGTCCAGGCTGACCTGGAATTCACTATGTAGTCTCATGGCAACCTCGAACCTACGGTGATCCTCCTATCTCTGTCTCCGGAGTGCTGGGATTAAAGTCATGCGCCACCATGCCTGGCCAAAATATTTAGTTTTAATAAAGAGAGAGAATGGGCAATCTAGGGCCTCTAGCCACTGCAGTGGAGCTCCAGATGCATGCACCACTTTGAGCACCTTGGTTTTACACGGGTACTGGGGAATCGCACCTGCGTTCTTTGGTTTTGCAGGCAAGCACCTTAACTTCTACTGCCTGACTTTATTCTTTCAACGTGAATATCACTACAAGTGTATCACAGTGGTTCTTCATAGGACATGTTCATTCTGTTAGCTTGCCACATACACTGAAATCTTACTTGTCAGTCTTAACTGCTGGTGTACTTTTCTGAAGGCCTGTGCCACCAACTTGGAAGCTCGAAGCAATAGAATTTCGTTCTTTCATACTTCTGAAGTTAAGTTGTCATGTCTCTGAAGGTCTAGGGGAGAATTGCTTCCATACTTTTAGCTTGTGGTGTTGCCAACAACCTTTGGCATTCCCTGACTTGTAGAGGAATCAACGTTGCCCTTGCCTCTTTCATTTCATGTCCTTTTCTTTATGTATATCTGTTCTATGTCTCTTTCTTTCATTACATTTAAAAGTATTTATTTATTAGATGGGCTGGAGAGATGGCTTAGTGGTTAAGTGCTTGCGGTTCGAGGCTTGATTCCCCAGGACCCATGTAAGCCAGATGCACAAGGGGCCACACACATCTGAAGTTCATTTGCAGTGGCTGGAGGCCCTGGCGCGACCATTCTCCCTCCCTCTCTCTCTCTCTGCCTCTTTCTCTCTCTCTTGCTCTCAAATAAATAAATAAAAATTTAAAAATAAAAAAATTATTTATTTGAGAAAAAGAGAGAGCAGGCATACCAGGGCCTCCAGCAACTATAAATAGACACCATATGCATGCACCATCTTTTGTATCTGGCCTATGTAGGTACTGGGAAATCAAACCTGGGTCCTTAGCCTTTGCAGGCAAGAGCATTAACTGCTAAGCCATCTCTCCAGTCGTAATATCTTTGTTTTTAAATAATTTATTTGTTTACGAGAGAGAGAGAGAGAGAGGGAGGGAGGAAGTGGCAGATAGAGGGTTGAAGAGACAGAGAATGGGTGAAAAACAACTTTAAAAAATATTTTAGCCAGGTGTGGTGTTGTACACCTTCATTCCCATCACTACAGAGGCAGAGGGAGGATTGCCATGAGTTCAAGGCCACCCTGAGACTACATTGTGAATCCCTACCTTGAAAAAGCAAAAAAAAAAAAAAAGATTTTTTTTATTATTGACAACTTCTGTAACTATAGACAATAAACCATTATAATTCCTTTCCCCCAACTTTGCCCTTCACAACTCTACTCTCCATCATTATCCCCTTCCCCTCTCAATCAAGCTGTCTTTTATTTTGATGTCATCATCTTTTCCTCCTATTGTAATGGTCTTGTGTAGGTACTACCAGGCACTGCAAGCTTAGGGATATCCAGACCATTTTGTGTCTGGCAGAGTGCATTGTAAGGAGTCCTACCCTTCTTTTGGCTCTTACAAATTCTGCCACCTCTTCCACAATGGACCCTGAGCCTTGGGAAATATGATAGAGATGTTTCAGTGCTGAACACTCCTCTGTCACTTCTTCTCAGCACTATGATGTCTTTTTTAAAAATATATATTTTATTTATTTATTTGAGAGAGAGAAAGAGGCAGAGAGAGAGATTGGGCGCACCAGGGCCTCCAGCCACTGCAGCCACTCTGACTTACGTGGGTCCTGGAGAATCAAACCGGGATCCTTTGGCTTTGCAGACAAATGCCTTAACCGCTAAGCTATCTCTCCAGCCAGCACTATGATGTCTTTTGAGTCATCTGAGAGATCACTGCCATCTGAAAAGAGAGGCTTCTCTAACCAAAAGTGAGAGTAGCATTTGTATATTGGTGTGAATATCGAGAAAAGTGTATACCAGGCAGTTTGGTGAGCATAGTATATACATTTAGCCAGACACCAACAGATGTTATATCCTTAGGGCTCCTGACTTCCCCTGTCATAGGTTTTCAGTATCAGGCATGTATACCCTCCCGTGGAGTGGGCCTCCAGTCAAATTAGAGGGCAGTTGGTTTGCCCCATAACAGACATGCCACTATTGTACCCGTTGGCTCATGTGGCCTGACTGACCCAACTTAAGGCTTGCAGTGTCCACTGTTAATTAACCCCACTGATGGCCTCTCTCTCCCATGGAGCTGCATGCAGTGTAGCTTTTTCCAGCTTTCTGTCAGCTGGTTTACTACATGAGGTTTTCAGCTCAGCTCCAGCAGGATTTCTCAGTGACCTTGCAGCCCAGTCATGTGGACTCTTCTGTTGAAGAAGGGTCTTACCATGTATTCCTGGAGGGAAACCAAGAGCTTTGGCAATGCCTTTAATGTTTTGGGGTTATCAGTGACCTCACTGGCCAACAACTCACTGGAAGGTATCCCATCCCTGGCACTGAAAATTTTCTAGTAACAATATATGGCTTCTGGATGTGCCATCATCTGAAAAAGTAGGTAGGTTTCCATCTGACTTATTCATACCCTCTTCGATTTTGATTAACCCTCCCCCATCCCTTCCTTTATGAAAAACAGCTTTTTTATTTTTAGCTTTTTTTAAGCTTTTTTTAATTTTAACCCGGCCCTCGAAAAACAGCTTTTTAAAAAATATTTTTAAGTATTTATTTGAGAGAGAGAAAAGTTGGTGGGGGGCGGGAATAGGTGCTCCAGGGCCTCTAGTCACTGCAAATGAACTTCAGATGTATGTGCCACCATGTGTATCTGGCTTATGTGGGTATTGGGAAATTGAACTTGGCTCCTTAGATTTTACAGGGAAGCCCAAAATGTAATTTTGTTTTTAGTTTTTTTAAATTTATTTTTTATTGACAACTTCCATGATTGTAAACAATATCCCATGGTAATTCCCTCATTCCCCCCACTTTCCCCTTTGAAACTCCATTCTCTATCATATCCCCTCCCCCTCTCAATCAGTCTCTCTTTTATTTTGATGTTATGATCTTTTCCTCATATTATGATGGCCTTGTGTAGGTAGTGTCAGGCACTGTGAGGTCATGGATATCCAGGCCATTTTGTGTCTGGAGGAGCATGATGCCTTCTGAGTCATCCCAAGGTCACTGCCATCTGAAAAGAGAACGTTCTCTACCAAAAGTGAGAGTAGCATTAATATATGGGTATGAACGTTAAGAGAAGTCCTTACTGGGCAGTTTGATAAGCCTAATATACACATTTAGCCAGACAGCAGCAGACGTTACACCCCTCTATGGCTCATGATTACCCCTGTTTTAAGTTTTCAGTATCAGGGATGTATTCCCTCCCATGGAGTGAGCCTCCAGTCCAATTAGAGAGCAGTTGGTTTCCACCATGACAGACATGCCACTATTGCACCTGTTGGCTCATTTGGCCTGGCTGGCCAAATTTAAGGCTTGCAGTGTTCACTGTTGAGTACCTTCACTGGTGATTTCTCTCTTTCTCACTGAACTGCATGCAGAATGGCTTCTTCCAGCTTTCTGTTAGCTGGTCTACATGGAGGAGGTTTTCAGCTCAGTTCCAGCAGGATTTCTCAGTGGCCTTGCAGCCCAAGTATGTGGAGTCTTCAACAATAGGGTCTTACCATCTATTCCTGGTGGGAAACCAAGGGACTCAGCAGTGGCCTATAATGTTTTGGAGGCATCAGGGACCTCCCTGGCCAACAACTCACTGGAAGGTATCCCATCCCTGGCACTGAAAATTTTCTAGCAACAATCCATGGCTCCTGAGTGTTCCATTGTCCAAAAAAAGTAGGTTTCTATATGATTTATTTATATCCTCTTAGATTTAGCCCTCCCTCTACCTTTACTTTACTCAATTTCTTCCCCCAAACAACTTTTTTTAACACTTTAGTTAAAAAAGAAAAAGTAGCTGGAGAGATAGTTTAGTGGTTAAGGCACATGCCTGCAAAGCTTAAGGACCCAGGTTCGATTCTCCAGGTCTCACATAAGCCAGATGCATATGGTGGCACATGCATTTGGAGTTCATTTGCAGTGGCTAGAGGTACTGGTGGTAGTGGCATGCCCATCTCCCCCCCCCCCTTTCTCTCTCTCTCTCTCTCTCTCTCGTCGCGCGCGCGCACTAATAAATAATAAATAAATAAAAAAGTGAGAGACCTTCCATGCTCACCTGGTATTAAATTAAAGAAGGGGAGGTATAATAGTCAATTCAAATAAACTTTTTTTTTTTTTTTTTTTTTTTTTTTTTTTTTTGGTTTTTCGAGGTAGGGTCTCACTCTAGTCCAGGCTGACCTGGGATTCACTATGGAGTCTCAGGGTGGCCTCGAACTCACGGCGATCCTCCTACCTCTGCCTCCCGAGTGCTGGGATTAAAGGCGTGCGCCACCACGCCCGGCTCCAAATAAACTTTTGAATACTGAAAAAAAAATAAAGAAGGGGAGGAGCAGGAAACAAGTGCTGGCAGGCAGCTGTTTAGAAATGTGACTCCTGTGAGTTTGCAGGTAATTGACTCTTTTATCCCTTTTCTTGTACTTAGAAGAGGAAGACAAAGACTCTGATTCATCATTAAACCATTTACTGAGAAATACACATTAACCATTGCTTGAATTTCCATCTGAGGAGCTCTGCAGAGAATGGAAAAGAAGACTACCTCAAGGTAAGGGATGGAACATGGCAAGAGGACAACTAAAGTGAGGGGCCATTATCAATACCTTGGACTCAGGATACATGGTGGTACACGCCTTTGATTCCAGTACTCGGGAGGCAGAAATAGGATCACCGTGAGTTTGAGGCCACTCTGAGACTACATAGTGAATTCCAGGTCAGCCTGAGCTACTGTGAGACCCTACCTCAAGAAAACAAACAAGGGCTGGAGAGATGGTTTAGCGGTTAAGCACTTGCCTGTGAAGCCTAAGGACCCCTGTTCGAGGTTCGATTCCCCAGGACCCACGTTAGCCAGATGCACAAGGGGGCGCACGCGTCTGGAGTTGGTTTGCAGTGGCTGGAAGCCCTGATGTGCCCATTCTCTCTCTCTCTCTGCCTTTTTCTCTCTGTCTGTCACTCTCAAATAAATAAAAATAAACAGAAAAAAGAAAACAAACAACAATAAATAAATAAAACAAAACAAACAACAAAAAAAAACCCCAGTTAGATAGAATTCTATAGTGCACAGTTTTATATCGCTAAGACGAACTTTCAAACCAGGCACAGTTATGGAGGAAGAAATATTTTTTGAAGCTCACAGATCCAGGAGAATTTTTTTTGTTTTGTTTTATTTTGGTTTTTCGAGGTAGGGTCACACTGTATCCCAGCACTCCCAAGGATTTGAGAGGTAGAGGTAGGAGGATCGCCGTGAGCTTCAGGCCACCCCGAGACTATAGAGTGAATTCCAGGTCAGCCTGGGCCAGAGCAACACCCTACCTGAAAAGACCAAAAAAAAAAAAAAAAAAAATTATATGGCTTATTATTATTATTGTTGTTGTTGTTTTTGTTTTTATTTCTCTGCAAAACTGAGTATTAAACCTAGGACCTTGTGCATGGCAGGCATGATTCCACCACTCCCAGACTCCCTAACTGTGGCATATATCAAGGAACATGTTTTCAACCTGTAAATGATTCTCTTCAAAATTCCATATATAGGCAGGCGTGGTGGCGCATGCCTTTATCCCAGCACTGAGTTCGCTTTGAGTTCGAGGCCACCCTGCGATTACATAGTTAATGCCAGGTCAGCCTGGGCCAGAGTGAGACCCTACCTCAAAACCCCCCTTCCTCCCCAAAAAAGTTCCATATAAGGGCTGGAGAGATGGCTCAGGTGTTAAAGGCATTTACTTGCAAATTTTGATAGCCCAGTTTCAATTCCCAAGTACCCACATAAAGCCATAGGCACAAAGTGATATATGTGTAGTTTGTTTGCAGTGGCAAGAGGCCCTGGCATGCCTATTCTGTCTGTCTGTCTCTCCCTCCCCCTTTGTGTCTATTTGCAAATAAATTAAGAAAATATTGCTTAAAATTCCACATAATAAAAAACGTGTTATTCCTAATGACTCCTGTCGCTCTGTAATTTCTGCACAGAGCTGACCTAGTAAAGCCTACTAAACAGGTACCTCAGGTGAAGGTCAGCCTGCTTCCTGTCTTCTTGCTTAGTTATTATTAGTTTCAATACTCATATCAAGTGAACTTTGCTTGTATGTTAAAAGACGCTTGTATTACATTAAGAGGTAATTTTTTTCTCTTCTTATCTCTGCTGAAATATATGGACTTCTAGGAATGGCCTGGCTAAGAAACCTTACCTTCCAAAGGCACTGCCCTTGAAGAAGTCTGCCCTATCTGGCATCCAGAGGGAATTTCCTAGAAGGTCTGCTTCAGTGCAGTATCATGTTTCAGAAAAGGGCCGGTTAAGAGATTTGCACTTCAGGTAAGCTGATGCAGTCACCTACCAGTGGGAAGTTTTCTTTTGTTCTTCCTCCTTATTTTCTTTTCTTTTTTTTTTTTTTCCCTAGGTAGGGTCTCACTCTAGCCCAGGCTGACCTGGAATTAACTATGTAGTCTCAGGGTGGCCTCGAACTCACAACGATCCTCCTACCTCTGCCTCCCAAGGGTTGGGATTAAAGGTGTGTGCTACCACACCTGGTTTCCTTCTTATTTTTTTTTTTTTTATGTTAGTTGGAGAACTTGGTGCCCACTTTTCACAGTGGAATGATCTGGTAAAAAAACATATTTACGCCGGGCACAGTGGTACACGCGTTTAATCCCAGGCAGAGGTAGGAGGATCGCTGTGAGTTTGAGGCCAGTCTGGGACTACATAGTGAATTCCAGGGATTTATGTCTGGGCTAGAGTAAGACCCTACCTCAGAAAACAAAACAAGACAAAAAAATATTTAGGACTCTGTAAAAATGGAATTTGCCACTGAGGGATTTCATTCATGTGCTCCAGTTGTGCCTTACCACAGTTAGCTGGGGCCTGAAGGATAATGCAAGAATCAGCCTGGCGTGGCGGCGCACGCCTTTAATCCCAGCACTCGGGAGGCAGAGGTAGGAGGATCGCTGTGAGTACAAGGCCGCTCTGAGACTATATAGTGAATTCCAGGTCAGCCTGGGTTAGAATGAGACCCTACCTTGAAAAAATTGAAAAACTATAAAAAAGAAAAGAATCAGCCAGACAAAGGGTATTCTAAGATGAGCCAGAGATCACCAAGAAAGATGACTTTGTAAGTTTGTGGGTAAAATTTAATCCCAGGTTCTGTGGTAGGGACTGGAAGGACCATAAGTTATGGTCTCTGCTGTTGGGTTCACAGTGAAGAATGTGCACAACAGGGCCTCCAGCCACTGCAAACAAACCCCAGAGGCAGGTGCCACCTTGTGCATCTGGTTTACATGAGTCCTGGGAAATTGAACCTGGGTCCTTTGGCTTTGTAAATAAGTGCCTTAACTGCTAAGCCACCTTTCCAGCTGCAGATGAAGTTTAATTAATTAATTATTTATTTTTGGTTTTTCGAGGTAGGATCTTGCTCTAGCTCAGGCTAACCTGGAATTCACTATGTAGTCTCAGGGTGGCCTCGACTCATGGTGATCTCCTACCTCCACCTCCACCCCCACCTCCTCAGTGCTGGGATTAAAGGTGTGTGCCACCATGCTTGGCTCCAGATAAAGTTTTAAAATGTTCACATTCTTTCTTTTCTTTCAGATGTGTGGCCAGAAAGTTCTTGTATTTATGGATTCAAATGACTTTTGGAAGAGTACGTCCCTCCAAAGCCAGGTTGTAGTATGCCAGAATGCTGAATTTCTGCTGAGCTCATCTTGATGTTGATACTGTATTACGCCTCTGTATAACAAATTGTCTTTTTTTGTTCTCTCAAGGCTGACCTGGAATTCACTGTGTATTATCAAGGTGGCCTCGAACTCACAGTGATTCCTTTACTTCTGCTTTCCAAGTGCTGGGATTAAAAGCGTGCGCCACCATGCCTGGCAATAAGTTGTCTTGTTAAAAATTTTTGTTATTGGGCTGGGGAAATGGCTTAGCCATTAAGGCATTTGCCTGCGAAACCTAAGGACTCTGGTTCGATTCCCCAGGACCCACGTAAGCCAGATGTATAAGTGGGCGCATGCATCTGGAGTTCCTTTGCAGTGGCTGGAGGCTCTGATGCGCCCATTTTCTCTTTTGCTCTGCCTCTTCTTCTCTCTCTCAAATAAATAAATAAATAAATATTTTGTCAAAAATTTGTTATTTGCAAGCAGAGAGAAAGAAGATGGGTGCAGCAGGGCCTCTAGCTACTGCAAACAAACTCTAGATGCATGCACCACTTTGTACATCTAGCTTTATGTGGGTCCTGGGGAATCAAGCCCAAGTCATTGGATTTGTAGGAAAGTGCTTTTTTTTTTTTTTTTCTAGCAATTTTATTCACGTTATTTCTTCTGGACTCCTTGTTTTCTTTGTGCTTTTTTTTTATACTTTAAAAATTTTTTTGTTCATTCATATTTATTTATTTGAGAGTGACAGAGAGAGAAAGAGGCAGAGAGAGAGAGAAAAAAAGAGAGAATGTGCCTGCCAGGGCTTCCAGCCACTGCAAATGAACTCCAGACGCATGTGCCCCCTTGTGCATCTGGCTAACATGGGTCCTGGGGAACTGAGCCTCGAACTGGGGTCCTTAGGCTTCACAGGCAAGCACTTAACCGCTAAGCCATCTCTCTAGCCTCCCTTTTTTTTTTTTTTTTTTAAAGAAATTTTATTCACATTATTTCTTCTGGACTCCTTGTTTTCTTTTTCTTTTTTTTTTTGGTTTTTTGAGGTAGGATCTCACTCTAGTCCAGGCTGACCTGGAATTCACTCTATAGTCTCAGCGTGGCTTTGAACTAAGAGGATCCTCCTACCTTGTCCTCCTGAGTGCTGGGATTAAAGGTGTGCGCCACCATACCTGGTTCTTTGTGCTTTTAGTCACATGTTAGAGCCTTTCTTCAAAAATGCCAAAAGATTCTCTGCTGTCTATTCATATTTAAGAGATAGTGTAAACCCTCCCTTTAAAAGGTGTGTGTGTGTGTTTGCATATATTTGAAGGCCTTTTCCCTCTACTGAACACTTTTCCACAGAGGAGAGGAATCTTCCAAACTCCTGGTGAGGTGTGGGCTTGAGGAGGAGGGGTGGTTATAAGCATGGCGGGAAGGAGAGTTTTTACTGTCTTACTTGTCCACACTCTGGTCAAGGCAGTCTTTAAAGCTATGCCTTGTATTCTAGAGTCCAGAGTTCTTCTGGTTCAGCCTTCCCTCAGAGAAACCAGAGAGTCTGCTTATGGAGGGGCTCCAGAGGCCCTGGTCACTTCTGACATGATCCTGTGCTTAGTCTCTACTCATGGCCCTTCCCCCTCCAGTGCCTCTCCTCCCTGCTTCTTTCTGGTGTGTGTGTGCTGTGTGCACATGCATATGTTCTTGTAGCACACTTGATGGACTTCAGCAGGGGCACTGACTGGCCTGTGGTGGCCAGAGTGGGACATCAGCACCTGGTCTTCTGGTCTTGTTTTTGAGCCTGACTCTCTCTCTCTCTCTCTTTTTTTTTTAGTTTTTTGAGGTAGGATCTCATTTTACCCAGGCTGACCTGGAATTCACTGTGTAGTCTCAGGGTGGCCTCAAACTCGTGGTGATTCTACCTCTGCCTCCCAAGTGCTGCATGCACCACCACCCTGGCCCTGTAGTCTCTTTCATTTATTTATTTTGGTTTTTCGAGGTAGGGTCTCACTCTAGCTCAGGCTGACCTGGAGTTAGTCTCAGGGTGGCCTCGAACTAACCCGCCATTCTCCTACCTCTGCCTGCTGAGTGCTGGAATCATTTGCAGTGGCTGGAGGACCTGGCATGCCCATTCTCTCTCTCTCTCTCTCTTTCTTTCTCTCTCTCTGATTCTCGCTCTCTTTGTCAAACAAATAAATAAGTAAATAAATACTAAAAAAAAAGTAGCTTTGTAAGCCAGTTTGTGGGTGTGGGGAGGGGTTGAGATAGGGTCTCATGTATCTCTGATTGGCTTCAAACTGACTATTGGTAAGGATGACCTAACTCCTGGTCCTCCTGCTTCTATTTTCCCAGTAGTAGGATTACAGATGTGGGTCACCATACCCAGTTTCTATGGTTCTAAGGGTCAAACCTAGGGCTAGACAGTCATTGTTCCACCTGAGCCCCATCCGTGGCCCTGGTGCTTGCTTTTCATTGAGAAGGTTGGCTATACCACCCTGAACCTGCTGATCTTGTCCATTCTCAGAAGCTAAGCAGGGTGGCGCCTGGTTAGTACTTGGAAGGGAGAGGGTAATGGCAGTGTGGGAATAGATGTCAGCTATAGCTTTCTGATGTTTTTTTTTTTTTTTTTCTCGTTCCCCTAGGCTTTACTATGAGCGGAGAATACTGCAGAAGGTCTTTGAAGAGTGGAAGGAACAATGGTGGGTTTCCCAGCGAGAATGGAAACTCTGTGTTCGAGCAGACTGTCACTACAGGTCAGACCTTGTGTCCCATTACTTCAGTTTCACACCTTTTCAGTACAGGTGTGTGTGTGTGATGCATACATGTTTCTATGCATGTTCATTTTGTGTGTGTGTGTGTGTGTGTGTGTGTGTGTGTGTGCATGGAAGCTAGAGGACAACCAACCTCCAGTATTTTCCTTAGGTATTCTTTGAGACAGGGTCTCTTATTGGCCTGGAGCTCAGCATTTAGGCTGTACTGGGTAGCCAGCTAGCCCAAGAATCCACTTGTTTCTACCTCCTCAGTGCTGGAATCACAGGCGAGAACCACCATCCCTGGTATTTTTTTTTTTTTAATCCCTGGTATTTTTATGTAGGTTCTGGGGGTCAAATTCATGTCCTCACGCTTGCTAGGCAAGTGCTTTGCCATCTGAATTATCTCCCAGGCCTCAAAGATTGCAACTGCATCTCCCCAGATGTAAAGGTTTAATACATTATCAAATAATTATTTCGTTCCTATTTCTGGTCAAAAGAAACAATGTTTTGGAGGGCTTTCTAGTTCTGTTTAAATCCCTTTTAGCAAAAGCAAACTCGTGGGGCATGGTGGCACACACCTTTAATGCCAGCACTTTGGAGGCATAAGTAGGAGGGTCACTGTTTGAGGTGAGTCTGCAGCCATAGAGTGAATTTCAGGTCAGTCTGGGCTAGAGTAAGACCCTACCTTGAAAAACAAAACAAAACAAAAAAGCAAATTCTGGGCTGGAGAGATGGCTTAGCGGTTAAGATGTTTGCCTGCAAAGCCAAAGGACCTTGGTTCAGTTTCCCAGGATCCACGTAAGCCAGATGCATAAGGTGGCACATGCGTCTGCAGTTCGTTTGCAGTGGCTGGAGGCCTTGGCGCGCCCATTCTCTCTCTCTCTCTCTCTCTCTCTCTCTCGCTCTCTGTCTTTCAGCCTCTTTCCCTCTCTCAAATAAAAAATAATAATAAAAAGTAAATTCTAAACCCAGGCATGGGTTTACAGTCACAAACACATATAATCATATGCATACCTTTCTAATTTGCATAGCAGTGTGCTAGTCATGCTGATGCTTTGAGTGAGCTTTGCCCATTAATCTGAGTTTAGAGTATTATTAGTGTGTGTGTGTGTGTGTGTTTTAATATTTTGATTTTTCCAGGTAGGATCTCCTTCTAGCCCAGGCTGACCTGGAATTCACTATGTAGTCTCAGGCTGGCCTTGAGCTCATGGCGATCCTCCTACTTCGGCCTCCCAAGTGCTGGGATTAAAAGTGTGCACCACCACGCCTGGTTATGAAAATATTTTTAATGTGGAGAAAAACTCTCTTCCAAAGGGAAGGGCTTTCACCGTGATTGTAAGAAATGAGATTTTAGCTTTGGTGATGACAGGGCTTCTTTTTGGTGTGTGTCAGAAGCTTCCATGTTAAAAATTCCTACAGACTGAGCAAGGTGGATTAGGAGCTTTGCCATTTTATCTCAAGAGATGCCATGTGCTTCTTTGCTCCCCAGATACTACTTGTACAGCCTGATGTTCCAGAACTGGAAGAACTACATGCATCAGCGGCAGCAGATGAGGATCAAGCACCTTACAGCCCAGGCTCATGGTGAGGAATGACACGTGTCCAAAAAGATGTCCAAGCTTCCTTCCCCAGAAGCTCTGAGACAGGACAAATGTGCTATGTGAGAGAACAATCCTAGGTCAAAGAGAAGACACATTTGCTTCCCTTTCCTATTTTCAAGTGTGTGATCTAGACTCCTGTCTGATCAGATCCCTGTTGTTCTCAACATATGGCATAGGTTTGGTGCTTAAAGCTTATTTAGCCAGAATTTCTGTGAGCTGTCCGTTCCTGGCCTGCTGGTACAGGGTTCTGGCTGTGTCTCCTGTCATACCCAGCTGCCATGTGTTGATATGTAGAGAGACTACAGCAAACAGCAAAGCCACCACACCTCTTTCTTTTTTCTTTCTTTTCTTTATTTTTTCTTTCTTTCTTTCCTCTTTTTGGTTTTTTGAGGTAGGGTCTCACTCTAGCTCACGCTGACCTGGAATTCACTGTGTTGTCTCAGGGTATCCTTGAACTCACAGCGATCCTCCTACCTCTGCCTCCCGAGTGCTAGGGTTAAAGGTATGTGCCACCATGCCCTGCATGAATTTCTCTCTCTCTCTTTTTTTTTTTTTGGTTGCCTGTTTCTTTTTTAAAAAAATTATTGGGACTGGAGTGATGGCTCAGGGGTTAAAACACTTGCCTGCAAAGCCTAATGACCTAGGCTTGATTTCTCACTACCTGCATAAAGCTGTTTGCTAGAAGCACTGATGTGCCCATTCTCTCTGTTTGTCTCTCTTCCCTTTATCTCTTTCTGCTTGCAAATAAATAAGTAAATAAATATATATATTTTTGCAATATCTATTTAAGGCTGGGCATGGTGGTGCACACCTTTAATCCCAGCACTTGGAAGGCAGAGGTAGGATCACCATGAGTTCGAGGCTACCCTGAGACTACATAGTGAATTTCAGGTCAGCCTGGCCTAGAGTGAAACCCTACCTCGAACAACAAAACAAACAAACAAACAAAAAAAATTATTCAGCCAGGCATGGTGGTTTTGCTGTGGTCATTGTCTGGTGTCTACATGAATCAAGTCCAGAAACCTGTGTGGCGAGTCTCTGGTGAAAAGGCAGTTTCAAAATACAGGGCTGAGCCAGATGTGGTGGCACATGCCTTTAATCCCAGCACATGGGAGGCAGAGGTAAGTGGATCATTGTGAGTTTGAGGCCACCCTGAGACTACATAGTAAATTTTAGGTCAGCCTGGACCAGAGTGAAACCCTACCTCCAAAAGAAGAAAACAAAAAAACAGGGCTGGAGAGATGGCTTAGTGGTTACAAAGGACCCAGGTTCAATTCTCCAGGACCCATGTAAGCCAGATGCACAAGGAGATGTATGCATCTGGAGTTTGTTTGCAGTTGCTGAGGGCCCTGGTGCTTGCTCTTGCTCTCTCTTCCTCCCTCTTTATCTCTCTCTCAAATAAATAAATAAATAAAGTATACTTTTTAAAGTGTTGATACAGCCTGCATGTATAGCTGCCCACCCATGAATGTCCTGCAAGTGCCTCAAGCTCAGTAGGTCACAGCTTGTCAACTCCCCCACAGTGTAGACCTGTTCTTCCTCCTACTTTTTCTGTCTGTATGGCAAGCCTTCCCTAGGATAGCTTGTCGATTCCTCATGCCTCAAGTCATCATTTATCTCATTTTATAAAGTAGCCCTCTGAGTTGGATCACTTTTTAAATTTCTTTTATTTTTAAATATTTTATTCTAGTTTTAAGATTTTGTTTTTGAGAGAGAGAGAGAGAGAGAGAGAGAGAGAGAGAGAATGAGAATGAGAAAGAATGGCCATGCCAGGGCATTTAGCCACTGTAAACGAGCTCCAGACACATGTACTACCTTGTGCATCTGGCTTATGTGGATCCTGGGGAATCAAACCTGGGTCCTTTGGCTTTGCACGTTAGTGCCTTAACCACTAAGCCATCTCTCCAGCCCTGTAGTCATCTTTTCTTTACTACAGCCTATGAATAATCCTCATCTTTCCCCCAGAGTGATAAATGTACAGACTATGGGCCTATCAGAACCTCTTTTGACTATAAACAAACTCCAGGCACATGCACTACTTTGTGCATCTGCCTTTATGTGGATACTGGGGAATTGAACCTGGGTCGGCAAGCTTTTCAGTCAAGAGCCTTTAACCGCTGAGCAGTTTTTCCAGCTCTAGGTGTGCTGCTTTAGTGATCTCTGCACACTTTCTTTCTTTTTCTTCTGTACGGGTGGTGACACAGATAAGATTTGGCTTCTCTTACATAAAGTCTAGATACGTAGCAATATAGTCTAGTATGGCATCCAAGGCTTTCACTAGCGCTGCCCTGTGCCCATCCCCTTGCCAGTCTAAATGTTCACTGCCTTATGTTCTGTCTTTGTCCCTGAAACTCCTTTTCCAAACCCATATATGTAAAAGACAAAAGATTTATATGCTCTGAAGAGAAACCGGTATACTCAGGCCCATTTTATTTAATTCACTTATTTATTTATTTATTTATTTATTTTATTTTTTATTTTTTTTGGTTTTACGAGGTAGGGTCTCACTTTAGTTCAGGCTGACCTGGAATTCACTATGTCGTCTCAGGGTGGCCTCGAACTCACAGTGATCCTCCTACCTCTGCCTCCCGAGTGCTGGGATTAAAGGCGTGCGCCACCACGCCCGGCTTAATTCACTTATTTAGTCATTCATTCATTTCTTTTTTTTTCCCAAGGCAGGGTCTCACTCTAGCTCTGTGTCGCAGTCAGGTTTGCGTTGCTGGTAGAAACCACCCGACCAAGAGCAGCTTGTGGGAAAAAAAGAGGTTTATTTTGGCTTACAGGCTCGAAGGGACGTTCCACGATGGCAGGGGAAAATGACAACATGAGCAGAGGGTGGACATCACCCTCTGGCCAACATAAGGTGGACAGTAGCAACAGGAGAGTGTGCCAAAACTAGCATGGGGAAACAGGCTATAACATCCATAAGCCCGCCCCAACAATACGCTGTCTCCAGGAGGCGTTAGTTCCCAAATCCCCATCAACTGGGAACCTAGCATTCAGAACACCTAGGTATATGGGGGACACCTGAATCAAACCACCGCACTCTGACTGACCTGGGACTGTAGTCCCAGGCTGGCCTCAAATTCATGGTGATTCTCCTACCTCTACCTCCCTCATGTTATGTCACCATGACTGGCTTTAAGTCCCTTTTAAATATCACTTTCCTAAGCCTGGTGTTGTAGTACTTGTCTGTAATCTCAGCATTCAGGAGGCAGAAGAAGGAAAATTAAAGAGTTTGAGGTCAGCCTGGGCTATGGAGCAAGTTTAAGGCCAGCCTGAGCTACATGGTAAGACCCTGTTTCAAAAATAGGTAATAGGACTGGGGAGATGCCTCACTGGTTAAAAGCACTTCTTAAAAAGCCTACTGACTGCCGGGTGTGGTGGTGCACGCCTTTAATCCTAGCACTCGGGAGGCAGAGGTAGGAGGATAGCAGTGAGTTCGAGGCCACCCTGAGACTACCTAGTTAATTCCAGGCCAGCCTGAGGCAGAGTGAGACCCTACCTGGAAAAACCAAAAAAAAAAAAAAAAAAAAAAAAAAAAAAGCCTGCTGACTGAGGTTCACTTCTCCAGTACCTATGTAAAGCTAGATGCACAATAGTGGTGCAGCAGCAAGAGGCCCTGGTGCCCACACTCTGCTTGAAAATAAATAAAAAATTAAAATTTATCAGCTGCCAGTCTTGTCATATGACTGTCCCCACTCTTTCTTCCTTCCTTTCTTCCTTTCTTTCTTTCTTTTTTTTTTTTTAAAGGTAGGGTTTCACTCTGGCCCAGGCTGACCTGGAATTCACTATGTAGTCTTAGGGTAGCCTTGAACTCACAGTGATCCTCCTATCTCTGCCTCTTGAGTGCTGGGATTAAAGGCATGTGCCACCATGCCTGGCTTCCTATTCACTCTCTGTTGTCTATTTAGTCACATTATTTCTGTAAATATTACGGAATAGATCTATTGAAATATTAAGGTGAGGGCTGGAGAGATGGCTTCGTGGTTAAGGCACTTGGCTGCAAAGACTAAGGACTCATGTTTGACTCTTCAGGTCCCACATAAGCCAGACGCACAGTGATGCAAGCATGCGCACAAGGGGGCATGTGCATCTGGAGTTTAGTTGCAGTGGCTGGAGGCCCTGACGCACCAATTCTGTGTCTCACACATTCTCTCTTTCTTACTCTCTCTGGCTCTAGCATTAAAAAAAAAAAAAAAAAAAAAGGGCCGTCTGTTGGGCTTGCCTCAAAAAATATATTAAGGTGGGTGAGGTAAGAGAATTGCAATAAGTTTGAGGCCAGTTTGAGCATACATGGTGAATCCCAGACTAGCCTGGGCTGCAGAGTGAGACTCTGCCCACCTGCCCCCCCAAATTAAATAAAACAACAGTATTCTTCTTCTTCTTTTTTGTTTGTTTTTCGAGGTAGGGTCTCACTCTAGCCTAGACTGACCTGGAATTCACTATGTAGTCTCAGAGTGGCCTCAAACTCACAGCAATCCTCCTACCTCTGCCTCCTGAGTGCTAGGATTAAAGATGTACACCACTATGCTCAGCTAAAACAACAGTACTTTTTTTCTTCAGAACCTTCCCTTCCCAGGACCAAAACAACAATGTTTTAATGTGAAATATTTCTGTAAAGATACCATTGTAAACGTCATCACTGTGTGGTCTTGTCTGTGTATTTGGATCCTTGTTAAGTTTGAAACAATCCACAGTGTCTCCAGCAGGGGGCGCTTGACAGCTGCAGGGATTTAGGCATTCAAAGACTGGGTGATAACACTTCTTGGGCTTTTATCATAGCTCAGAATAATACATCTCTTGGCACCCTTTTAAAAAGATATCTCCTTGGTGTCTATAGATATAAGGCAAAAGATGCGACAGGCCTGGAAGTCCTGGTTGATCTACGTGGTTGTTCGTAGGACCAAACTTCACATGCAGACCACTGCTCTGGAATTTAGGCAGCGGAGTGTCTTATGGTGAGTGTGCCCATTTGCTCCACAGGTCAACAACCATCATTTTACCTCAGCATCATTAACCCACCTTACAGTGATGCTTAGAACACAATGGATGCCTAATACCCATTGATAACCTCCAACTATAATATCACATTCACACACTCATGATTAATTCTAATTAAATATTTACTGTGTTACATTTGTGTGTGCGTAAATTTTTGTTTCTCATGGCACTGGGATTGAATTGAGAGCCTTGTTCATAGTAGCAAATAGTCAATCACTGAGCCACATCCCTTGCCCACGTTTTACTTTTTTTTTTTTTTTCTTTGAGATAGAGTCTCACTCTAGGCCAGGCCAACTTTGAATTCACTATGTAGTCTCAGGTTGGCCTTGAACTCATGGTGGTCTTCCTTCCTCTGCCTCCCAAATGCTGAGATCAGAGGCGTGCGCTACCACACCCTGCAGGGTCTCTTCATTTTACTGATTCCAGAGCTTGTGAGGCTCTAGTGATTCTCGGGTTTCTGCTTCCTTGTAGGACTGGGTTTATAGGCATGTGTGGCCACCTCCAGCTTTTTTATGTGGGATTCAAAGATTTGAACTTGAGCCCCTGGGGCTCTCATCTCTTCTGCCTTAATATTGTTTTTTTGTTTTGTTTTGTTTTTTTGAGGTAGGGTCTCACTCTAGCCCAGGCTGACCTGGAATTCACTATGTAGTCTCAGGGTAGCTTCGAATTCATGGTGATCCTCCTGCTTCTGCCTCCCCAGTAATGGGATTAAAGGTGTGCGCCCCTACACAGGGTTATGTTGTTGGGTTTTTGTTTGTTTGCTTTGTTTTTGTCTGACTGGTTCTGTGTTTGATTTGCTCTTTCAGTTTGTGGTGGAGCAGGTGGAGGCGGCGGCTTGGACAGGCCCACATGGACCACACTCTCCTCATCACGGCTGTGCGGCACCGTGCCCTGAGCCTCCAGCTGCAGGTGTGTCCAGAACTCTTGGACTTTTGTGTCTTCTGTCTGTGTAGTCAGCAGGAAGCCTTCCTGCAGCTCCCTCTTGTTGGGAGGGCGCCCAGGGGGCTGAGAAGAAGCAGTATGGAGGTTAGGGCTCTGTTGAAGACAAGTACTGCTATTAGGAACATGTCCAGACTTTTCTCCATATGATTCCCATGATTGGTAGAAAGCTTCTGCTCATTCTACATGTTGAATTTATTATGAACTGTTTAAAATATGTTCTTACTTCCTCTATTTTTTTTTTTTTTTTTTGAGATAGGGTCTTACTGTAGCCCAGGCTGACCTGGAATTCACTATGTAGTCTCAGGGTGGCCTCAAACTCATGGTGACCCTCCTACCTCTGCCTCCCGAGTGCTGGGATTAAAGGCGTGCCCCAGCATGCCCGGCCATCATTGTTTTTCTATGGCAAATTAGAAAATGATGCAAGTAGAAACTAATATTGTAAAGAAAACCCTGTTTCTCTGTTCTTACAGGTCTTGTTTGTTTTGTTTCTTTGAGACAGGATCTTACTCCAGCTTAGGCTGACCTGGAACTCACTGTGTAGCTCCTATCTGGCTTCAACCTCATGGCAGTGTTCCTACCTCTGCCTCTTGAATGCTGGGATTAAAGGCATGCACCACCATGCCAGCCTTCCTTGTTTGTGTTATTGATTTTTTTTTTTTGGTAAATATTTTTAAAAATATTTTACCTTTACTTATTTATTTGAGAGAGAGAGAGGCAGATAAGAGAGAATGGATGTGCCAGGGCCTCCAGGCACTGCAAACAAACCCCAGACTCAAGCGCCACCTTGTGCATCTGGCTCTATGAGGGTACTGGGGAATTGAACCTGGGTTCTTAGGCTTTGTAGGCAAGTGCCTAACTGCTAAGCCATCTCTCCAACGCTTAAATATATTTATTTATTTATTTATTTGTGATAAAAGAGAATAGAGACAGAGTTTGAGCATGCCAGGTTCTTTTGCTGCTGTAAACAAACTCCAGACACATGTGCCACTTTGTGCATCTGGCTTCATGTGGGTCCTGGGTATTGAACTCAGGCTGGCAGGCTTTGCTAGCAAGCTCCTTTAACCACTGAGCCATCTACCCAACCTATGTATTTTTTTAAGTTTTATTTTTTTAAATTTATTTTATTCTTATTTATTTATTTGACAGAGAAAGAGGGAGAGGAAGGGAGGGAGGGAGAGAGAGAGAGAGAGAGAGAGAGAGAGAGAGAGAATGGGCATGCCAGGGCATCTAGGCACTGAAAACAAACTCCCGATACATGTGCCACTTTGTACATCTGTCTTTACATGGGTACTGGGGAATCACATCCAGGTCCTTAGGCTTTGCAGGCAAATACCTTAACCTCTAAGCCACCTCTCCAGCCCCCAACCTATATTTTTTACTTATTTTTATTAATTAATTATTATTATTATTTTGGTTTTTGGAGGTAGGGTCTCACTCTAGTCCAGGCTGACCTGGAATTCACTCTGTACTCTCAGGGTGGCCTTGAACTCACAACGATCCTCCTGCCTCTGCCTCCCGAGTGCTGGGATTAAAGGCGTGCGCCACCACGCTCAGCTACGCCTGACTTTCTATTAATTTATTTTTTATTTTGTTGTTTTTCGAGGTAGGATTTTACTCTTAGCACAGGCTGACCTGGAATTCACTATTTAGTCTCAGGATGGCTTCGAAATCATGGTGATTCTCCTTCCTATGCCCCCCAAATGAGCGTTGGGATTAAAGTTATGTACTACTGTGCTGCCCCTTATTTATTTATTTATTTGAGAGAGAAAGGAGCAGAAAAAGAGAGAATGAATGGGTGTGCTAGGGCCTCTAGCCATTACAGACTCCAGATGCATGCACCACCTTGTGCATCTGGCTTTATTTGTGTACTGGGGAACCAAACCTGGGTCTTTTGGCTTTGCTAGCAAGTGCCTTAACTACTAAGCCATCTCTCCAGCTCCACATTTAATTTTTTTTGTTTATTTTTATTTATTTATTTGAGAGCAACAGAGAGAGAGAGAGAGAGAGAGAGAGAGAGAGAATGGGCGTGCCAGGGCCTCTAGCCACTGTAAATGAACTCCAGACGCGTGCGCCCCCTTGTGCATCTGGCTAACGTGGGTCCTGGGGAATTGAGCCTCGAACCGGGGTCCTTAGGCTTCACAGGCAAGTGCTTAACTGCTAAGCTATCTCTCCAGCCCACATTTAATATTTTTATTTATTTATTTGCAAGCAGAGGGAGATAGAAGAGAGACAGACAGAGAAAATGGGCATGTCAGGGCTTCCAGCTGCTGCAAACAAACTCCTGATGTATGTGCCACTTTGTGCATCTAGCTTTACCTGGGTACTGGGGAATCAAACCCAGGTTGTTTGGCTTTGCAGGTAAGCACCTTAACCACAGAGTCATCTCTCTAGCCCCAGCTAGGTAGCATTTAAACCTGAATTAGATGAATAAAAGGAATGAGTGGAACTGGAAGAGAGGTTCCAGGACAGAGTTTGTGAGGTTAACAGCCAGGAACAAGGAGGGGAGGCCTGCAAGTATCCTGGAAGCCTGGAAAAGGTGTGGCCTGCCCTGTCAGCTGCTCCTGGAAGATCAAACAGGGTGAGGACAGGCCTGACCTTTGGGCTGAGCTACGTGGAGAACATCCATAGACTTGATAAGCACAGTTTCAGTGACATGGTAGGGGTGGGCTCAGGAAAGCCTGCCTGCAAGATTTTGCAGGCAAGCGCCTTAACCACTAAGCCATCTCTCCAGCCCCCTCCCCCCATTTATTTTGAGGTAGGGTCTCACTCTAGCCCAGACTGACCTAGAACTCACTATGTAGTCCCAGGCTAGCCTTGAAGTCATAGTCATCCTCCTACCTCTGCCTCTCTATTGCTGGGATTAAAGGTGTGCGCCACCATGGCCAGCCACAAAATAGTTCTTAGTGGAGATTGGAAAGGAAAGAATTAGTGCTGACTGGATGTCAAAGTGTTCCATACAGCGGGCTTTTTCTCCATTTGGATCACTTCTGCCTTTCAGAAAGTGTTTTTTTGTGACAGTACTCAGTTCTCTTCAACTTTTGTTTTTGGCAAATACCAAATTACAGAAAAAGTGAATATTATATATCCTTCACTTAGTTTAACTCATTATCAGTGTTTCACTACATGTAACTTTCTTCTTCAGTACAGACTTTTTTTTTTTTTTTTTTTTTTTTTTTTTTAAGTAGGGTCTCGCTCTATCTCAGACTGACCTGGAATTCACTCTGTAGTGATATTTTTAATTAATTATTATTATTGTTTTTTTCCTTTTATTGTTTTTTTGAGTGGGTTTCACTCTAGTCCCAAGTTGAGCCTTATAATTTACTATGTAGTCTCAGTGGCCTTGAACTCACAGCAATCCCCTACCTCTTGTCTCTAAACGATTATTCTTAGGATTAAGTCATGTGCCACCATGCCCAGTCTTTTAAAATATTTTTTAAAATATTTATTTATCAGCGAGAGATTGAGATATGGGCACAGCAGGGCCTGTGTCCACTGCAAATAAACTCCATACATATGCACCACTTGGCGTGTGTGGCTTTACTTGGGTACTGAGAAATCGAACTTGGGTCCTTAGGCTTCACAGGCTAGTGCTTAACCACTAAGCCATCTCTGCATCTTCCTCTTTCCCTTCTTACTTGGGTCATGTAGCCCAGGTTGGCCTCAAACTTGTTTTGTAGCCCAGTCTGACCTTGAACTATAGATTTTCCTGCCTTTGTGTCTTTTTAAAAAATATTTTAGCTGGACGTGGTGGCACACGCCTTTAATCCCAGGACTCGGGAGGCAGAGGTAGGGAGGATCGCCGTGAGTTCGAGCACCTGAACTACATAGTTAATCCAGGTCAGCCTGGACCATGTGAAGACCCTACCTCGAAAACCAAAAAAAAATTTTTTTTAATTTTAATTAATTTATTTGACAGAGAAAGGGAGAATGAGAGAGAGAGAGAGTAGAGAGGAGAGAGAATGGGTTGCCAGGGCCTCCAGCCACTGCAACGAACTCCAGACCACGTGTGACACCCTTGTGCGTCTGGCTAACATGGGTCCTGGGGAATCGAACCTGGGTCTTTTGGCTTTGCAGGCAGATACCTTAACTGCTAAGCCATTCCTCTAGCTCCCTGTCTCTTTTTAAGTTCTGGGATTATGGGTACATGCCACCATACCTGGAATATTCTTATTTGAAAATAATATTTTAGAGCTGGAGAGATGGCTTAGCGGTTAAGGCGCATGCCTGTACAGCCTAAGGACCTGGTTTGATTCTCCAGGTCTCACGTAAGCTAGATGCACATGATGGCACAGGCATCTGGAGTTCGTTTGCAGTGGCTAGAGGCCCTGGCGTGCCCATTCTCACTCTTTCCCTCTCTCCCTCTCTCCCTCTCTCAGTCTCTAATAAAAAAATAAATAAATAAATCTTAAAAATATTTTATTTGCAAGGAAGAGAGATAGAAGAGAGACAGACAGAGAAAATAAGCACATTAGGGCCTTCAGCCACTGCAAACACGTTCCAGATGCATGCACCACTTTGTGCATCTGGCTCCATTTGGGTACAGGGGAATCAAACATGGGTTGTTAGGTTTTGCAGGCAACTGCCTTAACAGCTGAGCCATTGTTCTAGTTCCTGTTCTTTCTGGTTTTCTTTTTCTTTCTTTTTTTTTTTTTTTAGAAACCACTTGAAAACTATGGGCATACCTAGGCATGGTAGCACAGGCCTTTAATCCCAGGTACTAGGGAGGCTGTGAGGTAGGATGATCACCAGGAGTTTGAGACCAGCCTGGGAGCTACCGAGTAAATTCCTGGTTAGTCCACACTGGAATGAGACCATACCTTAAAAAAAAAAAACACACCTAGAATAATATAAATAAAAATAAATAAATAAATAAATAAATAAAGGAAAGAAAGCCCGGTATGGTGGTGCACGCCTTTAATCTTAGCACTTGGGAGGCAGACGTAGGAGGATTGTCATGAGTTCAGGGCCACCCTGAGACTACATAGTGAATTCCAGGTCAGCCTGACCTAGAGTGAGACCCTACCTCGAAAAAATAAACACACAAACAATAATAATAATAATAATAATAATAATAATAATAATAAAAGAAGAAACAAACTATGGATATAAAGTTTACTGTGAATGTAGCTCAGACACCATAGTAACATCTGATTTATGAGTCAGACTTGTAGGACCCTAACATGAGCTGCAGTCTGAGGTTTAGCAACAGTCTAGTGCACATGGGCTCCTCCCTGAGTGCTGGAATTGACAGAGTGTTGGGGTTACTGGCAGATCCAGTGTGTCTCCTTCCCTCCCTTTTAACAATTAATCCATAATGAAATGCATTTTCTGGAAGCTGAATGCTCTTCTTCAGGGTCCTCTCACCCTAACTTCCCGTAGCTTATGGTCCTTCCTGGGGATTGTGACTGTCTTGCTTCTTATTTGAGCTTTTCCTCCATGGCTCTCTTCTCCCACCTCTCACCTACACTTCCTTTCTGCTTTCCTTTTTTGTTTGAGACAGGACCTCATGTAGCCCAGGCTGGCCCTAAACTAACTGTATACTGAGGATAACCTTGAATTTGGGGTCATCCTATCCCTTCCTCCCATGTGTTGGGATTACAGTTGTGCACAACCACACCTGACTGTCACTTGATCACTGTCTTTTTTTTTTTTTTTTTCAAGGTAAGGTATCACTCTAGCCCAGGCTGACCTGGAATTCACTATGTAGTCTCAGGGTGGCCTTGAATTCTCAGCGGTCCTCCTACCTCTGCCTCCTGAGTGTTGGATTGAAGATGTGCGCCACCATGCCTGGCTCTTTTCTTTTTTCTTTCTTTCTTTTTTTAAATAAATTTTGTTTATTTTATTTTATTTTGGTTTTTATTATTTATTTATTTGAGAGCAACAGACAGACAGAGAGAGAAAGAGGCAGATACATAGAGAAAGAATGGGTGCGCCAGGGACTCCAACCACTGCAAATGAATTCCAGATACATGCGCCCCTTGTGCATCTGGTTTACGTGGATCATGGGGAATTGAGCCTCGAACCAGGGTCCTTAGGCTTCACAGGAAGCGCTTAACCCCTAAGCCATCTCTCCAACCCTCCTTTTTTTTTTTTTTTAATTTATTTGTTTATTTATTTGAGAGAGAGAGAGGCAGATAGAATGGGCATGCCAGGGCCTCCAGTCACTGCAAACAAACTCCAGATGCATTCACCACTTTGTGCATCTGGCTTTATGTGAGTACTAGGGAATTGAACCTGGGTCCTTTGATTTTGCTGGCAAGCGACTTAACTGCTATGCCATCTCTCCAGCCCTGATCACTGTCTTTTCTTTGGTTCTCAGGCTTGGTCACGGTGGCAAGAACAGCTCCTATGTAGCCAGCGGGCGAGGCAGAGAGTGGCCTTTGCAGTGCGACATCATCAGTGCTGGCAAAAGCGAAGGGCTTTGAAGGCTTGGCTCAAATACCTGCGTATCTGCAGAGTAAAGAGACAGCGGAATGGTGAGTAGCAAGGCCAGGCTCCCAGGTCAGGGCCTGGTCAGGTCACTCTTCTTCCCAGTGGTGCTTGAAAAAATGTGTTTTATTTATTTACATGGGTGTATGTATGTAAATATGTGTGGATGCATGCATGGAGGTCAGAGGAGTTGTCGGTACCCTGCCTTCGTTCAGACAGTGTCTCTTGCCACTGCAAAGGTGTCTGGCCTGCAAGTGGCTTTATATGGGTGATAAGGAATTGAACCCAAGGCGGCAGGCTTTGTCAGCAAGTGCCTTTAACTGCTAAGCCATCTCCCCATCCCCAGTAGTACTTTTTTGAAAAAAATATTTTTATTAGCCCAGCATGGTGTTGCATGCTTCTAATCCCAGCGTTAGGAATATCACTGTGAATTCCAGGTCTCTCTGGGCTAGAGGGAGACCTTACCTCAAAAAACAAAACGGACAGACAAAAAAACCCAATTGTTATACATCAGCAGGTAAGTGGAGGCCTCAGCCCCACTGGGTAGAAATTTTTTTATTGTACCCTTCCTAAAATCACAGAACATTTTGTTTCCTTGGAAAGAGAAGAACAGTAGCTTAGGGTTTCCTAATGAGCTTCTAATGTCAATTCTGATGACGAAGGCAGGGGAGATGGCTCAGTGGTTAAGAGGGCTTGCCAGGCAAGCAGGAGGACTCAGAAGGCCTGATTCCCCAGCACCCATGTAAACAGATGGGCATGGCCATGCATGCCTGTAACCTGCTACTATGGGAGTAGAGACTGGAGAACCCCTGGGGCTCAGGAAAACTGTAGTCCCAGGTTCAGAGAGAGATTCTGTCTCAAGGAAACAAGCAAGCAAGCAATGGAGAGGGAAAACCTGATGTTTCCTCTGGTCTCCACGGGCGCATGGGACATACACATGTGCATACTCCACACACACACACACCACGTAATACACATGCAAAACAAAACATTAATAAGGGTTCTTGAATCCCTACCCTTTGCCAGTAGTGGGGTCCACTGTCCAGCCCAGCATCTGAGAGTCATTTCTCTGTTACAGAGATGGCTGTGCAATTCCACCGTGTCACTGTGCTCCAGCTACACTTCTGTGACTGGCAGTGGGCCTGGGAGCGGAGGCAGAGCTTGTCCGCACGCCGGGCCCTAGTGGAGAAGCTGGGCAGGAGGATGGCACTGAGGCGGGTCTTTATACACTGGAAACACTGTATCCTTTCTGCCACCCAGGCCTGTGCACCGGCCCAGGACATGCAGCGTGAATTTTGCAACCTATGAAACAAGTGTCAGGAGGAAGGAATTAGCAATTTGAGACAGCCTTGTGTCTGCTGACTCCTTTTTAAATCATTTTATAGGACTGGAGAGATGGCTTAGCATTTAAGGTGCTTACCTGCAAAGTCAAAGGTCTCAGGTTCAATTCCCCAGGATCCATGTAAGCCAGATGCATAAATTGGTGCATGCATCTGGAGTTGGTTTGCAGTGGCTGGCAGCCCTAATGCGCACATTCTCTCTCTCTCTCTCTTTTTCTGCCTCTTTCTCTCCCTCTTAAATAAATAAAAAGTAAAAAGCTGGGCATGGTGGCACATGCCTTTAATCCTAGCACTCGGGAGGCAGAGGTAGGAGGATCGCTGTGAGTTCGAGGCTACCCTGAGACTCCATACTGAATTCCAGGTCAGCCTGGGCTAGAGTGAGACCCTACCTCAAAAAACGAAAAAATAAAATAAAATAAAATATCTTTTAAAAGATCTAAAATAAGGGCTGGAGAGATGGCTTAGCGGTTAAGTGCTTGCCTGTGAAGCCTAAGGACCCCGGTTTGAGGCTTAATTCCCCAGGACCCACATTAGCCAGATGCACAAGTGGGCGCACGCATCTGGAGTTCGTTTACAGAGGCTGGAGGCCCTGGCGCGCCCATTCTCTCCTCTCTCTCTCTCTCTCTCTCTCTCTCTCTGCCTCCTTCTCTCTGTCGCTCTCAAATAAATAAATAAACAAACAAAAAAATTAAAAGAAAAAGATCTAAAATAAATAAATAGTAAAGAAAGAAAGAAAATTGTTTTGTAGCTGGGCATGGTGGTGCACACATTTAATCCCAGCACTTCGGGAGGCAAGGGTAGGAGAATCACTCTGAGTTTGAGGCCAGCCTGAGACTTCATAGTGAATTCCAGGTCAGCCTGGTCTTGAGTGAGACCCTACCTTGAAAAAACAAACAACAAAAAAACTATCTGAAGCTGGCCTCGAACTCACTATAGCCCTCCTGGCCTTGAATTACAATTCTCCTGTGTCTACCTGCCAAATTTAGAATTTTTTTTGTTTGTTTGTTTTTCAAGGTAGGGTCTCACTGTAGCCCAGGCTGACCTGGAATTCACTATGTAGTCTCAGGGTGGCCTTGAGCTTTCGGTGATCCTCCTACCTCTGCTTCCCAAGTGCTGGGATTAAAGGCATGCGCCACCACACCCAGTTTGAAATTGTTTTTAATTTTTATTTTTTTAGTTATTGAGAGAGAGAGAGAGAGAGAGAGAGAGAGAGAGAGAGAGAGGTGGAAAGAGAATGGGCACACCAGGGCCTTCAGCCACTGTAAATGACCTCCAGACACATGTGCCGCCTTGTGCATCTGACTTACGTGGGTCCTGGGGAATCGAACCTGGGTCCTTTGGCTTCACAGGCAAATGCCTTAACTGCTAAACCATCTCTCCAGCCCTAGAAATTTTTAAAATTTGGGCTGGAGAGATGGCCCAGCAGTTGAAGGTGCTTGCTTGTAGAGCCTGTTGCTATGGGTGAGGAACAATACAGATCACCTGCAGGGACAGGAGAGAGGAGAGGTTCAGGGGCCCAGTGGATGAGCCCTGTAGCCGAGTACAGGAGAGATGTGGGATGAGGAAGGGTTTGAGAGTAACTGGGGTTTATAAAACGTTTCAAACATCCGGCTGGCTTGTGATTGCAAGCAGAGCGCTCGGAAGGAGCAGGTTCTGCCCCATGCCTGCTGGTTCTGACATCCTTCCAAAAACAATGCTGGCTTCTCTCAGGTACTTTGTGCCTCATCCAACACACATCACGGGCTGGAGAGAAGGCTAGATCGCTTAGTGGTTAAGGGACTTGCCTGCAGAGCCTAATGACCCCAGTTTGATTCCTTATTACCCACATAAAGCCAGATGCACAGAATGGCCCATGCATCTGGAGTTCAATTGCAGCAGCTGGAGGCCTTGGCTCGCCCATTCTCTCTGTCTCTTTCTTCTCTCTCTGCTTGCAAATAAATAAAATTAAAAAAAAAAAAACAACCTACATCCTGGGAGAAAGGCAAGGCCAACTAATGAAGTTCACGTGGTTTACCTTTGTGTCCCTGGGTCCCCAGGAGGCAGAGGTGGGTGTCAGCTTGACTCTTAGGTGGGTCACAGGGAGCAAGTACATTGTGCAAGGGTGGGAACCTTGTGGAAACTGGAGGCCTTAACTTCCTGGCAGACATGCTGCTACGTGCTGAAGAAGCCGCCCTGCAGGAGGCTGCAGTAGAGCACCGCAGGCACACCCTGCTGGTACGAGGCTCCCAAGGCTCCCAAGGTCTCTGGGGCCGGGCCGCTGCCCCAAACTGGCTCGTGACTACAGCCAGTTCTGGGTTAGCTGTAGTCTGTGTTTGCACTTTGGATCAGAGAAGGTAATGGTGTGGAAATCAGTGGGATTTGGAGCTGTAAAGAAGCATTAGAGGTGATCACGTCCTGGGGCTTTTCCATGGTGAGCCCCTTTTGAATGGCAGAAGCCTAACACAGATCAAAGTCACAATTCTGAAGCTTGAAGCAAGGTCTGGAGAGTTAGCTCCTAGGCTGCCTCCCCCCCCCCCCCCGGCCCCAGTCTCCGGGGCTCCATAGAACACAATGTGAAGACTCCTAATCCAGTGTACTCTTCACTTCTGCCTCAAAGCACTGAAGCCCAGGGTATAAGGCAACGAGGTGAATGGGCTTCGCTTAGGTCTGATTAAATGAGGGTCTTTTCTGTTTGTTTGTTTTTGAGGTAGGGTCTCCCTCCAGCCCAGATTAACCTAGAACTCACTCTGTAGTCCCAGGCTGGCCTTGAACTTACAGTGACCTTCCTACTTCAGCCTGGGATTTAAGGTGTGCACAGCCAGTCTGGCACATCTCTTTTCTTTTAAGAGGCAAAAGCTGGTATTCAACCTCTGTAGAATTCTTTCTCTTTAGTGCAGGAGTTCTTGAGTGGCGTCAGTGGTCAGTGAGGGCATTACTGAGTGCCTGCCCTGCCGGCGTGACTCTCAAGGCCGCGGCAAAGAAGCGAAGCAGCCATGAGCAGCACTCCAGAGTGCCTTGTCCCCGTCCTAGCACTGCCTTCCCGTAGTCACACTTCTGCAAATTCCACTGGTTCTTTTTCTTTTTGGTTTTTCGAGGTAGGGTCTTACTCTGGTCCAGGCTGACCTGGAATTAACTCTGTAGTCTCAGGGTGGCCTTGAACTCATGGCGATCCTCCTACCTCTGCCTCCCAAGTGCTGGGATTAAAGGCATGTGCTACCACACCTGGCTTTAGTGGTTCTTTTATTAACTTTTTTGTTAAGTTTTAGGGAGATTTTATTAGCTTATAGATAGAATTTAAGAGAAGGGATACAGAGCTCATGCCCAGAGGCATGAGCACAGTCAAGCTCAGGCTGTAGAGAACTCCTGCCTGTGACAGGAGGGGTAAGTTAAGCTCCTCCACTGATTCTTTGTGACTGCTTGTATTGTTTCTTCTTTGCATAGTATTTTTGCTTTAGAGCCCTAAAAGACAACGTGGCCTGGGCTCATCTCTGGAGAGTGAGGAAGAACCTTGCGCACCAGCAGTATGACGTCACGGTGAGCTAGCGTCTATATCCCATATCGAGGGCCTCTGTGTATTTATTTGCAAGCAGAGAGGCAGAGAGCAGTTAGACATACAAAGATTGGGCACGCCAGGGCCTTTAGCTACGGCAAACGAACTCCAGATGCATGTGCCACTTTGTGCATCTGGCTTTTATGTGGGTTCTGGGAAATCGAACCTGGGTCCTGAGGCTTCACAGACAAGCACCTTAACCACTAAGCTGTCTCTCCAGCCCCTAATGATCATTTTGTAACCTTTGTGCTCAAAAGATTTGCTTAGGGTTTTTTGGTTAGTTTTTTGTTTGTACTTGAGACAGGGTTTAACTAGCTAGCTGAGGCTGGCCTTGAACTCACTATAGCCTACCTAGATTTGAATTTACCATTCTCCTGCCCCTACCTCCCAAGTACTAGAATTACAGGAGTGTACCACAAGTGCAGGGATTAAAGGCAGCGCATGCCACCATGCCTGGCTAAAATAACTTTTTCCCTTTTCCCCACTAAAATAACTTTTTAAAGTGGCATTGTTACCTAGGTGGGTGGCACATGCCTATAATTCTAGTACATAGAAGGTTGAGATTGAAGGAACATGAGTTTAAGCCTGGAGTATATAGCGAGATCCTGCCTCAGAAATATAAATAAGACTCGGGAGGCAGAGGTAGGTGGATCGCCATGAGTTCGAGGCCATGCTGTCACTATATAGTGTAGTGAATTCCAGATCAGCCTGGACTAGAGTGAGACCTTAGGTAGAAAAAAAAAAGATGTAAATCTTTTTTTCCCTCTTAAAAAATTATTATAAGCCAGGTATGGTGGCGTACGCCTTTATTCTCAGCACTTGGGGGGCAGAGGTAGGAGGATTACCCGGAGTTCAGGCCACCCTGAGAGTATATAGTGAATTCCAGGTCTACTTGGACTAGTGTGAGACCTTACCTCAAAAAAAAATTAACTGTTAAGGGGCTGGGGAGATGGCTCGGTGGTTAAAGGTGTTTGCTTGCAAAGGCTAGCCAGCCTGGATCCTACCCAGGTTCAAATAGCCATATAAAGCCAGATGTACAAAGTGGTATATACATCTGGAGCATGTTATGTAGCAGCAGGTATACCTGATGTGCTCATTCTTTCTCTCTCTCTGCTTGCAAATAAAATATTTAAAAAATTAACTAATAGAGCTGGTCATAGTGATAGACACCTGTAATTGTAGCACTTAGGAGATAGGCAGGAGAACACAAGACCCTGTCTCAAAAAAAAGCAAAACAAAAAAATAAGTCTGCCATGATAAGCACACGCCTTTAATCCCAACACTTGGGAGGCAGAGGTAGGAGGATTGCCATTAGTTCGAGGCCATCCTGAGATTACAAAGTGAATTCCAGGTCAGCCTGGGCTAGAGCAAGACCCTACCTCAAAAAAACAAAAACAAAAACAAAAAAAAAAAGAAAGAAAGAAAAATAAATAAATAACACATTGTCTTCCATAAGTCCAAGATTAACAATAATTTCTTCATTCATATTTCTGTACACTGGAAGATCCTTTCAGATTGGTCCAGAGTATAGCTCCATAGGTCAGCCATAATTCCTTTGTAAGCCCGTTGTATGCCGGAGGCAGTACCTGCTTTTGGGGAGCTCACAGTGTGTTGGAGTCAGGAGTCACTAACAGGCTAAGAGGCATCATTTGACTTTTTTTTTTTCTGAGGTAAGGTCTCACTGTAGCTTAGGCTGACCTCAAATTCACTATGTAGTCTCAGGGTGGCCTCAAACTCACAGCGATCCTCCTACCTCTACCTCCTGAGTGCTGGGATTAAAGGAGTGTGCCACCACGCCCGGCTATCATTTCACTTTTCACCTTGATAAACTTCTGTATTCTTGCTGTCTCGTTTCAGCTGCTGCGCAGGTTCTGGAACCTCTGGCTGTCTTGCATTGAGCAGAGAGAGGAGAGAGAGCAGCTTGCCTCACTGCACGTGGCCTGGCACCACTACAGGTGGGACTCTAGGCTCATCCTCAGCCTCTTGAGGGACACCTGAGGATTCTGATTTAGGGTTTTCCAGGAGTGAACCATTATCCCCTGGCATGAATAAATGCCACAAATTCAGAAAGGCATTTTTTAATTTCTTTCTTTTTTGGGGGGTGGTAGGGTCTCACTGTAGCTCAGGCTGACCTGACCTGTAACTTACTCTGTAGTTCCAGGCTGGCCTTGAACTCACAGTGATCCTCCTATCTTTGCCTCCCAAGTGTTGGGCTTAAAGGTATGCACCACCACTCCTAGGTCCAGAAAGGCCTTTTAAAGGGGGAGGTCACACTGTAAATCAGTGCTTTCTGAATATGTATTTGGCTTTTGGCAGAATAGATGGAGGTACAATGATCTTTCTTCTTTCTTTCTTTTTAAAATTATTTTTATTGCATCTGGCTTTATGTGGGTCCTGGGCTAAGTATTAAGTTCTTAACCTTCCTCTCTCCTAGAATGGAACTAGTAAGCCCATGGGATGCCTTGAACTCTCAAGAAGTAACTGTATCCAGATCCAACTACCTTAAAAGTAAAACCTGATACCTGAAGTTCCTTTGTTTCCTGTGTTTTGTTCCAGGGTGACATTGCTACACAGGTGTGTCCGATCATGGTTACAATATGCTCAGGAGAGAAGATGCAAGCAGGTGCGGAGTGCATCACAACAGATGTCCCTACTGCCATGCTTCTTGGGGTCAATTGGCTTTGGGAACATCCTTGGCAAGGGTCCATGCCAGGAGATCTCTGGTTTGGAGGAGATGGTGTGATCTCAAGCTAAGAGGGCTCCCTCCCTTCTCCCCATGACTGCTGTCTGGAAGTCTGCACCACTCTCTTTCCCTTGTCTGCTAGGAAGAGGCATGTACTCTCAGGAGACAGTGGTTCCCACCAGTCAGTCATGCCTTACTCACATTCATCTGTCTGTGAACTATTATGGGACCCCTGGCGTGATCTTGAGGCGACGTGGGCAGAGGTGTAAAAGCACTATTCCCACAAGTGCTAGCCAGTGTGAGGCACAGGGGACCCAGTGGACAGAAGAGGTTGGGGTCATGATGCCAATAACCAGGCAGATGGAGAAGGGTTGAAGTTTGCTTAAGAAATACTTTTTTTTTATTATGCTTTAATTTTTTCCAAAGTAAGGTCTTACTGTAGCCTGGGTCTTACTGTAGCCCAGGCTAACCTGGAATTCACTATAGTAGTCTCAAGGTGCCCTTGAACTCCTACCTCGGCTTCCTGAGTGCTGGGATTAAAGGCGTGTGCCACCACACTCAGCTTGTCTTGTTTTTCAGTTATATATTTATTCCCATGAGTGTGTGCATGAGCACACCAGGACCCCTCTTACTGCTGGAAAATAGTGCCAGACATGTGCCACTTTTTTTCCCCCTTTGGGTTTTTGAGGTAGGGTTTCACTCTAGCCCAGGCTGACCTGGAATTCACTCTGTATTCTCAGGGTGGCCTCGTACTCACGGCGATCCTCCCACTTCTGCCTCCTGAGTGCTGGGTTTAAAGGCGTGCACCACCACACCCAGGTTTGTGCCGCTTTTTGCGTCTGACTGATATGGATGACTTGAGAATTGAAACCAGGCTGGTAGGCTGTGCAGGCAAGCAAGCACCTTTAACCATTGAGCTATCATTCCAGCCCCTAGTTTTTGTGTTTTTTTTTGTTTGTTTGTTTATTTTTGTTTTTCAAGATAGTGGCTCACTCTAGCCCAGGCTGACCCGGAATTCACTGTGTAGTCACAGGCTGGCCTCGAACTCATGGTGATCTTCCTACCTCTGCCTCCCAAGTTCCAGGATTAAAGGTGTGCACTACTACACCCGGCTCCAGCCCCTTGGTTTTTATTTTATTTATTTACTTATTTATTTATTTTGTAGTTTTTCAAGGTAGGGTCTTGTTCTAGCTGAGGCTGATCTGGAATTTGCTTTGTTGTCTCAGGGTGACCTTGAATTCATGGTAATCCTCCTACCTTGGCCTCCCCAGTGCTGGGATTAGACATACGTGCTACCATGCTGGGCTCCTGTTTTTTATTTATTTATTTATTTATTTGAAAGAGAAGTTGGGGGAAGATGGGCGTGCCAGGACCTCTTGCCACTGCAAACAAAGTCCAGACATATGTTCCACTTTGTGAATCTGGCTTTATTTGGGTATGAGGAATCAATCCCAGGACAGCAGGCTTTGCAAGCAAGTGCTTTAACTGCTTAGCCATCTCCCCAGCCCTTTTGTTTTGGTGTTTTTAAAAATTTTTTTAAAAATAAAAATACTAAGCCGGGCGTGGTGGCGCACGCCTTTAATCCCAGCACTTGGGAGGCAGAGGTAGGAGGATCGCCGTGAGTTCAAGGCCACCCTGAGACTCCATAGTGAATTCCAGGTCAGCCTGAGCTTGAGTGAGACCCTACCTCAAAACACCAAAAAAAAAATAATAAATAAATAAATAAATAAATAAAAATACTTTATTTATTTATTGATTCGACACAGAAAGGGAGAGAGAGTGAGTTAGAGAAAGAGAGTGAGAATGGGTGCACCAGTGCCTCTGGCCATTGCAAATGAACTTTAGATGCATGCGCCACTATGTGCACCTGGCTTACATGGGACCTGGAGAATCGAACCTGGGGCCGTTTGCTTTGCAGGCAAGCGTCTTATCCACTAAGCCATCTCTCCAGGCCTTGTTTTGGTGTTTTTGAGACAAGATCTCACTATACAGCCCAGAATGGCCTGGAAGTCACTATGTAGCCCAGGTTGGCTTCAAATTGTGACCCTCCTGTTGCATTTCCCGGCATGCTAGGGTTGTGGTTGTATGTCTGTATTCCTGGCTTCTACTCAAGAACCACGGCACACACGTTATGTCTACAGGTACTTAGCACTGAGGGACATTAGCTGTGATCCAAAGTAGGCTGAATTGCCTCTCTCAGCCTTACCCCAGGATGGTTACCTAATCCCAGGGTGGCAGTAAGTGTGAGCGTGGAGGCTGCTTCTAATGATTGGCAGTAGGTGTCAGAATGCTGAGCAGGGAAGGATCGTGAAGCTATATTCAAACTTAGCGGGGCTGTTGGTTCATGTAATGATGTCTGCATGGAAATTGCCCACATGTAGCCTGGCAGTGAGTCAGAGGAAGACAAACTGAACTTCCCCCAGCTATTTTCGCATTGCTCTCCCCACCCCCATCTCAATTCATCTGCTGTTAAGACTCTGACACGTGAATCTACTGATGCTGGCCAGCTCCCCGTGGTTTTGGGATAGAAGTGAATTTTGAGCAAGGCGCACAGGCTCCTCCAGAAGCTGGACCTTCTTTGTCTGTCTGCCCTTCCTTTCTGCTGCCATTTATCCTTCACAAGTACACTTGGCCATGACGCTACCAGTCCCCCAACCCCCACCCCGAGGTAGGGTCTTGTTGTAGCCCAGGGTGACCTGGAATTCACTATGTAGTTTCACTCAGGGTGTCCTTGCTGTGATCCTCCAACCTCAGCCTCCCGAGGGCTGGCTGAAAGGCGTGCACCACCATGCCCGGCTGCCAGTCACTTTGGAATGTTCCTTGGGCTCTTGCTCCTCACTGCACCTGCAGTCCTCTGTCCAGTTGCCCTTCCATGCCGGCCCAGTCACTCCACGTGTGTAGTGTATATGAGCATCTTCACAGCTGTCTGCTGCTGGCCTGTGCGTCCCTGCAGGGCATGGCCTGTCTCCCTTCTCCTTAGTCCAGGGAAGTGTTTGCCGGAGGGGATGTGCTGACTAATTCAGATGCACAAATCAGTGAATGAACTGAACTGTCACTCTCAGAAAGTTTCTAAAGGATCATATTTGTAAGCTGGGTATGGTGACACAAGACTGTAATACCAACATTCAAGAGGAAATAGGGCAGAAGGGTCACTACAAGTCTGAGGCCAGCATGAGGGCTGCATAGTGACATTCAGGTCAGTTGGGGGCGGGTGATACAACAAGACCTCCATCTCAAAAATAGGAACCAGGGCTGGAGAGATGGCTTAGCAGTTAAGGTGCTTGTCTGCAAAGCCTAAGGACTCATATTCGACTCTCCAGGTCCCACGTAAGTCAGATGCACAGTGACATAGGCATACAAGGTTGCACATGTGCACAAGGGGGTCGCATGCATCTGGAGTTTGATTGCAGTGGCTGAGACCCTGGCATGCCAATACTCTCACTCTCACATTAAAAAAAAAAAAGGAAGGCAAGGTGGGTGTGGTGGCACCTGTCTTTAATCCCAGCATTCAGGAGGCAGAGGTAGGAGGATCGCTGAGTTCGAGGCCACCCTGAGACTACATGGTGAATTCCAGGTCAGCCTGGGCTAGAGTGAGACCCTACCTCAAAAAACAAACAAACAAACAAAAAGACAAGAATCAGGCATGGTGGTACACACCTGTAATCCTAGCACTTGGGAGGTAGAGGCAGGAAGACTGGAAGTTCAAGCTAAGTGAATAAAATACAATGTCAGCCTGGGCTACCAAAAAAGCAAAACAAAGAAAAAAAGAAAGGGGGCTGGAGAGATGGCTCAGTGGTTAAAGGTACTTGCTTGCAGAACCTGCTGGCCCTGGTTCAATTCCCACATCACCCATCTAAGCAGAACACAGGAAGTGGTGCAAGTGTCTGGTGTTCATTCACAGTGGCAAGAGGTCTTTGTGCATCCACACATGCAAAGAAATAAGTAAAAATTTAAAACCCACCCATACATGGAAGTTGGATGTAGTGGCTCATGCCTGAAATCTCAGCACTTGGGAGGCTGAGGTAAGAGGATCACCATGTGTTCAAGGCCAGCCTGAATTGTAGAGTGAGATCCTGCCTCAATACAAAGAAAAAACAGTACATGGTATTGGGGAGATGGATCAGTGGATGAAACACTTGCCGTACAAGCCTGAGGACCTGAGTTTGGAACCCTAGCACCCATGTAAATGCTGGGCACGTGGCTCCCACATTTTCCCAGTGCTGGGGAGGTGGAGACAGACACATTCCCAGGACATACTGGTTAGCTGGTCCAGCTGAGCCTGTGAGTTCTAGGTTCAGTATGAGTTCCTGCCTCATAAACATGTGGTAGAGAAACAATAAAGGAAGACACTTGCTGTTGACCTCTGGTGTGCCTGTGCACACACTCATATGTACTTACATATGTGCACCCACACGCATAAATAATGATAAATGAATAAACAATTAGTACATACATATTGCTGTGCTAAATGCTGATAAACAATAAAAAGGCAATAGATATGGATACCTCTAGGCCACAGGTGAAAAATTATATTTAAAATTTTTTTAAATTTATTATTTGGAATAGAGGGAGAGAGAGATAAAATGGGCATGCCAGGGCCTCTAGCCACTGCAAACAAACTCCAGACACATGCACCACTATGTGCATCTGGTTGATTGAACCTGGCAAGAAAGCGCCTTAACCACTAAGCCATCTCTCCAGCCCCTTGTTCTGAATTTTATTGCATAGGAAACGCTCTTCCCTCAAGAATGTGTCTTTGAAAGTTCATTAGAAAACAAGCAGAGCACAAGGCCATTTATTATTTTACTGTAGCTACTACAGGCCAGAGCAGACAGTCACTTCGAGCGGAGAGCCCTGCCTGTGGCCTTCCACACATGGAACAGATTCTGGCGACGGCACCAGCAGGAATGTGTCCTCAACACCAGAGCAGTGCGTTTCCACAGGTATGCTGTGCTGCTCCTGCCTGCCTGGGGCAGACATCTCTAGTCCAACTTCCCCAGCATCAGAACTCCTTGATTTTGCAGCCTCTCAGCCCCCCCAAGGCCTGGATATTCTTGGTTTTTCAGTAACGTGGGTTTATTGATTTTATCTTGCTAGAAAATTCAGCCAGCGCTTCCACTGGGAAAACTTCTGCCCATTCTCATTCCAAGTGCTTTCATAATAGCTGAGTTTTATGCCCTGGGCCCCGTTCATGCCACTGAGAGCTCTGTTAGAGCTCCCCAATGGATCTATGGATCCAAGCATTCATGGGGTCACACATTATTGCCTGGGCAGGAACTAATGGGTGTGATTTCCCTGAAATGATGACTTCCTATTCTGCAAGACCTATTTTTTTTTTTTTTGAAGAATTGAAACTAAGTTGGGCATGGTGGCACATGCCTTTGATGCCAGCACATGGGAGGCAGAGGTGGGAGTATTCCAAGGCCAGCCCAGGACTACAGAGAGAGTTCCAGGTCTGCCTGGGCTAGAGTGAGACCCTACCTTGGGGGTGGGGGGAAGAATTGAAACTATGGTCGTAATGAACAAAGCTAGAAAGGAGCTGAGCAACCAATATCTTTATAGCTCCCCCTGTGCCAAACGTGCTCAGAGCAGACTCCTAACGACATGATGGTGGAACAGAATGAAAAATTCCTAATCATTGTGTGTTAGCTGCTATGCTGGGTGTTTATGTGATGGCAGAAATGAAATGAATGCAGCCAGGCATGGTGGAGCACGCCTTTAATCCCAGCACTTGGGAGGCAGAGATAGTAGGATTGCCGTGAGTTCAAGGCCACCCTGAGACTACATAGTGAATTCCAGGTCAGCCTGAGCTATAGTGAGAGAAAGAAAGAAAGAAAAGAAAGAAGGAAGGAAGGAAAGAAAAGAAGGAAAATGAATGTGTCCTTGGCTACCTAGCAAGTTCAAGGCCAGCCTGGGCTCATGGAACCCTGTCTTAAGCAAACCTCGAATGGATGGATGGATGGATGGAGGGAGGGAGGAAAGAAAGAAGGATATATAAATTCGTTACACCTGTGATACCATTATCTTCATTAATAATTTCCTTCTCAGAGTAGTCCTGAAAACAGGTGCACAATGAAAGGTGACCTGCCATGGTAACAGTAAGTGGCAGAGCCAGGTTATAAATTGAAATCTGCAGTACAGAGTCCAGGTGCTTTCTAGGTGATACTGAGGAAGGTCTTTCCGATGACTGTAGGAGCCTGTGAGATGAGACTTACACAAGAAAGCATTGAAAAACAGCTCAAGAGAACAGATCTATGTGTCTATAATTGTGTCAGGCCAAAGTTGTTCTAGAGTTCAAAACTAGTGCTGAGAGTAGCCAGGGAGCATGGAAGTATCTGGAGGAAGCTTTCTGGGAACCAGTGGGTGGAGATGGGTGGCCATAGTCACCAGAGGAGAAGGGCTGGACTAGGGATTGGGCAGATCTGTGGATGGTGGCTGGTTGGAGCTCATGCATGGCACTAGTAAAGGACAGTGTGGGGACGGCCCTGTGCTCAGTGTACATCAGCCTAGGATGGAGAGCTAAGAGGGAGGGGCATGTGTGCGGAGGAAGTGCCACCATCTTAAATTTGACTGGCTCAGACGCTGGCCTGAGAGGATCACCCAGCACTCCAGGGCTCCTGAGCGCCAAGCTGAAAGAGATGGTTTTCAGGGGACAGCTCTGGCTTCTGTCCCCTCTCTAGCAGCCAGAGCAGCTTCCTCTTTACCTGGTATCTGTACTGTGATCTGATGGAAGGTTTATTTGAGAAATGGCTCCAGTACTTAGGGCATATACATACCACTTTGTTTCCTCTAAGAGCAAGCAGACAAGTTTGGTGTTTCTCCCCCTTCCCCCATGTGTGTGTGTGTGTGTGGGGGGGTGCTCTGAAGGTTGTGGGGGCCAAAAATGTGGAGATAGGGAGTATCCAGGATCCTGAAGGATGGTGAAGGCTATCCCAGAGCTTGTGCTGATTCTGAGGCTGGACCTTTTTTAGAAAAACTTAGTTTTTCAGATTCCCACTTTATTTATTTGTGTGTGTGTGGGGGGGAGGGCATGTGTGTCACAGTATGCATATGGAGTCAGAGGACAACCTTGAGGTGTCTGTGCCATCAGGCCTTGCAAGCAAGTGCCTTTCACTGTGGAACTATCTCTCCAGTCTCATAGTAAGTTTTTTGCTTTTTTTTCTTTTTACTATTTTATTTATTTATGGGGGGGGGGGGAGGAATGGGAGCGCCAGGGCCTCCTAGCCACTGAAATGAACTTCAGATGTGTGCAACTTGTATATCTGGCTTTACATGGTTGCTGGGAAATAGAACCTGGCTCTACCAGGAAGCTCCTTAACCTCTAAACCATCTTTCCAGTCCCTCATAATGTTTTGTTTTATTTTTTCTTTCTTTACTTTTTTTCAAGGTAGGGTCTCACTCTAGAGACCCAGGCTGACCTGGAATTCACTATGTAGTCTCAGGGTGGCCTTGAACTCATGGCGATCCTCCTACCTCTGCCTCCTGAGTGCTGGGATTAAAGGCTTGCACCTGGTTCAGGTCAGCCTGAGCTAGAGTGAAACCAACCTTGAAAAACAAAAATAATCGGGGCTGGGGAGATGACTCAGTGGTTAAAGGTGCCTGTTTGCAAAGGCTTGCCACTTCGGGTTCAGTCCCTCAGAACTCACATAAAGCTCGACTCAAAATGTGCCATGTACGCCTGCTGTTTGTGTGCAGCAGCAAGAGAGCCCTGGTGCTCCCATACACACATGCGTGAATAAATAATTAAAAAATGTATAAATAGTGGCTGGAGAGATGGCTTGGCAGTTAAGGTGCTTGCCTGCAAAGCCTTAGGACCCAGGTTTGATTCCCCTGGACCCACATAAGCCAGATGCACATGGCACATGCATCTAGAGTTTATTTGCAGTGGCTGGAGTCCTTGGCGTGCCCATTTTCTCTCTATCTTCCTCTTTCTCTGTTTCTCTCAAAAAATTTTGTATAAATAGTATTGGAGGGATGACGTAGTTTTTAAAACACTTGCCTGCAAAGCCAAAGGACCCAGGTTCAATTCCCCAGGATCCACATAAAGCCAGATGCACAAGGTGGCACATGTGTCTAGAGTTTGCTTACTAAGTGCTGGGTTCAAAGGTGTGTGGCAACATTCCTGGCCAGGTTTTTTTAAGAGGTTAAGTGACACTGAGGTGGAGATTGGAAAGGAAATTTAGAGGCCCTACCCCCAATGTTGTTCCGTACTGTGTAGACTTTTGTATTGGTTATGTACTATACTGTATAGTCTTTTATGCTGACTGACACTGTAGTTTTTGAACTGTTTCAAGGCCATATTATAGTTCCTATTGTAAATCATTTTATGCTTCCTTTTATCTCCATAGTGCAGTTGCAGACATCTGCCCATTAGTTAACTATTTTTTTCTGTGTCTGTAAAACTTGCTTATCACTTACTCAAGGTTTCTGGCATTAGGCCAGGACTCTGAGCTCAGAGAACTAATAATAATGGATGGTCCAAGAAAAGGTATATAAACTCTGAGCTGAGCTCTGGGTCCAGGCTTTGGAAGAAATTCCCCTGGGACCATGCTGGCGTGAAAATAGTCTCTGGTGCCAGTTCTGTGAGCTTTAGTTTCCCATATCAACGTTTCTTCTATGTTATATGACAGGGGAGTACCCCTTCCCCTGCCCCCAGCACCCAAATTTGGTTCTCATAGCTTTGCCATATGTAGCCCATTGGCCTTGGGTCACTTGTCTTTGCTGTGGTGAGTAGGTGACACGGAGCAGTGGTTCCCAAATCTGATATACCTGGGGTACTAGTTTAAGTACTATTCTGGGTCTCCCTCCAACCTGCTCAGTCCATGTACACTTGAAGGCCTTTCACGAGTCACTATCGGCCAACGGTGGTAATTAAGTGTAGGGTTAATGAGGAATGAGGGTCTTAGAGTCTCTACTCAATTCTGTGCAAACGTTGGGCCGTGCTGGAAATTAGTGGGAAAATTTTGGGCATGGGGGCTCCTGTTGTTTTCATTTCTTCCCCTTTCCTATTTCCTTTGTGATAGTCTGCTAAGGAGAAATCCAAATATTCAGAGCTTGTACTTAGTTTATTTATTTATTTTTGTATTTTTCAAGGTAGGGTCTCACTCTAGCCCAGGCTGACCTGGAATGGAATTCACTATGTAGTCTCGGAGTAGCCTTGAATTTATGGCAGTCCTCCTACCTCTGCCTTCAAGTGCTGGGATTAAAGGCATGCGCCACCATGCCTGGCTACTTAGTTTATTTTTAATCAATTATTTATTTATTTATTTACTTTTCTCAATTTTTATTAACATTTTCCATGATTATAAAAAATATCCCATGGTAGTACCCTCCCTCCCCCCACTTTCCCCTTTGAAATTCCATTCTCCATCATATCCTCTCCCCATCACAATCAGTCTCTCTTTTATTTTGATGTCATGATCTTTTCCTCCTCTTATGATGGTCTTGTGTAGGTAGTGTCAGGCACTGTGAGGTCATGGATATCCAGGCCATTTTATGTCTGAAGGAGCACGTTGTAAGGAGTCCTACCCTTCCTTTGGCTCTTACATTCTTTCTGCCACCTCTTCTGCATTAGACTCTGAGCCTTGGAAGGTGTGATCGAGATGTTAGTCAGTACTCCAGTCACTTCTTTCCAGCACTATTATACCTTCTGAGTCATCCCAAGGTCACTGCCATCTGAAAAGAGAAGATTCTTGGCCTCTGCTGCTGAGTTTTTTCCTTCTCACACAGAAGTCCAATCATCTGTAGCTAGGATCCACATATGAGGGAGAACATGCGGTGCTTGGCTTTCTGGGCCTGGGTTACCTCACTTAGTATAATCCTTTCCAGATCCATCCATTTTCCTGTGAATTTCATAACTTCATTTTTCTTTACCGCTGAGTAGAACTCCATTGTATAAATGTGCCACATCTTCATTATCCACTCATCAGTTGAGGGACATCTAGGCTGGTTCCATTTCCCAGCTATTATGAATTGAGCGGCAATAAACATGATTGAGCATGTACTTCTAAGGAAATGGGATGAGTCCTTAGGATATATGCCTAGGAGTGCTATAGCTGGGTCATATGGTAGATCAATTTTTAGCTGTCTTAGGAACCTCCACACTGATTTCCACAATGGCTGGACTAGATTGCATTCCCACCAACAGTGTAGAAGGGTTCCTCTTTTTCCACATCCCCGCCAGCATTTATGATCATTATGATGGTAGCCAATCTGACAGGAGTGAGATGGAATCTCAATGTAGTTTTAATCTCCATTTCCCTGATGACTAGGGATGTAGTATTTTTTGGTTTTTCGAAGTAGGGTCTCACTGTAGCCCAGGCTGACCTGAAAATCACTCTAGTCCCAGGCTGGCCTCAATCTCACAGCACTCCTCCTACCTCTGCCTCCTGAGTGGTGGGATCAAAGGTATGTGCCACCATGCCCTTTATTTTATGGGTTTGACTATAATTCTCTTTTTTCTTGTTTGATTGTGTTTCAGGGAAACAGTAGAGAAGCAGGTATTTGCTATCTGGTGGCATAAGATGTTTCAGCATCGAGAAAACCGCTTGGCAGAGAGAATGGTATGTGGCTGCACTTAGTAACTGCCTGGAGGGCTAGGACTTGTTTGTAGCCCTTGCCCTCACAGTCCCACCTCTTCAGGTAGTTGCATAGGCCCAGGCCCACCCTGAAGGGCTCCTTCCTGCCTGTGGCTCATGAGCCAGAAGCAGGGCGTAGACACAGGTGTCCATTGTCAGTGCGCTTTGCAGGCTCTTTGTTGTCTGGGCATTCTTAATATTTTCTTTATTTGCGAGAGAAAGGGAAGAAGAGAATGGGTGCGCCAGGGCCTCCAGCCACTGCAGACGAACTCCAGACACATGTGCTCTCTTTTCATATGGCTTACGTGGGTCCTGGGAATCGAAACTAGGTCCTTAGGCTTCACAGGAAAGCTCCTTAACCTCTAATCCATCTCTCCAGCCCTGGGCATTCTTCCCTAGATCCTCCTACTTGACGTGTTCTGCTTGCTTCCTCCTATCCTGCCTCAGGCCATCCTTCAGGCAGAGAGGCAGCTTCTGCGGAGGTCCTGGTTCACGTGGCACCAGCTGGCAGCATCACATCACCAGGAGCGGGAGTGGCAAGCCGTAGCCAGTACCCACCACCGTCATGGGCTGCTTAGGAAGGCTTTCTCTGTCTGGTGGGAAAGCACCCAAGGGGTCAGGACAGAGTAAGTGTCAGCTCTGCTCCAAAGCTGACCCAGGCGGCTTCAAGTGCCCATCCAGAGTTGTGTCAGCACGGGCTGGCTGCGAGTCCCAGAAGCTCAACTTGAAACTAGGGCAAGATCTTGGACTCCATCATGGCACTCTCACCCTCACTCTCATTCATCTGAGACTAATGCCCCGACCATGCAGGAGATCCTGTCCCTTGGCTACATCTTGCTTACTGGCTGGGATCCATTTGACGTGACCACAGCCAGGAGTAGAACATTGGCTGATAAGCCCGTCTGGTCTTCACTGACCATGCAGGACCGCCAACCGTGACCAGTGGGCAGCGTGTGGCCTTTTGCACCAGTCCACAGGGCTCTATAGAACGGGTAGCCCACGTGCCCAGTGCAGACATGATCCTTCTGTGGTGCTTTTCCGTACCCTCTGGTGGACTGAGGTTCCAGCATCTCACCGCTCGCTCACTTGGCCTCCTCCTCAGCGGGGCCTGGGGTGTTGGCGTGCCTCTGCAGTGGAAAGTGGCTGCAGAATTGTGGAATCTGTGTGTACTGTTTTGGAGGAGTCCCAAATAGTTGGGTAGCTCTTCAGAGGGGGACTTCACTCCCCCAGAAGCTCAGCCATCGGGAGTGGGGCAGCGACTGCAAAGGGGAGCCTGTCGGGAGCCCTGTGGTCTTGGTCACTTGCTGAGTCCCTGTTCTCCCGCAGGAGGATGGGCAGGTCACGGGCCGTGCACTTCCACTCAGCACGGCTCCTGCATTGGGCCTGGAGCAGGTGGAGGGAGGTAAGACTTTGGCATGGGCACTACCTGAGTGTGGCTTTTGGACAGGTGGAGCTGTTTGTCAGTGTGACTCAGAGCAGACAGATGGACTCCTCCACAGTGCCCCAGAAGCCACCTGCCTCTGATGTGGGGGTGGCAGCAGATGAAGAGTTGTCAACTCACTTTTGTGAGGTGATTAGCTCAAGACGTCGTGTTCTTGCATGACCTTACGAAATGTATAGTTCTTGAGCTAACCATTTACAAGAACTTTACTAAGTGTCTAACATGTTTAAGCTACCATTCACCAGCATTTGCTACCGGCTTCTTGTTCATTGGATTTTTACAAAACCCAAGCTAGGGAGGTAGCTTAGCAGTTAAGGCCCTTGCCTACAAAGCCAAAGGACCTAGGTTTGATCCCCCAGGACCCACGTAAGCCAGATGCACAAGGTGGCGCATGTGTCTGGAGTCCATTTGCAATGGCTGGAGTCCCTGGCATGCCCATTCTCTCTCTCTCTCTCTCCCTGCTTCTCTCACCTCACTCTCTCAAATAAAAAAAAAAAAAAAAAAAAAAAAAAAACTCAGAGAGGTTAAGTACTATATGTCAGCTCACACAGAATGTAAAATAGAAGCAAAGGTAGAACCAGCCCCTGCCTGGTCCGTCAGCCCACACCCATGGTAGCCATTCTTCCCTGTGTCCACAGTGCTTGACCCTGAAGGCTGAGGAGCGGAAGAAGCTGATGCGAGCAGACTTGCATGGTCAGCACGCCTTGCTTCACAGGGCTCTGCGGAAGTGGCTGGTAGGACATGCCGCTTTCCTCCCGATCTTCCTGCTGTAGAAGTGTGTGTGTGTGGTGGGGGATGTGTCTGGATAGCTTTCTTTCCTTATGTCCTTTTCCAGAGCAATTCAACAAGGCTCAACGGTGGGTGCTCCAGACATTGGGTGTCCCACCTATAGTCAGTCCTTGTTGGGCAAAGTGATTACACATGCTCTAACACAGGCAAGATGGTCCTTGTATAGCATCCAGGGGTTGGGCCTGGCAGGATGGTCTGCAAGTGTCTGCTGGCCTTGGAGTGAGGGCCCACCCTGTATGAGTGCTCTGCGCACAGGCCTGCCTGCAACAGTGGAGAAGTGTTGATGCAAAGGTTCCCTCTAGTCCTCCTCTCCTACAGACTTACCAGGACAGAGTGCGGAGCGTCCTGCGGGAGGTGGCGGCCAGGGAGAGGCAGCACAACAGGCAGCTGCTGCGGTGAGTCTCCCGAGTGCCTTGGAAGCCTAGGCTGGGAGAAAATACTCCAGAGCCAGTTGTTGTGGGGGGTCCTGCCTCAGGCCAGGCAAATGATGGGCTCAGTGAGTTCCTAGTACTGGTGGTATGTGGTTCTTGCTTTGCTGGTTCACCTCAGCATGTACTGAACGCGTGCGGTGTGTCTGTGTGGGCAGTGTTGGAAGGCAGCTCCCAGCCACCCACTGCCTCTCAGCCTGCCTGTGCAGCTCCTCAGCACCTTTTCTTCCCTGCTTCACACCTGCAAGTTTTGGCCTCTTAAGGCACCATTTCATCTTTCCTCCTGCCAGTTCCCCATAGTTCCCTCCTGGCCCACTAGAATCATCTGTGCTTCTTTCCACTGAAGGGCATTCACCTGTCATTCCTTATAAGCTGAGTTCTGAACTTGCTCCTTCCCGATTAGCCTCTCGTTCTCTTTCTTCCTCATTTTTCTTTTTGGGTTTTCAAGTTAGGGTCTCCCTCTAGCCCAGGCTGACCTGGAATTCGCTGTGTATTCTCAGGGTGGCCTCAAACTCATGGTGGTCCTCCTACCTGTGCATTCTGAGTGCTGGGATTAAAGGCATGTGTCACCATGCCCCACTTTCTTTTCTTTTTCTTTCTTTCTTTTTTTTTTTTTTTTGGTTTTCAAGGTAGAGTCTCACTCTAGCCCAGGCTGACCTGGACTTCACTATGCAGTCTCAGGCTTGCTTTGAACTCACAGTGATCCTCCTACCTGTGCCTCTGGAGTGCTGTGGTTAAAGGTGTGCACCACCACACCCCGCTTCCTTTTCTTTTCCTTTGTAATTGTTTTAAAATAATTTTTTAAAACTTTTTTGTTTTTCAAGGTAGAGTTTCACTGTGGTCCAGGTTGACCTGTAATTCACTATGTAGTCTCAGGGTGGTCTTGAACTCACAGCGATCCTCCTACCTCTGCCTCCCAAGTGCTGGGATTAAAGGCATGCACCACCATGCCCAGCTAAAAACATTTTTTATTTTTATTTATATATTTATTTAATATTTGAGAGAGAGAGAGAATGGGTGCACTAGGGCCTCCAGCCATTGCAAACAAACTCCAGAAGCATGCGCCCCCTTGTGCATCTGGCTAACGTAGGTCCTGGGGAATCGAACCTGGGTCCTTTGGCTTGCAGGCAAATGCCTTAACTGCTAAGCCATCTCTCCAGCCTCATCTTTTCCTTTGTAATTGTTAAGGCCAGGCTCTGCTAGGCATCCTGAGGGCCATGGGCCCATAAAATTCCGTCCAGTCCCTCAGAGCAGAATGAGAAAGCGGGCTTCCCTAGGCTCCTGGGCGGCAGGCAGGTGCTGCGGTTTAGCTGTCCTTCCTCTGGCTTCCTAGTCTCTGTACTTTGCTTCTCACACTCTGAATCACCCAGTTTGTCATCCTCTGGTCATAGCTCTGTGTCCCCTTTGTCATATAAACTCCTGAAGTCCTCGTGTTCGGTCTTGTGCACCGAGCATGGACTTGGCCTCTGTTGGGTGTAGACAAGAGCTTGAACGTGTCAGTGAAACATGCTGTGAGGCATAGTCTTTACTCAGAGTTGGGGAAGTATGAAAATGATTCGCAGAAGCTTTCCATGCCCCTCCAAACTGGGGTTACCTGCTCCTCACCTGGCCTGTGTCCCTGTAGGTGGGTGTTACATCGCTGGAGAGACAATACCGTGGCCCGTTTGAAAGGAGCCAGAAAAAATTCTCAAGCGAGTGCCCACTACCAAAGAACTCTGTGTTCCAAGGTGAGGTGTAGGGAGGCAAACTGGACAGATGCTCGGGGTTTGGGCACCACGTTCTAGCTAGCATGTGGCATGGGAGCTGGTATCAGACATTAGCACCGAACAAGGAGCCTCCAAACTGGGTAGGTAACCCTCCTCCATCATGCCATTAGGCAACTTTTGTTTGAGGTAGGGTCTTACTCTAGCCCAAGCTAACCTGGAATTCACTATGTAGTCTCAGGCTGGCCTCGAACTCATAACCATCTTCCTCCCTCAGCCTCCTGAGAGGTGGGATTAGAGTGGTGGGATTCAAGGCGTGTGCCCTCATGCCTGGCTCCTAGTTTCTTTTGAAAGGGTTTTGTTTCTGGGTTTCCTATGTAAGAAAGAGTGAGTATAAAATGTACATTCTGCTTAACAAATAACAATAAGAGTTAGAACCTAGCCAGGCGTGGTGGCACACGCCTTTTATCCCAGCACTCAGGAGGCAGAGGTAGGAGGATTGCCATGAGTTCAAGGCCACCCAGAGACTTCATAGTGAATTCCAGGTCAGCCTGGGCTAGAGTGAGACCCTGTCTTGAAAAAAAAAAAAAAAAGTTAGAATCTATATAATGACTTCACTTCTCTAAGGCAGAATGTGGTTTAAAGCCCCAGCCTCCAAGATTCTGGCTTCCTATGAAGGGCCTGAGAACATCTAAGACCTATGTGGGTGAAAGGCTGCTTCTTGGGACATGTGAGAGCCAACCATTAGCCACTCTGTCTTACCTCATGAGGAGCCACCATTGCAGATGCCACCTATGCCCCCGGACACAGGACAGGAAACGATTGCCCCTCCGTTCCCTGCCTGCCCACAGGTCCTAGTCCAGTGGCAGGAGGTTGCATCAGTGCAGACATATTACCGACAACAGGAGGCTGCTGCCCTCAGGGAGGCCAGGAGAGTGCTGGATAGAGGTAAGTTGGGGCCCCTGGGAACAGTGTTGTTAGGAGCATGACCCACCAGAACTGCCTGGGTCTCTGCGCTGCACACTTCTGTCTGCTGTATTCTAGTTCCCTGAGGCTCCATACTACCTGGAGCTTCAGACAACAGGAACTGATCTGTCAAAGGGCTGGAGGCTCAAAGCTTCAGCTCCCTCCAGAGGCTCTGGAGGAGAACCCTTCCTGACTTCCAGCTTCTACTGGTAGCTGCAGTCCTTGATAAGTGCTACATCACTCCAACCAAGCCTGTCCTCATCTGGCTCCCTTTCCCCTTGTTGCTGGCTTTCTTCTCTCCTTTTTTCTTTTCTTTTTAAAAATTTTATTTATTTATTTGCAAGCAAAGAGAGATAGAAGAAAGACAGAAAGAGAATGGGCACACCAGAGCCTCTAGGCACTGCAAACGAACTCCAGACACATGTGCCCCTTGTGCATCTGGCTTACGTGGGTCCTTTGGCTTTGCAGGCAAATGCCTTAGCCGCTAAGTTTTCTCATTAGCCCATTTTTTTCTTTAAAAAATTTATTATTTGAGAGAGGGGACGGTGGGAGGAAGAGGCAGATAGAGAGAATGGGTACACCAGGACCATGCCCCCCCTTGTGCATCTGGCTTTTCTGGGTACTGGGGAACTGAATCTAGGTCCTTAGGCTTCACAGGCATGCGCCTTAACCACTAAGCCATCTCTCCAGTCCCCCCCCCCCTTTTTTGGTTTTTTCGAGGTAGGGTCTCACTCTAGCCCAGGCTGACCTGGAATTCACTATGGAGTCTCATCACGGCGATCCTCCTGCCTCTGCTTCCTGAGTGCTGGGATTAAAGGTGTGCGCCACCACGCCCGGTTTACCCCCCCTTTTTTTGAGGTAAGGTTTCATTCTAGCCCAAGCTGACCTGAAATTCACTATGTAGAGTTAGACTGGCCTTGAATTTATGGCAATCCTACCACTGCCTCCTGAGTGCTGGGATTAAAGGTGTGTGCCACCATGCGTGGCTTTCAATAGAATTTTTTTTAAAGCTAAATAAGCATTTATTTAAAATTATACAAACCGGGCTGGAGGGATGGCTTAGCGGTTAAGGCATTTGCCTGCAAAGCCAAAGGACCCTGGTTCAATTCCCCAGGACCCACGTTAGCCAGATGCACAAGGGGGTGCATGCATCTGGAGTTCGTTTGCAGTGGCTGGAAGCCCTGACACGCCCATTCTCTTTCTCTGTCAAATAAATAAATAAATAAAAATAAAATAATTTTAAAATTATACAAATCTTTAGGGGTAAGTAATAGTTTCCTTTCATTAGTTATCCATGTAACAAGTTCAGATCATCACAAGATACTTTAACTACAGAGTGGATAAAATCCACTTTTGTCAGAAGTTCACCAGGTCACAGAAAATCAGCATCTGATTGACCAGGCTGTCAGATTTTAAAGGATGTCCAGAACCAAACCATTAAAAATAAATTTTCTTGCATAGAGTGTGTGCGGTATGTGCATGTGTGGGTGTGTGTATATGCATGTGTGGGTGTGTGTATATGCACGTGTGGGTGTGTGTATGCGCATGTGTGTGGAGGCCAGAGGAGGACATCAGGTGTTCTCCTCTGTTGCTCTTTTATCTTATTTCCTTTTTTTCCCCCCAAGGCGGGGTCTTCACTCTAACCCAGGCTGACATGGACTCCCTCCTACCTCTGCATCCTGAGTGCTGGGATTAAAGGTGTATGCCTCCACACCTGGCCCTTATTTCCTTGAGACAGTTTCTCTCACTGAATCTGGAGCTCCCAGTGAGTTCTTGAGTCCCAGTGATCCTCTTGTCTGTGTGCTCAGTGCTAGGGTTAGAGGCACACATGGCCACATCTAGCCCAGGGACATTGTCTACAATCATGGAAGTTGTTAATAAAAAAATAATAAATTTTAAAAAGTGGGCTGGAGAGATGGCTTAGCGGTTAAGCGCTTGCCTATGAAGCCTAAGGACCTCGGTTCGAGGCTTGATTCCCCAGAACCCACGTTAGCCAGATGCACAAGGGGGCACACATGTCTGGAGTTCGTTTGCAGTGGCTTGGGGCCCAGGCGCATCCATTCTCTCTCTCTCTGTCTCTGTCTGTCTCTCTGAAATAGATAAATTTAAAAAAAGAGCAAAAAAATTAAAAAATGTAAAATTAAAAAAAAAATGGCCATGGGGGCTGGAGAGATGACTTTGTGGTTAAGGCGCTTGTCTGTGAAGCCTAAGGACCCAGGTTCGATTCTCCAGGTTCCATGTAAGCCAGATGCATATGATGGTGTATGCATGCTTCTGGAGTTTGTTTGCAGTGGCTAGAGGCCCTGGCATGTCCATTCTCTTCTCCCCCGCCCCCCGTCTCAAAAAAAAAGAAGTGGCCATGGTCCACCTCTGGTGGTTTCTTTCCCAAAACGCTAGACTCCATCCTATATAATTTCCCTCCAAACCTTCCCTGTTACACAGTTGTTTGCGAAAAATCCTTGAAATGGTCAGCTCCACTTTGCCTCTGTTATCAGGTTGTCTCCGGAAGTGGTTTCTATGCTGGAAGTCCCACAGCCAGAGGGCAGCCCATCAGAGAGCCCAGCTGGAGCGGGCGGCCCAGCATCACCGCCAGCAGCTGCTACTGGATGGGTTGGCACAGTGGAAGGCACACCATCTGGGGTGTACCAGGAAGAAGGTATAGCAGGTGGTAGCAGTCCTCTAAGCTCATGCATCACAGGTGTCCAGGCCAGGAGCACAGCTTTGAAGAGGGGTCTCCAGGTGGAATTCACGGCAGCTGGCTTGGCTGCTGGTGGTTTGGGATTTTCTAAGAACGAGGCTATAGGTGCCTTTCCGGGCAACTAGTGCAAGTCTCCTGCAGGGGAAGGTAGCTCAGAGGAGAAGCCTAGTTCACCTTGACCCCAGCTTATCAGAGCCGTGGAGCCTGTGCAGACTCCCTTGGCATTATCCTGGATAGCTGGCGATGGGAAGACAGTCACCAGGGCAAGAGACTCACCTTGCAGCTGTCCCAGGGCTGGGATGCAGCGAGTAAGGTCCAGGACTCCGCATCTGCTCTTAATCCTCAGCTCCTGACAAGGATAGCAGCTCAGTTCCTGGCGCAGAGACTCAGCCGGACGTGCTTCTACCAGTGGAGACAGCAGGTGGGAGCCACGTGACACCCATGCCTGCCTCTCTCTCTTCTTGCTTAGCTCCGAGGCCTCAGCTTTGGGTGACCTCAGCCCCACCTCTGGGTCAGTGTTAGGTATGGCCTTTGTCCAAGGGCTCTTTCCTTTGCCCCATCCAGTCATGGACACCATCAGCTTTTCCCTGCCATGTGCGATCTGTCGAAGACGGCCACTCTCTTCAAAGCCAGACTTCTTCTTCTCCAGTATTGTCATAAACATATCAGAGTATGTGAAATGAAGTCTTTGCTGAGGCACTGATGCAAAGCCAAAAGAGGGTGCACATGTTCCACCCAGCAGACCCGAGTTCATAGGTGCCTCTTGCTCTTCTGGAGAGCTAGCTCTCCCAGCTCTGCTCTCAGCTCCCCCGGCCTTTGCCTTCCTCCTTCCATGCAGAACCCCAGACCCTGATACATTGAGCCCCTCAGGCACAGGCCTTGCCCTTGCTAGTAGGAGGAGGGCAGGTGTTTTATTTAAAGAGCAGTGAGCAGACAGTGATCACAGTGTGTGCTCTGAGTAGTCCCTTAAACAACCCAATTTCTGGCCCACAGCTGGAGGCCAGGAGGCAGGAGCAGCGGGGTACAGCACAGGCTCTGTGGTTCTGGGCCTTGTCACTACAAGCAAAGGTAATGGTTCTACAACTTGCTGTTCCTGCCTTGGGGAGGACTGCTCAGTGGGCTGGGTCATAGCAGAGCCCTAAATGGATGCCTGGGCCTCACCTGCTGCCCTGCCCTTCTTTGAGGTATGGGCTGCGTGGTTGAGTTTTGTGATGGAGAGGAGGAGGAAGAAGGCACGGCTCGAGTGGGCAGCGCGGGCCTACCACCGGCAGCTCCAACAGGAAGGTGTCACACGGCTACTGCGCTTTACGGCAGGCATGAAGGCCTTCCGGCAGCAACTGCAGACGCAGCAGCAGGTCCAGGTAGGACAGGGCAGGGCTGTGCTGCGGGGAGTGGGCGGGCAGGGCAGGCTGTGAGCTGACGAGACGCTGTGTTGCAGGCAGCCCACAGTCTCCACTGTGCGGTCCGTCGCTGTGCTGAGCTCTGGAAAAAGAAGGTGCTGGGCCCAGGTAGGGATTCTCAGCTTCCAGCACCCATCACATCCAGCAGGAGAGTGACATTCGAGGGTACCCTTCTCAGTGGAGCCAGGGCTGAGGATGCCTCCCTGGAGACCAAGAGTCTACGAGCTCCTCGACCTCAGGGCAGCCTGGCACTGGCTGCTGGGGAGCCCCACCTCCTAGAGCTGTGAGTGCCCTGCGCTCTACCTTGTCTTAGCAGAAGCTGGGGCCATACTGGACAACCGACCCTGGGAAGGATGGGATGGGATTGTCACAGCTGAGTTGCTGGGGTGGGGAGGTGGGTGGAGGGCCCCTTCCCCAGTGACACCTGCTTCTCCTGTCCTGTGACAGGACAGCTGAGCCATTGTGCCCCTCCCCTTGCAGTCAACACTGCCTGTGTCTCCGATGCCAGGCAGGCAGTGCATACTTGTGCTGGATCCCTGGCCTTGCTTTGTACCCTCCCTTCCTGATCTGGACAGGAGCCCCAGAAGTTGCTCCTCTGTGGTGTGGAAGGAACACCCACACACCCACACCCCCCCATCCCCAGCTTGCTGCCCAGGTCAAAAGCAGCACTCATGCAGCAGCACATAAACGTGCTCCACTGCTGGAAGCTTTCCAGGCCCAGGCTCATACACCCGCTGACCTCGGGCCAGTCTTGCCTTCTCTCCCTAGAAAATGGAAAGGGTTGCACTTGACAAGTCTCAGTCCACAGAACAGACCTATTTCTCCCTAGCAATGCTGCCCGCTCAGCAAGGAAGCCTCCGCGACGTCCTCCGTTTCTGCTGGAACCTGGGTGGAGCCAGAGGTCCCAGGGGTGTTGCGTCTTCAGGGAGCAGGGGTAGGCTGCATGGCTGTTTCCCACAATCCCCCAACCACCCGTCAAAGGCTTTTACATCTCTGTCTGAGGCCTGTTTTGGTGACCTGGGGTCCCTGCAGCAACCTAGACAAGGGTTCCGTGATATAACCAGCTTTTGTCTTCCCTCTGCTCAGGCCTGAGAAGCCTCGAGAATGGGACCAAGGCACGGCCCAGCCAGCAGGCCTTTCTCTGATGAGGCCTTTCCCGCCCAGGGCCCTGCCAAGTGCCCCTGGCCTGAAACTGCACTCCGCAGCAAGCCCAGGCCTGGAGCTTCTGCCTCCTTCCTCCTTCATGACCCGCAGGGTGGCAGCAGCTGCCAGGGTAAGTCCTCTACCCATGGACCTGATACCAGTTCTTTTTTGGTGCTCTTCCCTGTTGCCACAGCTAAGCTTATTTCTGAAGTCCCTAGTCACTCAAAAAGCCTGGGTGCCCTGCACAGGAAGCCCAAACACCACAGTGTCCCTGCCCCTGAGCAGCTCCTTGTGGCAGGATAGGCAGAACCCTGCATGAGGGCCTACAGAGGACCACAGACCCTGCCAGTTGGATAGGTTGAGGTGTAAGTTTAGAACATGGGAAGTGGAAGTTACTGAGGGGATTTTGAAGGGGTATTACCATGTCTGGTCTGGAACACGGGCTTAAGAGTGTCTAGTGGCTAGGCAGCCATGAGCTATGTTGCGCAAGCAAAATATGCTGGTGTCTTGGCTGAAGCCACTCACGAGGCAGGTGAGGCAGGACTTGCTTTGGTGGGTGTACAGACAGGGAAGAAAAGGAATTCAGGTTTTCTGGTGAAGAACTTGGTCCCTTTTAACCCAATCAGATTTGAGAGAACAGTCTGGCCTTCAGGAGGAGCTCAGGGCCCAAGATCTACATAGTGTGTCCTCAGTGCAGGCTAAGATGAAGCCTTTGGAACTCCCAAGGTCACCAAGAGGAACACTGAAGGGCCAGGCGCTGGCACACAGGAACCTGGGCAGGGGTGGCCAGAGGTGTGAGAACTTGAGGGGCTGCTCCATAGTCCTGGTGGGGCATTGAGGCCAGCACCCAAGAAGTCAGTAGCTGTAGTGGGAAGGTACTGAATTTCTGGGGATGAGAGGCACACACATGTAAACCTCCACACTTAGGTAATACAGACAGGATTGTGAATTTACAACCAGCCCAGGTTACATACCAAGACAGAATCTCAAAATGAAATGTCCAGGGCTGGAGGAATGGCTTAGTGGTTAAGGCATTTGCTTGCAAAGCCCATTCTCTGTCAAATAATGAATAAATGAAAATAAAATATTTCAAAAAAATAAATAAAATGTCCAATACTTGGAGGCTGAGGCAAAAGGATTGCCAAGAAGTTGAGGCCAGCCTGGGCTACATAGCAAGTACTAGGCCAGTATGGACTAAACAGTACAAGGCTTTGTGCATCTGGCTTACGTAGGCCCTGGAGAATCAAACCTGGGTGTTTTAGCTTTGCAGACAAGTGCCTTAGCTGCTAAGCCATCTCTCCAGCCCTTAATAATATAGTTCAATATTTTTGTTTGTTCGAGGGGGGAGGGAGAGAGGCAGATATTATGGGTGTGTCAGGGCCTCTAGCCGCTGCAAAAGCAGTTAAGGCGCTTGCCTGTAAAGCCTAAGGACTTAGGTTCAATTACCCAGTACCCACATAAGCCAGATGCACATGGTGGAACATGTGTCTGGAATTCATTTGCAGTGGTTACAGGCCCTGGCATGCCATTCTATTTCTGCTTGGGGCGTTAAGAAGCCCCTTGACCCAAGGGTGGCTCTCAACAATGATTGCCAATCAAACTTTTCTAATGGTATCAGGTCCCAAAGCAGGGGCAGGATGGAGTCAAGTTGTATGCGCTGGCTAGGGCAGGCTTGCAATGCCCAGCTTCTGAAATTTGCTATTACCCCACCCCTGCAGAGCAGTGGACAGCAGGCAGTAAGAGGGGATCAAGGACACACCTTCTCCAAGGGTTCCCACTGGCTTTCCTAGTCAGCATTCGCCCTTCCTTCTACAGGTGCCAGCACAGTCCACCACTCCTGACCCCTCAGTCCTGGCCAGTGGTGCTGACTCCCACCTGTTCCTCCCTGAGGATTTCACAAGTTCTGGGCCTGGGCCTAGGTGTGACACTGAGGTTAAAGGTAAGCAGCAGGTGCCAGGGTCCACCCCAATCCCATAGCCCTGTTGCCGTCCCTGCTCCCAGAGAACATAATGCTTGAGATCGCGGTCATCCTCATGTTACCACAGACCACACCGAGCTCGAGGCTGAACTGGAGGGGATCCATCAGCAGCTGCAGCACTACCAGACCACAAAGTGGAGCCTCTGGTAAGGTCGGCAGTGTGTGGGGACCTGTCTACACTAGTGGCTGTGGTCTGGGAAGCAAAAAAAGTTCCATTTCCTGCCTCAACTGCTGGGACCCCTATGGGTGGTCAACTTCCAGAGGGGGGGGGTGTCCCTCCTTATGTTACCCTTACTCCCTCCACCCTGCTTAGGAAGGGCTCACATGGCCCTAGGAGGATAAACTGAGCAAGACCAAACCTGCCTGGGCTCTGCCTACCTACCCAGACTAAATGGATGTGAATGCTGCCACGGTCCTGGGTCCCAGGCACATCCAGTGACCTGGGGACCAACAACATGCTGTAACTTCAGAGATTTGAAAGAAACAGACTAGTCCCCTTGAGAGGGACAAGGCAGTTCCACCTGAATTGCTTTTTGTGAGGGAAGGTGGGTGTGGCTAGAAGAAACACATCTGGACCTCCTAAGTTAGGCCTGCAGGTCCCTTCCAGACCATTCTCTAAACTTCATCCCTTCATCAGAATTAGGCAACATACTTTTCCAGCCAAAAAGGGCTCCCTTGAGACCATGCCAAGACCCTATCCTGGTAGGCAGCAGGTGTCTCCATCTCAGGTCATGCCAGCGACAAGCCAGCAGCCTGCGTAGGTGGCTGGAGCTGAGCCAGGAGGAGCCCAGGCCTGAGGATCAGGATGTAGAGCGACAAGTGCAGAAAGAACTGGAGGAGGTGAGACCATAAAGCAGCCCCTGTAATGTGTGCTAGGACTCCTGAGCTCACATGTTCCTCCCTACCCCCAGGTGGAACTGCAGATCCAGCAGCTGGCCAAGGAGCTCCAGGCCCAGCGCCAGCCCATTGGTGCCTGCATTGCCCGCATTCAGGCCCTGCGGCAGGCTCTATGCTAGTGAGCTCACATCTCCAAAAACGAGAGCAAAGCCACATTTTTAAATTTATTATTTCAAAATGTCTTGCAATTAAATGTATGACTGTTCAGAAGTCTCCTACTTTTCATACAAAATACTGTGCTACTGATACAGTTGAAAAAGTTCAATGACTTCTCCTGCAGGAGAAATCCATAGCATCCCCAAGATCAATGTGAGCACTGGTCCTGTCCGCTACGGGGCTCCCTATGGCCTGCATACTTGTCACCTAGGACAGGTTTTCTAGGCACTGCTCCACCATACACCAAGGCTCCTCTGCCTCGAACACAGCCCTCGAACCAAGAGCAGCAACTTCTCTTCTGGGCTGGCTTCCACTTGCCCCATTCACTCTGGACACCATCAAGCAGGCCATTCCTGCTACCTGGACTCAGCTCTGGGAGGTCATTCCTTGGGGCCTACAAAGGTCTGTATCATGAGCCACCACCCTCAGATTCCTGGCAGAGGCCAGGGCAATACATTCAGCCACACGTAAGAAGAAAGATTTCACTTTCCCAGCAACCAGGTGGAGGTACACTTGGGAGCAGAAAGCAGTTAGGAAGGCCATGTGGTCTGCCCCAGGTAGAGGGCGGATCCACAGTCTGTGCCAAGCAGGCACCTCAGCCTGTGAGGCTGGAAGTGAAGGGGCTAAAGGGAGATGGTCCAGAACATGGGAGGAGCGGCTCGAGGGCACAGCAGCACAGACTGTCTCACACAAGCCCCAAGACAACTGAATGCTCAGCCAGTAGACATGGGGTCTTCCAGTTTATATAGCATAAAAAAAAATTCCAAAGTGATTCTGAGGTTAGGTTATCCTGCCTATAACTTTCTCTCTATAAGGGAGGCCTAGGTTCTGATGATCTCTGGCTGCCCATGAGCAGATCCAGAACTTGTCTGTACCTCGGACAGGTAGGAATGAATCCTTCAGATCCTGCCGGGTGAACCCCAGTGCCCCTCACGCAGACAGCTTGGGGCTCCTCCAAAGACCCTTAGACTCTTGTGCGCAAAAAGCCTTGGCAACCAGAGCCAGGACAAAGCCTAGAGGGAGCCCAGTGCCTCCCCGAAGCGGATCTTCTGCCCAGTCTTTAGCTTGAAGTTGAAGTCCTTGGGCGCCTCAAAGATGAGCACGATGGTGGAGCCCAAGTTGAACTCGCCCAGGTGCTCGCCCTTGCGCATGGGAACACCCTCCTTGTTGGCGTGCGTTATGAAGCTGAAGTCGTTGTAGGAGCCCTTGCTGTATCTCGGGCTGTTTGTGTGTAGGTCCTGGGGTGGGGGGAAGGTAAGGGTTAGCTCTGTTGTTTGTCCCCCCCCACCACCCAGCCCATCTCAGGAAAGTTATCACATCCGTAGTCCTAGCCCCTATGGCGACCTGGCACGGGAGGGGTATGGAAGTCTGACCCAACTGTTCTCCAAGCATAAATGGTGCAAAGTCAGCACCAGCAACAGACGACGAGAACAAAAAAAAACACGGGTACCAACTGCTCGTCCAGACCAGCTCCAGCTCTACCCTCCTGTATGCAGAACCTACCCCAAGCTCAGTATTCCTGCCCATCCTCCCTCCCCTCTGACCATGGCCCCTGGCAGAAGTAAAGGGTCAGGCAGGGAGGTTAACTCCCTAGATCTCTCCCAGCATATCCAGACATGTGAATGGCAGCATGAGGCTAAGCTGGCGGGGATGTCTGCAAAGCAGCTGCTCAGCAGAGAACACCAGGCCTAGCCAAGATAAGGCCCAACAGATCTGGCTATCAAAGGTAGACTCCAAGAAAATGGCCATGTTCAGCCCAGGGCTTCGGTGGGGCCGAGACTCTGCTCACCCGGTCAAAGTAGATGCGAATAGAGCCCACGTTGGTCGCACCCACGGCCGTCAGTGAGAAGAAGCCATGTTTCCAGTCTCCAGTCAGGACCACCCGCTCATTGTGACAGAAGAGCTCTTTGATCCAGCGGGCCATGCCAGGGTTCACTGACATCAGGGAGCCTGTGGGGGACAGAGCACATGCCATTCCTTGCCCAGAGCCTGGTGTGTCTACTAAAAAATGGCCTGAAACCAAGAGGGACTCATGGCTCAAGTGTTACTGCAAATGCATGGCAGGCTCCCTTGTCTAAATCCAGCCAACATAAAATGGTTACCTCCTGGCCTCACCAACCCCAGCCTAGAGTCCAGTCCTCTCTCACCACTCATCCCACCCATAGCCAGCCCTGGGCCTACCTGGGAAGTGGCGCCGGTGGGAGACAGTCCAGTCGGTGGGGGAGTGGAAGCAGTGGTAGTCTCCGGGAGCCAGGTAGATGACACAGTGGTAGAGCTCGTTCCCTTCCCGGGTGACCAGCTGGTTTCTGAAGGAGTCACACGAGGCTATGGGATGGAGCAGGAAAAAGCCTGGCTCTTAGTCACATTCTAGGTGCCCTTTGGCCCACAGTATGTATCTGGAACACAGCCTGGACATGACCCCTAGGGAAGCCTGAAGGCACAAGCGTCAGTGAGGCCACTTGGCCCCTACATGCCCACGCCAGCCTTTGCTTTCCCTGTGACCCACACGACTTCCTTAGTTCCTGAGGTCTGCCCACTAACAAGCAGTGACCCACCTGGGGGGAAGGGCGTGTCCTCTGTGCAGGTACGAGGGCCCAGGAACGACTCCAGGGAGTAGGTGACCCCCTTTACCTGCTCCACCTCGCAGTTCTTCACCTGCCCGAAGCTGAGGATCTTCCCATCTGATGGGCTGATCTGCAGGAGGCAGAAAAGGCTTGCTGCCGGGGAGGGGAGAATCCTCCACCTGGGGAGCACCCCCACCCCACCACCTGCCAAGCACCCAGAGTCCCAGCCTGGGACCTGCTGACACTGGAAGGACTGAGGGAGCATCCCTCAGAAGCCTCAGCCGGTGGGGACTGCTTAGCCTAGTTTCCGAAGACCCCAGCAAGGACCCCTCCTTCTGAAGGCAGAATGGAGGCAAGGGTCAGCCTTACCACACTGTGCAGGCCACAGACGGGCCGCGCCTGAGGCTTCAGCTTGCGCCGGAAGAACTCGCTGAGGTTCCGGTAGTGGTGCAGGTCCTCCACAGCGGCCTCCTTCATGTTCACGCCGAAGGTCCAGATGTACAGGCTGTAGACGGGCCTCCGCAGCCAGTGCGGCAGCTCTACCTGGTTGAGGCGGCCCCAGGCCCTTGACAGCAAACGTGTTGGCACAGACTTGTACAGGGCCACCTGTGGGCCACAGGGCAAGGGACTAAGTCGGCTGCACACTAAGAGCTAGCACAGCCCCCCCCCCCACACACACACATGAGAAACCACCAAGGAGACCTCGGTGCTCAGGCTGTTTTTGTGATGTGGCTATTTTTCACAGGAACCAGACTCTCCTCACCAAATACTCTCTCAGCCTGAGAACCACTTGTACCTAGAGCTCAGGGAATGTGTTATTTCATGTGAAGGTCTGAGCAGTCTCACTTCTTCAAAATGGAAGTGGAAGACCGATGGACCCAGTGCAAGGCTGGGTGACCGTGGCAGGAGGTAGTAGTCATGCTTTCCTTGCCCCATATCACTGCACACATGCTAGACCATTGGAGAAAGGAACAAGAGCCAGGCGTGGTGGCACACACCTTTAATCCCAGCACTCGCGAGGCAGAGGTAGGAGGATCGCCATGAGTTCAAGGCCATTCTGAGACTCCATAGTGAATTCCAGGTCAGCCTGGGATAAAGGACACCCTACCTTCGAGGGGGTGGGGGTGGGGCAGGAAGGAGCAAAGGGCTCCAGAAGTATGGGAGGGGCCTGCAACTCCAAGTATCCTCATATTTACTTGCTGGGTGTTTGTGTGTGGGCGTGCCATGGCTTCCTGCGAACACATCTGCCACTTTTTTGCAGCCATTTTAAGTGGGTGCTAGGGAATTGAACCTGGGCCAGCAGGCTTAGCCAGCAAGCACCTTTAACCCCTGAGCAGCCATCTTCCCAGTCCCTCAAAGTACCCTCCTAATGGGATGTTCCTACATGCATGTGATCTGCTTTATTACCATCAAGAGGCCTGCTGTGTCCTGGAACTCTAGCTAGCACTCAGAGGGCCAAGGTGCCTCCGCCTTCTGTACCTGGGCACCGGGGACTCTCCCTCCCCAGAGGCAGAGTGGGGCCACTCTCAAGCTCCTCTGTTAACCGTCCAATCTCAAGCCCAGGTGACAGGTACCACTGTGAAGGGGCCGGAGCTTCCTGCAGAACTCTTGAACTTCTGGTGCCACCGCCCTGATAGGCACTGCCTCAGACTGAAACCAGCACCACATCAGTGAAGTCACTGACCAACCCTGAGAAGTGCTGAATTAATGGCTCCCCGCAGATGCCCAGCCACCTGGCCAGAGCAGACTATCCAGGGGCGCAGGCGCAGGCTTCCTCCTTGGGGCCAGCCTGTGAGGACGGTCCTCCATGGCAGCCGCCTGCTCCTAAGCACTCCTCACACTAACAGGCTCCACGTCGGGCAGCCATGAATTCACCTGCATTTTTAAATCACCTCTGCTCTCTTCTACCTGAAGAAGTCAGAATGACACAATTTTCTGATTGCCCAGTATAAATTCCTCCCAAAACCAGAGCCCCCTGTGACATCAGGGAAGCTGTGGGCTGTCACCTTTCCATAGCCCGCGTGACTGCCAACCCACCGACTTTTCCAAACAGATCCACCCAAAAGCAGAGCCACTGCATCTCCTTCTGATCACCTGTTCCCTTCTGTCTCCCCTGCGCCCCAAACTCAGGCCTGCCTGGGGAAGGCGGGGGCCATGAGGCCTGCATACACTTACCCTGCTCACGGGCCTCCATCCCACCCGGCTGAGTGGCCTGAGGGCGCCGAAGGGCAGGAGGTAGTAGAGGATGGTCAGGGGCCAAGAGCGCAGTTTCAGGGCAGGTCTGGACATGCAGCTCAGCTGGCCCAGCCTCCGTCGCAGGGCCAGCTGGGGAAAGTGCAACCTGTAGGGCACATGTCCACACACGGCCGGGGTCAGTACCAGGGGCTTAGAGGGACTGAGGAGCAACACCTTCCGCCTCTACTACTCTGGTCCCCCCTACGCACCCCAGCAAGCTGCCTCTCCAGAAGAATCAGAGTCCCAACGGGCACTGCAGCGCCCTCATCCCAACCCTGGTCTGAGTCAGGGCGTGGCTGTCCAGCTCATGGCCTCCTTTCCCAGCATCCCCCACCTGTCGGCTAGCTGAATGGTAGCAACAAGACCAAGAATGTTCAGGCCACTTTCAATTCCTGGCCACGTCTCAGGAAAAATAGCCTCTGGACATGGCAGAGGCCCCACTGGGGTCCAGAACGGGGAAGGAAATATAGAGACCCTGCCTCACACTTCCAGCCTGGGACCCAGGGGCAGTGCCCAGTACTGCAGTGCCATGACCTGATAAATTGCTTATCATCATCCTATTGTGGGACCTGGGAAAATCTCTTTATGGCTCAAGGCCTTAGCTGCTAAATTAATGACTAGGGCAGAGAGTATCTCAAAGGAAGAACACTTCAACCACCACACAGAGCTGCAGCTCACTCCACCTGTAGTTTCTCTGCAGCATCTCCACAGGGTTGCGGGGAACCTCTACTCAACTCCGAAGCCTCCTACCTTCCTACTCTTCTGGAGCCATGTATGCAATCCAGGCCCCTCTTCCAATGCTAGTGGATGGATCCCAGCAGCCTTTGATTTATTTAATTTATTTTTTGGTCTCACTCTAGCCGAAGCTGACCTAGAATTCACTATGTGGTCTCGGGGTGGCCTCAAACTCACGGCAACCCACCTACCTCTGCATCCCGTGTGCTGGGATCCCAGCCGCCTTTTTAAGTTTGCTTTGCAGTCATGGAGGCTTTTCCATTGGGACTTTGGCCTCCTGAACGCAACCGTATCACATGTCAAGGCTCTAGAATATACTCCTGAGGCCTCAGTGTAGCCACCAGGAGACCATGCTGCCACCTACTCTGAGAATGTCCCTAGGCCTCAGTTTCCTCATTTGCACTACCACCACCACATCCAGCTGAACAAGCTAAGGCTGTCCTCTACGACTGTGTGCTCAAGAGAAGCCGAGTCGTCGTCTCCCAGGAGCTGGGCAAAGCAAGGAGCCAAGGAGGATCTCAGGGGAGCACTGGGCAGGCAGGCCTGCCGTCCAGCAGTCATGGGGGTAGAGCGAAGGACAGGCCCTGAGCTCTAGGAGCTACATCACCAGCTCCCCAGCTGCGCTGCATCTTTCTCTCCCATCCCACCCCATTATGTTTCCAAAGGCCTGGAGGAAGAGGAGGGGTGCCAGGCAAAGATAAATCATTGCTCTCCTGCGGGTTCCCCGCCCGCCCTATTCACTGCAGAAGAGCAGAACCAATCCCAAGAGCTGCAAATAAGGATCTCTTCCAGGCACAGAGGCAGGGGCCTGGGGTGGGAGTAGGGGCCTGGGTGGCCCATGCGATTTACCAAGACAGAAGCATCACCGCCTCCCCCCACTGGGCCCCTTCCCAGCCACAACCGCAGGTACCTGAAGCGGGCTCTCCTACTCAGAGCATTCAGGGCCCCCTCGCCAGGCCCCTCCAGTCGAGGGGGTTCACTCCCAGACCCCCTGCTGCCACCTCCACTTCGGGGTCTCTGGACATGAACTCTGACCTTCCTGAGGTTGTGCCGGGGCACAGTGGGGCTGGGTCGCGGCGGGCAGCATCTCACCATTTCGCTGCTGCTTGGAGCTCTGGTCCTTGCCGCGCCTCTGACTGACACATTGTGGGTAGGCACCGGGAGGGTGTCGTGAGCCTCCGCGAGAGTGCGCTCGCTCGCCTTTGTTTTTTTCTCCTTCCTCCCCTTCCCCCTCGCCAGAGGAACTCCCGTGCTGTCACTGCTCCAGGGGCGCTGGTGGCTTCTAGTCTTGGCTCACAGGGCACAGGTTAAAGGGTCAGGGCTATTGCAAACAGAAAGGTACTGGTCACACATCTGCATAAGCCTCCCGCTAAGGTAACCTGCTCAGGCTTACAGGCAGGGCAGAAACCCCTGTTCTGGGTCCACGCTGTCCCCTATGACTTGGTCACCTGTCTTGTATGTCCCTGCTAGGCTGAGCCAGTCTGCTCAGCTCTTTTGGGAGGGCAGCAGGTAGGTAAAGCCTGAGGTTGCACTCTCCATCCAGTGTGGGCAGGGAGGTGACCAGACACTGCCAAGGCTTCCAGGCGCCACTGGACTCCAACAACACAAGGCAGGAATCTGAGCTCTGTGCTCCAGGCTGATGGCCCCACCCTCACCTAGACCTGACCCATTTTCCATTCAGGTTACAAAGTAGCATGTGAGGAGTGAAGGAAGGGGAGCCAGTCAGGACAGCCAGGCAAGACAGCATGGTATAAACCTGGGTAGTGCATATGCTCTGGCATTCTACTCGGCCGCTTAGTCCTGAGCCCCCAGGGCATGGCTCTGCCCAGCCTGGTGCTGGTTAGTGGCCAGGACTGAAGCCCACATCTTTCTGCCCTGCTATCTACTTTCAAAAAAGCACTTTGTCCAGCCCCTCCCTGGCTATCTGGAGGGCCTTCCTCCTGGCCAATGCCTCCTCCTCGAAGCACAGAGAACAGGGAGAGAAGAGCAAACATTCCACAGCTGGTGCCTTCTCAGCCCAGGGCAACTGAGGCCCTCAAGGTTCTAGGGAGAAGGCAGGCTGATGGAGGATGTGGGCTGAAATGGGCTGACTGGGAGCCTCCAATCCCAAGCACTAGCCTGGAAGGGAGCAGGCACTGGCCACCATTTTAACAAAAAGAAATGTGAGCTCCAAGAGCTAATGCCTAAGGCAGAGGACACACTCAGGCAAGGGCCAACTGCACAGGCAACACTGTGACAACTCAGACATCCCACGGAGTTTTGTATGACACTGGCAAACCAGCCTCAGGTCACAGAGGTAAAAATCTCACCTCTGGCACCTGCCTGAGTGGCAAAAGCCACTGAATCCCAGCTATGCTGTGGCCTATGGAAGTAGAGACAAGTCAAGTAAGGCCAGAAAGAACTATGGATTTCTCCTCCTGACCAAGGGATGTGGCAGGGGCTGGCTCTATCTAACCCTAACACCCAAGAGCCCTCAAGCCTCCGCCCCTAAAATCTGATGATGCCCTATCAGCAGGCATGGGAGCCCCATCTCATCCCAAGGGTCAGGCCCAGGAACACCCCTGGGCTTCTGCCTCCTGCTAACTTTTTCTTTCTGTGTTGTTCTAACCATTTTCTGTACTGAATGCACGCCCACCCTGCCTGGCCGAACGAGTCCCACATGGGCCAGGAAACAGACCTAGAGTGATGATGGGCCACTGTGTGAGCTGGCATCAGTTAGGCTGGCAGAGGCTGTTTCTTTGCTCACACCAGGAGTAACGAGAGGCAAGCATGGCCTTGCGGGATGGCAGGGGGAGACCCTAAGAACCTCAACTTGCTACCAAGTTTTCTCACTGTCTTACCAAGTAAGATGCTACCATGGAAGCCCTGAGCATATCAGAACTGCACAAATCTACCCGCGGAAAAACCAAAGCCTGCAGGGTCAGGGCTGAGCCCCTTCCTTCCGGCTGGCAGTGGCTGGTGAGGGAGCGCAAGGGACAGCCTTGCTGCTTCCCTGAACAAACACCAGGACGTGCCCTGAGGGAACAGGGCATCCACCGTGCACTCGCCCACAGTGGTAACATTCTGGTTTTGGCCGCTTTTCTATCCTTCTAAAACAGAACATCAGAGTGTCAGCGTCCCCACCCCAAACATTACATGTGGACTCTGTAAGGCACCAAAGGAAAAGAACGCACATACGTACTCCCCTGGAAACAGGCTGAGTACCGGCTGTCCGGACTGCAGCAGTGAGGACGGCGAACGGGGCCCTGGCAGTCTCTCCTTCTCAGCACCCAAGGCACAGCTTCTTCAACGACAAATGCCTCTACTTCATAGCCCCGCCTGCCCTCCATCTCTGACAGCCCTGGACCCCAAGCCAGAGATCTGACCCCACTGGCTCCTAAGGGAGGTGATGACTAGGCAATGAAGGAGCCCTGAGGCAAGGGACTGCTGACACTTCCTACCAGAGTGAAGCTGAGAATATGACCAGCAGGACTTGAAAGCTGTTACATGGCCCAAGGACCAGTCATCTGAAACAAGAAAACTCAAAGGGATCTATGGTAGGCAATGATCGAGTCACTAAACTTGGCTGGACAGAGCTGAGCACGACCTTGGCAAGCCACAGCAGCTCTCCTGGCCTCACTTTCTTTTTTTATTTTAATTTTTTTGGTTTTTCGAGGTAGGGTCTCATTCTGGCTCAGGCTGAGCTGGAGTTCACTATGTAGTCTCAGGGTGGCCTCACTGTCTTCATCTGGAAAGTGGGAAGGGAAAGTTCTCCTACCCACTTGCTTTAAGACTCAGCACAGCTACGACCAAGGCTAGAATAAATGCTCATAAACCCTAACTTCCACCTTAGCCCCACAGCTTCTAATGCCCCATCTCTCTTTCCAGCAAGGGAAGCCCACCTTGGAAAGCAAAGGCTTATGCAGAAGCTCTGCAGGGGACCCTAACAGCACAAAGGCACTGCCACTTTGGGCCAGTGGGTGGGAAGCAAAAGCTGGTGCAACTATATGGGAGCAGGGATCAGCTCTGAGACACGCTGCTCTGGGGCTCACACCAAGTGCCCCTCTTTGCCACTCACTGCCCGAGGCAAAGGCAATTCTAGCCCTCACTCAACAGAATGGAACATTCCAACTGAAGTCAATGAGTGGACTGGGCCAGTAAGCCAGACAGAGAGTGGAAAGGCAGGCAGACCCCAATAAGCCCACCTTAACAAGGGGCCTTGCAGTTCTTGGTGTCTATCCTGACACTTTAAGAATGGGCTCCTCTCTCCTAGTGGAAAATCTGCCTGGGTTCCAGGGTTATTCCTCTCCAGGCCTCAGTAGAAACCTCCAGAGCTCCAGGTCACACATCTTCTGCCCACTTGCCATTCATGTCTCCGACCTGGTGAGCCTAGGCCCACTTCCTCCCCAGGCACCTTGAGTGGAGCAACTAATCCTTCCAGCGCCATGTTCCAGGGATCAAAGCAGACAGCACTTTACAAGTAAGGGACAGGAAAATGGGTCAAATTAGTATCTTCTGGGAAGCCATGCGCTTCCCAGAAGAGAGGGGCCAGATAGCCTTTCATCAAGAGTGAGGGGCTCAGGGGCTCTAGAAGAGGAAGTCAGGGGACACAGTCCAAGGCCTGCTCTAGCTCCCACAGAAAAAGAATCTCATCCCAGCACTCAGGAGGCTGAGGTAGAAGGATCACTGTGAGTTCAAGGCCAGCCTGAGACTCCATAATGAATTCCAAGTCACCAGCCTGGGCTAGAGCGAGACCCTACAGTGGAAAAAAAGAAAAGGAAGGAAAGAAAGAAAGAAAAAGAATCTCCTCTTAATCTCTGGGACCTGTGAGGGGCACACCACCTGCTCCCAGCCTGTCTTTGAGTCCCACACAGTTCAAGCCGCTTTCTTCTCTGGGCGGGGGCCCCTGAGGGAGCGCAGAGGAAATGCCTGCAGGGGCCTAGGGCTGCCCCCAAGCCCGCCCGTCCCAGCATCTTGCTCACTTCCTGCCGGCCTGCTGTTGGGGGGAATCGTCTAGAGATGCTACAGGATGTGAAGGAAGTGAGCTCAGGCAGCCTGGGTCCCCTGACTGTACGTGGGGGACAGGACGGGGGGACAGGACGAGGAGGAGGCCACAACTTGATCAAGATTGTCCAAATAGGTTCCTCAGGCCCCACAGTCCCCGGCTTTCAAAGAGCCAACCAGGGACCAGAAAGTGCTAGAAGGGCACTCCCACCGGTCAGGAAGCAATCCTCCCAGAAACAGAAGGGGAGGGCACCTCCCTGAGACCAGGCAGCGGCTGTCGGTCACCCGTGGCTCCTGTCAGCTCACTCACTTGCAGATGGATCCCACTCTGGATTCCAGGCTCAGGTCTTCAACTGGCTCCAGCCTTGGCTGAGCTCGGAAGCCTCGGAGCCTCAGAATGGGTGGGGGCTCCGATTCCAGCCACTAGGGCTGCTGGGGGCGGGGGCAGGAAGAGCAACACCAGACTCTGTTAAAGCTACCACGCCCTCTGAGCTCCAGGCAGGCCCAGAGAGCCCCGGAGGCCCCTTTAAGAGGAAGGACTGCAGCGGAAAGAGAGGAGGAGGTGGGTAGGGTCTCCCAGGCTGCACCCACTCAGTCATGGTGACACCCCCAAAGACTATGGCCACTCCAGACACCCCAGCAGAGTGAGATGGGGCCCTCGGCCCCCAGAGGGTTCCTCCTGGCTCCTAAGTGACTGCCTCCTCCTGCAGGCAGGGGCCCACGTGCTGGGAACCTCACTGAGGACGGAAGATGAAGAGAAGTCCTTACTACTGCTTCTCACACGTGACCGGGAAGACTCAGGGCTGCCCATCCACTTCTCGGTCTTCAGGCTGCCCCCCTCTGGGAGACAAAGACACCCAGACCCAAAGAGGGATGATGTAGACAGGTGGACGAGGCTCACCTACCCACAGTCTGCAGTTTTTTTTCAGGGTTCATGTAGCTTCTGCTGGCCTCACTCACTGTGTAACCCAGGTTGACCTCGAACTCCTGATCCTCCTGTCTCCACCTCTGAAGTGCTGAGATTACATGCACCGCCACACCCAGCTACTAGAATTTCATTTCTAAAACAGCTAACATTTGGAACAGGAGACAACTCCTATAGGGCTTTAGAGAGGAGAGAGCCGCAGGGCCTGGAGAAGCACACAGTGGCAGAGATCCAGCTAACGTGCTCCAGGAGGGAGAGGGCAGAGTGGCTAGTCTCAAGGACTTCCATGATGCTGCACACCACACTGCATCGTGGAAACGGGGAGGCAGAGGGGCATGAGGTAAAAACCCAAGTAACTGCCTCTCCCGTGAGACTTCAGACCCTTTTTCCTCACTGGAAAGGAAAAAAGGAACCAAGCACAGGAAGACCCTGGCACCGAACGACAGCGTCACCGGATCTCAGAACTAGGGAAGATCCTAGAAATCATCAAGCCTCTGGGACTTGCAGAACAGGCTGCTCCAGTCCTCAGAGGACAGAGCCTAGCTCAGGGAGAAGGCCGCACATCCAAACAGGTTCTGCACACACTCTTCCCTTGCCCAGGCAGCCTCTGGCATTACAACATACTCTTCCACAGAATGGCTAGTGGTCTGCACTGTGTCCACCAATGCTCCTTTTCAACCACTGCAACCACACAGTCTCTCAGGTGTTTAGAAAAGCCATAAACCAGCCCACAGAGCCGTAAGAACAGCCCTCCGCACACGCTGACCACACAGAATTTCAAAAAATAGTTAACAAATGCCTTTCTTACACCCCCTCACCCCCTTCATAAGTGTGGTTTCCTTCCTGAATGAAGTCCCTTAATTTCTACTTCATCTGAGACTCCCCTGGGTCAGACTGCCATCTAGTGACACTGGGAGACTCTGCAGGCTCCAAGACCACCTTGCCAGCACTTGGAGCTCCTGTGGAACACAGGCTGGGCTACTGGGTGAATTTCATGTACTTACTGCCTTGTATGCTAACCTGTGCCAAAGAATGGAAGGCAGCTGAGGGACAGGGGTGGCAGGTGCCCGTAGCTAATTCTTATTCCCTAGGAACCACTCAGAGGAATACTGCCCTCAGAGGAGTACTGATGATGGTGGCAGGTGGTCTGGTTAGCCCAAGGTCTTCACCCTTCCATATATGCAAGCAAGAAGCGTCCTCCACACACAGCCCAATTCCCTGCTCCTGCTCAGGAATGGTTCTCAGAAGCCCTAACGATTGCCGTCTCTAGGAAGCCTTTTGGCCCATGCAGCATCCATCAACTTGACAGCCCCATCCAAATACTAAGGGGGGGTTGTCCGTAGCTGGATAAAGAAAAAGTGCTTTTTAAACTTTCATTATTTTTGTTTTCTTTTTTGAGGTAGGTTCTCACTCTAGTCCAGGTCATATTTCTCTCTCTCTTTCTTCTTTTTTCCTGAGGTAGTTCAGGTTGACTTAGAACACACTCCATAGTCCCAGGCTGGCCTTGGATTTACAGCAACCCTCTTGAGTGCTGGGATTAATAAGGCATGTGTACCAAGCCCCACTCTTGAACATTTAAAAAAAATTCTAAACCAGCATATATTATGCTCACCAAACTGCCCTATAAGCACTTCTATTAATGTTCATACCCATATATTAATGCTAATCTCACTTTTGGTTAGAAAGTTTCTCTTTTCAGATGACAGTGACCTCTGGGATGACCCAAAAGGCACCATTGTGCTGAGAAGAAGCTACAAAAGACTGTTCAGCACTGAGACATCTCTATCACACCTTCGGAGGCTCAGGGTCCATTGTAGAAGAGATGGCTAAAAGAACGTAAGAGCTAAAGGAAGGGTAAGGATGCAATCATCCAGACCGAAATTGGCCTTGTTATTCTTGACTTTGCAGTGCCTAGAACTACCTTCATAAGACCCTCATAATCGGAGGAAAAAATGATGAAATCAAAATAAAAGAGAGATGAGCTGGCCGTGGTGGCGCACGCCTTTAATCCCAGCACTTGGGAGGCAGAGGTAGGAGGATCGCCATGAGTTCAAGGCCACCCTAAGAATACATAGTGAATTCCAGGTCAGCCTGGGCTAGAGCAAAACCCTACCTCGAAAAAAACAAATAAAATAAAATAAAATAAAAAAATAAAAGAGAGACTACTTTAGAGAGAGAGGGGATATGATGAAGGGTGGATTTGTGAAGGGGGAAGTAGGGGAGGGGATTATCATGGTTTACTGTTTATAAATATTGAAACTGTCAGTAAAAAAAAAAAAAAAGTTAAAAAAAAAATTCCAAACCAAGCTGGACGTGGTGATGCATGCTTTAATCACAGCACTTGGGAGGTAGAGGTAGGAGGATCACTGTGAATTCAAGGCTACCCTGAGACTATATAGCCTAGGCTACAGAGAGATACTACCTCGAAAAACCAAACATTTCCAAACCAAGACTGGAAATAAGAAAGTGGTGCTAGCTGGGCATGGTGGTACACACCTTTAATCCCGGCACTCAGGAGACAGAGATAGGAGGATCACGGTGAGTTCAAGGGCACCCTAAGAATACATGAGTGAATTCCAGGTCAGCCTGGGCCAGAGTAAGACCCTACCTCGAAAAGAAAGAAAGAAAGAAAGAAAGAAAGAAAGAAAGAAAGAAAGAAAGAAAGAAAGAAAGAAAGACAGACAGACAGACAGACAGACAGTGGTACTAAGTCAGAAGTAAGTATTCTTGGCCAGTCCAGTGTCCTTGACTGAAGGAAGCTTGACTTCTCTGTATGGCTGTCCCCAGCTTCTCAGAACTTGTATAAACTTCATGACCAAATAAAAAACAAACACCCGGACTTCTTGCTCACACACATACATAACAAAGTATTCAGAGATGAGGATTCATAATGCCTGCAATGTATTTTCAAAAAACTCAGAGAAAAGCGTTGGAAAGATGGCTCAACAGTCAAGGCACTTGCCTGCAAGCCTAATGACCTGGCTTCAAATCCCCAGTACCCCCATAAAGCTAGATGCACAAAGTGGAGCATGCATCTGGAGTTCATTTGCAGTGGCTAGAGGCCCTAGTGTGTCCATTCTCTCTTAATCTGTCCTTCCCCTACTTGCCAATAAGTAAATAAAAATATTTTTAATAATTAAAAATTCATATTGCTGAAGACTCCACATACTTGGGCTGCAAGGTCACTGAGAAATCCTGCTGGAACTGAGCTGAAAACCTCCTCCATGTAGACCAGCTGACAACTGGAAGAAGCCATTCTGCATGCAGTTCAATGGGAAAGAGAGAAATCACCAGTGAAGATACTCAACAGTGAATACTGCAAACCTTATATTTGGCCAGCCAGGCCAAATGAGCCAACAGGTGCAATAGTGGCATGTCTGTCATGGTGGAAACCAACTGCCCTCTAATTGAACTGGAGGCCCGTTCCATGGGAGGGAATACATCCCTGATACTGAAAACTTAAAACAGGGGTAGTCATGAGCCCTAGGGGTGTAACGTCTGCTGCTATCTGGCCTAATGTATATACTATGCTCATCAAACTGCCCAGTAAGGACTTCTCTTAACGTTCATACCCTTATATTAATGCTACTCTAACTTTTGGTAGAGAATCTTCTCTTTTCAGATGGCAGTGACCTTAGGATGACTCAGAAGGCATCATGGTGCTGGAAAGAAGTGACCAGAGTGGTCAGCACTGCAGTACCTTTATCACACCTTCCAAGGCTCAGGGTCTATTGCAGAAGAGGTAGCGGAAAGAATGTAAGGGCCAAAGGAAGGGTAGGACTCCTTACAACGTGCTCCCCCCAGACACAAAATGGCCTGAATATCCATGACCTCACAGCGCCTGACACTACCTATACAAGACCATCAAAATAGGAGGAAAAGATCATGACATCAAAATAAAAGAAGAGACTGATTGAGATGGAGAGGGGATATGATGCAGAATGGAGTTTCAAAGGGGAAAATGGGGGGAGGGAGGGAAGGTATTACCATGGGATATTTTTTATAATCATGGAAGTTGTTAATAAAAAAAATTTTTAAAAATTAAAATTTCAGGGCTGGAGAAATGGCTAAGTGGTTAAGGCGCATGCCTGAGAAGCCTAAAGACCCAGTTCAATTTTCCAGGCCCCACATAAGCCAAATGCACATGGTGGCGCATGTGTCTGGAGTTTGTTTGCAGTGGCTAGAGGCCCTGGCAGGCCCATTCTCTCTCTGTCTTAAATGAATAAATATTTTAAAAAATTAAAAATTCAGAGAAAAATAAAATATATCATGTGGAAATAAAGCAGATATTGCTGCAGGAAAAGGCAGTGCTTAGACAGTCAGTACTTTTCTCAACTTTCTTACTCCAGTCAAAAGTGTTCAAAGCTGGGTGTGGTGGCACATGCCCTTAATCCCAGCACTCGGGTGGCAGAGGTAGGAAGATTGCTGTGAGTTCAAGGTCACCCTGAGAATACATAATGAATTTCAGGTCACCCTTGGCTAGAGTGATACTTTACTTCGAAAAAACAGACAAACAAACAAACAAAAAACACATACAACTTCACAGCCAAGTGTGGTGGCTCATGCCTTTAATACCAGCACTTGGGAGGTAGAGGTAGGAGGATTGTTGAGTTCTAGGCCAGCCTGAAACTACAGAGTGAGTTCCATATCAGCCTGGGCTAGAATGAGTCCCTAATTTGAATAAAACTTAAAAAAAAAAAGGGGGGGACTAGAGAGATAGCTTAGCAGTTAAGGCACTTGCCTGCAAAGCCAAAGAACCCAAGTTCAATTCCTCAGGCCCACATAAGGCAGATGCACAAGGTGGCACATGTGTCAAGTTCATTTGCAGAGGCCAGAGATCCTGACACACCCATTTTCTTTTACCAAAAAACTACAGCCGAGCGTGGTGGCGCACACCTTTAATCCCAGCACTTGGGAGGCAGAGGTAGGAGGATCACCATGAGTTTGAGGCCACCCTGAGACTACACAGTCAATTCCAGGTCAGCCTGGGCGAGAGTGAGACCCTACCTCAAAAAAAAAAAAAAAAAAAAAAAAAAATCAAAAAACAACCAAAAAATAAATAAATAAAATATTAGGGTTTCTCAAGGCCACCCTGAGACTACAAAGTGAACTCCAGGTCAACCTGGGCTAGAATGAGACCCTACCTTGAAAAATCAAATTAAAAAACAGTGTTCATGTGTATGCCTTTAATCCCAGCACTCAGGGGGCTAAGGGAGGAGGGTTACCAGGAATTTGAGACCAGCCTGGGCTACAGAGTGAGACTCTGAATCAAAAATAATTAGGCTGGGTGTGGTGGCGCACGTCTTTAATCACAGCACTCGGGAGGCAGAGGTAGGAAGATCACTGTGAGTTTGAGGCCAGCCTGGGACTACATACTAAATTACAGGTCAGCCTGAGCTAGAGTGAGACCCTACTTTGAAAAAAAAAAAAAAAATAAATAATAAAATAAAATTGTTCATAAATTTGCCCAGGTGTGGTGGTACACACATCTCTAATTCCAAAACATGGGAGGCTAAGGCAGGAGGATTATAGGTTTGAGGCCAACTTAGGCTACATAATGAGAACATGTCAAAAAACAAAATAGGAAACAAAAACTGAGGACATGAGCTACGAAAACATCTGTCAATCTCAGGAAAAGAGGCAATGAACAACGTGCCATTAAAGTGCTGAACAGTACCTTTATGATTTGTGGGGACAAAGGGACATCTGAAATCACAACTGCCACGTAATACGGAACACAGACCACAGCAAGCACACCTGGCTGCCCTCTGTTCTCTATCTTTGCGGCTCACTAGCAAAGGTCTCTGGGCAATGGCCCTCTTCCCTAGGGCCAAAGGCCAAAAGGCAGACCTTGGATGGTCTACAGGAATAGACACTTTGGCCATTAACTGGGGCAGAATCATGACATCATGAGTTCCTGCAAAGGAACTCCTAAAGCATCTCCATGACTTAGCAGTCCCCAAGTCCCCCCTCAGAGCATCCTCCGTACCCTTTGGAAAACCATCTCCGCCCTCTGATGTACACCACCAGGCTGTCACTCAACAGGACGACTATTCAAAGTACATGATCCACACTGCAGGATTTAAACTAAAGGGAACCAAAGGAACAGGCAGGCTCTAGTTTAAAGTATCTTGTAGGACATGTAATGAAGTGTAGCACAACATAGCTACTGAGAGGGAGTTGAACCTTTAAAAGCTAGCATCTGGGCTGGAGAGATGGCTTAGTGGTTAAGGTACTTCCCTTCAAACCCAAGTTCAATTCCCCAGTACCCATGTAAAGCCAGATACACAAGGTGGTGCATGTGTCTGGAGTTTGTAGCAGCTGGAGGCCCTGGAGCACCCATTCTCTTTGTCTCTCTTCTCTCTCTGCTTAACAAATAAATAAGCGAAAATATTTGCCAGGTGTGGGGGCACACACCTTTAATCCCAGCACTTGGGAGGCAGAGGTAGGAGGACTGCTGTGAGTTCAGGGCCACCCTGAGACTACATAGTGAATTCCAGGTCAGCCTGGGCCAGAGTAAGACCCTACCAAAAACAAAACAAACAAACACTAGAGCCCAGTGAGAGGTGTGAGGCCACTGGGGGAGTGTCCTGGAAATGGTACTCAGCCCTTCTTCCTCTCTTTGAATCCTTGGCCATGAGGCGAGCAGTGTGACTCTGCAAAGTCCTTTTGCTACTGCCGTGCAGCACTCAACCAGAGGCTAAGAAACAATGGCTCCGGCTGACGATGGACTAGAACCTCTAAGACTTTGAGCCAAAATAAGTCTTTTTTTTCCTACGAGGTGATTATTAATTAGGAGTGAATGCATGAACGATAAAGCTCATGACTAAATACCCACAGTCACGAGATGGGCTTGGAATCATGACTCTGTTTTCCAACATTCTGTACAGTATGACATCCTCTCTGCCATTTAAGAAAACAAGCTTGGTTTTCAAGACCACTTAAAGGGGAAAAGGCAATTTCAAATCAAATGTTACTAGGAGAACTGGGTATCCTCTTGAAATACTTCTCTTATACCATTTTCAAAAGTTAATTCAGAGTAAATCAAACACCTAAACTATAAAATACTTTTGGGAGGGGATGTAGTTTTTAATATACTTAAACATATTTTATTTTTATTTGAGAGAAAGAAAAAAGAGAGAGAGCGCGCAAGCAAGTGAGCGAGACAGAGACAATGGGTGTGCCAGGGCCTCCAGCCACTGCAAACGAACTCCAGATGAACATGTCACCTTGTGCATCCTGGCTTAGCTTACGTCGGTCCTGGGGAATAGAACCTGGGTCCTTTGGCTTTGCAGGCAAGTGCCTTAACTGCTAAGCCATCTCTCCAGAATTTTAATATTTTTATTTATTTAAGACAGAGTGAGAAAGTGTTGGCGCACCAGGACCTGCTGCAGCTATTAACACACTCCAGATTAATGCACTACTTTGTGCATCTGGGTTTATGTCAGTACTGATGAACTGAACCCAGGCCATGAGGTATTGCAAGCACTGACCCATCTCTCCAGCCATATATATGTATTTTTTTTTTATTTTGAGGTAGGCTATCACACTAGCCAAGGCTGGCCTTGAACTATCAATAATACTCCAACCTAAGGCACCCAAGAACTGGGATTATAGGTGTAAGCCACAGAGCCCAGCAAAACTGTACAACTTTTTTTTCTGTTGATTTTTGTTTTTCTAGCCCAGGCTGACCTGGACTTCACTATGTAGTCTCAGGGTGGCCTCGAACCCACAGTGATCCTCCTACCTCTGCCTCTCGAGTGCTGGGATTAAAGGCATGCACCATCACGCCTGGCTAAAACTGTACAACTCTTTTTTTTTTTTTTTTTTCCGAGGCAGGGTCTCACTCTAGCCCAGGTTGACCTGGAATTCACTGTGTAGTCTCAGGGTGGCCTCAAACTCACAGTGATCCTCCTACCTCTGCCTCCGGAGTGCTGGGATTAAAGGCATGAGCCACCACGCCTGGCTGTGTACAACTCTTAAAAGGAAATACAGGGCTGGGGAGATGGCTCAGTGGCTAAAGGTGCATGCTTGCAAAACCTGATGGCCTGGTTCAATTTCCCAGTACCCACATAAAGCCCGGTGCAGGAAGTGCAGCATGCATCTGGAGTTCCTTTCCAGTGGCAGGAGGCCAAGGTACATCCATACGCTCTGTGTCTGCTTCTTTCTATCTCAAATAAATAAGTGAAAAATATTTTTAAAAAGGAAATAAATGAGAATCTTTTCTTTTTTAATATTTTATTTTTTATGTACTTGAAAGAGCAAGGGAAGGGGGGGGGGGAGAGAGAGAGGAAGATAGGGAATGGGCACGTCAGGGCCTCCAACCACACTGCAAACAAACTCCAGATGCATGCGCCCCCTTGTACATCTAGTTTATGTGGGTACTGGTGAATCAAAACAGGGTCCTTAGGCTTCGCAGGCAAGCACCTTAACCACTAAGCCATTCTCCAGCCCTTTTTTCTTTTCTTTTTTAAAAAATTTTTTTTGTTCATTCTTATTTATTTATTTGACAGAGAAAGAAAAAGACAGAATGGGTGCGCCAGGGCCTCCAGCCACTGCAAACGAATTCCAGATGTGTGCGCCCCCTTGTGCATCTGGCTGATGTGGGTCCTGGGGAACCGAGCCTCAAACCGGGGTCCTTAGGCTTCACAGGCAAGTGCTTAACTGCTAAGCCATCTCTCCAACCCTTTCTTTTCTTTTTAAAATTTTTATTTTTGAAAGAGAGAGAGAGAGAGAGAGACAGACAGAATGGGCATGCCAGGGCCTTCAGCCACTGCAAACACACTCCAGACACGTGTGCCCCCTTGTGCACATATGCAACATTGTGTGCTTGTGTCACTGCATCTGGCTTACATGGGACCAGGAGATTTGAACATGAGTTCTTAGGCTTTGCAGGCAAGCGCCTTTTTAACCACTAAGTCATCTCCCTGGCCCATGTTTTTTTCTTTTTAATTTTTATTTATTTGAGAGAGAGAAGGAGAGAGGGAGGGAGGGAGGGAGAGAGAGAGGGAGGGAGGGAGGGAGGGAGGGGGAGGGAGAGGGAGAGGGAGAGGGAGAGGGAGAGGGAGAGAGAGAGAGAGAGAGAGAGAGAGAGAGAATGAATATGGGTGTTCCAGGGCCTTCAGCTGCTGCAAACAAACCTCAGACACATGCACCACTTTGTGCATCTGGCTTACGTGGGTCCTGGGGACCCTGGGTTTTTTGGTTTTGCAGGCACGTGCCTTAACCACTAAGACATTCCTCTAGCCCTCTCTCTTTTTCTTTTCTTTCCTTTTTTAAAAATATTTAGTTATTCATTTGCAAACACAGAGGGAAAAACAGAGAGGGAGAGAAAGAGAATGGGTGTGCCTCTAGTTGCTGCAGATGAACTCCAGATGCATGCACCACTTTGTGCATCTGGCTTTATGTAGGTACTGGGGAACTAAACCCAGACTGTCAGGCAATGCAAGCAAGTGCCTTAACTGCTAAGACGTCTCTCCAGTCCCACAACAATCTTAGTAATAATCATTTGATAATGATTTTTTGGATGTGACACCAAAGGCTAAGCAACAACAACAAAACATACAGGAACTTCTACAAATTGAAAGCTTTCATGCAGCCAAGGACATTGCAAAGAGTGAAAAGACAACCTTACAGAATGGGAGAAAGGGCTCATAAATTATGTCAGCTAGAGGTTACATCCAGAAGACATAAAGTGCTCCTGTAACTCAACAACAAAAACAACCTAATTTAAAAAACGAGTGAAGAATTTGGACAGACATTTCTCCAAAATGTAGTAGTTCTTACTTATCCACAGAATAGGATACACCCTTAGACCCCAAATGGGTAACTGAAACCAAGGGCAGTATGGAGTCTATATATATTGTATTTTTCCTTTGCAAACACATCTATAATAAAGTACAATAGAACTAGCATAGCAGTATACCATAATGAAAGGCATTTCAAACATGAGTGAAAAAAAAAAAATTTCTGAAACTTTTCAGTGTGGTGCTAGGGACCTAGCCCATAGCTTTGTACCCACTAGGTAAGATGTAACCACTGAGGGTAGCCTCAGAATCTGGAACTTTTCCATGTACTAATTTCAGACCAGCTACAGATAAACTATGTAAGGTTGAGCTGTGGAGAATAGGTCTGCTGTATACAAATGGCCAATAAGCACCTGAAAAGACATTCAACATCATTAATCATTACGGAGATAATAAAATCACAGGCAGATACCACTTTGCCCTAATTAAGATGCCTTTTTTCTAAAAAAAAAAAAAAAAAAAAAAAAAGGTAAGGATATAGATAATTGGAACTTTTCTGCATTGCTGACAGGAATTTAAAATGACACAGCTGGGGCTGGAGAGAGGGCTCAGCAGTTAAAGGCACTTGCTTGCAAAGCCTGACAGCCTGGGTTTCAACATACAGCCAGATACACAAAGTGGTACATGCATCTGGATTTCATCTGCAGCAACAAATAGCCTTGACATGCCCATACTCTCTACTCACTCATGCATGTTCTCTCTGCTTGCAAATAAGTAAAAATATTTTTAAAAAATAATTCACTTTATTGAGAGGTTGTTGAGACAAGTTTTAACTTTGTAGCCCACGCTGGTCTCAAATTCACAGTAATCATCTTGCCTCAGCCCCACAAGTGCTGGGATTTAAGGCATGAGCCACTATATCAGGTCTGAATTCAACACTTTCAAAGTGCCACATTAACTACTGGTCAGATCTGGAAAATCTTTCAGTTGCAAGGACAGTGTACGCAGCGAAGTAAGGTGGGGGAGTGCTGCCAATTCAGACTCTCTTTAACCTACTGCCACTCATGAAGTCCTGTAATGTCAACTCTGAGTGCACACCATTTTCTCTTTTTAAAAATATTTCATTTATTCATTCGAGAGAGAGAGATAGAGACACACACAGAGAAAGAGGGAGAGAGAGAGAATGGGCATGTCAGGGCCTCCAGCCACAGCAAACGAGCTATAGATGCATACACCACCTTGTACCTGGCTTTACATGGGTACTGGAGAATTGAACATGGGTCCTTTGGCTTTGCAGAAAGTGCCTTAACCACTAAGCCATCTCTCCATTTTTCCTTTAGGAAATCAAATGTTGGCATCCTACTTGAAAATTCTAGAGTGGTCCTATGGCCATTTTACCCAACTCAAGGATCAATAGCTCACTTACACACATTCTTCACTAACAGGTGCTTGTTTGAGACCTTATACTGCATGAGGCCATTGCCCTTCACTGTCCAGGCTCCAGACTTAAGTCAGTCAACCCCATCCTCTTTACAATCATTTCTCAGCTTAGACATGCTACAAATAGAAGATGTGAAAGAAGAAAAGAAAAAAGAGAGAGAGAGAGAGAGAACTACCAGCACTGGGCTTTTATGCTTTGGAAGTAGCAGATTTCTTCCAAATTAAGATTTCCTTGGGATATCTCTGAAATGGGTGGGGACTTCCTGAAAGCTTACAAGCTTGTTACAGGATGAGTCAGTGTGACAAGTGTCTGGTTTGGGTCACCACTTGATGGGGTCAGATAATCATATACTTTGTGCTACCTATGTTTACAAGTACTTAATTGGTCTTGAGACTAACACATCTACAGAGGAAACAGAAAAGATCATGGGAGATAGCACGGCATTCTTCGAAAGTGTGACGCAAATACTATACAAGTACTCCACTGTAAGGATGTTATGATGGACTACCACAGAACTTTGCAGTAGTCGTTTTCAACATGTTTTTAAAATTTTTATTTATTTATGAAAGAGGGACAGGGAGGGAGGGAGGGAGGGAGGGAGGGAGGTAAGGAGGGAGGGAGAGAAAGAAAATGAGAGAGAATGAGCGCACCAGGGCCTCAGACACGGCAAATGAACTCCAAACACAAGTGCCACCTTGTGCATCTGGCTTATGTGGGTTCTGGGAAAGTGAACCTGGGCCCTTAGGCTTCGCAGGCAAGCATCTTAGCCACTAAGCCATCTGTCCAGCCCCGTGTTTGTTTGTTTTGTTTTTGGATCTGAGGTAAGTTATTTTACAGAGCAAGGTTATATGAACAGGCATGGGCAGGCACGCAGGCAAAGGGGTGAGACGCAGACAATTCTCTTGCAGGGTAGCTGCCACATCCAAATATGTACGGCCAGCTGACTAAGTCATAGTTTCCTAAGATTCTTAAAAATACAGTGAAATCTAGGGACAGTGGTAATGACCTCGAACTCCCAGCTGCTGAAGAGAGTGAGGCAGCATTATCACAAGATTGGGACCGCTGTGGGCAATGGAGCAAGACTCTTTCTCAAAGTAAAATAAAGGAGGACTGGTATGTAGCTCCGTGGTAGAGAGGGAGAAAAAAGAAGTCCTTAAATCTTTTTTTTTTTTTTTTTTTTCCTGAGGTAGGGTCTCCCTCTAGCCCAGGCTGACCTGGAGTTCACTATGTAGTCTCTGGGTGGCCTTGAACTCATGACAATCCTTCCTACCGCTGCCTGCCAAGTGCTGGGATCAAAGGCGTGCACCACCACGCCTGGCTGAAGTCCTTAAATCTTAACATTAGATTATACTGGAGCAAAATGGTTAAAACCAAAAGAAAAAAAAAAAGGACGACTCTGGGACTGAAGAGATGGCTAAGTGATTAACGGCTCAATTCCCCAGTACCCACATAAGCCAGATGCACAAAATGGAGCCTGCATCTGGTGTTTTGTTTGCAATGGCAAGAGGCCATGATGTGCCCATATTCATTCCTTCATTTATTCATGAAATAAATTTTTAAAAAATCTTTTGAGGGCTGGAGAGATGGCTTAGTGGTTAAGGCATTTGCCTGCAAAGCCAAAGGACCCAGGTTCAATTCCCCAGGACACACGTAAGCCAGATGCAGAAGGTGGCGCGTGCATCTGGAGTCTGTTTGCAGTGGCTGGAAGCCCTGGCGTGCCCATTCTCTCTCTCTCTCTGCCTCTTTCTCTGTCTGTTGCTCTCAAATAAATAAATAAATAAATAAAATAAAGGCCAGTCTGTTGGGCTTGCATAAAAAAATTAAAAAAAAATCTTTTGAAAAGTACTCTGGATAGGGTGACCAGACACAGCTGGAGGACCACCTGCTTGGAGGTTGGGGCTCATGGCCCTCGCTCTACAGCAGCCGAGAGTGGCAGAGGGCATCACAGCTGGGTTTGCTGTGACGCCTGGTCTAACATGAAGACTGATTTGCAACCAACAGTGTAAAACTGCATTGCAGAACAAAATGGGAGATGCTAAAGCTGGCACAAAGACCTTTACTCAAAAGCATGCTCAGTGCCACATGGTGGGAAAAGGAAAAACACAATAAAGGGATAAGTTTCTGGGGCATCTTTAATGGAAAAATGGGACTAGTACCAGGACTTACTTATACCAATGCAAAGAAAAACAAAGATGCTGTCTGAGAAGCAACTTTGAAGGAACATATGGAGAACTCAAAGCAATATATGGGTGGAACTCAAATGATCTTTGTTGGAATTAAAAAGAGTGAGGCCTGGAGAGATGGCTTAGCTGTTAAGGTGTTTTTGCCTGCAAAACCCAAGGACTCAGGTTTGATTCCCTAGGACCCATGTAAGCCAGATGTGCAAGGTGGTGCATGCATCTGGAATTCATTTGCAGTGGCTGGAGGCCCTATCACCTTAAAGGCTGAGCCATCTTTCCAGCTCAAGTTTAGCATTTTTTATTTAAAAAAAAAAAAAAGATTCTAGAAATAAGCTTAGATTTATATTCTGCTCCAACTTCTACTTTACAGTTAAAGACACCAAGGACCAGATAGGAAGTGACATATCCAAGCTCACTTAGCTTGCCCAGGCGCCTGGTGGTGATGTGCTATCAGCACCCTGATGCCCTGCCACTGGAAGTCCTATTACACTGGCTACAGTTGGGCTGGATAAACAACACGAGTGGGTCCTGAGAAAACCCAAATGTGCTATTCCATCCAAATACAGAAGCCTCAGCCCTCACCCTCTTCTTGTATCAGCCACGGAGAGTCTCTGACACACGTTGTTTTTCTTAAATTATAGATGAACAAAAGGCACCTTTTAAACTTACACTTTTTTTTTTTTTCCCCCCTAGCCCAGGCTGACCTGGAATTTACTAAGTAGTCTCAGGGTGGCCTCAAACTCAGAGTGATCCTCCTACCTCTGCCTCCCAAGTACTGGATTAAAGGCATGCGCCACCATGCCCGGCACATACACTTACATCTCTATGATGTAATCCTGAATTTATTGACTGTTACTCTGAGTCAGGATCATTTTGGGCCCTGAGAAACACAGAAGATGCTTCATGATATATGACCATGTATGATGTGCAGCTCAACACTACATGCTGCCCCTCTGGTGTGAGTATGATTTGTGAAGAGCATTTTGAGTAATAATGATAAGGAAATTTGGTATTGTAGTCTGGTTCTCAGTGAGAATTAATCCACATCACAAAAGACAACAGCTTCCCTCTCCTCAGCCTGAGAAGGATGAGAATAGCCAAGATGTCAGAACCAGCATCTGCCCAAAACCCGCCGAAGATTAAGATCCAAGAAAGCAAGCATGGTTTTTCAGTTTGGAAAGTGACAGAGAGCCGTGCTGCATACAAAGACAAGGCCGTCCACGAGCACCTTCTTCCTACCTCCCAGTGACCAGCAAGTTTGGGTGGAATCTCCAATCCCAGCTCCTCGAGCTTTCGCTCCCTATATTTCTCATACTGCCGGTACCCTGCATACCCACCACCGGTTGCCACCAAGATGGGCAGGGGTCGCAGTAGGAGTAAGGTTCGAGCTGGAGCAGTGTGGATTTTCCTGGTACCTGAAACAACAAAACAAAAGACATGAAGATTCTGAGCCTGGAAGAAAGAACTAAGAAAGAGTCTTGCCTGCAAATGCAGCAGCCACCGGAGCCCCAGGAAAAGTCAGTGCAGTTCGCAAGGCCTCGATAAAGGTGACTGGCCGCTTCTGTCTCCAAACCTCACCAGTTAGCACAGCACAAGCATCTTTCCCAAGGTACCTACAGTGTACCTTCACTGCCACCAGAGAACCAAGCCCGGAAACAATGAACTGAGCTGGCCTTTGAGGTAACTAAGGCTAAGGCAGGACGACCACAAGCTCAAGACTTGCCTGGGCCTCAGAACAAGTTCAAGACCACCCTGGGTAACTCACACCCTACTTCAGAACAAAATGTCAAATCAGGGCTAAGGATCAGTGGTAGAGTGCTTGGACAGTATTCACAAAGCCCTAGGTTCAATCCCTGGCACCTTAAATATCTGGGGGCTGGAGAGATGACTTAATAGTTAAGGCATTTGCCCTGCAAAGCCAAAGGACCCAGCTTCAACTCCCCAGGACCCACGTAAGCCAGATGCACAAGAGGGCACATGTGTCTGGAATTTGTTTATAGTGGCTGAAGGCCCTGACATGCCCATTCTCTATCTGCCCTCTCTCTCTCTCTCTCTCTCTCTCTCTCTCTCTCTCTCAAATAACTAAATGAAGAAAAAAAAAAAATCTGGGTGTGGTGGCCAATGCCTTTAATCCCAGCCCTTGGGAGATATAGGAAGATTGCCCTCAGTATGAAGCCACCCTGAGACTACATAGGAAATTCCATGTAAGCTTTGGCGAGAGCAAGCCCCTACCTCAAAAAATTGAAGGAAAGAAAAAAAAAAGCCAGGCGTGGTGTTGCATGTCTTTAATCCTAGTACTCTGGAAGCAGAGGGAGGAGGATCATGGTCAGTTCGAGGCCAGCCTGGACTAAAGTGAGACCCTACCTTTAAGAAACTAAAAAGAGGGCTGGAGAGATGGCTTAGTGGTTAAGCGCTTGCCTGTGAAGCCTAAGGACCCCGGTTTGAGGCTCAACTCCCCAGGACCCATGTTAGCCAGATGCACAAGGGGGCACATGTGTCTGGAGTTCGTTTGCAGTGGCTGGAAGCCCTGGCGTGCCCATTCTCTCTGTGTCTCTCTCTCTGCCTCTTTCTCGCTCTGTCTGTCACTCTCAAATAAAAAAATAAATAAAATGAACAACAACAACAACAAAAAATTAAAAAAAATAACCTAAAAAGAATCATCCTGTTGCTGATTGTGGTGGTTTGATTCAGGTGTGCCCCATAAATTTAGGTGTTCTGAATGCTAGGTCCCTAGCTGATGGCAATTTGGGAACTGAAGCCTCTTGGAGGTGGTGTATTGCTGGGGGCAGGCTTATGGGGGTGATAGCCAGTTTCTTCTTGCCAGTGTTTGGCACACTCCCCTGTAGCAGTTGTCTACCCAATGTGGGCCAGAAGGTGATGTCTACTCTCTGCTCACACCATCATTTGCCCCTGCCATCGTGGAGCTTTCCCTCGACTCTGTATGGCAACACAAACCATTATTTTTTCCACAAGCTGCTCTTGCTCGGTGTTTTCTGCCAGCAAAGTGAACCTGACTGCAGCACTGACAAAGGCGATGGTATGTGCTTGTAATCTTAGCACTCAGAAGGATCGTGAGTTTGAGGCCAGCTTAGGCTACATAGCAAGAGCTCTCTCAAACAAACAAACAAACAAACAAACAAACAACACCTCGGGAGGCAGAGATAGGAGGATCACCAAGAGTTTGAGGCCACCCTGAGACTACACAGTGAATTCCAGGTCAGCCTGAACTAGAGTGAGATCCTACCTTAAAAAACAGAAAAAGAAAAAAAAAATCCAACCAACCAACCAAAAAACACACTAACACACTGCTGGGAAAATGGCTTAACAGTGAAAAGCACTTGCTTGAAAGTCTTGATTTCCAGGGTCCAAGTCCCAAGCCCCCATACGAGGTGGATACAAAAAGTGTTGCAAGCGTTTAGTTTTTGTTTGCAGTGGCAAAAGGACCTGGCATGTGTACACTCTCTGTCTCACACAAACAAAATCACATTTTATGTCTTAAATATACAATGAAAGACAAGCAGGGCTAGAGAGATAGGTGGCTTAGAGGTTTAGGAGTTTGAATATGAAGCCTAAGGACCCAGATATGATTCCCCAGTACCCACATAAGCCAGATGCAGAAGGTGGTGCATGTATCTGAAGTTTGTTTGGAGTGGCTGGAGGTCCTGGTACACCCATTCTATCTGCCTCTCCCTCATCCTCTCAAGTAAAAAAAAAAATTATATATGTGTGTATGTGCGTATATATGGCTGACAAAATTGCTTAGTGATTAAGGCACTTGCCTGCAAAGCCTAAGGACCCAAGTTTGACTCTCCAGGTCCCACAAGAGCCAGATGCACAAGGTGATGCAAGTGCACAAGGTCGCACATGTACACTAGGTGGCGCACACGTTTGGGCTTTGATTGCAGTGGCTGGAGGCCTTGGGGTGCTGATTCTCTCCCTCCCTCCCCCATAAAGAAAATAAAAGAAAAAAAGAGGGGAGGGGACTGCAGTGATGGCTCTGTGGTTAAGGCATTTGCCTGCAATGGCTAACAACTGGTGTTTCATTTCCCAGTACCCACATTTAGCCAGTCGGCACAAAGTGGTGCATGTACCCAGAGTTCATTTGCAGTGGCTATGGTCCCCATATTCTCTCCCTCTCTCCTTACAACTAAATAAATAAACATTTTTAAAAATATATTTTATTTATTTATTTATTCATTTCGAGGGAAAAAGAGGCAGACAGTGAGAGAAAGAGAGAATATGAATGGGTGTGCCAGGGCCTCCAGCTACTGCATATGAACTCCAGATGCATGTGACCCTTTGTGCATCTGGCTTACGTGGGTACTGGAGAATCAGACTGGGATCCTTTTGACTTGGCAGGCAAACGCCTTAACTGTTAAGCCATCGCTCCAGCCCATAAATGTTTTTTTGTTTGTTTATTTTTATTTATTTATTTGAGAGCAACAGAGAGAGAGAGAGAGAGAGAGAGAGAGAGAGAGAGAGAAAATGAGCGAGCCAGGGCCTCCAGCTACTGCAAATGAACTCCAGATATATGCACATCTGGCTTACATGGGTCCTGGAGAATCGAACTGGGGACCTTTTGACTTGGCAGGCAAACGCCTTAACTGCTAAGCCATCTCTCCAGCCCATAAATATTTTTTTGTTCATTTTTATTTATTTATTTGAAAGCAAGAGAGAGAGAGAGAAAATGGATGCACCAGGGCCTCCAGCCACTGGAAACAAACTCCAGACCCATGTGCCCCCTTGTGCATCTGGCTAATGTGGGTCCTGGGGATTCGAACCTCGAACTGGGATCCTTAGGCTTTACAGGCAAGTGCTTAACCACTAAGCCATCTCTCCAGCCCCCATAAATATTTTTTAAAAGGGCTGGAGAGATGGCTTAGTGGTGAAGGTGCTTGCCTGCAAAGCCTAAGGACCAAGGTTCGATCCGCCAGTGCCCATGAAAGCCAGATGCACAAGGTAGTGCATGCATCTGGAGTTTGTTTGAAGTGGTTGGAAGCCCTAGTGCTCCTATTCTTTCTATCTGCCTCTCCCTTTCTCTCTCCTAAATAAATATTAAAAAAAAAATTAAAAGCAAACAAACCCTCATGAGCTGAATGGACAGCCTACATAAAAGCAAACATCAAACTGTACTTCCGGCTTTCAGATGGAAGGAAATTTAATCCACACCTACATCACTGTGTGTTAGTGGTTGGCTGTGGCTGTGGCTGTCTGTATTTTTGTTTTTGGTTTCTGTAGTTGTGTTTAAGTGAAGGTGTGCATGCACTGTGACCCACGTGTGGAAGCTAGAGGACAATGTCCAGTGCAGTCCTCACCTTCCTTGCCCTGAGGTAGGCCCTTTTGTTCTTTGCCGCTACGTGTGCCAGGTGAGCTGGCCCCAGAAACTCCACTTCTTCTTGCCTCTGCCTCCCAATCTCACTGTATGAGTGCTGGGATTAACAGCATCCAGCTTTATTGGGTTCTGGGGATCGAACTGAGGTGTCAGCCTACTGTGTCAAAGTGTTTATCTCTCCAAGTACTGGTTTTTCAAGATAGGGTCTCACTCTAGCCCAGGCTGACCTGGAATTCACCCTGTAGTCTCAGGGTGGCCTCGAAATCACAGTGAGCTTCCTACCTCTGCCTCCCGAATGCTGGGATTAAAGGCATGTGCCACCATGCCTGGCTTTTTATTTATTTATTTTAGTTTTATTTACTTATTAGAGAGAGAGGGAGGCAAGCACAGAGGAAGAGAGAGAGAGAATGGGTACACTAGAGCCAGATGCATGTGCCACCAAGTGGGTCTTATGTGGGATCTGGAAAATCGAACCTAGGTCCTTAGGCTTCACAAGCAAGCGTCTTAACCACTAAGCCATCTCTCTAGACTAGTTTTGGTTTGTTGACTCAGGGTTCTCATGCAGTCCAGGAAGAACTTGGAATTCCTGACCCCCTGCCTCTGCCTCCCGAGTGCAGGGACTGCAGGCAGGTGCACTCCTGGCTCTGGGACTTGTTTCACTGCTTTGTGCTGCGAGCGACTGAACACAGGCCTTGCACATGCTGGGCAAGTACTGCGCTACTGACATACATCTGCGGCCCACGTCATTTTTTTTTTGGTTTTTGGTTTTTTGAGGTAGGGTCTCACTCTGGTCCAGGCTGACCTGGAATTCACTATGTAATCTCAGGGTGGCCTCGAACTCACAGTGATCCTCCTACCTCTGCCTCCCAAGTGCTGGGATTAAAGGCGTGTGCCACCACACCCGGCCCAATTTATTTTTTTAATGAGGAAATGTGGGTGGTGTTGTCTAATCATTAGTAATGAATTCCTACTAATAACAAATATTGTACCTCTGACCCAGAAAGACTTGTCAACAAGCAAAAATACCTTTTGTTGTTCTCATTCTGAGCTCCTTAATGATGAGAGAAGTGACAGATTGAATCGAGAGCCTGGACTGACTTGGCTCCCACTGTCAACACCTTTTGTGTTTCTTGTTCTGAGCTGCTTGGTGATGAAGTCATGGACTGAGTCAAGAGCCTGGACTGACCTGGCTCATACTGTCAATGCTTGCTGCTATGCCATCCTCTTCTCATTTATAGGTAGGAAGGATGGATGGATGGATGGATGGTTGGTTGGTTGGTTGGTTGGTTAGTTAGTTGCTTGGGTTTTTACAATTTTTTGTTGTTGTTATTTTTATTTATTTATTTGAGAGCGGCAGACAGAAAGAGGCAGAGAGAGAGAGAGAGAGAGAATGGTCACCAGGGCCTCCAGCCACTGGAAACAAACTCCAGACCCATGTGCCCCCTTGTGCATCTGGCTAATGTGGGTCCTGGGGATTCGAACCTCGAACTGGGATCCTTAGGCTTTACAGGCAAGTGCTTAACCACTAAGCCATCTCTCCAGCCCCCATAAATATTTTTTAAAAGGGCTGGAGAGATGGCTTAGTGGTGAAGGTGCTTGCCTGCAAAGCCTAAGGACCAAGGTTCGATCCGCCAGTGCCCATGAAAACCAGATGCACAAGGTAGTGCATGCATCTGGAATTTGTTTGAAGTGGTTGGAAGCCCTAGTGCTCCCATTCTCTCTATCTGCCTCTCCCTTTCTCTCTCCTAAATAAATATTAAAAAAAAAATTAAAAGCAAACAAACCCTCATGAGCTGAATGGACAGCCTACATAAAAGCAAACATCAAACTGTACTTCCGGCTTTCAGATGGAAGGAAATTTAATCCACACCTACATCACTGTGTGTTAGTGGTTGGCTGTGGCTGTGGCTGTCTGTATTTTTGTTTTTGGTTTCTGTAGTTGTGTTTAAGTGAAGGTGTGCATGCACTGTGACCCACGTGTGGAAGCTAGAGGACAATGTCCAGTGCAGTCCTCACCTTCCTTGCCCTGAGGTAGGCCCTTTTGTTCTTTGCCGCTACGTGTGCCAGGCGAGCTGGCCCCAGAAACTCCACTTCTTCTTGCCTCTGCCTCCCAATCTCACTGTATGAGTGCTGGGATTAACAGCATCCAGCTTTATTGGGTTCTGGGGATAGAACTGAGGTGTCAGCCTATTGTGTCAAAGTGTTTATCTCTCCAAGTACTGGTTTTTCAAGATAGGGTCTCACTCTAGCCCAGGCTGACCTGGAATTCACCCTGTAGTCTCAGGGTGGCCTCGAAATCACAGTGAGCTTCCTACCTCTGCCTCCCGAATGCTGGGATTAAAGGCATGTGCCACCATGCCTGGCTGTTTATTTATTTATTTTAGTTTTATTTACTTATTAGAGAGAGAGGGAGGCAAGCACAGAGGAAGAGAGAGAGAGAATGGGTACACTAGAGCCAGATGCATGTGCCACCAAGTGGGTCTTATGTGGGATCTGGAAAATCGAACCTAGGTCCTTAGGCTTCACAAGCAAGCGTCTTAACCACTAAGCCATCTCTCTAGACTGGTTTTGGTTTTCTGACTCAGGGTTCTCATGCAGCCCAGGAAGAACTTGGAATTCCTGACCCCCTGCCTCTGCCTCCCGAGTGCAGGGACTGCAGGCAGGTGCTACCACTCCTGGCTCTGGGACTTGTTTCACTGCTTTGTGCTGCAAGCGACTGAACACAGGCCTTGCACATGCTGGGCAAGTACTGCGCTACTGACATACATCTGCGGCCCACGTCATTTTTTTTTTGATTTTTGGTTTTTTGAGGTAGGGTCTCACTCTGGTCCAGGCTGACCTGGAATTCACTATGTAATCTCAGGGTGGCCTCGAACTCACAGTGATCCTCCTACCTCTGCCTCCCAAGTGCTGGGATTAAAGGCGTGTGCCACCACACCCGGCCCAATTTATTTTTTTAATGAGGAAATGTGGGTGGTGTTGTCTAATCATTAGTAATGAATTCCTACTAATAACAAATATTGTACCTCTGACCCAGAAAGACTTGTCAACAAGCAAAAATACCTTTTGTTGTTCTCATTCTGAGCTCCTTAATGATGAGAGAAGTGACAGATTGAATCAAGAGCCTGGACTGACTTGGCTCCCACTGTCAACACCTTTTGTGTTTCTTGTTCTGAGCTGCTTGGTGATGAAGTCATGGACTGAGTCAAGAGCCTGGACTGACCTGGCTCATACTGTCAATGCTTGCTGCTATGCCATCCTCTTCTCATTTATAGGTAGGAAGGATGGATGGATGGATGGATGGTTGGTTGGTTGGTTGGTTAGTTAGTTGCTTGGGTTTTTACAATTTTTTGTTGTTGTTATTTTTATTTATTTATTTGAGAGCGGCAGACAGAAAGAGGCAGAGAAAGAGAGAGAGAATGGTCGTGCCAGGGCCTCCAGCCACTGCAAACCAACTCCAGACGCGTGCGCCCCCTTGTGCATCTGGATAACATGGGTCCTGGGGAATTGAGCCTCGAACCAGGGTCCTTAGGCTTCCCAGGCAAGCGCTTAACAGCTAAGCCATCTCTCCAGCCCAGTTGCTTGGTTTTTTCAAACAGGGTCTCACTCTAGCCCTAAGTGGCCTTAAACTCGAGGCAATCCTCCTGCCTCAGCTCCCAAATCCTGGGATTACAGGCATGAGCCACCACAACCAACTTTATTTCCAGGTCCTTCTCTTGCTTTCAAAATAAGCTAGTAAGCAGAGAATACATCACCTCTCGTATGGTTTTATCCCTTCATAAAAGCAAACTAAAGATTATAGCAGCATTTCTTTTTTTTTTTTCTCCATTTTTATTAATATTTTCCATGATAACAAAAAAAATCCCATGGTATTACCCTCCCCCCTTTCCCCTTTGAAATTCCATTCTCCATCATATCCCCTCCCCATCTCAATCTTTCTACTTACATATATACAATACCAACCTAATAAAAGCCTTCCTCCCTTTCTTTCTCTTCCCTTTCTATCTCCTTTTTTAACTTACTGGCCTCTGCTACTGAGTTTTTTCCTTCTCACACAGAAGCCCAATCATCTCTAGCTAAGATCCACATATGAGGGAGAACATGTGGCGCTTGGCTTTCTGGGCCTGGGTTACCTCACTTAGTATAATTCTTTCCAGATCCATCCACTTTTCTATAGCAGCATTTCTTTTTTCAAAAAAAAAAATATTTTAAAGCCAGGTGCGGTGGAGCACGCCTTTAACCCAAGCACTTTGGGAGGCAGAGGTAGAAGGATCACTGTGAGTTTGAGGCCATGTAGAGAATACACAGTGAATTCCAGGTCAGCCTGAGCTCGAGTGAGACCCTGCCTTGAAAAAAAAATTATATATATAAAACTTATTTGAGAGTGCACGCGCGCACGCGAGTGAGCAAAAGACAGAGAGAGAGAGAAAGGGAGAAAATGGCACACCAGGGCCTCCAGCCACTGCAAACTCCAGATGCACACACCCACTTTGTGCATCTGGCTTATGTGGGAACTAGGGAATCGGACCTGAGTCCTTAGGCTTCACAGGTAAGCATTTACTGCTAGGCCATCTCTCTAGCCCCCCAAGTGCATTTCTGAAGCTCCTCCATCACTCTTCATACCATCCTTGTGTGTTCCAGCATGCAATTGCTAGTTAAATAACTAACATCCAGATGTGTTCCTATTAACTACCATTCTGATAATAAGCTTTTTGTTGTTCTCATTAATTATCTTATTTTATTCTCAAAGGAGATTATCAGGCTTCAAACTTATAAGCTTTCTGTCTCAGGAGGTTGAGGGCTGGGATTATGGGCATGTGCCACCATGCCTTGCTTACAAAACTTTTTCACCCAACAATTCTACCTGTAGGAAAGTACCCTGAAAATGCACAAAGGCATTACAACAGAACTATCTGTGATAGCAAAGACTAGAAACAAATACCCAACAATGAAGAGCTATGGAGACAGACGGCTCAGCAGTTCAAGGTGCTTGCTGGGCAGCCTGTTAACCCTAGTTAAATTCTCTTCAGCACCCAAGCAAAGCTGGACACAAGGTGACACTTGAATGTGCAATCTCAACAAGCCTACAGCAATGAGAGGGAGAGCCATGAGTCTGGAAGCTCATAAACAGCAATGGCAAAAGAGGTCCTATCTGAAAAGACGATGGGAACAGAGGAACAACCCGAGGTCGTCCTCTGACCTCCACATGCCTGCCATGGCACGTGCATGGCCTCACATATGCATCATACACACGCATACACACAAATATATACTACAAATAGGAAAAAAAAAAAAAAAGCCAGGGATGATGGCACATGCCCTTACTTCTAGCACTCAAAGGCAGACACAGGAGGATTGCTGTGAGTTTGAGGCCACCCAGAGACTACATAGCGAATTCCAGGTCAGCCTAGGCTAGAGTGAGATCCTACCTCAAAAAACAAAAAACAAGGGCTAGATATATGACTTAGCAGTTAAGGCGTTTGCCTGCGAAGCTTAAGGACTGATGTTTAACTCTCCAGGTCCCACGTAAGCCAGATGCACAGTGACACAGGCACACAAGGTGGTACACATGTCTGTAGTTTGATTGCAGTGGCTGGAGGCCCTAGAGCACCAATTCTCTCTCTCTCTCACTCTTGCATTAAAAAAAAAAAAAAAGGGCGTGCCAGGCATGGTGTCACACGCCTTTAATCCCAGCACTCGGGAGGCAGAGGTAGGAGGATTGCTGTGAGTTCAAGGCCAGCCTGAGACTACCTAGTGAGTTGCAGGTCAGCCTGAGCTAGAGTGAGACCCTACCTCAAATGAACAACAACAAAAATAGCTGGGTGTAGTAACATACGCCTTTAATCCCAGCACTTGGGAGGTAAGCAGATCGCTGTGAGTTCAAGGCCTCCCTGAGACTACAGATTTCCAGGTCAGCCTGGGGTAGAGTGAGACCCTACCTCGAAAAACCAAAAAAAAAAAAAAAAAAAAACCAAAAATAATAATAATAAAATAATAATATAATAAAAATAAAACATGCTAGTATTCACTGAGGTTTCAGGGATGACTAGGTGTCACATACCCTATGCACTTCACAGACATTTCACTGAGCTCTAACCACCCTCTGTGTTTCCCAATTTGCAGCTAGGCAAGCAGACAGAGAAGGGCTGGCACCAGCTCCAAACACTCCTTACCTGTGCTAAAGGCTCGAAGTGGCAGCTTCGGTAAGGATCTCAGGAAACAGCTCATGGTAGTGTATTCACAGTCACGCAGCCTAGAACCAAGCAAAAATGAACTGTTAAAAATAAAGTTAGGTGGGGGGAGGGAGGGAATTACCACGGGATATTGTTTATAATTATGGAAGCTGTCAATTAAAAAAAAAACCAAAATAAAAACTTAAAAATAAATAAATAAAGTTACGGCTGGAGAGATTGCTTAGCAGTTAAGTGCTTGCCTGTGAAGCCTATGGACCCTGGTTTAAGGCTCTATTCCTCAGGACCCACGTAAGCCAGATGCACAAGGTGGCGCATGTATCTGGAGTTCCTTTGCAGTGGCTGGAGGCACTGGCACGCCCATTCTCTATTTATCTGCCTGTTTCTCTCTCTGTCACTCTCAAATAAATAAAAATAAACCAACAAACCAAAAATAAAGTTAGTGGTGCCAGGCACGATGGCACATGCCTTTAATCCCAGAACTCGGGAGTCAGAGGTAGGAGGATTGCTGCATGAGTTCAAGGCCATCCTGAGACTACATAGTGAATTCCAGGTCAGCCTGAGCTAGAGTGAGACCCTACCTTGAAAAATCAATCAATCAATCAGTCAATAAATAAATAAAGTTAGTGGGGGCTTGAGAGATGCTCAGTGGTTAAGGTGCTTGCCTGCAAAGCCTAAGGACCTAGGTTTGATTCGCTAGTACCCACGTGGAGCCATATGCACAAAGTGGTGCACACATCTGGAGTTCATTTGCAGTGGCTGGAGGCCCTGGCATGCCCATTCTCTCTGTCTCTGCTTGTAAATAAATAAAAATAAATAAATATATTTTCAAAAAGTTAATGGATATTGGCATTTTTTTTTTTTTTTGAGGTAGGGTCTCACTCTAGCCCAGGTTGACCTGGAATTCACCATGTAGTCTCAGGGTAGCCTAGAACTCACAGTGATCCTATCACCTCTGTCTCCCAAATGCTGGGATTAAAGGCATGCGCCACCATGCCCAGCCCAACTTATTTTTTTTAATTCTTTTGTTCATTTTTATTTATTTATTTGAGTGTGACAGAGAGAGAGAGAGAGAGAGAGACAGACAGAGAGAGAGAATGGGCACACCAGGGCTTCCAGCCACTGCAAACGAACTCCAGATGCGTGCACCCCTTTGTGCATCTGGCTAACGTGGGTCCTGGGGAATCGAGCCTTGAACCGGGATCCTTAGGCTTCACAGGCAAGTGCTTAACCGCTGAGCCATCTCTCCAGCCCCCAACTTATTTTTTAATGAGGAAATGTGGGTGTTGTTGTCTAATCATTAGTAATGAATTCCTGCTAACAACAAATTGTTATAACGATTGGTAAGTCAGTCTGACACTACTTTGCAATACAAGGCTTTTTTCCTGAAATGACCATAAGCAGCAGGGAGGCAAACAAGCATTCCACACAGGCCCTCTGCCTGTGCACCACACAGGAGGAGCTGCACTGAGAGCCTCAGGTTCTAGTGGCTGAAGCCGGTACCTGACATGTGTATACTGGGTGGAAAGTGGTATTGTGAGCTACTCTACTTCAAGTCTAGCCAGCTTAGCTGGTTTAAATTTTTCCTCCCTCTTTCCTTTCCTCCCTCCCTCCTTCCTTCCATTTTTTTCAATTGTCTTTTGCAGCTGCTTTGCATAAAAGCTAGATTGACAGAGTAAACAGGTTTCATGGACTCTGAGAAACAATTACTAGCTATTTCCATAGCCTCTGATCTAAGAAAGCATTGTGTCCCTGGGAGAAATTAGATATATCCCTAGTGGCAATAAATGACTATGGCAGCAAGGAAAGCATTAATACAATTTTAGTTAATAATTCTTAATAACACCCCAGTAACCCGAATATTGACCTGAAATCTAATTCAAGGAAACTACATCCTCATCAGTAAATATTTCTAATTTCCTGGAAGCCCTTTGTGATAGAAATAGGAATTTCTAAATTGATTTTTTTTGTGGAAAAATAGAACTGCATTTATGACTTTTATGCCATACTATTTACTTTATGGATAGTTGGTTATCATAGCCTACACAGATAAAACATTATCAGACTTATGTATTTTCATTTTTGTTTTCTTTTTTCTTTGTTTGAAATAGGGCCTCGCTCTAGCCCGGGGTTGACCTAGAATTCACTATGTAGTCTCAGGGTGGCCTTGAACTCATGGTGATCTACCTACTTCTGCCTCCCAGGTGCTGGGATTAAAGACGTGCACCACCACGCTCAGCACATTTTTATTTTTTAAAGAAAAGTACCAGCCAGGCGTGGCAGTACACGACTTAAACCCTCACTCAGGAAGCAGATGGAGGAGGATCGGCATGAGATTACATAGTGAATTCCAGGTCAGCCTGGGCTAGAGTGAGACCCTACCTTGAAAAATGAAAAAAAAAAGGGGGGGGGCTGGAGAGATGGCTTAGCAGTTGAGGTATTTGCCTATAAAGCCAAAGGACCAAGGTTCGAGGCTCGATTCCCCAGTACCCACATAAGCCAGATGCACAGGGTGGCACATGCATCTGGAGTTCATTTGCAGAGGCTAGAGGCCCTGGCACACCCACTCTCTCTCTATCTGCCTCTTTCTCTCTCTGTCTGTTGCTCTCAAATAAATAAATAAAATAAACAAAAAATTTAAAATAAATCAATCTGGGTGTGGTGGTATACGCCTTTAATCCCAGCACTCGGCAGGCAGAAGTAGGAGGATCGCCATGAGTTCGAGGCCACCCTGAGACTAAATAGTGAATTCCAGGTCAGCCTGGACTAGAGCGAGACCCTACCTCAAAAAAAACCAAAAATAAATAAATATATAAAAAGAATTAGCCCAGCGTGGGGGCTCATGCTTTTAATCCCAGCACTTGGGAGGCAGAGGTAGGAGAGTAGTCATGAGTTCAAGGACACCCTGAGACTACATAGTTAATTCCAGGTCAGCCTGGGCCAGAGTGAGACCCTACCTCGAAAAACCAAAAAAAAAATAAATTAAAAAATAAAAAAATAAAAAATAAATAAAGCCCTCAGCTCTGTATGGCTCAAATTCAGATTCTGCTCTTCATTATCTACGTGGCCTCAGGAAATTTCTTAAGTGTAACCCTCAATTTCTCCACTTACAAAAACAGGACCCATTTCATCAGGAGCAAGACAGTCTTATAAAACCCTTGGACCAGGGCCTTGGACCTACTTATATACTTATTATTATGCACATAATAAAAAAATAAGACATGGTTCCCTCTGTTGAACTGGTTATGCAGGATAAGGCACTCATCTAAGACAGCCCGGGGACCACCCCCTTGGCTTCCTCTTGTTTGGTCCATAAGACTTTCCCCTCTGGCTCCTGCTCCAATGTTCTGTCTGCTTTGGGCTTAGAAACAATGATTTTTAGAGCTGTCTGGCTGGGCCAGACATGCTGCATGCCTTTAATCCCAGCACTTGTGAGGCAGAGGTAGGAAGATCACCGATGAGTTCGAGGCTACCCTGAGACTACATAGTGAATTCCATGTCAGCCTGGGCTAGAGTGAGACCCTACCTCAAACAAAAACCAAAACAAAAAAAACAAAAAAAATTCATAGGGGAAAGAAAAATTGAAAAGGAACCATTTGTACCACTCTAGACAGATAGGAGGAAAGTCTCCTCAAAGGAGCAGTCTTTTCTTGAGACAGCAAAGAAAGGAAAGAAAAATAGAGCTGTGTAGCAAAGAGAGCCACACATCTTCCCACTTTGAATTTTAACTCAGCCTCCCCAGCAACCCTTGATCCCCCTGTAGCAGTTTGCCTGCTCATCAATACCCAGAGCTCTGTGCAGGCTTGTGTGATGTATGCCTTCACCAACTTTGGATTGGTGAAGGGCAGCCCCAGTCTTCCATTGGTCTTAGCAGATTTCTTACGTAGGTGAAATATCATCAGTGGGGTGGCACTCAAAACTCATTTGTAAGCCAGGCATGGTGGCACACACCTTTAATCCCAGCACTCGGGAGGCAGAGGTAGTCTCAGGGTAGGCTCGAACTCATCTCGATCCTCCTACCTCTGCCTCCCAAGTGCTGGGATTAAAGGTGTGTGCCACCATGGTCGGCTTTTTTTTTTGGTTTTTCATACTATATTTTTAAGATTTTACACTCCTGGCAGTAACATTTATTTTAACTATAGTCCTTATAGTCTTTCCCGTTTTCAAAAGCTATGAGAGCTGGGCAAGGTGGCACACACCTTTAATCTCAGCACTTTTGAGAGCTGTATCTCCTATTCCACCTTTTATTAGAATTATTTGATAAAGTGTTCCTCTCTTCAAGTAAATGTAAAGTTTCCTAGAATATAAGGCCTATTTCAAATATTTCTTTTAGGATGTGAGGGCGATCTGGCTGCAATATCTGTCACCCCATTTTTCGCCAGGGTTGATTCCGCTGGTCTGGCTGGCTATGCAGGTGTCCCGTCCCTCCCTCACCACTCTGCATGCTCAGTCGAAGAGAATGACCTTACTCGATAGAGGAGGACAGGTCTTCAGTCAAGGGCCACTGGTAAAGGGTATGCGAATAGCTACACTCCCCTGCTAGAATCTCCAAACAAGCTCTCAAATATATCTTTAACTTTTTCATTTCCTGCTCTCCTGTGCCCTGCTTTACAATGGTAAGGGTGTCCTAAATCTTTCTGGATGGCTATCTTTCCCATGTAACCACTCCCTAGCTTCTGCTGTCCAGGCCACCTGATGCTATCACCTGAAGTGCCTGTAAAAACTTCAATCACCCCAACCTACAGCTGCTGAGTCTGAAACTGAGTTCAGCTCCCCAGATCCCATGTAAAAGCCAGAAGCTGCAGTGGGCTTCTGTAATCCCAGGGTGGCTACAGTGAGTAGGGCTGTGGAGACAGGAAAACTTCCTGAAAGCTCCCAGAGGAAGCAATCCATAGTAACTAGACACTCTACCTCAAACAAGACGGAAGGCAAGGACTACCCTTGAAAGTTTTCTCTAACCTCCACGTGCAATTGTTAGCACATTCATGAGCATGTGCGCACACACACTAAATAAATAAATAAATAAATAAATAAATAAAAGAGTTCCTAACTCATGACATACTTTAAATGAATTAATTCATGGCTGACTCATAAACAGCACTCCTGACCAAAACAAACAAACAAACAAACAAAAAAAACAGTGACAACATAGAGAACTTCCTGTGCAATTCCTAACAGGTGCTCCTAGATCGCAGAGGCCCCACCTGAGGACACTACACCATTTCTGAAGAGTTAATGATGGGAGAGAGAAACTCGCAGCAAGACCCATGATGGTTGCTGCTCCCTCTGAATCAAAACTGGGGATCCTTTCACTCGCTTAAGCTACAGTGATGTCAGTCACCTCTGGTCACCACACAAGTTTTGATCCACAGTGACAAAATAAACCCTGCCACAAACACAAGAGTCTGGTTCACCTTTCAAACCTTAGCTAGTTGCGATGACACCCGGTAGCTGACTCTGACTCACAGAATTTACCTGACTCAAAACAGCTATCAACATTTTCATCCATTTTCTGAGAGTTCAGATGTTCCCATGCTACTTCTGCACAACGACTGTCCTCTCAGGAAGCAGCCCTAGGTACAGCTCCTTGCCAGAGAGGTAAAATGAGAGTTTGAGACACGTTTGGTAATTAAGTGGCTGGGTCAACTTAAGATCTCGAGAGGAAAAAAAAAAAAATATATATATATATATATATATATACATATGTATGTATATTTATACACACACATATATATAATTTCTTCTTGAGAGCTTTAATACACATTCCACCATATACTAGAAAATATATGTATGAGATCTCCCCCCACTGCTTACACCTGTAGTATCAGCACTTAGGAGGCACTTGATAGACCAAGGCAAGAAGATCACTCGGAATCTGAGGCCAGTTCTGGATACACAGTGGGTTCCAAGGCCTGCTTGGGCTAACAGAGTTTAAACCCTGTCTCAGACAGACAAATTAAAAGAGTACACGGAGCTGGGCGTGGTGGCGCACGCCTTTAAGCCCAGCACTCAGGAGGCAGAGGTAAAAGGATCGCCGTGAGTTCGAGGCTACAGGTCAGCCTGAGCTAGAGTAAGACCCTACCTTAAAAAAAAAAAAAAAAAAAAAAAGAGTAGACGGGAAATGTACAAGACGCTTCTTGTCTTTTCCACCTCTAGGAACCAGAGGTCACCAGGGATAATCAGCACTCCAATTCCAAGACACTCCAGAGATTACCAAATCTGGTCCTCTCTCCTGTCAAAGATGAGGAACCTGCCCCTTGCCTCGAACACAACACACACACCTGAGAAAAGAGGCAGTGCCTCCCCTCCAGTGACCTGCGACGGCATATTCCGTTTGTTTGACTTCCACCTTAGCTGGAAAAGCCAAAGCCAGACTGTCTAGGCCACACCCTGGCTAATTTCAGACCTCCCTTAGCCCGGCTGGAGCACCTGCCTCCGAGCTCCAGGTGAATGACCGTGGCTCGCGTCCCCCTTCCGCTCCAACTTCAGGGCGAGTCCCCTCTCCCGAACCCCGCCTGGCCCTCGAACCCCACTCACTCTCCAGCCCAGGGGTACCTGCTCCGCAACGGCGCCACTCCGCTCAGGAACCTCACACACGGGCGCCCCACGGACGCCGCCATCTTGCCCCGCCTCCGCCCTGGGCGGACCACGCCCCCTTTCACACGCCCGACGCTCGCCCGTGACGTCACCAGCCTGCGGCTCAGCGGACCAATAAGGAGCGCGCGACTGGCTGAGACCGGAAACCGCTCAACTCCGCCCCCTGCGGTTGCTCACTCACCTTTCCAGCTCTGGCACGGTGTGCGGGGAGACGGAAAGGGCACCTGTGGGCCGTGGGGAACCGGCGCCGCGCCCAAGTTGAGCCTAGACCGCCGGTGCCCGTCTTCGTCCGTCCCGTGGGCATGCCTTTCCTTCGGTGCCCGGAAAACCACCCGAGTTCCCTGACAGACCCTTGTGAGCTCTCTGCATGTGTGCCGTCATGTCCTTGTGACTTCCCGCCACTGTGCTGCCAGGGACGAAGCTTCTAGGATCACTTGGAAATACAGATTCCTGAAGCCGGGCGTGGTGGTGCACGCCTTTAATCCCGGCACTCGGGAGGCAGAGGTAGGAGGATGGCCGTGAGTTCCAGGTCACCTGAGCCAGATCCTACCTCATTCCTGCCCCCCCCCCCCAGAAAAATACAGATTCCTGTGGTGATGATGTTGGCTCTTGTCTGCTTCCGTTTTGAGGGGGATACGAGTAACTACCACTTTCTACTAAGTGCTCAGCAGCTGCAGCCAGTCCTCAGACTTCGTCCCATTTTAAAGATAAAGCACCTGAGACTCTGGGAGGATAAGCAGTCTGGTGAAGGGCACACAGCACAGGCTGAGGCCATAAAATAGAAAATCTAGAATTTCTGCCTTCAAATTCCATAATCTAAACATTTTAAAATAATTTTTAAATTTTAATTTTATTTATTTGCAAGCAGAGAGAGATAGGAGTTAAGAGAGAATGGGTGCACCAGGGCCTTTACCACTGCAAACAAACTCCAGATGCATGCACCCCCTTGTACATCTGGCTTACGTGGGTACTGGGGAATTGAACCTGAGTCCTTTGGCTTTGCTGGCAAGCTCCTTAACCGCTAAGCCATCCCTCCAGCCCATTTATTTTATTTTTTAAGCCGTCTGCCTAGAAACTGGGTGCAAAATGTGAGGGATATTGAGATGGCTTAGTGGTTGACACTTGCCTGCGAAGCCTAAGGATCCAGGTTTGATTCCCCAGTACTCACGTAAGCCAAATGCACAAAGTGGTGCATGCATCTGGAGTTTGTCTGCAATGGGTGCAGACGCTGAGGTGCCCATTCTCTCTATCTGCCCCCCCCCCCCACTACTAAGTAAAAGAAAAAAAGACTACCTGGCCAGTGATCCCCAGTGATTTTCTTGTTTCCTCTCCTGAGGTTACAGGCCTGTGTGACCATGCCCAGGGTAAACCAGACCCTCTCAGGTCCTCATTTTTTAAAAAATTTTGTTTGTTTTTGTTTTTTCGAGGTAGGGTCTCACTTTAGCCCAAGCTGACCTGGAATTCACTCTGTAATCTCAGGGTGGCCTCAAATTCACAGCGATCCTCCTACCTCTGCCTCCAGAGTGCTGGGATTAAAGGCCTGAGACCCCACGCCCGGCACTTGTCCTTATTCTTGCATGGCAAACACTCTTAGGCACTGAGCCAATACCCAGTTCTTGAGGCTGGACATGAAGAAACTTGGTGGAAGAGCTTGCATAGCGTATGTGAATTTTTTTTTTTTTCATCTCTAGCACTGCAAGAAAAAAAGAAGAGCTGGGCTTGGTGGTGCACACCTTTAATCCCAGTACTCGGGAGGCTGAGGTAGGAGGATCGCCAGGGAGTTCGAGGATTAAAGGCATGTGCTACCACACCCAGCTTTGTTTGTTTTGAGGTAGGCTCTGGCTCTAGCCCAGGCTGACGTGGAATTCACTATTGTGAAGTGGCTATTGCATTCATGACCTCACAGCAATTGTCATTACCTACACAGCACTGGGCCCATCAACACTCTGTCATAGATGACAGAGGGGATTAAAAAAAAAAAAAAAAGGCACACACCTTTAATCCCTTGGGAGGCAGAGGCAGGGGGATCACTGAATTTGAGGCCACCCTGAGACTACATAGTGAATTCCACGTCAGCCTGGGCTAGAGTGAACCCTACCACAAAAAAATAAAATAAAATAAAAATAAATTCTAAACAATGAACAACAAAAATAAGAGTTGTAAGAGTTATCTGAAAGGTTTTCAAAAAAAATTTATTTTCATAAATTAATACACATAACAGTGGGCATTTTAGTCACAAACTACCAAACAGAAAAGGAACTGCAGGGGCATCATGTATGCTAATGTTACCAAAGATGTACAAATTTCATTCTACTGTTGACCATGATGGTAGAGGAACACTTGAGGCAGCTATTTACTGGTCCAGACCTCAGCGGAAGGAGATGCAGAGGCCTCTTGTTGGGAATTCAAACCCAATTCAGCACCAGACAGGGGCTTGTGAAGACCATTATTAGCAAGTATGGAATCTGAGCATGCTGTACCGGATGACAGCTGCACAAGGACCCTCACGTCACCATCAAAGGAGCTTTTGCTGCTCAATGTGTGGCTAGATGGTCGTATTAAGGTGTGATTTTAGCAAACGACATCTCTTTGCTGGCAAGGTCTATACAGAAGTACAGTTCAGACAAGGAGTCCTCTCCTGACAATCAGGGCAAGCACACTCCGCACATCTGGCCAATCATTTCTACTTCGGATACAGCCACCTACAACATGGTCATTTGAAAGGTCCTTTCCATGATACCAGGGGAAAACCTAAGAAACAAGACAAGGGTATTCAAGAAAGCACCAACTGCATACTCTCCTCCCCCATCCCAGGTAACGGGAGAAAAGTATCACTGCCTAAAAGTTGGTCTTCTGCAGATCTTAATGCACATGGTACAGATGAGACGGAGCCCCAGCCTAGAAAGAGAGCGAGGGCTGTGTCCACGTGGCTGCGCTGCAGCCCTGGACCTGCTGCCACAGTCCTGCATACTCGCTGCTGCTCTCAGCCTGGCGGGCAGGGGAAGGATGTCCAGAATGGGATCTGGAATTGACCTTAGGTTGGCTCTGGAGCCCACACAAAAGACCCTTTCAGGCAAAATCGTGGAAAAAAAAAAAGTCATGATTTTCACAGCTCTTGGAGGAGCACAGTTTTAGGATTCACAGCATGAGTTTCTGAGCTCTTCGGGCTCCAAGTAAGGCAAACGCTACATATCTTTTCACTCATCTCCCTCAGCCTAGCTCTTAAGGTAAGGACAATAAGGGAAAGTAGACACAAGCTGCTTTCACAGGTGATGAGGTACATCCAAACTGATGGAGACATGAGACTGGAGAGTAAAGAAAAACAAATAGAAAAGAGGTACCAACATGAGTTTGAGGAAGGTTAGTATAACTAGAAAGATGGAAAAGAAAATGGGCAGAACCCTGATTGGACCTGAGATTTCTCCTCTCTCTCTCTCTTTATTATCACTAAAACATTCAACTTCTGGAGGTGAGCTATAGTGGAGTAAGTTGTACTTAATGAACACTTCTCACCACTTGGGGTGGAAGTCCTCATCCTCAGAAATTATACCAACTCCCATCACAGAACAGACCTCCTGTAACTGTGGTAGGTGCCATGCCACCAGCTTACATCTCCGTGGCCATGTACCACATGTCCCAAGGACACTGATGGCCATAAGGCTGGCTGGTCAGTGTGAATTGAATGTTAAGCCAGGTGTGGCTGAGCTCAGCTAGAACCCAGTGGATCAACTTCAGCTGAATATTTAAGTTTGCGATGGGGCCTAGTTCTCTTAACTCTGAAGCCGGGGAAGGGCCTTTGCCCAAGATTAAGCCAAAATTTCAAGAACAAGGTAGGGTGAGCCTCATAGCAACTTCTCTCCCACATTCCCTGACAAGGCAGAAGGTGGGCCTCTGTTCCGAGATGCCAATGGCCCGGATCCTTTCCCCTTTAAGCACCACACTGGTAACGGGCAAATCTGAAAGGTCTGTCATGCTGGTGATAACCACAGTGGGTCGGGCTGCACCTTTGGTGTGCTGGGTGACAACCCTGTGCCCGCGCCATACTGCCAGTGGGACTAGTAAATAGCTCTGTCAACCCCTTGCTAGTTTGCAAGGTGCCCAATAGGAGCTCCCTAGACATGTTTGTACAAGGGCACAGTGTACCACCATTCATCCCACTCCCTGAAGCAAAATGACAGCGAGAAGCCCAGGGGAGGAACCCTGCCCCAAGGGAGGGTGCTGGGGGAAGCCCAAGTGCATCCTTAAGAGTCTGGGCAAAGTGGATGTACACAACAGGAGACGCTGGCTGCACCATTCAGAACCAGTGTGGGAACCAGCTCTCTTCTAATCTTACTGGGCCACGGCCTTTGAAGCCACCATGGGTCCAGGTGTTTCTCTCACTTGTTTAAACACCTGAGGCAGGGGGCCTGAAGACAAACATGGCACTTTTTCTTCTCCCTGCTCATGTCAATTTGAGTTCCAGTGTGGCACAGACTGGCAACCTACAAAGGAAAGGCACATGGAGACCTCCAAGCCACACCTCTCATCGCCACCCACGAACAAAGCAGGCACAACAGAAACCTAGGAAGCTGGCCAACATTCTAGGACAGCACCACTCACCGTTCTCCAAGGCAGACAGGCATCGTGCCTGCAGCTGACAGCGCCCTCTGCAGCTGCGGCTTGGAGGAGGGGAAGAGGCAGCTGACCCATGTCCTAAGGTTGGCTTAAGCATCTCACTCACTGGTGAAGGAGTGACACCTCAGAACTCTTACTGGAGGGGCAACACTGAGAAGAGAGAAACCAGAGGGAAAGGAGAGGAGCGAGCAGGGCAAAGGCAGATGAGAGTCTCTGGGAAAGAATGAGACCTGTGGGCTTGCGGCCAGTTACAGCAGCATCTTGCTGCCTAGATTCCTGCAGGCCCATACCAGAACTGAGTTACTTCTGGAGGTTGACAGACATTTCCCATAGACTTGACACAGGACTAGAGTACGTGAGGCATTCTCAGAGAGGGCTGGTTGTAGAGTTTTAGGATCATGCTGCAAGAACGCATCACCAGGTCTGGCCTATGTCCCACTCCTAGAGCAGGCCACACTGACAGCAACAAATGCTCCGGCCGAGCCTCTATTACTACCTGAGCCGCTATACCCAACTCCGTCAAACACCGACATTTCTGATAAAACCACATTCAACCTTTTCTCTTTTAATAACCGGGGGAAGAAATGTGCCTTATGTCACTAAAACAAATACATGTACTCCATGGGCAGGACTGAAAACACAGAAAAAAAAAGTGCTCCTTCTAATGAGCTATACTAGAAGTTAGAGATGGGGAAGGAAACACTTGAATTGGGAAAATGTCCCTCCAAGCCCTGGTCATCTAGTCAAATGCCTGCTATATATTCTCTTAAGACATGTATGATCTTTCTCCTTAATGTTTTTAAAAATATGGTTTAAAATCACATTTAAAGGCCCCAAACATGCAGCAATAATAGAAAAACAAAAAAAGAATAAAAGTGAAAATCGTCAATACTACAGCATTAAAAAGTGCAACTTACGTTGGGGCCTGGACGGTCTCCTCTGGCACTAGTGACCCACAGTTACAGACAGAAATAAAAGCTACACATACACACGCACACACACACATACAAGCACGCTCAGAGTAACAGATCCTGGGCAGTCAAAAGATAAGAAAACACACCAGTCATCTTTTCTTGATCACTGAAATGAGCCAGTGAGAAACACAGGACGGGAGGCCAGGTCCCCTCCCCTAGGCCACGTTTCTAAGTAATCTTGGTCTAGCACCACCATATACGAAGTGGAACTTTCATGTTGATGTGCAAATATCAAGTCCCTGCAATCCTAGTGTTGCTTAACATGCGTGGCTTCTTCCTCCTATGGATGGCAGAGACTAGAAAGAGGTGGTCGGATGTCATTTGGGACCATTCCCAGGAGAAAGGGAACATTCCTGAGGTTCTATACTCAGCAGTAGAAGTAGAGGACCCTTCTTCACCAGTTTCTTAAAAGGTTGCCCCGTGAAACAGGTAAAAATTCACGGACTGGGCATCATGAGTGGTTTGGACATAGGGCAGAACTGGAGAACCTCTTCTACGGAGGTTCGAAAAGATCCGAAACTGAGAAGCAGAACTGCTTCTCAACAGCCTGCTGACTGCTCTTGCTCCTCCTCTTCCTTGGCAAAGAAGGTCTCCAGTTCCATCAGCTTCTGAATCAAAAGCGCATCCAGCTCTTGGCCCTGCAGAGCTGCCTTCTGGGCCCTGGTGAAACTGCCTGCCAGCTTGACTTTACCCCGAGCTCTCCTCTTCCGGGGAACTGTAAAATCCTGAAACTCCAGAACTCGCTTCCTCTTCTGCTGGCTGACTGAGATTAGTGTACCATTTCGTTCTTTGGGTTCCTCAAAGATGGTCTCTAAACACCTGAGGACAACAGAGCACAGAACAAAGTCACCAAACAATGGACTCACACGGCTCAGGGGGTGGGGTCACCAACGCTCCTAGTCCTACGATTGAAAGCAATTTGTACTAACAACTCTCTCTCTTTTTTGCTTTTTCAAGACAGGGTTTCACTCTAGCTCAGGCTGACTTGGAATTCACTATGTAATCTCAGGGTGGCCTCGAACTCACGGTGATCCTCCTACCTCTGCCTCCCAAGTGCTGGGGTTAAAGGCATGCGCCACCATGCCGGGCCCACTAAAGCTCTTGACTCAACTGATTTCTATGACCAGTAACTATCTTTATGTATGGGAAAAACACTGGCATGTACTTATGGATAGGTGTACAAAGTTAAAAAAAAAAGCAAACTGGATAAATGACTTACAATGAAACTGAAACTGGCTCCTTACCTCAATCACAGATTATTCTAATCATGTTTTGTAAATTCCCTCCAAAATCACTTAAAGACAGGCATAAATAAGCAACATTTAGTAGAAACTGGCTTTTTTTTTTTTCTCCCCCGAGGGAGGGCATCACTCTAGCCCAGGCTTATCTGGAATTCGCTATGTAGTCTCAGGCTGGCCTTAAACTCATGACAATCTGCCTCCCCAGTGCTGGGACTAAAAGTGTGTGCCACTATGCCCGCCTTGTTTTCTTTTGAGATAGCATCTCATGTATCCCAGGTTAGTCTTGAACTCACTATGTAGCTGAGAATGACCTTGAACACTTGAAATGCTTCCATCTCCCAAGTGCTGGGATTACATGTATGTGCCACCAACCCCTGGCACCAGACAGCAAGTCATTTAAACTGTGTGATCTACATTGACCTCTATCCCAAATTCATTTGCTTTTTATCCTTTTCTGAACTACAAGTATAAGAACATTACTAGCTTACAAGTCATTCTTTTTTTAAAGGCAACTGGGACTGAGGCTATGGCTAAATGGGATAGCTCTTGTTTAGTATGTACCAGATACAGTGGCACAAGCCTGTAGTCCCAACTATGAAGGACTTGAGCCCAGAAATTTGGGGTAAGCCTGGAACAAGTCTGTAATTTGCTGACCTGTGGCATGTATCCCAAAAAGTAGCAATGTAGGGTTGGAGGGATGGCGTAGCAGTTAAGGCACTTGCCTGTAAAACCTAAAGACCCAGGTTCAATTCCTCAGTACCCACATATGCCAGATGCACAAGGTGGCTCATGTGTCTGGAGTTTGTTTGCAGTAGCTAAAAGTCCTGGTGCACCCATATTCTTTCTCTATCTGCCTCCTCCTCTCTTCTCTTCCCTCAAATAAATAAATAATAATAATAAATAGCAAAGTAGCCGGGTATGGTGGCGCCTGCCTTTAATCCCAGCACTTGGGAGGCAGAGGTAGGAGTAGTGCAGCGAGTTCGAGGCCACCATGAGACTACATAGTGAATTCCAGGTCAGCCTGAGCTACAGCAAGACTCTACCTTGAGAAACAAAAGCAAAACAAACAAACAAAAAAAAGTAGCAAAGTACATATGCCATCCTATATGCTGGGCTTCTCCTACCTACCAAAGACCTTTAAGTTCGCAGCAGTCTGGTACAAAGCTGTCTTATTCATTTTCTTTCATTTAAAAAAATTTTATTCTTTTGAGAGAGTAGTGCAGGTGGACCCAAGGCCTCTTGCTGCTTCAAATACTAGATGCATGCACCACTTTGTAGGTCTGCTTTTATGTGGGTAATGGGAAAATCAAACCCAAGCCAGCAAGCTTTGCAAGATAGCATCTTTAACTTCTGAGTCATATCCCCTGTCCACCTTTTCTTATTTTAATCATGTGCCACTATGTGCATCTGGTTTATGTGGGCTCTGGGAAATCGAACCTGGGTCCTTAGGCTTTGCAGGCAAGTACCTTAACTGCTAAGCCAGCTCTTCAGCCCAATTCTAATTATTTCCCAAACCCATAATAGTAGAACTGAACACAATCCCTTTCTCAAGTGCAAAAATGAGATTTACATTATTTCAGAATTCTTTCCTCTTTTATGCTTTGCCATATGTGCTTACCTGTTGGCAGGAGGAGACTTGTAATTCTTGTTTGTATATATTTCTTCTAAGCTAAACTCTTTCTTCTTTAGCCTGAAAGAGAAAAACAAAACCTTCACGAGTGTGCTCTTTTTCATGTGTTTCTTCTACGTTTCTTCTTTAACTTGAAAAGAGAAAATACATGTCACATGCACAGAGAGGCAGGATCAGACTTAGGTATCTTTATTTCTTTTGTTGATGTTTAGGATGCTTGCAGGCAGGGTATATATTCCAGTGATTTATTATTTCCTTAGGCCTAGAAATGGTGACAGTCTATCATTCTTCCATCTATTACATAGAACTCTTTTTATTGTTTTCTTTTATCGAGGCAGGGTCTCACTCTAAGCCAGGTTGACCTCAAACTCAGGGAGATCCTCTTGCCCCTACTTGAAAGCATGCACTGCCATCTAATGCCTTTAATCCCAGCACTCAGGAGGCAGAGGTAGGAGGATTGCTGTGAGTTCAAGGCCAGCCTGCGACTACAGAGTGAATTCCAGGTCAGCCTGGGCTAAAGTAAAACCCTACCTCAAAACAAGAAAGCAAACAAAAAACAAAAACAACATCTTTTATACAGTCCCTATAGAGATGACAATGGGTTAAGATTTTATTTGCATGTCTGTATGTACGTTTACATGTAACTGTGCCACAGTGCAAATGCAGAGATGACAGGCGAGGTCGATGCTCCACCTTGAGACAGTCTCTTGGGCTGGGTGTGGTGTGGCACATGGCTTTAATCGCAATACATGGGAGACTGAGCTAGAATAACTGATGTGAATTCAAAGCCAGTATGGACAAGAGTAAGATCCTGCCTACAAATAAAAATAAAATTTAAAAAGGTCTCTTAGGTGGACATGGTGGTGTATGCCTTTAATCCCAGCACTTGGGAGCAGAGGTAGGAGAATCACTGTGAGTTCCAGGTCAGCCTATGCTACAGTGAGACCCTACCTTAGAAAAAAAACAAAAACACCCCCCGAAAAGGTCTCTTGCTTCTGCAAACAATCTGGCCTGCTAGCATCAGATTCTCCTGGCTCCCGCTCCCATTGTCCTGTAGGAATGAGGATCGCAGATGCATGCACCAGCTCACAGGCAGCTTTGTGTGAGCTAGGGAACTGCAGCCAGGCACACTTACTTGTGCCATGTGTCAAACGCACACTTAACCACTGAACCACCTCCCCAACCGCCCAGTAGCTTTTGATTTTAGTATTTTATTTATGTATTTATTTGACAGAGAAAGAGGGAGAGGGCGAGAGAAAGAGAGAAAGAGAGAAAGAGAATGGGCATGCCAGGCCTCCAGCCACTGCAAACGATCTCCAGACATGTGCAACCCCTTGTGCATCTGGCTAATGTGGGTCCTGGGAAATCAAACCTGGGTCCTTTGGCATTGCCTGTTGCAGGCAAATGCTTTAACCGCTAAACCATCCCTCCAGCCCCAGCTTTTGATTTTAAATATTTTATGTAATTATTTGCAAGGAGAAAGAAAGGGGGAAAGAGAGAATGAATGGGAACAACAGAGCCTCTTGCCACTGCAAAGAAAGTCCAGATACCTACACCACTTTGTGCATCTGGCTTTACATGAATATTGGGCATCAAATCAGGGTCATCATGCTTTGCAAGCAAGCACCTTTAACTGCTGAGCCATTTCTGCAGACACTCTCCCAAAGGCTTTTTAAAAATTGTATTTTTCTGGCCAGAAGTGGTGGCACATGCCTTTAATCCCAGCAATAGGGAGGCAGAGGTAGAAGGATCGCCATGAGTTTGAGGCTATCCTGAGATGACACAGTGAATTCCAGGTCAGCCTGGGCTAGAGTGAGACGCTACCTCAAAAAAAAAAAAAAAAAAAAAAAAAATTGTATTTTTCCAACTGCTGTAGTGGCACACACTTTTAATTCCAGCACTCAGGAGGCAGAGGCAGGCAGATTGCCTTGAGTTCAAGGCCACCATGAGACTAGAGTGAATTCCAGGTCAGCCTGGGTTAGCTGAAGACCCTACCTTGAAAAACCAATATATATTGGGCTGGAGAGATGGCTTAGTGGTTAAGCGCTTGCCTGTGAAGCCTAAGGACCCCGGTTTGAGGCTTGATTCCCCAGGACCCACGTTAGCCAGATGCACAAGGGGGCGCATGCGTCTGGAGTTCGTTTGCAGTGGCTGGAAGCCCTGGTGCGCCCATTCTCTCTCTTGGTCTCTGCCTACCTGCCTCTCTCTCTCACTCAAATAAATAAATAAAAATAAACAAAAAAAAGAAAAAAAAATGAAAAAGGTATTAAAAAAAGAAAGAAGCTATTTTTTCAGGCTGGTTTCCTGAGCTCAATCCTTTTGCCTCAGTCTTTGGAGAAGCTGGGACGACAGATGCACGTCACTGCATCTGGCTAATTTTACAAATTTTTGTGTTTTTTTTTTTTGGGGGGGGGACTTTTATGGTGCCGACAATCTATGCTAGGCAAGCACTCTACACCCATAGCCCTTTCATCTAGCTAGTCATTCAAGACAGAGAAGATGGGCACACCAAGGTCTCTGTGCACTGGGAATGAACTCCAGACTCATGTGCCATGGCGAGCACCTGGCTGGTACATGGGTGCTGGGGAAGTGAACCCAAACTGGAAGCTTTGCAAGCGAGTGCCTCTGACTGCTGAATCATCTCCCAGCCTCTTATTTTGCCAGTGAGCTATTTTTCTTTTCTGTTTTTTGTTTGGTTTTGAGGTAGGGTACGGTCTCACTCTAGCCTAGGCTGACCTGGAACTCACTCTGTAGTCCAGGATGACCTCAAACTCAATTTGAGCGAGGTGGGGAAGAGAATGGGCACACTGGGGCCTCTAGCCATCTTTCCTGCCAGGTTTTTTTTTTTTTTTTAAAAAAAAAAGAAAAGAAACATGGGTTCTGGGGGTCATTGCAAACCTTTCCCTTTACCCAGTGCCATGATTTGGTGACGTTAATTTACATTTATTCTTATTGGTGGTTTATCTGTTATATACTTTTTCAGCATTAAATTTATGCCAAGTATGATCTTGCAACTAAGTTTCTGTTTCCTTAATTTCTTCTGGGCAACTACTCCTGCTTCTAAAATGTTATTAAATTGCACTCTTTCAGTTAAATTCTGTCTACAAGGCATGGGAAACTCAGGTACGGAGCTCGGTATGCCAAGTGGTACCTATTGGGTGCTCTGTTCACCTGGATAAGCTCAATAACCAGAGAACTTACATTTAAACTCTTCAATTTCAGCATCGCTCTCTGCATTTAGAAGCATGTGTACTCCTTCTGGACCTTCAACACTGTGTCTATTCCCAGCTTTTGTTTTGTTTTGTTTTTCGAGGTAGGGTCTCACTCTGGCTCAGGCTGACCTGGAATTCACTATGGCGTCTCAGGGTGGCCTCGAACTCTTGGCGATCCTCCTACCTCTACCTCCTGAGTGCTGGGATTAAAGGTGTGCGCCACCACGCCCGGCTATTTCCAGATTTTTTTTTTTAAAAAATTTATTTTTATTTATTTATTTGAGAGCGACAGACAGAGAGAGAAAGAGGCAGAGAATGGGTACACCAGGGCTTTCAGCCACTGCAAACGAACTCCAGACGCATGCGCCCCCTTGTACATCTGGCTAATGTGGGTCCTGGGGAATCGAGTCTCGAACCGGGGTCCTTAGGATTCACAGGGAAGTGCTTAACTGCTAAGCCATCTCTCCAGCCCTATTCCCAGCTTTTTAATCTAGGCAACCTACCAGCTCTTTTCCCAAACTGGCCTTCAAATATCATAGTCAAGCAATCTTCCTGTCTTAGCCTCCTGAGCCGGATGAATTACAGCTGTATCTTATTGTAGTCTCAGGGTAGCCTTGAACTCACAGTGATCCTCTTACCTCTGCCTCCCCACTGCTGGGATTAAAGGTGTGCGCCACCACGCCCAGCTGTTTTAAATATTTTTATTCATTGATTTTGAGACAGAGAAAGTGAGAAAGAGGCAGATAGAGCGAGAGAGTATGGACACACTAGGGCCTCTTGCCACTGCAAACGAACTCCAGATGTATGCGCCACTTTGTGCATCTGGGGAATTGAACCCATGCTGTCAGGTTTTTAAAGCAATCTTTTTAATTATGGAGCCATCAATCCAGCCCCAAATCTTCCTTTACAACATTTTTTTCCCCTTTTGTTTTGTTGTGATGGGGGCATCCCCAAGCTACAGTTTCTTAAGTGAGGATGAGGTTATGAATTTACTATATGCGGATATTCCAGTGCCTGGTGCTGGAGTGGAGAACTCTGCTATGTATTTTGGGTTCTACCAGCAACTTGGCTATGTGGCCTTACAGCAAATTGGTTTACCTCCATGGATTCTGGCTTCTCCTCCTCCTTTTCTTCCTTCTTTCACTTTTTTTTTTTCAGTTTTCCGAGGTAGGGGTCTCACACTAGCTCAGGCTGACCTGAAATTCACTATGTAGTCTCAGGGTGGCCTGGAACTCATGATCGTTGTGCCTCTGCCTCCTGAGTGCTGGGATTAAAGGTGTGCGCCACCACGACCGGCTTATTTGGTTTTCTTAATGCTACTTGTGTATCCTGAGGGAGTGCAGGGGCATGTGCGTATGTGTGCATGTGAGCAGAGGTCAGAAGACAACTGCGGGAGTTGTTACTTAGGATGCCACCCGCCATTTATTTATTTATCTACTTATTTATTTTGTTTTTTGAGGTAGGGTTTCACTCTAGCCCAGGCTTACCTGAACTCATGCTATAGTCCCAGGCTGGCCTCAAACTCACAGCAACCCTCCTACCTCACCCTACCAAGTGCTCTGCCATCTACCTTTTTTTTTTTTTTCTTCAGTATGTTCAATTGGCCTGGAGCTCACCAATTAGGCTAGAGTGGGCACCAGGTATCCTCCATTCTTTCCTCTCATTGTGCTGGGATTTCAAGTGTGTGCCAACATCCCTAGCATTTTTATGTGGGTCCTAGGCATCAAAATCAGGTCCTTGGTTTGTGAGGCAAGTACTTTACCAACTGAGCCATCTCCCCAGCCCTCACATCTCTTTTGTCAAAATGAACAGCTGAAATGGTAGTGCACGCCTTCAATTCCAGCACTCGGTAGGCAGAGGGGGAAGGATTGCCGTGAGTTTGTGGTTAGCCTGGTAATACATATAGTGAGTTCCAGGTCAATATGGGCTAAAGTGAGACCCTGCCTTGGAAAAACGAACATCAAAACAAAACAAAAAATACCCCCCAAAAGAACAGATCTTGGGCAAGTAAATACTGTGATAAACTTTTACTGGTGGCTAGAATGTGCCAATTATCAAATTATTGCTTCTTAGCTCAAAGTCCAGAGTGGCTTCCTATGCTGTGACAATGGAACCATGGGCCTGAAGCAGTTCTACACATTAAGTGCGCCACTCGGCTTAGTCAGAAGAAGGTGCCCTAGGAATGGTGCGGTCAGCTCAGGGTATCTCTCTTCTAGGTTCTCCCGGGCTTTACTCTCGCTACTGCAGGGATGAACTCCAGATGCATTCGCCTCTTTGTGAGTCTGGCTTTATTTAGGTATTAGGAATCAATCCTAGGTTAAGCAGGCTTGGCAAACAAGTGCATCTAACTTCTGAGCCTTCTCCCTAGCCCTGAAGCTTTTCTCTTCAGTCTTCATGTGCTCCGTCTGTGATATATGTGGGGGTGCCCCAGAGGCACCCTGACTTGTTGAGGATCGTGTCCTGTGGTCAACACCACAGGCCCCAGAGCTTGCATGGAAGCAGCGCCTCAGGACCCACCGCGTGTCTATCTGTCACGTTCACGCATGTGCTACAAAAGGTGGTTGATTATTTGTCCGGTTCTGGCCTCTGCAATCCAGTTACCGAATGAGCCGCAGTCAAAGCTTTTCCTGCAGTCTCGGCGTCAACCTGGGGGAGGTAATGCTCCCTCCAAGATTGCCCTTCCTTTGGTACTGCTTCTGAGCGCCAGGTTATACTTCAGAATTGTTCTATTTTTTTGAGGCAAGGTCTCACTCTGACCCAGGCTCACCTCAAACTCAGTGAATCCACCTCAGCCTTCCGAGTGCCGGGATTAAAGGTGTGCAACACAACTGTTTAAAAAAACAGTATTTAAAAATATTTGTTTTTAAGGAGGGAGGGATGAAGGAGGGAGGGAGACAGAGAGAGAAAGAGAGAGAATACGAATGAGAATGGGAGCACCAGGACCTCTTGGCATTGCAAACAAACTCCAGACACATTGCATCTGGCTTTACATGGGTGCTGGGTAATCAAACCTGGGTCGTTAGGCTCTTCAGGCAAGTGCCTTACCACTGAGCATCTCTCTAGCACCCCTCCCCGGGTAAAACAAGTGTGTAGTCTGTGCCCCCCAACTGGACACAAAATGATACACATGATACTAATGCAAAACCCTAAGTACTAAATCAGGTTGCTACTGAACATGCTAGAATGGTCTTTCCATTAGTGTCCAGCAACTTTCCAGGGAGTACATACGACCTCACATTCAGGGGAATTGACCTTTCAATCATTAATTTCTGTAACGGATGCATCTGAGAAGTGTCCTAAATGCTCTTGATGGTTTCTCCTATCCACAAATTCTTTCAGATTAGCACTTTAATATCCATCCTGAATTCTACTCTAATGTATTATCCAATTACTGATGTGGCAAATGGCAAAGCCCTCGTCAGCAATGAAGTCACAGTAAACATATCATGGACTTGTCGCTCCTTATCTTACACAGGTCATCAAGAAAGAAATGTAGTTTTACAAATCAATCACGAGCAAAAAGAAAAAAGCTGGAAGTTTAAGTTTAGCTCTGTGTCAGAACACTTAACCCTAGCACATAGGAAGCAAAATAAATAAATAGAAAAGGAAGGAAGAAAGGAAGGGAGGGAGAAAGGGAGGGAGCCAAGAACAGAGGTAAAGCTGAAGGCATTACGACACCGGACTAAAACACAGCACCTCAGCCAGGCATGGCAGTACATGCCCATAATCTCAGCATTTGGGAATCAGGAGGATTGGCATGAGTTCAAAGCTAGTCTGGGCTACACGGTTAGTTCAGGAAAACCTGTCTCAACAAAACAAAATACAAGTCTATAGCAACTCAAGCAGCACAGTACTGACATAAAAACTGATACAAGATACAGAACAGGGCTAGAGAGATAGTTTAGCAGTTAAGGTGCTTTCCTGCGAAGCTTAAGGACTCAGGTTCGATTCTCCAGGTCCCACGTAAGCCAGATGCACAAGGTGACCCACGCATCTGGAGTTTGTTTGCAGTCGCTAGAGGTTCTGGTGTGTCCATTCTCTTTCTCTGTCTCAAATGAAAATAAATGAATTTAAAAAATTTTAAAGTTTGGTGGCATAGTGTCTGGAGTTTGTTTACAGTGGTTAGATGTTCTGGTGCACCCATTCTCTCTATTAATAAAATATTTCTAAAAACCCAATAAACAAGAACAGATAAATAAATCCAGACACCTATAGTCAAATAATTTTCAAGACAGATGACAAAGAGATACACTGAAGAAAGGATATTATTTTTCAATACAGGATACAGAGAAAACTGGATACCCATATGTAAGAATAAACCTAGTCTCTCATTATATATGAAAATCAATTCAAAAGGGTACACCCCAGCCTGTATTTAGTTTTCAGTTCATTTTGAGTGAGACAAATACACACACACACACACACACACACACACAGCTCAGCCATTGGTTAAAGGTGCTTGGTTAGAAGTCTAACAACCCAAATTCAATTCCCCAGCACTCATGTAAAGTCAGACAGAAAGTGGTGCACACATCTGTGATCCTGATGTATACAAGGCAATGAAGGTGGAGCCAGCAGAATCTGGAAGCTTATAGTTCAGCCAGACTAGTACATGCAGTGGCAAAGCAAAAAGATCCTGTATTTATTTATTCATTCATTCATTTACTTAAGAGAGAGAATGGGCACGCCAGGGCCTCCAGCCGCTGCAAACCAACTCCAGATGCATGTGCCCACTTGTGCATCTGGCTTATGTGGGTCCTGGGGAATCGAACCTGGGTCCTCTGGCTTTGCAGGCAAGCACCTTAACTGCTAAGCCATTTCACCAGCCCAAAGATCCTGTTTTAAAAAGAAGGTGGGGAGCTGGGCGTGATGAAGAGGCTGGTCCATGGGAGAAGGAAGCGCTGGTGTCCTACTGCACAGCAGGGTGACTATAGCATACACGAACATAGTATGTTTCGAAATGATTAGAAAAGAAGGAAAAACAAAAGCAGCTTCCAAAAGGTAAGCCAGATGAATGCTGGGCAGGCCTAGCCCCAGGACAAGCCCATGGCCCTCATAAGCCTCAAATACAGTTGTGAGGTTTTGGTGAAACAATTGTTCCTCTGGCAGAAAGGCCAGCGGTGAAGCAGAACCTTTTGGTCATGCTACATGAGTAGAGGAGAGCAGAGAAGTGCCATTTTGGGAGAGAATTTCGAGGTGGGGTCTCACTCTAGCTCAGGCTGACCTGGAATTCACTATGTAGTCTCATGGTGGCCTCGAACTCACAGCAATCCTCCTATCTCTGCAGCCCAAGTGCTGGAATTAAAGGTTGTATGCAACCATGCCTGGCTCAAGATGAAGAGAATCTTTGCATTTCATTTATTTATTTATTCATTTATTTACTTGAAAGAGAGATAATGGGAGCGCCAGGGCCTCTGGCCTCTGCAAATGAACTCCAGATGCATGTGCCACTTTGTGCATCTGACGTATGTGGGTACTGGGGAATCGAACCTGAGACCTTTGGCTTTGCAGGCAAGCACCTTAACCACTATGCCATTTCTACATCTCCCAAGAGAATCTTTTCTTAAAATCTAAGCTATCAACAGCCAGTCATGGTGGCACATGACAGAGGTAGGAGGATCACTTTGAGTTCAAGGCCAGCCTGGGACTATAGAGTGAGTCCAGCTCAGCAGAGCGAGAACCTACCCCAAAACAAACAAACAAACAAACAAAGGAAGCCATCCTGGGGGCCTAAGATCAGAGAATAACCATGAGACAAGAGACTCAATGTGGCTTCCCACAGGCCCTCAGTGAGAAGTCCAGAGAGAGTGAGTGGAGAGCAGGGGGACCAGTCACGCAAGACAAAGGTGCAGGAAGAGGGAAGACCAGCCCAGGCTGGAAAGTGTACAAGGAGCCGTAGTCTTGACATTGGTGGCCAGGAATAGATCACATCAACTGAGAATTATCCTGGATTTTGGTAGCTCTGCTCCTGAGGCCAGTAGTTAGTCAAATTCTGGAGTCACCTGATATTCAAACCAATAGAGCCTGAGAACTCTCAAGTTCCAGGGGTGTATGTGATACCCATAGCTGCGTGCCTCCAAGCAAGGTGGGTACCTTGCAAGTCTTGAAAGTATGAAGATCAGATTTCTTTGTGTGTCTGTTTTTCAAGGTAGGGTCTCACTTTAGCCCAGGATGATCTAGAATTCACTATGTAGTCTCAGGCTGGCTTCAAACTCACAGCGATCCTCCTACCTCAGCCTCCTGGGTGCTGGAAATGGAGGCATTTGTGACCACGCCAGGATAAGGACCAGATTTTCTGTTCTAATCTCAGTGCGGTAGTTATTTCCCGCGTTCCCAACACACTTGGGAAAGAGAGCCCAGGCAAAACATTAGCCACCCCAGGGAGTATAATATGGGGCGTCTTGGAGGTGTGAGAGAATCTGCCTAGCACACAGAATGCAAAGCTGACTGCAGCCAGCAGAGACCCTGGTATACAAAGAAGGGTGAGCTGTGGCAGACACCAGACACTTGTCCCACACAGACTCTGCAACAGCAGAAAGCACAGCAAAGAGAAGAGCCCACAGCTCAAATGACCTGAGCCCTTCATTCAAATAACTGGAAGCCTCTAATTCTGAGGATCCAGAAGAAAGCTACTCAACATTCAACTTTCTTTCTTTTTTATATTTATTTGTTTGCAAGCAAAGAGAGAGGGAGAAATACAGAGAAGAGAGACAGACAGAGAGAATGAGTGTGCCAGAGCCTCTGGCCAGTGCAAACAAACTCCAGCCCTCAATTTTCTTTTTAAAATACATGTTGAACAGAACTTTTACTTTATTGTATTAAATTTGTTATTATTCATTATTCCCCCTTATACATTTATCCAACTTCATTTGTGCATTTTTCTCCCATTTTGAAGCAAAAAGTATCCCCATTAGTTTCTTTCTTTTGCTTTTTTTCTAATTTCTTGCTCTTTTCTCTTCCCCTCCATAATAGTTCCACTCCATTTTCCCCTTCTGTTTATTTAAGCCTGCATCTCCTCTATCCTTTTTTCACTTATCTCCTTCACTTAACTATTTCCACCCTTATCTTGAATAATTTTTAACTTCACAGCACATTGCAGAGCTGTTTTGTCATTTTCAATCTGATGACAACATAAAGAAACAGACCCACAACCACCAACAAATCGGAAGCCATGACAAAAACTCTCCCAACAAAGCCTACGATTAGGATTCAGGGCTGAATTCTACCAAAATCAGTGAAGAGTGAACACTAATGCCTCTCAAATTGTTCTATACGATGAAAAGAGAAGGACCACTAACCAACTCATTCTACTAAGCTAGTCACCCAGAACCAAGATCAGCTAAGAGCATAACGAAAAAAAATCTCAATTTCCCTGATGGATGTAGACCCAAAAATACTCAATAAATTCCTTCAAATAAAACTCAAAAACAAAATAACATCATGGATCATGACCAAGTTGGTTTCAGTTATAGGGATGCAAGCTGGTTCAATATAGTCAAATCACTAAGTATAATATAGCACATAAATAGATTCAAGGACAGAAGTTACACGATCTTCTCAGTTGATGCATAACAGGTCAACAAAGTTCAACATCACTTCATGAAAAAAGGTCCACAGAAACAAGAAACTTTCTTCACTACAATAAAGGCTATAAACAACAAATCCAGGTCAACAGTATGTGGGAAGACAGACCATTTCCTCCAAACTCTGCAAAAAGAGACAGTGCTCATTCTCGGCACTCCTGCTCCATACAGTGTCCGAAGTCCTAGCTAGAGACTAGAGAAAACAATGAAAGGGGACTGGAAGGATGGCTCAGCAGTTAAGACGCTTGCCTGAAAAGCCTAGCGACCCGAGTTCAGTTCCACAGTATCCATGCAGAGCAAGACATACAAGACGGCGCATGCATCTGGAGCTGTAGCACCTGGAGGCCCCGATGCACTCTCTCTCTCTCCTAGTGTGGTAGCACATACCATTAACTCCAGCACTCGGGAGGCAGAGGTAGGAGGATCGCCGTGAGTTTGAGGCCAGCCAGAGACTACATAGTGAGTTCCAGGTCAGCCTGGGCTAGAGTGAGACCCTACCTCAAAAAACCAACAAGATAAATAAACAAATGAAAAAGTAGTAGCTTTTCTATATACCAATTTGTTAGGAAAGAAATAGGGAGTGGGGGCATTTACAATAGGCTTTAAAAAATAAAATATGTAAGAATAAGCCTAACCAAGATGGTACAAGACTTTGACAATAAAAACTTAAAGCAAACCGGGCGTGGTGGTGTACACCTTTAATCCCAGCACTTGGGAGGCAGAGGCAGGAGGATCACCGTGAGTTCAAAGCTACCCTGAGACTACATAGTGAATTCCAGGTCAGCCTGGACTAGGGTGAAACTCTACCTTGAAAAACCAAACCAAAACATAACAAAAAACCTCAATGCACTGAAGAAACTGAAGACATTAAAAGACGGAAAGCATCCCAATGTTCATGGACATGCAGAGTTTTGTGAAAGTGGCTATATTACTGAATGCAAGCTATACACTGAAATTCACATCAAAATCCCAATGGCAGCTGAGTATAGTGGCGTAATAAGACATGGATGGCAGAGGTAGGAGGATTGCTGTGAGTTGAGTTGGAGGACAGTCTAAGACTACAAAGTGAATTCCAGGTCAGCCTAGGCTACATGAGACCCTACTTCAAAAAACAAAACAATACCAAAAGCAAAAAGTAATATAAAAATTTAAAAATCCTAATAAAGTGAATATATAGGAAGCACGCACACATATATATAAGGCACAGTAACAAAACCTAGACCAAGAGATTAGAATAAAGGACCCAGAAATAAACACACAGTTACAGCCACCTAATTTTTGATAAAGCTGTCAAAAACATGCACTGGAGAAAAGACAGCCTCTTTAACAAATGGTGCTGGGAAAACTGGATTTCTACATGTGGATAAATAAAACTAGAACCATACCTGTCACTCTGCGCAAAAACCAACTCAAGCCGGGCGTGGTGGCGCACGCCTTTAATCCCAGCACTTGGGAGGCAGAGGTAGGAGAATCGCTGTGAGTTCGAGGCCACCCTGAGAATGCAGAGTGAATTCCAGGTCAGCCTGAGCTAGAGTGAGACCCTACCTTGAAAAAAAAAAAAAAATCAACTCAAAATCATCAAATATCATTTGTTATTCTCCCCTGGAAGAGTCTCTTACTCATTCCCCTTAAAAGATCATAATCTAAGACTTGAAACTGAAACTGCTAGAGAAAAACATATGGAAAACACTGGAAGATACAAGCATAGGTAAAGATTTTCTGAAAAGGACTTCAATAGCATATGAAATCACCTCCAAGCCGGGCGTGGTGGTGCACGCCTTTAATCCCAGCACTCGGGAGGCAGAGGTAGGAGGATTGCCATGAGTTCAAGGCCACCCTGAGACTACAGAGTTAAGACAGCCTGGACCAGAGTGAGACCCTACCTCGAAAAACCAAAAAAAAAAAAAAAAAAAAAGAAATCACCTCCAGAATTAACAAATGGAGTTACATGAACTCAAATGCTTCTGCAGCCAGGGGTGGTAGCGTACATCTTTAATCCTAGCAGTCAGGAGGCAGAGGTAGAAAGATCACCATTAGTTAAAAGTTGCCCTGAGCCAGGCAAGGTGGTGCATGCCTTTAATCCCAGCAATCCAGAGGCAGAGGTAGGAGGACCGTTGTGAGTTCAAGGCCACCCTGAGAATACAAAATGAATTCCAGGTCAGCCTAGACTAGAGTGAAACCCTACCTCAACCAACCAAAAAACAAAAGTTGGCCTGGGCTAGAAAGAAAAATTCTGATAGCAAAGGAAACCATCACCAGAGTCAAGAGACAGCCTCAGCTATATAGTGAGTTCCAGGTCTGCCAGGAGTATGAACAAACAAACCAACCCACAAACCCACACCCAACAGTTAATGATGTTGAAGATGTGGAGGGAGAGAAACAATAGGTCAGTGCACGTGGGAATGTCAACTTTTGTGACCACTATGGAAATCATCATAATGGTTCTTCCAAAACTGAAAACAGAACTAGTGTACAGCCTAGCTACACCCTCGGGCATACACCAAGAAGACTCAAAGTTCACATACCACACAGAAACGTGGAAATCCACGCTTACTGTGGCCCATGGTTCAAGAGCCAGGTAAAGGAAGCAGACTAGGAACTAATCTAGATGTCTATCAACAGATGAATGGATAAAGCAGCCACGGCACATACACACCATGGAACTTCATTCAGCTGTACAACAAAAAAGGAAATCATGACATCTGAAGGAATTCATCATGTTAAGTGAAAGAAGCCAGATCAGAAAGACTAATAGTGCATGATCTCTCTTACAATCATACCGAGATTTAAGATGTGTGTGTGTGTGTGTGTGTGTGTGTGTAAAACTTCATCGAAACGGAAAGGGGATAACGAGAGAAGGAAGAGCCCTTGAGGAAGGTGGGAAAGAGTGCAGGTGGAGTATGTGGAATAACAGCAGGAGGGTAACAGCTGGGAGAGGAAAGGGAACGAGCTGGAGCAGGGCAGGTGTGGGGGAGGGAAGGCACTGGGTGAGAATAAATGGCAGCAAAGTACAGACACACACATATATATTCAAAGACACCCTGATGAAATCCATGACTGTATAGTACATATTAATTAAGCACCCCAGAGCAGCAGGATTTCATATCATGAATAAAAACTACCAAAACACCTAAAAATTCCCACTACTTTGTTCCCAACTTCCTTCTTTCTTTCTTTCTTTCTTTCTTTCTTTCTTTCTTTCTTTCTTTCTTTCTTTCTTTCTTTCTTCTTTCTTTCTCTCTCTCTCTTATCTGAGAGAGCCAGAGAGAAAGAGAAAGAGAGAAAGCATGGCCATACCAGGGCCTCTAGCCATTGCAAACGAACTCCAGATGCATGCGCCACCTTGTGCACCTGGCTTATGTGGGTCCTGGGGATTCGAACCGGGGTCCTTTGGCTTTGCAGGCAAGTGCCTTAACTGCTAAGCCATCCTTCCAGCCTTACTTATTTATATAAAAAAGTTTTCATATCAGGTATACAAAATGAAACTATAACTAACACTGAATCTTTTTATTTTTTTTAGGTAGGGTCTCACTATAGCCCAGACCGACCTGGAATTCACTACGTAGTCTCAGGGTGGCCTCAAACTCACAGTAATCTTCCTACCTCGGCCCCGAGTGCAGGGATTAAAGGTGTGCACCATCACACCTGGCCTATTTTTTAGCAAACTAAAAAGAAAGGAGACAGAGGAGAAAAGAAGGCAAGAACTAAATGCAATGTTTGCTTATAATCTCAGCACTCAGAGGCTCAGGCAGAAGGATCACAGGTTTGAGACCTGCCTGGGCTTCATAGCGAAACCAACCAGGGCATGGTGGTGGCCATTTATACAATTTGTAATCTAATCCCAGCCCTCAGGAGCCTGAGGCAAGAGGATTAAAGCATTTGGGGCTGGTCTTGGTTACCTAGTAAATTATGGCACAAAAATAAATATAAACACCCACACGTGAAATAAAAACCCACCTAACACACACACACACACACACAATATATTAAAGATGGGTGAGAAAAGCAGAGTGCCAATCATGATTACTACTACTTGTGAGCAGGGATATTTAGATTGTGTGACAGGCGGCAGAAGATGCAGTAGAGCTGTTTTTCCCTTCAGTAAGACAATCTTAAGTGTTAGGAATTCTTATTCATGTTTTATATATATATAACTTTCATTAATTAATTATTATTTATTTTTGAGATAGGATCTCACTCTAGCCCAGGCTGACCTGGAATTCACTATGTAGTCTCAGGGTGGCCTTGAACTCGTGGTGATCGATCATCCTACCTCTGCCCACCCCCACCCCCCCAGGGCTGAGATTAAAGGCATGCGCCACCATGCCTGGCTCAAAAAACATTTTTTTTTTTTTTGAGGTAGGGTCTCGCTATAACCCACGCTCACCTGAAATTCACTATGTAGCCTCAGTGTGGCCCCGAACTCCTGGCGATCCCCCTACCTCTGCCTCAAAAACTGGGATTAAAAGTATGCCATCAAGCCCAGCTGAAAATTTTTTTAGTGGGGAGGAGAGAGGGAGGGCTAGGTTCTCTTGAGGCAGGGTCTCACTGCAGCCTAGGGCTGACATGGAATTCACTTTGTAGCCCAGATTGGTCTCGAACTCAGAGTAATCCTCCTACCTCAACTTTACGAATGCTAGGGTTAAAGGTGTATGCCACCACCCCTGGCCTTTTTTAAAATTTATTTATTTATTTATTTATTTTTGTTAACCCCTGGCCTTTTAAGATAAATTCTTAAAGCTCAAGAAAGTAACTTGCTTGAGTTACTTAGGGAATACTGTTAGGTTTCCTTTCACTGAAGAGAGAGAGAGAGGGAAATCCATCAGAAGAAAATATCCACCTGGAGAACATTCAATACAAAGTTAAACTCAGCTGGTGGAGGGTGGCTCTCGGCGCATACCCAAGCTCCTGGGTTTTATCCCCAGTACTGCAGAAATGGGGAATTGTGCCACACAGCTCTCATCCCAGTACTCACGTTACAGTGGCAAGATCAGGAGTCCACGTTCTTGGGCTACATAGTGAGTTTGGGGCCATCCTGGACTACATGAGATACTGTCATGGGTCTAGTCACCTTTATGATCTAGAGTACTGGGAACTTGGGCTCTGGGGTTGGGTTTGGACAAACCTAGGTAGCTATGCCTGCTATCTAGAATCTAACACGGGCTCTAAACTACTACGTCTTGGTGACTTCACCTAAAGCTGGGGATGACAACAGTACTCACCTTCCACTGTTGGAGGATGAACTGAGATTATGTACGCACAATACCTAGCATAGTAAGTGCAATAAAAATTATTAAGATTTTATAACAAATCCAAGTACATAAATACCTAGCGACATGACCAATAAGTTCTTTAGGATAACTTCCAATAAGTATAAACTCAGAGTATACAACCATTTTAAGGATAATTCTATTTTGCCTATTTTCAAAAAAAACAAACAAACAAAAAAAAAAACACAAACCCAGCTTGCTTTACAGCAGGAGCTCACCTTTTGGGTCGAGGCAGGCCCATTGGGGTAAGGTTAGGATCTGGCTTAGGAATGGTTTTCCGGATGCGAATCTGTGAGACTTTCTTTGGTCTCTTCTCTGGCTCAACCTGTTTTTAAAAGTGAAGAAGAAAGAAGGACAAAGTATAAGACATTTTAGAAGTACTTTTTCCTGATACTCAAAGCGTTGCTTCCTCAGATTACAGACAATGCCATGGTATTTCCAGCAACTGCAGCTTCATCTAGTAAATCAAAGTTGAACAGTTCACATATTGAGATAATTAACATGCAAGTCTGCAGTTGGTGGAGCCAGGTGATGTTGCAAAACTAAAGAACACCATCATTCACTGAGCTTTTCAACGCACACGGTGGCTCTTGGGTCCAGGTCTCCAAAAACACTCTTAAATGATGTCATCTAGAAAAATGGATCCAGGAAAACAGTACAGACTAAGAAGTCTGAGCCCAGCATGTGGCAATATGCCTGTTGTCACAGCTACTTGGGAGGCTGGAGCAGAAGGATGGCATGAACCCAGAAGCTTGAAGGCAGCATGAATCTAGAAAACCTGTTTCTAAAAACAAACAGCACTAAATCTTTTACTGGTCTGGCAGAAAAACCCCTAATTTAGTACTCTCAGCTGAACTCTGAACTGAACGAAGCTAAAGGGAGGGAGTAAAGACACTCAGGAATCAGCTTGTACAAACTTATCTTGTGATGCGTGTCAACAACGAAAACCCAATGCCACCTTCACTGGACCCCAGCGGCCCTTCCATTTACCTCTTTCTGTTCTGGAGGGCTGCTCTGTGGCCGGGGGCGTGCTGCTGTCACACCATCCAGCTCATCCAACCCAGGAACCGGGAACTCAGAGGCGGAGAGTAGGCGCTTATTGACAGCAGGTTCTTTTACCAGGCAAGACGCTGGTACCAAGGCAGGGACTGTTGGCTCTAGCCTGGAACAACACAGAGAGGAGGAAAGGGAAGACCTGTGAGAGCTTTGCTTTCACTTCCAGAACATTCACTGCTTCAAACTACAGGCTGGAGCTTCAGCTTCTTCTTCATGAACTATTCTCTAGTGACAGCTACTGTCTGAACATGTGAATTATGTAAGAAAAGTGCTCAGTGCTATAGCACAAGTTTTATAGAGAAAGGGAAGGGTTCTCTAGTGACCACTAATGTCTGAATATGTGAATTATGTAAGAAAAGTGCTCAGTGCTAATACACTTTTATAAAGAAGGGAAGGGTTCTCTAGTGAACGCTACTGTCTGAATATGTGAATTATGTAAGAAAAGTGCTCAGTGCTATAGCATACTTTTATAGAGAAAGGGAAGGGTAGGGATGGTAAGATGGCTTAGTAGTTAAAGGCACTTGCTTGCGAAGCCTGCTGGCCCAGCTTCAATTCCCCAGTATCCACATAAAGCCAGATGCACAAAGTGGCAGATTGGTTTGGAGATTGTTTACATAGGCAGGAGACCCTGTGGCACCCACTCTCTCTCCTGGCAAATAATTTTTTTTTCTTTTTTCGTTTTTCGAGGTGGGTTCTCACTCTGGCCCAAGCTGACCTGCAATTCACTATGTAGTTTCAAGGTGGCCTTGAACTCACAGTGATCCTCCTACCTCTGTCTCCCAAGTGCTGGGATTAAAGGCGTGCGCCACCACACCCAGCCAAATAAATAGTTTTTTATGAAAAAAGAAGAAGAAACCTGGGGCTGGGGAGATGGCTCAGCAGTTAAAGGCACTTGCACTCAAAGCCTGCCAGCCTGGGTTTCATTTCCCAGTACCTATGAAAAGCCAGTTGCACAAAGAGGGGCATGCATCTGGAGTCTGTAGAAGCAAGAAGCCCTGGTGCACCCATACTTTCAGTGTCTTTCTCTGTCTCGTTCTTTCTCTCAAGTAAATCAATTTAAAAGTAGTAAAGAAAGACAGACACTTAAGTGTAGACTTTGGGGGAGAAGATAATATTTAGTGGACTGAAGAAATGAAATCGTGCTCAGATTAGATCAATTCCATTCAGGACTGAACATGGTTAATGATTTTTGCTTTTCTTTTCAAATAACTAACTTAAAAAAAATTGTATGAGCCGGGCGTGGTGGTGCACACCTTTAATGGCAGCACTCGGGAGGCAGAGGTAGGAGGATCATGGTGAGTTCGAGGCTACCCTGAGACTACATAGTGAATTCCAAGTCAGCCTGGATTAGAGTGAGATTCTACCTCAAACCCCAACCCACCCCCCAAAAAAACTTGTATGAGAGAGAGAGAGAGACAGAGTCAGAGGGAGAATGAGCACAGCAAGCAGTCACTGCACACAGACTCCAGCTACATGCACATTTTGTGTCTGGCTTTACATGGACACAGGGTGAATATACCCCAGGCCAGCAGGATTCATAAAAGCACCTTTAACCACTAAACCATCTCACCAGCCTAATTTGTTTTTCTTTTTTCTTTTTAAAGTAAATGGTAACAGGAATACATTCTAACTCTTCATTCATTTCCATCTCAGAGACAAAGATCTGAGGTTCATAGGGACAAGAGGCTGGAGTTCTACACATGTGACCCAAGCTAATTGTGAACACATGTGTGTAAGTCCTCTTCTATCCCCGCTCACATATCCCTCCAACCCCTCAAGCCCTGGTGCACCACAGACTTACCTCGCCTGACTGCTGCTGGCGTTACATGTAACTTCCACGCCAGGAAGAGGCACGTTTGGTAACATGGTGTGACTGATGTGAAGCAAAAGCACAACAGTAGCAGGTTAGGACAGCAGGACAGGAGAGCTCTGACGCTACGGTCATGCCACAAGAAAGATGCAAACCATCCCACCTTTAGAAATGCACTTGCGTGCTCATCCCTGGAATGGAAGATGCATGGACAGGAAGAATGTTTCCTAGCTTACATGGAAAAAAGGAACAGAACAAAAACAGGACAGTAAAAGAAATGTGGGGAACAAGAGTTAATTTTGGGCCTTATGCCTTTTATTTCATTTGTTGAGCACATATATTAAAGATGCCTCTCAAAATCAAAACAGCTAGGCGTGGTGGCGCACACCTTTAATCCCAGCACTGGGGAGACTGAGGTAGGAGGATTGTTGTGAATTTGAGGCCAGCTTGAGACTACAGAGTGAATTCCAGGTCAGCCTAGGCCAGAGCAAGACCCTACCTCAAATAAACAAAGATTTCCAATTCGTCCAATGTTATAATATATTCTGCAGAAATGTATGATTTTCTTTAACGTCAACTTATACATAAAACATAATAATGTAGAAGAAAAGAAAATTAATTCCTAAATAGTTAGGATAATTACATTCACATATGAAACAATGGTACTCGTACGTTACAAATGCATTCATATGCAATGCTGGACATTTTTCTGCCACTCAAAAGTAAAGCTGGCATCCGATTCTACTGATTTTAGAACACAGCACACACTTCACTAACATAGCATCTGTGTGACGACTATACAAACCCTTCTTCTCTTTAAAACTTATTTAACAGCTAGAAAAACAGCTAATTCAGGTTTCTAGAATAATGTTGAGTTACCAATTAAGGATTCACTTGACGAATTAAGCAGCGCATAATACTGGAAAAAGAGAGTGGCCACATGAGGAACCAGGAGTCCTTGACCTGCTGAGACATGAGTTTTGAAAGAAACGTTCATGTGTGGAGCACTGTGGCATACACCTGTAGTTCCAACTACTTGAAAGACTTAAGACAAGAGGATACATAGAACTTAGATTTTGATACTGTCCAAAACAAAATCAAATAAAAAAAAAAAAAAAAGACACTGAATGAAGTGGCTGGCATACCTGCAATTCCAGAAAGGCAAACTAAGAGGGCTGCAAGTTCAAGGTCAGTCTCTGCTACTTAGTAAGAGCTTTTCTCAAAACAAAATCAAAACAAACAACAATAACAAAAATAATTGGGCTGGAGAGATGGCTTAGCAGTTAAGGTACTTGCCTGCGAAGCCTAAGGACCCAGGTTTGATTCCCTAGTACCCATGTAAGCCAGATGCCCAAGGTGGTACAAACATCTGGAGTTCATTTACAGTGGCAAGAGGCCCTGAGAGGCCCATTGTTATTCTCTCTCAAATAAATAAAGTATTAAAAACAAAACAAACAAACAAAAACCCTTACAACAATTAGAAAACCAGATGTGGTGGCTGTTTCAATCCCAGTACTTAAAAACTATGGTAGAAAGATCACAGTGAGTTCATGGCCAGCCAGGACTACACAGTGAGTTCCAGGTTGAGTGAGACTACCACACTCAGAGAATCCCAGCACTTGGGAAGCAGAAGTAGGAGCATCTCAGCACTGAAACATCTCTACCACACCTTCCAAGGCTCAGGGTCCATTGCAGAAGAGGTGGCGGAAAGAATGTAAGAGCCAAACGAAGGGCAGGACTCCTTACAATGCGCTCCTCCAGACACAAAATGGCCTGGATATCCACGACCTCACAGTGCCTGACACTACCTACACAAGACCATCATAATAGGAGGAAAAAATCATGACATCAAAATGAAAGAGAGACTGACTGAGGGGGAGGAGATATGATGGAGAGTGGAGTTTCAAAGGGGAAACGGGGGGAAGGGAATTACAAGGGGATATTGCTTACAATTATGGAAGTTGTCAATAAAAATAAAAAAAAAAAGAAGTAGGAGCATGCCAGTCTGAGCTAGTGAGACCCTACCTTGAAAAAAAAAACAATTCTATATCCGAAGCTTGTTTTTTTTTTTTTTCTTTTTTTTTGAGGTAGGGTCTCACTCTTGCCCAGGCTGACCTGGAATTCACTATGTAGTCTCAGGGTGGCCTCAAACTCACAGTGATCCTCCTACCTCTGCCTCCCAAGTGCTGGGATTAAAGGTGGTAGGCTCGTCTCAAACTCGTACCTGCCTGCCTCATCCTCACTAGTGCTGGGATTATAGGAGGGCACTAGCACTCCTAGGACAACAAAGACTTGAAAAACTGTATTTGACAAGGAGGAATATGTGCTACCATACACACGTGGTGGACGACAACTTTTGACATCCACCTTCTTTGAGAAAGGGTCTGTAGCTGCTGCACAAGAGCTACCAGGTGATGAGTGAAGAGTATCAGACTGGCTCTGCCTCCCACTGACTCGGGCACCCTGGCACCACCACAGATGCAGGTGCCACTTTCAGTGGAGCTATGGGCCCGAATGTGGGCTGAAAGCCTTTGTAAACAGCCATCTTTGGCTAAGCCACCTTTCCAGTCTGCCAGTGAACCCCCCTTTTTCTGAGGTAGGGTCTCACTCTGCCAGGCTGGCTTTGAATTTAGTGATACTCCTACGTTGGCCTTGGGATTAAAGGTGGGTGCAACCATGCTCAGCTACCAATCGATATTTAGTTATTTATTTGGTTTTTTGAGGTAGGGTCTCACTCTAGCTCAGGCTGACCTAGAACCCATTATGTAGTCTCAGGGTGGCCTCGAACTCAGAGTGATCCTCCTATCCCTGCCTCCCGAGCACTGGGATTAAAGGTGTGTGCTACCACACCCAGCTCTACTTATTATATTCCCTCTCCCCTACCACCATTCCGCTGAAGGCCAATAGCTTTTTATTTTTTTAAATATATTTTTTCATTTATTTATTTCTGACATAGAAAAAGAGGCAAGCCAGAGAGAACAATATAGTACTCGATGTGCATATGCCACTTAGTACATCTGGCTTTAGGTAGGTACTGGGGAACTGAACCCAAGGTTGTCAGGATTTGCAAGTAAGCCCTTTATCCACTGAGCCATCTCTCCAACCCCACCAAAAGCTTTTTCTTTTTCTTTTTTTTTTTTGGGGGGGGGGGTGATGGTAGAGTCTCACTCTAGCTTAGGCTGACCTGGAATTCACTATGTAGATTCATGGTGGCCTTGAACTCACATGGTGCTCCTACCTCTGCCTCCCTGTTCCGAATGCTGGGATTAAAGGCATGTGCCACCACACCTGGCTTTTTTTCTTTTTATGAAAAGATATTTTATTTATTTTTTAGAGAGAGAGAGAGAAAGAGAGACTGGGCACACCAGGGTTTCTAGCCATTACAAACAAACTCCAGAAACATGCATTACTTTGTACATCTGGCTTACAAGGTACTGGGGAATTGAATCTGGTTCCTTAGATTTTGTAGGCAAGCACCTTAACTGCTAAGCCATCTCTCCAACCCAGCCAATAGCTTTAAAAAAAATTATTTATTTGAGAAAGAGGTAGAGAGAGAGAGAGAAACAGAGACAGAGAGAGCGCGAGTGAGCAAGCAGGCGTGCCACGGGTCTCTAGACACTGCAAATGAACTCCAGATGCATACAACACACCTTGTACATCTGTCTTACATGGATACTGCAGAATCAAACCTGAGTCCTTTGGCTTTGCAGGCAAGTCCTTCACCTCGAAGCCATTTCTCCAGCCCACCAATAGCTTTTTTTTTTTTTTTTTAATATTTTATGTTTACTTATTTGACAGAGACAGAGGGAGGGAGGGAGAGAGAGAGAGAGAAAGAATGGGTATGCCAGGGCCTCCAGCCACTGCAAATGAATGCATGCGCCCTCTTGTGCATCTGGTTAACGTGGGTCCTGGGGAATCGAACCTGGGTCCTTTGGCCTTGTAGGCAAATGCCTTAACAGCTAAGCCATCCCTCAGCCCAACCAATAGCTTTTTAATGAAGGAATTATGCATTAGAGGACAAAGCCTCCCCCAAGATTTGTTTTTATGGTTTTGAAACAGGGTCTCATTCTGGAGCTCATGCTGACTTTGAACTTGGGGCACTCCTGCCTCTGCTGAGCACGTGCCGGTATTATAAGCGACAGCTCCCACACCCTGCTTTGGAATATTAAATTTGGGAAGGTTTTTTTTCAAAACACTACTCTCAAAATTTCAACTGTAGAAATGGTAAAAGCAAGCCGAAAACTAACAAAAGTTACTGTTAATAAGCTGGGCATGGTGGCGCACGCCTTTAATCCCAGCACTTGGGAGGCAGAGGTAGGAGGGTCGCCGAGAGCTAGAGGCCACCCTGAGACTACATAGTGAATTCCAGGTCAGCCTGAGCTAGAGAGAGACCCTACATTAAAAGAAAAAAAAAAAAAAAAGGCACTGTTTATGTAAGATAGGAAGATTTAACTGCATCTAATTTTCTTCACTGGTACAGACACTGGCAAGGTCTTTGTGCTTTGATAAATAATCCCTCACCCAGAGCTGGGCATGGAAGTGCACGCCTTTAATCCCAGCACTAGGGAGGCAGAGGTAGGAGAATCACAGAGAGTTCAAGGCCACCCTGAGACTACATAGTGAATTCCAGGTCAGCCTGAGCTAGCATGAGACCTCACCTCAGAAAACAAAACAACAACAACAACAAAATCCCTCACCCATGCAACCCTAATTATACTACGTGGGACACACACCACACTTCAAAGTGCAACAGGGTTCAGTTAGGAATGGAAGGGGAAAACATTTTCCATGATTATGAAAAATATCCTATGGTAATACCCTCCCTCCCCCGACTTTCCCCTTTGAAATTCCATTCGCCATCACATCCCCTCCCCATCTCAATCAGTCTCTTTTATTTTGATGTCATGATCTTTTCCTCCTCTTATGATGGTCTTGTGTAGGTAGTGTCAGGCACTATGAGGTCATGGATATCCAGGCCATTTTGTGTCTGGAAGGAGCACGTTGTAAGGAGTCCTACCCTTCCTTTGGCATTTTAAGGTTTTTGGTGTTGGGGATTGAACACAAAACCTTAAGCACTCTATTACAATTATGCTTTGTCTTTATTTTCTATTTGTTTTACCGAGAGAGGTGGGCAGAGAGAGAACAGGAGCGCCAGTCACTACAAACAAACTCCAGACACATGTACCACCTTGTACATCCAACTTATGTGGGTCATGGGGAATCAAGCCTGGGTCCTTAGGCTTCGCAGGCAAGTACCTTAACCGCCTTGGCCTTGCAGCCCAAGTATGTGGACTCTTCAGCAATAGGGTCTTACCATCTATTCCTGCTGGGAAACCAAGGGCCTTGGCAATGGCCTGTAATGTTTTGGGCACGTCAGGGACCTCCCTGGCCAACATCTCACTGGAAGGTATCCCATCTCTGGCACTGAAAATTTTCTAGCAATAATCTACAGCTCCTGAGTGTTCCATTGTCCAAAAAAGTAGGTTTCCATATGATTTATTTATGTTCTCTTCGATTTTGATTAGCCCTCCCTCCACCTTTCCTTTACTCAATCTCTTCCCCTGACCTCACTTTGGGCCTTTTCACCCCCATTAATCTATTCTTCTACTTACATATATACAATACCATCCTATTAAGTAAATCCCCTCCCTTCCTTCCTCTTCCCTTTATATCTCTTTTCTAGCTTACTGGCCTTTGCTACTGAGTTTTCTTCCTAGCCCTTTCTTTTTGTTTGTTTTGGTTTTGGTTTTCTTTGACACAGGGTTTCACACTAGCCCACGCTGACATGGCATTCACTCTGTATTCCCAGATTGGCTTCAAACTCGTGGCAATCCTCCTACCACCATGTACCACCATGCATGCCTGGCTGTCTTCACTCTTAAAATGGGTAGGGTTTTCTTTCTTTCTTTCTTTTTCTTTATTTGACAGAGAAAGGGGGGGGGGGAGAGAGAGAAAAAAAAAGGGCACACCAGGGCCTCCAGCCACTGCAAACAAACTCCAGACGTGTGTGGCCCCTTGTGCATCTGGCTAACGTAGGTCCTGGGGAATCGAACCAGGGTCCTTTGGCTTTGTAGGAAAACGCCTTAACCACTAAGCATTCCTTCCAGCCCATGAGGTAGGTTCTCCCCCCACTCCCACCCCCCCCACCCCCAAGGTAGGATCTCATTCTAGCTCAGGTTAACCTTGAATTCACTATGTAGTCTCAGGGTAGCCTTGAACTCAAGGTGATCCTCCTACCTCTGCCTCCTGAGTGCTGGGATTAAAGGTGTGCCTGGCTTAATTAAAATGGGTGCTTTAACCTGCAATCCTCTTCCTCCCTCCTCTACCCTGTCTTATTGTGATGCAGCTGAGTGAACTGAGGGTCTTCCTATTTTAGGCAAGCACTTGACCACTGAGCTCTGTCTTCTTTTCTATTTTCAGTTTATTGAGGTAGGGTCTCGCTCTAGCTCAGGCTGACCTGGAATTCACTATGTCTCAGGGTGGCCTTGAACTCACAGCGATCCTCCTACCTCTGCCTCCCAAGTGCTAGGATTAAAGACGTGTGCCACCACGCCCAGTGCTCTTTTCTATTTTTTTTTTTTTTTTTTTGGTTTTTCGAGGTAGGGTCTCACTCTAGCCCAGGCTGACCTGGAATTCACTATGGAGTCTCAGGGTGGCCTCGAACTCATGGTGATCCTCCTACCTCTACCTCCCGAGTGCTGGGATTAAAGGCGTGCACCACCACGCCCGGCTTCTTTTCTATTTTCAATTAGACAGTATGATACAAATCATTTTCACCTATTTTCAGTAAGATACAAGACATTCTGCCCAATTCACTACAAAGTCGACTAAATCCTAAAATAAGTACTATAGAGTAAGCAAATGTCAACCCTTGAACCCTACAGTAAAGAAAGAAATGCATAAATAGCTGGGCACGGTGGCTCACGCTTAATAGTCCCTGCACTCAGAAAGCTTGAAATCAAGAGGGTGGTACGTTACAGGCCAGCCTGAGTGAAATCCTGTCGCAAAACTAAAGCAACAGGGCTGGAGAAATGGTTCAGCTGTTAAAGCACTTGCCTGTAAAGCCCAAGGACCAGGGTTCAATTCCCCAGTACTCACGTAAGGCAGATGCACAAAGTGGCGCTTGCATCTAGAGTTCATTTATGGCTGCTAGAGTCCCTGCATGCCCATTCTATTTTCCTCTTTTCTCTCTCACATGTGCTCACTCTTTCTCTCTCTCTGTATCTCTGCTTGCAAAACAAATAAATGTTTTTTAAAAAAAAAAAAAAAACAGGCTTGGAGAGATGGCTTAGTGGTTAAGGTGCTTACTTGTGAAGCCTAAGGGCCCAGGTTTGACTCCCCAGAACCTATGTAAGCCAGACACACAAGGTCATGAGAACAAGGTCACGCATGCCACAAGGTGGCACTCATGGCTGAAGTTTGATTGCAGTTGCTAGAGGCCCTGGGGCATCAATTCTCTCTCTCTCTCACTCATAAGAAAATAAAAACAAACAAACGAAAAAACAAAGACTATGTCAAAAGGAAAATGGCATGGGGCTAGAGAGATAACTCAGCAGTTAAAGGTACTCGCTTGCCAAAGCAAAGTGATCCCAACAGACCTGCGGCAATGGAAGGCAGAGCCAGGAAAACCCCAGAGACTGCAGACCAGCTAGCCCATGCGTGCGCACAAAGCGAAGCAGCGCAAACAAATTAACAAGGGAGACACTACGCTGTCTCAAGCAGGGAGGCAGGAGCTAACATTCCAAGGTTGTCCTCAGACCTCCCCATATGTGTCACGGCAACGCCCATGCATACACATACACACACACATACAGATACACAAAGAAGCAGAATCACATGAAATACAGAGGTAGGATCTGTAAGAAAATTAGGGGCATCTATGCTCAAGAATTATTGATCCGTTTTCGCTGCAGAGACCTTGCAACATAATCAGTAAATTCAGACCCAGGCCTCCAAATAGTGTCCTTTCCCCAGTGGCAAGCAGCAAATATGAGGCCCATGCAAGATCAGGAGACATGTTACCTGCGTGTGGTTCCCAGACTTTGCTGTCTATTGTAAGTGGAATGAAGAGCAGGCAACTCGAAGGCGCAGGACGGTCCATGCTGGCTCCAAATAGACAGCACTCTACCCACGGAGTAGGGCAGAGAACAGAAGACTTTGTCTGCTATGGAGGCTGGAGACCTTAATCCTTTCAAGCCCTGTGTAAATTGGGTCAGGAACAGTCTCTGCATGGTAGGCATGTGATTAGAAAAGCTCCGTTTTTTTGTCCAGATTCGGTAACATCCAGGGGAACAAAGTGCTAGAAGTGTGTGAAGGCCAAGGACAGAGCGGTCTGCTCTGGGCTGGACTATGGCAGTGTCTCCATAGTCGCGGAGAGGAGCTGTAGTCTGTGGAGGAGCCTGAGTGCGGAGGCCAGGGTCTTCCCTGAATGTGGCCATCCCGGAGCAACCGTGGGACAAGAAGAGAGAAAAGGCCCACTTGGGGGGCCGAGATTGGCACTGGAAGGCCTCTCCTAAGGCAAGCCTCGCTGGAGCACAGTGCTCAGGGAAAGTCCTCGAGGACTCGGTCATGCAGCTCGAGGCCGATTTCACATGAAAGGAGAACGGAAAGACCTCAGAGCCCAACAGCAGCGATGGCATCTTGTTGCTCAGGTCTATGAGGCTCATCCTGACGGCTTTGGGAGAGTAAGGTACGACAAGCTTACTGTTAGGCCTCCTGTCCCATCCGCTAGCTGCCAAACATGGATCCAGCTGCACCGCATTACATGAAAGTCCATCCAGGAGTCTTTTATATCTGAGGTGCTTGTAACTTTTCGCCACGGGAACAAGTGCCGAGGAATACCGCCGACATCGCAGTTTCTGGGGTTTGGGGGCCGGGACTAGTTTGGAGGCAAGGATGGACAGCCTGTTTAGTAAGGCGGATTCTTTGGTAGGCTTCCTACAACTCAGGCTCCTTAAGGAACGGCACAGCGTAGCCCTCTGCTTTGGTATGTGGCTAAGCAAGCTCCTAACAGACGCTGCTTCAGGTTCCAATGGTGCGGGTGCGGGCGCAGCACCGGGGCTGAGAAGTCTGTGTGCTTTTGTGGGGATGGGATTAGCGGAACTACTTCCAAAGGCAGAACCTCTGCTTTTACTTCTTTTTCTTCCCACCCGGCCCGGCTCTTGACAGGGAACTCTCTTACACGTCCGATGGGGCTGCTTCTTTAAGGGAAGCGCTCTCTTCCGAAAGGAAGCGCTCCCAAAGACACCATGGACCTCATCACACTCGGCGGGGCAGGGGGCTGGCTCTTTCCAGGAGGCATCAGGAAGGTGGAGACCTGTGCTCAGCTCAGTGTCCTGCAGTGGGTGACAAAAGGGCTCCTCTTTTGGGTCTTTCGGCCTCGGACGCTGTTCAGCTATGGTGCCTTCCGCTGGCTTTGCCAGGGTGCTTTCTTTCATCACGGTAGACTCGTCTTCGGCAGCCACAGGTTGGCTCTTGTTTTGCACCTCACCTGACAACGCATTACGTGAGGCTCCTTTTTGATGCGCAGGCTCCTCGGCCTGCGACCAGGCCTGGTCCACAGCAGCACTGCCACGGACCCGCCAGCATTGCAGGTGAGTCCTGAGAAATCGTAGGCGAATTATCAACCCTACCTTCTCTGGTTGTGGCCTCCTCCAATTCTTCAACAGTTAAGTGATAAGGTGAATCCCTTTGATGCCCTTCATGTTTGGTTGCGGCCTCATCCAATTCTTCAACAGTTAAGTGATAAGGTGAACCCCTTTGATGTCCCTCACGTTCTTCTCTACTCACTTTGGTTGCTGTTTCCATTGTCAAAGGCAAGTGTTTATCGGTGGAATTCTCATGAGGGGGGCCGGCTTTGCAAAAGTCCTTTTCCACACTCATGTGCATGCTAGCTCTTTCAGTAAGAGTACGTGTAGCCCTTGGTAGTACTTCCTTACCCTCAGCCAGTGTTGTGTCACCCTTTATGTTTTCACAAGGTAGTTCATCATCTGTTGGTTTAAAAATATTTTTCAGGTCTAGTTCTTCACCATGAGTATCAGTTGGTGAATTTTCTTGAGCAAACAGACAGGAATGCCTTCCTTCCATGGGTTCCAGGTTCTGTGGGGGAGCTAAGCTGTCTTCTTGGCACCTGGAAGACACCAGCTCTTTTGAGGATATTCCAAAGGCTGTTTCGTTGCCACACTCAGAATTTACTTCCAGTCTTGATCTTTCAGTCATTCTGGTTCCTCTCAGAGATCCTCTAGCTTGGTCTTCACGATGAATACAATTCACAGACACACTTCTATGTAGCACCCTCTTATCTGGTTCATGATTTGTAACAGAGTCCCCCTCGTGGGCAAGGGTAGAATCTGGACACCCTTCAGCTGCACAGTCTTTAAGAAATCTGCACACTTTCTCTGCACATGACTCTTTCACTTTAAGAGGCTCTATGGTAGGAGCAGCAGCACTTGGGAGATCTGCGCCTTGGTCAGTTGTTCCCAGAAACGTAGTGTTGAGTCCTCTCTGGGATGAGGCACTGCTGGAGGTTTCCTGGAATGCTGGTCCATCTTGCCTTATACAACAACCAAGTGTACTAGATACTTTCATATCCAGCACATCTCGTGCAGGCTTCTCTCTACAGTCTGCACAGACAGTGTCTAGCAGATTCATGAGCTTTTTAGAACCAGGAATATTTTCAAAGGCTCCTTTGCCATCCCCTTTCTTTGAACCACCACGAGACAGCACATTCCTACTACCTGAATTTACTATCCTATTCTTTCCACTGTGGCTTCTCTCTCTGTTAGGCTCTTTGACGGACTCTCTGTGGTCACCAACTAGTGTCTTTGTAGTAGGCTTACCTTTACTTTCACTTCTGTGTTTATCTGGTCTGTTTTGGTTACTCTGGCAGACAGGGGCATCATCTGCTTTCTGATCAAGTGTTTGAACTCCTTGGTTCACAGTTTCAAAATCGGAGAAAACAGGTGGAGATTGGTCTGGTAATGTTTCTGGACTTGGAATGTTTGTAGACTGGTTTAACCCTTGTGTAGCACAAACAGGAATGCTGCATTTACAGAACACAGTTTCTTTATGTGGGCACTGTTCCTTTGTGCCCAGCTCTTCCCCACTGTGTTCTATGCCACTGCTGGTGTGAGCGCTTGTGTTCAAAGTTCTACTCTCTGACACACACACTACCATTTCACTTCTAATGTTACCTTGCAGAACACTGCTTTCAACCTCTCTTCTAGCAGGTTCCCTCTCCTCTAGCATATTGCTTACTCTCTGGGAGCCACTTCCCACAGAGTCTTCTGACCCCTGACAGTAGGGATCAAGACACCGAATTGCATTTTCACATTTTAATGTTTTAAAGTTGTTGACTTTCGGGATGATTTTGCTGGGTTCAAAAACAGAAGGCGCAGAACACACATTCTCTCCAGGAGCATTTCTTCTTACATAGAGACAGCTGGAGAGATCCTGAGATTGAACATTTTGACATTCAGCGACAAAGACTTCTTGGGGAAGGCTAGCAGCTTCTTTTGTATTTAAGAGGAACCTGGGATGCAGACCTTCTGTTCCTGAATCAGTCATTTCTTTTTGCCCTTCTGGGCTTCCTGGTTTGGAGTTTACATATGAAGAGGCATCACACATTTTGTCCCCTTGCGGACAGAAGTCTTCCATTTTGGTCCTTGTGAGAATGGTCTGGGTACCAGCCATGACACCTGCTCCATTCTCTATGGGAGGAGGATGGGCCTGCTGACCATCCTTCTTTGTCGCTAAAGGCATTTCTCTCTTTATATTTAGTAGAGAGTCAGTTGACAATGTCACATGGTCTTGAGAATTAAGGGACACTTGTTGATTTAAACCACATTCATCTTTGACTTTGTATATAACCAGCTCACTGGTGCAAGAACGTTCACTCATCTCACAGGCAATGATCTGTTCATCTGAAGGTGAAACACTGTCCTGTGAAGTCTGTACAGCTTCTTGTGTGGGTCTACCAGCCACATCTGGAGACAGTGGTAAATGAACAGGATCTTTCTTGGGTTTGGATGCCTCATTAGGTACAGAATTTATCTGATCTTCTGACATTAAATTCACATGGCGACTTCTTTCAGACAGAAAATCATTACATGATGATTCATTTGGTTGAGTGTCACTTTGCAGATTTCTCTGGCAGCCAACTAAAGAGGTACAGTCTTTGCCGCAAATCTTTTCATTTAACATAGTGGCTGGCTGTTCTGGCTCTTCAAAGCTGCTTTTCTGAGAATGTGTGCCTGGATGGTTCACAAAGGTAACAGCTTTTCTATGGTCCTCAGAGTTTGTCAAATTATCTTCAACGTCTAAAGTAATTTTCAGATCACCTTTTTGAAACATTATTTCTGTGGCGTCAGTAAAAGAACTAGAGCTCCCTTTATCTTGAAGGCAACAGTTGCTAGGTTCATGTTCTTTTGCCAAATCAGCAGTCTCTTTTTCATCAGAACCATTGCCCCCGTCCTTTTCTTGCTGCCTGACACTGCAGACAAGGAGCTCCCCTTGACTGCTCCTATCCCCAAGCCTGTCTTCCCTTTGTCCTTCACAAGCTGAGCTCCTGCTGTGATCTCCTTGGCATGTCTGTTCAGCAGATTCCTTTGTCAAACCACTCCCTTCAAGATCACATTTTTCAAAAGGTTTTGTTCTGGATTCTGAGCCAGACAAATATGGTGTGAAATATGAAATTTCTTCCAAGGGCTTTACAGCATCTCCATTTCCCATGGCCATGGGGCGATCATGTGCACATCTGCTTTTTTTCTTATGGTGGCCAAGAACCTGCTGGTGCCTGTCATCTGCTTCACAGACTTGGCTTTGATTACACAACTCTTCCTTTCCATGGCCCATTTGGGAAACGGCCCCATGCCCTGGTGCTGATGACAGCCAGGATGGACAAGGTAGGGATTCTCCACATTCTTTTTCTTTAAAAGTTGCTTCTATAAATTGAGGGTCCGCACAGGTTAAAGGTTCTATAGAAACTAAAGTTTTGGCTTCTGAAACTGCACCACTGGTCATGATTTTATCTACTTCTGGGTATTCGCTGCACCCAGCAGAGAGATCTTTATTCACACAGCTGTTCTTGTGTCCATCGCTATCCATCTTAGTCCCACTGACCATCATACCTTGTCCGTCTCCAGGAGATTTTGGCAGAGTTTCTGTTGTAATCTGTACATTTCCTTCTACATAAGAGAAATAAATCCAAATCAGTATACAATTATATATATATGTAAGAATACTGCCCTTGTGAATTTCATCATGTAACCAATGGCAACAACATCAAGGCACTTTCTTGCAAAGCCTGCTGATTTGGGTTTGATCCTCTAGTAGCCATGAAAAGACAAATACAGGAAGTGGTGCCACGTGTCTGGATTTTGTATGCAGTGGAAGAAAACCCTGGTGTGCCCATTCTCATTCTCTCAAATAAATCAATAAAAATATATAAAGCCTTTTTCAGGCTGGGGAGATGGCTCAGCAGTTAAAGGTGCCAGCTTACAAAACATGATGGTCTGGGTTCCAGTCCCCAATACCCATAAAAAGGCCAGATGTACAAAGTGGTGCATGAGTTTGGAGTTCATTTGCAGTAGCCCTGACATGCCAATACTCGATCTCTGTCTCTCTCTGTGTCCTGTTTTGAAAATTTGTTTTAAAGCTTTCATTTTAAAATACCACTAGCTGGGCCTGGAGACATAGGCCTATAATACCAGCTACAAAAGAGGATGAAGCAAGAAGACTGCATGTTCTATGCCAGCCTGGGCAACATAATGAGACCTTTTCTTAAAATAAGAAGTAAAGTATTGCTGAAGACTCTACATGCTTGTGTTGCACGGTCACTGAGAAATCAAGCTGGAGCAAGTTACACTGCATGCAGCAAGGTATACTGCAAGCAGCCCCAAGGGAGAGAGAGAAGTCATCAGTGAAGATAAACAACAGTGGACATTGCAAGCCTTAAGTTTGGGCCAGTCAGGCCAAACAAGGCAACAGGTGCAACAGTGGCATGTCTGTTATGGGGGAAACCAACCACCCACTAACTGGACTGGAGGGCCGCTCCACAGGAGGGAATACATGCTTGGTACTGAAAATCTATGTCAGGGGAGATCATGAGTCCTAGGGGTGTAATGCCTACTGGTGTAATACCTGGCTAAATGCATATATTTTGCTCACCCAACTGCCTGGTAAGCACCTCTCTTAACGTTCATACCCACATATTAATGCTACTCTCGCTTTTGGTTACAGAAGCTTATTTTTTCAGATGGCGGTGACCTCTGGGATGACTCAAAAGGCACCATACTGCTGAAAAGAAGTGACAGAGGAGTGTTCAGTGCTGAAACATCTCTATCACACCCTCCAAGGCTGAGAGTCCAGTGTAGAAGAGGTGGCAGAAAGAATGTTAAGAGCCAAAGAAAGTGTAGGACTGCTTACAATGCAGTCTTCCAGACACAAAATGGCCCGGATATCCATTCATGACCTTATAATACCTCGTACCACCTACACAGAACCCTCATAATAGGAGGAAAAGATGATGACATCAAAATAAAACAGACAGACTAATAGAGAGGGGGAGGAGACATGATTGAGAGTGGAGTTGTGAAGGGGAATGCAGGGGGAGGGGGATTATCATGGTTTATTGTCAGTAATTATGGAAATTTTCAATAAGTTAAAAAAAAATCCGGGCTGGAGGGATGGCTTAGCAGTTAAGGCATTTGTCTGTAAAGCCAAAGGACCCAGGTTTGATTCCCCAGGACCCATGTTAGCCAGATGCATAAGGGGTCGCAAGCGTCTGGAGTTTGTTTACAGTGGCTGGAAGCCCTGGCGCACCCATTCTCTCTCTCTCTCTCTCTCTTTCTCTGATAAATAAACAAATATAACAAATGTTCAAAGCCAGCCTGAGACTACATAGTGAATTCCAGGTCAACCTGGGCTAGAGAGAGACCCTACCTCAAAAAAAATCAAAACAAGGGCTAGAGATATGGGTTAGCAGCTAAGGCGCTTGCTTGCCTGCAAAGGCTAAGGACCCAGAACCCATGTAAGTCAGATGCACATGGTGTCACATGCGTCTGGAGTTCATTCACAGTGGCTAGATAGATGCCCTGGCGCGCCCATTCTCTCTCTCTGCCTTTCTATTTGCCCCCCCCCCTCTCAAATATACATACATATATATTTTGGGTTTTCAAGGTAGGGTCTCACTCTGTAGTCTCAGGGTGAACACGAACTCACAGTGATCTGCCTACCTCTACCTCCCAGAGTGCTGGGATTAAAGGCGTACAACACCACGCCCAGTTTAAATAAGTATTTTTTTAAAAAAGTTATCCATAGGGCTGCTGGTCACATGGCCTGGGTCTGCCTTCTCCCCTGCCCTGCCCTGCCCTCCTGCCACAGTCCCCTGAGTGGCGGCCCCTTAGAGGACACGGGAAGGCTTCAGGTAGTAGCCTGTGGCACTACTGCTGGGTTTGGGGGGGTGCTTGACCTGTACCCCTGCTTTCTTAAGTCTTAAGTGACACCTTCTTCCAAGCCATTATCCTGTGCCCACCCTCCTCCACTCCCACCCTTGGCCAAGGCATCGACTGTAACCCACTGTTCCCTCTGAAATGGGCCTTGGGTGAGGAGTTCAGGGCTTCCCCGTCTCCTCCCCTCACCTTTACCGAGGGGTGCTGCTTTCTCTCTCCTCCACTCCCTGTTGCCCATCAACACCCAACACTTTCACGACACTTCCTTGCTGTGGCCAGACGCCATCAGATAAGGTCGGAAGCGTCCGGCCTCCCTCGCTTGGTTCTGGAACCGTTCCTTACTCGCCACCAGCCTGCGGTCACCCTCAGCTGATGCGCTGTCAGCTCAGGTTTGATGAGGGTGACTCAGACCTGCCAGCACCGGGACAGCCCGTGGTTACACCTGGAGAATGGCCCATGGTGACACGTGTAGGCACATGGCTCCACTGAGCCCCTCCCCTGTCCAGTAATTGATTTGTTTTAAACATTGTTGAAGAAGGTTTTGGGGAGGGCTCGGAGGTCCCCTGACCACCAGGCACGTCTAGTGGGGAACCTGACAACTGGAACAAGAGGACCTTGACCAGAGGATTCTAGTTTTGGTGTTGCTGCTGCTCAGACCTCTGTATGGGTGCTCTAGGACTTAGAGCCAATGTAAACAAACTCCACATATAGCCACCACTTTGTGCATCTGGCTTTACGTGGGTACTGGGGAGTCGAACCAGAGACATCAAGCTTTATAAACAAATGCCTTTAACCACTGAACCATCTCCAGAGCCTTACTCTGTATTTCTGAGTAAGTCTGATGACTGCCATTATGAAACATTAGAAGAAGAAAACAAAAACAAGCCTTTGTGTGTGCAATGTAACTGCAGCTTCTGCAGAGCCCTCCACAGTCCAAGGAATAAGGCCAATATAAAGAAGTGCTCCTTGGGCTGCAGAGGTGCTCGGAGGTGAAGGCGCTTCCCAGCAAAGCCTTGACCTGATTCTAACCCCAGCACCCATGTTAAACCGGACGCACAGTGGCATATGCATCTAGAATTTGTTTGCGACAGCTGGAGACACTGGTATGCCCATTCTCTCTCTTTCTGCTTGTTTCTCTTTTTCTCAAATAAATAAAAAAAAAAAATCATTAAAAGAAAATTCTGGAGCTGGGTGTGGTGTGGTTCATCTTTAATCCCACCACTTGGGAGGCAGAGGTAGCCATGAGTTCGAGGCCACCCTGAGACTGCACAGTGAATTCCAGGTCAGCCTGAGCTAGAGTGAGACCCTACCTCAAAAAACCCAAAAATTAAGTAAATAAATAATGAAATTCTGGGGCTGGAGAGATGGCTCAGCAGTTAGGGAGTTTGCCTGCAAAGCCGAAGGATCCCAGTTCAATTCTCCAGGACCCATGTAAGCCAGATGCACAAGGGGACGCATGCATCTGGAGTTCAACAGCAGTGGCTGGAGGCCGTGGCATGCCCATTCTCTCTCTGCCTCTTTCTCTCTTAAATATATAAACAAATAAATAAATTACATTTAAAAAAAATTTTTTTTAAAAAATGAAATTCGGGGCTGCCATTTGGGCATCTACTAAAGCAGCCATAATCCATTGTCTGGGTCATCAGAAAGGGGAGAGCACAGGAGCAAGAGGAAACAGACTGGCAGGCCTAGCAGCAGAGTGCTGAGTCTCAGCATCCATCATAGTCTGGTCTCCCGGCACCCACTCTTCCTGAGCGACTAACATACATGGAACAGGACCTACAGCTCTCCTCTCATCTGAAGGAGCAGACCCCACAAAGATGGTATCGACTGGAGAACGGAGGATGGCTGCTGCCCAAGCCCTAGGGCGGAGACTGGCCAAGCAACTACGTGAAGGAGCTCACTTAGGATAAAACAAGCTAGCAGAGCTAATGAGGGAAGAGCGTTCCTTCTCAGGTATGGACTCAGTCTCCAAGGACACCACCACCCGCTGTCAGGCCTGCTGACAGATAAATGCCTCCTCTGGTAAGGTACCACCAGTGGAGGAGACAGAGGGAACAAAGCCAGGGAGATAACGGGAAGCTGATTTCACAGAGGTAAAGCCAGATCAGTATGGATATAGATATTTACTTGTTAGGATGGGCGGCAGCTTTCCCAACCAAGTCTGAGACAGCCCAAATAGTGACTGAGCAATAGTTAGAGGAGATAATATGGGTTGCACCTCAGGATAAGATCAGATAATGGGACTGCCTTTGCGTCAAAAATCACTAGGGATCACTGGGCATTAATGAGAAATTACATTGCGCCTATCATCCCCAAAGTTCAGGACAGGTAGAAAGGATGACTGGGACCTTGAAGGAGACTTTAACTAAATTAACCCTAGAGACCAGCGAAGGATGGGTGGGACTCCTTCCCTTTGCCCTATTAAGGGCCAGGTGCACCCCTTATGTAAAAGGAATTACTCCATTTAAAATTATGTATGGAACCCCCCCATTCTGCCTGATGGGTCTTGAACAACTGACTGTACTAATAACTGACTGTACTAATGAAAGGTTTCTTTCTATCCAAGTCTTACAAAGAGTCCTGACACACCCTGTTTGCCCTCTTCCCTTTCAGTCCTGCGACAGAGTTCAGATCAAGAGACACCATATGGTTGGAAGGGTCCTCACCAGGTCATCCTAGCCAATGCAATGGCCATGAAAGTGGAGGGGACAAAACAGAAGAGGATTAGACTTACTTTTTATGAAACAAGGGGGTCTATGTATGGCTTTAGGTAAAAGTTGTTGCTTTTATGCCAATCAGTCAGGAATAATCCAAAATACACTGGCTTTACTTCGAGAAAATCTCAAAGAAAGAGAACTTCAGAGACAAGCCACTAATAATTGGTTTCAGTCTATGTTTAACTGGTCTCCATGGCTAACTTCCCTGGTTTCTTCTATTGCTGGCCCCCTGATACTACTGCCTTATCCATAGGACCTTGCACCATCATCATCATCATCATTATTATTATTACTATTTTGGTTTTGTTTTTTGGTTTTTCAAGGTAGGGTCTCACTCTAGCCCAGGCTGACCTGGAATTCACTATGTAGTCTCAGGGTGGCCTCGAACTCAAGGTGATCCTCCTACCTCTGCCTCCCGAGTGCTGGGATTAAAGGCGTGCACCACCATACCCAGCGACCACAGGACCCTGCTCTAAGTAGATATATAAAGAATAAGATAAGTTCTGTTAAACTCATGGTATTACAGATGCCAATATACCCCCTTAGATGAAAACACCCTAAACACTGTTCTTCTTGAGTCAAGGATTTGACTCTGTCTTATCAGACGGGGAAATGGAAAATGGAATGTAAAGGGACATAAGAGACCTGGTTAAACATCCTCCTGAGCAGCCCTTGCCTTTAGAAATAATGGAGCCCACCACCCAAGTTGATCTCCTGACAGATAAAGGAGAAGTTCCAGGAATCCTTATCACAGGTGTTTTCTGTTACCTAAGAAATGGGAGGATCCCCTCTGTGCAAAGTACCATGACCATCCTGTACCTCTTTGTTTCTAAATATCTTTGTGATTACATAGCATAGAATGTTTCTTGCCTCAGTTCTGCCTATGTGATCTAGGGAATGAATACCTTGTGACTTCTTGAAATAGACCCCCCCCCTTTAACTTTAAGGTTTAACACCTATCCTGATTGTTCTATAAACATCATGTGGTATTTCCAATAAAAGCTGACACTGGAGGGGGAGCGGGGAGATAACATAAAACCAGTCTTGTCAGGCCAGGTGGCATGTGTCTGTCATCCCAGCACTTGGGAAGTAGAGGTAGGAGGATCAAAGGTTCAAGGTTATTCTCTTAGCTACATAGAAAGTGCAAGGCCAGTTAGGGGCTACATGACTAAAAACAAAAATGTCTGGAGCTGAGCATAGCAGCACTCTTTTGTAATCTCAGCACTGGGAGGCTGAGGCCCAAAGATCCCGAGTTTGAGGACATGAGGACAGCCTTGTCTACAGCGAGATTCTGCCCCAAAAATGAAACAAACAGTAACAAAACCACAATAAAAGTTATGGTAAAACACAGGTCAAAAAATACTAAAAACTGAAAGTAGTTACAATAGAGCCTTACTGAAAAGATCTTGGGAATTGGGTAGGGCCTTCTACTAAACTGTATCTCTATGAATGGATGAGACTTGTGTGCAAAACACTGTTTTTCTCCTCAGAATGCCCTTTAATCCATACCGGACATACAAAGAAAATCCGCAGCAGCAGAAAGCAGGAAAGAAGCTGAGAGTCAGATCTCCCGCTCACAGTAACCAAACGTTCTCATCATTTAACACACTTTGCCCATCTTCCCTTCTCTGAGGTTATAATTACCCTACACTATGAAACTTACATGTATAACAGTTCTCTCTAAAATTACCCAAAGGGTTGGGATGTGGCTCAGTGGGTAAAGTGCCTGTTAGTGTGCATAAAGCTCTGAGTTCAATCCCCAGCACTGCAGACCCAGACACGGCGAGGCACACCTGTAATAGCAGGACTTCGAAGGGGCAGCGGGAGGGTCAGAAGCTTAAGACCATCCTTAGCTACAGACTGACTTGGAAGACAGCCTGCGCCTATGAGACCCTGCCACAAAAACAGAAGAGGGCAACCCCTGGGGACCTTTTGTTATTGTGAAGTTTACTTTTACTTCTCAATAAAACCGTGCTTAGGTGGGCAAGGCGGTACATGCCTTAAACCTCAGCACTCCATGAGTTTGAGGTCACCTAGTGCGTGACCATGTCTCAAAAAAGAAAAGAAAAGCCGGGGGTGGTGGCGCACATCTTTAATCCCAGCACTTGGAGGCAGAGGTAGGAGGATCTCCATGAGTTCAAGGCCACCCTGAGAATACAGAGTAAATTCCAGGTCAGCCTGGGCTAGAGTGAGACCCTACCTAAAAAGAAAAAAAAAAAAAAAGACTTTCTTAGTTGCCAAAATAAATAAATAAAAATAAAGTTACCTGTGATTATTTTTAGCATGGGAACTAGGGTAAAAAGAAAACTGCAGCTCAACAACTTTGTTGCACCTCAGTTTCCTCCTAATAGTTCAATCATTGTAAAAGTATTATTTCAGATGTCAACACCCAGTCATTGCTTTCAAGAAAATACAAAAACAAAATAAAACTGACTTGAAAACATCTCAAGGTAACCTAGAATGAACATTTTATCTCCTAACAACCATACCCTAAACAGTACTCAGGGGATTCCTCTTCTATCTCACTCCTTCCAAGTATATGCGTATGCACACACATGTATGTATATGTATGCATATATATATTTACATGTGCATGTGTATGCATGTTCATGTGTGTGGATACACATGTGTGTGGAGGCCAGAAGTCAACATCAAGTGTCTTATTTGATCGCTCCCTACCTCATTCTTTTTTTTTTTTTAAGATTTATTTTTGTTTGTTTATTTGAGACAGAAAATGGGTGGGCCAGGGCCTCTACCACTGCAAACCAATTCTAGATGCATGCATGTGCATCTGGCTTACATGGGACCTGGAGAATCGAATCTGGGTCCTGAGGCTCCTTAGGCAAGCACCTTAAGGGCAAAGTCATCTTTCCAGCCCCCCACCTTATTCTTTGAGGCAAAATGTCTTTCTGACTCAATTAGACTAGCGCCCCAGCACTGGGATTACAGGTAGGCACCACCACACCCAATGTTTGCATGGGTTCCAGGGATCATTTGGTTATATAAAATAAAAACGCACATCAGTAGCCAGGTTTCAGTGTACTATAAATAGGAAGAGATGGCATTCTCAAGGTGTCCTGAAGGTACCCTAAGTGCCTGCTGCTCTCGGGAACAAGAGCTCACTCAGCTGAAGGGCAAGCAGCCCAAAGCGTACTCTTAAGGAAGAAAACCCATCAACCCTAGTTTATAATAGAGGAAGAGTTGGGGAGATGGTTCAGTGATTAAAAGCATTGCTTGCAAAGCCTGAAAGCCCAGGTGTGATTCCACAGCATCCATGTAAAGCTAAAGGCACAAAGTGGTGTGTATGCCTGGAGTTTGCTTGCAGTGCCTGGAGGCTCTGGTGTGCCTCTCTCCCTCTCTGTCTATCTCCTTCTATATCTCTCTCTCTCCCTACAATAAATAAGTATTTTTAAAATATTCTTATTGTTTTTATTTATGTATTTATTTACTAGAGACAGAGGAAAGGAGGGAGAGAGAGAATAGGCCCACCAGGGCCTCTAGCCACTGCAAACGAACTCTAGATGCATGCGCCACGATGTGCATCTGGCTAACATGCGACCTAGAGAATTGAACCTGAGTCCTTAGGCTTTGCAGGCAAACGCCTTAACTGCTAAGCCATCCCTCCAGCCCTAAATAAATATTTAAAAATTTTATTTATTGGAGGGGGGGCAGCTAGAGAAAATGGGCATGCCAGGGCCTCCAGCCACTGCAAACTCCAGATGCAGGCACCACCTTGTACATCTTGTTTTCACAGGTACTGGGGAATTGAACCTGGGTCCTTAGGCTTCCCAGGCAAGTGCCTTAACCATCTAAGCCATCCCTCCAGGCCTTTTAAGATATTTTTATTTACTTATTTGCAAGCAGAGAGAGAGGAAGAGAGAGAGAGGGGGGATGGATGTGTCAGGGTATCTTGCCACTGCTAGCAAACTTCAGATGCATGCACCAATCTGTGCAACTAGCTTTACGTGGGAGCTGGTACGTCCGTTCTCTCTCTCTGTCTCTGCCGGGAAAAGGTGGTGCACACCTTTAATCCAAGTACTCAGGAGGCTGAGGTAGGAGGATCACTGTGAGTTTGAGGCTAGCCTGAGACTTTATTCCAGGTCAGCCTGGACTATATCAAGATCCTACCTGGAAAATACAAGAAAAGAAATTTCTGGCTAGAAAGATGACTTAGTAGTTAAGATACTTCCTGCAAAAACTAAGGACCCAGGTTCAATTCCCCAGTACCCTCGTTAACCAGATGCACATGGTGATACATGCACCTGGAGTTCATTTGCAGTGGCTAGCAGCCTGGCGCACCCATTCTCTCTTTAATAAATAAATAGTATTTTTTAAAAAAAGAAATCTCTACACTCAAGTCCATCTTGCAAAAAAAAAGGGACTTTATTATAATTCTTCTGAATACAAACTGGAAACAGTGAACTAAAACAGCATGTAGAGCCAGGTGTGGTGGCACATGCCTTTAGTCCCAGCACTCGGGAGGCAGAGGTAGGAGGATCGCCATGAGTTGGAGGCCACCCTGAGACTACATAGTGAATTCCAGGTCAGCCTGGGCTAGAGTAAGACCCTACCTTGAAAAACCAAAAAAGAAAAACAAAACAAAACAAAACAAAAAAACAAAACAAAACAAAACAAAAAAAAACAGCAGCATGTAGTTGGTAGAAAAGAGAGTGAATAAGCACCATACCTTTGCTCCTTAGAAAATCTTCAGGGAGGTTCGCACATAAAATTTCTTTACTGGATTGCATCGGCAGATTCTCCTACAGTAAAAAAAGAAATAGAAAAGCTGTCAATGAAGATGCAGAAATACCTGACCTCCCAAATACCAATTATTATTTTACAGACTTCATTACAACTCCAGAGAATATATGAATAGTCACAAGGATCAGGACTGAATCAAAGCTCAAATTTAACTTCTTTAGAACATGAACCTGAAGCAGATGTAAACACAAACATTAGTTTTTAATGCCTGCTTCTTCTAATTTTTTTGTTTTGTTTTTTGAGGTAGGGTCTCGCTCTAGCCCAGGCTGACCTGGAATTCACTATGTAGTCTCAGGGTGGCCTCGCACTCACGGTGATCCTCCCATCTCTGCCTCCTGAGTGCTGGGATTCATCTTTGCTTGCTTTTTCTGGTTCCTGACAGGATCTCACTAGGTGGTAACTAAAGCTGCACTCACACTCGCACTTGCAACCTTCCTGCCTCAGTCTCTTAAAGTGCTTGCAATACCCAGCTCACACAGCCTTCTGAAATCAAGGTGGAACCTTGGTTTAAGTGCAGTGCAGGGCAGTGAGCAGGGATGGCAGTCGTGAGGTCAATGTCATGCTCCAGTCCCCTTTTCCCTTCATGGTGTCTAGACTGGCCCCACACCACGACTGGCCAGCACCTGCACAGCACACTTCACCTGGGTCAAGGTTACCCACTGTCACCTATATACTCCTTCAATGGCCTTTGCCAAGCAAGGTGGGATGCCTCGCTCCCCCTTACACCCCCATCAGAGAAGGTTATGTTTGAAGAGGGAGGACGATGCACCCAGCTCAGGTATAGGCCCCAGTTGTTGTGAACTGCTCTAGTAGACATTCAAATCAAATGATGGAAAGCTTGAAGGGCTGGCAGCTGATTTTGTAAATTTAAGGGTTTCTGAGTTTAATAAAAGGAGGCTTACCCCGAGAGTGGTGACACACACCTTTAATCCCAGCACTTGAAAGGCAGAGGAAGGAGGATCACTGTGAGTTCAAGGCCACCCTGAAACTACATAGTGAATTCCAGGTCAGCTTGGGCTAGAGTGAGACCCTACCTCAAAAAAACAGAACAACAACAACAAAAAGCCAGGCACGTGGCACAAGCCTTTAATCCCAGCACTCAGCACTCGGGAGGCAGAGGTAGGAGGATTGCCAAGAGTTTGAGGCCACCCTGAGACTCCATAGTGAATTCCAGGTCAGCCTGGGCTAGAGTAAGACCCTACCTCCAAAAACCAAAAGAAAAAAAAAGAGGAAAGTAAAGGAGAAAGAAGCACATAGTGAGAGAAAGAATGTGCCTCTAGCCACTACAAACGAATTCCAGACACATGTACCACCTTGTGCATTGGCTTACATGGACCCTGGGGAATTGAACTTGGGTCCTTTGCAGGTCAAGCTCCTTAACCGCTAAGCTATCTCTACAGCCAACACCATCCTTCTTAGGCCTGAAGCTCACCAGTTAGACTAGTCTGGTTAACAAATGAGTTACAGGGATCCTTCCTCCCTCTATCTTTCCAGCACTGGTATTACAGGCTGCTCCACCATACCCTGAACTTTTATATGGGTGTTGATTTTTTTTTTTTCAAGGTAGGGTCTCACTCTAGCCCAGGCTGACCTGGAATTCACTATGGAGTCTCAGGGTGGCCTCGAACTCATGGCGATCCTCCTACCTCTGCCTCCCGAGTGCTGGGATTAAAGGCGTGCGCCACCACGCCCGGCTAAGGGTGTTGATTTTTTGTTTTGTTTTGTTTTGTTTTTCGAGGTAGGGTTTCATTCTAGCCCATGCTGACCTGGAACTCACTTAACCGCTAAGCCATCTCTCCAGCCCAGGGAAACCAGTTTTATCATGCTATATTCACAAGAGATCCACTTTTGTGTGATTTGTGTGAATTTATTTATTATTTATGAGAGAATGTGCAAGAGAGACTGGGTACTCCAGGGTCTCTTGCAGCTGCGAATTAACTCTAGACGCATGTGCCACTTTGTGTATCTGGATTTTCCTGGGCCAGCAGCAGCAGGCTTAGGGAAAATTTTACATATTCTATTTACACTGCTTGGAGACCGAGATATGTCTCAATGAATATTGCTTAAAGACTTAGGTACATTCCTTGCATTTTTCTTTCAAACAAAATTATATTGCCACAATTAAAAAGTGAGTTCCAGGTCAGCATGGACTACAGTGAGACCCTACTTCAAAATAAATAAATAAGCAAACAAAAAATAAATTTCTTGCCGGGTGTGGTGGCGCACGCCTTTAACCCCAGCACTCGGGAGGCAGAGGTAGGAGGATCGCCCTGAGTTCGAGGCCACCGAGACTCCATAGTGAATTCCAGGTCAGCCTGGGCTAGAGTAAGACCCTACCTCGAAAAAAAAAAAATTAAATTTCTTAACATGCAAAACTAAGGAATAGTTTCTAAAGCATCCACCCTATGAAGCCCTACACGTGGCAACAGCCTCCCCCCAAAGCTTTCTCTGTGACATTATACTCTAGTCATGACATTACCAAAATTAAGGACTTAGCACACACATTTTTAAGCATCAAATGCACAAATAGTATGATTTTCAGAATCTCAGCAATTCACACAATAGCCATAGCACAGGTGTGCCCTTTTTCTTTTAAATAGATAAGTATTTCCTTCAGGTGCTATGTGAGACATACACACACACACACTAAAAAAAAAAAAAAAAAAAAAAAAAAAAACAGAGCTGGAGAGATGGCTTAGTGATTAAGGTGCTTGCCTGCAAAGCCTAAGGACCCAAAGGACTCATCTGGAGTTTTATTTGAGACAGGGGGAGAGGCAGAGAGAGAGAGAGAGAGAAAGTGAGAGAGAATGGGCATGCCAGGGCCTTCATCCACTGCCAAGGAACTGAGATGCATGTGCCACCCTGTGTATCTGGCTTACATGGGTCCTGGGGAATCAAACCTAGGTCTTTTGGCTTTGCAGACAAGCATCCCCCAGATTGTGTTTTTTAAAAGTATATATTTATTTTATTTGGGGACTGGAGAGATGGCTTAGTAATTCAAGATGTTTGCTTGCAAAATCTGACATCCTGGGTTCAAATCCCCAGTAACCATGTAAAGCCAGATGCACTAAGTGGCGCATACAGCTGGAGTTCGTTTGCACTTGCAAAAGGCCCTGGTATGCCCATTCCCTCTGTTTCATGTTCTCATCCTATCTCTCTGTCACAGTCTCTCTGCTTTCAAACAAATAAATACAACTTAAAACAAACAACTATATACATCAACATTTTTGGAAATATTTCAAGATTTAAGTTATCTGTATTATTTGTTTTGTGTCTTGAGGTAGGATCTAGCTCTAGCCTGGATTCACTATGTAGTCTCAAGCCGGCCTCGAGCTCCCAACAATTCTCCTACCTGTGCCTCCAGAGTGCTAGGATTAAAGGCCTGCGTCATCACACACAGCTCAAGTCACCTGTATTTTATCATGAGAAGTATCACTGCAAAACTACTACACACCTTCAACTTGGCTGAGTTGAGATCTCGCTCCTTACCTGCTTTGGGCTGATCTTTGCTCCAGTGGCCAAGGCATGTTGGCATGGCTCTTCCTTTGCTCCCTCACAGAGATCTCTGATAATTTCCGCCTGGTCCTCTTGATCTCTGAAGACCTTTAGCTCCATGCTCTTGGTTCTTTCTTCCCTATCCAAGATCCCAGAGGACACAGATTCTCTTGCTGTGGGGTCCACTAGCCCATGCTGCCCAGTCTTGTCCCCATGATCCAAAGTCTCAGAGGTTTCTTCACTACAAGTTTCTGCATGAGTCCTCTGCACTTCCAAGGGCAATGCCCTCCTCTCACTTGTAAGAGATCTGGCCAGTCCAGGTTTGACATCTGGAATCACACTTGGCTCAGGATCCACATGAAGCTCTTTGGAGACACTTATTGGAAGCTCGGAGTATATTTCCTGTACCGCGGCAGACATGGAGGAATCAAGTGGAACTGGCTGAGTCTCTATTCCAGATGACAGCATTAGGGCAGATGAGATTATGGAGCCAAGTCCTTTACATCAACTGGTTCACACTGACACAAATGAAAGGAAGGGTTACAAATTTACAACCTTGACAGGGTAAAGAAAGCTGTTTTAGTTCACATGGGTTAAAATATGGAAAGAGGCCGAGCGTGATGGAGCACACCTTTAATCCCAGCACTCAGGAGGCAGAGGGAGGAGGACTGTTGTGAGTTCGAGGCCAGCCTGGGACTACATAGAGAATTCCAAGCCAGCCTGGGCTAGAGGGAGATTCTACCTAGTAAAACCAAAAAATATATATATGGAAATAAATTCTACTTCAGGGCCTGAGGAGATAGTTCAAGGCACTTGCTTGCAAAGCCTTCAGGCCCAGGTTCAATTTCCCACTGTCCAGCGAAACTTCCTACCTGGGGAGACGCAAAACACGTCTATTCATCTCAGACAGCCAACGCTATACACCAAAGCACGACTGCACCAAAACCAGTTTTGGTGAATCAAGTTATTGGGGTTACTTACAGAGGAGGGGAGGGGGTTGCCTAAAGGAGCGTGGGTGACTAAAAGGCAGCTACATGGCTGAGAAGCCCACCCCAGCACAGGTGATGACTAAGCAAGGCTGCAAATCCGGAGCTCGCTGGGTTGGTGGGAGTCTCCTGACCTTTCCTCTTCCCTCTGGAGGAAATGTTACAATTCAGAGAAAATTGCTACACAACACAAAAAGCTAGACAGACATTTGAATGCAGCAGCTAGAGATCTTAGCCCATCCACCCACCCACATACATACAAACACACACATACATACAAACACACACACACACACGTGCGTATGCACAAATAACTTTAATAAGCTCTACTACAAATGCTAGCATTACCCGATGCCAAAAATTTTTCATGAGTATGAATATGTGGAAAACTGCCTCTTAACCTTTAATAGGTGTATATATAATTGCAATTAATATACTGCCTTGTGAATAATTCTCAGGTTGTTGTTTTTGCCTGTGTGTAGATACACTGTGCCCTCTGCACAAACACGGAGGTCATTCTTTTGTGCTGGGGCTCAAACTCAAGGCTTCATGAATGCTAGCAAGGTTGTTCTACCTCTGAGCAGCATGGTTCTCATTAGCATGTATTAATTATACACACATCCATTGTATTTTCACACTTTTATATAATGTATTTTTAAAATATTTATTTAAGAGAAAGAGAGGCAGATAGAGAAAATGGCTGTGCCAGGGCCTCCAGTCACTGCAAATAAATTCCAGACATATGCACTACCTTGTGCATCTGACTTACATGGGTACTAGGGAATCAAACCTGAGTCCTTAGGCTTCACGGGCAAGTTCCTTAACTGCTAAGCTATTTCTCCAGCCCCTTATGTAATATATTTTGAATGAACTGTATCATAATAAAGCTAGTATTTGAAAAGAAGATGAGAAGCTGGAGAGATGGCTTAGTGGTTAAGGCACATGACTGCGAAGTCTAAGGACCCAGGTTCTATTCTCCAAGTTCCACGTAAGCCAAATGCACATGGTGGTGCATGCGTCTGGAGTTCATCTGCAGTGGCTGGAGGGCCTGGTGCACCCATTCTCTCTCTCTCCCCAATAAGTAAATAAAAACAAATAAATCTTAAAAAAGAGAGAGAGAGAGAGAGAGCGTGCCGGTGTGGTGGTGCCCGCCTTTAATTCCAGCACTCAGGAGGCAGAGGTAGGAGAATCCCCATGAGTTCAAGGCCACCTTGAGACTACATAGTGAATTCCAGGTCAGCCTGGGTTAGAGTGAGACCCTACCTCCAAACAAAAAAAAAGAGATGAGGTTAAGGGTGCTTACTTACAAAAATGTGCTGGCTCAGGCTCAATTCCCCAGTACCCATGTAAAGTCAGACATTAAAAGCGGCACACGTGAGGGGCTGGAAAGATGGCTTAGCGGTTAAGCACTTGCCTGTTAAGCCTAAGGACTCGGGTTTGAGGCTCAATTCCCCAGGACCCACGTTAGCCAGATGCACAAGGGGGCGCACGCATCTGGGAGTTCGTTTGTAGTGGCTGGAGGCCCTGGCGCACCTATTCTCTCTATCTATCAGCCTCTTTCTCTCTTTCTTTCTGTCACTCTCAAATAAATAAATAAATAATGCAACAAAAAAAATTTTTTTTAAAGTGGCACATGTGAGTTGGGCATGGTGATGCACACCTTTAATCCAGCACTGGGGAGGCAGAGGCAGGATTGCTGTGAGTTCAAGGACAGCATGGGCTACAGAAGGAGTTTCAGGTTAACATGGGCTAGAGCAAGACACTACCTCAAAAACCAAAAAGATGAGGGCTGGGGAGATGGTTCAGTGGTTAAAGGCCCTTGTTTGAGAAGACTTTCAGCCTGGGTTGGATTACTCAGCCTCCAAAATAAAGGTGGGTACAAGTGGCACATGCACCTGTGCTCCCAAGGTGCCTAATGACAATGGGAAGAGGGACCAGAGAATCTGAAGCTTGGAGCTCCTAGGGTCAGGGAGTTTGAAATTTGTAGTCCAGGCCGGGCGTGGTGGCGCACGCCTTTAATCCCAGCACTCGGGAGGCAGAGGTAGGAGGATCGCCTTGAGTTCGAGGCCACCCTGAGACTCCATAGTAAATTCCAGGTCAGCCTGGGCTAGACTGAGACCTTACCTCAAAAAACCAAAAAAAAAAAAAAAAGAAATTTGTAGTCCATTTGCAGTGGCAAGAGACCTTGTCTCAAAGAAGGTGGGGACACAGACACCTTTAAGTTGTCCTTAATAGATCCTGTATCCCACAGACATACACATAAAAACAGGGAGGACACTTGAGTGCAGAGGTAGTTGGATCACTTTTGAGTTCAAGGCCATCCTGATACTACATAGTGAATTCTAGATCAGCCTGAGCTAAAGCAAAACCATACCTTGAAAAACTGGAAGGAGGGAAGAAAGGTGAGGGAACAGGGAAAGATACTTCTTTTTGAGTCAGGGTGTCTATCTAGCCCAGGTTGGTCTTGAACTCACAGCTATCCTCCTACCTCAGCCTCAGTGCTGGGATTATAGGTGAGCCACCATGCCAAGATCCTTTTGAGCTGAAAATAATTGTTTTCTTTAATGTTATTTTATTTTTTGTTTTTCGAAGTTCGAGGTTTTGTTCTAGCCCAAGCTTACTTGGAATTCAATATGTAGTCTCAGGGTGACCTTAAACTCATGGAGATCCTCCTAAATCTGCTTCCCAAGTGCTGGGATTAAAGGTGTGTGCCACCATGCAGGGTCCATAATTATCTTATCTGTTTCAAATGCACAAATGAGCAGTTCAAGGACTGGTACCCAGGCCAGAACAGGGGTCCTAATTCTGACTCCACTTACTAGTTGCATGGCTTCCAATATGTTGAATGAAAGTTAAGTCCATTTTCCTGGGTTTGTTTTTCCCATATAAAGTAGGAAAAAGTTAAAATAATCACATGAAAATCACATGACTCTAAAAGATTAGCTTCTATTTCTCTTTATTTCAGAAAAACACAGACATCAACAAAAGTGGTACAGAGCTCAAAGGCATCCCCTCAGCAAGTACTCAAGGGCATGTGAGATAATTTAAGAACACTTTAGATTGAGAAAAGAGGGAAAGGGTTGGAGGGACGGCCTAGTGGTTAAGGCCTTTGCCTGCAAAGCCAAAGGACCCACATTAGCCACATGCACAAGGAGGCACACACATCTGGAGTTCGTTTGCAGTGCCTGGAGGCCCTGGCACACCCATTCTCGCTCTCTCTCTTTCTCTGTCAAATAAATAAGTAAATAAAAATAAAAAACAAAGAAAGAAAGAAAAAAGAGGGAAAGCTTTTCCTTGCCTTGCCTTCAGGTAATTTGGATGAATTAATTTGTCCACTACCAAAAATCAAAAACACAGGGGAAAAGAACCAAACCAAAACAAATTTACCAGTGAAGGATTAACATGCAGCTGTCCATCTTATTAGAATATTTTACAATGCTGTGAAACCTGACATAATGGCAACATTTTTAGTAATTCAACTTTCATAAAACAAATGTTCTGTCACTAAAGACCAGGGTACTGGCTCATACCTTGAATCCTAGCACTCAGGAGGCTGAGAAGGGAGAAATGCCTTCAGTTCGAGGCCAACCTGGGCTACAAAATGACTTCCAGGTCAGTCAGTGAGAACCAACCTCAAATAAATAAATAAATAAAAAGTAAAGATGGGCATGGTGGCACATGCCTTTAATCCCAACATTTGGGAGGCAGAGGTAGGTAGGAGGAGCACCATGAGTTTGAGGTCCCCCTGAGACTACATAGTAAATTCAAGGTCAGCCTGAGCTAGAGTGATACCCTACTTGGGGGGGGGGCGTTCAAAAGACAAAAGAATCTGAAAGCAAGGCAAGGTAGCATATATACTAGATAGACCACACAGCTTTAACATGGAGTATACAGGAAATCTTAAAGGCATCAAGCCTTTCCCCCCTTTTATCAGCATGCAGAAAAAAGACAGGGGGAGTAAAACTGAAAATACTCTCCATTTCTCTAAGAAAGACCATCTTGATAAAAAAATTCACAGGGAGCCTTTAATCCCAGCACTGGGGAGGCAGAGGTAGGAAGACTGCTGAGTTTGAGGCCACCCTGAGAATACATAGTGAATTCCAGGTAATCCTGGGCTAGAGTAAGACCCTACCTCAAAAAAAAAAAAAAAAAATTCAAAGGGGAAAAATAGAAAAGAAGAAACCATTTGTGCCACTCTAGACAGATAGGAGGAAAGTCTCCTCAAAGGAGCAGTCTTTTCTTGAGACAGCAAGAAAGAGGTTGGAATCCTCTAGAGTATGGGGTGCAGATAAGGCTTTTTGTCACTACAGCAGGCAGGAGCAGTAGGAGAGAACATCTAGTTAACAATCTGTGGACACAGGGTAGAAAGACTGCTTATCAATAATGATGGCAGGGGCTTGATTCCCTAGTACCCATGTAAAGACAGATGCACAAAGTGGTGCATTCTTATCTGGAGTTCACCTGCAGTGGCAAGAGGTCCTGGTGCACCCATTCTCTCTTTCGCTGCTTGCAAATATATAAAAATACTGGGCTGGAGAGATGGCTTAGAGGCTAAGGCGCTTGTCTGCAAAGCCTAAGGACCCAGGTTCGTCGACTGTCCAGAGCCCATGAAAGCCAGATACACAAGGTGATGTAAGCATGCACAAGATGGCGCATGCTTCTGGAGTTCAACTGCTGTGGCTGGAGGCCCAGGCACACCAATTCTTTCTCTCATTAAAAAAAATAAATAAATAAGCCCGGCATGATGGCGCACGCCTTTAATCCCAGCACTTGGGAGGCAAAGGTAGGAGGATCGTATCGCCACGAGTTCAATGCCACCCTGAGACGACATCGTGAATCCCAGGTCAGCCTGAGTGAGAGTAAGATCCTACCTAAAAAAAAAAAAAAGAGAGAGAGAGAGAGAGAGAGGGGGGGGAGGGATGGAGGCAGAGAGAGAGAAAATGGGCAAGCCAGGGCTTTTTTCCAGTGCAGTCGAACTCCAGATGCATGCGCTACTTTGTGCATAAGGTTTTACGTGGGTACCGGGGAATTGAATTCAGATCTGCAGGTTCTGCAGTGAAGTACCCTTTAAGTGCTGAGCCATGCCTCCAGCCCTAAAACCATCATACTGTTAATAGTGTAAAGGAAAGGAGCTCGGAGCTCGGTGAACTGGGAGACTAGAGAAAGCGAGGCTCCCTCCGTGGTCACGATGAGGGGGGGAGGGGAAGAATAGCTGCTTTATAATATGCCATAAATTCAAGGTGCACAACGGGGGGAAGACAAGTCGCTTGCAGAAAAGATCACCTCCGTCACTTTAAGGGAAGTTGAGAATCTCTTTTCATCTGGAGGGTACGGACCTAAGTGTGTGTGGAGAGAGGGGAGGGGGGGTGCAGAGTGGTCTTGTTTGAGGGTTACCGCTTAATAATCCCTCCTTAGGAATAATTTGAGAATTCCCTCTGGCACCCTGCGAATGGGGTCTGCCTACGCTGACAAACACACGAGCAGGGGCGTCGTCCACCTCGGAGGAGAGAAGTTGGGGGGGGCTCCCCCTCCCTGCAGATGGGAGATGGAAGGGGAGAGTCTCTCCCGCCCCCGAAGCTATGACTCCAAGAAGCCGTTTGCTCCAGGCGTCCTGGGGCCTGGTCTCCTCCTCCCCCCTTTCTGGATCGTTCTGCAGGCCCAGAGCCTGGGAGAGACCGGCTCCGTCCGACGTGGGTGCCCCAGCCGAGGCCCTGGTGGGACGGCCCACCGATCCACCCCCTCCCCCGCACCCCAAACCTTCCGCCCCTCGGCCGGCCCTCTTACCCTGCGGCCTGCTCCGCGGCCCGTACCGTCCTGCCAAGCCGGGCCCCGGCATACGCAGCCCCCGCCGACTCCAACTCCGAGGCCCCCGGGCTGGTGGCGGGGGGGCGCTCGGGCCGCTAGCGCTTCGCTGTCTCTATGGTCTTCCCCTCCCTCCCCACTGCACTTCCTCATCCGGGGCCAGAGACGGCCATGCGACCTCACCCAAGTCCCGCCCCTTCCCCCTCCCCACGCACAGAGCGAGGGCGCGCGCGCACACACACCGCCCCGCCCCGCCTCTAGTTCCTGGCGCGCTCAGTCCCTCCCCCGCCCCGCCGACTCTTAAAGGGAAACCACCCACAGCCCGGTTCCCTCCGGCAAATGCTACGTGCACGGGTTCGCACGGTGCGCTCGTCTGACTTGGATGGCGCCAACTCCAGGGGCCCTCCTGTCCTTGTGTCCATTATTAATAACTGATATCAGTGTCTTAGGTCACACCAGTCCCCTGCACCTTCTAAGAACACTGGTCAATAAAAATGACATCCGTGAGAGGGGAAAGGGGATATGATGGAGAATGGATTTTTCAAAGCGGAAAGTGGGGGGGCCGGGGAGCTAGGGAATTACCATGGGTTATTATCTACTATTATGGAAGTTGTCAATAAAAATAAATAAATCCGGGTGTGGTGGCGCACGCCTTTAATCCCAGCACTCGGGAGGCAGAGGTAAGAGCATCGCCGTGAGTTCGAGGCCACCCTGAGACTCTATAGTGAATTCCAGGTCAGCCTGGGCTAGAGTGAGACCCGATCTCAAAAATCCAAAAAAAAATTAATTAATTAATTAATTAATTTAAAAAAAGTGATATCCGTGAAGTGAATGAAGTATTCATTCCTTACCGTGGAAAGTGGGTTTCATTTCTTGTTCTTTTTTAAATTTTATTTATTTATTTATTTATTTGAGACAGAGAGAGGGAGAGAGAGAGAGAATGGGGATGCCAGGGCCTCTAGCCACTGCAAACGAACTCCAGACGCATGTGCTACCATTGTGCATCTGGCTTCCGTGGGACCTGGAGAATCGAACCTGGGTTCATAGGCTTCACAGGCAAGCGCCTTAACCACTAAGCGATCTCTCCAGCCCTCATTTCTTAATTATTTGTTGTCGGCCTCTTCTCATCCCTATTTTGTTCAGAGCTAATTTCACAGCACCTAAAGCAATGTATGGAAGGCATTTGAAAGGAAAAAAATAGGGAATTAAGTATTTACATAGTTAAGAAAAACAAATATGTCTATAGGACATAATCAAATACAGATATAAGTTAAAAATAGAAATCTCTGGCTGGAGAGATGGCTCAGCCGTTAAGATGCTTGCTTGCAAAGTGTAATGACCAGGGTTTGATTTCCCATTACCCAAATTAAGCCAGATGCACAAAGTGGCATGTGAATCTGGAGTTGGTTTGCAGTGGCTGAAGGCTTTGGCATGTCCATTCTCTCATTTATGTTCTGTATCTCTGCTTGCAAATAAATAAATAATAACAAAATAGGGCTGGAGAGATGGCTTAGCAGTTAAGGAACTTGCCTACCAAGTCTAAGGACCCATGTTAGACTTTCTAGATCCCAAGTCAGCCAGATACAGAAAGATGAGGCAAGTGCAAGGTTGCACATGCCCACTGAGGTGGCACAAGTGCCCGGAGTTCGGCTGCAGTGGCTGAGGCCCTGGTGTGCAAATTCTCTCTCTCCCCTCTCTCTGAAATAATAATAAAAAAATTAAAAAATTAACAAAATAGGTCTGGAGAGATGGCTTAGTGGTTAAAAACTTGCCTGTGAAGCCTAAGGACCCTGGTTCAAGGCTCGATTCCCCAGGACCCACTTTAGCCAGATGCACAAGGGGGCGCATGCGTCTGGAGTTTGTTTGCAGTGGCTAGAGGCCCTGGCGTGCCCATTCTCTCCCTCTCTCTCTCCCTCCCTCCCCCTCTCCCTCCCTCCCTCCCTCTTCCTCTCTCCCTCTTTGTCTGTTGCTCTCAAATAAATAAATAAAAATGAACAAAAAAATTAAAAAAAAAACAAAATAGAAATCTCTTGTTTCTTGAAGTCTGTCACCCTGGTGTAAGGTTCCAAGTTTTGAGGGGAAAATTCCCTTTCCTCTGAAGTTCATATGTCAACTCTAAAGGCTACATGAGACTACATGTAGTTCATGTTTATGAATAGTTTGTATACAGGCCACTAATTATATATGTGTGTGTATAGACAGGTAGATAGGGCTGGGCACGATGGTGCATGCCCTTAATCTCAGCACTCAGGAGGCAGGGATAGGAGGATCCCTGTGAGTTCGAGACAAGCCTAGAGCTACAGAATGAGTTCCAGGTCAGCCTAGACTAGAGATTCTATTTGAAGCAAACAAATGAGTAACAGATACATGATAGATAGATGATACATAGATGAATGGATGGATGCTGCTAAAATTAATTAACTTGAAGTCTACTTAAAAACATTCTGGGGCTGAAGACATGGTGTAGCAGTTAAGGCACTTGCCTGCAAAGCCAAAGGACCCAGGTTCAACTACCCAGGACCCACATAAGCCAGATGCACAAGGTAGCATATGCATCTGGAGTTTGTTTACAGTGGCTGGATGCCCTGGGGTGTCCATTCCTCTCTCTCTCTCTCTCTCTCTCCCTCCCTCTACCTCTCTCTTTCTATCCCTCTCTCAAATAAATAAATAAAAATAATGTATTAACACACACACACACACACACACACACACACACACACAAGCCAGGCGTGGTGGTGCACGCCTTTAATCCCAGCACTTGGGAGGCAGAGGTAGGAGGATCGCCGTGAGTTCCAGGGCACCCTGAGACTCCATAGTGAATTCCAGGTCAGCCTGGGCTAGAGTAAGACCCTACCTCAAAAAACAAACAAACAAACAAAAACCCTGACCTCGCAGTGCATGACACTACCTGCACAAGACCATCATAAGAGGAGGAAAAGAATCATGACATCAAAATTAAAAGAGAGACTGATTGAGATGGGGAGGGGATATGATGGAGAATGGAGTTTCAAAGGGGAAAGTGGGGGGAGGGAGGGAATTACCATTGGGATATTTTTTTAACATCATTTCATTTTGTTTGTTTATTTTTATGTATTTATTTGAGAGTGACAGACAGAGAGAAAGAGGCAGAGAGAGAGAGAGAGAGAGAGAGACAGAGAGAGAATGGGCGTGTCAGAGCCTCCAGCCACTACAAAGGAACTCCAGAGGAACTCCAGACGCGTGCGCCCCCTTGTGCATCTGGCTAACGTGGGTCCTGGGGAATCAAGCCTCGAACCCGAACCGGGGTCCTTAGGCTTCACAGGCAAGTGCTTAACCACTAAGCCATCTCTCCAGCCCATTGGGGTATTTTTTATAATCATGGAAGTTGTTAATAAACAGCTGGGCGTGGTGGCGCACGCCTTTAATCCCAGCACTCGGGAGGAAGAGGTAGGAGGATCGCCATGAGTTCAAGCCCACCCTGAGACTACATAGTGAGGTAGAGTGAAACCCTACCTCGAAAATCCAAAAAAGAAAAAAGAAAAACATTTTGTACCCAGCCAGGTGTGGTGGCACATGCTTTAATCCCAGCACTTGGGAGGAAGCAGAGGTGGGATCCCTGAGAGTTTGAGGCCACCCTGAGACTACATAGTGAATTTCAGGTCAGCCTGGACTAGAGTAAGACCCTACCTCGATAAACAAAAAACAAACAAACAAAAAAAAGAAACCATTTTTTACCCAAAGGAGAGTATCTTACGTGCCTTGTCGTAGATCCTACTCTCAACCTGCTTTTTGGTTGTACACTAGGCACAGTGGGGTCCAAAAACATATATTAATATAGGTATCATGGAATCTCCAAAAACAGAGTGCCAACTTTCTGATGGATCCCATGCTTTTTGTTAGTTGATAATATCCATAATAAACATCACTAGCCCTTTTTTTTGTTTTTGTTTTTTCAAGGTAGGGTCTTGCTCTAGTCCAGGCAGACCTGCAAGTTACTCTGTAGTCTCAAACTGGCCTTAAAGTCACCATGATCCTCCTATGTCTGCCTCCTGAGTGCTAGGATTAAAAGCTGGCTCTTTTCATAGTTTTGAGTGTGTATATACAAGCATCCATGTTTGCTTGTGTGTGGGTGCTCGTGTGTCTATGCAAGTACACATGTACGAGTATGCACGTGAGGGGTCTTTTTCATTTATTTATTTATTTGTTTGTTTTTTCGAGGCAGGGTCTTACTCTAGCCCAGGCTGACCTGGGAGTCACTATGTAGTGTCAGGTTGGCCTCGAACTCACAGCGATCCTCCGATCTCTGCCTCCTGAGTGCTGAGTTTAAAGGTATGTGCCACCTCACCTGGCTACTATGTTTGTAGTCTCAGAGTGGCCTTGAACTCACGGCGATCCTCCTACCTCTGCCTCTCTAATGCTGGGATTAAAGGCATGCACCACCATGCCTGGCTAATATTACTTTTTTTTCTTTTTTTCCGAGGTAGGGTCTCACTCTAGCCAGGCTTCTCAGGGTAACCTCGAACTCGCGGCCCCCCTCTTACCTCTGCCTCCCAAGTGCTGGGATTAAAGGCGTGCGCTTCCACGCCCGGCTAACCTGTGCCCTTTCTCCGTGGTGTCTGGGGACGGATGAGAGCCATTAACCTCCTTGACACACAAGGAGTCGTAGAAAGGTGTGAGCTAAGGGGTTTGTTTTCAAATTTCGTCTCCGGCCCGAGGCAGGAAACCGCGTGGAGGTGGGCGGAGAGAGAAGCCCTCCGCGACGCCCCCTCCCGCGGCCCAGTCCGCCCAACGTGGAAAGCCCCGGATGAGGAAGTGGCGCGGTCAGCGAGACGAGCCTGACGCTGGGCTAGAGCGGCGGGGCGGGGCGGGGGCGGGGCGGGGGCCGGCTGGGGGCGGGGCGGAGGGGCGGAGCCTCGGGAGCGGCGCGCGTTCTCAGGTGAGCTCCTGGTTGGCCGCGGCGGGCGGGCCTGCTCTCCGGGGCGGAAGCTTCGCGAGCCGTGGGCACTCCACTCGGGTGGCTTGTCCGGAGGAGGTGTGTGCGTGTGTGCGTGTGCGTGTGCGTGTGTGCTGGATGGGAGGACATGACCAGGGTCTGGCCCGTGGGGTCCGGCCTGAGGCGGGAAGAGGCTGTGGGTGAATGGAGCTGGCCGCCTCGGGTACTGAGCCTTGAGGATGTTTGTGGGCAGGGGGTCCTCCGACCCACGTTCGAGGCTGCACTCTGCCTGCAGCCCGCCGTGTGACCTTGGGCCAGTCTTTCTCTCGCTCTCTGCTCAGCCGCTGAAATGGAGGCAGGACGGTCCGCGGAGAGTTGGTACAGATGGAGTTCCAGGAAGGGAACCCCAAAGCCTCTTGTCATCTCATTTGCGCTGGTCTGTGCATGGTGGCGAGTCCATCCTAGTGTCTCAGTGACCTTGGGCAAGTCCCTTGGTGTTCGGGTTTTACTTCTTTTCTCGGCGCAAAGATCCCAGTGACGTTTGGGTGTTCGCTGATGCAGGTGGAAACAAGATGATAAAGTGCCCTCTCCATCGTAACTCTTCCTTTTCGAGATGCGAGAGAGAAAAATTCTCTCTTCGAAGTGTGACTAGACCCCGGGGGCCCCAAATTCCCCTTTCATTGCTAAATTCTGCCCCTTTAATTAATTAATTAATTAATTTTTTTTCTCTCTTGTAATTGAAGCAGTGATTTCATCCAAGGCTTGGGCGCCACCTCTCAGCTGAGCCAACAACCAGTATCTTTGAGGCCTAAAATTAAAAGCGCAATTTCAGGAAGTCTGACATTCTGGTTGTTTTGTTTGTGTTTCGATGGCAGGGAGGCAAGATGACTTCTCTGCCCCGAGATTGGAACAGCTGAAGAAAAACCCCCAGGGCAAGATGAGAACTACAAAGGTCTACAAACTGGTCATCCACAAGAAGGGATTTGGGGGCAGTGGTCAGTATTGATTGGTCTTTGGAGATGATGTATTTGCTGAGGATCTGGTCAGTGACTTGAAAAAAATTACACATGGCCAAGGGAGGCACGGCAAGCAACCTGCAGCAACATCACACAGCATTTAGGGTGTTGGATCTGACAGCACAGGCCTTTTGCTTTCTTTTTCTTTTTTCTTTTCTCTTTTCTTTTCTTTTCTTTTTTTTTTTTAGGTAGGGTCTCTAGCTCAGGCTGACCTGGAAGTGGAATTCACTATGTAGTCTTAGGGTGGCCTCAAACTCACGGCACAGGCCTTTTTCTAAAAGCATTTGCATTCAGACCTTGTTTTTTTGTTTGATTTTAAAACTTAAGTTATTTATTTGAGAGAGAGAGAGAGAAAAAAAAAAAAGAATGGGTGCATCAGGGCCTCTAGCTACTGCAAATGAATTCCAGACACATGTGCCACCTTGTGCATCTGGCTTACGTGGGTCCTGGGGAGTTGAACCAAGGTCCTTTGGATTTTCAGGCAAACGCCTTAACTGCTAAGCCATCCCTCCAGCCCCTTATTAATTAATTTTTTTATTGACAACTTTCATAATTGTAGACAATAACCCATGCTAATTCTCTCCCTCCCCCCACTTTCTCCTTTGCAACTCCACTCTCCCTCATACCCCTCCCCCCTCTCAATCAGTCTGTCTTTTATTTTAATGTCATCATCTTTTCCTCCTATTATGATAGTCTTGTGTAGGTAGTGTCAGGCACTGTGAGGTCATGGATATCCAGGCCTTTTTGTGCCTGGAGGAGCGTGTTGTAAGGAGTCCTACTCTTCCTTTGGCTCTTACATTCTTTTCACAATGGATCCTGAGCCTTGGAAGGTGTGATAGAGACATTTCAATGCTGAGCACTCCTCTGTCACTTCTTTGGGACAGGTTTTTGATTGCCATGTGTCTCAGGCCCATCTGGAACTCATTCTGTAGTCCAGTCTGCCCTCAAACTCAGATCATATTTTGCCTCCTGATTGCAGGGATGCTCATCCACACCTGGCTAAATTTTCCCATCTGACTTTTTAAAAATTTTTTTGAGGTAGGGTCTCGCTCTAGCCCAGGCTGGCCTGGAATTCACTATGTAGTCTCGGGGTGGCCTCGAACTCATGGTGATCCTTCTACCTCTGCCTCCTGAGTGCTGGGATTAAAGGCGTGTGCCATCATGCCTGGTAATAAAATATATTGTAAAACAGATTGTATTTATTGGGCTGGAGAGATGGCTTAGGGGTTAAGCGCTTGCCTGTGAAGCCTAAGGACCCCGGTTTGAGGCTCATTTCCCCAGGACCCATGTTAGCCAGATGCACAAGTGGGCGTACGCATCTGGAGTTCGTTTGCAGTGGCTGAAGGCTCTGACGCACCCATTCTCTCTCTCTCTCTGTCTGTTGCTCTCAAATAAGTAAATAAAAATAAACAAAAAAATTTTAATTGTATTTATTTATTTATTTATTTTTTATTTTTTTTGACAAATTCTCAGTGTGGCCCAGGATGACCTGTCATTCACTCTGTGGTCTCAGGGTACCCTCTGGGGGATCCTCTTACCTCTGTCTCCCAAGTGTGGCAATTAAAGGCATGTGTCACCATAGCCAGCTTAGTTTTTTTTTTTTAATATTTTTTTGTTTGTTTTGAGAGAAAGGCAGAGGAACAATGGGTGTGCTAGGGCCTTCAGCCACTGTGACTTCCAGATGTGTGTGTCCTTTTTCAGTGTTTTTACTTATTTGTAAATGGAGAGAGGCAGAGAGAGAATGGGTGCACCAGGGTTTCCTGTCATTGCAAATGAACTCTAAATGCATGTGTCACTTTACAGCATCTGTCTTTACCTGCGTACTGGGTAAGTGAACCTGGGTACTTAGGCTTCATAGGCAAGCACCTTAACCACTAAGCCATTTCTCCTGCCCCAAAATATTTTTTAAATAAAAGATGTACTAAGCGTGACTGACAAGTGACTATATTTTTAGATACAGATGTACATTTTACCGTTAACACTATATGTTACACATACATTGTGTATGTGTATGTTGTATATTCCAGGGCTTTTATAAATCATATAGAAATTTCAAACATTTTTTTTTTTGGTGTGCATATAGCTTTGCCACTCATTAAAGACAAAAGAAAATTTGCATACTAGTGAGATGAATGTATTTTACATCAAAAACTAAATTGTAGCCGGGTGTGGTGGCGCACGCCTTGAATCCCAGCACTCCAGAGGCAGAGGTAGGATCGCCATGAATTCGAGGCCACCCTAAGACTACATAGTGAATTCCAGGCCACCCTGGGCTGGATTGATACCCTATCTCGAAAAACAAACAAACAATGGAGAGATGACTCGGTGGGTTAGAAGCACTTGCTGTACATGGGTGACCTGAGCTTGGATTCCCTGCAGTGGTGTCCATCTGTATATCTAGTGCATCTCTGCTGAGGTGAAAGGCAGAGAGCTCTCGGGCCAGCTACCTAGCATAGGCCACGGTGAATAAGACACCCTACCTAGCCAGGTGTGGTGGCGCATGTCTTTAATCCTAGCACTAGGGAGGCAGAAGTAGGAAGATTGCAACGAGTTCTAGGCCAGCTTGGGCCTATAGAGTGTGTTTCAGGTCAACCTGGCCTAGAGCCCAGGTTGACCTGGAATCCACTATGTAGTCTCAGGGTGGCCTTGAACTCTCAGCAATTCTCTCAACTCTGCCTCTTGAGTGCTAGGATCAAAGGCATATGCCACCACACCCATCTCTTTCACCTTCTCCCCCCCCCCCCCCCCAGGGTCTCACTCTAGCCCAGGCTGATCTGGAATTCAGTCTGTATTCTCAGGGTGGCCTTGAACTCACAGCAATCCTCCTACCTCTGCTTCCATAGTGCTGGGATTAAAGGTGTGCTCCACCACGCCAGGCTCTTTTGCGTTTTTGATAGTAGATTCAAGTACTTGAGTGTTGACTCAGCATTTAAGGTACTTGCCTGCAAAGCCTGACAACCCAGTTCAGTTACCCAGGACTCTTGTAAGACTAGATGCACAACAGAATGGCACATAATTGTGGAACTTGTTTGTGGTAGCTGGAGGCTCTGGCTCCATTTTCTCTGCCTGTCTCTCTCCTCTCTATTGCTCTCTGCTTGCAAATGAATAAGTTAAATACATAGCCTCAGCTACTGTAATCAAACTCCAGACGCTTGCACTACCTAGTGGGCATGTATGACCTTATTCTTCCTTCACCCTTATGCGTCTGGCTTATGTGGGATCTGGAGAGTCAAACATGGGTCCTTAGGCTTTGCAGCTCTGAGCCTTAACCACTAAGCCATCTCTCCAGCCCCATAAATAAATATTTATAAAAGGGGAAGGAAGAGAAGACCATACCCTAAGATAGGGTATTAATTCCAAGGTTATGGTATATCCTGTGTACCTGTCACCTACACGAATATATTCCCTACTTGCTTTCACTTTTTGCAGAGTGTATGCTGGGTACCTTTACCCATGCTATGTACATCATTCTTTGTTTCTACTTGACATCATTGCATTTTCTTTTAGATGATGAACTAGTCGTGAACCCCAAAGTGTTTCCTCACATCAAACTTGGAGACATTGTGGAGATTGCTCACCCCAACGATGAGTACAGGTGAGCAGCTTGCTAGGATTAAGGGACTAGACTGCTAATCAGTCTGCTGCTTCCAAGGACCAGGGAAGAATGTTCATGTCCTCATAAGATTTACTAAACCAATGCTTTTTTTTTTTTTTTATAAAAAAAAGTTTTATTCTTTTTTTTCTCTCTTTTTTTTTTTTCTTTATTAGTTAGTTTTGTATTCAGCAAATACAGTCTGTTTGGTACCATTATTAGGCTCATCCGTGACCTACCCCCTCCCCTTGGGCCCTCCTTGTTGAGGTATACGGGTCATGCATTGTGGAGTTAGCCCACAGTTATGGGTAAGATAAATGTTTCTGCATATCATGACCCAACATGTGGCTCTGACATTCTTTCCGGCCCCTCTTCCGCAAAATTTCCCTGAGCCATGTTGGGTTCATTTTTGGTCTGCTTCAATGATGAGGTATTGGGGGCCTCTGAGGCTCTGGCTCTCTGATTTGGTAGGAGTTGATTTTTCACTGTGTTTTTCTCCTTCCCCCTTCTGCTGGTATCCGGTTCATCAGGAAAACAGCCCCCTTGCTTGTTTCGCCAATTTTTCTTAGTTTCAGCCGGGGCCCTTTGGAGGTATGATGGGGTATCTCTCTCCTTAGGATCTACATCTATCTGAAAAAGAGAAGCAGATTCTCCAACGGAGAGTAAGTTAGCACCAGGACAAAAGAGATAACTCTTACTTTCTTTCCCTGGGATTTGCAGCGCAGCTAGGTGGTCGCCATCTTCCCAGAATCCTCCATGTTTGAGTCTTTATTCTTATTTATTTATTTATTTGAGAGAGAGAATGAGGCAGAGAAAGAGAGAGAGAATGGGCACTCCAGGGCCTCCAGCCACAGCAAACAAACTCCAGATTCACACACCACCTTGTGTATCTGACTTATGTGTGTCTTGGGGACTCAAACCTCTGTCCTTTGGCTTTGAAGGCAAGCATCTAAGCCACTTAAGCCATCTCTGCAGCCCACAATGCTTTTTTTTAAGTGTTCCTTTCTTTTTGTTTTAAACCTAATAACAACTCTAAAACTCTGTTGCATTTATCCATTTCCTTTCAGTTCAAGTGAAGAGTTTGTTTCAAAGGGAGCATTCTCTGGTTGTTACAACATGTTCAAGTTATTTGTTTGCCTTTTGATGGGAGGTGTGGAAAGAGCTGGTGAATTACTGCTCATAGCCTCCCACATGTTTGTTGCTTTCTTTTCCAGCCCTCTGCTTTTGCAAGTCAAGTCTCTTAAGGAAGATTTACAGAAAGGTAGGCACTGCCTCTATCTTTTAGATTTTTATATTTACCACGTGTTGCAGTTAGGTTCGCACTATTGGCAGAAATCACCCGACCAAGAGCAGCTTGTGGGGAAAAAAGGGTTTATTTTGGCTTATAGGCTTGAGGGGAAGCTCCATGCTGGTAGGGGAAAATGATGGCATGAGCAGAGGGTGGGCATCACCCCTGGCCCACATAAGATGGACAACAGCAAGAGATTGTGCCAAAGACTGGCAAGGGGAAACTGGCTATAACACCCGTAAGCCTGCCCCAACAATACATCGCCTCCAGGAGCAGGAGGCTTTTAATTTCCAATTGCCCTCAGCTTGGAACCTAGCATTCAGAACACCTGAATTTATGGGGGACACCTGAATCAAACCACCACATTCCGTCCCTGGACTCCATAAACTGATAATCATCAATGATGTAAAATGCAGTGAATTCAATATGACTTTAAGAGCCCCCATAGTTTGCTTGTTTGTTTTTTTTTTTTTTTTTACCAATCTTAATAATGTTCAAACATCACCATAATCCAAAGTCTTTTAACTGAGCCATAATACCAAAACAAACAAACAAACAAACAAAAAAAACATAATGGCACAGAATACACGTTCACACTGCAAAAGATGGCACTGGACATAGCAAAGAAACATTCAACCAATACAAGATTTAAACAGGGAAAACATCAGACTCTGTAGCTCCAAGTCCAACAACTCTAGTCAATGACAAATCTCCAAGTCCGATAATTCTAACCAGGAACAAGTCTCTGGAGTTCTAATTCTGCCCCTCCAGCGAGGCTACTCACAGTCCTGGAAATCTTCATTGGGGCTGGCAGCTCTCCTTGGCAGCCATCTTGTGGTCCTGGCATCTCCACTGGGTCTCCACTGCAATCCACGGTTCATCATCACAGCTTCATTGGGTCTCCATGCAGGCATCCAGCAAACCTGCTTTACAGTGCCCACGGCCATTTCCAAAACACAAGACCATGTTGCAGACTCAATGACCCTCTCTTTCCTGCATTTCTTACACTCTACAATACCAGGTAGGGTGCCAGTTTGTTAATCCAGGGGGTAATAAAGCAGACTTTGAAGAACAGGACACTCCTTGAGCACTCAGGCCCCTTCAAAAGAGTCTACATTCTTCCTGTTGCCCCAGTGCAGGTCAGCTGGCCCAATCTCAAAGGTTGTCATTTCTGTGCCATGTCCCTCTGAACACAGCAGTCTGTTTCTACGCTCTGCAACCCTGTACAATTTCTCAGGATACGAGCATAACAGCAAGCCTCTTACAAACTGCTTCTAGCCCAGTCCAGACAAAGCTTCTTTTCACCCTCATAAGCCAAACCTCACAGTTCATAGTTCTTACTGCATTCAGGTCTTGCAGCTCTGACCAGAATAATCCAACAAGCTGTTCTTACAGCACTACAAGGCATCTCTTAGGCCAAGGTTTCAAATCCTTCCACATTCCTCTTGAAAATCAGCTCCAAAAGGCCAAAGCCACACAGACAGGTGTCTAGCAGCAACACCACTCTCAGTATCAACATTACTGTTGCAGTTAGGTTCAAATTGCTGGCAGAAATCATCTGACCAAGAGCAGCCTGTGGGGAAAAGGGGGCTTATTTTGCTTATAGTCTTGAGGGGAAGCTCCATGATGGCAGGGAAAATGATGGCATGAGCAGAGGGTGGACATCACCCCCTGGCCAACATTAGGTGGACAATAGCAAGAGAGTGTACCAAAGACTGGTATGGGGAAACTGGCTATAACACCCATAAGCCTGCCCCCAACAATACACCACCTTCAGGAGGCTTTTAATTTCCAATTGCCATCAGCTGGGAACCTAGCATTCAGAACGCCTAAGTTTATGGTGGGACACCTAAGTCAAACCATCATACCATGTCAGAAACTACAAGAAACCTCTCTTCATGATCCCAGGGACTGAGAGGCAAGTACTTATCAAACCGTATTTCCTCTAAGAAAAAAGAAGTCAGATATTTAAAACTAACAAACAAAAACAACAACAAAAAACTGCCAAAGAATCTTATTTCTCAGCCCTCAGTGCCTTTTGAGGGCACTGAAGAAATTCTATTTGTTTAGAGTCAGGGAAGAAATTAATTTAAAAAATTATTTGTGAGAGAAAGAGAGAGGGAAGGAGGGAGAGAATGAATGAGCATACCAGGGTTTTTTGCTGCTCCAAAAGAGCTCCAGATGCGTGTGCCACTATGTGCTTCTGGATTTACATGGTTACCGGGAAATTGAACCTAGGCCAAAAGAGGTTTTCAAGTTTTCCAAGCAGTAACCTTTAGCCACTAAGTCATCTTTCTAGCCCAAAGTTTTATATATATGTATATATATTTTCAATATATATATATATATGTGTGTGTGTGTGTGTGTGTGTGTAATTTATTTATTATTAGAGAGAGAGAAAGAAAGACAAAGATAGGATGGGCATGCCAGGTCCTGTAGCCACTGCAAACAAACTGTACACACATGCACCACTTTGTGTATCTGGCTTTATATGAGTACTGGGTAATCGAACCTGGATCCTTTGGCTTTGCTGGCAAGCACCTTAACTACTAAGCCATCTCTCCAGTCCCCCCACCCCCTTTTTGGGAGGGGTTTCAAGGTAGGATATCACTCTAGCTCAGGCTGACCTGGAATTTACTATGTAGTCTCAGGGTGGCTTTGAACTCATGGCAATCCTCCTGTAATAGGGAAATTGGGATTCTGGGGTGCTTCCTGGAACCCCAAGCCCTGAGTTCGTATCTGCAAACTAACCAATGAATTGGCAATTCCAGATTCAAGAGAATGATTTTTAAAATACCACATTTTATTCATATTTCACAAAGGAGTGAGGAAAGGGGAAGGCTGGGAGGAAACGGGAGCTAAAGTGGGGAGAAGAGAAGTACACCATGTGGAGCCCAAAAGCCCATGTGGGCCACGTGTAGCTCAGGAGTCCATGTGACCAGACACTGGGGAAGAAAGCGTGGAAAGAATAAAGAAAGTTCAAGGAGCTCCTGCCAAGTGGGGAGCTGGAGGGGATAAAGAACCCATGTGGAGAGTAAGGGTTAGGGCCCCCCCTCCCCTCAGCCAGGCCAGCCCAGCCCAGGCCCAGCGGAGGGAAAACCTAACCCAACCCGCAGCTGGAAGTTCCCAAGTGGTCAGAGAGCCTGCCCTCCCCTTGCAAAGGTATTTATAACCTTAGGGTGGTGGGCTGTCTTTTGGCCCAGGTGAACCAGAGTTCCAGCTGGCTGGTTAGGACTAGGGGCTGTCTAGGGAAGAGATGAGTTTAACTTGATCAACCACTATGTTTAAATACTATGAAAGACCTCCCTCCCAGGAGGGGTCCTGACTGCTTGTGGAAAAACAGTTCTTTGGAACTAGGCAAGAGATTAAGAAAAATGTTCCTGCCCTTTTTACCTTCAGGGGTCCAGTCACCCTAACTCTATCCCCCCTTTACTCCCACCTTTGACCCCCAAGTTCTGGGATCAAAGGTGTGTGCTACCACACCCAGCTTTCCCACCCCCTCTTTTTTTTTTTCCAACGTAGGGTTTTGCTCTAGCCCAGGCTGACCTGGAATTCACTGTGTACTCTCAGGGTGGCCTCACATCACAGCAATCCTTCTACATGCTAAGATTAAAGGTGTGTGCACCATACCTGCCTTTTTTTTTTTTTTTTTTGAGACAAGTTCTCATATAGCCCAGACTAGCTTTGAATTTGCTGTGTAGTGAAGGATGACTTTGAATTTCTGATTCTCCTGCCTCTACCCATATACTGGGATTATAAGAATGATTCACCATGCCCAGTTGATGCAGCACGAGGGATCGGTCCCAGGGCTTCATGCATGCTGGACACACACTCTTCCAGCTGAGCTACATCCTCAGCCAGAAGTGGGGATTCTATTTATCCATTCCGGTTTTTGTTTTTGAGTGGGGCTCTTACTATCGTGGACTCAGACTTTGCTGGGCTCAGGTTCAAGTGATCCTCCCTTGGCATCTTTAGTAGCTGGAAATACCAGTATATGCAAAGTGCCTGGCTACTTGCTTTTTTTTTTTTCAAGTAGGGTCTCCCTCTAGCCCATGCTGACCTGGAACTCACTATGTAGTCTCAGGGTGACCTCGAACTCACAGCAATCCTCCTACCTCTGCTTGCTGAGTGCTGGGATTAAAGGTGTGTGCCTCCACACCTGGCTTCTTTCTTTCTTTCTTTCTTTCTTTCCTTTTGATTTATTTTATTTATTTGAGAGTGACAGACAGAGAAAGAGAAGGAGGGGGAGAGAGAGAGAATGGGTGCACCAGGGCCACCAACCACTGCAAACGAATTTCAGATTCATGCGCCACCTTGTGCATATGGCTTATGTGGGTACTGGGGAATTGAGCCTCGAATCTGGGTCCTTTGGCTTCATATGCAAGCGCTTAACCACTAAGCCATCTCTCCAGCCCCTCTTTCTTTCTTTCTTTTTTGTTTTACTTACGTATATATGTTGGTGCTGCCAACATATAGAACCTCATGAATGCCAGCCAAATACTGTACCACTTAGCTGCATCTGCAGCCCTTGACTTACTCATTCTGGATTCATGGATCTAAACCCTTCTGTCCGTTAATGCCTCTACCATGCTACTGAAAGATTCAGTGTATTCCTTGCCGTCATCATAGATGAGGCTGGATTAGATGTGGATTCTAGTCCCGTCAGGACAGGCAAGGTGGCATTCATGTTTCTGTGGGCCAGTCCCTAGCTAACTACCTATCAGAAAAAAGCTACCTTGAGGGGCTGGAGAGATGGCTTAGCATTTAAGGTGTTTGCCTGCAAAGCCAAAGGATCCTGGTTCAATTCTCCAGGACCCAGGTAAGCCAGATGCACAAGGGAGTGCATGCATCTGAAGTTCATTTGCAGTGGCTGGAGGCCCTGGCGTACCCATTCTCTCTCTCTTTTCCCCTCCCTCCCTCTGCCTGTTTCTGTTTCTCAAATAAATAAAAATTTGAAAAAAGCTACCTTGAGTCTAATCCAAATTAATAGTAAACAAGGTAATTGCTTCCATAATACTTAAGAGAGCAAGAGTAAAAAGAAAATAGAGCTATATGGTGGCTCACACTGATAACCCCACAGTGAGGAGGTTGAAGTGTAGGGGGATTGCTGCAAGTCTCAGGTCAGCCTGGGCTAGAGTGAGACCTTGCCTCAAAAAAAAAAAAAAAAAATAGTGCTGGAGAGATGACTTAGTGTTTAGGGTACTTGCCTGTGAAGCCTAAGGACCTATGTTCAATTCTCCAGTACCCACGTAAATCAGATGCATAAGGTGGCATATGTGTCTGGATTTCTTTTGTAGTGGCTAGAGGCCCTAGTGGGCCCATTCTCTTTCTTTGCTCTATCTTTCTCTGCTTGCAAATTAAAAAAATTAAAAAAAAAAACCACAAAACGTAAGTAAAAGAAAACAAAACCAAAAAACTTCTAGGATGTTCAAAAGTCTTTGATGGAAACTGCTCATGTTCAGCCCTTCAGCTGTTTTCAGTTTTGTGGGGAATACTGTGTAAAACTCAAATCCTAAGTGTTCTCATTACCCTTTCCTCCGGTCTCATCTCCTGTCATCTGTTGTTTCCTTTTTAAAAAATAAATAAAAATAGGGTCATTCGCTGGGCATGGTGGCACACACCTTTAATCACAGCACTCAGGAGACTGAGATAGGAGAGTCTCTATGAGCTTGAGGCTGCCCTGAGACTAAATAGTGAATTCCAGGTCAGCCTGAGCTAGAATGAGACCCTACCTCAAAAAACAAACAAAAAATTAATCAATTAATAGATAAATAATAAAAATAGGAGGATGGGTTGATGATAGCTCAGTTAGCAAAATGTGTTCTCTGTAAGCCTGGGACCTGAGTTCAGATCCCAAGTACCCGCACAGATCTGAGCTAGATTTTTTTTTTTTTTTTAATTTCAGAAACTATCAGTGTGGACCAGACTGTTACTCAGGTATTCCGGCTAAGACCTTATCAGGATGTCTACGTGAATGTTGTAGATCCCAAGGTGCGTCCTTTTTCTGGATTTAAATACTTTTTTAGAATGATTAGTACTCTTCCTCAATGGTTCAGTCACTATGGAAATAATGAGTTACTTTGGTATGCTATTAGACTATTAAATACTTGCGTATGTTGGTTTTATTTAAACTCGTACTTTTTGAAGCTTGTCTTAGAGTCTACTTGTGAAGGTGAATATGTATTTTTTGTTTAAATTACTGCTGTTTCTGTAGAAATTATTTATTTCTTTCATTTATTTTGTTTTGTTGGAGAAATCTTGCTTTGTGGCCCAGGCTGGCCTGGAGCTTGTAGCAGTCCTCCTGCCTCAGCTTCCTGGGATTAAAAGCATGTGCTTTTCACCTTATTTTTTATTTTTTATTTATTTATTTGAGAGAGGCAGAGAGAGAGAGAGAGAACGGACACACCATGGCCTCCAGCTGCTGCAAACAAACTCCAGACGCGTGCGCCCCCTTGTGCATCTGGCTAACGTGGGTCCTGGGGAATCAAACCTCGAACCGGGGTCCTTAGGTTTCACAGGCAGGCACTTAACCGCTAAGCCATCTCTCCAGCCTCATCTTTTTTTTTTCTTTTTAATTAAATGATACTACAATAGGTAAAGATCATTGTTTGTCTAGAGGATAAAATTAATATTATATAGAGAAATAACAAGAAGGTCTCAGGGGTACATTTGTATGCCAGAATCAAGACTGAAACAAAGGGCATGGTTGCAAGCATCTGTATGTAGCTCCAGCTACGTGAGAGGCTGAGAGGAGGAGAGCTTGAGCCCGGGAGCTTGAGCCTGGGAGCTTGAGGCCAGTCTGCACAGCAAAGTACTCAGACAAGCGAGGAAACAAACAACACAACCAAAGGACTTGTGTGTATGTGGATATGGCTGTTGTGTTGTTTGTTGTGGCCTTTTTCCTGTTTTTAAAAACAATTTTTGTTTATTTTTATTTATTTGAAAGCAACAGAGAGAGAGAGAGAGAATGGGCACACCAGGGCCTCCAGCCACTGCAAATGAACTCCAGGTGCATGTGCTACCTTGTGCATCTGGCTTTTGTGGGTACTGGGGAATCGAGCCTTGAGCCGGGGTCCTTAGGCTGTCATCTCTCCAGCCCTTTTTTTGGTTGTTCGAGGTAGGGTTTCACTGTAGCTCAGGCTGACCTGGAATTCACTATGTAGTCTCAGGGTGGCCTCAAACTCATGGCAACCCTCAATGAACTCAAGATACATGTACCCTTTGTGCATGTGGCTAACGTGGGTCTTGGGGAATCAAGCCTCGAACTGGGGTCCTTAGGCTTCACAGGCAAGCGTTTAGCCACTAAGCCATCTCTCTGGCCCTTGTTGTAGTCCTTTTTTTTTCTTTTTCTTTTTTTCTTTGTTAGTTAGTTTTGTATTCAGCAAATACAGTCAGTTTGGTACCATTATTAGGCTCATCCGTGACCTACCCCCTCCCCTTGGGCCCTCCTTGTTGAGGTATATGGGTCATGCATTGTGGAGTTAGCCCACAGTTATGTGTAAGATAAATGTCTCTGCATATCATGACCCAACATGTGGCTCTGACATTCTTTCCGCCCCCTCTTCCGCAAAATTTCCCTGAGCCATGTTGGGTTCATTTTTGGTCTGCTTCAGTGATGAGGTGTTGGGGGTTGTTGTAGTCTTTTTAAAAAATATTTTATTTATTTGCAAGCAGTGGGGTGGATAGGTAGAAGATAGAGGGAGAGGGGGGAGAGAGAGAGAGAGAGAATGGGAGCTTCAGGACCTCCTGTCACTGCAAATGAACACCAGATGCATGTGCCACTTTGTGCATCTGGCTTTACGTGGATACGGGGGAATTGAACCCAGGTTGTCATGCTTTGCAAGCATGTACCTTTACCGCTGAGCCATCTCTCCAGCCCTGTTGTAGTTTTTTCATCCGTATGGGAAGGTTGCATTTGCTATGTACAATTCTGTTTGGCCTGATTTGACTATTGAATTATATTCCAGAGATGTTCTTTTTTTCTGATGGTGAGTGGACATTATTACATAACTATAAATTATGGCAAAGTAATGCAGAGAGATATGTGTGGTTATCCCTTCTAGGATGTGACCCTTGACCTAGTGGAGTTGACTTTCAAGGATCAATATATTGGCCGTGGGGATATGTGGCGACTAAAGAAAAGTTTGGTAAGATAATATCTTTTTTTTTAATGCTGCTTTTTAAATATTATATAAATGAATAGTCTTCCTTGTTTATCACAATGATTTAGAAGATAAAATAGTGAGAAGACCATAAAGTCTGTGTGCATGCACGTGCGTGTGCCTGTGTATGTGTGCATGTATGTGGTAAATGCACATGTATGTGCCTTTGCAGTGGCCAGAGGAAACTGTCTATGTCCCTCTCCATCACCATTCTGTCCATTCTTTTTTTTTCTTTTAAAATATGTGTGTGTGTGTGTGTGTGTGTGTACATTTATTTATTTATTTATTTTTCCTGAGGTAGGGTCTCACTGTAGCTCAGGCCGACCTGGAATTCACTATGTAGTCTCAGGATGGCCTCCAAACTCACAGTGATCTTCCTACCTCTTCCTCCTGAGTGCTGGGATTAAAGGCGTGTGCCACCCCACCCGGCCTTTTAAAATATTTAAGACAGTGTTTTCATCAACTTTTTTCTTCTCTTTAAAATATTTTATTTTTATTTATTTATTTATGAGAGTGAGAGAGAGAATGGGTGCTCCAGGGCCTCTAGCCACTGCAAATGAACTCCAGATGCATGTACTGCAATGTGCATCTGGCTTACTTGGGATCTGGGGAATTGAACCTGGGTCCAAGGCAAGTTCCTCAACCGCTGTTGCAGTCAGGTTCATATTGCTGGCAGAAATCACCCGACCAAGAGCAGTTTTTGGGAAGAAGAGTTTATTTTGGCTTACAGACTCGAGGGGAAGCTCCATGATGGCAGGGGAAAACGATGGCATGAACAGAGGTTGTACATCACCCCCTGGCCAATAAAAGGTGGACAATAGCAACAGGAGAGTGTGCCAAACACTGACAAGGGGACACTAGGTATAACATCCATAAGCCCACTCCCAACTCTGCTGGGGAGGCTAGCATTCAGAATACCTGAATTAAGCCACTATAACTGTTAAGCCATCTCTCCAGCCCCTTTTGTCCATTCTTACTTGAGCCTAAGTCTTTTACTCGTCCTGGAGCTTGCCATTTTTCATAAGCCCTGGCGATTCTCTGGTCTTTGCTCCCCACTGTACTGAGGTTACTGATGTGTGTTGCCACACCCAGCTGTTCAAAAGATCCTGGGAATCAAACTTGAGCAGTCTCTCAGGCTTCCTCACCCCTCATGCTGCACAGGAAGTTGTTTTTTAAATTTAATTTATTATTTATTTGAGAGAGAGAGGAAGAATGGGCACACCAGGGCCTCTAGCCGCTTCAAATGAACTCCAGACACATGCACCCTGAGACTACATAGTGAATTACAGGTTAGCCTGAGCTAGAATGAAACCCTACCTCAAAAAAAAAATTGGGGGGCTATATAGAAATATAGTTCAGTGGTTGAGTGTTTGCATAGCATGTGAGAGAGACCCTAGGTCAATTCCCATTACTGCCACAAAGTGAAACAAAACAAAAGAAAACCAAAACAACACTGTATTATTTTGTGGGTGAGGGGTTTGAGGCAGGAGGGTCTCACTCTACTCCAGGCCCTGAACCTTACTTTGTAGCCTAGGCTGGCCTCAATTTCACAGCAGTCCTCCTGCCTCAGCTCCTGAGTGCTGGGACTCAAGGCGAGGCCCCCACACCCAGCTGCTGTGGTTTTCTTTTCAGTGGATGAGGACAGTCTCCATCTCTAAAATTAAAGAGTAAGTGAGAAATGGGGCTGAGAGTTTCTCTCAGTGGTAGATCACTTGCTTGCCTAGCATGCTTGAGGCCTTGAGCTTGACCCCCTGGCACTGAAAATAAAAGTGTGAATGCATAAATATAAAAATAGACGTACTATACTTGGTGTGATAATGTAGATATTTATAAGCATATATAAAGACAAGTTTATTTGTCAGGTTGCCACATAATTATCATCTTGGTCTTTGCTGTTGTCTATACTTGCCAAAAATCTTAAACTGTTAAATATCTATTATACTTGCCCCAGCAGGTTTCCTGTAGGGTAAACTTACTTCTCTCCCGCTGATTAAATTTTGTTGGTAGAAGAGATTAAAAAAAAAAAAAAAGCCATGAGAGGGCTGGAGAAATTATTCAGCATGAAGGCCTGAGGGGGTCTGAGAGTTTCACTCTTCAGAATCTATGTTTAAACAGCTGGGGTGTGTCCTGTAGGGGAGCAGAGACCCCAGAAGCAAGCTCTGAGAAAACTGTGTGCTCTGGGATCAGTTAGATTCTGGCTTAAACGAGAAGGGGCAGAAGGATGGGGTGGCATAACATAGGTGAGCGCACCCTGCCACAGGCCGGCACAGGAGGTGCAAGGGCATGCACATGAATATAACACGCACACACACGCACGTACCCGCACGCACGCACAACAAAACGCCAGGAGACCTGTCTGAGACTTTTCATGGTTTTAGTAAGTTGAGTCCTTTCTCTCTCTCCCCTTAGGTGAGCACATGTGCCTATATCACCCAGAAGGTTGAGTTTGCTGGCATCAGGTAGGTATTACGTTACCAATACGCATAAGTAGGATCCAGTGCTGGACCTTGGCTGCATAAGATGCTTGAGGCATATGACTTTCCACAGACTAAAACATACAAGTGCATCTCTTGTAATACAAGCAGAGAAATAACAAAGTGCATGGTAGTGGTTTTAGGATTGTTTTGTTTGAGGTAGTGTCTCATGTGGCCCCCATCTTGCCTTGATCTCCTGATCTCCTGTGTCTACCTCCCAAGGGCTAGGATTACAGGCCTGCGCCACCACACCTGGCTAGTTTTAGGATTAATGCAAGGACTGTGGAATACTCTGTATTCTGTGACAAAAGTGGTATGGACTTACATATTTTAGAACTGGAAAAATCCCTTAGGTTAACAAGTTAAATAATACCTTCTGATTTTACTGATTAGGAAACTGGTTTATTGATGTGAAATGACTGACATAGTAGTTCCTGATTTGTTGTCTTTTATTTATTTTTTTTGTTTTTATTATTTATTTATTTATTTGACAGCAACAGACAGAGAAAGAGGCAGATAGAGAGAGAGAGAGAGAAAGAGGCAGAGAGAGAAAGAGAAATAGAGAGAGAGAATGGGCGTGCCAGGGCCTCCAGCTACTGCAAACCTCAGACACGTGCGCCCCCTTGTGCATCTGGCTAATGTGGGTCCTGGAGAAACAAGCCTTGAACTGGGGTCCTTAGCTTCACAGGCAAGTGCTTAACCGCTAAGCCATCTCTCCAGACCTTATTTGTTATTTATTTATTAAGTTTTGATACCTTTTAACTGGATTGCTCCTTCCTTCCTCCCTTTTTCTCTCCCTCCCTTTCTCCCTCCTTCCATTTTTATTTGTTTGTTTTTTAATTTGAGGTAGGGTCTCACTATAGCCCAGGCTAGCCTTGAATTCACTATGGAGTCTCAGGCTGGCCTCAAACTCGAGTGATCTTCCTACCTCTGCCTTCCAAGTGCTGAGATTAAAGGCATGTGCCACCATACCTAGCTTTCTTTCTTTTTTTTTTTTTTTTCCTTTATTTTCTCGAGGTAGGTTTTCACTTTATCTAGCTCAGGCTGACCTGGATCTCACTGTATAGCCCAGGCTGGCCTCAAAGTGCTAGAATTAAAGGTGTGTACCACCATGCCTCACCTTTTTTCTTTTTCCTTTTCTTTCTTTTTTTTTTTTTTTTTTCAAGGTAGGGTCTCATTCTAGCCCAAGCTGACCTGGAATTTGCTATGTAATCTCAGGCTGGTCTATTTTTTTAACATTTTATTTTTATTTATTTATTAGAGACAGAGAATGGGCACACCACGGCATCTAGCCACTGCAAATGAATTCCAAATGCATGTGCCACCATGTGTATCTGGCTTATGTGTGACTTGGGGAATCGAACCTGGGTCCTTAGGTTTTTCAGGCATGCACCTTAACTGCTAAGCTGTCTCTCCAGCCCTCCCTCTTTTTTTTTTGTTTTCTTTTTTTTGTTTTGTTTTTTGGATGTAGGATCTTACTCTAGTCCAGACTGATCTGGAATTCACTACGTAGTCTCAGGGTGGCCTTGAACTCACGGCGATCCTCCTACCTCTGCCTCCCGTGTGTGCCACCCCACACTGCTTTTTTTTTTTTTAAATATGGAATCCTTCACAAATTTGCGTGTCATCCTTGTGCAGGGGTCATGCTAATCTCTATATTGTTCTAATTTTAGTATATGTGCTGCTGAAGTGAGCACCTTTTTTTGTTTTTTTGAGGTAGGGTCTCACTCTAGCCATTACTTAGTTCTTAAAACAGCTCCTCAAGGTAGGTATCACTGCTTTTCTCTCTCTCTCTCTCTCTCACTATCCCTCTCCTCCTCTTCTTTCTTGGTACTGGGGATGGAAACTAAGGCCTTATGCATTGTAGGTATCTGCTGTATAACTGAGTTGCTAAACTGTATCCCAAGTTCTGTTCTGTCTTCCTTTAAAAGTTTATTCATTTATTTAGTTCTGGTTTTTTAAGGTAAGGTCTCACACTAGCCCAGGCTGACCTGGAATTTACTTGGTAGTTTCAGGGTGGCCTTGAACTAATGGCAGTCCTCCTACCTCTGCCTCCCAAGTGCTGGGATTAAAGGGGTATGCCACCATGCCTGACTAAAAATTTATTTGCAAGCAGAGAGAGACAGAGAGAAAGGGGGCACCCGGGCCTCCAGCCACTGCAGATGTACTCCAGATGCTTATGCCACCTTGAACATCTGGCTTACATGAGTTCTGGGAATTTGAACTTGGTTCAGTTGCAGGCAAGTGCCTTAACCACTGAGTCATCCAGACCTCTTTCTCTTTTTTAAAGATTTATTTTATTTTATTTATTTGAGAGAGAGAAAGAGAAAGAGGCAGAGAGAGAGAGAATGGTTGCACCAGGGCCTCTATTCACTGCCAACAAACTCCAGATGCCTGTGCCACTTTGTGTGTCTGGCTTACATGGGTACTGGGGAATTGAACTTGGGTCCTTAGGCTTTGCAGGCAAACACCGTAACCACTGAGCCATCTCTCCAGCCCCTCGCTCATTATTCTGTAATAGTCATTTTATCCCTTAAAAAAAGTTCCAGTGGAGAGACATTCATGGTTGTGCACACATGTAATCCAGCACTCAGTAAACTGAGGCAGGAGGATTAGGGGCTCAGGAATAGTTTGGGCTGCATAGAGTTTGAGTTCAGCCTGGGCTACATAGAGAGACTCTGTCTCCAGAAACAAAACAATAAAGCAAATGAACACAATAGAAAGACAATAAGAAAAGAGCTTCAGAGAGAAAAACAGTAAGTTAAAAAAATTTACCAAGTTGCTATTAAATGGTGTGCCCATTCTCTCTGACTATCTCCTTCTCTCTCTCTCTCTCTCTCTCTCTGTTTGCAAATAAATAAGTAAATAAATAATCAGTCTTAATCTTAGGGCCATAACATAAGCAGTCAAGAGAAGATCACTCTCTTGAAGAAACATTTTTACTATTGAAAAAAACTTTTATTTATTAGAGAGAGAGAGAAAGAAAATGTGGGTATGCCAGGGCCTCCTGCCATGGCATCAAAATCCAGGTGCATGCACCACTCTGCATCTGGCTTTTCGTGGGCCCTGGGGAATCAAACCCAGGTCATCAGGCTTTGCAAGCAAGTGCCTCTGACCACAGAGCCATCTCTCCAGCCCCAAGGTGGATTCTTTATTATTATTATTATTATTATTATTATTTGAGGTAGGGTCTTGCTGTAGACCAGGCTGACCTGGAATTCACTATGTTGTCATTTTCATATAAATAAGGAATCGAAGGCAAGAAGATCATGAGTTTGAGGTTACATAGCAAGATCCTGTCTCAAAAAGCAAGAACACAAATCAAAGCAAAATGAGTGAGCCACTTGAAGTTGCTCCTATTTTGCTGGCTCTTTGTGATACCTGTGGTAACTTGCATGTGTATCTCCTTTCAGGGCACAGGCTGGTGAGTTGTGGGTGAAGAATGAGAAGGTCATGTGTGGTTATATCAGTGAAGATACCAGGGTAAGATTTATGATAACGTTTTTTTTTTTTTTTTTTTTGGTTTTGTTTCCCCATGCCGTTATGTTTTAGTCTCAAGTGAAAGAACAAACAACAATTTCAGGGTTGTCATTTGCCTCGGTGAACCTGGAACCAGAGGCCTCTACAGCATCCATATCATGCAGTGGGTCTTTATAGTTTTGCCTCACCCTCATTTTCTTCTTCAAAATGGGTCTTTTTATTTTTACTTTTTGGTGTTTCAAGGTAGGGTCTCACTCTAGCCCAGGCTGAACTGGAATTCACTCTGTAGTCTCAGGGTGGCCTCGAACTCATGGTGATTCTCCTACCTCTGCCTCCTGAGTGCAGGGATTAAAGGCGTGTGCCACCACGCCCAGCTTAAAATGGCTCTTTTTAATATTAAGCATAGAACTGGGCATGGTTTTACTCACCTATAATCCCTGCACTCAGATGTCTGAGACAGGAGGATTGCTGTGAGTTCAAGGCAGCCTGGGCTACATAGTGAGTCCCGGCTGGTTTGGGTTAGAGTGAGACCCTGTCCCAAGGTAAAAGAAAGTAAAACCCACACATAGACACTATGTCATAACACACGAGACCAGTGCACAGGGGTCTTTCCTTCCTGTTGGCAGAACTGCTTTTTCATGTTGCCATCTCCCTGCCACTTTTTAGAGCAGTGACTGTCAGTGAGCAGTGGCAGTGTCTTCATTTTGGTTGTCACAGCTGAGGAGCTGTGCCGTTGGCACTCATCAAAGACACAGCTACATATGTTGGAAGTGTCAGGACCCCACAGGATCCAGAATGGAGAGTTAAGGTCATTATTTTGAGACAGAATCACATGTGGTCCATGCTGGCTTTGTAAGCCCTTGGCGCGCCAGAGCCTATAGCCACTGCAGTTGTACTCGAGATGGGTACACCCCCTTGTGTACATGGGCAACCTTGTGTCACTTGTGTCACTGTGTGTCTGGCTTATGTGGGACCTGGAGAGTTGGACATAAGTCCTGAGGCTTTGCAGGCAAGTGTTTTAACTGCTAAATCAACTCTCTAGCCCTCAGGCTTTAAAAAAAATTATCTGTTTGCGAGACAGAATTAATGGGCACACTAGGGCCTCCTGCTACTGTACAAAAATTCTAAACATACACACCGCTTTTTATATCTGGCTTTATGTGGGTATTAGGTGATTGAGCGCTGGTCATCAGGCTTTTACAAGCAAGTGCATGTAACTGTTGAGCCATCTCCCTGGCTCAAAAAAAAACTTTTTTTTTTCCCTTTGGTGTTTTGCTCTAGCCCAGACTGACCTGGAATTCACTAGGTAGTCTTGTTGTGTCCTCAAACTCATGGCAATCCTTCTGCCTCTGCCTCCCAAGTGCTGGGATTAAAGGCGTGTGCCAACATGCCCGGCCTCTGTCACTTCTTCTCAGCACTATGGTGCCTTTTGGGTCATCCCAGTAGTCACCACTGTCTGAAAAGAAGCTTCTTAAACCAAAAGTGAGAATAGTATTAATATATGGGTAAGAACATTAAGAAAAGTGCTTACAGGGCAATTTGGTGAACACAGTATATGCATTTAGTCAGACAACAGCAGGCATTACACCCTAGGCCTGCGCCCTTCCCCGCCATACACTTTGACTAGGTTTTCAGTACCAGGCATAAATTCCCTCCTGTGGAACAGACCAACAGTACACTTAGAGAACACTTGGTTTCCTCTATAACAGACATGCTATTATACGAGTTGGAACATTTGGCCTGGCTGGCCAGTCTTAAGGCTTGCAGGGTCTACTGCTTTTTTTTTTTTTAATTTATTTGCAAGCAGAGAGAGAGAAAATATGTATGAATGAATGAATGAATGAATGAATATGGCCGTGCCAGGGCCTCAAGCTGCTGCAAACGAACTTCAGATAAATGCGTCACTCTGTGCATCTGGCTTTACATGGGTACTGGGGACTTGAACCCGCATCATTAGGCTTTACAGGCAAGCACCGTAACCTGCTGGGCCATCTCTCTAGCCCTCGACTGCTGCTTTAACACTGTTGATGCCTTCTCTGTGCCCAAGGGCTGCATGTGGCATAGCTCTTTCCAGCATTCTGATAGCTAGTCCACAAGGAGGTGGTTTCCAGCTTGATTTCTCAGTGGCCTGCAGCCCAGTGTGTGCAGTCTTCAGCAATAGGGTCATACCAGCTTAAAACCTCATGTTTTCAAAGGTGTATTTCTTCCTAGACTTTGTGTTCTCTATGTTAGAAAATGATAATGAATTTGTCAAGGGCCTTTTATGCCCCAGAAACTATAGGAAGCCTCCAGAATGAATAGTCTTTAAGGAACAAATCTCTGAAGAACTATAGGAGTGTCAGAGATCTGCAGTCTGTTTTCTTTAATTTTCTTTTTTTTGTTGTTGTTTATTTATTTGAGAGAGAGAGAGAGAGAGAGAGAGGCAGATAGAGATAGACAGAGAGAATGGTCGTGCCAGGGCCTCCAGCCACCACAAATGAACTCCAGACGCATGTGCCCCCTTGTGCATCTGGCTTAACATGGGTCTTGGGGAATGGAGCCTCGAACCGGGGTCCTTCGGCTTCACAGGCAAGTGCTTAGCCACTAAGCCATCTCTCCAGCCCTGCAGTCTGCTTTTTAGCTAAGCATTTTTAGAGCTGGAAGGAGAGAGAGCTGGATAATGGGTCAGTGGTGTAGCACACAGCCAGCATACCACGTACGCTGTGCCTTGTAGCACGCTGAGTAAAAGGGCAGCATGACATGAATTAGAAATCAGTACACTGCTAACTTGTCATCCGGCAAGTCTTTACCCAAGGTCTGTATCATAATGAGGTTTCTATTACTTTATCAATTAGCTCCTTTTGTTATTTTTATTTATTTATTGGCTTTTTGAGGTAGGGTCTTGCTATAACCCAGGCTGACCTGGAATTCACTGTGTTGAACTCATAGCGATCCTCCTACCTCTGCCTCCCGAGTACTGGAATTAAAGGTGTGCGCCACCATGCCTGGCTATTCTTGTTTTTTGAGGTAGGGTCTCACTCTAGCCCAGGCTGACCTGGAATTCACTATGTAGTCTCAGGCTGGCCTCGAACTCTCAGCAATCCTCCTACCTCTGCTTCCCAAGTGCTGGGATTAAAGACGTGTGCCACCATGCCCGGCTTTTTTTTTTTTTTTTTTTTTTTTTTTGAGATAGGGTCTCCCTCTAACCCTGGCTGACCTGAAATTCACTCTGTGGTCCCAGGCAGGCCTCAAATTTACAGTGATCCTCCTACCTCTTCCTCCCGAGTGCTGGGATTAAAGGTGTGTGCCACCACACCTGGCTGTTCTTTTGTTTGTTTTTAATTTTATTTATTTATTTATTTATGAGAGAGAGAGAGAGAGAAAGAGGCAGAGAGAGAATGGGTGTGCCAGGGCCTCCAGTCACTGCAAGTGAACGCCAGACACATGTGCCCCCTTGTGCATCTGGCTTATGTGGGTTCTGGTGAATTGAACCTGGGTCCTTTGGCTTTGCAGGTAAATGCCTTAACTGCTAAGCCATCTCCTCTCCAGCAGTAATTTTTTTTTTTTTTTGATACAGGATTTTCCTGTGATGGTTTTAAACTCAGTATAGTTCTGTTTTACTTTCCCAAGTGCTTATATTATGGGCATGGGCCACCGCACCACAGTTAAAATTCTTTCTCCCGCACGCGCTCTCTCTCTCTCTCTCTCTCTCTTTTTGTGGAGAGTGCTGAGAAATAAATCTCGGGTTTGTGTATACTAGGCAAGCACTGTGGTATTTTTAAATGTATTGTTAGGTATGTTAAGTGTATTTCCATTGTTGTGAAACAGTTCATTAGAACTTACTCATCTTCTAGAACTGAAACTCTGTACAGACATCATTTGCTTATTAATGCCATTATGTTCTTGTTTATTGCAGGTGGTGTTCCGTTCTACGTCAGCTATGGTTTACATATTTATTCAGATGAGCTGTGAAATGTGGGATTTTGATATTTATGGTACTGTCCCCTAACTACTGGTTGTAACTACCACTGGGGAGAATTTTCAGGTTTCCCCAAGTTCATATCATTTTGTAGTATGCTCTTGGTATTCTCTAACATCATGTCTTCCTTTTTTGTCAAACATGTTTAGTGTTTGCTCTCTCTAATACACTAATAAAACTGCTATGAGGTACAGATGCTGTGTCTACCACACCAGCATCAGGATATATACAACTCAAACATATTTAGCATTATTTAAATTTTTTACTGGGTGTTAACAAGGTCTCTTAACAACAGGAGGAACCACAAATGATAATTAGCCAATGTCTAGGGCCTACCAAATCATGTTTGTTTTTTTTTTTAATGTGTGTGTGTGTTTGCACATGTGAGTGTGTGCATGTAGAGGCCAGAAGAAAGTGATAGATGTCATTCCTCAGGAACTCTATCCACCTTTTTTTGTGTGCTTTTGCTATTTTTAAAAATATATTTTAAGCCGGGTGTGGTGGCACACGCCTTTAATCCTAGCACTGGGGAGGCAGAGGTGGGAGGATCATGGTGAGTTCAAGGCCACCCTGAGACTACATAGTGAATTCCGGATCAGCCTGGGCTAGAGTGAGACCCTACCTTGAAACCCCCCCCCCCAAAAAAAATATATATATATACATATATATATATAATTGAGAGAGATAAAGTGGCAGTTAGAGAAAGATATCCTGGGTGCACCAGGGCCTCCAGCCACTGCAAATGAACTCCAGACGCATGTGCCACCTTGTGTATTTGGCTTACATGGATATGGGGGAGTCAAACCTGGGTCCTTTGGCTTTGTTGGTAAGTGCCTTAACTGTTAAGCCATCTCTCCAGACCTGTTTTTTTTTAATTTATTTATTTTTTTAAGTTTTTGGTTTTTGAAGCAGGGTTTCATTGTAGCTCAGGCTGATCTAGGACTCACTCTGAGGCCCAGGCTGGCCTTAAACTTATAGGGATTCTCCTACCACAACCTTCCATGTATTGCCATGCTCAGCACAGTCCACCTTTTATGTAATAGTGTCTCATTGGCCTGGAGAGCTCCAATTAGGCCAGACAGGCTAGTTATGGAGCCTCAGGCATTTTCCTTCTACTTCCCTAGCAGTGGAATTACAAGTGCAGGCCACCTTACCTACCCACCATTTTTATGTGAATCCTTCATGCTTGCAACTCATTTTTTTTTCTTATATTTTAAAAATTTATTTATTTATTTTTTTGAGGTAGGGTCTCGCTGTAGCCCAGACTGACCTGGAATTCACTATGCAGTCTCAGGGTGGCCTCGAACTCATGATGATCCTCCTACCTCTGCTTCCCAAGTGCTGGGATTAAATGCGTGCGCTGTCACGCCCAGCTCTATTTTTATTTTTATTTATTTATTTGTTTATTTTTTGCTTTTTCAAGGTAGGGTTTCACTCTAGCCCAGGCTGACCTGGAATTCACTATGTAGTCTCAGGGCAGCCTTGAACTCACTGTGATCCTCCTACCTCTGCCTCCCAAGTGCTAGGATTAAAGGCATGTGCCACCACGCCCAGCTCATTTTTATTTTTTAATTTAATTTAATTTATTTATTTGCAAGCAGAGATAGAGACAGAGAGAGAATGGGTGTGCCAGGGTCTCCAGCCATTGCAAACAAACTCCAGATGCATGCACCCCTTTGTGCATCTTTGGCTTACATGGGTACTGGTGAATGAAACCTGGATCCTTTGGCTTCACAGGCAAGTGCCTTAACTGCTAAGCCATTTCTTCAGCCCAAATTTATTTTTATTTATTTGAGAGAGAGAGAGAATGGGCACACTAGGGTCTCCAGCGATTGTGAACAAACTCCAGACGCATACACCACCTTGTGCATCTGGCTTATGTGGGTACTAGAGAATTGAACCTGGGTCCTTAGGCTTCGCAGGCAAGTGCCTTAACCACTGAGTGATCTCTGCAGCCCATTTTTTTTTCTTGCTTGGAATTCATTTATCTCTTAGTCTCATCACTGTCTAGTAAACTTTAAGCATGACTATGAGAATAATCATATTTGGAGTTGAGATTATTCTCTCATCTTGAAGATACATTTTATTAATCAGTTATCCTGGCTTAAATTTTTATTTACTTATTTTTATCTATTTATTTATTTGAGAGCAACAGACAGACAGAGAGTAAAAGAGGCAGAGAGAGAGAGAGAGGAAGAGAATGAACGCAACAGGGCCTCCAGCCACAGCAAACAAACTCCAGATGTATGCGCCACCTTGTACATCTGGCTTATGAGGGTTGTGGGGAATTAAGCCTCAAACTGGGGTCCTTATGCTTCACAGGCAAGTGCTTAACTGCTAAACCATCTCTCTAGCCCTTAAAATTTTTTAATTTATTTATGAGAGAGAGAAAAGTAGATAGAGAGAATGGGCATGCCAGGGCCTTCAGCCGCTGCAAATGAACTCCAGAAGCATGCACCACCTTGTGCATCTGGCTTATGTGGGTTCTGGGGAATTGAACCTGAGTTCTTTGGCTTTGCAGGCAAGTGCCTTTACCACTTAGCCGTCCCTCCAACCTTATCCTGGCTTTTAAAATATTTTATTTTTATTTATTTATTTGAGAGAGAGATCTAGAAACAGGCAGAGAGAGAGAGAGAGATAATGGGCGTGCCAAGGGCTCCAGCCACTGCAAACGAACTCCAGATGTGTGTGCCTCCTTGTGCATTTGGCTTATGTGGGTCCTGGGGAATTGAACCTGGGTCTTCTGGCTTTGTAGACGAGTACCTTAACTGCTAAGCCATCGCTCCAGCCCCGTATTCTGGCTTTTAAACATTTTAGATTTTTACCTTGAAGCCATTGCCTCCATAAATTAAATTTGAATTGAATTGATAGGGCTGGAGATGAAGCTCAAATTCTTGCCTAGCATGTATAAGGCCCTAGGTTCAGTTCCTAGTACCCATAAAACAACAATTTTTCTTTTCTTTGTTTGTTTTCAGAAATTAAGGCTAGAGTGAAACTTCTTTGTATGTTTGCCTTTTATGTTTTTTTTTTTTTTTTAAGGGAGAACACATTTTCTCTTGTCTCATTCCTATTCCTTAATTCAGTGGAGAACTTGCAATTAAGAAAATTTAGTCCTTACTCTCTTCTCATTGTTTCTCCTCAGGGGATCTATATTTTGAGAAAGCTGTGAATGGTTTCCTTGCCGATCTGTTTACTAAGTGGAAGGTATGGTTCTTCTTACACACTAGTCTCATTGGGTAAATGTTGCTTAATGCATATTTATTTTTTTAAAATTTTTATTTATTTGACAGAAAGGAAAGAAGGAGAGAGAGAGAGAAAATGGGTGTGCCAGGGCTTCTATAGCCACAGCAAAAGAACGCCAGATGTATGTGCCATCTTGTGCATCTGGCTTATATGGGTACTGGGGTATCAGACTTGGGCCCTTAGGCTTCGCAGGCAAGTGCCTTAACTGCTAAGCCATCTCTCCAGCCCTCAGTGCATATTTTTAGTTTTTTTTAAATTAATTAATTTAAAAAGTGTTTTATTGTTTTTAATTTTTTTTATTTGAGAGCGACAGACAGGGAGGGAGAGAGAGAGAGAATGGGTGTGCCAGGGCCTCCAGCCATTGGAAACTCCAGACACGCGTGCCCCCTTGTGGGTCTGGCTAACGTGGGTCCTGGGAAATTGAACCTGGGTCCTTTGGCCTTTTAACTGCTAAGCCATCCCTCCAGCCCCGCTTGCATCACTTTTGTGTCTGGCTATACATGGGACCTGGAGATTCAAACGGGCTTTCTTAGGCTTTGCAGGCAAGCGCCTTAACTGCTAAAACATCTCTCCAGCCCTATTTGTAGTTTTTTTTTTTTTTTTAATAGTTTTTACTTATTTGAGAGAAATAGAGGATGTATGGGCACTCCAAGGCCTCCTGGTGCTGCAAACGACCTCGACACATGCTCCCCTTTGTGCATTCTGGCTTTATGTGGGTACTGGGGAATTGAACCTGGGCCAACAGGCTTTTCAAGGGAGTACCTTTAACCTCTGACCCATTTATTCAGCCCCCTCCCCACCTGTTTTTGGAAGCAGGCTGACCTGGAACTCACTGTAGCCCAAGATGGCTTCAAATTCATGGTGATCCTCCTACCTGAGCTTTCTGAGTACTGCGATTCTAAGACATGCACCAGGGCTGGAGAGGTGGTTTAGTGGTTAAGGCTCTTGCCTGCGAAGCCACAGGTTCCAGTCTCGATTCCCCAGGATCCATGTAAGCCAGATGCACAAGGGGGCACATGGGTCTGGAGTTCGTTTGCAGTGTCTGGAGTGCCCATTCTCTCTCTATCTGCCTTTTTCTGTCCCTCCCCCTGCAAATAAATAAATAAATAAATATTTTTTTAAAAATACATGTGCCACCACTTCTAGCTCAGATTGTTAATTTAATTTAATTTTATTATATTTATTTATTTCTTATTTTATTTTTATTTTTGGTTTTTCGAGGTAGGGTCTCACACTAGCTCAGGCTGACGTGGAATTCACTATGTAGTCTCAGGGTGGCCTCAAACTCTTGGTAATCCTCCTACCTCTGCCTCCCAAGTGCTGGGATTAAAGGCACATACCCCCACGCCCTGCGAGGTTTTTAATTTTAAATTAGTTTATTTATTTGATATTTAGGCAGGTCTCATGTAGCCTGGGCTTCCTTCAAACTCCCTTTATAGGTAAGGATGATCTTGAATGCTGATCCTCCTGCCTCTGCCTCCCAAGTGCTGAGATCAACACTTACCATTAAGTCCCGCTTCTGTTCTATGACACTGCTGCCACTGTGACTCTTGGGATTTAGTATGTAAATGTGCTTGTGATCGCCTAAGGTACCTTTTTCTCTGTTCATGGTCTAGGAGAAGAACTGTAGTCATGAAGTGACTGTGGTCCTGTTTTCTAGAACTTTCTATGATGCAAAATCTATTGGTGAGTAACCTTTTTTCTCCTATAGTTAACATTATTATCATTTTAAATATTTGTATTTGTTTGAGAGAGAGAAAGAACATGAATGGGCACACCAGGGTCTCTTGCTTATACAAATAAACTCCAGATGTGTGTGCCACTTTGTGCATCTGTTTTTATGTAGGACAATCAAACTTGGGCCAGCAGATTTGTAAGCGAGCACCTTTAATCACTGAACCAACTCCCAGGCCCCACATTATTATTTTTAAATTTTTATTTATTTAAGAAAAGGAGACAGAGAAATTGGGCATGCCAAGGCCTCTAGTCACCAAAAATGAACTTCAGCATGTTCCACTTTTTGTATCTGGCTTTATGGGGATACTGGGTAATTGAATCCTGGTTGGAAGGCTTTGGAAGCAAGTCCTTTAACAACTGAACCATCTCTCCAGCCCAGCATCAAATATATATATTATTTATTTATTTATTTGAGAGAGAGAGAGAGAGAGAGAAAGTAGATAAGAGAGAGAGAGAGAGGATGGGCCACTGCAAACGAACTCCAGACGCATGTGCCACCTTGTGCATCTGGCTCACGTGTGTACTGGAGAATTGAACCTTGGTCCTTAGATTTTGTAGGCAAGTGCCATAACTGCTATGCCATCTCTTCAGCTCTTATTTTATTTTATTTTTTTGAGGTAGGGTCTCACTTTAGCCCATGCTGACCTAGAACTCACTCTCATAGTCCCAGCCTCGCCCCAAACTCACAGTGATGTTCCTACCTCTGACTCCCAAGTGCTGGGATTAAAGGCATGTGCCACCATGCCCAACACGTTACTGGGATTAAAGGAGTGCACCACCATTCCTGGCCACATTACTATTTTTTAATAGATAACGTGTTCTTACGTTTTTCAGGCTGGCCCTGAACTCTTGGACTCAAGCAGTCCTCCTGTCATAGCTTCCCAAGTAGTGGGGACTACCACTACACACATGCCACTATTCCCAGCTTCCTAGTTTTCTTCTTTGTATTTTTCTTTTTGAGGTAGGGTCTCACCGTAGCTCAGGCTGACCTGGAATTCACTGTTTATTCTCAGGGTGGCCTCTAACTCCCGGAAATCCTCTTACATCTGCCTCCTGAGTGCTGGGATTAAAGGTGTGTGCCACCACACCTGGCTCTATAGTTATTTTATGTTGTGTCCCCCACCTACGTTCCTATTGCCTTTGCTGTTTGTCTTTCCCATCTTCCTTATGGGACCCAGAGTAAGAGAGAAAATAACACATCTCAGTGGATGTACACCATCTAGGGGCTTATTCAACCTATTTAACAGGGGGATGGGAGGGTCCGTCCGTGTGTGTGTGTGTGTGTGTGTATGTGTGTGTGTGTGTGTGTGTGTGTGTGTGTGTGTGTATGATAAACCTTCAACTCAAGAGAAGAAGCCAAAAGTATTATAAAATTATCTCTTGAATTTGATCTACATACTTTATTTTCTATATTTCAGATGAATTTCCTGAAATAAATCGGGCCTCAATTCAACAGGATCACAAAGGGAGATTCTATGAGGACTTTTACAAGTATGTTTTATTAGTTTGATAAGCGTTTAACTCATTTCTTTCTTTCTTTTTTTTTTTTTTTTTTGAGGTAGGGTCTCTTGCCCAGGCTGACCTGGAATTCACTATGTAGTCTCATGGTGGCCTTGAACTCATGGCAATCCTCCTACCTCTGCCTCCTGAGTGCTGGGATTAAAGGCGAGTGCCACCATGCCCAGCTTTGTTTTTTTTTTTTTTTTTTTTTAAGGTAAGGTCTTGCTCTATCCCAGGCTGACCTCAAATTTACAGATCCTCCTACCTCTACCTTCCAAGTACTGGGTTTAAAGGTGTGCACCATCACACCTGGCCCTCTCTTTTTCTTTCTTTTTTAATTTTATTTATTTATGTATTTGTTTATTTTGTTTTCTATTTTCTCTCTTACTGTGGGTCCCATAAGGAAGATGGGAAAGACAAAGGGCACAGGCTGCCCTTAATGTCATGGTGATCCTTTTATCTCAGCCTTCCAAGTGATGGGATTATAGACATGAGGCATGATACCCAGCATTAATTATTTAAAGTTGTTCATACCTGTATATATTGTATGATGAACATATTCTTCCTCATATGTATTTATTCACCTAGCTTGGTTTTTTGAAGTAGGGTCTCACTCTAACCCAGGCTGACCTGGAATTCACTCTGTAGTTTCAGGGTAGCCTCAAACTCACAGAGATCCTCCTACCTCTATCACCCAAATGCTGGGATTGAAGGTGTGTGCCACCTTACCTGGCTTCTTCCTCATATCTAACTAATTTATTTATTGGTTGTTTCTTTTGAACATAAAACAACTTTCAGATTTCACCAGTTTTTCCATTTATGTACTTTTTTTTGTTGTTGTTTTTTTGAGGTAGGGTCTCACTCTAGCCCAGGCTGACCTGGAATTCACTATGGAGTCTCAGGGTGGCCTTGAACTCACGGCGATCCTCCTACCTCTGCCTCCCGAGTGCTGGGATTAAAGGCATGTGCCACCACGCCCAGCTTCATTTATGTACTTTTTTTCCCCTTAGAGTCCAATCTAGGATATCAGTTTGTGTGACTGGCTTAGAGTTCACTGTGTACACCAGACTGGCTTTAAAGTTGTGACAATCCTCCAGTCTCTGCTCCCCCCGGGTGCAGGTGCTGGCCTTATTGATATGAATCTGTTTGTCTGGCTTCCAAACTCTCTTTATTGTAAAATTTTTCAACATTCAGAAAATATTGAATAAATAGGGCTGGGGAGGTTGCTTAGGGTTAAAGGTACTTGTTCTCCCTGCCTGCCAGCCTAGATTTTAATCCTCAACACCCACAAAAAGCCAAACACAAAAAGTGACACATGGAACTGGGCATGGTGGCGCACGCCTTTAATCCCAGCACTCAGGAGGCAGAGGTAGGAGGATTGCTCTGAGTTCGAGGCCATCCTGGGAGTACAGAGTGAGTTCCAGGTGAGCCTGGGCTAGAATACAATCCTACCTTGAAAAAAAAACAAATAAGCAAAATAAATGTGACATGTGTCTGGTGCTTGTTTTCTGTGGTAAAAGACCTTTGCTTGCCTTTTCTCTCATACATACATGCAAATCAATAAATATTTAAGAAAAGAAATTATAGAATAAATAACATAGTCCTCCCAGATATGCAACATTTGGTTTTAGCTATTATTATTTTACCATATTTACTTTCCTGCTTTTGGCTACATTTTATTTTGGAGTAAATTACGTGGGCTGGAGAAATGGCTTAGCAGTTAAGGCACTTGCCTGCTAAGCCTAACCATTTATGTTTGATTCTCCAGGTCCCACATAAGCCAGATGCGCAGTGACGCAAGCACAGAATGTCACATGTGTGCACAAGGGGCACACATGTCTGGAGTTCATTCACAGTGGCTGAAGGCCCTGGCACACCCACTCTTTCTCTCTCCGCCCTTCTCAAAATAAATAATAAAAAAAATGCAAATTATAGATATAACGTTTTATTTTATTTTACTTTTTTGGCTTTTTGAGTCAGATAGTGCTTGTGTTGAGAAGCCTGAAACTTTGTGACAGGCCCAATAACCCGTGTAATAGCTGCTTGTTGTCTGTTTTATGGCGATACTCTTTTCAGAGTGGTGGTGCAGAATGAGAGAAGGGAAGAGTGGACTTCACTCCTGGTGACCATTAAAAAGCTCTTCATCCAGTACCCAGTGTTGGTGCGACTGGAACAGGCAGGTACTGCATCCTTGTAGCAGACGTGCTGTGGGACAAGGGTGGGTAGAATGGAGGCTGCGGACAGAAGAGATTCCGGCTTCATTCCCTTCCGTTGCTCTGCGCACTTTCTGCTTTTGGTCAGGCGTTCATTTCCACTTGGATTCAGCCGTTCAGTACACACGCAGTAAGTTCAACAGTGTTCCGACCACAGGGTTAGGGGGGCCCCTGTGAAACCAGATGTCTTCTCCTTAGTCATGTTCATGTTTTGGGGCTGGGGAGATGTCTCAGTGAATGAAGCATTTGTTACGCAGTCATGAGTAGCCAAGTTCCTATCCCCAAACACCCACATACAGCCAAGCCAGATACTGTGTGTCTGTCATCCCAGGATGTGTATGACTATATGGGAGGCAGAAACAGGGGTATCTTCCACAAACTCATGGGCCAGCAAGCCCGGTGTACACAGTGGTGGGCAAAAGACCCTACTTCAAGGTGGAAAGTGAGGACCAGGACTGAAAAGTTGTCCTCTCACCTCCACACATACGGCATGGTATGCACTTATCCAACTCACACGCACACACATGTGTGCAGAAGAATTATAGAAAAGTGTTCATGTTTTATGTTTTTCCTTCTCTTGTGTTTTTGCATCAGAGGGCTTTCCTCAAGGAGACAATTCTACCTCAGCACAAGGAAACTACCTAGAGGCCATCAACTTGTCATTCAATGGTGAGTGGGAGCTCTCACTGCAGAGAGCCAGCCTCTTGCGTACTACATGGACTGTGTCGTGTTGATGCCCAAAGACCCAGATGCAGCTAGTGATGCTTTCTCCAGCTCCCTCTCCCACTCATTCACAGCAGGTAACTTTGGACTGGATGGTTTTACTCATTTCTTTTTCTTTTTAATTAAATTTTATTATTATTATTATAATTTTTTGCTATTGTTTTTTGAGGTAGGGTCTCACTCTGGCCCAGGCTGACATGGAATTCACTATGTAGTCTCAGGGTGGCCTCGAACTCATGGCGATCCTCCTACCTCTGCCTCCCAAGTGCTGGGATTAAAGGCATGTGCCACCACGCCCAGCATTTCTTTTTCTTTTTCTTTTTCTTTATTTATTTGAGGGAGAGAGTGGAAGACGGGGAGAGAGAGAGAGAGAATGGGCACACCAGGGCCTTCAGCTGTAGCAAACAAACTCCAAATGCATGCGCCACTTTGTTCATCTGGCTTACACGGGTCCTGGGGAATCAAACCTGGGTCTTTTGGCTTTGCAGGCAAGAACCTTAACCACTAAACCATCTTTCCAGTCCTGGATGATGTTAGTGACCAACCTTTGGCCCATGGGTCTTCTGGAAAATCAGATTAGTGTTCTTACCTAAATCACTACAGGGAATCTTGCTTATGTTCTTTTTTTCTTTTTTCTTTTTCTTTTTTTAATGAACTTACATGGGTCCTAGGGAAATGAACCTGTGTGCTCCACCACACCTGGCTAATAAAAATATTTTCTAAAACAATTATAAGTAGTGGGGCTAGAGAGATGGCTTAGTGGTTACGTGCTTGCCTGTGAAGCCTAAGGACCCTGGTTTGAGGCTCGATTCCCCAGGACCCACATAAGCCAGATGCACAAGGGGCGCATGCATCTGGAGTTCGTTTGCAGTGGCTGGAGGCCATGGCACGCCCATTCTCTCTTTCTCTCTCTCTCTACCTCTTTCTTTCTGTGTCTGTCCTTCGCTCTCAAATAAATAAATAAAAATAAACAAAAAATTAGAAAAAAAATACAAGTAATGGACTGGAGAGATGGCTTAACGGTTAAGGTGCTTGCCTGCGAAGTCTGAGGACCCAGGTTTGATTCCTCAGTAGTCACGTAAAGCCAGGTGCATCTAGAGTTCCTTTGCAGTGGCTACAGGTCCTGGCTTGTCTATTCTTTACAAACAAACAAGAGCCTAGCATTGTGGTGCAAGGCCTTTAATCCTAGCACTGGGGAGGCAGTGGTAAAAGGATCACTGTGAGTTTGAGGCCAGACTGGGATTACAGAGTAAATTCCTAGTCAGCCTGGGCTAGAGTGAAACCTGTTCTAAAAGAAAAAAGAAAGAAAAAAGAAAATCAGGCTCTCCTGCTCTCCTGTCATTCCTCTTTTAGGAGAAGCCAATTGTTAACCTATACTGTGATTTCTTCCTAAGGTTTGTCATTTTTTTATATTGAATAGAATAGAAACTTTATTATATTTTGCATATTTAAAATACGGAAAATATGGGGCAAAAGTTTAAAAAACCAGTTTTACAGATGTACATGCTAATGTAATATTCATCTTGCAACTGTATAAAATACATTATACAAAAGATTTATACCTTTTGCATATATAAAATGAATTAAATAAAGCATTCATATATTTCTATGATCTAACAGTGCAATATGCACATACTTAGTAGAAAAATACTGATTTCCTGAGCAATATTGTAATTCAAAATAATGATTTCCATGACAATGCAGCATTTAAATACAGACTTCAGAAACCTCCAGCTTTACCCTGTAGTACTCAGACTAGATCTCCGCTTCATATTTCCAAAACTATTGTCCTTCATATTCCCAAGTAGGTAATTTAGAAGTAGATGTTTAAAAAAGTACTCAGTTAATGAACAGTGGTTCACTTAAAGAAAAAGCAGAAATGAGAGTCCAGAAGAAGAAAAGTTTTAAAAACCCAAATCCACTGGAAAAGAAACTGTTGTCATAAGTGTCTAATTTATAACATGGTCAGACCTTAACCCACCTGTTTTTCTTGAAGAGGACAACAAAAATATTTAAATGCTCATAAAAAGACAACTGAAGTTAGTTCAAAACAACTTTACCTACACGTACGCAGACTTTAAAAAAGAAAAAAGAAAAAAAAAAGAATTTGCCCTAATAATATCAGATTTTTCTTCAAATGTAAGTCCAACAAACTTTTAAGTGAATCAAATACAATGATTCAGTTTTGTAACACATACTTGTACACACATCCAAGTCTCAAAGTACAAATAAGGGTTCATTTTTTTTTTTTAAGAGAGAAAGAATGGGCACACCAGGGCCTTTCAGCCACTGTGAACAAAGTCCAGACGTGTGTACCCCTTATGTGCATGTGCGACATTGCATGCTTGTGTGGTTGTCAGCCCACTGCTTAATAATAGTGGAAGTGATAATGTGTTTTCACATCTGTTTTTCCTGTTCATCTGCATCCAGGTGCCGGAGAATTCTAGAACATGATGCGATTTATTACTGTCTTCTTGTCTTATTTGCATTTTACTAATTTTACAAAGAATTAACCTAGAAAAAAATTTTAGTTTGTTAAATTTACAAAGTTAGGGGGTTGAAGAGATAGCTCAGTGGTTTAAGTTACTTTCTATCAGAAACCCGCCTGTCAGCTGGGCATGGTGGCATATGTCTTTAATCCAGGAACTTGGGAGGCAGAGGTAAGAGGATCCCTGTGAGTTGAAGGCCAGCCTGGTACTGCTAAGTTCCAGGTCCACCTGGGCTAGAGTGAGACCCTACCTCGAAAAACCAAAAATAAAATAGAATAAAATAAAATCAAAAAGCTTGCCTGTCTAAGTTGAATTCCTCAGCCACCTAAATAAAGCTAGACCCCAGAAGTGGCACAAGCGTCTCGTGCTTTGTTTGCAGTGGCAAGAGGCCCTTGTGTGCCCCACAGCACGCACAGGCACATGCAGATCAATCGATAGATAATTGTAAAGTTATTCCCAGCTTCTGGCCTCTTCTCTTGAACATTGTCTTAAGTTAATATTTGATTCTTAGAAATTTCAATTTTTACTCATTGAAGGATGATTTAAATTAAGGTCATGAAATTTGAACATTTAAAACTGTGCAAGGCAACCACTGAGCATCAGTGAGGGAGACTGACACGGGTGAGGTGACTCTTCCCTGTGTTTAAGACATTGCTCAATTAGAAGAAAACAGGCAGATGTGAAATGTGAGCACAGCTAGCCGAAGGTCAGGTCACAGTGTGGCAAACTATGATCAAAGTGTGCACAAAATGCTCTGGAACCCAGGGGTGCTTGCTTGTGGCTTGTTTCTGACAAGCTATGACATCATCACTGGAAAAATCTTTGTTTTGTTTCAAGTGTTCGACAAGCACTACATCAATCGCAACTTTGACCGAACGGGGCAGATGTCTGTGGTGATCACACCCGGGGTGGGTGTCTTTGAAGTGGATCGCCTACTCATGATCCTGACCAAGCAGCGGATGATAGATAACGGTAACGGTCACTGGCTTCTGCTCTGTCTCCTTGTGCTCATAGCCTGACCTGCCCTGAGCACTGTCAGCTTTCGCTGGCGTCTTAGATTATAAGGAGCTCTACAAGGTGGTGAGTGTGTCACAGGATGGGGGAGGTCAGTAGAAATCAGGTGACAGAAGGGGTGTCATGGTCAAATCGGTTTGATAAATGACAGATCACTCATAGTTCCATGACTGTGATCTTCCTTAAGGTTTTAATATTGACATTTGTATCTTTATGTCTAATGGAAGTTTCTGGCACTCTGAGTTTCCAAACTATTTCCCACTTGCTTCTGGGGAGATAGTTTCGAGGCACGACTATGCCATCAGTCCACATTGGGATGGGTGAGGTCTAGTCAGTCCTCTCTGTGATGTGCCCTGAGTCCCCAGCTTGTCCCCAAACCTCCCAGTTCGACTTAGGCTTCACTAGCAAGATGGAGTTGAGGGCTGGAGAGATTGCTCGGTGGTTAAAGACCTAACAGCCCGGGTTCAATTCCCCTGTACCCACATAAAGCCAGAGGCACAAAGTTGTGCGTGCATCTGGAGTTTGTTTGCAGTGGCAGGAGGCCGGGGTGTGCCTATTCTCTCTGTCACATAAATAAATATATTTTAAGTTGGAGTTGAGAAAGTAAATCTCGTTTGCCAATCAAGAGATTCTGTGGGTTACTTTCTGTTTTTGCAGTGCTGGGATCAGACTCACAGCCTTATACATACTAGTCACATGCTTGTAGCACTGAGATTTCTCCCCAGCCCAAACTAGTTTATTTTTTTTTTTTTTGCTGAACTTGCAAGGTTCCTTTCACTTCTTGACCTTAAAAAATTGAGTAACAGGCATAGTTTTTTTTTTTTTTGTTTTGTTTTTGTTTTTGTTTTCACAAAGTTGCTAAGCATTCAAAGACTGATGGCTAAGCACTGAGTAGTGGGAATAGTGGCAGGAATGATGAAACTCAGTAGACAGGAAACAAAAAAAAGTGCATTTATTTCATTGCTGTATAGACAGCACTGATGAGTTTATAACTTGTTGGATGACAAGTTGTTTAAGTAACATCATCATTAATAATAATAATGATGGGCTGGAGAGATGGCTCAGCACTTAAGGCGCTTGCCTGCAAAGCCTAACAACCTGGGTTCAATTGCCCAGTACGCATGTAAAGCCAGATGCACAAAATGGTGCATGCATATGGAGTTATTTGCAGCAGCTGGATGCTCTTGTGCACCCATTCTCTCTGCCTGTCTCTCTCCTCTCTCCCTCCTCTCTTTGCTTGCAAATAAATAAATGAAAATAAAAATCAGGCCAGGCATCGTGATGCATGCCTTTAATCCTAGCACTTGGAGGCAGAGGTAGGAAGATCATGGCAAGTCGAGGCCACCCTAAGATGACATGGTGAATTCCAGGTCAGCCTGATCTAGAGTGAGACCCTACCTCAAAAGACCAAATAAATAAAGCCGGGCGTGGTGGCGCACACCTTTAATCCCATCACTCGGGAGGCGGCAGTAGGAGGATTGCTATGAATTCGAGGCTACCCTGAGAATGCAGAGTGAATTCCAGGTCAGCCTGGGCTAGAGAAAAAAAAAAGATAAAATAAAAATTAAAAATAATAATGTGCTTACCTTTGCTGCTGTCCTTATTCCACCGCATTTTGTCCTTTCCTCTTTTTTTAGGAATTGGTGTGGACTTGGTGTGCATGGGAGAGCAACCATTACATGCCGTGCCATTATTCAAGGTAATAGATTTTAGGTTTCTTTCTGAAAGTGCAATTGAAGAATAGTTAAAAATAGAAGAATTGGGGCTGGAGATAGGGCTTAGCAGTTAAGGTGTTTGCCTGTGAAGCCAAAGGACCCAGGTTCGATCCCCCAGGACCCGCGTAAGCCAGATGCAGAAGGGGTACTTGCATCTGGAGTTCATTTGTAGTGGCTAGAGGCCCTGCCACTCCCATTCTCTCTCTGTCTGTCTCTCTCCTCTCTATCTCTGTCTGCTTGCAAATAAATAAATAAATAAAATTTTTAAAAGAAATTGAAGAATTGGTATATGAGTTACTTTTCATTGCTGGACAAAATACCTAACTAGAAGCAGCTCAAGGAGGGAAAGGGTTTGTTTTGGGCTGACAGTTTCAAGGGAAGCCTAGCATGGCAGGGATCAGCAGGCGAAGCACACTGTCAATCTGCCGGCACCAACTAGAGGTGACTGTGTGTGGGGCCTGCCGGCCTGTGACACTTCCAGGTCCACTCCAGTGAGAGGCTTCCTTCAGTAAGGCTCTGCCTCCTAAAGGTTCCATATCTCTTCCGAACAGCACCACCGACTGGGAATTGGGTATCAAGTACATGAGTGCATGGTGGGCATTGTTCATTGAACTGAATCTCCAGTGTTGGAGCCCTTACCCATTTTGCTTGTTCTCTGGCTTATCTGTGTCCTGGGCTTTTCTTTCACAGCTACACAACCGGAGTGCTCCTCGGGATTCTCGGCTGGGTGATGACTATAATATTCCTCACTGGATAAACCACAGGTGGGTGTGATCTTCATTGGTACCCAGGGTTTTGAATAGTTTCCTTGGTTTTGGTTCTTTGTTAAATTTGCCAGACGTCGTGGCGCACGCCTTTAATCCCAGCACTCAGGAGGCAGATGTAGGAAGATTGCTGTGAGTTCAAGGTCACCCTGAGACTACAGAGTGAATTCTAGGTCAGCCTGGACTAGAGGGAGACCCTATCTCGAAAAAAATTACAAAAAATGGGTGGGGGGCACTGTAGAGATGATAAGATACTTGCCTACAAAGCCCACCAACCCAGGATCGATTCCTCAGTACCTACATGAGGCCAGATGCACAAAGAGGTATATGTATGTAGAGTTCGTTGCAGTGGCTGGAGGCCCTGGCACATTCTCATTCATTCTCTCTCTGTGTCTCTCTCTGTGCTTGCAAATAAAATATTTTTAGGGCTGGAGAGATGGCTTAGCAGTTAAAATATTTGCCTGCAAAGCCAGAGCACCTAGGTTCAATTCCCTAGGACCTATGTAAGCCAGATGCACAGGGGGCACACGTGTCTGGAGTTAGTTTGCAGTGGCTAGAGGCCCTGGTGTGCCCACTCTCTATTTCTCTATCTGCCTCTTTCTCTTTCTCAAGTAAAGAAATAATAATATTAAAATATGTATGTATTTTTAAGTTTGTTAAATTTTTCTTTGTTTTGTTTTGAGATGATCTCCCTACATAGCCCAAGATGGCTTCAAACTCATGATCCTCCCACCCCAGCCTCCCTGGTGTTGGGATTACAGGTGTGCACCTCCATAACAGGCTGTTACATTCTTTCTATGTGTACTGATTTTTTTTCCAAGAGACTGTGGGGTTGAAAATATAGCTCAGTGGTAAAGCACTCTCCTAGCATGTACAGGGGCTTTGGTTTGATCCTCAAATTCCATAGACTGTAGCAAATCATCCATGTCCCCCTCCTTTTATAGAGAAGTCCCCATTTCTCTACTTGGGACACAGTTTCAGTGTTCTGGCTCATTCTAGTTCAGTGGCTTCTTTCATCCTCTGCACGGTCTTCTGTTGTTGTTTTTTAATGGGGGGGGGCAGATAGAGACAGTGGGTGTGCCAGGGCCTCCAGCCACTGCGCATGAATTCCAGACTCATGTGCCACATTATGCATCTCGCTTACATGGGGAATTGAACCTTGGTCCTTTGGCTTTGCAAGCAAACACCTTAACCACTAAGCCATCTCTCCAGCTCTCATCCTGTTTTTTTTTTTTTTTTTTTAACTACTGCTCTTGTCTTATCGCTGGCATGCCTATTTACAAGCAAGTGCCTGAGGCATCTCCCTGGCCCCGCATGTCTATTTGTAACCAGCCTCTCCTTTGTTCAGTCCTTCCTCCAGAACAGCTTTCTCAACCTAAATAGTACCAGACATCTTGGTCCACATCATTCTTTGGCATGGGGTTTTGCCCTGTGCATTATAGGGCATTGAGTAATATTCAAGACCTCTAATTACTAGCTGCCAGTGGCACATAGACCTAACTGTAGCAACCAAAAATGTCTGTAGCTATTGTCACATATCCCTTGAGTGGCAGTCACCAGTTACCATGAACTTGTATGTGTGTGTTTCTGCTTTCTTTTGAGACATAGACTTGCTGTGTATCTCTGACAGGCCTAGTATTCACTGTCTAACTTAGGCTGGCCTCAAATTCATGACAATCCTCCTGCATTCTTTCAGTATCTTGAGTCCTGGGATTACGTGTATGCACCACCATACCTGGCATGCTTGCTTGCTTATTTATTCCTGAGGATTGAGCCTACAGCCTTGTGCAGGCTAGGCATGCTGGAAGTCTTAATTGGAAGCTAAACAATCTGAATTCAGATCCCCAAAACACATACGAGCCAGAAGTGTGGCATGTCTGTGACCCTAGCATACCTGTGGTGAGAAGGTAGACAGAGACAGGGGAATTCCAAAGCTCACAGGCCAGCTAGTCTGGCCAGTGCAGCAGTGAACAAGAGAAGACCCCGTCCTAAAACAATGTAGAAGGTGACAGTAGACACAGAAAGTTGTCCTCTGACCTCCACATGCACTCCCTGGCACACTGGTACCAACATTCACACGCACCCACAGTTACAAAGAACAAAAAGAGTTGGAGCCGGGTATGGCAGCATGCATGCCTTTAATCCCAGCACTCGGGAGGTAGAGGTAGGAGGATTGCCATGAGTTCAAGGCCATCTGAGACTACATAGTGAATTCCAGGTCAGCCTGGGATAGAGTGAGACCCTACCTCAAAAAACCAAACCAAAACAAGAAAAGAAAGGAAAAGAAAAGAAATCAAGCCAGGCACAGAGGGCTGATCCTACCTGGGATTATAGCGGTCTTAAGGTAAGAATTAATGACTCACTCTCTTTCTTCTTCTTCTTCTTCTTCTTCTTCTTCTTCTTCTTCTTCTTCTTCTTCTTCTTTTTACAGCTTCTACACATCCAAAAGCCAGCTCTTTTGTAATAGTTTCACCCCACGAATAAAACTGGCAGGAAAGAAGGTAGGTTTCACCAGTTTGGAGAACCTTCAGGGGCTCCCCACCTCCTCCCTACAGGGTCATGGTTAAGGTTTAAGAAACCTGTCTTAGGGAGCTAAGAGAAAAGTGCTGCCATACAAGCATGAGCACTTGAGTTCGGATCCCCAGAACGCATTTAAAACCAGACACTGTGTTGGGTGCTGTGATCTCACCATTGGTTTTGCAAAATAATGACAAATCATTTTATTTTGATGTGACTGGTTTATTCAGATACAGAAGCAACTCTATTGGGGACAATGACAGAGATACACATTGTAGCAAAGGAATTTTTTTTCCCCCAGCAGTCACATTAGCCAGGCACAGTGGCTCATGCCTATCATTTTAGCGCTTGGGAGGCTAACATAGAAGGATTAAGCTGGGCATGGTGGCACACGCCTATTTAATCCCGGCACTCGGGAGGCAGAGGTAGGAGAGGGTGGCTGTGAGTTTGAGGCCACCCTGAGACTACATAGTGAATTCCAGGTCAGCCTGGGCTAGAGTGAGACCCTACCTTGAAAACACAACAGCAGCAACAATAACAACAACAAAAAGGATTGCTGTGAGTTCAAGGCCAGCCTGAGAATACATAGTGAATTCCAGGTCAGCCTGGGCTAGAGTGAGACCCTTTACCTTGACAAACCAAAAAGAAAGAAAAAAAAAAAAAGGATTGCTGTGAGTTCAAGGCCAGCCTGAGTTACAGAGTGAATTCTAGGTCAGCCTTAGCTAGAATGAGACTGCCTCAAAAACTGGGGGCGGGGGTTTGGGGGGCAGCTGAGGACACGGCTCACTGGATGAAGCGCTTGTTGTGCAACCTTGAGTTTGTGTCCCCAAAGTCCTTATAAAAACTGGAAGCCATGGCTGCCTTCTGTAACCCCAGCACAGTGATGGACTCTAATGGGTGGTGAGAAGGGAGTCAGAAACAGAATTTTCTGGAGCTCACAAACCAGCCCAGTGGTGAACAACAATGAGAGATCCTACCTCAGATAAGTTGGAAGTCATGGACCAACCCCAGAAAGTTGTCCTCTGACCTACACAAACATGCCTTGACACATGCACAGACACACAAACATAGACATTGTACATACACCAAAAAATAAAATGAACCCCCCCCCGTCACTTTTAGTAGTAAAGAAATGCAAATTCAAGTAAGTGTTGATGTTTTGTTGTTGTTTGCTTATCACAAGATTTAAAATATATTAGCAGTTATTCCAGACACTGGAAAAAGTGGTGAAATTAGTACTTGAGTTTCTTGTTGTTATATATACTTTTGCCAAGCAGTCCAGCCATGTGAATCAAGTATAAAACAAATATGCATGCCATTGTGAGGTAATTCCATTTAGGGGCTTGTGGAGTAAGGAAATAGTTAGATCCTTGTGTGAAGGGCTGGGAAGATGGCTCAGTGGTTAAACCACTTGCTTGCAAAGTCTGCCAGTTTGGATTAAATTCCCAAACCAACCACGTAAGTCAGACACAAAACATAAAAGTGGCTGGGCGTGGAGGCTCATGCCTTTATTCCTAGCACTCAGGAGGCTAAGATAGGATTACTGTGTGTTCAAGGCCAGCTGGAGACTACATAGTAAATTCCAAGTCAGCCTCGGCTAGAGCAAAAACAAAACAAAAGCAAAGACAACAACAACAAAAAAAAAGTGGCACAAGTAGTCAAGCATGGTGACACACATCTATTTATTAATTTATTTATTTGAAAGAGAAAGAGAAGCAGAGAGAGAGACAGCGAATGGGCACGTCAGGGCCTCTAGCTGCTGCAAATGAACTCCAGACACATGCACCACCTTGTGCATCTGGCTTACGTGGGTCCTGGGGAATTGAACCTAGGTCTTTTGGCTTTGCAGGCAAGCGCCTTAACCACTAAGCCATCTCCCTAGCCCGACACACATCCTTAATCCCAGTACTTGGGAGGCAGAGGTAGGAGGAGGATCACTGTGAGTTTGAGGCTAATGTGGAACTACAGAGTGAGTTCCAGGCCAGCCTTGGCTAGAGTGAGACCCTACCTCCAAAAACAAACAAACAAACATGGCACAAACATCTGATGTTCATTTGCAGTGGCAAGAGGACATCTTTGCATGCTCATACATATGCATACACACACACACAATTTTAAAAAAATATTTGTGTGTGTGTGTGAGGCAGAATGAGAATGAGTACACTAGGGCTTCTAATCACTGAAAACAAACTCCAGATGCACGTACCATTTTGATACATGCAACAGTAGTAGCTTGACTAAGAGTCTGAGAATAATGGGTTTGGGGTTTTTCTAATTGTATTACTTTAGGGGAAAAAAAAAAAAAACCTCTTATTCTCTGTATAGTTGGATATCCTCACCTATCAGATGGGGATATGAGAATAAATATGATGGAAAATGGAAAGTCAGAGACCCAGCAGGGCTTGACACCGGGCTTAGGGGGTGTCGGGGATGTGCTTCTGCTTTTCCATCCGTTACCAGGATGTGCTGCCTGCCTGGGGGAGTAGCTGCATACGTCCTGTGGGTTGGGTTCAGTTTTCTTCTAGCAGAGGAGTGATAAGCTATCTATTCAATTTTATAGCCTGCCTCGGAGAGAGCAAAAAATGGCCGTGATACATGTGAGTATTTTTTGAAACTTTTTCCCCTCAGCTTTAGGAAAAGTCAGTTATCTTATGGCAAGAAAATTTGCCAAGTCACATAAAAAGGCTCACAGGAAAGTCAGGAGACCTAGTTCCCTTTGAAAGGCTCCCTAGTTACCTTGCAGTTTTGCCTTGTCAACTCCATGAAGAATGGCAACAAAACCTTTTTCTTGTCTATAGGTCAATTCTCGGGACCATGTACTGAACATACTAAGATTAGTCAAAAAAAATTTTTTTATTATTTATTTGCAGAGAGAGGGAAAAAAATAGGTGTGCAAGGGCCTCTTGCCCCGCCCCTGAAAACTAACTACAGATGCATGTACCACTTCGTGCATCTGACTTTATGTCGATACTGTAGAATCAAACCCAGTACATCAGGCTTTGCAAGCAAGCTCCTTAACCACTGAGCCATCTCTCCAAACCCCTAAGATGATATTTTTTTGAGGAGGATCACAGAAGAATAAAACACTGCCCAAACTTTGCCTTTTCTCACTGCTATATTTTTATGTCATGTTTATCATCATGTCATATAATCTCAACAACCTGATGAATTGGTTATTATCCCATTTTTTCTTTGGTAGATGATCACCCGTACCTTGAACATTTTGATGAAGACTTTCTGAACATCTGTTTAACGTGCATTTCAATGACAAGTTGTGTCTGTGTGTTGCAGCTCTCGGGACTCCCAAAGAATCAGAGAACACCCTTCCCATCCAAGTCGATTACGACGCTTATGATGCTCAAGTGTTCAGGCTGCCTGGCCCGTCAAGGGCCCAGCGCCTCATCACCTGCAGGTTTTATGCTAGATTCCCTAAGGGGGAGTGTGGGAGGAGGCTGCATACGAAATTATTTACGGGCCAGGCAAGGTGTCAAGTGCCTGTGATCCCACAGTGAAGAGGTAGAGGTAGAGAGTTTCAAATTCAAAACCAGCTTTGGCTATATAGTGAGATTCTGCCTCAGGGTTAAAAAACAAAAACAAAAAAAGGCCAGGAGTGGTGGCGCGCACCTTTAATCCCAGCACTCAGGAGGATCGCCATGAGTTCCAGGCCACCCTGAGACTACATAGTGAATTCCAGGTCAGCCTGGGCTAGAGTGAGCCCTTACCCCCAAAAAACCAAACCAAAACAAAACAAAAAAATGTTTAAGAAGACCTGATGTCCACAGGGATCTTTATGAGAGCAATTCTGAAAACGTTTCTAATTAGCCAAGGGAAAGCCTACCATTAAAGATTCTGTTTTCCACCTCTTTGGTTCACCTATTCTTTTACAATATTTTTACTCTTTATTTATTTATTTGAGAGAGAGGATACACCAGAGCCTCTAACTACTGCAAACTCTAGACTCATGTGCCACCTTGTGCTTCTGGCTATATGTGGGTATTGGGGAATTGAACTCGGGTCCTTTGGTTTTGTAGGCAAGTGACTTAACTGCTAAGCCATCTCTCCAGCCCTCTTCTTTTCTTTTTTCTTTTTTTTTTTTTTCCTTTTTCTTTTTTAATCTCTGATTCTGGAGTTTGTGGACACTGATGATTCTCTGGTCTTTGTTCCCTGCAGGACTCATGTTACAGGCATGTGCGGCTGTGCCTGTCTATTTCATGAGCAAATGCACATAAGCTACCACACTTGGCTTTTATTTTATTTATCATCAAAGTATAATTAATACTAATTGTCTTAATGTCCTCAGTCTATATTCAGATTTCCCTCTTGCCTCAAAAATACGTTTTGGGGCCTGAGAGATGGCTTAGTGGTTAAGGTGTTTACCCATGGAGCCTAAAGACCCAAGTTTGATTCCCCAGTACCCACATAAGCCAGATGCATAAGGGGGTGCTTGCATCTGGAGTTTATTTGCAGTGGCTGGAGGCCCTGGTGAGCCCATTCTCTCTCTCTCTTCCCTTCCATCCTTTCTTCCCTTCTTCCCTATTTCCTCCTCCCTCCCTCTCTCCTTCCCTTTGCCTCTTTCTATCTCAAAGAAAGAAAAAAAGTAATTTTTAAAAAATTTATTTTTGCAATTGACTTGTATGAATTGGTATCTAAACAAAATCCACACATTATATTGGGATATAATGTCTTTTTCTCTTTTTTAATTTTCTTTTTCTTTTTTTATTTTATTTATTTGTTTATTTTTAAGGAAAATTGTTATTCTCAAAATATCTTTTGTTCAATTTTAGTTATTTATTTGAGAGTGACAGACAGACAGAGAAAGAGGCAGATAGAGAAAGAGAGAATGGGCGCGCTAGGGCCTCCAGCCACTGCAAATGAACTCCAGATGCATGCACCACCTTGTGCATCTGGCTTACATGGGTTCTGGGGTAATCGGGCCTGGAACCAGGGTCCTTGGGCTTCACAGGCTAGCACTTAACAGCTAAGCCATCTCTCCAGCCCTATTTATTTATTTATTTCTCTTTATTTCTTTCTTTATTTTGGTTTTTCGAGGTAGGCTTTCACTCTAGACCAGGCTGACCTGGAATTCACTATGTAGTCTCAGGGTGGCATTGAATTCATGGCGATCCTCCTACTTCTGCCTCCCGAGTGCTGGGATTAAAGGTGTGTGCCACCACACCCAGCTTATTTATTTATTTTTTTATTAGAGACAGAGAGAGGGGGAGAGAGAGAGAGAGTGAGAATGGGTATGCTAGGGCCTCCGGCCACTGCAAATGAACTCCAGCTGCATGTGCCACCAAGTACATCTGGCTTACACAGGACCTGGAGAACTGAACTGGGGTCGTTAGGCTTCACAGGCATGCGCCTTAACCACTAAGCCATCTCTCCAGCCCCTGTATTTTCTTTTGTTTTTTTTTGGTGACAGAGTATTTTGCTCTTTATTTATTTTACTTTTTTCTTACAATGTTTAACTTTGATTTAGTCCCTGAATTTCTTATAAACTGGCAATTATCTTCAGAGGCTTGATTAAATTTAAGTTTGATTTTTTTTCTCTAAAAATATTTATTTATTTACGAGGGGGGGTGGAGGGAGGGAGAATGGGCACATTCTGACCTCTAGCCTCTGCAGACAAACTCCACCTTGTGCATATGGCTTTACGTGGGTACTGGGGATGCAAACCTGGGTCCTTTGGCTTTGCAGGCAAATGCCTTAACTGCTGAGCCATCTCTCCAGCCCTCAAGTTTGATTTTGAGATCAACAAGACTTCTTGGGTTTACTGTGTTGCCCCACTTATTGATGTGAGATTGATGGGTGGAATCAGACTAGTTGGAGCAATCACTTCTGGACAGCCCTCATCCCAGAACTTGCTCAACTTGAGAACTGGCAGCCATGTCCTTTTTTGTAACATATTTCAAGTTGATTGTGGCAAAATATCTCCTGTGTTACTTCACTGATTTTTTGAGTGGATATGTCAGGTGATGGTCTTTGGCATTTACGCCGCATGTGGGAAATGTCCCTTGCATGGTGATGACATGTCTGTTGCCTGGCAGGTCCACGCGAGAGCGGGAGAGTCATAGCCGCCGAAGTGCCAGCTCCTGTGATGTCTCGTCCAGCCCGTCCCTGCCCAGCCGTGCGCTGCCCGCTGAGGAAGTGAGGAGCCAAGCTTCTGACGACAGCTCCCTGGGCAAGAGTGCCAACATCTTGATGATCCCCCATCCCCACCTGCACCAGTATGAAGTCAGCAGCTCCTTGGGCTACACAAGCACCCGAGGTCAGCGTGCTGAAGCACAGTGAGAGCTGAGGAGATTTGGGGACAGTTTCCTTGCAGTAGTGGGGATGAGAGTGGCAGGGAGTCATTGGGGTGGGATGTAAGTCCCGTGTTTTAATTATTTCCATGCCATTGGTATGGGTGCAGATCGTGTTAGATGTCAGCCATGCATTTTACTATTTTTGTTGCTAGCCTTTTGTACCCCATTATGGTACCTGTGTATACCGTTCCATATGATACCATAGAGCTTTTGTAGGTCTAAGTTCAGAGGGCCTTTTTTTTATTTCAAATTTTTATTAAAAACTTCCATGATTATAAAAAATATCCCATGGTCAGAGGGCTTTTCTTATCTTTACGTCCTTTCCATATGAGCCAGACTTAAAACGGTCTTATGTCCTCCATAATTGGCTCACCACATGTGTGGTTTTTCTTCTTTTACAAACAAATATTGCACAAATCTGAGGAAAGGAGTTTGAAGTTCATGGGGTAGGGTGGGGGCCTGGAATCAATGTCTTACAGATTCTGAGGCACGGCCATTCTTCTTGTTGTTGTTCTGTTTCTCTTCCTCCTCCTCCTCTTTTTTTTGAGTGCTGGGGGCTTGATCACAAGGCCTCTTGCATGCTTGTCAAGTGCTCTGCCACTGAGTTACATTCCCGGCCTCTCCATACTCTACCTTGTTCCCAGTCACTTGCTAATCTGTTTCACACTAAGCAGCACAGATGCTATTCCTCCTGTAGTTTACCTTGTCGTCCTGCAGCAACTGTAGCTAAAGTTTACAGACCCCTCTTGACATTAAAACAAGGAACACAAACAACCCTTGTTGACACATGTATGGATTCATGGGGAAATTACAAAAGCTACACAGGGAGGTAATTCACTATAGTGCAATATCAGAATCACAATAGGGGCTGGAGAGATGGCTTAGCGGCTAAGACAATTGCCTGTGAAGCCTAAGAATCCAGGTTCGATTCCACTTCACCTGTGTAAGCCAAATGCACAAAGTGACACATGCTTCTGGAGTTTGTTTGCAGTGGCTAGAGGACCTGGCACGCCCATTCTCTCTCTGTCTGTCTCTCTCTCTGCTTGCAAATAAAGAAATATTTTTTTTGATTTAAAAAAAGATTACAAAATAGTTCCATCATCAGCCTCCCCATTGCCACCCCTTGGAGTGAAACCCTCCTACTAATCATTGTCCTCCATTGTCACTTTCCTGACTTGGAAATGTGGAGTCAGGAACATGTGCTCCTGATGTGCCTTCACACACTTAGGAGTGTTGTGTCTGCACACAACTAACTGCCTCCCTTTCACCTGAAAGGACTCGCAAGGGCAGGGTGGTTTTTCCATGGCCAAGCACGCTGATCGGAGAAACAGGACCTGAGCACTTGGCAACAGGAAGGATGCTTTTATTACTGAGGCACTGTAGATGCAATGCTATGAAAAAACAAAATATTTAAAATTTTTTTATCTTTTTGGGATTAAAAAATATTTTATTTTTATTTATTTATTTGACAGAGTAAGGGGGTAGAGAGAGAGAGAGAGAATGAATGGGCACGTTAGGGCCTCCAGCCACTGCCAACAGACTCTAGACATGTGTGCCCCCTTGTACATCTGGCTAATGTGGGTCCTGGGGAATCGAACCTGGGTCCTTTGGCTTTGCAGGCAAATATCTTAACCTTCAAGCCATCTTTTTTTTTTTTTTTTTTTTTTTTTTGAGGTAGAGTCTCCCTTTAGGCCAGGCTGACCTGGAATTCACTATGTAGTCTCAGGCTGGCCTCGAACTCACAGTGATCCTCCTACCTCTGCCTCCCCAGTGCTGGGATTAAAGGTGTGCGCCACCACATGTATTTTTCTTGTTCTTCCCACGCCTCCAAGGAGGATAACGGTGCTACATTGCGTATATCTCAGTGACCAAGGTCCCCACCTAAAATGTGAGGACATATTAGGTTTTTGCGTGTCATCATTGAGCCAGGTCTCCCTAGTATTTGAAGAGTAAGCACACCCTGACACGCTCAGTCCCTGGTGTTTTTATGTCTAAGATACCTGTCAATCTTGACCCATCAATCCTCCCACTTCTGATCTTACTTTATTTTGTCTTTGTCCCCAACTCCATGATTACACCAGCAGATGTCCTGGAAAACATGGTAGAGCCACCACAGCGAGACTCCAGTGCACCAGGAAGGTTCCATGTAGGCAGTGCAGAGTCCATGCTACATGTTCGGCCTGGTGGATACACGCCACAGAGAGCACTGATTAACCCCTTCGCCCCCTCTCGAATGCCCATGAAGCTCACGTCCAATAGAAGACGCTGGATGCACACTTTTCCTGTGGGTAAGTGGACTTTGTATTCCTAGTCCTGGTCCTCAGCACTCACCATGTGCCTTTGGTCAAATACCTTACCTCCTATGAACCTCCTGGCTTCACCAGTAAGATGAGGGTAACCACACTTATCACAGGGGTTCTTGGGGAGATTCTTGAAGACACCCTGAGAATAGTTTGTAACTGGGTAGCTCTCTTTAACTTAAGAGCTTTTTTTTTTCCCCTCAATTTTTATTAGCATCTTCCTTGATTATGAAAAATAATCCATGGTAATACCCTCCCTCCCCCGACTCTCCCCTTTGAAATTCCATTCTCCATCATATCCCCTCCCCATCTCAATCAGTCTCTCTTTTATTTTGATGTCATGATCTTTTCCTCCTCTTATGATGGTCTTGTGTAGGTAGTGTCAGGAACTGTGAGGTCATGGATATCCAGGCCATTTTATGTCTGGAGGAGCACATTGTAAGGAGTCCTACCCTTCCTTTGGCTCTTACATTCTTTCCTCCTTAAGAGCTTTTTTTTTAAAAAAATAAATAAATTTATTTGTAAGGAGAGAGAGTATGCACGCACACTTCTCGCCACTGCACATGAACTCCAGATGCATGCTTCACTTTGTGGATTGTGCAAGGATTACCTTGCGGCAGTCCAGTAGCAGTTGGAGGCTCAAGAAGCAAGGAACCTGGTAACTGCTCAGTCCACATGGCCAGATGCATCAGCAATCCCAATCCGGTGCTGAAGGCCTGGAGGCTTCCTGAGGAGCCTCTGGTCTTCAGTTCACAGTGGTCTTCAGTACACGCTGGTCTTCAGTCCACACTGGAAGGCAACCAGTGGCTCTGGAGGCCAAATGGAAGGAAGGGGAATCTTCTCACCCAGAGCTTCTTTATATATAAAGTCCCCCTCTGTGAGGGGTCACCCACTCTGGGGAAAGGGCTGCCTCTGAGGGAGGGACTTCCTCTTTCAGTTAATCCTTCCTAAAAGCAACCTCAGAGACCCACCCAAAAGGAAGTTGACAACAACTTAATCATTACACATAGGTATTAGGGAATCAAACCCAGGCTGTCAGACTTTGCAAGAAAGCACCTTACTCCTTGAGCCATCTCTAGTCCAAGAGCTTTTCTTTTTTTCAGTTTCAAAGTGACTGTTCTTTTTATTTTTTAAAAAAATATTTTATTTATTTATTTGAGAGAGAGAAAGAGGCAGATAGAGAATGGGTGCACCAGGGCCTCCAGCCATTGCAAACAAGCTCTAGATGCGTGCGCCATCTTGTGCATCTGGCTTATGTGTGTACTGGGGAATTGAACCTAGGCCCTTAGGCTTCCCAGGCAAGTACCTTAACCACTAAGCCATCTCTCCAGTCCTCAAAGTGATGTTCTTCACCATCAGCTTTCCTAAGACTCAGTGTTTCCTATTCTTGTCCCTTCCATCTCTGAGGTGACACTTATGTCACTTAGTCTTCTCTTGGGGGTCTACTTCATTATTTTTCCCATCCTATCCTTTTTTTTAAAAAAGTAATTGAAGTGATGGACTATAGTTTAAATATGTTTATTTTGTTTTTATTTATTTGAAAGAGAAAGAGGCAGAGAGAGAAAGACTGGGGGAGGGGGCACACCAGGGCCTCTAGCCACTGTAAACAAACTCCAGATGCATGCACCACCTTGTGCGTCTGGCTTTATGTGGGTCCTGGGGAATCAAACCTGGGTCCTTTGGCTTTTCAGACAAATGCCTTAATTGCTAAGCCATCTCTCCAACCCCCATCCTATCCTTTTTGATCTGTCCTGCCCTCAAGACGATGATGGTAAGATTTTCATAAAGCTGTAGCTAAAACCAAACTTCTGCTTAATAGGATCTTACATGTGTGTACCACCATGCCTGGTTTTTGTTGTTGTTGTTGTTTTGTTCTTTTTTTTCTTTTACATTTCTTTATTATTTTTTAATGTGATTTATTAGCTTTCTCAAGTTTTATTAACTTAGAACAAGGTATAGTAAAATTTTAATTAAGTCTTGTGAAAACGCTTCAGTATTATACTGTAGCTATTTTTAGGGACCTCAATGACCTCAGCTGTCCTTAAGGCTCATAAAATGACATCACTGTTGCCAGCTTTTTCTAAATTTCTGCAGAAACATTCAGATATGCATAATAATTAGCTGCCTAAGATCTTTTTTTTTTCTTTTCTTTTTAAGTTTATTTATTTATTTTGAGAGAGAGAGAGGTAGATAGATAGAGAATAGGCATGCCAGGGCCTCTAGCCACTGCAAAAAAGCTCCAGACACATGTACCACCTTCTGCATCTGGCTTATATGGGTACTGGGGAATTGAACCAGGATCCTTAGGCTTCATAGGCAAACACCTTAATCTCTAATCCATCTCTCTAGCTCTTTTTTTTCAATGTAGGGTTTCACTTCAGCCCAGGAAGACCTGGAATTCACTATGTAGTCTTAGTGTGGCCTCCAATTCACTGTGAACCTCCTACCTCTGCCTCCAAGTAATGGGATTAAAGGCGTGCAGCACCACACCTGGCTTTCTTTTTATTTTTTTATTTTTTTTTTTTACTTATTTATTTGACAGAGAAAGAGGGGGGAGAGAGAGAGAGAATGGGCATGCCAGGGCCTCCAGTCACTGCAAACGAGCTCCAGATGCGTGCGCCCCCTTGTGCATCTGGCTAACATGGGTCCTAGGGAATCGAACCTGGGTCTTTTGGCTTTGCAGGACAAACACCTTAACCACTTAGCTATCCCTCCAGCCCTTTCTTTTTTTATTTTATTTATTAGAGAAGGAGTGCACACATGTGTAAGGCCATGCCAGGGCCTCTTGCTGCTGCAGCATCTGGCTTTACATGGGTATTGGGGAATCAAACTAAGGCCATCAGACTTTGCAAGCAAGTGCCTTTACACTGAGCCTTCTCTCCAGCCTCTGACTAAGATGTCTTAAAACAACTTTCTTCTGTGACTTTCAGCTCTGTGTGCTTTTCTTCCTTCCATTCCTCATGTACACATTACTAAAGCATCAGTCTCCAAATTGTGCATCTGCTTGCCCACCTGACCCTCTAGTGACTGTGGCCCTTTGTCAGGCAATTCTGCTTCCTATGTCTTCATCTGCATTCGGCCTTCCTTTTCTTTCCCACCTAATCTTCTGGTCTCCTGCACACGTTTTCTTCTTTTACATTTGTGATTTCACAGATATTTTTTCTAACTAGGTAGTCTGTCCTTCAACCCTTAATATCCTTACTACACACTCTAAAATGTCTATTTCCAGGAAGTACCTTTAAGAAGACAAGTCTAATTTTGACCTGTCCTTGTGGGTTTTTTTGTTTGTTTGTTTTTGTTTTTGTTTTTTCAAGGTAGGGTCTCACTCTAGCCCAGGCCGACCTGGAATTCGCTTGTAGTTTCAGGGTGGCCTCGAACTCATGGCAATCTGTCTACCTCTGCCTCCCGAGGGCTGAGATTAAAGGCATGCGCCACCACAACCGGCAACTCCTGCTTAAGAGTCATACTTGTTAATTTGCTAAGTAGGACCAGAACCATTTCATACTTCATAAGTTCTTCTTTCTCTTTTAGTTGCTGTTAACCCTCCTCTACTTGTCTGTTTGTCTATGGCCTCAACATCAGCATACATGACACGGAGGTTCCCAAAAGATTATTTATTATTTATTTATTTTGGTTTTTCAAGGTAGGGTCTCACTCTAGCTCGAGCTGACTTGAAACTCACTGTGTAGTCTCAGGGTGGCCTCGAACCTCCTACCTCTGCCTCCCAAGTGATAGGATTAAAGACGTGCACCACCATGCCCGGCTTCAAAAGACTGTTTTTTAAATATTATTTTTTAATTTATTCTTTTTTTTTTTTAATTTATTTGAGAGAGAGAGAGACAGGTAGAAAGAGAGAATGGGCACATCGGGGCCTCCAGCCACTACAAACAAACTCCAGGTTTGCCATCTTGTGCATCTGGCTTACGTAGGTCCTGGGAAATCAAACCGAGGTCCTTAGGCTTTGCAGGCAAGCACCTTAACTGCTAAGCCATCTCTCCAGCACCTCCCCAAAAAAGTTTTTTTGCTTTTTCGAGGTAAGGTTTCACTCTAGCTTAGGCTGACCTGGAATTCACTATGTGGTCTCAGGGTGGCCTTGAACTCATGGCAATCCTCCTACCTCTGCCTCCTAAGTGCTGGGATTAAAGGCGTGTGCCACCACGCCCAGCCTCCCCAAGAGATTTTTAACAGAGTAAAGAGATGGTAAACATGAGGCCTGCGGTGGGATGGGTCCCGCTTGCTGGGGAGGTGTCCTCTGCGGGAGGGAGAGGGCCCCTTGTGAGTTCCTCAGAGTGTGCTTTGTCCAGTCCCCCCCAGCGGGAAAGGAGGAAGATTGCAGGTAAGCCTGCAGCTCAAGCTGCCAGGTAGGCATGACGTTGAGTGGTTCTTTGTCTGCGTAGGACCGTCTGGAGAGGCCATCCAGATCCACCATCAGACCCGGCAGAATATGGTGGAGCTGCAGGGCAGCAGGCAGAGGGAGCCCACTCACTCCTCAGCAGAGCTGTTGGAGTTGGCATACCACGAAGCTGCTGGAAGGTGAGGATGCGCACAGGGCTCCGCAGGGTGACCCAGCACAGCGTGCAGAAACGACTGCTGACAGAAGCAATGTCACACTTACAACCTGAAACGAGAACATGCGACTGGAGCCTTGCTTTGTCAGCCTGTGACACCCCTGGCCTGAGCAAAGGGCAAAGGAAATGGCCTGACATTTTTGCTTGTGAATTGACCTAGGCCCTGCTTTAGGTTTCTCTTAAAGTTAGCCCTTATAGCCAGGCATGGTGGCGCACGCCTTTAATCCCAGCACTCGGGAGGCAGAGGTAGGAGGATTGCTATGAGTTCAAGGACACCCTAAGACTACATAGTGAATTCCAGGTCAGCCTGGGCTATAGTGAGACCCTACCTCGAAAAACCAAACAAACAACAAAAAAAAAAGTTAGCCCTTATAAATCTCAAAACAGAGAGTTCTTCCAAACCTCAGTCAGAATGAAAATGAGAGCGAAAACTTCGGGTTTGGCTTGCTGGCCCAGGTGATTGTCTTGGCAGGCTCCGTGTGACGCCCAGTTTAGGTAGTGAGGATTTCCATTGTTGTTGAACCCAAGCTCTGACAATGTTACAAAACAGCTCAAGAGTCAGTGCAGTCGTTGAAGCCTGGGTTATACCTGCTTGTGCATTGCTTTAGGAAACTCTGCAGAGAGCAGTCTTTGGCAGTCTCCTTCAGACACCTTGACAACCTCTGGAGGGAAAGTGTGGGCCAGATGGGTGAGGGTTCTGGGCAGGATGTGGCCTTCTTCACCAAATTAATTCTGGTACATCTTTTCAAGTACCTCACATCCTTTGTGTCGAATGGGGGTCATGGTGCAGAAAGGGCAGGTGGTCTCGCTTAGCAGTAGGAGAGCAGCCAGGGTGCCAAGGCAGGAGGCCAGTCCTGGCACACAAATGAAGTGCCACCAAGTGATGGCGTGAGATATGGATCCTAAAGGTTGCCACCGTGTGTGGCTGAATACTTAGGCTTGTTTTCTGGGGACCCCCCCCCCTCCGCATTAGGATACAGGGAGAACAGAAAAGGAGGTGAAGATTTGCACTAAGCCAGGTGGCCTGGCTTTGTTCTCTGCAGGCACAGCACTTCGCGCCAGCCTGGTGACAGCATGTCCTTCTTGAACTTCAGTGGAACGGAAGAGCTTTCTGTCAGCCTGCTTAGCAACAGTGGTGCAGGTAATTCATCCAAGAGGGAATCGAGGTGGGATGCTCGGAGCAGGCTCCCATCTAGAAGTGTCACACGGGCCAGAAAAGCGGGGCCATGTCTATTCTGGGCTCATTTCAGCCAGTTTTAGGTGACCTATTTAGAAAGAGTGCTGTATAATGCATGGAATTACAAATGGGCTGCACATTGCATTTGTAGCTGAGAACATGTTGGCCATGCCGCATTTATCATCGTTCTGGGAGCCGTGGGGAGCACATGTGGGGAGCAGCACCGGGAACAGAGGAGGAGTGTTCTGTCTCAGGGCAGCTTACAGTGGCCCAGAGTCAGCAAACCCACCCTCATGAAAACCGTCCAGAGAGGCCCGGAGGGGAATAGTGTAGTTTCAGGTATAACCTCAAAAAAGAGAAGGCTGCTGTGGTTATATGGAGAAGTAAGAGTACATCCCAGGCTTGAAGGGGCAGAATGTGGCTGGGTAGAGAATTAGAAGGTAAGGATTCCAAGTGCAGGTGGTGAGTGGGTGGAGTAGGAATTTGGTTTTCACTATTTTTGGAAGTACTTTTATTATCTCATCCAATAATCCCAGTAAGGCATAACTTACTATATATAATTTACATAGGCAACTTACTGTCTGGAGATGTAGAGATATTAAACTAACCTCACACTGGAAGCCAGGTGTCCTGACGGAGGTGCTGTCCTCAGTTGACTGGTTGACTCAGAGGACCTTTGGGTTTTCGTTGTCGTTGTTTTAGTTTTTTTGAGGCTGGGTCTCACTCTAGCCCAGAGGTCACAAACTCACAGTGATCCTCTTACCTCAGCTTCCCTGAGTGCTGGTAATAAAAGCGTGTGCCACCATATGCCGCTCAGAGTGCCTTCTGGGCATAGGGGAACTTGAATTCACATAGGTAGAAGCAGTTTCTAGAAAGTGTCAGATGCCAAGTATTAAAGATGAGTGTGGAAGTCTTAAGACAACAGGATGGGGTTACTACATCATACCTTACGCTCGCTAAATTAACTTGTATTTCTAGAAGTTGGCTTAAGGGAAGTTAATGATAGTCCTTCATTCACTGTTATATCCATCCAGCTATATTTCTAGGGGCTTGTGACTGAGGCTTGGGAAGTAGGTTGGCAGCAAGATAATCCCAAAATGATTAAACAAGTAGGAAAAACAGTGAAGTGAAAGTCTGAGGGTACAGAGGCACTTTATACCATGTACTTGGTTGTGTACTAAAAATGTTACTTAACAGGCAGACTTCAAGTGCTTACAGAATTTTATGTTCTAAAGGCAGTGTTTCTATTGCTTTGCTAAACTAAGGAGTCCTGTTTTAGGTAGGAATCAGAGCTTGATCTCTTGGTTTGAGGGATAGAAGTGCACTGAAGAGGGCTGTTCTGAGGCTCCTGGGACTCCACTAGTGACCCAAAACACAGAGAGTTAATTATGAATCCAGATAATAACAGCACTAGAATCTACTTAGAACATTCTAGGCCTAGAGTAGCCCAGGGAGGCCAGATCATTTCCCTGATAAGTCTTGGAATTTTGAAATTTCCTCTGGGGAAAGGAGTGATCTTTCAGAGTCATTATTTGGGGATGGTTGTGTAAGATCCTAGGTGACACCATTGTGTCTGCTTTGCTGAGGGTTTCTTGGTGTCCAGGTAGAGACAGACAGACAGACAGACAGATAGACATCTGACTTTGGGAAAGCATTTGCTGCAGCCTGGATCTCTGGCTTCCCCTTTTCTGTCTTGGGCTCCTGAGCTGTAGATGTGCCTACCTGATGGACTGCTGTGCTGGGATGGCATCCTTAATGTATCACCTGCCACCTGAACTCGCTGTCCTCCTGCCCCCTCCTCCTTCCCTGTTCTCTTTTCCTCCTGATGTTGGCTCCAGTTCATCACCTCTGCTCTCACCACCTTTGTGTAGGCCTCTCTTGTCTCTGGTCGGGATATTTCCAAATGTAAACCTGACCAGCTTCTCCTTCTCACATAGAAATCCTAAACTGGTTCTTCGTGGCTTTAAATTTTTTTTTTATTTATTTGCTTATGAGAGAGAGAGAGTGAGTGTGTGTGTGTGTGTGTGTCTTTCTCTCCACTTTACTGAAACAGCTGTATTCCTCTCTCTACTGTACCACATGTATTGGCAATGAATTTTTTAGTTTTAAGGTGTCATATATTTCACTTTTGAATAACCCACAAAATTATTTAATTGATATTTAGGTTTGATTACACACATATACTCACATACATATTCACCTTAGAAAGCTGGGCTTCTTAGAAGCTATGGGCTGTTTGAGTTGTTTTCTAGTCTGGGAGACATAGTTTTTAAAAATGTGTTTTATTTATTTGCAAGGAAAGAGAGAGAATGAATGGGTGCGCCAGGGCCTCTTGCCACTACAAACAAACTCTGGACACATGCACCACCTTGCGCATCTGGCTTCATGTGGGCACTGGGGAATGGAACCCAGGCTGTCAGGCTTTGTAAGCAAGCGACTTTAACCTCTGAGCCTTGAACTCATGCGATCCTCCTACTTCTGCCTCCCAAGTGCTGAGATTAAAGGCATGTACCACCATGCTCGGCCATTGAGGGTTTTTTGTTGTTGTTGTGTTTGGTTTTTCAAGGTAGGGTCTCACTCTAGCTCAGGCTGGCCTGGAATTTTCCATGTAGTCTCCGAGTGGCCTCAAACTCATGGCGATCCTCCTACCTCTGCCTCCTGTGTGCTGGGATTAAAGGCGTGCGCCACCACACTGGCTTGTTTTGTTTTTGAGGCAGCGTCTCACTGTATCCAAGGCTGACCTGAAACTCATTCAGTAGTCCATGCTAGCTTTAAACTCACAGTGGTCTCCTACCTCAGCCTCCTGAAAGGCATGTGCCACAATGCCCAGCTTCTCTTGAGTTTTATTTATTTGCTTATGAGAGAGAGAGAGAGAGAGAGAGAGAGAGAATTTATTTATTTATGTGAGAGAAAGAATGGGCACACCAGGGCCTCCAGCCACTGCAAACCAATTCCAGATGCATGCTCTACCTTGTGCATCTGGCTTATGTGGATCCTCCTGGGGAATCGAACCTGGGTCCTTAGGCTTTTCAGAGAAGCGCCTTAACCACTAAGCCATCTCCAGCCCTCAAAAATATTGTTTTAGGGCTGGAGAGATGGCTTAGCAGTTAAGTGCTTGCCTGTGAAGCCTAAGGACCCTGGTTCGAGGCTCAATTCCCCAGGACCCACGTTAGCCAGATGCACAAGGGGGCGCACGCATCTGGAGTTCGTTTACAGAGGCTAGAAGCTCTGGCGCGCCCATTCTCTCTCTCTGTCTCTCTCTCTCTCTCTCTCTCTGCCTCCTTCTCTCTGTCGCTCTCAAGTAAATAAATAAACAAACAAAATATTGTTTTAAAAGTAGTTAAGTTTTATATTCTGAAAAGCTATGATTTGGGGAAGAATACTAGAAGGTAAGGATAAATAATGAGTGTACTAAATTTAAAGACATAGTTTTGTTTGGTAAAGATTGCTCAAATTATAATACCAGCACTTGGAAGGCAGAGGTAGGTGGATTGTCATGAGTTCTAGGCTACTCTAAGACTGCATAATATAGTAGATTCCAGGTCAGCCTGAGCTAGAGTGAGACCTTACCTCGAAAAGCAAAAACAACAACAACAACAAAAGCGATTGCTCAGATTAGTTGAAATGAGTTTATAATGTGTACATTAAAAAAAAAAAAACTCAGTTTGCTTTGCACTGGGGCCAAGTGTGGTGGCACACATATTTAATCCCAGCACTCAAGAGGCAGCCTAGAATAGAATGAGATACTACTTTGAAAAAAAAAACAGATCAAAAAAGCTTCATTGGACATTGGACAAGTGCAGTCCTGATAGCCTTAAAGTTCTTCCTCATTCTCAAATTTTAGATTGTTTACTTTTTGTTTGATTTTTTGGGGGGTATAGGAGTGGGGAGGCTAGTGTTTGAAGTACTTAGCTCAGAACTTGCATTGGGTTTGTGTTCTTATTTTTGGCTTTTTTTTTTTTAGCTTTACAACCATAACTGTCAGAAGTTATCTACAGATTGAAACCTCATTCAGACAAGCTGTGTTTATCTTTCCATAGGTATGAATCCTAGGACCCAGAATAAGGATTCTCTAGAAGACAATGTTTCTACCTCTCCAGACCCAAGTAAGAAGGGCAACTGGCCAGTAGAAGACAGGCACTGGGGGACACGGGGTGGTCAGAGAAAGAGGAAGCATTGTGGGAAGAGTGGTCCCAAGTCCATGAGTCCACGTGCTAGGCTCCAGGAAGGCGATGGGGTGTGTGAGGAAGCTTCAGACTCGGATGCAAAGGAAAAAGGGTATAACTGAATGAATGATGAGTGCGATTCAGGGCATATGGGTAAGGTCCTCATGCCAGTCTAGAGCTAGACTTAGGTCTTAAATGCCAATAGCAGCTCTGGAAAAAAGATCAGAAAGAGCCGGGCATGGGGGCGCATGCCTTTAATCCCAGCATCCCAGCACTCGAGAGGCTGAGGTGGGAGGATCGCTGTGAGTTTGAGGCCACCCTGAGACTACAGAGTGAATTCCAGGTCAGCCTGGACTAGAGCAAGACCCTACCTTGAAAAACCAAAAACCAAAAATATCAGAAAGAACCCTCATACACTTGTAGTTGGAGACATAACTAGATCACCCTTTTCTCCTTAAATAGCTGCACAGCTAAAGAATGTCCTAATTTTTTTTTTTTTTGTTTCTCGAGGTAGGGTCTCACTCTAGCTCAGGCTGACCTGGAATTCACTTTGTAGTCTCAGGGTAGCCTCGAAATCACGGTGATCCTCCTACCTCTGCCTCCCGAGTGCTGGGATTAAAGGTGTGTGCCACCACTCCCGGCTCAAATGTCCTAATATTTGTAGTAAGGAACTCCCAGGGGGGAAAAAATCATACTTCCTCAAACTATTTTATGTGGAATTTGAGTATATGTCACTGAATCTTTTTGTACTCATTTGTGATTAATGTAATCTTTTCACTATTCTATTGGTCCCTATTAGTCATTTTTTTAAAAATATTTATTTATTTGAGAGAGGGAGGGGAAAAAGAGGCAGATAGAGAGAGAGAAAGAAAATGTGCACACCAGGGCCTCCAGCTGTTGCAGACGGTCTCAATGCATGTGCTACCTTGTGTATCTGGCTTTACATGGGGACTGGGGAATCAAATCCAGGTCCTTAGGCTTTGCAGGCAAGTGTTTTAACTACTGAGACATCTCTCCTGCCTGGTTTCTAGGTTTTTGTTTTTTTTAATGCCCTTTCAAATTTTATTTATTTGAGAGAGAAAGAGACAAATATATAGAGAGAATGGGTGTGCTATTCTCTCGATATATTCACTGCTGTGAGTTTGAGGCCATCCTGAGACTACATAGTGAATTCAAGGTCAGCCTGGGCTATAGTGAGACCCTACCTCAAAAAATGGGAAAAAAAAAAAAAAAAGGCCAGTCTGTTGGGCTTGCCTCAAAAAACAAAAGAGAGAGAGAGGGAGAGACTTTAAGGATTAAAATTACTTTTACTTAAGGAAATGCCCAAGGTGGAATAATTTTATAAAGAAAAGAGGTTTTAGAGCTCTTTGTGATGGTGCCTATCTATAATCCCAGCCCTCAGTAGGCTAAGGCAGTAGGATTGTAGGTTCACATTCAATGCCAATCCAGGCTGTTTGACAAGATCCCATCTGAAGGAATGGGGGCGGGGGAGGGGCAGGAATAAGAGGTTTGTTTAGTTTATAGTTTGTGAGAATGAAGTCCTATATTTGAGGCCAACCTGGGCTTTATAGCATGACCCTGTCTTAAAGAAGGAAGGAAGGGAGAGAGGATGGGGAAAAGAAAAGACGTTTGTTTGGCGTATGGGTTAGAAGGATAAAATTCCAAGCAGCCCCGTGTTGGCTGTGACTAGAGCCCACCAATTACCAATCATATGGTAGGTGGTATCTAGATGAGAAATGTTAGAGATTACCTAAAGAAAATGGAAGCCAGAGCACTGGTTGCTGGTGAGAAATACCTGAAGTCCAGAAGAGCTGCCCTACTCTTTCCAAAGAACCCCTGCTTCCCCATAACTTCCCTCAGGCTCCACCTGTTAAAGGATCCAAGCTTTTCATATCTCTGCACTGGGGACCAGTCAGTCCCCCAAATCACGGATCCTTGAGGGACAAACCTCATCCAAACCAAGGCACTGCCTTAGTACTTTAGCTCAGTGATTCTCAGCTGGGGAAGGTTGAGCTCCTGGGGGAACTTGGGGCAACATCTGGTATTCGCAACTGAGGTGTGCCCTTGGCCCTTGTGACTTGAGCTCGGTGATGATGTTCAACACCCTGCAGCAGAGGATGTTCAAAATGTCCGTAGTGCCCAAGGTCGGAAAACCTGCGTTGACCAAAGAGCAGACCATCCCAGACAGACCCATGTGGTCAAGGCAAACTCGTGTGTCCATAAGTCCCAGCCTTGTAACTTTCCCCAGCATCCTCTGGGTTTTTCCTCCTACCCTTTTGGACGTTACTTATTTTTACAATTCTGAAAGTACTCCTTATTTCTGCTACTGTATGCTATTTTGCTTTCAAATTAGGCTAAGCTTTCTTCCATGCCCCACCCAGCCACTCTGCAGCCCTCAGAGAGGTATTGGCCTGAGCCTCTTGTCTGCTCTCAGAATGTTAATTTGCTTTGATATGTAACCCTGCCTGCCCTGCAGTAACCTCACTGGCATTGCGGCTGTAGCTCATGATCAGCATAAAATGAAAATTAGCGGCTGTGAATCCCATTTGCATGATGGGATTGGATAAGCATGTGTCGTGTTGTCTAACAAACTCTTGTTTCTCTCTTTCTCTTTCTCCTCCCCCACCCCTTTCCTCTGCTCCCTCCCTATCCTGCCGATTTTTTTCCTCTTTTACCTTGAACTTTTTGTCCTACCCTTCCTCCCTCCCCTACATCCCAAACTGGCCGTGTTGGCCACATGTGCCTTTTCCCCATTTGTGAGGCAGTTCTGACACTGTCTGCTCCCCCTGTAGTGCCAGGCTTCTGTTGCACAGTTGGCGTGGACTGGAAGTCTCTTACTACTCCTGCGTGCCTTCCCCTCACCACCGACTACTTCCCTGACCGCCAGGGCCTGCAGAATGACTACACGGAGGGCTGCTATGATCTCCTTCCTGAAGCAGACATGGACAGGTCGGTGTCAGGAAAAAAACATTTAAGCGCTGTTCACTAGGGTTCTAGGTATTCTTGAACGTACACACCAGAACACCAAACTTGCAAACAGTCTGTCCTCCTTTTTTATTTAAGAAATTTTATGATGCCAGAACTGTTCGTTTCTTTCAAGTTCTTGTCACATACATTGTTTCCCCAAATTATTCTCATATTTTATAATGGGGCATTCTAAGTCTGTTCTTCTTTTCTAAGATTACTTATTTGGACATTTAATCATTACCTGCCTTCTTTTTTGTTTTTGCCAGGTAGGGTCTAGCCCAGGCTGACCTAGAGTCCACTATGTAGTCTCAGGCTGGCCTCGAACTTACATTGATCCTCCTACCTCAGCCTCCCGAGTACTGGGATCAAAGGTGTGTGCTGTCATGCCCAGCTCTTACCTGCCGCCTCCTCCTCCTCCTCCTTTTTTTTTTTTTTTCTGTGTGTGTGTGTGTGTTGTTGTTGTTGTTGTTGTTGTTGTTTGTTTTTTCCAGGTAGGGTTTCACTCCAGGCTGACCTAGAATTCGCTATGTAGTCTCAGGGTGGCTTTGAACTCCTCCTACCCTCTGAGTGCTGGGATCAAAAGCGTGTGCCACCATGCCCGGCCTGCCTTCTTTTTTGACCACTTTGAACTGATCATTTCTCTCAAAGCTGTATTAGAGCTGCCACATTTTACGAGCCGTTGTAGAATCACGGCCTAGGGTGGAGCAAAGGAGAAGAGGCACAATGGACTATGAAGTGCTCAGTCCTCTCTTTTCTCCAGGAGGGATGAGGACGGTGTCCAGATGACGGCCCAGCAGGTGTTTGAAGAGTTCATTTGCCAGCGTCTCATGCAAGGCTACCAAATCATAGTGCAGCCCAAGGCCCAGAAACCCAACCCCACTGTTCCGCCCCCTCTGAGCAGCAGCCCACTGTACAGCCGAGGTGAGTGTTTTTTTTCCTTTTCTACTAAATTTGTAGGGGTATGTTTTACAATTTTAGTTTGTGTGAAGAATTCCTTTTTTTTTTTTTTTTTGGTTCTTCGAGGTAGGGACTCACTCTGGCTCAGGCTGACCTGGAATTAACTATGTAGTCTCAGGGTGGCCTCGAACTCACTGCGATCCTCCTACCTCTGCCTCCCAAGTGCTGGGATTAAAGGCGTGCGCCACCATGCCCAGCAATTTTTTTAAAAAAATTTTTGCTTATTTTTATTTACTTTTTTGAGAGCTACAGACAGAAAGAGGCAGATAGAGAGAGAGAATGGGCGTGCCAGCCACTGCAAGTGAACTCCAGATGCATGTGCCACCTTGTGCATCTGGCTTATGTGGGTACAGGGGAATTGAACCTGGGTCGTTGGGTTTCACAGGCAAGTGCCTTAACTGCTAAGCCACCTATTTCTCCAGCCCTCTTTTTTCTTTTGGTGGTACAGAAAATCAAATTCAAAACCTCACTAATTCTAGGGCTAGAGAGATGGCTTAGCGGTTAAGTGCTTGCCTGTGAAGCCTAAGGACCCCGGTTCGAGGCTCGATTCCCCAGGACCCATGTTAGCCAGATGCACAAGGGGGCACATGCTTCTGGAGTTCGTTTGTAGTGGATTAAGGCCCTGGCACACCCATTCTGTCTCTCTAATATATATCTGTCTCTTTCTCTCTCTCTGTCGGTCGCTCTCAAATAAATAAATAAAATGAACAAAAAAAAATTTAAAAAAAACCTCACTAATTCTAGGCCAGCAATCTACCACTGAGCTACTCCCTACGTTTGTTCTTTTCCCCTAATCTGGTTTCATCTTTTTCTTCTTGATTGCTGCATCTTAGTGACCTAAAGCAAGAATGAGTCACCCATGAGTGGCAGAGGTTAGTAAGTGACAGTAATTGATTAAAGCCCAGGCTGTGGAGCGCTCTTCTAAAATAAGTATAATGCTGGGAATGAAGTGCAAGTGCCTGGAGTGGGAAAGTAGCGGTCACTGCTGGGAACAGTCGATGAGCTGTCCTGGTCTCTTGCTTCCTTGTTGCTTATGAGGCCCCCACTAGTCATCCAGTGCAAGACTCTGAGGTCATCTTCAGGTCTAGCACAGCTCCTTTGGCCAGAGGCTCAGGGAAGTGAGGTTCAGGCCTTCATTGTTTACAGGTGAAGCTTTGGGTCCACTCTGGATTTTCTTTGAAGACTCCTTATGACATTTATTAGCTATTGCCTACTTTTCTTTAGATTGTACTATTTTTTTAAGACAGAGCCTCATGAAGCCCATATTGGCTTCAAGCTTGTTCTTTTTTTAAAAAAAAAAAGAAAATTATTTATTTATTTATTACTTGCAAGCAGAGAGAGATAGGAGGAAGGGAGGGAGAGGGAGGAAGGGAGGGAGGCAATGGGCACGCCAAGGTCTCTAGCCAGTACAAATGAAGTCCAGATGAATGCAAAATGTGCATCTTCCTTAATGTGGATACTGGGGAATTGAACCCAGGTCATTAGGATTTTGCAGGTAAGTGCCTAACCACTGAACAATCTTTTCAGCCCTCAAGCTTCTTTTTTTTTTAAATAATTTTTTGAAAATTTATTTATTTTGAGAAAGAGGAAAAGAGGCAGGTAGAGAGAGAGAAAAAGAGAGAGAGAGAATGGGCTTGCCGGGGCCTCTAGGCACTACAGATGAACTCCATACACATGCATCATCTTATACATCTGGCTTATGTGAGCACTGGAGAATCGAACCTGGGTCCTTAGGCTTTGCAGGCAAGTGCCGTAATTGCTAAGCCATCTCTTTCTTCAGCTCTCTCTCTCTCTCTCTCTCTTTTTTTTTCCTGAGGTAGGCTGTCACTCTAGCTCAGGCTGACCTGGAATTCACTATGTAGTCTCAGGGTGGCCTTGAACTCATGGCAATCCTCCTACCTCTGCCTCCCAAGTGCTGGGGTTAAAGGCATGTGCCACTAAGCCTGTCTTCTTCTTCTCCTTCTCCTCCTCCTCCCCCCCCCTCCCCTTCCTCCCCCTCCTCCTCCTCCATTTGTGAGAGAGGCAAAGAGAAAGAGAAAAATTAGGCACTTCAGGGCTTCTAGTCACTGCAAATGAACTCCAGATGCATGCGCCACCTTGTGCATCTGGCTTTACATGGGTACTGGGGTATCGAACCTGGGTCTTTTGCAGGCAGGCGCTTTAACCACTGAGCCATCTCTCCAGCCCCTCAAGCTGCTGCTGCTTCTTTTTTTTCCCCCAAATTTATTTATTTATTTGCAAGCAGAAGAATGGGTCCAGGGCCTCTTGCCATTGCAAATAAACTGCAGATGTATGTGCCACTTTCTACATCTAGCTTTACATGTGTGGCTGGGGAACTGAACCTATGCCAGCAAGGTTTGCAAGCATGTACCTTTAATGCTGAGCCATCTCCTCAGCCCCCAAACTTCTTACATAGCTAAGACTGGCCTTGAACTCCTGATCTCCTTCCTCCACTTCGCAGGTGCTGGGATTACAGGTGCCCATCACCCTGCCTGGCTCTAGACTCTAGTCTGGAGAGTCAGGTATGGCTTCCTGGAGGTGCTGTTTAAGCTTAGACATAAAATATATGTGGGCTTCTTAGGAGAAGCATGTTGGGAGGAGAGGCTGCTAGTTGAAGGGAACATCATGGCAGGCAGAGGGTCAGTATGTACAAAGCCTTATGACGAGAGCATTGTGACCCCTTTGGCATACCAAACAGGAAGTTGGTGTGGTTGCACACGGGGTGAGCTAAAGCTGGTGTGGTAGATGACGGGGTGAGCTAAAGCTGGTGTGGTTCCACACAAGGAGAGAGGCAGGCAGACGAGAGAGAGAGAGAGAGAGAGAGAGAGAGAAAGAGAGAAATGGGTGTGTCAGGGACTCTAGCCACTGCAAACAAACTCCAGATGCATGTGCCACCTTGTGTTATATGGGTACTGGAGAATCAAACCCGGGTCCTTAGGCTTTGCAGGCAAGCACCTTAACTGCTGAGCCATCTCCAACCTCCTGCATTTATTTTTTAATCAAGAATAACTCCCTTAAAATGCCTCTTTTGTTCCTCCTTTTTTGTATCTATGTGAATAAAGAGCAATTGCCTGTTGTGAGAATAAGCCTCAAGCAGATTTTTCTGTAATGCCCACTGTATTTAGGCCTTGTGTCCCGAAACCGCCCTGAGGAGGAAGACCAGTATTGGCTGAGTATGGGCAGAACTTTCCACAAAGTGACCCTGAAGGACAAGATGATTACAGTTACCCGGTACCTTCCCAAGTGAGTCCTTGGGTAGTTAAGGTCTTTAGCCACCATCTTGAATTACATCTGTATACTAAACCAAACATGTGTAATGATGTGCAGAGCAAGTTAAATGGTTGGATTTTCCTTTGGAATTTTTGTTTTGTTTTAAAATAACCCTAGACCTTGGGTTTACCTACTTCCAAAAGGTATTTGATTGAACTTATATAATGTTTAGCATAAATTCATATCAAGCCAGTTACACATAAAGACAGGAACAAGAGAAGAGTGAGAAATTTCCGTTGCAGTCCTCTGGGATGAGCTGGCTACTGTAGTTGGGGCAGGGGTGAGGAATGCCGGGGGCCAAGTGCACTAAGACTGGAGACAGAGATGAAGTTGGGGGCAGGAGTGTTTCTTTTGAGTACGTAGGTTGTACTTTGTTCCTCAGGTACCCTTATGAATCTGCCCAGATCCACTACACCTACAGCCTGTGCCCATCGCACTCAGACTCAGAGTTCGTGTCCTGCTGGGTGGAGTTCTCCCACGAGCGGCTGGAGGAGTACAAGTGGAACTACTTAGATCAGTATATTTGTTCTGCTGGCTCGGAAGATTTCAGGTCAGAGTGAGTGGCTTGAGCTGTCCATCCTTGCTGCCTTGCATATGTGTCTCTTTTTAGCACTTGTGTTCTTTCTGATGTAAAATAACATATGTTTTAAGTTCCTAAAAAAAAAAAAAGTGGAAAAATGAAAGCACTTTTGAGCTAAAAATCTACATAGAGACCATGTGTGGTGGCGCATTCCTTTAATCCCAGCACTCGGGAGGCAGAGGTAGGAGGAGCACCGTGAGTTCGAGGCCACCCTGAGACTACAAAGTGAATTCCAGGACACCTTGAGCTACAGTGAAACCCATCTTGAAAAACAAACAAACAAACAAACAAACAAATATACCAAGCAGAGTTCAGTACTGAGGTGTCCTTGGGTGCAAGTGTTGGCACAGATTATGTTCTTAACATTTTCTTCACTACCTGGCTGGTAGCTTTGTGGTATCACATTTATAATTTTTTTTAATTTTATTTATTTATTTTTCCTACCACTCCAATTTTTATTTTTTTTATATGACTTTTAAAATTTTGCCGGGCGTGGTGGCGCACGCCTTTAATCCCAGCACTCGGGAGGCAGAGGTAGGAGGATCGCCGTGAGTTCGAGGCCACCCTGAGACTCCATAGTGAATTCCAGGTCTGCCTGGGCTAGAGTGAGACCCTACCTCGAAAAACCAAAAAAAAAAAAAAAAAATTTTTATCTGGCAGGGTGTGGAAGGCACATGCCTTTAATCCCAGCACTTGGGAGTCAGGTAGGAAGATTACTGTGAGTTCAAGGCCACCCTAAGACTACATAGTGAATTCCAGGTCAGCCTGGACTTGAGGGAGACCATACCTCAAAAAAACAAAAAAAAAAAAATTTTTTTTTTGTAATTTACTTATTTATTTTATTTGCAAGCAGAGAGAGAGAGAGAATGGGCACACCAGGGCCTTTTGCCACTGCTAATGAACTCCAGATGCATGTACCACTTTGTGCATCTGACTTTATGTGAGTACTGGAGAATTGAACCCAGGCTGTCAGGCCTTGCAAACATGTGCCTTTAGCCACTGAGCAGTGTCTCCAGTCCCTTGTATGACCTTTTTTTTTAAAATAAAAAAAAAATTATTTAGTTATTTGCAAGCAGAGAGAGAAAGAGAGAGGGAGAAAGAATGGGTGCACCAGGGCCTCTTGCTACTGCAAATGAACTCCAGATGCATGGGTCACTGCGCATCTAGCTTTATGTGGGTACTGGGAAATTGAACCCAGGTCATCAGGCTTTGCAGGCAAGTGCTTTAACCATTGAGCCCTCTCTCCAGCCCTCTTGTATGGCATTTTTTGTTTTGTTTTGTTTTTGAGGTAGGGTCTCACTCTAGCCCAGGCTGGCCTGGAATTCACTGTGTAGTCTCAGGGTGGCCTTGAACTCACGGTGATCCTCTTGCCATTGCCTCCTGAGTGCTGGGACTAAAGGTGTGCGCCACCACTCCCGGCCCCTTGTATGACTTTTGATTGTGATGATTCAAAGCTACATCTTCAGTGGACCTGGCTGTACAGAAGGTCTGCTTTGCTGAGACTCAAGCAGAAGTGATCTTGGAGGCTTTCCTTTCCATTCTGTGTCTAAACAAAGCTGTTTGCACTAGCATAAGATGAATATGCACCGTAGAGAGATGGACATGCACACCAGCTTCACTGGGAGAGCTCTTATTACCTACTTTTTCTCATTACCACCTTGTGTTTTTTTAACTCCCCCTTTGGCTTTCCATAGCTTAATTGAGTCTTTGAAGTTCTGGAGGACCCGCTTCCTGCTACTGCCGGCCTGCGTCACTGCCACCAAACGCATCACAGAAGGGGAAGTGCACTGTGACATCTATGGGGACAGGCCCCGAGCGGATGAGGATGAGTGGCAGCTCCTCGATGGTTTTATCCGCTTTGTGGAGGGTTTGAACCGGATCCGCAGGCGCCATCGCTCAGACCGCATGATGCGAGTGAGCTCCTGGGGACTGGGCCGGGAACACAGGCTTTACTTCGTCCTGCCGCAGGGTTGTCTTATTGGTCGGATGATTCATCCCATGACTGCCCAACATATATCTGAAATCCCAGACAGTATGTTCTCCCCTTGTGGGCTAAGGAAGGAGGGATAGGCTGCAGACGGTGAGTGGACAGGGTCTTGTGGCTTGAGCTGCTCTTCCGAGCGGAGATGTGCTCCTCAGGCGCACCCGGTGCTGAGCACAGCCGCTTGTGCTGTGTGGCCATGAATTGCTGAGAAGAAGCTGTCAAGAAGCTAAGTGGGGCCGGGCGCAGTGGCGCCCGCCTTTAATCCCAGCACTCGGGAGGCAGAGGTAGGAGGACCACCGTGAGTTTGAGGCCACCCTGAGACTTCTGAGTGAGTTCCAGGTCAGCCTGGGCTAGAGACCCTACCTTGAAAAACCAACCAACCAAACAAAAAAAGGCAGTTTAATGGCAGCTCTCCCTCCTTATTCTCTTGTGTTACTTGTGGAGTCTCCACCACCTTTGGCTCTTCATTTTAATCACGCAGTGCTGCTCAGTGAGGCAACAGGCTCAGGAAGGCTCCTGGACGTGTGTGAGATCACCCTGCCAATAAGAGGCCCGTCTAAGACCCAGCTTTGTTTCATTTAGATTAACATATTGTATGACTGGTATGTATGTGCATGCATGTGTTTATGTGTATATATGTGTGTACTGGCATACTGGTCTGTACATTTTTAAAACTTTTTTTTTTGAGGTAGGGTCTCACTCTGGCTCAGGCTAACCTGGAATTCACTATTTAGTGTCAGGGTGGCCTAGAACTCATGGCGATCCTCCTACCTCTGCCTCCCAGTGCTGGGATTCAAGGTGTGCTCCACCACGTCTGGCTGTTTGCTTTGTTTTTTTAAAAAAATATTTTATTTATTGTAAGGAGAGAGAGAAAATGGGCACACCAGGGCCTCTTACCAACCCCTGCAAACCAACTCCAGATGCATGCATCAGTTTGTGCATTTGGCTTTACATGGGTCCTGGACAATCACCCCAGGACTTTGCAAGCAAGTGCCTTAACTGCTGAGCCATCTCTCTGGTCCTTTTTTTTTTTTTTTTTTTTTTTTTTGAGGCAGGAGATTGTCCTGGCCCAGGCTAATCTGGAACTCAGTTTGTAGTCCAGGCTGGCTTCTAACACACAGTGATCATCCTATCTGCAGCTCCTGAGTCCTGGGGCTAAAGTTGTGACCCAGCGTGCCCAGCTCTCTAACTTTTTGTTTGTTTTTGTTTTTCCAGGTAGGGTCTCATTCTAGTTCAGGCTGACCTGAAATTCACTATGTAGTCTCAGGGTGGCCTCAAACTCATGGTGATCCTCCTACCTCTACCTCCTGAGTGTTGGGATTAAAGGCATGTACCACCACGCCCAGCCTCTTTAGCTTCTTAAAAAATTTAGTTTATTTGTCTGTGTGTTTGTGTGCATATGATGGGGCACCAGAGTCTCTTGCCACTGCAAATGAACAGCAGACGCATATGCTATTTTGTGTGTGTATGGCTTTGCATGAGTACTGGGGAACCAAACCCAGGCTATGAGACCTTCCAAGCAAGTGCCTTTAACCACTGAGCCATCTCTCCAGCCCCGGTCACTGGCACTTTGACCATCACAATACTTTAGTCTTTTTGTCAAATGTCACAAAAATGCTATCTTGTAATATAAACCTTTTGAGGCTGGTTTCTTTCAAATAGCATCATGCTTTGGGCTCCATTCAAGTAGTTCCTCCTTTTTAATCTCCTATTGTTCCTTCATCAACCCTGGTTTTTTTTTTAAGTATGTATTTTAAAACATATTTATTTGTGAGACAGGGGAGAGAGAGAGAATGGATGTACCAGGGCTTCTTGCTACTGCAAATGAACTTCAGATGCATGCACCATTTTGTGCATCTGGTTTTATGTGGGCACTGGGGAATTGAACCCAGACTGGCAGCCTTTGCAAGCAAGCACTTTAACCACTGAGCCATCTTCCCAGCTCCTTCTTTCTTTCTTTCTCTTTTTTAACAAGTTATTAAACTGGGCATGGTGGGGCACACCTTTAATCCCAGCACTCAGGAGGCAGAGGTAGGAGGAGCACCGTCAGTTTGAGGCCAGCCTGAGACTACATAGTGAATTCCAGGTCAGCCTGGGCTAGAGTGAAATCCTACCTCGGAGGAGAAAAAGTTATTAGTCATTTTTAAAAATATGTTTTATTTATTTATTTATTTGAGAGAGAGACAGAGGAAGAGGCAGAGAGAGAGTGAGAATGGGCGCACCAGGGCCTCCACCCACCGCAAACGAACTCCAGATGCATGCGCCCCCTTATGCCTCTGGCTTACGTGGGTCCTGGAGTGTCGAATTGGGATCCTTTGGCTTTGCAGGCAAATGCCTTAACTGCTAAACTATCTCTCCAACCTTCCTTTTTTTTTTTTTTAAATGTATATGTGTGTGTTATGCATGTATGTATGCGTGTTATATGTGTGGACGTGTGTGTGTTGTGTGTGTGTGTGTATAGGCCACTGGTTGATGTTGGATGTCTTCCTTAGTTGGTCTCTACCCTTATCCCCCTTTTAATTTATTTATTTGTGTATGTGTATATGTGTGTATAAGTTTAGGGTCTCTTGTTGCTGCAAATGAGCACCAGATATGTGCACCACTTTTTGTGTCCAGCTTTATGTGGATGCTGGAGAGCTAAATCCAGGCTGGCAAGCTTTGCAAGCAGGCGCCTTTAACCACTGAGCCACCTCTTCAGCCCTGAGATGGGGTTCTTGCTGAACCTACAGCTCACCTGTTTTGTCTAGACTATAGCTAGCCAGCAAGTCCTGGGGATCCAAGCTCAGGTCCTCATGCTTACATGGCAAGCACTTTTCCTGACGAGCTACTTCACAGCCCATCCTCTCTGTATTTTGTTGTTGTTGTTGTTGCTATTTGTTTACTCACTCTAGCCCAGGCTGACCTGGAATTCACTATGTAGTCTCAGGCTGGCCTCAAACTCACAGCGATCTCCTACCTCTGCCTCCCGAGTGCTGGGATTAAAGGTGTGCACCACTGCGCTCAGCAGAAAGAGAAAGACAGAGAGAATAGGTGCACTAGGACCTCTAGGCTCTGCAGACGAACTGTAGATGCATGCATCACTTTGTGCATCAAGCTTTACATGGGTACTGGGGAACTGACCTCTGGTCGTTAGGCTATACAGATAAGCACTTCAATTGTTCCATCTCTCTAGCCCATCATCTCTGTTTTTAACCTCAAATAATTCTTTTCCCCCCATCCCATTGCCTGTGTACATAACATCATATAGGATTAGAGCTTGGGCTTTGCAGTGAACCAAGTGGAGTTTGAACTCCAGCTCCAATGGAGCCAGTTGTTTAACCTCCTTGAGCCTCAGTCTCTTTTGCCATTTACTAAACACCAAGAACCTGTCTGTGTTCCTCTCCCCTGTGAATTGGGTTCTCAGGGCTGGAGGAGCAGAAGCCTGAGCTGAGCTGAGCTGAGCAGAGCGGGGGTGTGAGTGACCTCTCCTGCGAGAGCACCAGCTCATGGCCTCATCTCTCCTGTGCTTTAGAAAGGGACTGCCATGAAAGGCTTGCAGATGACGGGGCCCATTTCTGCACACCCCCTTGAGTCTACAGCCCCCCCAGTTGGGAAGAAGGGAACCTCGGCGTTATCTGCACTGCTGGAGATGGAAGCCAGTCAGAAGTAAGTGCCTGGTGAGAAGGGACCTTCTCTCTCTGTCCTGTAGTCCCCAAGGGTTTGGTGCCCTACTCCTCTGGGCAGGGTGAAATATTTATCTCTAAGAAAAGTGTAATTGAGATAGTTATGCGACAAGAATGTAAGGTCAAAATAAGGAAAACAAGGACAAGAAGTGTTAAATAACAAAATAGTCCAGCAATTATAAACTGGCAGTCTGGGGCTTTATTTGAATTATAAGTAGATTTAGTTTGGCCCTCAAAGTATTATGTATGTGTTCATGTTTTTTTTTTTTTTTTTTGATACAAAGTCTGGCAATGTAGCCCAGGCTAGCTTCAAACTGACTTTGTAATTTAAGGTCACCTTGAACTCATGATCTTTCTGCCTCAGCCTCCTAAATGCTAGGATTGTAGGTATGTGTCACTACCCCTGTCTTTATTTGAGGCGGGGTTATGGCTAGGGTTAGCTTGCTATGTTGTGGAGGCTCGCCTTGAACTTCTGGGCTCAAATGATCCTCCTGCCTCAGATTTTCAAGTATTGGGACTACAGGTGCATGCCATCACACTAGCTCACAAAACATTTTTAGATATTTGAGCCAAATTTTTGCAATTTGAATATTTCATAGGAGTGTTTATATGAAAAATATATAGCATGCAGATGTATGAATATATTATGTAATATAAAATCATATACTCCAGGTAATATAAAACTATAGATAGTATATAAAAGTATATAAAGTCTTACTTGGCTTTTGATAACAGGCTCAGTCCACGTTTGGATCCAGTTGTGAGGGTGGCAGGGCTGGGGTGCATCATGGGAGGTGGGATTTATTGAAAAGTGACGTTACTGTGAGTAGGTGAGTCCTGCCTTTCCTGCAACCCCCCTCCGTTAAATCTGGTTCCCCTCTGTGCTTGTCTGTTTCATGGGCCTAGTCTGTCATATCACTTGACAGTATTCTAGTGAGGGCCTCAAGTATGGGTTTACTTGTCTTCCTTCTGTCCTGACTACAAGGCTGTCAGTTCTCCTGGCATGTAGTAAGTGTGCAGTGGATATTTATGGAGGGATGGAAGATGGAATGCTGAGGGTCTCTTTGTTAGGCAAGTTTTCAGTAGAGACTAGACACTGTCTGGTGTGAGAGTCTATGTTTCTAGCAGGAACCTAAATGCATTAGAGTTTCAGATAGCAGTTTTGGGGGAGCAAGAAAGCATGTAGTATGGTGGGAGATGCAGTTGGAAAGTGGAAAAGCTGTATGTCAGGCCATTACATTTTATAGGGTCTCATAGCAGGCGAATGCTTTGAAAGTTTTTTTTTTTTTTAATCTCAAACCCCAGATATCATATCATACCCCTTCATCTGTAATGTTTCAGAATGTATCTCTGAAAATAAAGGTTTCTATATGGTGGGTTATTATGAAATGGAAAAGAAGGGAGACATTAAGAATATAGGGCTCTGTGAATGGGAGAAGGAAAAAGCAGTTGGGCTCTTTACTGAGGGCACTGGATCCTCTTCTGAAAACATCTTTACCAGACCCAGGAAAGACCCCAGAGCTCAGCCTGGCAGGTTCTCTGTGACTCATCACAGACTGACATAAGGAGAAAAGAGGAGGAGGAACGCATATTGCTGGGAGAGGCTTGAAGAAGGTGAAGGGTCTTGTTTTGCCAGTGAGTCATTGTCAGCATTTACCAGAGAGCCTCTTTCTGCTCTGACCGGAGAAGGAAGGGAATCTTGGGGTCAGCAACCTCCAATGTGGAGGATGAAGCCCCCTGCTAACCTCATGGCCGGAGGCAGGACAGACAGACCTGAGCTTCCTCCTTGCGTCAGAGGACTGCCCCTGGCTGATACGAAGGCAGAGGGAGCCAGACCTAATATATAAAGTTTGTCCACACAGTGTTTATTTATTAGTATGCTTTTCTCTTTCTTCCTCTATACCAAGCAGATTCAATTGTAAAAAATGTGATATCAACCAGAAGAATGTCTTTAAAAAAAATTTTTTTTTTTTTATTTGCAAGCAGAGAGAGACAGAGCGAAAGACAGAATGCGTGTGCCAGGGCCTCCAGCTGCTGCAAATGAACTCCAGATGCATGCACTGCTCTGTGTACCTGGTTTTACATGGGTAGCGGGGAATCAAACTCAGGTTGTTAGTTTTTTTTTTCTATTATTAATTTATTTATTTGAGAGAGAGAGATGAACTCCAGATGCATGCACCCCCTTGTGCATCTGGCTTACGTGGGTCCTGGGGAGTCGAACCTGGGTCCATTGGCTTTGCAGGCAAGTGCCTTAACTGCTAAGCCATCCCTCTAGCCCCAGGTTGTTAGAGTTTTTTTTTGTTTTGTTTTGTTTTGTTTTCTTTTTTTTTTTTTTTTTTTTTTTTGAGGTAGGTTCTCACTCTAGGCCAGGCTGACCTGGAATTCACTATGGAGTCTCAGGGTGGCCTCGAACTCATGGCAATCCTCCTACCTCTGCCTCCCGAGTGCTGGGATTAAAGGCGTGCGCCACCACACCCGGCTTAGGTTGTTAGATTTTCAAGACAAGTGCCTTAACTGCTGAGCCATCTCTCCAGCCCTAAAATTTGTATCTATACTTTTGCCACCTTACCAGAACCGTCTGTTTTTTCCCTCTCCCTTATATCTTTATCTGTAGGCCCAGACCTTTGGTTAGGCTCTCGTGCAAGATAGAGGTCTCTGGAGTCACAGCGTTGTGCTGATTAACCACTGTGGGCCCAACTGTGTGCACGTGTTGGCCGACGGGCTTCTCTGCTTCTCTTAGATGAGGATAACCCAACGCATCCAAGCTGCAGGGAGGGACAGACAGACACAAAGCTGTTCCTGGCCCATCCAGGATGGCTCTGTGTGTGTTTGGTGCTTGGGGTTCAATGCGAAAGCATGCCAGCAGTGTGACACGGAGCGCTGTCCCCTGCCGTCGCTGAAGGATGTCTGCCTACTTTCCTTCCTGCTTCCGTTCAGCTGTCTTCCTCTGCCCATCCTGTAAGGCCCACCCCACTCATCTGGCACAGGCTCTGCTCAGGGTTGGTGCTTCCTGCACCCTCTGGCTGTTCTCACATCTCTGCGTGTGCCCTGTGTCTGCTTGTCCTACGGCAGTCTCCTGTCCCTGAGCCGTCAGGGTCAAGGACAGGTCTGAAGCCCTGCTTCTCGCCTGTCTGTCCGGCCGTGTAGTAGACGGCTCAGGAAATGTGGAGTGTCCCATCAGTGCCTTTGCACGGGGACTAGGCGATGACCAAAGCTTACGGCCACTCTTATTCCTGTCATAGCCTACCGCTGCAGCTTTCAGAATGTCCAGAGAAAGTCACAGTGTGTCTGTGGATGTGACACAGGAAAACCGAGTGGAGCGTGCATCGCAATGTGGTACTGACAGCTGCAGCCACGTTCACTCATTACACAAGGGAAAGAATCGAAAGTTGCCTTCTGCTTCGCTCTGTAAATTATGCCTCAGAGTAACCAAGTAATGAGTATGGGGAAGTTTTTAAAAAACACTCCAGCTAATCAATACAGAAGGAAATGATAGACTATCATTCTATGTAGTCAATAAAATTTAATGGATCTACTGGCGATATAGCTTAATAGAGAAAGTGCTTGCCTTGCAAAACATGAGGACCTTAGTTCGCTCCCCAGAGCCCACATTAAAAAAATAAAAATAAAAAATAAGCTGGGCATGGTGGTGTACACTTAAAATTCCAGTACTAGAGAGGAGGAAATGGGGATCCTTGGGGCTCCATGGATCCCTCCCTAAGCTAATTGGTGCATTCTGGGCTATTGAGAGACCCTGCTCACAAGAGGTGGATGGTGCCCAGGAATGACACCTGCTCTCCTCCTCACGTGTGCACATGCAAGCACAGATGCTCAAAAGAGCTAGTGGGGCCGGGCGTGGTGGCGCACACCTTTAATCCCAGCACCCGGGAGGCAGAGGTAGGAGGATCACTGTGAGTTTGAGTCCTCCCTGAGACTACATAGAGAATTCCAGGTCAGCCTGAGCCAGAGTGAGACCCTACCTCGAAAAACAAACAGACAACAACAACAACAAAGAGTTAGTGGGTCTACCAAAGATCATCAGTTGCAGCGAACATTGTCACAGGCAAGCAGTCATCATGGGCTTGCAGACAGAAACACCATTGAGGAAGAGTTCTTCCTCGAAATTGTGTGTGCATATGAATGTTCATAAAGGAAAGTCCGACCATGCTGACCCGCCCAGCTCAGCTCTGAAGGCTGTGCCAGCTCCAGCACTCATTATGCGGGGTCCCCTGAGGCTGTCACTGGGCCTGTGTCCCAGCACAGCTTCTCCAAATGCCCAATCCTCTTTCTTCTCACTCCCTTCCACAGGTGTTGAGCCCAGGGACTCTCTTTAATCAACAGTTTTCATGCTCTGTCTTGTCTTAGTCTGTTGCTTCACCAAGAACCTAATCTGTTCCTAAACTCAGGAACCAAGGGTTCAAGTCCAGGGCTGGACAGATGGCTCAGTGGTTAAGGCGCTTGCCTGCAAAGTCTGACAACCCTGGTTTGATTCCTCAGTACCCATGTAAAGCCAGATGCGCAAAGTGATGAATGCATCTGGAGCTTGTTTGCGGTGGCTAGACACCCTGGCACACCCATTCTCTCTCTCTGTCTCTCTGTGCTTGCCAATAAATAAATAAAAAACTGATTGAGAGGGGGAGGGGATATGATGGAGAGTGGGTCAATGGGGAAAGTGGGAGAAGGGAAGAAATTACCATGGGATATTGTTTACAATCATGGAAGTTGTCAATATAAAAATAAATGAATAAATAAATAAAAGTATTAAAAACAGCTGGGCGTGGTGGCACACGCCTTTAATCCCAGCACTCCGGAAGCAGAGGTAGGAGGATCGCCATGAGTTCGAGGCCACCCTGAGACTACATAGTGAATTTCAGGTCAGCCTGAGCTAGAGTGAAACCCTACCTCGAAAAACAGAAACAAAAACAAAAAAAATATTAAAAACAAAAAAGAGTTCAAGTCAAGCTTAGGCTGCATAGTGAGAGTCTTTCTTCCCCCTCCTATCTCCAAGAACGAAAAATGAAATTTAAAGTGGGGGGAATGTTACTGGTTACTACAGAAATGAATTTTTAGTTCTAAGTATGAGAGTATATCACACTGACCAAAACATGTCAGAATTTGAGTTGAGGGTATAGCTTAATGGTAGAGCATTTGCCTAGCAAGAGCGTGGGATCCCCTGTACCCCCCCCCCCCACACACATACCGCATAGACAGTCAATCAAATAAGTTTTCCAGTGTTGGTTCTCACTAGCCCAGGCTGACCTGGAACTCACTTTGTAGACCCAGTCTGGCCTTGAATTGCCTGCTGAGTTCTGGGATTAAAGGCTTGCACCATTGTTGATGTTGTTTTTGTTTTTGAGGTAGGGTTTCGCTCTAGCCCGGACTGACGTGGAATTAACTATGTGGTCTCAAGGTGGCCTCGAACTTGCTATAGTCCTCCTACCTCTGTCCCCCGAGTGCTGGGATTAATGGCTACACCACCACGCTCGGCTTTCAGTATGACATTTTTATACAATTTATTAGTGAAAATTGCTCACGTTCCCTTTCAGTACCCCCCATACCTTTTCCCTCTCTCCTCCTCTCAAATTGTCCTGCTTTCCATGTTACATGTACATGTATTTGAAACTAAATCCACAACATATGAGGGAAAATGGTATTCTTTTTTTGTCTTTCTCAAAATGATTTTCTTTTTCCTTCCTTTTTTTTAAATAAATAATTATTTGAGAGAGAGGTAGACACACAGAGAGAAATAGAGAATAGGCATGCTAGGGCCTCCAGCCACTGCAGACAAACTCCAAATGCATGTGCCACTTTGTGCATCTGGCTTATGTGGGTCCTGGGGAATTGAGCCTGGGTCCTTTGGCTTTGCAGGCAAATGCCTTAACCACTAAGCCATCTCTTCAGCCCTTTTTCTTTTCTTTCTTTTTTTTTTTTTTTTTTTTGAGGTAGGGATTCACTCTAGCCCAGGCTAACCTGGAATTCACTAAGTAGTTTCAAGGTGGCCTTGAACTCAACAGTGATCCTCTTACCTCTGTCTTCCCAGTGCTGGGATTAAAGATGTGTGCCATCACGCCTGGCTTTTTTTTTCCCCCCCCTTGTGAGGTAGGGTCTCACTCTGGCCCATGGTGACCTGGAATTTACTATGTAGTCTCAGGTTAGCCTCAAACTTCCAGCAGTCTTCTTATCTTTGCTTCCCATGTTGCTGGGATTAAAGGTGTGTGCCACCATGCCTGCCTCAAAATGCTTTTTGACTTGGACTGTTTTGTGATTTATTGCGGAGGACTGGTGATTCTTCAGGGCCATTTGATGGAATTAAGGGTATCCTGCAGGACATGAAGCATAATAAGCAAGGCAGCAGTGTGTGCTTCAGAGACGCCAACAGCAGAGCTGCTTTCATGTTGGCTAACTTAAATCCTTCTCTTGGGAGCTTCTCCCAGCAAGTTATGCGTTTTTTTTTTTTCCTCCCTTCAGGTGCCTAGGAGAACAGCAGGCAGCTGCACATGGGGGGAAGAGCTCTGCCCAGCCAGCAGACAGCAGCAGTGTTGCTATGACTCCCACCTATGTGGACAGCCCACGAAAGGTAAAGGTGGCACTCACTCCCTCAGGGGCGCTGCTTGTGCTTTCAGGAACCCAGTGCGCAAGGACAAGGGAGAGAGAGTGAGAGAGCCATGTAAATCCAGGATAGGATGTCCTGAAGTGTGGATAAATTCTACTTCCAACCCTCTTAAGGTCTGCTATTCTTAAAGGAACTTTCTTGTTCTCAGTGCTAAGCTGATTTCCATGTAAGTGCACCATATGAAACAGTCAAGCTGAGCTGTATTGGTCCAGGCCCATGATCTGCCTTGAGCCCTGACATTGGCCATCTGCCTTTCCTTCAATGTCACTGTTCACTTTCCCAGAGCCAAGCAGGGAGCCCCACTCTTTTGATGATGGAATTCCTATGAGAAATACCATCAAACAGGAGTATCCTTGGGTAGGAAAAATGAAAATAAACTCTGAGACTTTAGGCCTCTATAAGGCATAGCAAGTAGAGTAAAGTGTAGAACACCGCAGGTCAGGCATTTTGTGTCTTTTGAGATCAGTAGGCTTGCTTCTGTCGGCTTCTCTGGGGAAGTCTGACTGAGATCATTCTGCTGTGGTGGGGTTTGCTGACTCTGTTCTCTACCTAGTTTCTACTGCTGGAAGATTAAAGAGATTGAGGACGTATATTTTACTTTTCATAATTGTGACCACGTTTTGTATCTAAACTTGCACTCATTTTATTCATATGTCATAAAAATTTGCCATGAAGCCAGGTGTAGTGGCGCACGCCTTTAATCCCAGCACTCAGGAGGCAGAGGTAGGAGGATTGCTGTGAGTTGGAGGTCACCCTGAGAATACAGAGTGAATTCCAGGTCAGCCTAGGCCAGAGCAAAACCTGCTTTAAAAAGCCAAAAAAAAAAAAAAAAAAAAAAAAAGTTTTCCATGTCATTAAACATCTTTCAAAAGAATTTTTAAAATATATTTTATTTATTTATAAGAGAGAGAGAGAGAGAGAGAATGGGTGTACCAGGGCCTCCAGCCACTGCAAATGAACTCCAGATGCATGTGCCACCTTGTCCATCTGGCTTACGTGGGTACTGGGGAATCAAACTGTGGTCCTTTGGCTTTGCAGGCAAATGCCTTAACTGCTAAGCCATCTTCTCCAGCACTCAAAAGAATTTAAAAAAAAATCTATTTAGTTGGTTTTAGGGATTCAGTCCAGGACCTTATGCATGCTAGGCAAGTGCTGTACCACTGAGTTAACTCTCTGACCCCCCAAACATGATTCTAAAAAGTAGCTATGGGCTAGAGGTATAGCTGAAAGTTGGAGTGTGTACTTAACATGCTAAAGGCCTTCAATTTTAATCCTCAATGCCATACACCAAAAAAGGCAAAAAATGTAAAATTTTACTATGTGGATGTGCTCTCATGTAAAGCTTATTAAAAATGTAGATTTTTTTTTTTTTTTGGAAGCTCCCAATTGAATGTAAAGAAAGAATAAAAACGTAGGGTATTGTACTTCAAAAAAAAAAAAAAAAGGTAGATGTTTTCTCTCTTTTTTTTTTTTTTTTTTTTTTGAGGTAGAGTTTCACTCTAACTCAGGCTGACCTGGAATTCACTACATAGTCTCAGGGTGGCCTCGAACTCATGGCGATCCTCCTACCTCTGCCTCCCGAGCGCTGGGATTAAAGGCGTGCACTACCACGCCCGGCCACCGTTTTCTCATTTTTAAAATTAATTCTAGCCGTTATTCTATAAAGTCTAAGCTATAGTGTATCATAGTTACAAATGATGTTAAATGAAGTTCCTTTTAATAATTATTTGAGCCTGGCATGGTGGCGCACACCTTTAATCCCAGCACTCAGGAGGCAAAGGTAGGAGGAGCACCATGAGTTCAGGGTCACCCTGAGACTACAGAGTGAGTTCCAGGTCAAGCCAGGCAGGTTGACAAGATGTCAGTGCAGCTTTTACCCTGCCGTCTCCTCCATGCTGCTCTGGGGCCCTCCCCTCTTTCTTTCCATGGGTCTGAAAGAATTTCAGAGCTATGGGCAGAAAGCAAAAGCACCCAAGCCAGACTTCCAGGAGATGACAGGGGCTTGGGCACACCCTTTGCCCCAGATGCTTTCTCCATGGAGGTGGGGTGTTCTTTTCCATAAGGTGTGCGGTCCTGCTCATGCTTTGCCTGGGTGAATCTGGGTGAATCCTGCTTCCTATTTTCTCCCCCATTCCCTCATGTGTCCTTGTTTCTCTCCTTCCTCTTTGTATCTTATTTATTTATTTATTTATTTATTTTCGTTCCCCTCTCCTCCCTGTGGCTTCCCACTGGTACTCAATCCATTTCTTCACTGCTTTGTACCTGCTGCCGCTGCCGCCGCCGCCGCTGCCTCCTCTGACTTCAGGACGGGGCCTTCTTTATGGAGTTCGTGCGCAGCCCGCGCACAGCATCGTCTGCCTTCCACCCTCAGGTCAGTCCAGCTCTGAGGCCCTGCTGCCCGTGCACGCTCATCCCGTTGGCGGAAGCCACAGGCTGGCCTTCTGTTCACCTCTGAGCAGATGGGCTTGGGCTGAATCTGAGTTGGAGGGGCAGGTGAAATTGAGTTGAGTCGTTGTGTGTTTTCCCTCTGGTGGTGTTTACAGCAGCAAAGGGGAATGGATGCGATGCATGGGGAGTGTTTGAAGAGTCACACCGGTGTTGAGTGGAGTTTCTCTGTGCTGCCTGTTTGTTGCATGGTGGCCCTGATTCTCACTGCAGCCACACTGGAGCATCTCCCTTTTAAGTTTTGTAAGCAACATAAAATGTGTACATTTAAGGGCTGAATACTTACTTTTCTCCTCCATGTACAGCTAGGTCAGTTTATAACTCTGGCAGGAAGTGGTGAAAAAACAATCAACATTTATAAATAGACCTATGCTATGTCATTGGCTAGTGGTGTGTGGCCCTGGGCAGCTTGCCCACTTTGTGTTTCACTTAACTCGTCAAATGAAAGGCTTGGACTGATCTCCAAGGGACTTCCACACCCTAAAATTCATCACTTATTACATTGCCAAGCATGTATGTTATCTCATTTCACCTCACAACCTGTGAGTAAGTAAAAACTTTGTCCATGTTATAAAGAAATTGACGGATAAAGAACTTGCATCACCCTGTCCAGAGTAGGGTTGGGGTTAAATCCAGGGCCACAGATTTGACTCAAGATCCGCTCTGTAATTAGCACTAGTGATTACTGTTTTGACTTGTCCTTGGTAAAGAGAAACAGGGCTTCCTGCCCTTCATGGAGGCCTCTAAGCAAACTACTTTAAAAAGGTCAGAAAGAAGCCGGGCATGGTGGCACATACCTTTAGTCCCAGCGCTCAGGAGGCAGAGGTGGGAGGATCGTAATGAGTTCGAGGCCACCCTGAGACAACATAGTGAATTCCAGGATAGCCTGGGCTACAGTGAGACCCTACTTTGAAAACCAAAAGGAAAAAGGTCTGAAAGAATGAGTGAGGTTTATGTAGGGTGGGGCAGGCTAAGGGGGCTCAAGAGCAAAAGTTAAAAGTTCTTACTTAGTGGAAGTCAGGACACCAGCATTTGTTGAGTTCCCACTCTGTCAGTGCCTTGTACAACCTATGAAGTGTGGGGATTATACCCCGTTTCCCAGGTGAGAAACATCGGCCGGTCAAAGAACTACACTAGTGAGTGGCTGAGTCTGTATACCGTCCTCCCCACAGTGCTAGGAGGGCGAGGACTTTGTTAACATTGTAGTGTTGCTTGTATTTATTTCATCTCCAGTGGGTATGCGCTTTCTGTGTGCTCGTGTGTGAGTGCAGGAGCTTGCATGCCATGGCATGTGTGTGGAAGCCAGAGGACGACTCCAGATGTCTTTGCTTCCCGTCTTGTCTGATGCAGGGTTTCTCGTTGTTCACTCCTGTCTCTGCCTCCCACCCTTCCGTGGGTGTGCTGGGACTACAGAAGTCTGCCACAGCTTCTTGCTTGTTCCGTGCGGTGTGGGGTCTGAGCTCAGGTACTCACCTTTGCATGGCGAGTGCTTTGTCCGCCGAGCACTCTCCCAGCCCCAGCGTGTTGCTCTTCTTAGGCCAGAGGTTGCTTCTCCTGTCTGAGGTTTTCAGGTTTTGGCACTTGCCTCTTACCTGGGAGTTGTGGCCCTGTGCAAGTCCCCCAGAACCCGAGTTGTAAGCCACGTTCTCACCTTTAGGTGAGATAAAAGAGTCAACAAACTTGGGAGTTCTATTTAACAAACACTATAATTCACTTATGTAATTGAACTTAACTATAAAACCAAGGCCGATGAATTCCTACAATTAAGAATAGCATCACTTGGGAGGCAGAGGTAGGAGAATTGCCATGAGTTTGAGGTCACCCTGAGACTACATAGTGAATTCCAGGTCAGCCTGGACTAGAGTGAAACCCTGCTTCAAAAAACCAAAAAAGAAAAAAAAAAAGAAGAGGAGGAAGAGCAAATAAGGGGCTTGAGAGATGGCTTAACTGTTAAGGCTGTTGCCTGCGAAGCTTAAGAACCCAGGTTCTACTCCCCAGGACCCATGTAAACCAGATGCACAAGGAGGCGCATTCATCTGGAGTTGGTTTGCAGTGGCTGGAGGCCCTGGTATGCCCATTCTCTCTCTCTCTCTCTGCCTCTCTTCCCCTACCTCTCTCTCAAATAAATAAAAAAAAATTTTTTTAAAAAGAATAGCAAATAGGGCTGGAAAGGTGGCTTAGCAGTTAAGGAGCTTGCCAGTAAAGTCAAAGGACCCAGGTTCAGTTCCCTGGTACCCATGTAAAGCCAGATGCACAAGGTAGCACATGTGTCTGGAGTCCCTTTACAGTGGCTAGAGGCCCTGGCATGCCCATTATCTCTCTCTCCCTCTCTCTGAAATAAATAAATTACATATATATTATATATATATATATATATGTACACAAATATATATATTTGTGTGTGTATATATATATATATTTCTTTTTTTCAAGGTAGAATCGCATTCTAGCCCAGGCTGACCTAGAATTCACTATGTAGTCTCAGGGTGGCCCTGAGCTCACGGCAATCCTCCTACCTCTGCCTCCCGAGTGCTGGGATTAAAGGTGTGCACCACCACGCTGGGCTGCAAATCAGTGTTTATCACAAATGTAAAAAAGACTTTGGAGAGCACAGGAAGCACTTGGTAATGAAGCTTTCCTCAGAAGTCATCTTCATGGTGTATTCTGTCCATGGCTTGGAGCCTGCAGAGACATGGTGCCTAAGCCTAGCATATGAGACCTGAGTCAGCGTTAGGGTCTCTTTCCCTCAGTATAAAGGCCCAACGTCTTATGTTTTTCAAGGTCCTGTGTGATTGAGGCTGTACTTCCTCTCCAGCCTCATCCTCATGTTCCTGACTCAAACCTGGGCATCAGGTTTCCTCCTGCTGCCAGAACTCTGGCCTACATTGTCCCCTGACCATGCCTGATTTAGTTCTACGCATCCAGTCAGATACGGTGTCCTGGGCTCGCATAGCTGTGTGGTTTCTCTTTTTCTTTTCTTTCTTTCTTTCTTTCTTTTTTTTTTTTTTTTTCTTTTTTGGTTTTTTGAGGTAGGGTCTCACTCTAGCCCAGGCTGACCTGGAATTCACTATGGAGTCTCAGGCTGTCCTTGAACTCATGGCGATCCTCCTACCTCTGCTGGGATTAAAGGCATGCGCCACCACGCCCGGCTCTCTCTTTTTCATCAATCATAGGCCCACTTCACCTTTCCATGGGCCTTAGCTTCCAGAGGGCGCTGGCTGGGTGTGTTTTGTGCATTGTTGATGCTTTAGCACCTTGCATGGCATATAGGTGCTCAGTAAATAGGAAGACAGACTCAAAAGCAGTCTGGCCTGGCGAGGTGGCTCAGTGGGTAAAAGTGCTGGCTGTGTGCAGCTGCAGGTGTGACAACCTGATTTTGGATCACCAGAACCTATGTAAAGCCCAGTGGTGTAGTGGGAGTGCCTGTTATCCCAGGGTTCCTACAGCAAAATGGGAGGTGGAGACAGCATCCCTGGAAGGTCACAGGTCAGCTAGCGCCACGTACACAGTGGTGAACAGCAGACCTCAAACAAGGTAGAAGGCAAGGACTGACACCCAAGGTTGTCCTATGATTACCATACACGTGCCACGGCACAACCACACTCACATGAACACGCATGCAATGCATATAGTGCATACCCATATGCATGTGCGCGCATACACACACACAAGCATTGGGATCCTTACTTTGTCTCACTGATAATTTGTACTCAATCTAGTTTTTTGTTTATTTGTTTATATATTTGGAAGCAGAGAGTGACAGAAGAGAGACACAAAAAGGGGGAGAGAGAATATGGGTGCTTCATGGCTTCCAGCAACTGCAAATGAATTCCTAATGGACGCGCCACTTTGTGCATCTGGTTTCACATGGGTACTGGGGAATCAAACCCAGGTCATTCGGCTTTCCAGTCAAGCACCTTAACCACTGAGGCATCTCTTCAGCCCCTAAACGTAGATTAAATATGTAGAAGGCGTATCTGGAGAAGACTCATAGGCTTAGATAATTGCCCCTGGTGATGGCCCCAGAGATGCTGAGGTCTACAGAATGCACTTTGATGCCACATCTGTCAGGGCATGGTGGTACATGCCTATAATTCCCAGCTCTTAGAAAAGCTGAGATGGGAGAATTGCTAGAGCCAGGTAGTTCAGACTAGCTTGGACAGACATAGTGAGCTCCCATTTCAAACAAAACCAACGAAAAAAAACACAAGAAAAACCATAGACTTTTTGCCCTTTAGTCTTTTTTTGTTCTTCCCCCTTTAAAGACATGAAATGAAGCCGGGCGTGGTGGCGCACGCCTTTAATCCCAGCACTCGGGAGACAGAGGTAGGAGGATCACCATGAGTTCAAGACTAACTACCCTGAGACTACAGAGTTAATTCCAGGTCAGCCTGGACCAGAGTGAGACCCTACCTCGAAAAACCAAAAAAATAAAAAATAAAAAATAAAGACATGAAATGAATGAATAAAAGGTTCATTTCTCTAAGGCCTGAGCCCCTTCCAGGGACCCCCAGTCACTCACTAACTAACTTTGTCCCCACCATCATCAGGCTCTTACCTTACAAGGTTTCTGCAAGGGCCAGGTAGTTCACCTGATGGATCTCCGCTCTAGTCTAGTCTAGTCATGTCCTCATAATCCAGGCATGGTGGCACATACCTTTAATCCCAGCACTTAGAAGACAGAGGTAGGAGGATCACTGAGTTCAAGGCCAGCCTGGAACACAGAGTGAATTGTAGGTCAGCCTGGGCTAGTGTGAGACCCTACCTCAAAAATAAAATAGTTGGGCATTGTGGTGCATGCCTTTAATCCAGCACTTGGGAGGCAGAGGTAGGAGGATCATCATAAGTTCAAGGCCATCCTGAGAGAACTTAGTGAATTCCAGGTCAGCTTTAGCTAAAGTGAAACCCTACCTTGAAGAAACAAAATTAATTAATTAATTTAAAAAATTGCTGGTATGGTGGTGCACACCTTTAATCCCAGCACTTGGGAGGAAGAGGTAGGAGGATCGCCGTGAGTTTGAGACCATCCTGAGACTACATAGTGAATTCCAGATCAACCTGGGCTAGAGTGAAATCCTACCTTGAAAAACCAAAAATAAATAAACCAAAAAATAAATAAGTAAAATACATTCAACATTTCTATGTTTTGTATATATTTTTGTTGTTGTTGAGGTAGGGTCTCATCCTAGTCCAGGCTGACCTGGAGTTCACTATGCAATTTCGGTGTGTGTGTATGTGTTGCTTAATAAAGCTGGGCATGATGGAATCTGTGTGTGTGTGTGTGTGTTGCTTAATAAAGCTGGGCATGATGACTCATCATACACATTTAATCCCAGAACTCAGGAGGCTGAGGTAGGAGGATGACTGTGAGTTCAAGGACACTTTGAGCTACAAAGTGAGTTGCTGGTCAGCTTGGGCTAGAATTTGAGACCCTGCCTCATAAAACAAATGCCTGTTGAATTACTAGATCAGGGCAGCTTGTTTACTGATCCTTGTTGGTTATTCTTGGATTGAGGTACTATTTTCACTCTTTTGTAGGCATCTGTGGACCAAACATTTGCTCCAGTGTTGGATGGCACCAGCTTAGGGGTAAGCACAAGCCAGTCGATGGATAGAGGCAGCAGCCAGAACTTTGGGAACTCCCAGAACATAGAACAGGCCTTGCCTTCTGCAAACTCCGGTGACAGCAGGTGAGATAACAAAATGGTTGAACTCATGCTCCTGCAAGGTAGGGAGAGTTCAGTCACAAGGGTGCAGCAGCCAGGAGTCCAAAGCTCTGGGCCAAGTTCTGACTGCCACAGATCTTATGTGGGACCATGGGCAAGTCAGTCCTTTTCCACACCTATACAGTGGAGCTAAAGATCTCAGATCAGCCTTCCTCACAGACTCGATCAAGTTTCTCTTAGACACATAGGAAAGTGTCAGGCACATGCTGAAGTATAAGACATCACAAAAGGACTCAATCCATCTCTCCTGGTCACAACAGTGCCTATGGCATGATGCCTGACATAAAATAGCATGCAATCAATAAGCAAATGGAGTAACAATGGGTCACTCACTGTGGCTAAATGAAGCTGACATTGGAGGAATGCTATTAGTTTGAGGCCAGCCTAGGCTACAGAGTGAGTTCCAGATTAGCCTGGACTGGAGTGAGACCCTGCCTCCAAAAAAAAAAGCTGGGTTGGGGCTGGAGAGATGGCTTAGTGGTTAAGGACCTAGGTTCAACTCCTCAGTACCCATGTAACCCAGATGCACAAGGTGACGCATGTACACAAGGTGGCACACTGTGTCTGGAGTTCAGTTGCAGTGGCCAGAGGCCCTGGTGTGCCAATTCATTCTCCCTCCTCCTCTTCTTCCTCTCTCTCTTACAAAAAATAAAAAATAAAATTAAAATAAAATAAAATAAAATGGGGCTGGATGTTTAGTGGTTAAGGCCTTTGCCTGCAAAGCCAAAGGACCTGGGTTTGATTCCCCAGGACCCACGTAAACCAGATACACAAGGTGGCACATGCGTCTGGAGTTCGTTTGCAGTGGCTGGAGGCCCTGGTGTGCCCATTCTCTCTCTCTCCCTCCTTCTCTCTGTCTGTCTGCCTCTTTCCCTCTCTTGCTCTCTCAAATAAAGAAGATTAGAAAAAAAAGTGGGAAGCTGGGTGTGGTGGTGCACACCTTTAATCCCAGTACCCGGGAGGCAGAGGTAGGAGGATCACTGTGAGTTTGAGGCCATCCTGAGACTACATAGTGAATCCCAGGTCAGCCTGGACTAGAGTGAAACCCTACCTCAAACAAACAAACAAACAAACAAAAAACAAATAATAAAACAAAAATAAAAATATGTAAAAAAATTTTAATCAGGAGCTAGAGATGTAGCTCATTTGGTAACATGCTTGCAGAGCATGCATGAAGACTTGGGTCTAGCTCAAGCACTTCATAAACTGGATAGAATGGTATCCCAGTACTGGTCCTTGGCTAATAAGTGAGTTTGAGGCTAACCTGGGATGCATGATAATCTTGTATCAAAAAATAAAGATTAAGCCCACAAGAATTGTACATGTTTATGGAGTAATAAGCCCTGTTTTGTTTTGTTTTGTTGAGGTAGGGTCTTGCCCAGGCTGACCTGGAATTCACTATATAGTCTCAGGGTGACTTTGAACTCACAGTGATCCCCCTACCTCTGCCTCCTGGGTGCTGGGATTAAAGGTATGCGCCACCATGCCTGGCAGCCCTGGCTTTTAATATCACTGTCAGTTTTGAGAAACTTCTATTTTATTTCCCTCCTGGCTCTTTGCTGTTTTTTTTTGTTGTTGTTGTTGTTGTTTTGTTTTGTTTTGCTTTTTTTTTCGTTTTTGGTTTTTTGAGGTAGGGTCTCTCTGTATCCCAGGCTGACCTGGAATTCACTCTGTAGCCTCAGGGTGGCCTCGAACTCACGGCAGTCCTGCCTCTGCCTCCCAAGTGCTGGGATTAAAGGCGTGCGCCACCATGCCCAGCTTTAAAGGCTTTTTCTAACCCTGAGATTCTGGTTTTGATTTTTTGTATGGTGCTAAGGATCAGTCCAGTGCCTCATGAACGTAAGGCTCATGCTCTGCCACTGAGCTACATGCCCAGCCCAACCTTGAGATTCTGAAATGCTGCAGCAAGCCCTTGGCCCTCTAAATCAGCAGACAAAAGAATGTGAGATGGAGGCAAGGGAGAAGTTTGAGAGGCTTCTGCTTTCACCCCAGAACTGGCTCAGTTTAGTGTTGTGGGTGGCCACCGCCTGCTTGAATGTTAAGCTTTTTTTTTCCCCTTGGAGCTTGCTTTCCTGTCACCCTCTCTGCCCCCTTTCCAAGACTAGTCTTATATGTAACTCAGGTTAACCTCAATTCACAATCCTTCAGAGTGCTGGGCTCATAGGCATGCTGGTCTACCATACCTGGCTTAAGCATGTTTTAAAGTACTTTTATACCTTCAAGGAAAAAACTTGCATAGGAGAAAGATGGTGACTTGGAATGTGGCTGGCCTGAGTTCACAGCTTTAATCACAACACTCAGGAGGCTGAGGTAGGAAGATCGCTATGAGTTCGAGGCCAGCCTAGGACTACAGAGTGAATTCCAGGTCAGCCTGGGCAAGAGTGAGACCCTACCTCCAACTCCCCCACCCCCGCCAAAAAAAAAAAAAGAAAGCAAAACAAATCCATATAGACTCACCCTTCACCAATCCCAGTTTTAGAAGGTTGAAGGTACTGTAATGTTGAGTATCACTCACCATCCTGGGCTTTGTGTGTCAGTCTTGTAATTCACTTTTCTCAGTTTTCCATGCATCAGCCCCACAGTTACCCTGGAACAGGAATAACGTCATTCCTGGTTTTCAGATGACAAAACGAAGGCCAAGAAGATCCAAGGCTGCCACGGCTAGGTAGTGATGATTCCAGGATTCCTCTCCCCAATGCACTGACCTCAAGTTACTACCCAGCACTCCTGGGGTTGGTCCAAGTTAAATCAGTGACACTCGAGGGGCCACTGGGGCAAAATCAGGGTAGTCTAAGGAGAGTTCTTGGAAGCAGTTGGACCTGAAATATAATACTAAAATGGGAAATGCTTATTAAGGGCAGGTGTGTTCAGGCCCCAAGCCTTTGTGTTTGTTTAATATGTACACATGCTTTGGATAGAGGAAAACCCTGTGCTATAGCCTTTGCTTGGATACCTTTAGTGTTGATATTGCTCTTGTTTCTGGCTCCATAAGAAGTGGACATTATGTGGGCTGGAGTTGTAATTTAGAGGACGAGTACCTGTTTAACACACATGAGGCTTTGGGCTTGATCCCCACACGCCCCCTCCCCACATAAAACATTTTATTTATTTGAGAAAAAGAGAGAGAGAGGCAGATAGAGAGAATGGGCATGCCGGGGCCTCCAGCCACTGCAAACAAACCCCAGACGCATGTGTCCCCTTGTGTATCTGGCTTACATAGGTCCTGGGGAATTGATCCTGGATCCTTGGGCTTTGCAGGCAATCATCTTAACCATTAAACTGTCTCTCCAGCCCTAAAACAGATTATATATTTGTGTTTTCAAGCACGTGTGTGCTGAGTTGCCTTTGACACTGTGTTACAGCTCTCAGCAGCAGGTGGCAAGCTCGTTGGCATCATCCTCTACCTTGGAGGAGATTCTGGACGCGATGAAACACCCCTCGTAAGTGACCCATCACATTCGTGCTGCAGGGACGGGAGGATCGTGAAGGCCTTGGCCATGGTGGTATGCTTGGGCAGAATTACACCTTACCGCCCTCTGTGCTTACTAGCTGGAAGGCTGTGTCCAACTAACTTGACCCCTCTGAGCCTCTGCTTCCTTGTTTGTACAATGGGATTTTTGGTGGTGGTTTTTTTTTTTCAACCATGAAATTTTTTTAAAAGCACTTAAACACATGGTGAATAAACAATTAAATTCTTATGTGAAGTACCTTAGTGTAAGGCCTGGCAAATGAGACCATCAGTAAATGTCCCTTCTCCCCTTTCTTTTTTTTTTTTTCGAGGTAGGGTCTCACTCTAGCCCAGGCTGACCTGGAATTCACTATGAAGCCTTAGGGTGGCCTCCAACTCACGGTGATCCTCCTACCTCTGCCTCCTGAGTGCTGGGATTAGAGGCCTTTCATAACACCTTCTTGTATTTTGTCATGGGGATGCCTCTTGATATAGGAATTGCATAGAGAAGGTTCTCTAGGGGTCCTCAGTTCAGTCCGTAATGTGGGAGTGCCTTCTTTCTCACCTTTTCTTTCTGTGTATTGCCACCGGCCTCACACATCCTGCTCTCTGCGTTGGAACCCAGGACAGGAGTCCAGCTGCTCTCTGAACAGAAAGGCCTCTCCCCATGCTGCTTCATCAGTGCCGAGGTAGTGCACTGGCTCATGAACCACGTGGAGGGGGTCCAGACGCAGGCGATGGCCATCGACATCATGCAGGTGAGATAGCATGGCAGGGCTGCAGAGTCATCTACGCAGATCCCCATTAAAGCAGGTTTGGTCTCAGAAGCAGTCACCCTTTCCAGTGATGAGATTTGCAGATTGGGGTGAAAATCTGTTTTTTTTTTTTTTTTTTTTAATAATTGTGAGGCATCTGGAACTGATGAGCTACACTTTAGAGCCAGGTATAGTAATTCATGCCTATAATCCCACATGGGAGGCTGAGGTAGGAGGATCACTGTGTTAGCCTGGGCTATATAGCCTACCTCGCACAAAAAAAGAAAAAAAAAAGAATATAATAAGCAATTCCCTGGAGACTTGGACTCTGACAGACTTAATGAAGCAAATGCCCTTTAACTGCTAAGCAATCTGATTAGCTTCATTCTCTTTGATTTCTTACAGTCATTTAAAATTCTTTGCCTAGGATTTCTTCTCTTTCATTCTCATTGAAGGCCATTACTATAGGATCGGTAATTAATTTATTTATTTTTGGGGGGGGGAGTTTTTTGGGAGGTAGGGTCTCCTAGCCCAGGTTGACTTGGAATTCACTGTGTAGTTTCAGGGTGGCCTTGAACTCATGGCAATCCTCCTCCGTCTGCCTCCCAAGTACTGGGATTAAAGGTGTGATCTACCATGCCAGGCTCAGGATCATTAATTTTTTAAATAATTTTTTATTTATTTTTATTCATTTATTTGACAGCGACAGACAAAGAGGCAGATAGAAATAGAGAGAATGGGCACACCAGGACCTCCAGCCACTGCAAACGAACTCCAGATGCATGTGCCTACTTGTGCATCTGGCTAACGTGGGTCCTGGGGAATCGAGCCTTGAATCGGGGTTCTTAGGCTTCACAGGCAAGCGCTTAACTGCTAAGCTATCTCTCCAGCCCAAGGGATCAGTAATTGTTTTTTTTTCTTTTTGGTTTTTCTAGGTAGCGTCTCACTCTAGCTCAGGCTGACCTGGAATTCACTATGTAGTCTCAGGGTAGCCTCGAACTCACAGCGATCCTCCTACCTCTGTCTCCTAAGTGCTAGGATTAAAGGTGTGTACCACCACGCCCAGAGGGATGAGTAATTTTTTTTAATTTTTTTATTTTTTTATTAACAACTTCCATGATTATAAAAAATACCTCATGGTAATACCCTTCCTCCCCCCACTTACCCCTTTGAAACTCCACTGTCCATCATACCCCCTCCCCATCTCAATCAGTCTCTCTTTTACTTTTTATGTCATCATCTTTTCCTCCTCTTACGATGGTCTTGTGTAGGTAGTGTCAGGCACTATGAGGTCATGGATATCCAGGCCATTTTGTGTCTGGAGGGAGCATGTTGTATGGAGTCCTGCCCTTCCTTTGGCTCTTACATTCTTTCAGCCACCTTTTCCGCATTAGACCCTGGGATCAGTAATTTTTAAGACAGCCATATTGCCTTGATTTTTCTGTCTCTTGTGTTTTTCCCTGGGACTTGTGACACATGCAACATTTTTGTTCTGAATATTTTTGGTGTGTGGTTGGTTAAATCTACAGATACAGAAGACTTTTATCTGTGGGTTTTAGAATCTTTTAGGTCCCTCCCTCCCTCCTTCCCTCCTCCTCTCTTCTTCTCCCTCTTGACTCCCCCATACTTCTCTTTCTCTCTCAGGGTCTCATGTATCCCAGGCTGCCCTCAAACTTGCTCTGTAGCCAAGGATGACACTGACTGGTACTCTTGCTTCTGAGATTGCAGGCATGCACCACCACACCTGTCTTTCTTTTAGTGCTTTTGGAACATGTCCTTCTTGGGTAAAGAGGGACTTACTGTGTATAGCAAAATGTTAGGTTTACTAAAGCTAGATGGTGATCTTCTGGATTTTCTCTACCCTTCTTATATGTTGAAATTTTTGATGTTTGGATTTTTTATTTTTAATGTTATAGTACATACATTTCATGATTTAATTTATACCAAGCACAATGTGCATGTGTAATGGGGAAGTGGGTGGTGTGATCTCCTCAACACTCCTTTCTCTCTCCCTTGGCTGCTGTGCACCACTGAGGTCTACCCCCAGAGATGTCATTCTATAGGAATTTCAGGACTTCCTTGTCTCTCCTAGAAAATGCTGGAAGAGCAGCTCATCGCACACGCGTCTGGGGAAGCCTGGCGGACCTTCATCTACGGCTTCTATTTCTACAAGATAGTCATGGATAAAGAGCCCGACCGAGGTCAGAGCCAAGGCATGCGTTTATCATGGGCAGTGCTTTCACATGCCAGCGCTTCTTGAGTTCCACATGTGACTTTGTGTTCTAAGCAGACAGATCTGTGGACTCCCTTCAGCATTTGTACTTAATTTAACCATAACCACAGTGACAATGGTTTCTATTTATGGATTTATTTGAGATACAGAGAGAGAGAGTAAGAGTGAGTATGGGTGCTCCAGAGCCTCCTGCCACTGCAAGTGAACTCCACATGTATGCACCACTTTGTGCATGTGGCTTATATGGGTACTGGGAAATCAAACCCCAGGCTGTCAGGCTTTGCAAGCAAGGGTCTTCAATTGCTCAGCCATCTCTCCAGCCCCCGGAAGTGGTTTCTTGTACTACAGTGTGACCTTGCTGAGGCCAATGTGAGTGGAAGGTGAACCTAAAAGAGGCCAAGGGATATGACCAAATTCTCTGTAGATAATTTTTGATAGTTGGTTTTAAACATAGAATCCTACTACAACTGCACCTGTAGCCAGTGCAGGCGGTTGTGACAATAATGTGACAGGCTCTGGTCTGAGCTGTAATACTGTCACTTGCTGGGTCTTTGTATCGGGCATCTTTTACTTAGCATGTTCATGGTTTTGAGGTCCATCTGGATCCTACATCAGTGAAAAAATAAGCATTAGTGATGAGGGATCCCTCACTTCCCTTTTTTCCCAGTGGCCATGCAGCAGCCCACCTGGCACACGACAGGGGTGGACGACTTTGCCAGCTTCCAGCGCAAGTGGTTCGAGGTGGCCTTCGTGGCAGAAGAGCACTTGCACTCCGAGATTCCTGCCTTCCTGCTGCCCTGGCTACCCAGTCGGCCAGCCTCCTACGCAAGCAGGCACAGCTCCTTCAGCCGCAGTTTTGGAGGACGGAGCCAGGCAGCTGCACTTTTAGGTAAATGCTTGACCCATTTGGGATCTGGGGATGCACTGGCAAGTGGCTGGGAGAGAGTGTCCACCAGCCAAGGGGATGACACCACATGAACCTGAGTTACGTCCCTATAACTGTCAGCACTGACTACCGTATCTGTTGGCACTGTGGGCTCCAGTGCTGTCTTTCATCTGCTAAGTGGGCCGAACTTCACTATTGCCCCAGTCAACTGACAGTATGGTGTCAAACCTTCATGAACAGGAAGGAATAGAAAACTAAGACTTTTCCCAAGAAGACTTCAGGATATAGGGGATAGAAGCTGGTATTCACTGATGAAGACTTAATTCCTGTCAGACTATAGCCTGAGCATCCTAGGCTCTCCCAAGAGGAAGGAACCTAAAAGATCATCTATTCTGCCCTTTTGTCTTCCCCAGGTATGCTTACCGGGTCCAGGGATGTAAACCAGAAAGCTTTTCCCTTCCCATGGTTCCTGTCACTCTAGATAGGGGCCAATACTTGCTTGTCACTGGGTCACGTAGGAAAGGGAGCCTCTGCCCTGGAAGAATGTCCAGTGACTTAAGACCTGAGAGCCTCACATGTCCTGGGGACACTACAGGCTTGATCTCTGGGTTATTTTCCAGAGCTCCTGAAAACGTAGAGGAAAGGAAGAGGCCATAAAGGATAGACAGAACTCTGGTGACATTCCACCTCCTGCCTTATTTGCTTGTAAAGACACAGCTAATTGCGGTTCTTATTTGGCAGGTAGAGTGACAGCCTTTACCTGCCACCTATTTCCAGAGCCTCAGATCCCCTGGGAGCCAGGTGTGGCTGTGCACTCACCTCTCAGCCACACGCACAGTTGCTCAACATTGGTGTGAGAAGTCAGGGCAGAGCCATGAATGGCACAGCTTCTCCCTCCTGCACCCGGGCAGGCTTGGCTCACCCTTCTCCCCTCCCCTTCCTGGTATCTCTGACTTTCCACCTCCTTGAAGTTAACACGGAATCAAAGAGGCCACATGCTCATGCTCTCCTGGCCGCTCACCTCCAGCAACCTAAGCCACGTGGAGCACCCACAGGGTTCGAGAGCTAAGACCTAGGAGCTTCCAGAACAGCAGTCTCCAGGCTCTTGCCATTGATGGCACACAAGGGCAAATAGAAGCAGCCAGTGGAAGGGCAGGGTCCCTGATGCCAGCAAGTGGAAGGGCAGGGACCCCGATGCCAGCAGGAAGCAGAACTACACGCCCAATAATAAAGGCAGAGGTAGTAAAACTTGTTCTAAATACGGCAAGTTCAGCATCTGCCATTCACTCACAGCACTGAGAAGCTTCTTTAGGGGCTGGAGAAGTGGGTCAGTGGTTAAAGGCGCTTGCTTGCAAAGCCTGAAAGCCTGGGGTTCAATTCTCCAGGACCCACATACACATGTACAAAGTGGCACATGCATCTGAAGTTCTTTTGCTATGGCAGAGACCCTGGCGTGACCATATATTCTCTCTCTCTCGAATAAATAAATTAAATATTTTTTAAAAAATTTATAAAAGAACAAGTTTTAGCCCAGGATGGTGGCTGATGCCTATAATCCCAGAATTTGAGAGGCTGAGACAGGAGGATCTCCATGAATTCAAGGATAGCCTTGGGCTACAGTGTGAGAACCATCTCAAAATAAAGAGCCAGGCATGGTGGCGCATGACTTTAATCCCATGACTGGGGAGGCATAGATAGGAGGATCAATGTGAGTTCAAGGCCAGCCTGGACTAGAGTGAGACTCTACCTCAGAAAAAGAAAAAAAGAATTCTTGTACTGTGAATCTTCTCTGGCAAGTTGTATAAAACCTCAGACAGAGCAGTGTTTCTGAGACTTGGTGCTGTGGACATTTGGGGACAGATAATTCTTTGTTGCGGGAGGATGTCCTCTGCCTTATCAATGTTTAGCAGCATCCTTGGTCTCTACCCACTAGATATCAGTAGCACCCTGTACTGCTACCCAATGTGATAAATTGTCTCCTAACATTGCCACAAAGTCCTCTAGGGATGCAAAATTGCCTCCAATTGAGAACCAGTGCCCCGGGGGACCTGAAGGATTCCAGGAAGGAGATCTAATTGGATCACTCAGGACACTTGGGAAGCTTTGAGGCTCCCTAAGCAGGTGTGAGGTCACCATGTAATAGGAAGGTGTTTTCAGAACCTGGAGATAAGTGAATAGTCGAAGCCAGAACTGAAATGGTAAAAGGGGCATTTTTCTCTAATCCATCCTGGCCCTGGGCTCCTATTGGCTTTCAGTGTTGCTGTTTCCTGATGCTGTATTCCTGTCTGATGTCAGGATAGTGTCAAAAGCGTTGATACCATAATTTCTAGGATGTGTCAGGCACTGTGCTATACAGAAAATGATTATTTTTATCTTCATCCTTCTCCTGTGACAGGTACTTGCTTGTGGTTTAAAATTCAGAAAACTGGGGCTCAGACAGGTAAAGCCACTTACTCAAGATTGGTACCCACTGAGTGCAAAGAACTGAAGTTTATTCTCAGGACTACCTGGCACTGAAGCCCAAGCTTTAGCCATCCTAACCCTTGGCCTCAGAAAGACAGTAGTCCACACCTGCTGGAGTGCCTCTTTACTTGGCTCTCAACATGCTCTCCTTTGCATCCATCTCCTTTGCTGGTTCCCCTTAGCAGCCCAGTCTTTCAGTATTGCCACAACTAGGCTTCAGCCTGGGCCCTCATCTCTAAGTCTTAAAACATCTAATCCAGACCACTGGTCCTCATTACTCTTAAGATCTAGTCACTCACAAATGTCCATCTCCATCACAAGCCATGTCCTCTAGTTCTTTATGCACCTACATATCTTCACTGGGTTGACTAGATAGACACTATTCGTGCTGAGCTTCGCTGTCCCTCCACACAGCCTGGGTCTCCTTTAGCCTGCTCCCCTGCCCCTTTTCATTCTGGTCACTTAGGCCAAAAAAACATTTTCCCTCTATACTCCTTTAAACATATATATATATTTGAGAGAGAGGAAGAGGAAGATAGATAATGGGCACACCAGGGCCTTCAGCCACTGCAAACGAATTCCAGATGCATGGGCCACCTTGTGCATCTGGCTTATGTGGATACTGGGGGATCAGACTTGGGTCCTTAGGCTTCTCAGGAAAGTGCCTTAACCTCTAAGCCATCTCTCTAGCCCATATACTCCCTTTTTCTCTCCAATGCTACATGTAGTCCAGCACTAAATTCTGGCTTCCTGTTGTCCCCTGAGCCCTGTTGCAAGCCATCCTCATAATAACCACCCAGGAGCTGGCAGTTTCAAGTGTAAGGTGGATCTGTTCCTCTGGGTAGTGCCATCTTCTGGCTCCCAGCTGACTGAACAAAAGCCAGGGTCCGTCAGTGATGCCCCAGCCCCTGGTGTGGGTCACTCATTGTCCATCCCGTCTTGTCTGTCTCCCACACTCCTGCTCTTCTAACACTGGCTTCTGTGCATAATTGCCAACATGCCAAGCATGTGCCTGCCTTCAGCCCTTTCCTTGTGCCAGTCCTCCAGATGCCCTCAGGTGTCCCTGCCCCTTCAAGTCTCTCTGTCAGGTCATGTGTGAGTGAGACTGAGACCTTCCCTGTCCTCCCCTGCACTTCCTGGGTCCCTGACGCCCAGCCTCCAGTTCTCCTTTGCTCTGCCTGACATTGTGTTTGCACAGCCTCCATGTTTTTCCACTTCCGCAGGATGTGATCTAGGTGATGGACTTTGCTTTATTCATTGGCTCACCCCACCCTAGACTAGCACCTGACGTAGCTACAGTAAATATTTGTTGAGTGTATGAAAAAATAGAAATGAATATAATTTGGCAGAATTGGGACATTTAATGTGGAACATTGTGCCTAGAGTCAGCAAACTTTCCTTTTTAAAAATCCCAGCACTTGGGAGGCAGAGGTAAGAGGATCACCGTGAGTTCGAGGCCACCCTGAGTGAATTCCAGGTCAGCCTGGACTAGAGTGAAACCTTACCTTGAAAAACCTTAAAAAAAAAAAAAAAAGTTAATTAATTTTGAAGGCTAGAGAGATGACTCAGCAGTTAAGGCACTTGCTTGCAGAGCAAAAGGACCCAGGTTCAATTCCCTAGGACTCAAATAAGCCAGATACACAAAGTAGTATATGCATCTGGAGTTGGATTGCAGTGGTTGGAGGCCCTGGCACACCCATCCCCTCTCTTTTTCTATCTGCCTCTTTCTCTCTCTCTCAAAATCTGCTTTTTTCTCTCTCAAACAAATAAACAAAATAAAATATTTTTAAAATGAATTTTGCTGGGCATGGTGGCACACTCCTTTAATCCTAGCACTTGGGAGGCAGAGGTAGGAGGATCGCCTTGAGTTCAAGACCACCCTGAGACTACATAGTAAATTCCAGGTCAGCCTGGACTAGAGTGACACCTTACTTCGAAAAACAAACAAAATAATAATTATTATAATAAATTTTGAGGGCTAGAGAGATGTCTCAGTGGTTAAGGTGCTTGTCTGCAAAGTCTAACAACCCAGGTTTGATTCCCCAGGACCCACATAAAGCCAGATGTACAAGGTGGCACATGCATCTGGAGTTCATTAGCAGTGGCTAGAGGCCCTGGCAAGCCCATTCTCTATCTGTCTTTCTTCTCTCTATCTCTCTCTACTTGCAAATGAATAATTACATATTTTATTTTTGTTGTTGTTGTTTTTTTTGAGGTAGGGTCTAATTCTAGCCCAGGCTGACCTGTAATTCACTATGGAGTCTCAGGCTGGCCTTGAACTCACAGCGATCCTCCTATCTCTGCCTCCAGAGTGCTGGCGCCACCACACCCGGCTATATTTTAAAATTTAATTGTGAACTGGGCATAATGTTGGCCCATGCTTTTATTCCCAGCACTGAGGAGGCAGAGGTAGGAGGATTGCTGTGAGCTCAAGGTCACCCTGAGACTGCATAGTGAATTCCAGGTCAGTGGGAACTAGAGTGAGTCCCTACCTCAAGAAACAAAACAAAATTAATTTTTATTATCCTTATGTAATTCCATACATGTATATGATGGATTTTGATCATATTCATCCCTATTGCCCTCTCTTATCCTCCTTTCACTACCACTAAGCCCCTTCTTCCCATCTAGTCCCCTTCCTACTTACTGTACACACAAACACACAGAGTTTAATTAGGGTTGAGTTGCTTGCATGAGAATGGGTAGGGACTCATTTACTGAACCATGCATGGGCAACTTAACAGTGGCTACACATTGAAGAACAAGGAGTCAGTTCACTCCAAGAAGTTAACTGGGTAATTATCAGCAAGGGAGTAGTTCCACCCACCATTCCTTCTGTTGAAAATACCACTGGCCTGGGAACAGATGAAGCACTTATCTGAGAAGTGTGTGTTCCCAACCTGTTTCCTCCTTAGCTATTGCTTCTGGAAAATGTTTCATGTATTGTCACCTCTCCGTCACCATTTAGGTCCTGGAGGCTGTCCTGACAATGTCTGTACAAATATCCTCTTTTCCAATGGCATCTTCTTTCATAGCTGGTCAGCCCTCTGTTGGCAGCCATAGTCTTCTGCCCAAGGTGAGCGGTTCTTGTCATCTCAGTTTAGTTTTGGTTCTTAGCACTTAAAGAAGAGTAGTAGCAGTGGGGGCGGGGGGAGGCATGGGTCCAAAAAAGAAAGTAGGGAGGAAGAGATTTATGTCCAGAGCATCAAAATCCTACTAACCCTTCTGTTTCAACCTCCCCAGTGCTGGAATTAAGAGTAAATTTCAGGGCTTGAGAGATTGCTTAGTGGTTAAGGCACTTGCCTGCGAAGCCTAAGGACCCAGGTTCGATTTTCCAGGTCCCACGTAAGCCAGATACACATGGTGGCACATGCGTCTGGAGTTCGTTTGCACTGGCTAGCGGCCCTGGTGTACCCATTCTCATTCTCTTTCTCCCTTTCTCTCTCTCTGTCTCTACTAAATAAATAAATAAAAATCTTTAAGAGTAAATTTCTGCTGGGCATGGTGGTGCATGCCTTTAATCCCAGCACTTGGGAGGCAGAAGTAGGAGGATCTCTGTGAGTTCAAGGCCACCCTGAGACTAGAGTGAAACCCTACCCTAAAAAGAAAAAGTACATTTGGGCTGCAGAGGTGACTTAGCAGTTAAAGCACTTGCTGAAAAACCTAAGGACCTAGGTTTGACTCTCCAGATCCCATGTAAGCCAGGCGCTCAAGGTCACACAAGCGCTCAAGGTCACACATACATACACAGTGGTGCACGCATCTGGAGTTTGATTGCAATGGCTGAAGGCCCTGGCATACCAGTTCTCTCTCTCTCATTAAAAGAGTTAATTTGTCTATTTCTTCCTGGCCAAGTTGGTACACACCTATAATCTAGCTCTCAATAGGCAAAAGCACAGTAGATCATGAGTTTGAGACCAGGCTGGGCTACATAGTGAAACCTTGATTCAAAAAACAAAACTAGTCGGGTGTGGTGGCACACACCTTTAATTCCAGCACTTGGAAGGCAGAGGTAGGAGGATGGCTGTGAGTTTATGGCCACCCTGAAACTACATTGTGAATTCCAGGTCAGCCTGGACTAGAGCAAGACACTACCTCAAAAAGCCAAAAACAACAACAGCAACAACATAACACTAGGGCTGGAGAGATGGCTTAGTAGTTAAGGCTCTTGCCTGCAAAGCCTAAGGACCCAGGTTCAATTCCCCAGTACCCACGTAAGCTAGATGCACAAAATGGCATATGCATCTGGAGTTTGTTTGCGGTTGCTGGAGGCCCTTGTGCACCTTTTCTCTCTCAAATAAAAAAATAAAGTAACAATAAAAGAACTAAATAAGGCCTAATTTCAACACTTGGGTTTTTCCTTATAAAAAGGCCAACATAGAGGCTGGAGAGATGGCTTAGCAGTTAAGGCACTTGCCTGCAAAGCCTAAGGGCCCAGGTTTGATTCCCTAGTAACCACATAAAGCCAGATGCACTAAGTGGCACATGCATCTGGAGTTCATTTGCAGCGGCTAGAGGCCCTGGTATGCCCATTTTCTCCCTCCTTTCTTCCCTCTCCTTGCAAATTAAATGAATAAAATATTTTTTAATGCAAACATGACTTATAAGGGAGAAATATCAATGTATCCTCAATCTTGACTTGTTCCTTGTTTGTTGTTGTGGTTTTGCCTCTTTGTGTGTTTACTAATTCCTGGTTAAATATTTCTGAGTCTCATTTGGAAATGGTAGTTGAAAGCTATTTAGAAAAGCCTAATGTTGGTTCATGATCCTGTCTAGCTTAGCCTATGGTGGCTCCCACATCCCTATGCCTGTGATCCTATGCCATTGAGCTGGAAATCCAGGGACATCTGAGAGTCTGGAGAAAACAGCACCACAGACCTCAAGCCTCTACACAGGCCTTCTACTTCACAGTCTCTTCATGACAGTCTGTTGGTCAGGAGGGACTGAAGCATCTCTCTGCCCATACTCTGACTTCTGAACTTTTCCCCCCGGCTCTCATGACTGTGGAGGCAATGCCACTTTGCACCTCCCCTTCAGCCTGGCACTTACCACTAGACTACGTGCCCCTTCAGCCTGGCACTCAACAGTAGACTACTTACTCCATTCTGGGTCAGGTCTGGTTATTAAACTGAGCTTAAATGCCCTTCCTGGGACTGTGCTCTTTGTCCTTGACGAAACTTGTCCGTCCCCTCTCTAGATTCGTCCGCGGCATAGTAGGTCAGTGAACTTGCTGAAAGGTTTGTCTTAGTTGAATCCACATCTTTGTCAACATTGTCAGCCTACTAGAAGCATTTGCACTGTCAAATCTTACCCCTGAAGTACGCAGCCAGCGAGATCTGAAGCTTATTACCACATATGAACAGCGCACTTCCTTGGGTGTCCGCTGGGTCAGCCTGTTCCGACGTAACATGCCAGAAGGTAGAAAAGAGACGTGCGAGTTCACTGCTGGTGTTTGTCAAGTGTCTGGGACTTTTCTACCTGGGGAGGAGAACATGGTGTTCGAGACCAGAGAACAAACCTTTCTTTGATTTAGGCTGTGAAGTAAGTGGCTACAGACAGTGTCATGAAGCACAGACAGAATCTAGCTTTGATGAGTCTTTTAGTCAGAACGACCAAGTGAAGGTACGAAGTGTGCCCTAAGTGTTCTCAGAGTGCAGGGGCCTCGCTTTGAGCATTAGTGAGGTTCGTGACTGAAGCTGGGAGGCAGGCACAACAGGAACAGAGGAAGGAAGGAGGACACAGGTGGCTAGAGGAAAAACAAGAGAGAAATTTTAACTCATTCTCAGCCATGCACCACTTGATCCTCACCCCCCCCCCCATGAAATACCGGCGCTGCCACATCTCGGTTAGTAGCCTAGGCTGCCTCGAACTCCTGATCCTCCTGCCATCTGCCTCTAAAGGAGTTTCCTACTGGTGTGCCCCACCACACCTGGGCACATCTCAGTCTGTAAGTAAGGAATTGAACCAGGTGGGGGAGCATCATTCCCAGACACACCAAACGAGTATGACAGGAGCCTAGATCTTCCCACTCCACATTCCAGACTTCTCCCTTTTTGCACGTTCTCTTGTTGGGAGAATTGTCAGTTTGCCTGGATGCCGTTAAGTGTCCTAGCTAACGCCCCCCTGTGCCCACGGAGGAGACGCTCATTAAAACTGCCGAGTCAGGAGCCATTCTATCTTGTCGGTGCTAAAAGCACTCAGGGCTCCTCCCTGCAGAACCCAGAATGGAGCGGACTCCTTCAGGTAAACACAAAGCATGTGGTGGAGAACAAGGGCAGGTACTAATTTACAGAAAGCCTAAGTGTATGACAGTGTCCAGAAAGGCGGAGCAGGACCTCAGCAGGTATAGAGTTAGGGTACCACGCTTCATTATGAGGTTTCCTTATTTTTTTTTTTTTTTCAGTTTTGGTTTTTTGAGGTAGGGCCTCACTCTAGCTCAGGCTGACCTGGAATTCATTATGTAGTCTCAGGGTGGCCTCGAACTCAAGATGATCCTCCTACCTCTGCCTCCCGAGTGCTGGGATTAAAGGCGTGCGCCACCACACCCGCGAGGTTTCCTTTCTTGAGAGCAGATTGTAGAACTGATGTCTTCCTGGGTGGGAACCAGGATGGTAATACTTCCTCCTCACTGCTGGGCTGTTTCTCCTTGGGTCAGGTTTGTGGGTCACTGAAATAAGAAGCTCCGGGGCTCCGCCCAGCTGGGGTTCTGACTGCTTCCCCCCCCCCACCTTTCCCAGGACACACAAAGGTGGGCTGGATTAGGAGAGGTAACCTACAGCACAAGCAGCCGAGGTTGGAGGCCCCGTAGACCCCGCAGTTCCATATCTGCACACTTGGTTGATTGCTCCTCTGCCTTGTGCCACTCTTCCCTCTCTCCTTGGCCTTTCCTGCGTGCTGGCACAGCTGCCACGGTCCCGGAGCAGAGGACTGTGACCCTGGATGTCGACGTGAACAACCGCACTGACCGGCTGGAGTGGTGCAGCTGCTACTACCACGGCAACTTCTCTCTGAGCGCCGCCTTTGAGATCAAGCTGCACTGGATGGCTGCGACCGCCGCCGTGCTCTTCGAGATGGTGAGGCCTACGCGTGCCAGGCCTCTGGCTCGCCTCCCTTCACGGCACTGGGGATGCTCTGTAGAGATTCCTGTCACTGCCATTTATCTGTCAGTTCCTGTTACCTTTCACATAGTCTTTAAAAATTAAATATAGTAAAAATAAATTAACGTATAGATTAAGGTTTGTCAACCATAGCGTATAGCGTTCCTGGCATCACGGGCTGGGTGATTATCTGTTATGGGAGAGTGTTGTGTGCATTTTAGGTTGCTGAGTAATATCCTGGCCCCTATCTGCTAAGTGCTAGTAGCACACCCCCCAGTGTTGTAACCTAAAATGTCTCCAGAAATGGGCGCATGTTCCAGGGAAGAGGGGATCATCACCCCTCGTTGAGACTCGCTGACCCAGATTGAAAAGTAAGTCTCTCCCTCTTCCTCGCGTCCTGGGACTTCCATTTACAGGCAGCCGCCACTACCACTTAATTTACTGTGCCCGCAGAGAGATTCTGCACGTGCAGACTCGTGCTAGGCTAGGTAGGAGGCTCGTCACTACAGTACGAGTGCTTGGGATGCCAAGGCAAAAAGATTACCGTAAGTTCAAGGCCAGCGTCAGGTACATAATGAGTTCCAGGCCAGCCTGGGCTAGAGGAGACCCTACCTCAAAAACAACAGCAACAACCAACGGTGCTTGATGAAGCCTTAGGAATTCAGTTGGTCAAAGTAGAGGTCTCGATGGTAGTGTTACATTGTTATGAATGTTCCTGGGGGAAATAAATGCAATTCCCTTCAATTTTTTTGCCAGAGTCATTTTTTAAATTTTATTTACTTATTTTGATGGGGGTGCATATAGAGAGAATGGGCATTCCAGGGCCTCCAGCCACTGTAGATGAACTCCAAACGCATGTCCCACCATGTGCATCTGGCTCATGTGGGTACTGGGGAAGTGAACCTGGGTCCTTGGGCTTTGCAGGCAAGCACCTTCACTTTAAGCCATCTCTCCAGCCCCAGAATCATTTTTATTTTATTTTTATGTCAAGGTAAGGCCCAAACAGTGTCTTTTTAAAAAAATTTTTTAATGTTTTATTTTTAAATTTTATTTATTAAGAGAGAGAGAGAATGAATATGCTAGGGCCTCTAGCCACTGCATACAAACTCCAGATGCATGTGCCACCATGTGCATCTGGCTTACATGGGATCTGGAGAATTGAACCTGGGTCCTTAGGCTTCACAAGCAAGTGCCTTAACCACTAGGCCATCTTTCCAGTCCTCTTTTTTTTTTTAATTTTTCATTTGTTTGAGATGGGATCTTGCTATATTATCCAAGGTGGCCTGGAGCTTTGGGCTCAAGTGATCCTCCTGCCTTAGCCTCCCAGGTAGCTGAGAGTACAGATATGGGCCTCTACCCTCTGCTTACATTTCTTAAAAGTAATATTTGACCTTAGCCTAGGACCTCCACCTCAAAAAAATAAATGCAAATTTCATCTGTGTGCCAGAACTACATTCATGAGCTTGTTTCTGTTTTTTTTTTTTTTTTTTTTTTCCCCCGAGGTATAGTTTCAGTCTGGTCCAGGCTGACCTGGAATTCACTAGGTAGTCTCAGGGTGGCCTCAAACTCATGGTGATCCTCCTACCTGTGCCTCCCAAGTGCTGGGATCAAAGGTGTGCACCACCATGTCCAGCTCTATTGTATATATTTTTTTAAAAAGATTTCTCAACAACTAGATATCACACTGCTCCCTAAGAAATTGGTTATTAAAAGTATTAAAGAGAAGTTTGGCTTTTGGGCAGATGGATTTGGGGATTTCCCAGAGAGTGATCTGGCTCTACACATGATGACTGATCACTTGGCCAGAGGCTGACGGTCATCGCCCGCTCCGCGGTAGCCAGCGCCAACTGTTTCCTTAGTTTGCTATGTTCCCTGTGTTTGCTGAACTCTTAGTCCATGACAGAATAAGAAAGATGTAACCTTTGTCCTGTGACCTTCCTCCAACATCCACGGAACAAGAAGGGTCTCAGCAGTCTCAAGTCAGTTCATTGTAAAAGAAACTCTGACGTTCAGAAGCTCAGGCCACAAAGAGGAGCTGTGTGCTCCCCTCAGTTGCCGAGCATTCGTCAGGAAGCAAAGCGACACTGTGAACGTGAATGAGTGAACATGCCGGTCAATACGTATGCTGCCACTCTGGCAGGCTTGCTCTTTGGGACCAGAAGTCTTTTCTCTTGTCTAAAAGAACTTGAGGATGACACTGTCTCTGCTTTTCACCAGGTCCAAGGTTGGCATCGAAAAGCTACCTCCTGTGGCTTTTTGTTAGTCCCGGTTTTGGAGGGTCCTTTTGCGCTGCCCAGTTACCTGTACGGCGATCCCCTGCGAGCCCAGCTCTTCATCCCACTCAACATCAGCTGCTTGCTCAAGGAAGGCAGCGAGCACCTGTTTGATAGTAAGAGCTTCCCCCGTCTGGAGGGTCTGTCTGTTTTCTCTCATATGTAGAATGTAGGTTTTTAAAAAATGATTACATATATACTCATATAGATACATGACATAAGTAGAAAGAAATGGACTCTTTGGGAAGAGGAAGAGGACGAATGGGGCAAGGGTACAAGAGAGGGCATTGGGGTAGAGTATGGTCAGAGTACTTGCATGAAATGTCATAATGAGACCCATCATCATGCACAGTGAACTGATACCTTAAAAAAAAAAAAAAAAGCAGTAGGACCACAGGCTAGTGAAGAGAGCCACTCTGCACGGGGCCAACAGGACCTGGATGTCGGATTTTCACTTAGCGGCTGGATACTCCCAAACAAATCACTTAATGGTTCTGAGCCTTGAATTCCTTTCTCCTTAAGTGGCATGACTAGAGCTTCTTCTGTGACAGCGCCGGAAGGCCAGAGTAGAGCTGTGAGTGGGAGAGGGTGTCGTGTCCTGTCATCTCTAGCAACACTGCTGTGCATGCCCCCCTCTTCTGTGCCCCAGCCTGTTTGATATGGCAGCAAGGATGTGGCCATTAAGGGAGGTGTTCACATGCTACTTCATACAAAAAGCCCTGAAAGAAGGCGTTGAAAGCAGAGGAAAGGAAGCAGTACCCTATTGTGAAAACCTGCGTTGTGTCAGCCCTTGGCTCCCTGCATGGCTCACCCTTAATCTTAAGGAAGGCAAGCCAGAGCAGGAAGAGACACAGCAAGACTCACTCAGACCCCTTCCCCCTGAAACAGGGTTGTCATTCAAGGCCCTTCCCCCTGAAACAGGGTTGTCATTCAAGGCCCTTCCCCCTGAAACAGGGTTGTCACTCAGAGCCCTTCCCTCTGAAACAGGGCTGTTAGTCTGAGTGGAAGCACAGGGGTCATCCTGATAGGTCCCTCAACCCCAGTGCACCAAGCAGGACAGATGAAATGAAGGGCTTTACTTCACACAGCACATTGGTCTTGATTACAGGCATTCATTTTAGGCAAACACATGAATAGTTCCTGAAGATCTTTCTTGGAATTCACAGATAACTTTGAAAGCAAAAACCTAGAGATGCTAATCAGTTAGGAGCTCATAGGTGTGAAGATTATAAATCTGAAAAAATTTTTGTGTAAGGAAATGTTTTCTTCCCACATACTTGTAAGACTGTGTTATGGTCAACCCAGAAAACCAACCCAGAGGATGAGGAGGGCCTGCCAGTTAAGGCAGGGCAAGCTTAGTACTCCAGTGCTTTTCATGTGACAGGCTACCATGTTAGTTACTTTCCATTATCATAACCAAATACTTAAGAAGCAACTCAAGGCAGGAAAGAAGGGTTGAGTTTGGCTTACAGTTTGAAGTTAGCGTCCATCATGGTGGGAAAGGTATGGTGGCAGGAACTGGAGGCAGCTGGTCACATTCAGTCAACAGTGAGGAAGCAGAGAGTAATGGATGTTGCTCTTCAGCTTGCTCTCTCTCTCTCTCTTTGGTTTTTAGAGGTAGGGTCTTACTCTAGCCCAGGCTGACCTGGAATTCACTCTGTATTCTCAGGGTGGCCTCGAACTCACGGTGATCCTCCTACCTCTGCCTCCCGAGTGCTGGGATTAAAGGTGTATGTCACCACACCCGGCTGCTTTCTCCTTTTTATTCAAGGGACCCCAGTCCATGGAATGATGCTGCCCACAATTAGGGTGGGTCCTCCCACCTCAGTTAACCTAATCTGAAAACTTCCTGACAGACGTTCCCATAGATCCACCTCCATGGTGATACCAAATCCCATCAAGCTGACATCTGGAGATTAACTACTACACTGCCCTAGTGGTTCTGAAGGCTTCCTGTGTATTCTTTGTTCACGACGTACAGGACATATTTGTGTAGACACAATGTCTTTGAGAGCTTGGCTGGAGATTCTAGCAGGGGAGTGCAGCTGCTCATAGGCCCTTGACTGCAGAATGGTCGTCCTCTATGAGAGAAGGTCATCCTCTTCAACCAGACACATAGCATTGGTGGGGGCGGGGGCCACGCATGGAGTGGTGAAGGAGAAAGGGCACCATCACCTAGCCAGCCAGATCAGCTGAATCAGTCCTGGCAATCAGCTGGGTGACAAATGTCATGGCCAGAATGCCTCACATCCTAGACACAATGTGTGTGTGTGTGTGTGTTTGTGTATATGTGTATATATATATATATATATATATATATATATATATATATATATATAAACTTTATATTATTATTATATATTATACTATGTATATAACTGGGGGGGAGGGCTCAAGGTAGGGTCTCGCTCTAGCTCAGGCTGACCTGGAATTTACTATGTCATCTCAAGGTGGCCTCAAACTCATGGCAATCCTCCTACCTCTTCCTCCCAAGTGCGCCACTATGCCTGGATAATTTATTTTTTTATTGGCAACTTCCATAATTGTAGACAATAACCCATTACTATGTTTAATCCCTCCCTCCCCCCACTTTCCCCTTTGAAACTCTACCCTCCATCATATCCCCTCCCCCTCTCAATCAGTCTCTCTCTCTTTTAGTTGTTTGTTTACTTTTATTTAGTTATATGATAGAGAGAGAGAGAGAGAGAGAATGGGCACACCAGGTCCTCCAGCCACTGCAAATGAACTACTGGGGAATCGAGCCTTAGGCTTCACAGGCAAGCACTTGACCGCTAAGCCATCTCTCCAGCCCCAATCATCTCTCTCTTATTTTGATGTCATCATTTTTTCCTCCTTTTATGATGGTCTTTTGTAGGTAGTACCAGGCACTGTAAGGCTACACACAATGTTTTAAGTGACAACTTGAGTTCCAGCTGAGTCCCCAGGTCCCCCCTGCACCAGAGGTCATAGACTTTGGGGTGTGTGGAGTGTGCAAAGTCCTTTACTGGCACAAGCATTGTTGTTTAGCTTCACGGCGTATGCGGCTGAGAGGACGTTCGTGCAGGTCCTGAAATGTTGACTGCCACGGTCCTTTCAGACAGCTGAGAGCAGGCTGCTGCTCGTGGTAGCGGTATGAACACGTTGAGGGGCTGCACAGGTCTTCCTCACACTATCTAGAGCTGCTGTCTTCATGGTAACAGCACAGGATTCCCCATAGGGTAGGCATAGTGCTGAAGGTTCACCCTGCCGGTTGTTACCCAGTCTTCTGAACCAGCATCTTCAGTTGGTTGCCATGGTTACAGCTGGAGAAAGGAGTCCTAGCTTAAAGGAATAAGGACTCAAATCCAAAATTCTATTTTCTAACTTCCGTGCCTCTTCTCTTCCTGTTTTCTCCACTTCTTGTAATAATGAGTTCAGAATCTTAAAAATCTGACAAATATATGGTGTGTGTGTCTTGTCTAGAATCCTCAGATCTTCCTTTAAATAGAAAATTCTAAATAAGGACAGAGTAGCAAAGCTACTTCGGGCATCCTTCGTCTTTGGGCTGTTGATGCAGTGGCTGGTCCAACCCTCAGCACCTCGTGCAGAGAGCACCCCTGGCCCCACTGCCTCGCGCTGTGTGCCACAGCCTGTTCACCGCCCCCCTCGCTCAGCTCCTGCTCCTCTCCGCCACCCCGTAGGAGTGAGGCTGGAGCAAAGTAGTGGGTGATGGAGGAGGGGACCCGTCTGTTCTTTTCTCGTCCACAGCTGATCCCTTTTCAAAAATTCTTTTTTGTGTGTGTGTGTGGTTTGTGGTTTTTTGACCTGGAATTCACTCTGTAGTCTCAGGGTGGCCTCAAACTCACAGTGATCCTCCTACCTCAGCCTCCCGAGTACTGGGACCAGCCTGGGCTACACAAGTATATGTATCAGTGTAATTCCTTCAGCTGCTGGTGTAGAATATCATTAGAATAATTCTTTAAAAAAAAAATAGGGGGCTGGAGAGATGGCTTAGCGGTTAAGGCCTTTGCCTGCAAAGCCAAAGGATCCAGGTTCGACTGTCCAGGACCCACATAAGCATGCATCTGGAATTCATTTGCAGTACCTAGAGGCACGCCCATTCTCTCTCTCTCTCTCTCAAATAAATAAATTAAAAAAAAAATAGGGCTGGTGCTGGGTGTGGTGGCACACGCCTTTAGTCCCAACACTCGGGAGGTAGAGGTGGGAGGATTGCCATGAGTTCAAGGCCACCCTGAGACTACATGGTGAATTCCAGGTCAGCCTGAGCTACAGTGAGACCCTACCTTGAAAAAAAAATTTTTTTTAATTAATTATTGAGAGAGGGGAGGGAGGGAGAGAGAGAGAAAGAGAGGGAAGGGGAGAGGGAGATATGTAGAGAATAGGCCTGACAGGGCCTCTAGCTACTGCGAACAAACTCTGGACACATGCACTACCTTGTGCATCTGGCTTATATAGGTCCTGGGGAATTGATCCAGGGTCCTTATGCTTGGGAGGCAAGTGCCCCAACCACTGAGCAATCTCTCCAGCCCTAGGATAAGTCTTCTTTTTTAAAAAAAAAAGTATTTTATTTATTTATTTATTTATTTATTTGACAGAGAAGGGGAGAGAGAGAGAGAGATAATGGGAGCACCAGGGCACCCAACCACTGCAAATGAATGCTAGACGTGTGCACCCCTTCTGCATCTGGCTAACGTGGGTCCTGGGCAATTGAACCTGGGTCCTTTGGCTTTGCAGGTAAACGCCTTAACTGCTAAGCCATCCCTCCAGCCCTAGAATAAGTCTTATATTGAGTTACAGTACTTCACATTGGCTCCTGAGGACTTGCTGCCTTTCTAGACTGCTATAACTTAGGGGAGCACACAGCTGTCCTTTCTGTGACCTTGGAATGGAGCAGAGCATAGGTGCAAGGGACAAAAATATCCAAGAGTAGTGAAGAGTATCGGGACGGGGAGAATTACAGACCTTGTGATCACAACTTAACATTTATTCCGTATTCCTTTCAGGCTTTGAACCAGAAACATACTGGGATCGAATGCACCTTTTCCAAGAAGCCATTGCACACAGGTTTGTCCCTTATCAAGAGGGGGTAGTAGGAACAAATCAGTCTTTATGTCCAATAGAAGTTACAGAAGTGAAACCCAGTCAGTGTGTTTTGTTCCTGGGAGAAGGGGTCTGACCTTCCAACAAGAAGTTCACTGCTTACCTCCATCGGGACTCGGCCCTGATGTCAGAGATAAACATGACCATGCCAGCTGGGAAAATTTTTCCTGGGCTCAGCTAACTCCCCAGCAAGCCACATGGTCTCCAAGCATGGCTAGGTCAGTGTCCAGTCGCTGCTACGTGTTACTCGTGGTGCTGGCAAGCCTCCTAGTCTTGCTTCAGTGACCCTGTGCTCTACACACCTTCCAAGGTGTCTTCAGCTGCTACCACGAGTGCCCGCGCCCCACTGCATACCTTAACACAGCCACAGGGTCAAGTCCAGTCTGACCTCCCCACCCCAAGCCGGTTCTGTACCGTAGGCCTTACCCACTCTGCGTCTCACCCAGGCGCTCAGTAAAGGCTATGGGTTGAAGGCACAGGCAGTTAATTTCCTCCTCCTAGTAAAAGAGTGCAGGCTTGGGTCGTACGGGAGAGAGCACAGTGGTCACTGGAAATGGGCCCTGCTAGGCTGGGTATGGTTGCACACGCCTTTAATCCCAACACTCCGGAGGCCAAGGTGGGAGGATTGCTGTGAGTTTGAGGTCACCCTGAGACTTCATAGTGAATTCCAAGTCAGCCTGGACCAAAGTAAAATCCTGTCTCGAAAAAAAAAAAGGCCCTGCTGCAGAAAGCAGACAGGCCTGTCTCCACGAGCATTGCTGAGGGAGCTTGGAAGTCCACGGCAAGTCCTGGAGCTAAGCCTTCCTTTGCTCACTCTCGTACTGGCAGTGGGCTCAGTCGTCACTGGGAAGACCCCAGCTCATTGACGAGCTGGCAAGCAGCTCTTACATTGCTTGTCTTCTACCTCCTCGGGCAGTCACTGCGCTTGACTGGCTGGTGTCACTTGGGATATGACCTTTATTGCCAAGTCTGCTTTTTCTCCTTATATGTCTTATTTTCCTGACCCTACTTGGCTAAGATACTGCTCATGCTGTCTTTCCGTTGCTGGCCTTTGCTCTTCAGCCTGCTTTTCACCCTTGGGTTTCCTCGTGGTTCTTCCAAGCAGTTCCTCAGCTGCCTCTGCCCTGTCACCCTCTCTCTTGTAACCCGAGCCCTCCCTCCTCTGCACCCGTCAGCATCTCCTTCCACCAGGGCACAGGGACGCAGGTACCTGGCACCATCCCGTCCAGAGCAGAGCTTTTTACTCGTTGCTTCTGCTTGCTTGCAGTGCTGGCATTGCACCCGGGCCCTCTGGGTGCGCGTTAGACAAGCACTCCACTGCTAAGCTGCATCCCCAGCCCTACTTTTAGCTTGTGCACAGACTAGAACTCTAAGTGGGAATGTGACTGAAATGATCCATTAGCCCACCTAGAGTGTCCATTTCAGAAAAAGCTGGAAAACTGTCCCATCTTCCCAGGATCCTCCCACTGCCGTGGTTCCCAGTTGTTCCTTCCAACTTTATTTGGGTAGTCAGGGTGAGATTAGTACATCCCCTTGTCTGGGATGAGTCCCCTCACCTTTACTGTGGCTCTGGCTTGCCCCAAGTGGACAGCGAAATACCCAGAGATTGTTTGGCTAAATTGTGTGATTTTGGGGGGCGGGTGCTTTGAGATAGGGTCTCACTGGAATTCATTATGTAGTCTTGGTGGTCTGAAACGTACGTTGATTTTCCTACCTCTGTCTCCAAAGTGCTAGGATTAAAGGTGTGTGCCACCACAGCTGGCTAATTTTTGTTGTTGTTGTTGTTTGAGGTAGGGTCTTGCTCTAGCCCTGGCTGACCTGGAATTCACTATGTAGTCTCAGGGTAGCCTTGACCTCACAGCAATCCTCCTAGCTCTGCCTCCCAAGTGCTGGGATTAAAGGCATGCACCACCACACCTGGCTTAAATTGTGTTTTTTAAAAATAATCATCTGCTGGGCATGGTGGCACACGCCTTTAATCCCAGCACTCGGAAAGCAGAGGTAGGAGGAGCACCGTGAGTTCGAGGCCAGCCTGAGAAGACTACATAGTGAATTTTAGTCCAGCCTGGGCTAGAGCAAGACCCTACCTCAAGAAAGCAAAAAGAAAAAGAAAATTAATGACAGAGAGAAGGGAAGGAGCCAACAGATAAGGGAGCTGTCAGGGTGCATTAACCTGTTCACACATTTTGCACACTTTATTCCATGTGCTCTGTGGTACATACTTAGTGAATGCCAGTGTGGACCTGGCAGCTGGAGGATACGACACAGCACTTCCCCAGAGAGCTCAGTCCAGGAAAGACCAGGGCACAGCTGGGCGTGGTGGTGCACGCCTTTAATCCCAGCACTTGGGAGGCACAGGGAGGAGGATCGCTGTGAGTTCAAGGCCACCCTGAGACTACAGAGTGAATTCCAGGTCAGCCTGGGCTAGAGCGATACCCTGCCTCAAAAAAAAAGAAGAAGAACAGGGCACTTTACCTCCTACGTCACTGCTTTCATTACATAACCCCCTCCCCCCCCCCCCGACTTAGAGGGCACAAGCCACATCTGTTAGCACATCCTTTACATCTCTTAGTAGGTAGGACTGTAATAAATGTGCTTTTGGAAATAGAAAAACCAGGAATAGAACAAGCTATATAGATGAGAAGTAGAACGGAACAGAACAGTCATAGATGAGAAATGGCTTTCTCCTGCCCATTTCCAGAGCACAGCAAAGCAGAGAGCCCCAGGTTACTGATCTTCATCTTTAAGGGAAGAGTCTGAATGAAGACACTTCATTCCATTTCAGTACAGGCCTTTCTTGAGACCCTTCTGAGCGGTTAGCGCAATAGCAGTGGGGAGGAGAGAAGCATGGTTAGGGGAATGTGTGGAGGGACAGGCGGCCAGCTCGGACCCTCACTCCAGCAAAAGGCAGCGTGAGGGTGGAGATGGGCGGGGCTGCCAGGAAGGCCAGGTGGGCATTGTGTGGAGCAGGGAAGCTGGATGGGAGGGCTTCCACTCACTGCAGTTACCTGGTGGACCAGGGAGCAGAGAGCTGGGGAGCCAGAGCTGGAAGGGAGTCGTTGAGGCGTGGAGAGGACAGAAACGAATGGCATGGTCCCCTTGGAAGGAGGCCTTGCCCATACTGCTGCCTGTCCAGCTGTCAGGAGTCGTCTTAGCCACACTGTCCCCTTGTTTCTTTAGCTATTACGACCCAAACCAGTGTGTTCCTACTTTCCCACAGGTTTGGGTTTGTACAAGATAAATACTCTGCTTCTGCTTTTAACTTCCCTGCTGAGAACAAGCCTCAGTACATCCATGTTACAGGTGAGGAGCGATGGGCAAAACACTGAGCGGGTGCGTGGGTCCCTGGGACAGGCACTGAGGAGGCCCCCACCCCTGCTCTGAGCCTGTGGTGGCAGGACCACCTCATCCCATTCCGGAGCCTTCCAGCGGCTGCCACACAGGCCCCTTGGCTTTCTCTCCAGGAACAGTGTTTCTGCAGCTGCCCTACTCCAAGCGCAAATTCTCAGGGCAGCAGAGACGGCGGCGGAACTCCACCAGTTCCACCAACCAGAACATGTTCTGCGAGGAGCGGGTTGGCTATAACTGGGCCTACAACACCATGCTGACGAAGACATGGCGTTCCAGTGCCACAGGGGATGAGAAGTTTGCTGATCGGCTGCTGAAGGACTTCACGGACTTCTGCATCAACCGTGACAACCGGCTGGTCATGTTCTGGACAGGCTGCCTGGAGAAGATGCACGCCAGTGCCCCGTGAAACCAAGCTGCCCACACGCACTGAGGGCAAGGCTTTGGGTGGCTCTAGGTGTTGGGTATCAGTTTGCCATACTTTGTTTTGGCCTTTGCACGGGTCTTCTTGAGACTAGAAGCAGCTGCCACCACCCAGATTGTGCCAGCAAGTACCCAGAGCAGGTGGGAGGCACAGATTGTCCGTGGGAGGGCATCAGTCTCTGGGGATGGAGCAGGCAGCTCCCATTAGTGTCCTTTTCCTCCATCAGCCGAGAACGAATCGGAACAGAATCTGCCGCTTCCCCCCCCATCCAGGAATGTGCACAGTGTGTAAGATAATTCTGTGAAATAATGTACCATAGACTTGTACCAACTGTATATATCTGTACAGATGAGACGCAAATAGAGCTGTACCTGCAGCATGTCTGTCTCCAGTCGTGTTCCTGACAGCAGTCTTACTCTGGCTGGACAGGTGTGCCAGGTTGGTGATGTAGCCCCCGGTGGCAAGAGAGCTTCAGGACTCATTGGCCTAGAGCTTGGCTACAAGTTGATCGTCCATTAATTTTCACAGGCCCTTGTGCATTCACTTCTGGACAGGGCCAGGGAATAGATCATACACAGCAGGCAACTGTGGGCTGGTGCCATCAGAGATGAGCCTTGCTGAGTGGATGAGCCCAGCTCTGGGTTGTGCACATGATGACAGTTTGACAAATGTCTAAGGAAAGCTTCTATTAGCACTTTGTCTTAAACCCCACTGTTTAATAGGATAAGACTCAGCCCCAGGCGCTCAGCTGTCCAGGGACCTTGTCCACCTAGTGTTAAGTACATGCTCTTGGTGCCTCTCCAGGTCCAGCCCACCTTTGATTTCCTCTCTCATATATATATTTATGAGAGAGAGAGAGAATGGGCATGCTGGGTCCTCTAGTCACTGCAAACGAATTCTAGATGCTTGCACCATCTTGTGCATCTGGCTTTACATGGGTGCTGGGGATTCAGACCCATGTCCTCAGGCTTTGCAAGCAAGCATCTCAACTGCTGAGCCATCTCTCCAACCCCTCGAGTCTTTTTTTTTTTTTTATGCGAGAGCAAGAATGAGAGAACTGGCACACCAGGGCCTCAGCCACTACAATCAAACTCCAGACACACATACCCCCTTGTGCACATGTGCAACCTTGCGTGTTTGTGTCACCTTGTATGTCCAGCTTATGTGGGATCTGGAGAGTCAAATATGGGTCCTTAGGCTTCACAGGCAAGCACCTTAACCTTTAAGCCATCTTCCAGCCCTAGACAGTTTATTTTTAAAACCCATGGCATCTATTTATTTGCAAGCAGAGAGAGCTAGAAGAGAGAAAGAATGGGTGCACCAGGGCCTTCAGCCTCTGCAAATGGTCTCCAGATGCATGTGCCACTTTGCGCATCTAACTTTACATGGGTACAGGAGAATCAAACTCAGGTCCTTAGGCTTTGTAGGCAAGTGCCTTAACCGATGAGCCATCTCTCCAGCCCAGAAAAACATTTTCTTCATGCCTTTGATGTTTGTACAACCCTATTAGCTCCTGTCTCCAACGTTCCCCTTACTGAAATCTAGACGCATACTGTGTGCATCATGGGGTGCTGTCTTGATGTGTGGACTTTTTTTGTTGTTGTTGTTTGGTTTTTCAAGGTAGGGTCTCACTCTAGCTCAGGTTGACCTGGAATTCATGATGTAGTCTCAGGGTGGCTTCGAACTCAGTAATCCTCCTACCTCTGCCTCCCGAGTGCTGGGATTAAAGGCGTGTGCCACCACGCCTGGCTTGTGTGGACTTTTTCTGAGGACACATCAATAGCCATCTACTCACCTCTCAGATAAGGCACAACGACACAAACAAACAATGCCACCCAAGTGTAGCTTGGTAAACCAGTGAGTTTAATTAGGGTTACTCACAGGATCATGGGCTACTTATGGGTGGCTACACTGCAGAAGAAAATGTCTTTCGAGCCCAGCATGGTGGCTCACGCCTTTAATCCCAGCACTCGGAGGCAGGGTAGGAGGATCGGAGGCAGAGTAGGATGATCACCGTGAGTTCGAGGCCAGCCTGAGACCACATAGTGAATTCTAGGTCAGCGTGGGTCAGAGTGAGACCCTACCTTGAAAAACCAAAAAATAATAAAGACAGAAAGAAAGGAGGAAAGAAAGAAAAGAAAATGTCTTTCCACAACATCTTTTAACTGTCTAGATATCCTTGAGGAGGGAGGAGTAGGGCCTTGTGAGCCTAGCAACCATTCACTGTGTGTAGATCCTGGGGGTGTGGTTTCATGAGCCCCTCTCTCCTAGTAACAGTTAACTAGCAAATCCCTGGAGGGGGTGGGGCTTTCTGAGCACCTCTCCCCTAGCAACCATTCACTGTCAATAATTCCTTGGGGAAGAGAGGGGCTCATGAGTCCCTCTGCCCATCTATGACAGAAAGTTAATGGGTCTAATCATGTTTTTTTTTTCTTTTTTGTTCATTTTTATTTATTTATTTGAGAGCAACAGACAGAGAAAGAGGCAGAGAGAGAGAGAGAATAGGCGTGCCAGGACCTCCAGCCACTGCAAACGAACTCCAGACGCGTGCACCCCCTTGTGCATCTGGCTAACGTGGGTCCTGGGGAATCGAGCCTCGAACTGGGGTCCTTAGGCTTCACAGGCAAGCGCTTAACCGCTAAGCCATCTCTCCAGCCCCCAATCATGTTTTTTAAAAGCTTTTTTTTATTGACAATGTCCATAACTATAGACAATAAACCATGATAATTCCCTCCCCCTCCCACTTCCCCTTCACAACTCCACTCTCCATCATATCCCCTCCCCCTCTCAATCAGTGTCTCTTTTATTTTGATGTCATCATCTTTTCCTCCTATTATGACGGTCTTGTGTAGGTAGTGTCAGGCACTGTGAGGTCATAGACATCCAGGCCATTTTGTGTCTGGAGGAGCACGTTGTAAGGAGTCCTACCCTTCCTTTGGCTCTTACATTCCTTCTGCCAACTCTTTCGCAATGGACCCTGAGCCTTGGAAGGTGTAATAGAGATGTTTCAATGCTGAGCACTCCTCTGTCACTTCTTCTCAGCACGGTGGTATCTTTGGATCATCCCAGAGGTCACTGCCATTTGTAAAGAGAAGTGGTGGTGCACAGCTTTAATGCCAACACTTGGGAGGCAGAGGTAGGAGAATGGCTTCTGTGTTCAAGGCTAGCCTGGAACTACAGTGTCAGGTCACCTTGGGCTAGATAGAGTGAGACCCTACCTCAAAGAAAATATATTTCTTTGGGGCTGAAGAGATAGCTCAACCGTAAAGGTGCTTTCCTGCAGAGCCTAACAACCTGGGTTCGATTCCTCAGTACCCACGTAAAGCCAGAGGCACAGGATTGCACATGTATCTGGAGTTCATTTGCAGTAGCTGGAGGCACTGGCATGCCCATTCTCTCTCTCTCTTTTTCTCTTTCCTTGCAAATAAATAAAAATAAAACTTTTTAGAACATGATTTTTGTTTGTTTGTTTTTCAAGGTAGGGTCTTGTTCTAGCTGACTTCGAATTCACTATGTAGTCTCAGGCTGGCTTTAAACTCACAGCAATCCTCCTACCTCTGCCTCTGGGATAAAAGGCATGCACTACCATGCCCAACTAAAAATGATTTTTTTTTTGCATATATGTGTGCATGGATGTGCCAGGGTTTGTTGCCACTTCAAATGAACATCAGATACAGATGCCACTTTGTATCTGGCTTTATGTGGGTGCTGAGGAATTATACCTGTAAAAAAAAAGCCTGTAGGCTTTACAAGCATGCACCTTTAACCACTGAGCTATCACCCCAGCTCCCAGGTCACTGTTATTCTCACCTGATGTTAGTGCCACCTTACCTGTGCTGTCATAAACAAGTCCATTCACATCACTGGATGGACTTCAAGTTTGGGGTTGAGCTGACACTGTTTCAAAGGCCCCCTTCAAGGGGTCATGATGAAGAGCCAAGAAATAGATCTCTAGGTGTTGCTTAGTGATTTCATTTTTTGCGGTGCAGAGGATTGAACCCAGAGCCTCACACCTGCTAAGCTAGCACTCTTACCACTGAGTCATACCCTCAGCCCAAGCCCAGTCTTTTTTGTTGTTGTTTTTTTTTTTTTGTTTTTGTTTTTTGTTTTTGTTTTTCGAGGTAGGGTCTCACTCCAGCTCAGGCTGACCTAGAATTCACTACGTAGTCTCAGGGTAGCCTCGAACTCACGGCGATCCTCCTACCTCTGCCTCCTGAGGGCCGGGATTAAAGGTGTGCGCCACCATGCCCGGCTTCAAGCCCAGTCATTTTTTTTATGTTTCATTTTATTTTATTTATATGAGAAAGAGGCAGAGAGAACGAGAGAGAATGAGAATGGGCATGGCAGGGCCTTCAGCCACTGCAAATGAACTCCAGACACATGCGCCAGCTTGTGCATCTGGCTTACGGGGGTCCTGGGGAATTGAACCTGGGTCCTTTGGCTTTGCAGATAAGCACCTTAACCGCTAAGCCATTTCTCCAGTCTCCAAGCCCAGTAATTAAAATATATATGTATATTATACGGGCTGGAGAGATGGCTGGAGAGAAGCGCTTGCCTATGAAGCCTAAGGACCCTGGTTTGAGGCTCGATTCCCCAGGACCCACTTTAGCCATTCTCTCTCTCTCTCTCTGCCTCTTTCTTTGTCTGTCTGTCACTCTCAAATAAATAAAAATGAAATATATATTTATTTATTTATTTATTTATTTATTTATTATTAGAGAAAGAGAGAAAATGGGAGTGTCATGGCCTCCTGATAGTGCAAATGAGCTCCAGGCTCATGTGCCACCATGTGCATCTGGCTTACATGAGTTCTGGGGAGTTGAACCTAAGCAAGCACCTTAACCACTAAGCCATCTCTCCAGCCCCCAGCCCCAGTAGTTTGAGGGCAGTGCTATGGCATATTCCCCACGTGGAAGCCAAATGGTCCATTTTGGATGTGCCTGGCAAGCACACAAATAACTTCATATGCCACCAGCCAGCCTGAAGCTTGGGAAAGGACAAAAAAAAAAAAAAAAAGCAAGCAGAAGAAACAGCAACAAGAGCTGCCTTGTGTATTAAACTCCGATCAAGTGCATGCCTATCATCCTGCTTAAAGCCAGAAGACGTTACTATAGGAGGAGGCAGGTGGGTGATGGGGGCCCTTATTTCTCAGAGGAGAAACTGAAACGAAGGGAGCTGTCTGTGGTTACTGAGTTCACACATGGTAAAAGAGGGCTTAAACCCAGCTACATTCTTCAACCCCAGGGTTCTCCCACTAAGAATGAGACAAGAGCCTGGGAGACAAAAACCTGGCGGATGGCTGGAGAGGTGGCTTAGCGGTTAAGACGTTTGCCTGCAAAGCCAAAGGATACTGGTTAGGCTCTCCAGGAACCACATAAGCCAGATGCACAAGGGGGCGCATGCACCTGGAGTTCGTTTGCAGTGGCTGGAGGCCCTGGCGTGCCCATTCTCTCTCTTTCTCTCTGCCTCTTTCTCACAAATAAATAAATAAAATATATATTAAGAAAAAAAAAAAAAAAGCCTGGGGGAGAGCCAGGCATGGTGGATTGCTGCGTGTGAGAGCCATATCTCCAGTCCCTCCTGGTTTTTGGTCACCACACTGGCTGCTGTTGGGTGATTGGCACTGGGAGGGCAGGAGTGCACCTGGGGTGGTCTGACACAGGATGTGTCTCACCTCGAAGCAGAAGTGAAAGGGGGAACGATTCTCCTTGCCAGACGAGAAGTGAGTCTGATAACCTCCTGGATGTCTGTCTGCTGTAGGATCTGCTTGCTGGGAGCCACACTAGCAGGATGACAAAAAGAAGCCAGCCTGTTGGGAGCTGGTGTCCACCTTCCTCACACATATCTTGGGTTCGCTTTGAGCCAGCCTCCTTTTGAAGCATCCCAAAAAATTGGAGGAAAAAAAAAAATAAGTGTTTAAATCAGGGTTGTGGGAACCCTGATGTATTTAAAGGGAATTATTATTTAAAGGGATTTATTTATTTAAAGGGAAATGGCCCTTTATAGAAGTCCTTATCTCCTGGCAGAACAGCAGTCCAGCTTATGTCTGTGAGAGGGAGACCTACTGGTGGCTTGCTGGCTCATTCATTGTCCACACGCTTCATGGTCATTCTCCCATCAACATAAATATACATTTTAAATCAGCTTTCTGCACTAGACAGAGAGGAACCCATGTGACTTTGTTCTTGACTCCCATTGTAACTTAAGAGAGGAACTTTCAGTGTCCAGAGACCTTAATGTCCTACAAGTGAAAGAGGAAGATGTCCTCAGTTCCCTATGGTGGCTACCCACTTAGGTGGCCCCAGTCATGATTTCTGGTTTTTTGTTTTGTTTTTGTTGTTTTGCTTTGTTTTGTTTTTTCGAGGTGGAGTCTCACTCTAGCCCAGGCTGACCTGGAATTCACTATGGAGTCTCAGGGTGGCCTCGAACTCACGGCGATCCTCCTACCCTGCCTCCCAAGTGCTGGGATTAAAGGCATGCGCCACCATACCCGGCCCTCCACCCTTGCATTTCTTGAGGGAGCAATACATTAACAGAAGGCAAATTGATGGCGTGTACATCATAAATCTGAAGAGCCTGGTGTGGTGGCGCACGCCTTTAATCCCAGCACTTGGGAGGCAGAGGTAGGAGGATCGCCGTGAGTTCGAGGCCACCCTGAGACTCCATAGTAAATTCCAGGTCAGCCTAGGCTAGAGCAAGACCCTACCTCATGGGCTAGAGAGATTGCTTAGCGGTTAAGGCGCTTGCCTGCAAAGCCAAAGGGCCCAAGTGCGATTCTCCAGGTCCCACGTAAGCCAGATGCACATGGTGGCGCATGCATCTGGAGTTTGTTTGCAATGGCTGAAGGCCCTGACACAAACATTCTCTCTGTCTCTCTCTCTCTCAAATAAATAAATAAAAACAAAATTTAAAAAAAAAAAAAAGACCCTACCTCAAAAAAAAAAAAAAAAAAAAGTCTGAAGAGCGTCTAGGCAGCTTGTGTCGCGGATACCGTTGAGAACCTGCTGGCGTCACTGTCCTTTCCCAGCCAGCGGACTGTGTTGACGTTTTCCACTGCCACTGGAGCCTGCCTGTTGCCAGCTGCTTCCGTCCTGTGACAGACACAAACCAGATCCGGGCAGCCGTGTCTTCTCGAAGGATCTGCTCCCGAGACTGACCCACTAGCCTCTCACAGAGGTGTCCCATGTCAACCTACCAGGTTCCTATGTGCGCTCCGTGGACGCTGCACATCCCTCCCCCGTGACAGCAAAGGGGGCACAGAGCGCACCAGAGGTCCCGAGGTGGCGGTGCCCGGGCAAAAGCACTGTCTCCTACAGAGAGTGCGAAGAGAATGAGACGGAAAGAAAGAGAGAGCCCACTGCTGCAAAGGCTGTGTGTGACCAAGGAGGAATTGCAGGGCGGACGGACTGCGCCTACCCCTGAGCTCAGTGCAGGTCTGCAGGAAGTGGATGGAGCTCGCGCTGCGCTCGCTCGGCAGTTTCCTGCTGTGAAGTTAGACCGTCACCCAGTTACGGAAGCCCGGCTTCCACTGCACAGGCGTCTGAGTAGATGGGAACGATCCCTCCGTGGTCTGAAATTGATTTTCTATTATTTACTTATATTTTTAAAATATTTTATTTAAGAGAGAGAGAGAGACAGAAAGAGAGAATGGGCGTGCCAGGGCCTCCAGCCACTGCAAACCAGCTCCAGATGCACGCGCCACCTTGTGCGTCTGGCTTACGTGGGTCCTGGAGAATCGAACCGGGATCCTTTGGCTTTGTAGGCAAACGCCTTAACTGCTAAGCCATCTCTCCAGGCCCTATTTGTTTGTTTTAATATTTAAATTTTAAAAATTTTTTTTGGTTTATTTTTATTTATTTATTTGAGAGCGACAGGCAGAGAGAGAATAAGGCAGATAGAGAGAGAGAATGGGCACGCCAGGGACTCCAGCCACTGCAAACGAACTCCAGACGCGTGCGCCCCCTTGTGCATCTGGCTAACGTGGGTCCTGGGGAATCGAGCCTTGAACCCAGGTCCTTAGGCTTCACAGGCAGGCGCTTAACCGCTAAGCCATTTCTCCAGCCCTATTTTTAATATTTTATTTATTTACAAGCAGATAGGGAGAGAGAGAGAGGAATAATGGGCATGCCAAGGTCTCTACCACTGCAAACAAACTCCAAACCCATGTGCCACCTCGTGCATCTGGCTTTACGTGGTTACTGGAAAATTGAACTCAAGTCCTTAGGCTTTGCAGGCAAGTGCCTTAATAGTGCGTTAATGGCTGAGTCGTCTCTCCAGCCCTACTTTTTATTGTGTAGATGTGTGTATGGGTGCATGGGTGCCACTGCACACATCTCATAGCATGTGGGTGGGGGTCAGAGGACAACTTTGGGGTGTTTCTCTTCTCCTTCCACTTTCTATTTTTATTTATTAGGGACAGAGGGAGCGAGAGAGAGAGAATGAGAATGGGCACACCAGGTCCTCCAGCCACTGCAAACCAACTCCAGACGTGCGCCACCATGTGCATCTGGCTTACGTGGGACCTGGGGAATCGAACCAGGGTCCTTAGGCTTCTCAGACATGCGCCCTATCCACTAAGTCATCTTTCCAACCCCTCTTCCACTTTCTTTTGAGATAGCTTCTCTCTGCTGCTGCTTATGAGCATCAGGATTCTCCTGGCTCAGCTTCATATTGTCATAGGCACATTGGGATTACAGACACATGTGCCACTTTGCATCTGTTTTTAAGTGACCACTGAGGAGGATCAAAATCGGGTCAGTAAATTGTTGGGTTTTTTTGTTTGTTTGTTTTTTTTTGTTTTTTGACGTAGGGTCTCATTCTAGCCCAGACTGACCTGGAATTCATTCTGTATTCTCAGGGTGGCCTCAAACTCACGGAGATCCTCCTACCTCTGCTTCCTGAGTGCTGGGATTAAAGGCGTGTGCCACCACGCCCAGCTCCTCACTCTTTTTTTTGTTTGTTTGTTTGTTGTTTTTTGTTTCTTGGGGTTTTTTTCCAGGTAGGGTTTCACGCTAGCCCAGGCTGACCTGGAATTCACTATGTAGTCTCAGGGTGGCCTCAAATTCACGATGATCCTCCTACCTCTGCCTCCCGAGTGTTGGGACTAAAGGTGTGCACCACCACGCCCGGCTTCCTCACTCCTTTTTTAAAATATATTTTAGAGCCGGGCGTGGTGGCGCACGCCTTTAATCCCAGCACTTGGGAGGCAGAGGTAGGAGGATCACCGTGAGTTCGAGGCCACCCTGAGACTCCATAGTGAATTCCAGGTCAGCCTGGGCTAGAGTGAGACCCTACCTCGAAAAACCAAAAAAAAAAAAAAAAAAAAAAAAAAAAAAAAAAAAAAAAAAAATAAAAAAAAAATAAAAAAATAAAATATATTTTATTTATTTAAGAGAGAGGCAGATAATGGGTACGCCAGGGCCTCTAGCCACTGCAAACAAACTCCAGATGCATGCATCACCTTGTGCATCTGGCTTTATGTGGGCACTAGGGAATCGAACCTGAGTCCTTTGGCTTTACCAGCAAATGCCTTAACCACTAAGCCATCTCTTCGCCCCCTCCCTCCCGAGCCCCACTCTTGTAATCTAGGCTGATCTCAAACTCACTGCAGTACTATTTATTACCTCTGTCTCCTAAATTCTGGGATTACAAGCATGAACTGCCACCCCTGACTTCATCATCTTTTCAATAGGAGTTTACTGGCCCTTTTTGCTGCATTACTGAAGAGCTGTGTTGGGTAAAGAAGCAGGCGTGAACACCTAGCCCAGGGCTGCCATGTTAAAGGTACCTAAATAGTTTGTAACAGAGGTAGGTTGTGAACCCAGGCTGCCTGCTCACTGCCTCAATCTCAGCTCCTAATTAAAAAAAAAAAAAAAGTTAGTGACGGGCCGGGTAGATGGCTCCATGGTTAAAGTGCTTGCTTACAAAGCCTGATTACTTGGGTTTGATTTCCCAATCCCCACATAAAGCTAGATGCACAAAGCAATGCATGTACCTAGAGTTTGATTACAGAGGCAAGAGGCCCTGATGCAACCTCTCTCTTCTGTCTCTCTCTCTCGCACACACACACAAATTTTTTAATTTTTAATTTTCAATTTTTTATCATTGAGAACTTCTATAATTATAGACAATAAACCATGATAATTCCCTCCTCCCACCTCACTTTCCCCTTCACAACTCCACTCTCCATCATAACCCCTCCCCTTATCAATCAGTCTTTCTTTCATTTTGATGTCATCTTTTCCTCATATTATAATGGTCTTGTGTAGGTAGTGCCAGGCACTGTGTGGTCACGGATATCCAGGCCATCTTGTGTCCGGAAGAGTGCATTGTATGGAGTCCTACCCTTCCTTTGGCTTTTACGTTATTTCCGTTACCTCTTCCGCAATGGACCCTGAACCTTGGAAAGTGTGATAGAGATGTTTCAGTGCTAAGCACTCCTCTGTCACTTCTTCTTAGCACCAAAGTGCATTTTGAGTCAGAGGTCACTGCCATCTGAAAAGAGAAGCTTCTCTAACAAAAGTGAGAATAGAATTAATATATGAGTATGAACATTAAGAAAAGTGCTTACCAGGCAGTTTGGTGAGCATAATATATGCATTTAACCAGACACTAGCAGGCATTACACCCCTAGGCTCACGACTTCCCCAGTCCAATGAGAGACCAGTTGGTTTCCCCCATAACAGATGTACCACTATCGCACCTGTTGGCTCATTTGGCCTGGCTGGCCCAATTTAAAGCTTGCAGTGTCCACTGTTGTTTATCTACACTGACGACTTCTCTCTCTTACGTGGAGCTGCATGCAGCATAACTTTTTCCAGCTTTCTGTCAGCTGATCTAAATGGAGGAGGTTTTCAACTCAGCTCCAGCAGGATTTCTCAGTGACCTTGCAGCCCAAATATGACACACACAATTTTTTTTAAAGTATTACAGAATGATTAAGCTGGCCATCCATTTGTCTACAGAGAAGACACTGAGGCCCTGAGAAAGAAAACAACTGCGAATGGTCAGTCAGCAGAGCCAAGCCAGACTGGGGCTCATGATGTAACCCCCTACCTTTTTTTGAGGTAGGGTCTTGCTCTAGTCCAGGCTGACCTGTAATTTACTATGTAGTCTCAGGGTGGCCTTGAACTCATGGCGATCCTCCTGCCTCTGCTTCCTGAGTGCTGAGATTAAAGGTGTGTGCCACCACGCCCGGCTTCTTTACTGGATTTTCCCCCTCATTCTCCTGACAACTCTGTGAATCTGTCTGGTCTTTTAAAAAATATATATTTTATTATTTATTTACTTATGAGAGAGAAAGAGACAAAGAGAGAGAGAGACAGATAGAGAGAGGGGGAGAGAAAAGGGCACACCAGGTCCTCGAGCCACTGCAAACAAACTCCAAATGCATGCGTCTTGTGCATCTGGCTTATGTGGGTACTAGGGAATTGAACTTGGGTCCTTACATTTCACAGGCAAGCACCTTAAACACTAAGCCATCTCTCCAGCACTCTGTCTGGTCTTTACACATTGGGGAACCCAAACCCGTAGCTGTGAAGGATCTCCTTTCTGTATCTCATCCCCCCTGGTGATTCAATCCTGTGACTATAACTACTCACATGGTTTCCAACTTGAGATCTTCAGCCCCAGCCTACCCCACATTTCTGGACTCCAACCTGTCTGCTCGGTTGTCTCGGTGGCCTCACGTTAGAGATCTAAGAGGATTAATAAACTCCTTATGTGTACAGCACAGCTCCTGATTTAGCTGTGCACGCCACCCCCAGCTCCCTTGAAACCCGTTTCTCCCACAGTCTTCCCCGATTTAGTAACTGTACCATCATCTACCCAGTTATGGAGGCAGAAAGCCTTGGAATCATCCTATGTTTCCCTTTTCCTCAACCCCCACATGATCTATTAGCAAAAACATATTGTAATCGACCTATCTCAGCATCACCTCCCTCACCGGTGCAACAGAACCAGAGCCTTTCTCCTGCATCCTCTCCAGGCATAGCAACCAGTTCCTTCTCTTTAAATATAGAACAAGGCTGGAGAGCTAGCTCAGCAGTTAAAGGTGCTTTCCTGCAAAACCTAATGACCTGAGTTCAATTCCCCAGTGCCCATGTAAAGCCAGATGCACAAAGTGGCACATGCATCTGGAGTCTGTCTGCACTGACATGCCCATTCTCTGTCTGTCTGTCTCTCTCTCTCTCTGCTTTGCAAATAAGTAAATAAAAATATTTTTTAGAAAACAGAACAAGAGCCGGGTATGGTGGCACACGCCTTTAATCCCAGCACTCGGGAGGCAGAGGTAGGAGGATTGACAAGAGTTGGATTGACAAGAGTTTGAGGCCAGCCTGAGACTACATAGTGAATTCTAGGTCAGCCTGGGCTAGAGTGAGACCCTACCTTGAGAAGCAAAACAAAACAGCTGGGCTTGGTGGCACACGGCTTTAATCCCAGCACTTGGGCAGCAGGGGTAGGGGGATCGCTGTGAGTTTGAGGTCAGCCTGAGCTAGAGTGAGACCCTATCTCGAAAAAAAAAAAACATCATGGAACATGGCTGGCATGTAACTCTGAGGCAGAAAATATGCTTAGCTCTACAAGGACATGGGTTCAACCCTCAGCACTGAAGACAAACAAACATAACCGCCCAAATAAGCACAAAACCCAGATAGCATGTGCCATCCCTCACCCCACCTTTTTGGTTTTTTTTTTTTTTTTTTTGGTTTTTCGAGGTAGGGTCTCACTCTAGCCCAGGCTGACCTGGAATTCACTATGGAGTCTCAGGGTGGCCTCGAACTCACGGCGATCCTCCTACCTCTGCCTCCCGAGTGCTGGGATTAAGGCGTGCACCACCACGCCCGGCTCCTTTTTGGTTTTTTTTGAGGCAGGGTATCACTGTAGCCCAGGCTGACCTGGAATTCTCTATGTAGTCTCAGGGTGGCCTTGAACTCAAGGCAGTTCTACTTCTGCCTACCGAGTGCTGGGATTAAAGGTGTGTACCATCACGCCTCGCCTATTCCTCTCTTTGAGAATCCTTTAGTGACTTCAATGGAGTTTGTTTGCAGTGTCAAGAAGCCCTGGCAAACCTGTGTTCATTCTCAGTTTTTTTTTTTTTTTTTTAATTTCTTTTTTTTGGTTTTTCCAGATAGGGTTTCACCCTAACCCAGGCTGACCTGGAATTCACTATGCAATCTCAGGGTGGCCTCGAACTCACGGCGATCCTCCTACCTCTGCATCCTGAGCGATGGGATTAAAGGTGTGTGCCACCACGCCCAGCATCAAAATATTTCTTTAGGGGCTGAAGATATGGCTCAGTGGTTAAAGGCACTTCTGCAAAGCCTGATGGCCCTCATTGGATTCCCTGGCACCCATAGAAAACAAATTGTAGAAAGTGGCACATAAATTATGAGTTGGTTTGCAGTGGCAAGAGGCCCTGGCATGCCTTCACACTCTCTCTCTTCCTTTCTCTCTGTCTCTTTCCCTCTCTGCTTCCAAATAAATACTAAATTTTTTTTTTTAAGGGAAAAGAGCCAGATGTGGTGACAAACACCTTTAATCCCAGCACTCAGGAGGCAGAGGTAGGATTGCCAAGAGTTTGAGGCCACCCTGAGACTATATAGTAGATTCCAGGTCAGCCTGAGCTAGAGTGATACTCTACCTCGAAGAAAAAAGAAAAGAGGGGGGGGCGGGGTGGGAGGATGAGGGCTGGAGAAGGTTCTCAGTGGTTAGGGCATTTGCCTGCAAAGCCTAACAACCTGGGTTTGATACCCCAGTACCCATGTAAAGCCAGATGCACAAAGTGGCGCATGCATCTGGAGTTTGTTTAGAGGCTCTAGAGTGCCCGTTCTCTCTCTTTCTTTCTCTCTCGCATCCTCTGCTTGCAAATAACTTTTCAAGAAAGGAAAAAAGAAAGGAAAGGAGGACTGGAGTGATGGTTTAATGATTAAGGCACTTGCCTACAAAGCCAAAGGACCCATGTTCGATTCCCCAGGACCCACGTAAACCATATGCACAAGGTGGTACATGTGTCTGGAGTTCATTTGCAGTGGCTGGAGGCCCTGGTGCACCCATTCTCTCTCTCTCTCCCTCTCTCTCTCTCTCTCTCTCTCTCTCTCTCTCTCTCTGCCTCTTTCTCTCCCTCTATCTCTTAAATAAATAAATAGAAACAAATATTTATTTATTTATTTATTTTGGTTTTTTGAGGTAGGGTCTCACTCTAGCCCAGGCTGACCTAGAATTCACTCTGTAGTCTCAGGGTGGCCTCAAACTCATGGAGATCCTCCTACCTCTGCCTCCCGAGTGCTGGGATTAAAGGCGTGTGCACCACCATAGCAGGCCCAGCTAGCCTTTCTCACTGGCCTCTCTGATCGTAAGTCTGGAACAGACCTCCTGACTTCCAGCAGTTGCACTTGCTGGAGACATGGTCTCGGGTGGTCACAGGCACCAGGGGACTTATAAAGGTAGAGAGAGACTTTGCCCTGCTACGCAGAGAGAGCAACTGGACATGACGCCGCAATACAGTGAAGTCTGTCTGCCTCCTGAGCCTCCTTGCTTCCCGTGTCATGGCACGGTGCAGGAGGCTTTCAGCTTGTCCTTCCGTCTTGAAACAGGGTTAAGTCCTGATCCTGGCGTGCTGTGCGCTGCTGGTTCTCCTGGCTGATGGCGCTTTCTTTTACTGGGTTAGAGCAGAGGCTCTGCAGACCTGGGCCGGTCCCCACAGAGTCAACGCCAGGACACAGTGAAACGAGAACAGCGGGGACGGGTGTGGAGAGTTTTCATAAAGCTAAATTAATTCTGAGATTGTCTGCCCTACATTTTTCTGTGTCAGGCTGCCCTTTCTTTTATGAAACCAGGGTGATAGTTGATGATTTCCGTGTCCTTTCTTGTCAAAATCACCTACTTAATTTTCTTTTGAAATTTACTGGCTAGGGACAGTGACTGGGCTGGGATGAGAAGGCAGGTTTGCTAGTTTCTGGTTACCTGATTCCCTGGGAGGATGAGATGTAGGAGAGACATGAGAACTGGCCGTGAATTATTGACAAGCTACCATGTGGAAGAAGGGGTTTGCTTGTTCTGGTTATAATCAGGGTGGGAGTGGGGCAGAATCAAGATCACTAGGTAGTGGTTTCAGATGAACACATTTCAACTGGTTTAAGTTAGGCATGGTGGCTCATGCCTCTAGTTCCAGCATTAGGGACATTGAAATAGGTGGTCTATATGAATTCAAAGCCAGGTTGGTTTACGTAGCAAGTTCTGGGGCCAGCCAGGGCTACATTAGTGGACCTTGTTTCAAGAAAAAGGAGTGTAGGGAGGGAATTGTAGAGATGGCTCAGTGGTTGAAGACACTTGCTTGCAAAGCCTGATGGCCTGGGTTTGATTCCCCAGTACCCAGGTAAAGCCGGAATGCACAAAGTGGAGCACGGGTCTAGAGTGCATTTGCAGTGACAGGAGGCCCTGGAACGCCCATATGTTTTCTCTTCCTCTCATAAACAAACAAACAAACAAATATTTTTTGAAAGAAACTAAACAAAGCTGAATGTGGGGGTGCACACCTTTAATCCCAGCACTCAGGAGGCAGAGGTAGGAGGATCTCTGAGTTTGAGGCCAGTCTGGGACTACAAGGGAGTTCTAGGTCAGCCTGGGCTAGATAGAATGAGATTTTCCCCCAAAAAACCAAACAAAACAAAACAAAACAAAACAAAACAGGGCTGGAGAGATGGCTTAGCAGTTGAGATGCTTGCCTGTGAAGCCTAAAGACTCAGGTTCAATTTCCCAGTACCCATGTAAGCCAGATGCACAAGATGGCACATGTGTCTGGAGTCCATTTGCAGTAGCTGGAGGCCCTGGTGCGCCCATTCTCTCTTTCTCTGTTTGTCTCTTTCTTTCTCTGTCTGTCAAATAAAATAAAATAAAATAAGTGAAAAACAAAGAATAGGGCTGGAGAGATGGCTTAGCGGTTAAGGTGCTTGCCAGCAAAGCCAAAGGACCGCGGTTCGACTCCCCAGGACTCACGTAATGGTTTACGTGCACAAGGCGGCACACTCACCTAGAGTTTGTTTGCAGTGGCTGAAGGCCCTGGAGGACCCATTCTTTCTCTCTGTACCTGCCTATTTCTGTATCTCTCTCTCTCTCTCTCTCAAACAAATAAATAATAAAATTAAATAAATAGTTTTAAAAAAAGAACAAAAAAGGAAAAGGGGGAGGAAGAAGAAGAGGGAGGCTAAACAAAAAGCCAAAAGCAACCAGGCAAACAAAAAAGCCCACCAAAAACAAATGAACTGATTTAGAATAAAGTCACTCTCTCTTTCCCATAAATATATCAATAAAAATAAATATTAAAAAGAAAGAAAGAAATCGGGCGTGGTGGCACACACCTTTAATTCCAACACTCAGGAGGCCACCCTGAGACTACATAGTGAATTCCAGGTCAGCCTGGGCTAGAGTGAGACCCTACCTTGAAAAAAAAGAAAGAAAGAAAGAAAGAAAGAAAGAAAGAAAGAAAGAAAGAAAGAGCGAGCAAGAGTTCCCCAGTGGTAAGCCCTGGGGTAGTTCTGAGCATGGACAGTCAGTTATGGGCCAAATGATCAGGGAGGAGTTCCTGGGGCGGGCAACCCCTCAACTGATCCTTGAGACATTGCTAGGTTTCTAGATTTTATGATTGTATTATGAGAGAGAGAAAAAGAGAGAGGGAGGAAGAGGCAAAGAGAGCTAGGAGGGCCCACAGTGGTGGTCTCAGGCACATAGTACTCAATGTTAGCTGGAAACAGCTATTGTGATTATCCAGAGCATGGAAATCTTTTCTCCTTGGACTCCCAAAGCATTGTGGGACTATTCCTGGTACATCAGAGATGCTTGGTGCATAATGAATGAACAAGGGGAAGATTGGCTAGCCACAGACCAGAAGGAGATATGATTAGATTAGATCTAAGGAAGGCAAGCAAAATAAGAGTAACCTATCATATAGCCACACATCCATATGCCCATCCAAATACCCATCTCTCCATTTATCCACCCGCATCTATCCATTCACCTAACCAACCATCCATTTGTCTACCCATACACCCATCCATCCAGATCCTATCTATCCATATACCTATCTGTCCGTCCATCCATCCATCCATCCATCCATCCATCCATCCATCCATATGCTTCAGGCAGAGAACAAGACAAAGTCATTGCCCTCATCAAATAGGACGTTTAAAGATGGACCATTGAACTGAAAGCTGAAGGGCCAAGCAAGATGAACTAAATGAACTGAGAAAAGAGTAGAATGCTCTACAAGAAAGAAAGAAAGAAAGAAAGAAAGAAAGAAAGAAAGAAAGAAAGAAAGGGAAAGAGAGAAAGAGACAGGATGGATGGGGGGGGGGGAGGAGTAGGCCTGATAATGAACTGTTTCGTGGGCGTGCTGAGGATTTTGATGTTATTTTAATTTTTTGGTTTTTCACGATTTTTCAAGGTAGAGTCTCACTCTAGCCCAGGCTGACCTGGAACTCTCAGTGATCCTCCAACCTCTGCCTCCCTGGGTGCTGAGATCAAAGGGGTGCACCACCACACCTGGCTATGGTTTTGTTTTGGTCATATTTGTGTTTTCAAAATTGTGCTGTGGCTGGGGAGATGGCTCAGTGGTTACAAGTGCTTGCTTATGATTTCAGTCAGCTTCACATTGCTGGACAAACACCTGACCAAGAGCAGCTTGTGGGAGGAAAGGGTTTATTGTTGCTTACAGATGTGAGGGGAAGGTCCATGATGGCAGGGAAAACATGTCATGAGCAGAGGGTGGACATCACCTCCTGGCCAATATCAGATGGACAACAGCAACAGGAGAGTGTGCCAAACACTAGCAAAGGGAAGTTGGCTATAGCACGCATAAGCTTGCCTCCAACAACACACCTTTAACAAGGTTCCAATTCCCAAGTTTCCATCAGCTGGGGGTCAAGCATTCAGAACACATAAGTTTATGGGGGGGGGGCGCACCTGAATTAAACCAACACATTTGCAAAACCTGTTGGCCGGGGTTCAAGTCTCCAGTACTCACATAAAGCCAGATGCACAAAGTGGTCCATGCATTTGGAGTTCATGAGCAGCAGCAAATGGCCCTGGTGCACCCATTCTCTAAGGCACTTGCCTGCCATGCCTAACAACCTGGGTTTGATTCCCCAGCACTTACGTGCATCCAGATGCACAAGATGGTGCATGCATCTGGAGTTCATTTGGTTGGCATGGTGGCAAACACCTTTAATCCCAGAACTTGGGAGGCAGAGGTAGGAGGATTGCTGTGAGTTTGAGGCCAGCCTACAACTACAAACTACAAAGTGAATTCCAGGTCAACCTGGGCTAGAAAGAGACCCTATCTCAAAAAAAACCAAAAAAACAAAAAAAAACAAAAAAAAAAACGTGTGTGTGTGTGTGTGTGTGTGTGTGTGTGTGTGTGTGTTGTTCAGGTTGTAGTTATGGGAGATGGTAGTGGGGTATGGAATGAGCAAGTATAAAAAGCCAAGGCCCAAGGAAAGCTGACTTAGTTGTATAGAAAATTCATAATAATGGGCTGGAGAAGATGGCTTAGTGGTTAAGGCATTTTGCTTGTAAAGCCAAAGGACCCCGGTTCGGTTCCCCAGGGCCCACATAAGCCAGATGCGCAAGGAGATGCATGCAGCTGGAGTTCATTTGCAGTGGCTGGAGGCCCTGGCACACCCATTCTCTTCTCCTCTCTCTCTCACAATATAATACAAAAATTTTAAAAGAGGTTGGTGGCGCACGCCTTTAATCAGTCTCAGAGCAGAGAGAACATGTGATCGAGGGCACCTGAATCAATGAATTCCAGTCATGACTAAGTGAACCCTATCGTAAAACAAAAAAAAAAAAAAAGAAAAAAGAAAATTCATAATGAAACTTTGGTTGGGTAAGCTTAAGGGAGGAGAGAAATGGATTTGAGCACCACTGAGGAGATAAAATGGACAAGATTGGGCCATGAGTCTCCAGTAAAGATAAGGATGAGAGTTGTCTATGAAGACACGCAGGCTTCTGGATAGAACTGTTGCTAAGCAACAGAGTGAAAGCCAGAAGGGAGTGGAGAAAGGGTGGAGTGTGAATTACTTTACAGTTCTTCGTATGCCCACATTTGCAAAATAAAAGGTATTGGGAATGTGATTGCTTGCCCGAGGGTGAAAGGCTACAGGCTAATAGGGAGCTAGGCCTGACCGTTGTGCTTGCATTCAAGTAAACTGTGTGACTTCCAAGAAGCAGTTCCACCTCTCCCAGGCCTGAGCTCTAGAATTAATGTCCCTCCTAGCCTGGCAACTTAGAGAAGTCCTAGTCTTACTTGTGCCCACTGACACTATCTATGGGACTCCACTTAGAAAGCTGGTTTTTCATAGATCCACTTTTGACCAGAAGCTGGAAGGTGAAAAATTATTATTAAGTCTAGAATGTGATATGAAAGGAACCACAGAACTGGAGAGATGGCTCAGCAGGTAAGGCGCTTGCTTACAAAGCTTGAAGGACCGGGTTCGATTCCCCAGCGTCCGTGCGCAGCTAGATGCACCGAGTGAAAGGAACTATGGAACCCTTTGGTCACCTTCTAATTTCAGAGTGGGGTTAGCATCTGGGTCTGACCCTCACTCTCGTCTCCATTCTCCTGTCCTTTCCTGCCCATAAGCAGGAGACATGAAGGACTTTGCCCAAAGCCACAAAAGCTATAGGATAGAGAAACACCGGTTTTAGAGTGAGTCCTCTGTTCCTTTGTTTACTTGGATGCGGGGGCTGGAGGGGAGGTAGGGATTTTTCTGCAGCCTACAGCTTTTTCTTAGGACAGATGGGGCGGAGTAGAGCTGCGAGGACAGGCTGAGATCACAGACACAGGTGAGACTGAGCATCTGGTGCGGAGGAATGTCGGGGAAACATCTGATGCCTGGCCCTGCTAAGCCAGAGCCCTTTCTGACTCTTTGAAGATGGCTCTTGTCATATACCCCTGCTGTGACTTCTGAATGTCTTCCTGGGCCTGTAAGATGCTCTTTGGGAAATAAAGGAGGAAGGGCGAATGAAAAAAAAAAAAAGATGCAGTCTATCCCCCTCCCTTCCCCCCCAGCCCTGCCGCCTCTGCAAATGAGACATGGAGACAAAAACATGGTTTGAACCTGCTGCTGAGGTTTCTATGGTGGCTCCACTCTTGCCACCCTTCCCATTGGCTAAGACACCCTGCCCTGGCTTTAACAACAGAGGCTCACATATGGGTCTCCTTCCTGATTGGCCAGCCTGTGCTGCAGTGCCATAGCAACAGAGGCTGAAGGACCAGTCTCTGCAGAAAGACTTGAATCACCATCTACCTGGGGTGGGCTAAGACTCAGAGGGCTGCTTGGAAGGGGGTGGAAGGCAGGACAGGTTGTCCCTGCATAAAGATCACAGATAGGGGACCCTCCTCTCTGGCTGTCCAGGGCTTTAGGATGCTGTAGGTTTCTCCTTCCCATGTTGTACAGTCTCTCTTGCAGACCTGACCAGCCCCTCTTTATCCCCAGGGCTCCTGTCTCCTATACAAGAAAAACCAAACCTCTGGCAATGCCAGAAGTTAACTCATCTGCCCAGTCGCGCAAACTGCAAATGCAGGATATGAGCCCATATGGTATTGCCTAACGTAAAGGCTTTAAAGGGTTATTGCTAGGGAATCCAAGCGTCCTTCCAGTTTTAATTACTACCCCCCATTTTTGTTCATCAATGTTTTTCAAAAATACTGTTTCATCTAAATTATCAGGTCATTTCAAAAACTCTAGGAGTTTTAAAAGCCTGACAAGTGACTCACTTTATACGTGACAACATCGAGTTCAGAGAGGGCAAAAGATTTTTTCTGTGTCATAAAGTGCCAGAATTGGGTATTGTACCCTTCTGAACCCTTATCAGAGCTTACATCCAAACCATGGCGTTATTCATCCCTGGACTCCGGGAGGGCTGATCTGAGGAGTCCTCTAGTCTGGTGGAGAAGCCTATTAGAATTAGGCATTCTGGGGCTGGAGAGATGGCTTAGCAGTTAAGGAACTTGTCTGTGAAGTCTAAGGAACCAGGTTTGACCCCCTCCCCAGAACCCACATAAACCAGATGCACAAGATGGCACATGCATCTGGAGTTCCTTTGCAGTTGCTAGAGGCCCTGGCATACCCATTATCTCTCTAATAAATAAATAAATAAGAATTAGGCATTCTTTTTTTTATTATCCATTTTGAGAGAGCAAGTGAGAGACAGAGGCAGATAGAGAGAGCATGGGCACACCAGGGCCTTCAGCCACTGCAAACAACTCCAGATGCGTGCATCCCCTTGTGCACCTGGCTTCTGTGGGTCTTGGAGAATCAAGCTGGGATCTTTTGGCCTTGCAGGCAAAGGCCTTAACCGCTAAACCATCTCTCCAGCCCAGAATTAGGCATTCTTGAGCCGGGCATGGTGGTGCACACCTTTAATCCCAGCACTTGGGAGGCAGAGGTAGGAGGATCACTGTGAGTTCTAGGCCACCTGAGACTACAGAGTGAATTCCAGGACAACCTGGGCTAGAGTGAGACCCTGCCTGGGGAAAAACCAAACCAAACCAAAACAAAAAACAAAAAACAAAAAACAAAAAACAAACAAACAAAAAAAAAAACAACAACAAAAACCCCACAAATAAACAAATAAATAAATGAACAAAAGAAATTGGGTACTTGGGCAGGGGAGTTGCTCAGTCTTGGCATGTGTGAGATTAGGCACTTAAATGTGAACCATGAGTTCCATATCGTAACCCTAGCCCAGCTCTGCTCTCCACGGAGAAGGAAATTGCTCTGTCCCTCCCTCACACACCAGCCAGAGAAGAAATATTCCTAAATTTCCCTACAGGCAGTTTAACTGTTTCTTTGCGCCAAAAGCTATGTGTGAGCTCACTAAATTCTCATCTGAAATCTTAGATGTTGGGGCTCCATTGTCTGTTTATAGCTATATAAACTGATGCCTGGGAAAGTTAAGCAGCATGCCCAAGGTCATATAGTGAAGCCCAAGGTCATATAGTGAAGCTCTAGTATGAGGCCACCTGAGCTGAACCATACACAGTGGTAAAAAAAATAAATAAATAAATTAAAAGCACAATTAAAATTAAAAAGCACAATGGTAAACCAGGCGTGGTGGTACATGCCTTTAATCCCAGCACTCAGGAGGCAGAGCAGAAGGATCGCCTTGAGTTCGAGGCCACCCTGGGACTACATAGCAAATTCTAGGTCTGCCAGAGCAAGACTCTACCTCCAAAACCAAACAAACTAACTAAAAAAGCACAATGAAGCTGGGCATGGTGGTGCACGCCTTTAATCCCAGCACTCGGGAGGCAGAGGTAAGAGGATCGCCATGAGTTCGTGGCCAGCCTAAGATTACATAGTTAATTCCAGGTCCAGCCTGGGCTACAGCGAGACCCTACCTCGGAAAAACAATAAATAAATAAATAAATAAATAAATAAATAAATAAATAAAAAGTACAATGCTAGCTCCAAAAGCGGAGAGCTAATTCTTTCGCATTTTTTTTTTCCTCAACCAAGGCCACGACTGTGGATCAATTTCTTGGCATGGGGAACAAACAGCTCTCTACCCTAGCTTGGCAGGGGAGACTTGGAAATAGTTGGTCCTTAGGGAGTGACTCAGCATTTCTCCAACACTGTCTCCCACTATCCAGCTTTGGGAAGTTGCAAAATTAACATAAAATAAAATAAGTGGTTGGCGGCAGCCCAAGTGGGAGAAAGAAACCTTAGTGATTCCATGGTCTGAATCTGATCTAAAAGTGAATATTCTGGAAAATCTCCTTCCTTGCTTGCTCCACTTGAGCTTCCTGCAGCTTCGACTTCAGAACCAGAGATCAGCCACCCGCCTTACCCTCCTGCCCTCCCCCCAGAGCACTGCTTTTGGGGGACATGAACAGACAGGCAGAGAGCCGACACCTGCCACTCTGCTCCCCTAAATGCCACACCAGCAAGGGCTAGATACACAGTTTCGTCACCACCAGCAGTTGGAGGCATCTCCCCTGCACCAGACACCGAGGCACCCCTCCAACACTCTGGGGAACTGGTAGGGAAGAGACTATGATGAGCCTTGCTGTGTACAAACTGCAAGGGACGGACCGGGAGTCCATAAACGAATCAAACATGAACTCAGACAACGATAAAAGCTTTGGGCAGGATAATGGATGAGAGAGAGAGAGAGAGAGAGAGAGAGAGAGAGAGATTAGTGAGGGATGTGGGTTGAAGGCAGGGCAGGCAGGAGTGGGGTGCCATGTTAGCCTGGCTGGTCAGGAAAGGCCTCTCTGACATTGGGGAGACACCGGAGGAAGGAATGGCATCAGTTATCTAAGACCATGTAACAAGCCCCTAGACTTCCTGCTTACAAACAGCCATTGATCCTTCATGGCTCCCGTGTGTGCGGCTGGCCTGGGTGGGTTCTCGGCCCATTCCCCTTGGTCACACGTGCGGCTACCTTCAGCTGGAAGCGCAGCAGAGCCGAAGGGTCCAGGAAAGCTACTCACGTGTCTGGTAGCTGGCAATGGCTGTCGGCTGTCATGTGGCCTCTCGTCTTCCACTTTCCTAGGCTGGCGGCCTTCTGTGGTGGTCTAGATGCAGCATTTCAAGAGGATGAAAACGGAATCTTTCAAGGCCTGTGTGTGTGTGTGGGGGGGGGCTACTATAGCAAACTCAGAACATGGTGGGAGCTACATTCTGCTGTCAGAGCAAGTCACAGGGGCGACCTGCATTCAAGGTTGGGGCGGGGACAGATGCTTCCCCTTGATGTGGGGAGGGGGCAGTGAAGTATGTGCGACCCCCTTCATTCTGCTGCTCCACCCACGTGGAGGTCCTTGGGGAGCGTTCTAGGCAGAGGAATAGCAGGTGCAAAGGGCCTGAGGGAGGGTGGTGGAATCCAGAGAGATGATGGGCCCTGAACAATGACTGACTTCCTCCATTTCCCCACCTTCCTATTCTGCAATGTGGGACGTCTCCCCGATTCCTTTGCAGGCATGCAGAATGCAAGAGTCCTTCAGAAGCATGAAGGATTATTAAAAAATAAGGGGGGAGGGAAACTGGAGAGATGGTTTAGCAGTTAAGGTGCTTGCCTGCGAAGCCAAAGGACCCAGGTTCAATTCCCCAGGACCCACATAAGCGCCAGATGCACAAGGGGCACATGAGTCTGGAGTTCTTTGCAGTAGCTGGAGGCTCTGGAGTGCCCATTCTCTGTCATTCTCTCTTCTCTCTATCTCTCTCTGCTTGCAAATAAATAAATAAAATAAATAATAAAAATATTAAAAAAAAAACACCCTGCCTCCTTTGTAAGATACCTTTAAGGCAAGTTCAAGATATTTGCTTGTTGACCCCCAGGGTGGGAAGAGAATCAAACACGGAATCTTGGTCTGGCACGCCCTACACTCACCAGCGTTTGTTGAGCACCATCTGGCATGAAGGCACTGTGTGCACACTGCCACAGGTCCCAGGAGGAGAGTGTGGGAGAAGACCATCTTGCTGAGTTTATAGGATACAAAGATGGTACACTGCCCCGAATTGTGACCAGGTACATCTCAGAGGAAAAGAGCTGGAGTGGCTGGAGAAATGGCTTAGTGATTAGGGCACTTGCCTACAAAGCCAAAAGACCCAGGTTCGATTTCCCAAGACCCATGTAAGCCAGATGCATCAAGGTGGCACATGCGTCTGGACTTTGTTTGCTGGCAACTGGAGGCCTTGGCATGCCCATTCTCTCCCTCTCCCTCTCAAAAAAATAAAATAATTTAAAAGAAAAAGGAAGAGCTGGGAGCCAGGCATGGTGGCTCACGCCTTTAATCTCTGCATTTGGGAGGCAGAGGCAGGAGGATTGCCTGTGAGTTCAAGGCCACCCTGAGACTACATAGTGAATTTCAGGTCAGCCTGGGCTAGAGTGAGACCCTACCTAGAAAAACCAAAAAAAAAAAAAAAAAAAAAGCTGGAAAAAATCTGTGGGTTCTATAGAGGGCCCAGAGATCCCAACAGGGACAAGGGGACACATAGATTTGGCTAAAGAAAGTGCCAGCAACAAACATTTGTTGGCCTCGTAGTCCTCACCAAGTAAGCAAGACAGACAGGAGAAACCAAAGGCATTTTCCAGAGGAGGCACCACCCTGACCTGGAGAGAGCGCTGGGGAGAGAGAGCTTTCCAGTAATGCTTCGGAGGTCTAAAGGATGGGTCCCCTCAAACACCATGAGGCAGTGAGAGGGACAGAGGGACTGGGTGGGTCACAAGAGGGTCACCATGGAAGGTACCACATCTGCCAAGGCCAGAGAGAAAGGAGAGCTTTGGATGTTCAAGTTGTCTGAAGCAGTGAATCCAAGTGGAAGAGAAGAAGGGAGAGATGGATGAGCTTGGGTCCGACGCAGACCTTGTTGGCTCACTGAAGACTGTGGCCTTCATCCTGAGGGCTTTGCATGTAGGACTACCAGATTTAGCAAATAAGAATTCAGGTTGTCCTGTTCACATTTCAGATTAAATAACAATATTCTTAGCATAACTATGTACATATAATGATCTAGGTCACTCCTATACTAAGCATCAGGCTCTCTGAAATTCAGTATAACTGGGCCTCCTGCGTTTTCTCTGCGGACCCTGTGTCCGTGTGTGGGAATCGCAGAAGGGTTTAAGCAGGGAGATGACAGGGTCAGGATAGGCTAGATGGAGTGAGACCAGGAAGTAAATGGGGTTGAGGTTCCTGCTACTGTCCAGAGAGAAATGTACTAAAGGTCCCCACAGGGAATGGGAGGGTGCCACCCATTCATCTGTCTTCCCCACTAGGCTGGTGGCTTTGGATCAACCTCCCAGCTGGTAAAGTCCCAGAAGACTGCTGGCCCCTCCAGGCCCCAGCTCTGCAGTGTGAATCACTGGGCTGGTCGGCTTCCTTCTAGACTTTCAAAGCCCTTGCGTGTCAAACAGAGGGGTCAGGTGACCAGAGGGATGGCCCACATGGGCGCTTCTGTTGCTGTCATCATGGGCTCTCCACCTATCCTTTCTCTGACGCCCATTCCCGTGTGGCCCATTACGGTGAAAAGTCTAAACCCAAGACATCTGACTCCAAGATCATTCTTCTTTTGCCGCTTATCTGGCCAATGAACGCATGAGGTCCCTTCTCCCCACATCTCCTTGCTCCAGCTCAGGTCCTACTTCTAGTTTGGGAGAAAGGAGCCAGCACTTCCCTGTGCTAAAAAGTCCTCTTTACAATCCTTGTCTCAAATTAATCATTGCATCAGCGCCCGATGTTAACCCTATTTCTTGGATAGCAAACTGAGGTTCAGTCGTCTAGCTGCCGCCGCCCAATCACACAGCTGTGCAGGGCAGACCTGAATAGAGTCCGGATCTGACTGGCGCCAGTACCCTACCCTCCCACCGTCTCCAGGAAATGTCCCCAGGAGCCCCTAATCCCCCATTCATTTAGGGCTTGGGCTCAGTCAGCAGTCTCCTTGTCCCATTGCGGGCCACATGCTGCCTTGGCTTTTTCTGAGTTAAGCCCAGGGACTAAAAGGGCTTGGCCTGGCGTAATGTAATGCTCGGATCTGCTGGGGCTGTATCTTTCCGCATCTGTGCCCGCCCCACGACCCCGTGGAGACGCCACCCAGCCCCTTTTCCAATGCTTTCTTTCTGCCTGCAGCTCCGATGCAGAGAAGGCCGCATTAAATATTAACAGCGCAGCTCCTGGCCCCGCTGTGACGTCAATTACTGCTATGTGAGGGCTGCGGCTGCCTTCTCAAGAAGCAGTGACCAGAATTCAGCTGGCTCCAATAGTGTCCCAGGAGGCTGGCTGGCGGGACTTGGAGAAGATGCTGCTAATGTAAAACGTGGCAGGCTTCCAAAAGCTTTCTCTGATCCCCTTAACTGCCTCCGGGCTTTGGGTAGCATCCCTACGCTGGTGTGATGCAGTTGGTCACCCAGCAAGTATTTGTTGAGCACCTGTTATTTGCCAAGCACAATGCTAGGCTCTGGGGATGTAGCTGTAAGCTTAACACGGTGGGTTTTTTTTTTTTTTTTTCCCACTCTAGCCCAGGCTGACCTGGAATTCACTATGTAGTCTCAGGGTGGTTTCCAACTCATGGCGATCTGCCTACCTCTGCTACCCATTCTCCTTTTCTGTCTCTCTCTCTCTCTGTGTCTCTTTCTCTCATAAATAAACAAATAATAAAATAGAAAAGCAGAAATACAGCCTGGGCTAGAGCTTTGTTTTTTTTTTTTTTTTTTGAGGTAGGGTCTCACTGTAGCCCAGGCTGACCTGGAATTCACTATGTAGTCTCAGGGTGACCTCGAACTCATGGTGATCCTCCTACCTCTGCCTCCAGAGTGCTGGAATTCAAGGCGTGCGCCACCATACCCAGCAAAAAATTGATTTATTGAATGTGTTCCCACACTGGGAAAAGAACAAATTAAAGGGTCTGGTGATCTCCCCAAACCCATCTTCAGAGTCCTGACCTGAGATTTTGATTTAACTATATGTCAAGTGGCGTGCGTAACTAAGCAGTCCTGGTCAAGTATGGTTTTGCCTATCACTGTCCTGGCTCTAGCCTCTCCTTAAGGTGGCCTGACAAGTTGTTGTAACTGTGTGAGATCTCTTCCTTGGAGACAAGTTCCTCTTCCAGCTGGTGCGGGGCCCCAGCCTTTTCCTTCTCTCAGCATGAGAGTACAGGTGAAATTCCAGTTTCTTAGAGACACTTGTTTCAATAGTCTGACAGCCAAAGTGAGGGGCATAAGTGCCTGTAGAGCGTCTGTCAGATTGCTACCCACGCAGTTGTTTCTGGCTCCTTGAGAGAAGGAAACCCACCTGTGATACCATCAAGGGCTCCTGGGTTATATTTCTAAGGACAACCAAGGCACCAGCTATCTGAAATAATCCCAGGTCTGAGATTTGGGAGGCCTGAACACAGACTTAGCCTAGCCGCTAACCTGAGGTAGGACTGCAGGTAATAACTTTGCCCCTCTCCCCAGTGCCCCTCTCCCCAGTGCCCCTCTCCCCAGGGCCAGCTGGAATGACCAGCTGTCATTGTCTGTGTCTCTTTCCTGCCAATAATGTTATGGCAAGGGAACTACTTTTGATTTCATATTAAAGATGAAGAACCATAGGGGAAGCTTAGCCACAAGCAGGGCAGGGTGCCATTGTGAACCAGGGCTGAGTGCTGGGGGCAGAGAAACGGAGGAGGACCTAAATCAATCAATGTGACACAAAGATAGCCGACTGTCCACCATGAAATGCCCCACCTCTATCACATCTGCCAGGTCCCAGGAGCAATTGCAGAGGAAGCGGCAACATGAACACTGCCCCTACTGCTAGCCTGACAACCAGCTCCAAAGCGATGGGGACAGACACAGTGATCAATCAAAACCCATCAAAGGGGCTGGAGAGATGGCTTAGCAGTTAAGGTGCTTGCCTGAAAAGCCAAAGGACCCAGGTTTGACTCCCTAGAACTCATGTAAGCCAGATGCACAAGGGAGTGCACACATCTGGAGTTCGTTTGCAGTGGCTGTAGGCCCTGGCATGCCCATTCTCTCTCTACCTGCCTATGTCTGTATCTCACTCAAATAAATAAATATAAAGAAAACAAAACCCATCGAAGCAGAAATCCAGAGGCTACAGGAAACTCAACACTAAATCAGACTTCCACCAGGCCTGCCGTGGCTCAGGGAACACTGTAGAAGAGGGAGATGGGAAGATTGTTAGAGCCACAGAGTGGGTAGGAACACCCTTGGCCACAGTTTCCCCACAACTCCACAGGGACTTACTGAGGCCTTCATGACCCCACAGAGAATACCATATCCTCACTGAGGAGGAAGGGCCCCAGGAAAATGGGAACATGCGTGAGGGGATAAGAGTATAACCTGGGCTGGAGAGATGGCTTAGTAGTTATGGCACTTGCCTGCAAAGCTTAAGGACCCAGGTTTGATTCCCCAGTACCCACATAAGCCAGATACATGGTGGCACATATGTCTGGAGTTCATTTGTGTGTCTATTCTCTCTTTCTTTCAAATAAATAGATAAAAATTTAAAAAAAGTTTAAGAAACAGTGTAACCTGTTATAATATATAAAAAATATAAGCCAGATGTAGCGGCTCATGCTTTTAATCCCAGCACTTGGTAGGCGGAGATAGGAGGATCACCGTGAGTTCAGGCCAGTCTGAGACTACATAGTGAATTCCAGGTCAGCCTGGGCTAGAGTGAGACCCTATCTTGAAAAAAAAAAAAAAAAAAGAAAGAAAGAAAAAAGAAAAAAAAAACAATAAATTTAAATAAATATAAATACAATGGGAGAAAATGAGGAACTAGTCTGAGAAGGGCAAAAAGTCACATTTACAAGGCCATGTAATTAGCAGATGGGGGGCCGGGATGCACAGCCAGGACCAACTGCTGGCAGAAGTGGCAGTCACTCTACTACACTGTGCTTTGTCTTGGAATAAGACAGCAAGCTCAATTGTCTCCAAGATCTTTTGTTTTAAATATTTCTTCAAAATTTTTATTTATTTATTTATTTGACAGAGAAAGAGGCAGAGAGAGAGAGAGAGAGAGAGAGAGAGTGAGAGTGAGAGTGAGAGAGAGAATGGGCACGCCAGGGCTTCCAGCCATTGCAAACAAACTCCAGATGCATGTGCCCCCTTGTGCATCTGGCTTGTATGGGTTCTGGGGAATCAAACCTGAGTCCTTTGGCTTTGCAGGCAAATGCCCTAACTGCTAAGCCATCCCTCCAGCCTGTCTACAAAATCTTTATCATGGCTTTGTAATTCTGTGAATTCCCTGTGACCTTAGGGCTTCAGGTCCTCGCCATCTCATGGCATTTCAGGTTGGCACGCTCCTCCAAATAACTCTGTTTAAAGGAGCGAGTAACAGTGTTGCGATGTCCTGTTGGTGGTCCACTCACTCCCACAGTCGCAATCTCATTTTTCTTGGCCATGGTCCTGAAGGTCCGGCAAGGACAGCCTAGCCATGACGTGCTCATTTTCATCAAGAGGGAACTGTAGTTCAGAGAGGTGTAGTGACTTGTTCAGGTTTTCTCAGCTGCTGTGGAAGAACTGGGATTGAGATACCAGGTCTGGTAAGCCTCCCCCCAGCCCCAACACTGAAAGCTGGTCAGATTCATTCTGAGAGCTCAGTTCCTGGCTTTCAGCAATCTCTTAGCTCCTGTGACCTTGCCATTCTCTCTTTTTTCTTTCCTTATTTATTTATTTGAGAAAGAGGCAAATAGACAGACAGAGAGAGAAGAGAGAGAGAGAAAGAAGGAAGGAAAAAAGGAAAGAAAGAAGAGAGAGAAGGGGCACACCAGGCCCACTAGCCACTGCAAACAAACTCCAGATGCAGGCGCCATGTTGTGCATCTGGTTTATGTGGGTACTGGGGAATTGAACCTGGGTCCTTTGGCTTTGCAGGCAAGTGCCTTAACCACTAAGCCAACCCTCTCCCTTTTATTTTCCACTCAACTGTCAATCAACTGCGAGCAGAATGAAGGCATTTTTGGTTCCTGGTTGGCAATGGGGGAGAAGCAAAAGAAAAGAGTAGCTTTGGCCTTTGCCAAGAGGGTCTAGTGTGGGATTTCTGTAATACACAGACGGGATAATTGGATTCAATCCTGCATTTATGGAGTGGTCTACCAGTTCAGGACTCTCAACCAGGCACCCCACAGGCTGTGATGATGGATAAAACCCAAGCCTTGTCCTCATATGGAAATCTTACAAGGAAAATGGCAACTTCTCAAGAAGGAAGACCCAGACAGTTTAAGTGACCAAAAAACCCAAAACAAAACAAAAACAAGAACTTTATGGTCAGAAAGACCTGGGTTCAAATACTAACTCTTCCTCTCCTAGCTGCAGGACATGGAGTAGGTGGAGGCCTCTCTGAGTTTCAGTTTCTCATTAACGGGCATAAAGAGGAACAGTGGTAAGAAATAAACTAGATCAGGGCCAGGCGTGGTGGCGCACGCCTTTAATCTCAGCACTCGGGAGGCAGAGATAGGAGGATCACCGTGAGTTAGAGGCCACCCTGAGACTACATAGTGAATTCCAGGTCAGCCTGGGCTACAACAAGACCCTACCTCAGAAAATCAAAAAAGGAAAAAAAAACAAGAAATAAACTAGATCACATAGTACATGAAATGAAGAAACACAATACTTGGTTCTTACTAGTTGGCCAGTTAAACATCAACTTTTTTAGTGTTTTTATTTATTTTAATTTATTTCATTTATTTGAGAGACAGAGAGAGAAAGAGGCAGATAAAGAGAGAGTGAGCACGCCAGGGTATCCAGTCACTGCAAAGTAATTCCAGACGCACCACCTTGTGCATCTGGCTTACGTGGGTCCTGGGGAATTGAACCTGGGTTCTTTGGCTTTGAGGCAAGCGCGCCTTAACCACTAAGCCATCTGTCCAGCCCATCTTTTTTGTTTTTTGGTCTTTTGAAGTAGGGTCTCACTCTAGTCCAGGCTGACCTAGAATTCACTATGTAGTCTCAGGGTGGCCTCGAACTCATGGTGATCCTCCTATCTCTGCCTCCGAGTGCTGGGATTAAAGGCTTGCACCACCATACCCAGCTCAACCCATTTAAAAATTTTTTAATTTAATTTTTATTTATTTATGAGAGCAAGGAGAGAGAGAGAGAGAGAGAGAGAGAGAGAATGTGCACTCCAGGGCCCCCTTGTGCATCTGGCTTATGTTGGTCCTGGGGAATTGAACTGGGGTCCTTAGGCTTTGCAGGCAAGGGCCTTAACCGCTAAGCCATTCCCCAGCCCTTGTTTTTTTTTTTTTTTTTTTTTTTTTTTTTTTTTTTTTTTTTGAGGTAGGGTCTCATTCTAGCCCAGGCTGACCTGGAATTCACCATGTAGTCTCAGGGTGGTCTTGAACTCTCTGCCATCCTCTGACCTCTGCCTCTGAGGAGTGCTAGTGTGCACCACCATGTCTGGCTACCCCAAGAGTATTTAAAAAAAATTTTTTTTAATATGAGAGATAGAGAAAGATAAAGAGAGGGAGAGAATGGACACTCCAAGGCCTCCAGCCACTGCAAAGGAACTATAGACCCATGCACCACTCGTGCATCTGGCTTTACATGGGTACTGGGGAATCAAACCCCAGTCCTTAGGTTTTTACAGGCAAGCGGCTTAACCACTGAACCGTCTCTCCAGCCCCCAATAGTATTTCTTGCTGGAGAAACTGGGCATCATCTTCCAAGAAGATATGACTTGCTAGCTGTAGTGGGGCATGCTTTTAATCCTGGCACTTGGGAGGCAGAAGCAGGATGATTTCCAGGTCAAGGTTAACTTGGGCTACATAGGGAGATCTTATCTCAAAAAAAAAGTAGGAGGCATAGAAAAGGACATTTTACTTGGTAGAAATTTGTGGGCAGAGCCTGGGAACTTGGTGTGCCCAGGATGCCCGGGGAGTGTGTCATGAGCTTAAAAAGCTGGGGTTGGGATCTGAGCATGGTGGCACATACCTTTAATGCCAGCACTCGGGAGATAGAGGTAGGAGGATCACTGTGAGTTCGAGGCCACCCTGAGACTACATAGTGAATTCCAGGACAGCCTGGACTAGAGTGTAACCCTACCTCTAAAAACAAAACAAAACAATACAAAACAAACGAACAAAGAAACAAACAAACAACAAAAAAGCTGGGTTGGAGAGATAGCTTAGTGGTTAAGGCACTTGCCTGCAAAGCCTAACGACCCAGGTTTGATTCCCTAGTACACACATAAAAGCCAGATGCACAAGGTGGCATATGTGTCTGAAGTTCATATGCAGTGGCTAGATGACCTGGTGCATCCATTTTCTTCCTCTCTCTTTCTCTGCTTGTTTCTCACACACACTTTTAAATAATAAATGAATAAATAAACATATTTAAAATAAATAAATAAACTGCTTCAGGCCTGGGTGTGGTGGCGCACGTCTTTAATCCCAGCACTCAGGAGGCAGAGGTGGGAGGATCGCCATGAGTTCGAGGCCACCCTGAGACTATATAGAGAATTCCAGGTCAGCCTGGGTTAGATAGAGTGAGACCCTACTTCGAAAAACCAAAAAAAGAAAGAAAGAAAAAAAAAAGAAAAGCTGCTTCAGGGTCAGGTTGTAAAGAGCCAGCTGGAGAAGCTGGTGTCGTTTAGGGGTGAGGGTCCTCCCTAATACCCCAGGGAGCAGAGCTTGTCCTCCCCTGGACTCAGCCCCTTCTGGTAGCTTTGGTTTTCCCAGGCTGAGTTTGTTTCCTGAGTCAAGGCCTGCCTGCTCCCATTGTCTGGAAGAAGCCAGAAGGCTGCAACAATCTGTTTGCCTCCCACTAACATCCTGGGGAGAGAATGAGGTTTTTCAGCATAGTTGTTGGCAGGGAACCTCCATGAAATCTCAGCGACCCTCTCCTTTACCTCTTGGGGTACTGTTAAGAGGCAGTTGACAGTCGTTATCACAGCTCAGGGCTCAGAAGAATGCTCTGAGATTCTCAGGTCAGGGGCAGCGGTGAAAAGAACGAGGAAGAGGGAGCGGGTCTGGACCAGTTGGGTTGTTTTTATATTATTATTATTATTATTATTATTTTGAGGTAGGGTCTCACTTTAGCCCAGGCTGACTTGGAATTCACTATGTAGTCTCAGGGTGGCCTCAAACTCATGGCGATCCTCCTACCTCTGTATCCCAAGTGCTGAGATTAAAGGCGTGTGCCACAGCGCCAGGCTAATGCTTTTTTAAAAAAATGTTTTAAAAAAATTTTGTTTGTTTGTTTGTTTGTTTATTTATTTGAGAGCGACAGAGGAGGCAGAGAGAGAGAGAATGGGCACGCCAGAGCTTCCAGCCTCTGCAAATGAACTCCAGACGCGTGCTCCCCCTTGTGCATCTGGCTAACGTGGGTCCTGGGGATTTGAGCCTTGAATCAGGGTCTTTAGGCTTCACAGGCAAGCACTTAACCACTAAGCCATCTCTCCAGCGCAAAAATGTTTTATTTTTATTTATTTATTTGACAGAGAAAGAGGGAGAGAAGCCGGGCGTGGTGGCGCACGCCTTTAATCCCAGCACTCGGGAGGCAGAGGTAGGAGGATTGCCATGAGTTCGAGGCCACCCTGAGACTCCATAGTGAATTCCAGGTCAGCCTGGGCTAGAGTGAGACCCTACCTCGAAAAATAAAAAATAAAAAAAAAAAAGAGAGAAAGAGGGAGAGAGACAGACAGAGAGAGAGAAAGAGAGAGAGAGAGAGAGAGAGAGAGAGAGAGAGAATGGGCATACCAGGGCCTCCAGCCACTGCAAACGAACTTGACACATGTGCCCCCTTGTGCATCTGGTTAACGTGGGTCCTGGGGAATTGAACCTGGGTCCCTTGGCTTTGCAGGCAAACACCTTAACTGCTAGGCCATCCCTCCAGCACCCCACCCCCTTTTTTTGAGGTAAGGTCTCCTTCTAACCAAGCTGACCTGGAATTCACTATGTAGTCTCAGAGTGGCCTCAAACTCATGGCAATCTTCCTACCTCTGCCTCCCGTGCTGGAATTAAAGGTATGTGCCACCATGCCCGGCTATTGGACCAGGTTCTTATATGTCGTTCACTGCATTGCAGTTGGCAAAACACAGCCTCCCTGGGCATTAGTGTCCTCACCTGTAGAATGGGAAAAGTACTGACATGTCCTTAACTAAGTGGGAGTTTGCCAGCAAACTGCTTTCTTCAATTCATTGATGGGGTTTCCCCACACACAGTGTTTGGGTTTTCAGATAGTCTTGCAGTGCTGGAAGTCAGAGACCCAGAGTCTTGCATATGTGAGGCAAGTGCTCCACCACGAAGAGATAATGCTAGCCCCAACATTTGTCTTTATAAGTGTCCCTGTTATTTATTTATTCATTTGCAAGTAGAGAGAGACAGAGAGAGAATGGGCGCGTCAGGGCTTCCAGCCACTGCAAACGAACTCCAGACACACGCACCACTCCATGCATCTGGCCTTACGTGGGTCCTGGGGAATCAAACCTGGGTCCTTAGGTTTTACAGGCAAGTACCTTAACCGCTGAGCCACCTCTCCAGCCCCCTCTTTCATTTTTATCTCTTGAGTTGCTATGCTGTTATTTGTTGATCTTCCGAAGGTGAACTGCCGTCCCTCCAAAGCTAGTAAAACAGGGAACTTTGCCATCCGTGGGTACAGCCTCCCTGTTGCAGGAACAGAACACTAAGCCTCCGCAGAGGCAGAGACCAGCTTTCTCAGGCCCTGTCCCCTGGCTTTTCCTCAACTCCAGCACAGCTTCTCCTACCCGGGCCCACCCAATAGGAATCACACTGAAGCTGCTGGCAGTTTATCTAGATGATTCAAACCAAAGGATCTAGAAAATTCTCACTAGGAAACCCAAGTTTGCTGGGTGTGGTGGCATGTGCCTATAATCTCAGCACTTGGGAAATGGAGACAGGAGGGTCAGGTGTTTGACACTGGCCTGGGTTACACGAGACTCTGCCTCAAACAAACAAAACGACAAAAACCCAAGAGAGGGCTGGAGAGATTGCTTGGTGGTTAAAGGAGCTTGCTTACAAAGTCTGAGAGCCCAGGTTCAGTTCCCCAGTACCCACATGAAGCCAGTTGCACATACTGGTGCATGCATGTGGAATTGGTTTGCAGTGACAAGAGGCCCTGCCATGCCCATTCTCTCTCTCTCTCTCTCAGCAAATAAATACAAATATTTTTAAAGGACTGGAGAGATGGCTTAGTGGTTAAGCACTTGCCTGTGAAGGCTAAGGACCCCTGTTCAAGGCTCAATTCCCCAGGACCCATGTTAGCCAGATGCACAAGGGGGCGCACACATCTGAAGTTTGTTTGCAGTGGCTGGAGGCCCTGACACACCCATTCTCTCTCTCTCTCTCTCTCTTTCTCTCCCTGTCTGTCAGTCACTCTCAAATAAATAAGTAAAAATTTAAAAAAATTTAAAAAAACCCAAGAGAAAAGCTGAGCCAGGAAGATCATGAGCTCAAGGTAAGCCTGCCTGTATGGTGAACAAGACAAGTTTCTGGATTTTCCTGCAGAACTGAAGCAAAAACTGTTTTTTTGTTTTGTTTTGTTTTTGTTTTTTTTTTTTGCGGGGGGCGGGGGGTTTGAGGTAGGGTCTCACTCTAGCCCAGGCTGACCTGGAATTCACTATGTAGTCTCAGAGTGGCCTCGAACTCACGGCGATCCTCCTACCACACCTGGCTTAAAAGCCTTTTCCTCCAGCCTATTCACTGTGGTTTCACAGGCAGCTCCTCCAAAACAGCCTGAGGGAGGAGGGAGCTGTGCGCGGGTTCTGGGCTCCACCAGCTCACAGATTGCACAAGCAGGACACGTTCGCACTTCTAAATGCCAGAAGCTGCCTTGGGTGCTGATCTCCTTCCAAGGCAGGCCTTGAAAGAGCGATGGAGGCTTGGGATGATCCTGAGATCTGTGGGCTCCAACCAGTCTTATTTAGTACTGCGGGGGGGGGGGGGAGGATTTGCTTCAGCAAGACACGAGGTCATCGGGGGTCGGGGGTGGTAGTCCAAAGCAAGCTGCAGAAAGCAGGTGAGACAATTTGGGGAAGCTTAGGTGACTGCAAACATCTGACCCGTTCAAGTCTCCATTTTCTTATTCAGAGAATGGAGGTAACAGTCTTTTTCCAGGCAGGGACTTTGTGAGAGATAATATTACCCTGAGCCCAAGAGCAAATGATTATTAAATAAGAGCTGCTGTTGATAACATTATCTTTGGCTGAAAGGCCAGTAAGTTCTCCTTGGCAGCAAGTGGCTTGCATGGGCGGAGGGGGTGGGGGTGGGGGAGCGGGAATCCTGTCTGGATAGATACTAACTGGTGTGCAAGCAGCCCCCTATAGCTCAAGATGGTAACCATGCCAACCGTGGGAATGGTGTCTCTCTGGAACAATACCAGGTCATCTTTGTCCTATGTCCTTTGGCATCCAGGCTTCTCAGGCAGCTCAGAATGTCCCAGACTATAGGGTGCGTGTGTCGGGGGTGGGGGGATGGTGAGCAATGGGAACCAAAAAACCAGGACAGGACGTGCCTTTTCTGGGTCACCTAGTCACTGGATTCCAGTGGACGGTTCTGGCAATGCGTTGGAACAGCCCAAGGAGCAGTCATTAGCCGTGGCTCAGAGAGGGATGAAGCAAAGGGTTACAGAGCTGCGACCACTGCTACAGTCACATGCTGACGCCACACAGGCACTGCACACGTGTGCTGCTGATCCCCATCACAGTCCCAACAAACAGGTGTGGGGGTACATGCCTATATTCCTAGCACGCAGGAAGCTGAGACAGGAGGATTGCCACAAGTTTGAAGCTTGCCCGGACTATGGAGTGAGACCTTGCTTCAAAAATTTAAAAAATAAAAAATAAAAAGAACTAAACTGAAAATAGGACTTGAGCCGGGTGTGGTGGCGCACGCCTTTCATCCCAGCACTTGGGAGGCAGAGGTAGGAGGATCACTGTGAGTTCCAGGCCACCCTGAGATTACATAGTAAATTCTAGGTCAGCCTGAGCTAGAGTAAGACCCTACCTTGAAAAACCAAAAAAAAAAAAAAAAAAAAAAAAAAAAGGACTGGAGAGATGGCTTAGTGGTTAAGGCACTTGCTTGTGACTACAAAGGACCCAGGTTTGATTACCCAGTGCCCACGTAAGCCAGATGCACATGGTGATGCATGCTTCTGGAGCTCATTTGCAGTGGCTAGAGGCTCTGGCACACCCATTCTCTCTTTGTCTCTCTCCCCCTAATAAATAAATAAATAAATAAAATTAAATTTAAAAAAAGGTTAAAAAATAAGCTGGGCATGGTAGCACATGCCTTTAGTGCCAGCACTCAGGAGGCAGAGGTAGGAGGATTAACATAAATTAGAGGCCACACTGAGACTAAATACTGAATTCCAGGTCAGCCTGGGCTAGAGTGAGACCCTACTTCGAAAAAAAACAAAACAACACAAAAACAAAACTGCACATGCCTTTAATCCCAGCACTTGTGAGGCTGAGGTAGAAGGATTGCTGTGAGTTCAAGTTTAGGCTGGCCTACAGAGTAAGTCCATGGTCAGCCCTGGGTCACAGTGAGACCCTACCTTGAAAAAAACAAAAACAAAGTAATTTAAAAAAATAAGAAAATAGCCAGGCGTGGTGGTACATGGCTTTAATCCCAGCACTTGGGAGGCTGAGGTAGAAGGACTGCTGCGAGTTCAAGGCTAGGTTGGGCTAGAGTGAGTCCAATTCAGGCTGGGCTAGAGTGAGACCCTCCGTCAAAAACCAAAATTAAAAAATAACCCAAACAAAACAAAACAAACAACAACAACAACAACAAAGAGCTGGGTGTGGGTGTCACACACGTTTAATTCCAGCACTTGGGAGGCAGAGGTGGGAGGATCACCAAGAGTTCACCCTGAGAATACATACTGAATTCCAGGTCAGCCTAAGCTAGAGCAAGACCCTGCCTCAAAAAACCATGAAATAAATAAATAAAATAAATAGGAGTGCTGGAGAGTTGGCTTAGTCATGAAAGCGCTTGCCTGGGAAACCTAAGGACCCAGGTTCAATTCCCGAGTATCCATGTAAACCAGATGCACAAGGTGGCGCATGTGTCTGGAGTTTGTTTGCAGTGGCTGGAGGCCCTGGCTCAGCAGTTAAAGGCATTTGGTTGCAAAGCCTGCCAGCTTGAGTTCAATTTCCTAGTACCCAGGTGAAACCAGATGCACCAAGTGGATCATGCATCTGGAGTTTATTTGCAGTGGCAAGAGGCCCTGGCACACCTATTTTTTTTCTCTCTCTCTCTCACACATACACACATAAATAAATAAATAAAAGCCAGGTGTGGTGGCGCACACCTTTAATCCCAGCACTTGGGAAGCAGAGGTAGGAGGATCACCATGAGTTCAAGGCCACCCTGAGACTACATAGTGAAATCCAGGTCAGCTTGAGCTAGAGTGAGACCCTACCTAAAAAAAAAAAAAAAAAAAAGATAGCTGGGCGTGGTGGCGCACGCCTTTAATCCCAGCACTTGGGAGGCAGAGGTAGGAGGATCTCCATGAGTTCGAGGCTACCCTGAGACTACATAGTTAATTCTAGGTCAGCCTGGACCAGAGTGAGACCCTACCTCAAAAAACCAAAAATAAATAAATAAATAACCAAATGAAGAAATAAAAAGGAAAAAGAAACAGGTGTGGTTAGATACATTTTCCGCTGGTTAGTAACCTGGCAGAGTAGAATTTGAACCCAAGTCTAGAATCATGGTTTTTTTTTTCCCCCCACGCATATCCTAGGGAACCCAGGTTGTTGTTTTTCCTGAGGTAGGGTCTCCCTCTAGCCCAGGCTGACGTGGAACTCACTCTGTAGTTCCAGGCTGGCCTCAAACTCATGGCAATCCTCCTATCTCAGCCTCCCAAATGTTGGGATTAAAGGAGTGCACCACCATGCCCGGCCCAGGTGGGTTTTTGCTCCATTCCCTGAAGGAGACCTTGCACCATGTGGACACACGGACTTGTCTTGTTAGCTGGGGAGCTCTGAGTTCCAGGTAACAAATGTTTCTTAAGTGAATCACTGGTCCCCCTCCTTTTGCTCAGGGGCTGGCTGTTCTGAGAGTTGTTCAAAGGCCGTGTTTAATGATGAACTTTATAGAGTTCTGGGACTTAGGTGTCCTGTCCCAGGGTCACCTGGGTGAGGAATCAGCAGCCGTCTCTCAGTCCAACTTTTTTTTTTTGAGGTAAGGTCTCACTCTAGCCCAGGCTGACCCGGAACTCACTGTAGTTCCAGCCTGGCCTCTAACTCACAGAGATCCTCCCACCTCTGCCTCCCAGGGGCTGGGATTAAAGGCGTGCGCCACCATACCAGGACAGCAGCTCTCCTTCTAGGACAAAGAAGTAAGGTGCTGGCAAGAATGTGCAGGAGACAGGTTGGGGAATCCGTGCGGGCTTTTTACAATTTAAGTGACCCTGGAGGGGGAGCCACGCCTTAGTCCTTCTCAGCTGATGTCAAGGAGCAATATGTGGGCCATCTGGTGGATCCCAGGTTTTGAGTGGTGGCTCTGCCAATTTCCAGCTCTGTGACTTTGTGCAAGCCGTGGAATTGCTCTGAGCCAGTTTTCTTACTTGTAAAATAGAAATGGGAATTGTACCTCTCTTTCAGGGGTACATCTTCAGACAACCAAGAGGCCTCTGGCAGCCATGCAGAGGACTATGTGGGTGAAGTGTGTGTGTGCGTGTGTGTGTGTGTGTGTGTGTGTGTGTGGCAGGGGGGAGTGGGGGTGGTGGTAGAATCCAAGTACACTGGGATGAAGGGGGAGATAAAGAAGTAGACACAGGGCTGGAGAGATGGCTTAGCGGTTAAGTGCTTGCCTGTGAACCCTAAGGACCCGGGTTCAAGGCTCGATTCCCCAGGACCCACATTAGCCAGATGCACAGGGGGGACGCATGCATCTGGAATTTGTTTGCAGTGGCTGGAGGCCCTGGCATGCCCATTCTCTCTCTCTCTCTCTCTCTATCTGCCTCTTTCTCTGTCTGTCGCTCTCAAATAAATAAATAAATAAAAATTAAAGAAAGTCAATGTTATCTGCTGATCTTCTAAATCAGCACTATCCAAAAAAAAAAAAAAAAAAAAGTAGATTCAGATGAGCCAGCGTAGTGGCGCATGCCTTTGATCCCGGCACTCGGGAGGCAGAGCTAGGAGGATCTCTGTGAGTTCCAGGTCAGCCTGTGCAAGAGTGAGACCTTGAATGTGCCCCTCCCCACCAACAAACTAGAGGAAGATCTAGGGAAGTGTGATAAGAAGGAAAGAAAGCTTTGAGGGAGAACTAAAGTGTCATTCATGCCATTAAAAATTTTTTTTAAAATTCTTTAAAATTTTCATTTATTTATTTATGAGAGGGCGGGGGTGGAGAATAGGCACACTAGGGCCTCAAGCAACTGCAAATGAACTCCAGATGTGTGCACCATATGCATCTGGCTTACGTGGGCTCTGGGATTCACAGACAAGTGCCTTAACTGCTAAGCCATCTCTCTAGTCCTCCTGTTTTTCTTTCTTTCTTTCTTTCTTTCTTTTTTTTTTTTTAAGGTAGGATCTTGCTGTAGCCCAAGCTGGCCTGGAATTCACTATGTAGTCTTAGGCTGACCTTGAACTCACAATGATCCTCCTACCTCTGCCTCTCCCGAGTGCTGAGATTAAAGGCATATGCCACCACACCAGGCTCACTTGCTTGCCATTTTGTTTACAGAGTGCCACAGACTGGGTCACTTATAACAAACTTTATTGACCCCACAGTTCTCGGGGGCTGAGAGGTCCGAAGGCATAGCACCGTAGGCATCAACTTGACCTCTGGTGAGTGCTTTCTTGTGGTGTTACCTCCTGGCAGAAGGTGGAAGAAGAAAGAAGAGAAAAGCTCAAGATAGTTTCTTCTAGCCCTTTTCAAAAATATATTTTATTTATTTATTTATGAGAAAGAGAGAGAGAATGGGCACACCAGGCCTCCAGCCACTGCAAATTAACTCCAGATGCATGTCCCACCTTGTGCATCTGGCTGACGTGGGTCCTGGGGAATAGAACATTGGCCCTTAGGCTTCCTGGGCAAGTGCCTTAACTGCTAAGCCATCTCTCCAGCCTGTCTTCCAGCCTCCCCCCTCCCTTTTATTTTTTTAAAAAATGTATTAGAAGCCAGGCGTGCTGGTGCACGCCTTTAATCCCAGTACTTGGGAGGCAGAGGTAGGAGGATCATAGTGAGTGAAAGGCCACCCTGAGACTACATAGTAAGTTCCAGGTCAGCCAGGGCTAGAGTGAGACCCTAGCTAGAAAAACCAAAAAGAAAAAAAAAAAAGTATCAAGTATTAGAGAGAAAGAGGTGGAGAGAGAAGGAGAATGGGGAATGGTTGCGGCAGACCCTTTAGCCGCTGTAAACAACTCCAGATGCGTGTGCCTCCTTGTGCACATGTGCGATGTTGCACGCTTGCGTCACTATGCGTCTAGCATACATGGGATCTGGAAATTCCAACATGAGGTCTTAGGCTTTGCAGGCAAGCACCTTAACCACTAAGTCCTCTCTCCAGCCCTTTTAGACCTTTTATAACAACATCAATCTACTTTTTTTTTTTTTTGGTTTTCCGAGGTAGGGTCTCACTGTAGCCCAGGCTGACTTGGAATTCACTCTGTAGTCTCAGGGTGGCCTCGAACTCATGGCGATTCTGCTACCTCTGCCTCCCGAGTGCCGGGATTAAAGGAGTGTGCCACCACGCTCCGCAACATCAACCTATTTAAGGAGGTGCCCTCCCTCATGATATAAACACCTCCCACTAGGCCCCCACCTCCCGACACTGTTGCACTGGGAATGAAGCTTCTGGCATATGCTTTTCAGGATAAATACATTCAAATTGTAGTAAGTATACATCGCAGTCATTGTGTAGAGTGCTCCAGCGCTACCTAATTCTCACTGTCAGTCTCAGTGCAACATGGGCAGGAAAGGCCAAGGGTTGTAGGCCCCTAAGAGCTGAAAGGAACCCGTGATCTCCTCCCATGAAGAATTGAGCTTCTGACCCCTTCTCACTGGGACCCCGTCCTTCTGGAGAGAGATTAAGTATATCACACTCAAGATACTCACTAGGGGCCGAGCATAGTGGCACACGCTTTAATCCCAGCACATGGGAGGCAGAGTGTGGTGGTTGGATTCAGGTGTCCCCCATAAACGTAGGCGTTCTGAATGCTAGGTTCCCAGTTGATGGAGATTTGGGAATTAATGCTTCCTGGAGGGAGTGTATTGTTGGGGGCGGGCTTATAGGTGTTATAGCCAGTTTCCCCTTGCCAGTGTTTGGCACACTCTCCTGTTGCTACGGCACACCTTATGTTGGCCAGGGGGTGATGTCCACCCTCTGCTCATGCCATCGTTTTCCCTGCCATCGTGGAGCTTCCCCTCGAGCTGTAAGCCAAAATAAACCTCTTTTTCCCACAAGTTGTTCTTGGTTGGGTGATTTCTACCAGCAATGCGAACCTGACTGCAACACAGAGGTAGGAGGATCGCTGTGAGTTTAAGGCCACCCTGAGACTACACAGTGAACTCCAGGTCAGCCTGGGCTAGAGCGAAACCCTACCTTGGGAGGAAACAAAATTATAAAAAGATATTCATTAGGGGGCTGGAGAGTCTTGTAGTCTGTTGGGGAAGCTGATTAGAATTAGGCATTCTGGGGCTGGAGTGATGGTTTAGTGGTTAAGCTAGATGTACAAGGTGATGCATGTTTCTGGAGCTCTTTTGTAGGAGCTAGAGGCCTTGGCCTGCCCATTCTCTCTTTCCCTCCCTCTCCTCTCTCTGCCTCTTTCTCTCTCTCTCAAATTAAAAAAAAAAAAAAAAAGATATTCACTAGGGCAAGATCAGCTTGGTTTGATCATCTTGATTCCACCAGCAAAGGTAACACTTAAATATACATGGTGTAATATTCCAGATGGAGTTTCATCCCAGGCCCTCACTTAAAGCCTCGTTCATGTTATGGCTAAATTTATTTTTTTATTTTTGAGGTAGGGTCTCACCCTAGCCCAGGTTGACTTGGAACTCACTCTGTAGTCCCAGGCTTGCCTCCAACTCACAGTGACCCTCCTAACTCTGCCTCCTGAGTGCTGGAATCAAAGGCATGTGCCACCATGCTGGGCTCCACTGTTGTTATTATTAGATTTTTTATTTTTTGGGGTTTTGAGTTAGGGTCTCGCTGTAGCCCAGAGCTGACCTGGAATTCACTATGTAGTCTCAGGATGGGCTCGAAATGATGGTGATCCTCCTACCTCTGCCTCATGAGTGCTGGGTTTAAAGGTGTGCTCTACCACGCCTGGCTTAGTCCATTATTATTTCATGTAGCCCAGTCTGGTCTCAAACTCATGATCTTTCTGCCTCTGCTTCTGGAGTGCTGGAATTACAGATATGTGCCATCATGCTCAGCAAACATTATCTTTTTTTTTTTTTTTTTTTTCAAGGTAGGGTCTCACTCTGGTTCAGGCTGACCTGAATTCACTCTGTAGTCAAACATTATTTCTTGAGCCTTGCAGCAGTTAAAAGTACAATCTCCTTTTCAATTTTTTTTTTTTTTTTTGGTTTTTTCAAGGTAGGGTATTGTTCTAGCCCAGGCTGACCTGGAATTCACTACATAGTCCCAGGCTGGCCTCAAACTCAACAGCGATCCTCCTACCTGGCACTCCCCAGTGCTGGGATTAAAGGCATGTGCCACCATACCTGGCCAATATTTTTCTTCTTATCTCCTTTCAGGTCAGTTCTTTTGTATTTATATCTCTTCTTCTGAGAGGCAGGGCTGTAGCTGAGCATGCAATAGTTATCTAATACGCTTCTCAGTGGGCCTTAGACATTCTCTTTCATGCTGATGTTGTTCAGTGGGACTGGGTTTCTGTCACCGTGGTTTCCCTAGCTTGTCCTGAAGTCCATCTCGGGGTACCCCCTCAGCACGGAATTCCAGGCCTGGAAGGGGCTCACTGACCAGTCATCTTCCTGTTTCCACGGAGGAAGTCCCGAGATTTGAACTGACATCTCCGCCCCTGTGATTACAGGATGTGTAGCCTTGAGCCAGTCACCTAACCTTTGCTTTCCCCTCTCTGCGGACTGGGGCCTCGTGGTAGGTCTCCCGTGAAGGTTACTCATCTGTGCAAGGCCACCCAGCCCTTTCTCCTGAAAGGCACCAGTTGGCTCAAGGCCACTTCTCAGGGTGATGGCACAACTCTGCAGTCAAGAAGGTGCCAGTGTGTGCCCGTCAGGGGCTGTCCCCAATCTATCTTGCAGTGCAGAAGTGTGTGTGTGTGTGAATCTATCAGGAGCTGTCCCCAAGGGCTGTCCTCAATCTTGCAGTGCAGACCCAAGGGCTGGGTGTGTCCACTCAGGGCAGCTACCATCCATTTAAGCACCAGGCAAGACAGCAGCTCCTTGGCTTCTCTACACATAGGGGGGTTATTATTCTTTTATTTTATTTATTTATTTATTTATTTTTGCCCCCTTCTCGAGCCACCTCTCTGCCGTGTGGCTTCAGTGGCTCTGTTCAGGATGACTCAAGTAGTGACAATGCGGGGCTCATGCAGCGCGCCACGGCCGGGTCTCCAGCCGGTGTGTGGGGGGTTGCGGGTTGAGGGGGGGTCCTCTCCCACCTCCACCTCTGCGGCGGTAACAAATGCAGCACTCGCACTGCGCGTGCGCGGCCCGTCCGGGCGGCGAGCTCCGGCTATTTCTAGTCGATGACGTCACCCTAAAAAAAAAAAAAAAGACCCGTATGGGACCCGGCCCCGCCGCTCCCGGCTCCTATCGCGCAGGCGTGGGTCTCTTCATCCCATCCTCCCTCTCTCTCTCAATCTCTCTTTCTCTCTTTCCCCCCACCCCCGACGTCCACGGCGCTCTCCATAGCGCGTGGAGCCAGCGAGCGAGCAAGCAAACGAGCGAGCGAGCGAGCGAGCGGCGCTTGCACGGCTGCCAGCTCTTCCTTCCCGCCGGCCCGAGAGGCAGTGCGCGTGCGCGGCGGCGGCGGCGGCGGCGGGGAAGCGCGCGGGCGGGCGCGGGCGAGCGAGCGAGCGAGCGCGGGCGGGCGCAGAAGGCAGCCGACGAGGAGCAGGACCGAGCGGCGGGCGTGCGAGCGAGCGAGCGAGCGAGCGAGCGAGCGAGCGACATGGGCGACCGTGAGCAGCTGTTGCAGCGGGCGCGGCTGGCCGAGCAGGCGGAGCGCTACGACGACATGGCCTCCGCCATGAAGGCGGTGAGCGCGGCCGGGGCAGGGTGTTGGGGTGACCTTCCATCCCCCCTCACCCACGACCCCATCCCACTGTTAGGGGATGGCTGAGGTGACAAGGCCATGTCTTCTTATTCCTTTTTTTTTTTTTTCCTTTCTTTCTTTTTTTCTTCTTTCCTGGCCTGCCTGGGACAGGGCGACCCCGGGGCTGGGGCGCGGTCCACCCGCAAGCCTGAGCTTCCCGCGCCCGCCTTGGGGATGTCCCGCCATTTCCTCCGGCCCGGGTGGGGAGGATGGGGATGGGGATTGGGGGGGGGGGGATCTCCCCAGATGGCGATCCTCGTTTCAAGCTCATCCATCCCCGTACTTTCCGGGGAGCCGGGGGTCGCGGGCTTCTTTTAAGTCCCAGAACCCTGGTGGAGGGAGAGGGGGATGGGGATGCCCGAGGAAGCCTCGTTCCTGCTTCTAGATCGTTCTAGTGTGTGTGTGTGTGTGGGGGAGGAGGGGGGCTCACTTGCTTTCCCCACCATTGCACCCACTTGTGATAAAGAAGCATTTAGGAAAAAAATTTAAAAAAAATAAAGAAGCATTTAGTAGCCGGGCGTGGTTGGTGGCACGCCTTGAATCCCAACGCTGGGGTGGGGCGGGGGGAGCGCAGAGGTAGGAGGATGGTTGTTGAGTTCGAGGCCAGCCTGGGGACTACACAGTGAGTTCCAGGTCAGCCTGGGCTTTGTAGTGAGACGTTAACCTCGAAAGGAAGCATCTAGTGAGTGGAGCCCCGTCTCCTGCTCTCTGCCACGTCCTGAAACCCGTGTAGTGCCGAGGTGTGTGGCTTTTGCTACCCCTCCTCCCGAGTTCTCTTTTCCAAAACCTTCCCGTACCTCGGGTCTGGCTTTGTGTGCCCGCAGTCTTAGGCGTGGAAGAGGCGTGGAGGAGGGGGTGATGGGCCCCACATTATATGTCTAACAAGTTCAATGTTGCTTGTCTGCCTGGAGATTAAAAGGAGGCGAAGGTGGGTGCCTTGGTATTCCTGAGACCATCATTCATTGGATTCTGCAGTTTGATTGCCGGTGAAGAGTCGTGCCCAGCCACACCCTAGCAAGTACCAGTAGATGAGACACTACCTGCATTTCCGAGACCTTGAGTTCAGGTCACCATCTAGCTCATCGTTCCTTGCCTCTTCACAGTATCTTCAGCTTTTCTCTCATTGAATATTGCACACACACACACACACACCCGTGTCAAGGTCATACAATGGTAGGAGTAAAATCTGCGGTCACCAAATGCACTATTCCTTTAGATACAACCTTCTGAGATCTGAGAGGATCCCCCTGGACTCCACCTTAGTCCTACTAAAAGATCCAAAGATTTGTGGGAGAGGCCAGAAGTCTGCATTTTTAACTAGTCCCTTAGGCTGTTTTTATAGGGCCCGGGTTGGCGAATTACTGTCTTGGAATGTTGCTCATATGGCCTTTTGAAGGGCTTTCTGTCCCTCTCTCATCTCTTTCTATATATAATGTCTTTTAACCACATTCCTATTGAACCTCTTCTTCCCGACTAGTCTCCTGAAGGGATTTCTTGAATTGAAAAATTAAAATCAAGGCTTCCTAAAATTTTACACTCACTTGAAAAACTTACTTGGATATTAAGACATTACAAGGTTGGGACCATTATTTAATGTTTTCCAGGTAAGAAAGATAATTGTGTTAATCTTCTCTCTCACATGCTGGAAACCAGCAGTAGCCAAGCCCATTCCTTGATGAATTAGTGATTCTGATCTCAGCATTACAGCATGCTGTTGCTGTTTGATAGACACTTCACCCAAACCAGGGCATCGTCTAGGTTCGGTTTGGGGTCTGAACTTTTTAAAGAAACTCTAAGGATTCTTCTTCTTTTTAAAAAATATATTTAATTTATTTCAGAGAGAAAGTGGTAGAGAGAGAGAGAGAGAGAGAATGGGCACACCAGGGCCTCCAGTCTCTGCAAACAAACTGCAGATACATTTGCCCCCTTGTGCACCTGGCTTACATGGGTCCTGGAGAATCAAACCTGGATCCTTTGGCTTTGCAGGCAAGCACCTTAACTGCTAAGCCATCTCCAGGATTCTTTTAAATAATTTTTTCCCCCCAAGGTAGTGTCTTGCTCTAGCCCAGGCTGACCCGGAATTCACTATGTAGTCTCAGGGTGGCCTTGAACTCAGGGCGGCAATCCTCCTACCTCTGCCTCCCGAGGGCTGGGATTAAAGGCATGTGCCACCATGCCTGGTAGGACTGTCCTTAAGAACATGAATTTAAAATTTTAATTTTGCAAATTTTCTGGAAACAGCACTGGCGGTGCTGAAGCATTTCCTTGGAAGGGACCCTGAATCTTCATTTTCTTTGTGAAAAAACCACTTCTGTCCACACAGCAGCTCGCAGTGTGACATCTTCTCCCTGGAACTGAATGGTTCAGGGATTATGCAAGTTGAGACAATTTAGTGAGGCCCTTTGCTCACACTGTGAGTGGAAGTTTATAGAGTTGTATAGGAGCTCTTGGGAGATGAAGATGTTGAAAAAAAGGAGGGGACTAAAGGAAAATGGCTAGAATGTACATTCTGGAGTTAACGGAAACCTGAGGCAACTTGGAAAATATGGAAAGAATGGAGAGATTTTATCAGAATAAAATCTAGGTTCAGGGCTGGGGATGTGCCTCAGTGATTAAGGGCACTTTCAATTTATATACCCACATAAAGCCAGATGCATAAAGTGGCACATGCTTCTGGGGTTCCTTCTCTCCCTACCGCCCCCCCCTGCAAATAAATAAATAATATTTAAAAAAAATCTAGGTTGAGCAGAGATAAAAAATGGCTTTCTGCAGTTTACTATTGCTGTCTGCAGATTTTTCTCTTGCAGCATTAAGGTTACATTTGTAAAGTAGTGAACCTTCAATGTGTTGAGAATTCATAATCACCATGACTGCAGTCTCAGGGTGGCCTTGGAGTCACCACAATCTCCCTTCCTCTGCCTCCTGTGTACTGTGATTAAAGGCGTACACCATCGTGCCTGGTTCATGCCTGCTTCTTACATTAACATTTTTTTTCAGTCTAAATTAATGGAATATGTTTCATTGGCAAATGGAAAGTCTCATTTTACCAGTTAAATTGCGTGCCAGGGCCTTTAGCTGCTGTCGATGAACTCAAGATGCATATTCCACTTTGTGCATCTGGCTATATGTAAGTACTGGTGAATTGAACCCAGGTCGTTAGGCTTTGCAGGCACTGAGCAACCTCTCCAGCCCCTGCCTTGTGTTTTATTTATTTATTTTGGTTTTCTGAGGTAGGGTCTCCCTCTAGCCCAGGCTGACCTGGAATTCATGATGTAGTCTCAGGGTGGCCTTGAGCTCACCTCTGCCTCCCAAGTGCTGGGATTAAAGGCGTGTGCCACCACATCCAGCAATCATGTCTTGTGTTTTTTGCACTAGGGTCTCAGGTATCCCAGGCTGGCCTCAAACTCACCATAGAGCCAAGGCTGGTCTTGAACTTCTGATCTCCTGCCTTTACCTCCCAAGTGCTGGGATCATGGGGCATATGACATATCTCACACAGCTTCTCTGTGGGTTTAGATGAGCTTCTTCAGGGCATTGGAGAGCCAGGTGAGTGCACACTAGGAAGAGTGAAGGAGGGCCTCCAAGTGACGGGATGACCTGATGTCACCTCTCTTTGTTTTTTTTTTTTTTCCACGATAGACTCTCACTGTAGCCCGGGCTGACCTGGAAATCACTCTGTAGCTCCAGTCTAGCCTCAAACTCACAGCAATCCTACCTCTGCCTCTGGAGTGCTAGGATTAAAGGTGGACATCACCACGCTTGGCTCCACTCTGACTTTGCAGCTTACAGCTCTTGGCTTCCGGTTCTCTGAAATATAAAACTAGAAATGGCAGTGTTTCTAAAAAGTCATATTTTGCCTTTGCTCTAACTTGTATCTATGTCTTTTTAAATTTAAGTAGTCTGCTTTAATTTAATATGGCCTGCTTCTAATGCTATTCTTTTTTTTTTTCAAGGTAGGGTCTCACTCTGGTCCAGGCTGACCTGGAATTCACTATGTAGTCTCAGGGTGGCCTCCAACTCATGGCAATCCTCCTACCTCTGCCTCCGGAGTGCTGGGATTAAAGGTGTGTGCCACCATGCCTGGCCTAATGCTATTCTTAATCCACCAGCATCACCTGGAGGACAGTGTCGGTAAGCTTTAAGGAAAATCATGGGAACTTGGGACGGTAGCTCAGTGATACAGCAGTTGCCTCACATGTGTAAGGCCCTTGTTTTGATCCTGAGCAACACACACACACAGTTTCTTTACAGTGATGTTTGGTGACAGTGATGTTACTTTACTTCAGTTGAAGACTGCAGTTCCCTGCCCCAGCTCATAATTTGAAATTTGTTACTGAAGAGAAGTTTAATAAAGGAGTGTCTTCAAGCTTTCCTCGTTCTCACACCTCGTAAGTGACTTGGAGTGTAATGGTGTGCAGAAACACTGTGAAAGATGTATGCAAGCCCTTTCCAGATCAGGCATTGAATGACCTTACGCAGTTCACAGTCTTTGAGAATGGACAGGGTTCTCCTGTCTTATGATAACTTTGAAGTAAACTTATAAAGTGGAATTACAGTTTTAGTGCATAAGACTAAGTGAGCTGGGCGTGGTGGCTCACGCCTTTAATCCCAGCACTCGGGAGGCAGCGGTAGGAGGATCACCGTGAGTTTGAGGCCACCCTGAGACTCCATAGTGAATTCCAAGTCAGCCTGAACCAGAGTGAGACCCTACCTTCAAAAACGGGGGGAAAAAAAAGTGAAATCAGGAAAAAAAGAAGAAAAATTTTCCAGTGACTATTCATGGATGGACATCATGCAGTCATGTCTTACTCCCCTGACTTACTGATGTTAAAGCAGAGGTGGTAATGTGAAGTTACAAGATGCAAAAATGGTGTGGCGTATGGTATTGCTTTTTTTTTTTTTTTTGGTTTTTTCGAGATAGGGTCTCACTCTAGCTCAGACTGACCTGGAATTCACTATGGAGTCTCAGGGTGGCCTCGAACTCACAGCAATCCTCCTAGCTCTGCCTCCCGAGTGCTGGGATTAAAGGCGTGCGCCACCACGCCCGGCTGGTATTGCTTTTTTGAGACAGGGTCTTGCTATAACCCAGGCTGGCTTCACACTTGGGATCCTCTTGCCTCTGCTTCCTGAGTGCTAGGATTGTAATAGGCTTGTGTCACCACATCCAGCGGCTATACCGGCTCTTTGACAGAGGACAAGGAGAAATGTTGGGAGGACTTGAGTATCTATAGAAATCTTAAGTGCAGGAAGCAAACTGCATTTAAGGAAATAAGAGCTGGGGGAGAGCCACAAGGCCCAAGCAATGGCAGAAGGCTCTGATTCCGACAGCTGTGAGGTTGTGGGAAGCAGGTGGTGTGTGGAAGCGGAGGACCGTTGAGTGGCTTGGGGAGGCATAGTCTTGTGGACTGTAAGGGTGATTTTGAGATGTATCAAAATTGTTGTCAATATGAAGTCTTAGGACAATGTCATACTGTTTGGAATACGTGAAAACTAAATAGACTCGTTTCTCATTAATTGAATATTTGAAAAGTAATTTTCTCTTTGCCATATATGCTATTAGTTTTTTTTTTTTTTTTAAATCTTACGATTTCTTTTTTGGCGCTGAGGACTGAACCCAGGGCCTCAACCCCTCTTTGTCATATAGGAAGGGAGAAGACTAATTGTCTTGTCATATTCTCATTTAAAAAGTACTTCTGGAGCTGGGCATGGTGGCTCATGCCATTAATCCCAATGCTTGGGAGGCAGAGGTAGGAGGATGGCTGTGAGTTTGAGACCAGTTTGGGATTACCGAATGAGTTCCAGGTCAGCCTTGGCTAGAGCAAGATCCTACCTCGAAAAACAAAAAAAAAGTGCTTCTGCTGGGGAGGTGCCTTAGTTTAACAACGTGCTTGCCGTGCAAGCATGAGGACCTGAGTTCAGAAGCCCAGCCCCCGTGTAAAAGCCAGGTGTGTGTGCCTGTGATTCCAGACCTGGGGAGGTGGAGACAGGAGGATCCCTGGAATTTGCTGGCTAGCTCGTCTAGCTGAATTGGTGAGCTCCAGGTTTAAAGAAGCTCTGTCTCAAAAGAGGTAGAGAGCAACTGAAGGGTCAAACCCCTGGCCTCTGCATTTACAGCGCATGCAGACACATCCATTCACACATGTGTGCCCACTGCACATACACATGCAAAAACAGTTCTCATGAGGCAGAGCGCTTGCCTCACTTGTTCAAGATCCTGGGTTTAGGGGGCTGGGAAGGTGGCTCAGGAGTTAAAGGCACTTGCTTGCAAAGCCTTCCTGCTTGGGTTTGATACCCCAGAACCTGCACACAAAGTGACATTTGAAAAGGCAACCTTTGGAGTTCATTTGCAATGGCAAGAGGCACTGGCAGGCCCATACATATATACTCTTTCAAATAAATAAAAGTATTTTTAAAAAAGATCCTGGCAGTTTGGTTCCAGGACCTCCAAACCCCCTGCCCCCTCAAAAAAGAGCCTGCCGTGGTGGCGTACGCCTTTGATCCTAGCACCTGGGAGGCAGAGGTAGGAGGATTGCTGTGAATTCAAGGCCACCCTGCAACTACATAGTGAATTCCATGTCAGCCTGAGCTAGAGTGAGACCCTACCTCAAAGGACCAAAATAAATCAATAAAAACAAAAACAAAAGCAAAAAAACCCCTTATGGCTGGAGAGATGGCTTAGCAGTTAAGGTACTTGCCTGTGAAATCTAAGGACCCATGTTTGACTCTCCAGATCCCACATAAGCCAGATGCACATAGGTGAAGCAAGTACAGGGTTGCACATGCCCACGAGGTGGTGCAAGTGTCTAAAGTTCTCCCTCTGTCTCTCTTACTTGCTTGCATTCTCTAAAATAAAAAAAAGGTACTTTAGATGGCAGATACATAGCTTTTTTATTGCCTTCAAAGGGAATTTTGATCACCATGTGCCTTTGAGCTCATATATTATTTCCAGAAGAACCCCCACAGTCAGAAGCTCCATCACTTCCTTAAAGAAACCAAAAATGGCCAGGCATGGTGGGGCATGCCTTTAATCCCAATACTTAGGAGGCAGAGGTAGGAGGTTTACTGTGAATTTGAGGACAATCTGGGACTATAATGTGGGATCCAGGTCAGCCTGGGCTAGAGTGAGAGTCTACCTTGAAAACAAACAAAGAAACAAAAAAAAAAAATTGGTACTTCATGTAGAGGGAGATGTAGTGTTAGACTTTTCTTGTAGAAATGTGGTAAGGGCTGGGTGTGGTGGCTTATGCCTGTAATCCTGGCACTCGGGAATTGACATCGGAGGATTGTCTTGAGTTTAATGCCAGCCTGGGCTACTTTGTGAGACTTTCTCAAGAAACTAAAAAAAAAAAAAAAAAAAAAAAGTTTGGGAGGTGATAGATCCCAGTGTTGTCGATGTTACATCTAGCAAGTTTATGGAATTTTTCAATTTTCTTACTGGGTACTCACTAAATGGAAGCTGTTAATCCGTGCACATGTTCTTGTTTCTATTTACATTCACTTAGATGGTGCTGGAAATCAAGCCCCAGTGTCTTCATTGTGAATGATAAGCACATGTTGTATGACTGAATTGGCCGCCTTAGCCCTCATGTCACTTAAAAAAAAAATTACTTATTTGAGAAAAAGAGAGTGTGTATGGTTCATCTGAAATGGCTTCCTGCCACTGTGAATGAACTCCAGGCACCTGCACCGTTGTGTGCATCTGGCTTTTTATGTGGATACAGGGGAATCGAACCTGGGTCAGCAAACTTTGCAAGCAAGTGCCTTTAACCGTTGAGCCATCTCCCCAGCCCTCTTGTAATCTTTATAACAGGTCTCAGTAGGTACTGTTTGTAGCTCTGGCTCCATTTAACAAATGAGATTTGCAGGTTTTCTAATTTGTAAATGAGATTATTATTTTTTTTTATGGTCAAATAAGTTGTGAAGCCAAAATTTCAACTCAAATTTAGAGTTCTTTATTTAGCCATTGTATAATAATATCTCGTGTGACTAAGGGATAGTTTCTGGCATACATTCTGCTATATTAACCATTGTCATCACTGGTAACTACACTCCAGTCATTTTACGTAAGTGGGTTTACTAAACAATTGTGCTTATTGAGTAAAAACCATATACCAAGGTGTATGTGTCCCATCCCCCCCTGCAAGGTAGGGTCTTGCTCTAGCCCAGGCTCACCTAGAATTCAATATGTAGTCTCGGGTGGTCTCAAATATACAGTGATCCTATTAACTCTGCCTCCCGAATGCTGGGATTAAAGGCATGTGGCATCACATCCAGCCATATACTAAATTGGATCAAAAACAATCTGCTGCGGGCTGGAGGGATGGCTTAGCAGTTAAGGTGTTTGCCTGCAAAACCAAAGGACCCAGGTTTGATTCCTCAGGACCCACGTTAGCCAGATGCACAAGGGGGCGCATGCATCCATCTGGAGTTCGTTTGCAGTTGTTGGAGGCCCTGGTGCACCCATTCTCACTCTCTGTCCCTCTTTCTCTGTCAAATAAATAAGTAAATAAAAATAAAATTTCAAGAAAAGAAAAACAACCTATTGCTTCTCTCTTACCTATACAGACAAGTATATGAAAGAGATGCGTAGATCTGAATTTGACTTATTCTCTGGAATACATGGGGTATTTTTTTTTTTTTTTTTGGTTTTTCGAGGTAGGGTCTCACTCTAGCCCAGGCTGACCTGGAATTCACTATGGAGTCCCAGGGTGGCCTCGGACTCACGGCGATCCTCCTACCTCTGCCTCCCGAGTGCTGGGATTAAAGGCGTGCGCCACCACGCCTGGCTCACATGGAGTATTTTTTTAGCTTAATCAATCTGAATTGGTTGAATTTGAGCTCCTGCTAGGAACTTAGTGCATTACTGTGCTAAATTTTACTGTTTTCTTTGTTTTTGAGGTAGGGTCTCACTCTACCCCAGGCTAACCTGAAATTCACTATGTTGTTTCAGGGTGGTCTTGAACTCACAGTGATCTTTCTACCTTTGCCTCCCAAGTGCTGGGATTAAAGGTGTGTGCCACCATACACAGCATCAACTTAAAAAAAAAAGAGTATGTGTGTGCATATATATGTATATATATATTTTTCTCTTTTTTAACTTTTATTTTTTGAGGTAGTGCCTCGCTAGCCCAGGCTGACCTGGAATTCACTATGTAGTCTCAGGATGGCCTCGAACTCAAGGCAATCCTCCTACCTTTGCCTCTCCAGTGCTGGGATTAAAGGCGCGCTCCACCATGTCTGGCTTTTTTTTTTTTTCTTAAGAGAGAGAGAATTGGCACGCCAGGGCCTCAGCCACTGCCGTCAGACTCCAGACACTTGTTCCACTTAGTGTGTTTGTGTGACCTTGAGCTAACATCATATTAGTGCATCTGGCTTATGTGGGATCTGGAGAGAGATTGAACATGGGTCCTTAGTCTTCACAGGCAAGTGCTTTAACCACTAAGCTATCTCTCCAGCCCCCCAAATATTTTTATTCGTTTATTTGAGAGAGAAGGAGGCAGATAGAGAATGGTTGCCCCAGGGCCTATAGCCACTGTACATGAACTCCAGGCATATGCACCACCTGTGCATCTGGCTTATGTGGGTCTTGGGGGAATTAAGCCTGGGTTCTTAGACTTTGCAGACAAGTGCCTTAATTGCTAAAGCCATCTCTCTGTATTTTGAAAGCCTGTAAGGCTCAAAATGTCATACTCTAGTGAAAGTAGTCCCCCTGGGGTCCCTGTGGATGCACCCTAAGGTGCCGGCTTTTTGATGCTCCTCCCACTCCTTTCTCCAGTGATTTTTCAGCCATGGTGGGTGTTGGCACTTCCCGTCATCAGCACCTGGCAAGACTTCTAAGCCACTGACCCTGATGCCTCCAGGGACAGTAGCATGCCATGTGTTTGGGGTGGTGGTTATTTCTGCCAAACCCTCTGAAAATGTTCAATGATGTCAAAAGCAAAGCAAAGATGATCTCTTAACAATGTAAGAGTGGCTGTTTTTTTATTTCACTAGCATTAAGCTTAAGGTAGACGTTGACTGTCTGAGCTGGTCCGCTCTGAGTTTGAAGTTTAGCCTGCCTTATGGCCTAACAACTGCAGCCTCACCCAGTGGGAGTGGAAAAATTGCTCAGCCAGGCCCTGGTGGTCAGTGTTTTGCACAGTGGCCTGAAGGGAGTGGTCTTGTAGCCTGCGGTTGGGAGATGACTCAGCTGGTAAAGTGCTTGTCGCATAAGCCTGAGGGCCTGAGTTTAGACCCCTAGCACTTCCATGAAAGCTGGCACAGAAGTGCACACGGAAATCCCAGTGCTGGCAAGGTGGAGACCGGCTGATCCCTGGGGCTTGCTGGCCCAATCCAAGTTTCTGATCTTGAGGTTCAGTGTGAGATCCTGTCTTAAAAAAAAAAAGAAAGAAAGAAAAAAGAAAAGGCTGGAGAGATGGCTTAGCGGTAAGGCGCTTGCCTACAAAGCCTAAAGATCCAGGTTCGATTCTCCAGGTCCCACATAAGCCAGATGCACAAAGTGGCACATGCATCTGGAGTTCATTTGCAGTGGCTGGAGTCCCTGGGGGCCCATTCTGTCTCTCTCTTGTCTCTAATAAATAAATAAAAATAAATTTTAAAAAAATACAGAAAACAAAAAGACTCCTAAAAACCCTCACAAGCTGGACCTCCACAGCCCACACTTCCCTCTGCATTTTGGTCTTTCACACTCAGCAGAACAGTACATTAAGCTATGCTTATAACATTGCAAAGCTTCCCTAGTCCAAAGTTCCGTATCCTTCCATAGTTCTGTAAACCATTTCCAAAAGATGAAAAACCACATGGTCAGGTGTGTCAGCACAGTGGTCTCACTCCTGGTACCAATTTTCTGTAGCACTTACTTTCTTGGTGTTGGGATAAAACATCTGACCAGAAGTAGTTTATGAAAAGGAGGGATTCATTTCAGCTTGAAGCTTTTTTTTTTTTTTTTTGGTTTTTCGAGGTAGGGTCTCAGGGTGGCCTCGAACTCATGACGATCCTCCTACCTCTGCCTCCCCAGTGCTGGGATTAAAGACATGCATCACCATTCCTGGTGCAGCTTTTTTTATTCTTTCTTTTTTCGAGGTAGGGTTTCACTCTAGCCCAGGCTGACCTGGAATTCACTCTGTAGTCTCAGGCTGGTCTCGAACTCACAGTGATCCTCTTACCTCTGCCTTCTGAGTGCTGGGATTAAAGGCATGTGCCACCATACCTAACTCCTTCCTTCCTTCCTTCCTTCCTTCCTTTGCAAGCTGAGAAAGATAGAAGACAGAATGGGTGCTGCAGGGCTTCTCGCTGCTGTAAACAAACTCCAGATGCATGGACCACCTTTTACGTCTGGCTTTGGGGAATTGAACATTGGTCATTAGGCTTGCAGGCAAGTGCCTTAACCACTAAGCCAGTCCCAGCTTTAAAAAATTTTATTTATTTATTTATTTGCAAGCATAGAGAGATAAAGAGAGAGAGAGAGAGAATGGGCGTGCCAGGGCCTCTAGCCACTGCAAATGAACTCCAGATGTGTGCACCACGTTGTGCATCTGGCTTTATGTGGATACTGGGTAATCAAACCTGGGTTGTTAGGCTTTGTAGGAAAGTGCCTTAACTGCTGAGCAATCTCTCTAGGCCCCTCCCCCCCGATTTATTATTTTTATTTGTTTAGGTTTTGGTCAGGCTGGCCTGGAATTCACTGTAGTCTCAGGGTGGCCTTGAACTCACGGTGATCCTCCTACCTCTACCTCCCAAGTGCTGGAATTAAAGGCGTGTGCCACCATGCCCAGCTTTATTTTTTTTTAATTTTTTGTTTCTATTTTTATTTATTTGAGAGCAACAGAGAGAGAGAGAGAGAGAGAGAGAGAAAGAGAGAATGGGTGCGCCAGGGCCTCTAGCCACTGCAAATGAATTCCAGACGCATGCGCCCACTTGTGCATCTGGCTTACGTGGGTCCTGGGGAATCGAGTCTCGAACTGGGGTCCTTAGGCTTCACAGGCAAGCGCTTAACCGCTAAGCCATCTCTCCAGCCCCCAGCTTTACTTATATATATATATATAATATATATATATTATATATATAATACATATTAGTATATTTTTAATCATTTTTATTTATTTATTAGAGACAGGGATGGAGGGAGAGAGAGAGACAAAGAATGGGCGCACCAGGGCCTCGAGCCACTGCAAATGAACTCCAGATGCATGTGCCACGATGTGCATCTTAGCCTTATATTTTTGAGGTAGGGTCTCACTCTAGCCCAGGCTGACCTGGAATTTACTATGTAGTCTCAGGCTGGCCTTGAACTGATAGTGATCCTCCTACTTCTGCCTCCTGAGTGCTGGAATTAAAGGCATGCACCACTATGTCCAGACTCTAAATTTTTATTTATTTGTGTGTATGAGAAACTATGGGCTCACTATGGCCTCTTACCACTGCAGACTATCTCCAGATGTCTGGGCCACTTTGTACTTCTGGTTCTATGTGGGTACTGGGGAATTGAACTTGGTCCATCAGGCTTTGCAAGCAGTTGCCTTTAATAACTGAGCCATCTCTTCAGATCTGGCTTGCAGTCTTCTTTTTTTTAAATATACATTTATTAATTTGCAAGGGGGGGAGAGAGAATGAGAATACAAATGGATGCCCTAAGGCTTCCAGCTACTGATAACGAATTCCAGATGCCTGCACCACTTTGTGCATCGGGCATGTAGGTACTGGGGAATCGAACTCAGGTCTTCAGCCTGTGCAGGCAAGTGCCTTAACCACTAAGCCATCTCTCCAGCCCCCCACTTAAAAAAATGTTTTTTTGGGGTTATTTTTATTTACTTATTTGAGAGTGACAGACAGAGAAAGAGGCAGAGAGAGAGAGAGAATGGGCATGCCAGGATCTCCAGCCACTGCAAACAAACTCCAGATGCATGCGCCACCATGTGTATCTGGCTTACGTGGGTCCTGGGGAATGGAGCCTGGAACCAGGGTCCTTAGGCTTCATAGGCAAGCGCTTAACTGCTAAGCCATCTCTTCAGCCCCACTTTTTTTTTTTTTTAAAGGTCTCATTCTTGCCCAGGCTGACCTAGAATTCACTGTATAGTTACAGAGTGACCTACCTACCTCTGCCTCCCAAATGCTGGGATTAAAGGCATGTACCATCATGCCCAGCTTTCCAGCTTTTTACTTTTTTCTTTTTTGTTTTTGAGGTAGAGTCTTGCCCAGGCTGACCTGTAATTCACTATGTGGTCTGAGGGTGGCCTCAAACGCACAGCAATCTTCCTACCTCTGCCTTCCAAGTGCTGGTTTTAAAGGCATGTGCCACCATACCTAGCATACAGTGTTTTTCTTTTTAAATATCTTTATTTATTTATTTGCAATCAATAAGAGGCAAAGAGAAAGAGTGAGAGCGAGAGAACGGGAGCGTGCATGCACCAGGGCCTCTAGCTGCTACACATGAGCTCCGGATGCATGTGCCACTTTGTGCATCTGGCTCTATGTGGGGACTGGGAACTTGAACGTTGGGTCGTTAGGCTTTGCAGTCTGGTGCCTTAACCACTGTGCCATCTCCCCAGTCCCCAGCTTGCAGTTTTGAGTGGAAGCTTTATGGTGGGGAAAGCATGGCATGGGCAGAAAACGGGGTTGTGGCGGGGAGGAGCAGGAGTGAGCTCAGTATAAACACCCAGTGGGTCTTGACTAATGAACATCAGGGTCTGCCCCCAGGGACACTGGCCCTCCTGCAAGCTCCCACCTCTCAAATGCTCCATCGCTGGAGACTAAGTATGAGGCCTAATTACAGACACATGAGGCTGTGGGGGCCGGTTTCCATTCAAGCCACTCTACCTGTTGATAGTATGCGTGTAGGTGAGCTGTTCCAAACAAGAATCGTTACCCCTGATACAGTATGTCCGCTCAGGTAGTTTTCTGTGTTTTGTTTTTCTTGTTTGTTTTTTGGTTTTATGGCATGTTTGTCTCACTCTAGCCTAGGCTGACATGGAACTCTGTTAGCCCATGCTGGTCTTGAACTCATAGCATTTCCTTAGTGTTGGGATTAAAGGTGTGCGTTACCATGCCTGGTGTGTGTGTGTGTGTGCGTGTGTGCATGCTTGGACTTCTGGGGATTGAACTCAGGGCCTTAGGGATAGTAGGCAAGCACTCTGAGCTAAACAATCAGCCTTTGGTTTTTGGGGGTGTATGTGTGTATATGTGTTAGGTGTGTGGACATGTGTGTCTGGGTGCATGTGTGGAGACCGGGAGTTGACAATCTGGTGTCTTCTGCAGTTGCTGTCCACCTTATTTTTTGAGAAAGGGTCTTGCGTGGAACCTAGGCTAGACTAGCTAGCCAGCAAGCCCTAGGGATCCTCCTATCTGTATCCCTGACACTGGAATCACAAGTGTGTGCTGTCATGCCTGGCTTTTACATGGGGGTGGGGGGTCTAAACCTTAGGTCCTTGTGGTCTTTTTAAAAAAAATTTTTAATTTTTTATAATTAACAACTTCCATGATCGTAAACAATATCCCATGGTAATTCCCTCCCCTCCTTTTTTTAGGGATTTTGAGAGTCTTTGTTGTATGGGTTGGTTTTGAACGTGCTATGTAGCCCAGGCAGTACTGGACTGTGGCGTTGTCCTACGTCAGGTTTCTGAGTAGCTGGGATTACAGGCTCGGGCCACCACGCCCGGCTCTTGTGGCATTTCTGTTGCTCAGTATTTTGATATTGGATGCCTCCCAGATTGACAAACTTTTAAGTTTTCCTAAATAGTCACTGTTCTATTTTTGGCAGTGGGTCTATTTTTACCCACAAACATAGTTTATTAGCCTTATGAGTGTGGAAGGAAGCCTCTAGAGCTTTTTGAGTAAAAGAATGAATTACCAGCAGGCTGGGTTATTTGTGACTTTCAGTAATGTGGTATAATCCCAGAGCAGAGAAAATGGGTGAGGCATGTGTCCTGGGGTTGAGTGTAGCCAAAGGCTGTGTGGTAAGGTTGTTTATTTGCAAGTGTGTGTGTGGGGAAGTGTGGATGTGTGAGGACCTTTCTGCTCCTGCAGACAACTCCAGATACATCCACCACTTAGTCCATTTGGCTTTCTTTTTTTCTTTTTTGGTTTTTCGAGGTAGAGTCTCACTCTAGCTCAGACTGACCTGGAATTCACTCTGTAGTCTCAGGGTGGCCTTGAGCTCGCGGCGATTCTGCTACCTCTGCCTCCCGAGTGCTGAGATTAAAGGCGTGCGCCACCACGCCCGATGGGAGTCTTAAATGTAATGTAGAGACGATGGCCTTCTTAAGTAGGAATGGGTCGATAAATACGTTTTCAGGATGGGTCTAAGAACTTAAATGAGTTGAGCAGGATTGTAAGAAGGCAAAGAGGCCGTGAACAGAGTTGGAGCAGCCCTTAGAGTGTCTGCCAGCCATGTGTAGACCTAGTGCCCAGATTGGCTGTGATGATGGCAGCAGACGTGGGGCAGAAGTGAGTACTGAACGCTGCTATGGGAGTGGAAAGAAAATGGTTGGGAATGGTGGTCTGGGTCTCTTCTTTCTAAAATTCTCTTGCTTTGACTTATTTATTTATTGATGTTTTTGGTTTTTCGAGGTAGGGTCTCACTCTGGTCCAGGCTGACCTGGAATTAACTATGTAGTCTCAGGATGGCCTCGAACTCATGGCAGTCCTCCTGCTCCTGCCTCCCGAGTGCTGGGGTTAAAGGCGTGCGCCACCACGCCTGGCTTAAAATTCTCTTACTTTGTATTCCTAGTTAGAAACTAGGAAGCCTGCAGTTGTAGAGATGCGAAAGGTCACCCTGTCAGTCCTGTGACCCATCACCCAGGTGATTTTGGCAGGTGGCACGGTGGACTAGCTGTGCGTCGTGGTCCTGCCCGCTGTGTTCTGCCGCCTCCCGGTATCAGCTTTGCCATGCATGCCACTCGGCCTCTCCATGTGCTATTTGAAGTGCTGGCAACCACTGAGAGGTTAGGAGAGGTTTTGACAAGTGTCACCAGGCAGGGTTAGCGGCATATCTTTTTTTAAATAAACCATCTGTTTTTTTCTTCTTCTTTTTTTCCTTTTTAGTGCTGTTTCAATCTGGGGGATGGACATACAATTCTTGTTTTGTTTTTTAGAGGCATGGTCTCACTCTACTCCAGGCTGACCTGGAACTACTTGTAGCCCTAGGCTATCCTTGAAAGTGCAGTGTCCCAAGTGCTGGGATTAAAGGCCTGACCACACCCGACTACAGTTTTCTTTAATTATTTGAACAAGTAGTAAACTGTCTTAATTTCACAAGTTTCCTTTTGTTAGTCAAAGTGTGAGTTTTAAAAGTATATTTAAGCGTTATTTCCTAGTTAGGCTCTGGCTGGGGATCTAAGGGCAGTGTTTGCGCAGTTGTTAGTCAGCCTCAGCTGATGCCCACAGTGACTCGTGCAGACTGGCAGGCAACCAGCTGATTGTTCCATGAACACTAACGCTCCTGGTAAATGATTTTTCCTGTGAAGGTGTCTTCGAAACATTGCCCATAGCCTTTTTTGGCAATTTATTCCAGATGAACTAATAATCTGCTTGCATGAATTTCTGAACCCACGGACACACTTAAGCTTCATTTACATTAAGAGGGTTAACTTCAGGCCCTATCCTATCTGTGTTTTTTTTTTTTTTCTCTCCTTTTCCTGAGGTAGGGTCTCACTCTAGCCCGGACTGGAGTGGCACCTACTCTGGCCAAGTCCAAATGCTCCTACCTCTGCCTCCCAGGTGCTGGGACGAAAGGCATGTGTCACCATGCCTGGCCAGCTTTATTATTTCACATTCGAAAACCTAGCAGCAAAATGTTGTACAAAAAAACAAAACAAAACAAAACAAAACACCAAACAACCTAGTAGCAAAATAATGTAGTGCAGTGAACATTTGTTCAGAAAAGATTCAGGGAGTTTTGTAACTATTATATATCAAGAAGAGTGGAATTCATTAGGGTGATTTTTTAATTAAATAAAATGATTATTATAAAAATGTAAAGAAATAAGAATGATTTTAGGTTTGTTACTGTGTGTCAGTGGATGTGTGTGCATGTTCAGGTGTGAGCGCAGGTGCACTTGTGCTGTGGGGTGTGGGTGAAGGACACAGGACAGCTTTTGAGCGGGTGGCCTCGCCTTCCACCTGCTTTAGGGCAGGCGGTCTCTTGTGAGGTCTCATTGTTCATGGCTTCAGTTGCCAGGCTGCCTGGTGCACGAGCTTCTCGGGAATTCTGCCTCAGCTCATGGTTAGTGTGCTGGGATGACAGCAGCTTGCCGCAGTCCCAGCTTTTCTGTGGGGTCTGAACCCAGGTTCTCAGGCTTGTGTGGAAAGGGCTTTAGCCTCTGAGCCCAGGGTAAAGGTTTTAAAGATACCCAGAATAGCTTATCAAGAGCTGCTAGGGAGCTGGAGATACGGCTTAGTGGCTAAAGTGTTTGCCTGCAAAGCCTAAGGACCCTGGTTCAATTCCCCAGTATCCATGTAAGCCAGATGCACACGGTAGCACATGCGTCTGGAGTTGGTTTGCAGTGGCTAGAGGCCCTGGCACACCCAGTCTCCCTCTCTATCTTCCCTTCTCTGTCTTTCAAATAAATACATAAATAAATAAGTAGTTGCTAGGGCCTCTTACCTGTATCACTGAATCAAAAGTAAACACATGCGGAATGGTTCTGTATAATTGACCTGTATGGTTCCCCATAAACAAGCCTGGATAAGCCAGATCAAACCTAAGAGGGAAGCACTTGTCCAAGAAATGCAGCTTGTGTGAAATCACCTTGCAACATCTTGGATGCCAACAGTTAATCCGATGACTTTGGAAATTCTTATCGTTCCAGCACCTTCTTTAGTGAGGTGCACTGCCTACTGAAGAGACTTGCAGTGGGCGTTTGCCAGAGTGTTGAAGCTCAGTTCTCTTCACAGCACTGTTTCCACAGTGTGCACACACTGCCCTTGTGCTTTCTGGTTGGGTTAGCAGCGCAGGTTGAGCAGTTCTTCAGAAGTAAGCATTACTGGGCTGGAGAGATGGCTTAGCAGTTAAGACACTTGCCTGAGAAGCCTCAGGACCCAGGTTCGACTTTTCAGATCCCATGTAAGCCAGACGCACAAGGTGACGCAAGTGCTTAAGGTCACATATGTGCAGAAGGTGGCACACACATCTGGAGTTCGATTACAGGTCTCACTCTAGTCCAGGCTGACCTGGAATTCACTATGTAGTCTCAGGCTGGCCTGGAATTCACAGCGATTCTCCTACCTCTGCTGGGATTAAAGGCCTCCTACCTCTGCCTTGATGTCACGTGCCGCTGCCACATTGTCTTTTCCAGAGAGTCCTTATTCCTTTCCCAAGACAAAAGCCACATCTTTCAGACTTGAATTAAGAATTTTCCCAAAGCCCTGTCACTTCCTGTTTTGAGTTCCAGGAATTTATCTTACACTGCAGCCTTCCTTTAGATAGGTGGGATTCATGTTTAAATGTGTGTGTGTGTGTGTGTGCGTGTACATGCTTGTCTGCAGGCTGGAGGACAACTTCGGGTGTCATCCTCAGGAACCCTGTCCACCTCAAAGGAGACAGGATCTCTCATTAGCCTGGAATTCACCAAGTAGACTCGCCTGGCTGGCCAGTGACCCTTCTGCCTCGGCCTCCCCAGTGTTGGATGCCTGGCATTCTTACATGAGTACTGGGGCTTGAACTCAGGTCCTTGTGCTGGCAAGGCAGGTAGTTTATCTCCCCAGCTCCTTGTATTGGTTTTGCCCATAAATGGTTCTTATTCTCTAATACGGCTGGTCAATAATCCTGTTCTTTTGTGTGTTAACCTTTGTTTTTTGGCCATGGTGCACATATGGGAGTCAGAGGACACTTTACAGCGACTGTGCTGTGCCTTCTTTGAGACAGGATCTCCTGCTGCTGCAGTTGTGCATCAGACTAGCTGGCCCATGAGCCTCAGCTTCTCAGCCCTGCCCCCCATTGTTGTTGCACTTGGGGATCACAGATGCATGTTCCGCTTTCCATGGGGCTTTATGAGGCTGCTGGGGAACTGAACGTGGGCCCGCAGGCTTTCCAAGCAAATACCTTTAAGTATTGAGCTATTTCCCCAGCATCTGTTTCACTTTATTTATTTATTTTTAAAAAATTATTTTTTTATTGACATCTTCCATAGTTATAAACAATATCCCATGATAACTCCCTCCCTCCCCCCACTTTCCCCTTTGAAGCTCCACTCTCCATCAGCTCCCCTTCCGCTTGCAGTCGGTCTCTCTTTTGTTTTGATGTCAGCATCTTTTCCTCCCATTATGGTGAACTTGTGTAGGTAGTGTCAGGCACTGTGAGGTCATGGATATCCAGGCCATTTTGTGTCTGGAGGAGCACGTTGGAAGGAGTCCTACCCCTCCTTTGGCTCTTACATTCTTTCTGCCACCTCTTCCGAAATGGACCCTGAGCCTTGAGAGACATGATAGAGATACTGCAGTGCTGAGCACTCCTGTCACTTCTTAGCACCATGATGCCTTCTGAGTCATCCCAAGGTCACTGCCATCTGAATATAGAAGGTTCTCTACCAAAAGTGAGAGTAGCATTAATATATGGGTATGAACATTAAGAGAAGCGCTTACTGGGCAGTTTGGTGAGCATAGTATATACATTTAGCCAGACAGCAGCAGACATTACACCCCTAGGGCTCATGACTACCCCCTGTTGTAGGTTTTTGGTATCAGGGATGTATTCCTTCCCATGGAGCAGGCCTCCAGTCCACTTAGAGATTAGAAGATGTGCAACCACTCTATAATCCTGTTCTTGAAAAGGCTATTGATACTGTTGAAGGGATAATTTTCAGTATACTCAGACGCTGCTCTCTATCTCTGGGGTCTTACAGGTGACAGAGCTGAATGAACCCCTCACCAATGAAGATCGCAATCTCCTCTCTGTGGCCTACAAGAATGTTGTTGGTGCCAGGCGGTCTTCTTGGAGGGTCATTAGCAGCATTGAGCAGAAAACCATGTCTGATGGAAATGAAAAGAAATTGGAGAAAGTTAAGGCTTACCGGGAGAAGATCGAGAAGGAGCTGGAGACCGTTTGCAATGATGTCCTGGCTCTGCTTGACAAATTCCTCATCAAGAACTGCAACGATTTTCAGTTTGAGAGCAAGGTGTTTTACCTGAAAATGAAAGGAGATTACTACCGCTACTTGGCAGAAGTGGCTTCTGGGGAGAAGAAAAACAGTGTGGTTGAGGCTTCCGAGGCAGCCTACAAGGAAGCCTTTGAAATCAGCAAAGAGCAGATGCAGCCGACGCACCCCATCCGGCTGGGCCTGGCCCTCAACTTCTCCGTGTTCTACTATGAGATCCAGAATGCGCCCGAGCAGGCCTGCCTCTTAGCCAAACAAGCCTTCGATGACGCCATAGCGGAGCTGGACACTTTAAACGAGGATTCCTATAAGGACTCCACCCTCATCATGCAGCTGCTGCGAGACAACCTCACCCTCTGGACAAGCGACCAGCAGGATGAAGAAGCAGGGGACGGCAACTGAAGACCCTTTGGGTTCCTGGCCCTTCCTTCACCCACCACCCCGCCACCACTGAGTCCTCCTCGCCACAGTCACGGTATCTAGTGCTAACCCTATCTGTATCGGCATCACAGCTACTCAGACCTGCTCTCCTGTCCCTTAGGAAGCACTTTCAGATAAACCTTCTTGGGCCTTGCTGGACTGAAGGCTGCTTAGAGCCCACGGGAGCTCCCTGTTGAGTTGTGCAGAGAAGTGCTTTCTGAATGAGGTGTTTTACTCTGCCTGGTGATCTATCTGTGGCAAATTTAGGTGACAGTAATTGAGTTTAGAAAGGAAAATTGGCCAACACAAGCTATAGTTGATACTTAAAACAAGCTGATAGTGTTTTGTTAAGCAGTACATCTTGTGCATGCGAAAATGAATTCAATCCTCCCACCTCTTTCTTCAGCTCATGGGAAACTATTGAGGGAAGCTGGTATAGAGACAACTTGCTCCTTTCCATCAGCTTTATAATAAACTGTTTAATGTGAGGTTTCAGTAGCACCTTGTTTTGCCTCTTTAAATTATGACGTGCACAAGCCTTCTTTTCAATGCAATGCATCTAAAGTTTTGATACGTGTAACTTTTTTTTTTTTTTTTTTTTGGTTGTGATTGTTTAAGAATCATGGATTTATTTTTTGTAACTTTGGCTATTGTTCTCGTGTATCCTGACAGCATCATCCTTGTCAACCCATGTCAATCAAGATGGGTGACTATGAAATGCCAGACTTCTAAGAATAAATGTTTCAGAATTTAAAGGGTAAATAAATGCTGCTTTGGGGATATTATCTCTGTGTGGTATTGATTTTTTTTTCCACCCTTCCCACAGTGTTCTTTTGGTATGAGTTTCTCAGGCTTTGTGTTAGTACTCGATATCTGGAATTTTCTGTCCTATGATTCCATTAATATATTTTTCCCATTAATATTTTGTAACACACACTTAAGGGTTTTAAATCATTTTCTGTGAACCCAGTTGATGCAGCCTTCCCCACCCTTCCTGATAACTGATGCATCTAAATGAGCTGAGCAGAACACAACACATCGTCTATGGCAGGGCGCCTCTGCGAGGATGTGGCCTGTGTGTCTTGGTGTTTAATCCACTCTGCACTGTTGGTTGATGTTTAACACTGAAGGTAAATACCGAGTGTCTACATGTCCTCGTAGTACCCCAATTAGATGTCACGATTAAAGCTAAGAAAGTTGTAAGTATTCTTGAAAACCTGCAGTTTTGAGGATTTTTGTGGGCTGGGGGGAGTTGAGGTAGGGTCTCCCTCTAGCCCAGGCTAAACTAGAACTCACTGTGTAGTCTCAAGGTGGCCTCAAAGGCACAGAGATCCTCCTACCTCAGCCTCCCCAGTGCTGGGATTAAAGGCGTGCACCACCGTGCCTTGCTTCTGGGGGTTGAAGTCGGGCCTTAGGCTTACTAGGCAAGCACTCTACCACTGAGCTACACAGTCAGCTTTTTTTTTTCCTCTGAGGTAGGGTCTCACTCTAGCCCAGGCTGATCGGGAATTCACTATGTAGTCTCAGACTGGCCTTGAATTTACAGCGATCCTCCTACCTCTGCCTCCTGAGTGCTGGGATTAAAGGCATGCACCACCACGCCTGGCTAAATTAGCCATTTTTTTTTTAATTTTTTTTTTGTTCATTTATTTATTTATTTATTTGAGAGAGACAGAGAGAGAGAGAGAGAGGCAGATAGAGAGAGAATGGGCGCGCCAGGGCCTCCAGCCACTGCAAACGAACTCCAGACGCGTGCGCCCCCTTGTGCATCTGGCTAACGTGGGTCCTGGGGAATCGAGCCTCGAACCGGGGTCCTTAGGCTTCACAGGCAAGCGCTTAACTGCTAAGCCATCTCTCCAGCCCAATTAGCCATTTTTTAACTGGAGGTAGGACCTCGCTATGTAGCCCAGGGGCTGGCCTTGAACTAATCCAAAGTGATCCTGTAGTATCAGCCAAGATCTTGAGCTTTAAGATTACAGGGATATGCCAGGGAGAGAGAGGCAGACAGAATATGGGCACACCAGGGCCTCCTGCCACTGCACATGACCTCCAGACACATGCACCACTTTGTGCACCTGGCTTTACATGGGTGCTAGGGAATTGAACTTGTGCGCTCAGGCTTTGCAAGCAAGGACCTTTAACTGCTGAGCCATCTCTCCAGCCCCCATGCTGGGCTTTCAAGCTGATGTGATTTTTTAAATTTTATTTTGGTTTTTAGAGATAGGGTCTTACTCTAGCTCAGGCTGACCTGGAATTCACTATGTAGTCTCAGGGTGGCCTCGAACTCACAGCCATCCTCCTACCTGTGCCTCCCAAGTGCTGAGATTAAAGGCATGTGCCCCATGCCCAGCTGAGCTGATTTATTTTTTAAGTTTATTATTATTTATTTATTTGAGAAAGTGAGAGAGAAAGAATCAGATAGAGAATGGGTGTGCCAGGGCCTTCAGCTGCCGTAAATGAACACCAGATGCATGCACCACCTTGTCCATCTGGTTTACGTGGGTCCTGGGGAATCGAACCTGGGTTCTTTGGCTGTGAAGGCAAGCGCCTTAAACGCTAAGCCATCTCTCCAGCCCTGAGCTGGTTATTTTTTAAAATTCATTTATGAGAGAGAGAGAGAGAGAGAGAGTGTGTGTGGATGGGCACACCGGGGCCTCTAGCTACTGCAGATGAATTCCTATCTGGCTTACTTGGGTTCTGAGGTATTGAACCTGGGTTCTTAGGCTTTGCAGGCAATCACCTTAACTGCTAAAATCTCTCCAGCCCCAAACTGACCGGATTTTAAAATTGATTGAGTGCCAAGTTAGTGGTCAGGCTTTTTTTTTTTTTTTTTTTTTAAAGATTGACTTAGGTTAAGCATTTACTCTCCCTTCTGGAATGGAATGTTCTTCTGAACTATCCAAATTCTATTATTTTATTTTATTTATTTGAGAGGGAAAGAGACGGAGCTAGAGAAGAAATGGGTGCACCAGGGCTTCCAGCCACTGTAAATGAACTCCAGACATGTGCACCACCTTGTGCATCTGGCTTATGTGGGTCCTGCGGAATTGAGCCGTGGTCCTTTGGCTTTCCAGGAAAGTACCTTAACTGCTAAGCCGTCTCTCCAGCCCTCCAAATTCTGCCTGTGATGTCCTCCCTCCTCCCTGTCATCTAATGTGAGCCTCTCTAGAGGGTCTGCTACTGTGGGTCTGTACCACACAATGGCATGGCGTTTACCATTTCCTCTTCACTCAGTCATCCCATTGGGTGGATGGTTAGAGATACTTTCTTCAGTTGGAACTGACATGATCCTTGCTTTAGGACTAACAAGAGTGTTTGTGGGGGAGGGATCAATAAAAAATGAAGCCATGATATATTGAATGAAAATCCCAGTGATAGGCATGGGGTGATACCTACCTACAAGTTAGAGACCCCCAAAACAATATAGGCTATATTATTGCTCTTGGTTGCCCACCAGAGCTAGATGGTCAGACCTTACTGCTGAAGATGTGGTTGCAAGACTGAGAAGTTAAGCTGGAACTGGGCTCTGTGCATTCATAGTCCACAAGGTGCTAATGCAGAAAACTAATCAACAGTCCTACCCAGCTGTGGACTCTGAACAATACTGACCTGCCAAGCAACATGAGGCCACTGGTGTATAGTGGCATTACTGTTATGGGAGTCACCAACTGTTTTCTGGTTGAATCTGAGTCCTGCTCCACAAGAGGGAATTCATGCCTGGTATTGTCAACCTGGTCAAAAGTCCCATGGTTGGGGAGGTCATAGGCCCTTAGTACAGTTGTTTTGCTGAATGGATATGTGATCAAATTTGCTTAAGTATTTATGTTTACATATCTGTAGTTGAGTACTGCTGTCAGCCTTGTCAGAGAAGCTTTAAAAAAAAATTCTGTCTGGGCTGGAGAGATGGCTTAGCAGTTAAGGTGCATGCCTGTCAAGCCTAAGGACCTAGGTTCGATTCTTCAGGTCCCACGTAAGTCAGATGCACATGGTGGCACATGCATCTGGAGTTTGTTTGCAGTGGCTGAAGGCCCTGGTGTGCCCATTCTCTCTCCCTCTGTCTGTCACTAATAAATAAATGAATGAAAATTAAATCTTTAAAAAAACCTTTTAAGCCGGGTGTGGTGGCGCACACCTTTAATCCCAGCACTTGGGAGGCAGAGGTAGGAGGATTGCCGTGAGTTCGAGGCCACCCTGAGACTCCATAGTGAATTCCAGGTCAGTCTGAGCTAGAGTGAGACCCTACCTCGGAAAACAAAACAAAACAAAAACAACAAAAAAAAAACCCTTTTGTCTTTATGAGGGACAGAGAAGTAGATAGAGAGAGGGAGAAGGATGCAAGGACCTCCAGACATTGCAAATGAACTCCAGATGCTTGCATCACCTTGTGCATCTGGCTTATGTGGGTCCCGGAGAAATCGAACCTGGGTCCTTTGGCTTTTAAGGCAAATACCTTAACCACTAAGCCATCTCTCCAGCCTCAGAGAAGCTTCTTTTTGCAGCCGAAGGTGGTGAATGCAGAGAATCATAAGTGGTCAGAGTGCTGAGAATAAGTTACTATTGAGTACTCAGCCCTAAATGGGACGTGTATGTCAATCCCCTTCCATGCTTGGGGAACACAGGAAAAAGAGTGGAAAGAAAGCCAGAGGAAAGCTGGGAGTGGTGGCGCACGCCTTTAATCCCAGGATTTGGGAGGCAGAGGTCGGAGGATCGCCATGAGTTCGAGGCCACCCTGAGACTCCATAGTGAATTCCAGGTCAGTTCGGAGCTAGAGTGAGACCCTACCTTGCTGGCCGGGGGGCAGGAAGAATGCCAGAGGATGGAGAGGAGTGTTGTGGAACACTGTCTTCTGGACATGACAGGGGCTTCTGCACTCGCGAAGTCATAGCAGCAGTGGTGACTAGCGCAAGACCTGCACAGGATTGGCTCTTTCATTCCATCATGGTTGGAGGAGGGGCTCATGAGGCCCTACCCCTTCCGAGGAACTATCGGCAGCTCATGGCGGCTGGGGGTGGGCAGTCAATTTCTTCAGTGAGGTAGCCAGCCACTGGTAAATTGCCCATGCTGTAGTAAATGACCCCTACCTATGCTCATGCAAGCAACCCTAGTTAAACTCAGTCACCAGAAAAAGGGAGGGAGAGAGAGAGAAAGAAAGAAAGAAGGAAAGAAAGAAAGAAGATATGCGCAGAGCAGAAAGAAAAGGTGAGGGCTGGAGAGATGGCTTAGTGGTTAAAGTGCTTGCCTGTGAAACCTAAGGACTCAGGTTTGATTCTCCAGGTCCTATGTAAGCCAGATGCACGTGGTGGCGCATGCATCTGGAGTTCATTTGCAGTGGTTGGAGGCCCTGGTGCGCCCATTCTCTCTCTCTCTCTCTGTCTCTAATAAATAAATAAGTAAATAAAAATAAAATCTTTAAAAAAAAGGTGTTATGAAAAACCGGGCATGGTGGCGCACGCCTTTAATCCCAGCACTCGGGAGGCAGAGGTAGGAGGATCGCTCTGAGTTCCAGGCCAGCCTGAGACTACATAGTGAATTTCAGGTCAGCCTGGGCTAGAGTGAGACCCTATCTCAAAAACCAAAAAATAAAAATAAATAAAAGACATGAAAGTAGGAGGGGGACTAATTGGGGAGGGGTTCAGTGGGAGTGGAAGGGTGATAAGGGGGATGGAGGTGATTACATGTACATGTATGAAATTTTAAAATATTAAAAGAGAATGAAAGTGTCACTCGGGTTTTTCACCCCTGGCACACAACTCACAATTTGTTGAATTTGTGATGATTGGCCTAAGGTCAGAAGTTTTAAAAAAGTGGCCAAAAGGGATCTTTTCCATCCACCCCTCACCCACTACAAGTCGCTGATGAACCACATAGAAGACGGAAGATTGGCCCTAACCACGTATAAACTGGCCATGTGATAGGGAGCAAGTCCTAGTCTTTCAAGAGCAGCCTCTGTAAAAATGAAGTCAGGGTGGGTGAGGCATTTGCCTGCAAAGCCAAAGGACCCAGGTTCGATTCCCCAGGACCCATGTTAGCCAGATGCACAAGGGGGTGCACGCGTCTGGAGTTCGTTTGCAGTGGCTGGAGCCCCTGACGCACCCATTCTCTCCCTCTTTTGCTGTCAAATAAATAAATAAATAAATATTTTTTATTTTGGTTTTTCGAGGTAGTGTCTCACTCTAGCCCAGGCTGACCGGGAATTCACTATGGAGTCTCAGGGTGGCCTCAAACTCACGGCAATCCTCCTACCTCTGCCTCCCGAGTGCTGGGATTAAAGACATGTGCCACCATGCCTGGCAAATAAAAATATTTTAAAAGAGCAGAAGGAAAGGAGGAGGGAAAGTATGGGGGGGGAGGACAAGAAGAGGATGGGGACCATCCCAGAGCAGCTGAAAATACATACTCAGAATTGGAAAAGTTCCCAACTAACAAAATCAACAATCTCATTTAAAAAATATTTTATTTGCATTTATGAGAGAGAGAGAGAGAGAGAATGAATGGGTGCACCAGGGTCTCCAGCTGCTGCAAAAAACAACAACAATAACAAAAAAAACCAAAAAGCAAAACTCCACACCCTTGGGCATCTGGCTTATATGAGTCCTGGGGAATGGAACCTGGGTCCTTTGGCTTTGCAAACCAGCACCTTAACCACTAAGCCATCTTTCCAGGCCCCTTCTGCTTTTTATTTATCCTGTCTACATCTGCCCTACACACACTTCACTTTCGTTGCCACTCCCCACCATGCATCAGTCCCTCTAAAATGGTTACTATGGGAATCATCCCCTGAAGTGACATTACTCGTCTCCTGGGCAACTGCTTCCGGAGTGTTGACATCACTAGCTCACCATAGCAACCTTCCAGGAGGACGCTTCCTGCAGTGAAATGAACAAACAGAATTCTCATGTATTTCTGAGGTTGGGACAAATGCAGGGAGAATATATTAAAGACGAAATATCCCCAGAACAAGAGAAAACCTTGGCCTTTTTGGAGAAGAAAAATGAACCAACATGGGTCTGGAAAAGAGCAGAATCTTTGGGTTGAGCCCCTCCCTTTTTGCAATACTTGGCACACCATATAGCATATCGCCAACTTGGGATAATTGAGAGTGAATGGGGGTGCCATCTCCTCAAGCAAATCAGGGCATGCGACCCCCCTCCCGCTTGTAATTAGGCCTGGCGTTACTCTGTCGCCATCCAACAAGCATTGATTCATTTCTCTCCATGTGTGAACAGTTAGGATATCACAGTGAACAAAACCAGCCAAATCCTGTTCTAACAGGGCTCACAGGTGTGCATGCGTGTGTGTACGTGTGGGTGTATGGTGGGGTGAGGGAAATTTCACAGTCACCCCAAAACATGGTATGGATTGAGTGTTCAAAAGGGAAAGGATCTGGCTCCAGGGGCATGTCTAACAAAAGATATTGCAAACAGCTTGGGGGGGGAAGGAACACCACTAAGGGGTGAAGCAAGGCTGTGTGGGGGAGGAGCACCCACAGAAGATACAGCAAGGGCAGAAGGATGATGAAAAATGAAGTGCTAAGAACCGGAGCTGGAGAGATGGATTAGTGGTTAAGGCGCTTGCTGGCAAAACCAAAGGACCCAGGTTTGATTCCCCAGTACCCAAGTAAAGCCAGATGCAAAAAGTGGCGCATGCGTCTGGAGTTTGTTTGCAGCGGCTAGAGACCCTGGCATGCCTGCTAGCATTCTTTCTCTCTCTTTGTTAACAAATAACTAAAAATGTTAAAAAGTGAAAAATTAGGGCTGGAGAGATGGCTTAGAGGTTAAGGCAAGCCTGTGAAGCCTAAGGACCCAGGTTCGACTCTCCAGAGTCCACATAAGCCAGACGCACAAAGGTGAGGCAAGTGCAAGGTCTCTCATGCCCACTGGGAGGCACAAGCATCTGGTGTGTGATTTCAGTGGCTGAGGCCCTGGTGCACCAATTCTCTCTCTGTATGTCTCTTGCTCTCTAAAATAAAAACTAAAAAGTGAAAAAAAAAATAGGTGGATGGTGCCTGAGAGGAAAGATACCTGATGTCCCCTGGACGCACAAACATATAGACATGCTGTACGTGGTGGTGCACACCTTTAATCCCAGCACTCGGGAGGCTGAGGTAGGAGGATCGCTGTGAGTTCAAGGCCACTCTGAGACTACATAGTGAATTCCTGGACAGCCTGGGCTAGAGCAAGACCCTACCTTGAAAAACCAAAATATATAAACAAACAAAAATATAGACACAAGCAGTTAAGGTGTTTACCTGTGAATCCAAAGGATCCAGGTTCAATTCCCCAGGACCCATGTATGCCAGATGCACAGGGTAGCGTATATGTCTGGAGTTCTTTACAGTGGCTGGAGGCCCTGGTGCACCCATTCTCTCTCTCTCTCTCTCTCTCTCTCTCTCTCTCTGTGCCTCTTTCTATCTCTCAAATAAAATTAAAGTAAAAAGAAAAAAAAAAACCCATATAGACACACATGCACCCTTACTATGTGGAAACAGAAGAAAAGTTTAGGCTTTGAGACCTGAATGCACATGCGCACACACACGCCCCTTGGCACACACATCTTATGGTGTATTACTAGGGTTCACTGAGAGAAGCAATATTGGCAGGAAATCCATATGCAGGGCTGTTTCAAGGAGCTGATCTGAGTGGTTGTGGGCTGGCTAGGTGAGTATGACTCTGTAAGTGGCGTCTGGAACTCTTGTAAAGGGCTTAAGCTGCTGTTGGTATGCATATATATATATATATATATATATATATATATATATATATTTAACCCCCTATACAGGGAAAGCTCCTCTCTGATTTTAAGGCTATTTGGCTGATTGTATCTGGTCCACTCTAACTGGGGTATGCTGTCTCACTTAAAAATGAACTGATAACAGACACTATTTGCATCTGCATAATACCTTCGCTGAAGGCATTTGAGCCTGTAGCCTAGCCAAGTTGCCATTCCTTGCAAGGGACATCACACTCAGATACCAGCCAGTCATGGTCTTGGTGACCTGTGGAGTTTATTAATGTGGTTGCTGATTCATTACAACACAAAAGATTTCCTTCTTTTCTTTCTTTCTCTCTCTTTCTCCCTCTCTCTTTTTTTTCTTCGAGGTAGGGTCTCACTCTAGTCCAGGCTGACCTGGAATGTCTCACACTGGCCTCGAACTCACGGTGATCCTCTTACCTCAGCCTCCTGAGTGCCGGGATCAAAGGCGTGCGCCCCCACACCCGGCCTGTAGTAAGAGACTTCCATGTACTGTCCCAGTTAATACTGAGAACATCCTGTGAGGTCGGTTGCTATATGCATTTTTTTTTTTTTTTGAGAGTGACAGAGAGAGAGGGAGAATGGGCGCGCCAGGGCCTCCAGCCACTGCAAACAAACTCTAGATGTATGCGCCACCTTGTGCATCTGGCTTACCTGGGTCCTGGGGAATTGAGCCTCAAACTGGGGTCCTTAGCCTTCACAGGCAAGTGCTTAACTGCTAAGCCATCTCTCCAGCCCGCTATCTACTTTTTTGTCCCTAGTTTTACAACTAAGGAAAACACAGCCTCAGAGGTGAGCAGATGCCCTGAGTTACGTGGTCTGGAGGGCAGGTATGAATGCTTTGAACACGCTCACATCCTATGGCCCCTCTGCGTCTGCCTCTCCTCTCTGTGTTGTCTCTTCTTCTCATCTGGTAGGAAGTCAGGGTTCAATCCACTCCTTAAAAGTGAGGATGTTAGTCGGGTGTGGTGGCTCACGCCTTGAGTCCCAGCACTCAGGAGGCAGAGGTAGGGGGATCGCCCTGAGTTCGAGGCTACCCTGAGACTACAGAGTGAATTCCAGGTCAGCCTGGACTAGAGTGAGACCCTATCTTGAAAAACAATGACAAAAATCAAAACAAAACAAGCAAACAACAAAAAAAAGTGAGGATGTTCCTGCCTCTCTGGACCTCTGTGAAATGGCTCCATCTTTCCCAGCCTTTCTGGGTTTAGGGAGGGCTAGCACCGTTACTTAAGGCACCACTCTCTGAGGCATTTGGTGCCACCCAGCGGGCTCACTGGTGTAAACTACTTTCCGTAAGGAGGGCAAGTGAGCTGGCAGGTATACTGTCGGTGACCAGGAGCATAGGGAGAAGGGTGAGAAGTAATTGGGCCCAGTTATAGAAGCAATGCAAATTCCATAAGTTGACTTAGGAATCCAGATATTTTATTTTTTATTTATGTTTTCCTTGAGAGTCCAGTTACCTTGGAGTTTATTTAATGTTTTCATGCAATACACACTTGTTTTTCTTTTAAATGTTTTATTTTTATTTATTTATTTGAGAGAGGGAAAGAAAGAGGGAAAGAGAGAGAATAGGCACGCCAGGGCCTCCAGCTACTGAAAATGAACTCCAGACACGTGCGCCCCCTTGTGCATCTGGCTAACGTGGGTCCTGGGGAATCGAGCCTCGAACCGGGGTCCTTAGGCTTCACAGGCAAGCGCTTAACTGATATGCCATCTCTCCAGCCCAAGATTCATATTCTTTACAGCTGATACAGCACAGGCTGGAGCTCCTGCTAAGCCAGCCTCAGATTTCTCCAGCTTATTCTGTGCAGCAATCTGTGTGTAAGGATCTCATTCATTCCGCCATCACTATTTGGAGGAATATTGTCAACCTTGTCTACATGGACTATTAAACCCAGTTCACAGACATTTTCCAAACATTTGTCTAACGTTTTCACAAACACTTCAATTAGATCTGAAATGCCAAGTGCGCTCTCTGAGGAATCCACACAGAAGACAAAATACAGTGATGCATAATGTCTATAAATCAGTTTGTTGTCAGATCCTCCAATTAATAATTCTCCTTCTAGGAAATCACATTTTCATCTCTTAGATACCAAAAGGAAAGTCTCCCTGAGGATTTGCTGCTGCGCATCTGCACTGTAAGGCTGGGAGAACTTGGACAGCCGTGGCTTCCCTTGGATGTTGAAGTTGAGCACCGCCTTGGCCCTGGCTGGGCCTGGCCCACCGGGTGGGCACGCTGGGGTGGGGGGCGGCTCTGAGGCGGGAGTGCGAACCTCGCCTGAGATCCTTCCCCACCTGTCCCTTCCCGTGTGCACACCTATTTATTTGGTTTTTCAAGGTAGTTTCTCATTCTAGCCCAGGCTGACTTGGAATTCACTATGTAGTCTCAGGGTGGCCTAGAACTCACAGTGATCCTCCTACCTCTGCCTCCCAAGTGCTGGGATTAAAGGTGTGCGCCACCACACTGGGCTAAGAATCCAGATATTTTAGAGTCCCTGGGGTCCTCACAGAATCTGGGAGTCCCAGAGATAGTGATTTTTTTTTTTGAGGAAGGGTCTTGCTCTAGCCCACCCTGACCTGGAATTCACTATGTAGTCTCAGGCTGGCCTTGAACTCACAGCGATCCTCCTACCTCGGCCTCCAGAGTGCTGGGATTAAAGGCATGTGCCATCACGCCAGGGAGAGAAAGAGGAGAGAGAGGGAGGAGAAAGAGAGAAAGAGAGAGAGAGTATAGGCATACCAGGGCCTCCAGCCACTGTTAATGAACTCTGGATACGTGCGCCACTTTGTGCATCTGGCTATACATGGGTACTGGGGAATCAAATTCAGGTCATTAGGCTTTGCAGGCAAGAGCCTTAAATGCTGAGCCTCTTCTCCAGCCCAGGGAATGAGGTTTTGAACCCTGTCAAGCCCAGAAGGCCCTTGGAGTCATCTGGATGCCCAGCTGGCTAGAGATTCTAAGGAAAGCTACAATTTCTCAGCCTATCCGGTAAACAGACAGGCCTGTAGTGTGGCTCAGGTTCCCCTGAGGCCCCACCCACTCCCTTAGGGGAGGAGGAGGCACAGGTGGAGGAGGCGGAGGGGTGGGTTAAGCAAAGGAGATGGGGCAGCGACCCTGTGGCTTCCAGCCTGGGCCCACAGGCCATCCTTAGCCTTATGCACGCACAGCCCCGCCCTCAAACCGCGTCTTCCTTCCCGATGTGGCCACTAGGTGGTGCCTTCCAGCTGCGGCTCAGGCACCAGCCAGGACCTGTTTGTTGGTGGGTTGGTCTGAAGTGGGTGGCCTTCCCTATGTGGCCACTAGGTGGTGCCTTCCAGCTGCGGCTCAGGCACCAGCCAGGACCTGTTGGTTTGAAGTGGGTGGAAAGCTGAAACTGGCAGTCACTCACTGCCACACTCCCAGGGGCCAGCCTGAAACCAGAAAATCCTATAGTCTCCCTGTCAATCCAGATAACCCAGTCAGACTGTCCATCACTCCTCAGTCGACTCAGCCTGTCAGCCATCCTTGCCAATCAACACAACCTATCCTGTCAGTTATCCTGTCAGCCGTTTTTGACAAAAATGTATTTACTTATTTTTTATTTGAGAGGGAGAGAGAGAGAGAGAGAGAGAGAGAGAGAGAATGTATGTACCAGGGCCTGTAGCATCTGCAAACGAACTCCAGACGCATTGCACCACCTCGTGCGTCTGGCTTATGTGGGTACTGGGGAACCGAACCTAGGTCCTTAGTTAGGCTTTGCAGGCAAGTGCCTTAACCGCTGAGCCATCTCTCCAGCCCGTCAGCCATTTTTGTTTTTCTTCAAGATAGGGTGTCTAGCCCAAGCTGACATGGACTTCATCACTATGTAGTCTCGATCCTCCTAACCTCTGCCTCCCGAGTGCTAGGATTAAAGGCAAGCGCCGTCACGCTGGGCCCTGTCAGCCAGGCTTGTCACATGGTCAGCTACCCTGTCACCACTTCCTTCACTGGGCACCTGTTTTCTCCAGCGGTCCCTCAGTTGTGGAGTTTCTTCTTAGGTGCTCAGCTTATCCTTAGGTGCGAGGGGGCAGAGTGTCCAGGGGCTGTGCACAGGAAGAATATGTGACGCCTAGACTCGGTCCCCACCCCCAGGTTCATCCAGGCCCTCAGGCAAGAGTAGAGGATGACGCTGACAAGATCCTGAACTGACAGTTGATTTTTCTTTTTTCTTTTGGTTTTTTCGAGATAGCGTCTCGCCCTAGCCCAGGCTGACCTGGAATTCACTATGTAGCCTCAGGGTGGCCTCGAACTCACGGTGATCCTCCTACCTCTGCCTCCCGAGTGCTGGGATTAAACGCGTGTGCGCCACCACGCCCGGCCCCTGAACTGACAGTTGAATCTGCGGAGCTGTAACGGAAAGGATGAGACCGCAGTTCCCGGTGTCTGATCCAAGCGATGCTTCCAAGCCCAACCCTTCTCTCCGCAGGTGGAAATCTGGTCTTGGAGAAGGTGTGCCTTTGAACTAACTGGCTACCGTCTTCATGTGTCAGGGTGAACATAGTGGTGGCCCAGGTCCTGGCCTTTCTAGGAGGCTCAGGCCCATTGGTACCTGGATCTGAAATGAAGACAGAATCCTTAGCTTTGGTCTTGACATTGCTTCTGCTTTAGTGAATTTTTAAATTATTTATTTATTTACTTATTTATTTCTTTTTTGAGGTAAGGTCTCACTCTAACTCAGGCTGACCTGGAATTCACTATGCAGTCTCAGGGTGGCCTCGAACTCACAGCGATCCTCCTACCTCTGCCTCCTGGGATTAAAGGTATGTGCCAACATGCCCAGCTAAATTGTACACTTTTTAAAAGTAAGTTTTTTTTAAAAAAATTTATTTTTATTTTTATTTATTTATTTGAGAGGGAGAATGAAGCAGAGGAAGATGGAAGAGTGAGAGAGAAAGAATGGGTGTGCCAAGGTATCTAGCCACTGACAACGAACTCCAGATGAATGCCCCACCTTGTGCATCTGGCTTATGTGGGTCCTGGGAAATCGAACTGAGGTCCTTTGGCTTTGCAGGCAAGTGCCTTAACCACTAAGCCATCTCTCCAGCCCTAAAATAAGTTTTTTTTTTTTTTTTAATTTTAGCTGGGCGTGGTGGTGCATGTCTTTAATTCCAGCACTCGGGAGGCAGAGGTAGGAGGATCGCTGTGAGTTCTAGGCCACCCTGAGACTACATAGTGAATTCTAGGTCAGCCTGGACTACAGTGAGACCCTATCTCGAAAAACCAAAAACAAAAAACATTACCTTTTTTGTGTTTCCATGACTGACAGATGAGAATGCATATTTATTATTATTTTTAAAAAATATTTTATTTATGAGAGAGAGAGAGAGAGAGAAAGAAGCAGATAATAGAGAATGGACATGCCAGGGCCTCCAGCCACTGCCAACGAACTCAAGTCGCATGCGTGATCTTGTGTGTCTGGCTTATGTGGGTACTAAGGAATCAAACCTGTGTCCTTAGACTTCTTAGGCAAGCGCCTTAACTGCTGAATAATCTCTCCAGCCCTAAAATAAGTTTTTAAAAAACTTTTTTTATTGAGAACTTCCATAATAAAATAAGTTTTAAAAAATATTTTTAGTTCGAGGCCACCCTGAGACTACATAGTGAATTTCAGGTCAGCCTGAGCTAGAGTGAGACCCTACCTCAAAAAAACAACAACAACAAAAAAATTTTTTTAAAAATTTATTTGCAAACAGAGAGACAGAGAACAGAAACAGAGAATGGGCATACCAGGATCTTCAGTCACTGCAAACAAATTCCAGAAGCATGTGCCACTTTGTGCTTTAGGTGGGTACTTGGGAGTTGAACCCTGGTCATTAGGCTTTGCAGGCAAGTGCTTTAACCATTGAGCCATCTCTCCAGCCCCACACTGTACATTGCTTGTGCAACTCACTTAACTGACTTGGACCTCAATGTTACCATAAAGGTGAAGACCCAGGCATGGCGGGGTTATAGATGGGCTTTTCGTGGTTTTTCTTAGGTGGTGTAGGGAGAACGGAGGGAAAGGAAGGGAGGGCCTGAATTCCTGGGTTCCAAGGGAGACCATGGCCTGTTCCCTTCCCTCAGCGTAGAGTCTGGTCTTGGCTGTGTGGCCCTGGGCCAGTCCTTGCTTCTCTCTGGGCTTCCACTGACACTGAGGAGCTTGTACTTCATGATTTCTAAAGCCCGAGTCTTGTGTGAAAGAAAATTCCTGAGGGGAAGGATCTCTGAAACGGGAAGCAGAATCTTGTTCTGTGAGCTAGCAAGTGGGCTGGTGGGAGTGCCTGGTTGTATATGCTGGGTACTGGGAAAGTTGGTATATGGGTCTCAGGGTATCAGAAATCCTCCCTCAGCTTGGGTGGGCTCTTGGTACCCTTATTTATTTATTTATTGAGATAGGGTCTCGCTCTAGCCCAGGCTGATCTGGAATTCACTATGTAGTCTCAGGCTGGCCTTGAACTCACAGTGATCCTCCTACCTCTGCCTCCCGAGTGCTGAGATTAAATGTGTGCACTATGATACCCATCTTGCTACCCTTATTGGGAAGAGGGTTCTGATCACCCTGGGGGAGAAAAGGAGGGAAATGGGGGAGCCTCAGGCTATCCTGGGGGATGACAGCTCTTGCTCTTTCTACACTAGTCCTGTGCCTTTCTTTTAAAAATATTTGTATTTAGCCAGGCATGGTGGCACACGCCTTTAATCCCAGTACACGGCAGGGAGGCAGAGGTAGGAGGATCGCCATGAGTTCAAGGCCACCCTGAGACTACATAGTCAATTCCAGTTCAGCCTGAGCTAGAGTGAGACCCTACCTCGAAAAAAAATATTAACTTATTTGAGAGAGAGAGAGAGAGAGAGAGAACGTTAAGTGAGCATGGACGCACTGGGGCATCTTGCCACTGCAAACTCCAAACGCATGCCCCCACCACTTTGTGCATCTGACTTTACGTGGGTACTGGGGAATTGAACCCGGGCTGGCAGGCTTTGTAGGAAGCTTCTTTAACCTTGGAGCCATCTCCTCAGCCCCGTGCTGTTTTCTTTTTTTGTTTTTGTTTATTTTTATTTATTTGAGAGCGACCGAGAGAGAGAGAGATAGGAGAGAGAGAGAATGGGTGCACCAGGGCCTCCAGCCACTGCAAACGAACTCCAGATGTGTGCGCCCCCTTGTGCATCTGGCTAACGTGGGTCTTGGGGAATAGAGCCTCGAACTGGGGTCCTTAGGCTTCACAGGCAAGTGCTTAACCGCTAAGCCATCTCTCCAGCCCTCCCGTGCTGTTTTCTTTAAGGTCAGTTACCCAGGTCTCATTCATCATGCATAGGCCACCTCGTAACTCTCGTGAGGTGGGGGCTGTAGATCCCAGAAGCCAAAGGAGACTAGGACAAGGCAGGTTTCCTGTAAGGAGTGTTGGAGCTTACTCTCCCTTCAACCCCGGTGGATCATTTACCTGGGCAAGGCTGGGAGGGACCAGGAAGAGTTGGTTATTCATTCAACAAGTGTTTATTGGTTAGCCACCACAAGCCAGGTTTTGGAGTGCACAACCATTGTCCCCGTTTATGGAGTACAGAGTCTAGAAGTGGTGATAAGGGCAATGGGACAGGACAAAAAAAGAAAGTAGGGCTGGAGAGATGGCTTAGTGGTTAAGGTACATGCCTGCAAAGCCTAAGAACCCAGGTTTGGATCCTCAGAACCCACGTGAGCCAGAAGCACAAGGTGGCACATGTGTCTGGAGTTTGTTTGCAGCGGCTGGAGGCCCTGCTGTGCCCATTCTCTGTCTTTCTCTCTCTCTCACTAAATAAATAAAATACTGAAAAAAAGAAAGTAGTCATCCAAAGTCAAGACCGTGGCATGGGCTATGGGAGGAGCAAAGACGATGCTGAGAAATAAAGGATACAGCAGGGCTGTCTGCGAGGGTTTCCTGAGAACATGGCTCAACCTAAGACCTGAAGGGGAAGTAACAGGCTCTGTGGCAGAAGGAATGTTCCAGGCACTGGGGACGTTACTCAATCAGTAAAGCACTTGCCACGCAGGTATGAGGATCTGAATTTGAATCCCAGCACTCACATTAAAAAAAATAGGGTGTTGCTCAGGAGCCGTAGATCGTTGCTAGAAAATTTCCAGTGCCAGGGATGGGATACCTTCCAGTGAGTTGTTGGCCAGGGAGGTCCCTGACGCCCCCAAAACATTATAGGCCATTGCCGAGGCCCTTGGTTTCCTACCAGGAATAGATGGTAAGACCCTATTGCTGAAGACCCCACATTCTTGGGCTGCAAGGCCACTGAGAAATCCTGCTGCAACTGAGCTGATAACCTCCTCCATGTAGACCAGCTGACAGAAAGCTGGAAGAAGCCATTCTACATGAAGTTCAATGGGAGAGAGAGATACCACCAGTGAAGATACTCAACAGTGGACACTGCAAGCCTTATAATTGGTCATCCAGGCCAAATGACCCAATGGGTGTAACAGTGGCACGTCTGTCATGGTGGAAACCAACTACCCTCCAATTGGACTGGAAGCCTGTTTCATGGGAGGGAATACATCCCTGATACTGAAAACTTAAAACAGGGGCAGTCATGAGCCCCAGGGATATAACATCTGCTGATGTCTGGCTAAAAGTATATACTATGCTTATCAAACTGCCCAGTAAGCACTTCTCTTAATATTCATACCCTTATATTAATGCTACTCTCACTTTGGGTAGAGAACCTTCTCTTTTCAGATGGCAGTGACCTTGGGTCGACTCAGAAGGTATCATGGTGATGGAAAGAAGTGACTGCAGTGCTCAGTACTGCAATATCTCTATCACACCTTCCAAGGCTCAGGGTCTAATGCGGAAGAAGTGGCAGAAAGAATGTAAGAGCCAAAGGAAGGGTAGGACTCCTTACAACGTGCTCCCTTCAGACATAAAATGGCCTGGATATCCATGACCTCATAGTGCCTGACACTACCTACACAAGACCATCATAAGAAGAGGAAAAGATCATGACATCAAAATGAAAGAGAGACTGATTGAGATGGGGAGGGGATATGATGGAGAATGGAATTTCAAAGGGGAAAGTGTGGGGGGGAGGGAGGGTATTACCATGGCACATTTTTTACAATCATGGAAAATGTTAATAAAAATTGAGAAAAAAATGGGTGTTGGGTGCATCTGGAGTTTGTTTGCAGTGGCTGGAGGCCCTGGCATGCCCATTCTCTCTCTCTCTCTCTCTCCATCTTTCTCTCTCTGTCTGTTGCTCTCAAAAAAAAAAATTGAGAAAAAAAATAGGGTGTTGGGCGCATCTGGAGTTCGTTTGCAGTGGCTGGAGGCCCTGGCACGCCCATTCTTTCTCTCTCTCTTTCTCTCTCTATCTGCCTCTTTCTCTCTATCTGTCGCTCTCAAATAAATAAATAAAAACAAACAAAAAATTAAAAAAAATAGGGTGTCGGGCTGGAGAGATGGCTTGGCAGTTAAGGTGCTTGCCTGTGAATCCTAAGGAGCTAAGTTTGATCCTCCAGATCCCACATAAGCCAGATGCACAAAGTGGCCCATGCATCTGGAGTTCGTTTGCAGTGGCTAGAGGTCCTGGCGTGCCCACTCTCTCTCTCTCTTTCTCTGTTCCTCTCTCTCCCTCTCTCCCAAATAAATAAATAAAAATAAAATATTAAAAAAATAGGGTGTTGGGCTGGAGAAACCTAAGGACCCAGGTTCGACTCCCCAGTACCCATGTAAGCCAGATACACAAGGTGGGGCATGCATCTGGAGCTCATTTGCAGCAGCTGAAGGCCCTGTTGTTCTCATTCTCTCTCTATCTGCTCCTCGCAAATAAATAAATAGATTAAAAAAAATAAAAAAATAGGGCGTCATCAACATTTCATCATGGATGGGGAGGGGCCCTCAAGACCCCTCTCCTGGCAGAGTAGCTATTGGCACTTCATAGCTGCTGGGGGAGGGGTAGTCATGTTTTCAGTGGTATAGCCACTGACAAGTTGATTATACTTCAGCCAACACCCTCCTACCCATGCTCACGCAAGCATTTAAAAATATTTTTATTTATTAAAAAAATTTAAAATATTATATTTAATATTTACTATTAATATTTAATTCAATTTATATTTATATTATATACAATGTTTATTTAAATATTTAATTTAAAAATATTTTTATTTATTCATTTGCAAGCAATTTATATTTATATTTTTTATATATATATACATATATATATATATATAAAATGTTTATTTAAATATTTAATTTAAAAATATTTTTATTTATTCATTTGCAAGCAGAGAGAGAAAAAGAGAGACAGACAGAGGATGGGCACTGCAGGACCTCCTACCACTCCCAGTACTCCTTCTACTACTGCAGATGAACTCCAGATGCATGTGCCACTTTGTACATCCGGCTTTATGTGGGTACTGGGAAATTGAACCTGGGTCATTAGGCTTTATGGGAAGCGCCTTAACCGCTGAGCAATCTCTCCAGCCCCAAGCCACCCTAATTTAACTCAATGGATCATAAAACAAAACAAAACAAATAACATAAAATAAAAAGGAAGTAGGAAGGGGAGTAGTTGGGAAAAAGAAGGATTTTAGTGGGAAGGGGATGAGAGAGGCTAATGGGGTGTGTGAATAAAATAAAAATGCATTACATACATCTGTGAGGTTGTAAAAAAAAAAAAAAGAAAAGAAAAGAAAAGAAAGAAAACTCCAAAATCTGAAACACTTCCAGTCCTAAGCATTCCAGATAAGGGATATTCAACCTGTGTGTCTATGGTGGAATCGATAGAATTTGATGATGGTTTGGATGTGAGACAAGGTTAAGCAGAAGCGGATGGTGAATTTCAGTTCCTGTAACTGGGTGGACTGTGTGGGTCTATTGATTTATCTGGAGTGGGTTGTGGGAGATAGGTTTCAGCGAGGGGATTGAGGGTGTAGTTTTGGAGAACTTACAGAGATTTCTGTTAGATAGGTAAGCAGAGAGGGCCAGTAGGAAGCTGGCTGCCTGAGCCTGAACCACAGGTAAGAATACTGATCCAGACTGGCTTAGATCCTCTGTTTGAAGCACTAGAAAAAACCAAAAGTGGTTTAGTATAGCAGTTATTAGCCATCCATGGCCTTTGGGTATTTGACACATGGTTTGTCTAAACTGAGGTGTGTTACAGGAACAAAATATATACTGAAGTTTGAAGAACCAAGTACCTCTGCAATACATTTTTTTTTGTATTGACTACATGTTAAAGTGCTAGTATTTTGGATATATTGGGTTAAATAAAAAACATTTATAGCTGGGCACGGTGGTGCATGCCTTTAATCCTAGCACTTGGGAGGCAGAGGTAGGAGATTGCTGTGAGTTCGAGGCCACCCTGAGACTATATAGTAAATTCCAGGTCAGCCTGAGCTGGAATGATACCCTACCTCGAAAAACCAAAAAAAAAAAAAAAAAAATCATAATAACAATCATACAGGTTACATATAAAATATGCATAATATATATGTAACTTTTTTATTTTATTTATTTATTTGAGAGAAAAAAGAGGCAGAGAGAAAGAGAGAGAGAATGTGTGTTCCAGGGCCTCCAGCCACTGAACACAAACTCCAGATGCATAGCCACCTTGTGCATCTGGCTTACATGGGTCCAGATGCATGCATCTGGTTTTACATGGGTACTGGGGAATTGAACCTGTGTCCTTTGCCTTGGCTGGCAAGTGACTTAACCAGTAAGCCATCTCTCAAGTCCCATGAAAGTTGTTTTTTTTTTTTTTTTCAAGGTAGGGTCTCACTGTAGCCCAGGCTGGCCTGGAATTCACTATGTAGTTTCAGGGTGGCCTCAAACTCACAGCAATCTTCCTACCTCTGCCTCCGAGTGCTGGGATTAAAGGTGTGTGCCACCATGCCTGGCTTCCGTGGAAGTTTTATTTATTTATTTATTTTGGTTTTTCGAGGTAGGGTTTCACACTAGTCCAGGCTGACCTGGAATTCACTATGTAGTCTCAGGGTGGCCTCGAACTCACGGCGATCCTCCTACCTCTGCCTCCCAAGTGCTGGGATTAAAGCTGTGCGCTACCACACCCGGCTTCCATGAAAGTTTTTTTGAGGTAGGGTCCACTCTAGCCCAGGCTGACCTGGAACTCACTCTGTAGGCCCTGGCCCCTCTTCAAATCTTGTCATTCCTTCTATCTCTGCCTCCCGAGTGCTGGGATTGAAGGTGTGTGCCACCACATCCAGAGTAAAATGAATTACTTAAATTGATTTAACCTGCTTATTTCTACCTTAAAATTTTTTTTGTTTATTTTTATTTATTTATTTGAGAGCGACAGACAGAGAGAAAGAGGCAGAGAGAGAGACAGAGAAAGAAAGAGAATGGGCATGCCGGGGCCTCCAGCCACTGCAAACGAACTCTAGATGCATGCGCCTCCTTGTGCCTCTGTCTTACGTGGGTCCTGGGGAATAGAACCTGGGTCCATTGGCTTTGCAGGCAAATGCCTTAACCGCCAAGCCATCTTCTTCAGCCCTATTTCTACTTTTGATAAGGTTACTCCTAGGGGCTAGGGATGTGGTTTAGTGGTGGATCACCTTGCCTAGCATCTACAAGGCCCTGGGTTGGATCCACAACACCACAAAAATGTGACTATTAGAGAATTGAATGTGACATTTGTGACTTGCTTTCTATTGTATTGTGTTGGAAGCAGCTCTGGTGCGTGTTGTGGCGCGTGTTGGGTCAGAGCTCCGGGGGGCAGTGGTGGTTAGGAAACTGAAGAGCTCCTTGGATGAGGACAATCACACAGGAGACCTTGAGTGTGTGTGTGTGTGTGTGTGTGTGTGTGTGGGGTTACTGACCTCCCTCCTTGGATTTCCCAACTCTTTGGCAACCACAGTTGAGTTGAGAAAGTGACAGGTGGGAGTCCCACTGAGATGACAGTGTGAATGACCTGGGAAAGTGACAAGAGGGAGGCCCAATGATAAGACAGTGTGAATGACCTAGGAAGCTGCTGGTACTTAAGTTGCTGTTTGGTCATCCTCCTCAAACCACTCCTGCCTGACTGTAATCCTGCCAGGGGAACATTTCCACCCCTTGGGCTGAGCGGGTTCTGCCAAACAACAGGTGGTAGTCAAGGTAAATAAGGCAATAAAGTTCCCAGAGGTTCATTTATATGAAATAAATGTGGCTGCAAGCCATTCTCATCCATTAACATTCTAAACACCTTGTGGAAACTGCCTTGTGGTGTTGCTAGCCGGCAGGAAAGCTGCCCTTGGAGGAAAGAGCAGCGGATGATCAGGGGGCGCGAGACCGAACTCCCTCAGACAAGGGTCCATGTAGCATCAGAAGAGGCAAGGCATTGCTCCTAGCCTGTCCACATGATCTACCACTGGGCTATACCCCGGCCGAACTTTTTCATTCTCTTTGATGGCGTTCTTTGAAGCATCATGTTACAATTCAATCCCACAAAGGCGTTTTTTGTTTTAATTTATTTGGGAGGGAGAGAGAGAGAGAATGAATGGGGACACGAGGGCCTCCTGCTATACTGTAAGAGAACTCTAAACATATGCATCACTTTGTACATCTGGCTTTACATGGGTGATAGGTAATCGAGCCCTGGCCATTAGGCTTTGCAAGCAAGTGCCTTTAGCTGTTGAGCCATCTCCCTGGCCCAAAAAACTCTCTCTCTCTCTGCGTGTGTGTGTGTGTGTGTGTGTGTGTATGTTTTGAAGTAGCGTCTCACTGTAGTCCTGGAATTCACTATGAAGTCTAAGGGCAGCCTTGGACTCACAGTGATCCTCATACCTCTGCCTCCTGAATTAAAGGCATGTGCCACCACGCCCAGCAAAACCTTTTAAAATTTCTTTTTGGCTTTTTGAGGTAGAGTCTTGCTCTAACCCAGGCTGACCTGGAATTAGTCTCAGGTTGTCCTTGAACTCACAGTGATCCTCTTACCTCAGCCTCCCAAGTGCTGGGATTAAAGGCATGTGCCACCATGCCCAATAAAGTTTTTTTTTAAAGGTTAGTTACATTATATTTGTAAAGGAGAGAGAGAGAGAGAGAGAGAGAGAGAGAGAGAGAGAGAGAATGGGCAAACCAGGTCTCCTGGCACTACAAACGTAGGTACTGGGGAATTAAACCAGGGCTGTCAGGCTTTGCAAATGAAGGCCTTTAACCACTGAGCCATCTCTCCAGCTCCCCTCTTTAAAAAAAATATTTATTTGGCCTGGAGAGATGGCTTAGTAATTAAGGCACTTGTCTGCAAAGTCAAAGGACCCAGGTTCAATTCCCCAGGACCCAAGTAAGCCAGATGCACAAGGTGGTACATGTGTCTGGAGTTTGTTTGCAGCTGCTGGAGGCCCTGGTGCACCCATTCTCTCTCTCTGACTCTTTTTCTCTATATCTTTCTCAAATAAACAAATAACAATATTAAAAAATAAAAATTTATTTATTTATTTGCAAGGGGGGGGGAGAATGGGCACACCAGGGTCTCTTGCCACTGCAAATGAACACCAGACACATGTACCACTTTGTGCATCTGGCTTTATATAGGTTCTGGGGAATGGAACCAGACCATCAGGCTTTGCAAACAAATGTCTTAACCACCAAGCCATCTCTCTAGCTCCCCCAAAGCTTTTAAAAATATTTTATTTAGGTCAGGTGTGGTGGTGCATGCCTTTAATCTCAGCCCTTGGAAGGCCAAGGTAGGAGGATTGCCATGAGGTCGAGGCCACCCTGAGAGTACAGAGTGAATTCCAGCACAGTTCGGGCTAGAGCGAGACCCTACCTTAAAAAAAAAAAAAGAACAAAATTTTATTTTATTTATTTGCAAGCAGAGAGAGGGTGGATGGATGATCAAGGGCTTCTTGCCACTACAAATGAACTCCCAAGCTTCCATTGCTCCACTTTGTGTATCTGGCTCTATGTGGGTGCTGGGAACTGAATCTAGGCCAGCAGGCCTTGCCAGCAAATGTCTTTAACCACCGAGCTATCTCCCCAACCTCCCCAACCTCCCCACTTTTTTTTTTTGAGGCAGGGTCTCACTCTAGATCAGGCTAACCTAGAACTCACTCTGTAGCCTAGGCTGACCTTGAACTCACGGTGATCCTCCTACCTCTGCCTCCTGGGTGCTGAGATTCAAGGTGTGCGCCACCACGCCAGGCTCAAGTTCATTTTTTTTGTATGTGTGTGGCTATTCAGCTGCTCTAAATGCCATTTGTTGAATTGTCGTAGGCCCGTTGGCCATAAATATATTCCTAACATTATTCAATTTGCAATTCAAGTTTCAGTTTTCTCACCTGTGAAATGGTGATAATAGTACTCAGGTCTTGGGCTGGAGAGATGGATTAGTGGTTAAGGCACTTGCCTTTGAAGCCTAAGGACCCAGGTTCAATTCCTTAGTTCCCATGGAAGCCAGATGCACATGGTGGCGCATCTGCCTGGACTTCCTTTGCAGTGGCTAGAGGCCCTGGCATGCCCATTCTCTCTCTCTCTCTCAAATAAATAAATAAAAACAAAACTAAAAAGTGTATTATTAAAAAATAATACTCAGGGCCAGGCGTGGTGGCGCATGCCTTTAATCCCGGTACTCGGGAGGCAGAAATAGGAGGATTGCCGTGAGTTTGAGGCTACTCTGAGACTACATAGTGACTTCCTGGTTAGCATGGGCTAGAGTGAGACCCTACTTCAAAAAATAAAAATAATAATGCTCAGGGCTGGCATCTGTCACTGAGCATATGCCTTCTCCATGTCCATGATACTTCAGGGGCTTGTGAAAATGCATTGGTTTCCTTTCAAATAGGAAAATAAAATGAACTTTTAGGTCAAAGAAAACTTCTTAATAGGTGGCTGGAGATATGGCTTAGTGCTTAAGGTGCTTGCCTGTGAAACCTAAAGACCCAAGTTCTATTTCCCAGTCCCCATGTAAGCCAGATGTGCAGGGTGACGCATACATCTAGAGTTTGTTTGCAGTGGCTGGAGGCCCCGGTACGTCCATTCTCTCTTTATCTGTCTCTCTCCCTTTCTTTCTCAAATAAAAATAAATAAACAGGATCTGGAGAGATGGCTTAGAAGTTAAGGTGGTTGCCTGAAAAGCCTAAGGACCCAGGTTTTATCCCCCAGGATCTGCGTAAGCTAGATGCACAAGGTGGCACATGCATCTGGAGGTCCTGGCGTGTCCATTCTCTCTCTCTGCCTTTCTCTCAAATAAATAAAAATTTAAAAAAAGTCTTAATAATGTACATTAAGGCAATATTAATATTTATTTATTTATTTATTTTTCTCCATTTTTATTAATATTTTCCATGATAACAAAAAAAATCCCATGGTATTACCCTCCCCCCTTTCCCCTTTGAAATTCCATTCTCCATCAAATATTAATATTTAAATCAATGCTGTTATGAGATAGAATTTTTGAGTATTTTTCTGTGGAGGAAGGGCCCAGGTAGGCCGCAGTACCTAGTCCTACCGTGGCCTTGATTTTTTTTGTTGTTGTTGTTTTTTGTTTTTCGAGGTAGGATCTCACTCTAGCTCAGGCTGACCTGGAATTCACTATGTAGTCTCAGGGTGGCCTTGAACTCACGGCAATCCTCCTACCTCTGCCTCCCAAGTGCTGGGATTAAAGGCGTGCACCACCACGCCCGGTGTACTGTGGCCTTGAAAATGTCTATCTCATAGGGCTGTTGTGAGGATTTAATGTGATAATCATGTCCAATGTCCAGTGCAGTATTGGCTAAAAAGAGAGAGCTAGGGATAAGTGGTCAATATTTATGGGGGAATACTGTATGTATATTTATATACAGCATTTAGAGGAGAGCAATAGGGGCATTTTCTGCTTCACTGGTGTCTTGGCCGGCTGGTGAATTATTGACTCTACAAATTCATAAAGGAACCACTTAGTGAGATCAAAGGAAGGTCAGTGCTAAGGAGCTCCTGCTGCCTGACTTCCTGCTCTAACACCTCTGAAGCTAGGCTTCGCTAGGCACACAGAAGTTGCCGAGGTGGAGAGAAGGAGTGCTTGAATTCAGTGGCTGGCAACGTGGTCAAGGGCCTTAGCTTCGTTAGGTAGAACCCTCATCGCCATCCTAGAGAAGACAGTGACCATGCCCAAGCACCCACACGGCCTGATAGCCAGGGTTACCTCCTCCCTCCCTCCCTCCCTCCTCCCTCCCTCCCTCTCTTCTTTCTTTCTTCCTTCCTTCCTTCCTCCCTCTCTTCTTTCTTCCTTCCTTCCTTCCTCCCTCCCTCCTTTCTTCCTTCCTTCCTTCCTACTTCCCTCTCTTCTTTCTTCCTTCCTTCCTTCCTCCCTCCCTCTCTTCTTTCTTCCTTCCTTCCTTCCTCCCTCCCTCTCTCCTTCCTTCCTTCCTCCCTCCCTCCCTCTCTTCTTTCTTTCTTCCTTCCTTCCTCCCTCCCTCTATTCTTTCTTTCTTTCTTTCTTCCTTCCTTCCTTCCTTCCTCCCTCCCTCCCTCCCTCCTTTCTTCCTTCCTTCCTTCCTACTTCCCTCTCTTCTTTCTTCCTTCCTTCCTTCCTTCCTCCCTCTCTTCTTCCTCCCTTCCTTCCTTCCTTCCTTCCTTCCTTCTTTCCTCCCTCCCTCCCTCCCTCCCTCTCTCCTTTCCTTCCTCCCTACCTCTCTACTTTCTTTCTTTCTTTCTTTCTTTCTTTCTTTCTTTCTTTCTTTCTTCCTTTCTTCCTTCCTTCCTTCCTTCTTTCTTTCCTTCCTTCCTTCCTTCCTTCCTTCCTTCCTCCCTCCCTCTCTCTCTCCTTTCCTTCCTTCCTTTATTCCTTCCTTCCACAGCAGAGAAGTAGAAGAGATCCAGAGCATCTAGAGACCACAAAAGCAGGCAGAAGTGGCTCCAGTAGTGGCGGCACCAGGTCCGCATGGCAACAGCAGGAAGAGCTAGGTGAGGAGATTTTCTGCTCACACCAGCCTCCTCGCAAACTCAAGAAACATGAAGGGAGGACAGCAGGGACCAGTGGAGTGGCTTGTGAGGAAGAGGATCATGAGGACCAGCTGGAGAACTTCAGCCACCATCCATAGTTTCCTCTCCCCTCCAACCATCAGCACAAGCATCAGCAAGCACCAGAGACCCGGGGAAGGGAGCTCACCTACACAGCACCCGGCACAGGCGATCAGAGCAGTGACCCACTGACCCAGCCAGCCTACCTGAGCCCACAGCGCAGCAAAGAGGGAACCAAGCGGGCATGCGTAACTGAAACCAAAGCCATCTCAAAAGGTAACTGGGCTTACACCAGGTTAAGTACCCACCAAAAAACCCTGGTATGTAGGCTTTCATCAGAAGGGCTAATTGCACCTTCCATGTCAGGGTAAATTATGTGTTAACTCTGATGGATGGTCAGATTTGCCATTCTTAAATAAGCTATAGTTTTGGCTTGTCATTTGTTGCTTCCCAATTAATAGTGCCTTTTTCTCCTCTTCTGTTGTTTGTTGGGGAAGGGTCTCACTTGGTCACAAGCTGATCTTGGAACCCTCTACAGACCAGAAATCTCAGCCCCCCAGTTGGCAGGTAATGGTGTGGGGTAACACACATCCTTAGGGACTTTGACTTTGTTAGAGGATCTGTTTGTCGTAATATCTACTCTTGCATAAATACTCTGTGCTGGTTTTCATTGAATGTGTATATTGTTCAGTTAAATTTTAGAATTTGCCTGTATTTTGTTCTACCCAGCCTACTAGAATACTTTCATAGCAGGCAAAACCAACACCTAGGGTGACTTTTGTGGTTCCTTTGAGAGTCTGTTAAGAGCCACACCTAGCACTTAAGCTCTTACTCTGAAGATATATAATGTCAGATTGATTGATACATCTAATAATACTGCAGACAATTAGAAAACCCAAGCATTAAATTAATCCAAGATGCAAAAATCTCTACACTATAATACAAGAAACACATAAAATGGCTGGAGAGATGGATTAGCGGTTAAGGCATTTTCCTGTGAAGCCAAAGGACCCAGGTTTGATGCCCCAGGACCCATGTAAACCAGATGCACAAGGTAGCACATGCATCTGGAGTTTGTTTATAGTGTCTGAAGGCCCTGGCATGCTCATTCTCTCTCTCTATCTATCTGCCTCTTTCTGTCTCTCAAATAAATAAAATAAATAAATATTTAAAAAAAGGAAAACGAAAAAGCAAGGTAATATAAATCCCCCAAAATTTATAAATCCATCAGAAATTACTTCCAATGAGATGGATTTAGAATAAATGCCTGAGAAAGATTTCAAAAGAATGATTATAAATATGCTCAAAGAAATCAAAGAGGAAATCAAAAGAATCAAAGAAGACACAGGAAACCAATTTAAAGAAATAAGGAGGTCAACATAAGACATGAATAAGGAAATATAAATAATAGAGAAAAAAACCAGTCAGAAACACTAGCAATGGAAAACACAGTCAGTCAAATAAAAAGCTGCAGAATATTTCACCAGTAGAATGGATGAAGGAGAGAAGAGAATATATAAACTAGAAGACCAGGTGACAGACCTAACACAGTCCAACAAAGAGAAAGACAAACTAATAGGAAGGTATAAATGGGAATTTCAAGACAGTAGGAGAAGATCAAACAAAAGAATTTAGGATATAGTAGAAGGAGAAGAATTTCACTCCAAAGGCATAGTAGGCGTTTTCAACAAAATTATAGAAGAAAATTTCCCCCAAACTGGGAAAGAGATGCCAGTGCAGATACAGGAATCCTTTAGAACATCAAGCAGACAAAACCTGGAAAGAACCTCTCCTTGCCATATTATAATTAAACTACTGTGATGGTTTGATTCAGGTGCCCCCCACAAACTTAGGTGTTCTGAATGCTAGGTTTCCAGCTGATGGAGATTTGTGAATTAATGCCTCCTGGAGGCAGTGTATTGTTGGGGGGCAGACTTATGGGTATTATAGCCAGTGTCCCCTTGCCAGTGTTGGGCACACACTGTCCTGTTCCTGTTGTCCACCTGATGTTGGTTATGTCCAACCTCTGCTCATGCCATTATTTTCCTCTGCCATCATGGAGCTTCTCCTTGAGTTTGTAAACCAAAATAAACCCCTTTATCCCACAAGTTGCTCTTGGTTGGGTGCTTTCTGCCAGCAACGCAAACCTGACTGCAACAACTACCAAACACATAAACCAAAGAAAATATATTGAAAGCAGCTAGAGAGAAAAATCAAGTCACATACAAAGGCAAGCCCATTAGGATCACAGCAGATTACTCAACACAAACTTTAAAAGCCAGAAGGGCTTGGAATGATGTATTCCAAGTTCTGAAAGATAACAACTATCAACCAAAGTTACTTTATCCTGCAAAGCTATCCATTCAAATAGATGGAGAAATAAGGACATTCCACAGCAAAAGCAGGCTAAGGGAATATTTGACGACAAAACCAGCTTTACAGAAAATACTTGAAAGGATCCTCCATGCTGAAGAGAAAGAAAAGCACACATATAAGGAACCTGGAAGAAACAAACCATACTCAAATACTAGTTAATACAAGAGAGCAAAGGCAAAACCGTAAGACCTACAAAACAAGAAAAATGGCAAAAATAAATACCTTTTAATAACTCATAATATTAATGGTCTCAATGCCCCAACCAAAAGACACAGGTTTGCAGACTAGGTAAAAGAGCAGGACCCTTCAATTTGTTGCCTCCAAGAAACTTACCTTTCTAAAAAAGATGGACACTATCTTAGGGTGAAAGGTTGGAAAATGGTGTTACAAGCAAATGGGCCTAGAAAACAAGCAGGGGCTGCTATCCTAATATCTGACAGGGTAGACTTCAGACCAATATTAGTTAGGAAAGATAAGGAAGGTCACTTTGTATTGATTAAAGGAACACTCCAACAGGAGGACATTACAATCCTAAACATATATGCACCTAACATGGGGCTTCCAATTTCATCAAACACTATTAGAACTAAGGTCACAGATAACACCAAACACAGTTGTAATGGGTGACTTCAACACCCCACTCTCATCAATTGACAGGTCATTCTGGCAAAAAATAAACTTAGAGGCATCTGGATTAAATGAGGTCATAGAACAAATGGACCTAATAGATATATACAGGACATTTCATCCAAATGCTGCAGAATACACATTCTTTCCAGCAGCACATGGAACATTCTCTAAAATAGATCATATATTAGGGCACAAAGCAAATCTTAACAAATACAGGAAAATTGAACTAATTCCTTGTACTATATCTGATCACAATGGGATCAAACTACAAATCAATAGCAAGAAAAGCTATAGAGCATACACAAAATCATAGACACTAAACAATGCACTACTAAATGATGAATGGGTCAATGAAGAAATCAAGAAGAAAATGAAAAAATATCATAGAATCAAATGATAATGAGAACACAACATACCAAAACCTTTGGGACACAATTAAGGCAGTCCTAAGAGGGAAAGAGAGAAGAGACAAAAATTAATAAAATTGGAGATGAAAAAGTCACTATCACAACAGATACCAGAGAAATAATAAAAAAAAACAACATAGGGACATACTTTAAGAACATATACTCTACTAAGTTTGAAAATCTGAAAGAAATGGATGATTTCCTTGATGTATATGACCTACCTAAATTAAATCAAGATGAGATTAATCACTTAAATAAACCTATAACAAGATCCAAACAGTTATAAAAAAATATCCCAGCTAAAAAAAGTCTAGGCCCAGATGGATTCACTGGTAAATTTTATCAGACCTTCATGAAAGAACTAACACTAATGCTTCTTAAAGTTTTCCATAAAATAGAAAAGGAAGGAATCCTACCAAACTCCTTCTATGAAGCCAGAATTACCCTGAGCCAGACAAAGATAGAACAAAAAAGAAAATTGCTCCCTCATGAACACAGATACAAAAATTCTCAGCAAAATATTAGCAAACAGAATACAAGAATATATCAGCAAGATCATTCATCCTGACCAAGCAGGCTTTATCCCAGAGATGCAGGGATGATTCAACATACAAAAAGTGGTTAATATAATACATTATATAAATGGAATGATGGACAAAAATCACATGATCATTTCATTAGATGTAGAAAAAGCTTTTGACAAAATCCAACATCTCATCATGATAAAAATCCTACAGAAACTGGCAATAGAAGGAACATATCTCAACATAATAAAGGCTACTTATGACAGACCTACAGCCAACATAATACTAAATGGAGAAAACTTGAAGATTTTCCACTAAAATCAGGAACAAGACAAGGGTGTCCACTGTCCCCACTTTTATTTAATATAGTACTGGAAGTCTTAGCCATAGCAATAAGGCAAGAGACACACATAAAAGGATGCAAATCGGAAAGGAAGAGATCAAGTCATCATTATTTGCAGATGATATGGTTCTATACATAAAGGACCCTAAAGATATTACCAGCAAACTGTTAGAACTGATAAACACCTATAGCCATGAAGCAGGATACAAAGTAAACACAGAAATCAGTAATGTTCCTATATGCTAACAACAAACACACAAAGGATGAAATCAGAGAATCACTCCCATTCACAATTGCATCAAAAAAAATGAAGTACCTTGGAATAAACCTAACCAAGGAAGTTAAGGATCTCTACAATGAAAACTTTAAAACTCGCAAGTGAGAAATTGCAGAAGACACCAGGAAATGGAAAGACATCCCCTGTTCTTGGATTGGAAGAATCAATGTGAAAATGGCAATCTTATCAAAAGCAATCTGTACATTTAATGCAATCTCCATCAAAATTCCAATGGCGTTCTTCACGGAAATAGAAAAAAAACAATCCAAAAATTCATTTGGAAGCACAAAAAATCTTGAATGTCTAAAACAATTTTGATAAACAAAAATAAGGCTGGTGGAATCACCATGCCTGATTTTAACTTATATTACAGAGCCATCGTAACACAAACAGCATGGTACTGGCACAAAAACAGACATATAGATCAATGGAACAGAATAGAGGACCCAGATGTAAGTCCAGGTAGCTACAGCCACCTGATCTTCTACAAAAATGACCAAAATACTCATTGGAGAAAAGACAGCCTCTTCAGCAAATGGTGCTAGGAAAACTGGATATGTATCTGTAGAAGGATGAAAATAGATCCTTATCTGTTTCCATGTAGAAACTTAAGTCCAAATGGATCAAAGGCCTTACTATTAGACCTGAAACTCTGAAGCTGCTAAAGGAAAAAGTAGGGGAAACTCTTCAACATATTGGTCTTGGCAAAGACTTTCTGACTATAACCCAATTGCTCAGGTAATAAAAACATGGATCAACATCTGGGACCTCATGAAATTACAAAGCTTTTGTACAGCAAAGGACACTATGAATAGAGCAAAGAGACAACCTACAGAATGGGAGAAAATCTTTGCCAACTATTCATCTGATATACATATACATATACATATATATATATATATATATATATATATATATATATATGTACAGATATATATCTAATATATACAAAGAACTAAAAAAATAAGAAATCAAACAACCCAATTAAAAAGTGGGCTATCGTGGCACACGCCTTTAGTCCCAGCACTTGGGAGACAGAGGTAGGAGGATCACAGTGAGTTCAAGACCACCCTGAGACTACAGAGTGAATTCCAGGTCAGCCTGAGCTAGAGGGAGACCCTACCTTGACAAACAAAAAACGAACAAACAAAAAAGGGCTATGGAACTAAATAGAGAGTTCTTAAAAGAAGAAATACAGATGGCATGTAAACATCTAAAAAATGTTCTACATCCCTAGCCATTAGGGAAATGTAGATTAAAACTATGTTGAGATTCTATCTCACTCCTATCAGAATGGCTACCATCTTTGAAAACAAATGACCATAAATGCTGTCGAGGATGCGGAAGAAGAGTGGTGGGAATGCAATCGGGTCCAGCCATTGTGGAAATCAATGTGGAGATTCCTGAGGTAGCTAGAAATAGATCTACCATATGACCCAGCTATAGCACTCCTAGGCATATATCCGAAGGGCTCGTCTCACTACCTTAGAGGTACTTTCTCAACCATGTTTGTTGCCACTCTATTCACAATAGCTGAGAAATGGAACCAACCTAGCTAGATGTCCCTCAACTGATGAATGGTTAATGAAAATGTGGCACATTTATACAATGGAGTTCTACTCAGCGGTAAAGAAAAATGAAATTATGAAATTTGAGGAAAATGGATGGATCTGGAAAGATTATACTTAGTGAGGTAACCCAGGCCCAGAAAGCCAAACGTCACATGTTCTCTCTCATATGTGGATCCTAGCTACAAATGATTGGAGTTCTATGTGAATAGGAATAAAACTCAGTAGCAGAGGCCAGTAAGCTAGAAAGGGGTATAAAGGAATAGAAAGGGAGGGAGGGGGTACTTAATAGGATGGTATTGTATATATGTAAGTAGAAGAACAGATTAATGGGAGTGAAAAGGCCTAAGTGAGGTCAGGGGAAGAGACTGAGTACAGGAAAGGTGGAGGGAGAGATAATCAAAATCTGAGATGATATAAACAAGTCATATGGAAACCTACCTTTTTGGGCAATTGAACACTCAGAAACCACAGACTGTCACTAGAAAATTTTCAGTGCTAGGGATGGGATACTTTCCAGTGAGTTGTTGGTCAGGGAGGTCACTGATGCCCCCAAAATATTATAGGCCATTGCCAAGGCCCTTGGTTTCCCACCAGGAATAGATGGTAAGACCCTATTGCTGAAGACTCCACATACTTGGGCTGCGAGGACACTGAGAAATCCTGCTGGAGCTGAGCTGAAAACCTCCTCCATATAGACCAGGTGACAGAAAGCTGGAAGAAGCCATTCTGCATTCAGTTCAATGGGAGAGAGAAAAATCACCAGTGGAGATACTCAACAGTGGACACTACAAGCCTTACATTTGGCCAGCTAGGCCAAATGAGCCAAAGGGTGCAATAGTGGCACATCTGTCATGGTGGAAACCACCTGCCCTCTAATTGGACTGGAGGCCCGCTCCATGGGAGGGAATATATCCCTGGTACTAAAAACCTACAATAGGGGTAGTCATGAGCCCTAGGTGTGTAACGTCTGCTGGTGTCTGGCTAAATGTATATACTATGTTCACCAAACTGCTGGTAAGCACTTCTGTTAATGTTCATACCCATATATTAATGCTACTCTCATTTTTGGTTAGAGAAACTTCTATTTTCAGATGGCAGTGACCTTGAGGTGACTCAGAATGCACCATGGTGCTGAGAAGAAGTGACAGAGGAGTGCTCAGCCCTGAAATATCTCTATCACATCTTCCAAGTCTCAAGGTCCCTTGTGGAAGAGGTGGTGGAAAGAATGTAAGAGCCAAAGGAAGGGTAGGACTCCTTACAATGTGCTCCTCCTGACAGAAAATGGCTGGATATCCATGACCTCACAGAGCCTGACACTATCTACACGAGACCATCATAATAGGAGGCAAAGATGATTACATCAAAATAAAAGAGAGACTAAGAGGGGGAAGGGGTATGACGGAGAATGGAGTTTCAAGGGGGAACTGGGGGAGGGAGGGAATTACATGGATTATTGTCTACAACTATGGAAGTTGTCAATAAAAATTAAAGTAAAAAAAACTTGGGCTGGAGGGATGGCTTAGCAGGTAAGGCGTTTGCCTGCAAAGCCAAAGGACCCAAGTTTGATTCCCCAGGACCCATATTAGCCAAATGCACAAAGTGGGGCATGTGTGTGGAGTTCTTTTGCAGTGGCTGGAGTCCCTGGCACACCCATTCTCTCTCTCTCTCCCTCTTTCTCTCTGTCAAATAAATACAAATAAATAAATAAATAAATAAAAATAAAATATTAAAAAAATAGTTTAGCAGGGTATAGTGGCACACACCTTTAATCCCAGCACTTGGGAGGCAGAGATAAGAGGAGAGATTACATAGTTAATTCCAGGTCAGCCTGGGCCAGAGTGAGACCCTACCTCGAGAAACCAAAAAAAAAAAAAAAAAAGAAGAAAAATAAAGAATTACCTTTTTTATTTGGAGAGAGAGAGAGAGAAAAAGAGAGAGAGAGAGAGGGAGAGAATGGTCATGCCAGGACCTCCAGCTGCTGCAAACAAACTCCAGATGCGTGCGCCCCCTTGTGCATCTGGCTTTCCATGGGCACTGGGCGATTGAACCCTGGTCGATAGGCCTTGCAGGCAAGAGCCTTAACAGCTGAGCAATCTCTCCAGCACCATATGTGACGATAAATAAAAATAGTTTTAAAAGAGCAATGATCTCCAGTTATGAGCAGCTGTTAAGATGGTTGGAGTGTAAGAAAAGCTCTGAGAGTCGTTTGATCTGATAAGCTTTAGATGTCCTGTAAGAAAATCTGGCCCTGTGGGAATTATCTAAGGGCTCTGGACAGCAGCTAGACTTTGAGTTAAATATACAGTCTAGACACCTTTTATTCTTCATGTGTACTTGGGACTCCTTTATCTGGCTCACTTTAAAAATTATTATTATTATTGTTTTTGGTTTTTTTGAGGTAGGGTCTCACTCTAACCCAGGCTGACCTGGAATTAACTATGTAGTCTCAAGGTGGCCTCGAGCTCACGGTGATCCTCCTTCCTCTGCCTTCCAAATGCTGAGATTAAAGGCGTGCGCCACCACGCCCGGCAAAATTTATTTATGGGAGAGAGAGAGAGAGAGAGAGAGAGGGGGGGGGGGCATACCAGGGCCTTAGCCACTGAAATTGAACTCCAGAAACATGCGTCACTTTGTGCACATGCACCACCTGTGTGCATGTGTCACCTTGTGCATCTGGCTTATGTGGGATCTGGGAGTCAAACCTGGGTCCTTAGGCTTCACAGGCAAGCACCTTAACCTCTAAGCCATCTTTCCATCCCTGGCTCATTTTTTAAAAACTATTTTTATTTATTTATTTGCAAGGAGAGAGTGGGAGAGAGAGAGAGAGAAGAGAGAGAGAGAGAGAGAGAGAGAGAGAGAGAATGCAGAGAATGGGCAGGCTAGGCCTTTTGCTACTGTAAACCAACTCCAGATGCGTGCACCACTTTGTGCACCTGGCTTTGTGTGGGTACTGGGGAATTGAACCAGGCTGTCAGGCTTTGCAAGCAAGTGCCTTAACCTCTGAGTCATCTCTCCAGCCCGACCTGGCTCATTCTCGCTTTAGGTCTTGGCCTTTTTCCATTGGCCACACTGTTCCCAAAGGGTAAGCATTTAAACTCATTTCTGGAAGATCAGAATCTGCTCCCACAGAATCTTTGTTAGTTTACCTAAAGATTACCCCCTGCAGCTTCTGAGCGCAGGGGCAGCACTAATCTCTGCCTCAGATTCATTCCTGATAAGCTTCCATTCCTTGGCCCTCAGGTTTCCTAGACTCCTCCCTGTGGTCCTGGCTAGATGTAGTTGGCAAACTTTCCAGCATATGGGTCTGCCTGGCTGGGTTGGAAGGCTTTGTAAAGCAAGTGCCTTTTTTTAACTGCTTTAATCTCCTTAGCTCTGAGAGGGAACTCTTTTTGTTTAAATTTAATTTTTTGTTTACTTTTATTTATTTGAGAGTGACAGGCAGGGAGAGAAAGACGGGGAGAGAGAGAGAGAGAGAGAGAGAGAGAGAGAGAGAGAGAGAGAGAGAGAACGGATGCTCCAGGGCATCCAGCCACTGCAAACAAACTCCAGATGCATGTGACCCCTTGTGCATCTGGCTAACGTGGGTCCTGGGGAATCGAGCCTAGAACCGCGTTCCTTAGGCTTCACAGGCAAGTGCATAACTGCTAAGCCATCTCTCCAGCCCTAATTTTTATTTTTATTTTTATTTTTATTTTTGGTTTTTCGAGGTAGGGTCTCACTCTACCCAGGCTGACCTGGAATTCACTATATAGTCTCAGGGTGGCCTAGAACTCACGGCGATCTTCCTACCTCTGCCTCCCGAGTGCTGGGATTAAAGGTGTGCGCCACCACGCCTGGATAATTTTTATTTTTTATTTTATGAGAGAGAGAGAGAGAGAGAGAGAGAGAACTGGCATGCTAGGGCCTCAAGCCACTGCAATCGAATGCTAGATGCTGCGCCACCTTGTGTGCATGTGTGACCTTGCGTGCTTGCTTCACCTTGTGTGTCTAGTTTATGTGGGACCTGAAGAGTCAAACATGGGTCCTTAGGCTTCACAGGCAAGCACCTTAACTGCTAAGTCATCTCTCCAGCTCCCAGAACTCTTTTTTTTTAATTTTAAATATTTTATTTATTTACAAACAGAGAGATACAGATAGAGAGATAGAGATGAGAGATGAGAGAGAGAGAGAGAGAGAGAGAATGGGCATGCCAGCCACTGTAAATGAACTCCAGATGCATGTGCTACTTTCTACATCTGGTTTTTTTGTTATTGTTGTTTATTTTTATTTATTTATTTGAGAGCTACAGAGAGAGAGAGAGAGAGAGAGAGAGAGAGAGAGAGAAAGAGAGGCAGATAGAGAGAGAGAATGGGCACACCAGGGCCTTTAGCCACTGCAAATAAATTCCCAGATGCATGTGCAACTTTGTGCATCTGGCTTATGTGGGTCCTGGGGAGTTGAACCTGAGTTCTTAGTCTTCACAGGCAAGCGCCTTAACCTCTAAGCCATCTCTCCAGCCTGCATGAGGGCATTTTGGAGGTAGTCAGAAACTCATATTCTGAGAGTTAACCCAGCCTACGCTGGCTAACTATTGGGGGAGGGTTTTTTCTGAACCCCCTTGGATGTTGAAGAGGGGATGCTGGGCTCCTGGGGAAGCATTTTGTAAGTCGGGTCTTTTCTAGCCATGCTGCCAGAGGCAAATGCCTGATTGGGTGACTTCCTCCTTTGGTTCGGACCTGGAAACCTGCACGTACTGTGATGCCAGGGCAGGTGGCTCCTGCAGGTGACCTGGTCCCTTATCTCCCGTGCCCCGCACCTCTCTCCTGCCTTCTCTGGTTTACCTCCCTAGAGCAGAAATAACCCAAGGCCAAATATTAACCGTGAAACCATAAAACCACGTGAAGCTCGGATGGCTCCCAGTGGCCTGGACTCTCAGTGCCCTGTTGTTATCAGAAAATGCTGCCTTGCCTCCCGGTGGGTGGGGAGGGCGGAGGGCCTGTGACGATGAGCCACTCAGCCCTTCCACACTGAGAGAGTAGTGAGCAAAGGATGCTTTTTATTTAAAAAAATTATTTTTATTTATTTATTTGACAGAGAAAGAGGGAGACAGACAGACAGACAGACAAAGAGAGAGAGGGAAAGGGGGAGAGAGAGAGAGAGAGAGAGAGAAAGAGAGAGAAATGGGTAACCCAGAGCCTCCAGCCACTGCAAACGAACTCCAGATGCATGCGTCCCCTTGTGCACCTGGGCTAATGTGGGTTCTGGGGAATCGAACCTGGGTCCTTTGGCTTTGCAGACAAGCAGCTTAACTGCTAAGCCATCTCTCCAGCCTGGCTTTCATGTTTCCATCTGATACTTATTGCTTGGAGAGAGATCAAAACAGCATCTTTTAGCAAGATGTATGTCCTGGTATGGATATCTACATAAATATATGTAATATTACAGGATAATATATAGCATGTAATATGCAATCAGGAACTCTCTCCTAGCTTGATGTGTGGGGTCTGATGTACACACATTTATAGCGATTTCACAGACACCTACATTGTATGGGAAAAGCATGCCTACCTTTCATGTACCCTGGTGGACGCCCACCCATAGCCTGTGTCTTATCTCTATAACCTTGTACGGTACCTGTGATAGCAACATATCTTTGTTGAATTAAGTAGTGAATTAAAAATACTTATACCCATTCACATAGTCAATCCTCATGTGTACAGCTGTGAGTACCTGCAGATACACATATACGCTCATATTATCTCTACACAACACACACACACTCAGATCAAACACATATGAATAAGCAAATGGGCATATAGATTTTAGGATGACCATACTTAAATGGCATAGGTAGTGGCTGTGATGAGAGAATTCAGTCCTGTGGATGCTGAGCCAGGGAAAGATGACATTTTGCATGGGAGGACTTCCTCTCAGCTGTGAACTGAGATGCTTCCCATATGCTCTGCTATGGACTGATTGCAGCTCTTCCTGAAGTTCTTGTGTTGACATCCTAACCTTAGGATGATACCTTAGGATGACTCTGTGTTGGAAGATGGGGCCTTTTAAGGAAATAATTAAGGTTAAATGGATGGACTTTAATTGAATCTGGTTGATGTCCTTATAAGCAGTGATTTTTTTTTTTTTTTTTTTTTTTTTTTTTTTTGGTTTTTCAAGGTAGGGTCTCACTCTTGCTCAGGCTGTCCTGGAATTCACTATGTAGTCTCAGAGTGGCCTCGAACTCCTGGCGATCTTTCTACCTCTGCCTCCCGAGTGCTGGGTAAGCAATGATTTTTAAAAAAATATTTTAGTTATTGCTGGGTGTGGTGGCGCATGCCTTTAATCCCAGCACTCAGGAGGCAGAGGTAGGAGGATTGCCATGAGTTCGAGGCCACCCTGAGACTACATAGTGAATTCCATGTCATCCTGAGCTAGAATGAAGCCGTACCTCGGAAAACAAACAAAAAAATATTTTAGCTATTTATTTCCAAGGAGAGAATGAGAGAGAGAGAGAGAGAGAGAGAGAGAGAGAGAGAGAGAGAATGAGAATGGATGCACCAGGGATTCTAGTCACTGTAAACAAACTCCAGATGTGTGTGCCACTTTGTGCATCTGGCTTTTATGTGGATACTGGAGAATCGAACCTGGGTCGTTAGACTTTGCAGGCAAGTGCCTTAACCACTGAGTCATCTGTCCAGCCCAAGTAGTGAATTTTACACACACACACACACACACACATACACACACATATAATTTTCTTTTTTGGTCTTTTGAGATAGGGTCTCACTCTAGCTCAGGCTGACATGGAATTCACTATGGAGTCTCAGGGTGGCCTCAAACTCATGGTGATCCTCCTGTTTCTGCCTCCCCAGTGCTTGGATTAAAGGTGTGCGCCACCACGCCCAGCTAACAACATATTTTGTATGGAGACATCATGTGTTGGTATCCTCTTTTTCCTTGTCCCTGCCCCCTTCTGTTGGGGACCCTCCTCTGTGGGGTTGCAGGTATTCCCCATGGGGTTGTGGGTTATGTGTTGTAGGATCAGCAGTCAGTTTTTTTTGAGAGGAGGGAAGAAATGCCTCTGGGCATGATGTCTCAACCTGTGGCTCTTACAATCTTTCCGCCCCCTCTTCCACAAAATTCCCTGAGCCGTGGTGGGTGACTTTTAAATCTACTTCAGTGATGAGCTCTTAGGAGCCTCTGGATCTCTGCTTTGGTAGGTGTTGAGTGTCCTCAGGGTCTGTCTCCTTCAGCCTGGTGCTGACTATCAGGTTTAGCATGGAAGCAGCACTCTTGCTCGTCTCCCCAATTCCTCTGTGGATTCAGCTATGGCTTGGCTGAAGTGTGAGGGTTGTTTATCTCCCCGGGTCTTGCTACCTTCTGAAAAAGAAGAACAGATTCTCCAATGGAGTCTGAAGTCAGAGTATAAATGGGATAAACATTATTAATTTAGGGAGAATTTGATGTACGTAACCCCTCTTTTAGCCAAAGACTAGTGAGAGCTTGACACTGGAGAACATAATCATTGTCTTCCTAGTATTCTGATCTAGTTCCCAATTCCAGACATGGGTTCCTTTACACTGAGTGGATCTCTTAGCTAATCAAAAAGCTATTGGTGGGCTGGAGAGATGGCTTAGCCGTTAAGGCATTTCCCTGCAAAGCCTAAGGACCCAGGTTCAATTCTCCAGGTCCCACGTAAGCCAGATGCACATGGTGGAGCATTTGTCTAGAGTTGTTTGCAGTGGCTAGAGGCCCTGGTGAATCCATTCTCTCTCTCTCTCTCCCCCTCACCCCGTGTCTCTAATAAATAAATAAAAATAAATCTTTAGAAAAAAGCTATTGGTGGGTTGGAGAGATGGATTAGCAGTTAAGCGTTTGCCTGTGAAGCCTAAGGACCCCAGTTCGAGGCTCCATTCCCCAGGACCCACATTAGCCAGATGCACAAGGGGGCGCACACATCTGGAGTTCGTTTGCAGGGACTGGAGACCCTGGTGTGCCCATTCTCTCTCTCTCTCTGCCTCTCTCTCTCTCTCTCTGTTGCTCAAAAAAAAAAAAAAAAAAAAGCTATTGGTTACTCACCAAGGCTGTGTGCCACTATTGCACTGGCATGTGCAACGTGTCAGGATGTTTGCTTCTGGGTAGCTTAGACCTCTGGTTGCTCAGACTGTGGTTGGCCACTTTCCCCCAGTAGCTCATGTAGTGCTTTCCAGCACTAGATGGGCTAACTGTCTGGGGACTGGCTCTCTTCTGGATTTCAGCCGGGTCTCTCTATCTAAGCAGTGAACTTTAACGCATAGCAGCTATGGGTGCATGCATACAGAGAAAAGATCACACTAGGAAAAATGAAGATGTGGCCATCTACAAGCCAAGGAAGGTTGGCTGAAGGGGAAATGAAACCCACAGATGCCTTGATCTTGGATTTCTAGCCTCCTGAACTATGTGAAAATAAATTTCTGTTGCTTAAACCACCCATCCTATGTCATTCAAAATTTTTTTTCGTTTATTTTTATTTATTTATTTGAGAGCAACAGAGAGAGAGAGAGAAAGAAGCAGATAGAGAGAGAGAGAGAGAGAGAGGGAGAATGGGCGCGCCAGGGCTTCCAGCCACCGCAAATGAACTCCAGACGCATGCGCCCCCTTGTGCATCTGGCTAATGTGGGTCCTGGAGAATCCAGCCTCGAACTGGGGTCCTTAGGCTTCACAGGCAAGTGCTTAACTGCTAAGCCATCTCTTCAGCCCCTATGGCATTTTTTTTAATACGCATCCTAGCAAACCAGTATGCGTTCCAGAGCTTGCGTCCCTCTCTTCTTCCTGCTAGTCCAGTTATCACAGAGGGGGAAGAGGGAAGGACTGGAGAGGAGCTAGTAGGGACTCTAAGAAAGTTTGACCCACTTTTAGCATCTCCTGGACCATTGCAAACTCTTGAGAAAAACGCACTACGAGCTGGCTGAGAACTTACCCTGGGTTACTGTCCCTTAAAGCATGATGACAATGGGGAGGGAAATAGGGATGAAGCCCAAAGCAGGCTGGAGCATGGAGATGTTTATGCAGCGTGTGTGTGTGTGTGTGTGTGCACGCGTGCCCGTGTGTGAGCGTGTGTGCGCACATGTTGTGATGGGGGGCATCCCCAAGCTACAGTTTCTTAAGTGAGGATGAGGTTATGAATTTACTATATGCGGATACTCCAGTGCCTGGGGCTGGAGTGGAGAACTCTAGTACGTATTTTGGGTTCTACCAGCAACTTGGCTATGTGGCCTTAAAACAAATTGATTTACCTCCATGGATTCTGGCTTCTTCTTCTCCTCCTCCTCTTTTTCCTCCTTTTCCTCCTTCTTCTTGACACATGTGCCACTTTGTGCATCTGCCTTTATGTGGGTACCAGGGAATCAAACCTGGGATGTTAGGCTTTTCAAGAAAGAAACTTTAACCACAGAGCCATTTCTTCAGTCCCTCCTTCTTAGTCTTTTGATTTTATTTTGTTTTGGTTTTTTGAGGTAGGGCCTCTCTCTAGCCCGGGCTGACCTGGAATACACTATTAGTCTCAGGCTGGCCTTGAACTCACAGGGATCCTCTCACCTCCATCTCCCCAGTGCTGGGATTAAAGGTGTGTGCCACCATGCCCTAGACCCTTCTTATTCTTTTAAAAGGTTTTGTTAGCTTTCACTGTTCTTTGGTTAAATGGAGACATTATGCCTATCAGAAAGCCTTTTAAATGTTTATGTTTATCACCTTTGATTAATGTTACTTTCACTTTTGGTTAGAGAACCTACTTTTGACAGATGGTGGTGAATACCCGGGAGACCCAGTCATCAGAATGACAAGAAGAGAAAACCAAGTGCCTAGCACTAGACAAGTCATGTCTAGCATGCCTCCAGGGCCCGGAGAACATCAGAGAGGAAGTGGCTGACTGATTAATGAGTGCTGCTCTCAGGTTCTCAGCCAGATAACCTCTTCCAGGGAGATGGGAGATGACACTGAGGAGCCTCGTTGCTCATCAAAGTAGAAAATAAGATGCTATTGAGAGCTCAGCACTGAAGGAGATTTCCAGCATGCTCTCCAAGGTTCAGGAAATGTTATGGAAGAGGGGGAGGAAAGAATGTAAGAGCCACAAGGTGGAGTGTTGCCCACTCTACAGCAATTGATATGGTCATGATCCCACGATGGTTACCAATGCCCTCACAAGACCAGTGCTGTTCTGAGCCCATAATCATTTTGACCTAGAGGATGGAGGAGGACAAAAGGACATCAAGAGAGAGGAAAGGGGCTGGAGAGATGGCTTAGTGGTTAAGGTGCTTGCCTGTGAAGCCTAAGGACCCACGTTCGACTCTCCAGATCCATCCCACGTTAGCCAGATGCACAAAGATGAGGCAAGTGCAAGGTTGTACATTCCCACTAGGTGGCGCAAGCACCTGGAGTTTGATTGCAGTGGCTGAGGCCCTGGGCCAATTATCTCTGTCTCACTCTCTCTCTCTCTCTCTAAAAAAAAAAAAAAAAAAAAAAAGAAAGAAAGAAAGAAAGAAAGAAAGAAAGAGAGAGGAAAGATTACCTTCAAATAAAAGGGTCCTCAGTGGAATGGGGGTAGGGGAGAGGGTGGAAACAGCACAAAATTACTGTATGTTCATATATTAAAGTTCCCAATTAAAAAAAAGTTTTATCCTTTATGTATTTACGTGTGTGTGTGTGTGTGTGTGTGTGTGTGTGTATGCACACGTGCATGGTTGTGCCAGCAAACACTAGATACTTGTACCACTTTGTGCATCCAGTGTATGTGGGTGGCTTGGGAATTGAACCCAGCAACTTTGAAAGCAAGAGCCTTTAAGCTCTTAGTCATCTTTCCAGCCCCGGCTGTAGGGTTTTTTTTTTTTTTTTTTGCTTTTTCAAGGTAGGGTCTCACTCTAGCTCTGGCTGACCTGGAATTCACTCTGTCGTCTCAGGGTGTCCTGGAACTCATGGCAATCCTCCTACTTATGCCTCCCGAGTACTGGGATTAAAGGCAAGTGCCACCATGCCCGGCATCTAGGTTCTTATCTGTTAAGTCGTCGGCCCATCTCCTGGGAAGATCTAAGTTGCTAAGAGAGTTATAGGTGCTTTGAAGAGTTAAGAACGTTTCTGGGGGGCCAGGGTTTATTTATTTGTTTTCAGAAAAATGACAAGCATTCAGGTACCCTCAACCATGAGTTTGTACCACGCACAGCTTTACAGGACAAAGGGTCAAACATAGCATGGCTTCTACTCCCAAGGGAAATAGCCAAGCCAGAAAAAAGCCTTAGGGAGTCAGCTGTATGCTAGGATCTAGTGTAGTGTGTTTGGTGGTGGTCAGAGGAGGCTGTGACCACCGGGCCTTGGGGAGTCTGGAGAGGTTTCTTGGAGGAAGCAAGAATTGGCAGCATTTAATAGGGGGGCGCAGAGGAAGTTGGGGAGATGAAACACTCTGAATTGGAGGATGGGGCATCAGGATCGAGAACAACCACGTCTTGCCACAGTTACACCTGGTAAAGATTAAAAAAAAAAAAAAAAGAAAGAAAACCAGAAAATAAGTTAATTTGTGAGTCTTTCTTGGAACTGACCCAGCACAATGGTTAATCTGCTTTGACCTCTTTAGCAATTGCTTGGACCTCGTCCTAGGCATACATAACACTAGGTAAGGATCCGGAGCAGCCCAGAGCAGAACCTGGGGGGGGGGGCATCTTGGAGGTCACCCTGTCCAAGCTTGAACCTTTTCCAGAGGTAAAATGAGGCCAGGAGAGAAAAAATAGAGGGACTGAGGTTTCACAGGGAGTTAGTTGTCAAAGTGGGGACATAGCCTAGCACTTGCAAGGCTGAGGTGGGAGGATTGCAATGAGTTCAAGACCAACCTGGGGCTACAGAGTGAGTTTCAGATTAGCCTGGGTTAGAGCGAGACTTCTTAAAAAACAACAGGCTGGGCGTGGTGGCGCACGCCTTTAATCCCAGCACTCAGGAGGCAGAGGTAGGAGGATTGCCGTGAGTTTGAGGCCACCCTGAGACTACGTAGTGAATTCTAGGTCAGCCTGGGCTAGAGCAAGACCCTACTTCAAAAAACAAAACAAAACAAAAATTAAAAAGGCAGGGACTTGAACTCTGGTCCTGAGCCAGGGTGTAGGATACTTACTAGATCATCACCTGGGTTTGAAAGCTGGATTAGGCGTTGGCAGCTCATATCTAGCATTGGGAAAGGTTAAAAGTCTGTATCCAGTCTTGTCCATGCGATCGTGTAAGCTGGCTGACTGTCTCTGGGTGCAGAGCCCAGACTTGCATATTGGCTAGCTTCCTAGCAAGTAACCAAGGCCAGTAGTTTCTGGACTTTGGGACCTTTGACAGTGATGAGGCGTCTCCTTGGCTGATAGCGACTATCCCACCAGAAGTGTTCCATGCCCACAGCTTTTGTCTTTATCTAAATGCTGTTCTGCTCTGAGAAAAGCATTTGCAGTAAATTGTGAATCAGTTGCAGATAAATCAGTGTCAGTGGGTGAGCAGATCCTCTAAGAGCCAGTACTGATAGGGAAAGAAAGCACGACATATTGAATGATACAAAATAAAAATAATAAGGAAGGTCAGGGAGACCTAGCCCTTGCAGTCTGGTCTAGAGATCCAAGACTTGGTTTTAGGGCTGGAGAGATGGCTTACTGGTTAAGGCACTTGCCTGTGAAGCCTATGGACCCAGGTTTGATTCCCCAGGGCCCACATAAACCAGATGCACAAGGTGGCGCATGTGTCTGGAGGTCCTCTACAGCCACTGAAGGCCCTGGCAAGTCCATTCTCTCTCTCTCTCTCTCTATTCTGCCTCTCTTTCAATAAAGTAAAAAAAAAAAAAAAAAAAAAAAAAGGACATAAGGGCACTGGAGGGATAGGCACATGCATCTGGAGTTTGTTTGCAGTGGCTAGAGGCCCTGGCTTGCCCATTTTTTTTCTCTCTCTCTCTGCCTCTCTCTTTCTCAAAGTAGATAAATAAATGAAGACATAAGGGCTGGGGAGATTGCTCAGTGGTTAAATGCACTTGCTTGCAAAACCTGCAGGCCCAGATTTGATTCCACAATACCCATGTAAAACTAGATGAACTAAGTGACACATGCATCTGGAACTTGTTTTCAGTGCCAAGAAGCCCTGGCATGCCAATATTCCTCTCTCCTTCTCTCGTATTCTCTCTCTACTTCCAAATAATTTTGAAAAGACTTGAAAGCAGACAGGAGACTGGTTGGAAATAAGGTGTTTAGCAGGAATGAGAGGGGTACAAGAGAAAGTAATTGGGGTGAATATGACCAAAATACATTACATATGGGTGCTGGACAGATGGCTTAGCAGTTAAAGCACTTGCCTGCAAAGCCAAAGGACCCAGGTTCACTTCTCCAGTACACATGTAAAGCCAGATGCACAAGGTGGCACATGCATCTGGAATTTGTTTGCAGGGGCTGGAGGCCCTGGCACACCCATTCTCTCTCTCTATCTGCCTCCTTTTGTCTAAAAAAAAAAAAGACAAACAAAAAATAACTTATCTATTGGGGCTGAAGAGATGGCTCAGCCATTTCAGCACTTGCCTGCAAGGTCTAACAACCCTGGTTTGATTCCCCAGTACCCACATAAAGCCAGATGCACAGTGGCACATGCATCTGGAGTTCATTTGCAGTGGCAGGAGGCCCTGGAGCACCCATTCTCCATTTTCATTCTCTCTCTCTCTCTTCTACATCTCTCTGCTTGCAAGTAAGTCAATAAAAATATTAAAAATACATTACATATGTTTGAATAAATAAAATTTAAGAGGCAGTATGGGGCTGGGGGTGTAGCTCAGTGGTAGAGTGCTTGTTTAACATAGGCAAGGCCCTGGCTCTGGTTCCCAGCATTGCCAGAGAGGAAAAAAGGGTTGAGAATTACAGAAGAATTAAATAAACAGCCAGGCGTGGTGGCACACGCCTTTAATACCATCACTTGGGAGGCAGAGGTAGGATCGCTGTGAGTTTGAGGCCACCCTGAGACTACATAGTGAATTCTAGGCCAGCCTGGGCTAGAGAGAGACCTTACCTCAACAAACAAACAAACAAGGGCTGGAGAGATGGCTTAGTGGTTAAGGCGCTTGCCTGCGAAGCCTAAGAGCGCATGTTCAAATCTCCAGGTCCCATGTAGCCAGATGCAAATTGACATAAGTGTGCAATGTTGCACATGTACACAAGGGGGCACATGCATCTAGAGTTTGTTCACAGTGGCTGAAAGGCCCTGGCATGCTCATTCTCTCTCTCCCTCTCTCTTTCAAAAATAAGGTAATAATAATAAATACACAAACAAACAAAAAAACCTCGATTTTTTTTTCATGGCTGGGGATTAAACCCAGTGTCCCATGCATGGCAGGCAGGTGGAGAACCACTGAGCTACACTTTCAGCCCTAAAACAACAGAAATTATTCTGTCATAGCTCCGAGGGTTAGATCAGGAGCCAGCGTGAGCGGGGCCGCCCTGTTTCTGAAGGCTGTTGAGTAGAACCCTTCTCTGCTTGTCTCCCAGCTTCTGGTATTTTCCTGACTATCTTTGGCAGCTCTTGGCTTGTGTAGAAGTGGGCCACAGAAAGGGCATCCCAAGGAAAAGGGCACCGCAAGATCAGTCCTCCTGCCCCTAACTAGGAAGATGGAGCAGGGGAGCTGGGAGATCTTGTCACGTGCACAGCCTGTTGATACAACCTATAAACCAGAACTTTATGACCACTCATCACATTGCTCATCAATATCTACAACCTTTGGGTAGGATAAGAGTGTTCAACAAAAGCAAAAAAAATTTTTTTTTTCTTTAAATAATTAAGCTTTAATTATCTTCCCATTTCATAGTCCTATTTAACACCATGATAAGTAAGAGGAAATGACTTTTGGACGGGTTCAATGACAACAAAGTTTTCTAAGGAAACTAGTTTATGTATACACAGATACACCTGCCCACGCCCACAGAGCTGCAAGCACGTGCCTTGCATAGCTTCGTGGCTTGCGTACTCAGCAACCACGCAAGGACCGGCTGCACGAGCAAGGGCTCATATCTACTCAATGTGCACACGCTGCAGAAACACCTCCAAGCAACCACACGTCACAGAAAAACAAAGCCCAAAGTAAAAAAGCGCAACGCACTAGCACCCCTCAGATGTCCTTAAATGTAGAAGGACAGAGGGCTGGGGAGACGGCTTAGTGGTTGAGACACTTGCCTGTGAAGTCTAAGGACCCAAGTTTGATCCTCCAGGACCCACATAAGCCAGATGCACAAGGCGACACATGCGACTGGACTTCATTTGCAAGGGCTAGAGGCCCTGGATGCCCTCTGTCTCTTTCTTTCTCAAATGAATAAGTAAAAAATATATATTTGTTAAATATGGAAGGAGTCTAAGTGAAAAAAACAAAAAAGAAGCCCTTTTCATTGACTGCTCTTTAAAATGCTTGGAATTGTGTTTAGCAGTTACCTTAAGCATTTTATTTATTAAGCTGGACATGGTGTCATATGCCTTTAATCCCAGCACTCGGGAGGAAGAGATAGGAGGATCACTGAGAGTTTGAGGCCACCCTGAGACTACATAGGGCTAGAGCGAGACCCTACCTCGAAAAACTAACATATATATATATATATATATATATATATTGCCAGCTATGGTGGCACATCCCTTTAATCCCATCACTCAGGAGGCAGAGGTAGGAGGATCACAGTGAGTTCTGGGTTAGCCTAGGTTAGAGAGAGAGACCCTACCTGGAAAACACCAAAAATTTTTTTTTATAAGCATCCAAAGAATTAGGTTTCATATGCTGTTTTTCAAGCAAATTTTATTTATTTTTAAATTTCTTTTCCTCCCTCTTTCCCCTTGCCCCTCCCCCTTGTGGTCTCCCCACCATCTTGGCCTCTTTTGTGCTTTCACAGTACATTTCCTCTTGTCTCCCTCACTTTCTCATCACCTCTTGTTCCCTTCTCATAGTCTTCAACCTCATTTCATATTCTATATAGGCCCTTAGGTCCTCTTAAGTACATGCAGACAAACAGCGCAAGTTAGGATCTATTGCCCTGGCCTGCATTTAAAAAAGTATTTTATTTTTATTTATTTATGAGAGAGAGACACACACAGAGAGAAGGGGCGCACTAGGGCCTCCAGCCACTGCAAACAAATTCCAGATGCATGCGCCCCCTTGTGCATCTGGCTTATGTGAGTCCTGGAGAATCGAACTGAGGTCCTATGCCTTAACTGCTAAACCATTTCTCTAGCCCTTGGCCTGTGAGTTTTTTTTTTTTTTTTTTTTTTTTTCTGCTCCTCTGTGCCTAACTCTAACAGGATAGTCTGGCAGGGCACACACACTGCAATTTCCCTTTCAGTTTAAGAGGCCTGTCCTAGGAGTAGGACTGGCTCTTAAAGGCACAAGAGAACAATTAAAAAAAAAGTTAGGATCTACATATGAGAGAGAACATGAAATTTTTGTTTTGCTGGGTCTGAATTACCTCACTTAGTTATCTATTTTCCCCAATTCCATCCATTTTTCTTGCAAATTTTAGAAATTCATTAAAAAAACAAAACAAAACATTTTCTGTGCTGGAGAGCTGGCTTAGCAGTTAAAGTGGTTGCCTGCAAAACCAAAGGATCCAGGTTCGATTCCCCAGGATCCATGTAAGCCAGATGCACAAAGTACCTGCATCTGGAGTTCGTTTGCAGTTGCTGGAGGCCCTGGTGCACCCATTCTCTCTCTCTTTCCTTCTCTCTCGCTCTTAAGTATTTTCTTACAGTGTAGGGCCAAGAGCTCATCAGGTATTTAATTTCATCAGTACTTGACCAGTTATAGTTCTCTGTATCTGTCTCTTACTGCCAAAAGATTAAAAAGAAAGAAAGAAAGAAAGAAAGAAAGAAAGAAAGAAAGAAAGAAAGAAAGAGAAGAGAAAAAGCTTTTGTCAGGACTGAAAGCAGAACTCTCCTGTGGGTATAGAGATAAATATTAGCTGGGTGTGGTGGTGCACACCTTTAATCCCAGCACTTGGGAGGCAGAGGTAGGAGGTTGCTGAGTTTGAAGCCAGCCTGAGACTACAGAGTGAATTCCATCCAGGTCAGCCTGGGCTAGAGTGAGACCCTACCTTGAAAACCCACACACACAAAAAGATAAATATTTAGGAAACAGTTTGACAGCATATCCACTTAACCATACAATAATAGTGGGTTTTCCCGGAGGGTCTATGTTCTTCCCAGCCATGGGCTTTTGACCCGGTTTTCAGTACCAGGCACGAACTCCCACCTGTGGCGGGATAGAGTGGTTGGTTACCCCTGTAACAGTCATGCCACTATTGCATCAAAGGGCATGTTATATCACTGTGTGTGTGCCCTTGAAGTTGATCTAGGGAGACCCCTCACCTTTGTGGCTTCTTTTCTCTTTTTTTTTGTTTCTTGGCCACATGCTCTGAGGTATAGGTTTTCTCTGCTATGTTTTCCTCCCATAATGTATAGCCTCACCCCAGGTACCAGAGAAGCAGAATCAAGTGACCATGAACTGAAACTTATGAAAACATGGTACAAAATAAACACTTCTTCCTTTTAATTTATTTTTATATATTTTATTTATTTGAGAGTGAGAAAGAGGGAAAGAGAGAGAGAGAGAGAGAGAGAGAGAGAGATTGAGAATGGGCGCGCCAGGGCCTCCAGCCTCTGAAAATGAACTTCAGATGGATGCGCCCCCTTGTGCATCTGGCTCATGTGGGTCCTGGAGAATCGAACCTGGATCCTTTGGCTTTGCAGGCAAACACCTTAACAGCTAAGCCATCTCTCTAGCACTAAACATTTCCTGTTTATCAGTTGTTGATTTCAGTTGTTTTGTCATAATGGCAGAATGACTAGCACACCAGGGTCTTGTCTTGGTTCTGATACTGGATAATTATGGCCCATTGGTTCTCACTGGACTCATGCTTCTGATTAATATGAGAGGGTCAGCTTAGCTAATATATATATTTTGCTTTTTCTTTCCTTTCCTTTCCTTTCCTTTCTTTCTTTCTTTCTTTTCTTTTCTTTTCTTTTCTTTTCTTTTCTTTTCTTTTCTTTTCTTCCCCGAGTTAGGGTCTCACTCTAGCTCAGGCTGACCTGGAATTCACTATGTAGTCTCAGAGTAGCCTCGAACGCACCATGATCTTCCTACCTCTGCCTCCCAAGTGCTGGAATTAAAGGCTTGTGCCACCATATCTAGCTTTTTTTTCTTTTTCAAAGTAGGGTCTCACTAGTCCCGGCTGACCTGGAACTCACTCTGTAGTCCCAAGCTGGCCTCGAGCTCACAGTGAATCTCTTACTTCTGCCTCCCCAGTGCTGGGATTAAAGGTGTGTGCCACCATGGCCGGCTCAGCTTGTCTAATCGTCAGGCTTCCTTCCTGTTCTGGTTTTCCAAATTTGGGAACACACTCCCACTAAGGCGACAATGTTCTTGTTCCCAAAGGCATTGTTTGCATTTACACACAGGGAAGGACTGTAGGCTCAAGGAAGGGAGGAGAGGTAGCGGGTTTCTAGGCCTCTTCTGTGGCTCAGGCGAGGTATTTCCCTGTCATGGTATTTCTAGCAAAGTACAGATAAGGCGGTGCCTGGACCCAGCCCTGAAACTTACCTGCTGTTAAATTCAACCCTGACTCACATTCGAGGAAGTAGCTGGGGTGCTGTGGGGTGCCCCCTGGGAGCCCAGCGTTTTCCATGATTCATCTTCGTCTAGTTGGTGTGAATAGGCTGACATTCCCCAAGAGGTCCTTAGGGCTTTATTAATAGGCGTGGTGGTGTGAATCAGCTATCCCCCATAAACTCATGTACTCTGAATGCTTGGTCCCCAGCTGATGACAGTTTGGGTGGTGGAGCCTTGCTGGAAGAGGTGTGTTGTTTGGGATGGGCTTAGGGGTCTTATAGCCCAGCTCCCCCTTGCGAGAGTTGGGCTCACTCCTCTGCTGCTGTTTTCCACCTGCCACGACAGAGGTGGTGTCCAGCCTCTGCTCATGCCATGCTGTCCCCTGCCATCACGAAGCTCCCCATAGACTGGGAGCCACAGTCAAACTTTCCTCCCTTCAGCTACTTTGTCCCAGCAGGAAGGTAACTACAACAGCAGGCATTATGGGAAAAGGCTGCAGGGCAAGAGTCGGTCCTTGGAGAGGCAGGAGGATTGGGGATCAGACTTTAGGATCTTGTTGGCCACGTGACTTGAATAAGTCTCCTCTCTGGGCATCAGTTTGCCCTCATATCACATCAGAAAGTTAGACCTAGTGGCCTGCTTTCCATACTGAGGCTGTCTGGATCTTCCATTTCTTCAGCCGTATCATTATCTCTCTCTGTTCTAGGTCCTTGTTCACTTGTAACACTCCCTCACCCCATCTGTTATCCGGCTCACCTGGCACATTCCTCCATGGTTTTGCTCTTCAGCGTCCAGGCTAGCACCATGTGAGAGCGAACTCAGTAGAATGGGATGTTCAACAATGGGCATTATGGGAAACTGGAGAGGGTATTAAATTAAAAAAAAATTAAAACATATTTTGAGATAGATAAAGAGAGAGAATAGGCACCTTAGGGCCTCCAGCTGCAAACTGTAATCCAGCTGTGTATCTGGCTTACATGGGTCCTGGGGAATCGAACCTGGGTCCTTTGGCTTTGCAGGCAAGCGCCTTAACCACTAAGCCATCTGGAGAGTGTATTTTTCACACTATTCAAACACTTTCAAAACCTATCATTGTTTTTCTGTGGCAAATACACACCTTGTGCATCTGGCTAACGTGGGTCCTAGGGAATCGAACCTGGGTACTTTGGCTTTGCAGGCAAATGCCTTAATGGCTAAGCCATCCCTCCAGCCTGGGATTTCTCTTTTTCGTTCAGGAAAGTCCCTGGAAATACTTGCACCGTCTCACACTTACATATTATTAACATTTTAAAAGCCTTTCCAGCCCTGTGGTCTTTCTGTAAGGTGGGCCTAGAAGGAAAAATTATCCTCATTTTACAACTGAGAAAAACAGAGACTCACAACCACATGGGAGCCACAAGAGTTTGAATGTGGTCGTGCTTGCCCTTAGACAGGCATGCTGCTTCCTCCCACATCTGGGAGAGCTGTTATAACCACTGATGGCTTTCTTCCCACTGGGCTCAAATTCTTCCTCAGAGTCCTACTTCATAGATCGTCCTGGTTAGCTCCTAGCTCAGTTTCCACTGACCCCTGTGAGGGCGATGACTTCCAGACACAGCAGAGCTGGACCGGACAGCTCGGTGCAGTGCTGAGTGTCACCACAAGGTGGCGCTGTAACTTCCCTTGCTTTTACTTTCTATCCTGAAAACTTTTCTGAATTTGCATACTGTTGCCGAAGAAATAGAAATGTGACTAATTGACGTGGATTTCCAATTTAATTAGATGATTTCATACATTACCCTGTTTTCAGGCTCTAAAAACTGGTTCTGGGCAGTCGCAAATGATTCTGTTTTCCTGTTCTGCTTTTAACATAATGGTAGCACGCTTTACTAGAAAAGATCAGGGGCTCTAAACTCTTAACACTGAGCTTGCATGTATGAACTTTCCACAACTTTTTGTGTTTTTTTTTTTTTTTTGAGGCAAACCCTACAGACTGGCCTTGCCTTTTTTTTTTTTTTTTTTTGAAATGTGAGAGAGCCAGAGAGTGACAGAGCGAGAGAGCAAGAGAGTGCGCGCGAGAGAGAATTGGCTCGCCAGGGCTTCCAGCCACTGAATTTGAACTCCAGACGCGAGGGCTCCCTTGTGTGCACGTGTGACCTTGCATGCTTGCATCACTTTGTGCATCTGGCTTATGTGGGACCTGGAAGGTTAGACCTGGGTCCTTAGGCTTTGGAGGCAAGGGCTTTAACCATTAAGCCACCTCTCCAGCCCAGTTTCCTTTTTTAAAAAATATTTAATTTTTTTTAATTTAATGGGGAGAGAAAGAGAGAGAGAGGAGGAAAAAAAAAAAAAAGAATGAGAATTAGAATTAATAGGTACTCCAGGGCCTCTAGCTACTGCAAACGAACTCCAGATGCATGTGCCACCTTGTGCATCTGGTTTACATGGGTACTGGGGAATCCAACCTGGGTCCTTAGGCTTCACCTGGCCAGGTTTTCTTTTTATACGTGTCTGAAAAAGACGCAAAATGGAGACATTCATCTGGTCTTTCCTTCCTCTTGCAAAACTCAGGGAACTTTAAAAGATTCCTGCCCAGAGTGGTGACACACACCTTTAATCCCAGCACTCGAGAGGCAGAGGTAGGAGGATCACCGAGAGTTCGAGGCCACCCTGAGACTCCATAGTGAATTCCAGGTCAGCCTGGGCTAGAATGAAACCCTACCTTGAAAATCAAAAACAAAAGCCGGGTGTGGTGGCACACAATTTTAATCCCAGCACTCGGGAGGCAGAGGTAGGAGGATCACCCAGAGTTCAAGGCCACCCTGAGACTCCATAGTGAATTCCAGGTCAGCCTGGGCTAGAGTGAGACCCCACCTCGAAAAATCAAAAAAGAAAGAAAGACTCCTGTCTCTGCATAGATGCTCTTATTCTGCCCTTTTATGACAGAGTGTTGGGCAAATACAACGCCTTATTTTATGAGCATAAGTATTTTTAAATACTTTGTTTATTTGCAAGCAGAGAGGCAGATATGGAGAGAGTGAGAGAATGAGAATGAGAGGGAGGAAATGGGTGTGCCAGGGCATCTTGCCACTATAGACAAACTCCAGATGCATGTGTCACTCTGTGCATCTGGCTTAAGTGGATACTGGGGAGTGGAACTTGGGCTGTCAGGCTTTGTAAGCAAGCTGAGCCATCTCTCCAGCCCCCTCATGAGTTTATTTTTGTTTTGTTTTTAAACTCATTGAGTTCAATTAGGGTCTGTATGTTAAATTTGTGCATATGCTCATTTATAATTTTGTCTCTTATTTTGTGTATATGCTTATCTATCAAATTGATGATACTTTTTATTTTTAATTTATTATTTGTTCATTTGACAGAGAAAGAAGGAGGGAGGGAGGGAGAGAGAGAGAGAGGGAGAGAGAGAGAATGGACACACCAGGGCCTCCAGCCACTGCGAAAGAACTCCAGACATGTGTGCCACCTTGTGCATCTGGCTAACGTGGGTTAAACCTGGCTCATTTGGCTTTGTAGGCAAATGCCTTAACTGCTAAGACATCTCTGCAGCCCCTCTCCAGCCCTTTTAAAATTATTTTTATAAAGGGCTTGAGAGATGGCTTAGTGGATAAGGCACGTGCCTGTGAAGCCTAAAGACCTGGGTTTGATTCCCCAGTACCCAGGTAAAGCCAGATGTACAAGGTGGCACATGAATGTGGAGATTTTTTGCAGTGGCTAGTGGCCCTGGCATACTGTTCTCTACCTGTCCCTCTCTCTCAAATGAATAAATAAATAATAAAAAGAAAAGTTTTATATTTTTATATTTTATTTTTACTTACTTATTGAGAGAGAGAGCGAGAGCGAGAGCAAGAGCACGAGAGAGAATTGGTGTTCCATGGCTCCAGCCACTACAAATGACCCCCAGATGCATGTGCCACTATGTGTATCTGGCTTACGTGGGTTCTGGGAAATCGAACCTGGGTCCTTAGACTTCACAAGCAAGCATCTTAATCTCTAAGATATCTCTCCAGACCCCTTCTTTTTCTTTAAAAGACAGGGTCCTGTCTGCCTTGAGCTTTAAATCTTCCCTCTTCAGCTTTCTGAGTACTGGGATTATAGGCATGTGCCACCATGCCTAGAATTCCCTTTTTTTTTTTTTTTGTATCAGGTTCTGGGCCCTACCCAGCTATTGTTTCCTGATATTCATTAGAAGCACAAACATATGCATTATTACACCTGGTCACCCTTCAAATAACTTCCTGTTTTTTGATCTTTTTTTTTTTTCTCAAAATAAAACATTTCTACTCCAGTTAACCTTTCATTCTGACGCATCCATGAGTCAGACACGTTTTTCAACATGAAGAGTTTGTTACTGACCCTCTGGGGTGTGAAGGGAGATTTGATGTCCTCTCTAGTGGAGCCTGGGAAGAAAAGATATCCTTAGAGATCTATCTGTCTATCCATCCATCTCTACCATTCTGTCTCATACGGGGAAATGTAACTCCTTTGGCTGTGGTTCTTAATTTTGATTTTATGCTAGAAGCACCTAGGACTTTCTCTTTTATTAAGCTGTATGGTAGTTTGAATAAATGACCCCCAATATATTCACTGTTTTATTAGCTTGTAGTTTGCATCTGCAGCCACATGGCTGGAGGCAGTGTCACTGGGTGGATCTTAAGGTGTGGTGGTGGGTTTGAGATTTCAATATAAAGAGGTGCAAAGTGTGCCTAACTGAAGTTCCAAAGTGTGCTGTGCTGTGTGGTTTTTGGCTTGTGCTTCTCACTGTCTCTGCTTGGACCTGTGAAGGCAGGCCAGCTTCTTCTGCCATTGTGGAACTTCCCCTGGATCTGTAGGCTTCAATAAATATCCCTTCCTCCATAACTGTGCCTGGTCTGGAAGTTCATCTCAGCGAGCCTGAAGCTGTCTGCTACTAGGTGTAAGACAATGGTAGCTTGTTGACTCACACTTTATCATGGATCCCAGAGCGTTTGTTACAGTTTAAAAATTATTTTAACTCACATACAGTAAATCCACTCCTTTTTAGTGTCTAGTTGTGTGAGTTTTGACAAATGTAGAATCATAATCAACACCATGGTCAAGACAGGGAATTTTCTTTTTTAATTAATTAATTAATTATTTATTTGCATGCAGAGGGAGAGAGAGAGAGAGACAGACAGACAGACAGACAGACAGACAGACAGACACAGAAAGAATGGGCTTACTGGGGCCTCTAGAAGCTGAAAACAAACTTTAGGTGCATGTGCCAACTTGTGCATCTGGCTTTATGAGGGTACTGGGGAATTGAACTGGGGTTGTTAGGCTTTGCCAGCAAATACCTTAACCACTGAGTCATCTCTCCATCTCTTTAAAAGATTTTTACTTAGTTATTTGCAAGGAGCGAGAGAAAGAGAAGGAGAAGAGAGAAGGAGAAGTGGAATGGGTGCTCCCAGGCCTCCAGCCACTACAAATGAATTCCAGATACATGCACCAATTTGTGCATCTGGCTTTACATGGCTACTGGGGAGTAAAACTCAGGCTGTCAGGCTTTGAAAGCAAGTGTCTTTAACCAATGAGCAATCTTTCCAGCCCTGAAATGCTGATTATTTTGAAAGGAGAGGGCATGAAGGAAGAATACTGAAGGAGTTTCCTGCTTCTTAAAGTTTATTCCCTCATGGAATTTACAAATTTGACAGTGTCACCTACCAAGTACTGGTTTTGGAAGCACTAAGATGCTAGAAAGGAGCCAGGCATGGTGGCATATGCCTTTAATCCTAGCACTCGTGAGGCAGAGGTCAGAGGGTTGTCATGAGTTCAAGGCCATCCTGAGACTACATAGTGAGTTCCAGGTCAGCGTGGGCTAGAGCAAGACCTTTCTTTGAGAAGACAACAACAACAAAATGCTAGAAAGGTGATGAATCACATACGATTCTGAAGATAGGTAATGTGAGGCATGGTTGAGGTCCCTGCAAAAGGGGGACCTTGTGAGACCATTACATGGAGCTGTGAAAATGAACTATGGGTTGCAGTGAAGACCCCAGGATTTTGGAGATTCCAGGACTATGGGATGGTTGCCAAGGAAAGTTTCAGGCTTGGTTGTGGATTCTGCCCAGCTGTAAGTGGCACAAAGAGAGCGGCAGAGGCTGGAGATATGGCTTGGTGGTTAAGATGCTTGCCTGCAAAGCCCCAAGACCCATGTTCAACTCTCCAGGTTCCTGTAAGCACAGGTGACACAAGCACATGAGGTCACACATGCACACAAGGGGGCGCACATGTCTGGAGTTTGATTGCACTGGCCAGAGGCCCTGGCATGACAATTCTCTCTCTCTCTCCCTCTGTGTCTGTCTCTCTCTCTCTCACCCTTTCTCTCTCATTAAAAAAAAAAAGAGTGGCAGAGTTGCTGAGAAGTTTCTGGAATCTGGAGGATTTTGTCACAAGTTCTGGGTTCTGGACACAGACCTGCTGTATTTGATGTTTTCCCTGATTAAAAAAAATTAATTGTTTTATTTATTTATTTATTAGATACAGAGGCAGAGAGACAGAGAATGGGTATGCCAGGGCCTCTAGCAACTGCAAAAGAACTCCAGATGCATGTGCCATGATGTGCATCTGGCTAACATGGGACCTGGAGAATTGAGCCTGGGTCCTTAGGCTTCATAGGCAAGCACCTTAATCGCTAAGCCATCTGTCCAGCCCACCCTGATGGTTTTTGATCTTGCATTGGTCCAGTCTTTCATTGTTATGCCTTTTTATTTTTTGCAATGGGAATGTTTACCCTAGGCCATTATGTGTTAGAAATATGTAACTTCTGCTTTATGTTTTGATTTTGCAGGACTCATAGTTAAGAAGCTGTCCTGACTTTGGACTTGGTACTTTTGAACAGTCTTGGGACTGGTAAAAACGATGGGGACTTTTAAAGTTGGACTGAGTACATTTTGCATCATCTGATGGCCATGAGTCTATGGGGGCCAGGGATAGAATGTGGTAGTTCGAACGCAATGTCCCCCAGAGGCTCATGTGTTTTGAATATCTGGTCCCTGTCCTTCAGAGATGGTTCAGTGGTTAAAGGTGCTTGCTTCAATACCTGCTTTCCAGTTGATGGAACTTTGGGACAGTTTTGGAACTTTTGGGAGGTGAAGTCTTGCTGGAGAAGGTATGTCACCAGGGCAGATCTTGAGGTCTATTAGTCTGGGCTACTGAGTGCTCAAGCTAGCTCATCTGGACGACTTCCTCCCATGATGCTGTAACAAGATGTGAGCCAAACAAAAAGAACTGGACTAATGTGTTTGATGGGAGAAATTTCAAGGCATAAAAGTAGTGATTATGTGGTCCTGATTCAGATCTATAATGGAAATTACAGAGCAGAAATACAGGAAGAAGATTAAGTTTGGCAGGGATAGAAATATAAGAAAACTTAAAGTCCTGGGCACTACTTTGGCTGTAATTGTTGAAGAGATTACCACCATTAAAAATAAGCCAACTCAGGGCTGGAGAGATGGTTTAGCAGTTAAGGCACTTGCCTGCAAAGCCTAATGACCTGAATTTCATTTCCCAGTACCCATGTAAAGCCAGATGCACAAAGTAGTGCATGCATCTGGAGTTCATTTACAGTGGCTGGAGGTCTTGGAGTGCCCATTTTCTCTTTCTCTCTCTCTCTCTTTCTGCTTGTGAATAAATAAAAATATTTAAAAATATTTTATTTATTTATTTATTTGAGAGAGAGAGAGACAGAGGAAGAGGCAAAGAGAAAGAGAGAATGGATATGTCAGGGCCCGTAGCCACTGCAAACGAACTCCAGATGCATGCTCCCCCTTTTGCATCTGGCTTACATGGGTCCTAGGGAATCAAACTCGGGTCCTCAGGCTTCACAGGCAAATGCCTTAACCGCTAAGCCATTTCCCCAGCCAAAATAAAAATATTTAGAAAATAAGCCAACTGCTCTGCACTGGGACAGTAAGGATACCATGAGCGCAAGACCCAAACCATTGAAGGCCCTGGCTAGTAAGAATGCGGATTCTTTTGAAATGAAATGGCATTCAGGAAGAATGAGGAAGGATGTCTCTGCTTCCCAAGGTCAGCATATAGAAGCTGCTATAACTGTGTCCCATGGGCACTGTGCTTTAACCTGACCCTGGCGGCAGAACATGGCAGGGCCACCCATGTGGTACTGGTTTTGGAAGAGTGAAAGATATAAGACTGAAGAAGTCACGGGGCATTTCACCACGGTTCCAGAGAAACGCTGAGGCTAAGCAATGTGAGGCAGGGTCGAAGTCTCTGCAAGGAATCCCCGTGAGGCCATGGTGTGATGTGGTGAAGGTGATCACTAAGGTTTCAATGGATGTTAGAGGTGCCAGGACCATGGGACATCTGCCAGGAAAAGCTTCTGGCTCATGGTGGACCTGGAGCATGAGAGAGGTTACAGGCTGGAGGTTCAAGCTACCCAAGCCTTTTTGGTGCCCATATGTGCCCACTACAAGTTGCGGATGGCACACACGGACCTTCTAGATCTGAAGTGTGCTGTGTTGAGTTTCCATATTGCTTTGGTCTGGTCATTCCTTGCGATGTCCCTATTCTTCCCATTTGCATTGTTGAGGTTTACTTTCTGGCACAGTATGGCGTTAGTAAGTGTTGCAGTCAAGTCCGCATTGCTGGTAAAAATCACCCAACCAAGAGCAGCTTGTGGGAAAAGGAGGTTTATTTTGGCTTACAGGCTCGAGGGAAAGCTCCATGATGGCAGGGAAATACAATGGCATGAGCAGAGGGTGGACATCACCTCCTGGCCAACATAAGGTGGACAATAGCAACAGGAGAGTGTGCCAAACACTGGTGTGGGGAAACTGGCTATAACACCCATAAGCCTGCCTCCAATAATACATCACCTCCTGGAAGCTTTAATTTCCAATTGCCATCAGCTGGGGAACCTAACATCCAGAACACCTAAGTTTATGGGGGACACCTGAATCAAACCACCACAGTATGCGACTTGTTTTTAATATATTTTATTTATTTGAGAGAGAGAGAGAGAGAGAGAGAGAAAGAGAAATAGGCAGACAGTGTGAGAGAGAACGGGCATGCCAGGGCCTCCAGCCACAGCAAACAAACTCCAGATGCATGTGCCACCTTGTGCATCTGGCTTTACATGGGTCCTGGGGAATTGAACTTGGGTGGTTAGGCTTTGCAGGCAAAGCGCATTACAGCTCCTTCCTACTTTTTATGCAGTCTAGGGCCGTCAGCCTGAGGAATGGTGCCATCCACAGTTAGGGTGGGTTTTTTCTCCCCTCAGGTAATCTAATCTAGAAAATCCACAACGGATATGCCAAGAAATTTGTTTCCATGGTGATTCTAAATCCTGTTAGCTTGATAATCAGAAATGAAGCATCACAATTTCACATGGAAAATTCTTGGCTATGGATTGAAAGAAGAAGCCAGTGGCCGGGGAGATGTACGGTGGGTAAGATGCCTGCCATTCAAGGATGGGGACCCGAATTTGGGACTCTAGAACTCACATAAAATGCTGGGCATGGTGACAGGCGCTTGTAATCCTAGCACCAGGTAGGCAAAGACAGACACATGGGTTGCTTGGTGGTCGCTGGCTGGCTAGTCTTGTCAAATTGGTTAGCTCTAGGTTCAGCACAAGATGAGCCTTGTGATCATGTTAGAGGATCCCTTAATTCTTGGTCCTAGTGGCTCTGTTTCATCTGGTTAGCCCTGCAAGTTTCCTGTAGTACACTGTATGCCTTGGTCCAGGCCTAACCTCCCTTCATCAGCCTTCCAGTTAGGGTACAGCCATTGTGGCTAGCTATGAGGATCCCACTGGGCTTAGTTATGGCAATTTATATATATATGTATTTATTTATTTATTTGAGAGCGACAGACAGAGAGAAAGAGGCAGATAGAAAGAAGAGAGAGAATGGGCATGCCAGGGCCTCCATCCACTGCAAATGAACTCCAGACACGTGCGCCCCCTTGTGCATCTTGCTAACATGGGTCCTGGGGAATCGAGCCTCGAACCAGGGTCCTTAGGCTTCACAGGCAAGTGCTTAACCCCTAAGCCCCTATTTTTCTTTTTTAATGAGAGAAAGTGAGAGAGAATGAGAGAGAGAAAGAGAGAGAGAGAATTGGCACTCCAGAGCCTCCAGCCACTGCAATCAAACTCCAGGATGCGTGCGCCATATGCAATCTTATGCGCTTGCCTCACCTTGTGCATCTGGCTTACATGGGATCTGGAGAGTCAAACATGAGTCTTTGTAGGCAAGCATCTTAACTGCTAAGCCATCTCTCCATCTCAATGGTATTTTTTTTATTTTTTATTTTGAGGCAGGGTCTTGCTCTAGCTCAGGCTGACCTGGAATTTGTTCTGTAGTTTCAGGGTGGCCTTGAGTGCATGGTGATCCTCTACCTCTGCCTCCTGAGTGCTGAGATTAAAGGCGTGTGCCACCATGCCCTGCTCCAGTGGCAAATTTTTTAATAGTAGCATAGGGGACTAATCCCCTTATACTCCCTATCTTCACCTTACTTTCTTCTAGATACACTTCGATGTTTGAGATGCTGCCCTTCCATTTGTGGTTCGGGCCTGGTCTATTGCCTCCTCCTAAGCTACAATACTGGAGTGATTATAAACAAAGGATAAGTGCTGGAGGGATGGCTTAGCAGTTAAGGGATTTGCCTGCAAAGCCAAAGAACCCAGGTTCGATTCCCCAGGACCCATGTAAGCCAGATGCACAAGGTGGCGCATGCATCTGGAGTTTGGTTGCAGTGGATGAAGACCCTGGCGTGCCCATTCTCTCCCTATCTGCCTCTCTCTCTCTTTCTCTCTCAAATAAATAAAATAAATAAATTAATAAAAAAGCAAAGGATGAGCTAGAACATTTCATTACATTATACAGGCAATTCTGTAGGGGTTTTCCCCACTAAATAGAATGAGTTTTGTATCCGTTATTTTGTGTCATTCTTTTTTTTTTTTTAATTTTTTTGAGGTAGGGTCTCACTCTAGCTCAGGTTGACCTGGAATTCACTATGCAGTCTCAGGGTGGCCTCGAACTCTGGCGATCCTCCTACCTCTGCCTCCGAGTACTGGGATTAAAGGCGTGTGCCACCATGCCTGGCTTTTTTTTTTTTTTTTTTTTTAATGCAAGAGAGGGTGAGTGAGCGAGTGCGAGAGAGAGACAAAATTGTTGTGCCAGGGCTTCCAGCCACTGAAATTGAACTCCAGACATGTGTGCCACCTTGTGTGCATGTGTGACCTTATGCACTTGTGTCACCTTGTGTGTCTGGCTTAGGTGGGATCTGGGGAATTGAACATGGGTCTTAGATTTCGCAGACAAGTGTCTTAACCGGTAGGCCATCTCTCCAGCCCTTGTGTCATTCTCAGCAGAGTACTTAACATCCACAGCTAAAGTAAGGAGAGTTTCATTTTGGCTCACAGTTCTCAGTCCATGATGGGGTTGGCTTTATTGGATTTTTAGATCTGTGAGAGCGGGGGAAGCGGAGTGGTGGAGGTGATTGATGGACGGAGGCCGCTTCAAGGACATTCCCCTCGTCACCTACTTCCTCCAGCGAGGCCTCACCTCCTAGTTTGCACCACCTCTCAATATGCACATCAAGTTATGAACCTCAGGGCTGAGGAGATGGCTCAGCTGTTAAGCCAAAGCCCAAGGACCCGGGTTTGATTCCCCAGTATCCATGTAAAGGCAGATGCACAAAGTAGTGCATGCATCTGGAGTTCATTTGCAGTGGCTAGAAGCTCTGGTGCACCCGCTCTCTCTCTCTCTCTCTCTCTGTCCTTGAAATAAATAAATAAAATATTTAAAAACATTGTGCATCTCATCAGCCGCATGACCAGTTGGTTCAGTCAGAGCCCTCATGATCTCTAGATCAGAAAAGCTTCACCACTGAACATTGCGCTGGGAAAGAAACCTTCGACACAGGAGGTTTTTTTTTTTTGGTTTTATTCTTTGGGGCGTGGGGAGAATATTCATTTCATATCTAAACTGCAACAGTTTTTTGTTGTTTTTGTCTTTGTTTTATTTATTTATTTATTTATTTATTTGGTTTTTCGAGGTATGGTCTCATTCTGATCCAGGCTGACCTGGAATTAACTATGTAGTCTCAGGGTGGCCTCGAACTCATGGTGATCCTCCTACCTCTGCCTCCCAAGTGCTGGGATTAAAGGTGTGCGCCACCACACCCAGCCATCTTTGTTTTATTTTTAAAGGTTGGCTTTCACTCTAGGCCAGGATCATCTGAAATATACTCTATAGCCCCACACTGGCCTGGAACTCACAGTGAACCTCCTATTTCTGTCTCCTGTGAGCTGAGATTAAAGGTGTGCACCACCATGCCTGGCTCAGTTTTTTTATTTTTGAGGCAAGCCCAACAGACTGGCTTTTAAAATAGATTTATTTTTATTTACTTATTAGAGACAGGGAGAGAGGGAGAGAGAGAGAGAGAGAGAGAGAGAATGGGTGTGCCAGGGCCTCCTGGCCACTGCAACGAATTTATGTGGGACCTGAGGAGAATTGAACCTGGGTCCTTAGGCTTTGCAGTCATGTACCTTAACTGCTAAACCATCTCTGCAGCCCCAGATTGGCTTTTAGTTTTTTAATGAGAGAGAGAGAGAGAGAGAGAGAGAGAGAGAGAGAGAGAGACAGACGACTGGCACGCCAGGGCCTCTAGCCACTGTACTCAAACTCCAGTCACGTGCACCACCTTGTGCATGTGCAACCTTGTGCATGCGACACCTTGTGCTTCTGCCTTATATGGGATCTGGGGAGTTGAACATGGGTCCTTAGGCTTCACAGGCAAGTGCCTTAACCACTAAGCCATCTCTCCAGCCCCTGGCTCCGTTTAAAAAAAAAAAAAAACAAAAACAAACAACAAAAAACTAAGCTACTAACTTAATAATGAATTGACAAAGTTGGCTAGTCTATATAACTTGGCATTTTCTCCTCCAAAAATGGTTATTTCTAAATGTAATGTGCTTCTCATCAGATGATTCAAATTTATGCTAAGTTGCTTATTTTCCTTCTCAGTTCAGTGACCATCCCTGTCCTAGTCTAGGTGTTTTGTGGCTAGGCTCTGAGGCCAGAGAGTTGGCAAGTCTCTGAGCTTCCCCAAAGTTGTGAAAAGGGAAATGAGTGTTTGAGTTCCCAGGGACAGGGTGTGACAGTGCTGGGAAGGCAATTAGTGGTTCTTGCTTCAGAGACAGGTGTGACCTGAAGAGGGCGGTCCCCAAACCCCCGCAGGCCAAACTCCTCCTGAACGGAGCAGGCGACAACACGCCCTCCCTGACTGCCCCGGGGGAGTGAGGGGGACCAACCCATGGACCCCGGGTTATCTTGCACACCTCACAATCGTGGGACTGGGACCTTTGTCACGGAGCTTGTGAGGACACTGAGCCGCAGACAAGGGTTAGACTCACTCCCCACCTCCCATTCCGTGACCGTGGCCGGGAAGCCCACTCTCCTCGCTGAGCAGTGGTTTGTAGTGCCCGGTGATGCTCCAACTTGGTTCTCGGCTCTTCCTCTTGCCCTGTGCTTCTTGTCGAAGTGTCCCAGTTTGTCCTTCCCCCTAGATCATTATCACTGGTCTTTCCCAGTGCTGTTTGTATTACTCTTTTTTTTTTCCCTTGGTTTTTTCGAGGTAGGGTCTCACTCTGGCCCAGGCTGACCTGGAATACACTATGAAATCTCAGGGTGGCCTCGAACTCACAGCGATCCTCCTACCTCTCTGCCTCCCGAGTACTGGGATTAAAGACATGCACCACCATGCCTGACATTAAAAAAACAAAATTTAAGAGCTGGAGAGACTGCTCAGTGGTTAAGGTGCTTGCTTACAAAGACTGATGGCCTGGGTTTGATTCCCCAGTACCCACAGAATTCCAGATGTACAAAGTGGTGCATGCATTTGGACTTCATTAGCAGCAGCCAGAGGTCTTGGAGCCCCCGTTTATTTTTTCTTTCTCTATCTCTTTCTCTTTTTCACACTTCCCCTCTCTTTCCTTGCAGATAATTAAATAAAAATATATCTTTGTTTATTTGCAAGGTTGGGGAAATGGATGTGCCAGGGCCTCTTGCCACTGCAAATGAACTCCAGATTCTGGACCACTTTGTGCATCTGGCTTTATGTGGGTACTGGGGCCTTGGACTCAGGCAGACAGACTTTGCAAGTAAACACCTTTAGCTGCTGAGCTACCTCCCCAGGTCTGAGCTTCGTTTGTTAATATTAGTACTATTGCATTATTAATTGTACGCAATACATAGTAGGTCTTGTGCCAAGCATTTACTGTGATATCTCTTTAATTATAACAGTGTGTGTGTAAAATAGGTCTTGTTATCCCTGTTTTGCAGGAGAGGAGATAGTGAAATAATTTTCTCAAGGTCACAGTACAGACATGTGAGAGAGTCTGGATACATACCTCAGTCCATCGGACTGCAAAAGTATGTTCAATAGATTATTGAGTGAAAGAATGAATCACTGCAAAAGGCTGGTAGGAAACTAGCCTATTACATAATCAGCTTTGAGAAGGTGTGTATCCTGCTAGAAGAGAAAACAAGTACACAAATATTTGGGCCTGAGGTAGGTCCAGGCATTACTGGATTTCAGAAAAATTGAGGTGAATGGGGGAGGCTCCAGTGTAATGAGGGGGGAATATAAGTAGGTTTCGCAGGTCAGAAGGCATTGGAAGATAGTAGACTTCTTTGTAAGATCGCAGAGATGGCAGATGGGGCAGTAGCCAGGTGGCCCTCCAAACTTGGTTGAGGAAACAGCACTGGGTGGAGGAGATAGTGAGGTCAGTTGGGGGTAAACTTAGGAATGTATGAAGATGTGGAGGAGACAGAAGGGGGAGGACCAACTGGAGACAGGTTGGCAGATGGTGGAGGATCCTGAACTCCGGGCTGAGACCTTTGAGTGTTCATTGGTAGAGGTGCAGAGCACCTAACAATTTTGGGTCAGAGAGCGGCCCAGTCTATTGTTCAGGATGGGTAGGAGGAAGGAAAGACCTGGACAACGGAGGCTACGGGGTGTTTCCATTATCTGAGGAGAAATGAGGTGGCCTGGTCTGGGGCAGGGGGAGTTGCTGAGAGCTGTAATGAGGAAAAGGCCAGAAAAAGCATTTCAAAGGAAGACCCTGTGGGTTTCAGAAATGGGGAAGTGTGTCTTGGAAGCAAGTGACAAAGGAAAAAGAAAAAAAAGAAAAAAAAAAAAAGAAAAAAGTGATAAAGAAGTTGCTTGAGGGGCTGGAGAGATATCTCAGTGGTTAAGGCACTTGCCTGCAAAGCCTAATGACCCAAGTTCGATTCCCCAGTACCCACATAAAGCCAGATGCAAAGTGGCACATGCATCTGGAGCTCATTTGTAGTGGCTAGAGGCCCTGGCGTGCCATTCTCTGTCTTTCTCTCTCCCTCTCCCTCTCTCTCTGCCCTCTCTTTCTGCTGGCAAATAAGTAAGTAAAAGAAAAGAAAAGAAAAGAAAATTTAAAAAAAAGAAGGCATTTGAGGTCAGATTCTTGAGTTCTGGTTCCAGCCCAAATCACGTGGCCTCAATAGGCCTCAATATCCCATTTACAAAAGATATGGGACGCATTATGCTGTCTCTAGTGACCTTTCCAAGGTTCATGTTCAAGCTATTCGCTAGTTTCCAGGTCTGCAAAAGAGGCTGATGACTGAGGTGAGCAGATCTGACGTGCAGACCCATGGGCTTCCTCTGAGGGGCAAGCTGACTTCGGAAGGTCCTCAGCTCTGGTCTCCTCTGCGAGGTAGCTGCTATGAGTATTGTCACGTGTGTGTAACTTGGGAGTTCACATATCCTGCTTCCTTATGTTTTTTTTTTTTTCCCCCATGGTAGAAATATCCTGGTAAGACTTCGGTTTATCTCCTGAATTGTGTACCTTCTGAGCGCTGCCTTCTTGGACTCTGATAGTAACAAACTCATTACACAATAAAGCTCATGTTATGGATCTTGCTAAAGGTTTCCGAGGAAGAGCCAAGAGGTCCGAGCTGAACAGAACTTTCTGGGAATCTCCTCTCAGTCCCTCCACCCATAGGCCATCAAGACTATGGCCTCCAGTTAGAATCTGAATCTGGCACAGCTTGAAGTGGGAGAAGAGGGTCAGTTCCATGCTGCCAGGACCCCTGAGCGGAGGGAGGAGGCTGTTAGGCGGAGGAATCAGGAGTGGGAATGAGGCGAGAAGACTTGTGAGTCAGGGTAGAGCCATGACTAGAAGCTAAGGTTTTGAGTCCTTTCCGCCCCCCTAACCCTGGAGGATTTCTTTTCTTTTCTTTTCTTTTCTTTTCTTTTCTTTTCTTTTCTTTTCTTTTCTTTTCCCTTTCCTTTCTTTTCTTTTCCTTTCCTTTCCTTTCCTTTCCTTTCCTTTCCTTTCCTTTCCTTTCCTTTCCTTTCCTTTCTTTTTTTTCCTCCCACCATAGTACACTCTGAGCCCATGTTTCTGGTGTGCTGTTAATGGTTCAAGCCAGGCATGGTGGCGCTCGCGTTTAATCCCAGCACTTGGGAGGCACAGGAAGGAGGATCGCCATGAGTTCGAAGCCACCCTGAGACTACATAGTGAATTCCAGGTCAGCCTGAGCTAGAGTGAGACCCTACCTCAAAACAAACAAAACAAAACAAAACCAAAAAACAAAACAACACCCCCCCCCCAAAAAAATAACTGACTGCTGCTCCCACAATGCATAAACCACAATCCCATGGGGAATACCTGCAACCCCACTGAGGAGCGTCCCCAGCGGAATGGGGGCAGGGACGAGGGAAAAGAGGGTACCAACACGTGATGTAGCCATACGAAATATGTTGTTAACAGTATCAAGACACCTTCAGGTCATGTAGGCGTTTTCTTTCTTGCCTCTGTTACCTCCCCCACCTCAATTCCTCTGAACTCCTTCCTCTTTTCTTCTTCTTCTTCTTTTTTTTTTTTTTTTTGAGGTAGGGTCTCGCTCTACCCCAGGCTGACCTGGAATTCACTATGTAGTCTCAGGGTGGCCTCAAACTCACAGTGATCCTCCTACCTCTGCCTCCCGAGTGCTGGGATTAAAGGTGTGCGCCACCACGCCTGGCTTAAGGCTCTTCTATTTTGATGTCTCATTCTGTTTGTCCTCTTCCTTCATCATCAACAACAAAATGTTGATGTCTTCAATATTGTGCGGGTCTTATGGAGGTAATGACATCCACGGTAAGGCCATGAATGCACCTGTCACCTCATGTCCAGACGGTGCTGTCCCAACCTACTCCTTCCTACCCTGTCACTTTTACGTGTCTTCCCACCCCCTCGCCTCTTCTACCTTGGAGAGTGGGATAGAGAGGTCTCCTTTGGTACTGAGGTCTCAACAGCCTTTCATTTATTTTTATTGTATTTATTTATTTGAGAGAGGGAGAAAGAGAGGAAGAGGCAGGTAGAATGGGCACATCAGGGCTTCTAGCCACTGCAAATGAACTCCAGGTACACGTGCCACCTTGTGCATATGGCTTAACATGGGTCCTGGGAAACTGAACCTGGGTCTTTGGGCTCCACAGGCAAGCACCTTAACCACTAAGCCACCTCTCCAGCCCTTAATAACCTCTTATTTTCAGCACTTTGATGAGTTTTGCGTCTCCTTAGTATCCAGAGCCATGCTGAGGCAAGCTTCTCTGGTGAGGGCAGCACTGAAGTTCTTCCTGCCTCCTCCTCTGCAGGGGCGCTTGGGCCCTGGTCCACGTGATAGAGACGTCTCGGCCAGTGCTGAGCACTCCACCGTCACTTCTCGCCACCTTGATGAGCCTCTGGTCTCCCTGGTGGTCACTGCCATCTGCAAGATGAAGCTTCTGTAATCCAAAATAAGAATTGCTTTAATCCATAGGCATAAACATAACCATTTAGAGAGCAATTTAATGGGCAAAACGTATCTATTTAACCAAAGACAGCGATAGCTTCCACTCCCTGCCACAGGGCCTATGGTCTTTCAAGCCATAGACTTTTTTTTTTTTTTTTTTTTTTTTTTTTTTTTTTTTGACGTAAGGTTTTACTCTAGCTTAGGCTGACCAAGAACTCACTCCGTAGTCTCAGGCTGGCCTTGAACTCACAGGGATCTTCCTACCTCTTCCTCCCAAGTGCTGGGATCAAAGGTGTGTGCCACCACACCTGGTTAAGTCTTAGGCTTTGACTGGGTTCTCAACACCAGCCGTGAATTGTCTTCCATGGAACGGGCCTCACATCCAGTCAGAGAGCAGTTGGTTACCTCCGTCACTGACATGTCACTGTTGTACCAGTGGACACATCTTGCCTAGCTGGCCAGCTGTATAGCCTGCAGGATCCACTGCTGGTTAAGACCGCTGATAACTTCTTTTTCCCCCCAGTGGCCTGTATAATACTTTCCAGCACTGACTGCCGGGATGAAGGAGGCTTCCTGCTCAGTTCCAGCCTGATCTCTCCATGTCCAGTGACTGAAGCACGTGTTGTGGTTCAGCAAGAGGTCTTACTATCCGGTTCTGGAGGGCAAGCAAGAGCATTGGCAATAGCCTGCATTGTTTAAGGGGGTCATGATCAACAACTTATTGGGATTGTCCCACCCCATGTAGGCAATTTTTTTTTCCCTAAGGGGTTTCCAAAGACAGTCCCTCTCATACACCCTGGTTTCTGAAACTTGGCCTTGTGTGGGGACTCAGGATATCCAGTCTGTCTGTTGGTGAGCCCCAGTGATTCTGTGGCCGCTGGGTTTACAGACATGTATGGCCATGACCAGCTTTATAAGTGGGTTCTGGGGGAGCTGGGCTTGATAGTCTCTGGACTGAGAGACCCTCATGCGTAAACAGCAAGCACTCTTTTTTTTCTTTTCCTTTGTATTTATTTATTTATTTTAATTTTTTTAGTAAGTGCTCTTAATTGCTGAGCCGTCTCCCCAGCCCTATCTTCTTTCCCTAATTTGATATCATGAGATCTGTCCGTGTTGTACGCGTCCACAGTTTGTGTCTTTTCTATTGGTCAGCATTCCATGCAGTGGCCACACTAGACTGGTTGTGGTGGTGGCCGTTTGGAGACGCAGTCTCGCGATGTAGCCCAGGCTGGCCTATGGCTTGTAATCCTGCTGCTTCAGCCTCCCAAGTGCTGGGATGACAGGCGCGCACCACCGTGTGAGGTTTGAGTGGACACGGTGCGATGAGTTCCTCCGCTGACCTGTCAGTGGACGTTTGGGTTAGACCCGGTTTCTGGCTGTTATGACTAAAGTTGCTCTGGACATTCGTATTCAGGGTTTGGTTTTCTGGTTGCATGTTATCATTCATCAGGAGTAATTACTTATGGGTGGAAATTCTGGGTCATAGGATGAGCAGAGGTGAAACTGTACAAGAAATTTAAAAAAATTTTAAAATATTTTATTATTTATTTATTTGAGACACAGAGAGAGAGAATATGAATGGGTGTGCCAGGGCCTCTAGCCACTGCAAACAAACTCCAGATGCATGTGCCACCAAGTACATCTGGCTTGCTTGGGACCTGGAGAATCAAACCTAGTCCTTAAGCTTCTCAGGCAAGCACCTTAACCACTAAGCCATCTCTCCAGCCCTCTTTTCTTTCTTTTTTCTTTTTCGGGTTTTGAGGTAGGGTCTCACTCTAGCCCAGGCTGACCTGGAATTCACCATGTAGTCTCAGGGTGGCCTCGAACTCATGGTAATCCTCCTACCTGGGCCTTCTGAGTGCTAGGATTAAAGGCGTGCACCACCACGTATAACCATTTTTTAAAATTTTATTCATTATTGTTTATTTATTTTAGTTTTTGGAGGTAGGGTCTTGCTCTAGCTCAGGCTGAATTAAAGGCGTGTGCCACCACACCCAGCTCTAAGGCTGAATTTTTTTTTCTGATTTTTATTTATTTATTAATTAGAGAAAGAGAGAGAGGGAGAGAATGGGAGCACCAGGGCATCCAGCCACAGAAAGCGAACTCCAGTTGCATGTGCCCCCTTGTGCATCAGGCTTACATGGGACCTGGAGAATCAAACCTGGGTCCTTAGGCTTTGCAGGCAAGTGCCTTAACTGCTAAGCCATCCCTCCAGCCCAAAGGCTGAATTTGTTTTTCCTCAATTTTTATTAACATCTTCCATGATTATAAAAAATATCCCGGGCTGGAGAGATGGCTTAGCGGTTAAGCGCTTGCCTGTGAAGCCTAAGGACCCTGGTTCAAGGCTCGATTCCCCAGGAACCATGTAAGCCAGATGCACAAGGGGGCCCATGCGCCTGGAATTCGTTTGCAGTGGCTGGAGGCCCTGGCGCACCCATTCTCTCTCTCTCTCTCTCTGCCTCTTTCTCTCTCTGTCTGTAGCTCTCAAATAAATAAATAAAATAAACAAAAAAAAAAATCCCATGGTAACACCCTCCTTCCCCCCACTTTCCCCTTTGAAATTCCATTCTCCATCATATTCCCTTCCCATCTGTACGAGAAGTTTTAAGTGTTGTTTCAACAACAGCTTGTAGGTGGAAGAACATGGCATTCGTTGCTCACAGACCAGGCCATGACCTTGGGCAGGTCATTCTTTCCCTTGGTGTCAATTTTCTCACTTGGAATGAGGGAGCAGGGTTGAATGCTCTGAGCCCTCGTCAGTGTGGGGAGTGAGTCTATTATTCTTAAAGGTCGTGCACACAGAAAACGCACGCACGCTGTCTTCAGGCACTGAAGGAACCGGCTTACGAGGCCGCCTGTCCGGCAGCTTGCTGTAACGGAGCAGGCGCACGCGGCTCTGCGTCAGGCCCGAGCGGTGATCTCCGTGTGAATACAGTTGTGGTGTCAAGAGGCCTTTGCCCCGCAGAGATCACAGCTCTCCCGCATGGGACAGTGACTTCGGAGGACACTTTGCCCTGAAGGAAACTCTGCCAGCCCAGGTGCTTTCTCACGAGGTGGAAGATAAGCAGCAAGTGACTCGGGGGGGATTGAAACACGAGACTGACGTCGGGCCTGGGATCCCTGTTGGCTGGAGGGAATAGCTAATGGGCCCTGTGGGGGTCCTCCATGACACATGAGGCCTGTGGTTGGAGCCTGTATAAAAAAGTGCAGCATCTCTTGCGCTAGGGGGATGGCTTAGCAGTTAAGGAGTTTGCCTGCAAAGCCAAAGGACTCAGGTTCGATCCCCCAGGACCCACGTTAGCCAGATGCACAAGGGGGCGCATGCGTCTGGAGTTCGTTTGCAGTGGCTGGAGGCCCTGGCGCACCCATTCTCTCCTTTCTCTGTCAAATGAATAAATAAGTAAAAATAAAATATTAAAAAAGTGAAGCATCTCTTGTCTCCAGGCAACACTTCTGTCTCAGCTTACTTCACACACCCATCAGAACCAAGCAGAAGGAAGGCCAACCGCAGTCCCTTCAACAGCAGAACGACGCCAGAGTCAAAGGGAAGGTTTGGACGTTTGCATTTTGCGTCTCACAGTCACTGAGCGGAGCCCGTCTAGAGCGCATGGCCTGCGCCTGGCTCTTTGATGTTGTGCTTTTGTTGATGTTTGTGTCTATGCCCACGTGGGTGTGTATTTATGGAGATGGTTATGTATCTGCCTGTAGATGGTCCCATTTTATGTGCACCACCTAATAGTGCCACTATTCTTAACACATTAGTCAGTCGAGGATGACACGCCCCCTTTCTTGCTTCCTGGAAGGATTTCTGAGACTTGGGGTAAAAACGCCGTTGAGCAGCTTGCCCAAGACTCCCAGCAATGCTTAGCGATCAGGAACACTTCCTGCTGCATTGGGAGGTGTTCCTCTTGCCAGGCAGAAGAACATTCCTTGAAAGGAATCTTTGCTTCATCGCTTTGAGCATTTTTGTGCCGTCCCAGGGAAGATGTGTGTGCTCCACGTTCATGGTGACCAGACCTAAATGAAAGTTTCTTCCTTTCTTTTTTTGTAAAAATACATTTTATTTATTTGAGAGAGAGAGAGAGAGAGAGAGAGAGAGAGAGAGAGAGAGAGAGAGAATGGGCGTGCTAGGACCTCCAGCTACTACAAACGAACTCCAGATGCATGCACCTCCTTGTGCATCTGGCTTACGTGGGTCCTGGGGAATCGAACTGGGGTCCCTTGGCTTTGCAGGCAAACGCCTTAACCACTAAGCCATCTTCTCCAGCCCCCCAAATGTGACTTGGACAAAGACCATTCTTTATCTTGACATCAACTTCTTTCTCTCAAACCGTAAGGTCTTTCTTCCTCTATTGGTTTTCCTTATATCTTTACATCTTGCTATCTGGCACTCCTGGGAATGCCAGGCACAGATGGGCACTCAGGATGTACTTGTTATGTCGGTGAATGAACTTTAGAGTCCAGTTGTGTGTGCAGATGCACGTGCCTGGGGAGGAGGCCAGAGGAGAGTGTCCAGTGTCCTCCTCTGTCCTTCCTCTGCTTGTTTCCTTGAGAGTGGATCTCCCACTGAACCTGGACCTGTCACGATTTTGTCAGACTGGCTGACCAGTGAGCCCCAGCAATTCTCCAGCCTCTGCTCCCCACGGGACTGGGGTTAAGGGTGTGTGTGGCCATGCCTAGATGCTGAGTGGGTGCTGGGGAACCTAGCTCAGGGTGAATCAGACCCTCTCAGGCCCTCGTGTGTGTGCACCATGTGCTCTTACCCACTGAGCCATCTTCTCAGCCCCACTTTCTCTTCCAGGAGTAATTTTTGCTTTATAGCAGAAAAGACTGGAAAGCACAGAGAGTTCTTGTATACTTCTGACTCAAACACACCCGCTATCAATGTCACACACCAGAGTGGAACATTGGTTATAGCTGATAATCCTGTATTGTCACCTCACTTTTAGTCAAAGTCCATAGTTTACATTAGGGTTCACTCTTGGTGATATGCGCATGCCATGGGTTTTGACGGCGGTAACATCATATGAACAAACCATTATGGTATCTTTCAGTCAAGTTTCACTGGGCTAAAATCCTCTGCTCCACCTACTCACTCCCTCCTCCCTGTGATTAATCCCTGGCAACTGCAGATCTTCCTCCTGTCTCCATAGTTTTCCTTAATGTTAGATGGTTGTAACCATGCAATAGAGAGATGTCTCAGATGAGCTTCTTTCACTTAGTAATATGAATTCAAGATTCTTCCATGTTTTTTAAAATTATCTTTTTGATTTTTATTTATTTTTTAGAAATAAAGAGAATAGGCATGCCAGGGCATCCAGCCACTGCAAGGAATTCCAGATACATGTGCCACCATATGCATCTGGCTTACGTGGGTCCCGGGGAATCAAACCTGGGTCCTTAGCCTTCTCAGGCAAGTGCCTTAACTTGTAAGCCATCTCTCCAGCCCTCTTCCATGTTTTTTTTTAATGACTCAGTAGATCATTATTTTCATATCTGAATAATATAAACGTATTACAGTTTGGATATCAATTCACCTAGAACTATAACTAGGTAGCCCCCAATTTTTGCTAATTATGATTTATTTTTTGTTTAGTTTTTTGAGATAGGGTCTCACTCTAGCCTAGGCTTACCTGGAATTTCCTATGTAGTCTCAGGGTGGCCTTGAACTCATGGTTATCCTCCTACCTCTGCCTCCAGATTGCTGGGATTAAGGGCGTGCATCACCATGCCAGGCTTTTTTGTAATTATGAATAAAGGTGTTATAAACACCTATGTCCAAAGGCTCTATAAACAGTTTGTACAAAAGTTTAAAATTTTTATTTATTTTATTTATTTCAGAAAGATGGAGAGAAGGAGGCAGATAGAGAAACTGGGCACACAGAGCCTTCGGCTGCTGCAAACAAACTGGACACACGTGCTACCTTGTGCATTTGGCTTACGTGGGTCCAGGGGAATCGAACCTGGGTCCTTTGGCTTCAAAGGCAAATGCCTTAACAGCTAATCCATCTCTGCAGCCCCCAAGGTTTTTTTTTTTTGTGATACTGATGACTGAACCCAGGACCTTGTGCATGCTAGGCAAGAGCTCTACCACTGAGCTATATCCCTGGCCCCATACAGGTTACATATAACTGTTAAGTATTTACTATGCTACTCAATGTCTGATCCCAACAAAATGTAAACTCAGTCTCCTGAGTGCTAGGATTACAGGTGTGAGCCACCATGCTCAAAATGACCTTTAAAAAAATGTTTTTTTGTTCATTTTTATTTATTTATTTATTTATTTGAGAGTGACAGAGACAGAGAAAGAGAGAGAGGAGAGAGAGAAAGAGGCAGGTAGAGAGAGAGAGAGGAGAGAGAGAGAGAGAATGGTCATGCCAGGGCCTCCAGCCACTGCAAACGAATTCCAGATGCGTGCACCCCCTTGTGCATCTGGCTAACGTGGGTCCTGGGGAATCGAGCCTTGAACCGGGGTCCTTAGGCTTCACAGGCAAGCTCTTAACTGCTAAGCCATCCCTCCAGCCTACAAAATTACCTTTTAAAATTATTATTCATTTATACTTTTTTTTTTTTTTTTTGGCATTTGAATCCATTTGCTATCAACCTCCTCCCAGGTTCCTGAAATTTCCATTGGCCTTACTTTGTTGTTTTGGCTGGAGTTCCAGTTCTTCCATCTTTGAGTGTGGTTTCAGTCAACTTGAAGTCTTTCTCTCTTTACTAAGGTTGCTATTTCTGGAAACCCCATTCTCCCTAGTCAACAACGTTACCAGTTCTGGTACAACTCCTTTTATTGACGCATGCCAGTTATGACGTCGAACCAGCACAGTTACTCATCTTCGTAAACCTTGTGAAACTCCCCATAGCTCAGTGATACTACCATTGTTCCAGAGGGGTCACTGTTGCCTCACGGTATCTCTGGTGTGTGCTACGTCATGTTGACAGCGTCACAGCTAAGACAGGAAATAGTTTTCCTAATTCTCAGTTCAGAGTGCTTTCATTTACTTATCCAGTCACCTCTTTGTTCATCCATCGTTCAGTTCATCCATCACGCATCCATCCCTCAACTCACGTATCCACTCACCACGCCTCATCCATCTGTTATCTATCCTTCCATGCATTTCTTTCTTTCTTTCTTTCTTTTTATTGACAACTTCCATGATTGTAAACAATATCCCATGGTGATGCCCTCCCTCCCCCCACTTTCCCCTTTGAAACTCCACTCTCCATCATATCCCCTCCCCCTCTCAATCAGTCTCTCTTTTATTTCTATGTCATGATCTTTTCCTCCTATTCTGATGGCCTTGTGTAGGTAGTGTCAGGCATTGTGAGGAAATGCATCTATTTCTTACCCACTCATTCTGTTGCTATCTATTTCCTTCCCAGTGGGGATTAAACCCTGGGCTTCACACATTCTAAGCATGAGCCCTACTACTGAGCTACATCCCAGGCCTTGTGACTATTTCTTATTTCAAAACCACTAAAAAACCGGGCGTGGTGGTGCACACCTTTAATCTCCGCACTTGGGAGGCAGAGGTAGGAGGATCGCCGTGAGTCTGAGGCCACCCTGAGACTACAGGGTGAATTCCAGGTCATCCTGGGCTAGAGTGAGATCCTACCTTAAAAAACTAAAAAAAAACGAAAAAAAAATTAAAATATTCAGTACCCATGTTCACAGCAGTATCGTTCACAATAGATGTGTGGGGGGGGGGATGGCTCAGTGGGCCAGCGTGTTTTCTGTGGAAGCATGAGGACGAGTTCGATCCCCAAAACCCACATAAAAAGCTGAGCATGGCCGCACATTCCTGTAATCCCAGCACGCCGAGACGGGGTAGAGATAGGAGAATCACTGGGGCTACCTTACTCAGTCAGTTTAACTGAAAAAAACAGGGAGCTCCTGGTTCAGTAAGAGACTATGTCTCACGGAAATGACATGGAAGAGTGATAGTCCTCCAACATCATTTTCGGTCACTACAATGTCTGCACGTGAGGTGTGCACATCTGTACATATACGTGCATTCACTGCGCGTCTGCGCGCGCACACACACACACACAGCAAAAAATGTGGATGCTAACCAAGCGTCCATAAATTAAAGAGATAAACACAAGGTGTATAGTAAATATTATTTAGCCTTACACAGGAAGGAATTCTGGCACATGTTATAATGTGGGTGAACCTTACAGACATTATGGTAAGTAAGCCAGTCACAAAGCTGGTACGATAGATTCATTCATGCGAGGAGCATAGAGCACTCCAGTTCCTGCAGACATGAAGTAGAATGGGGGAGACAGAGACAGCTGGAGGCAGGGGAGGATGGGAGGGCTGTTGTTCTGATAGCGCTGGTAGTAGCGATGGACTACGGGGCGTTTCACAAGCGCTGGGTAGTGAGGACAGAGAGCCGAGAGCCAGATGACGCCCTGGCCCTCACAGAGCTTGTCTTCTGCCTGGAACCGCGGCCACTAGGAGGGCAAGCAAGGAAAGAAGGAATTCGTATTTTGTTCTGAATACAATGTGAGCCGGCATGACAGTGAGGATGGGGTTTATTCTAGTGTGGGCAGCCAGAGTAGATGGTGGTCCTAAACTTATTTAGGGGTCATCAAAAGTCTCAGGAAGTTCACATACCCTCGCTCCCAGAAAACCACCGATCTGACCACAGCTGTACCTATGATTCTAAGGAGTTATTGGCTGTCTCTGACCATGGGCCAGGAGTCCCTGCTTTACTGGTTCCCGAATGTTCTGAGGGAGGAATTCCAGTGTTAGCATATTGCAGGAGTCCTCTGTGACCCAATTACTACCTACGTGTCTGCTCGTCTGTCCAGCCATGCAGACCACGGGTACTCCCAGTGCCCTGAATACTTATTCCAGGTGCTCTCACATCGCCCTCCCTCCCTCCCTTTCCCTACCTGCGTTACCTTAGGAACTCTTCAGACTCCGTGCAAATATCCCCTCTTTAGTTATTGTCTCTTTTGGCCCCCTCACTACCTCCCTTAAAGTGACAGAGTCATATAATCTACCTCACAGAGCATCACACTAAGATGTCCACGTTTATTATTATTATTATTATTATTATTATTATTTGTTTTCAAGGTAGGGTTTCACTCTAGCTCAGGTTGACCTGAAACTCACTATGTAGTCTCTCAGGGTGGCCTCGTACTCACGGTGATCCTCCTACCTCTGCCTCCCGAGTGCTGGGATTAAAGGCGTGCACCACCACGGCCAGCAACGTTCATTATTTTCATGTATTCATCCACTCCGCTAATATTATTGAACATCTACTAGACATCAGCCCCAGTCTTAGTGGCAGCGAGGGCCTAGGGACATTGCCACTATCCTTATGAAACTTATGGGTTAGTGGGGATTATAGACATTAAGCATATAGTTACATAACTAAAGGAACATTAAAAATAGAATCAATGGCTGGAGAGATGGCTTAGCACTTAAGGCACTTGCCTGCAAAGCCAAAGGACCCAGGTTCGATTCCCCAGGACCCACGTAAGCCAGATGCACAAGGTGGCACATGTGTCTGGTGGCCCTGATGCACCCATCCTCTCTCTTTGCTTCTTTCTCTCTATCTCCCCCTCTCTCTCAAATGAATCAAAATTGAAAAAAATTGAATCAAATGTAGGAAGGATAAATAAGGCTTTTAAAGCCAGCATTTGTTCTAAGGATGGGCTGTAGATCAGGGAATCAAATGGAAGAAACAGAATGAGAGTGGGACTGGAGCGATAGCTCAGTGGCTAAAGGCACTTGCTTGCAAAGCCTTATGGCCTGGAGTTTGATGCCCCAGTACCCACATAAAGTCAGGTACACAAAGAGGAACATGTGTCTGGTTTGTTTGCCTGGCATGCCCATACTCTAACTTTCTCTGTTCACAAATAAATAAGTAAAAATTATTTTTTAAAAGATTGAATTACTGAGATTAGATCTCAGATGTGATTCTCTTAAAAAAAATTTTTTTTTTTCAGAAAGAGTTTCACTGTAGCCCAATCTGACCTGAAACTCACTCTGTAGCCCAGGCAGGCCTAGAACTCATAGCAATCCTCCTACCACTGTTTCCCAAGTGCTGGGATTATAGATGTGCATCACCACGCCCGGCTTGAGTATTCTTATAATGACGAAATGAATTCACCTTTTCACTGTGTTCAAATGGCATGTTGGACACTTGAATGAAATGCAGGAAACTTTTAGAATCAGTCATCAAGTTGGGGAGAAATTATCTGAGTAACAAGTTTAATTTTTAATTATGCCTTCTACATAATTCATCTATTCAAATGAGGTGAAATTCACATGACATAAACGTAACCATTGTAACAGGAATCCAGAGGCATTTAGCACACTCAGTGTGGTGTAACTCCCATCTCTAATTCCAGAAGCTTTCCATCATCCCCCAAGGGTGCCCCCAAGGGACCAACACTAAGCATGAGTGCTCCTTAAAGGCGGAAGCTGTTTATCTTGTTCATTTTGTACCCCTAATGGTCAGCTGTTATTTGTTGAATACACAGTTAAACTTTTAATCCCACTGTTACCTTCATGGTGTTTTCAGTTGTCAAATATGTTTTTTTCTTTAAATTTATTTGGAGAGAGAGAGAGAGAGAGAAAGAGGGGGAAAGGGTGTGCTAGGGCCTTCAGCTGGTGTGAATGGACCCCAGATGCGTGCTCCCCGTTGTGCACATGTGTGACATTGTGTGTTTGCGTCACTGTGCATCTGGCTTATATGGGACCTGGAGATTCAAACATAAGTTCTTAGGCTTCACTGGCAAGTGCCTTGACCACTAAGCCATCTCTCCAGCCCTCAAAGAATGTTTTTCTAGCCAGGCATGGTGGCACACGACTTTAATCCCAGCACTCAGGAGGCAGAGGTAGGAGGACCACCATGAATGTGAGGCCTCCCTGAGACTACGTAGTGAAGTCCAGGTCAGTCTGGCCTAGAGCAAGACCCACTATCAAAAATAATTTTTTTTCTTAATCATGTTAGCATATCATTAAAATTTGTTAATTTAACAAAAAACATGGCATATAATGCATATAAAATGCATTTTTATATCTTGGTCATTTTTGCATGTACAGTTCAGAATATTAAGTATGTTTATAATGCAGTGTGACCATCGCCACCATATATTTCCATAACTTTTTGCTTGTAAGCTGAAACTCAGTACCCAGTTCCTCCTGGCTGAAGTAGCTCAGTGACAGAGTGTTTACCCACTACGTGCAAGGTCCTGGTTTGATACTCAGTACCACACACAAACAACACTAATAACATCCGGACCCCTATCTTTTTTTTTGTTTGTTTGTTTTCAAGATAGAGTCTCCATCTTGTCCAGGCTGACCTGGAATTCACTATGTAGTCTCAGGGTGGCCTCGAACTCACGGAGATCCTCTTACCTCTGCCTCCCGAATGCTGGGATTGGAGGCCAAGCTTCCTGACCCCTATCTTTTATAAGTGGAATTGCCCAGGGAGCTCTGAGCCTGGGCTTTGTGCTTCTGGTGTCCCTGCCTGCGGGCTGGGTGACTGATGAGCGTTGGATGGGCAGTGTGGGGTAAGGCTGGCCGGGCAGAGCTGTGGGGAGCTCCCCAGACCGGAACCTGCAGGCCTCTGAGCCGCCTTCAGCGCCGAGCCACTCCCCCGTCTCACCTCTGAGTCGGGACACTGCTTGGTGCCAGTCACATTGACGGTGGATCTTAGAGAGCTGATCCCTCCAGGACACGAGGGTCACTTACCTCTCCCTCTCCGTCTGCTCGCAGCCTAGTCTCTGAGTTTACAGCAAACCAAGATGTGGGCAGCAGATCGTGCCTAGAACCGTGGTGATTTCTGCCTTCAGAAACCACCGATTGAAGTGCCTCCCACGTACAGACAACTGGACGTGAGATGGGGAGGGATAGAGCTCTGGCTTCCGGCCTGGGAGTAGTTTCAGAGTCAGAACCAAAGTCACTTCTCCTTGATTTGTCGCCTCCTGTCCCTCCTCTGCACAGACAAGTACACTGAGTTGAGCACTATTGTGGCCGTTTACCAGCTGAGCTATCTTGTGGCAGTTTAACCCTCTTGAGTCCCAGTGCCCATAAGAATGGGGAAAACAGCCGGGCGTGGTGGCGCACGCCTTTAATCCCAGCACTCAGGAGGCAGAGGTAGGAGGATCGCCGTGAGTTCAAGGCCACTCTGAGACTACATAGTGAACTGTAAGTCAGCTTGGGCTAGAGTGAGACCCAATGTCAAATAACCAGAAAAATAAAACAAAACCAAAAAAAAGAGGGGAAAACAGCGAGTCACTATGAAAACGGAAGCTGCTCCACTTTGCACACCGGTTATGTATTCTTTTCCATTTCTGCCTCTTGCTCTGCAAGGACAGCGGCCTGACTGAGAACCTCTTACCTTTGAGCCCCAACAAGGTAACCATGACAAGGATAAAAGTCCGCCATGCGGGCTGGAGGGATGGCTTAGCCATTAATGCACTTGCCTGCGGAGCTAAGAGCTTATGTTCAAATCTCCGGGTCCCGTGTGGCCATACGCAGTGATGCACGTGTGCAATGTCGCACATGCACAGAAGGGGCGCAAGTGTCTCGAGTTTGTTCCCAGTGGGCTGAAGGTCCTGGTGTGCCCATTCTCTCTCTCAAAATAAAATAAAACAACAATAATAAAACAGTCCACCATGTCCTCGAGCACTGAGTATACGTGTAGCGGATGCTGGAGTGCATTCTGTCTGCTGTCTCCCTCATTGTCAGCCCCGTTCTTCAAGTGAGGAAAAGGAAGCCCCTGCCCAGCCGGGAGAACATGTTCTGAGGTTACCTTACCAAGAAGAGGACAAGCCAGATGCCCACCTGGTGGGTCCTATTCTGTGGTCACTGCTGAGCTCTGTCGGTGAGGAGCATCCAGGGAGGAGGTTGATAACTTTTTAAAATTTCATTTAATTTTTATTTAAGAGAGAAAGAGGTAGAGAGAGAGGGAGAGAGAGAGAATGGGAGCACCAGGGCATCCAACCACTGCAAATGAACTCCAGACGCAGGCACCACCTAGTGCATGTGGCTCATGTGGGTACTGGGGAATTGAACCCGGGCCCATTGGCTTTGCAGGCAAGTGCCTTAACCGCTGAGCCATCTCTCCAACCCAGTTGATGATTTTTGACCATGGTTACGTTCCCCTTTTCTGCTTTCAGAGATGTTGGTGATAGAATGGTCTCCTTCCCGAGGCTGGGAGGTGTGGCAGGGGATGAAATCTAGGGTAAGGTGAGGTTGGCATGCTGTGACATGCAGCCATGAGGGCTTGCTGTCCCCCTGGACAGAGAGGACACTGAGGCCCACGGAGCTGCTGGGGAGCTTCAGAGTTGGTGCTGGGGTCTTTCCTCAGAAACCAAGTGCTCACATTCTGCAACGACACAGGCGGGCGAGGAAGCGGTTTTCCAGAGCGGAGTGGCTTGCCTAAGGCTGCTTGGCAGTGGACCCAGATCTTGACTCCAGCTCCTGACTTCCGGCCGTGCATTCCTGCCTTCTTGCCGATGCTCCACGCGGAGGACCAGGTGGGGGCAGTGTCCTGGGAAGAGCTCTGGGCAGCTCAGCTGGTGGTCTCGCAACTTCTCCACCTCATGGCTTCTGTCCTAAGCCAGTCTAGGATTTGGCACCTAGAAGAAAGAGCCACGATCCACAGCCAAGCAACCTGCATTCTTGCCTGGAGGACACATAGCAAACCTCTGTTAGGTCACATTGGATCCAGATGATCGGAGAACACACAGGATCTGCTCAAGGTAACCCAGCACATTCACAAGCCAAACTGGAAGATCCTTGGCTGGAGCTCACCAGCAGCCAAAATGCTGTTGCTCTCCGGGTTAGAGGGAGGGTGTCGGGGACACTCTTCCTTCTGCTCTCCTCCCTATGACCATGACCTGGTGCTAGCCTGGGGCCAACTCAGTAGTTCCCTTTTCTGGCCTTTCTCGCTCCTCCTCACCCCTCTCTTTCCTGGGAAACTTCTGGCTTTTGTTCCATCTTCCAGCGGCATCTTCCTCCACTCTACCCTGCCAAAGCATATTCCTGCTGCCTCCAGCACGTCGTTCCACATCTGCCGTCGCTGATTGTGACAGCTGAGTGGCCGCTTCTCACAGACAGGAGGTGCTCATCCCTGGGTCCTGTAGGCGCTGCTTTGTTTGGAATAAATGTCGTTGCAGATGTGATTAAATTAAGACTCGAGATGGGGGCTGGAGAGATGGCTTAGCGGTTAAGCGCTTGCCTGTTTAAACCTAAGGACCCCGGTTCGAGGCTGTATTCCCCAGGACCTACGTTAGCCAGATGCACAAGGGGGCGCATGCGTCTGGAGTTTGTTTGCAGTGGCTGGAAGCCCTGGTGCCCCATTCTCTCTCTCTCTGCCTCTTTCTCTGTCTGTCACTCTCAAATAAATAAATAAATAAAAATAAACAAAAAATAAATTAAAAAAAGATTTGAGATGGGAGTAAATCATCTTGGATAATCTAGGTGAGCCTTAAATGCCATCATAACTGGCCTCACAGAGGAGAGGCAGACAGACTCAGAGAAGGTGATGTGAAGATGGAGGTAGATCAGTCTATAGCGGTTCCCAGAGGCTGGGGGGTGGGGGAGGGGAGTCACCGTGTAGTGGACATAGACTTTCAGTTTGTGACGATGATGTTGAGAGGGGCGGGGGTGATGTTGCACACCGTGAGAATGTTCTTAATGCTGCTGAACTGAACTCTAAGAATGCCTGGATGGTACATTTCATGTTATGTCCACTGGACTAGAGATTGGCATGAGATGGTACCAGCCGACGGAAGCCAGAAGAGGCCAGAAAAGAGTTTCCCCTGGAACCTAGCAGGCCCATATTCTCATTCTCTCTCTCTCTCTTTCTCTGTTTGCAAATAAATAAAATATTTAAAAAAAGAGGCAAACACTGTCCATTTAGGTTGCATTCCTACTGCGTTGTCAGGAGAGGTTAGGGTCTGTGTGACACAGAGACAAGTGAAAAATCTTTCCAGAAAGAAGAAAGAAAGAAAGAAAGAAAGAAAAAAAGCCAGGCATGGTGGCGCACGCCTTTAATCCCTGCACTCAGGAGGCAGAGGTAGGAGGATCGCTGTGAATTCGAGGCCACCCTGAGACTACATAGTGAATTCCAGGTCAGTCTGGGCTAGAGTGAAGCCCTACCTCGGAAAAAAAAAAAAGGATGAAGGAAGGAAATAACATGAATGAAAGGTGAGTTGTTCCACATTGCAGCTGGCAGCTGAGCTCCACGTCTCAAGAGGCATCCATAGTCTTTACTTCCAGCTTCCCTAGAAGAAGAATTTCTGCTCTTTGCCACGGGCATTATTCTGGGCCCTGGACATAGCCCTCTCCAGTGTGTCATCCTGGGGACGAGTGAGGGCGACCGGAAGACGACGTGGAAGCTGTGTAGTGATTCTCTGGCTGTGGCCTTGGTGGAAGACACAAATGCTAACGAGGGAGGACAGGGAAGCAGGGACCTCAGAGACAGAGAAGTGCAAAGGGTCTGTGTGACAAAAGAGAGCCTTGGCAGGGTCATGTGGTTTCTCTCGTTCCTTGCACCTCCTTGTCAGAGCCAGGGTCTCCTCACCCAGAATAGCTAAGCTCTGCGATTTCTAGGACCATCCCTTGAGTTCATCACATCTCCTCGATCCTCCTTCTGAACGGTGCTCTGTCTGCCCTGGCCTGGGCTGCAAGGCCAGCGCTGTCATTGACCATGTGGCCTCGTGCAATGCATGACTCCTCCCTCCTTCAGCCATCTTCATTCTGCGCCTGCCCTGGCCTCTCTTTCTAGATGGGCAGGTTGAGCGCCCAGGAAGGGCTAGGGTTAGAACAGCTCACTGGAAGGGATTCGCTCCTGTCCTCTCTTGTGTATGTTTTATTTAATTTATTTAGTTTTGAATTAGAGTCTCACTGAATAGCCCAAGGTAGCCTCGAACTCATGATCCTTCTGCCTCACTCTCCCAAGTATGGAGATTACGGGTGTGTGCCACCACACCTGGGCATTCTTCATGCTTTCGAAGGTCCTCAACAGGGCCTGGAGAGATGGTTTAGCAGCTAACGCCTGAGAAGCCTAAGGATCCAGGTTCGATTCCCCAGTACTCATGTAAACCAGATGCACAAGGTGGTGCATGCATCAGGAGTTTGTTTGCAGTGGCTAGATGCCCTAGTGCACCCATTCTCTCTATGTTCCTCTTTCTCCCTCTCCCTTAAATAAATAAATAAAATATTTTAAAAAATGTTTTCAAAGTCCATTACAGTTGTTCCTTGATACCTGAGGGTGATTGGGTCTAGGGTCCCCTGTAGATACCAAGCTCTGCAGGGGATCAATTGTCACCTGTACAGTGGCCTAGCATTGGCACGTAGCCCGTGCTCATGGTCCTGTACACTTGAAATCATCCTTAGATCATGTATGCTACCCGCTACCATGTAAATGGGACGGAAAGTCGCCCTACTGTACCGCCAGGGAATGGAACGTCAGGGAATGTGCGGTCAGTGGAATATTTTCCACCTGCAGTTTCAGAGCTCCCAGGCAGGGAAAAGCTGAAGAGCCCTGGCTCCCAATGGGACCTCTGCCCCTAGTTTCAGTTTCTTCCTCCCTAGGGTGGAATAACACTGCTTCTGGGGGCTGCAGGCTGTGGAGGACGAGTCAGGGACGCAGGCGGTGGGTGGGGACGCTGGTGGCCCAGAGATGACAGTGTTGAATTTTCCTCCAGGCAGCATCCCTCCACACTACCAGTGCTCCTGTGAACAGTCCTCTGTGGACACTAGGAACCTGACTGATTTCTAAGAAAAAGTTCTGGGGCGCTCAGCCACTACGCAGAGCAGCTAGCTCCCCAGAGATGCAGGGACTCATCCAAAGGCAGGTGGTGGGTGACTCACACACCCTGTAGGTCGTGGCCTCCAGGCGCCCTGGTCCCTTTATTGAGCTACTTCGCGCTTTGCCACAGGTAGGAGTCCAGCACAGGCCGGGCGTGGCAACAGCGCAGGGTGCCCGCTGAGGGAGCACAGAAGGCCTTTGTGCCAGGCGGGCACCACCCCTTGCCAGGCCCCTCCCTGCTCTGGGGACAGCCTTTACCTGCTCTGCAGGCCACCTCCTGCTGGCACAAGCTCCTCTTTCCAAGTTGCTTCCAGAGTTGCTGCTTCTCCGACCGGTGCAGCCCAGCTCAGGGGCCCAGGGCTCCTGCTCCACAGCCCAGGGCCGACTCGGGTCCCCTCCCCCGGGGCTGATCATTAACCTCAAGGCAGTATAAGGAGTGAGCAGGGGCCCCCCCAGAGGGCCCGAAGGGACGCGTCGCCACTGCCATGGACACAAGCACCTGGAGCCCCACGGCCACGGCCACTGCCCCGCCTGTCCAGTCCTATGAGCGCATCCGCAATGCGGCTGATATCTCGGTCATTGTCATTTACTTCCTGGTGGTGATGGCTGTCGGGCTGTGGGTAAGTGGGAGTCCTGGGGCGAGGGCCACTGGGTGGGATGAAGGACGCACGGAGGAGGTGCCAGGGGCAAGGTGGACCTATAGGTCTATTCAGGGGTACAGTGTGTGCGTTTGTTGGGAAGATGGGGACGCAGGGAAGGTAGAGGGGTGCCCGTGGGAGCCTGTCAGGCTAGCAGACCCCCAGGAAGATCTGAAAGGCCCAGGATTGTAGAAAGCAGGTTAGAGAGTAAGAGGCAGGAGAGGGGCATCCTAGAGCCCAAAGGCCCAGTCCCAGGGCAGGTGACTACTCTCTCGTCATTTAGTTCGTCGATTTCTGATGAATCTGGAAGCTACAGGGTCTCTGCCAGCCAGCCACAGGTGCTTGGGGCAACCTACGGGGAGGTGGTGGTGGTCATGGTGGGGAGCTGCTAGCCAGTGCATGCTTCTGAGGAAGGCTGATCCAGAAGCCTTCTGTGAAGGAGATCCCAGGGAGTAGAGCTAGGTGGAGATGGGGAAGCCGAGTGAAGCAGGAGGAGGAGGAGGAAGAGAAGAGCGGGTGGCCTGATGCTATCATCGGGGAAGTCCATGTGTCTCCTCTTGGGACTGTGAGGACACACCAAACCAGAGAAACTTGTTCTCTACAGCCAAGGCCTTGCAAAGTTCATTTCTGACTCTGGCGCACCTAACAACTAGAAAACGCGTGCCGATGATTTCAGCCCCTTCCAAGGGCTGTGCAGCGCGTGTGGTGGCAGGTGCAGGGAGGCTCCCTTGGCAGCGGGCGGTTGTGGTGGGACCTTTGACTTGGGGGGGAGGAGGGCAGCATGAGCTCTTCCATAGGCACAGCCTTGTCAGGGGGGCAAAGGGAGTGTGGTTTTTCCCGAGAGGCAGGAACGCTGATCCCCCTTCACAGAAGAGGAAGTTGAAGTGCCACGCGGTTGTGATTTGCCGAGATTTTGTGATAGATGGAATTGTCCCTGGCACTCAGGTGTCTCGATTCCAGCTTTTCCATGGTTCTTGGCACTCGGCCACGGTGCCCGCTTTCCCTCCCTCCCTCCCTCTGGAGCTTGGAGTCGAGACGCAAATGCATCTTCTGCTGGCCGTGCCAACAGTGCCCCATTCCCCAGGCAAGCACGGACCCTCTCAGTTCTCTTAACCCAACTCCTCTTAGCCCTACCAAGGCTGCAGGTGTTTACACTTTCTTTTTTTTTTATGGTGTTTGCGCTTTTCAAATATCTGTGAATCGGTATCTCTTGTCCTATTCAAGGCTACTTAATGAGGCCTCTAGTGTTTGTCTATGTTTAATCTTCCCCCATTAGCCAGTGCCCTGGGCCCAGATCATTTAACCTGCTGGATTTCTTCCTGTCAACGCTCCTCTTTGTGCTACTTCAGGTGTCAAGAGTAGCTTGATGCTCGCATGGCCGTTCTGACTCCCGAATGAGCTCCCGGCTGCACAGCGAAGGTGGCCCCTGGCCACTGTGTTCCCTGCACTTAGACACCCAGTCTCCCTCTGTCACCATGCCCACGTCTTCCCATGCTAGTTAGCTCCGTTCTCTTCTCTCTCGGCTTTCGCCTGTGACTTCTTTGGCATTTATTTCTTTTTCTTCCACTACCTCTCGGTTTACTTCTTGGCGGGCTGGGGAGGAGTTTTTACATCTGTTTAAGGTAAATCTTCAATGTTACTGTTTCTTGGGGATTTCAATAAGCTATCCTGTAACCCCTCAAGCCAGGGATTGCTAACAACTAAAATCATGTCCCATAGTCTGTTTTTGTATATCTCACAAGCTAAGAATGTGTCATACACTTTTTAAGTGGTATAAAAACCACAAGACAAAAAGAAAAGAAAAGAAAAGAGTATGTGGTGGAGATCATCTGTATGCCACAAAACCCAAAGTATCCACTATATGACCCCTTTTTCTTTAGGCCCAAAGAAATGACTGCTTGTCTCATTCAGTCATTACGAGTCTGGTTCCTTGAACCAATAGCTTCATTGATAGCAGAATTGAAATGACATCATTGAATGGTTGAGTTGGAATGGCGAGCCCAGCCCTTCTATTTTATAAATGAGGATTAGAGAGGCTAACTAGAAATCATTCAGATGAATCAGTCCAGAGGCAGGATTAGAACTTAGATCTTATGATGTCAAAGCCAACGCTATTCTGCCCTTTCTGTCCCCAAGACACTGTCCTTCCTGGGAATACCCTCTTCATTGTCCTGTCTAGCAATCCACTGAAGTGACAGTGTCCAAATGGTGCTAAATTCCTTCTCTTCTCATATATTTTCATAAAGATGGGACCTATAGTTTACTGTCTTTAATCCTCTTCATTCTATAATCCTATATCTGCAGTGAATTATTTGACAAAATCATTTTTATTTTTATTTATTTATTTGAGAGAGACAGACAGACAGAGAGAAAGAGGCAGAGAGACAGAGAGAATGGGCACACCAGGGTCTCCAGCCATTGCAAACGAACTCCAGACGCGTGCGCCCCCTTGTGCATCTGGCTCACATGGGTCCTGGGGAACTGAGCCTCGAACCGGGGTCCTTAGGCTTCACAGGCAAGCGCCTAACCGCTAAGCCATCTCTCCAGCCCCACAAAATCATTTTTGGTAAGTTGTTACTAGCAGAATTTACTTGAATGCTCCCATCAGAAACGCTTCCGCAGTGGCCCCAGTCCCATCTCTGGACGTCTCAGGCAAAGAGGAAACCCTTCCTGGTCCTCGGCTTTTCCCGTCTCATCTTGCTGCGCCCCCCTCAGGCCACACTTACATGTCAGGTCACAGTAGGTCACATCTGTGTCTTCCCTCTTCAGGCCCAACACAGCCCCCCAAGTTTCTCAATCTGGTCCTCAGTTTTGTAGACCAAAGGGGCCACCCTTCAGCTCAATGATATTTTTGTGCTATTGGGGAAAAAAAAAAAGAAAATAAAGCCATGATGTCACTGATTGTGATTGTTTTGCCATTACACTTTTGCAAGGATGAGTTCATTCTCATCTAGTTGTAGAGTAGACAAGTGAATTAAAAAATACTTTACTTATTTATTTGAGAGAGAGAGAAATAAATAGAAAATTAAAAATTATATTATATAATATTATAACAGGTTATATATTATTAACCCCTCACCCCAACTCCTGTTACCCTGGGGACCCTCCTCTGTGGGGTTATGGTAATCACCGTGGGGTCATGAAGGCCTCAGCCAGCTCCAGTGGCGTAGTGGGGGGCCATGTCTCAGGGTATTTCTACCTGCTCTGTGGCTCTTACAATCTTTCCGCCCTCTCTTCTGCAATATTCCCTGAGCATGGCAGGCCTGTTGGCAGTCTGATTTAGTGTTGAGTTATTTGTAGTCTCTGGATTTCTGCTTTCATAGTTTTTTAAAAAACTATTTTATTTTTATTTATTTATTTGAAAGAGGGAGAGAGGGAGAGAGAGAGTGAGAAAAGGAGAGAATTGGCACACCAAGGCCTCCTGCCACTGGAAATAAACTCCAGATGCATGTACCACCTTGTGCATTTGGCTTACGTGGCTACTGGGGAATTGAACCTGGGTCCTTTCACTCTGCAGGCAAGCGCCTTAACTGTTAAGCCATCTCTCCAACCTTTTCATAGGTTTTGATAGTTCTATGTGTCTGTCACCATCAACCTGGGGGTGGTTGTCAGGCTAGCAGTAAGAACAGTGTTCATGATGTTGCTTCCTCTGCAATTTCTCCTGGGCCTTGTGGCCAATCAGAGAACAGCTGGTTACTTGTAGAGGCTGCATGCCACTATTGCACAAGTGGATACTTCTCTTGTTTTCCTTTTTTTTTTTTTTTTTAAAGATTTTATTTTTATTTATTAGAGAGAGAGAGAGGGAGAGAGAATGGGCACACCAGGGCCTCTACCTACTGCAAACAAACTCCAGATGCATGTGCCACCATGTGCATCTGGCTTACATGGAGAATTGAACCCAGGTCTTTAGGTTTCCCAGGCATGCACCTTAACTGCTAAGTCATCTCTCCAGCCTTTTTTCTTGGAGGTAGCGTCTCACTCTGGCCCAGGCTGGCCTGGAATTCACTATGTAGTCTCAGGGTGGCCTCAAACTCATAGCGATCCTCCTACCTCTGCCTCCCGAGTGCTAGGATTAAAGGAATGTGCCACCACACCTGGCACAAGTGGGTACTTTATTTATTTATTTAAATGCTTATTTTTATTTATTTATTTGAGAGTGACAGACAGCCAGGGAGATAGATAGATAGAGAATGAGCACGTCAGGGCCTCCAGCCACTGCAAATGAACTCCAGGTGCATGAGCCACCTTGTGCATCTGGCATGACTGTTGTCCCCTGGCAACTCCATTAGGGCTCCCCAGTGCTGGGAGGGCCAGCTGGGAGGGAGCTAGTTTCCTTTTTGACCACAGCCTGTAGTGGCTTCAGAAATTGGGTCTTACCTTTTAGCTCTGGAAGATAATCAAGCGTCTTGACAATGGTCTACACTGTTTTGGGGGAACCTCATGGGTCTTCCTGGCCAAGAGCTCACTGTGGCGGGTAACCCAACTCCAGGCCTTGAATTTCCCAGCCAGAGTCCATGGTTGTGAGGTTAAATTTTTCCACCTTCTGGACAGGTGAATTTAATGTCTTGAATGTGAGACTGTGCCTTTCCATGCACAAGGCATTTACTAACCTTACAGAAGACTGACAATATGTAGTATGCTACATAAAGTAAAAAAAAAAAAAAAGTAAGGCTTATGAAAGTATCATAATGGAACCCGTTGTTTTGCACAATATATGTTAATAAGTGGAAAGTTGGGCGTTGGGGACATGCACCGGTGATCCCAATGCTGGGGACGTGGAGACAGTCCGATCCTTGGAACTTGCTGTTAGGCAGTCTAGACCACTTGATGAGAGAGTGTCCCTCAACAAGGGTAGACAGTATTCCTGAGCAATGACCCCCCCAGGCACGTGCCCATACCTGCTTATAGATATGCACTTGCACACACACAAACGCACAAAATGAATGGAAAAGGGATTTTTTTTTTTTTGAGGCAAGCCCAACAGATTGGCTTTTTTCTTTTATGAGAGAGAGAGAGAGAGAGAGAGAGAGAGAGAGAGAGAAAGAAAGAATTGGTATGCCGGGGCCTCCAGCCATTGCAATTGAACTCCAGATGAGTGCACACCCTTGTGCACATATACAACCTTGCACACTTGCATCACTTTGTGCATCTGGTTTACAAGGGACCTGGAGAGTCAAACATGAGTCCTTAGGCTTTGTAGGCAAGTGCCTGAACTGCTAAGCCATCTCTCCAGCCCCCAAAGTAAGGAGTTCGAAGGTAAAATGGAGTTCTCTCTCTCATAAAGTAAATTTAAAAAACATTTTAAAATATGGAGTTTTCTAGGTATTCAGAGGAGCAGATTATTCTTTTTTCCTTCTTCTTTTTTCTTTTCTTTTCTTTTCTTTCTTTTTTTTTTTTTTTTTTGAGGTAGGGTCTCACTCTAGATCAGGCTGACCTGGAAATCACTATGTCGTCTCAGGGTGGCCTCAAACACACGGCCATCCTCCTACCTCTGCCTCCCGAGTGCTGGGATTAAAGGCGTGTGCCACCATGCCAGTCTTAGATTATTCTTGTTTCTGAGGAGAGATCACAGGGGAGATTCCACGGAGGAGTCAGGTTTCACAAGGAAGGTGGCAGTGAGAGTCCTTGGAATGTGAGCACGAGCACCTGCGCTTCCAGAGACGAGGGGTCAATGATTTGAAGAGGAAAAAGCCTGGTGCAGTCGCATCTCTGCTTGTCTTTTGTCCAGACCTGACATCTTTCCCGAATCTTTCCGGTTCCCTGCTCGAGACCTTGCCCTTACATTCTTCCCTTAAACTTAGACTTCCCTTAAACTTCTGAGACTAACTGGGAAATGTCTGTGTGGGAGCCCCCAGTCCATTTTCTCTGTTCCTCCAACCACGGACTTCAGAATTACTTTCAGAGTGACCTTTTGGAGTCTGGGTCCTCTGGATTTATTTTGGTGATAGCCCTAGCTAGCTACCTTCCCTTAGGCCTGTCGGTTATCTTGCTATTTCCAGGAAACCTATCATAGAATCTTCACAGAGTGTGTCCCATGGGAGGGAGGACCCTCCCAGGAATCCAGAAAGACCCGAACTTCCCCTGGCACTACCTGGCACATGGGACTGCTCAATCAGTGTTGATTGATTGGCGGTATGAAGAACTCAGTGCATACACCTGTGTAGTCTGGGCACCTACCACTGTGCCGCTTGTCACGTTGTTGGCTGCGTCAATGGCATCATAGGTTAATTCCCGTGTGCCAGTGATGTTCTTTAGCCTCAGCGGTCACATGTGAAAACACAAACAGCATTAATGGGGAACGTCACCATCAGCCGTTAGCAGAGAGAACAAGCGTCTGATCAAAGAAAACCAACGTCAGAGAAAGACAGACAAAGGGGGAAGAGGGACAGACGCCAGGCCAAAGTTACTGTTTGTAGCACAAATGGGTCTGGGCCGGAGCCTGAGGCTGGACCAGAAAGCACTACAGAGTTCAGAAGTACCAATTCCAGAGGAGCCACGAGGGGCTGGCCATCATTCGCATTGAAAATGGATGTTATCTGTCTCCTCCCAACCCTTCAGCGGCTCCCTGTTGTCTGTCAAGAAAGCCTGCGCCTTGTAGACTGGCATTTGAGCTCTTCCATCTTTTCCCTTCTCTCCATCTCACTGTTCCCCGGCCTCAGCCAGCTTCACCTGCTAACACTGTCATTCCACATCTCCCCACTGGGGGCGCTGTTCCACTTCTTGACCACATGCCTGCCTGCTGTTCTGCCTTCTGCAAACTCTCTCCCTTTTGTATCTCTTGACTAATCGAACCTTACCCTTCCTTCAAGATCTGCTGCAATGCTGCCCCTCAGGGAAGCCTTTCCCATCACCCCCTTCAGAAGTCATCTCCCCCTTAGCTCTGTATTTACTTCACTAGTCCTAATATATTATGAAGTACTGGTTCCGTTGAGCTCCTAGTACAACCTCAGAGGGGACAGATTTAAGTTGAGTTTGAATGTCTGGCCTTTTATAAGAATATTAAGTATGAAAAATTTGTATTCTTTTTAAAAAAAGTTTTGTTTATTTTTTTGAGAGGGACAGACAGAGAGAGAAAGAGGCAGAGGGGGAGAGAGAGAGAGAGAGAGAGAGAGAGAGAGAGAGAGGGAGAGGGAGAGAGAATGGGTGCGCCAGGGCCTCCAGCCACTGCAAACGAACTCCAGATGCGTGCGCCCCCTTGTGCATCTGGCTAACGTGGGTTCTGGAGAATCGAGCCTTGAACCAGGGTCCTTAGGCTTCATAGGCAAGTGCTTAACCACTAAACCATCTTTCCAGTCCCAAAATTTGCATTCTTAAGATGTTTTTCTTTTCTGGTAGCGGCTTGATTGAGATTACAATTTACATATCAGATAGTACCTTTGAAAGGTATGTATTTCATTAGGCACCTCAATGTGTTTTTTTTTTTTTAATACATTTTATTTATTTATTTATTTGAGAGGGAGAAAGAAGCAGAGGGGGAGAGAGAAATAGGGAGAGAATGGGCGTGCCAGGGCCTCCAGCCATTGCAAATGAACTCCAGATGCTTGTGCCCTTGTACATCTGGCTTACATGGGTCCTGGAGAGTCGAACTGGGAACCTCTGGCTTTGCAGGCAAATGCCTTAACCACTAGGCCATCTCTCCAGCCCCCTCAATGTGTTCTTTAAGAAAAACATCAAGTTCCATTTCCCACTGCTTAACATACATGTAAACAGAGCCAGATGGAATACTTTTCTCACAGCCATACTGTAGGTGAATTGCAGAGCCAGTTCTAGGGAAAATTGACCTCACTTTCCCTGTCTGTCAAAGGTAGGTCTGAGTGTAGTAAGGCTGGTTGTGTGACTATGGGGTGGAGACAAGGCATGTCTAGTGTTCAGAAAGTGGATGAAAGAAAGTGCTAGTGTGTGGAGGTATGTCCTTCAGGCTGGCAAGGTCAATCTCCCAGTTTTCTATTAATTTTTTGACTCTTTCTCCCTTAGGCCATGTTCTCCACTAACCGTGGGACTGTTGGAGGTTTCTTCCTGGCAGGCCGGAGTATGGTGTGGTGGCCGGTGAGTTTTCTCTGATACGTACATACATGCATACGTATGTGTATATTTGTTTCTGATATTTCTTTTAGCAACCTGTTTTCTTCTTGGCTGTGGTTCTGGCAGTTCTTCCTCATCTAGAGCCTTCATTATCCTGCCCAGTCCTCTGGGGCATCCTTAATCTCTTGTGTTAAAAGGAATAGCTTTTTAAAACTTAAACTTTATTTTTATTTATTTAAGAGAGAGAGAGAGAAACAGGCAGAGAGAAGGAGAGAGAGAATGGGTGCACCAGGGCTTCCAGCCATGGCAAACGAACTCCAGACGTGTGTGCCCCCTTGTGCGTCTGGCTTACGTGGGTCCTGGGGAATCGAACCTGGGTCCTTTGGCCTTGCAGGCATGTGCCTTCACCACTAAGCCATCTCTCCAGCCCAGGAATAGCTTTTGAATAAATAATGCTTGGAGTCTGTCAAGGGGTAAGTAGAGGAAAAGACTGCTCAAGGTGTTCAGTGTGGAGAAACAGAAAAAAATGCACAGCCAGGTGAGGTGGAACACACTAGAGAGACTGAGGCAGGAGGATTGCAATTTTGAGGGAAGTCCTACCTACACAGTGGAAAAACCCAAACCCAAAACCCAGCTGTGGTGGTTTGATTCAGGTGTCACCCATAAACTTAAGTGTTCTGAGTGCTAGGTTCCCAGCTCATGGAAATTTGGGAATTAACGCCTCCTGGAGGCACTGTATTATTGGGGGTAGGCTTATGGGTGTTATAGTGAGTGTCCCCTTGCCAGTGTTTGGCACACTCTCCTGTTGCTATGGTTCTACCTTATGTTGGCTAGGGGGTGATGTCCACCCTCTGTTCATGCCATTGTTTTCCCCTGCCATTGTGGAGCTTCTCCTTCAGTCTGTAAGCCAAAATAATGCCCCCTCCTTTTTTTTCCCCCATAATCTGCTCTTGGTCAGGTATTTTCTAGCAGCAATGTGAACCTGACTGCAACACCAACCAAAGCAAAACAATAACAAAAGAAGCACAACCAAGGAATTTTAGACAAAGTTGAACTTCCATTTCTTTATTTATAAAAATACTGACCATATTGACCTTCTAGGAGTGATAAGAGAATTTTTTTGTTGCATTTTTGAATTTTTTTTTAAATTGAGAACTTTATTGCAGGTTGATCATATGCCCATCAGGTTAGACTCTTACATCCCCTCTCTCCTGCCCCCATTCCACGGAGGGCCCTCCTCAGTGGGGTTAGCAGTGTTCACTGTGGGGTTATGAAGGCTCTAGGTAGACTCTGTGGTGGGGCACTGCCTCAGAGTACACCCTGTGGCTCTTACATTCTTCCCACACCCTCTCCCCCAATGTCCCCTGAGCCTTGGAGGGCGTGTTAAAGTGTCTTTTAGTGTTGGGCTCGCAGCAGTCTCTGAATTTCTGCTTTGAGGACTTTTGAGTCTCCTCAGTGTCTACTGCCATCTCCCTGGAGGAGGTTCTCAGGCCAGCAATGAGAAATGCACCATTAGGAGAATGTGGGACTTCTTACATGGTGAAAAAAAAAAAAAAAAATCAACCTACAATAGCTCTTTTGTTACCCGTCTCCTACTTTAAGAAGAGATTTTGTGCATCTTGCCTTCTCTGGAACCTTCCTCAGTACCTGATGCCCAGGAGGCATCCCTGAAGACATTTCTATTTAAAAATTTAAAAAATATGAGCTGGGCATGGTGGCGCACGCCTTTAATCCCAGTGCTCGGGAGGCAGAGGTAGGAGGATCGCCATGAGTTCAAGGCCACCCTGAGACTACATAGTTAATTCCAGGTTAACCTGGACCAGAGTGAGACCCTACCTCAAAAAACCAAAAAAAGAAAAATTTAAAAAATATATTTTTCTATACATTTATTTATTTATTTTTATTTATTTTCAAGGAGAGAGAGAGAGAGAGAGAGAGAGAGAGAGAGAGAGAGAAGAGACAGAGATAATAGGTACATCAGGGCCTCCAGCCACTGCAAATGAACTCCAGATGCACGCGGCCACTTTGTGCATCTGGCTTTCTGTGGGTCCTGGGGAATTGAGCCCCAGTCATTAGGCTTTGCAGGCAAGTCCCTTAACTGCTGAGCCATCTCTCTATCCCTCTATGCAGAAAAAAAATTGACAAGTACACTTGTATTTATTTAGAGTGTACATGATATATTGATACAAATATTGTTTTGGTATGCATGTGTAGGGTGTGGTATATGTATGTATATGCACATGTGTGTGCACACAACGTGGTGAGGCCGGAGGAAGATGTCGGTGTCCTTCTCTATCTCTCTTCCACCTTATTTCCCTGAGATAGAGTCCCTCACTGAACGTGGGGCTTCCTATTTTAGACTGGCTTACTACGGAGCCCCAGTGAGCCTCTTGTCTCAGCCCCCCTCACAGCTGGGGCATGTGCGGCCATGCCCAGCTTTTTATATGAGCGCTGGGGATTGAACTTTGGGCCTCCTGCTTGGGCAGCAAGTGCTCTTACCAATTGGCCATTTTTACAGCCTGATGTGGATTCTGTATATACATTATGCAATTATTAAAATCAAGCTAATTACTACATGTATCACCTCATCTACTTTTCTGTGGTGAGAACATCTAATTTCCTAACAATTTCAAGTATACATTATTACTACCATTATGGTATCTATTGATCTCCAGAATTTATTTAACCTAACTGAAACATTGTACTCTTTTTATTTCTATGAATTTATTTGAGAGAAACAGAGAGAGAGAAAGAGAGAGAGAGAATGGGCGCACCAGGGTCTCTAGTCACTGAAAAACTCCAGATGCATGCGCCACCTTGTGCATCTGGCTTACATGGGTACTGGGGAATTGAACCAGCCTCAAACCAGGGCCTTCACAAATAAGCACTTCACCACTAAGCCATCTCTCCAGCCCCAACATTGTACTCTTTGACCAACATCTTCCCATCCACTCTGTAATACTTTCCCTGCCAGTCCCTGGTACTTAATATTTTTTAAAAATATTTTTTAATGGGGACAAGATCAGTACTTATCATGTAGGATCTTTTAAAAATATTTTATTTATTTATTGAGAGAGAAAGAGAGAGAGAGAGAGAGATGCAGAAATAGGCAGGGAGAAAGAGAGAGAGAGGGAAAGAGAGAGAGAGAGAGAATGGATGCGCCATGGCCTCTAGTCACTGCAAACGAACTCCAGATGCATGTGCCCCCTTGTGCATCTGGCTTATGTGAGTCCTGGCAGGTCGAACCTGGGTCCTTTGGTTTTGCAGGCAAGTGCCTTAATTGCTAAGTCATCTCTCCAGCCCTAAAATTATTTTTATTTATTTATTTGAGAGAGAGAGAGAGACAATGAAGCAGACAGAAAGAGTGAATATGCACAAGCTAGGGCCTTTTGCCACTGAAAACAAACTCCAGATATGTGTGCCACTTTGTGCATCTGGCTTTAAGTAGGTACTAGGGAGTCAAACCCAGGCAGGCAGGCTTTGCAAGCAAGCACCTTTAACTGCTGAGTCATAGATCTCCAACCCTGGCACCCAGCATTGTTATGCTTTGCTTCTATTATATGAGCTTGTGAGATTCTACATGTGAGTGGAGGCCATGCAGTAGTTCATAGTTGATCCTTGCGATGGCCAAGAATACTGACTGGATGCTGAATTTTGGTGGCAAGCCCCTCATGATCCTCTCTCTTCACACCCTGGTGGGAGGAGGTACACACGTTCAATCCCTCCATTCTGTTGCAGGGATTTGTGTCTTTCCATTGCCTGGGATTGAAAGCAGGCATCAAAGAGACACCTTTGATCTCAAAGTTCAAGACTAGGTTAGAGTAGTTCCTCTATAGCCACCCTGTCTAATATGGCAGTCTATTTTTATTTATTTATTAGAGATAGAGAGATGGAGAGAGACAGAGAGAGAATGGACATGCCAGGGCCTCCAGCCACTACAAATGAACTCCAGATGCATGCACTACTTTGTCAGTCTGGCTTACATGGGATCTGGAGAATTGAACCTGGGCCCTTAGGCTTTGCAGGCAAGCACCTTAACTACTAAGCCATTTCTCTAGGCCTGCATTTTAATTTTATTTAATATTTTAAGTTTTTTTTTGTTTTTCAAGGTAGGGTCTCACTCTAGCCTAGGCTGACATGGAATTCATTATGTAGTCTCAGTCTTGTCTTGACCTCCCAGCAATCCTCCTAGCACTGCCTATCATTCTTGTGCTGGGATTAAAGGTGTGTGCCACCACGCCTGGCAAATCTTTGATTTTTTAGGTAGGTTTGTTTCCTTCTATGTATCTCCTAAAACAAAACAGTGTCACTCTTCTCAGTTCTAAGTTTTTAAAAATATTTTATTTTTATTTATTTATTTGAAAGAGGGAAAGAGGGAGGGAGAGAGAGGGAGGGAGAGAGAGAGAGAGAGAATGGGTGCGCCATGGCTTCCAGCCATTGCAAATGAACTCAAGATGCATGCACTCCCGTGTGCATCTGGCTTACATGGGTCCTGGGGAATCAAACCGAGGTCCTTTGGCTTTGCAGGCAAGCACCTTAACCGCTAAACTATCTCTCCAGTACACTTCTAAGTTAAAAAATTTGTGTATTTGTGTGTGTGTTTGTACACACCAGGATTTGTTTCCACTGCAAAGGAACTGCCACTTTTTTTTTTTTTTTTTTGCATCTAGCATTACATGAGTGCTGGGAAATTCAGTCAGACTTTCTAAGCAAGTGCCCTTAACCACTGAGCAATCTCCCAGCCCCCCCTATATCTCTTTAGGTAAACATTTGTGCACTGACTTCCTGGGGGTGAGATCTCAGCTTCCAGTCTCTTGAAGAGAACAGTGAGGGAAGGGGCATGGGGCAGCCTCACCCCGAGGCACTCTGCGTGCTAAATGAGGTCTGGGCACCTGTGGCTTTGGTCTGAGGGTTGGCTGCGGAGAGGGCTTAGCCCCACCCGAGGTAGGCAGGTTTGTGTGAGGTTTCCCATCGCTGTTGCTTTCCTTATTTGTGTCTCAGGATTGGATTATTCTAGTCAGCAGAGAAGTGGGGCATCGTTCTTTTGTGCAGAACAACCCACTGCTTCCTTGACAAGCCTGATATTTGACTCTTCCTCTTCCACACATAGCATACATCTAGGGCTCCATGAGGGTATAAAAATAACCATTCTTAGGCTGGAGAGATGGCTCAGCGGTTAAGGCATTTGCCTACAAAGCCCAAGAACCCAAGTTCAATTCCCCATCACCCACGTAAAGCCAGATGTACAAGGTGGCGTATGCATCTGGAGTTTGTTTGCAGCGGCCAGAGGCCCGAGAGCAAGAGTTCTCTCTATCTGCCTCTCTTTGTGTCTCAAATGCTAAAAAGATAACCATAGCTGGACATGGTGGCACACGCCTTTAACCCTAGCAGTCGGGAGGCAGAGGTAGGAGGATCACCGTGAGTTCAAGGCCACCCTGAGGCGACATAGTGAATTCCATGTCAGCCTGAGCTAGAGTGAGACCCTACCTCAAACAAACAAACAAACAAACAAACAAACAAAAAAACCCAAAACAAAACAAAACAACAGATAACCATTATCAAAATGATGCCAGAATCACGTAATATAACACAGGTACAGCACTCAACCCTGTGCCTGTCTAGGAGTTAATAAATGGGACTGTTAGACATAGAAGGAACGTTAAGTGTCAGGGTAAATCCCTCAGCCGGCCTCTGTCTGGTACATTGTTCTTGGTGTGCAGTGAATGGGAACTAGTGTTCACCTGAAACTTGCGGCTGCTCCCCTGAGATTGAATTTTCTGGTAGCTCACGTGAGGAAGACATGATTTACAAGCACATTTATTTCTACTACTGAACATCAATAACTGCATGCTGACTACAATTTAAAATGAATTGGTCAGGCAGGGTGATGCGTGCCTTTAATCCCAGCTCTTGGGAGGCTGAGGTAGGAGGATTGCTGTGAGTTCAAGGCCAGCCTGGTGCTACAGAGTGAGTTCTAGGTTAGCCTCAGCTAGAGTGAGACCTTACATAAAAAACAAACAAAAGGGCTGCAGAGATTGCTTAGTGGTTAAGGCGCTTGCCTGCAAAGTCTACCGACCTGGGTTTCACTATCCAGTACTCCTATAAGGCCAGATGCACAAGGTGGCGCATGTGTCTGGAGTTCATTTGCAGTGGCTAGAAGTCCTGGCGTGCCCATCCTTTCTTTCTTTATGTCTGTGCTTATAAATAAATTAATTAACTAAAAAAATATTTAGGGACTTGAAAGATGGGCTAATGGTTAAGGTGCTTGCCTGCAAAGCCTAAGGACCCATGTTCGACTCTCCAGATCCCACGTAAGCCAGACGCACAAGGTGTGTAAGGTCGCACATGAGCACTAGGTGGCGTACGCTTCTGGAGTTCGATTGCACTGGCTGGAGGCCCTGGCATGGCAATTCTCTCTCTCATAAAAAAGTATTTAAAAAAAAACAAGCAAAAAATGATTGGTATTGATTTATAGTAGTATAAATAAATATACCTGTAAGTCACACTAACTTACTGACTCGGGATATGTCTTATAACCACTCAGTGGGTTGCCATAGGTTAAGTGGCAGTGGTGTGTTTTTCTTTCTTCATGCTACATGGTATGTCTCCATGACTGTAGGTGTCTTAGATACAACAGAATGTAGCTTCATTCTAATTGTTTCTGTAGTGTGTGAGCGTGATGTGTGTATGTGGGAGTGTGGGTGTGCCCTCAGGTGTCCATCCTCACCTTCTACCTCATTGGAGGCGGGGTCTCGTGTTGTTCACAACTGCATGCACCAGGCTAGCTGGCCCACAAGCTGCTGGAGGATCTTCTGTCACTGGCTCGCGTTTCACTGTAGGTGCACCGGGATCACAGATGTGTACTACCGCACCACACATCGAGCTTGGACAGCAAGCATTGCTACCCACTGAGCCATCCTTCCTAGCTCGTGAAGTAAATTTTTTTTTTTTTTTTTGAGGTAGAGTCTCACTCTGGCCCAGGCTGACCTGGAATTCACTATGTAGTCTCAGGTTGGCCTTGAACTCATGGCGATCCTCCTACCTCTGCCTCCCAAGTGCTGGGACTAAAGGCGTGTGCCACCATGCCTGGCTTCATGAAGTGATTTTAGATGGTATGCTCACTTAACATTCAAACTCTGTAGAAATGCCTTAGGGGCCACCCTCCTCCTCTCCATTCCCTGACAACTTAACTTTATTTATTTATTTATGTTTTCTTTTTTTTTGAGGTAGGGTCTCGCTCTAGCTCAGTTTGACCTGGAATTCACTATGTCATCTCAGGGTGGCCTAGAACTCATGGCGATCCTCCTACCTCTGCCTCCCGAGTGCTGGGACTAAAGGCATGCGCCATCACACCCCAGCTGCAGCTCAACTTTTACTTAAAGGAACTCAGCTAACATTTTGTCTGCTGACAAGTTCCTACTCACTTAAAGTTTAAGAACAGTTTAGGCTGGGCATGGTGGCACATGTCTTCAATCCCAGCACTTGGGAGGCCGAGGTAGGATGATCACTGAGAGTTGGAGGCCACCCTGAGACGACATAGTGAATTCCAGCCTGGGTTACAATGAGACCCCACCTCGAAAAACCAAAAATAAATAAACAAAAACAGTTTAGAAGAGTCAGTCCAATGATTTCCATTCTAGAATTTAAAATGATTTGTAATCACCACAGCAATATACATCTATAAGAAAGAATTAAAGGAAAATACAGGCATGCAAGAAGGTACACATCTGAGATTTTTCTTCTCTCTCCAAAATTGAAAAATACTTTAAACAGCATCAAAACTATATTCTTGGGCTTGAGAGATGGCTTAGTGGTTAAGGCACTTGCCTGCAAAGCCAAAGGACCCAGGTTTGATACCCCAGGACCCACGTAAGCCAGATGCACAAGGTGGGGCATGCGTCTGGAGTTCATTTGCAGTGGCTAGAGGCCCTGGTGCACCCATTCTCTCTCTCTCTCTCTCTCTCTATCTACTTCTTTCTCTGTCTCAAATAAATAAATAAATAAAAATAATATAAAAAAGTATCTTCTTCATTTCCCTTTGAAATAAAATGATGCCTCTCATTGTTTAGGAGTCTATACTTATGAGTCCATACCTAGAATAGAAGTTCTCAAATGTGCTGGTCCAAGGACAACCTGGCAGAGGCCAGTGGCTCTGGAGGGTTGATATTTCTCTCAGTTTCCCGGCTGGGGCAGAAACTTTCCAACGGGCCCTTTGCTCCCTTCCTCTGCCTTCATGCAGTAGCTTTGAGTGTAGAAGTGGGCAGCCAGAGGAGCCAGAGAACCCGGGGGGCTTGGGGAAGGGAGAACTACCGCTAACCCTGGGTTGGTACCTGACGCAGGGAGAGCTTGGGTGTCACCCGTGAGAAAAGCAGAAGGAACTCAGAGCTTAGAGAGTCTGAAAGGAGATTAGAGAGACGAGAGGGTGGTTCTGGGTGTTTCTGGGGCGTTAAGATCGCTTTGGCAAGAGCAGGAGAAAATTTAGCTCTGGAAAAAGATCCCATTCAAAAAAAAAAAAAAAAAAAATTAGCAAGGCCCAGAGATTGGAATAGAAGTTACGGACAGTTGTAGGTGTGGAACAAGGACTCCAGGGCTGCAGTTACAAGACAATTCAGTGTACACAAGAAACAGGAGGGAAGGCTCCCCCCCCCTCCCCCGGGAGCCTGAGTCATACTCCAGGCAAGCCAAGTTCTCTCATCTTAGTAATATGAAACCACAAGTGCTTACATCACTGTACTGGTAGGTCAGGAACCCCCTTTCTTGTGGCACTGCGGTTTGGCACCTTTAACTAACACCCTCCTGGGTGCTGTATTGTAAATAATAGTCGAAGGATGTGGGCAATGTGAGAGTAGGAAGGCTGGGAAGCTCACGGGCTGAGCTTTGAAGGAGAATTCTACACTGCTTGGCCAGAGGGAGCAGAAATTACTGAGAAGTGAGGCCCCAGATGGCCCTTGGCTTGGGGGACAGTATGGTCACTCCTTTGCACTGGCAGAGGTGGCTCCATGGGAATGCCAACTGACATGGGACTGAACCCATCTGATGACAGTTCCCTCCATGCGGATGCAAGCATCTCGGAAGGTACACGGTGGGAACCAACCGCCCAGGGACCAAAAGGGTTTGGTTTTCTCTACTTCGTGATGTTGGGCAGTTCACTAACCTCTCTGAGTTTGGGTCTTCTCTGTAAATGTGAGACAGTCAGATGAGGGATTTCAAAGACGGTCCCAGGACTAAACTTCTAAGACTCTATGTCACAGAGGAGGAAAGAAAAAAAATCACAAGAAGTGAGTATAGGCATGCTGGTCAGTCCATCATCTCAAAGATGTAATGACAGGGCTGGAGAGGTGGCTTAGCAGTTAATGTGCTTGCCTGTGAAGCCTAAGGACTCAGGTTTGAGCCTCCAGGTCCCACATAAGCCAGATGCACAGGGGGCGCACGCGTCTGGAGTTTGTTTGCAGTGGTTAGAGGCCCTGGTGTACCTATTCTCTCTCCCTCTCTCCCTCTCTGCAAAGGGCCAGAGAGTAAATATTTTTGTGTTTTCAGGCATGCGATCTCTGGTCATGGCTCCTCAACTCTGCTGCTGTAGCTCGAAAAACACACATGGAAAATTCATAAGTGAGCGGTGTGGTTGTGTTCCAATAAAACTTTATTTAGAAAGAGCAGGCAGAGGGCTTGTTTTGTTGTGTTGAGGACAGACGGACAGTGTCTGGCAGCGCACTATCAGTTTTCTCTCTTGTTCTGCTTTCATCCCTCACTTTATTTGATCGAATCCTCAGCGATCAGGGTTCGTAAGTACAGTGGGGATGAGGAGTAACTCCACGGTTTTCCCAAGTGTACGCGGAGATTAGCGCAGAGCCGGCCCTTCTGCTTTTCTGGTTATTCGGGTCTCTTTTCCTTGTCCGTTGAGAAGGAAGTGTATGAGGACAATAGGTGTAGTGAAGCCTCACGTAAGGTGCTGTGAGAAAGAGAAATAACAGACAGAGAGTAGACACACCAGGGCCTCTAGCTACTGTCATTGAACTCCAGACGCACGGGTCACTTTGTGCATCTAGCTTTACGTGGGTACTGGGGCTAGAACACTGGTCATTAGGCTTTGTAGGCAAGCCTCTTCAACACTGAGCAATCTCTCCAGCCTCAAACTTTTTTTTTTTTTTTTGAGGTAGAGTCTCACTCTAGCCCAGGCTGACCTGGAATTCACTATGTAATCTCAGGGTGGCCTTGAACTCATGGCGATCCTCCTACCTTTGCTTCCTGAGTGCTGGGATTAAAGGAGTGTACCACCACGCCTGGCCCCTGCTCAAACTATTTAAAAAAACATTTTTATTTGTTTATTTGAGAGAAAGAGAGAGAGAGAGACAGAACGACAGAGCCTCTTGCCACTGCTGCAAATGACGTATTTGCTGTGCCACATTGTGCATCTGGCTTTACATGGGTACCGTGGAATTGATCTAGGGTGGGCAGGCTTTGCGCACAAACACCTTTAAGTGCGGAGCCATCTCTCTAGCCTCTGTTTCCTCCAATTCGTATCTTAGGCTCCCCGGAGGAGCCGCCTCCCCTTCCGTCTCTCTTCCACCTCCTCCCTCTCTTCCTCTCCTCCTTATAATCCTTCTTTCTTTCTCCCTCTCCTTCTGTTTCTCATGCTCTTTGAGATTAAAGTCTCACTGTGTAGCTGCCCTCAAATGTGGTACGTCACCCGGGTTGGCTGTTCAAGTTTGTTACGTTCCTGCCTCAGCCTCCTGAGGTTTTTTGGGGGGGATTTCAGGCGTGTGCCAGCACCCTTGGCCCCTCACCCCTGGTGGCGTGTCTCACCTGCAGCTCCACGCCGGGCTGTGAGGAGCTCCTCGCAGCTGCCCTGGGCGCAGCAGCTCCCTTGTGTTCCTAGGCATCGGTCGATGGATGTGCAGCCAGGTTCCTGCCGTTCAGTTATTACCTAAGCTCCTGGCTTCTCTCCCACTGGCCATGCCCCGAGTGTTTTCTAACAGATTAGCCCTTCCTTGTGCAGTCGGAGAAAGCAACAGGTAAATCATCATTGTTGTTCCTAAGTTGGTTGGAGTCAGAAGAGTGCTGGAGCTACCGGCTGAGATGTGGTCTTGGGGTGATTCACACTGGACGTCTGTCTGGGCTTTTCCTGGCCCATCAGCAGCACGTGGCACAGGACAGAGGCAGCTAGGGTCCTGTGTGTCTTTTAGGCAATTTTTTTTTTTTGTTTTGTTTTTTGAGGTAGAGTCTCGCTGTAGCTGACCTGGAAGTCACTATGTCGTCTCAGGGTAGCCTTGAACTCACAGCAATCCTCCTACCTCTGCCTCCCGAGTGCTAGGATCAAAGGCGTGCACCACCACACCCTGCAAGGTAAACTTTATGAGGGAGATGACTTGGAGTTAAGAGCATGGGTTCTAGAGCCAAGCTGCCTTTGTTTGAACCCTAGCTCCATGCGTGCCTACCCTCTCTGTGCCTTAGCTTCTTTACTTGTGAAATGGTGATCATGTCACCTACCCTGAAGAGTCAGTTTTTGGGGGTGTGGATGTGTGTTTTCACATGTGTGTGTGCATGCTTGTGGAGGCCAGAAGTTGACATCGAGTGTCTTCCTCCATCGCTCTCTACTGTGTTCTTTTTTTAAAAAATTTTTTTTTATTTATTGATTTGAGAGTGACAGACAGAGAGAGAAAGAGGCAGAGAGAGAATGGGCCTCCAGCCACTGCAAATGAACTCCAGACGCGTGCGTCCCCTTGTGCATCTGGCTAACGTGGGTCCTGGGGAATTGAGCCTCGAACCAGGGTCCTTAGGCTTCACAGGCAAGCGCTTAACCGCTAAGCCATCTCTCTAGCCATTTTTTTTTTTTTTTTTGAGGTAAGCTTGTGCTCTAGCCCAGGCTGATCTGGAATTCACTATGGAGTCTCAGGGTAGCCTTGAACTCACGGCGATCCTCCTACCTCTGCCTCCCGAGTGCTGGGATTAAAGGCGTGCGCCACCACGCCTGGCTCCACTGTATTCTTTGAGACAGAGTCTCTCACTGGACCTAGAGCTCATGGATGTGGCTAGACCAGCTGGTCAGTGAGCCCTGGGGAGTTCCTGTCTCCACCTCCCCAGTTCTGGGATTCCAGGTGTGCACCACCACACTTGGAATTTTACATGGGTGCTGGTATCTGAACTCAAGTCCTTCACTTTACCCACTGGGCAATCTTCTTAGATTCTCCCACCTTGTTTTTTGTGAGGCAGGGTCTCATGTAGCCCAAGCTGGCCTTGAACTTTGTATACATAGTCAAGACTGGCCTCGAACTCCTGATCCTTCACTATTCTCTTCTCAACTGCTGGGATTACAGGTGTATATCACTACACCTGGCTTTGTAGAGTTGTTTTGAAGATTAAATTAGTACATGTCGCTGTATCAGGGCATTATAGAGTTGGTACTACCCAAGAGTTGGCTATCATCATCATCTTTTTATTTGTTTTTTTGAGGTAGGGTCTCACTCTAGCCCAGGCTGACCCCAAATTCACTATGTAGTCTCAGGGTGGCCTCGAACTCACGGCGATTCTCCTACCTTTGCCTTCCGAGTGCTGGGATTAAAGGCATGCACCACCATGCCTGGCTCATCATCATCTTTTAACTTTTAGACAACGTCTCACTATGTAGCTCAGGCTAGACCATAAAGTCAACATCTGCCTGCCTCAGTCTCCTGAGCTCTAATAGTACAGGTGTGCACGACCTCGCCTGGTTTATCATCACTATTGTATTTTATCTCCAAATCCTAAGGTGGGGCTTCCATCATCCATTAATTCATCTATCCATCCATCATCCTTTCATTCTACAGCTACATGTCAATTACCTACTGTGTGCCAGATTCTTCCACAGGTGCTCCTATACATCTCCTAATCACTCACAGTTTTACAAAACAATACAAAGTGTTCATAAGTGTTCATAAGGAAATGTACTTGGGCCAACGGTATGTGAGAAGAGCAGGGTGCCCCTTAACATACAAAGGAGGGCCAGGGAGGACCTTTCTGAGGATTGAACACTAAGGCTGAGGCCTGAAGGATCAGCGAGGGCAGCCAGAAATGAGAAATGTATGAGGTGTGGATACGCCAGCTACTTTGATCCCCTCATGATACATTGTATACATGCACTGAAACATCACGCTATACCCCATAAGTGTCTATTTATTTGTGTGTGTATTACTTATTTATTTTTAAAGTATATTTCTTTTATTTTAATTTTTTGTTACTTTTATTTATTTATTTGAGAGCAACAGACACAGAGAGAAAGAGGCAGATAGAGAGGGAGAGAGAATGGGCACGCCAGGGCCTCCAGCCACTGCAAATGAACTCCAGACGCGTGCGCCCCCTTGTGCATCTGGCTAACGTGGGTCCTGGGGAATTGAGCCTCAAACCGGGGTCCTCAGGATTCATAGGCAAGCGCTTAACCGCTAAGCCATCTCTCCAGCCCTATTTATTTATTTTTATTGGCAACTTCCATAACTATAGACAGTAACCCATGGTAATTCCCTCCCTCCCCTCACCTTCCCCTTTGAATCTCCACTCTCCATCATATCCCCTCCCCCTCTCAATCAGTCTCTCATTTTGATGTCATTATCTTTTCCTCCTATCATGATGGTCTTGTGCAGGTAGTGTCAGGCACTACGAGGTCATGGATATCCAGGCCATTTTGTGTCTGCGGGGAGCACGTTGTAAGGAGTCCTACCCTTCCTTTGGCTCTTTTTCCTTTGGCTCTTATATTCTTTCCGCCACCTCTTCTGCAATGGACGCTGAGCCTTGGAAGGTGATAGAGATATTTCAGTGCTGAGCACTCCTCTGTCACTTCTTCTCAGCACCATGGTGCCTTCTGAGTCATCCCAAGGTCACTGCCATCTGAAACGAGAAGCTTCTGTAATGAAAAGTGAGAGTAGCATTAATATATGGGTATGAGTATTAAGAGGGGAAGTGCTCACTGGGCAGTTTGGTGAGCATAGTATACACATTTAGCCAGACTGTGTATTTTATGTGTGGTATGTGTACATATAAGGTGTGTGTGTGTGTGTGTATGTGTGTGCATAGACAGGTGACATCTATACACACACGTGCAGAGACTAGAGGCAAACATCACGTCTTTCTCTATCACTCTTCTGCTTTATTTCCCTGAGACAGGGTCTCTCACTGAACTTGGGATTTGCCATTTTTTGGTTAGACTGGATGACCAGGGAGCTCTGGTCTCCACTGCCCTCAGAGCTGGGGCTGCAGGTGTACACAACCATGCCCGTTGAACCCTGGTTCTCATGCTTACACCTCAAGCACTCTTACCTGCTGAGCCAGCTCCCCAGAACCTTGTAAGTATTTATAATTATTATGTGTGAGTTACAATAAAAAAAAATTGGAGGGGGCTGGAGAGATGGCTTAGTGGTTAAGGCATTTGCCTGCAAAGCCTAAGGAGCCAGGTTTAACTCCTGGGACCCACGTAAGCCAGATGTGCAAGGTGGCGCATGGGTCTGGAGTTCGTTTGCAGTGTATGGAAGCCCTGACTTGCCCATCCTCTCTCTCTCCCCTTCTCTCAAATAAATAAATAAAAATAAAATAAAAAAGAATGATTATATCTCTAAAAAAAAAAGGAAGGGCCAGACATGTAAAGATTTGGGGATGTGTAATCCAAGGAAAAAACAAAACAACACAATAAACACCCTAAATAAACACCACCTGATGGTGCAAGGCCATAAGGAGGAAGAAGCTTGAGGTACCCAAAGATCTACAAGAGGAGCATTGTGGGAAGGCACAGTGCATATAGATCATGCCCACTGAATGAAGGACTCCTGAGCTATAGGTGACTCTAGATTGGCGCACCAAGATTGGTGCATGGGTCGGCGTCTTTTCTCCTTGACCTCTGATGCCACAGGGAAGCCTCGCCTGCCTTTTGTGCCCAGAACCGTAGGGGAAACACCAGCTTCAGCGGTTTTCCTGTTCATTTGGGTCTGTGAATAGGGAGAGACGCCTACGGAGGTAATGACTAAAAGACGGCCATTGTCTCTGGGACGTGAGCTGACACTGAGCCAACACAGATTAGGGTGACTCCAGAGCGAAGCTGGTGTCTAAATATTTACCAGGGTCTCAGAAAGAAAATATTCTGAATAGATGAGCCTCACCTCATTTTCTGTCCCAAACCAGGAAGTTCAGTCCCGGAGTGATGGCAAAAGTCAAAGGTCAAATCTTTCCTGTTGAAAAGAGATGCCAGTTAAGATTAATGACCAGTTCCCCGAGAGGGAGAGGGAGCAATGTGAAATGAGGCTGTCCCCGATTTACAGTGAGGTGGGTGGAGGGTCTCACTCCAGTGTCCCTGCGTGGGGAATGCAGGAGAGAATATGCGGGAACAAAGAGGAAGTCAGTGTGGCGCTGGGGTCTCTTCCGGTGGCCCCTGGACTCCGACCACCTTTGGCTAGAATATATTGCACAAGTCATTCCACAACTCTGACCCTTAGCCTCCTCCTCTGTAAAATAAAGGTGAGAATAACATTTTTAGGATCATATGGTATTTAGTTTTTTTTTCTTGTGTGTGTGTGTGTGTGAGTGTGTGTACATGTGTGAACCCACCGTGTGCATTTGGAGGTTAGAGGACAATGACTGAGGAGGTGTATTTCTCAGAAGGTCCCAGGAGAAGCTGCTGATCCTAGTGAGCAGAACATTCTGGGAGCAGCACTGGTCCCACGAGGCTATTCGAGTCAAGCTCTGAAGGAGTGTTCATCTAATCTGCTCATCGAATGGCGTCAGTCACTGATTCTGGAGACAGATGCGATGCCCACCTCTTTACAACTTCTAACATTAACAGTAGGGGAGTTGTTTGGTGGGGTGCTTTCTGTTGAGGTTGAACTACTTTTCCTTTTAAAGGGGGCTCACAGGAAGCCACTGAGTGTGTGATCTAAACCCTGGAGGGAATAAAGTAAAAATTGTATTTGAGGCAAGCCCAAAATATAGTCTTTTTTTATTTTAAAAAATATCTTTTATGTATTTATTTAAGAGAGAGAGAAAGAGGAAGAAAGAGAGAGGGAGGGAGGGAGAGAATGGGCGCACCAGGGCCTCCAGCCACTGCAAACGAACTCCGGATGCATGCGCCCCCTTGTGCATCTGGCTTACTTGGGTCCTGGAAAATCGAACCAGGATCCTTTGGCTTTGCAGGCAAATGCCTGAACTGCTAAGCCATGTCTACAGCCTTTTTTTTTTTTTTTTTTTTTTTTTTTTTTTGAGGTAAGGTCTCACTCTAGCCTAGGCTGACCTGAAATTAGTCTCAGGCTGGCCTCGAACTCACTGCAATCCTCCTACCTCTGCCTCTTGAGTGCTGGGATTAAAGGCATGCGCCACCACGCCTGGCTTGTCTTTTTTTTTTTTTTTTAAATGAGAGAGAGAGTGAGAGAGAGAGAGAGAGAGAGAGAGAGAGAGAGAATTGGCATACCAGGGCCTCCAGCCACCATAATGGAACTCCAGACGCATGCGCCACCTTGTGCGAATGTGCGACCTTGCATGCTTGTGTCATCTTGTGCATCTGGCTTACATGGGACCTGCAAGGTCAAACATGGGTCCTTAGGCTTTGCAGGAAAGCGCCTTAACTGCTAAGCCATCTCTCCAGCCCTCAGCTGCCTTTTAAGGTAGAGAGTACCCTGTCACCAGAGGCCAGCAAGCATAAGTTGACCCTCACTTGGAAAGTGTTGCAGAGGGGACTCAAACTATGATACCTGTGGCCTCTCACAACCGCGGGAGATTCTATGATTTCTCTCTTTCTCTCCTTTTCAGACAAACTTATAGGAAAGGAAATTTAGTTCATCAAATGTCATGATGAACTCCCTAAAATCATGCCTTTGTGATATGACATTACATTATTTTCTCAATTATCATGTCATCAAATTTGCTGGACTTGGTCTGACCTGTTGCTTTTGTGGCAGCCAAGCTATGTAAATAGTTGGGATGGCGTTTTTAAAACATATTTTATTTATTTATTTGAGAGGGGAGAGAGAGAGAGAGAGAGAGAATGCCAGGGCCTCCAGCTGCCACAAACACCCCAGATGCATGCACCACCTTGTGCATCTGGCTTTACATGGGTATAGGGGAGACTAGTTGGAAAGGAAGGGATACAGAGGGGGAAAAAGGAAGGTGTGGGAGGGGATCATGATCATGTTATGTTGTCTATGTATATGGAAGTTGTTGATAAAAAAATTAAAAAAAATAAAAATGCTATAGGGATCTAGAGAATTATTACTATCATTAACATCTTTAAAAAGTATTTTTACTTATTTGAAAAAGAGAGAGAGAGAGAAAGCATGCATAGGCACCAGGGCCACTAGCCACTGCAAACCAACTCCAGATGCATGTGCCACTTCGTGTATCTGGCTTATGTGGATATGGGAGGATTGAACCGAGGCTGGCAGGCTTTGTAAGCAAGTGCCTTTAACTGCTGAGCCATCTCCTCAGGCCCAGCATCTTGTGTTATTTATAAAATTTTATAATTTAGAGGCTAGGAATCATTAGCTCTGTGTTCTTTCTTATTTGGTAAGCTTACTGAGGGCTAGTGGTTTCTTTTAAGTGACTTCTTTCAAGATCATCATGTTTATTTACAGAAAACCCATCCTGGACAAGGCTATAAGCCACCAGGCCTCACGGAGGACGTGGAGACACATGCGATGCCCACCTCTTTACAACTTCTAACATTAACAGTAGGGGAGTTGTTTAGGTGGGGTGCTTTCTGTTGAGGTTGAAGGAGTTTTCCTTTTATTTATTTATTTATTTATTTATTTATTTTTGGTTTTTCGAGGTAGGATCTCACTCTAGTTCAGGCTGACCTGGAATTCACTCTGCATTCTCAGGGTGGCCTTGAACTCACAGCGATCCTCCTACCTCTGCCTCCCGAGTGCTGGGATTAAAGGTGTGCGCCTACCACACCCGGCTTAGGAGTTTTCCTTTTAAAGGGGGCTCACAGGAAGCCACTCAGTGTGAGCCAAACCCCGGAGAGAATAAAGTAAGAAATTTTATTTTATTATTTGATTTTATTCTCTTTTGAGGCAAGCCTAACAGACTGGCCTTGTTTTATGTGAGAGGGTGAGAGAGAGAGAGAGAGAGAGAGAGAGAGAGAGAGAATTGGTGCTCCCGGGCCTCCAGCCACTGCACAGTTCTTGCTCCTGAGCAGACAACTTTCAAATCTTTTAGGGGAGTTCTTGTGGGATGGGAGACTTCCAGTGGTTTTTTTTTTTTTTTCTGTTTGTTTGTTTTGGGCTGTTGGGTATTGGGCAGTTCACAAAAGACTCACAGATAATTTGATTTGAAGTTACTTCGGACTCTTCCTCCAATTCTCTCCTTTTTAGCATCATTATTTTCCAAGTCCGCATTTCTGCCTTGGGAGCTAGTTCTCTTGCGCATTCATTTCAGCCTAGCTAAGCTCCCAGCTGGCCTCTGTTCCCCAACACCCTTCGTGTGACTGGTGCATCTCTTCTTGCCTTGGCCCCCTCCGAGTGTCCTGGCCAAGCAGAGATTCCTTACTCGACATTGTCTCTGTGTTTCCAGATTGGAGCCTCTCTCTTCGCCAGTAACATCGGAAGCGGCCACTTTGTGGGGCTGGCCGGGACGGGAGCGGCCTCAGGCATCGCCATGGGTGGCTTTGAATGGAATGTGAGTAACACCTGACCCACTATGTCCTAGTGGAGAAGTAGCCCGTAGCAGTAGCCTGTAGTAGTCCATTTTTCACTAATACGATGACATTCTGGAGGCTGGATAACTTTATAAAGGAAAGAAGTTCGCGACTTGGAGGCAGAAAGTCCAAATAGCATGGTATAGGGTCTTCCAAGGGTCCTCACTTGTCTGGGTGACCTCATTATGAATGGCACGATGATGGGACATCTATGACAGAACAAGGTCATATCACCCCAAATAGGAAGCCAGAGAGGTTGGGTAGAGCCAGGACTAGGTTTTTATAACAAGCCTACCTCACGAATTACCAAGGGGGGGGAGCGGGCTGGAGAGATGGCTCAGTGGGTTAAGGCACTTGCCTGCAAAGCCTAAAGATCTGGGTTCGATTCCCCAGTACCCACCTAAAGCCAGATGTACAAAGTGGCACGGGCATCTGGAGTTCATTTGCTGTGGCTAGAGGCCCCAGCATGCCCATTCTCTGTCTGTGTCTCTTCTCAATATCTCTCCCTGCTTAAAAAAAAAAATAAAAGAACTTCCAAGGAGTTCCATCTGAGCAACTTTTGTCACTTTGTCACTTCTGTAGGTAGTATTCTCAATGACCCAAGGATTTCCTGTCTTAAAGGTGCCACCGCTTCTTATGACCCTAAGGACTAAGCCTCCAATATATGAACCACAGCATAATCTTAGCAATCAGAGAGCTCGGTCTATGTTCAGAGGAACTTAAGATGTTAGGGAACCCACCCCTTAGAGCCACCCTGGGGTACAGATGGAATGGCATGACTTGAGGATTCCCAAGGTCCCGCTTTGCTTCCACTGTAGTTGTAGGGAAGATCCATTGATATAATTATAACAGTATTTCTTCTTCTTCTTTTTTTCAATTTTTAATTTTTTAAATTTTCAAGGTAGGGTCTCATTCTAGCTCAGGCTAACCTGGAATTCATTATTAGTCTCAGGGTGGCCTTGATCTCGAGGTAATTCCCCTACTTCTGCCTCCCGAGTGCTGGGATTAAAGGTGTGTGCCACCACACCTGCCTAAAAAAAAAAAAATACATTTTCAATTATTTATTTGAGAGAGAGAGAGAGAGAGAGAGAGAGAAGAAAGTGTGGGTGCATCAGGACCTCCTGTCAGTACAAGTGAACTTCAGACACATGTTTCATGTGCATCTGCCTTTATGTGGGTATTGAAGAATCAAACTCAGGCCATCAGGCTTTGCAAGCAAGTGCCTTTAACTGCTGAGCCATCTTGCCATCCCCTAAATAGTATTTTATTCCTTATAAATCAGGAAGAGGCAAAAAATCGCTCTGGCTGGGGGCCTGGGACTGTGATGTTAGTGGGAAGCCTCTGGGTCCCCTTTTGCTGCTGCTCAAATGCTTTCGTTGTGGGCCAGCCAGGCAGTATAGCCACCTAGGGGATTGTCCTCAGGAAGGAAGGAATGAGGGAAGGAGGGAAGAAGGGAGAGAGGGAAGGAAGGAAGGAAGGAGAAAATGTGGGTGATTACCTTTTCTGTAGCAGCTGAGGGAGACAAAGATGGGTATAGATTCCTCTAGCAGCTGAGGGTCCCTTGAGGGAAACGGATGGGCTAAGGTTTATCCTGATTTGACTCTACCTCTTGTTTTGTTTCCAGGCCTTGATTTTTGTGGTTGTGCTAGGCTGGCTGTTTGTCCCTATTTACATCAAGGCTGGGGTAAGTACCTGTTGTGTTAACCCATTTCATGCCAGCAAATGCACACCTGTGAGCCCGATGTCCTGGAGGGCGGAGGAGACTTTATGGATACAAGCCTTTCACCTCAGATGTAAAAGTAGTTCCCAGCTGCCTGCTGGGGGGCATGAAACATCTTCAGTCCAGATTCACAGCTCTTTTTTATGAGAAATTATTTTTTAAAAATATTTTATTTGTTTGTTTATTTGAGAGAGAGGAAGCGGCAAAGAGAAAGAGAGAATGGGCGTACCAGGGCCTCCAGCCACTGCAAACGAATTCCAGATGTATGTGCCCCCTTGTGCATCTGGCTTCTGTGGGTCCTGGGGAATTGAACCGGGGTCCTTAGGCTTTGCAGGCAAAGGCCTTAACCACTAAGCCATTTCTCCAGCCCAAGGTTCATGACTCTTTGTCTAGCAAGTTCTCCCAAACAACACCTCCCCCCTCTATTCAGAGCTCTCCAAAGCATCCACTCCTGTGGGCGTGCCCTTGCACTGACGCACAACTGCCTGTGGGAGGACCAGCAGCTTGAGCAAAAGAGCCATGTCCCCACCCCCCCACCCCCCCTTTGGCTGCCTCTCGCTTGAGTGTGCAGTGATTCTCAGCTCCCAAACACAGCTTGAGTATCCCTCATTCAACGAGGCGTACTGCGCACCACCCATGAGTGAGCTTACATGCCAGGGGCTGCAAGGAACCCGGGGGGGGGGGAGGGGAAGCAGTGCAGAGGGCCCCTCCCGAAGATTCGCACGTTGCTGGGGACGCATTCATCCCAGTCGACGGTGGAGGAGCAAGCCAGAAGTGCGGCTGGAATTTGGAGAAAGGAGCTGGGAGGGGATTTGGCCAGGCCTGCAGCCAGCCACAATCCTTGGCTCTGTCTGTGTGCAGAACGTGGAGAAGGTTATGATCAGCCTGGCCAAATTGCTCAGTCCACTGGCAAGAGGCCACTGTTGTCTTATTTGCAGCTGATGCAGTGAATAGAAAAAATTATATGCACATATATGTATACATGTCCACACACACACACACACACACACACACACACACACACACACACGGCAAGTACATGCCTCTTCAGTTATGTCTCATCATGTGGTTATGACAGGCTAGGGCTTAGTGGTGCACACCTTTAATCTCAGCACTCGGGAGGCCGAGGTAGGAGGATTGCTGTAAGTTCAAGGCCAGCCTGGGACTACAGAGTGAAGTCCGGGTCAGCCTGGGCTGGAGTGAGACCCTGCCTCAAAACAAGCAAACAAAACGAACAACTGTGGTTACTGGGCACTTTCTCTACATTGGGACTGCGTGCTGGGACCTAGCGACTCTTACTACAGGAGGGAGGGCTTGTGGGGCTGAAATAAGCAAATGCCTGGGACATCAGGGGGCCATCTGGTCACTTTGTAGACTTCTGGGCTAACAAGGGATAACTCCTTGACCGAAACTTCTGTGGTTCTGGTACAAGGCTGGGTTTCGTTTTTTCCTGCATACTCTGCCCCCCCCGCCCCCCCCCCGCCCCATCACTCTGGCCCTCGGTGACCTCTCTTGGATCCCGTGCAGGTCGTGACAATGCCGGAGTACCTGAGAAAGCGGTTTGGAGGCAAGCGGATCCAGATCTATCCTCTCCATTCTGTCCGTGCTGCTTTACATTTTAACCAAGATCTCGGTGAGTCACTGCTGGGGGCGGGGCCCTGGCTGTCTCAGAAGCGATCCACGTTCACTGTCCCCAACCGAGGGGCAGTTACATGTTCCTATGAACTTTGTGCCTTACTCATTCCTGTTCCTTGGGTGGGGGGGGGGCAGTGCTAGTTCACGCATCAGGAAGCCAGCGGAGTTCCATGGAATCACCCTTTGTCCCCCGCCGTGGTACAACTTGAAGGTGGAGCAGGCTTATGGAAGTTCAGCAAAAGCTGCTCCAACTAGAATATTAAATGGGAGTTAGGATAACATATGACCCAGAATACTGGGTATATATCCAAAGGAAATGAAGTTGGTAAAGGAAATACCTGACTTCCTATGTGTTTTTTTTTCATATTTTATTTATTTATTTATTTGAGAGAGAAAGAGGGAGAGAGAGAGACAGACAGACAGACAGAGAAAGAGAGAGAGAGAATGGGCACACCAGGGCTTCCAGCCACTGCAAATGAACTCCAGACACATGCGCCACCCTGTGCATCTGGCTTACGTGGGTCCTGGAGATTCGAACTGGGATCCTTTGGCTTTGCAGGCAAATGCCTTAACCGCTAAGCCATCTCTCCAGCCTTCCTGTGTTTATTATAGCATGATTCGCAGTGGTCAAGATATGGGATCAACATATGAGCTCATCAATAAGTGAATGGATAGATACAACTATGATCCCTCTTTCTCTCTCTGTACTATTCAGCCTTAGAGACAAATCTTATCCTTTGACAAGATGGATGAAACTGGAGGTTATCATATTAAGTGACAGAAGCCAGGCACAGAAAGACAAATACTCATGATCTCACTTGTATGAAGGATTTTAAAAAGTTGAACTTATAGAAATAGAGTTTTTAAAACGCTTTTATAGTCGGGCATGGTGGCGCATGCCTTTAATCCTAGCCCTTGGGAGGCAGAGGTCGGAGGATTGCTGTGAGTTCGAGGCCACCCTGAGAATACATAGTAAATTCCAGGTCAGCCTGAGCCTGAGCTAGAATGAGACCCTACCTTGAAAACCAAAACAAAACAAAAAAAAAAAAAAAAAAAAAAACCTTTTATTATTTTTTAGTTTTTACATTTATTTTGTTTTATTTGAGAGAGAGAATGGGTGCTCCAGGGCCTCCAGCCACAGCAAACACACTCCAGATGCATGTGTCCTCTTGTGCAATTGGCTAACGTGGGTCCTGGGGAATTGAACCTGGTTCCTTTGACTTTGCAGGCAAACACCTTAATCACTAAGCCATCCCTCCAGGCCCTATGACCATGATTTTAAAAGTTAACTGAATTATTGGTCCATATCTAAAATTTCCTGATTATCACAAAATGTGTTCTTATATGTATGCATATGATTTCTCTTTCTCATAGGTAATATATTTGTACAAGTTTTCAGCCTCATACCAGTATTTTTCCTTTCATATTATCTTTCAGTCTGCTACTTGTACAAACTTAAAAAAAATTCAGTTGTCTTTTTTACTTTTTTGAGGCAAGTCCAACCGACTGGCCTTTTTCTATGTGAGAAAGCAAGAGTGAAGGACAGAGAGAGAGAGAAGAGAGAGAGCGAGAGAGAGAGAGAATGATAAAGAAGAGAAAGACAGAATTGGCGTGCCAGGGCCTCTAGCCACTGCAATCAAACTCTAGACATGTGTGCCCCCTTGTGCACATGTGTGACCTTGTACACTTGTGTAACCTTGTGCATCTGGCTTAAGTGGGATCTGGAGAGTCTAACATGGGTTCTTAGGCTTTGCAGACAAGTGCCTTTACCACTAAGCCATATCTTCAGCCCTTTTCGTTGTTTAATAATAAGAATTCTTTATATGTTCTGAATTCTAGACCCTTACTACATATATACATTGCAAATATTTTCTCCCATCTGTAGGTTTTCTTTTCACTTTCTTTAAAAAAATTTTTTTTGTTTATTTTTATTTGAGAGTGACAGAGAGAGAGAGGGGGGGGGGAGACAGAGAGAGACAGAGAGAGAGAGAGAGAGAGTCAGAGAGAATGGGTGCGCCAGGGCCTCCAGCCACTGCAAACGAACTCCAGACATGTGCGCCCCCTTGTTCATCTGTCTAACGTGGGTCCTGGGGAATTGAGCCTCAAACTGGGGTCCTTAGGCTTCACAGGCAGGCTCTCAACCTCTAAGCCATCTCTCCAGCACTTTTCACTTTCTTTTAAAAAAGTATTTCTTTATTTCTTTATTTAAGAGAGAAAGAGAGAGAGAGAGAGAGAGAGAGAGAGAGAGAGAGAGAGAGAGAGAGAGAGACAGAGACAGAGAGACAGAGAGGAGGCCAGCTACTTGATGCTGGAAATGAACTCCAGACACATGCCTCATTTTGTACATCTGACTTTACATGGATTCTGGGGAATTGAATCTTAGCCTTAGCCAGCAGGTTTTTCAAGCGAGGCCCTTTGACCTCTGAGCCACTTTTATAGCTTGTCTTTTCACTTTCTTTTGTATATTTTAAATCTTTTGATATTAAGAAAAATTTTTTTGAGACAGGGTCTCATGTAGCTAAGGCTGGCCTTGAACTGGCTAAAGTTGAAGATGACTTTGAACTTCTGATCCTCCTGCCTCTCCAGTGTTGGGATTACAGGCATGTTACCATCATGTTTGTTTTTTTGAAATTTAATTTTTTATTGACAACTTCCATAATTATAGACAATAAGCCATGGTAATTCCCTCCCCCCACCACATTCCCCTTCACAACTCCACTCTCCAACATATCCCCTCACACTCTCAATCAGTCTCTCTTTTATTTTTAAAAATATTTTATTTTTATTTATTTGACAGAAAGAGAGAGAGAGAGAGAGAGAGAGAGAGAGAGAGAGAGAGAGAAGAATGGGCATGCCAGGGCCTCCAGCCACTGAAAATGAACTCCAGATGCATGTGCTACCTTGTGCATCTGGCTAACATGGGTCCTGGGGAATCAAACCTGGATCCTTTGGCTTTGCAGGCAAACGTCTTAACCACTAAACCATCCCTCCAGCCCTCTCTCTTTTATTTTTGACGTCATCATCTCTTCCTCCTATTATGATGGTCTTGTGTAGGTAGTGTCAGGCACTGTGAGGTCATGGATATCCAGGCCACTTTGTGTCTGGAGGAGTGCGTTGTAAGGAATCCTAGCCTTCTGTTGCAGTCAGGTCTGCACTGCTGGTAGAAAACACCTGACCAAGAGCAGCTTGTGGGAAAAAGGGTTTATTTTGGCTTACACACTCTAGGGGAAGCTCCATGATGGTGTGAGCAAAGGGTGGACATCACTTCCTCACCAACATCAGGTGGACAACAGCAGCAGGAGAGTGTGCCAAACACTGACAAGGGGAAGCTGGCTATAACACCCATAAACCCGTCCCCAACAATACACCGCCTCCAGGAGGCTTTCATTCCCAAACCGCCATCAGCTGGGAACCTAGCATTCAGAGCACCTAAGTTTATGGGGGAACATCTGCATCAAACCACCACACCTTCCTTCAGCCATGCTTGGTCTTATGCGGTGCTGGGATTGCTCCTGAGGCTTCATGCATGCTAGGTAGACTCGTGCATGCTAAGCAACCACTCTACTGGTTGAGCTATAGCCGAGATCCTCGTGTTTTTCCTTTTTTTTTTGACAGCATCCTTTGATACCCGAAGGCTATAAATCTCAGTGAATCTATCCTGTTGCTTATGTTGTTGGGAGCATTTCTTAGAACACACTGTGCAATTCAAGGTCATGAAGACTTATCTTCATGTTTTCTAAGTGTTTTCTCTCTTACCTTCTAGGTTTTTGTGTTTGTTTTTGTGTTTTTTTTTTTTTTTTTGTTTTTTCGAGGTAGGGTCTCACTATAGCCCAGGCTGACCTGGAATTCACCATGTAGTCTCAGGGTGGCCTCGAACTCACGGCGATCCTCCTACCTCTGCCTCCCGAGTGCTGGGATTAAAGGCGTGCGCCACCACGCCCAGCTTAGGTTTTTGGTTTCTTAAGATAGGGTCTCACTCTAGCCCGGGCTGACCTGGAATCCACTCTGTATTCTCAGGGTGGCCTCAAATTCACGGCGATCCTCCTACCTCTGTCTCCCGAGTGCTGGGATTAAAGGCGTGGGCCGCCATGCCCAGATGTTTTCTGGCCCATTTTGAGTTAACTTCTGTTTATGGTGGGAGGTAAGGGTTCCTATACTTTTTTTGGAGTTCTCCTAGAGCCATTTGTTGTAGAGGCTATTGTTGCCCCATGAACAATCTTGAACATCTTTCATTGATAAAACTCATAGGACTTTGTCTTGGAGTGTGGACTGACAGTCAGGAATCTTCTCTCTTTTTTCACAGCTTCTTAACTTGCTACTGTCGGTGACCTTCTCACTAGTGTAAGTGAGCCTCCTCCTCAGGATTAGTTGGTTTTTCAGTCTTTTTTTTTTTTTTTGGTTTATTTTTATTTATTTGAGAGTGACAGAAAGAGAGAGAGAAAGAGGTGTCGGGGGGGGGGGGGAGAGAGAGAATGGGCACATCAGAGCCTCCAGCCACTGCAAACGAATTCCAGATGCATGCGCCATCTTATGCATCTGGCTTACGTGGGTTGTGGAGAATCAAGACTCGAACTGGGGTCCTTAGGCTTCACAGGCAAGCACTTAACCACTAAGCCGTCTCTCCAGCCCCTCAGTCTTTCTTTTGATAGAGCTGAGTGTGTAGAGCCTGGGACTGGGAAGTGACATGAGGATGTGAAGCAATCAGATTTTGGCTTTGTCAGGGAGAGGAAGGCACCAGTCAGTCAACGAGGAAAACGGATGTGAGTAGTGGGACGGAGACACACACTGGAGGAAGCAGGAAGCTGATGGGGGAACTCTGTCTCAGTTCAGCGTGTGAGGTGTTACCCGTTGAATGCGCACACAGAGCGAGGTACCTGCCTTTCCTTCTCAGAGGAGCGCAGTCTCAAGTCCACAGTTCTAGCAGGCGACAGTCTGTTAATTACAGTTCCTGAAGAAAAGGGCACTCTTTGCCCTTGGAGCTGGTGTAGGGGTAGTCATATAAATAAACTAGTGCCAGGCCTCTATTTCTGCCTTCCCTATCACCTTACCTCCTTTGCAGGTTACTAATTAAGCCTCCTTGGACTTGGGAGCCCCCAGGTAATAAAGGAGCCACCGCCTCCAGCTCAGATCCCAATGGAGCACATTTCCCAGAAGCCAGCTTCTTCTTTTTTTAAAAAAATATTTATTTATGAGAGAGACAGAGAGAGGGAGAGAGAGAGAACAAGTATGAACATGCCAGGGCCTCTAGCCACTGCAAATGGACTCCAGATGCTTGGGCCACCTAGTGCATCTGGCTTTACGTGGGTACTGGGGAATTGAACCTGGGTCCTTAGGCTTTGCGGGCAAGTGCCTTAACCACTGAACCATTCCTCCAGCCCAGCAGTGATTTGATTTTAAACTTTGTAGTTTAGGGCTGGAGAGATGGCTTAGCAGTTAAGGTGTTTGCCTTCAAAACCAAAGGATCCAGGTTCAACTCCCCAGGACCCACATAAGCCAGATGCACAAGGGGGCGCATGGGTCTGGAGTTCACTGGTAGTGGCTGGAGGCCCTAAGTGCCCATTCTCTATCTACCTCTTTCTCACTCCTTCTCTTTCTCTCAAATAAATAAATAAAACTAAAAAAAAATTTTTTTTTGCACTTCAATCGTACATGGTTGTGTGTTTCTCCCTCTCTGCATGATTTCTGAAGCTCCTTGCCGGAGACCCTGACCAACATCACACTTGTTCCTTCCAATGCCCAAATGCCCAACGATCTCTTAACAAACCCCTTTGACTTGCCTTCTGCTTAGTGCTCATGTGGTTCCCAGTAGGGACTCTTCTCACACCTCCAGTACTTTCAAGTACACTGCATGAGGAAGGACTTTTATTTTGTTTTCTACCTCATGGAAGAGAAAACTGGGCCTCAGAGAAGTTATATAATTTCCTCAAAATCTCCGAGAGAAGGATCACGAAAAGGACTTCCGAGGGGGAACAGCAGCTGCCGGGTGGATGTGTGGAGGACCAGAAGGAGAAACAGTGGAGAATTGTTTTCTTTTCTCCTCACCCGGCTTCTTGGCTTGGCCTTCCCTTCACTCACAGCAGCTTTCTGATGAGCTCCTTGGCGCTTTCGCCACTAGAACCTTTGTCCTTATAGATTCAGTTGGCTATAGGTTCACCTTGGGTCACGGAGTATGGAAGTTTTTAAAAGAACCATAGTGATGTCAGCTGTACCTGCTAGAGTCTGACATTCAGGAATGCAGGGCTCATGGATGAAGGGGAAAGCTGTTATTTTACAAGGCATGGTAGTAAGATCTTTATAGTACACATGAAGATTAACCAGTTTGTGTGTGCATGTGTGCGTGTATATGTGTGCATGTGTGTGCGTATAGACAGTTTGTGATGGGGAGGAAAGAAAACAGAAGGCATGGTGATATATATATATATATATATGTGTGTGTGTGTGTGTGTGTGTGTATGTGTGTATATATGTGTGTGTGTGTGTGTGTATATATGTATATATATATATGGAGAGAGAGAGAGAGAGAGAGAGAGAGAATTGTTGAACAAGGGCATCAGGCACTGAAATTGAACTCCAGATGCTTGCGCCACCTAATGTGCATGTGCGACCTTACACTTGCCTCACCTTTGTGCATCTGGCTTACATGGACTCTGGAGAGAGATTAAACATGGGTCCTTAGGCTTTGCAGGCAAGTGCCTTAACTGCTAAGCCATCTCTCCAGCCCGGCCTTGTTGGGTTTCAAAAAAAATATTTTTAGTTATTCATTTATTAAGAGAGGGAGAGAGAGTGAAAGAAAGAAAAGAACCAAAAAAAGAAAGAATGAGAGAGAGAGAGAGAGAGAGAGAGAGAGAATGTGTATGCGGGGGTCTCTCACCACTGCACGCAAACTCCAGAAGCATGGGCCACTTTGCGCATCTGGCTTCACTTGGGTCCTGGGCAAAGAACCTAGACCAGGGTTTGTCAAAAAGTGCCTTTCACTTCTGGGCCATCTATCCAGACCTAGCCTTGTGAGATGTATATCCAGACAGGGAACGACCAGGATCCTTCCAGAAGGACTTTGGGAGAATGTAGGGTCCAGCCTGTGTGTGAGTGATGGGAAGGAGAAAGCAAAGGACATTGCAGGGCCGCACCCAGGCTATCGGGCAGTAGTGGTGAGTGGACTGGGCCGTGGCTGCCATCTTGTGGTCATATATCCTTTTGCTCTCTGAACCCCGGGATTCTCATTCCAGGAACTCTTAGATTTTTTTTTTTTTTTATTGGCTTCTTTAAGCACTTGCCTTATCAATCTATAAGAAGCATTTTGCTGTGTAAGTTTTCCTGGCCTGGTGTATCTTATTCTAATATGCCCTATCCCTTGAGATAAAGCATCCGATTTTATGAATCGCACGTGATAACTGAATGTCTTTGTTTGTGTTTCCCTGAGCGATCACCACAGATCGTGCCTGCAATAAACTTTTACAGCATTTTCAACTGCACAGTTTGCATCCTTGGGTAAAGATAAAAAGCTGTGGCTTTTGCCTAAGGGCTGACTGCTCATTACCTCGGCTGTTCCCGGTCGCAAATGGAAATCTGAGCAATGAAGCTTCTCCCTCTAAAAACCTCATCGCCAGGCAGGATTTAGTGGGTGCTCAGGTGCATCTTGGTTAGGACTGGAATGGACAGGAAACACGCACATATAAAATCATAGCATCTTAAAACCTCGGAGCCGAGGCCGGGCAACCTGCCGAAGGCTCACTCTCCAGAAGAGGGACTCACCTGCTCGCAGACATTCATCCATTGAATCTGTATTTTTATCGTTCCCCAAGAGTCCTATGGACATAATTTAGACGAAATTTTAAGGTGAGGGGAACAGTGCTTTTGAGTTAAATCCAACCTATTATCTGCTTGGCAATAAAGTTTTATTGGGGGCTGGAGATAGCTTAGTGGTTAAGACGTGCTTGTCTGCAAAGCCTAAGGACCCAGGTTCGAGTCCCCAGGACCCACGTATGCCAAGATGCACCAGGTGGCGCATGTATCTGGAGTTCTTTTGCAGTGGCTGGAGGCCCTGGTGTGCCCATTCTCTCTATATCTGGCTCTTCCTCTCCTTCAATGGTAGAATTGTACAGAGAGCTAAAATGATATGGATTTCAAAGCCTAAAACATTTTGTATACAACTTTCTTTTTCTGGCTTTGTGCATTGAACCTTGGGCCTTATACTAGTGCTAGATAGACCACACTCTACCACTGAGCTGTAGGCCCAGCCTTTTCATAAGTTTTTTTGTGTATTTTATTTATTTATTTGAGAGTGACAGAGAGAGAGAGAGAGTGAGAAAGAGGCAGAGAGAGAAAGACAGAATGGGCACACCAGGGCCTCCAGCCACTGTAAACAAACTCCAGATGCATGTGCCACCTTGCTCATCTGACTTACATGGATACTGGGGAATCGAGCCTCGAACCAGGGTCCTTAGGCTTCACAGGCAAGTGCTTAACCGCTAAGTCATCTTTCCAGCCCATAAATTTTATTATGTTATTATTATCATTATTAGTATTTTGCTTTTTAAAAAATTATTTATTTATTTATTTATTTATTTGAGAGTGACAGCCAGAGAAATAGACAGAGTGAGAGAGAGAGAGAGAGAGAGAGAGAGAGAGAGAGAGAATGGGTGTGCCAGGGCCTCCAGCCACTGCAAACGAACTCCAGATGCTTGCGCCCCCTTGTGCATCTGGCTAACGTGGGTCCTGGGGAATCGAGCCTCGAACCGGGATCCTTAGGCTTCACAGGCAAGCACTTAACTGCTAAGTCATCTCTCCAGCCCTATTTTGGTTTTTTAAGGTAGGGTCTTGCTGTAGCTCAAGCTGACCTGGAATTTACTATGCATAGTCTCAGGGTGGCTTCGAACTCACAGCGAATCCTCCTACCTCTGCCTCCCGAGTGCTGGGATTAAAGGCATTTGCCACCACGTCCGGCTTCATAAATTTTATTTTTACCTTTTGATTTGAAACAGAGTTTCACTGAGTTGCCAAGGCTGGCTGTGAATTATCTCCATAGGGCCTTGAACCTATGGTCTTTCTGCTTTGGCCTCCCTTATAATTGGGATTCTAGTCCTTCTTTAGAGAAGAGCATTGCTAGTCGCTGTCTTCTTTGTCTACTTCAAGTTGGTTTTGTTTGGCAGTGTTGTAGTAGTTTCCTGTCTTTACCTTCCCCCTTCCCTCCCTTTCCTTCCTCTGTTTTGTTCTTCCCTTCCTTTTTTTAATTTTTTGCCTTGATCTCTTTCTTTTCTCTCTTTTTCTTAGAGCTACCAGTCATTTAGGAAAGGAGCAATCTGGGATGACTGGAGATACTCATGACTTAATAAGATTATAGCATAGTTCTTTTAAATATTTTATTTACTTATTTGAGAGAGAGAGAGAGAAAGAGAAAATGGCACGCCAGGGCCTCCAGTCACCACAAGTGAACTTCAGACGCATGTGCCACCTTGTGCATCTGGCTTACGTGGGTCCTGGTGAATCAAACCTGATTCCTTAGGCTTCACAGGCAAATGCCTTAACCACTAAGACATCTCTTCAGCCCACGTGGTTATTTTATATCAAGGTTGGGGTGTTTTCCATCCAGTCCCCATTCTTTTGGTCTTTAGAGGTAGGATCTCACTCCAGCCCAGGCTGTCCTGGAATTTGTCTCAGGCTAGCCTTCAACTCACTGCAATCCTCCTACCTCAGCCTCCTGAGTGCTAGGATTAGAGGCATGTGCCGTCATGCTCGACCAGTCCCCAGTTTTTATAAATGAGGAAAATTAACAAAACATTTCAAATGTACAAAATCACAAAAAAATGACATGGCAGCCACTTTTTAATATACATAACTCAGATTTTATAGATTCAAGCATTTTAAAAAAGAAATAAACCATAATTTACTGCTATCTGCTCTTGATTCTAGTTCTCTTCTTCCTAAGAAGTAGAAGCTATCTAGGTATACATTCTTCCAGTTTTGTTTTTTGAGGCAAGGTCTCTCTCTCTCTCTAGTTCAGGAGACCTGAAACCCATTATTTAGCCCAGGCTAGATTTGAACTCATGGCGTTTCCTCTTACCTTAGCCTCCCTGGTGCTGGGATTATAGGCATGGGCCACAACACTTGGTTCCAGCCTATAATTTTTATATTTTTCACTATATATGTTTATATACATTGAGCTTAATGTATCACTAAGAATATATTGTGTCTTAAAATTTTGGTACCACCCTTGAAATTGCAAGGAACCTGCAGAAATGGCATTTAAAAAAAATTATCTTGGGGTGGGGAAGACACCTACGGTCCTGTCACTTTAATTCAAACATCTTCATAATTTGGTCTTGCTCATCTTGTATGTATTCTTTGTGACTATGCCCTTGAGTCAGAGCACTTGCCTGGTGTCGCGGTCAGGTTCGCATTGTTGGAAGAAATCACCCAACCAACAGCAGCTTGTGGGAAAAAAGGGGTTTATTTTGGCTTACAGACTCAAGCAGAAGCTCCATGATGGCAGGGAAAGCGATGAGCAGAGGGTGGACATCATCCCCTCACCAACATTACGGTGGACAACAGCGACAGGAGAGGGTGCCAAACACTCTGTAACACCCATAAGCCTGCCCCCAACAATACACCGCCTCCAGGAGGTGTTAATCCCCAAATCTCCATCAGCTGGGAACCTAGCATTCAGAATACCTAAATTTATGGGGGACACCTGAATCAAACCACTACACCTGGTATGTTAAAAGCTTCAGGTTTTGACTTCCCATACTGTTTTACTGTTAAAGAAATGTGCCATTTTCTTGTCTTTGCCCTTTATTTGCTGTCAAATTCTTTTCTCCAGTTTTCATGTTCATAATCAATACTTTTAGGAGATGGAGGATGTAATTGTTGATTCCTATTGTTTTAGCAAGACATTTAAAAGTAGCTGGCAGCCAAAACCTCACGATAGCTATCATCTCTGGGCAGAGTGACAACCTCGTAATGCATAATGTTTTACTTTTCAGTGAACAATTTCCTGTAGCTTGATACGTTGCATCTAAGATGTGCTGCAAAATCTCTGGGGGTTCAATCCTGCTCCTCCAGCTGGGTTGCCCACAGTCTGAGGAAAAGTCCCTTTCAGGCCAACAGCTCTCCTTGGTGGATGTCTCATAGTCCTGGCATCTCCAAAAAAAAAAAAAAAAAAAATCCTTGAGTCTCCATGGCAACCCATGGTTTCATGCAATGGCCTTACAGAGCTCCACACAGGGGACTTCAACAACCTTGCCTCACATCACCCAGTGGCCATTAAAAAACTGTATCGCAAATTCAATAACCCTTTTCTTTCCCTGCTGCATTTGTTATACTCCCACAATACCAAATGGGCTAAGAAGCTTGTTAATCCAGGGAAGAAGAAAGCTGATTTTAAGAAGCAGGAGAGTCCCTTCAGCATTCTTTCTTTAGCTTGCCCTTGTTTCAAAAGAGTCGGCATTCTTCCTACTGTCCCAATGCAGAACGGCTGGCCCAGTTCTCGGTGGTGGTCATCTCTCAAACGACTGCAGCTGAACCAGGCTGCAGCCCCCAGCCTGAAACTTTCATTTCCTTTGGTGCCACACCCTTCTGGTCTCATCAGCTCATCTCTCCTCAACTTGACCCTGTTCAGGTTCTCAGGACATGGACGGAGCAGCCAGCCTCTCAGACAAACTGCCCTCACCACAGTTCTGACAAAGTTCTCTTCCGCTGATAAGCCAAGCCTCGCAGTTCACAGTTCTTCCCGCGTTTGTTTAAGTCTTTCAACTCTCACCAGAATGGACCGTCAAGCTATGCTCTTAGCACTTAGTGCAAAGTTTCAGATCTACCCGTTTTCCTCCCACAAATCAGTTCCAAAGGAGCAAAGGCCACATTGTCAGGTTTTGAACATCAGTGACCCCCGCCCCACCACTTCTTGGTACCAGTTTTCTGTTATAGTTATCTTATTGTTGGGACAAAACCCCCGAACAAAAGAAGGTGATGAGAGGAAAGGTTTTGTTTTGGCTTACAGGTCTCAAGGGAAGCTTCATAATGGCGGGGGAAAGTGTGGTATGATCAGAGGCTGGACGACACCTCTGCCGCAGCAAGTGGGAAATAACAAGACAGTGAGGCAGACTCTGACATGGGGGAGCTGGCTATACAACACCCCCAAACTGCCCTCTCAGGAATATAACCTTCTCCAGCAAGGCTCTGCCTCCCAAACTGCCACCAGCTAAGGACCAAAGAGTCAGAACACAAGAGCTTATGGGGACATCTGACTTAAACCACTGCAAAAGGCATCTGAAAGCCTTTGGTAAACTGTAAAGTTTATTGGAAATAAAGGGACACATCTCTAGTGAACCAGGAAAAAAATTGAAGCAGGTTTAGAGAACTGAAGATAGAGCCCTTAGAGGGTGAGCTCAGCCATAGGCTCCTATATTGACCTGGCTTTGGCATCCTAGCAGGAATGCTGAGGTTTTTGGGTTCCAAGGGCAGAATTTGTATCTGAAATTAGGAACGACCTATGAGGAAAAGAAGGTATCTTTTTTTTTTTTTGCAACTCTATTTTATTTATCTGTACTTGGTATAAGTAGAATATCATAAAAACAAAATTTCTATTATCCCAGGTACTTGCAAGAAAGTTGTGGCTATTTATTTGCAAGGAGAAAGAGACAGAGAAGGAGAGAGGGCGACAGAGAAAAATGGAGAAAATGGGTGCACCAGGGCCTATTGCCACTGCAAACGAACTCAAAGCGCATGTATCACTTTGTGCAACTGGCTTTACGTGGGCGCTAGGGAATTGAATCCAGGCCAGCAGGCTTTGTGCATAAAGGCTTTTAGCCACTGAGCAACCTCCCCAGCCCACATTTCTTCATTTTGGATCATGGCACCTTTTCCTTTTTAATTGTGAAAGAATATTTTATTGATTTTTTATGTTAGCATACAAAATAATGGGTTTTATTATGATATGTATGTGTGTGTTTTAAAAATATGACACTAGCCGGGCGTGGTGGCGCACGCCTTTAATCCCAGCACTTGGGAGGCAGAGGGAGGAGGATCGTTTTGAGTTTGAGGCCACCCTGTGACTATATAGTGAATTCCAGGTCAGCCTGTGATAGAGTGAGACCCTACCTCGAAAGATCAAAACAAACAAAAGACATTAGTTTACATAGGGCCATTTTCACGCAAATATATAAATGTACTTTGAGCATATCCTTTTTTTTTTGTTTCCTGGAATTCCAAGTACCATCACAAATAAAGCTTGCTCAGAAGTTCAGGACTAGAGCATGGACCATGTGGCCAGCTGGCCTCTCCCACTCCTAACACTGCCTCTCTCTCCTTTCCTTGTAGGCCGACATCTTCTCGGGGGCTATATTCATAAATCTGGCCTTGGGTCTGGACATATACCTGGCCATCTTTATCCTGTTAGCAATCACTGCCCTCTATACAATCACAGGTAAGTCCATTCAAGGGGACCCGCAGCTCAAGCCAAGCTCAGGGTTAGCTAGGGCCCTTGTGGGGGATACGAGGATGTAGGGGTCACGGAGAGGCAGAGAGACATGCCAGGGCTCGTTGCTTGGTTTCCCCCACAACCCTATTAATGTTCAGTGAAAACTCCGGCGCAGCTGGGATAGGGAGGACAGCTTCTTATAGGGGCCCAGGCAGAGTTTGGGCTGAGGGATGTAAAGATGACGTGGCTAAGCTGGGACAATCAGAGAAGTGCCACATGCAGGAATGAGAGCAGAAGGTGGCAGCAGGAATAGACATGGCATGGGCCTCGGCCAGGTGAGACAGCAGATGCCCTAGGCTGGAAGAAGGTGGCCACTGGAAAGTAGTGGGGATGGGTGTGGGTCATAAGGCTCAATAGTTTAAGTAGGTACAGTGGCCTTGAAGCTGGGTAGAGGCCTTGGATTTGGTATGACAGGCACTGGGAGTCAACTGAGGAGAGACGGGAGAGTGGCACAGAGAGGTTTTTCAGGAAGATGTGAGACATGGCAGAAAAGCTAGGGCATGGGCGAGAATTGGTGGCTCCATGCAGACGTGCCAGGGCATGGGCGAGAATTGGTGGCTCCATGCAGACGTGCCAGGGCATGGGTGAGAATTGGCGGCTCCATGCAGACGTGCCAGGGCATGGGCAAGAATTGGTGGGTCCATGCAGACGTGCTGCCCTACTTAGTTCTAGGGGACGGGCTCAACAATGGAACCCGCTGTCCTGGACCCCATATGCTTGTGGACAAGAAGTTACAGAGAAGAGCTTGGGATATCGCTTAGAGGCAGAGCACATGCTTAACATGCACGAGGCCTACCTTCCATTCCAAGCACTACACAGAAAAAAAAAAAAAAAAGTTATTCAACAGTGTGAGGAAGAAGAGCAGACAAAGAAGTGTTCCCCTGAAACAGGCCACAGGCAATGTCCCCGCATCATGACCACCCGCTCTTAGCTCATTCCTTTTTTCATTTGGGAGATATTTCTTTTTGCCCTAGAGGAGTTAACTCTTTGAGTCATCTCCCAGCTTAAAAGGTTCGCGTCAAGCTCTTCTCACTCAACTGTAGAGAAACGTTCTCTCTCTCTCTCTTCTCCCCCAAGCCTTAAAAGCATTTTTTGGGGTGAGAAGCGGAGTTGTAAACCTGCGGGTTAGGAGAACGTTGTGACAGAATGAGGGGGGACGGGAAGGAACAGCAGATGGATGACAGGTGCCAGCGGGTGGGGGTCCACCATGGGAGGGAGGGGGTATCTGGTGGGGACAGGCAGCAAGCAGACTGGTTACCCATTACATGTGGTCAGACATGTTGTTTTCTTTGCCCACTTAGGGGGCCTGGCAGCTGTGATTTACACAGACACCTTGCAAACAGCAATCATGCTCGTGGGGTCTATAATCCTGGCTGGCTTTGGTAAGTGGGGCTAAGGCGGACTGTGGAGTGAGGGTGGGGGGAGGTATTATGTATATACGGCTCCAGGAAGAGCAAAGCAAGTCTGGCTTCAATGTCTGTATCCTCTGCCCTCCTAAGGTCAGGGGTCCTGCCCAGGTTGGCCATCATTGTGGCTGTGCAGGAAGCTGCCTCACCCCGGAGGACCCTCGTTAGAGCTGGCCGGGGAACACTTGGATTCTCTGCTCTTATCCCTCTCTGTAGCCTGGGCCAGTGGTCCCCAGTGTAGGCCTATGATAACCTGGTGTTCTATCTATAGAGGAACTGGGCAAAAAAAAAAAAAAAAAAAAAAAAAAGAATATGATTAAATATCCATCAAGTGAAATATAGTCAAATACCCTATTTTCAACCTGAGTCTTAATCTGCATTGCTCTGTTGAGCGTTGTCAATGGTAGGCAATTATTATTTCCTTGAATGCCCTTGTTTGACAGATTTAAAAATTGGCCACTCCACGTTGACATATCTTACACTTTCTTAAAATTTTACTTGTCTACAAAAATCATAAAGACATGATTGGAATCCCTACATCTGGGGATGCTTGTTATGAGATGACATAAAATGCGTTTTGGGGCTGGAGAGATGGCTTAGCGACTAAGGCGCGTGCCTGTGAAGCCTAAGGACCCTGGTTCGATTCTCCAGGTCCCACGTAAGCTAGATGCACATGATGGCGCATGCATCTGGAGTTCATTTGCAGTGGCTAGAGGCCCTGGTACACCCATTCGCACTCTATCTCTCTCTGTCTCAAATAAATAAATAAAAATAAATCAGAAAAAAATTTAAAAAATATTTTGTTTTTATTTATTTATTTTTATTTTATTTTATTTATTTATTTTTTTTGAGGTAGGATCTCACTCTAGCCCAGGCTGACCTGGAATTCACTATGTTGTCTGTGGCTGGCCTTGAACTCATAGCAATCCTCCTACCTCTGCTTTCTGAGTGCTGGGATTAAAGGTGTGCACCACCACACCCGGCTTGTTTATAGGTGCACAAAATCCTCTCTGGGTGTCCTGCAAAGACTCTTATGCACTCTCTAAAATTTAGTTTTCTGATAATTTTCACTTCGGTTGTAGGCTCTCGGGGAGAGGGGTCACAAGGCAGGAGCTCAAATGACTTATTGAGGACACAGCATGGCGAGCTGTCAGGGTTCCAGACCCCTCACTCATCCCTTTGCAGCGCTGGGCTCAGGGGTGGTGGCGGGTGCACGCTGGGTTACCTGTGTGTCGGAAAGGTTACTGGGTCTCCAAGCCTGTGTTTTGAAGTGTAAGTGTCATGACTGACCATAGAGCTTGGAGGAAAAGTTTTTGTATGTGGTTCCAAACTAAGGTCTTTCTTTTCTTTCTTTTTTCTTTTTTCTTTATGAAAGAGAGAGAGAGTGAGAGAGAGAGCGAGTGAGAGGGCATTGGTATGCCAGGGCCTTAGCCACTGCAAATGAACTCTTGTGCCACCTTGTGTGCACGCGTCATCTTGTGTATCTGGCTTATGTTGGTTCTAGGGAATCGAACCTGGGTCCTTAGGCTTTGCAGGCAAGCTTCTTCACCCTAAGCCATCTCTCCAGCACCCAAGGTCTTTTCTTTACATAACCTGAACTACGTTCCCTTGTGTAAAACATGGTGTGGGCAGAACACTTCCAAAAGTTATCACTTGGGAACTCCATAGTATTTCCCAAGGGGGTTGGGCAGGGTTAATGATCACATTCTGTCAATGAGAAATCCGAGGCCTAGAATGGGAAGGCCATTTGCCTGAGATGACACACCAAGGCGTTTTCTCCATGGCGGGGTCCTCTCTCTCTCTCTCTCTCTCTCTCTGTGTTTCTGAAGCATCCTTAGAGGAAAGAGTTGACAATTCTGTGATGCTCTTTCTTTGAACCCTTACGTTGCAGCTTTCCATGAAGTGGGAGGGTATGAGGCCTTCATGGAGAAGTATATGAAAGCATTGCCAACCCTGGTCTCCAACGGCAACATCACCGTCAAGGAAGAGTGCTACACTCCCAGGGCCGACTCCTTCCACATCTTCCGAGACCCTCTGACGGGCGACATCCCGTGGCCTGGGCTCATCTTTGGGCTGTCCATCCTCGCCCTGTGGTACTGGTGCACGGATCAGGTACTCACGCTGGACAGAGCCACGTGGATCGGGGGTGGGGGGCATGACTGGCACCACCACCTGTCCGTGGCTGGTTGGGGTCGAGAGAGGTAGGGGAAGGCTCACGTGGTCTGTGGCTTGCTGAAGGGCTAGAGCAGAGAGCCGTCCTAGGGAAGCCGGGGGATCAGGAGAACGTGTCGGGGTCCCCCGGGGTGGCAGCCTTCTCTCACCGTGCTGTCCCTGGCAGGTGATCGTGCAGCGCTGCCTCTCGGCTAAGAACATGTCTCATGTGAAGGCCGGCTGCACCCTGTGTGGCTACATGAAGCTGCTGCCCATGTTCCTCATGGTGATGCCGGGCATGATCAGCCGCATTCTGTACACAGGTAATTCCTTTAGGCGGACTCACAGGCTGCCCTCACCGCGCTGCCTCGAAGGCATTTCTGAGGTCTGTCGGCTCCATCACGATGCACCATTCTGTGCATTTGGCTTATTGTGAGTACTGGGGGGAAACCAAACCTGGGCCAGCATGCTGTGTAAGCAAGTGTCTTTAGCCACTGAGCCATCTTTCAGCCCTGCCATGGCTTCTTACACTGACAGTTGTTTTCTCGTATTATATGCCTCTACGATTCCTTCTTCAGGCTCATGTTTTCTTAATATGTAGTTCTTTCTGCATCCCACCCCCCAGGATTGTAGTGGTGTCTGTGATGTCCTGTATAATTTTCTTTCTTCCTTTTTTTTTTAATCTTTGGTTTTTCAAGGTAGGGTTTCACTCTAGCTCAGGCTGACCTGAAATTCACTCTGTCGTCTCAGGGTGGCCCCGAACTCACAGCAATTCTCCTGCCTCTGCCTCCCGAGTGCTGGGATTAAAAGGCGTGCGCCACCACGCCTGGCTCTCCTGTATAATTTTCGTGCCAACTGAACCCAGCCAGTCTCTAGTTGCCTCGTGCTGTGGGCTCAGATTCATGTGCCATTTCCTTGAAGTTGCCTTGTGGTTTGCTAAGTAGAGTCGTAGATTCTTTCTTGGTCTTTTTGTGGCCTCTCATCATTGCTACTAGCAGGCTTTATTAGTTTTGTTATTGTTTTTTTAGTTAGCCATCACGATTCAAAACTGACTCTCGGGGTGTGAAATAATGACAAAAAGGGGAGCATTACAGAATAGCAGTGTGGTCAGCGCTCTGCAGGATGAAGCCAAGATGCTCTGAAGGCGCCCGTCATGCTGTCATTGGCTGTGAGGCCCTGCTAGTTAGTGCTCTCATCTTCCCTCACTGACTTGTCTGTCATGATAGTCACAATCACAGCATTCATGGGTCAAAGCAGCTGCAGATTGTGAATGTTAAAAAGCACATCTGCACTGAGACTACGTAGACTTTTTTGTTTGTCATTTCTTTTTTTTTAAATATTTTTTTGTTTATTTTATTTATTTGAGAGCGACAGACAGAGAGAGAAAGAGGCAGATAGACAGAGAGAGGGAGAATGGGTGCGCCCAGGGCCTCCAGCCACTGCAAAGGAACTCCAGATGCGTGCGCCCCCTTGTGCATCTGGCTAACGTGGGTCCTGGGGAATCGAGCCTTGAACCGGGGTCCTTAGGCTTCACAGGCAAGTGCCTAACCGCTAAGCCATCTCTCCAGCCCTTGTTTGTCATTTCTAAACAACACAGTATAATAACTAGTTCCACAGCATTTATATCACATTTGGTGTTCTGTGTAATCCGGGGGCGGTTTAAAGTATACAGGAAGATGCACATACATTACGTGCAAATACTAAGTTATTTGACTTAAGGGACTTGAGCACCAGCTTATTTTGGTATCCACTGGGTGAGGAGTATTCTGGAGCCAATCACATATGATCAGCATGGGAAGATTGTTTAGCCAACTGAATGGCTCATGCAATAGTGGGTGTTACACACGTTTGCTTATATAACGGTACTATAGTGAATCAATGCTATGTGAGACATACTTGTACTAAGTATATAACAACTGTTTGTTGATACGAATTCTATACAAGTCTCTAGAATTTTCCCCAAGACTCTAGGCCTTGTTTCCGTCCCCTTCCAGGCCTTTTCCTTTTTATCTCTCTCATGGATTTCCCACATCCTGGGAGTAGTTCCCACCATTGGGGGATTACCTCATTTTTCTAGGCATTTGACTCTGTACCTTTAATGATGCTTAAAATAAACCTCTGGACTGGAGAGATGGCTCAGCAGCAAAAGCTTTTGCCGCCAAATCCTAACGACCTGAGTTCAATTCCCCATCACCCATGTAAAGTCAGATGCACAAACTGGCGCATACATCTGCAGTTCATTTGCAGAGGCTAGTGGCCCTGGTGCTCCCATTCTATCCCCTCTCTCTCTTTGGAAATCAATATGTAAATAAAATATTTAAACTAAACCTTTAAATAAATTACGAACCACAAATGACCATGATTTTCAGGAGAAAACACTTTTTCTTTTTGAGACAGGGTCTCATTCCATATCCGAGGCTGGCCTCGAATCATGGTAATCCTCCTACCTCAGTCTGCTGAGTGCTGGGATTAAAGGCATGAGCCACCACACCTGTCTAGAAAACAAGGGAATAGTCATTGTCAAGCTGTTAGAACAGGGGATCCTGTCTCTCCTTTCTCCCCCTCATTATTTCTTGGTTTCCTTTCCTTCTAGCCTATGAACCATCTCCCCTCCCTAGTCAGAGCTTGGGATGTATCAGGGCCAGCAGGACAAGAATACACCATGGAAGGGCTTAACTGGAAGCTGTAATCTTTGTGATACCATTTTAGGACATTGGGAAGGAATGTCTTATTTGAAACCTACTATGAATAAGCTTAATATTGGGGCTGGAAAGATGGCCTAATGGTTAAGGTGCTTGCCTGTGAAGCCTAGGAACTCATGTTTGAATCTCCAGGTCCCACGTAAGTCAGATGCACAGTGACGCAATCATGCAATGTTGCACATGTGCATAAGGGGGCGCACGTGTCTGGGGTTTGTTTGCAGTGGCCAAAGGCTTTTGCGCACCCATTCTCTGCCTATTTTTTTTTAATCTCTCTCTCAAAAAAAAAAAAAAAGATTAATACTGGAATGCTTTCCCTAATGAACACTTGATGATACAACTCTTTATCTCTCTCCAGAAAAAATCGCCTGTGTCCTTCCCTCAGAATGTAAAAAATACTGCGGCACTACCGTTGGCTGTACCAACATTGCCTATCCAACGCTAGTGGTAGAGCTCATGCCGAATGGTGAGTCTTTCTTGGCAGGTTGATTTGGTTCAGGCTCTGTCAAGATCTGTGGGTGCATTGTGGGGCAAAGCCACTTTTGAGCCTGGGTAGAAAAGTCAGTAAGAAAAGCTCACTTCAAGCCAGGCGTGGTGGCGCACTCCTTTAATCCCAGCACTTGGGAGGCAGAGGTAGGAGGATCAATGCGAGTTTGAGGCCAGCCTGAGACTACATAGTGAATTCCAGGTCAGCCTGAGCCCGAGTGAAACCCTACCTTGAAAAACCAAAAAAAAAAAAAAAAAGGGTCATTTCAGTGTTTTCAGATTTAGTATGTGTCTTCATGACACATGGCTTCATTGGATTCTTTGAGTCCTGGGACTTGTCTGACAGTCAGGTTAACCTGCTAGGGAAAAATATGACTTTCCCCTCCCTGCACTCTAGAAGACTTCTCAAAGCCCTTCGGGGGTATGAACCACCTGGGCTACCGTAGGAACCGTATAGCGAGTCCTAAATCCTTCAAAAGTTCCGGCATTCCCACTTCCAGTTTATATCCAAAGCAAGTGAGATCTGTGTCGCCGAGGATGCAGCGTCACTCCAGTCCTCACCGTAGCACCAGGCACAGGTTCAAAGACCAAAGTCAGCCGAAGTGTCCCTCAACAGATGAAGGGGTAAAAGATGAGTTAAATATACACGGTGAGATACCATTCAGCCTATTGAAGGCCATTTGTAACCACGTGGATGAACTGGGAAGATGTCAAGTGTAATAAGCCACTCACAGAAAGTCCGTTGCCTAATCTCACTTAAAGATGCAGAACTTAAAACCAGTTAAACTCATAGAATCAGAGAACAGAGCGATGCTCACCAGGAATTGGGATAAGGGGTGTGTGTGCATTGGGAAGATCTTGGCAACTGGATACAAAATTTCTGTTAAACTGGAAGAAAAATTTCCAGAGATCTGTTGTACAACATGGTGGCTATAATCAATAAATTATATTATATGTACTTGAAAATTGCTAACCATGTAGGTTATTTTTTCGAGGCTGACCTGGAACTCACTATGTAGTCTCAGGGTAGCCTCAAACTCACAGCGATCCTCCTACCTCTGCCTCTCCAGAGCTGGGAGGAAAGGCGTGCGCCACCACGCCCGGCTCCATTATGTTTTTTTAAGTGTCTCACCACAAATAGTGATAAATACACAAAGGCCTGATGTGGTGATGTGGGCCTGCAGCACCAGCCCTGGGAGAGATGAGGCAGGTAGATGGTGAGTTGGAGACTGGCCTGGGTTACATAGCAAGATCTTACCACAAAAAACAATAATCACAAAAGACAAATATGGGAGGCAGTTGATATGTTAATTAGCTTGCACTAGGCATTCTACAGTGTATGCATGTGTCTAAGCAGGATGGTGCACATGACGAATATATGTGACTTACTTGTCAGTTAAAATGAATCAGATTAAAGCACCCCAACAGGTATTAATATGAAGACTTGAAATCAGCACCGTAGGTCCAAAGGAGGTATTCTGTATGCGTGTGTGTTTAAGGTAGGGTCTTGCTCTAGCCCAGGCAGACCTGGAATTCACTGTGTAGTCTCAGGGTGGCCTTGAATTCACAGTGTCCCCCTACCTCTACCTCTGGAGCACTGAGATTAAAGGCGTGTGCCACCACGCCCAGATCATGGCTTTACTTTTTTTTTTTTTTTTAAATCACAGACTTCATGAATGACCTTGAACAAACCATTAGTATTCGAATTACGTAAGCATAGGAGTAATAATTAACTACTCCGCTGAGCTGAGCTGCTTATTAATTGAAGTTGAAATAGGCAGGAGTCACAACGGCCCTCTAGCGTTCTGGCTTGGGTTCCACTGGTCTCCGTAGAGGCGCTGCTGTTACTTCTTTACAGTGGCTCACCGCCCCGCACCATGGGGTGAGACCACAGTGAGTCCTGCCATAGCGGAACTGTGTCCAACATAAGGCCGTGGTGCGCTGAACAACAAAATACCGTGTTTACATGCGCTGTTTCCGGTTTTTCTCCTTTGGCTATAATTCCGTAGATACTGAATTCCCCAGTTACCTCCCTAAGGTAGATTATATAGGTAGCTTCCATTCCTCATTTTACTTTACTCCCTAGCATTCAGCATGATCAACCATTTGTGTTTCTTGAGTCTTTCTCTTTTTTTTTTTAATTTTTTTTGTTATTTTTATTTATTTATTTGAGAATGACAGACAGAGAGAAAGAGGCAGATAGAGAGAGGGAGAGAGAATGGGCGCGCCAGGGCCTCCAGCCACTGCAAACGAACTCCAGACGCATGCGCCCCCTTGTGCATCTGGCTAACGTGGGTCCTGGGGATTCTAGCCTCGAACCGGGGTCCTTAGGCTTCACAGGCAAGCGCTTAACCGCTAAGCCATCTCTCCAGCCCTCTTGAGTCTTTCTCTATCACTGAGTTCATAATATCATCCTCATTTATTTTATTTTATCATATTTATTTATTTGGGGGACAGAGAGAGAACAACCAAGAACATGGGCACCCGAGGGCCTCTTGCCGCCATATACTGCAGACGAATGCACCACTTTGTGCATCTGGTTATACATGGATCCTGGGGAATCAGGCCTGGGCCATAAGGCATTGCAAGCAAGCACTTTAACACTGCCACATCTCCCAGCCCCATCCTCTCTTACTTGTCTTTTCTCTCCACCATCTTCTTCTTTTTAAAAAAAATATTTTATTTTTATTTATTTATTTTACAGAGAAAGAGGGACAGAGAGAGAGAGAATGGGCGTACCAGGGCCTCCAGCCATTGCAAACGAACTCTGGATGCTTGCATCCCTTGTGCATCTGGCTAATGTGGGTCCTGGGGAATTGAACTTGGGTCCTTTGGCCTTGTAGGCAAATGCTTTAACTGTTAAGCCATTCCTCCAGCCCCCTCTTCTTCTTCTTCTTTTTTTTTGTTGTGTTCCATTTGCAGACTTAGCCTCTTCTCTTCAGCCAGTGTGCTCCCACTAATCCACATCGCATTCTGTCTATCTTGTTTCCTAAGTTGCTCATACTCACCTTCTTTTCTCTGTTTTTACTTCTTTTATTTCAGTTTGATATACTATTGTTTCTTGCCTGGACTGCTATAAAATTATGATCAACAAATATGTTGAATGAATAAGTGAATGAAAGTTTATGCCTCTTTTTGTTTGTTTGTTTGTTTGTTTGTCTACTTGTTTTGAAGCAGAGTCTCACTCTAGCTCAGAATGGCCTAGAACTCATGGTAATCCTCCTACCTGAGCCTCCTAAGTGTTGGGGTTAAAGGTGTGTTGCACTACACCTAGCCACGAATGAAGGTTTTTTAAGAGTGGGAAAAAGAGTAGCTCTATCCCTCTTTTAGCAATTAGCTAATAACTTATCCCAAGCAAATGTCTGAGGTAGGACTGAAGGCACAACCTGCTAACTCCTTGAAATGGACTTGCGTTCTATCAATTGAAAAATGAAAAAATTGAGCCAAGCCTGGTGGCGCACGCCTTTAATCTCAGCACTCGGGAGGCAGAGGTAGGAGAATCGCCATGAGTTTGAGGCCACCCTGAGACTATACAGTGAATTCCAGGTCAGCCTGAGCTAGAGTGAGACCCTACCTCAAAAAAAAAAAAAATAAATAAATAAAAGAAAGAGAAAACTGGAGTAGATGATTGTTATGATTGTTACAACTGCTTCTGCAACTCCAGTGGTATGCAAATCTACATTATACAAACTCAGGAGGAGACATTTCAAACACCCCCCACTACATGACAAGGTCATTGGCATAGGCAGCCTTTATTGTTCATCTTGTGAGGCTGCAGACGTGACCATCAAATTATTTGTAGATGGAAAATCTAAAGCAATGACATAATCAAACCATCACCACAGTCAGTTTCAGCAAATTCTTATCACCTCATAAAGAAATCCTGTAGCTGTGACAGAAATGAATGGTCATGGGCTGGAGAGATAGCTTAGCCGTTAAGGCACTTGCTGACAAAGCCAAAGGACCCAGGTTCGATTCCCCAGAACCCACATGAAGAGCTCTGGCACATGCATCTGAAGTTCATTTGCAGTGGCTAGAGGCCCTGGCATGCCCATTCTCTCTGTGTGTCTGCCTCTTTCTCTCACTCAAATAAGTAAATATATATAAATGAACGGTCACTTCTCTTCCCTCACCTGTGTTGGAGCAAATATTGGCATTTTATTTCTTTTTATTTGTCAGTTGCTAATCCATTCATCAGCTGACAGACAGTAAATTATTTCTACTTTTTGGCTACTATAAATAGTGATGCTGCAAGCACTCTTGTACACGTTTCTGTGAAGACTTATGTTTTCATTTCTCTTGGGCGGACACCCAGGATTGGAATTGGTGGATCATGTGACAATTCTATGTTTAATTCTTTGAAGAACTGCCAGACAAGTTTCCATTTCTGCCTGCAACCTGAGAGGGTTCCCACACTCTCACTTACACTTCTTATCATCTGTCTTTTCTGTCAGCTAATTGTCCCAGATGGTTGTGAAGTAGTAATCACTGTGGCTTTGACTTAAATTTCCTTATGTCAAGCATTTTTTCATGCCATGACTGAAAACATATATCTTTGGAGAAATGCTATTCAGATTCTTTGCCATTTTTAAAAAATCTTATTATTGGGCTAGAGAGATGGCTTAGCAGTTAAGGAATTTGCCTGCAAAGCCAAAGGACTCAGGTTCTATTCCCCAGGACCCACATGAGCCAGATGCACAAGGTGGCACATGCGTCTGGAGTTCATTTACAGTGGCTAAAGACCCTGGTGTGCCCATCTTCTATCTGCCTCTCTCGCTCTCAAATAAATAACTAAACAACATTTGAAACATCTTATTACTGCATTGTAGTGGTGGTTCTTTAATGACCTGTATGTTAGACCTTTATCAGATATATGATTTGTACATTTCCTCCCTCATTCTATAGCTGCCTTTTTACTCTGTTGAGAACCTCACATTTTCTTTTTTAAAAAGTATTTGTTTTTATTTATTTGAGAGAGAGAGAGAGAGAGGAGAGAGAGAGAAGCAGAGAGGGAGAAAGAGACACAGAGAGAGAATGGGCACGCCAGGGCCTCCAGCCATTGTAAATGAACACCAGATGCATGCACCACCTTATGCATGTGGCTTACATGGGTCCTGGTGAATTGAACCTAGGTCCTTTGGCTTTGCAGGCAAGGGCATTAACCACTAGGAAATCTCCCCAGCCTGAGAACCTCACATTTTCAATCTTAGTTCAAACATCTTTCTGCTGTAAAATGAATATTTTTGGTGAAAGACCTTATAAAAGTCCCCTTAATTAGAACCATTTACCACCACCACCATTATAACCATCGTTATCACCACCATCATCAACGTCACCATTTAGTTAAAAATATTTAGCTAGGGGCTGGAGAGATGGCTAAGCTGTTAAGGCTCTTGCCTGCGAAGCCTAAGGACCCATGTTCTACTCTCCAGATCCCACGTAAGCCAGATGCACAAAGTGATGCAAGCATGCAGGGTCACACGTATGCACAAGATGGTGCACGCATCTGGAGTTCGATTGCAGTGGCTGGAGGCCCTGGGGTGCCAATTCTCTCTCTCTCTCTCCCTTCCTCTCTCTCCCTATCTCATAAAAATATTTATCTAGGGGCTGGAGAAATGGCTTAGCGGGTGCTTTCCTGCAAAGCCAAAGGATCTAGGTTCCGTTTCTCAGGACCCATGTAAGCCAGAGGCACAAGGTGGCACATGCGTCTGGAGTTTGTTTGCAGTGGCTGAAGGCCCTGGAGTGCCCATTATCTTTCTATCTTTCTCTCAAGTAAATAAAAAATTAAAAAAAAAATGTAACTGGGGCTGGAGAGATGGCTCAGTATTCAGTGTACTTCCTACGCAAGCATGCAGACTTGAGGAGTCCTGAGTGGGCCTGAGACTGAGTTCAAATCTCCATATGGTATGGTCACACAGGCCTGTAACCCCCATTCTTCAGGGGATCAGAGACCTGAGAATCAATGGAGCCCCAAAAGTTCTGGAAAAAAATAACTAAAAAAAAAAATTCTGGCACAAAACAAGACCAGGCAGAACAGCAGTGTAGTGGGACATCCTCCTCTCTGGCCACCACAAGCAAGCACATGGGGTACCACAGGGCACAAACATGTGCATATACCACCTACCACATTACACACATGTAATCAAGCAAAACCAAATTACCCTAATATACTTTATTTTCTAGATCTCTGATGCTTGTGGGCTTATATATTTTTTAAAAAATATTTTAAATTTTAATTTATTTATTTGAGAGAGAGAGAAAGAAAGAGGCAGATAGAATGGGCATGCCAGGGCCTCCAGCCACTGCAAACGAACTCCAGACTCATGTGCCACCTTGTGCCTCTGGCTTACATGGGTCCTGAGAAACGGAACCCAGATCCTTTGGCTTTGCGGGAAAGCCCCCGCTAAGCCATTTCTCCTTACGTGGGTCCCGGGGAATTGAACCTGGGTTGTTTGGCTTTGCAGGCAAGCGCCTTAACTGCTAAGCCATCCCTCCAGCCATGCAGACTTATGACTTGAAACTACAGTCCGTTTCTGGAAACGTTTCTTCTTTCTGGAGAGAGAAACTGGAGAACATAGCCTGGCTTCCAAAGACAAACAAACCTTAAGTGTTCCACACACAAGCACAAAAGAGCTGAGGGGCTGGATGTGCCTCTCAGAACCGTCCTCTCTTCCAGGGCTGCGAGGCCTGATGCTGTCCGTCATGATGGCCTCCCTCATGAGCTCCCTGACCTCCATCTTCAACAGCGCCAGCACGCTCTTCACCATGGACATCTACACCAAGATCCGGAAGAAGGCATCTGAGAAAGAGCTCATGATAGCAGGAAGGTGAGTGCGGCTTCCCTCTGCCATGCACCACGGCAGCTCGAAAGACCAGAGATGTGCCACCCGCGGTAGCCCTGCAGATGGGCAGGAGTGGCAGGTGCCTCCTGTAATTGCAGTAATCTCTGTGGCTAGTTATGTTTGGCCTTCAGTGGTATTTAACTTCCCTCTCTCTCTCTCTCTCTCTACTTACCATCTATCTACTTATCCTACCTATCATGTATTTACCTCCCTACCAATCTGTTATCTATCTATCTATCTATCTATCTATCTATCTATCTATCTATCTATCATCTATCTATCTATATATCTATCATCTATCTACCTACCTATCATCTATCTATTATCTATCTACCTAACTATCATCTATCTATTATCTATCTCTGTATCTCTCTATCTGTCTATCTATCTATCTATCTTGGTACTGGATATTTATAACTTCAAGCCACATTCCACTTCTGGAAACATTTCTTCTTTCTGGAGAGATAACCTGGAGAACATAGCCTGGCTTCTAAAGACAAACAAGCCTCGGATATTTATGTACAAGCAGAAAGGAGCTCATGGGCTGGATGCACAACTTAGAGCCTTGGGCAAGTGCTCGACTGGGGAGCTGTATCTGTAGCTCTAGTATTTAACTTTAAACGGAAGGTCTGAAACGCTGCTCCTTTGGAAATCAGAAGGCATGTAATAGATCACCTACTGTAACTCTCAGGCTACCAGCTGTCAGTAGAACGAGACTCACCTTATCTTCAAGAAGCCCAAACAGCAGCAAAGCCAGGGCAGACTCTGCAGCCAACGAAGTCCTTTCCCAGGCCCTCCATAGTGCCCCATGCTTGTCTTATCTTTCCTCACTGCATGGCTCCACACTGGTCCAACTTCCTGGTGTTTTTGCAGGGCTATTGTGAAGGTTGGGTGAGATTTCATTCGCGAATATGCTTTGAGAAGTAGAAAACACCAAACATGCACACATATCTTGTTTTGCTTTTTTTCTTTTCTTCTTTCTTCTTCCTTTCTTGAGGTAGGGTCTCACTCTAGTCCATGCTGACCTGGAATTCACTATGTAGTCTCAGGGTGGCCTCGAACTCACGGTGATCTTCCCACTTCTGCCTCCCGAGTGCTGGGATGAAAGGCATGCGTCCACGCCTGGCTGCACGTGTGTTTTAAAGAATGGTGCTGAGATTGAACTCAGCACCTTGCACATGCTAGGCAAGTGTTCTGCCACGGGGCCACATCTTTACTTACTGTTTTTCTCTGAGTCGAGTTCTCGCTTTGTAGCCCCAGTTGGCCTAGAACTCATGAGCCTCCCACATCCACCTTCTGAGCACTGAGATGACAGGAACGTGCTGCCCCGCCCAGCACCTTAGGTGACTCTTCCATTGTGAGATGAGTTAATAGACACGCAGGACACTGAATGCCTCAGCACTTGGATGCATGGATGAGCTGAGCCCATTATCATAATTATCCATGAAGATTCTGGATAGGTCAGCGGCACCTCTAAGATGTCTGTCCATGGGCTAAGGCAGGTCAGTGTCCTCAGGGCAGGTAGAGCAAGTTTCTGGGCCCTCTTCCAGGAAGGATTTCTTGCAAGTGTAGGAGGGGCCTCATTAGCCAGATTAGGGGGGAAGAAAGGAAAGGTGGTAGGGCACCGTCAAGTGCCGAGACACCTGGCACCAAGGGGAGAGCTGACCAGCCCAGAATCTACTACCCGGAATTGTCTAAAGCAGCGGTGAAAGTGCATCCGTCTTCAGGTGCTTTCTGGAAAGAAAACCGTTTTGTTCGCTTTGCACAGGTCTGGGTCCTCTGGTCCTATGGACCTATTGAGTTTTGCGTTTTTTTTTTTTTTTAATTTACCTCATGACTGCTGCCCCCGAGCTTGTCCCACACTTGACCAGCTCACAGTGACCGGAAGCAATTTCAGACCCTGCTGTGTGGTTTGTAAGAGCCACCAAGGGCTTAGAAAAGGGAGAGATGAACATGGCCTGCCACTGTAGGAAAAGGGTCCGCGGGAGGGAGATTCTAGACTGAGTCAAGATGGTGGGTAGAGTTCGAATAAATAGGGGGTGGTGGGAAGGCCATTTCAGAGGGAGAAATATGTGAAAACATTAGTTTGTGATGGTCATATTAAGGCTCTCTTGCCTTAAATACATGTGAGGTAAGACTATCATTTTTATGATGAAATTGAATGCAAGTAAAGAGCTCGTAAGAAAGGCCAATTTTTTAATTTATTACTTATTTATTTTGGTTTTTCGAGGTAGGATGTCACTCTAGCTCAGGCTGACCTGAAATTCATGATGTAGTCTCAGGCTGGCCTTGAACTCATGGTGATCCTCCTACCTCTGCCTCCCGAGTGCTGGGATTAAAGGCGTGCGCCCCCACACCTGGCTTTAGTTTTTTATTTTTATTTGAGAGAGAGAGAGAGAGAGAGAGAGAGAGAGAGAGAGAGAGAGAGAGAATGGGCGCACCAGGGCCTCTAGCCACTGCAAAAGAACTCCAGATGCATGCTCCACCTTGTACATCTGGCTTATGTGGGACCTGGAGTCCTCAGGCTTCATAGGCAAGTGCCTTAACGGCTAAGCCATCCCTCCAGCCCTCTCACTAATCTTTATTCCAACCTTGCAAGGCTGGTCATATTATGTTCAGTTTATGGCTGGAGAACATGAGGCTTGGAGGGAGGTTAACTGACATGTCTTGTATCACATAGACACACTAAGAACCTGAACCCATGACTTAACTACCCCAAAGTCTGTAACCTTGTTCCTATACTGTAGTGTCTCCTAAGGTGGGATTTTCATGTGGCAGTTGCTGGATCTAGCTGACTGTTGTAAATCAAGTATGTTTCGCTTACCTAGACAGATGACTTCTTTTTTTTTTTTTTTGAGGTAGGGTCTCACTCTAGCTCAGGCTGACCTGGAATTCACTATGCAGTCTCAGGTGGCCTCGAACTCATGGCAATCCACCTACCTCTGCCTCCCTAGTGCTGGGATTAAAGGTGTGCGCCACCACGCCCGGCTTTTTTTTTTTTTTTATAAGCACAGTAGGGAAGAAAAAAAGACTCAAGAATGAATTTATTTCCTTTATTGTGTTCATGTTGGGTATGCATATATATTTATACACATATGATTTTTCTGGGGACATGCGCATACACATGACACGCAGTGGCATGTTTCATTTACGTGGAGTACTGACCTGCTGCTGCGGGCCTTTGATTCCAGGTTGTTCATGCTCGTGCTGATTGGTGTCAGCATCGCCTGGGTGCCCATCGTACAGTCGGCTCAAAGTGGGCAGCTCTTTGACTATATTCAATCCATCACCAGCTACCTGGGGCCACCCATTGGGGCCGTCTTTCTGCTTGCTGTCTTCTGCAAGAGAGTCAACGAACCAGTGAGTATCATCACCCTGGCAGGTTCACAAACGCCAACCTGCCGCAGGTGTTTCATATGGGCTTTGCATCGGCTCTGTGCGTGGGGTTCCGCTCCCTGGAGCGCACGAGGAGCAATGTGCGCGCTGCTACAGGTTTGTATGGGAAAGCCTCAAGGAGCCGCGCGCGCTGGAGTGAGCTCCTTGGGAGTTCGTATCAGGTCTGCTTTCTTTTCCTGACACCCCCATGTTTGCTTCAATATCCCAGCGAATGTTGCCCATTTTCTAGCCAGTCCTAGTGACTCCCATCTGACTGCGTGGCACCCCGTAGGAAGTCTGTAAGCCTCGGTGCGAACACCCCCAGAGGAAGTTCTAGGACAAGCTACCTCCAGAGACTCCGCTTTGGACTTGGCTTTTCCAGCAAGCGCTCTCTGGGGCCCAGTGAGGGACAAAGTCCTGGTGCTCAAACAACTTACGCGCAAAACTGTGTAAGATCGATGACAAATGAGTTAGAAAATCTGGCGTGAAATATGAGCTACTTCAACATGTGCTGATAACGTTGGGAAAGGCTTGTGGGAGGAAGACGGACTTGAAGGGGTTTAAAGTTAGAGAAGAGAGAGAGGGAATTCGAGACAGAGCAGCCTTTCCCAAACGTGGACATGGAACAGGGCAGCGAGTAACTTCTAAGGAACATCACCCGTCTTGGGAGGGAGCTTCCGAATGGGGAGACTGGAAGACACTGGAGAAAAGACAGACCAAGGGAAGATTCGGTATGATTCACTGGGAAGACGAGAGGGTCTGAGCCCACAGCAGGGCACTGTCACGGGTCTTAAAGCACGCTGACGAGGGTGACTTTGGGTGGATATGGTGTGCCACCGTGACACTGTGCAGCTGTCTGAGGCCACCCAGCCCCCTGCATGAGAAGGGTTTGGAAAGAGCAGGGGTGCTGGCCAGGTGGCTAGTTGTCTGAATCAATATAACGACATGGCTTCGATTGTTCTCACAATATGACGAAAAACAGATTATACCCTAACAGGGAAATACCTCCGTGGAGCAGCCCAGTTTTGAGTACCCGCGGCACACGTGCACCTCTTCTTTCCACACCCACAAAGAAGATAGTCAGTACAGATTTTTTTTTCTTTTTCTTTTTTTCAAGGTAGGTTTTCGCTCTAGCCCAGGCTGAGCTGGAATTCACTATGTAGTCTCAGGCTGGCCTCGAACTCATGGCAATCCTCCTACCTCTGCCTTCCGAGTGCTGAAATTAAAGGTGTGCGCCACCATGCCCAGTGAGATTTTTTTTTTAATGATCTACAACTGGGCATATAAACACCTCAGAGAGATCATAGTTAAACCTGAAATTGATCTTTTTTTTAAAAAAAAGAGCTTCAATTAAGTTTTTAAAAATATTTTATTTATTTATTTGAGAGACAGAAAGAGGTAGAGAGAGCGGGGAGAGAGAGAGAGAGGGAGAGAGAGAGAGAGAGAGAGGGAGACAATGGGCACGCCAGGGCCTCCAGCGACTGCAAACAAACTCCAGATGCATGCGCCCCCTTGTGCATCTGGCTTACATGGGTCCTGGAGAACTGAACCGGGATCCTTTGGCTTTGCAGGCAAATGTCTTAACCGCTAAGCCATCTCTCCAGCCCTGAAATTGATCTTTTTAGGTTAGAGATGTAGGTACACATGGCTAGATGTGTTCTATTAGGGATTGTCAGAAAGCTGCTTCCCTGGATGGCTGCTAAGATGTAAATTAAGAGAGAGTATCTTAAACCAGCTTGCTGTTACAGCAGACCGCATGCATATTCAATGAAGCAATGGGCCAGCACTTCTAACACTATAGCTAAGAATTGGCATAGACTCCAGTGGTTTTCAAGTACAGGTTATTTTTGCCTCCTCTGCCTCAACGGGGGATATTTATCAATGGCTAGAAACGCTTTTTAATTGTTGTGATTCAGAGAATGCTACATGTGTCTGGTGAGTAGAGTTCATACAAATGCCAAACATTTAAAAAGACACAGGACGGCACTCCCCAGGAATCATCCAGACCAAATACTGTAGTGTCAAGGTCGAGTGATTCTTGGCCTTCTGGATAAGTTCGTGTGTAGGTAGCATCTTTTGTCGTCAGTTTCACATAGTGCCAAGGTTGAGGCCCCCGGGCTTGCGCCTCCAGAGAACAACCAATAGAGATCGCAAGGCTATCCTCAGGAATATCCAGGCACCATATTTGGTGGGGCATAACTAAGTCGTGAGGAAAATGTCTAAGGACACCAGCTTTTCCAAGAGTGTCTTGAGGATAAAGAGGTTAATTGAAAAGAAGGGGAAAGGAAGGAAGAGGGCTGGAGAGACGGCTAAGCAGTTAAGTTGTTTGCCTGCAAAGCCAAAGGACCCAGGTTTGATTCCCCAGGACCCACGGAAGCCAGATGCAGAAGGTGGCACATGCGTCTGGAGTTTGTTTGCAGTGGCTGGAGGCCGTGGAGCGCCCACTCTCTCTCTCTCTCTCTCTCTCTGCTTCTCTCTCTTTCTCAATCTCCCTCTCTCAAATACATAAATAAAAATAAATAGTTTAAAAATAAAAAAAAGGAAGGAAGAAAGGAAAGCATTGGCAAGTTTTATCAATACCATTTATACCAACTAAAATCAAGATTTTCTTTTGAAAAAATAATTGTTGGAGAGATCTCTAGTGTGCCTTTTTTTTTTTTTTAAGGTAGGGTCTTGCTCTAGCCCAGGCTGACCTGGAATCTCAGGGTGGCCTTGAGTTCACAGTGATCCACCTTCCTCTGCCTCCTGAGTGGAGTGAACTTATTTTTAAAATTTAATTTATTTTATGAGAGAGAGAGACAGAGAGAGGGAGAGAATGAGTGCACCAGGGCCTCTAGTCACTGCCAACAAACTCCAGATGCATGCACTACCTTTATGCATATGGATTACATGGGTACTGAGGAATCAAACCTGGGTCCTTAGGCTTCGCAGACAAGCGCCTTAATCACTAAGCCATCTCTCCAGCCTAGTATACTTATTTTTCTTTTTCATTATTTATTTATCTAAAAGACACCTCCAGATGTCAGATGTGGGGCTAGGCACTATCAACTTAAAATGACTAAAATTAGCTTCCTCCTCTGGGCCAGTTCCCCAGCTCAGATGGAGAGACGGAATGCATGAATGATCACACGGAAACGGGAAGATAAATTCCAAGCAATTACTTTATATCAGAATGTGTCTGGAGACTGGTGGTGACGTTAGCTGAAGGTATACAAGTCCAGAGGGTTATGACCATTATTTTTTGGGGTGCTGCAAGACCTCACACTTGTAAGCAAGCTCTCTGCCATTGAGCTGTACTCCTCATTCTTAGATTATTCTTTAGGTGAAAAGGAATCGTTTTGAGTTAGGGTTGGTGTTAACATTCTAGTCCAGTTACTAAACACTTTCTCCTATTAGATTATACATATTTGTTTAGGATCCATGAGATCATGTTGCTGAAACGAGAAAGATGGATCTTTGGAAAGCCTGCCTTAACGGTCCCAGCCATATTCTGCTCTGTGATTTCTGGTTTCTGATGGCCTCGAGCTACTATTTCTCTCTCCTTCATTCCTTTGTCTCTGCTCACCCTGTAGGAAGGTTAGAATGTTCAGTGTGTGTGTGTGTATGTGTGTGTGTGTGTGCGCGCGTGCGCACGCGCGTGCGTGTGTGTTTATTCAGGATTAATTAACCAAGGGTTTTCTTTCACAGGGAGCCTTCTGGGGACTGATGCTAGGGTTTCTGATCGGAATGTCCCGTATGATTACGGAGTTTGCCTACGGAACCGGGAGCTGCATGGAGCCCAGCAACTGCCCCACGATTATCTGTGGTGTGCACTATCTGTACTTCGCCATCATCCTCTTCGTCATCTCCGTCATCACCATTCTGGTCGTTTCCCTCCTCACCAAGCCCATCCCAGACGTGCATGTGAGTACCCATCTGCAGCCTTGCCTGCCCTGGTTCCATGTACAGGGTGCCACACTTTAGGCCGAACTCCACTCGTTTGGATGTCTTATACTTACAGGATCAAAATAGTTACATGCTGGGCTGGCTCAGGGGTTACGTATGCTTGCTTGCAGTGACTGTTGGCCTGAGTTCAAGTCTCCAATTCTCATGTAAAGCCAGATGTGCAAAGTGGCACATGCATCTGAGGTTTGTGGCAAAAGGCTATGGCACATTCATCTGCACTCTTGGAAAAGCTGGTGTCCTTAGACATTTTCCTCACGACTTAGTTATGCCTCACCAAATATGGTGTCTGGATATTCCTGAGGATAGCCTTGCGATGAAGATGTCCGATTATGGGCCTACCGTACTATAAACAAAGTAGTCAGGTATTCCAACATAGATGACATTCTACTTTCCTAACGTTAGTAAGGGAATGAAGGTAGAAAATGAACCCAACACATCATATATAATAAATGTGTATATTATATGTAAAAATGTATACACACAGACTGGGTCAATCATCAATATTAAGTTTATATATACATAGTTTGTATACATATATAACTAATATATAATGTATGATTTATATATGTATATATATGAGAGAGAGAGAGAGAGAGAGAGAGAGAGAGGGAAAGGGTTGTGTTAACACTACTCAAGCAAGGGCCTATGGAATCCCTAGGAAACTTTTAACCTCACTGTGAGTGTTCAAGACCTGTGACAATCCTCAGTGTGAAACAGAAATTGCTGCTGTCACTGCAGAGTCTCCATCATGGCTGTCAAATAGACCCGCCAGGGGCTTTCTTGGTGCCATGTCACCTGTTTACACGTGTTTCAGTATTTGGGAGGATTTTTAGTCTGTGCTCCCTCCTGAGCCAGAGAACGCAAGATGCTCACCACGGGGACAGTGGGGGACACATTGCATGGTTTTTCATACTTCTTCAAGTTTTTGGATTATAACCAATGTTATATAAATAGAAATTGCCTCTACTCTACCCCATTTTGACATGGCCTATATTCTATATTTTTCTTTTTTGCTTTTGGTTTTTCAAGGTAGGCTCTCACTCTAGCCCAGGCTGACCTGGAACTCACTATGTAGTCTTAGGATGGCCTCAAACTCATGGCGATCCTGAGTGCTGGGATTAAAGGTGCGCGCCTCCATGCCCAGCTATATTCTATATTTTTCCTTTTTTAAAAGATTATTTTATTTTATTATTTACTTGCAAACACACACACACACACACACACACAGAGAGAGAGAGAGAGAGAGAGAGAGAGAGAGAGAGAGAGAGAGAGAGGAGACAGACAGAGAATGGGTGGGCCAGGGCCTCCAGCCACGGCAAACGAACACCAGACATGTGCGCCCTCTTGTGCATCTGGCTTACGTGGGTTCTGGTGAATCCAACCTGGGTCCTTTGGCTTCACAGGCAAATGCCTTAACTGCTAAGCCATATCTCCATCCCCAATATATTCTATATTTTTCTATTTCCATTACATGACAGAGTGCAAAACTATGTTCTTACAAAAAAAAAATTGGAAAAATGGGGACCTAGTCTTGTTTCCACAGTTGCAGTGCTCAAAGGAACAGATTACCATGTAAGAAAAATAATGCATTCACTCAACTATTTATTTGGGCAGCCTCTCAGCATCCAAGTTATGCATACATCATAATAGCTACTCAGTAAGTGTATATGCTTTATATTCAAGTCTCCAACATATTTAGAGATAATTCTGTGTGTAAGGACTGTTACTGTGCTTGTTGTACTGAGAGACCACATTCTTTTTTTTAAAAAAATTATTATTTATTTTGAGAGAGAGAGACAATGGGCACAGCAGGGCCTTCAGCCTCTGTGAACGAACTCAAGATGCATGCGCCCCCTTGTGTGCATATGCAGCATTGCATGCTTGTGTCACTGCATCTGGCTTCCATGGCACCTGAGATTTGAACATGAGTTCTTAGGCTTTACAGGCAAGCTCCTTAACTGCTAAGCCATATCTCCAGCCCAGAGATCACATTTTTTCTATTTCTTTATTTTTATTTATTTGTGAAAGAGAGAGAGAGAGAGAGAGAGAGAGAGAGAGAGAGAGAGTGTGTGTGTGTGTTTGGGTGTGCCAAGGCCTCCTGGCATTGCAAACAAACTTCAAACTCATGCCATACTTTATACAAGTGGCTTTATGTGGGTACTGGGGAATTGAATCCAGTTCCATCAGGCATCTTTAACCACTGAGCCATCTTTGCAGCCCTCTTTCTATTTCTCAATGCATACTTCTTTTTCTTTCTTTTTTTTCTTTTTTTTTTTTGGTTTTTCAAGGTAGGGTCTTGCTCTAGCACAGGCTGACCTGGAATTCACTATGTAGTCTCAGGCTGGCCTTGAATAGCAATCCTCCTACCTCTGCCCTCCCGAGTGCTGGGATTAAAGGCAGATGCCACCACGCCCGGCTCCATATTTCATTTTTTTTAAAACTCCTTGGCCCAAGACACTCTGGATCTTTCTGGTAATCTGTTCTGCTTTTGCACAGCTGTATCGTCTGTGTTGGTCTCTGCGGAACAGAACCGAAGAACGCATTGACCTGGATGCAGGAGAGGAGACGGAGGAGGACCCGAAGGACACCATTGAAATCGGTGGGTTTTCCAGGCCACGAGACGTGGCTGCTGTTACAGCAAGCCTGACCTGAAGCTGCCACTAACTGCCTTCCCCGGAGTCCATCTCTTTCCCCTGGGAGGGAGCGCGGGGCAGGCTGACGCGTGATAGGGATAACTGGGTTTTGGAAAGCTCACTCAGTGGGTGAAGGCGGGGAAAGTTCTCCCGACGACACCACGGCTCATGTTTCGCAGCGCTCAGTGAATCCGTGGGTGCGTTTGCTGCCCTGGCACAGACAGGGATAGGAGAAGAAACAGCCTTTGTGCCTTTGTGACATAGGCGGTAACCTGAGACGGAAGGAAAACAGGACTTACGTTCCTTTCTAGTGACATTGGCATTTGGGGGGCACATGTTTGTGGGATCCTATGTTTCTCTGTATCAGGTTTAGAAAATCAAATTTATCTGGAAGTTAAAGGTGCTTAACCCATAGGATTCCCTTTGTAATTTTTTTAAACTTTATTTATTTATTTGAGAGAGAGAGAGAGAGAGAGAGAGAAGAGGCAGAGTGGGGGAGAGAGAGAATGGGCGTGCTGGGGCCTCCAGCCACTGTAAATGGACTCCAGACGCATGCACCACCTTGTGCATCTGGCTTACGTGGGTCCTGGGGAATTGAACCTGGGTCCTTTGGCTTTGCTAAACCATCTCTCCAGCCCCTGTAATTTTTTTTTTTAAAGTTCATGGGATTGAGCCTAGTCTTTAGCACATGCAAGAAAAGCACTCTGTCAACCAGGTGTGGTGGTGCAAGCTTTTAATCCTAACACTCAGAAGGCAGAGGTAGGAGGATCACCGTGAGTTCGAGGCCACCCTGAGACTACATATTGAGTTCCAGGTTAGCCTGGGCTAGAGTGAGACCCTACCTCGAAAACAAAAATGAAAGAAAAATACTCTATCTCTGAGCCATACCTGTAGCCCAAAGCTTATACCTTAAATGAATGCTTTTTCTTCAACTCCAGTGTTGTAACTTTTTCGCCCTACATGGAGAGGGTGCACACCTGGGGAATGCATACGTGTGGCCTGCAGGAGTATGGGAACTCACACTCATGTGCTAAGAGCAAACAGAACAAGTTATGAATGTGGCATCGGGAATGTCATAGGTTCCTAGCTCTGGATTCAGGAAATGCCTAGGTTCACCAAATGCCTACAGAGAACATGATCATATTGCCTCACTGTACAGATGCACACATTGAGGCTCAGGGAGGGTGAGACACCGTGTTGATCGTCCTGCATCGGACATGGCTTGCTCTGAGGCGTCTCACCTCTAAAGCTTCTATCTGTCCCTTTGGCTCTGTCCACACAGCAGCGTGGCTCAGTGGCACGGAGCGTCTTGTCAGTGGTGCTGGAGACAGGCATCTCCTGCTGCTTGCCTGAAGCAGGCAGGCACGGACGTGCCCTGTGCCCCTCCTACTTCCCAAATTGCCTCCACTGTGGGTGAGACTATCACAGATATCACAGAGGATATGGAGGTGGGCATGGTGGCACACATCTCCAACCCCAGCTTCCAGATGCAGAGGCAGGAGGGTGATAATGTTTTAGGCTAGCAGGGCTATATAGTGAGACTTTGTTTTAAGAAAGAAGAAGCCAGGCGCGGTGGCGCACGCCTTTAGTCCCAGCACTCGGGGGGCAGAGAGAGGTAGGAGGATCTCCGTGAGTTCAAGGCCACCCTGAGACTACATGGCGAATTCCACGTCAGCCTGGGCTAGAGTGAGACCCTACATTGAAAAACTAAAAAATAAAAAATAAAAAAAAAAATAAAATAAAATAAAATAAAAAGAAAGCAGAGAAAAAAAGAAGGACATGGGTCATATGAGTGGGTAGTCATTATTGAGGAGATTATTTTTCTGCCTGAGAACAGACTTAGACCTGTGGCAGTTCCCTTCTCATTGCGGGGGAGAAAAAGCTCATGACAAGAAACAGCTGATGGGAGGAAAGGGTTTATTTCAGGCTTACAGTTTCGAGGGGGAAGTTTCATCACGGCAGAGAAAGCGTGGTGGAGCAGGCAGCTGGGGCGTCCCGTCTCCCAAAGCAGGAAGGAAGTCTGAGCGAGCTCTGAGCACCCAGCTGGGATAGACTAATGTTCTTCAATCTGCCCCGAGCAACACACTTCCTGCAGCAAGGCTCCACCTTTAAGGGCTCCACCAGCTTGGACTCAGCAGAAAGCTTAATTACAAACCCCTGAGTCTATGGGGGGACTCTTTCTTTACATTCCAACCCCTCACAGAAACCATTCCATTTTAAGTGAAGTAGGAGGTAGGATAGTAAAGAGACAGATGTGGGTTTGGAGTCAGACAGAACTGGGATGGAGCCTTGACTTTTTTTTTTTTCTTTCTTACTCTCCTAAGAAGCAGATCTATTCGTTTCTGAAGTCCAGGCTCCTCGCGTAGGAGTATTGTAGGTGATGGCAATTTCACAGCACAGACGGGGGCATTGGGTGGGATCATGCTCCATCACGAGAGTTGGCCATCGTTGTCACCATCCAGATGGATTTTTTTTTTTCGAGGTAGGGTCTCACTCTAGTCCAGGCTGACCTGGAACTCACTATGCAGTCTCAGGGTGGCCTCGAACTCATGGGGATCCACCTGCCTCTGCCTCCCGAGTGCTGGGATTAAAGGCGTGCGCCACCACGCCCGGTTTATCCAGATGGATTTTAAGGAGCGTTTTCTAACTGAGTTGATCTGGAAAGGGACGAGGGACAGGTATGCATCTCTCAGGATGGTCTAGATGGGAATCCCGTTGTCTGAAAGACTAGCTTGGTGACCTCTGAAGTTCACGGCAGCTCTTGAGTTCTGTTCTTCTTGGTGAATTCCTGGTGAAATTAGCCCAAACACCGTGCCCTACCGAAGCAGAAATAGCCGCGGGTCCCTGGAAACACCCCTCAGTGGATGCCACCCTCACCATCCTCTGAGACCAGGCAGCACGAGGAAGACTTGCCGTCACCTCCCCATCTCCTCATCAGATGAATGCCGACATTTTACTCATAATCTAATGATAACTATCAATCATGACATTTTAATGATAAATACTTTAGAGATTCATTTGGGTCACAGCATCATCCTTTTATGGAAGATTATGTAGAAATGATTCTTCCAGTTCTGCAATGAGGAAGATGAGATACAGAGACTTTTCTAAGGTGACTCACTTTTTTTTTTTTATTAACTAGGTATGTCCTAGTCCACTTTTTAATGAACCAGATAACTATTGATTTCTCACTTGAGCTGGTCAGTAAACCTAAACTCTTCCCTTTCTTTCTTTTCAATTTTTAATTTATTTATTTACGAGAAAGAGAGAGAGAGAGAGAGAGAATGGGCACACCAGAGCCTCCAGCCACTGCAAACAAACTCCAGGTGCATGTGCCTCCCTTGTGCATCTGGCTTACATAGGGTCCTGGGGAATCAAACCAGGGTCCTCTGGCTTTTCAGGCAAATGCCTTAACCGCTAAGCCATTTCTCCAGCCCCTCTCCCCTTTCTTTTTATTCTACTATTTTGGCAGAGTAAATCAAATGGGAGAGTATAGGTCCTGACACTCTTATGTGTATGAGACTAGTTAGATAGATAGATAGATAGATAGATAGATAGATAGATAGATAGAGCGAGAGCAAGAGTGAGAGAGAGAGAGGAGAGAGAATAAAGATACTAATACTGTTTGATATCTTCAGTGGCATGTATGCTCTTTCTTATCTCATTAAGCCTTCATTAATACAATGAAGAAGTGTTATTTATTCAATATTACACATATGCAGAGATAAGGGAGGTCACAGTGCTGGATTGGGTCTTGGATCTGACACATGTTTACACTTTATCACTAAAGTTATTTCCAGTTCTGAGGTTTTGTGACTTTAAAAAAATATTTTATTTTTCTTTACTTATTTGAGAGGAGAGAGAGAGAGAGAGAGAGAGAGAGAGAGAGAGAGAGAATGGGCATGCCAGGGCATCCTGCTGCTGCAAACAAACTCCAGATGCACACGCCCGCTTGTGCATCTGGCTTATGTGGGTCCTGGGGAATTGAACGAGGGTCCTTTGTCTTTGCAGGCAAACACCTTGACCACTAAGCCACCTCTCCAGCACCCCCCCACCCCCATTTTTTTAGTTTCTTTTTTTTTGAGGCAGGGTTTCACTCTAGTTCAGGCTGACCAGGAACTTACTCTGTAGCTCCACGTTGGCCTTGAACTCATGGTGCTCCTCCTACCTCTGCCTCCCAAGTGCTGGTATTAAAGGTGTGCGCCATCACACTCCACTCCTCTGGGAACTTAAAAAAAAAAAGAATTCCTCTGTGTCTAATCACCCTTTGATGCTTTTCCCTAGACACGGAAGCTCCTGTGGCGAAGAAAGGTTGCTTCAGGAGGGCATATGCACTGTTTTGCGGGCTGGACCAGGATAAGGGGCCCAAGCTGACTAAGGAGGAGGAGGCGGCCATGAAGCTGAAGCTGACTGACACCTCGGAGAAGCCTCTGTGGAGGACGGTGGTCAACATCAACGGCGTCATCCTGCTGACCGTGGCGGTCTTCTGTCATGCATATTTTGCCTGAGTCCTGCCTCCTGCTGCAGACGTGTGGAGGCCGGGACTCTCCGCCTCCCTTTAGCCTCATTCTGTGGTGGTCATGGGGAACTGGTCCCTTGTAAACTTCGCCCAGTGGGATGAAACGTGTACATATGTGATTTATAAGCTAGCTAGAGGAGAATCATTATTTTGCTGTTAACTTATGTATTGGAAGCCGGTGTGACACAGTTAATCTGTACGTACAAGAGCTGCCGAGGAACGTTGACGCCAGCCTATGTCAGGTGCATTCATCATTTACAATGCTGTTTGTACTCCTTAAATATTATTTTTAAACATAATATTTGGTCTGGTTTCTGCTGTTTTTCTGTATGACTTCATTTTTTTAAAAAAAATTTTATAAAGAAATCCTTTCTCCCATTATCACATTCTTCTCAAGTCTTTCCTGGTACAAGAAAAATTAATCTGCTAAGCAGCCGATGAGGGCGTGGAAGCCAAGGATGGGGGACTTTGCCCCGGGACACTTGCTCCTTGAAGTGAAGGTCTCAAGAGGACAGAAGGGAGGGACTGAGGGTCCTGACTCAGTCAGGAGTCTCGCAGGAGACTGGGAGAGCAGATAATCTTTATCACATTTTAAAATTTTTTATTATTGACAATGTCCATCATTATAAACAATAAACTGTGATAATTTCCTACCCTCTCACTTTCCCCCTCACAATTCCACTCTCCATCATATCTCCTCCCCCTCTCAATCAGTCTCTCTTCTATTTTGATGTCATCATCTTTTCCTCCTACTATAATGGTCTTGTGTAGGTAGTGCCAGGCACTGGGAGGTCATGGATATCCTGGCCATTTTGTGTCTGGAAGAGTGTATTATAGGGAGTTCTGTCCTTCTTTTGGCTCTTACATTCTTTTCCCACCTCTTCTGCAATGGACCTTGAGCCTTGGAAGGTGTGATAGAGTTGTTTCAGTGCTGAACACTCCTCTATCATTTCTTTTCAGCACTATGGTGTCTTCTGAGTCATTCCAAGGTCACTGCCATCTGAAAAGAGAAACTTCTCTAACCAAAAGTGAGAGTAGCATTAATATATAGGAGTGAACATTAAGAGAAGTGCTTAATGGGCAGTTTGGTGAACATAATATATACATTTAGCCAGATACCATCAGGCATTACACCCCTAGGGCTCATGACCTCCCCGTCATAGGTTTTCAGTATCAGGCATCTAGTCCCTCCTGTGGAGTGAGCCTCCAGTCCAATTAGAGAACGGTTGTTTTCCCCTATAACAGACATACCACTATTGCACCCATTGGCTCATTTGGCCTGGCTGGCCAACTTTAAAGCTTGCAGTGTCCACTGTTGAGTATCTTCATTGGTGATTTTTCTCTCTCTCCCATTGAACTGCATGCAGAATGGCTTCTTCCAGCTTTCTGTCAGCTGGTCTATATGGAGGAGGTTTTCAGCTCAGCTCCAGCAGGATTTCTCAGTGACCTTGCAGCCCAAGCATGTGGAGTCTTCAGCAGTAGGGCCTTACCATTGATTCCTGGTGGAAAACCAAGGGCCTCAGCAATGGCCTGTAATGTTTTGGGGGCATCAATGGCCTCCTTGGCCAACACCTCATGGGAAGGTATCCCATTCTTGGCACTGAAAAATTTCTAGTAACAATCTATGGCTTCTGGGTGCCTATTGTCCAAAACAGTAGGTTGCCATATTACTTATTCATACCCTCCTAGATTTTGATTAACCATCCCACCACCCTTTCTCTACTCAATCTCTTCCCCTGACCTCACTTAGGCCTTTCCACCCCTAGTAATCTGTTCATATACTTACATATATACAATACCATCCCCTTAAAGTCCTCCCCTCTCCTCCCTCCCTTATAGCCCATTTCTAGCTTACTGGCTTCTGCTACCGAGTTCTATTCCAGCTCACATACAAGTCCAAACATTTGTAGCTAGAATCCACATATGAGAGAGAACATGCGGCACTTGACTTCCTGGGCCTGGGTTACCTCACAGAGCAGATACTCTTGAGTCCAGAGAAATTTCTGGTCTTTAAAACAAATGTCCTTTGTGTGTCTCTTGTGCCTGTGAAATCACTCATTTCGCATTCACTGTCCCTAGCCACTCAGAGATGTTTGCAGGCTAAATGATAAGGGTATTTCTTCCATTACTGATAGGTAATACTTGCCTAGGCCCTTGGTTAGGTTCATGTGCAAACGCTTTATTGAGCTTTACTATAGTCCCGTCAATGAAAATGTATTACTTTGATAAAAGTAAACACATTGAGATTCTAACATCTAGAAATTCTAGATCAATCCTGACCATGACTGTGGTACAACTGTGGTTATCATCAGTGATGCATGAGGAAACAGGAGGTCATGATAGTTGAATGGAATACAACAGTTAAACAATTAAAAAAAAAAACCCGCAGCAGAATCCAGATGCAGAGGTGTTTACCTATTGACCCAGAAAGACTGAAGCAAGAGGATCACTTGAGTCTTTGAATTTGAGATTAGTCTGGGCAACATAGCCAGATCCATGTAAATATATATAATGTGGCTACATTTGGAGATGGTTTCAGTTTAGAATCTCTAGTCAACCTGAGGTGAGAAGCTCTGTCTCCATACTGTGCTATTGGGTCAACTGAGCCACTTGGGTTACCCTTGACCATTAATAGTAAATTGTAAATGAATTATAAATGATAATTTCAGGTGTGCAGGGGTTTCTCAAGCTGTGGACAGTCTTGTATATGGACAAAATGACTGGTTATTAAGGATTAGTTTACGGAACTGAAAAGTCACGCTGTATTGGGCCACAAAGTTGTGGGTTAAAAAAAATATACAGATAACCCCGGGCATGGTGGCGCACACCTTTAATCCCAGCACTCGGGAGGCAGAGGTAGGAGGATCGCTGTGAGTTCGAGGCCACCCTGAGACTACATAGTGAATTCCAGGTCAGCCTGGACCAGAGTGAGACCCTACCTCCAAAAAAAAAAAAAAATACAGATGATGATTTTAAAAGAAATCTCTCAAACTGAAAAGACAAGTGTTCTTCCATGCAGAGTCACACGGGTCCTGGAACCTTTGACTTATACGGTGCGTTGTTCATTTAGATGTGTAGCCAAGTCAGATACTGGAGTTTACTTAGGCACATTTCTATGCTTGGAGTTCACCGGAACCCATTCATTTGTAGTGCTGAAATCACTTCCTCTTAAGATATGCCAACTTCAGCATTTCTTTTTTCTTGTATAGATTTATAAAAACAAATCTTGAGAGAAAGCCACATGTGTGCTTCCTTAGAGGACAGGATTAAAAAATGTTTTTTAAAACTTTTTAGGCACACACTTTTAATCCCAGCACTCATGAGGCTGAGGTAGGAGAATTCTGTGAGTTCAAGGCCACCCTAAGACTACAGAGTGAATTCCAGGTCAGCCTGAGCTAGAGTGAGACCCTACCTCCAAAAAACCGTTAAAAAAAGCCTATGAACGGGGAGGTCACAAGCCCTAGAGGGGAAATTACTGCTGTTGTCTGGCTAAATGGATATATTATGCCCACCAAACTGCCCTCTAAATACTTATGTTTATGCCCACATAGGAATTCTGCTGTCACTTCTTTTTGAGGCAAGCCCAGCACATTGTCCTTCCTTTTTTTCTAATGACCAGGAGTGAGAATAAGAGTGAGAGAGAGAGCGAGAGAGAGAAGGAAAAGAATTGGTGTACCAGGGCCTCCAGCCACTGTAATCAAACTCCAGATGCATGCACCACCTTGTGCACGTGTGCGATCTAGAGCACTTGTGTCACCTTGTGCATCTGGCTTACATGGGACTTGGAGAGTCAAACATGGGTCCTCAGGCTTTGCAGGCCAGTGCCTTAACCGCTAAGCCGTCTCTCCAGCCCTGTTGTCACTTTTGGTTAAAGGAGCTTCTCTTTTCAGATGTGTGTGACCACTGGGGTGGTTCAAAACTCATGAAAGTGCTTAGAAGAAGAGACTTTGGAGTGGTTCAGCACTAAGCGAAACATCTCTATCACACCCGTCAAGGCTCAGGGACCATGGTGGAAGAGGTTCTGGAAAGAATGTAAGAGCCAAATGAAGGGGAGGACTGCTTATGATGCTATCATCCAGACACAAAGTGGCTTTGACATCATGACCTCATAGTACCTGATGCTACCTACACAAGACCTGCATAATAGGAGGGGAGAAAATGATGACATCAGAATATAAGGGAGAGCTGGGCATGGTGGCATATGCCTTTAATCCCAGTACTCAGGAGGCAGAGGTAGGAGGATCGCCTTGAGTTTGAGGCCACCTTGAGGCTACAGAGTGAACTCCAGGTCAGCCTGAGCTAGAGTGAGACCTTACCTCGTAAAACCAAGGGGAAAAATATATATGGGAGACTACTCAGAAAGAAGAATGGTTTCAGTGGAGGGGAAATTTGGGAGGTAGACAGAGGGAATGGTGGGAGGGAATTATCATGGTTTATTGTCTATATTTATGGAAATGTCAATAAAAAAGTTAAAAGAAAGCTGAAGAGATGGCTTAGCAGTTAAGGTACTTGCTTGAAAAAGCCTAAGGACCTGAGCTCCATTCCCCACTACCCACATAAGCCAGATGTACAAGATGATGCATGCATCTGGAGTTCATTTGCAATGGCTGGAGACCCTGGTGTACCCATTCTCTTTCTCTCTCTCTCTCAAGATAAAAAAAAAAAGAGGGCTGAAGAGATGGCTTAGTGGTTAAGGAGCTTGCCTGTGAAGCCTAAGGACCCAGGTTCAATTCTCCAGTGCCCACGTAAGCCAGATGCATATGGTGGTACATGTGTCTGAAGTTCGTTTGCAGTGGCTAGGGGCCCTGGTGTGCCCATTCTCTCTCTCTCAAATAAATAGATAAATAAATAAAATATTTTTAAAAAGTTAAAAGAAAGGGATTCAGTGGAGGAGGAATTTGGGAGGGGGAAAGGAGGGTGTTGGGAGGGGATTATGATCATGGTATATTGTCTATATTTATGCAAGTTATCAATCAAATGATCAAAAAAGAACACTGAAAATAAGGAATATATACATATATACATACATACACATATCTATACATATCTATCTATCTATCTATTTTTTTGCAGTCAAGCATACACCTGTACAAGTGGAAATCCTGCATGACATTTTTTTTCTGACAGTAAACATCATGCCTATTAAGAATTATAATTTTCAAGCTGGGCATGGTGGCGCATGCCTTTAATCCCAGCACTTGGGAGGCAGAGGTAGGAGGATCGCCATGCATTCGAGGCCATCCTGAGACTATATATGAATATCCCAGGACAGCCTGAGCTAGAGTGAAACCCTACCTCAGAAAACAAAACAAAACAAAAAAAGAATTATAATTTTCAAAAGTGGAATCTGGCCTAATAAAATTACAAAAATAAAACCAGAAATTTTTGTCCTTAAAGGAGATAGAAAACTATATTTTCCTTGAAATATCATAAGAGACTCATCAATATTTCACTTTTCCAAATGTTATTTCTTCTCTCCATGTTCTACCAGTTTCAACATTATTAAACCTGTAAATATGGTGATTCCTACTAAGCCACAGAATGTACTACTATTACTTGCTGAGGGAAAAAATGAATGAGGAAAACGTAGTTTGCCCCTAATGCCACCATACTCACCAGGTGAGAGAAAATATAAAAACCGAGACTTCCTTAAAAGCAAAAACAAAGCTCAATGATTTAAAACATCTTCTACATAATTTCAAATTTCAAAGCACTACTAGACATCCCTAATCTGGCCATGGTGGCATGCACATGGAACCCCAGTACTTGGGAGGCTAAGGTGGGAGGACTGCCAAGAGGTTTAGGCCAGCCTGTGCTATAGAGAGTTTCTGAGGTCTGCTTGGGTTATTGGTGAGACATTGTCTCAAAAAGAAGAAGAGGAAGAAGAAGAAGAAGAAGGAGGAGGAGGAGGAGGAGGAGGAGAAGAAGAAGAAGAAAAATTCCTGATCATTATGCAGCCAGGAAGAAAGAAAACAAAGTTCTGAAATTGGGGACAGTGGTACAGCATATGTCTGACACCTTTCATTTCAGTAGCATCAGCCCTGTCAATGATTACTTGTCTTACTTAAAACACTGATTAAGCAAGGTGTGGTGGCGCATGCCTTTAATCCCAGTCCTCGGGAGGCAGAGGTAGGAGGATCGCCGTGAGTTCAAGGCCACCCTGAGACTACGTAGTGAACTCCAGGTCAGCCTGGGCTAGAGCGAGACCCTACCTTGAAAAACAAACAAACAAACAAAAAACCCAACTGGCCAGGTGAAATGGTTTGTGTAGGTACAAGCACAAAGACTTGGGACCACGGCTTCTGCACCACGGAAAGGACTCAGCCGTGGCGCTCCTCCTATAAACATTCTATCCCAAACACTCTGAGCGCAGAGTCCATGTGTCTATAAATAAAATGAGTTGTGCATTTTCGTAAATAATTTTATAAATTGATACACCGGATGCTAGATAAAACTATGCCTTTAAAAACATTAAGCCTCAAAATTTTATCCGATGTTTTAAGAAATGGATTATTAAAATCATTTTTGAAATGAGATAGTAAATGTATTTAAATCTGGACTTTTCATTCTTAATCATTTTTCTTTTTCTATTTTTGGGTCTCACACTCGTCCAGGCTGACCTGAAACTCACTACGTAGTCTCAGGGCGGCCTCGAACTCATGGCAATCCACCTACCTCTGCCTCCCAAGTGCTGGGATTAAAGGTGTGCGCCACCACGCCAGGCTTAATAATTTTTCTTTAAAAAAAAATAAGAAAAGAAAAAGTTTAAAACCATCAAGAGCTGGAACTTGCTGTCAGGACGGAAATAGTCAGAAGTGTCTCAGTCACAGGCCCTGAGTGTCTCAGTCTTGCTTTGTGCTTGTCAAAGCTTGAAGTCTCTCCAGCAGTGGAGGATGACAGTAATGCCACGTTGGAAACAGCCGGTCAGAAACTGGGTACCCCGGGTCAGCTTTGTTCAGCTTGATCAGAGAGGAATACAAGTCTTTAGCCTTGCCGAGCTTCTTGGCACAAGCGTCAGCTTGAAACTTGAATCTGTGGCTTAGGATGGTCAGGCAGAAAGACAGGACCTCATTGTAAGGTGAAAACATAAACTGAAAGATGATCAGTAGTCCAGTTAGAGTGGGCTGGCTTTCATAAAACCCAAAGGCAGCAAAAAGTTCCTTTTAGCCGATTAGTACAGCAGATAAGAAAAAACACAGGAAAGAATTCATCTGGCTAATAATGATATTTTTTTGTTTTTTAAAAGTAAGCTCCTTAAAAGGACTTCTTTTTTTTTAAATTTTGTTTATTTTTATTTATTTATTTGAGAGCGACAGACAGAGTGAGAAAGAGGCAGAGAGAGAATGGGAACGCCAGGGCCTCCAGCCACTGCAAACGAACTCCAGATGCATGCGCCCCCTTGTGCATCTGGCTGACGTGGGTCCTGGGGAATCGAGCCTTGAACAGGGAAAGGGAGGGAGGGAGATGTGAGAGCACCTGGAATAAGTATTCAGGGCACTGGGAGTACCCGTGGTCTGCATGGCTGGACAGACGAGCAGACATGTAGGTAGTAATTGGGTCACAGAGGACTCCTGCAATATGCTAACACTGGAATTCCTCCCTCAGAACATTCGGGAGCCAGTAAAGCAGGGACTCCTGACCCATGGGCCGCTCAGAGACAACCATTAACTCCCTAGAATCATAGGCACAGCTGTGGTCACATCTGTGTTTTCTGGAAACGAGGGTAAGTGAACTTCCTCAGATGCTCAGGATGATGACCCCAAAATAGGTGAAGGATCACCACCTACTGTGACTGCCCACACTAGAACAACCCCACCCCCTACCTTTATTGTGACTTACATTGTATTCATAACAAAATACAAGTTCCTTCTTTCTCTAGTACTCACTGACTGCCTATTCTCCCAGCAGCAGACAAGCTCTGTGAGGGCCTCGTCTGACTCTGTTCTGTCTTCATTGTCCACCACACAAGGCCAGAGCTTACTGGAGCTCAACAAATCCTTGTGAAAGACACAATTCTTTTGTGTAAATTTTTATTTTTTCCTTTTTTTTTTGACATTTTCATACATGTATGTAATCTATTGTGATCTGATTTCCCTCTCTTACTCATCTCCTCTCCCATGAACACCCTTCTTACTCCCCTTTAATACCTATATTACTTTCATGCCTTTATTATTTTTATTTTTTTCGAGGTAGGGTCTTGCTCTAGCCCAGACTGGCCTGAAATTCACTATGTAGTCTAAGGCTGGCCTCAAATCTCAAATTCACAGCCATCCTCCTACTTCTGTCTTCCAAGTGCTGGGATTAAAGGGGTGCGCCACCATGCTGGGTTCATACCTTTTTTTTTTTTTTTTTAAACCCATTGAGTTAAATAGGGTTGCTTGCATGATCATGGATAGTAGTTTATTTACCGTGGAATGGGCAACTTGCCAGTGGCTACACCACTGATGAACCCGACTCCCCCTTTCCCATAATCACTAGGTGCCACCAGCCACTCTGGGAGATGTGGGGTCTCAAGCACCTTTCCTCCATCGGTGGCGAGGTACTGACAGGCTCAAGCTTGTGTGGGAAATCACAGCACCTGTGAGTTCACGAGTGTAATAGACACGCTGCAGCCACATGATAGCGTTCCGCGGCCTTCCTGCCCATCCTCCTGCTCTTATAATTCTTTCTGCTCCCCTTTTCTGCAAGGTTTTCTGAGCCTTGGTGGTTTAGATGTCCTGCTTGAGGCTGAGCACACAGCACTGACTACATAACCCTCATTTCAGCGGCGTGAAATAAAAAATTCGCATCGTAATAATTTTAGGTATACACTACTTCTGTACCATTAAAGACATTTCTACTACCGTGCTACCCCCACCACCGTCTGTCCACAGAACTTCCAATTCACAAAACCGAATCTCGGGACTGGAGAGATGGCTTAGTGGTTGAGGCACTTGCCTGCAAAGCCAAAGGACCCAGGTTCGATTCTCCAGGACCCACGTAACCCAGATGCACGTGGTGGTGCATGCCTCTGGAGTTTATTTGCAGTGGCTGAAGGCCCTGGTGTACCCACTTTTTTTTTCTTACACACTCTCATAAATAAATAAATAAATAAATAAAATGAATCTCTTTACCTAAATTCTGTAGGCCAGTTCACAGCACAGCCCAATATTCTCAACATCTCCTTTCTCTTCAGTTTCACTCATACATGCTGCTTTACCATTTGGACCCAGATTCTTCGGTGGAGCAAGTTCCTGAATTTTCATCAGTCCAGTTTTTACTGTTTTGACGAATGCCCTGGTTCTCCCATATTTGATATTGACTATGGTTTCGCTCAACTCGAAGTCTTTCTCTCTTTACTGGGCTTACCATTTTGGGACACTCCATTCTTCCTAGTCATCAGCATCTCCCTCCTTTTATTGACATGTGCCGGTGGTGACCTTGAACTAGCTCAGTTACTCATCTTTTTAAACCCTGTAGTTCATCGCTACTACCAGTGTTATCACAACAAGAAGCCGCCCACCCTCACCTGCCTCCGGTGCCTCTGTCACCCCCATTCGACTGCATGGCTGCAGGAATTGGAGTGCTCTGTGCTCCTCGCATGGATGGAATCTATCATACTGGCTACTTTGGAAATGGTTTATTTGACTTACAGTAATGTCTGCAAGGTTTACCCACATTATAACATCAGTCAGATTCCTTCCTTTGTAAGGCTAAATAATATTTACTATATGAGTATATGCCACATTTTGTTTATCCCTTAACTTATGGACACTTGGTTAGCATCCACATTTTTTTGATGTGGGGTGTGTGTGTGTGTGTGCTTTATGTTTTATGTACATGTGTGTACAGATGTGCATACCCCATGTGCAGGTACTGTGTAGGACTATCACTCTTCCATCTTATTTCTCTGAGACATAGTCTCTCACTGAACCAGGAGCTCCCTATTTTTTCAATTAAACTGACTGAGCAGGGTAACCCCAGTGATTCTCCCATCTCTACCCCGTCTCGGCGTGCTGGGATTACAGAAATATGTGGCCATGCTGAGCTTTTTAAGTGTGTTCCGGGGTTCGAACTCTGGTCCTCATACTTTCACAGAAAGCATTCTTACCCACTGAGCCATCACCCCCGCCACAGCTCCTGTCCACCTTTTGTCTATTGTGAACGATACTGCTGTGAATGTGGGCAATGAATATTTTAATTGCTTGGAGATAAAGAGTAGTCACGAGGCCAGGATGTAGCTCAGTGGGAGGGCTCTTGCCTAGCATGCACAATGCCCTGGATTCAACAGCCAGTACCACAAAAAGCATTGTACATAGATAGTAATAGCAGCTTTATCAATTATTGCCCCAAATTAGTGGCTACCTAGTTGTTGTTCTAGCTGACTTGATTAGCAAACTTGTACATTCATGTTATTCACATTTGAAAAAAATGACCTATTGATTTATAAAAACGTGGAAGAATCTTGAATGCATATCACCAAGTGAAAGAAGCTCATCTGAGACATCTCTCTATTGCATGGTTACAATCATCTAACATTAAGGAAAACTATGGAGACAGGAGGAAGATCTACAGTTGCCAGGGATTAATCACAGGGATGAGGGAGTGAGTAGGTGGAGCAGAGGATTTTTAGCCCAGTGAAACTTGACTGAAAGATACCATAATGATCGGTTCATATGATGTTACCGCTGTCAAAACCCATGTCATGCGCATATCACAAACAGTGAACCCTAATGTAAACTATGGACTTTGACTAAAAGTGAGGTAACAATACAGGATTATCAGCTATAACCAATGTTCCACTCTGGTGTGTGACATTGATAGCGGGTGTGTTTGAGTCAGAAGTATACAAGAACTCTCTGTGCTTTCCAGTCTTTTCTGCTATAAAGCAAAAATTACTCCTGGAAGAGAAAGTGGGGCTGAGAAGATGGCTCAGCTGGTAAGAGCACATGGTGCACACACACGAGGGCCTGAAAGGGTCTGATTCACCCTGAGCTAGGTTCCCCAGCACCCACTCAGCATCTAGGCATGGCCACGCACACCCTTAACCCCAGTCCTGTGGGGAGCAGAGGCTGGAGAATTGCTGGGGCCCACTGGTCAGCCAGTCTGACAAAATCGTGACAGGTCCAGGTTCAGTGGGAGATCCACTCTCAAGGAAACAAGCAGAGGAAGGACAGAGGAGGACACTGGACACTCTCCTCTGGCCTCCTCCCCAGGCACGTGCATAGACACAAACATCAACAAAAGCACAACATCAAAGAGCCAGGCGCAGGCCATGCGCTCTACACGGGCTCCGCTCAGTGAGTGTGAGACGCAAAATGCAAACGTCCAAACCTTCCCTTTGACTCTGGCGTCGTTCTGCTGTTGAAGGGCCTGCGGTTGGCCTTCCTTCTGCTTGGTTCTGACGGGTGTGTGAAGTAAGCTGAGACAGAAGTGTTGCCTGGAGACAAGAGATGCTCCACTTTTTAAATATTTTATTTCTATTTATTCACTTGACAGAGAAAGAAAGAGAGAATGGGTGCACCAGGGCCTCCAGCCACTGCAAACGAACTCCAGACGCATGCGCCCCCTTGTGCATCTGGCTAACGTGGGTCCTGGGGGATCGAACCTGGGTCCTTTGGCTTTGCAGGCAAACGCCTTAACCGCTAAGCCATCCCTCCAGCCCAAGAGATGCTGCACTTTTTTATACAGGATCCAACCACAGGCCTCATGTGTCATGGAGGACCCCCACAGGGCCCATTAGCTATTCCCTCCAGCCAACAGGGATCCCAGGCCCGATGTCAGTCTCGTGTTTCAATCCCCCTGAGTCACTTGCTGCTTATCTTCCACCTCGTGAGAAAGCACCTGGGCTGGCAGAGTTTCCTTCAGGGCAAAGTGTCCTCCAAAGTCACTGTCCCACGCGGGAGAGCTGTGATCTCTGCGGGGCAAAGGCCTCTTGACACCACAACTGTATTCACACGGAGATCACCGCTCGGGCCTGACGCAGAGCCGCGTGTGCCTGCGCCGTTACAGCAAGCTGCCGGACAGGCGGCCTCGTAAGCCGGTTCCTTCAGTGCCTGAAGACAGCGTGCATGCGTTTTCTGTGTGCGCGACCTTTAAGAATAATAGACTCACTCCCCACACTGACGAGGGCTCAGAGCATTCAACCTGCTCCCTCATTCCAAGTGAGAAAATTGAGACGGTGTGATGGTTTGATTCTGGCGTCCCACATAAACTCGTGCGTTCTGAATGCTTGATCCCAGGCTGATGGCAATTTGGGAATCTGAGCCTCCTGGAGGAGGTGTGTTGTTGGGAGATGGGCTTATGGGTGTTGGAGCCAGCTTCCCCTTGCACACTGTCCTGCTGCTGCTGTTGTTCACCCTATGTTGACTAGGAGGTGCTGTCCAGCCTCTGCTCATGCAAATGTTTTCCTCTACCATCTTGGCGCTTCTCCTTGAGTCTGTAAGACAAATTTAAGTGGTTTCTTCCCACTACTGCTTTTGGTCAGGTGCTTTATCTGAGCAACACGAAGGTAACTCCAACAACCTGGGAGTGGTCACAGAATCTGGCAGACGCCTGTCTGTGGCTCACAGGGGTAGGGACTTGTGATCCCAACCGAGAATTAGTTGCAGGATTAAGACTAGAGCCCTGGACCCTTGGTTCGGGCCCCATGCATTTCCCCCGCACATAGCAACATGAGTCTCCCCACTGGCCCTTCAGTGCCCTCTTTCTCTCAGCCCAGGGCCTATGCCTGCTGTTCTGGGGTGCTCTGGGGTCCTCCTAGGGACTCCAAACCTGGCTCCCTGCAACTAAACTACAAATCCCAATTCTACACGCCTCCTGCAGCATGTAAGCTCTGAGCTCCCCAGGATCTGCTCTCCCCCGGGTCTCAAGGACTTGGAGGTGCTAATGTATGTGCTCCCAGAATGGTTTCTTATGAAAAAGCCCCCACTATTATTCCACCCAAAGGTATTTGACAGTACCGAAAACATGTGATTTTAGTAATCCCAGAAAAGGATTAAGATTCCATTCTCCAGCTATGATCATCAATTCTATGCATGCATTCTATTTGCAGTGGCAAGAAACTCTACACACCTATACCTACACACACACACACACATACACACACGCACGCACGCACACACGCAATTCATGTTTTTTTTAAAAATATTTTATTTTAATTTATTTATTAGCAAGACAGGCAGATATAGAGAATGGGTACACCAGAGCCTCCAGTCATTGCATGAGCCACCTTGTGCATCTGGCTTTATGTGGGTACCAGGGACTAGAACCTGGGTCCTTGGGTTTTGCCGGCAAGCACCTTGACCACTAAGCCATCATCTCAGCCCAATTTACATGATAAAACCAACAGTCCTACTTGTGGATATGTTCTCAAAAGCGCTGAAAAGCAAGGACATGGTATCTGTTTGCACAGGAATCTTCACAGTAGCAAGGGATGTCCTCACTTTGGGTTAGAGAAGCATCATCATCATCGCCAAGGTGGCGAGAAGTGACGGGTGGAGTGCTCAGCACTGGACAAGACGTCTCTATCACGTGGACCAGGGCCCAAGCGCCCCTGCAGAGGAGGAGGCAGGAAGAATTTCAGTGCTGCCCTCACCAGAGAAGCTTGCCTCAGCATGGCTCTGGATACCAAGGAGACGCAAAACTCATCAACGTGCTAAAAATAAAAGGCCGTTGAGGGCTCTGCACTAAACAAGACATCTTTATCACACTCTCCAAGGCTCTGGGTACACTGCATAAGAGGGGCTGGAAAGATGGTAAGAGCCACAGGGTGGGAAGGAGTACGGTGGGGCAGTAACCTCGGACATGAGGTGACAGGTGCATTCATGGCCTTACAGTGGATGCTGTTACCTCCATAAGGCCTGCACAGTATTGAAGACATTAACACTTTGATATCAATGATGACAGAGGAGGACCAAAAGAACAAAATATGTTGCTAATAATAATAATAATAAATATTAAAAAATAGAAAAAGGAAGCCTTGGAAAGAGGATGGCTTCAGTGGAATGGAGGTCACGGAAGAGGACAAATGAGGGTAATGGAAGAGGATTATGAACAAATTACAGTATGTCTGTGTATTAAAATTCTCTCCTTTTTTTTTTTTTTTTTTTGGTTTTTCGAGGTAGGGTCTCACTCTAGCCCAGGCTGACCTAGAATTCACTATGGAGTCTCAGGGTGGCCTCGAACCCACAGCGATCCTCCTACCTCTGCCTCCCAAGTGCTGGGATTAAAGGCGTGCGCCACCATGCCTGGCTAAAATTCTTAATAAAAAGAAAAACAAAAAGAAAATGCCTACATGACTTGACGCTCTGTAGATAGTTTTTTTCCCCCTATTTTTCAAGGTAGAGTCTCACTCTAGCCCAGACTGACCTGTAGTTCACTATGTAGCCTCAGGCTAGCTTCGAACTCACAATGATACTCCTACCTTGGCCTCCCAAGTGCTGGGATTAAAGGCATGTACCACCTCACCCAGGTGTAGATACTTTTCTTACTTATTTATATATTTTTTAATGAGAGAGAGAGAAGAGAGAGAATTGGTGTACCAGGGCCTCCAGTTACTGTAACCAAACTCCAGATGCATGCGCCATCTTGTGCACATGTGCGACCTTGTGCACTTGTGTCACATTGTGTGTCTGGCTTACATGGGACCTTGAGAGTCTAACACAAGTCCTAGGCTTCACAGGCAAATGCCTTAACTGCTAACCAATTTCTCCAGCCCGTGGATACTTTTATAAAAAAATATTTAATTTATTTATTTGCGAGAGGGAGAGAGCGAGACAGAGGCAAATTGAGAGAGATAGAACGGGTGTGCCAGGGTCGCCTAGCCACTGCAAATGAACTCCAGATGCATGCACAACCTTGTGCATCTGGCTTTATGCGGGTACTGGGAAATCAAACCTGGGTCCTTAGGCTTTGCAGGCAAGCGCCTTAACCACTAAGCCATCTCTCCAGCCCTGTAGATACTTTTTTAACTTTGTGTGTGTGTGTGTGTGTGTGTGTGTGTGTGTGTTAGGGATGATGAGGGAAATGGTTCATGAAATAGGGTGAAGTTTACCAAATATTCTTTCCCTGAGATCAAGGCTGAGATCATTGTTAGGGGAATAGCAAAAGCACTATTGTTTATCAATCATTTTCTATCATTTATTGAACAGTGCAGTGAGTCCATGGTGAACCTTATCTCCTTCAATCCTGACAGCACCCCATGACAATTGTCTCCAGTTTATAGATAAGGAAACAGATTAGATTAAATAACCAGTCTCATAGCTAATGAAGGCAGAACTAGAATTTGAACCATTTCTCTTAACCAGCACACTGGAAACATACTCTCTCCCTCTTGCTCTCAAATTAATTAATTTATTTATCAAGTAAGAAAGTGGCACTGAAGGGATGCCTCAGCAGTTAGGGTTAGGTGCACTTCCTGCACAACCATGAGGGTCTAATGAGACTGCCCAAGTTCAAATCTCTAGACCCCACATAAAACAGCTGGGCATAGCCACATGTGCCCGTAACTCCAGTTGTGCAGGGGAGCCCAGAACCAAAAATCAACAGAAGCCTGCTAGCTCCTGAAGCAGTATAAAGAGATTCCAGCTCAAAAATTAGACCATGCAGTGGAGCAGTGGAATGGGACACCCACAGTCCTACTCTGGCCACCACATGAGAGTGAATGGGGTGCCACAGGGCACATGCACATGCGCAAGCCCCCCCCTCGCCAAAAAAAGACAAAATAGCCAGGTGGGGTGGCACACTCCTTTAACCCTAGCACTCTGGAGGCTGAGATAAGAGGATCGTTATGAATTTGAGGTCCGCCTGGTACTGCTACAGAGGCAGAGAGGGGGAGAGAGAATAATGGCATAGAATAAACATCCCCCTCCCAAAAAGGAGGAACAGGAGAATAGCAAAGAAAGACTGGACTAAAGCAAGGTGAAAGAGCAGCAGGGCAAACTTCAAAGCCTGCTGTTCCGCATCTGGTATCTGGGACTCATGGTGAAATCCTCTGGGCTCCAAAAGGCTTGGGTAGTTCTGCCACTCCAGCTGTGCCTACTGTAGTCTCTCTCCTGGGCACAGCCCATCCTGAGCCTGCGACTTTTCTGAGCTGACCTCCCACGATTCTGGCATTTCTAACATCCTTGGGTCTCCATTGCAATTTAAGTTCATCTTCAAAGCTTCATGCAGTGGCCTCTCATGGGCTCCTTGCAGGAAGGTTGAGTCCACCTCACAATGCTTAGCCTATGCAGGTACAAGAGGCATACAGAACTCCAAATAGACAGGCTGAGAAAACAAACTCCCAACATCGTATTATAGTCAACACTCTAAATACATAGAACAAAGAAAGGATACTGAAAGCTGTAAGGGAGGAACATTAAGTGACACATGAAAGCAGACTCATCAATGGAATCACTTTTCAATGGAAACTCTGAAAGCCAGAGGGGTTTGGGATGGATTATTTCAAGTTTTAAAAGACCCAAACTACTATTCTCAGCAAAATCATCCCTTATGATAGGAGAAAGATAAACTTTCCATGATAAAAACTGGCTCAGCAAATATATGAACACTAAGCCAGCTCTACAGGGCATACAGGATGGAACACTTTACATTGAAGAAAACAAAACATATTCAGAAAGCTATAAGGGAGCTGGTCATGGTGGTGCATACCTTTAATCCTAGCACTTGGGAGGAGAGGTAGGAGGATTGATGGGAGTTCAAGGCCAGCCTGAGACTGCAGAGTGAGTTCCAGGTCAGCCTGGGCTAGAGTAAGACCTTATCTTAAAAACAAACCAAACCAAACCAAAGCAAAGCAAAACAAAAAAGCGATAATAAGAAAAACAATAATCAAAACTATAATAGTAGTTAAAGCAAATGAAGATCAAGAAAACACCAAACTCAGGCTGGAGAGATGGTTTAGCAGTTAAGCGCTTGCCTGTGAAGCCTAAGGACCCCGGTTCGAGGCTCAATTCCCCAGGACCCATGTTAGCCAGATGCACAAGGGGGCACATGCGTCTGGAGTTCATCTGCAGTGGCTGGAAGCCCTGGTGCACCCATTCTGTCTCTCTATCTGCCTCTTTCTCTCTCTGTCTGTAGCTCTCAAATAAATAAATATACACCAAAAAAAATTTAAAAAAAAACCCACCAAACTCCACAAAGTATCAACATGACAGGGACTCTCACCTTTCAAAAACAACTCTGAATATTAATGGACTCAACTCCCAGGTCAAAAGACACAGACCAACAGCCTGGATCAGAAAGCAGGATCCATCCTTTTGCTATCTTGAAGAAACTCATCTTACTGTCAAAGACAGGCACTGCCTTGCAGTGAAAGGATGGAAAAAGATATTCCAAGCAAATGAAAATAGAAAGCAAGCAAGTTTAGCCACACTAATATCTGACAAAATAGACTTTTGGGGTCCAACCTCAGTCGTAGTGTGGTCATGATAGAGTAGGTGAGCTCAAAGCAGATTAGCTGGTATCTTCAAATTTCTTTATACTTCTTGGGCTTTAGATTATTAGGGATCATTTATCCTTTTATTCTTGTATATCTATCTATTGGAATGTTAATTTCTACCCTATGCCTGCCCCACCTTTTTGTTTTGGAATTAGATAACTTCTTTAATTTCATAAGTTCACAACTGAGGAGGGAGGATTTCAGGATGAAATATGTCTTGCCTTCATTCATGTCTGATTTAGATTAGGACCTGTATTTCTTGAAAAAAAAATTTTTTTTTTTTTTGGCTTTTGAGTAGATTCTGGAACAAAACCCTGGGTGTCACTTGAACGTGAGATGGACTTGAATTTTGGGGATTAAGATTGAATTCTATAGTTGAATGGGTCCCCAAAGTTGGTAGATTGAAAATTCAATCATCAGTGTCATGGCGGTGTGGAGAAATGAGACACGTAAGAGGTGATTAGATCATGAGAGTTCTTCCTTCATGAATGAATTAATGCCATCACAGGAGTGGGGTGGTTATTGAAGGAATGGGCTCCTGATAAAAAGCTCCTTCTTTCCAGACTCTCTTGACCTTCCACCTTTTTCCATAGAATGATGCAGGAAAAAAAGCTTCCTCATGTGCTGGAGAGGTGGCTTAGCAGTTAAGGTGCTTGCCTGCAAAGCCTAAGGACCCAGGTTTAAATATCCAGGTCCCTTGTAGCCAGTTGCAGTGATGCAAGCTCGCAATGTTGCAATGCGCCACAAGGGGGCACACACATCTGGAGTTCGTTTAAAGCAGGCTGAAGGTCTTGGCATGTCCATTTTTTTTCCCTCTCTCTCTCAATATATATGTATATATATATTTTTTGAAAAAAACCTTTCTTCATATGTTAGCTCTTTGGTCTTGGATATCCTCATCTGATAAACTAGAAAGATCAAATCTTTTTTTAAAAACAATTTCCCAGTATTTGTTTTTCTATCGCAGCAGCAAAATAAACAGACTAAGAGAGTAGTGGTTCCCAGGAGCTGAGGGGTGGAATAAAAATTGAGATGCTGGTACAAACTTTCAGCTACAAGATGAATAAAATCTGGGGATCTAATAGAACTGTAACTGTGGCAAATAATGATTACCATGTATTTTAAATTTACTTAGAGACAGATATTGAGTATTTCTCCACATACAAAAGGGTCACTACGGTGGGTGATGGGTGTGCTAATTAACTTGATTGTGGTAACCACTTCATAGTGTATACATGTATCAACTCATTACATTACACACCTGAAATATACAAGAATGAATTTACTAAGTATGCCTCAATAAAAATACAAAACAGGATTTTAGAACTTTTGCTTAGTTCACACACTTATAAGGAGTGGTTTACTAGTGTTTTAAGTGTTGTTTGTTTTATTTACACGAGAGAAACAACAAAAGCAAAAAAAAAAAAAAAAAAAAAAAAAAAACCAACATAATCATGCCTGAAGTTACCCCATTGGATGAAAATTGTCAACTGCTTGTATCCCTTTGCAAGACAACAGAGTATAGAATGAAAATGGATGCGATTTTTCCCTTTGCTGTATCGGTACTGTAGTGGATGAGTCAGAGTTCAGGCGAAGTAGGCATAGAAAAAAACGGCCACGGTGAGGAGAAGGATGGCGTTGATGTTCACTACCGTCCTCCACAGGGGCTTCTCTGACGTGTCTGTGACCTTCTTCCCCAGGGCCTCTTCCTCTTCCTTCGTCATCTTGGGTCCTGTCTTTTGCAAACCGCAGAACAGGTCACAAGTCTTCTTGGGACATCCGTACTGTTTCTCAGGGGGATCTGGGACAAAAGAAAGCAAAATCAACTATCTCCAAAGATGGGAACTAGAGCCACTTGTCCATGTTGTAACGCTCTGTACAGAATGGCTACGGTCCTCATAAGTGCCAAGGGAATCAGGACTACATGAAAATTCAACATGCTTGCAAGGCAAAATGTCTGCTAAGCCATAGCCAGGCGTGGTGGTGCACGCCTTTAATCCCAGCACTCGGGAGGGAGGCAGACGTAGGAGGATCGCCGTGAGTTCAAGGCCACCCTGAGAATACATAGTGAATTCCAGGTCAGCCTGGACTAGAGCAAGACACTACCTTGAAAAAACAATTAAGGGCTGGAGAGATGACTTAGCGGTTAAGCACTTGCCTGTGAAGCCTAAGGACCCCAGTTCGAGGCTCGATTCCCCAGGACCCACACTAGCCAGATGCATAAGGGGGCACACGCATCTGGAGTGTATTTGTAGTGGCTGGAGGCCCTGGCGCACCCATTCTCTCTCTGCCTCTTTCTCCCTCTGTCTGTCGCTCTCAAATAAATAAATAAAAATTTAAAAAAAAACCAAAATTAAAAAAAAAGTGTGTCAGTGGGGAGTGGGGGGACTCATCTTGAGCCCAGCCCTGCTAAAGGTGTGTCGAGAACCAGTTTTGAGCTCTGGCTGTTTGTGCTCTGGGGGGGGGGGTGCTGCCTTTTCTCCCTCTGCTATGGCTGTACGTATGAGAGTGAGCCAGCTACTTCTGCCATGATGCCGTTTCCCCTGGAATCTGTAAACTGGAAATAAATCCTTCCCTCCCATAGCTGCTTCGGATCTGGTGTTTGAACAGAAACCTAAACGCAATACCTTCCTTCCTGCGACGGAGGACGGATTGGAGAGAACAGTGAGAAATAAGGTTGGCAAGCGGTTGGGGCTTGATGCTTAATAACAATCTATCAAGACAGAGCATGTCTTGTGCTTAGTGTGTAACCAAGAAAGAAACATGTGTCACTGTGTCGTGTCAGGAGCTGGCACACAGAATCGGACCTGGCTCCTCAGGCTTCACAGGAAAGCACTTTAAATTGCTAAGCCATCTCTCTAGCCCGATTTTAAAGTTTCAGTTTGCCACAAATATTAACAGCTTTGGTCGGGCGTGGTGGTGTATGCCTTTACTCCCAGCACTCTGGAGGCAGAGGTAGGAGGATCGCCATGAGTTCGAGGCCACCCTGAGACTCCATAGTGAATTCCAGGTCAGTCTGAACTAGAGTGAGACCCTACCTCGAAAAACCAAAAAAAAAAAAAAAACCAAAAAAACAAAAAAACAAAAACACAAAAACTTATTAAACCAAGATACCAAAAAAATAAAACGTGGGGACTGGAGAGATGGCTTAGCAGTTAAGGGGCTTGCCTGCAGTACCTGCATAAGCCAGATGAACAAGGTGGCGCATGCATCTGGAGTCCGTTTGCAGTGGCTAGAGACCCTGGTGTGCCCATTTTCTCTCTCTCTCTTAATAAATAAATACATACATAAATAAATAAATAAAATATAAGGCAGGCATTACCTTCTTTGGTGTCATTATTAGCTTCTTCCTGCCTTTTCTCCTCCGCATCTAAATCGATTCTTTCCTCCGTACTGTTTCGGAGAGCCCAGCATAGGCGATACAGCTGACCAGGGAACACACACAAGTAATATTAGTGAGCAAACATTTGAAACAGCTGGATAGTAACCTTGTTTGTTTTTGTATTGTTTACAAACTCAAAACGCACCAGTATAGATTATAATGAAAAGATCTACCATACCCATTCACCAAAACAACAAACCATTTAAAATTGTTTTTATTCTTCTAGAACTATTGAATTTCTGAATCTCCTGCCTCTGCCTCCTAAGGCCTAGGATCATAGGCATGCACTGCCATGTCTGTGCTTTTTTTTTTTTTTTTTTTTTTTTTTGAGGCAAGTTCTCACTCTAGCTCAGGCTGACCTGGAATTCACTATGTATTCTCAGGGTGGCCTCGAACTCACGGCGATCCTCCTATCTCTGCCTTCTGAGTGCTGGGATTAAAGGTGTGCGCCACCATGCCTGACTTAAATTTTTTTTGAAAAATATTTATTTATTTGGGAGAGAAAGAAGCAGAGAGACAGAATGGGTGATTTATTTATTTGAGAGAGAAACAGGCACAGGGAGGGGGGAAAGAGTGGGGAGAGAGAGAGAGAGAGGGAGAGAATGAAAGGGAGAATGGGCACCCTAGGGCCTCTAGCCACTGGAAACGAACTCCATATGCATATGCCACCTTGTGCATCTGGCTTATGTGGTATCTGGAGAGTCTAATGGGGATCCCTAGGCTTTGCAGGCAAGCTCCTTAACCTCCAAGCCATCTCTCCAGCCCATGGCTTAAAAATTTTAATTGACATATAATATTCATGCATATATATGGGGTACAAGGTGACAATTTGATACACATACACATTGTATAATGTATGTGATGGATAAAGTATATAATCAGGGCAATTAGCATTTCCTTAAGCATTGATGGTTTTCTGTGTTGGACATCTTTAGACTCCTCTCTTTTGTTTATTTATTAAACACATAATGGGTTGCTGTGAGCTACAGTGAGCTCGCCATCCTATAGAACACTAGAAGTTATTTCCGTGATAAAGTCTGTCTTGGTGCTTGTTATCTGATTATCCCCTCTCCTTTCTCCTCCTTCCGGTTCTTAACCTGGGATGCCTTCTGGCTGCTATTATCACTTAAAATATCTTGAGTTCAGGGGCTTGGGAGATGGTATGTTTAGTAAGAGGCTGAGGACCTGAGTTTGTTTCCCCACGCCCATGTGAAAACTCGACACGGCCATACATGCCTGTAACCTGAGTGATGAGTGGTTGTAGAGATAGGAGAGTCACTGAGGTTCACTGGTTACCAGTCTGACTGTAATAAACAGCAGCCCCAGGTCCAGTGAGAGGCTTTCTCAAGAAAATATCGTGGAAGAGTGATAAAGGAAGAGACCTGATGCTCCAGTCTGGCCTTTGCACCCATGTGTGCGGGGCACACATCTGCATACACACGCATATACCACACCCACAAACAACCTCAAGTTCTGTTTCTGGATCCATTATGTTTAGACAGTAGTATCTACATGCTATTCTTGAATTTCCACTGCACTTATATGTCCACTTCCTACCTACCACCAAACTTCTGTCTGATATACCATTTATTTTAAGCCTTTCAGTTTTGTAGAATTTTGTCATTTGCAATAGAATCAAGGTTCTTGTACTTTGTGGGTTGACTAAACATTTTGAAAATACATAGCACATGTGTTATCATATAGCTCTCCCCCAACAGATATGAGAAATGTGATTGGTCACAATGAATATGCTAGACTAAGAACGTTATAAGGAAAGTGTCAATACTGATGGGCTTAAAAGCCATCATAGGGCTGGAGAGATGACCCAGCAGTTAAGATGCTTGCCTGAAAAACCTTACAACCCAGGTTCAGTTCCCCACTTCCCATGTAAAGCCAGACGTACAAAGTGGCGCATGTGTTTGGACTTGATTTACAGTGGCTGGAGGCCCTGGCATGTCCATTTTCTGTCTCTGTCTCTCTCTTTCTGTTTGCAAATAAATAACTAAAAATATTTTTAAGAGCCATCATATTCTCAAAGTCACACTTTAATTTCCCCCCATAACTTCCCTACCAATTTAATAAGAATTTGTCATTTAAAAAAATTTGTTGTTAACTAAGATTCCTTATTATAGCTTCATAAGCCTCTATTCAACTTTTTTTTTTTTTTTTCCTGAGGTAGGGTCTCACTCTGGCTCATGTTGACCTGGAATTAACTATGTAGTTTCAGGGTGGCCTTGAACTCACATCCTCCTACCTCTGCCTCCTGAGTGCTGGGATTAAAGGTGTGTGCCACCACGCCCAGCCATACTTTTCTTTTTTTTTTTGAGGTAGATTCTTGCTCTAGTTCCAGCTGACTTGGAATTCACTATGTAGTCTCAGGCTGGTCTTGAAATCATGGCAATCCTCCTACCTCTACCTCCCTGAGTGCTGAGATTAAAGGCCTGAGCCACCATGCCCGGCTATTCATACATTTTGTTCATTAAATTATTAGAACTATCTTATTGGGACTTCTTGAATTCCTATCCTACTGTGAACTATCACGTTCTAGATTTTTTTTTTTTGAGGTTGGGTCTCACTCTAGCACCAGGCTGGCCTGAAATTCACTATGTACTCTCAGGCTGGCCTTGAACTCACAACAATCCTCCTACCTCAGCCTCTCTAGTGCTAGGATTAAAGGCATGCACCACCACATCTGGCCACATTCTAGTTTTGCAGAGAAGCTTCCATCCGGGGCATCTCATTTTACTCTAGTAAATGAAGACCGTGACACTTTTCACGACTGTCTATAAATCTGTTGATATCTATCAGTCTGCTTTGAAGGTTCAAGTCTCATAGCATCTTAACAACACAAAAATATAAGTGAAATAAACCGTCTCATTGGTATTCGAGACAACATTTTTTTTCACAAAATCAATAATAAATTATAGTTAAATACATTAGAAAAAAGATTTATTTGTTTGGAAGCTATAGTGTGCTTTCTAAAACTCAACACCCAACATTCAACATAAATATTTAATTGTGAATTCTAGTGACAAATTTTTTTTTCGAGGCAGTGTCTTTACTGGCGTACAACTCACCAATTAGGCTAGAGTGGCTGGCCACTGAGTCCCAGGGATCTGCTTGTTCCTGCCTCTCCAGCACTGGGATTACAAGCACAATTTTCATATAGGCGTTCACGTGTTTATGCATGTACGTGTGGACACGTGTGCAAGTGCACTTGTATGTGTGTGCACATGTGTATGGAGGCCAGAGGTTGGTGTCAGGCGTCTCCCTCTTTCACTGGACCCCTTGTTTATTGAGTCAGGGTCCCTTACTGAACCCAGAGCTCACCAGGGCAGCTGCTCTAGCTTGCGCTGGCGATTCACGTGTGTCTACTTCCTGAATGCTGGGACTGAAGGCACGCATCACACCATGCCCAGCCTTTACGTGGGTGCTCAGGATCTGAACTCGGGTCTTCACACTCGCATGGTAAGCACTTCACCAACTGGGCCATCTCCCCAGCCCATGACTTTTGAAGGCAAATACCTCTTAGTTTAGAATATATGACTATATATAAACACATACATATATATGTATATTCATAAGTCATGGCTTACATGTACATCAGGGATGGGTTTTGTTAAGAAGGAAACTCCCAGGATGACCAGGGTAGACACAGAAAACAGAATGATGGCATAATATAGATAGTGCACTCCACAGATAATCTTGGGACAGCTACTGGCAGCCAAGCAGGTTCCTGTGCCATAGGAAAACTCTGCGACCATGCGGATAAGGCCCATTATGAGTCCGACCATTAGGCCCCAGAATGCTCCCTGTAAAAGAAACAAGAACAGAATCAGCGCGTTCAGGAAGGGCGAGAAGCTTGCCCAGGCAAGTCACAATCATCACCCTGCCTCTTTTCTCAGTTAAGGGCAACAGATTAGCTAATCCTGATTCCAAGGTCACCAAAAGAGGGTGAAATACCATCACACTGCTGACTTTCCACCTTCACTGCTCGCTCAAGCTCAAGGTTTTCCTAACTTTTCTTTTACGGGCAGGTTAATAGAATTAATTCTGTGATTATTTATTTTGTAGAGCAATTATTTATTTTACGTCACACAATCCGGAGAGCTAATGGGAACTCTTTTTTTTTTTTTTTGGAGGTGGGGTCTCACTCTAGCCCAGGCTGACCTGGAATTTACTCTGTAGTCTCAGGGTGGCCTCAAACTCTCGGCGATCCTCCTACCTCTGCCTCCTGAGTGCTGGGATTAAAGGCGTGTGCCACCACGCCGGGCTTGATGGGAACTGTTGAGAGTTCTGTTAAGCTCTTGACAGTGGAGAGCGTTTAATCTTTTCTGAGAAACGGCTGGTGGTTGGACACAGGTTCTCTTTGCTTCCCTCCTTATGATGTTATGTTTTAGATAACGTTTTTGCAAGAGGATAAACACTATGAGCTTTGGATGGAGCAGCGCTGAGTCTGAACCATAAAACCCCATGTACTAAAAAGAGTGACATGCGGAAAGCACACAGACATTGATTTCCCTACACCTGTTATTCACGTGAAAGTCACAATAGCAAAGTACACATCTAGGAACAATGAAAAGACTAAGTGTTTAAGGTCAATAATGATCAATTGCTTATATTTAATAGTTATATATAATATAACATAATACATTATATGTTATTTATATAATAACAATTAATACATTTTTAATTTTTTACTTGATTTCCTTCTAAGTATTGGATATGTGATCTCACTTGATCCTCCCAGAATTCCCACGAAGTAGGCACTATCGTTCTTTTCACTGAACAGAGAGTGAAGCTATTTGCTTCGGATCAAGACATTATTATTAGGTTGTAGAGTCATGGTTGAAAATTGACGGTCTATCTGCTAAATGTGTGTTCCCCAGCACTGTGACATGTACATAATATTTGGTAACAAATGTAAAGACTTTACTATGAACATAGGGTATATAAGTAAAGAATCTTCATAATTTAATGAGGATCCAGAACTATGGTGACTGCGGCAGAAATTGAAATGTGCTTTCAGTGGTACATATGGAATAGAAAGAATTCACTTTTTTCCCACTGTGGAAGAAAAAAATCTCCTCACCTTTTACTTACTTGTTCATTGACTCTTTTGCAGCAGATAGCAAGCAGGAAGACGGCGGCAATGGGAGGTCCCAGGTAGCTAGAGATGGCTTCTGTATAGTGGATCAGTTGTCCACCTTGAGACACCTCTACTAATGGGACCCACAGGATGCTAGTGACAATTAATACAGTGACAAATAGCCTACAAGAAGCCAAAATGATTTGAACATTAAACACGGGCATTACAGGCACCTTCGTGGGCTCCTGAATCGATTCTTGCGCCATTCATTCATGGGTTCACAAAGCAAAATTCAGCTCCTTGGCCCGACATAAACCCATGCTATGCTATTTGTTAGTACAATGTCAATCATGTTTATCTATAGCTGTCATAAAAGCTTCATCTATGAGGTCAAATGCCCACTCATAAAAACAGTGCAAACGCCAGTTATTGAGTAATAATTCTCTAATGCAATGTATATAATGTATAAATTGGAAATAAGCAGTACACTGGTTTTATATATCAGTAACTATTTGTATGAGGAAGGAGAGTTCTTTTTTTTTTTCCTATGTAGAGGGAGACCAGGATAGTTTACATAAGTAAGGATTAAAAGAGCCTCAGTCTATCCCTGAATGCTGGATGGATGGACAGAAATACTAATAGGTGGATTTTACTAATTCAGTCCTCCAGCAGATAGAAAGGATTGGTTAAAATATTGATAAGTGGGCTGGAGAGATTGCTCAGCAGTTAAAGTGCTTGCCAGCAAAGCCTAATGACCCAGATTCAATTATCTAGTACCCATGTAAAGCCAGATGCACAAAGGGGCACATGCATCTGGAGTTCGTTTGCAGCCGCTAGAGGCCCTGGTGTGCCCATTCTTTCTTTCTGCCCCCCTCCCTGTTTGCAAATAAATATTTAAAAATATTGATGAGCAAGAATGAAGACGGTAAATGAGCACTATTTGCCAGTCTCCAGGACATAAACCGTGGCATGTTGGGTAACAGCTATGAGAAGAGGTGACCCGGAGAGACCTCTGGCTTTAATAGCCAAGTAATGTGGGGAGTTTTACAAAGCTGGAGAGAAAGTCTAGAGTCCATCTTGGTGGGATTGGCTTGGTGGCTCTGGTGAGAGGAAGTGCCAACAGCTGACCATGGCTTAAGACAGGCTCAGAATATTGACACTATACTTTCAGTAATGGGCATTTTAGTTATTTGTTATTTTTTGTTTTGTTTTGGGGTAGAGTCTCAGTGTAGCCCAGGCAGACCTGGAATTCACTCTGTAGTCTAAGTGTGGCCTCGAACTCATGGCAATCCTGCTTTTGCCTCCCGAGTGCTGGGATTAAAGGCATGCGCCACCACGCCCGGCCTGACATTTTATTTTATTTTACTCTAAAACGGTTTCTATTGTATAAGCTTTACGAGGGAGACAGCAAGACCCTCAGTCTCCTCCCTATCTATGCAGCTGCACCCTGCTTGCATGTTATCTGGTTAGTGCAGCCACGGGCATAAACACCCCTGAACACACAGATTTCTGTTCTACACAGTCCTGGACATTTTAAACATGACTCAATCCTTAGTTAATATAGCTGATGAGCTCATCTGTTTTTTTTTTCTATTTTTAAATTTTCATTTATTTATTTATGAGAGAGAGAGAGAGAATGGGCGTGCCAGGACCTCTAGCCACTGCAAATGAACTCCAGGTGCATGTACCACCTTATGTATCTGACTTATGTGGGCCTGAAGAATCGAACCCAGATCCTTAGGCTTCATAGGCAAGTCCCTTAACCGCTAAGCCATCGCTCCAGCCTGAGCTCATCTGTCTTCATGTGTGAATGATTTAACCTATTATCCCCTTCATGATGATATACACAGAAACTTCTACAGACAAAGCGCCAGCCTATTGGAATAGATGGCAATTGGTAAAGACGTGATTGGACAGAGATTGGACGGGGGAAATGTCAAAATAAAAAGGGACCAGAAGCATTAATAACCTGAAAAGGCAACTATTTCATCAAAGTGTATGACTTCACAATCCCACTAAGGAGGGCCCTCAGTGGAATGGGGGTAGGGAGGAGGAAGGAAATGATGGTCCCAACATCTGGGTCCATACACTGTTTCCACTTAATAATGATTAAAAAATTAAAGTACGGCCTCCGTTTCTGTACGTATAAAGAGATAAGTTGAATTCATTCATCCAGAATGTCCGTTTTGCTCACTATGACAATTTCCACCGAAATCAAAGATATGGGTGTCCTAGCTAACTTCTACCTCTGCCCTTCCCCAGGGGCAGTACCAGGGCTTCCTCACCTGCCGGCTATCAGGAGCTCTCTCTCTGACGCTCGCTTCCGCATCTTGGTGTAGAGGTCCATGGTGAAGAGCGTGCTGGCGCTGTTGAAGACGGAGGTCAGGGAGCTCATGAGGGAGGCCACCATGACCGACAGCATCAGGCCTCGCAGCCCTGGGGGTCAAGAGAGGGGCCGTCTGGTTAGTGACCGAATGTCGTGACCTCTGTGAGCCAGGCTACCAGTACAGAGCTATTCCAGGGGAAGGAACGTCATCTGGAACACTGATGTGCCTATCAGCAATACACAAGGGTTTGCAGAGTTTCTGGAATATTTCCTAGAGATGGAAGGATCATATGGTATGGAATTTAATCACAAATGTAAACTTAGAGGACACCTGCTGTACCCCAGTTTTAACATGTGGAAGGTGCCCAAGAAGAGTCCATAACTGAACTTAATGAATGGTAGGAAGAATTACTAAGGATTGGGCAGGATGGCTCAGCAGTTAAGGCACTTGCTTGCAAAGCCTGACGGCCCAGGTTTAATTCTCCAGTACTGACTTAAAGCCAGATGCACAAAGTGGCACATATGTCTGGAGTTCATTTACAGTGGCTAGAGGCCCTGACATGGCCTTTCGCTCCTCCTCCCTCCACTCTTCCCTCCTTCCCCCCCACCCTCTCTCTCTCTTTCTTTCTCTGCTTGCAAATAAATAAAAATTAAAAAAAAAAAAGAATTGCTAAGGATTATACCACAACACTTTCTGTTGGTCATCTATAGATTTAAGCATCTGAATTTTTTTGTTTTTTTGTTTTTTTTTTTTTGGTTTTTTGAGGTAGGGCCTCAGTCTAGTCCAGGCTGACCTGGAATTCACTATGGAGTCTTGGGGTGGCCTCGAACTCACGGTGATCCTCCTACCTCTGCCTCCCGAGTGCTGGGATTAAAGGCGTGCACCACCACGCCCGGCAACATCTGAAATTCTTTGAGCCTGGGTATCTACTTACCAATAGGCATCAGTTTCAGCACCAGTGTTGGGTAGGCGTAGTTAGTGCAACCAACATCAACACCGCAGTGCTTTATACACTCAGAAGGTACAACACAGGCCACCATATCTAGAGAGATAGGCAGAGGTGAGTCCAGTGAGCAGAACTCAACCAGGTACAGTTTGCAACCACTGGACAAAGAAATAAGGTATAAGATTACCAGCGGGTGGAAAGACATTTGCTTGGGAATAGAGACTCATTGATCTGGTATCTGTTTAACCAGAACACGACCTCTTAATTGTCTCATTCCCATAGTTCCCCACGTATTGAACTGCTGGGCAGGACTCTCATTTGCGATATAACCCAGCCAGAGCTTTAAGACATACAGAAGGAGCCATTTTCATCCTCTAGAAAATAACAAAAGCAAACATACCAAGGGAACTGACTCTCACCCTCTAGAAGACAACCCAAGTGCACACTCCTCCCCAAACACAGAACTCCAGGGATGCAACTGCAGCAGCAACAAGTTAGGTGCTATGTCCATACAGAGTCAACCTGATGTTTGTCATCTACACCTGCTGAGAGGTGTCACTCGATAAGGTCAGTAGTTGAGACTGTCCTTTGGGGGCGTCAGAACACTTTGATGGTTTCTCTTTTAGCTGAGGCGATATCATGACAAATAATAGGGAAAGGCGACGGTTCAGGATACCAGCACCTTAATACACTAGCTTCTCTGTAATGATTTTTTTAAAGTATTTTTCAACAGAGTAATGTGTTTTTTTAGAACAGCGATGGTAATTGTTCAGGTATTATCGTATAGCTTTCCTTTGACACTTAATGTAACATTTATAACAATTAATTTCTCCTTGTTGTGAGCAAATACCAGAACAGAAGCAACTTATGGAGGGAAAAAGGTTTAATTTGGTTTATAGTTTTGAGGGGACGTTTCATGGCAGGAAAGACATGGTGTCTTGGAGGAGGAGCAGAGCAGATCACATCTCATCAGAGGGAGGCAGAGGGAGGACAGGAAGTTGGGAGGGACTGTAAAACCTCAAGGCCTGGCCCCAAGTGACCCACTGCCTTCAGAAACTACCTCCAAAGCTTCCAGAACCTTCCCAAGGAACTGGGGGGGGGGGGTCAAGTGTTCAAACACATGAGCCTATGGGAGGGCATTTTACATGGAGATCCTAACAAAAAGCTTAGAATTTCTTCAAGCTTTGAGACAGTGTTCAGTTCTTTTGCTGGGTGTGGTGGCACACACCTTTATGAGTGTGGGGAACCATTGGTCACTAGGAAACCAAAAGTGCCTCCATCTTAAATAATGACTCCATTTTGTAATAAGTTGTCTGTTCTGGAAAGTCGCAAGGTCTGCAGTTGTTAACCCATGCACGGAAAAAGAATAATGTAACCCATAAAGAATGAGAAAGTCGTTATCTCATGGCTTTGGGGCTGGGGCCTTATCCTGTGAAACATCTTGTGCCTTTGGGGCCGGAACCTTATCCTATTGAAACAGAACTGTAGCAATACCTAAACTGTTGACAAACTTCCCTGTTCTGCTGTATAAGAGGCACCCTGAGAAAAATTAAAATTGGCAGCTTGATCAGACTCCTGTCTTGCTGTCGGTTCCTTGTGTCTCTTGTCCCTTTCATTCCAGGTTTTCTGGGGTCCGTGCTCCCGTTGAAGCCCCGCTGGCCGGGGCATATGAGAGAGAGTGAGGGAATGAGAGAGAGGAGAATTGGCATGCCAGGGCCTCCAGCAACTGTAGTCGAACTCCAGATGTGTGCACCACCTTGTGCACATGTGTAACCACTTTCATCACCTTGTGCGTCTGGCTTACATGGGCTCTGGGGAGTCGAACATGGGCCCTTAGGCTTCACAGGCCAGAGCCTTAACCACTAAGCCATCTCTCCATCCCATGTTCAATCTCTTGACTGCAACTTTCCCACAACTATGTGGCTGTTTCCTCGCTTGTATACTTAAGTATTCTTTATAGGCAGCAGTGCAATGCTGCGATAAGAAGTAATGCCAGTCACTTCAACATTCATAGCAATAGGATTTCAGTGAAATAAATTGATGCCCCATGAAGAAAATGTAGTGAGGATTCAGTATTATCTAATGGGTTCAATTATATTTCATTCCATTTTCATAACAAAGATTTTTTTAGCAAAAATTTTCAACAACATAGTTGCCCTCAGCTGACTCAGAAGTTAGGTACTCCCCAGTACATAGTTCTAAAGCAGAGAAAATGTATTTGGCTCCCCATCTACCTCAGGGATCCAAGAAATCAGCGAATCTCAGAAACTCACCATGTTCATCCACAATAGCTCACCCAATTCACACTCGCCAAGTTCCACCTCATCCTCCGACGCTCTTGCGCTATATTTCCTAAACTTCTTTAAAGCTACTCATGAAAGCAGGACACAAGGTCACAAATATCTTCAATAGATGGCCAGGCATTATAAGAGGGATAAGAAAACAAGTGTCAAATGTTCCCGGGCTCTCACTCCCTTGTATAAACTGTTTCCTTGACCTGGATTTCTGCTTTTATTTCTATCTAAAATGGGGTTTCCATTTATCAGGATTTTACTTCACCTTACGAGGTGATTTGAATGTGACATGTTCCCTATAGCCTCACGTGTTTGTGGTTAAGCCTAATTCAATCCCCAGGCGGTAGAGACTTCGGGAGGTGGAGCCTTGCTGGAGGAGGTGTGTCACAGAGGACAGGCCTTGAGGTTCATTAGTCCAGCTATATAGAGGGTATGCGCTAGTTAGCTCCTTTGTCGCGGCTGTGGCAGGATGGGATGCCCGGCCTCTGCTCTGCCATGCTTTCTCTGCCACGAAGAAACTTTCTTACTTGACCCTAAGCCCTCTCCTCCCATAAGCTGCTTCTGGCCAAGCGTCTGTCTCAGCAACAAGAAGGCAACAGCTACACGCTGAAAATACTGCTAAGACGTCAAATGCAAAACAGGGGGAAAATGGTTCTGTAGCTTGCCTGTGTACAGAATGCGGCTGATCATGCCCGGCATCACCATGAGGAACAAGGGCAGCAGCTTCAGGTAGCCACACGTGATACAGGCGGCCTTCACGTGAGACATGTTCCTGCCGCACAAGCAGCGCTGCACAATCACCTGCCGGGAAGACACAGCATGCTAGGGAAACAGCCGGAAGACGGCTTCAAAGGGGACAAGCTTATCTTCCAGGGTTTAATGTGGTCATAGGAACTGATGCGATTAGCGGAAATAAATGGGCTTTGGGGTATGATCAGGGTTTGAATTACTACTTAAATTTGTACACATGTGAGCACAGTTTAAAAATAGGGTTATCTCTCTCCGATGTAAGGCTCTTGGTACGGACAAGGCAATTCATATAAGAGGGAGTTAAAGTATGTTCAGTACCCAGGCTGCAATCTAAGCCTAGCAGTGTGTTCCCCCATCAGTGGTACAAAATCACTGATGCTGCCACGAGTTGTGTGTTTAATACTGTAGGCGCCGGGCATGGTGGCACACACCTTTCCTCCTAGCTGAGATCCTGAGACTCCATAGTGAATTCCAGGTCAGCCTGGGCTAGAGAGAGGCCCTACCTCGAAAAACAAAAGAACAACAAAAAGTACTGTAGACATCATCAACACCTTACTGTTGTTATGAGGCGATTGCTTCCACTAGACAGGTCAGTTGCTATGGATACACCATCAGAACAGACCATTCAGACAGTTAGGAAGATTTCTTCAGAATGTTCTACTTATGAATCATCACCTCGTTATGATATTACTTGGGGAAAGAACTCATATAATTTTACAATTCTTTCTTACATCATGTAATTTCTCAAGATTTTTCCTAGGATAGCAGGATATGTAAGATACCATAACTTCTTGTATATTTCTCTTTCTTTCTTTCTCTCTCTCTCTCTTTCTTTCTTTCTTCTTCCTTCTGCCTTTTGCTCCTTTATCTCTCTCTGTCTTTCTTTATTCCATTCTTTCTTAGGCTATGTAAGTGATAGAATCTAGGGTCTTGTGTTGTGTTCTCTACACCAGCCCCTCACAAAGTCATAACTTCTTGATATTTTTCTTCTCAAAGATGGTCAGAAAACAGGAATGCTCAAAATCAAAGAGGGACTAATTGGAAAGGAGAAGGGGTTCGTTGAGAAGGGAATAGGGGAAGAGGGACAAAAGGAGGTAATGGGAGGGGATTCTGATCCAAACATATTATGTACATATATGAAAATTGTCCATAAAAAAGTTAAAAAGAAGTAAAGATGCTTCCTTCTGCTTAATTCTCTTTGGAGAAGCAATCTACTAGTGATCTCATTGACATCATTCAGTGCCAGTGAAACAGGCAGAATTAAAAAAAAAAAAATATATATATATATATATATATTTATTTATTTATTTGCAAAGAGAGAGAGGATGGGGGAGAGGAAACGGGTGTATCAAGGTCTCTAGCCCCTGCAAATGAACTCCAGATGCATGCACCACTTTGTGCATCTGGCTTTATGGGGGTCACTGGGGAATTGAACTGGGGCCATCAGGCTTTGCTAGCAAGCACCTTTAACCACAGAACTGTCTCTCCAGCCCCAGACAGAATCTTTTGACAGCAGGCTAGAAGCAGTTAGAGGGGTAACACAAGTCACAGGTGAAGAGGGGAGCTCTTCAGTAGACAGAGGAGAATATCAGATCTAAGGGTAAAGACAAGTCAGGAAGTCACAGATGAAATGTCAATAACAGAGTCACGTGAACCAACGGTTAAATGATGTATTCTGCGGTAGATATGTTGAAGAAGATAAAAAACAACAGCTCATTACATAGAGAAAAATGAATCTGTGACCACTGATTTAAGATGGACTAAAATTCAAGAAATTATTAGCTTGAGGTTGACAGGAACTGTTCAGCTAGAAGGAATTTTCAAAAATCACAGGGGGGAAAGCCGGGCTTGGGGACGCATGCCTTTAATCCCCGCACTTGGAAGACAGAGGTAGGAGGATCGCCATGGGTTCAAGGCCACCCTGAGACTACATGGTGAGTTCCAGGTCAGCCTAAGCTAGAGTGAAACCCTACCTCAAAAAAAAAAAATAAATAAATAAAATAAAAAAAAAAAGAAAGGAAGGAAGGAAGGAAGGAAGAAAGAAAGCCACAAGGGGAGAGAAAACAAAAGACTGACTTCAATATTATAAAGAAATCTATGGATGATTTCCCCCCAGCAGCCTGCATGGCACTTCCCAGCACTGTGGCAGCTATTAGCCAGGGAGGAGGAGGTTTCCAGCTTGGTTCCTATTTGAGTTTTCATTGTCCTGCTCGTGATGCATATGTGTCAAGACAGGATCTTGACATGTAGCCCACACTGGCCTTGAGTTTATAATCCTCCTGTCTCAGCCTCCTGAGTGCTGGGATTACCGGTGTATACTACCACACCCAACTTAAGACATGGTAGAAAGGAAAGGAGGAAGGCTAAAGACAACAGATGCAATCAACTGGAACCAGTGAAATAAAGGATCCACCCCCGAAATTTTGCAGGACACCACCTACCGAATCATAGTCACCTGTTGCAAGGAACAAAACCAGATCCACCCAGTAGAACACGCAGATGAAATTTCAGAGCTCTGAAGGCCAAGGAAACACAAGGTTCCGAACAAAGAAACAGAGTTATATCCAGAATATGAATAATAACTTTAGGTTTCTCAACATTAATAGTGGGATGCTATGACAATGAGTGCCCGACTTTTTGGAAAATTATTTCCAACTAAGAAGAATGTACGTGACCCAACCAATAATTAAGGAAAAGTAAGAGCGGAGATATTTTCAAGCACTCAACTTCACAATAAATTTATTATTTATAAATTCAGTCTCAGGAAGTTACTGGAAGACTTGATTTTTTTTCCTTAAGGAAGAAACTAAGGAAAACGGCACGATGCACCAGAAGAGGAAGATATAATCTATGAGCAAAACAAAAGGAATTCCATAGATGGTCGTGAAGGGGGTCTTAGATGAGAACAACCTCTGAGTCCGTGAGAGGTCAAAGGCTCTGCAAGTCAATGAGGAAAGGGACTTGGCAAAATACTTGGGTGTTCACCAAGACTCAGGGAATATTGCAGAAGAGGGTGTGGAAAGATTGTAAGAGCCACAGGGTGGGAAGGAGTATCTATAGGCATTGTCCCACCCCCGCCAAACAATGACTGACTGCTGCTCTCAAAACTCACAATCCACAACCCCATACTGAATACCAGTAACCCCACTGAGTGGGTCCTCGGTGGAATGAAGGCAGGGGAATGGTACCAACACATGATTTGTCCATACAAAATTTCTACTTAATAATAAAAAAAAATGCTTGGTTGTTTGTAAATGCTAGGAGGAGATCTTTACAATATTCAGAGTGTTTAACACCTAAATAAGAAATAATTACCAATCATTATTAAACTGAAAGCTGAAGGGGGAAAAAAGACTGTTGTGTGCATAGGTCTGTCTCAGAAGATAAATAACTTCCTCAACCCCCCCCCCCCGCCCCCGCTCTGATGACATCCCCTGCTTCACATGGCTCAATGGACCTGGTTAACTTTGGCAAAAGGAACAGGCCAGATCCAGATGCCTTGCTACCATATCAGGAACAAGTTCTAGTCTTGTATCCAACACCCAGTAATATTTGGGGAGCAACTCAGCTGAAGAAGAAGAGATCAGCATTGTTCAGAAACCAGGCTGGATACAGCATCTGCCTACAGGCGCTTATGGTCCTGGAAAGATGGACCAGAGCTGGGCGTGGTGGCGCACGCCTTTAATCCCAGCACTCAGGAGGCAGAGGTAGGAGGATCGCTGTGAGTTCGAGGCCACCCTGAGGCTACAGAGTGAATTCCAGGTCAGCCTGGGCTAGAGCGAGACCCTACCTTGAAAAAAGAAAGAGAGAGAGAGAGAGAGAGAGAGAGAGAGAGGATGTCCGTGCTGATGGGGCGCAGATAATTTTTTTCCATCCAGAGGATAGTAATAAATACCAAAGTACTTAGTTGAGGGAGCGCAATATGAAAGAGGTGAGGCTTGAAGAGCCTTTTTTTTTTTTCATAAAAACCCTTGCAGAAGTGTTTGATTCTTTATGTGACATTTGTATGTACACAATAGAAGGTAGATGCTTTCCTGAGATGGGAAGGAACAACATAAATTCTACCCCCCATACACCAACACACACACACACACACACACACACTTTAATCACTCACCTGGTTTGTGCACCAGTACCACAGAGCTGTAATGACCATTCCAAATACTGTCCCTGGCCATGGTATATCCCCAGTGACAGCGTCTCGGAAAATGTGGAAGGAGTCCGCCTGAGGAGTGTAGCACCTGGGGCTGATGGTCAGGTTGTCCCCCTGGACGACAGATGGTATGGCGTCCATGTACTTCTCTGTAAAGCTCTCATAGCCTCCAACTTCAATAAAGGCTGAAAAGTGTCAGATAAAATGAAATGTCTCACGCAAATCTAAGGCAGCTGATTGTCCAGGATCACTCATTTGTAGCGGAGGCATACCAGCACCAGCCCGTGAGCCTGGGCATATGCTCAGTGACCCTTTCCCATGGCCCATGTCTCTCTAGGCAGCACCCATGGTAATAGAATGCCTTTCATATACATAAGGCAAATGGTCATCTAACGCTAGCTTTATGGTAATAATAAAGCTGTTAGCCAACAGACTGTCACTGGTCTCTCACAACCATCCAAGGCACAAACAAACCTGATGGTTTGATAACAGAGCAAATCTAATGAAATTAGGGCATAAGAAATCCCAATGCTGGGCTGGAGAGATGGCTTAGCAGTTAAGGCACTTGCCTGTGAAGCCTAAGGACTCACGTTCAATTCTCCAGGTCCCACATAAGCCAGATGCACATGGTGGCGCATGCATCTGGAGTTTGTTTGCAGTGGCTAGAGGCCCTGGTGTGTTCATTCTTTCTTTCTCCTTCTCTCTGTCTCTAATAAATAAATAAGTAGATAAAAATCTTAGAAAAAAATAAAGGGACCCCAATGCTTCAAAAAGGAGCAAGAAGCAATGGTTGTTCTGACCTTATGCAAGATCTGGTTTTCTAGTTTTCTATGATATAACAAATAATGGGGGGACTGAGGGGATTGCTCAGTGGTTAAAGGCACTTGCTTACAAAGTCTGCTGGCCTGGGTTTGATTCCCCAGTATGGACATAAAGCCAGTTGTACAAAGCAGCTTGTGTAGCTGGAGTACATTTTCAATTATAAGAGGCCTTGGCACGTCCATTTTCTCCTCTTCTTTCTCTCTCTGCTCACAGATAAGTTAAAAAATACAGTGGAAAGATAACAAGGGGGAATTATAGGTGGTAAGTTACATGTGACGTGGGAAAATGGTGAGACTGAGCAATTGGAGGTCTGGTTAGCTGTGAACTAGAATTATAGATAATATTAGAAAGATGAGTCCAGGCATTTGGGCCCACTTACTATATGCTCCAATGATACAAAATTCATTAATTGTGTTATACAATTGAGTTACATTGATATTCCTTTACTTATTCATTAATAAAGTACATACAACATGCCAAGCATGGTGCTGGGGTCATGTGGAAAACAAACATGCAAGACCAGTGGAGAATACAGACAAGATAAGAAAATTACCTTGACTGGATCAATATCTCTCATTTTTCTATAGTTACCACACTCCATTCAATAAGCTGTACTAATCACAATCCTGAACATGCATGCACCTACTCACATAGCTTGAAATACATGAAGCAAAAATTCAAAAAACACAGACCCACAATGACGAGCGGTGACCCCAACATGATCTAGATGCTATAAACCATGCGTGGCTAGTACATTAAATTCATTTCATTTGCACAGCCATATTTCAAATGACCAAGAGAACACTAGTCTCTGCCATTATCAGTGGGGAGCACAAAACACACACAACCCCGTCACTGTTGAAAAGTTTTTACTATAAGCTGCTCTTCTGGAGGCCACGGCGGGAACCAATTCCTGCGTGTGTTATTTCTAGTTACCCAGGATTCCTTGTGTGCATTATATCTAGTCATCCAGAATTTCTGTGCTTTTTTTTTGTGTTCATAGTTCTTTGGTTTCTAAAGTCAGTGGTGGTGCATTCCCAGAGTGGCGTCTCTGAGCCTCACTTCTCCTATCCATAGGACAAGGAAGGGAACCTGCTTATCTCTCAGGGTCCTCCATTTACTTATTTATTTTGCAAAAGGAAAATGTGACCCAGTAGGGTTGGACAGCAGCAAATAAGAACAGCCAGATAAAAATCAGGTATCCAAGCCGGGCGTGATGGCGCACACCTTTAGTTCCAGCATTTGGGAGGCAGAGGTAGGAGGATCTCCATGAGTTCGAGGCCACCCTGAGACTACATAGTGAATTCCAGGTCAGCCTTGGCTAGAGTGAGACCCTACCTCAAACCCTCCCCCCCCCAAAAAAAAATCAAGTATCCAGGGCTCTGTGTGTGCTGTCCTTGCTTACCGAACACCGTGAGAATAAAAGATCCAACCAACATGATGATGGCCTGGAGGGTGTCTGTGTAGATCACGGTGGCTAAGCCTCCTGTGGAGAGAGGGAAAGTAGGACATTTTATCCATGTGCACTCTCGTGTTTCCATCGTGTCTGGGTTTCCTTCCATCCAAATTGCACAAATGACCCAGGAGGAAACAAGAGAAATTACCAGTTGCTGGGCAGAGCAAGCCTGTAAGTCCACCCCACCTACTTGAGAGATTGAGGCAAGATTGCCAGTTCAAGGGCAGCCTAGGTTACAGACTGAGTTCAAGGCCAGCCAGGGTAACTTAGTGAGGCAGTCTCAAAATAAAAAGTGAAAACAGACTAAACTCAAAAGCTCAATAGTAACAAGCTTATCTTTTTGTTCTGTTGTTTTGAGATAGGGTCTTATATTTTAGTATAGGCTGGCCTTGAACTCTATGTAGCCCAGACTGGCCTTGAACTCCTGGCAATCCACTTGCTTCTGCCTTCTCACTGCTAGGATTACAGATGTGAGCCATCACGCCTGTCTGCACAAGCTTATTTTGACATGGCTATCTCTCCAGTGCTTATGTCTTTTATCATTTCTATTTCTCTTGCCTTAATTCTGCTTTCATTTTCTTAACCTTTCCTCCTTTTCCATTTCCTCCCTTTCTTTCACTTCCTTTCTTTCCTTCTCTTTTCCTCTTTTTTCTTTCCCATACTCCCTTCCCTTCTTTCCTCCCCCCTCTTCCCTTCCCTTCCATTCCCTTTTCTTCCCTTCTACTCTTCCTCTCCCCTTTCCTCCCCTTCCATTTTTCTTTTCCTTTGCTGGCAGTCCTTGTTCTATAACTCAGTCTTGCCTTGAACTCCCAACGCTCCTGCCTTAGACTCCAGAGCTGTGGAATCACAGACACACCACCAGGCTTGGCCTTTGTCTTGTTCTGATTCTAAGGTTCTCCTGTGGAGTTTCATCATTGTGCTTGGCTTTAAATATTAAGTAGGAGAAAGGACAAAAGTTTGGCATCCTGAATGTTCTCCTTAACAATTCCTCCACTCCCACCACTTAGCACCATTTCCTAAACAAAGCCAACAGGAGTTATCCCCATAGAGCAGGAAGGAGGACAAAAAGGAGACATCACCCCAGAAGGACTACTTGTAAAGGGGAGGGGGCTCAGTGGAATGGGGCAAGGGACAAGGACAAACAGGATCAGTAGGAGGGGACTACAATCAAATTATATGTTCAAAAATCCTCAAAAGAAAAAAAAATCTGGGCATGGTCCCAGCACTTGGAAGGCAGAGGGAGGAGGATTACTGTGAGTTCAAGGCCAGCTTGAAACTACAGAGTGAATTCCAGGTCAGCCTGGGCTAGAGTGAGACCCTACCTCAACCCCCCCCCCCAAAAAAAATTCTCAAAAATAAACAATTTTTGCTCCAGTGTTGCAATGTTAGTTGTAGTAATTAAATAGCAGATTTATCCTTGATTGTGTTTTTGGCAGCGTGACACACACACACAAACTCACATTTACACACATATGGGTGGGATTGAGAGAAGACCACAGCAAACTCACCAGTGATGGTAAAAACAGCAGTGATGGCCAGGAGGATGAAGATGGACAGGTAGAGGTCTAATCCGAAAGCCAGTTTTATGAATATGGCTCCAGAAAATATATTTGCCTAGAAAGGAGACATTCAGGAGGGCGACAAAAACATTAGGCTGTTCAAACCTCTGGTTTCTTCTCCATTGTCAGCATACCCTCTTCTTCCTAGTAGACTCCTACTCAGCTTTGAAGACTCCACAACAAGATTTCTACAAGACCTTCCATAAAGCCTCAAACAGTGGTGTTTTCTTTCCCCACTTCATTACAATTAGCTCATTGTCCAGCTGAAGCACTTATTAAGTGCATGACATATTCTGAGAACATTTTTTGCACAATGAGGATAAGAAAGTCTCAGTAAATGCTTATGGGAATCCCTAACTATGATGGCGTGAAAAGTATATTATTTAAATCATATTAGTATTCCTGTCTGTCAGTGAGGACTTTTGCATATAGATAGTACGTACATACACAATTTTATTGCTTTTATATATTTGAAACTATTAAGCATTTTGTGAGACTGCTTCCATGAGATTATACTTAATGCTATATACTGGGAACATTTGGAACTGTAGAGAGGTGAGCCGAGGAGACGGCTCAGCAGTTAAAGGCACTTGCATACAAAGCCTGATAACCCAGGTTCGATTCCCCAGTACCCACGTAAAGCCAGATGCACAAAGTGGCACATGTATCTAGAGTTTGTTTCGTAGTGACAGGAGGCCCTGACATTCCCATATTTTCTCTCTCTTTCTCTCGCTCAAATAAATAAATTAAAATATTTTTTTAAAGGCAATATAGAGAAATTCTGGGAGAGTGGTGGAGGTGCCAGCGTAGTTTGTGAGCCTCCATGAATCTCGACCTTAGATGGAGCAAGGATGTAAAACCCAAAGTATTATGTGACAAGGTACGTCCATGGAGTCCACAGTACAAGACGTGGAAGTAAATTAACCTCATTAACAAGTTCTGCATGGCATCAAGGTCAGTGTGAAACTGGAGAGGAACAAGACTTCATTGAAGGACCTTAGAATTATATAGTCTCAGGGTGGCCCTGAACACACGGTGATCCTCCTACCTTTGCTTTCCAAGTGGTGGGATTAAAGACATAGACTACCATGTCCAGCCAAAATATTCTTAATCACAGGCAATATGCTTGTATACAAAAGATCCTAAAGATTACACAGGGAAGTTTTTTAGATTTAATAAACATTTTTAGCAAAGTAGTATGATAAAAAAAAATCAGCACACAAACCGGGCGTGGTGGCTCACGCCTTTAATCCTGGCATTCAGGAAGCAGAAGTACGAAGTTTACTGTGAGTTTGAGGTCACCCTGAGACTACATAATGAATTCCAGGTCAGCTTGGGCTAGAGAAAGACTTTATCTGAAAACAACAACAACAACAAAATTCAGCATACGAAAATCAGCATCCTTCCTATGCAGCAATCACATTCTGAGAAGGATACCAGGGAACAATCCCATTCACAACTGCCTAGAAGGATATCTTGGAATAAATCTAATCAAGAAAGTGAAAGACATCTATATCGAAAATGTTAAAACATTCAAGAGAGAACTTGAAAAAGACACTTGAAAAAGATAGAAAGGCCTCTTGTAATCACAGATCATAGTATAATAAAAATAGTGGGCCGGAGAGATGACTTAGTGGTTAAGGCACTTGCCTGCAAAGCCTAAGGACCCATGTTCAACTCTCCAGATCCCACATAAACCAGAGGCATAAAGTGAGGCAAGCACAAGGTCAACAATGCCCACTAGGTGGCACATGTGTCTGGAGTTTGATTACAGTGACTGAGGCCCTGGTGTACCAATTCTCTCTCCTTCTGTCTCTGTATCTCTCTCTCTCTCTCTCTAAAGATAATAAATAAATAAACAATTAAAAATGACTACTTTACTAAAAGCAAGCTACAGATTCAATGGAATCCCTACGAAAATTCCGATGTCATTCTTCACAAAATAGAAAAAAATGATCATGGAGGCAAAAAATATTTTGGTTACTCAAAGCTAAAAAAGAATAATGCTGGACGTATCATCATGCCTGATTTCATGTTATACCACAGAGCCATTGTAACAAAGATAGCATGGTACAACACAATATAGACATGCAGATTAATGCAACCAAACAGAAAATTCAGATATAAATTTAGACATACAACTATACTCTCCTGCTTTCTTTTCTTTTCTTTTCTTTTCTTTTCTTTTCTTTTTTTTTTACAAAGATACCCAAAAATATATGCTGGAGAAAAGACAGAATCTTCAACAAATGGTTCTAGAAAAACTGGGTATCCACCCGCAAAAGAATAAAACTAGATCTCTATCTCCAGAGAACACTTGGAGACCTCTGGGTGAGATGGTGGCGTAGGAGTCACACTAATCCACTCTACGGATGGATTTGAGCAAAACCACAGCAAAATAGACTCTTCATCTGAAAAGTGAAGGTGTATAGGGTTTTTTTTTTCCCCCCCCACCACAGCGGAGAAGCAGGAGACACTAAGATCTACCAGAAAGGAGGAAGTCGGCCAGAATCCCACTGAGGAGCTTGTGGACCCGAGCTGTGGGACCCACGTGGGTCCGCACGCCTGCTCGGTGCCCAGCTGCAAGAGCAGAGACCAAAAAGGGGGATTTTCCAACCTCGTCAGCCTCCTTGCAAAGTCAAGAAATCTGAAGGGGAGACAGCAGAAGAGCTGCTGGAAGGGACACAGGAGGGACCAGCTGAGCAGTTCCAGTACAAATCCAGGCTTCCTGCGCTCTCCCATCCCCCACCTCACAGAACCGCGACCCCACCCTCCGGAGAAGGCGGTCAGCTTCCCGCGGCAGCGCATCCAGCACAGCCCATCAGAGCACCAGATTCGCAGCACAACATGGAGGGATCGAGGTGGGCCCTCAGCACTGGTGAGATTTGAAGCCACCCCAAAAGGTAATGAGTCTGGCTGACAAAAAAGCAGGTGCTCAGGCCTGCACTGGAAGTGCTAACCTCTCTTTCCATGTCAGGACAGGTTATGGGTTACATATTCTTGGTTGGATTTACCTTTCTCAATTAAGCTGTATTTGGGGGTTAACTATTGTTGCCCTTAATGCTTTCAGACTCTTAGGGCTTTTGACTTTTTCTTTTGTCATTTTTGGGGGCAGGGTCTGATTCAGACCCAGGCTGAACTAGAACTCATTTCAGAACAGCATCACCCTGATACCAAAACTAGGCAAAGACAAAACAAAAAAAAGAAAATTACAGACCAATCTCCCTCATAAACATAGATGCATAATTCTCAACAAAATGTTGGCAAAGAGAATGCAAGAATATATCAAAAAGATTATTCACTTCGACCAAGTAGGCTTTATTCCCGAGATGAAGGAATGGCTCAACATACACAAATCGATAAATGTAATACAAAAGTGGACTGAAGGATAAAAATCACATGATCATCTCAATAGGTGCAGTAAAAGCAATCAACAAAATCCAACATCCCTTCATGGTAAAAGTCCTACAGTAACTGGGAATAGAAGGAACATATCTCAACATAATAAAGACTATTTAATTATCTAGTTTTGTTTTTCGTGGTAGGGTCTCGCTCTAGCCCAGGCTGACCTGGAATTCACTCAGTAGTCTCAGGGTGGCCTTGAACTCACAGCAATCCTTCTACCCCTGCCTCCCAGGTGCTGGGATTAAAGGCATGCACCACCACGTCCAGCCTAATAAAGGAGTTCTATTCAGCGGTAAAAAAAATAAAATTATGAAATTTGCAGGGAAATGGATGGATCTGGAAAGGATTATACTAAGTGAGGTAATCCAGGCCCAGAAAGCCAAACATTGCATGTTCTCTCTCATATGTGGATCTTAGCTACAAATGTTTAGACTTGTGTGTGAGCTGTAACCAAAAAAATCGGTAGCAGAGGCCAGTAAGCTGGAAAAAGGCTATCAGGGAGGGAGGAAAGGAAGGACTTTAGAGGATGAAATTGTATATATGCAAGTAGGAGAAAACATTACAGGGAGTGGAATGGCCTAAGTGAGGCCAGGGGATGAGATTGAGTAAGAGAAGGGAGGGGGTAGGTCACTCAAAATTCAAGATATTTTAAATAAGACATATGAAAGCCTACTTCTTTGGATAATGGCACATCCAGAAGCCATAGATTACTATTAGAAAACTTTCAGTGCCAGGGTTGGGTTACCAACCAGTGAGTTGTTGGCCAGGGAGGTCCCTGCTGCTTCCAAAACACTATAGGCTTTTGTCAAGGCCTTTGCTTTCCCAGGAGTAACAGATGGTCAGACCTTATTGCTGAACAGTTCACATGCCTGGGTGGCAAGATCACTGAAAAATCATGCTGGTGCTGAGCTGAAAAGCTTCTCCCTGTAGACCAGCCAACTGTAAGATGGAAAAAGCTGCACTGCATGCAGCCCTTTGAGAGACAGAAGTCATCAGCCATGAAAAAAGTGGACACTGGAAGCCTCAAGTTTGGCCAGACAGGCCAAATGACCAAATGTGTGGAATAGTGGCATGTCAGCTTGGGGGGTGGGGGGAAACCAGCTGCTCTCTAATTGGACCAGAGGCCCGCTCTATGGGAGGAAATACATGTCTGGTACTGAAAACCTAACCAAAAGCCTATGGCAGGGGAGGTCATGTGCCTTAGGGGTATAAAGCCTGCTCTTGTCTGGCTAAATGCATATATTATTCTCACCAAACTGTTCTGAAAGCACTACACTTAATGTTCATTCCCATTTATTAATGCTACTCTCACTTTTGGTTGGAGAAGCTTCTCTTTTCAGATGGCAGTGACCACTGGGATGACCCAAAAGGCAACATAGGGCTGAGAAGAAGTGATGGAGGAGTGCTCAGCACTGAAATGTCTCTTTCACACCGTCCAAGGCTCAGGGTCCTTTGCAGAAGAGGTGGCAGAAAGAATGTAAAAGCAAAGAAAGGGCACCACTCCTTACAATGCAACTGCCCAGCCAGAAATTGGCCTGAATATCCATGACCTCCCAGTGCCTAGCAATACCTTCACAAGGCCCTCATAATAGGAGAAAAAGATGATGACATCAAAATAAAAGAGAGACTAATGGAGAGAGGGAGGGGATATGATGGAGAGCGTTGTGTGAAGGGAAAAATTGGGGAGGGAAACATCATGGTTTATTGTCTGTAAGTATGGAAGTTGTCAATAAAAAATAAAGAAAAAAAAATCAACTCCAAATGGATCAATGACCATAACATAATGTAAGACCTGAAATTCTGAAACTATTAGAAGAAAAAGTAGGAATAATACTTTAGAATATAGATAGGCTATAGAAGCTACCTTCTTGTTCTGGCGATAAAACACCCAACCAGAATCGGGTCATGGGAAGAGTTTATTTCAGCTTATAGTTTTGAGGGTAAGTTCCATCGTGATGGGGAAAGTGAGACAAGGCCAGAGCAGGTAGCAGGGATCGCATCTCCATATTGGCAGGAAGAAGACAGAATGAACTAGCTATGTGGCAGGAGGGAGGACCAGACCATAAAATCCCAAGACCCTCCACCAGTGACACACTTTCTTCAGCAAGGCTCCACCACCCCACAAGCCCCCACAACTTTCCCAAATTGCCACCAACTGACAACCAGATATTCAAAACACATGAGCCTATCGGGGGGGGGGGGGCATTTCATCCAAACCACATAGGCATAGGCAAGGATTTTCAGAATAGGATTTTAAGATTCTCAGGAAATAATACCAACAGTTTACAAATAGGGCTTCATAAAACTGAAAAGCTTCTCCCCAGCAAACAGTTAATTATTGAAGAGGCGGTCTAAAAAATGAGAGAAAATGTTTGTTAGGTATACAGGTAACAAGGATTAATATTTAGAATAAAAAGTACTCAAGAAACAAAACAGGGGCTGGGAAGATGACTCAGTGGTTAAAATGTTTGCTTGCAAAGCCTGCTGGCCCAGGTTCAATTCCCCAGTACCCAAGTAAAGTCAGATGCACAAAGTAGCACAGGCATCTGGGCTTTGTTTGCAGCAGCAAGAGGCCCTGGCACACTCATATTCTCTCTTAAATCAATCAATAAAAATATGGTTAAAAAAGAAACTAGCCATTGCCGGGCGTGGTGGCACACACCTTTAATCCCAGCACTCGGGAGGCAGAGGTAGGAGGATTGTCGTGAGTTCGAGGCCACCCTGAGACTACGTAGTGAATTCCAGGTCAGGCTGGGCTAGAGTGAGACCCTACCATGAAAACCCAAAAAAAAAGAAAAAGAAAAAAAGAAACTAGCCAGGCATGGTGGCACACGCCTTTAATCCCAGCACTCGGGAGGCAGAGGTAGGTGGATCACCGTGAGATCAAGGCCACCCTGAGACTACATAGTGAATTCCAGGTCAGCCTTGGCTAGAGTGACGCTCTACCTCAAAAAACCAAACAAGAAAAAAAAAAAAAAAAAGAAACTAATCAACAAGAATCAAACAACCCAATGAATAAATGGAATAATGAAATGGATAGCTCACAAAGATGAAACAGAGACAGCTAATAAACATTGAAAAAATTGTTCATTCTAACTAGGCATCAGAGAAATGCAAATCAAAACAACATTGAGATTCCACCTTATCCCAGTCAGAATGTCAGTCACTAAGGAAACAAATAACAAGAAATGCTGGTGAAGATAGGGACAAAAGGCAGCTCTCACACAGTGCACAGCAGTATATGAGAGCTATATTTCCTTATATAGGAGAATATATGAGAATGTAAACTAGTCCGGCCACTATGGAAATCAGTATGACAGTTCCTCAGAAAACTAAACATAGGGCTTACCACATGACTATTCCACTCCTGGGTATTAACTCAAAGGATTCTGATTCAGCATATCACAGAGATATTTTTATATCAATATTTATTGTAACACTATTTACAATATCTAAGTTGTAGAACTAACCTAGGTGCTCAACAAGAGAAGAACTGATAAAGAAAATTAATGATGAAATATATATATATATATATCCATAAAGAAAAATGAACATCTGCCAATCAAGGCATATAAATGCAAAGGCAGCAAATCATTTTAAGCAAATTAAACCAGTCCCAGAAAGAAAAATATTTCCTCTTGTTTGTAGTTCCTGGATTTTGTATAGATACATACACTCACATGCAAATATTACATGAAAGTAGAAATGAAATTGTCTAGGAGACAAAGTAGACTAGCAGATGGGGGAGATGTGAGAAAGGAGAGAGTGGGTGACTATGTGTGGGGGTTGCTCAATGCTCAATATACGCTTTATGAATATATCCATACCAATATAAATGAATGTATGTAGTACCATGTGCAATAAATATACAAGAAGACTTTTTTTAATTGAAAAAGAGGGGGCTAGAGAGATTGCTCAGTGGTTAAAGATGCTTGACTGAAAAGGCTGATTGCCCAGTCTTGATTCCCCAGTACCCACGTACCAGATGTACAAAGAAGTGAATACACTTAAAGTTCATTTGCAAGTGACAAGAGGTCCTGGCAGTGTGCCCATTCTCTCTCTCTTTTTCCTTCTTCTTCCCTGTCTACTTGCAAATAAATAAATAGGCAGATGAATAAATGATCTTTAAAAACTAAAAAAAGGTAAAATAAATGGACGGTTTAGAATAGTCACTGAGAGGACCAGAATAAAATTATTTAAAAAAACACAAAATTTGAAAGAAATATTGGTTCCAATTTAGCGCCCAGAAAGCAAAATACTCAGAAGGTCTGCATTCTTGTAGAGGGACACCCCGCACCCCACCAGGTACAAGATCACACCTACTCAGCCCTGGATCTCTGTATCTCCCAGTTTCCATGATCTCTTTTCCACAAAACTTGTGCTGCCCCTATCGTGATCTGACCACTGTGAGTTAGGTTCCTTCAGAATCCACATTAAAAATATTAAAAACCTACAAATAGCCGGGCATGGTGGCACATGCCTTAAATCCCAGCACTTGGGAGGCAGAGGTAGGAGGATCGCCGTGAGTTCAATGCCACCCTGAGACTAGCTAGTGAATTCCAGGTCAGCCTGAGCTAGAGCGAGACCCTACCTTGAAAAACCAAAACCAAAAATAAATCTAAAAACTTAGAAATTGCATATTAAGCATGTAAGTTAGACGTGCAGAAGCAAATTTCAAATGAGTCATAGAAGAATTTATGTAGGTATCTTTGTGAAACCTGAGTCTGGGGAGGGGTGGAGCAATACATGGTTATTTTTCCCCCTCTAGGATTTAAAACAGGACCTGGGGCTGGAGAGATGGCTTAGCCATTAAGGCGCTTACCTGCAAAGCCTAAGGACCCATGTTCAACTCTTCAGATCCCACATAAGCCAGACGCACAAGGTGACGCAAGTGTGCAAAGTCATGCATGTGCACAAAGTGGCACACGCATCTGAAGTTCGAGTACAGTGGCTGGATGCCCTGGCGCACCAATTCTCTCTCTCAACATACATGTTGGTGAAAATCCTGATTCTGGTTACCTCAGCCTAGAACTCAAGCCAGCTTTATAAATAAGCACCTTTTTTTTTTTTTTAACAACTTCATTACATGCTAGGGTTCTCCAGAAAGGCAACTGCTGTGCATATTGAAGGCAGATTACATTTTAAAATATTGAATGTATATAAAAGTTCTTACTATTTCAGAAAAGATTATTACCCATGGAGGTGCCACCTATGCACTTGTGCATCCATCCGCATCATAATTGTCTCATCCATCCTGGTCTGTGAACGGGGAGCTTATTGAGCCAAAACATTTTCATTTGTTTTGTTGTCCCATCTAAACATTTTCTCATTGAGACACAGTATCCTACTATGAATTTCTCAACTTTTCTTTCTATTTTTTTTTTTTTTGCATCAGTAAGGCATTCAATGGATGGTTTTGAAATCCTGTGTAAATGCCTTATATCTTAATATGTATTTTATTGTGGCAAAATATATTTAGGTTAGAATATGCCATTTTCACCATTTTTAAGTGGAAAGGTCACTTGTATTTATCACACACAAAAATGATGAATTATCTCTAGTAAAGAGGAATTGTGGGCTGGAGAGATGGCTTAGCGATTAAGGCACTTGCCTGCGAAGCCTAAGGACCCAGGTTTGATTCCCCAGACCTCACATAAGCCAGATGCATAAAGTGGCACATGCATCTGGAGTTCATTTGCAGTGGGTAGAGGCCCTGGTGTGCCCATTCTCTCTCTCTCTCTCTTTCTTACTAAGAAATAAATACAAATAAAATAAAAATTTAAAAAGAGGAATTGTAATGACCCCCAAATTATCTTTTGTTATGAGACTGTTGGATGAGGCTATATAAATAAGGGTCGTAGATAAGATTGTAATTTGTAATAAAGTGAATTTTATGATTTCACACTTTGTAATGTGGTTTTCTAAAAGAGCATCAGTGCTTTGGGAAATATAAACTGAAAGGTTTAGGGCTCAAGGGACACCATACCTTACAACTGATTCTCAACTTATGTGCTTTTGGAGGCTGAGAACCTGTGAATACGCTGATCTTTCCCTAACCTGAGCTGGGGAGAGTGCTGCAAAAGGGTTCCATCCTAAGTTCTCATAGCGATTTGTTGAATAAGTAGCAGGTGTAGAAGTTGTTATCGGAGTGTAAACATATGAATGAACGTGTCTCAGACGCGTCATTAATTTAAATCAAAACACAACCTTGGGCTGGAGAGATGCCTTAGCAGTTAAGGCATTTGCCTCCAAAGCCAAAGGACCCCAGTGCGATTCCCCAGGACCCATGTAAGCCAGATGCACAAGGGGGCGCACGCATCTGGAGTCCGTTTGCAGTGGCTGCAGGCCCTGGCACGCCCATTCTCTCTCTCTCCCCCTCTTTCTCTCTCAAGTAAATAAATAAATAAATATTTAAAAAAAGAAAACACAAGCTTGTAGGTCAGGAAGGACTCTTCCTGTGTTGCCTTTGCAGCTGACCACAGACCTGCACAAGAACACACATGCTTCACCTCCGCCCAGCTCACCAACATCCAATCCTTTTTTTTTTTTTTTTTCCTACCAGAAGCCTTCCAACTCCAAAAGCCCATATCCATCAGAGGCTCCTTTAACTGCTTCTGATTTGAGACATGTCCGTGGCCTTTAGGATCATAGAACTGTAGATATTAGAGTCAGAGGACAACTGGATGATCAGCAAGTCCAACCCACTCATGGAACATGTGAGCATAACACTTGTGGCACCCCAGGGATCCTCTGCTTATGCTAACCTTCATGCCCTAGGGACTGTTTAAGTGGCTCCCCCATGATGTCTACTCTAACTGTACCTGGCAGATAGCAGCATCTTTTCTGATTGTGCATAGAGCATCTTCTGTTTTGCCCATAGCCCCATATTTGAATGTGTCTTCACAAGGGACCAATTATTTCATGTTTAGAATTCTTACCGCCTTAGGCATACAGTCAACTGCTGTTGCTCAGGAATCTTCATAACCCTAAGACGCAGCTTAATAATATTCAGTAAGTGCTAGGAAATGTTCACATTGAACGAGGAAGATTCACGGAAATTAACCTAAGGAGCCCAAAAGAGAAGGCCAGCTTCTCTCTCATAAATCTCGACATGTCCTTTGGACTATAAACTTGGGGACATTGTTTACATTAGTGATACATGAGGATAAGTGAATTGATTTTCCCTTGTTTGCTTTATGTATTGATTAAACTTCAAATTCCTATCTTCTTTCTGATAGTCTCCAGGGAACAACTATTTCATCACTTATTTATGATACCTGTTTTACAGGGGCAGTCTTTGACACGGCCAGGTCAACTTCAGGAAAGCCAGTATGTTAGTTAATAGAAAGCACTTCCTTTCTGGTGTTTGATGATTAAACTGAAAGTGAAAATATAAATGTGGGTTGACTCTGGGAAAGCAGAAGGGAGTTAGTATGCAGTGGGAAAGGCAGAAGTCAAGAGAGATCTTTCTCTGTGTTATAAAGGAGCAATGATGACTTGAGTGACTGAAACATTTGCTCTTTCTGTACATCAGCTTAAAAATATTTTATTTATTTATTTGAGAGAGAGAGAAAGAGGGTGAGAGAGAGAGAAAGAGAGAGAGAATGGGCACACCAGGGCCTCCAGCCACTGCAAACAAACTCCAGATGCATGTGCCCCCTTGTGCATGTGGCTTATGTGGGTCCTGGAGAATGGAACCAGGATCCTTTGGCTTTGCAGGCAAACACCTTAACCACTAAGCCACCTCTCCAGCCCATATCAGTTTTTTTCTTTTTTTTACTGCTCAGAGGGTAGATTTATGTTCTGGAAGTTCTCCTGACTTGAAAGTTCTCTACTTTATCATTTCAACTCTCCTGAGTTTCTTTCCCCACATTAAGACTATGAGGATGGACTGGCGCACCTGTTCTCACTCTCTCTATCTCTCTGTCTGTAATAAATAAAATAATAAAATCTTAAAAAAACATGACTTTGTAGAAAGATCCCAGGGAATTTAAGACATCTGTTTAAGTTTTGACCCTATAAATACTATTGACAGTCTATACATGCCAGCCTCTGATGTCAGCATTCAGGCACTATCAGGAGGCAATGAACTCACGGAGATTGTCAAAGCCACACAGCTGAAGAGGGAGAGGATGGAGAGGTAGATCTGGAGTCGCTTCCCTCCGAACCGTTTCTTGAGATATTCCGGCATGGTTGTCACCTGCAGGGACAGACAGAAGAGGAGTCCACTTCATCTTGGAGCCTAGTGCACTCAGATTCCTCACTACTCATTAGACGGCTGCAGGCGGTTAGGCACTGTGCATGGTACCTGGAGAATAACACAGGTGTAAGTCCTCGGTAAAGGGACAAGGCTGGGACAAACACGGGCATTGTAAGTAGAGTGACAATCTTGAGATTTCTTCTTAGCTCTGACATACATTGCATGTTGTGACCTCTGACAAATGACCATCTTTGAATCTTCCTTTTTTCAAAGGAAGGGTTTAAAATAAAAGTACAGGCACAGTACCTACAATACTACCAATTGCCTAGTAGATACCTGATAAATATTTTTTTAAATTATTTTCTCAGTAATTCTACAGTTGAGTAGTCATAATAAGATTTGAAAATAACAGATTTCAATATAGTTGGTTGACAAATTTATAGTTGAACACATTACATATCTACATTTGAGTATGTATTTACACAGTTGTGTTTCTTATTGAAGAGAAGAGAATTACATTAAATCTTTATTAAGAGAAAAGCCTGTGGTTTTTCATTACTGAAATATGAGATTGACTATGAGATATATGAAATAAGAAGGGTATCTCTCTGACTTCTTCAGAGAATATTGTGTTCATGATTTAGTCCCCTCTAGTATGAAAGGATGTTGATATATATGTATATTTATGAATTTTATCAAAAACAAAAAGGAGAACTCTTAGTGGATCACCAACTGAGAGTAGCCCTTGGGAGATGGAATGCCACAGCCAAGAGCACATGCAAAAGTTCTGTGGCATGAGCCCTTGATCCAAGGATAGCATTGCTCTGTGTGTGTGTGTGTGTGTGTGTGTGTGTGTGATGCGATGTGTGTAGAGATGCCAATGTGTTTGTCAAAGCCAAAGGACACCGGGTGTCTTCCACTGTTCCCTCACCTGCCTGTTTCCTTGAAGTGAAATATCTCACTCAACTCAGAGCTGCTGTTTTCCCCATTTTTTTTTTTTCATTTGGTCAGCAAGCCTCAGCCATTGTCTGGTATCTGCCCTTGCCCGATGGACCGAGGTTCCAGATGTGTGTGGCCACACCACGCTGTTTACTTGGGTTCTGGGGAATCAAACTGTGGTGGTCTCAGGTCCTCATGCTTGAGCAGCAAGTGCTCTTAACCACTGAGCCATTGTCCCAGCCCAAGGTTAGCATCTTTCAGCAAAGCTTATTCAGGTCTGGAACCAGAAGGGACCTGGGTGAGCAAAAGGTATTCATCTTCGATGCGTATGTGAGCAGTATTCATTTACTGGGCTGTGCAAGGCGATAGAAAGATTGTCTTTCAAAATACTTTCATCCCAGGAATCACCCTATGACATAGCACCCATGGTCTATGCCCCAAGGCCAGAAGAGACTCAGTATTAGTAGGCGATGATAATAAGAATCCGTGGGGGGAGGGCTGGAGAGATGGCTTAGCAGTTAAGGTGCTTGTCTGCAAAGCCCAAGGGCCCAGATTTGTATTCCCTAACACACATGTAAGCCAGATGCACAAGGTGGTGCATGAGTTCGCTTACAGTGGCTGAATGCCCTGGTGTGCCCATTCTCTCTTTCTCTCTCCCTCTTTGTCTCTCTCAAATAAATAAAATAAAATGAATAAATTAAAAAAGAAGAATCCTTGGGGGAATCCATGTTTGGTATAGTAAAAAAGCCTGTGTCTGGGAAGGCTCTTGTAGGGAAGCTACTGCTTTGTTTTGCTAAATGGGTATGATGTAACCATTAAATTGCCTTCTAAATAGTTGTATTTACATCCATAGACTAGTGCTGTTTCCAGCTTTGGTCAGAGAAGCTCCTTTTGGCAGTGAGCAGTAGCAACTCAAGAGATTCATGATTGGTCAGTGTGCTGAGAATAAGGGACCCTTGAGTTCTTGCTCATAAATGGGACTTCTAGATCAACCCCCCAATGTCCAGGGAACATCATAGAAGCTGGGGAGGGAAACGCAGAAGAGCCCAGGGCGAGAGCAGAGTGAAGTGGAACACTTGTCTTCGGAGCATGGCATTGCTGTTGCGCTCTTGATCTCACAGCAGGTGTGACTAACGGCACGAGCTCTGCCCCAGATTTGGCCTGGCATCATCCCGTCATGGGATTGGCAGGATACTGGGAGATCCTATGGGAAGGAAATTTGACTTTTTGTCAACCTGTATGGTTTCAGCAAAAGCACTGAGGAGGGGCTTCAAGCACCCAGGTTTTAAATTTAGAGCAGAAAGAATGAGTGAATAAAGGAATGCATGATAGACAGATATATCTGGAAGATTTTTTTTTTTTTTTCGAGGTAGGGTCTCACTGTAGCTCAGGCTGACCTGGAATTCCCTCTGTAGTCTCAGGGTGGCCTTGAACTCACGGCGATCCTCCTACCTCTGCCTCCTGAGTGCTGGGATTAAAGGTGTGCGCCATCACGCCAGGCCCCATCTGGAAGATTTTTTTTTTTTCTCAGAATAGCTGCAGATACTCACCCCGGCCTTGATGTAGATGGGGACAAAGAACCACCCCAAGAGCAGCAGCAGCAGAAAAGACTGCAAGAGACCCAGAAGAGAGCAAAGTTAAAGAGGTTGGACGTGTGGCCCTTATTATTTCACGACCCCTCTAAAAGTAACGAAGGTCTTCTTAGGTCCTGTCTCAGTCAATAACTAGGACCCCGAGGTACCTGTGGGTCTTGTTTGTGTGATCCAGAGATCACAGCCTCCGTGGCATAGGATGTGACCGGAAATGTGTGGTTAAAAAAGAGAAGGAAGTAGAACTACTGAAAGGTCACACAGCTTTTGTCAAAGGCAAATGCCGGGGCTGGAGAGATGGCTTGGTGGTTAAGGTGCTGGCTTGCAAGCCTGACTGTCCAGGTTGGAATCCCCACCAGTACCCACGTAAAACCAGATGCACAGAGTGGCTTGTGTGTCTGGAGTTCGTTGGCAGTGGCTGGAGGCCCTGGTGTGCCCATTCTCATTCTCCCTGCTTGCAAATAATAAATATATTTATTACATATATAATGACTGCAGCATGTCATCTTTAGGATGGTTTATGAAAATCCTTGATGAAAAAAAAAACAAAATTTGACTGACAAAATATATTACACTATCTAGGAACTTAAAAATGATGCTGAGAACACAATGCTAGGAGTATTGGGTATAAAGGCCCCTCATGGAGGGGCTTGAGATATGGCTTAGCGGTTAAGGTGCTTCCTTGCAAAGCCAAAGGACCAAGGTTCAATTTCCTAGGACCCACGTAAGCCAGATGCACAAGGTAGCACATGCATCTGGAGTTCCTTTGCAGTGGCTGGAAAACCCTGGTGGGCCCATTCTCTCTCTCTTTCTGTCTCTCTCTCTCTGCCTCTTTCCCTCTCTCAAATAAATAAATAAAAAATTTAAAAAAAAGATCTTTAAAGGCCCTTCATGCAGACTGTGCTGCAAGTCACAGTGGGAAAGCACAAGGCATTGTCACCTGCAGGAGAGCAACACTATCCTAGCACAGTGTCATGGGTATTTGTCTGCAGCACAGTGTTTCACCAAGACGACTTTCTATGGAGGAACAGAGGTTAAAAAAACATGAGAGATGTAACATGTGACATGGCCAGGCAGGCACCCTTGCACCTAACGCATGCAAGCTTCCTTCCACAGAAACCTCCCAGCTGGGGGCCCCTCCTGCTGTTTTTCAGACACTTTTTCTAGAGGACTCCTTAAAGAAAATTCAGTGAGTAGATTTGATACACTCCACCTATGGAGTAGCAGAACAATACATTACTTTTATTATCTTTGCGCATTCTGACGTGGAGGAAAAGGTAGTAAAATTTTTTTAAAAAGAGCAGTGTTATGGAATGGTGGGGAATACATATGAATGACAAAGCACTGAGAAAGAAATTTGGAAATTGAAGGATATCCCCAGTACTCTTACCAAAAAAAAAAAAAAAAAAAAAAAAAAAAAGATAATGATGACATAATCAAGCATTACGATGGAAATTGTTACAAAGTCACCACATATAACATTCATGTTGTTCTCGAATAGTCAATAAAGTAGACATCATAAGCACATGCATTGTGTTATGTGGCCGGATCTTGAGGTTCACAGAGATTAGGGAAGTTCAAGGTCAGAAGCTAAAAGAACATCAGAGTTATCTTCAGCCTGATAACAATCCTCATTGGGCCATAGGTCATTCTCTCCATGCCTCTGAAAGTTGCCTTCACTGTGGGGTCCATGACACCGTCAAAACAACCTCACATCATAGGGCTTATCTGACCAATGGCTGGCTACATACTGAATGGACCCTCTGATACTTATGAGGTAAAAGCAGCAATAAATAAATAAATAAATAAATAAATAAATAAATAAAATTCCTTCAACATCAGAAGAGTCAAGACATTTGTGATGATTAAGATTACTTCCTGAGTCTATCTAGGGATGAGCTATTTAAAATTTTCACTATGGCTGGCGATATAGGTCAGTGGTAGAGTGCTAGCCCAGCATGTGCAAAGCCCTGGGTTCAATCCTTAGCATGACAAATACACCCAAGAGTAAAATTTCAGTACGGTTCAACTTTCTTCCACTTACCAGTACGCACACATGTACACAAAACCACTAGAAAGAATAAAACTGGGCTGGAGGGATGGCTTAGAGGTTAAGGCGTTTGCCTGCAAAGCCAAAGGACCCAGGTTCGACTCCCCAGGACCCACGTTAGCCAGATGCACAGGGGGGCGCATGCGTGTGGAGTTCGTTTGCAGTGGCTGGAGACCCTGGTGTGCCCATTCTCTCTCTCTCTCTCTCTCCCCCTCCCCCTTTCTCTGTCAAATAAATAAATCAAACTAAAATATTAAAAAAGAATAAAACAATGTAACGGGGAAAACCCAGGCTACACACTAACTATTTATGATATACTCATTACATGCCCAGCCCTGTGCTAGGTGATTGGGAGGCATTAGTGGGAAAATATATGCTCCCTGTCCTTAAAGGATCTGGGATATAATTAAGGCACACAGGTTCTGTAGACTAGCAATAGAAGAATAAAGTAGTCAATCACAAAGCGTTGTATCTACCATCTCTCAAAATATTCATTCCTCACTGTACTTACTGACCTGCTCAGGCCCACATGGACCTTTTCCACTCCTTCTGACACGTGGTAAGCCCTACCCACTACCTGTGAAGGAGTTCCTCCCATGAAGATCCCTCGATATACCATGGACGACTCTCTCCTCGTAATTTGTACACTAGTGAGTGCGTATCTGTTTCTCCTATCTGAATGTAAGCTCCTCAAAAAAAAAAAGGAACTTTTTTTTCATAATGCTTTTACATTTTATCTGGTTGATTGCTGGAGATACAGGGCCCAGGGAGGACAGCTGACACTGAGAGCTCAAATGGGCAAGTGGGAGTAGAGGCAGGACCACAGAAAAGGTGTTCTTGGTAGGAATAACCGTAGAAGAGTCTGAGCCGTCAGTAAGGATGCGACCGGAACGACCTAAGCAGAATGCAGGTATAGCAGTGCTGGAAGGGAAACACAACAAATGGACTAGTAGTGGGGAAAATTAAAATAAAAGCAAAAGGGGCTGGAGAGATGGCTTAGTGGGTAAGCGCTTGTCTGTGAAGCCTGAGGGCCCCGGTTCGAGGCTCGATTCTCCAGGACCCACATAAGCTAGATGCACAAGGGGGTGCGTGCGTCTGGAGTTCGTTTGCAGTGGCTGGAGGCCCTGGCACGCCCATTCTCTTTCTCTCTCTCTCTCTGCCTCTTTCTTTCTCTATCACTCTCAAATAAATAAATAAAAATAAACAAAAAAAATTTAAAAAAATTATTAAAAATAAAGTAAAATAAAAGCAAAAGGAGTATATCCTATACAGACTACGAGAAAAACCTGGGATATGTTTTCATTCAAATATTTGGACCTGTGGCACATGCCTTTAATCCCAGCACTCGGGAGGCAGAGGTGGGAGGATTGCCGTTGAGTTCGAGGCCACCCTGAGTCTATAGAGTGAATTCCAGGTCAGCCTGAGCTACAGTGAGACCCTACCTTGAAAAACCAAAAAGAAAAAGAAAAAAAATACGGACCTGCATTATGTGAAAGAAATGATGTCACTTACATGTGACTCAAATGCCGTCACAGCGATGCCTGAAGCTGCTCCCGTCCCAGCCAGGCCCACGAAATGTCCACTGTCGATGTTACTGGCAAAGAGTGAAGCCCCCATCTGGAAAGCAAGAGAATAGACTTGAAATTAGGTTCAAAAGATCCAAATCAGACTTCTTCAGAACCAATAGATGTTGGGGTGTTCTAAAGCACTGCTTTTTAGAGCAAAAGTCAACAAATTAGAGTTCCAGGGAAAGGATAGAGCTGGCTTGTACCTTTGGGATTGGCTGAGACTTTTATCTCAACAGGACATAAACAGTCCTAAAAGGCAACAGTCTGATTTCATGTCCCAGATAAATCTGCCCCGGTCATGTTGGACAAGTTGTTTGTTAATTTCCATTTCTTTTCCTACTACTTAAATAAGTCAGAAGTTCTGTTGAAAGAAGCATCTATTGAGTACCCACTAATTAGCCAATCCAACTTGCACTCTCTTCAACTTCGTAGAGAAAGATGTTTCCTTTCTATTGCATCAAAATAATAAGTAACTAAACAAACAAACAAACAAACAAACCTGGTGGAGGAGGTCACACACTGAAATCCTGAAAGAAAGAAACCCAGACGGCAAGAGTCCAAGAGGAGGAGTATTAGAAACACCGTCACAGTGAGCAGAATCCACCGGCAACAGACATGTACAACAGAAAGCTAGGTGGGTTTCAAGGGCAGGGTTGGAGTGACCCGGGAGTCAGCTGACACTGAAGTGGGTGAGCAGAGAGTAGAGGCTGATCCCAACAGGAAGAGCAGCAGCAGTGCGGGCCTGGGAACAGAGGAAGAGTGTGCCGAGCTAGCAAGAAGCCAAGAAGATTCTTCCTGAGAACCAAGGTAAACACACAAGATAGAGCTGAATTGGAGGGCTCCACATGCCAGTCTAAACCAGGGCTCAACTGATGATACCATGTCATCTGGAACAATGGTTTCAGCCACAAAGTGGAGGACTTAAAAAAAAATTTATTTATGTGTGTGAAAGAGAAGAAGAGAGGAGAGGAGAGGAGAGGAGAGGAGAGGAGAGGAGAGGAGAGGAGAGGAGGGGAGACCACACCAGGGCTTCTTGCTGCTACAAATGAAGTCCAATGGATATGCCACTTTGTGCATCTGGCTTTATGTAGGTAACTGGGGAATCAGACCCAGGCTGTCAGGCATTGCAAGCAAGCACCTTTAAACACTAAGCCATCTTCCCAGCCTTTCTCTTTTTCTTTTCTTTTCTTTTTTTAAAATTTTATTTATTTATTTGCAAGGAGAGAGAGAGAAAGAAGACAGAGAGAGAGAATGGGTGTGCCAGGGTCTCTAGCCACTGCAAACAAACTCCAGACTCATGCACCCCCTTGCGCATCTGGCTTACGTGGGTACTGGGGAATCGAACCTGGGTTCTTTGGTTTCACGGGCAAGCGCCTTAACTGCTAAGCCATGTCTCCAGCCCCCCTTCTCTTTTATCAAAGTGGAGGGTTTAAAAGAGTAAATGAGCAGCCCATGCACACCAGGATCAACATCTTCAACGTTTTCTTTTTTATTCTCACACGCACACGAAATTCCAGCCTACTTACTGGCCACCAGGTCATGTCTCTGCCAGCCAGGAAGAAGCCTCCGACAGTGCTCCGGTTGGTCTTCAGCATCGCCTGAGCAGAACAGGAAACACGCAAGGGTCAGAAGACAGCGCAGCGCATCCCAGAGTCCCGCAGGTCCCCAGCTGCTCTGGCCAGCGTGCTGACTTCGGGGTTTCAGCAGTCCTGTGGAGAGACACGCTTTCCTAGATAGCGTGAGGCAGCCTTAATTTTTAACGGCATCCAGGGTCACGGTTTTATAATGACTCAGCTGGCACAGACTTCCAAGAAATTATATCTCACAAAACGGATGCTTTTCATCATTCGCGAAAACAGCGGCCGATCACTGAAGCTGCCTTTGGGAGAAAAATGAGGAGGCACAAATTCATCACTACAAGGAATGAACAGAAAACGAATGACTCAAACATCCGGTTCACTAAGTCAGAAAGTGGGTAGCAAGGAAAGCAAGTGCAAGGTTATTTTTACAATACTAATAACAACCTATTTGTCCATTATGCCAGATGCTGAAGAGACCACACAGTTCCGTCTCTGTTCAAACGAGAGGGATACTAGGACGGTCAATTCATTCTGCACACGCACCCAAAGAAATGATCCCAACCGAGAGACAGTAACATTTGAAAAAAGAATTGTTTAGGTCATCTTAATTTGCCATGTCTTACTTCCCCCTCATTAAAATGCTTTTCCCTCCGATTTTGCTGCCCACCCAGAAATCCCACTGGTCTTCCACGTACCCACACCCCGACAGCCATCACCACCACAAAGTAGATGACAATGACAGAGATGTCAGCAGCATTTTGGATGTTCCCTGACAGCGAAGACAGATCTAGGGTTCCAGCCGTGGTGTTGGGGCTTAATGTGCTGGCCATGGCTGTGAACAGTGCTATTCCTCGACTGTAGAATGACCTCTTCTTTTCATAGAAGCACTGAGTTAATGATCAGCCTTAGGCAGGTGGGGCAAGATATCAGACCCAGCTCCTGGTCATGGGGACCTTTAAACCTCTCCTGTGAGTCCAGGCTGTTAGACCCCCCCCACACACCCAGCCTTCCAGTGGCCAGAGCTGTCTTCAATAGAATGTAAAAACCAGGGAGAGGAGTCAGAAGTGGGACGTGGATCAGAGGTGTAAAGTGAGGTAGTGACTGAAAAGACAAGGTATTTAAAGGAGATTTGGTCATTTTGTGTGAGCACAAGGAGGAGATGAAGTGGGGGGGGGGCAGTATGGAGTGATGGGGCTGGGGTGGACTTCGGTGGAGCAGAGGGTGGTGACGCCTCAGAGAACAGAGAAGACCCTTGGCCACAAATTTTAGCCTTTGGAAGTGAAGTGACCGGGTAGTCCGAGCAGTCTTCATATGATGCGTCAAGACGCCGGCAGGAAACGGAAGAAGCTCTAAAAGTGCTCCTTGTGGGAGGACCAGGGCAGGAATATGAAGCTGCTGGGCCAGGGCTTGTGATGGGTGAACCAACCTAAAATTATGGGATGGCGATTTCCATGACTCATGACCCTGGTTTCTTTTAGGACAGTCTGTTCAATGTTAGAAGAAAAACCCTGACACACTTTCCCCCTACTTTTTTTTTTTCAAAGGGTATCCTTATAGCCCAGGCTGACCAGGAATTCACTCTGCAGTCACAGGCTGGCCTCGAACTCACAGAGACCCTCCTACCCCTGCCAAAGTGCTGGGATTAAAGGCGTGTACCACCATGCCCAGCTTCCCCTATATTTTTATGTTTAAAAAACAACCAAACATAAAACTTACCATTTTACCTATTAGATATACCATTCCGTGACATTAAGCACATTTGAAATATTGTGCCATTATCACCGCCAATCCTTGTCAGAATTTCTTTGGCATTTCAAATGATGCTCACAACAGTGGCCCTACCCTCTCCGAGTTCTTAGAAGCTTATCAGTATCCTAAGTGCCCTAGCAGCTATGCCTCTCCCTTGGACATGCAGAACTGTCCTTGCCCTCATGGCACGGGAGTTGCGAGCCAGGGAGCTTTTCTTGACTCTGGGGTGAGCAATACCTCAGCAGCTGGCTCGTGGGAGCCGCGCAGGGCTTGTCTTATGAGTATATGACAAAATGAATTTCACAGACCATAGGAAGGTGAAATTTATGAAGATTTTATTAGAGAGCTTGAGAGAAGGGAAGAGTCTTCAGTGGAGACAGACAGAAAAAATATATATATATATTTTGGTTTTTTGAGATAGGGTCTCACTCTAGTCCAGGCTGACCTGGAATTCACTATGTAGTCTCAGGGTGGCCTCGAACTCATGGTGATCCTTTTACCTCTGCCTCCCAAGTGCTGGGATTAAAGGCGTGCGGCACCACACCTGGCTCTTTATTATATCTTTGAGGCGAGGGTTTCGAGGTAGGGTCTCACTCTAGCTCAGGCTGGCCTGTAATTCACTCTGTGCTCTCAGGCTGGCTTCAAACTCACAGTGGTCCTCCCAAGTGCTGGGATTAAAGGCGAGTACCACCATGCCCGGCTTCATCTTACTTTTTGATACAGGTCTGTGTCTAAGCCTGTAGCTCCCTGGTTGGGCTAGACGAGCTAACCAGCAAGCTCCAGAGATATTCCTGTCTCTGCCTTCCTGGCTTTGGGATTACAGGCCTACCTTGCCCGTGGAGCCATCTTGCCTGCTCAGGAATGGAGATAGTCTATAGAGATATTTGTGTTCCTTTCTCTGGCTTCTGGCTATTAACATAATGGTACTCAAGGAATTGGAACTTCCCTAGGAATCTCATGTTACTAGAAGGAAAAGACTAAAGCTCTGAAACCGTCCAGAGGGAAACCTGTCTCCAAGAAAGAGAGAACATAGTTTTTGGTTTTTTTCAAAGATTTTATTTAAGAGAGAGAGGGAGGGAGAGAATGGGTGTGCCAGAGCCTCTAGCCACTGCAAATGAATTCCAGATACATGTGGCACCTTGTTCATTGGCTTTATGTGGGTACTGGGGAATCGAACCTGAGTCCTTTGGCTTTGCTGGCAAGCACCTTAACTGCTAAGCCATCTCTCCAGCCTGTGAGCACATGGTTTTGACAACTGTCAGGCCACCTCTCTGGGATGACTGGCGCTGAGACAGTGATGTGTCCATGATGGGCAGAACCACGCCTTGACAAGGACGGCTTGGTTATGCACACCTCTTGTCCTCTGTTTAACAGTCTCATACTCTACCAACTGAGCTAGCTGGGCAGCAACAGCCCTCTATTTAAATAAACCGAAACCTCATGTCAGGACCCAGAAAATAGACTACCCATTTATTTATTTTTTTTAATTCTTTCTTAATTAATTAATTTATTTATTTATTTTTGTTTCTTGAGATAGGGTCTCACTCTAGCTCAGACTGACCTGGAATTCACTATGTAGTCTCAGGGTGGCCTCGAACTCATGATGATCCTCCTACCTCTGCCTCCCGAGTGCTGGGATTAAAGGTGTGCGCCACCACACCCAGATTTCTTTCCTTATTTTTTTTTTTGTTGTTGTTGCTACCCCTCTTTATTTGTCCCTCTTCCCAATGTGGCCACGTTGAATAACTCTTCCTCTGCTTTTCACTGTTATATGTTTCCTTAATTGACACATTGAGGATCGGTGACGGAGTTGAGGTTGTGAGGGCCGTCAAAGACCAGGATCTGGCCCTAATGACTCTGGTCACACTATGAAAAACCAGCATGAAATTAATCAAAATACCTAGTCTTTCAAATGAGCATGTGCTAATACAGGAATGAAAGAAGCATGAAAATGCAATGAAACATGACATTTCCAAAGGAAAACCGTAATTCTCTAGATACTTCCCAGCGGGAAATATATGGAAATTTGTCTCCCCAAAATACTTTAACACAGTGATTTGGGGGCTGGGGAGATATCTGGCAAAGTGCTTGCCTCACAAGTGTAAAGACCTGAATTTGGTCCCCAATACCTATGTGAATGCCAGGCGTGGTGGCATGCACCTGTCATCCCAGCACTGAGGTAGTGGCAGTAGGCCCTGGGGCCCACAGGTGAGGCTGACTAGCCTAATAGCTGAACTTCAGGCCAGTTAGATACCCTGTCTCAAAGAGAGGACATTGGCACATCTGACAGTAATGCCAGAGGTTGTCTTCTGACTTCCAAATGCACATGCGCATGCCCACGTACATACAAACATACATGCATACACGTGTGGACACCACACATATGTTAGAGTCTCAGAGCTCTGTACCCATTTCCGAACTCTCCCCCTTCCAGTCAGCCAGACTGACCTGAGGCTTGAAAGATCTCACTTCCCCAAAGAGCTCACTGGGCAGGGAGTCTAGGCAGCCTGGCTCCTTCCCCATCACCAGCCCACACCTCTGCACGGCTCCCTTGTATGGTAGCCTGCTCTTCACAAAGGACGCATATGTAAGGGTTCCCCAGGTGCTTCTCTCTGTATTTTTCCCTGGTCCCTTCTCCATCTAAGTGTGTGCCCCATCCCTCCTTGCCCTCTTCCTCTCTCTGCCACTGTTTCTCTCCTTCCCTTCCTTCCTTCCTCCCTCCCGTTCCCTTCCTCTCTGTCACTCTCTCCACTTCTTGGTTTGGATCCAGTTTGCTTTTCCCCAACTGCCTCCTGCCCTCTTTTGCTATTCCACCTCAGGTTTTCCAAAGTTCCCACACACCTTCCCAGCCACCAGCCTCAGCCTCAGCATTTGGACTTCTTTCTTCACTACTTGGCTATTTCTCCCAGCCCTGACCCCTTCCCATTTCAAAACCATGCCACTCTCCCCATTTATCTGCCCCTCTCTTTTCTCCAGTTCCTTTCCTCCCCCTTCTGGGATCTGCAGCCAATATAAAAATAAACTTCCCTACCCCAAGAAAACTGTGTCCCAGAACCTCTATTCCAAACCTAACACTATACATAAAATGAAAATATTCAAACTAGTGATATTAAGGGAACTTAATATGTTCTTAGAGAATTAAGACAAAATTCAATGAAATTAGAAAGAAATAATTAATGATCTGAATGAGAAATTAAGCAAAGAGGTAGCAGAGATAATAAAAATGAACCGAAAGGGTATATAGGAATTAAAGAACCCAGTAAAAGATTGCTTAGTGACAGGGTACTTGCCTAGGATGTGTAAAGCCCCGGGTTTGATCCTCAGCACTGAAAAAGAAAACCCCAATAAATAAAATAAAAACTACAACACAATAGATCATGTAAAAGAATGAAATTCTGACCTTGAAGATGGGTTTGTTATAAATCACTCAGACAGACTACAAACAACAAAAGAAACTCAAAATGACAAAATGAAGAAAGCTTTGAGAATATGAAACATGAAAAGACTGTATGTTCACATTATAAGGATTACAGAAGCAGAGGAGAAAAAAAAAATTGCAAACCCACTTAAATAATTATCAGAAAACCTTTCCTAATCTTAGAGGAAAAAAAAAAATACAGACATCCTGATCAAGGAAGCTCATTGCGCTCCAATTAGATCCAACCAAGAAAGAGGCTTTCTGAGGCACGCCAGAATCAAACTCACACAAGGTCAAAGGCAGAGGAAATTATAAAAGCGACATGAGAACAACTCAAGTTACAAGCTAAAAGCACACTTATTGAGGAAGAATAGAAAGACAGGGCAAATTATGGAGACATGGGGTGATGGTTTAAAAATAAAATGTCCTCACAGACTTATGTGTTTGAATACTTAATCTCCGGTTGGTAGAGGTATTTGGGAAGGTTGTGGAGCCTTTTGGAGGGGTTACCTCGCTGGACAAACTACGTCTGCTAGGTGGGATCCAAAATCACCGAGTCTGGTTCTCCAGTACACATCTCAGTGCTATTTGCTTTGCTCACTCTCCAACACACTTAAAAGTGCTCAGACATTAGTTACTCTAAGGTACACAGAAAGCGGGGGTGGGGGGGTGGGTGTCTCTTGAGGGAGTGAGAACCTACTTGGCTGACAGGCTGCAGAGCCAAGAGCAGCCAGCAGAGGCTGCTGGAACACAAAAAAAGGAGAGTGCTTGCCATGAATATAGCCCTGTCAGACAACTGACCTATGACCTGTCTGGGCCTAACGTCCAGTAGAAGAGACAAGACACTTGAAGTACAATTGATTCCTTCCTTCACTTACAGACCAAGGTAACTGCATCTTCAAAGCACTGCCATTTACAATGTTTTAATTTCTTTTTTCTTTCCCTTTTACTACAATTTTAATATTACTTCCAACTTATTTTATTTTATTTTTTTGGTTTTTCGAGGTAGGGTCTCACTTCAGCCCAGGCTGACCTGGAATTCACTATGGAGTCTCAGGGTGGCCTCGAACTCACAGCAATCCTCCTACCTCTGCCTCCTGAGTGCTGGGATTACAGGCATGTGCCACCACGCCCAGCTTTTAATATTATTTATTTATTTGCAAATAGAAGACGAAGGGAGACAGACTGGGCTCATGCCAGGGCCTCTAGCCACTGCAAACAGACTCCAGACAATGTGCCACTTTGTGCATCTGGCTTTATGTGGGTATTGGGGAACGGGAACCCAGGTTGTTAGACTTTCTGGCAAGTGCTTTAACCACTGAGCAATCTCCCAGCTACTTATTTTAATTTTTTAAAATTGTTTTATATTTTATTTTATTTAAGAGAGAGAAAGGTAGAGAGAGACAGAGAGAGAGAGAGAGAGAGAATGGGCGTGCCAGGGCCTCCAGCTGCTGCAAATGAACTCCAGATGGATGTGCCACCATGGGTATCTGGCTTACTAGAGACAAAGACACACAGAATGAAAGAGTTTGACAAGCCAGGGAGAAGCGGAAGCTGAAAATATGTTCCTATCTGATACATGAGACTTCAAGACAAAATAAGCCAGAGCAAATTAAAAAGACTACTACACACTGGGGCTAAAGAGATAGTATAGCGATTAAGGTATTTGCCTGTGAAGCCTAAGGACCCAGGTTCAATTCCCCAGGACCCTCATAAGCCAGTTGCACAAGGTGGTGCATGCGTCTAGAGCTCACTTGCAGTGGCTGAAGGCCCTGGCTTGTCCATTCTTGCACATGCATTTTCTCTCTCTGCCTCTTTCTCTCTCTCAAATTAAATTAAAAATTTAGAAAAGATCACTACATACTAATAAGCAGAACAATGATCAAGAACATATGATAATCGGGCTGGAGAGTTGGCTTAGCAGTTAAGGCACTTGCCTGTGAAGCCTTAAGACCCAGGTTCGATTCTCCAGGTCACACATAAGCCAGATGCACAAGGTGGCCCATGTGTCTGGAGTTCATTTGCAGTGGCTGGAGGCCCTGGCGTGCCCATTCTCACTCACTCTCTCTCCCCCCGACCCCGCATCTCTCTGTCTCAAATAAATAAATAAAAAATAAATAAATCTTAAAAATAATATATAATGATTGGTAATACATACATATATGTCATATATATGACATACAATAAATGTCATATATATGCTTTTGTAGTCCCAATTTAATAAAATAATCATTTATGTACATAAAGGGATAGAAAGGTTCAGAATCAATAATAGTGGGTTAATTCATCACTTCACTGTTATGAGTAGATAGGTCATCCAAATAAAAAAATATCAATAAAGCCAGGCAGGGTGGCACACGCCTTTTAATCTCAGCCTTTGGGAGGTAGAGATAGGAGAATCACCATAAGTTCAAGGCCACCCTGAGACTACATAGTGAATTCCAGGTCAGGCTGGGCTAGAGCGAGACCCTGCCTTGAAACAACAACAACAACAACAACAAATCAACAAAGAGGCTAGGGACATGGCTCAATGGCTAAAGTGCTTGCTTGCAAAGCCTGCCAGTCTAGGTTTGATTCCTTAGTACCCACATAAAGTCAATTGTGTCAAGTGGTGCATGTATCTAGATTTTGTGTGCAGTGGCAAGAGGCTCTGACACATCTCCCTTTCTCCCTCCTCATAAATAATAAATAAAAATATTTCAAAAATTCAACAAAGAAAATTCAGAGTTAAATTGTACCATAGAGGAAATAGATTAACAGTTATCATTATACATTATACATTATATCCAGGGCTGGAGGAATGGCATAGTGGTTAAGGCATTTGCCTGCAAAGTCAAAGGACACAGGTTCGATTCCCCAGGACCCACATTAGCCAGATGCACAAGGGGAGGCTCATGCATGTGGAGTTCGTTTGCAGTGGCTGGAGGCCCTTGGCACTCCCATTCTCTCTCTCTCTCTCTCTCTCTCCCTCCCTCTTTCTCTGTCAAATAAATAAATAACATGAAATTTTAAAAAAGAATATTATATCCAAAATTGCGAAACACACATTCTTTTCAACAATCCATGCCACTTTTCCAACATTGATTACATTTTAGGCTATAGAAAAAGTCTCAACAAGTAAAATAAGCTGAAATATTTTCTTGTATATCATCAAATCATAATGGAATAAAAGTGAACACCAGTAGCATGAGGAACTGCATAACCTATACAAATACAAGGGTATTGAGAAATAAACTCTTCAATATTTTATTTATTTGTACAGAGAGAGGGAGAATATGGAATGGGGTGGGCTGGGGCCTCTATCCACTGCAAACAAACTCCAGGTGCAGGTGCCACATTGTGCATCTGGTTTTATGTGGGTACTGGGGAATCAAACTCAAGTCATTAGGTTCTGCAAGCAAGTGCCTTGGCCTCTGAGACATCTCTCCAGCCCAAGCAATATAATCCTGAATGATCAATTTGTCAGTGAAGAAATCAGGGAGGAAATCGAAATTGAATATTCTTAGAGTCAAATGAGAATAAAACCACGACTCACCTGAACATTTGTGATGAAGCAAGACAGTACTAAGAGGAGAATTTGTAGCAGTCAGAACTCAATAATTTAATGATGCACCTCAAGGTCTTAGAAAAATATACTAACTTAAAATCAGTAGGTTTGGAACAGAAATAACAAAAATCATGGCAAAAATAAATAAAACAATGGCTAAAATAATGATACAATGAAGAGTTGGGTCCTTGAAAAAATTAATAATAAACAAAAGAGAACTCTCTCTAAAATGAATCATATGATAGGACACAAAACAAACCTTAACAAATGTAGGAAAAATTGAAATAATTCCTTGTATTCTATCTGATCACAATGGCGTGCAACTACTAGTAACAGCAAGAGAGACTATATAACATGTGCAGGCTCATGAGAATTAACTAACCCACTACTGAATGATGAATGGGTCATTGAAGAACCAGAGAAGGAAACAGAGGCATTCCTAAAACCAAATTATAATGAAAACGCAACACACCAAAACTTGTGTGATACAATTTTGAAAGCAGCCCTATGAGGTAAGTTTATAGCTGTAAGTGCCTATGTTATCAAATCAGAGAGACCTCAAATAAATAACCTAATGATTTACCTTCACACCTTGGAAAACAAACAAGCCAGACCAAAAATTGGTAGATGGAAAAAATAAATCATGATCAGGGCAGAAATTAGTTAGCAAAGAAAGACAATAAAAAAAGAATCAATGAAACAAGGAGTTAGTTGATTCTTTGAAAGAATTAAGACCATCAAACACATAAAAATTAACCAAAAGAAAAAGAAGATGCAAATTAATAAAATTAGAGATGGAAAGAGAACCATAGTGCCAGATATTGATGAAATTCAGGAACTCATAAGGACATACCTTAAAAACATACATTAAATTGGCAAAACTAACAGAAATGGACAAATTACTAGGTGCATATGATCTAGTGTTATTAAACCATGATGAAATAAAACATTTAAGGAGATCTATAATAAACAATGAGTTTAAGCCAGGCGTGGTGGCACATACCTTTAATCCCAGCACTCGGGAGGCAGAGGTAGGAGGATCGCCATGAGTTCGAGGCCACCCTGAGACTACATAGTGAATTCTAGGTCAGCCTGAGCTACAGTGAGACCTTACCTCGAAAAACAAAACAAAACAAAACAAAAAACAAAACAACAACAACAACAACAAAAAAAATGGTGAGTTTGAAGCAGTTATAAAAATTGTCCTAACTGAAAAAAAAAAAAAAAAGTCTAAGCAAACATGGATTAACTGCTGAATTTCCTCAGACCTTCCAGGAAGACTAGCACAAATTTTTCTCAAGCTATTCCATAAAACAAGAAATGAAAGAACTCTACAAAGTCCCTCTTATGAAGCTAGTATTACCCTGATACCCAAGCTAGACAAAAACATGAGAAAAATAAAACTTGTCGGGTGTGGTGGCTCACACCTAGAATCCCAGCACTTGGAGGCTGTGATAAGAGATTTACCCTAACTCACCATGACTCACCAAGATGTCTGCCCTAGTGCCCTTGTTCCTTTTTTATCTAGAGCCTCCAGGTACATTCAAAATAGCCAATCCAGCCCACCCTGACCTTGAAACCTAGTTTCCGTTTCACAGGGTGGAACTTCCACACACACTCAAAGTCACCTAAGCAACTTGCCCTGACTTGATGCCTAGTTTACATCCCTCAGGGTATAAGACCCCATCGTCCCAGTCACCATGTGGGTTACCCTGTCAGGGCTCCTCCTAACTTGGGAGCATTCTGATTTTCTTTCTAAGAATAAAGCTTTGCTTAACTTGCCCTTCTATTTGGTCCATACTTGTCAAGTTTTTGTGGGTTGTATGACAAAGTGACCCTTTCAGTATCCAGCACTCTGAGCCCAGCCAGAGCTAAGAAAGGTTCCATCATTCTTTTCTTTTTTCTCAATTTTTATTAACATTTTCCATGATTATAAAAAGTATCCCATGGTAATACCCTCCCTCCCCCCCCCCACGTTCCCCTTTGAAACTCCATTCTCCATCATATCCCTGTCCCCATCTCAATCAGTCTCTCTTTCATTTTGATGTCATGATCTTTTCCTCCTATTATGATGGTCTTGTGTAGGTAGTGTCAGGCACAGTGAGGTCGTGGATATCCAGGCCATTTTGTGTCTGGAGGAGCGCGTTGTAAGGAGTCCTACCCTTCCTTTGGCTCTTACATTCTTTCCGCCACCATCATTCTTAAAACCTGCAACACTTGGACCCCGCTCCCCAAAACCTTGCAGGAATGCTTAGACATACTATAGCTAAATTAATGCAGGAGACGTAGCTGAGTGAACCCACTTTAGCCTGAGGACTCCGGCAGTCATCTTTAGTTCTCCTTTGTAGCCAGGTTCTTTTGCACCACCAACGGCTTTCAATACTTGCATTATTTGGTTTATCAAAATGCCACTGGCTTATTTTCCTGGAATATTTTCTACAGAGAGCTATCATTTTTAACCAAAATATTTTACATTTGTTTTTTATTTTTTTAACTTTTTATTTAATTAATTAATTTATTTATTTTGGTTTTTTAAGAGGTAGGGTCTCACTCTGGCCTAGGCTGACCTAGGACTTCACTATGTAGTCTCGGGTGTCCTTGAACTCACAGCGATCTCCTACCTCTGCCTCCTGAGTGCTGGGATTAAAGGCGTGCGCCACCACGCCTGGCTATTTATCTTTAACTTTTGATTGACAATATACCATGATCACATTCCCCCCTACCACCATTGCTTTTCGTGCTCCCAAATCCCCCCTCCACTGAATCCCTTATTCTTTCCAACTGGTCTCTCTTCTACTTTGATGCCATCATTTTTTTCCCCTTCTATTATGCAGATCTTGTGTGGGTAGTGTCAGCCACTGTGAGGTCATGAATATCAAGGCCGCTTTGTGCCTGGATGGTAGTAGTAAGCATTCCCCCCTTCTTTTGGCTCTCATGTTCTTCCTGCCCCCTCTTTTGCAGTGGTCCCTGAGCCTTGGAAGGGGTAATAGAGATGTCCTAGGGCGGAACACTACACTGTCACTTCTTGGCAGCGCTTGGGCCAGTCTTTTGTTTTTGATTATTTTTATTTATTTATTTGAGAGCAACAGACAGAGAGAGAAAGACAGATAGAGAGAGAATGGGCGAGGGCCTCCAGCCACTGCAAACGAACTCCAGACGCGTGAGCCCCCTTGTGCATCTGGCTAACGTGGGTCCTGGGGAATCGAGCCTTGAATCAGGGTCCTTAGGCTTCACAGGCAAGCGCTTAACCGCTAAGCCATCTCTCCAGCCCTTGGGCCAGTTTTGAATCACCCCAGTGGTCTGTCGCCACCATGAAAGTGAGGCTTCGCCAACCAAAAGTGAGAGTAGCATTAATATATGGACATAAACAGGAGTGTTTAGAGGGAAGTTTAGAAGGAATAATACATGCATTTAACCAGACAACAGTATTAATTTCCTTACTACGGCTTAGGACCTTCCCAGTCATATAGGCTTTAGAAATATATGTAAGTGTATGTGTGTGTATGTGCATGTGTATGTAGGTATACCGTGGGAAACATCTTGGTGAGTCCTTAGGAAGTGTCATGCAGGCTGTTATGAGATCTAGCTGTTCTCTTCCCAGGTGTGCACCCAAAAGAATCCAAACAAATTCTTATAAACCAAAGTTCTTGCACCATTACTTCCAAAGCCTAGGTTCGCAGCAGAGGTGTAAAGGTCCACCTGCCCAAGCTTCAGCCCTGATATCTCGCTCATCTGCTCGAGAGTTGATCATTAATCCAGGGCTCATATAAAGAAGGTGTCAATCTTGATGGGGACAGAACCACGCGAAGCCATGGCCAGCACGTTAAGTCCCAGCACCACGGCATGGACCCAAGAGCCTCCTGCAATGTCAGAGCGCATCCAAAATGCTGCCGACATCTCTGTCATTGTCATTTATTTCATAGTGGTGCTAGCTGTAGGACTGTGGGTATGTGAAAATCAAATGGGCTTTATTGGAGGGGAGGGGTGTCCAGGGTTGGGGAAAAGTGTCTTAGGGTGGAACACATGTGCCATGATAAACTGAGATATTATCAGTTTTCACTAATGTCATTGTCTTTGTATTTGAATCATCTTCTTTTTTTTTTGTTTTGAATTGTTTTGTTTTTTCGAGGTAGGTTCTCACTCTAGCTCAGGCCAACCTGAAATTCACTATGCAGTCTCGGGGTAGCCTTGAACTCACGGCAATCCTCCTACCTCTGTCTCCTGAGTGCTGGGATTGTCACCACACCTGGCCTGAATCATCTTCTTACATGGGAAATTACTAAGTGGATTTGCTTTAATAATGACAACATCGTTATTTGAATAGAGGAAGGGCTGGGGACTACAGCCTTACCCTGTCATGTCCAGTACCCAGTAAATGAACAGAAATATTTTATGATCTTATTTTATTGTTTGTTAATTTTCTGACGGTGAGTTGGACACTGAAATCATTTGTGCACCATTTATTTTTGGTAGTATTGGATACCAAGTGTGTTTCACATCCTTTTCACCAGTGAAAATGGACAGTTGAATTCAAGATATGATTTCTTGAAATCCTGCTAACATTGAGCATTTATCAAACTATGATTTTGAAGTCCACTGGATATTGACACCATAGCCCAGGTTCCAGACAATGCTTCTCTCTGGACAAGTGCTGAAAACTCATTAACCGCTGCAGAGTCCTGGCCAGAGTCACAAGAGCATCTTGGGTGCACCTGCTGTGGCTTAATCCTCACGTGTCTTCCTTTCTGCTCAGGCGATGCTGAAGACCAACCGGAGCACTGTTGGAGGCTTCTTCCTGGCTGGCAGAGACATGGCCTGGTGGCCAGTAAGTAGGCTGGAGTTTTTTAAAAATATATACATATATATATATATTATTAACAACTTCCATGATTATAAAAATATCCCATGGTAATGCCCTCCCTCCCCCCGCTTTCCCCTTTGAAACTCCTCTCTTCATCATATTCCCTCCCCCTCTCAATCAATCTCTCTTTTATTTTGATGTCATGATCTTTTCCTCCTATTATGATGGTCTTATATAGGTAGTGTCAGGCACTGTGAGGTCATGGATCGGCTCGAGTTTTGTGTGTGTGTGTGTGTGTGTGATCTAAGACTGAATAAATAAAACATTGGAAGAATTGTTAATCATTGGTTTGCCACTTGCTGGTGGTTCCTTTCCTAAAACCTTGACTTCATGGCCAAGATGTATAAACAGAAAAACTTAGGGGCACCGACTGAGAAAAGGTGTAGCCTGGCATTTAAGGGCCCCGGCTGAGTTCTGCTCATGCTCTTTCTGCCGGGACATCAAGAATCTTCTGCCTTGACTCCTCACTCACTCCACACACTCCTTTGCTCCCCAGTCCTGAGCTAATTCTGCTCCTTGGATCTGGATTATCCTCCCCTCTGCTCTGCTAGCCTCCTTCAATGTCCCAGACCACTCTCAGATCACTCCATCCCTGCCCAGGGTGTCTGGGTCGCTCTTATGTTGGGCGCACTTACTGATAGTGGCCTGCGTGTGATCCCCGATTGATGGCGATCCTCTCTGACTCAGTCTATGGGCAGTGTTCTTTGTGTTTATCTTATTTACTTGCAAGCAGAAAGATTTAAATAAATATGGGCACACTAGGGCCTTTAGCCACTGCAAACTCCAGATGCATGTGCCACTTTGTGAGTCAGGTTTTGCGTGGGTACTGGGGAATTGAACCTGGGTTATTAGGCTTCGCAGGAAAGCACCTTAACCCCTGAGTCATCTCTCCAGCCCTCTTTGTGGGTTTTAAGGTGTGACATCTTTGGCCACATCTCCACTGAAAGAGGCTAGACATTCCTCTCTGAGCCTGGACAATGATAGCACTGGGTTGTATGTAGTGAGTCTACCATAAATGATTCCATCACAGACCTGTGTACTTATCCATGCAATATGAAGGCAAAAGGAAGGTTGGGAAATGACCTTGCCAAAGTAACAGAAGACTGACTTGAGCTCAGGATGGATTTTTATTTGGGGTACGTAGTCAGACATTGCCTTCGTGAGCTATGCAAGGTTGTCACAAAAACAATACAAGCTCTTCGGGTAGCTGGGTATATTTTTAAAAAGGAATTTTTAGGGGGCTAAAGGTGTAGGAACAAATGAAGTAACTACAGGTCCCAACCCCAGTTCTGCTGCGGCATGGTTGGCAATCCTTCATACTCACTCGTGAGATCTCTCTGGAGCCTTGACTTTTAAAGGCAGCAGGCAGTGTAGTGGAAAGGAAGACGGACGCAAAGTTTAACGTATGTCCGGGAAAGCGGGGAGGAATTCCCTCATTCTGAAACATAAGCTCCTGGAGACTGGCTTAAGGGTCAGGTTCTGTTGGTGGGACTGACAATTTCAGCTAAAGACGGGCTCCACTCAGGGTATCTTGGCAGATACAAGTAGGAACCCTGAAGGCAATGTTTAATAAGCTTTTCTGGTTGGCAAAAAGGTAAGTGCTTTAGGGATTGCAGGCTGTGCCATTTTCAACAACATAATCCTGTCAGACAGCACAAAAACAGACACAGTGTGGAGAACAAATCTGCGTGACTACCTCCTAATGAGACTGTTAATGGATGCTGAGCTATTAAATGCATTGTCATTTTTAGGTTGCTACCACACTTTTAGCAGTTCAAAAAACATATAAGCAGGCTATAGAGATGGTTTAGCAGTTAAAGCACTTGCTTGTGAAACAAAAGAACCCAGGTTCGATTCCCCAGGACCCACGTAAGCCAGATGCACAAGATGGCACATGTGTCTGGAGTTCATTAGCAGTGGCTGGAGGTCCTGGTGCGCCCATTCTCTCTATCTGTCTGTCTCTCCCTCTTTCTTTCTCTGTCTCTATCTGCTTCTTTCCCTCTCTTTCTAAAAATATATTTAAAAGCATTCTTAACTTACAGTCTTCATAAAAACAGGTGAAATACTGCATTTAGTCCATGGGATATAGTATGTTGACTTTTATTCTAAAAAAAAACGGTCATTAAAACACCACATTATCTATTAATTTTCAAGGGCCCACGTTTGGATATTTTAATTCTTACCCTATCCTCTTCTTTTGCTTTCCAGATGGGTGCCTCTCTCTTTGCCAGCAGTGTCAGCAGTAACCACTTTGTGGGTCTGGCAGGGACGGGTTCAGCTTCAGGAATTGCCATTGCGGCCGTTGAATGGAACGTAAGTGAAGTCAGCGCTTTGCAAAGCCAAACCTGTGTCCAGATTGTTGAATCAGAACTTGCCCCGGGTTCTGCAGGGAGTCTGTATAAACTGTATTTGTTTGAAAAACTATTCTATTTTTATTTATTTAAGATATATACAGAAATAGGCAGGGAGAGAGAGAGAGAGGGGGAGAGAGAGAGAGAGAATGGACATGCCAGGGACACTACAAACGAACTCCAGACACATGCGCCACCTTGTGCATCTGGTTTATGTGGGTCCTGGGGAGTCGAACCTGGGTCCTTTGGCTTTGCAGGCAAGCACCTTAACTTCCAAGCCATCTCTCCAGCCCTGGATTCCTTTGTTAAAATTATCTTTCTCCTACTACCACTCAGCTCTTTGCCCTTCAGCACATCTAGAGCTCTATTCTGCTCAAGTCATTCCAGTTGCATCATCACTGATCTCTGCGACTGTTCTCACGCAGCTGCTCCTGGTGAGAATATCATTTCTATGATCCAAACCCCACCTTCACTTGCCGCCCTTGACCAGCTGAGGTCTGAGTTTTAGCTCTCCTCTCTAGACGCCCTATGTCCCGCAGTCCACTAGCTGAAATGCAAACGTGATGGTTCCTTCTTTTCCGAAGTTCACATTCCAATGGAAGGAGCAGATCTGCACAAGCGAGTGTACAGAGTATGAGGAAAGAACCATCCATCGTATACTGGGGGATCTTGTGGTAGGAAATCCATCACAGATAATGACTTGGGGTTGCCACATGTCGAGAGAGCTTCTTGGTACTGATGTCAGAAGGATGATGAGAAACTGTTCATGTGGGATCTATGCAAGTCAGTCACAGTGCATTAAGGAGTGAACGTTTTATTCTTTATTCTATTTATGAGAGAGAGGATGGATGCGCCAGGGCATTCAGCCACTGCTAACAAGCTCTAGACACATGCGCCACCTTGTGCATCTGGCTTACGTGGGTCCTGGGGAATCGAACCTGGGACCATTGGCGTTGCAGACGAGCGCCTTATCTGCTAAGCCATCCCTCCAGCCCCCAGGAGTGAACGTTTTGAGAGATGGTAGATAGAATGCACAAGAGCTTGTGATGGACTACCTAACTGCTCTATTATTTCATAGAAGCTAGGTTCCTTAATTAGATCCTAAGCTATACATGGGTAGGGTCATGTCTTCTCTTCCACTCATGCCACCCTGTCTTTTTAGCCCATGCCTGGGTATGTGCTGACAGCGCCATAAACTGTTCCTGACTAGCCTGAGTTTTTTTGTGCTATTTTGTCATTTTCAGTTTCTTCACGTAGTGTGCATATTTGTAAGAAGATACTACTGTGGGAGAAATCTAGACCATAATGAAGTTTTGTATTTCATTCATTTATTTGAGAGAGAGAGACAGACAGACAGAGAGACACACACAGAGAGAGAATGGGCCTGCCAGGGCCTCTAGCCATTGCAAACAAACTCCAGACACATGTTCCACCTTGTGCATCTGGCTTACATGGGTGCTTGGGAATTGAACCTGGGTCCTTAGGCTTTGCAGGCAAGCAACTTGAGCCATCTCTCCAGCCCCAACAGATAGCTCCTCCTTTGCTCTCTCTTGTCAAATATTTTGTTCCTAATTTTACTTTATACACTCATGTGTGTGTGTGTGTGTCTCCCTAGCACTGGGAATATAAGCATACACCAGCAGTATTTTACATGGGTTCTGGGGCTGCACATTCAGATTCTCATGGCTGTGTATCAAGCACTTTACCTGCTGAGCCATCTGTCCAGCCACACCCAGTAAACACGCAGCCTCCAGATATGCCTTATGGCCAAATTTTCACTCTGACAGTTCCATGGACTCTGCCTCTAGAGTCCTGATCATAAGTACCTATGACCCACCTGGGTGTGACTCTTGGGCTGCTGGTAATGCAATTATTCTCTCTCTCTGGCCTGTGACATTGTACTTTCTTAATCTTGATAAGGTTTAGTTTCTACCTCTAGAAGATAAGGATATTGCTTAAAACATCTCCCTCGCCTGGTTGTTAAACAGTGTAAATTATATATACGAAGAGCCTGTCAATCTTGTATGTTCATGATAGGTTATATTTCTGTCATTGCTATATGTGTGAAGACGTGACAAGCACCAAATCTCCTCGTAATTGCTTTATCCATTCAAGAATAACGTTTTATTTTCCTGCCATTCAAAAATAATACTTAGTGCCGGGTGTGGTGGTGCACACCTTTAATCCCAGCACTCGGGAGGCAGAGGTAGGAGGATCACCGTGAGTTCGAGGCCACCCTGAGATGACGTAGTGAATTCCATGTCAGCCTGGGCTAGAGTGAGACCCTACCTCAAAAAACAGAAACAAGTAATAATAATAATAATAATAATAATAATACTTTATGGGGCTCAGATCTCCTATAATATAGTCATCTTTCACCATATACCTTTTGTCATTTCTTATGCCTCAGAAAGTATTGGCCTCTAAATCATAAAAAGAGAGAGAAGAGAACCCACAGTTGGTTGAGGATCATTATTGTTTCAATGTCAGAGGCTCTGAGACAACGCCATATATTCAGAAGTCTGATGAGTTCCACAGGCCAGATTTCTTTAACTTTCTCTCTCTCTCTTTCTCTCTCTCTCTTTTTTTTAACAGGCTTTACTGATGGTGGTGGTTCTCGGGTGGTTCTTTGTTCCCATCTACATTAAGGCGGGGGTGAGTATCCACAGATACCCAAATGAAGCTTTCACATGTATCTTCAGTATTATTTTTAAAAATTCACCAACTACCCATAATCGTGAAGCTCAGGTAACAGCCTTCACCTGGTCTATTGCTAAAACTCTACAGGTGGCAAAAATCAAATTCCTTCCCAGGGGTGGGCTCTCACTGTAGAATGTGGCTAGAGTTAGGTGTGCAATCTATAAGAGGCATTGTATAATGACCACTGTGGCAGGATACACCTGGTTTGGGAAGCCTGACTCTAGGAACACCCGTGTGCTTCAAGGAGTGTGTCTCACAAGTGACCAGAATTAATCTGACTGCGTCTATGAGGGATGTGACACTTCTGTAGCAGAAAAATTCAGATCTAAGGGCATTAGAGAAGACATGCAGAGGCTGAAATCATCTGTAGTATTTGGTGGTCAGTTGTACCTGTGGATACATGGGGAAGAGTGGTAGGAGACAGAGGTGGGCTGGAGGTACAGGTAGGGTTTAATTGTAAAGGGCGTTCTATGTTCTGATACCCTGTTGGAAGTGGGTGACGTGAGCTTTCAGACACTAAAGGCATATGATCAGATTCCTTCCTCTCAATCAGTTTATGGGAGGATGGACTTCAGCAAGTGGTCCGTGGATGATAACAAAGACATTTCAAGAGAATTCACGAATCCATAGAAAAGACAAAGAAAGGAAGGGGAGCTGTTTTGGGCACAGATGCCAGGGCTCGAGGAGAGATTAGAAGTGAGGGCATGTGAAGGGAGAAACATCGTGAGCAACTTGAGACTTAAGCTTGAGGGCTTGGAGGCGCTGACACCTCCATTCTGGAGATGGGGAGTCCCCAAAGGAGCCAGATGGTGGGTAGAAAGGAAACCATTGACCTCATTTTTTTCTAGTATTTTTATTTTTTAACAACTTCCATGACTGTAAACAACATCCTATGGTAATGCCCTCCCTCCCCCCATTTTCCCCTTTGAAACTCCACTCTCCATCATATCCCCTTCCCCTCTCATCAGTCTCTCTTTTATTCTGATGTCATTGAACTCATTTTGAAAGTGGGTATTGGGTATCCTTTGGAGTCTTAGTTCATTTCATGTGACTATAACAAAATTCCAGAAACAGAGTAGGTCATACATTAAAAAAAAAGTGTATTTAGCTGACACTGATGGAGGTTAAACAGCATGGTGCCACAACTCCTTGGCTCTGAGTATGGCCAACACGCATAAGGATATGGTGAAGAATCAGAAACGGGAAATGACTGCATGAAGAAGGGACCAAGCACATCGTGCGTGGGGGGAGGGTACTTGCTCTATCATGACCCACTCTCAGAAGGACTGACTCAATCCTGTGAGAGTGACATTGATCCATCCACAATGGTGGAGACCTCAGGCCTCATTCTCTTCCCACTAGGCCTTACCTGCTACAGATCCCACACTGTCGATGCCACTACATTAGGGACAAGATGTGAACCTCATGAAACTTTTGGGGGCCAAAGCATGTTCGAGTCATAGCATTCTGTTCCTGCCTCCCACAATTCATGCCCAACCTCACAATATAAACTTAATTCATTCCATGGCCATAGTCCCAAGGTTTGGACTCATTCCAGCAGCTGCTCAAAATCCAAGTCCAAAGTCACATCTCATACTCAATAAAATCTCCAAAGCTGGGCGTGGTGGCGCACGCCTTTAATCCCAGCACTCAGGATGATCGCCATGAGTTTGAGGCCATCCTGAGAATACAGAGTGAATTCCAGGTCAGCCTGGACTAGAGTGAGACCTTACCTTGGGGGGAAAAAAAAAAACCACTTAGTTGTGAGTCTATAAAATCAAAAACAGGGCTGGAGAGAAGGCTTAGTGGTTAAGGCACTTGCCTGCAAAGCCAAAGGACCCAGGTTTGATTCCCCAGGACCCATGTAAGCCAGATGCACAAGGTGGCACATGCATCTGTAGTTTGTCTGCAGTGGCTGGAGACCCTGGAACACCCTATTCTTTCTCTCTCTCTCTCTCTCTCTCTCTGCCTCTCTCTCCTTCTCTCAAATAAATAAATAAAAATCAAAAATATTAAAATCAAACAAGTTGCCTCCAAAATATAATAGTGGGACATGGATAGGATAATGTTTCTATTCGAAAAGGGAGAAATAGGTCTACCAACGGGCCAAAGATCCCATCAACACCCAAACACAGAAGCCTCTGGCCATCTTTACCCTTGTCCCAATGCAGAACAGTTGGCCCATCTTTAATGGTGGATTTTTTAAAAAATAATAATTACAGCTTAAGAGGCTTAAAATCAGTTTCTGGCTGGAACTTCAAATTTGCATAAATTTTTTCTGTGCCAAACTTTACATCTTTCATAGTGTTTTGTTCAATATTTTCTTCTGTCAAATATATCAGTCCATGGCTTCTAAATTCAACTTTGCTCCAATTCTCAGGACATGCACAGAATGCAGCCAGCCTTTCTGCCAGTAGCTCAGTTCTGGTAACATTCTTTCTTTCCCCGATGAAACCTCATAAGCCAAGTCTTCACAGTTCATAATTCTCTATGCATTTTAAACTCTCATAAGAATGGCCCATGAAGCTCTGCTGACACTGAAGACACTATAAGGCTTCTCTAGTCCAAAGTTCCAAATCCTGCCAAGCATGGGACATGCCTTTAATCCCAGCTATTAGGAGGCTGAGGTAGAAAGATTGCTGTGAGTTCAAGGCTTGCTTGAGACTACATACTGAATTCCAGATCAGTCTGGACTAGAACAAGATCCTACCTTGAAACCACTGCCCCCCCCCCCCACAAAAAGTCCCAAATTCTTCCATAGTTCTCCTGCAAACCAGATCCAAAAGACTGAAAACCACACGGTCAGGTTCATCACAGCAACCTCATTTCTCAGTACCACTTTTCTTTTTTTTTTTTAGAACTTAAAAAAAAATATTTATTTGCAAGCACAGAGAGAAACAGCAGAGAGACAGAGAGAGAGAAAATGGACATTCCAGGGCCTCTAGCTGCTGCAAATGAACTCCAGATGCATGTGCCCCTTGTGCATCTGCCTTACGTGGGTCCTGGGGAATTGAACCTGAGTCCTTTGGCTTTGCGGGCAAATTCCTTAACCACTAAGCCATCTCTCCAGGCCCAGTACCAGTTTTCTATACCAGTTACCTTCTCATTGCTGGGACAGAACACCTGACCATAAGCAGTCTTCCGGAGGTAGGAATTTGTTTCAGGCCTACAGTAGTTTTTTGTTTTTTTTTTTTTTTGGTTTTTTGAGGTAGGGTCTCACTCTAGCCCAGGCTGACCTGGAATTCACTATGGAGTCTCAGGGTGGCCTCGAACTCACGGCAATTCTCCTACCTCTGCCTCCCGAGTGCTGGAATTAAAGGCGTGCGCCACCACGCCCGGCTCCTTCAGTAGTTTTGAGAGGATGTTTCATCGTGGTGGAGAAAGCATGACAGCTGGCTCATACCTTTATACATGAGAGAGCCAGAGAAAGAGAAAGAGGGAAAGAGAGAGAGAGAGAGAGAAACAAGTGTGAGAGAGCTCTGAATACTCTCTGGGGTAGACTCCAATCTCACCCCTAGTGACACACCTCCTCTAGCAAGGCTCCACTTTCCAAAGGCTCCACCAGCTGGTGACTAAGTAGAAAGCTTAATCACAAACACTTGAGGCTATGGGGGACATTTCTCATTATAACCATTACATCATTCCTTGATAGGAAGTCCTTATAAGCATCTGTGCCTCGTGGGAGAGCCAGCTTCAAAGATGTTTGAGATGCCACTGAAAATCTTCTTCCCATCATCCCAGGCACAGACCTTGGCTCTGTTTGGTCCATACTAACCTCTACAGCAGGTAGTGGCTAGACTAGAATATACGCTTTTTCCCCCCTATGGTAGGTTGTTTAAATCTTCCCAATTTTCCTCCTGTCCTTCCTTTTAATGATAAAGTTTGCCTTTAGCTCATGCTATCATTGTGATGCAAGATCAATATATTCAGTCTCATGCTTTAGTAATGAAAACCATACATATTTCTCTAAATAGGGATTTCATGTAATTCTCTTTTTTTTTCAAAAAGTTAATCAAATGAATATAGATAATGATGTACATCTGCGAATTACTGAAAAAAAATCAATTATTTAACCATCATTGCAGTTCCTTGTTTACAGGTAATATTGGTTGTAAAATTTAATTTTTATTTGTTTGTTTGAGAGAGGGATAGATGAAGAGGCAGAGAGAGGGAGAGGACAGAGAGAGAGAGAGAGAGAGAATGGACACGCCAGGACATCTAGCCACTGCAAATGAACTCCAGACACATGAACCACCTTGTGCATCTGGCTTACGTGGGTCCTGGGGAATCGAACCTGTATCATTTAGCTTTGCAAGCAAGTGCCTTAACTGCTAAGCAATCTCTCCAGTCCTAATGTTGTTTTTAAAGACTACAACATTATTAGTCTAAATAATTAAAATGTATTAGTTGTGTATCTACAAGGTATTTGGTATCGTGGGTACTGAATGTCTACATTTATATTAAACCCGCACTTAAGCTGAGCACAGTGGCACAAATCTATAATCCTAACACCCAGGAAATAGAAGAAGGAGGAATCCTAAGACCTTCTATGGTCTGTTTCCAGAGTCTGTGTTCATTCTAACCTTGCTCCCTTACATTGCCAACTTGCTATGTATGGTATTTAACTGACCATAAGTGTTTTTGCTATGTTCCCTAATCAAAATGTACTAGGCTCTGAAGTGAATTCCTATTGTTGTCTGTCTCTGCAGGTAACAACCATGCCTGAATATCTCAGGAAGCGGTTTCGGTGGGCAGAGACTCCAGATCTACCTTTCTGTCCTCTCCCTCTTTGGTATAGTGGCCATTCAAATCTCAGTGAGTTGGGCACCTCCTGGTATTTTAGTTCCCAGGGGTTGCTTGATGGGATCAGTGTGAGATGATCAGAGAGTGAGCTGTGTAGATTTTCAGTAGCCTAGAGCCATGTGGATGCCTGAACCTCCTTGAGGTCTTTCTGCAAAGCATCGGTGAGATAAAGCAGAGCTTTGGAGACCCTGTGCCCGTGGAGTGACAGGCTGTCAGTCCTCCAGAGCGCAGATCTGCTTTCTCATTAAGGATGGGAAAAAATGGGTATACGGAAGGAAGAAAATGTCTTCTTAAATAACAGATATTCGGTAATGAAGAAGACATTTCTGTTATCTTTGGCTTTTTCCAACGCATCATGCAAACCAAAAATTTGAAAACTGGATTAAAGAAAAGCCAAGATCTCATTCAGGTGCTGAATATATTCACACATCAGTAGAGAGTTCGGTTTGGAACTGAAATGAGTATTTTCTTGAGGTGAGGTGTACATTAATTTCTATCATTTTGCTGATTCTGTGTGCGTTCTGTTTTCCTATTTATAATTTATTTACCTACTGTTACAACATGGCTTTATTCTTTCCCGTAGCCTCATGGTTATGTTTAGTTTTTTCCATTGTCCATAGGCTCCATGCAGGCATTTTCTGAAGAGCTGCCTTATTGGTTATGAAGTCTTTTAGTTGTTTTTTAGTACAAAAAGTTTTATTTTCCTATTTCAATTAAGACAGTTTTTTTTCTGGCAATAGGACTCTAGATTTATAATAATTGTCATTTAGAAATTGAAATATTTCATTCCATGCTCTCCTGGATTTCAAAGTTTCTATTAATGAATCTCCTGTTACTCTGTTGGGCCTGCCTTTATGTAAGACTTGCTTTCTGTCTGTCTGTCTGTCTGTCTGTCTGTCTCTCTCTCTCTCTCTCTCTCACACACACACACAGCTTTAAATGCATCTTCTTTATTCCATATATTTAGTGTTTTAGCTTTAATATGACATGATATTGTTCTTTTGTGGTCTTGTCTGTGTTCTACATGTTTCCTGTACCTGGGTGGATAGCTATTTCTATAGACACTATAGAGTCATATTCTATAGATTTGGAAATTTTTCTGCTAGGATTTTTTTTAATAAAAGGCAAAAGATTTATTCAGTCTGAAGAGAAACCAGAGTATATCTACTAGTATTTTTGAAAACATTATTTATTTATTTGTTTGTTTATGATAAAGAGAGAGGAGGGAGAGAGAGGGAGAGAATAGGTGCATCACTGCAAATGAACTCCAGATGCATGTGCCAGCCTGTGCATCTGGCTTTATGTGGATACTGGGGACTTGAACCTGGGTCCTTAGGCTTTTGCAGGCAAGTGCCTTACTGCTGAGCATCTCTCCAGTCCACTGCTAGGATTTTATGGAAAGTGTTTTCTATATCTTTTGTATGAAATTATTTGCCCTCTTTTATATCCCTGGACATTCTTCATGTTTTTTGATATGTGACATTATATGGTCATTGAAATAATCTAGTATTTATTCCGGTCTTCATATTTTAACTTTGTGCCTTTGTTTCCAGAATTTCTGAGCAGGCTGCTTATATTTATGAGCTTAAAGTTATATCCACTAGTTTCTCACTAAATGATACCTCAACTCCAGATTTCTTACTGGCTCTCTGTTGGTGTTCTGTCACTGTTTTAATACCTATTGGGCTGTTCAATGTGAGGACTGTCTCATACATTTAATTGGTATGCTATTCACCATGAGCTGAAGGAACTTCTAGAAAGTATACAATGTCCCTAAATGACTCTTTAGGGTGGCAAGATAGTTTGAGACTCGTCATTCTGTCACTTGCATGTCGTCAAGCCCCGTGATGTGTTGAGTACCTGGAGGCAGAACCTATGAAGCTATTGTGAATAGGGTTTTTCTAAACTTTTTATTGACAATTTTCATACATACACATACTGTATGTTGATCACAATCACCTCCCATTACCTTTTTTGGTCACTCTTCTCTTGTCCTCCTACCACAGGATCCCTTCATTCCAGTCAGCCCTTCTTCTATTTTGATATCTTTCCTTTCTCTCTTCCATCATCTATGACATGATTTGAAACACCCAGCTGGAAAGTATACATTTTCTGGTAGTGTCCAGACACTTCTTCACCACCGCATGTGGAGGTCGCATCTAATCTGCCCTATCACCTGAAAGTGTATGTACAGTAACTTGAAGGATGTGTAAGAGTATATTAGGGGGCTGGAGAGATTGCATAGAGGTTAAGGCACTTGCCTGTGAAGCCTAAGGACCAAGGTTCAATTCCCCGGTACCCACATAAACCAGGTGCACAAGGTGGCATATGTGTCTGGAGTTTGTTTGCAGTGGCTAGAGGCTCTGGCATGCCCACTCTCTCTATTTGCCTCCTTCTCTCTGTTTCTCTCTGAAAGGAAGGAAGGAAGGAAGGAAGGAAGGAAGGAAGGAAGGAAGGAAGGAAGGAAGGAAGGAAGGAAGGAAGGAAGGAAGGAAGGGAGGAAGGAAGGAAGGAAAACAAGGGCAAGAGGGGGGAAGGGTGCACAATGTTGGAGCCAAGGGATCAGAGCCCTGAAGTTCACACTCGTTTTCCACTGTGACTGTCGCCCTTGCAGTCAAGCATGTTTTCTGGAGCCATATTCATCCAGCTGGCCTTCGGACTGGACCTCTACCTGGCCATCTGCATCCTCCTGGCCATCACTGCTGTCTACACCGTCACCGGTGAGTCCGCGGCTTGCTTCGCTCGTTCACGCGATGCTCTGCGGATCCTACCCCGGGCCTGTGATTGGTCACCTCAGTGTCGCCCTTGACCTTGTCACCATAGCGACACTTTCATTTCCCCAATGAGAGTCAGGCACAGGACCAATTGCAACTCGAATAAACATGACAGAATCCTGACTGCTGGGAGCAAGCAGCCTGACTGAGAAAACGAGGTGGTTGGATGGACTGACTGGGGACTAATGATTCTACCCAGCTGTGTGTTTGGTACCTAAATTTCCATTTTATAATGTGTGTATCAAATACCTAGAAAGCTTGAAGCAGCTCCAGTATAAGGCTGAGAAATGCAAGGTGAGGCTCAGACTTATACAAAACGCCAGGATACAGAAGTCATCTGTGATTGGTACAATGAAAAGGGAAGAACTGAAGCAACAGATTGCCCGGAGATTTGTGTTCCAAACAGGGTGTCAAGTACCAGGTATATTGGTCTAGTATGTCATGCAGACTAAATAAGACTAACAATTGGCTGGTATGGTTTATACCATCAAAGTTGGAAGAAATGAGGAAAAATAGTCTGAACAGTTGAGATAGTTCTGAAGTAAATGAAATACATTGATCATATTCTTCAGGTTAGATGAGAGATAAAGTTCTTGCTGTCCTATTTTTAGGTCATTCATTTCCCCATGGTGCTCATAAAAGAAACACCCTTTTGACAGAGAATTTGGTGGGCTTAGAATTTCAAGAGATTTTATTCTTTGTACATACAACGTTGCTCCAGAACACAAGCCAATGATTATCTCTAGGATTCAACTAATAAACCATGAGATTCCAAGCAAAATCAGTTTCGCTATGCTAGCAACAAAACAGACTGTTCTGTGAGAGGTAATTGAGTGATTTTTTTTTTCTGATGAACTTTCATGGTATAAACTGATTGCTCTCCCCGCCCCCCGTGTAATATTTTAAAATGCACAAAGAGGGCTGGAGAGATGGCTTAGTGGCTAAGCGCTTGCCTGTGAAGCCTAAGAACCCCGGTTCGAGGCTCGACTCCCCAGGACCCACGTTAGCCAGATGCACAAGGGGGCGCACGCGTCTGGAGTTCGTTTGAAGTGGCTGGAGGCCCTGGCGTGCCCATTCTCTATCTATCTCTATTTGACCCCCCCCCCGTCACTCTCAAATAAATAAATAGATAGATAAATAAATAATATATATTTTTTAAAAATGCACAAAGATGGAGCTCCACTAGAGCTCACAGAAACCTCGAAGCAGGGCTGCACAAGAGAAAAAGGAAATCAACGAGTCACACAAGCACTAGGGAAATAACTATGTCAAGACAGTCTTGGGGCTCCCACGGGAGCTACTGGTACGTTTTCTGCTGACACATGTCAGCGGCCAAGAGTGGGGAGAGATCCGTCAGTGTGCATGCGTTCGACGTCCTGGTCCCTCATGCTCTCTCCACAGGGGGCTTGGCCTCAGGTGATTTACACGGACACCATCCAGGCATTCCTCATGGTTGTGGGCTCTCTGATTCTCATGGTGTTTGGTAAGTGACGCCGATAGTGTCTCTCTCAATATATATACACATAAAATATTTTTAAAAATATTCCAGTTGTTAAATAACTGAAGAATATATGGCAAATATTTTCTTATCCTATTTACTTGTTGTGTCTACGCACTTTTGTTTGTTTCTTTTGTTTTTGCGAAAGATTTTAAGTTGCGTGCAATGTGCGGTGTCATTTGTCAGTCCTTACTCTTTGTACATATGTGCTTGTGTGTGTGTGTGTGTGTGTGTGTGTTGGCAAGTGCATGCCACGGCACATGTGTGGCTATAAGAGGACAACTTTCAGATGTTGTTCCTCATTACCTACTACCTTATTTTAAGGCTGTCTCCTCTGCTCTTTTTTATTCCCCATGCGCCCCCCCCCCACCCACATCTCATATTCTTGCTGTTGTTGTTGACTGCTGCACTTACCTCCAAGCTTCTGAGAAATTCTACGGTCTGTTCCTCCCCTCTTGCTGCCAGTGTGCTGGGATTACTGACATCCACCACAGCTACCAGGTTTTTATGTAGAGTCTTGGGATCAAATTTGTGTCGTGGGGTTTTAGTGGCAGGAAAGCATTTTGTCCACTGAACTATCTCTCCTCTTCTCCATTCCTGCATTAATTTTCTGAATTAGTGAGGTCCTTGTCTTAAAGTCATTGCCTATGTCTAGATCCTTAATTATTTTCCCTGTGATATTCTCCAGGATTTTATAGTATCTGGTTTTACATTAATGTCTCTCATATATTTGGAGTTGATTCTTTTTTTGGTGTGGGGTGTTCATGGTAGGGTCTCACTCTTGCCCAGGCTGACCTTGAACTCACAGCAGTCCTCCTGCCTCTGCCTCCTGTGTGCAGGGACTACAGGTGTGCACCATGACGCCTGGCTTGAGTTGATTTTTGTATAAGGTCATAGATAGAGATCTAGTTTCAGTGTTCTACACGTCGATATCCAGTTGTATAACATCACTTGTTTAAAAAAAAGAGTGTTCAATTTTTTCAATGTGCATTTTGGGCATCTTTGTTATGAAAAATATGATATAACTGCTTGGACTATTTTCTGGATCTTTTCCTTCGATTCCATTGGTTTACATATCTGCTTTGTGCTGGTGCCACATTTTTTGTATTGTTATGGCTTTTTAGTTTACTTTGACTCATCTAACATCTTTAGGATTTTTCTTTCACTCAGGATTTCTTTGGCCATTTGTAGCTTTTGGTGTTTCCATTTGAATTTTGGGGTTGCTTTTTTTTATTCTGTGAAAAATGTCATTGCAATTTTGATAAGTTCATTATGTATAATATTATATATAATTTTAGGCATATAGCTATTTTTACAGTATATGTTATCTAATTCATGAAGATGGGAGGTCTTTCCCGTTTTCTAGTGTTTTACCCCATTTCTTTCTTCAGTGATTATAGTTTTCATGGTAGAGGCCTTTTGTATTGTTAATTAAGTTCATGCCTATTTTTCTGGAGGGTATTGTGACTGGAATTATTGTCCAGATTTCTTTGTCAGAAAGTTTATGCTGGTATTCAGAGAAGCTACTAAAATTTGTACATTGATTTTGTTTCGTGTTACTTTGCTGAAAATATTTATCAGATTTAAGTGTCTTCTTTTGGAGTCTTTAGGAACATGTATCTGACCTTTTCCTGGGTTCCCAGAGACAGAGCAACCTATGAATCTCTAACTCTAACCCTACAAACTCAGATAGGACTCTCTCAGAATGCTAAATGTCTTCTTGCCTACAACAGAATGATGGAAAGAAGAGGAACTGTTTCTAGTGCACTCCTGAACATACTGAAAGTATGTTCACTATTGAGTACCATGTTAATTACACTTTCTATTTCATTCTTTTTTCTCTGCCCCCTCTGCAGCTTTTTTCCTTCTTTCATGCCCTTCCCCTCTTCCCTTCCTCTGTCTTTCCTCATCCCATTCCATGTTCTAGTTTCATGAGGTTCTATGTCTTTCTTTTGCCAAATATATCCCCCTACACACACAAACACACACACTCACGCACGCACACACTGCATCTTCACATGGCCCATGCTCCATGCTGGGCACTCTGGCCACTGGTGTGGCCTTTCTTTCCTTCTGTTCCACTTTCAAATCTCTGTTTTTAAAATTTGGTTCTGTTTATTCACTGCTAACTTCAGTGACTTCTCACCATCACTGACCTCAAAGTCATTCCCAGTGTACTCCATGCGACTCTTAGCAACTGGTATGTAGACCATCATCTTCAAGACTCCTGTTCTGAGTCGTATTGGTTTAACATAGAAATTTTTGCTTTACACCAGAAAGCCAGATTGGCATGAAGATCAGACCAAACAGCCTCTTAGGAAGAAAAGCTATTTCTTCCTGCTCCTTACAGAGGAGTTGGGATATCTGCTGGCTAATTCCATTAGAATTTCTCTGCTAGTATTTTCATACATAGTCTGGATGGTGTGGGTCATCAGTACCAGTCTGTTGACTAATGGATTTGTTTAACCTAAAACTTAACAGGCATAGCAAGAAAATAATGTCAAATAATAATTTGCTTTGTGTACTCTGTGGAAGTCAACTTTTTACAATGATGAATACTAATGGAGAGATTATAGAGACATGGGTCATGAGAAAAAGTTACAGAGGATTTGACCAGGCTAATAGGAGGTATTCATGTATGTCCACCAGAAAAAAGCAATTTCAGACATCAGGTATTCTAAATTTCCATAAAGCATTTTTTTCTGATGCCTTTTCAGCATTCGTTGAAGTTGGAGGTTATGAGAGTTTTACAGAGAAATACATGAACGCCATCCCGTCTGTAGTTGAGGGGGACAACCTGACCATCAGCCCCAAGTGCTACACCCCTCAGGCGGACTCCTTCCACATTTTCCGAGATCCCATCACTGGAGATATACCCTGGCCAGGACTGATTTTTGGAATGAGCCTTTTAGCTCTGAAGTACTGGTGTACAGATCAGGTAAGCACGCAGGTTATTTATGTGTACAGTTCTCGTGTCACAGACAAGCATCTACTTTCCATCTTGTACGCATACGCAGCATGTAATGAGTCAAGTATTTTATTGAGAACCTTAATGAATGAACATATTGCAAATTGGTCATAGTCCCACTGGATGATACTCTTATGTTCCCTCTCCCCTCCACCCATTCCACTGAGGACCCTCCTCAGTGGGGCTATTGGTAATCACCATGGAGTCACGGATGTAGCAGTCTCTGTGGAGGGTGAACAGTGCCTTAGAGTACAACTTTCCACCCTATGGCTCTTGTGTTCTTTCTTGCCCTCTCTTCCACAATGTTTTCTGAGCTCTAGAAGGCATAAGTCTCCTTTAGTGTTAAGCTCCAGGCGGCCTCTGGTTTTCTGCACTGATGAGTTTTGGGTCTCCTCAGTGTGTGCAAGAGTCAAACCTTTTGTAATTCTTATGGAAAATAGTTGCTTTGGGCCCTACTCACACCACTGTTTTCTTTCCCCCAGAGACAGACATGTTCAGCTCTTTCAATAAGTGTGTTGGTATTTATATCTATTCTCTAAATCATTGTACTCAGCATGTGATCTGTGACGTATCAGAATAGGTAGTATTTTGGAAATCACTTGAAATAACCCTTCTCAGATCTTACTGTGGCTCATTAAATGAGAATTGTATCATTAACTTATCTCCAGGTGATTCAAATGCTTATAATCTCTCTTTAAGTTTTCCACTTTTAAGATTTTTTGTTTTTGTTTTTGTTTCTGAGGTTTTTCTAGGTAGGGTCTCACTCTAGCCCAGGCTGACCTGGAATTCACTATGTAGTCTCAGGATGGCCTTGAACTCATGGTGATCCTCCTACCTCTGCCTCATGAGGGTTGGGAATAAAGGCATGTGCCACCATGCCCAGCTTAATTTTAGGATTTCCTGTTAGATGAGAATTCAGTTTTCCATCTTTAACTTCCACAAGTACATGCTTCATTGTCTCATCTTTATGTTTTTCTTTCTTTCTTTCTTTTTTGATTCTCTTTTTCTTTTTTGAAGCAGGGTCTTACTCTAGCCCAGGCTGACCTGGAATTTACTATGAAGTCACAGGGTGGTCTTAAACTCACAGTGATCCTCCTACCTCTGCCTCCCAAGTGCTGGGATTAAAGGTGTGCACCACCACACTCAGCCTTTGTCTCATCCTTTCAATAGATCTTAAACATAATATTTGGGGAGATCATCATTCAATATTTCTTTTATGATTACTTGGAAGTAATTCACCATTGAGGCACATATCTATCTTCTGGTTAAGTTTTCTGTGGCTTTTTTTCCCATGAAATTAATTCCTATTTTTAATATTTGGCAATTACTACTCACTATGTATGAAAACATCTGCAAATTGGTGAGAGATCCTCTAAGTTCTTTCAAACAGAAATGTGACATCAGCAACATATCGGAATAGGAGGATCCTAGCTGTTTCCCTTCCCATTAACACATTTAATAAACATTGCTTTACTTGCCTTATGGGTTAAGTGCCTTGAAGAGTCCTACACATGGATCAACTAAGAAAATATTCACATCAAAATGAATAGGAAATTGGGTGAGTATCCTCCTGGAAAGAGGTTCTGAGATCTAGTCTTGCTTGAAGAAGAGCGAGGGCACTCCCTGTGACTTCTTCCATGGTTTGCTGCAATAATACATCCAGATCTGTGGGTGGATTCTTCCTGGAACCAGCTTCTGAAAACATCGAGTGTCCCCAACTTTTACAGTCTTCACCCATTATACTGGCTTCTAAGTCACCAGCTCTGGAAGGTCAGGAAGCTCTGCATTGTGAGTCTCCTAAGCCATAAAGACTCGTAAGCTTGCAAGCCTCAGCGGCCATCTTCCCAGGTTCGGCACAAGCAGTCTATTCACGTGCACGACAGGCACCTGCTTCCTGCCTGTCTCATGGGAGTAGGTGGAATAAGTTTAATGAACTCTGACTCTCAGCTTTCTGCAAGGAAAAACCCAACCTCTCAAGATGCAAACTGAGACTGACTTCTGTCCTACCTCCTGAAAGGCAATAGCAAGACCTTGTAATTTTCTCAGTATACAGTGAAGAGCACATCATTCCATCATGGATTTGTGGAACTGTCTGTAATATATGTTTAATTCCTATACCCCTGACTTGCCTCCTATAAAAGGCGTCACCTTCCCTCTCAGATCTGATGCCCAACTCTGCTAATCCGCAGATGGTGCAACCATGTTCACTTTTGATCTGTGTTTCCCTTCAAAATATTGACTAATAGGGCTGGCTGGAGACTTGGCTTAGAGGCTAAGGCACTTGCCTTCAAAGCCAAAGGACCTTGGTTCGATTCCCCCAGACCCATGTAAGCCAGATGCACAAGGGGGCACATGCATCTGGAGTTTGTTTGCAGTGGCTGTAGGCCCTGGTGCACCCATTCTCTCTCTCTCTCTCTCTCGCTCGCTCGCTCGCTCTCTCCCTCTTTCTCTCAAATAAGTAAATAAAAATAAAACTATAAAAATGTATTGATGAGGGCTGGAGAGATGGCTTAGCGGTTAAGCGCTTGCCTGTGAAGCCTAAGAACCCTGGTTCGAGGCTCGATTCCCCAGGACCCACGTTAGCCAGATGCACAAGGGGGCACATGCATCTGGAGTACGCTTGCAGTGGCTGGAGGCCCTGGCACGCCCACTCTCTCTCTCTCTCTATCTGCCTTTCTCTCTCTGTCTGTCGCTCTCAAATAAATAAATAAAAGAAACAAATTTTTTTTTTAAAAAAAGTATTGACGAATAGTCCTCTAAACAGTATCTACTCCTCTAGTACTGGATGCTGCTGCTTGTGTTGCCAAAGGGTTGATTTTCCCAAGGAAAAGAATTAAATAGAAAAACTCAACCATATTTCCTGACAGTTTCTGAATTGAAAAACGTCATGATAATTTGACATTATCAGATACACCACTTTTCTCAGAGAGAGTGAATAAAAATCCGCACAAGCAGAGATTATGACGCTCTGCACATACTTCCTCCCAAATACAATAACTTGCAATTCCCGGCTCTGTGAGGGTCTGTGAAGAGTCTGAAGAAATACAGACATGGCTGTCTTGCTGTTCTGTTCTCATGGCTCCTTCAGTGTGGTGTTCCCATGGGAACTTCCTTGAGCTTTCTCTCTGTTACCTGGTAACAGGAAGATGCTGGTGTCGTATGTTCACTTAAAGGCACAACTTAAACAAACAACGTGTGACAGCATCAGTAGTGGCACATTTGTACTTAGAGAAGTAAACTTTACAATGGAATATATATATAAATTATATAATATATAAATAATTATATATAATAGATATAAATAATTATATATAACTTATATATTTAATATATATAACATATATATTATATGTACCAAGGACCCTACACGCATGGTACAAAATATTCAGACATGCTGCAAGAGATACTCCTACTTTAGAGGTGAAAACACGAGACTTGAAGAGGCCAAATGCTGAGCAACCTAAGAGACCATTCAAGTCCCAATCTTACTCCAAAGCCCAAAATTGTCACTAATCACGTCATTTCTCATGACATGAAACCCTGAAACCCTTTGAAGCCGTCTTCCGGCTGTTTCTCTAGCGTGCTGTGTCTTCCCGGCAGGTGATCGTGCAGCGCTGCTTGTGCGGCAGGAACATGTCTCACGTGAAGGCCGCCTGTATCATGTGTGGCTACCTGAAGGTGCTGCCCTTGTTCCTCATGGTGATGCCGGGCATGATCAGCCGCGTTCTGTACACAGGCAAGCCCTGAATCCGTATCTTTCCCCTGGCCTGAATTCTTTTCTGTTTTTTTTTTTTTAATTTTATTGTTATTGTTATTATTTTGTGCATGTCGTTTGGGCAAAGTTAAGTTCTTAGTGGGCTCAGGTGCTTCTTCCGCATACTTAATGTGTATGCTCACATGTGTGTTCATACGTGTGAAGGCCAAAGGACAACTGCAGGTGTTATCCTCAAGAATGCCGCCCACCCATTTTTGAGACAGGGTCTGTCATTGACCTGAATGTCACCAATTAGGCTTGACTGGCTGGCCAGGGAGCTGCAGAGATCCACCCGCGCCAGCCTCCCCGGCTCTGAGATGACAAGTAGATGCACCTACCTGGCATTTACATGGGCACTGGGGGGCTGAGGTCAGATCCCAGTGCTCACGAGGAAAGCGCTTTACTGACAGAACAGTTTTCCCAGCCCTTGAATTCTGTGCATTTAAGATCCAGAAAAAATCTTAATAGATTAGAAAATTTTGTTCTGGATAGAAGCCAAAGCAGAATTGCAGATGAAGGGAAGTGCTTGTGCAAAAAAGAAAAGTCTCAGGAATATTTGTCAGTGTTTCCATGTCTTGCCCATATCTGTAACCCATCTCCTTGCAGATATCTGAGACTGTGCATTCTGCTGTCAGGAGTAAATCTGGTATAGTCTAGAAGCGCAGTGGATGGTTAGGTAGCATTTGAGTGAATGGTTTGGTCGAAACGAGAAAGTGTAAGTTGGGTGAGAACTTGTGGTTGAGTGTGGTGACATCTTTGACCAAGAAAGACTCTCATATGTTTGGAACTTTCTGAGACAACAACAAAAATGAATCAACTTTCGGCATTTGGAATCATGCTGGTTGAGGAAAATTAACCTGAGTTAAATGAGAGTACCTATTACTATAGAAATTTTCCCTTAATATTTTGCTTTCTTTGTGGTTGGGAACTTAGTTCAGTGATAGAGGACTTGCCTAGCAAGCACAAGACTCTAGGTTTGGTCCCTAGCACCAATGTTTTTTTGAACTTTATTTAAATGTGAAGGAAAGGGCTAGGGAAATTGCTCAGTACTTAAAGGCACTTGTTTGCAAAGCCTGACAGCCTGGGTTCAATTCCCCGGTACCCATATAAAGCCAGATGCACAAAGTGATGCGTGTGTCTGGAGTTTGTTTGCAGTGGCAGGAGGTCCTGGTGCACCCATTTCATATTCTCTCTCTGTCTTAAATAAACAGATAAGTGAATAAATAGTGAAGGAAGCAGAACAAATCTATTTTGGCTTGAAAGACTCATTTCTATTGAGGAAATCCATCAGATCACACAATATTCAATTTATTTTCTCTATTAGACATAAATACATACAATTTTTGAGGTATTTAAAATTTTTTTATTTATGTATTTTAAGATTTAGGGATACTTTTTTTTGTTGTTTTTTTTTTTGTTTTTGTTTATCGAAGTAGAGTCTCACTCTAGCCCAAGCTGACCTGGAATTCACTATGGAGTCTCAGGGTGGCCTTGAACTCACAGTGATCCTCCTATCTCTGCCTCCCGAGTCCTGGGATTAAAGGTGTGTGCTACCACACCCTGGCTAGAGATACTTCTTTACTAGATTAAGAGAAGAAAGTGTGGAGAGCTCCTGTCATGTGGCTGGCAGGGGGGGGGGGTAGGGAGCCCATATGGGAACAGAGGTCCCTCTTCATCTCAACCCAACAGCTAGGATGGGGGGGGGGCGGGAGGCGACTTAGCAGAGCAGGAACCTGGAAGTTCCGGAGAGGTGAAAAGCCAACAAGAGCAAATTTATTTATTTTTTGGCCCTTTTGTACATGTATACAATGTACTTTGATCCCACTCCCCCTAATTATAATCTCACATTGCCCTTCTCTTCCCAACAAAACCCTTCTTTCCATTAGATCTCATCCCACATCCATACCTGTTGAATCATGGGTGGGGGGTTGTTTACTGGAGAATGGGCCATTGTCTAGTGGCTACACCATAGACATGAAAAACATGACTGGCGAGCTTCCAGCAATCTTCAGCTTCCATCATTAACTCCGGGGGGGGGGGTCGTGGGGTCTCATGGACTCCTCCCCTCATGTGAGATGAGATGTTGGCAGGCTCAGTCATGTGCAGGGAGCCATATCTACTTTGAGTTCACGAGTGTAGTGGACTTGCATCCGGGACGCAGCATTCCGCAGCCCCACTTCCCATAGTCCTGCTCTCACATTCCTTCAGACTTCTCTTTAGTGAGGTGACCTCAGCCTTGGAGGGTGTAGCTTAGAGGAAGGTGTGTCATGTTTAGGGCTGAGCACAAAGAAAAACTAGTCACTTACTCTTGGTAACTTTCCTGCAAATTTCATGATATCATTTTTCTTCATGGATGAATAAAACTCTATTGCATATATGTATCACATAGTCATAATCTGTTCATCAGTTGACCAGCATCTTGGCAGGCTTCATTTCCTAACTGTTATTATTATTATTTAAATTTTTATTTTTATTTATTTATTTGACACAGAGAGAGAGAGAGAGAGACAATGGGTACACCAGGGCTTCCAGCCACTGCAGACAAACTCCAGACACATGTTCCCCCTTGTGCATCTGGCTAACGTGGGTCCTGGGGAATCAAACCTGGGTCCTTTGGCTTTGCAGGCAAATGCCTTAACTACTAAGCCATCCCTCCAGCCCTATTATTATTACTAATAATATTTTTTATTTATTTGAGTGACACAGAGAGAGAGAGAGAGAAGAGAGAGAGAGAAGAGAGAGAGCATGGGCACACCATGACCTTCTGCCATTGCATATGAACTCCAGATGTGTGTGCCACTTTGTGCATCTGGTTCTGTGTAGGAACTGGGGACTTAAACCTGGGCCATCAGGCTTGCAAGCAAGTGCCTTTAACTGCTAAGCCATCTCTCCTGCCCATGTAGCTATTATTTATGAAGCAGCAATGAACAGATGAACAAGTATCTGTGAAATAGACTACAGAGGATGTGTCCCCAGGAGCGGTATTGCTGGGTCTTACCATAGGACTACTTTTAGCTTTCTGAGAAACCTCCATATCGATTTCCATAACAGATGTGCCCACTTGAATTTCCATCAACAGTGGAACATCAGGATTTGATGTTTGTCCTGTCTGTTTTCGATCTTGCATTGGTTCAGTTTTTCCTTGCAATGCCATCTTTCTTTGTTTTACCCTGTGCCATTGTGTGTTTTGGGTTTTACAAGCTCACAGTTAGGAGACCTTGGAACTATGGAGATGTTTGAGGTTGAACTATATGCAGTTTTCATCATAAAATGGTCATGAGTTTATGGGGGCTAGGGACAAAATGTAGTAGCTTGAATCAGATGTCCACCATACACCTGTGTGTTTTGGATGCTTGGTCCCTGGCTGGCGGTGATTTGGGAGGTGGAGCCTTGTCGGAGGAGGTTTGTTATTGGGGATGGGCTTAGGGATGTTAGTACCAGCTCTCCCTGCCAGAATTCAGCTCATTCTCTTGCTGCTATTGTCCACCTGCTGTGGCAGAGATGATGTCCAGCCTCTGTTCATGCCATGATTTCCCCTTGCCATCATCCCCTCAAGACTGTAGACCAGCTACAAGAGAGAAACATCTAATCACATATAAAGGGAGGCTTATAAGAATAACAGCCAATTTTTGAATGGAAACTCTAAAATCCAGAATGTCTCACAGTAACATATTTCAAGAACTGAAAGACCACAGCTGCAAAGACACATTACTGTACCCAGCAAAATCTTCTGTAACAGAAAGAAAAAAGATTCCATGATAACAGAAGTCAGAGGGTATTTCTGAACATTGAGCTAGTGCCTCAGAAGATAGTGAATGGAATACTTTGCATAGAAGAGGGAAAGAAACATGTATAAAAGGCTATAGGATTCCCCAGTACCCATGTAAAGCCAGATGCACAAAGTGGCACATGGTTCTTGAGTTGGTTTGCAGTGGCAAGAGGCCCTAGCATGCCCATTCTGTCTGTCTCTATCTCTCTCTCTCCTGGCAAGTAAATTTAAAAAAATTTTTTAAATCATGAACAAGAAAGACATTTCTCTGTGGACAAGGATTAGAAAAGAAGAAAAGTAATTTTAAAAAGTTAATGCAGGGGCTGGAGAGATGGGCTCAGTGGTTAAGAGGCTTGCCTGCAAAGCCTAAGGTCCCAGGTTTGATTACCCAGTGCTCACATAAACCCAGATTCTCAAGGTGGTGCATGCATATGGAATTTGTTTGCAGTGGCTAAAGGCTCTGGCACAGTCATTCTCTCTCTCATGACTAAATAACTAAATAAATAAAATATTTAATACTAAGGCATTAAGACAATATCATTCTAAGTAGTTCTTTATCAATTTTTCTTTATTATAATATGGTTCAAGAAAAAATGTCATCAGCTGTCACAGAGATAAGATGTCATCACTCAAGGGCTGGTCACCCAACTGATGACCACAGGTGACACTGCTTAGATGTAGGTGAATGACACTGGATAAACGTAATAAGATATAGGACTTAGCTTTGGGGTGGGGTGTTGCTTATACTTGAAGTTTACTGCTTCTGAGAGAAACCTTGTCCTCTTCTTGTTTCTTTCTGGAGGATGAGGTAAGCTCCCTGTCTCTGTTATTCTAATGCTCTAGCTGGACCACATCTAAAAGAGAGCTCCGTGCCACAGGTCAGTGCAAGGGAGATAAAAAGCTCAAGACATGTGGGGGGTTCTGCTCTGGGAAGTGTGCCTAGACCCATGCTTTTTGTGTGTGTGTGTGTGTTTCGAGATAGGGTCTCACTGTAGCCCAGGCTGACCTGGAATTTACTATGTAGTCTCAATGTGGCCTTGAACTCACAGCGATCCTCCTACCTCTGCCTCCCGAGTGCTGGGATTAAAGGCGTGCTCCGCCACTCCCGGCTCAGACCCATGCTATTAAATTCACACTTCAGTATCCGATTTTCAGGCCAGTATATTTCCTTACATCCACATGCTTCCATATTATCTCTGCCCAGTGCTTACAGATGGCACCTCGTTGAGTCCTACTCACTGACCTGCATCTCTCCTCAGATAAGGTGGCCTGTGTGGTGCCTTCTGAGTGTGTGAAACACTGTGGCACTGAAGTTGGCTGCACCAACTATGCCTACCCTACGCTGGTGCTGGAACTGATGCCTGCTGGTGAGTAAACTGTCCACGCACGTCTTGGAGACCAGATCCATAAATGGGTGTGAGGAGGGATTGCGCGATGATTCTCCGTGGTTCTTCGATTCATACCATTTGATCTGTCAGACCTCCCGCAGTCAGCTAGTCATATGCGGGGCCCGTGGATCTCAGGGGGGAGCAGTTTCTGTTAGAATACTTGCTCCTTCAGGCTGGAGACTGTCTTTCAACTCAGCCAACATGTAAAAGACCCATCTGCCAGTGAAAGAGCCACAGATGCATAAACTCAGAAGACGAAGCTTTCAACTTTGATGTCTCTGGGCTACTGATACCTAAGAAATATATTTCAATCTATATCACTTATGCCTATTTATTAAGCTATTTCTCGGATAGTTTTACTGGAACTTGGAAAATATCAAAAAGTAAGCACCAATGTCCCTAGATCTTGAAACTTGTATTTTGTCAGATAATAAATAAGCCACAGCGATGTGATGCTAATTACCAGCATTTCAGGAAGTGAAGTTTCATTACTGTGGTCAAGGTACAGAGCTCGGAGGTACTCAGGTGGTCTGTGTCTTGGGACCATCCAAGTCTGGCTGGCATTTCTGTGCCTCTTCTCCTCCCTAACCCACCAAGGTTTCCAGTGCGAAAGGAATAGGACCCCCAGGCGGGAGGTGGCACACCCAGCATCCTACTCTGTCCTCAGAGGTTTGGAGCCATGACTAATGGTAGGAGGAGCTGAAGCGCCCACAGAGTTTCAAGCCCCTCATTTTGCTCACACCACTGCCCAGCAGTACCACCTGCCTGGCCGCCCCCTCTCCAGTTCTGTTGTCTTCAGGAAGCCAGAAGTTTCTCCTGCAAAGAGAGATGACACCAGAGGCTTCCCTCTCTTCCAAAATTCGTTCCCAGCACACGACTTCTCAGTACATATTTAGTATTGCAGTTATATCCTGGATTATTCTGAAATCACTAGAAAGATGCCATGATAGTGTGTGTTTATAATTATATTGGCTAATCAATGCTGCTGATGAGTTTTATCTTTGAATGACTCTGATTCAGCAAATCACTTGTAGGCCGTGGCACATGGCCTCCAACCGGTGTTTATACCCTTCCCCTGTCCCAGGTCTTCGAGGCCTGATGCTGTCGGTCATGGTGGCCTCCCTCATGAGCTCCCTGACCTCCATGTTCAACAGCGCCAGCACGCTCTTCACCATGGACCTCTACACCAAGATGAGGAAGCGAGCGTCAGAGAGAGAGCTCCTGATAGCCGGCAGGTGAGGGAGCCCTGGTCTCCACGAAGAGCTCCCCTGAGGAGGGGCTCGTAGAAGAGTGAGATACGGTGCCCTGGTCTGTGGCTTCAGTGAAGCAAAGCATTGAGTTGTAGAGCGGGGAAAGGAGCACTAGATGATGTTCACATTCCCTTCTGCAGTGAATAACGGTTCCTTTCTTCCTAATGTTCACCAGCATCTGTTGTCATTTGTTTTCTTGACAGTCATGCTGACTGGGGTGAGATGGAATCTCAGAGTAGCTTTACCATGCATTTTTCTGATGGCTAAGGATTTCAAATATATATATTTATTGACCGTTTGTACACCCTTCTTTAAACTTTATGTATGTATATTTATTTGCTTTTTTAATTCATTTGCAAACTGAGATAGAAGAGAGAGAGAGAGAGAGAGACAGAGAGTCAGTGAGCCAGAAAGAATGGGCACACCAGGGCCTCCAGCTACTGCAGACAGTCTCCAGATACATGCGCCACTTTGTGCATCTGGCTTTAGGTGGGTACTGGGGAATTGAACCCTGCTCTTTAGGCTTTGCAGGCAAGCACCTTAACTGTTGAGCCATTTCCCCAACCCAGCAATTTGTACTTCTCTTGAGAATTGTCTATTCAGGTCATTGGCCCATTTACTGGAAGAAAGGTTCTGGTTTTTTATACATTCTATATAGCAGTGTGTTTTCTGAAGCAGAGCTAGCAAGGATTTGCTTGCATTCTGTAAGCTGGTTGTTCAGTCTTGATAGTTTCCCTTGATGTGCTAAGCTTTATAATTTCAGGTAACCCCATTTGCCAATGCCTGTCATTATTTCCTGTGCTAATATCAGTGGTAGGTCTCTATCTGGGTGTTTCCTGTCATCTCACTCAAAGATTTAAAGAAAGGCACCCACAAATAACGAAGCAACAAGAAACATTATTAACACAAAGACGATAGTGACGGTTTGAACACGCTGCCGAGGTGGGCAGCCAGCAACTGGAGTGGACCGTCCTGGTTATTCCCTGGGGCTTCTTTTTAAGGAGCCCACAAGAAGGAAGGGTCAGTTTCTGTCATGGTCAGCCTCAGTTGCCTCAGGATGAAATTCCTTACCAGGCACAAGTTATGGGAGGAATGGCATTTATTGAAGCTTACAGATCCAGACGAAGTTTCATAATGGCAGAAGCTGAACCCCTTTCATAGGTTCATGAAGAGAGAAATATCACCACCCGGACCACAAGCACGCCTGCTCCAGGATCCCCAGGCAGAGCTCAAGCACTCTGTATATCTTTAGACTGGAATTCCAGATCCTCCCCCACCCCTTAGGGGTGGACCCCAGGACCTACCCAACCAGGCAGCTATAAATCTGATAAGTTTTAATAAGACTCCTGAATCTATTGGGGGACATCCATTCAAACTACCACAGTTACCAAGGGGTATTGCTGAATGGTTCTCTATTTTGATTGATATAACCTTTGCTCTACCACACATGTGCCTACTTTTGTGGCTTGGTTGGGTTTCACCACAAGCATGCCACAGCCTTCCACACATTGCCTGGCCTCAGTGGCTCTCCGGAACTGTGGGAGAAATACTCCGCGACCAGCCCCACGTAGGCGATGTTGCCAAGTGATACCCACAGCCTTGAATGGAACCTGGGCCTCTTGGACCACATCTGTAGAGGTCTCTGTGTGTTGTGTTGGCTGAGTCAGCAAAATCCCCTTCCCAAGCAGTTGTTTTTCAGCAGAGAATCCATTCAGTGACATTCTTGCCTCAGGGTCTCTCCTTTAAAATAAGTTTATTTATTTATTTATTTATTTATTTATTTTACAACTTGAGGCTTCTGATGAGTGGGGTTTTGTCCTCAGTGTACCATTCCTATTGTCTTAGTGCACAGAAGAAACTGCTTGTCTCTTCTCCCGGCTAAAGTGCACAGTTATCCTCTCTGTCTGTTTTGCCTGTTGCTCTTTTTCACCATCCACCCAGATAAGAGCAATAAGCAGTAACCACATGATGAACATAATGCTATGCTTTCTGGAAGTTTCCACGGCCAAACATATTGGCCCATGATTTTATATATTTATTTTAAATTTTTTAGAGAGAGAGAGAGAATTGGCGTGCAGGGCCCCAGCCCCTGCAATCGCACTCCAGACGCTTGCGCCACCTAGTGGGCATGTGCGACCTTGCACTTGCCTCGCCTTGGTGCGTCTGGCTAATGTGGGAACTGAAGAGCTGAACATGGTCCTTAGGCTTGGCAGGTAAGCGCCTTAACTGCTAAGCCATCTCTCCAGCCCTGGCCCATGATTTTAAAATCCAGTCTCACTCAAATGCTCAGGACATGTGAAGAATGCAGTCAGGTTCTTTGGAAGAATATAACTGAGTGGTCTCCAGTCCAGTTCTGACAGAGCTCTTGCCTCCCTGTGGAACTTCATGAGCTAGGGCTCCTCTGTTTGCATCTTTTTTTTTTTTTTTTTTTTTTTTTTTTTTTTTTTTTTTAGGTTTTTTGAGGTAAGATCTCACTCTAGCTCAGGCTGACCTGGAATTCACTATGTAGTCTCAGGGTGGCCTTGAACTCATGGCGATACTCCTACCTCTGCTTCCCAAGTTCTGGGATTAAAGGCATGTGGACCATGCCTGGCACCCCATCATTCTTACTGATGAATAGAAACAATCCGATGTTCATTTCTAATTAATGTATACATTGAGAAATATTAAATATGCAATATGAGTTGATTTCATGAATGGATAGTTAACCTCATACATAAATATATCATAATTAGGACTGGAGAGATTGCTCAGTAGTGAAGGCACTTGCTTGCAAAGCCAAAGGACATAGGTTCAATTCCCTGGGGCCCATGGTAAGCCAGATGCACAAGGTGGTGCATGCGTCTGGAGTTAGTTTGCAGTGGCTGGAGGCTCTGAAGCACCCATTTTCTATGTGCTTCTTACTCACCCCTCAAATAAATAAATAAATAAATAATATATCATAACTATAAAGAAGAAATCTCTTTGTTGACATTTTTAGTAACAGGTAATCATTAGACACATTGTGAGCTCCTACAAGGCCCCAGAGCTTGATTCTCTTTGGAAATTCAATGAAATGTCACAAGAGTAAATTCAAGAGCAGTGGGAACATTTGTAAATGCTTCCACTTCACCTTTTTATTTTATATTTTTTTAGAGAGAGAGAGAATCGGCATGCCATGGCCTCAGCTACTTCAATTGAACTCCAGACACTTGCGCCACCTAGTGGGCATATGCGACTTTGCGCCTGCCTCGCCTTTGTATGTCTGGCTGAGGTGGGATCTGGAGAGTTGAACATGGGTCCTTAGGCTTTGCAGGCAAATGCCTTAACCACTAAGTCATCTGTCCAGCCCCCATCTCATATTTAAATCATTGCTCTCCCACCAGAGTGTTTTCTGTCCTGCTAATCATCAGCAGCATTCTGTGCGTCCCGTTAGTGCAGACATCACAAAATGGACAAGTATTTCACTACATAAGTTCGTTTACTAGCTACATTGGGCCTCCAGTTTCAGCTGTCTTCATTCTTGCCATGAGCTGTAAAAGAGTCAATGAACAGGTAAGTGAAAACCAAGGAATCTTTCTTTATTTTTCCCCCCTAAGAGTAAAGGGAAAACATTCCATCTTCTACTGGGATAGGAAAATCCATTTCTTTACTGGGACATGGTGACCCATGCCTATAGTTCCAACTACTCAGAGGCTTGTATCAGAAAGACATTTTTGCCCAGGTGTTCAACACCAGCCTTGGTATCTCGAAAATAGTTATTTCCACCCTATTCTATGATTGATATGTGTATTTCCACTTCAATTGTGGCAAGCCACGATTTATCATTTTCACAAAAGTGCGTGTGTGTGTCTTGATACATACATACATATATATATATATATACACACATACACACACACACACACACACACACACATATATATATACATATATATATATGGTGTATAATCATACTAAAATTGTTACAGTTTCACAAATTGTTAATGATACATGGTACAAGTGTTGAAGAAAACATACCTAGGAGACAGACTGCCAGCACCCAACATGACACTACCATATTATAGTAGTGTGATGATCATTGTGATTTTTATGCTACAGAGGTAACTTGGTAACGTAAAACCCTGATGGCACCTATCCTGTGGCAGTGCTGGGAGGACTGAATTCGAAGAAATACATAAAAGGCATAGAAGAAAATATCCCACACTAGTAATAGTTCAAATATGTCTGTTAACATGATACAGATGACTGATTCTTGGGGATTATTGACCTTTTGCTCCTTAACTTTTCAGTTACTAGTGTGGGATTTCAGAGAAGGAAACGAGGCTGTGGATAGTTAACAGCTTGACGGAGGGCTGGAGGGATGGCTTAGCAGTTAAGGCACTTGCCTGCAAAGCCAAAGGACCCAGGTTCAACTCCCTAGGACCCATGTAAGCCAGATGCACAAGGTGGCACATGTGTCTGCAGTTCATTTGCAGTGGCTGGAGGCCCTGGAGCACTCATTCTCTCTCTCAAATAAATAAATATAAATATAAAAAGCTTAGTGGAATTTGAAAGCATGCCTACTATCAGTCCTGAGAATTACATAAATCAAGTTATAGTTCTATTTATTCAACAAAATAAATCACAAGTGTTTAACTCTATAGACAGAATGAACGTCAAGAAAAACTTCAGCTTTGGTCAAGAGTAGACAATAGTATTCTGGGGTTGGGGACTCAAAATGTGCTGCAGATGATATTGAAATTAATTGAAACCATTACACAATGAACATATAATCTAAGCCCATTGTGTGTGTGTATATCTATACATACATACATACATATATATGTACAAATACCGTTTGTCAAACAAAGTAACACAAAATAAAAAAAGCAAAAGATGTGTTAGAGTATCTCAGAAGCAAGGACAGCAACACCACACTGATTAATACACATATGTGTAACTTTCCCTACTTTGAAAACCTTGTGCTCATGGTTAGCCACTTATTTCTTGTTGGGGGAGAAGGCCGGCAGGATGGTAATTGTGCTTGTTCGGGTGATCCTGTCGTATTTCCAAACATTAACTCTGTCTGTTTCCTTTGCAGGGCGCATTCTGGGGTCTGATTATTGGCCTTGTGATCGGTCTTATTCGTCTGATCGCAGAGCTTGTATATGGAACGGGGAGCTGCTTGGCTCCCGGCAACTGTCCCGAGATTATCTGTGGAGTGCACTATATGTACTTTAGCATCATTCTCTTCTTTGTGTCCTTATTCATCGTACTGGGAATTTCCTTCTTAACAAAGCCAATTCCTGAAGTGCACGTGAGTAGTGTGTAGTTGAGCTCTCTGCCCGGAGGCTGGGGAAACGGGCCCAGTGGATAAAAGTGCTTGCCATGCAAGTTTGAGAGCCTGAGCTGCGTCCCCAGACTCCACAGAAAAGCCAAAAGCTCTGGGTGGGTTTCTGCCATCCCAGTTTGGTTTTGGTGAGCAGGGTGGTGGAGATGAGAGGATTTCCTAGAAGATCACTAACAGAGTGGTGAACAAAAGCAAGAGAACATGCCTCAAATGAGGCAGAAGAAGACTCACCTGGAAGTCATCTGGCTTTCACATAAGTGCCATGGTTTCTGCACGCCTGCGTTCATTCTTTCTCTCTCTCTCTCACCAAATAAATAGCAGGATAAATACATTCATGTTATTTTCTTAGCCGGGCATGGTGGTGCACGTCTTTAATCCCCACGCTGGGGAGGCAGAGGTAGGAGGATCGCTGTGAGTTCAAGGCCAGCCTGAGACTACATAGTGAATTCCAGGTCAGCCTGGGCTAGAGTGAGACACTACCTTGAAAAACCAAAAGGAAAAAAAAAAAAGAAAGAAAAAGAAAGCTAGAAGCACTCTGACGCTGTCATCCAGCCCTCCAAGGCAACAACCATTTTGCAGCTAGCATATACCAAACCCCGGAAATGAAGAAGTTAGGGATTAGCAAGTGAGCTGGAGAGTCAAGAGACTTCACACGGCAGCTGGGAGGAACGTGGCACCATGCCACTGTGGTAGGATACCAGGAGGAGAGTTTTCAGTGTAACCCAAGAGACTAGGAAACACCTTAGAGCAGAAGGGTCACCTGAGCAGGGCTGATTTAGGGACAAATCAGATTTTGTAAACAACACGGAAACTGGGACGGAGTTAAAAATGCACATGCTACACAGTAAGAACCTTTTGTCATTTTTAGTTTTCAAATTGGAAGAACAATAAATATGAATAATACTCACTGTTGGGAAAGTGAGAAAATGTTCACAGTCCAGAATTAAATTATTAGTGAATATATGAAAATTCTAATTTGTAGGAGGGTTAACTGGGCGGTAGTTTTCAATGTTTAAATTCTTACATCTGTGAGTCAACATTCCACTTTTAGTAAATTTGTGTGTGTGTGTGTGTGTGTGTGTGTGTGTGTGTGAGCAGGTGAGCGCATACCGCGGCACGCATGTGGAGGTCAGAGGACAACCTTCAGGTGTCGGTCCTCTTCTTTGACCTAGTTTTAAGTCAGGGTCTCTCGTTGTTCACCTCTCGTTTCACCAAGCGAGCTGGTCTGGGAGCTTCTGGGAAATTCTGCCGTCTCTGCCTCCCATCGGATTACAAAAGCCCCCACAGCCTCTGCTTTTACGTGGGCTGTGGGGATCTGAACTCAGGTAGTCATGCTAGCACGGCAAGCACTTTACTCACTGAGCCATCTCCCCGCACCAAGGATTTTCCTCCCCACCCCTTCCCTTCCTTTCCTTCCCTTCCTTTCTCTCTCTCTCTCTCTCCTTTTTATTTTTTTGGTTTTTCGAGGTAGGGTCTCACTCTAGCCCAGGCTGACCTGGAATTCACTATGTTGTCTCAGGTGGCCTCGAACTCATGGCAATCCTCCTACCTCTGCCTCCCGAGTGCTGGAATTAAAGGCGTGTGCCACCAGACCCGGATTTTTTTTTTTTTTTTTGATGTGGGATCTCATGTAGCCCAGGCTGGCCTCTAGCTTGCTATGTAGCTGCCTGGTTTCCAAGTGTGCACTAGAATATGTGTGTGTGTGTTTAATGCAGTACTGGCGATCAGATATGGCTTCTTGCATGTTGGGCAAGAACTTTACCAGCTGAGCTCTGTCCCCAGCCCAATAAAATTTTTCTAATGGAAAAAATTTTGGACAAAATGAATATACAATGAGAATGAGAAAGCTCTATCATTCTTTTTAGGAGAAATCATTCAGGATATGGTAATAGCCCATAATATCATTTTTGAAATAAAATACATGTAGGTATAAGTGTCTGTACACATAGAAAATAATCTTAAAACGAATGCACCTGTAATGTTCAATAGAGCTACCTCTGCAGGGGTGAAACAACATGAGAGCTCAGAAAATATTGATTCTTTTTAGAATATATATTCTAATTATTTAGTAATATTATTTTACTTTATTAGTAGCATGCATGCTTTTATATATTTTGTTTATTATTCATAATCTTTATAATAATATCTATATACATATTATTAAAGACTGGCTGGTAATGATGTCAGGATTAGGAAACTGATGTCTGTGGAAGCTAAAATCACATTAGCAACGTTTACAGGTATAAATATATTCATTACAATTGGAACTCAAGAACATCTTATAGATACTAGATAAGAATCATGGATCCAGAAATAGAACTTAGTTAAAAAGAAAAAAGTAAGGCTGGAGAAATGGCTTAGCAGATAAGGCGCTTGCCTGTGAAGCCTAAGGACCCATGTTCGACTCCCCAGGTCCCATGTAAGCCGGGCACACAAACTAACAGATAAGCAAGATCACACATGTGCACAAGGTGGCACATTCATCTGGTGTTTGATAACAGCGGCTGGAGGCCCTGGTGTGCCAATTCTCTCTCTTTCTTTCTCTCTCTTACTCTTGCTCTCTCTCATGAAAAAAAAAAAAAAAGGCCAGTCTATTGGGCTTGCCTCAAAAAAAAAAAAAAAGTAACCTTATTAAAGAAACTAGTAGACAAGCAATCATGGTGCAGCTATTAACACTTGGATAGTAGGACAATGAGTGAAGCCAGCACACAGTGTAGAGAGAGCAAAATGTTGGCTTCTTCTCAAGTCACAACTTCAGAAGTAGGAGTCCTCAACATGTTACCTGGAGTTTTGAATGACTTCCAGAGGAATAAAATGAAGAAATAGGGGCCGAGGAGATGGATCGTGGAGATACCTCAGTGAGTAAGAGTGCTTGCCATGGAAAACATGAGAGCCTCAGTTTGATCCCCAGTACCTACGTAAAAAGGTGGGTGCATGTTTGTGACCCCCACGCTGTGTGGGGATGAAACGGGAAGGTCGCTGGAGCTCCCTAGTCAGCCAGATTAACCAAACAGAGGAGAGTTCCGGGTTCAGTGAGAGACTCTGTCTCAAAGAAATAAGATGGGACAGGCTGGAGAGATGGCTCAATGGTTAAAGGCGCTTGATTGCAAAGCCCAGTTCCCTGGTGCCCACGTGAAGCCAGATGCACAAAGTGGTGCATGGGTCTGGGGTTCATTTGCAGTGGCTGGAGGTCCTGGCATGACCATTCTCCCTCCATCTCTCTCTCTCTCTCTCTCTCTCTATCTCCCACTCTCTCAAATAAACACATAAATAATTTTTAAAAATAAGGTGAAAAAATTATAGAAAAGGACTCCTAGTATCTACCTCTGTCCTAAACATGTATGCCCACAGAGCTCACACACCTGCGTACACACACATGTATACACCATATGCATGTATGTGTGCACATATGCATGCACATACACATACCAAAGAAAGAATTCAAAATAGTGTGTTCTGGTGAGTGAGTCTGGGAAGACCTTTCTTTATGCCTACACTGTCCTTTGCAGATTTTTTAAAAATATTTTTTTATTTATTTGAGAGAGAGAGAGAGAGAGACAGAATGGGCACACCAGGGCCTCTAGCCACTGCAAATGAACTCCAGACATATGCATCACCTTGTGCATCATCTGCCTTATATGGGTACTGGGGAATTGAACCTGGGTCTTCAGGCTTCACAGACAAGTGCCTTAACTCCTAAGCAATCTCTCCAGCCCTGCAGATGTTTTAAACCATATCTTGAACGAAGGTTATCACTGGGTTGCTGTAAACATTTTCTGTTGCAAATGAACTTGTGCGTTGTTTCTGGTCAGCTGTATCGTCTGTGCTGGAGTCTTTGGAACAGTACAGAAGAACGGATTGACTTAGATGCAGAGGAGAAGAGGCCAGAGGAAGATGATGGTCTCCCTGAAGAAGGTAATGTCTAGCTTACATTTGTTTTCATGTAACAACTCTGTTTGTATGGCTTAGCTGAGGGGGTGTTTTTTTTTTTTTTAAATTTTATTTATTTGCAAGCAGACAAAAAGAAGGAGAGACAGAGACACGGAGAGAGAATGGGCACAGTAGCACCTCTCTAGCCACTGCAAATGAATTCCAGATGCATGCGCCACTTTGTGCGTCTGGCTTTATATGGGTACAGGGGAATCAAAGCTGGGTCCTTAGGCTTTACACACAAGTGCCTTAACCACAAAACTATGTGGCGGCTGCTAAAATGGCAATCAGTCAGGGAATGCCCTTTTCCCAACAACATACTAGACTCAACCAATTCATCTTGATGACGGCGTTCAAGTATCTTAGTGCTGCCATCTCTGCAGCCGTGTATCTCAGCATCTTCTGCTGAACGCTCTGCATTTCAGGAGGGCAGATTCGTTCTAAGTCCTACTGAACACTAGACTTTTCTGTTTTCATGTAAGGACTAATGTTCAGCTTGATTTCTCTTCGTTATTATCCTTCTGTCTTATTTTGTTACCGTTCCTCCTCCGTATAACCTTCCATTCACATTATTTGGTTTTATTCTGTTGAATATAGTTTATAACTTATGTATTATTTCATTCATTTTCAGCCTCTTAATTTCAGCCTCATTTAAAAGCATAGGCCATATACATTTTGTTTCCCAAAATACTATCTTTGTATTTCAGATTTAATTTGTACAGTTTCCATCATTAATTCCTATGCTTTATCTTACTTTAATGATAATTTCCCACAGACACTCATGCTTAGAAGCATATTTTAATTTTCTGGTGTTACAACGAACAGCTTTGCACATAACCTTGTATATGTGAGCTAGGAAGCCATTGGCATTGATTTAAGAAGTTTGATTACTGGATTGCTGGAGTGAATGCCTATGCAATTTGGTACATTTTCCAAATTCCCCTCTACTGGAGGTAAATTTTCTTGCAGTAATATATAAGAATTCCCATTTCTAAGCCGGGCATGGTGGTGCATGCCTTTAATCCCAGCACTCGGGAGGCAGAGAAAAGAGAATTGCCATGAGTTCAAGGCTACCCTGGGACTCCATAGTGAATTCCAGGTCAGCCTTGGCTAGAGTGAGACCCTACCTCAAAAAACAAAAAAAACAAAACAAAACAAAAAAACAACAACAAAAAACAACAACAACAACAAAAAGAATTCCCATTTCTGCTCATACTTATTAACAATATGTTATATAAACTTTTAAATATTTATTCCTGATAGATGAAAACTGGCATTTCAAAATAATTTTAATTATACTTTTCTAAGTTATTTTATGAACCACTTTTCTTTCTTTCTCTTTTTTTAAACTTCATTTTCCTAGCATGTTTATATAAGACTATAGAAGACCTTCTGCTTTTTTTTTTTTTTTTTTTGATGCTATACTTTTATCTCAAACCCTTTGTGACATGTCAATGTTTACACCAAGTTTTCACTACCTTTTATGTTGGTTAATGGATCTTTGCTGTGCAAAATTTTCCATTTTTACCTTGAAGTTTAGCCATATTCTCTCGTGGATTCCCCTGGCGCCTATAAATGGCTGAAATCATTTATTAGTCATTTGTACAGTACTGACAAGGGTTACTTCTTCCTGTTTGGTCATGGCCTGCTCATACTTTTCGTTGTTGCTTTGCTTCAGAGCACCCTGAGCAGTCTCGTGGCTGTCTCAAGAAGGCGTGTGACTGGTTCTGTGGCTTGCAGAAGACGGGGCCCAAGCTGACCAAAGAGGAGAAGGAAATCCTGAGGAAGAAGCTCACAGACACGTCCGAGGAGCCCTTGTGGAGGACTGTCGTGAACATCAATGCCATCCTCCTCCTGGCCGTGGCTGTCTTTGCCCATGCCTATTTTGCCTGAACGCCATCTGAGGCACTAGAACGTTGGTCAAGCGAAGAATAATTTTGATTTTTCTTTTACAGCTTGTTGTGTGGCAAAGAGGGATGGCAAGTTGGAAATGGTTATGTAATTGGATTACTATGCACTTGATTTGTTGCTTTTCTCTTTCCTTGGTGTCAATTAGGTGTCAAAAATTCCTTTTGCAGCTCTACTGAGGCACAAGTGAAAAATGAAAACTGTATATATTTAAGGCATACCATGCAATGATTTGGTATATGTAATCATTTTGAAACATTTGCCATAATCGGGACAGTTAATACATTCATCATCCCATTTGCTTATCTTCTGGGTGTTTATGGGTGACAACAGTTAACATCTGCTCACGTAATTAATTTCAATTACACAACAACATTGTTTTTGAAGGTCAGTCACCACAATGTACTTAAATGCCCAGATTTTATTCATCTTGTATCCGAAAGTTTCTGCCCTTTGATCAGCATCTTCCTGTCTCAGGAGTTTGCTTCCTATGCACAGTTGGACACCCAAGCAAGTGTCTGTTTGATGCCATGTGAACGTCTTCTACATGTGTGCGCATGATCTGGACACTTCCTTCTTACTATTTGCTTGTGAGGGGCGAGCTCCCTTGTGCAGTCACATTTGTGCATCTGCATTTGTGAAGTTTTGTGATGCCCTGGCCCATCTGTCCTTTGTACATCCCATCCTCTAGGGCAAGGAACATGAATGTGACAATATGAATGAACCAAAGAGCTCTCCTTGTCTTTTCTTAAAATTTTAAAAATATTTTATTTTTGTTTATTTATGAGAGAGAGAGAGAGAGAGAATGAGTGTGCCAGGGCCTTTAGACACTGTAAACAAACTCCAGATGCATGCGCCACCTTGTGCTTCTCGCTTATGTGGGTTCTGGGGAGTCTAACCTGGGTCCTTAGGCTTCACAGGCAACTGTGTTAACCACTAAGCCATCTCTCCAGCCCCACTTTGTCTTTAATGGAAATCTGTACATACCACTCTTCCTCTTGGAAAGCTCAACCCTAGAAAGGTTGTGAGACTCATGTAAATTCACATAACTTGTTATAGAGCTTGGTCAGAAAATCACAGTTCCCAGTGTTCACATAGATGCCTTCATGTAAAACCTCATGATCTATCTTTAATTGTGTGAGTTTCAATATTTAACATTTAACTATAACTGGAACAAATGGACTGGATTGTGTATATTATGCTTAAGTAAATAAAATAGGTGAAATAACACCACAAGACTCTCCTTTTTTCTTTAAAAAAGAGAACCAAACAGAAGAATTTTCTTTCATACACATCATTTTATGGTTTGAAATCCATTTAGCAACACTCCAGTACACCTAATATGAGATCATTAAGAAATATTTAAATTTTAAAACATTTTCTTTATTATTTTTGCTTCCTAACTTGGGGTATTTTTTAGTCACAAAACTATTAATTTGGACTAGGGAGATGGCTTAGCAGTTAAAGGCATTTTCTTGTAAAGCCTGAAGGCTCCAGTTCACTTCTGTAGTACTCATGTAAAGCCAGATGCACAAAGTGACACATGCATCTGGGCTTCATTTGCAGTGATAGGAATCCCATTTTTTCTCTCTCTATCATCTATCTATCTATCTATCTATCTATCTATCTATCTATCTATCTATTTCATTCTGTCCTCTCTCTTTCTGTCTCTGCTCGCAAATAAGTAAATAAAAATGTTATTTTTTTAAAACTGGAGGGGTTGGAGGTAGCTCAGTCAGTAAAGTGCTTGCCAGGCAAGCATGAGGAGCTGAGTTTGATCCTCAGACCCCCATATACAAAAGCCACGCATGATGATGAATTATTGCAACCCTAGCTCTGGGGAGGCAGAGACAAGCAGATTCCTGGCGCCCACTTGACAGCCAGTCTAGCCTACTGGGCTGGAGAGATGGCTCATCAGTTAGGCACTTGCCTACAAAGCCTAACATCCCAGGTTCGATTCCCGAGTACCCACGTAAAGCTGGAGGGACAAAGTGGAGCATGTGTCTGGAGTTCATTTGCAGTGGCTACAGGCCCTGAAGTACCCATTCTCTCTTTCTGTGCAAATAAATAAAAAATATGCTTTAAATTACAAAATCTAAACCATAAAACATGTAGAAAAATAATTTGAAAATATCTTTATATCCCTACATTAAACAATGTCTCCACAAAGAGGACACAAAAATTACTGATCATAAGAGAAAAATAATAATAATTCTATTTCATCAAAATAAAGAACTTTCACCTGGCGTGGTGACACACGTCTTTAATCCCAGCACTCGGGTGACAGAGGTGGGAGGATTGCTGTGAGTTCAAGGCCAGCCTGAGACTACATAGCGAATTCCAGATCAGCCTGGGCTACAACAAGACCCTACCTCAAAAACTACCAAAACAATAAATAAAGAACTTTCATTTAAAGAAAGTCTACTTTAAGAAAATGACATGTGTGCCAGGCGTGGTGGCGCACGCCTTTAATCCCAGCACTCGGGAGGCAGAGGTAGAAGGATCGCCGTGAGTTCGAGGCCACCCTGAGACTCCATAGTGAATTCCAGCACAGCCTGAGCTAGAGCTAGAGTGAGACCCTACCTCGAAAAACCAAAAAAAAAAAAAAAAAAAAAGAAAAAGAAAAAAAGAAAGAAAGAAAGAAAATGACATGTGAGCCAAAGAACAGCAGAAAATACTTAACAGTATACACAACTGACAAAAGACTTGTATCCAGAAAATACAAATACCTTCTATAACCAAGCAATAAAAAGCAGCAACCCACTTTGCAAAATGGGCAAGGAAACAATCTCTCTCTCTCTCTCTTTCTCAGCATAATTTTTAAATTTTCTCACTTTCTATCTCTCCTTTGGATCCTGACTAAAATCCTGCTTGCCCAAATATTCTTTTTTTTTTTCTCACTGTTTCTCTGAAGACTCCCCCCAACTCTCCGGCCATCTGACGCCAGCTACTTGCCAACCTTCATTGCTGAACCTGCCTGTTTTCTGGACCCTAACTCAAAAGGCATGACTTTTTCATTTCCTTTTATCTGTCTCTCTCCTCTCAGAAGCTTACATGATTTACAGTCTGTCTACCCTATTGTTTTTCCCTCGAATTCTAATTAAATTGCCCTTGAGCATGTGTGTGTGTGTGTGTGTGTGACAAATATGTAAAAGATGACAACTGTCTCTATTCAGTGAAATCCAACTGTAAGTCATAATGAGATATTCCTCCACACTTGATTAAAGGTCTGTTACTAAATACAATAAAAAATAATTTCTGCCATCCCCCCCCCACACACACAATGACTGACTGTTGCTCTCACCACTCACAACCCAGGACTCCATGGTGAATAGCAGCAACCCCACTAAGGAGGGCCCTCAGTGGAATGGGGACAAGGAGGAGGGGAATGATGGTACCAACAATTGATGTGACCATACAAAGTTTCAATTTAATAAAAAAAAAAAAACAAGTAGGGGCTGGAGAGATGGCTTAGTGGTTAGGGTGCTTGCCTGTGAAGCCTCAGGACCCGGGTTCTATTCCCCAGCACCCACTTAAGCCACATGCACAAGGTGGTGCGTGTGTCTGGAGCTCAGTTGCAGTGGCTAGAGTGTCTGGCATGTCCATTTTCCCCCGCCCCCCCCCCGCCCCCCACACACACTTTCTGTCTGTGTCTCTCATAAATAAATAAATAAAAGTTTAAAAAATAAAATAACTTCTGGGAAGAATGAAGAACAGCTAGCGAGAACCCAAACGGATGGAGGGAGAGTAGAGTGACACGGGTGCTGTGGAAGGGTCCGCCGTGGTTCCTCTCACTGTTAAGCGTACTGTGTAGCACGACCTAGCCTAGCCGCCCTGCGCTCCTGAGGATACCCAAGCCTCGGGTTCCTAAGAAGGAGCCTTTCAAAGGACCTGTCTCTACAAGACACCTTCCCAGGGGCCAGCTGTGCAGTGTGGATAGGAGCGAGTCAGCCTCTCTCTCTGTCTCTGTCTCTCTCTCTCTCTCTCTCTTTCACTCAGGGCAGAAACCCTGGGCAATCAGTTCCAGCAAAGGGAGAACTATGGCACACTGAACACCCAGGCATTGCAACTTCATCTTGAGAAATTGACTTCTTTTTTTTTTTTAATCTTTTTTTAAAGTATTTTATTTTTATTTATTTGACAGAGAAAGAGGGAGAGAGAGAGGGGGGGGTAGAGAGAGAGAGAATGGGTGCACCAGGGTTTCCAGCCACTGCAAACAAACTCCAGATGTGTGTGCCCCCTTGTGCATCTGGCTAACGTGGGTACTGGGGAATCGAACCTGGGTCCTTTGACTTTGAAAGCAAACAGCTTAACCGCTAATCCATCCTCCAGCCTGGAATTGACTTTTATCCTGTCTGTCTCCGCACTCAAATAGGACCCAGAATGATCCAATTTCCTGGGTGACCAAAGAAAGTGTTAGGAAAAAAAAAAAAAAAAAGCGGGAAAGACCTGGCTCAACAGCTGAGACAGGCTTCGGTCAGAAAAATCCCGAGGAGGGCTCTGACCAGGCAGGTCAGAAGCCCCTTCCCTCACGGACTAAGGGATATTTATGGGGCAGCGGGGGGGGGGGGGGGGGGGGTGGTCATCGGGATTGTTTGGTTGCAGAGCAGTCCGTGTTGCCTCGGGGCTTGGGTCACTTCAGGGAAGTGATAATCAGACAGGTGGTTTGGGCCATCCCAGGAAAGTGACCATTGGGAGGGGTGGTCTGTGTCACTCTTGGGAAATGGAGTTACAGTGAAATGGTAATCAGGGTCCCAAAGTGGAGACGTACTGTTTGCAACAGAAAGCAGTTTAGATAAGAACACTGGCAAATAAAAGTGTCCCCTGCCTCTTTCTGACAGGGAGGGTGCGAGAGACACCTGTGATTTCTGGCTAAGCTGACTGGTAGGGTCCATGTTCTATGTGAGGGCAGTAACAACCCGGAGAGGTACCCACCCCCACCTTGTGCTAAAATGTACAAAAGTCAAGGAAAATGAATAAATAGGGAAATGTATAAGAAACAAACAAAAACCTCCAAAACCTTACTTTGATGAAACGGAGATGCGATTTACAAGCAGAGAGAGATAGATACAAGAGAGACAGAGAGAATGGGAAGTCCCAGGGCCTCCATCTGCTGCGAACGAACGCCAGATGTATGCACCGCTTTGTGCATGTGGCTTTATGTGGGTACTGGGGAATTGAACCCACATCTTAGGCTTGGCAGGCAAGCGTCTTAACCGCTGAGCCATCTCTTCAGCCCAAGCGTTCATCTTGCCTCATAGCTTCATCACATTATTGGGCTGGGGGGCGGGGGGCGGGTTCCAGACTGAATAAAAGGAGAGAACGAGCCAAACACCAGCATCTATTGCTCTCTTCCTGACTGCTGTGGACCGAATGTGACCCCAGTCCACAGGGACAGAGGCTGGAGAAACGCTGGGGCTCAGTGCACCGTGAGCTCTGGTTTGAGGTTCCGGCCCTGTCCGGAGGAAATACGTGGTGGAGAGAGAGAGAGAGAGAGAGAGAGAGAGAGAGAGAGAGAGAAGTGCGCCAGCCTTATCATCAGGTTCCGGGGTGTAAGGAGGAACCTGATTGGTTGGTGGGCCCAGGAGGAGCACTGACTCAGGAAAGGCCCACCTACAAGTGCAAGAGATGAGCAGAAATAAGTGGTGGTGGTTAAGGCGCACACCTGCCTTCCCATCATTAATACATCATGCCCTCAGCTCCAGGTCTGTCCTGCGACTGGTCAGCACTGTGGGAGATCTCATTGTGGATGACAAGCCACCCCTTCTCAACCCTGTGCTTGGCACCAAGGCCCCGGCCTTTACCCTCCCCCGGCATGAGATTCCTGGAAAAATTCCAATTCCTTGGAGTCCTTTCTCTCAAGAGTCTGATAGTCCAAGGGAGGGGCACATGCGTCTCTCTAGAACACCTCAGCATCTGCCAAGACGGTCTCCCGATTTAGTGTTTTTGAAAATTTAGAATTATATTGCCATAATGTGATGACTACCTCAGTGATAAAGTAGTCTATAGACTTTGCAAGTAAACACCTTGAACTGCTGAGCCATCTCTCCAGCCCAGCAGTCTATATATTTTGAGGTTATAAACCATTTTTGCAGACTCCTTATTATTAGGTATGTTTACCAAAGTTTTCTGCTCACTTTTTTCATGTTCAGTTGATGTTTGGGCAGTATTTCCCTTGTGTAATAGAACCTGAAATAGAAAGCAAATAAACAAAAAAGAATGAAAGAAAACGAGAAAGAAGGAAGAAAGAGAGGGAAGGAGGGAGGGAGTGAAGGACAGAGAGAGAGCGAGAGAAATTATTTCCCATGGTGTTTGATTCAGTCCTCCACTGATTATAATGTTTGCTCCGTGTTTAGGAATCACCTTGAGATTTAAGATCGAGGTCTTCTCAGAACTTTTGAGATCACATGTCATGCCCGGGTATGCACATGGCTTTCCAAATGTCCCCGTTGAGATATTTCGTTTTCAATGTCTTGATCTCTCAGGGGTTTATCTCAGCTCCTCCTCTGGGCCTAAGAAACCATAACCCATCAGGCTTTCTTATCGCAGGCATCTGGGAGTGTGAAGTCCCTTTGTCACAGCGTTCCCAAGGTACCCTGCTGCTTTGCTCACGCGCATTCTCAGTGATGTGAAACAGAAGAGTGTGCCCCTTCTTCAGGAAGTCCCTCATCCGGGTTAGAGTAGCTGTACATAAAAATTTCACATAGGGGGCTGGAGAGATGGCTTAGTGGTGAAGGTGCTTGCCTGTGAAACCTAAGGACCCAGGTCTGACTCCCCTGAACCCATGTAAGCCAGACACACAAGGTCACGCATGTGCACAAGGTGCTGCACACGTCTGGAGCTGGACTGCAGTGGCTAGAAGCCCTGGCGCGCCAATTGTCTCTGTGTTTCTTTCACTCACTTATATATTTAAAAAAAAAGAGTAAAAAAATTCAAAGAGGGATGGAGAGATGGCCCAGCAATTAAGGTGCTTGCCTTTAAAGCCTAATGACCCTGGTTCAATTTCTCAGTACCCACATAAAGCCAGGTGCACAAAGTGACACATGTATCTGGAGTTCGTTTGCAGTGGCAAGATGACCTGGCATGACCATTCTCTCCCTCCCTCTCTCTCCAAATAAATAAATAAAATATTAAAAAATTTTCAAATAAGACTTGCTCTTCTCCCTCCACTTGGAAAAGCAATACTGATAACTAAGTTTTCTGCCACTAAATACCAAGGCCATTTGCTTGGTAGGGAAAACATGGGGCAAGGGCTCAGCAAAAGACCACGCAATTTTCCTATCAGTTTGAAGATTTTATTTTCTTGATTTGTCATTCGCTCAGCTGTTGTTAAATTTTGACTGTTTTCCAGTATCCCAATAAATCCACCCTATTTAATTTCTGATTATTTGTCAGATGTTTCTGTGGGGAATGTCAGCTTGGAACGTTCTAGGAATGTCCCCTCCTCTCCCCCAACTCCCAAACACACACACACACACACACACACACACACACACACAGAGGCACGCACACCGGTTCTTCCCCCATGTCATTCTGGAATGGAGATCATAGAAGTTTTAGTAAAATTGATAGCAAAGCCGTGTTTTTGGCGCCCTCTTGTGTTGAAATGAGTCAGGGTTAAGAAAACTGTCAGTCTCCTTTGAATTCCTGGACCATCTGCTAAAGATTTTTTTTTTTTTTAGATGGTTTGATAGTGGTTACGTTTCAAGAGAGCTGCCTCTCCTGTCCACCCACTTCCTGACAGGTTTGCCCAGGACCAGCGATGATGACACCATCCACTGTTAGGTAAATTGAGTAAGCCTTACTGCCCCGGGGCTTCCGGTGAGGAAGGAGACCTCCTCCCAGCTATGGCCCTGGGTGCAAACCTGCCCTCCTAAAGGAGTTTCAACCCAGGCCCAGAAGGAATGTCCCCGATCACATGGATCACATGGGCCTGAGTCATCGTCCTCTCACAGACCTTCCCTCACCGTGCAAGATCTCCTTCCCCCTTCCCAGAAAAGATTTATGATCACCTCTCTGCTGGGGAGTTCAGAGTCCCCTTTCCCTCTTGCTCTGAACCCGACCACTCTCTTCACCTGGTATTAAAATAAAACTTCGGGCCCAAGAAATGTCAGTCCTCTATTGTGAACCCCAAACCTGACATATGGTGTTGTGAGTTGGATAGAGCTATGACTGAGAAGGACTGCCTTCTACCCATTTAATAGCAATGTCTTATTGTATAACATGTCTAATTGAGAGCATGAAAATCTGCTCCTGAGAGGCCTGTAAACCACGATAAAGCACAAGAAATCACACAGAAAGCTGAGGAAAACCGGGCAGCTTTCGTGAGCCGCATTACAGAGACTCTTACTATGTCCCAGTCTGCATGAGAGAATTACAGACCTCCACGCCATGCTCTGTCGAGCCAATGGAGAGTCCGTTTTATTAGGCAGCAGCTGAGAGGGGCTCACACCTGAAAGCATGCTCAGTGTAGAAGTTTGGGGGTTCAGCGTCTTTAAAGGCAAAAGACCATGGAAATAGTGACGTGGGGTCAGGCGTGTGTCTGGGCAACCTTGGAGCTGCAGCTGGGTCGCTCAGCCATCTTGGCGTTATCTGTTTACACATCTGGGCCATGTTTGGGGTCATGGGGAGCCTTGGAAGTGTTATCAGGGCTGGAGAGATGGCTTAGGACATAAAGGAAGTCTCCACAAATTCAGGAAAATGGACATAACTCCCTCTATTTTATCTGACCATAATGCAATCAAGTTAGAAATCAACAAGTGAAAACAACAGAAAATACACCAACTCCTAGAGATTGAACAATGAATGGGTCATTGAAGAAACCAAAACCTTTCTAGAACTAAACGACAGTGGATACACACCAGACCGAAGCTTGTGGGACACAATGTAGGTAGTCATAAGGGAAGTTTGTGGTACTGAATGCCTACATTTGAAAAAGAGAGACCTTAAATAAAGAACTTAATAGTCCACTGGAGGAAAATTTGGGAAATCAAGAATAATGCAAATGCAGAAGTACAAGATAGAAAGAAATAATCAATATCAGAGCATAAATCAATGAATTGGAAAGGTGAGAAGCAAATGATATAATGAAGGGCTGGTTCTTAGGAAAAAAAAATAAACAAGATTGATAAATCCCTGGCCAAACTGATCAAAAGAGAGCAAAGCCTCCAGTCAACAAAAGTAGAGATAAAACTGGTACAACAGACACCAAGGAGATTGGGACAGACACCCGGTCATGCTTCAAAAAATATATTCCACAACACTGGACAATCTGGAAGAAGTGGATGGATGTCTTGACTCACATAGCCTACCAAAGCTAAGTCTAGAAGAAATAAATTACCTGAATAGAGCCATATAACATCTAACCCTACTGAAAGAGTAAGTAAAAAACCTCCCAAATAAAAAAAAAAAGCCCAGGCCCAGACGGATTCACTGCTGAATTCTACCAACCCTTATTGAAGAGGTAAAACCATGTCTTCTCAGGTTATTTTACAAAATTGAGAAAGAGGGAATGCTCTCTGACTCCTGTGAATCCCACATTGCACCAATACCAAAACCAGACAGAGACACAACAAGAAAAGAGAATTATAGACCATGGAGCTTACACACAAAAATGCTCAATAAAATCCTTGCAAATCGAATCCAAGAACACATCAACAGTATCATCCACCTCGACCAAGCAGGTTTCATCCCAGGGATGCAGGAATGGTTCAAGATATGGAAACTGATACACATACTGCAGTACATGAATAGACTTCAAGACAGAAGTCACATGATTATTTTGCCTTCAACAAAACACAACATCCTTACACGATTAAAACATTGGAGAAGCCCAGCGTGGTGGCGCACGCCTATAATCCCAGCACACAGGAGGCAGAGGTAGGAGGATCACTGTGAGTTCGAGGCCACCCTGAGACTACATAGTGAATTCCAGGTCAGCCTGGGCTAGAGTGAGACCTTACCTCAAAAAAAAAAATATATTGGAGAGACTAGGGATGGAGGGTTCATATCTCAACATAATAAGGGCTGTATATTCCAGACTTAAGGTCCATATCACTCTAAATAGGGAAAGACTTGAAACAGTCCCACTAAGATCTAAAACAAAACATCAGTGTCCACTCTCACCACTGTTATTCAACATAGTACTTGAACTCTTTCCTCAAGCAATAAGACAACTGAAATATGGAAAAGGTATATGAACTGGGAGCCGGGCGTGGTGGCGCACGCCCTTAATCCCAGCACTTGGGAGGCAGAGGCAGGAGGATCACCATGAGTTCAAAGGCCACCCTGAGATTACATAGTAAATTCCAGGTCAGCCTGAGCTAGAGTGAGACCCTACCTAGAAAAACAAAAAGCAAACAAAAATACAAACAAACAAAAGGTATTGGAACTGGAAAGGAAAACGTCAAACTAGCCCTATTTGCAGATGAAATGATATGCTTCAGTGACCCAAAAGACCACCAAAAAACACTTAAGAGGTGAGAAATTCTCCCAGCAAAGTGGCAGAATATAACATCAACACACAAAAATCAGTAGCCTTTTATATATGCCAATGATAAACATATAGAGAAAGAAATCAGGGAAGCTGTACCATTTACAGTAGCCACACATACACACAGCCCAAAACGATCTTTTTTAAAAAAATATATTTATTGATTTATTTATTTGCAAGCAGAGAGATACAGAAAGCGAGAGAGAAGCAGAAAGAGTATGGGAGCTCCAGGGCCTCCAGCCATCGCAAATGAACTCCAGATGCACGCGCCACTTTGTGCATCTGGCTTTACATGGGTCCTGGGGAATCGAACCTGGGTCATCAGGCTTTGCAGGTGAGCACCTTAACCATTAAGCCATCTCTCCAGCTCCAAAATGTCTTTAAGTGTTTTATGCTTATCCCCTTTGATCCATGCTGCTCTCACTCTTGGTTAGAGAATTTACTTTTTACAAATGGCAGCTAGGACCGGGGAGACCCAAGATCCAGCAGTATGACAGGAAAGGAAAGCCGACTGGCCGGCATGAGCTGAGTTCTCTGCATTGGAGGTGGGGATGGTTGTACAACAACGGAACATACTTAATGCCACTGCCTTGTGTGCTTAACGTGGTTCAAACGGTGTTTTATGTGCATTTTATGTTAGATTGATGGTAGAACTTCATGGTTTTCCTGCACAAGCCACCGTGGTCCCGATGTGTTACATGAAGTTCATTCACACACCTGTCCCAGAGAAAAGTAAGGATTTGGAAATCTTAACAGATAGTTAACTTTATTTTCAAGGAGTAAAAGGTTTGATCAGGCTGGGTGTGGTGGCGCACACCTTTAATCCCAGCACTCGGGAGGCAGAGGTAGGAGGATCGCCATGAGTTTGAGGCCACCCAGAGACTACATAGTGAATTCCAGGTCAGCCTGGACTGGAGTGAGACCCTACCTCAAAAAAAAAATATTGATCAATAATCTTTGTGCTATGAGAACCCAGCACATTTTATCCATCTTTCCTGGGTTCTGACTCCTTCATCTCTCTTTCCCTCTCTGTTTTCCTTCATCTCTCTCATCTTCTCTTGAAATGGTCAAATCTTAAATATGCTATTTTTTTTTCAAGCAATGAACACCTTGCTCTTCACTTCCAGATTGTATGTCATTTCTAGCTTCATCCTTTATTTTTACTGCCAGAAACAACATTGGCAACTGGAAGGCCAAGGGTCCAAAGCCTGGATTCACAGCAGAAGTCTAAAGGTCCACAAAGCTAGGATTCAGTCTTGCTCCAAGATACCACATATCTTGCTCATCTGCCCGAGAGTTGATCATTAATCCAGGGCTCATATAAAGAAGGTGTCAATCTTGATGGGGACAGAACCACGCGAAGCCATGGCCAGCACGTTAAGTCCCAGCACCACGGCATGGACCCAAGGGCCTCCTGCAATGTCAGAGCGCATCCAAAATGCTGCCGACATCTCTGTCATTGTCATTTATTTCATAGTGGTGCTAGCTGTAGGACTGTGGGTATGTGAAAATCAAATGGGCTTTATTGGAGGGGAGGGGTGTCCAGGGTTGGGGAAAAGTGTCTTAGGGTAGAACACATGTGCCATGATAAACTGAGATATTATCAGTTTTCACTAATGTCATTGTCTTTGTATTTGAATCATCTTCTTATATGGGACATTGCTGAGTGGATTCGCTTTAATAATGACAACATTGCTATTTGAATACAGGAAGGGCTGGGGACTACAGCCTTACTCTGTCATGTCCAGCACCTGGTAGATGAACAAAAACGTTTTATGATCTTATTTTATTGTTTATTAATTTTCTGACCTGGTGAGTTGGACACTGCAATCATTCGTGCACGGTTTATTTTTGATAGCATTGGGTTCCAGGCATGGTATGCTTCATGTCATTTTTACAAATGAAAATTGACGCCTTTAATCCCAGCACTCGGGAGGCAGAGGTAGGAGGATCGCCGTGAGTTCGAGGCCACCCTGAGACTCCATAGTGAATTCCAGGTCAGCCTGGGCTAGAGTGAGACCCTACCTCGAAAAAACCAAAAAAAAAAAAAAAAAAGAAAAAAAAAAAGAAAAGAAAAGAAAATTGACAGTGGTTTTCAAGATCTGATTTCTTGAAATCCTGCAAGCCTTGAGCTTTTACCAAAGCGTGATTTTGAAATTCATTGAAAATTGATGCCACATCCCAGGTTCTAAACAATGGTTCTCTCTGGACAAGTGCTGAAAACTCGCTACCACTGCAGAGACCTGGCCAGAGTCACAAGAGCATCTTGGGTGCACCTGCTGTGGCTTAATCCTCGCGTGTCTTCCTTTCTGCTCAGGCGATGCTGAAGACCAACCGGAGCACTGTTGGAGGCTTCTTCCTGGCTGGTCGAGATGTGGCCTGGTGGCCAGTAAGTTTGTGTGTGTGTGTGTGTGTGTGTGTGTAACTCTTCAGGTAGCTGGATAGAAAGAGGAATTTGTAGGAACACGGGCTGGAGAGATGGCTTAGCAGTTAGGGCACTTGCCTGTGAAGCCAAGGACCCATGTTCAATTCTCCAGATCCCACATAAGCCAGACACACAAAGGTGAGGCAAGCACAAGGTTGCACATACCCACTAGGTGGCGCAAGTATCTGGAGTTTGATTGAAGTGGCTGAGGCCCTGGCCAAATCTCTCTCTCTCTCTCTCTAAAAAAGAGAGAAAAAAGAAATGGTCTTCTTGCTAGGCACGGTAGTACAGCACTTTAACCCCAGCACTGGGAAGGCAGAGGTAAAAGGATTGGTATGAGTTTGAGGGTAGCCTGAGACTACATAGTGAATTCCAGGTCAGCCCGGGCTATAGGGAGACCCTACCTAAAAAAAACAGAAGTGTAGGAACAGATGAAGTTACTGCAGGTCCCAATACCAATTCTGATGTGTCATGTTTAGTTATCATTCATATTCACTCATAAGATCTCTCTGGACTTGCGAGTCTTAAAAGTATCAGATAAAATGATGGACAGGAAGATGAATGAAAGAATGACCTATGTCCAGGAGAGTGGAGAGGAATTCCCTCATTCTGAAACATAAAGATTCTTGGGACTGGTTTAAGGGTCAAGTTTTGATGGTGGGACTGACAGTTTCAGCTAAAGACAGACTATACTCAGAGTATCTTGGCAGGCACATCAAGAAACCTCAAAGGCAGTGTTCAATAAACTTTTATCATAGGCAAAAATTTAAGTATTTTAGGTTTACAGGCTGTACAATTTTCAAGAAGAAAAGCACATTCCACCAAAAATAAAAAAGCACTCATAGTCAATATATAAAACCAATGAGTATGGCTGCATTATTAGTAAAAATGCATATGGATGGTGAAATATGGTCAAAAATATTGTCATTCTTTAGATTTTTAAAACACTTTAGCCATCAAAAATGTACAAGCTGGGAAAATGGCTTGGTGGTTAAGGCACTTGCCTGTGAAGCCTAAGAACCCAGGTTCGATTCTCCAGGTCCCATGTAGGCCAGATGCACACGGTGGTGCATGTGTCTGGAGTTTGTTTGCAGTGGCTAGATGCTTGGCACACCCACTCTCCCTCTTTTTCTCCCTCTCTCTGTCTCTAATAAGTAAATGAAAATTTTAAAAAATGTAAAAGCTTTCTGCCCTTATGGTCCTCATAAAACAGGTGACATATCAGATTCAGCCCATGGGCTATATAGTCTAATGACCCCTGTTCTGACAAGAAGAAATTGAAACACCATAAAATATACATTTTCCAGAACCTTTGTTTGGATATTTTTTTAAGATTGTTTTTGTTTATTTTTTATTTATTTATTTGAGAGCAACAAAGCGCGAGAGAGAGAGACAGAGAGAGAGAGAGAGAATGGGCACACCAGGGCCTCCAACCACTGCAAACGAACTCCAGATGCCTGTGCCACCTTGTGCATCTGGCTTACGTGGGTCCTGGGGAATCGCAGCCTTGAACAAGAGTCCTTAGGCTTCACAGGTAAGTGCTTAACTGCTAAGCCATCTCTCCAGCCCTTGGTTTGGATATTTTAATTCTTACCCTATCCTCTTCTTTTGCTTTCTAGATGGGTGCCTCTCTCTTTGCCAGCAATATCGGCAGTAACCACTTTGTGGGTCTGGCAGGGACGGGTGCAGCTTCAGGAATTGCCATTGCGGCCGTTGAATGGAACGTAAGTGAAGTCAGCGCTTTGCAAAGTCAAACCCGTGTCCAGATTGTTGAACCAGAGCTTGCCCCGGGTTCTGCTGGGAGTCTGTGTAGGATGTATTCCGTTTTGTTTTTCTTTCTCCCACAGGTGGTTTGCTTTCTGTTTGCCCTTCGGCACCTCTACAGCTCTATTCTGTCTGGGTCATCATTCCCACTACACCACTACCAACCTCAGACACTCTTCCTATTAAGAATATCATTTCTAAAAAAAAAGCAGGGGGGGAGCTGGGGAGATGGCTTGGCAGGTTAAAGCATTTGCCTGCAAAGCCAAAGGACCTAGGTTCAATTCCTCAGGACCCACATAAGCCAGATGCACAAGGTGGCACATGCATCTGGAATTCGTTTTCAGTGGCTAGAGGCCCTAGCGTGCCCATTCTCCCTCTCTCTCTGCTTCTCTCCCTCTCAAATAAATAAATAAATAAATATTTTTAAAAAACATCTAGAGCCCGGCATGATGGTTCATGCCTTTAATCCCATCACTCGGGAGGCAGAGATAGAGGATCTCCGAGAGTTTGAGGCCACCCTGAGACTCTATAGTGAATTCTAGGTCAGCCTGGGCTAGAGCGAGACCTTACCTTGAAAAAACCAAAAAAACAAAAACAATCATTTGTCATTTCTATAATCTAAGCTCCACTTTCACTTGCCCCCTTGACCTTTCGAGCTCTCTGTTTTAGCTCTCCTTCCTGGGCACTTACATACCCAGAAATCCGTTACCTAGAAATGTAAACTTGATGGTTTCTTCTTTAGAGAAGGTCACAATCAGATGAGGGAATATGCACACGTGAGTGTACAAAGTGTGAGGAAAGAACCATCCATCGTATACTGGGGGATCTTGTGGTAGGGAATCCATCACAGAAAATGACTTGGGGTTGCCACATGTCGAGAGAGCTTCTTGGTACTGATGTCAGAAGGATGATGTGAAGCTGTTAATGTGGAGCCTAAGTAAGTCAGTCACAGTGCACTGAGGAGTGAGTGTTTTGAGAGATGGTAGATAGAATGTACAAGACTTTGTGGTGGACTATCTAACTGCTCTATTTTTTTTCTTTTATTTTAGTGAGAGTGAGAGACAGAGACAGAAAGAGAGAGAATTGGTGCACCAGGGCCTCAGCCACTGCAATCGAACACCAGACGCTTGCGCCACCTAGTGGGCACGTGCGACCTTGCGCTTGCCTCACCTTTGTGCGTCTGGCTTATGTGAGATCCGGAGAGTCGAACATGGGTCCTTAGGTTTGACAGGCAAGCGCCTTAACTGCTAAGCCATCTCTCCAGCCCTCTATTATTATTTCATAAAAGCAGTGTTCCTTAATTAGACACTAACTGCTATATGTACAGGAACATGTCCCCTCCCCCACTCACTGGTATCTCTTAGCACATGTCTGGGCATGTGATAAGAATATCATGATCCATTCCTAACTATCCTGAACTGTTTTATTTTTTCTGTTCTTTGGTCATTTTTAGTGTTTTTTTTTTTAATATTTTTTGTTTATTTATGTATTTGAGAGCAACAGAGAGAAGGAGGCAGAGAGAGAGAGGGAGGGAGAGAATGGGCGTGCCAGAGCTTTCAGCCTCTGTAAACGAACTCCAGATGTGTGCGCCCCCTTGTGCATCTGGCTAACGTGGGTCCTGGGGAACTGAGCCTCGAACCTGGGTCCTTAGGCTTCACAGGCAAGCGCTTAACCGCTAAGCCGTCTCTCCAGCCCTTTAGTGGTTTTATGTAGTTTGCATGTTGATGAGAAGATGTTAGTATGGAGGACAGCAGACTGTCCCTGGATGAACTGAGGAAGTGAGCTCCAGTCATCACAAACACCTTTGCCCCCTCTTGTTGAATATGTTGATCCTAATTTCATGTCAGTATTATCAAGATTCTAGGAAATGCCCAGCCTCCAGATAGGGCATTTTGAGGGTGCCATGGACTCTGCCTATAAAGTCCTTGACAGAAAGACCTATGACCCACCTGGGTGTGACTCTCGGGCTGCTGATAACTCAATTATTCTCCTTTTAGCCTGTGACAGTGCACTTTCTTAATCTCCATGAGGTTCACTTTCCACATCTATAAGATAAGAACAACTGCTGAAGACATCTGCCTCCCCTGGTTGTTGAATGACATAAATCACATATGAGAAGAGTCTGTCAATGTTGTATGTTAATGATAGGTTGTATTTCTGTCCTTGCTTTATGTGGGAAGAAGTGATGAGAATCAAATGTCTTTCTGATTGCTTTATCCATTCAAGAATAGTATTTCCACTTCCTGACATTCAGAAATAATTCTCTGTGGGCTCAGATGGTCTTCGATCTGATCAATTTGCATCATACACCTTTGCTATCTTATGCCTCAGAAAGTATTGGTCTCTGGATCAGAAACTGATAGGAAAGTGCACATGTCTTTAATCCCAGCTCTCAGGAGGCAGAAGTAGGGGGACTGCTGAGAGTTTGAGGCCAGCCTGGAATTACAGAATGAGTTCAAAGCCAGCCTGGGCTAGAGTGAGACCTTACCTCGAAAACAAAGACAGGAAAGGAACCTACACTCATCTGAGGAGCTTAAATATTTCAATGAAACATGATCTAATATATTTTTTCCATACTCAGAGGTTCAAGAAGTCCAGCAAGCCAAACCTCTTTAACTTTACACTCTCTTTCTTACAGGCCTTGGTAATGGTGCTAGTTCTTGGGTATTTATTCGTCCCCATCTACATCAAGGCAGGGGTGAGTATCCATAGATATGCAAATGAAGCTTTCTTTTATTTACTAAGTTCTTTTAATAGTGAAACAGGCATTCTACTTTCACCTCCTCTATGGCTATGAATATACAGGTGACAGCCATCAAACCCCCTTCCTGGAGGGGCTCTCAGTGTAGAACGTGGCTAGAGTCAGTGGAACTCTGTAGAGGTGTTTCACAAGGACCCCTGTGGGAGGGGACTCCAGGACAACCCGTGTGCTTCAAGGGAAGTGTCTCACAAGTGACCAGAAGTGACCTGACTTCACCTTTGAGGGATGTGGCACTTCTGCAGCAGAAAAAAAGAAAAATCAGATCTACGAGTGTTAGAGAAAATATGCAGAAGCTGAAAGCATGAAAGGGCTCACAGTGTCTGGAGGTCAGTTAAATAGAGACTATGTGGGGGAAGAGTGGTAGGACATAGAGGTGAGTTTACAGGTACAGGTGGGGTTCAGTTATGAAAGGCTTATGTGTCCTGGTATTATCTTGGGTCACATGGGCTTCCAGACACTCGAGGTACATGACCAGATACCTTCCTCTCAGTCAGTTTACACGAGGATGGACTTGAGCAAGTGGTCCGTGGATGGCATGACAACAAAGTCATTACAAAATAATTCATAATTCTATAGGAAAGACAAAAGAACGGAATGGGAGCTGTTTGGAGGACAGATGTCAGGGCTTCAGGAGAGATTAGAAGTGAGGGCGATGGAGAGAGAAGAATTACCAGCCACCTGAAGAGTTAAGCTTGAGGGCTTGGTGGCATGAGACCTCCGTTACTGGAGCCGGAGATTCCAGAGAGGAGCAGATGACGGGTGAGAAGGAAACCAATAGACTCATCTTGAAAATTGTTAGTTGGTGTCTGGAGCCTGTCTTAGTTCATGTCATGTTGCTATAACAAAACGCCAGAAGCAGAGTAGATTATAAACAAGAGGTTGATGTAGCCCATGCTTACAGAGATGAAATAGCATGATACCAGCAAATCTTTGGCTCTGAATAGGACCAACATGCATAAAAGTATGTGACTATGAAGGACTATGAAAAATATGAAGAATCAGAAAGAGACGATTGTGTGAAGAAGGGGCCGAGCACATTCGGGGATTCTTTCTCTATCATAACCCGCTCTCTAAAGGACTGATTGAGTCCTGTGAGACAAGATTGATTCATCCATGATGGTGGAGATCCCATCCATGCCTCATCCTCTTCCCGCTACGCCTTACCTGCCACAGATCCTACAGGGTCAACGCCACAACCCTCGGGACAAGATGTGAACCTCATAAGGCTTTTGGGGGACAAAGCATGCTCGAGTCACAGCATTCTGTTCCTGCCCCCTCCCCCGATGCATATGGGTCTAACAACATAAAATCAATTCACTCCCCAGTAATAGCCCCAAGGTCTTAATTCATTCTAGCAACAGGTCGAAAGTCCAAAGTCACATCTCATACTCAATAAAAACTCTTACTTATGAGATGGGAGAATCAAAAATTAATGATACACCTCTAACATACAATAGGGAGGGCAGGGATAGGGTAAATATTTATATATGAGAGAAGACATAGGCCCACAAAAAGGATCAAAGGTCCACCGGTACCAAAACACGGGGGAACATTAAGTCTGAAAATTCCACGTGAGGCATCCTGGGTGGTGGTGCATGGGTCTTGAGAAGCCCACCTCATGGCTTTTCTGAACTCATTCCACAAGGTAGCACTTAAGGGTTGGAGTCCAGTGCGTGCAGAATTCCCCTACTTTTCTAGAGTGTTGGCTGGAGCCCCACACCTATAGTTCCACTGGATTTTGTCCACGTAGCACGTGAGTGGCACCTACATGCCTTTGGCACACTTCTGCCTGGCCTCTCAGCATTTCGTTTGACATTGTGGTAGAAATCGCCCTTCTTTCCTAGCCCTTTGATACTCCACGTCTTCAGGATTGGCGGCACATGCATGCCACCAAGGTCTGCCACTTGCTCTCTTTGGAGTTGTGCTTCCATGTGAACCCCTGTCAGACTGGCAAGCATTTCTCTTGGCTGTGTGGGGCAGGCAGAAATCCCGCAGAGAACATCCCATGTCCGTTCTCTGATAGGCTGTCTTCTCATAGGCCTCTCATCAGGTGGAAGAGCCAGCATCAAATAGTTCTGAGATACCGTTGCTGTCTTCTTTCCATCGTCCTCAGGCACAGATCCTGGCTCCATTTGGTCCCTGCCAATCTCTCCAGCACATGTGCTGGTTGCTAGACCAGCACATAGACTTATTCTTCATATGGCCTGGAAATTGTCCTGATTTTTCTGCTTGATTTTCCTTTTAATGATAAATTTTGCCTTCAGTTCCTATCACTGTGATATAAGATTATATATTCATCAGCATACTTCAGAAATTCATACGTATTTCTCCAAAAAGGCATTTCATGTGGTTCTATTCTTTTATTTATTTGCAAGGAGACAGAGGGGAGAGAGAGAGAGAGAGAGAGAATGGGCACTCCAGGGCCTCTAACTGCTGCAAATGAACTCCAGATGCATACACCACTTTGTGCATTTGGCTCTATGTGGGTACCGAGGAATCAAACCCAGGTTGTTAGGTTTTGCAAACAAGCTCTTTAACCTCTGAGCCATCTCTGAGTCCCAGTTCTATTTAAAAAAAAATTATAGCAGTGGAGAGATGGCTTAGCAGTTAAGGCCTTTGCCTTTAAGGACCCAGGTTTGATTCCCCAGGACCCACATAAGCCAGATGTACAAGGTGGCGCATGTGTCTGGAGTTCATTTACAGTGGCTGAAGGCCCTAGCATGCCCATTCTCATTCTCTCACTATCCGCCTGTTTCTCTCTTTCTCTCTGTCAAATAAATAAAATAAAGTTAGAATTTAAAAAACATTTAAAAATCCAACCCCAGGGCTGGAGAGATGGCTTAGTGGTTAAGCGCTTGCCTGTGAAGCCTAAGGACCCCGGTTCAAGGCTCGGTTCCCCAGGACCCACATTAACCAGATGCACAAGGGGGCTCACACGCATCTGGAGTTTGTTTGCAGTGGCTGGAAGCCCTGGCGCGCCTATTCTCGCTCTCTTTCTCTGGCTCTTTCTCTCTCTGTCTGTCGCTCTCAAATAAATAAATGAACAAAAAAAATTTTAAAATCCAACCCCAAAGCTGGGGAGATAGCTGAGTGATTAAAGAGGCTTGCTTGCAAAGCCTGATGGCCAGGATTGGATTCTCTAGTACCCATGTAAAAGCCAGATATACAAAAAAAAACTTAAAAAATAAAAAGATAATTATATGAACATATGCAATGATGGATATCTGCAAGTGACTTAACAGCTTATTGTTTAACCTTATAGTTAAACATTATTAAAATTATTTGTGGTTTGTGTTTTATAGGTAATATTACTTTTAAAGACTACAATATTATTAGTGGAGAGAATTGGCATTATTCATTGTATATCTGCAAAGTACTTGGCATTGTAGGTACTTAACATCTACGTCCATATTAAACCCACACTTAAGCTGGGCATGGTGGCACACATCTACAATCTTAGCACTCAGAAAATGGAGGCGGGAGGATTGCGAGTTCAAGGTCAGCCTGGGCTACATTGTGAGACAGTAGAACAGGAGAGAAGGAAAGAGAAAGAGGGAGAAGAAGAAGAGGGAGAAGGAGGAGAGGAGGAGAAAGAGAAGGAAGGGAAAAGAGAGAAGAGAAGGGAAGGAAAGAGAAGAGAAAGTAAAGAAAAAATAAAAGGAGAAAGAAGAGAGAAGAAAGGCGATAAGAATAGATGAGATGAGATTCAAAAACACGGTCATTTGCCAAAGGACACGCGTGTGTGAAATGCTGAAGCTGGGGGAAGCGCTGAGATGGCCTGTCTCCAGTGCCCGTGCTTAGTGGAGCCTTGCTGCTTGACCATGGCACGATGCTTTTCTCCTGATCTCTTGCCAAGTTGTCAAGTACAGCATTGAACTGACCATACGTGTTTTGCTATGTGAACCAGTCAGAATACGCTAAGACTCTGGGGTGAATTCTTGTTGCTGTCTGTTTCTGCAGGTGATGACCATGCCCGAATATCTCAGGAAGCGGTTCGGCGGGCAGCGACTCCAGATCTACCTTTCTGTCCTCTCCCTCTTTATCCTTGTGGCCATTCAAATCTCAGTGAGTTGGGCACCTCCTGGTATTTTAGTTCCCAGGGGTTGCTTGATGGGATCAGTGTGAGATGATCAGAGAGTGAGCTGTGTAGATTTTCAGTAGCCTAGAGCCATGTGGATGCCTGAACCTCCTTGAGGTCTTTCTGCAAAGCATCGGTGAGATAAAGCAGAGCTTTGGAGACCCTGTGCCCATGGAGTGACAGGCTGTCAGTCCTCCAGAGCGCAGATCTGCTTTCTCATTAAGGATGGGAAAAAATGGGTATACGGAAGGAAGAAAATGTCTTCTTAAATAACAGATATTCAGTAATAAAGGGGGCATTTCTTATGTCCTGTCTTCCCATTGCATTATGAAAACCACTAACTAGAAAATGGATTACAAACTGGCCATGGTGGCACACACCTTTAATCCCAGCACTCGGGAGGCAGAGGTAGGAGAATTGCTGTGAGCTCAAGGTGAGCCTGAGACTGCATAGTGAATTCTAGGTCAGCCTGGGCTAGAGTGAGACCCTACCTTGGAAATACCCCCTTCCCCTGCAAAGAAGGCCTGCAAAGCCAAAGGACCCAGGTTCAAGTCCCTAGGGCCCACATAAGCCAGATGCACAAGGTGGCACATGCATCTGGAGTTCATTTGCAGTGGCTGGAGGCCCTGGCATGCCCATTCTCCCCACCCCCACTCTCTCTCTCTGTCTTCTCTGGCAAATAACTAACTAACTAAATAAATAAAAATATTTTAAAAACATTTCATTAATTAATTTGCAAGGAGGGAGGCAAAGAGAGAATGATTGGGAGCACCAGAGACTCTTGCCACTGCAATCTCCAGACGCATGCACTACCTTGTGCATCTGGCTTTATGTGGATACTGGGAAATTGAACTCTAGCATCAGTCTTTGCAAGCAAGTGCCTTTAACTGCTGAGCCATCTCTCCAGCCCAATAATGACAGTTAAAAATTTTTTTATTTATTTATTTTTACTTAAGACAGACAGACAGACAGAGAGAGAGAGAGAGAGGGAGGGAGGGAGGGAATGGGCGTGCCAGGGCTTTTAGCCACTGCAGATGAACTCCAGATGCATGCACCACTTTGTGCATCTGGCTTACATGGGACCTGGAGAATCAAACCTGGGTCCTTAGGCTTTGCAGGCAAGTGCCTTAACCACTAAACCATCTCTCCAGCCCTTTTTTTAAAAAAAATATTTGTTTCTTTTTATTTGAGACAGAGAGAGAGGAGAGAGAGAACGAGAAAGAGAATAATGTCAATTTTTAAGAATGGACATTTGTGACTTTCCCACTGTGACAACAGTGCCTTAACCACTAAGCCATCTGTTCAGCCTTCAAGTACAGTTCTTTATAGCAAAAAAAAAAAATTATTTAGCATTGCAATTAAACTTTAAAATGTGTTTGTATTCTGTGCATGCACATATGTGAGTGATTTCAGAGGACAACCTTGGTGTCATATTCAGGGATACTGTCCACTGCCTTGGATATATAGTCTTTCATGAGCCTGAAGGTCAGCAATTAGGCTAGAGAGTCTGGCCAGTGAGCTCCAGGGATCCTCCTGTCTCTGTCTCCCTAGTGCTGGGATTACAGGTGGGCACCATCATACCTGTCATTTTTTTTAAAGATATAGTTTTAAACATTTTATCTATCTATCTTATTTATTTACTTGAGACAGAGAGAGGAAGAGAGAGAGATAGAGAGAGTGAGAATGGACATGGCAGGGCCTCCAGCCACTGCAAACGAACTCCAGAAGCATGCGCCACCATGTGCATCTGGCTTGCGTGGGGCCTGGAGAATCGAACCTGGGTCCTTAGGCTTTGCAGGCATGTGCTTTAACCACTAAGCCATCTCTGCAGCCCATGCCTGTCATTTATATGTGGGTTCTGGGGATTAAAATGAGATCATCATGCTTGTGAGGCAATCACAACCTAACACATACTCCTGTTCTGGCCAGACCTTTTGAGTACACAGACAGAGTGAGCACCCAGGTGCAAAGGACCAACTACGGTGCAGAAGCAAGTTATAAGGAACTTAGTGGCTGAGCCCTTGACCCTCCAGCACACTGCTCTGTATATCCAGTTCTTTTTCTTGCCAAGCCACAGTTATGAAACCTAATGATAGCTCATATCAAGGTACTGTATTCTTTTTTTTTTTTTTTTTGCCAATTTAATTTCCTGTAGGCTATCTAATCACCACCACAGGTTGAATTTACAAGAATTTATCATCCAAATATTAACAGTAATGGCAGCATTTGCTTTGGTATTCTAAGATTGTAGTTGTCTTCCCCTTTAACCATTTGTGAAGTTCTTTTATCCAGCCGTTAAAAGTGTCCCTTTGTTGCAACATCCTTACCAACATTTTTTTAAATAATTTTTTTTCTTTGTTTATTTTTACTTATTTATTTGAGAGTGACAGACATAAAGAGAAAGAGGCAGATAGAGAATGGGTGCACCAGGGCCTCCAGCCACTGCAAATGAACTCCAGACACATGTGCCACCACATGCACCTGGTTTATGTGGGACCTGGAGAATCAAACCTGGGTCCTTAGGCTTCACAGGCAAGCACTTAACCACTACACCATCTCTGTAGCCCCAACTTATTTTTTTTTATGATAGTCATTCTGACAGGGATGGGATGGTTTTATTTTGCATTTCACTAATGTCTAAGGATGTTGAACACGTTTCAAAATATTTACTGACCATTTGTATATCTTATTTTGAGAACTTCATGTTTACTTCCATATCACTTTTTGACTGGGCTGTTCATTTTCTTGATTTTTTTTTTTAGCTCATTGTATGTTCTAGATATTAGTACTCTGTCAGATGAGTTCTGTAGGTTGCTCTTGGCTCAGTTGACAGGTTCCTTTGTTGTGCAATAGCCTTACAGCTTTGTGAATAGCCTTACAGTTTTGTGAAGCCCCTTTTGTTGACTGTTTGCTTTGTTTCATGGGAAACCGTGGACCCATTCATAAAGTCCTGTTCCTCAATCTCAAGTTATACTCTCTTCTGTCTCCTCTAGATGTTTCAGAATTTCAGGTCTTATGTGGAAATTGTTGGTCTATTTTGTGTAGGGTACAATATAAGAGTCTAGTTTCATTCTCCTATGTGTTTTTCCGTGTTTTCCAGTGCCATTTGTTGAAGGTATTGTTTTTTTCTCAAAGTGCATTTATGCCATTTTTGTAAAATTTCATTGGCAACCTCTTTACATACAGACAATATACTATTATCATAATCCCCTCCCATCATCATTCTTTTATCCCTCTTGAATCCCCTCTCTACTGAATCCCTTCTTCTTTCTAACTAGTCTATTTATTTATTTATTTATTTATGAGAGAGAGAGCTAATGGGCATGCCCAGGCCTCTAGCCTCTACAAATGAACTCTAGATACATGCACCACTTTATGCATGTGGCTTATGTGGGTCCTGGGGAATCAAACCTGGGTCCTGTGGCTTTGCAGGCAAGTGAAAAGCAGTCTCTCCAGTCCAAGTCTCTTTCTATTTTGATGGCATCATTTTCCTTCCTGTTATGCAAGTCTTGTGTAGGTTCCATCATCCACTGTGACATGAGTGCCACAACCACTTTGTGTCTGGAAGACAGTATTAAAAGCATCTTTCCATTTGCTTTGGCTCTTCTTTCCATCACTTCTTCTGCAATGGTCTCTGACCTTGGAGGGTGTGATAGAGATGTCTCACTTAGTGCTGATCATACCACTGTCATTTCTTCTCAGTACTTTGGTGAGTTTTGAGTCACCCCAGTGGTCACCGTCATATGAAAAGAGAAGCTTCTCTAACCAAAAGTGAGACTAGAATTAATATATGGGCATAAACATAAGTATTTAGAAGGCAGTTTGGTGGGCACTTTATGTACCTATGTAGCCAGACAACAGTAGTAATAGGGTTTATGGCCTCCCTAGCCAAAGGCTTTTGATTAGGTTTTCAGTACCAGGCGTTCCCTGCCCTGGAATGGGCCTCAAGTCCAATCAAAGAGCAATTAGTTTCTCCCATAGCAGATATGCCACTAGTGCACCAGTTTTTATAGTTGGCCTGTGTGGCCAACCATGAATGTGTGCGGCATATGAATGTGTGTGTGCAGGTGTATGCACACACACATGGAGGTCAGAGGTGAACATTGGGTACCCTCCTCTGTCACTCATCTTCAGATTTCCTTGAGACAGACGGGCAGAATACTGAGGGTGAAATGGTCTAAGTGTGGTCATGGGAGGGGATGGAGCAAATATAAAAACTGGGACCCCATCTTGCTTTTCCTAGCTTCACATAATGACCATTCTCTTGTTGGTTTGACTATATAACTACTGTCTAATGAAGTGATTCATGAATGTTCAAAACAATGCTGTTATAGTCATTAACTTCTGAGAAATAATTTCTGTATGCTCCATTAAGGGAAAGCAGTATAACCAAGTATTTAACATTGTGAGCTTTGGAGAAACATCACAAGGCTTCAAGATCACAGCTTACCTGTTTCCTCAGCTGCAAAATATCTTTTCAAATATTTTTCTTTATCTATTTGCAAGGAAAGAAACAGAGAGAGAGGAAAAGAGGGAGAGAGAGAAAAACTGGGAATGCCAGGGCCCCTTGCCACTGCAAACAAACTCCAGACACATGCACCACTTTGTGCACCTGGTTTTACGTGGGTACTGGGGAACTGAACTCAGGCCAATGTGCTTTGCAAGCAAACACCTTAACCATTGAGCAATCTCTCCAGCCCCTGCAAAATTATTATATTATTAATTATTATTGTAGATAGTTTGGAAAACAGAAAAGGATGAGTGGGAATACATTCAAGAGTTCTAGGAAGAAATAAAACATTCAGCTGGTCATGGTGGCACATGCCTATAATCCCAGCACTCAGGAGGCAGAGGTAGGAGGATCGCTGTGAGTTCAAGGCCGCCCTGAGATTACAGAGTGAATTCCAGGTCAGCCTGAGCTATAGTGAGACCCTACCTCGAAAAACAAACAAAAAAAAAAGAAAGAAAGAAACATTCATATAGAGTTCCTATAATTAATTATTGAGCCTCCTGGCGCAGAAAAATTCTTAAGAATATTTAATGCCTTAGCTGAGCAATGAACCAACTGCTGTGAGTATCGTTTGATGCTTTGAGGAAGACAATGTTATAGGGAGTTTTAAGGTGGGTCTGGAAAGATAAGTAGGACTCTTTAAGGCAAACAAGAGCAGCAGTTGTGGGGAGGGGTGGATGACGTTGGAGCCAAGGGACTAGAGCCCTGAAGTTCACACTCGTTTTCCACCGTGACTGTCGCCCTTGCAGTCAAGCATATTTTCTGGAGCCATATTCATCCAGCTGGCCTTCGGACTGGACCTCTACCTGGCCATCTTCATCCTCCTGGCCATCACTGCTGTCTACACCGTCACCGGTGAGTCCGCGGCTTGCTTCACTCGTTCACGCGATGCTCTGCGGATCCTACCCCGGGCCTGTGATTGGTCACCTCAGCGTCGGCCTTGACCTTGTCACCATAGCGACACTTTCATTCACCCAATGAGAGTCAGGCACAGGACCAAATGCAACTCGAATAAACTGGGAGCAAGGAGCCTGACTGAGAAAACGAGGTGGTGGAGGGACTGACTGGGGACTAATGATTCTACCCAGCTGTGTGTTTGGTACCTAAATTTCCATTTTATAATGTGTGTGTCAAATACTTAGAAAGCTTGAAGCAGCTCCAGTATAAGGCTGAGAAAACAAAATGCCAGGATACAGACATAATGTGTGATTGGCACATTTGAAAGGGAAGGACTAAAGGAGACGCATTGTGGGGAGGTATATGGCAATGACCCAAAGAGGCTTCCAGATAACCAGGTGTGTTGGTCTAGTGTCTCATGCACACCAAATTAAACCAATTTTCATAAATTTTAAATGAGGTGATGTTGCAGCTGTGTTCTTGCTACTGGGACAAATACTCGACCAGGAGCGGCTTCTGGGATGAAAGGGTTTATGTCAGGCTTGCAGATTCCAGGGGAAGCTTCATGGTGGCAGAAGAAGATGGCTCACCCACCCATCCGTAGCAGAGAATTGCCAACACTCAGGCTGGCTCACACACACCTTAGGGCCAGACTCAAAATCTATCCCCAGTGACATACCGCCCGGAAGCTTAATCAAAAATGCCTGAGCCTATGGGCTATTTTATATTGCAACCACCACAAGTAGTATAGTTAACATCAACTGAATTTGAAGAAATTAAAAAAAAAATAACTTGAACAATTAAGATAGTTCTGAAGCGACTTTTATTCACTGATCATATGTTTCAGATTGTAAGGGCCTTGCTCTCCTAGTTTCAGATCATTTCCCCCATGATACTCTTATTATGAAATACCTCTGTGACACAGATTCTAGCAAGTCTAGAATTTGAAGAGCATCTCTTTCTCTACATAGAACAATGCTATACAACACAAGGCAATGATTGACTTGGGAGTTCAATGAATGAAACAATGATAGGTTTTGCTAGACTCTGGGACAAATATGATGTCCTAAATAGAGATAACGGAATGGCTTTTTCTGATGAACTTTCATGGTATACACTGATTGCTCTTTTCCCCTATGTAATATTTTAAAATGCATAAAGACGGAGCTCTGCTAGAACTGGTAGAAACCTCAAAGCAGGGCCGCATAAGAGAAAAAGGCAACTACTGAGTCACACAAGCACTAGGGAAATAACGATGTCAAGACAGTCTTGGGCTGGAGAGATGGCTTAGCGGTTAAGCACTTGCCTGTGAAGCCTAACGATCCCGGTTCGAGGCTCAGTTCCCCAGGACCCACATAAGCCAGATGCACAAGGGGGCACATGCATCTGGAGTTCGTTTACAATGGCTGGAGGCCCTGATGCATCCATTCTCTCTCTCTCTCTGTCTCTCTCTCTCTGTCTCTTTCAGTCTGTCTTTCTCAAATAAGTAAATATAAATAAACAAAAAATCAAAAATAAATAAAGACAGTCTTGGGGCTCCCACGGGAGCTATTGGTACGCTTTCTGCTGACGCGTGTCAATGTTGGGGTAGAGGAAATCCAGGAGTGGAGAGAGATCGGTCAGTGTGCATGCGTTCGACGTCCTGGTCCCTCATGCTCTCTCCACAGGGGGCTTGGCCTCGGTGATTTACACGGACACCATCCAGGCGTTCATCATGGTCGTGGGCTCTCTGATTCTCATGGTGTTTGGTAAGTGACACTGACCGTGTTATATCTTTGGCTGGGAAATTATGGGATGCTTCTACCCTTTTGTTCTGTCACGCTGCCTCCCTGTGGCTCACGGTCCTATCACTTCTGTCATCATCATCATCATCGTGAGAAAGTTGCCAGTGGCTCTATTTGGGTGGGTAGAAATTGTGGGTTGGCAAGGAGAAGCTCTTCCAGAAGACCCACTCAGCGGTCAGTGGGCACTGTTGTGTGAACTTTCTCTGGGGTGAACGAGTATCTACTCATCCCGGACAGGGCACCAATGATGCAACAAAGAAATGACTGTGCCCACGTCCAGCCTGAGGAACCAGTGAGTTCGATAGGGGTGACCTACAGGCGCACAAGAGAGGGGTTACCTACAGAAGGATCACCCAGAGGCCATTACCCACCTGCTTATGTATGTTTGGGGAGGGAGTGGAGCCTCAAGTACCTAGTGTGCTGCCTCGTGAGCCCACCCTCCCCTCTTCTCGGGAATGCTAGTGGGCTCCATCTTGCAGTGTCTTCCTGTGCATAATCACAGCTACGCCGGGTGTGGTGGCGCACGCCTTTGATCCCAGCACTTGGGAGGCAGAGGTAGGAGGATCGCGTGAGTTCGAGGCCACCCTGAGACTATGTAGTTAATTCCAGGTCAGCCTGGGCCAAAGTGAAACCCTATCTCGAAAAACCAAAAAACAAAAAATAAAATAAAATAAATAATCGCAGCTACTCTAATTTCAAAATGGCAGTGCTCATACCGTGCCCAGCATACAGAGCTCCACATCAGGGCCTGGGCTGATTGGTACTTCGGCTACTATGACTAGTGCTGTGATGAACGTGAGTGTTCAGGTGTCTATTAACTTTGAGTCCTTAGGGTACATATCTGGAAGTGATATGGCTAGATTCACGTGGAAGTTCTATTTTTTAACTTTCTGAGAAAATTCCATACTGATCTCCATAGCAGACTAATTCACACTCTCGTTAAGAATGAATAAGAGGACTGGAGAGATGGCTTAGTGGTTAAGCGCTTGCCTGTGAAGTCTAAGGACCTCAGTTTGAGGCTCGATTCCCCAGGACCCACGTTAGCCAGATGCACAAGGGGCGCACATGTGCTGGAGTTCGTCTGCAGTGGCTGGAGGCCCTGGTGTGTCCATTCTCTCTCTCTCTGCCTCTTTGTCTCTCTGTCTGTCACTCTCAAATATATAAATAAAAATAAACAAAAAAAATTTTTAAAGAATGAATAAGAGCTGGAGAAATGGCTTAGTGGGTAAGCACTTGCCTGTGAAGCCTAAGGACCCAGGTTCAATTCCCCAGTACCCATGTCAGCCAGATGCACAATGGGGCACATGCATCTGGAGTTAGTTTGCAATGGCTGGAGCCCCTGGTATGGCCATTCTCTCTATCTGCCTCTTTCTCTCCCTTTCTCTCTCTCTCTCTCTCTCTCTCTCAAATAAATCAATGTTTTATAAAAAGAATGAATAAGGCTGGTTGTGGTGGCACACCCCGGTAGGATATCGCTGAAGAGGCAGAGGCAGGAGCATCAGGAGTTCGAGACCAGCCTGGGTTACACATTTTAGCCAGGCATGGTGGTGCACGCCTTTAATCCTAGCACTCGAGAGGCAAAGGTAGGAGGATCACTGTGAGTTCAAGGCCATCTGAGACAACATAGTGAATTCCAGGTTAGCCTGGGCTAGAGTGAGACTCTACCTCAAAAAAATAAAAGAATAAATAAGTATTACACTTCAGCCAAAAACATGCCAATCACTGTTTTTTTTTGTTGTTGTTGTTTTATGAGCAAGTGGGAGAGAGAGAGAGAGAGAGAGAGAGAATTGGTGCACCAGGGCTTCCAGCCACTGCAATCAAACTCCAGACGCATACTGCGCCCCCTTGCATGCATGTATGACCTTGTGTCACCTTGTGTGTCTGGCTTACATGGGACCTGGAGAGTCAAATATGGGTCCTTAGGCTTTGCAGACAAGCACCTTAACCACTAAGCCATCTCTCCAGCCCATGTTGTTTTGTGATGAGAGGCATTCTAAGTGAGGTGAGATAGAATCTCACTGCAGTTTTGGTTTAGATTTGGCTGATGGCTCAGGAAGCTGAACAGTTGTTCGTGTATTTATTGGTCATTTGTAATTCTTCATTTGAAACCCGTTGAGCTCTGTGACCCCATTTATACCAGAAATTTTAATTCTTTGTTCTCTTGGTGCTTAAGTTTTCGAGGGCTCTGATGTGGTTTCTCAGTGACCTGTGACAGAAGCCTGGGGTGTCTTCAGCAATAGGGTCTTAACTTTTAGTTCTGGAGGGTAACCAAGTGCTTTGGCAATGGCCAGCATGGTTTTGGGGGGGGACCACATATAGTCCCTGAATGATCTAAGACATAGTCAGAAAGTCATTGCCTATGTCTAGATCCTGAACTGTTTCCCTTGTGACAGTCTCCAGTGGTTTTATACTATCAGGGTTTGCTTGAAAGTCTCAGAGATGTTTTGTGTTTATTTGTATACAGGGTTAGAGATAAGGATCTAGTTCTGGTCTTCTATATGTTAATATCCAGCTTTATAGCATCACTAGTGAACAGAAATGTCCATCTTCAATGTGCACTTTGGTCACCTTTCTTATGAAAAAATAAGGATATGATCTCTTGGACTTATTTCTGGATCTCCCATTGGCTTACCTGACTGCTTTACACTGGTACCATTCATTGTATGCTATTATTACTTTGTAGTATACTTTAAGCTCATGTATTGTAATGTCTTTGGGATTTTTCTTTTCACTGAGGATTGCTTTGGTTCCTTGAGGCCTTTCATGTTTCCATGTGAATGTTAGGATCGTATTTTTTTTTTTCTATTTCTGTGTAGAAATGTCACAGGAATTTTGATATAATTCACACTGAATTTATGTATAATCTTAACAATATATACTTTCCAGTCTATGAACATGGGAGTTCTTTTCATCTTCTAGTGTTTTATCCCATTTCTTTTTTCAATGCTTTATAATTTTCACTGTGGAGGTCCTTTTACATAGTTGGTTCATGCCCATATTTGGAGGTTATTGTGAATAGGATGAGTTCCCTAATTTCTTTCTCAGAAAGTTTGTTATTGGTATACAGAAAAGCTACCGAAATTCTTACAGTGATTTTGTTTTTTACTTTGCTGAAAGTGTTTATCCAATCTAAGTTCTGTTGGTTTTCTGTAGAATCATGTCTTTGGCAAATAGGGGTAATTTGACTTCTTTCTTTCTTACTTGTAGCCCCTGGTATTTGTTTAGCTGACTTTTTTGCTTTACCTAAGATCCAAGCACTAGACTGAATGAAATGGAAAGAGTAGAAACCCTTGTTACCTTCCTGATATTAGAGGAAATGCTTTCAATTTTTTTTCCACTTAGTATAATGTTTGCCATCATATATATATGATGTATATATGTATAAAATGCTGAGCTCTGATCCTTCTAGGTCTAGTTTCTTCACGGCTATTACAGATGAATGCTGTATTTTGTTAGTTACTTTTTCTAGACCTGCTGAGGTGATCATGTACTTTGTTCTGTTTACATGCTACGTCACATTTACTGATCTGCACATTTGAGCCATCTTTACATTCCTAGAATGAATATTTTTCCCTACAAGAAGGCTCTGTGAGACCACTGCATGAAGAAGGTATGTAGGTGAACCATTAGTTGTCTTGAAAACTTCAGGATGTTAGAGATGTGTCTCCCAAGAAAAGCTGCAGGTTCAGAGCTGATTCAGCCCACGAGAAAGGCTACAGGAAGTGACAGCTGGGTGGGGGAGGGTGTTGCTATCAAAGCCTTTGGAGCCCAGATGATCTCATTATCATTCCCAGGTGGTAGATATGGAGCTTGTGAAAGACTTAAGAGTTTTTCTTTCTAGGCTCTAATCTTACTCAGATCTGATCATTCCTTGTTATACCTGCCTTCTTCCCTTTTGAACTGAGAATGGCCGCTTTGTGTTACTGCATATTGGAAGTGTGTGATATCTTTGTGATGTTACAGGGAGCTTACAATTCAGAGTCCATCTCAGAAGAGACTCTGCACTTACATTTTAAAACAGGGTTAGAACTGATAAATACTATGAGACCTTTTGAAGTTGGACTGAATGCATTTTGCGTTATGAAGTGCCCATGAGCCTATGGAGAAAAGGGGTGAAAGGTTGTGTCTTAAAAGCATGATGTCTGAGTGTCAAATTAACAAGAAGTGGACTTGTGATGGTTAATCTCTGGCTGCCAACTGGACAGGATTTAAAATCACCATGGAAATAAAGCTCTGGGAATGTCTGTGTGGGATTTTCTAGATTAATTAAAATGGGAAGACCCACCCTAACTGTGGGCAGTGCCATTCCATAGGCTGAGGGGTCCTTGTCTGTATAAAAACGAGAAAGCTCAGCCAGCATCCATCCACTCCGCTTCCTCCCCACTGATGTGACAGTGTGATGCCGCCTTCCTGCTCCGGCATGTTTCCTTCACCATCATAGGCTCCATCTCAAAACTGTACCTTGAATCCTTTACTTCTTTACGACGCCTCCAGGCAGGTATTTTGTCCCAGAAATCAGAAGGTAATTGATAGAAGGTAATCTGCTCACTATTGAGTCCGGTGCTATTTATGCTTTCTTAGTTTCTCATTTTGTCTTGTTTTCTCTGTCCTTCCCTGCCTCCCTCCCTCCAACTCCTTCTTCCCCCAGTTCTACATGTTAACTGTCTTGGCTTCATGAGGTTCCATTTCTTTCTTTTGCCACACACCCCCTCTCCATCTGTGTGGGCTCCATGCTTCATGCTCAGTGCTCTGACCACTGGAGTTGTCTTTCTTCCCCTCCACTTCACTTTCCAATTCTGTCTGTTTATTTATTTATTTATTTATTTTGGTTTTTTGAGGTAGGGTCTCACTCTAACTCAGGCTGTCCTGGAATTAACTATGTAGTCTCAGGGTGGCCTCCAACTCACAGCGATTCTCCTACCTCTGCCTCCCAAGTGCTGGGATTGAAGGCATGTGCCACCATGCCCGGCTCTTTCTTTCTTTATTTAACAGAGAAAGAGAGAGAATGAGTGGGCACACCAGGGCCTCCAGCCACTGCAAATGAACTCCAAATGCATGCGCTCCCTTTGTGCATCTGGCTTATGTGGGTCCTGGGGAATTGAACCTGGGTCCTTTGGCTTTGCAGGAAAGCACCTTAACTACTAAGCCATCCCTCCAGCCCAATTTTGTCCGGTTTTTATGAAACTGATGTGGTGCCTGTTACACTAACAGGACCATTTGTCTTCTTTTAAAACCTAGTTTCTGTCTGTTCGTTACTGAAATGTCAGTGACTTCTCACGATCACCGCCCTCAGAGTACAGCTGTTCTTTCAGTTGTTCTGAGTCTCTTCCACGCAGCTACTAGGAATGGGTGGGTGTCACTCGTCTGTCACCATCAAAATTCTTTTGTTTCAACATAGAACAAAGCGTCTCAGCATGAAACAGGAACATCAGACCCAGAAGAGAAGTCATTTCTTCTTGCTCATTGGGGAGAGGGGGGGAGTTGGAATTTCTCCTGGCTAATTCCACTAGAATTAGGATTAGAATTTCTCTGCTCGTTCCCCATTATGTTCTTCCACCCTCTTGGGTGGCCTGGAACATTGGTCCTGCTCTGTTGGCTAACAGCTTTGTGTTTAGCATAAAGCTAGACATGAAACCAAAATTTAAAGGGCATAGAAGTTACCTTCTTATTGCTGGGACAAAACACCCACAGGGAGAGGACTGAACTCAGCGTACAGTTTTGAGTGGGAGTTTCACCATGGTAGGCAAAGCATGGCAGCAGCCAAACAGCCGGGCACCGTGTCTTAGCACATCGGGTGGGAGGAAGTAGGCTACGCACAGGGCTTGGAGCTGGGCTACTGCCGATGTTGCACCTCCTCCAGCAAGGCTCCGCCTCCCAAAGGCCCACGACTTCCCACACTGCCACTAGTTGAGGACCAAGTGTTCAGAACGTATTAGCTTATGGACAGCGCTTCATTCAAACCACTACAAAGGGCATAGTAAAAAAAAAGAAAGAAAGAAAAGAAAAGAAACAAATAAAGCCGGGCGTGGTGGTGCACGCCTTTAACCCCAGCACTCAGGGAGGCAGAGGTAGGAGGATCGCTGTGAGTTCAAGGCCACCCTGAGAATACAGAGTGAATTCCAGGTCAGCCTAGACTAGAGTGAAACCCTACCTCGAAAAAAACAAAACCAAACAAACAAAAAGACAAAAAAAAAAGAAAAGAAAAGAAAAGAAAACCCTGGGCTGCAGAGATGGCTTAGCGGTTAAGCACTTGCCTGTGAAGCCTAAGGACCCCAGTTTGAGGCTCGATTCCCCACGACCCACGTTAGCCAGATGCACAAGAGGGCGCACGTGGCTGGTGTTCGTTTGCAGTGGTTGGAGGCCCTGGTGTGCCCATTCTCTCTCTCTCTCTCTCTCTCTCTATCGGCCTCATTCTCTCTCTGTCTGTCGCTCTCAAATAAATAAATAAAACAGAAAAAATTTAAAAAAGAAAACCCACCTTAAAAGAGTTCTTTCCTCTGTGTGCCTTGTGAAGATCAGTATTTTACCATAGCCGATCCCAATGAGAAAATTATAAAGACATGGGTTATGGGGGAAAGTTACAGAGGATGTCACCAGGTTAATGGAAGCCACTCATGTACCTACACCACAGGATACCAAAGACGGTTAATCATAAACCTTGGGTGTTCTAAATTTTCATAAGACATTTTCTTTTATCTGATGCCTTTTCAGCATTCGTTGAAGTTGGAGGTTATGAGAGTTTTACAGAGAAATACATGAACGCCATCCCGTCTGTAGTTGAGGGGGACAACCTGACCATCAGCCCCAAGTGCTACACCCCTCAGGCGGACTCCTTCCACATTTTCCGAGATCCTATCACTGGAGATATACCCTGGCCAGGACTGATTTTTGGAATGAGCCTTTTAGCTATTTGGTACTGGTGTGCAGATCAGGTAAGCATGCAGGTTTTTTATGCGTACTGTTCTCTGTGTCGCAGACAAGCGTCTAGTTTCTATCTCGTACACATACACAGCATGGAATGAGTCAAACATTCACAAGTCTTGTGGAAAAGAGCTGCACTGAGCCCTCCTCGCTATACTGGTTCTTCTCTCAGAGAGAAGCATGTTTAGCTCTTCCAATTAAGCCTTTTCTGAAGTTACACTGATTTCTAAATCATTGTACTCAGCATGTGATCTGGGACATATCAGAATGGATAGCATTTTGGAGCTCACTAGAAAAAAACCACCTCAGGTCCTACTGTGGCTCGTTAAATTAGAATTTTCCCACTAACTTGCCCCCAGGTTATTCAAATGCTCATATGTCTCCTTTTCGGTTTTCCAATTTGGGTTATTTTTTCTTGCCTAAGATGAGAATTCAACTTCCCCTCTTCAATTGCCACAAGTCCATGCTCCATTTCCCCATTTTCTCAATAGAGCTAGTCACAATTTTTGGAGAGATCAGCATTCAATGCTATTATTTTTGTGACTATATGAAAGTACATCTGTGTTCTGGTTTTCTTTCACCTTCTTCTTCTTCTTCTTCTTCTTCTTCTTCTTCTTCTTCTTCTTCTTCTTCTTCTTCCTCCTCCTCCTCCTCCTCCTCCTCCTCCTCCTCCTCCTCCCCTTCCTCCCCTCCTCCTCCTCCTCCTCCTCCTCCTCCTCTTCTTCTTCTTCTTCTTCTCTTGAGGCAAGCCCAACAGACTGGCTTTTTTTATTTTTATGTGAGATAGAATGAGAATGTGAGAAAGAATTGGCATGCTAGGGCCTCCAGCCACTGCAATCAAACTCCAGACGCATGTGTCCCCTTGTGCACATTTGCGGCTTTGATGCTTGCATCACTTTATGCATCTGGCTTACGTGGGATCTGGAAAGTAAACATGAGTCCTTAGACTTTGCAGGCAAGCGCCTTAAATGCTAAACCATCTCCCCAGCCCAGTTTTCTTATTTTTTTTAAATATTCATTTGAGAGAGAGAGAGAGTTGGAGGGGGAGAATGGGTGCTCCAAGGGCTCCTGCCAATACAAACAAACTCCAGATGCATGTGCCACTTTGTGCCCGTGTTCCTCATGGTGATGCCAGGGATGGTCAGCCATGCTCTGTACACAGGCAAGCCATGAAAACATGTGTTCTCTTTCCCTACAGCCAAGATCCATTTTTTAAATATTATTTTATTTTATTTTTATTTGGCTTTACATGGGTACTGGGGAGTTGAACCTGGGACCTCAGACTTTGCAAGCAAGTGCCTTTAACCACTGTTAACCAACCCAGTAAGGCTTATTTTTAAATTTAAAATTTCTTGCCAATTAATATTCACTGTGTATCAAAACATCACAAATTTGTGAAATATCCTCTCTACACATTCAAACAGAAGTGTGACAACAGCAATGTATCAGAATAGGAGGCACGTGGGTTTTTTTTTTTTGTTTGTTTGTTTCCCTATAAACACACTTAAACATTACCTTATTTATATTATGGTCCAAGCATCTTGAAGAGTCCTACACAGTAATCAGATATGAAAACATTCATATCAAAATTGATAGAAAATCAGATGTGGTGAATCTTCCCAGAAAGAGGTTCTGAGATCCTGAGATCTAGTCTTGCTTGAAGAAGAGCGAGGGCACTCCCTTGTGACTTCTTCCATGGTTTGCTGCAATAATACATCCAGATCTGTGGATTCTTCCTGGAACAGCTTCTGAAAACATCGACTGTCCCCGATGTTTACAGACCTTCAGCCATTATACTGGCTTCTAAGGCACCAGGCTCTGGGAAGCCAGGAAGCTCTGCATTGTGAGTCTCCTAAGCCGTGAAGGACAGACTTGCAGAGCCTCAGCGGCCATCTTCCCAGGTTCGACACAAGCAGTCTATTCATGCGCACGGCAGGCACCTGCTTCCTGCCGTCTCATGGGAGCAGGTGGAACAAGTTTAATGGACTCTGGCTCTCAGCTTTTCTTCAAGGAAAACTCAACCTCTCGAGATGCAAACTGAGACTGGCTTCTGTCCTACTTCCTGAAAGATATAATAGCAAGACGACTGGACATTGTAAGATCAGACAGCAGTGTAATGAACACAAAGTTTCACAGGCACCTGGAATATTCTTCTCAGATGGCTGAAGAGGAGCAGCTCCCACACAAGAAAGCCAACCTAGACTAGCAGAGCCGGTGCTTTATTAACACACAGAAGCCCACAGAAGGATTGAAGGAAAATATAGTAAATGGAAGAGATATGCCAACTGAATGCAAGAAAAATATCCACAAGTTGACCCCAGTGAATTGGAGGCATGTGATTCATCTAACACACTGTCCAAAATGATCCTTAGAAGCAAGTTCACAGAGGTGAGGGCAGTGAACACACTGACGGGAAAACCGAGGGAACTAACTGTCACCCTACGTGGTTTATAATAAATGTTCAGAGGAGAGACTTGCCAAGTTCTGGATTCAAGATAGAGGAACTGAGACAAATGATTTCTCTAGGCCCATTATGGTTTTGTTTTGTTTGTTTTTCGAGGTAGGGTCTCACTCTGGCCCAGGCTGACCTGGAATTCACTATGTATTCTTCAGGCTGGCCTCGAACTCACAGTGATCCACCTACCTCTGTCTTCCGAGTGCTGGGATTAAAGGCATGCACCACCACGCCCTGCTAGGGCCCAATACTTTTAATGCCAGGAGAAATTAGTGGGATCTGAAGCCACAGAGAAACATCCAAAGGAGAGAGGGAGAAGGGCGTCAGAGAACAGGGCAAGAAGCTCTGGAACGTTGAGCAGAGAGAGTGAGGGTTTGAAGGGTTATGGGTAGAGGAGGAGGGACACTGACCTGTGAGGGAGGAGGCCTTGTATGATACGACTGAGGTCAGGGTTTACAGAAGATGGCATGCTCTTTCCTCAGCCCAGGTGTAGTCAATTACAGTATCAGGAGATGGTTCCAGAATCCCAGACCTAGTCTGAACATGGCAAGGTGGGAGGAGGGAGAGCTGGCGATGGGGAGGAGAGGGCTCTGAAACGTTTACAAACTTCATGTAGGAGACTCTGGATAAAGTAGTGGGCTAGGAGCCGCATCTCTGCAAGCCACCAAAGGAGGGAGTCAGAGGAATTTAAGAGCAGAATTTTTTTCCCAGAAAGAGCTTCAGAAATGCACAAAGGAAGTGAAAGGGTACCTGAAAAGTGCAGAGAAAAAGGCAGTCGATGCACTGATAAATAAGCTTAAAATAGGTCGAGGGAGAGATTACTCAGTGGTTAAGGGCTTGTCTGCAAAGTCTAACAACCCGAGCTCAGTTCCCCAGTACCCACATGAAGCCAAATGCACAATGTGGTGCATGTATCTGGAATTTGCTTGCGGTTTCTAGAGGCCCTGGCATGGCAATTATCTCTCTCTCTCTCATTGGTGCACACCTTTAATCCCAGCACAGGAGGCAGAGGTAAGAGGATCACTGTGAGTTCAAGGTCAGCTTGAGACTACATAGGGAATTCCAAGTCAGCCTGGGCTCAAGCAAGAAGAAAAAAAAAATAAAAATAAAAAGGCCAAAAACCAAACCAACCAACCAAACAAACAAAAAACAGTTTCAGTTGAGAGTGAGGGGTTTGAAGGGCTATGGGAAGAGGAGGAGGGACCCTGGCCTGTGAGGGAGGGGACCTTGTATGATGTGACATATATATACATATATATATATACACACACACACACACACACACACATACATACATATATACACACACACACATGGCACTGGGGAGATGGCTCAGTAAAGTGCTTGCAAGCCTGAGTACTGGAGTTCAGATCCCTCGAAGCCACAGAAAGATGGATGCTGTAGTGAGTGTCTATAATTCCAGCACATCTATGCTGTATATTGGTATTTGTCTATCATTAGACGTCTGTGGTTAACGGAAGGGCCCAGAGTTCGCTCGGGCAGGCTAGCCTGGAGAGGGCAGTGGTCAAAACAGTGGGAGACCCTGTCTCAAATAAGGTGGAATGCAGGGACCAACATGTGAACACTGTCCTTTGATCTCCATATACTTGGCAAATGTGTACTTTGCGAAGCATGGCACCATTGCTAGGTTGTAGTCTGGGAGCGATAAGCATGCCTGAGTAACAGATGATATACATTAATTTCCATGTACCAAGGGCCCTACGTACATGATGCAAAATATTCAAAGTCCTGCAAGAGATACTCCTACTTCAGAGGTGAAAACACGAGACTTGAAGAGGCCAAATGCTGAGCAACCTAAGAGACCATTCAAGTCCCAATCTTACTCCAAAGCCCAAAATTGTCACTAATCACGTCATTTCTCACGACATGAAACCCTGAAACCCGTTGAAGCCGTCTTCCGGCTGTTTCTCTAGCGTGCTGTGTCTTCCCGGCAGGTGATCGTGCAGCGCTGCTTGTGCGGCAGGAACATGTCTCACGTGAAGGCCGCCTGTATCATGTGTGGCTACCTGAAGCTGCTGCCCTTGTTCCTCATGGTGATGCCGGGCATGATCAGCCGCGTTCTGTACACAGGCAAGCCTTGAAAACGTGTATTCTCCCTCCCTGTGCCAAAATTCCATCTTCTAAAAATTTACTTACTTTGTGTGTGTTAATTGGGGAAAATTAGTTTCTCAGTGACTAGACCTATAATATCCAATTCAGACCTCAATGACCAATTTCTAGGCCAATCTATTTCCTTCCATCCACGCTCTCTCCCCTCCTATCTCTCTGCCCAGTGCGACTACCTAGTTGTACCTCGTTGAGTCCCACTCACTGACCTGCATCTCTCCTCAGATAAGGTGGCCTGTGTGGTGCCTTCTGAGTGTGTGAAACACTGTGGCACTGAAGTTGGCTGCACCAACTATGCCTACCCTACGCTGGTGCTGGAACTGATGCCTGCTGGTGAGTAAACTGTCCATGCACGCCTTGGAGACCAGATCCATAAATGGGTGTGAGGAGGGATTGTGGGATGATTCTCCGTGGTTCTTTGATTCATACCATTTGATCCGTCAGACCTCCTGCAGTCAGCTAGTCATATGCGGGGCCCGTGGATCTCAGGGAGGAGCAGTTTCTGTTAGAATACTTGCTCCTTCAGGCTGGAGACTGTCTTTCAACTCAGTCAACGTGTAAACGACCCATCTTCCAGTGAAAGAGCCACAAATGTATAAACTCAGAAGAAGAGGCTAACTTTTACTTTGATTTCTCTGGGCTACTGATACCTAAGAAATATATTTCAATCTACACCATGTATGCCTATTTATTACAGGCCCGTTCTTTTTCAGACATTTCTTTGGAACCTGGAAACTATCAATGAAGTAAAAACAAATGTCCCTATACCTTGAAACTCATTGCATTTTGTCAGGTAGAAAATGACCCATCTCTTGCGGTTGGTTCCATGGCGAGCACACTGGAGTCTGAAAATAAGTCATCCTATGAGAGGGACAGAAAGACCTTAAGAGCCACAGGCTGGGAAGGAGTGTCCTGAGGCATTGCTCCCCCCCTCACACACACACAGACTGACAATACCAGTAGTGAACACTAACAGCCCCACTGAAGAGGACCCCCAGTGAATTGGGGGCAAGGGAGAAGGAACGTAACAGTATAACCCAATGGGAATATGACCAACACCCTAGATTCATACAATAAAAGTCATAGTCAATAAAAATTAGCATATAGAGCTGGAGAGAGGGCTCAGAAAACTCAAAAGACCTGACGCAAAATATTCAATTCAAAATATTTGATTCCCCAGTGCCCACATAGAGCCAGATACACAAAGTGGTACTTGAGTTTGGAGATGGTTTGCAGTGGCTAGAGGCCTTGGTGCACCGCTCTTCTCTCTGTCTCTCTTGCCTCTCTGTGCTTGTAAATAAAATAAAATGAAAAAATAAAATACAAGTAGCATACAAAGTATTAGGTATCATTGCGATAAAACACAATTTGTTTAAATGATTCTCCTTCATCCTTATCTCCCCCTTTCCCTCCCCCATCTCCTTTGTGTTTTATGTCTTTTGTGTCTTCTGCCCTTCCCCCACTTCCTCAGCTTCTCTTTCTACCCTTTCTTGATCTCATTTCCAGCTTTTTAGGCTTTATCCATGTTTTCTAGCCATGAATATACATATACATACACATTATGAGCTAGGATCCAAATATAAGAGAAAACATGCAGTTTTGGTCTTTCTGAGTTTGGGTCACCTCATTTAATATAATTCTTTCCAATTCCATCCATTTTCCATCCTAAACATTTCATAATTACATTTTTTTTACTGCTGAATAAAATTCCATTGTGTATATTAAAAAAGAAAAGAAGGGCTGGAGAGACAGTTCAGTGGTTAAGGTACTTGCCTGCAAAGCCTAATGACCCTGGGTTCAATTCCCCAGCACCCATGTAAAGCCAGATGTACAAAGTGGCACATGCATCTGAAGTTCATTTGCAGCAGCTAGAGGCCCTGGTGCACACACTCTCATTCTCTCTTTCGTGCTCTCTGCTTGCAAATAAATACTTAAAAAAAGAAAGAAAAGCCATAGCTATGAGATGATATAGATAATTATGAAATTATCAGCATCTCAGGAAGTGAAGTTTCATTACTGTGGTCAAGGTACAGAGCTCGGGGGTACTCAGGTGGTCTGTGTCTTGGGACCATCCAAGTCTGGCTGGCATTTCTGTGCCTCTTCTCCTCCCTAACCCACCAAGGTTTCCAGTACGAAAGGAATATGACCCCCAGGTGGGAGGTGGCACACCCAGCATACTACTCTGTCCTCGGAGGTTTGGAGCCATGACTAATGGTAGGAGGAGCTGAAGCGCCCACAGAGTTTCAAGCCCCTCGTTTTGCTCACACCACTGCCCAACAGTACCACCTGCCTGGCCGCCCCCGTCTCCAGTTCTGTTGTCTTCAGGAAGCCAGAAGTTTCTCCTGCAAAGAGAGATGACACCAGATGCTTCCCTCTCTTCCAAAATTCGTTCCCAGCACACGACTTCTCAGTACATATTTAGTATTGCAATTATATCCTGGATTATTCTGAAATCACTAGAAAAATGCCATGATAGTGTGTGTTTATAATTATATTGGCTAATCAATGCTGCTGATGAGTTTTATCTTTGAATGACTCTGATTCAGCAAATCACTTGTAGGCCGTGGCACATGGCCTCCAACCGATGTTTATACCCTTCCCCTGTCCCAGGTCTTCGAGGCCTGATGCTGTCGGTCATGGTGGCCTCCCTCATGAGCTCCCTGACCTCCATCTTCAACAGCGCCAGCACGCTCTTCACCATGGACCTCTACACCAAGATGCGGAAGCGAGCGTCCGAGAGAGAGCTCCTGATAGCCGGCAGGTGAGGGAGCCCTGGTCTCCACGAAGAGCTCCCCCGAGGAGGGGCTCGTAGAAGAGTGAGATACGGTGCCCTGGTCTGTGGCTTCAGTGAAGCAAAGCATTGAGTTGTAGAGCGGGGAAAGGAGCACTAGATTATGTTTAAATTTTTTTTCAGACACAAAAATTGTGGTCATACTTTTAAATGAAACGGTTGCTTTAAGACTTTCAATATGTGGTTATTGCCCTATTCTCTCCATCTTCATAATCCTCCTACTGCATATTCATAAAGCTGTATTTTCTAATCTTTTTATTTTTCTTTGAGAGAGAGAGAGAGAGAGAGTCGGCAAGCCAGGGCCCCCAGCCAGTGAAATTGAACTCCAGACACGTGCGCCCTCTTGTGCTTCACCTTGTGCGTCTGGTTTACGTGGGACCTGGAGAGTTGAACATGAGCCCTTAGGCTTCGCAGGCAAGTGCCTTAACCACTAGGTCATCTCTCCAGCCCAAACTGTCAGTATTTTAACAGGATCTAATTTCTGACAGCTTACTGTGTTCTCTTTAACTATTTCCAAGTATACCACATGGAATTAATTCATTACAGTATCCACATATTAGATAAGAGTTTATCAACTGTATTCATTAAGGATTAGGTCATGTTACAGAGGGACAGACTGAAGGAAGAATATAAGCCAAAGAGGCTGCTTGCATAGTATTTCAGTCCCAAGGACACTGAGCAGTTAGGGAAACTTTAGAGACAGTGAGATGGAAGGAAAGTAGCAGAAACAATGAATAATATAGTGTCCTTTTTCTTCTTCAAAATGCTCAAGTAGAATCTATATTGCCATAGCACTTTTGTAATTTTTTTTACAAATTAGAATCTAACACACATATAAAAAGCTCATGAAGCTGAGTGTGGTGGCGCACACCTTTCATCCCAGCACTCAGGAGGCAGAGGCAGGAGGATCACCGTGAGTTCGAGGCTACCCTAAGGCTACATAGTGAATTCTAGGTCAGCCTGAGCTAGAGTGAGACCTTGCCTCAAAAAATCAAAAAAGAAAAAAAAAGTACATGAAACATAGCTTGATGATAGAAATATGATCTCTCTGGCTATGTTTTTTTTTTTTTCTGCTTAGAGTTTATTTGGCTTTTGACTAGATTTTCAGAACTAGACATGGGTTTCTTTCCATGGAACAGACCTCAAATACAAATTCAGAGAGCAGTTAGTTACCCCCATAGTAGTTGTGCAATGGTGGGCATGGCTTGAAGGGTCTAACTGATAGTTAAGACTGTTGAGACAGTGACTTTTTTTTCTGTTTTATCTAACTTCTCCAATTTCTCAGAACAAGAATATAAACAAAACACATATTTTTTTATTTCCCTCATGAGATTTATAATTTTGTAGAAAAATAGAGAACTAAACACATTCTGTATCAGACCTTACCTCAGATAACAAGAAGGGGGAATAGATGTAAACTAAGGTGTGGGTTCATGCAACTCACGGGGCTTGATTTTGTCTGGAAATCCAATGAAAGACTACAAGAATAAATGTAGGAACAGTGAAGGCTGCCTATAATTCCTTTGCTTAATTTTAAACCATTTTCTACCTACCAGGCTATTTGTCATCCTACTAATCCTCATCAGCATTCTGTGGGTCCCGTTAGTACAGGCCGCTCAAAACGGACAGCTTTTCCACTACATGGGATCATTTTCCAGCTACGTTGGGCCCCCAGTTTCAGCTGTTTTCCTTCTTGCCATCTTTGTTAAAAGAGTCAATGAGCAAGTAAGTGAAAAGTGAGGAAATATGTGTGCTAAGACTTGTGGGGGGAAATTCTGTCTTCTATTAGGATAATAAAATGTGTTCTTTCACGAAGGCATGGTGGCCCATGTCTACTAGTCTCAACTACTCATGAGCCTATATGAAGAAGTCATATCTTTAGCTCAGGAGTTCGAGAGCAGCCTAGGCAACATAATGACACCTGATCTCAAAAATAATAAACACATATGAATTTAGGCCTATTTCCAAGTTCAACTGTGGTAAGGCATGATTGATTTGTAATCCTTACAAAAGGGGGTAACTATATAGTGCAAACCATGCTAAAATTGTTACTTTTCTTCCCCACGAGTGATTACACTAATGGAACAAGAGGAAACCACAGCTGGGTGACAGACATCCAACACCCACCGACGGCTCTAACACATTGTAGTCTTGTAACCTTAAGCAAACCGTGCAACTTTGTAACATGCAAATAACGAGGGCTGGGGAGATGACTCCGTGGTGAGCGGCTCTTGCTTGCAAAGTCGGCCAGCCTCGGTTCAACTCCCCAGCTGCCCATGTGCAGCTGGATGAGAGGTGACACATGACCTGTGGTAATGGGAGGCAGAGCCAGGAGAACCCAAGGCTGGTGGGCCGCTAGCGTGACAATCCTTTGCAGTCTGGAAGTTCGTTGGTAGCGGCAAGAGATCCTGTCTCAAAGGAGGTGGAGCAGGACACCTCCATGTTGTCCTTTGAGCCCCCACACTTGTGCCAAGGAACGTGAGCCCATACATACAAAAACACAAACAATAAATAAAGTGATAACACCTATCTGGTTGGAGTGCTTGGAGGATTAAATTAGAAGAAATCTGTGAATGCATAGAAGAAAATATCACACACTAGTAATAGTTTAGATGTGTTAACTGATTATGATATAAATGACTGATGCATATGTATAATTTAGCTTTAATTCCGCAGTTGTTCCTAGATGTTAAGTCTTATTACTATAATTTTCAGACAAGAAAAAGGTATAGAGTAGTTAGTTTCTTTTTTTAATGTTTTTTAAAATTTATTTATTTGAGAGAGGTACTGAAATAGGCAGGGAGAGAAAGAGAGAGAGAGAGAGAGGGCGAATGGGCACACCAGGGCCTCCAGCCACTGCAAATGAACTCAAAATGTGTGCACCCCCTTGTGCATCTGGCTTACGTGAGTCCTGGGGAGTTGAACCTGGGTCCTTTGGCTTTGTAGGCAAGTGCCTTAACCGCTAAGCCATCTCTCCAGCCCCAAAGTTAGTTTCTTATTTTGCTTGTTCCATCTTACTTCATAAATGGGGTAGTGGGATTCAGACTCAGCCTTCCTCCTCTAAAGCTCATATTCCTAATCTCCATGCAATACTACTTCCCAAAGCCATAACATCTGAGGCAGGAGAACAGAGAGCACATGCTCCCAACTATCAGTAACTTTTCAGTGGAAATAAAAGCTGTGAGTTGTTAAGTGCTTGATGAGACTGGAAAATTATAAATTCCAAAAATTATGTAAATTAGTCGCAGTCCTCTTAATTCTATGAAATACATCACAGGTGTTTAAATCTATAGACAAAGTAAAAGTCAAGAAAAACTTCAGCTTTGGTCAGAGTAGACAATAGAGTTCTGGGGTTGGAGACTCAAAATGTGATGTGGAGGAGATGGGAATTAGCTTAATCATTCTACAATGGACATATCATAATAGAAGCCCATTGTACCTGTAAGCATGCACAGGTATTATTCGTCAATAAAAATAAAATATCAATCTTGGCATGTTGGTGCACGCCTTTAATCTCAGCACTCGGGAGGTAGAGGTAGGAAGATCACCGTGAGTTTGAGGCCACCCTGAGACGACATAGTGAATTCCAGGTCAGCCTGGACTAGAGTGAGACCCTACCTTGAAAGCCAACCCCCCCCCAAAAAAAATCAAAACAGTGTGTATCTTTAAAACAAGGCCAGCAACATCACACTAGGACATACACACACATATACACATGTATGTGTGTATGTATACATATATGTGTAACTTTCCCTACTTTGAAAACCTTGTGCTCATGGTTAGCCACTTATTTCTTGTTGGGGGAGAAGGTGGGCAAGATGGTAATTGTGCTTATTCGGGTGATCCTGTCTTATTTCCGAACATTAACTCTGTCTGTTTCCTTTGCAGGGCGCATTCTGGGGTCTGATGGTTGGCCTTGTGATCGGTCTTATTCGTCTGATCACAGAGCTTGTATATGGAACGGGGAGCTGCTTGGCCCCCAGCAACTGTCCCGAGGTTATCTGTGGAGTGCACTATATGTACTTTGGCATCATTCTCTTTTGTGTGACTGCACTGGTCATCCTGGGAATTTCCTTCCTCACAAAACCAATTCCTGATGTACATGTGAGTATATGCTCATTTAAAAATAAGAGTCTAGGCTCATTTAAAAATAAGAGTCCTTCTCTTCCTGGAGACTGGGGAAGAAGTGGCTGGCGCCCAGTGGATAAAGCGACTGCCACGCAACTGTGATGACCGGTGTTGGATCGTCAGACCTCACATAAAAGATGGAAGCTGCAGTGGTGGGTGCTACCAATGAGAGGATGCAGTGAACCAGGAGAAACCTGCCTCAAATGGGGTGGGAGGCGAGGACCATCTTAAGAGTTGTCCTCTGACCACACACCTTTCAGACACACACAAAATAGATAAATAGATGTCAGGTAGGTAGGTAGGTAGGTAGGCAGATAGATAGATAGATAGATAGATAGATAGATAGATAGATAGATAGATAGATAGATGATAGATTTTTTAAGTTGGTTCTTCCTGGCACTGCTGCTAATATACAGTCTTCTTACTAGAGTTAGGACTCAAAGACACTATTGTCCAACCATCCAATCAACAACAATTTGACAACTAGCATATGCAGAACACCAGAGAATGAAGAAGTAAGGGATTAAGAAGGGGGCTGGGGAATTAAGAAACTTCATAGCAGCTGGGATGAATCAATGCAAATGAACTCCAGACGCATATGCTACTGTCCTGGGGAATCGAACCTGGGTCCTTTGGCTTTGCAGGCAAGTGCCTTAACCGCTAAGCCATCTCTCCAACCCAGCTTGTGGCTTTTACATGGGCTGTAGGGATCCAAACTCTGGTACCCATGCTTGCATAACAAGCGCTTTGTACACTGAGCCACCCCACCACTTGGCAAGAAGGGTTTCTTTTTTCCTTCCTTCTTACCTTCCTTCCTTCTTTTTTAATTTTTATACATTTATTTGTTTAGACAGTCTCATGTAGTCAAGGCTGGCCTCCAACATGATATGTAGTTACTGGGTTTCAGGCTGTGCACATGAATGAATACCTTACTTTATTTAATAGTTATATGGATTGAGACTAAGGCTTCTTACATGTAAGTCTAACACTAACAACTGAGCTATATCCCCAGCACTAAGTATTTGTGAAGCAAATGTTTCTAACAGAAAAGTTGGGGACAATCTGGATTTCCATCAATAAAAGAACGAATATACAATGAGGGAGCTCTATTATTCGTTTTAAAATATTCTTACTTATTTATTTTTTGTTATTGTTGTTGTTTCCAAGTAGGGTCTCACTCTAGCTCAGGCTGACCTGGAATTCACTATGTAGTCTCAGGGTGGCCTCAAACTCATGGCGATCCTCCTACCTCTGTCTCCCGAGTGCTGGGGTTAAAGACGTGTGCCACCATGCCTGGCTAACAATGAGGGAGCTCTATTATTCTTTTAAAAATATTCTTATTTATTTTGCAAGCAGAAAGATAGAGGGGGGGAGAGAGAAGAAGGAAGGGAGGGGGAAAGAGAGAGAGAGAGAGAGAATGGGCACACCAGACCCTCCAGTCACTGCAAACGAACCCCAGATGCATGTGCCACTATGCATCTGACTTTACGTGGGTACTGGGAAATTGAGCCTGGGTTGTTAAGCTTTGCAGGTAAACACTTTAACCACTTAGCCATCTCTCCACCCCTCTATTATTCCTTTTAAATGTTCATAATATGATTCAATCAGGAAAAACACAGCCAGGATATTACATCTTTTAATATCATAGTTGGAATAAAATACACATAGGTACAAGTATGTTTGTGTGAGCATAGAAAAAAATCTTAAAACATATGTATCTATAATTTTCAGTAGCACTGCTTCTAGAAGGAGGGAACTATGGAAACCCAGAAAATATTAATCCTTCTAAAACATATTGCTATTTTAGTAATATTATTTAAATGTATTACTAGTGCTATGCTTTTATATATGTTGTTTGTCATCAATAATCTTAAAAAAATGCCTATTTGGCCAGGCATGGTGGCACACACCTTTAATCCCAGCACTTGGGAGGCAGAGGTAGGAGGATTGCTGTGAGTTTGAGGCCACTCTGAGACTACGTAGTGAATTCCAGGCCAGCCTGGGTTAGAGCAAGACCCTGCCTCAGGGGGAAAAAAATGCCTATTTGCATATAATCAGAGTTAGGAATCTTAAGTATGTACGAGGTGGCTAAAATCACTTTAGCAAGATTTATTACAAGAATTCATTGCCAGGTGTGGTGGCACACATCTTTAATCCCAGTACTCGGGAGGCTGAGGTAAGAGGCTCACCATGAGTTCAAAGCTAGCCTGTGCTATGGAGTGGGTACCAGGTCAGACTGGGTTAGAGTGAGGTCCTACCTCAAAAGAACCAATAACAAAAAAATTCATTACTAAAAACTTCATTAACTACTGGAAATTGTATCAAAGAACATAAGAAAACATATAATTACCAAAAAATGTGTTAAAATTCTTATATGACAACAGAAATAACCATAACTAATTTATAATTTTTAATTTATTTTTATTTGAGAGAGAGAGAATGGGTGCACCAGGCCTCTAGCCACAGATGAACTCCAGACGCATGCGCCACCTTGTGTGTCTGGCTTACATGGGACCTGGAGAAAAGAACCTGGGTCCTTAGGCTTCACAAACAAGCACCTTAACTGCTAAGCCATCTCTCCAGCCCTAATTTATAATTTTTCAAAAGAAATGGTCTCAGGCTACAGAGATTGCTCAGTGGTTTAAGCCTAATGACCTGGGTTCAATTCCCTAGTACCCATCCACATAAAGCCAGATGCACAAAGTGGCACATGTGTCTGGAATCTGTTTGCAGCAGCCAGAGGCCCTGGTGTGCCCATTCTCTGTCTTGTCTCTCTCCCTCTTTCTCTCTGCATGCAAATAAAATATAAAATAAAATAAAATCAGAAGTGTTCTCAAGGACCAGTGAGACCATTATTAATTTGTTGGGCACTCTCTAGATCAGCCAATGTAACCAAAAAAAACCTGGAATCTTCAGTTTCAGTGCGAAGCTCTGTCACAATGAAAAGAGGTGGAAGAGGACCCCTATATCTTCCTCTGACCTCTGTACATGTACACACAGGGCTTGCATTTCTGCACACATATGTGCAGATACTACATGCATGCAACTGTGTGCCTGCACACACACACACAAATTCAAAGTGCATGTGTTGGTAAGTTTGTAGACCTTTCTGTTACAACCTAAACTATCCTGTGTGGTCAGATTTCTTAAAATCATATATTAAACGAAGGTTATCACTGGGTTGGTGTAAACATTTTCCATCACCAATGAACTTGTGCGTTGTTTCTGGTCAGCTGTATCGTCTGTGCTGGACTCTTTGGAACAGGACAGAAGAACGAATTGACTTAGATGCACAGGAGAAAAGGCCAGAAGTTGATGGTGCCCTTGAGGAAGGTAATGTCTAGCTTACATTTGTTTTCATATAACAACTCTGTGTGTGTCTTGGCATGATGGGTGTTTTTGTTATTGTTTTGGTTCTCTAGATTTATTTATTTATTTATTTATTTATTTATTTATCAGAGAAAGAGGGAGAGAGAATGGGCACGCCAGGGCCTCCAGCCACTGCACACAAACTCCAGATGCATGCACCCCCTTGTGCATCTGGCTAACGTGGGTCCTGGGGAATTGAACCTGGGTCCTTTGGCTTTGTAGGCAAATGCCTTAACTGCTAAGCTATCCCTCCAGCCCCGCTCATTTGTTTTTTTAACTCAACTAAATTTAGCTTCTGAAATGATACATATATATGTATATGTATACATATATATATAATTTCATAATGTACATATGTTTGCTACATATGCTACAATTTTGCCTGTGGGTATGTCAAACTAAATAAGAATTTTTAATATTTTTATTTATTTGCAAGGAGGGTGGAGGAATGGGCACACCAGGGCATCTTGCCACTGCAAAGAAACTCCAGATACATGTGCCACTTTGTGTATCTGGCTTTACGTGGTGAGGGGGAGTTAATTAGGATTGGGCCCAAGAGCGGGACTGAAAAAAGATGCAGGCCCACCTAGCCGGTGTTGGTTTAATTTATACGCAAGCAGAAAAGCTTTTGCAACAACCTTCTTTCGTGAAATATAGAAAAAGCATGGGAGTGGGGAGCCAGGTCCCACGATGTAGGACTGAGGCGGCTGCAGGCTGTCTTGCTGCGTGTACTGTCTTCTGCACAAGGCCAGGCCCATACAAACAGTCCAAGAGGTGGAATTAAGGAGGGAACGTGCCCTGCTCTGGTTTCTGCTGGTTTAGCTGGAGGTAGACATGGCTGTGCCTGTGTCAACGACTCCTTCTGGTTGTGGCTCTCTACAATGTGGGTACTGGGGGATTGAACCTGGGCCATCAGGCTTTGCAAACAATCACCTTTAACCACTAAGCCATTTCTCCAGCCCCAAACTCAAAATTTTTATTTGTATATTCTCAACAACCCAACAACTGGTCATCACATGTGATGTCCATTCATCCATCTGCCTGTCCATCTGACCACCCACCCATTATTCATCCATGAAACTATGTGGCAGCTGCTAAAATGGCAATCAGTTGGGGACTACCCTTTTCCCAACGACATACTAGATTCAACCAATTCATCTTGATGACAGCGTTCAAGTATCTTAGTGCTGCCTTCTCTGCAGCCGTGTATCTCAACATCTTCTCCTGAACACTCTGCATTTCAGGAGGGCAGATTCGTTCTAAGTCCTATTGAACACTAGACTTTTCTGTTTTCATGTAAGGACTAATGTTCAGCTTGATTTCTCTTAATTACTATCTTTATGTTTTATTTCGTTACTTTTCCTCCTTTGTTTACTCTTCCATTATTTGGGTTTATTCTGTTGACTATAGCTTATAACTTAAGTTGGGTATTATTCCATTAAATTTCAGCCTCTTAATGTCTACTTCTTTTTTAAAAAACATAGGCCATAGACATTTTGCCCCCCAAATATTTTCATTGTGTTTCACATATTGTGTAATTTTCATGCTCATTAATTTTTATATTTTATCTTACTTTCATTATAATTTCCCATACACATTTGTGTTTAGAAACACGTTTTAGTTTTCTGGTGCTACAATGAAGAGCTTTGTACATAATTTTGTGTGTGTGAGCCAGTAAGCATTGGCATTGATTTTAAGAGGCCTGATTGTTGGATTATAGGGTGAAGGCCTATGCAGTTTTGCTACATTCTCCAAGCTTCCCTTTATAGGAGGTAAATTTTTCTTTGCAATAATGTATGACTTTCAACTTCCACTCAAACTTGCTAACATGCACGATGAAACTTTTAAACGTTTACTACTGATGGATGAGAGCTAGTGTTTTAAAATAATTTTAATTTAGCCAGGTGTGGTGGCACAAATGCCTTAACAGCTAAACCATCTTTCCAGTGCCATCTTTCTTTTTTATTTGAACTATTTATTTCTTCATCAGCATAGAATGTTGAAATAAGGTTGTTGATGGTCTAACCTACTGCTTAAAAAAAAAAACACATTGTAGACTTAGAATATCAACCCCATTTTGACATGCCAGTGTTTACCCCAAGTTTTCACTGATTTATTTATTTTGCTTCATGGATTTTTGCCATGTAACATTTTGTAATATGTGTGTGTGTGTGTGTGTGTGTGTGTGTGTGTGTGTTTATTTAGTTGAGGGGGTAGATAGAAAATGAGCACACGAGGGCCTCCAGCCATTGCAAATGAACTCCAGTCGCATACACCACCTTGTGCATTTGGCTTTACATGGGTACTGGGGAACTGAGCCTGGGTCCTTAGGCTTTGCAGACAAGTGCCTTAACCGCTAAGCCATCTCTCCAGCCAGAATTTTCTACTTTTATATAGTCATATTTAGCCATATTTTCTTGTGGATTCCTCTGGCACATATAAATGGCTGAGGTAATTTATTAGTCATTTGTACAATAATGACAAGGCTTTCTTCTTCCTGTTTGGTGAGGGTCTGCTCATACTTTTTTAAACTTTTACTTTTGTTTATTTATTTGAGAGAGAGGGAGAAAAAGTGGGTGTACCAGGGCCTCCAGCCACTGCAAACAAACTCCAGATGCATGCGGCCCCTTGTGCATCTGGCTTACGTGGGTCCTGGGAAATTGAACTGAGGTCCTTTGGCTTTGCAGGCAAACACCTTAACCGCTAAGCCATCTCTCCAGCCCTCATACTTTTAAAAAAATATTTATTTGAGAGAGAAAGAGGCAGAGAGAGAGAGAATGGGCACGCCAGGGCCTCTAGCCACTGCAAACGAACTCCAGACACATGCGTCCCCTTGTGCATCTGGCTTACGTGGGTCCTGGGGAATTGAACCGAGGTCCCTTGGCTTTGCAGGCAAACGCCTTAACCGCTAAGCCATCCCTCCAGCCCTGCTCATACTTTTTGTTGTTGCTTTGCTTCAGAGCACCCTGAGCAGTCTCGTGGCTGTCTCAAGAAGGCGTGTGACTGGTTCTGTGGCTTGCAGAAGACGGGGCCCAAGCTGACCAAAGAGGAGGAGGAAATCCTGAGGAAGAAGCTCACAGACACGTCCGAGGAGCCCTTGTGGAGGACTGTCGTGAACATCAATGCCATCCTCCTCCTGGCCGTGGCCGTCTTTGCCCACGCCTATTTTGCCTGAACGCCATCTGAGGCACTAAAATGTTGGTTAAGCAAAGAATAATTTTGATTTTTCTTTTACAGCTTGTTGTGTGGCAAAGTGAGATGGCCAATTGAAAATGTTACATAATTAGATTACTATACACTTAATTCCCTTGCTATTATCATTCTTTTGTGTCAGGTAAAAATTCATTTTTCAGCTCTACTTAAGCATAAGTGAAAAATGAAAATTGTATATATTAAAAAGGCTCCATCATGTAATGGTTAGCACTCTGGACTCTGAAAACTGTATATATTTAAGATATATGAGTCAGTGAATATAACTGTCATCAAATTTGGTCCTTTGTTTTCAGGGTGGGGTCTCACTCTAGTCCAGGCTGACCTGGCACTTGCTCTGGCTTTGAATTCACAGCGATTCTCTTACCTCTGCCTCCCAAGTGCTGGGATTAAAGGTGTGTGCCACCACGCCCAGCTTCTTGTATTTTTTGATACTTTTATACATGTATATATTTTGATTTTATTCCTCCAAATTACCCTCTTATTCACTCACCCTCCCCACAAACATCCTTCTTCTTTCCCATTAATCCCTATCTTCCTTCCATACCTTTTTGTTTGTTTGATCCACTGAGTTAAATTAGCATTTCTTCGATGATCACAGCTGGGAGGTAATTTAGTATACAATGGACAACTTCGCAGTGGCTACACCTGCCATCATCCAGCAATTATTGTCTGCCATTAGCTACACTGGGAGCTGAAGGCTCTTATGAACCCTTTTCCCATCCATGATGAAATATTGATAAACTCCACTTTGAGCAGAAAACAATAGTGACAGGCTGTGAGAATATGCACAAGCTCACGAAAATTAACAACACACTACTGGTGGACAAATGTGTCATTGAAGAAACCACGAATGAAAATTTTTTAAATGTAGAATCAAATGATAATAGAACACAACCTATCAAGACTTATGGGATAAAATAAAAGTAGTCTTTGTAAAAAAAATTATTTATCTGAGAGAGAGGTAAGTTTGGGCACACCAGGTTCTCTTGCTACTACTGCAAGCAAATTCCAGACACCAGTCCCAATTTGTGCATCTGGCTTTACATGAATACTGGGGAATTGAACCAAGACCATCAAGGTTCAACACAAGTGCCTTTAACCACTGTGCCATCTCTTCTGTCTCAATAAAGGTAGTCTTAAGGGGAAACTTATAGCTCTAAGTGTTCATATTAAGAACTTGGAGAGCTCTCATATATATTAAAAAAAAAAACTTAATGATACAGCATACAGCCAGGAAGAGGACAAGCAAGCAAAACCAAAAATCAGGAGATGGAAAGAAATACTTAAGGTCAAGGAAGAAATTAATGAATTAGAAACCAAAAAAAAAAAAAAAAAAAAGAGTTGGCTCTTTGAAAGGATAAACAAACTGGGTGTGGTGGCACATGCCTTTAATCCCAGCACTTGGGAGGCAGAGGTAGGAGGATCACCATGAGTTCAAGGCCACCCTGAGACTACATAGTGAATTCCAGGTCAGCCTGAGCCAGAGTGAGACCCTACCTCGAAAAACCAAAAAAAAAAAAAAAAAAAAAAAAAAAAAGGATAAACAAGGGGCTGGAAAGATGGCTCAATGGTTAAGATGCTTGCCTGCAGAGCCTAACGATACACGTTTGATTCCCCGGTACCCACATCAAGCTAGGAGCACAAGGTGGCACATGCATCTGGAGGTGGTTTGCAGTGGCTTGAGGCCCTGGCATCCTTATTCCCCCCCCCCTTTCTCTCTCTGTGCTTTCAAATAAATGAAAATATTTTTTTCAAAAAAAGGATAAACAAGATAAACTGATAACCCTTAGCAAAAATGACCAAAACACAAGGGCTAGGAAGATACCTTAACCAAAAGAAATGGAGCGTCTAGGAAAATAGCTTAGTGGTTAAAGGTGTTTGTTCGCATACCCTGCTGGCCTGGGTTCAATTCCCAAGCCACCCAAAGAGGTTGGATGCAAAAGGTGGTGCTTCTGGTTTTCATTTCGGGGTCCTGGCGTGCCCGTGCATACACACAGACACAGATTTTTTTTAAAGAAAGGAAAAATCCAAATAAATAAAACTAGAGATGAAAAGGAAGCCATAACTACAGAAGTTCAAAAAATCATAAGAAAATACTTAAAAAACATGCATACTCCACCAAACTGGGAAAAAATCTAAAAGAGATATATGCATTTATGTGTGTGGATATATAGAGGTCAGGACACTAGAAAGGGGATCCAGAAGAGGGGGGAGGTAAGAGGCTGTGTGGCAAAGCAGTGTGGAGGGTAACAGAACCCATGTAATATGGAAGTGGAAGGGAAAATACTGGGAGCGAAAGGGTTTAAGTGGAGACTGGGCCAGAAAGATGAGGGAGAGAGGAAAAAGTGAGTCAATGAAAACTAAGTATATGTGAAAATACCACCAAAAAACCCTGCAACTTTGTAAATGAAAATATTTCCCACAAAAAGAAAATCACCATAAGATTAACTAAATTCAATTATATTTAGTATTTTTGTTTATGAGACAAGGTCTTATACAGCCCAGGCTGGCCTCAAACTCAATAGGTAGCTGATGATTGAGAGACCAAATATAACCATTTTAAGTAAAAAGGCCCAGGCCTGACTTAGAGAACTAGCCGGCTAATGTGCTGAGCTTTGCTTCCGTAAACTTTGCTTGCTCGATTGCTGCCTTTCTCCCTAAAGTTTCTGAGGAATCTCCATTTCAAGGGCATTGCAGAAACACTCCACTGCGAGGCCTCCTACACCTCCACCACCTGCTTAGATAAGAAACTGAGGAATCTCCACTTCAAGGACCTTCCAGAAACACTCCACTGCGGGGGGCCTCTGGCTTCCCACCACCTGCTTAGATAAACCTGTCAATTCAAAAGCCCTAAAGTACCACTGTTTGCTTAGCCCATCACAATGGAGATTACCTCATCTGCCTGGAGTGCCCCTAGCTCCTGCCCCTAACTTTGCCCGCTGAAACCCCAAGCCAATCAGAACTGTTTAAATCAACCAATCATGTATCTATCTCCTACTTCTTTGTTTGAATTCCTATATGAACCCCTTCCCCCCCAAAAAAGGGGCTCTCTCCCTCACTACCGCTGTGCCGGACTGTAGGGATGGAGCCCAGGCCTAGGCTTGCAATAAAGAAACCTGTTGCTTTTACATTCGAGTGTCTTGGCTTCTGTGGCAGTTCTCTGGGTGATTCCTGGGTGACCAGGGGTCTTGGCTCCTGGTCAGGGGACTTGGCATAACAATGATGACCTTGAACTCCTGATCTCTACATCCAAGTCCTAAGATTACAGGCACACACCAGCACACCAGCACCCCTGGCTAGTATTTACCTTTTTCTCCCCATCAAGATTCCCATGCTTCACTTCAAAGTATGTGTAAATTCAGCATCAGGCCCAGCAGTACATGCATGTAATCCCAGCACTTGGGAGGAGGCAGGAGGGTGAGATCAAGGCTAGTCTCAGCTACATGGCCAATTTTGACACCAGCCCGGGTTCTTCAGAGACCCTGTCTCAAAAACAAAACAAAGGGGCTGAAGAGGTGAGTTCATGGTTTAGGTGCTTGCTTGCAAAGCCTAAAGGCCTGGGTTTGATTCCCCAGTGCCCACGTAGCAAGATGCACAAAGTGGCCCATGTATCTGGAGTTCATTTGCAGTGGGAGGAGGCCCTTGAGTGCTCTCTCTGCTTTCAAATTAAAAAAAAAAAAAAAAACCACTTTAAAAAAAACAGGTAAGGAGCTGGGAGTGGTGGCACACACCTTTAGTCCCAGCACTTGGGAGGCAGAGGTAGGAGGATAGCTGAGAGTTCGAGGCCACCCTGAGACTACATAGTGAATTCCAGGTCAGCCTGGACCACAGTGACACCCTACCTCAAAAAACAAAAAATTAAACAAAACCAAAAAAGGTAAGGAGAACTGGAGAGATGGCTTAGTGGTTAAGGCACTGTGAACTCCAAGGACCCAGGTTCAACTTCCCAAAACCCATGTTAAGCCAGACACACAAGGTGATACATGCACACAAGGTGACTCACTGGAGTTCTGTTGCAGTGGCTAGAGGCCCTGCCATGCCAATTCGCTCTCTTATTAAAAAAAAATAGGTTACGGCCAGGCATGGTGGCACACGTCTTTAATCCCAGCACTTGGGAGGCAGAGGTAGGAGGATTGCCGTGAGTTCGAGGCCACCCTGATATTTCATAGTGAATTCCAGGTCAGCCTGGGCTAGAGCAAGACTCTACTCAAAAAAAAAAAAAAAAAAGGTTAAGGAGACGGGCATGGTGGTGCCCACCTTGAGTGCCAGCACTAGGAAGGCACAGGTAGGAGGATGGCTGAATTCAAGGCCAGTCTGAGACTACATAGTGAATTCCAGGTCAGCCTGGACTAGATCGAGACTCAACCTCGAAAAACACAACAAAAGGTAAGGAAACAAATTTATATGTTGCTTCCTCATTCCACATTCTGGTTAAAACTTTGCACTGCCATAGCTCCTGTCACTAGTGATAGTACTGTGTGTGTATGTGCGTGGGTGTTTAACAATCTCTTTGATCTTCAGTTTGGTTTCAGATTTTGTGACTAGAAATTAACTCTCCAGTGAATATCTTTTTTTTTTTTTTTCTTTTTTGGTTTTTCAAGGTAGGGTCTTACTCTGGCTCAGGCTCAGGCTGATCTGGAATTCACTATGTAGTCTCAGGGTGGCCTCGATCTCAGGGCAATCCTCCTACCTCTGCCTCCCGAGTGCTGGGATTAAAGGCGTGCGCCACCATGACCGGCTCCAGTGAATATCTTAATAGATATGCCAATGTATGTCACACACATACATGCCCTCAAAGAACACAGCAATAACTCAATTTAAAAAAAAAAACAGGATTTAAAAAAATTTTTTATTTGAGAGAAAAAGGGGCAGATAGAATGAGCACACCAGGGCCTCTAGCCACTGCAAATGAACTCCAGATGCATATGCCACCTTGTATATCTGGCTCACGTGGGTACTGGGGAATAAAACCTGGGTTCTTAGGCTTCACGGGCATGAGCCTTAACCACTAAGCCATCTCTCCAACCCATCAATTCTTGATAAAATTATCAATGATATCACTTGATAGGTGTGTAGCTCAATGATAAAGTAGCTGTGCACAAGACCCACATCAACCACCAGTAATGTAAAAAATACAGTGCTTATCCTGCAAAATTTTAAGTTTTTTTGAATTAACTTACCTGCAAAAAAAAAAAAAAAGTATTGAGAATGAACACCTTAGATTCTGCATCAAAAGATGGAATTCCAGCAAAACTGCACACAAAGGTAGGGGAAATCTATTTTTCATTAATAAAGAAAAAAAGGAGCTGGAGAGATGGCTTAGTGGTTAAGGCGCTTACTTGAGAAGCCTAAGGACCCAGGTTCGACTCCCCAGGACCCATGGAAGCCAGATGCACAAGGTGGTACATGCGTCTGGAGTTTGTTTGCAGTGGCTAAGACCCAATGTACCAATTCTCTCTCTCACTCTCATAAAACTAAAAAACAAACAAAAAACCTTAAAAAGCTTTGAAGATAAAAGGTCACACACATGAAAAAGTGCCCAGCGTGATGACACACACCTTTAATCCCACCACTGGGGGGTGGGGGAGGACAGAGGTAGGAGAATCTCCATGAGTTCAAGGCTACCCTGAGAATATATAGTTAATTCCAGGTCAGCCTGAGCCAGAGTGAGACCCTACCTTGAGAGAGTGAGAGAAAGGAAAAAAAAAAGGAAGCCAGGGGAGTATAATGAATAAAGACAAAAGTATACAACAAAAATACTATTTGGGCTATAATGATGGCTTAGTGGTTAAGGCACTTACCTGCGAAGCCTAAGGATCCAGGTTCAATTCCCCAGTACCCACATATGCCAGATTCACATGATGGCACATGTCTGGATTTTGTTTGCAGTGGCTGGAAGCTCTTGTGTGCCCGTTCTATCTGCCTCTCTCTCAAATAAATAAATAAATAAATAATTTAAAAATAAGTAAAAATAAAACTACTTGGGATAATTGAAAAGATCAAATGTTGCTACTTGAAGCAAGTTAACTAGAAGCATTAATAAACTGACACGCCTGAGAGGAAGAGAAATGCACTTAACATCATGTATGAGACAAGAAACAGGATTCCAAGTCATAAAAATAATAGCAGGGGCCGGGCGTGGTGGTGCACGCCTTTAATCCCAGCACTTGGGAGGCAGAGGTAGGTAGACTGCTGTGAGTTCGAGGCCACCCTGAGACTACATAGTGAATTCCAGGTCAGCCTGGGCTAGAGTGAAACCCTACTTCAAAAAAACAAAAACTAAAATAGTAATAATAATAATAATAATAGCAGGGTACTGGAATTACAGGTATGCATCATCATAATCTGGTTTAGAAAAGGAAGGTTTTGTGTAGGAAAGGTATGAATATAGCCAGGCAAAACCTTGGGTTAGCAAAGAAAAAAATAAATGACTGTTTATCCAAGAGAATGCAACAATTCTCTTTAAAGATGGCAAGTGTGGAAACAGAAATTCTTTAAGCAATATAATCACCACCTTTGATAGTAAATCATTTCTCATTAAAACCAAGAACAAGCCTATCAACTCCATTGTGCAAACCACTATTTACAAGTTCTAACCAATGAAATAAGACTAAAAACCTCAACTTAGATTTATTGGTAGAAAGACAAAGCAATTTTTTTCACAAAACACTTTATTACTATAATTGCATTTTTACTTATAATTTTGGCAACAATAAAATAATAAATTTTATTTGAAAGAACAAGCAAGAAAATTCACAAAGTGTAATAAAATAGTAATCTGGACATATTCAATATATTTGTAAACAAAGTGACACGATATTAAAATATATAGTTATCAATACAAAAAAACAGAAAGCTTTTGAGAGACAACTCACTGTATGCATCTTGTTGATTACAGGCACGGAAGCTGACTCAAGCTGGGTCATTTCTGAGACAGAAGCAAAGCTCTTGATTCCTTCCCAGATTTTTGTGAATATCTAGGAAACTTAACTAGATTGTTCAAGTTCGTCAAAAAGAAGATTAAGCAGGTTTCAAAAGCAGCAAACCTTTCTACGCATTCTAAGAATCTGAGTGGCGCTTAATAAAGCGATGTGAGGTAGCAGCAAGCCATGCGGGCCCAGGGGAAGAAGGTTCTAAGAGAACAGCCTGGGCAGCCTCTGGACCTTTGGATCAGGAAGAAATGCAACCTACACGAGGAGTAACAAGGCCAGTAACAGTGCATTGGGGGGGGGGCACTGTAGGAAGCACAGCAGAGGATGAGACAGGAGGTTGGCAGGGGCCAGCGGGACCCCGGGAGCCTCTAGTTAGCAATAAACAACATTTGCACTCCTTAGGAGCATACTTCAGTGAGACAGCAATTGGGCTAACAATATGAAGCAGTCACTCAAAACTGGAGCTAAGAGTTCTTAGTTTACCTTAGAGAGCACACAAAAGCCTGCAAATTTATTTCATACATAGTAGGAGTTTTCAGCAGAACAACAGAGCAAACACATACATTTTCCTCACCTAAAGGAAAGGTGCAGAGTAAAACTGTAGCAATGTGCCTTGGCCCAAGTAAACTATTCAAGGTGCAAATCAGTTCATCAATCACGCTCAGAGCAAATAAATAGCAAAGAGATCTACTCACAACCTCTTCTCTCTCTCATCTGTAACAGACGCAAAGTCCTGGTAAAGATCTCCTCCCAACTTTGGTGAAATCTAAGTTAACTTAACTAGACTGAGGAAGGAAGAAAGGACTAGGGAGAGATAAGGTACCCACCCCTTCTCCTTGCTTCTGTGTTTTGAAAGAGAGGGTTTCTAAATGGCTCAGACTGGCCGCAAACTCATTATACAGGCCAGGCTGATTCTGAAGATCCTTCTGCCCCAGTTTCCCCAGCGCCAGGATTAGCACAGTGCATGAGCTACCACACCCAGTGAGACAAAGTCCCTTTCAGGAAATGACAAATCGGAGGTTTCCCCAGATTACATTTATAGTCAGGTGCTATCCAGATTCCTTGACTGGTGAACAGAAGTTGCTGGCAACCTTGGGTGGGGACGAAGGAAGGATAGATGGTACTGGCACAGGGAAACGACTCTGGGGACTCACGGAAGCAGCTGAGGCTACTGATGGGGCGCAGGTATCAACACTCTAGAGGGCACACCAGTTCTGTGAGAGTCCTTGGGGAGGGCAAGGAACCAAGGTTCTTCCACAGCACAGGGACATCTTTAGTAGTGCATGTTAGGTGAACGAAGACGAGACGTAATCATTAAGTCTTAGAATTAGGGTATTTCTTGACACTAAAGTGCTTCAAGTATGACTCCAACAGTGTTAGTGTGATCAACTGGAAAGTACACAAACAACAACGGAAACTATTAACTGTATGACACACCTGAGACAAAATTAAAAAAAAAAAAAAAAGGAGCTAGGGACTGTAGCTCAGGTAGAGCACCTACCTAGCATAGGCAAGGTCGTGGGTGTACTCCTTAGCACTGCAAAAACAAACAAAACCTCTCAAAACTACAGGTTTCACATGTTTACTTACCATGGTGCACATGTGCTGAAAAGGAAAGGCTCTATGGACTTACTTCTAAGCAGTCACTATTTTGTGTCATACCACCTATTCTTAGACAAGTCTCATAGTCATTTAACAGTACAACGAAGTTTAGCCCAAGTCATGAACGGTAAAGATGTAATTAAATGTTTTCAGTTAAAACTACGGATCTAATACACTTCAAACCATGGACGCAGGCGTTTCTTGGCCCAGGCTTCACTGCCACAGCTGACAGGCTATCAGCTCGTTCTTCAAACGTGGCTGGCCAAAAGGGAGAGGAGGGAGGATGCATCTGATTTCCCTTGGGATTACTCAGCAGGAAGTCCACCTACACCAGTTCCCACTCTACCAATTACTGCTGTTTTTTTCTTATCAAACTAAAGACACAGCAGTGGTCTAATGTCTGTGAGGGTCCTTTTCCAAATGTAGGCTTTTTTCTTTTTGGTTTTTCAAGGTAGGGTCTCGCTCTAGCCCAGGCTGACCTGGAATTCACTATATAGTCTCAGGGTGGCCTCGAACTCACAGCGATCGTCCTAACGCTGCCTCCTGAGTGCTGGGATTAAAGGTAGGCATTTTCTAAGAATGGTTTTGCTTCCTTCAATTTTATTCCCTTAGGAATAACAGACACTCAAGAGATAGCAGTCTTCCTGCTTTGCTTCAAAGACTACAATAAATGTGTGAACATAACCTCAACGGACCAGAAGACTCTGCTCTCCCTCGACTAACCTGTGCCTTTCTGATCTCCATTCATGCCACAGCAGGTCCCTCAACTTCATACCTAGACTTTCAGAATCAAGAGTGTTTGAAGCCAGCACTCACAGAGGCACTTCTGGAAGTTCATGAGCAAATGAATCAGGCTGTAGCAAATCTACTTCAGCCTGACTACAGTTAATAATGAAATCTATGGTGCGCCACACACACACACACACACACACACACACACACACACACACACAAAATGGGAAATAAATACTTCAGAAACTGAATTCTGAATGTACTCCAGCTTAGGAGTAGTATCATGAAATACTACTCGGTTCCCACGTTTCTTTTTTCTCCACACCCACTCACATGCTTCCCTGTCATGAATGACAGGGTTATGGCCAGTTCATTCTTCACACATGGACTGAAATTCATTACACAGCCCTTTGTGTGTTGAGTCAAATATGGAAACAAGGTAATATATTTTAAATACACCTAGTATTCAACCAGATAATACTACATAATTGGGAATGGGGCTTGGTGGTAGAGTACTTGCCTAGTGTGTGTGAGGCCTTAGATTTGGCCTCAACAATGGAAAAATAAAAACAAAAAACTGCAAACACACACACACACACACACAAAAACCCTGCATTATCATGAACTTAAAAAAAATCTCAAATTATTCATTAATCATCTTAGTGCTGATGAATAATATATAGTTTGTATTTTTCTTTTGTCTCTACAAGAGGTTTTGATTTAGATTGAAATACTTACTTTTAGTTTACCAAAACTAGAATTAATGGGGCTTTTTTGAAATTCTACCTTTCGATCTGTAGGAAGAGGGCTCAGAATCACAGCTTACAGTGATGGACGCGACTTTTACAGATGCAGACTGGCCAGGTTCCAGTGATACTTGAATGACAACCTTCGTTTCAGGAGGCAGCCCTTCCAGCTGCTTAGGCTTCTTGAACATTTGATGACACTGGGTCTTGTGCTCCATTTTCTCCTTGAAAGTCAGAAACTGCAGCCGACACTTGGAACACTGGTGAACACTCCTCTCCCAGTGCCCCCTGTAATGACACATGTAAGGTGTTCCAGTTTTGAAAATTTTAAGACAAAATGGACAGAGTAGATTCTTGGTGTTTATATGGCACTTTCTGAAATGGGCATCCACATCAGCAAAGACCGACGACCTGTATTTACACACCAGGCACACGTAGGGCATCTCTCCGGGCTTGTGGTTGTCTTTCATGTGTTGTAAGAGAACCTGGTCTGTTTCGAATGACAACTCACAGATTTTGCACACAGCAGAAGGGTCCTGGGCAGTGTGCACATTGTCAACGTGGCGCTCCAGCTGGAAGGGAGTGGGAAAGTGCCGGTGGCAATGCTGGCAGGTGGCGTGCTTTTCCCAGCTGTCACCGCTCTGCTTCTCAAGTTCCAGGTGATGCTTCACGTGATTCATAAACTTAATGTTTTTCAAAACTTTTAAGCACAGGAGGCATTTAAAGGCTGAGTGCGTTTTCTGTTCTGCCTGAGCATTTCCTCTGTGGTGTCCATAATAAAAGTCACTAAGTAACAGGATCAGATTTCCTTTCTTGGGATCACTGGTCTCCTTTTGACTTTCTAAGCCTGAACAGTCTGATTTTGACAATCCATTTTCCCTGTCAGGACTTACACTTGTGGGACTGGAATGGACGCTGTCTTCAGGAACAGTGGCTGGAGAAGGCGATCCATTCTGAGCATGGTTTGATGTGGCAGAATCACCACCTGAGGGTGTGCTTTGTTGAGTCCCGGCACGACAAGTAGCTGGAGGGGACAGAGCTGAAGAAGTGTCCTTGGCAACTTCAACGTTAAGTTTGGGCCTTTGGGGACTTCCGCCGTCTACTTCAGAAGCAGAATGTCGCTTTGACACATGAGGACTTTCCTTCACACCTCCTACAGAAAGTGCTGCTTTGACTGGATGACGCCATGAACTTATGAATATAACCTCAGGAGAACATGACTTTGAAGAGCTACTAGGCACGACTTGCGGTGAATTATTTTTGTAATCAGATTCCTGCAATGGCTCAATAATAATAGGACTGTCTGTTGATCTTGATTCAGATGGAGACGCTGGCAAGACAGACACGACTTCCGATACAGGGGTCATGTCAGGATGACTTGTGGGCTGCAGTCGGTGGGCAGTGTTTCTTCTACGGTGACGCTGATTTCTTCTTAAGCGTGACCCTGGGGTGACTCTGTTCAAAATGGTTGAAATGACTGGCTTTGAATTTGAAGTTACCCCAACAAAGATCAGCTCAGCGTCCTTATTCACATGTTCTACCCCAACAAAGATGAGTTCAGCGTCTTCATCGTCTGTCTGTTTGGTTTCTTGGAAACTTGGCTGTGGCTGTGGGTCTTGTTCTTCCTCACATAACAAGGATACTTCCATTTTCTAAGTTTTTGATTCTTGAAAGGAATGGTCACAAACCTCAGTGCTTCTTTTACATAAACTGCCACCTAAATACAAACACACCACACCAATGGTAAGCACAGAGAAACGCATTATCTCACTAAACTTTCCTCAGAAACTCTGAAGTAGTTATAAATCTCCTCGTTTTTTAGGCAAGGGCACTGAGACTCAGCAAGATTCAACAGTAGCTTGAGACTTACGATGCAAGGTAAGGTCTGACTCCAGAACCAGCTTCACAGCTTTGCCCAAGTTCACTACACTGTCATCCACTAAAAAGCAAGCAAGCAAACAAACAAACAAACAAAAACCCTCCAGTAATTCATCAGCAAAGGAAGTCATATGAAAGGAAAAATATTTTATTGAAGTTTTAAAACCTGGCCTTTAGAACTGGAGGTTAAGTTGGAATCTTCAGTCTAACATGTATACTAGCTATATCTTCATCAGCAAGTTTTTTTTTCTTTTTTTTTTTACTTTAAGTGTATCTTGAAGGCAAAAGTTCATTTTTTTTTAAACTTTTTATTTGTTTGAGAGAAAGAGGCAGACAGAGAATGGGCATGCCAGGGCCTTCAGCTGTTGCAAACAAACTCCAGATGCATGCGCCCCTTGTGCATCTGGCTTACTTGGACTCTGAGGAATTGAACCTGGGCCCTTTGGCTTTGCAGGCAAATGCCTTAACCACTAAGCCATCTCTCTAGCCCTTTCTGTTCTTTTGAGTTAGGGTCTCATGCAGCCCATGCTGGCCTTGACCTCACTACATTGAGGCTCGGTTCCAAGCTCCCTTCTCAGTGAGGTCCTCTGCTTCCAAGCAATTTCTAACTCACACTCCCAGTTTCTTTCCTGCTCTTCTGTCTTCATGTCCTATCACCCTTTAAAGTTATAAACTTCACATATTTATTTTGAATTGTTCCTCTTGTTCACCCACTAGGAGATAAATTACAGACTACAGTCAGTCATTTGTTGACAGTGATGTCCCTAGTGCAAAGGCAAGTGCCTGACAAAGCACAGGTACTCAGCAAATAAAGAACTTGTTAAATGAATTAGTTAAACAATAATATTAGAAAGATCTTTTAGCTGTTAGAAAAAAAAAAAAAACAGAAAAGATTACGACAGGGCACGGTGGCGCACACCTTTAATCCCAGCACTCGGGAGGCAGAGGTAGGATAACCATGAGTTCGAGGCCACTCTAAAGACACATAAATAATAACTGATATACGCCATGGTGGTACATGCCTGCAATCCTAGCACTCAGAAGGATCATGAGTTTAACTAAGCCAAGTAAAGATATGCAGCGAGTTCCAGGCCAGTTGGATCTGAATGACGGGAAGATCCAAGACCCTGTCACAATTAAAAAAAAAAAATCACAGTCTAGGGTGTCATATTTAGTATGATACAGGAGCCAGGCGTGGTGGCGCATGCCTTTAATCTCAGCACTCAGGAGGCAGTGGTAGGAGGATCGCCATGAGTTCAAGGCTACCCTGAGACTATGACTACACAGTAAATTCCAGGTCAGCCTGAGCTAGAGTGAGACCCTACCTAGAAACCTCCCTACCAAAAAAAAAAAAAAAAAATCAGGGCCAGAGCGACAGCTCAGACGTTAAGGCATTTGTCTGCAAAGCCTGATGGTCCAGGTTCGATTACCCAGCACCTACATAAAGGCAGATGCACAGAGCAGTGCATGTGTCTGGAGTTTGTTTGCAGTTGCTAGAGGACCTGGTGCACTCATATATTCTCTCTCTCTCCCTTCCTCCCTCCCTTTCTATGTTTGCAAACAAATAAATATATTTTTAATTAAAATCAAACTATTTGTCTATATATAATGTCAGAAAAATATGATGCTAATTTGAAAACGTGTCTGGAATCAACTAAAATAAGTTTATCTCCATACAGCTTCAGTCATCCAACCTCAAGATACTGCCACACAGCTCAGCTTTTCCCAACTGAAATACTACTGAACTGTCAATGCAGGCATTTGGACCATGAGCCAAGTGTGAGTTCCGGCACAGGTGCAGGTAAACTGAGGCCACCTCGTCTGCGAAGCACCACAGACCAGAGGAAAGACAAACAAATGCACAAAGCCAAGAAGTACTGTTCAAAATACTCAAAACTCACAGGTATTGCCCATTACAACAGACACCAATGAGGTTCAGAAAATCGTAAGGAAAGATCCAAAAAACAAATGCTCTACTAAACTGGAAAATCTAAAAGAAATGGATGAATTTCTAGTTGTGTGACCTATCAAAATTAAACCAAGAAAAGATAAATCATTTAAAAAACCTTAAGGGCTGAAGAGATAGCTTAATGGTTAAGGTGCTTGCCTACAAAGCCAAAGGACCCAGGTTCAATTCCCCAGGGCCCATGTAAGCCAGATACACAAGGAGGTAAATGTTTTTGGTGTTCGTTTGCAGTGGCTAGAGGCCCTGGTGTGTATGCTCTTGCATGCTCTTTCTCTCTCAAATAAATATATAAAAGCAAAAAAAAAAAAAAAAACTTTTTTAAACCTCCCAAATAAAAAAGTCCAGGCCTAGAGGGGATTCACTGGTGAATTTTACCAGACCCTCAAAGAGGAACGCCAAAGCTTCTCAAGCTATTACATGAAATAGAAAAGGAAGAAATACCACCAATAACTCCTTTTATGAAGCCAGCATTGCCTTGACACCAAAGCCAGATAGGCAAAACAAAAAAAGAAAAAGAAAGAAAGAATTATAGACTAATCTCCCTCCTGAACACAGATGAAAAAATCCTCAATAAAATGGTGACAATCAGAATAGAGGAACACATCAAAAAAACTCAGATCAAGTAGGTTTTTTAAATTTTTATTTATTTATTTGAGAGAGAGAGAGAAGAGACAGACAGAGAGAATGGACATGTCAGGCCCTCTATCTGCTGCAAACGAATCCCAGAATATGCACCACCTTGTGTATCTGGCTTACATGGGTCCTCAGGAACTGAACCTGGGTTCTTTGGTTTTGTCAGCAAGTGCCTTAACCACTAAGCCATCACTCCAGACCATCAGATCAAGTGGGTTTATTCCAGGGATGCAAGGATTGTTTAACATATGCAAATCAATAAATGTAACACCATACAAACAGACTCAAGAACAAAAACCACATGATCATCTGATTAGATGTGGAAAAGGCATTTCACAAAATCCAACATCCTTTCATGCTAAACATCCTGGAGAAATTGCAACAGAAAGAATGTAACACAACAAAGGCCACATAAGACAACCAACATCGCACTGAAGCCAACTACTGCAACATTGTACGAAATGGGGAAAAACTGAAGCAATTCCACTAAAGTCAGGAACGCCCATTCTCTGTACCTGCCTATTTCTGTATCTCTCTCAAATTAAAAAAAAAAATTTTAAAGGGCTGGAGAGCTGGGTGTGGTGGTGCACGCTTTTAATCCCAGCACTTGGGAGGCAGAGATAGGACTGCAGTGAGTTTGAGGCCATCCTGAGACTACATAATGAATTCCATGTCAGCCTGGGTTAGAGTGAGACCCTACCTTGAAAAAGAAAAGAAAACAAAAATCAGGGCTGGAGAAATGGCTTAGGGGTTAAGGCGTTTGCCTGCAAAGCCTAAGAACCCAGATTCAACTCTTCAGGTCCCACATAAGCCAGATGCAAGGTGATGCAAATGTGCAAGGTCACACTTGTACACTAGGTGGTGCATGCATCTGGAGTTCGATTACAGTGGCTGGAGGCCCTGGCACATCAATCCCCCCTCTTCTCGTTCTCTCACATAAAACAACCATGTCTATTGGGTTTGCCTCAAAAAAAAAAAAAAAAAAAAAGCAGCCGGATATAGTAGTGCATGGGGAGGCAAAGGTAGGAGAATTGCCATGAATTAGAGGCCAGCCTGAAACTACATAATGAATTCCAGGTCAACCTAGAGCTAAACCCTACCTCGGAAAAAAAGAAAAAAAAAAAAGAGGAAAATAAAAAGAAAGGAGAGGAAAAAAGAAAACAAAAAATTGGCAGAACAAAGTGTTCTTCAAAAAGATAAACAAGCCAGGAATGGTGGCACACACCTTTAATCCCAGCACTTGGGAGGGAGAGATAGGAGGACTGCCGTGAGTCTGAGGTGAATTGCAGGTTGGCCTGAGCTAGAGCGAGACCCTACCTTGAAAAAAAAAGACTGACAAACCTTTAGCCAAATTAATTAAAATAGAAGACTTTAGGGCTGGAGAGATGGCTTAGTGGTTAAGGTGCTTGCCTGTGAAGCCCAAGGACCCATGTTCGACTCTCCACGTAAGCCAGACACACAAAGGTGAGACAAGCAGATGGTTGCACATGCCTAATAGGTGGCAAGTGTGTCTGGAGTTTGATTGCAGTGGCTGAGGCCCTGGCGTGCCAATTCTCTCTCTCTCCCTAAAATAAAGGGAAAAAAAAGACTTTAATCAACAAAATTACAGACAAAAAAAATGAGCTATTATAACGGATACCAATGAAACCAAACGAATCATAATGTCGTATTTCAAAAAACTGTATTCCTCCAAAATGGAAAACTTAGAATGAATTTCTTGACACATGATCTTCCAAGTGAAGCCAAGAAGAGATAAAGAATTTAAGTAGAGCTATAACAAGAAATTAGATTAAAAAGTAATAAAAAAAAATCTCCCAAGTAATAAAAGTCCAGGCTCAGAAGAGTTTACTACAGAATTCTATCAGACCTTTATATAACATATCAAACCACTGCTTCTCAAGCTATTTCACAAAGTTTAAAGGGAGGGAATGCACCCTAACGCCTTCTATGACACCAGCATCACAGTAATCGTAAAATCAGACAGGGACACAACAAGAAAAGAAAACTATTGACCAATATCCCTGATGAACACAGATGCAAAAATTCCTAAGAAGGTAACAGCAAATTGAATTCAAGAACATATTTAAAATATCATCAATCTTGATCAAGTATGTTTTATCCCAGGGATGCAGAGATGGGTCAATATAAATAAATCAATAACCACAATGTATCACATAAACAGACAAGGACAGAAGTCACATGGTCATCTCAGTAGATGCAGAAAAGGCCTTCAACAAAATACAACATCCATCCCCTCACAAGAGAACTCTGGAGACTAGTGAGGGGGGATCTCTTCTCACATAACCTAAGGCTAAAACAGTAAAGAAGAAAAACTTAGAAGTATTTCTACTAAGAATGGGAACAAGGCAAGGATGTCCATTTTGCCCAATGCTATTTAACATAGAACTTGAAGTCATAGCTACAGAAACAAGACAAGAAAAAGAGATAAAAGGGATACAAATTGGAAGGGAAGAAGTCAAACTATGCTTATTTGCAGATGACATGATTATGTATTTAAGAGAGCCTAAAGATTTCACCAGAGAACTCTCAGAGCAAAGTGGCAGGATACAAAATTAACACACAAAAATCAATAGCTTTTTATATACCAATGGCAAGTATACTGAGGGCTGAACACATTAAGTGAATACTTGAGCATTAAGGTTCACAGTAGCATTATTCTAACAGCCACACAATGCAAATAATCTAAAGGTAAACAAACTGGTGAGTGGAAACTATGGTATATCTATACAATGAATATTATTCAGGCATAAAAACAAATGAAGTGCAGTGCAGACACACAGACAACACAGGTGTACTCTGAAAATATGCTACGTGGGTGAAGTCAGGCACAAAAGTCTCCACCTAAATAAACTGTCCAGAAGAGGCAAATCCACAGAGACAGAAATAAACTAATGGTTTCATTACGCTGGAGTAGAATGAGTAAGTTGACAACTGCCCTAAAATACTAGTCCTTAATTTAATCCTGAAACCTGTAACATAATAAACTTATTTGGATACAAGGACTTTGTAGATGAGATCAAGTATTTTAAGATGGGGAAATTCACCTAAAATACAGGTGGGCCATCATAAGTTTCCTTGTGAGAGAAGCAGAAGAGCCAGAAATATTGTGCATACCTGTGACACAGCACTCAAGTGGCTGAAGAAGGGCTGTGAATGCGAGGGAAGCCTGAGCTAAGTAAATAGCAAGTTTGTCTCCAAAAAGGAAGCAAACAGGGTGGAAGAGCTCACATAGACACTAGGACAGGTAATATGAAGATGGAGGCCGAGACTGGAGTGAAATGGCATCGAGCCAAAGGTCACCTCCATATCATGGAGGAGGCAAGGAAAAGATCCTCCCCAAGAGTCTGCAGCAAAAACATGGTCTTTCCAACACCCACCTTGACTTAGGTTCAGGAAACTGACTTTGAACGTCTCACCTCTAGAATTAAGAATAAATTTTTGTTGCCTTAAGCTATCAAGTTTGTGGTATTTTTTTTTTTTTAACCACCACTAGACAGAAATACAAGGAATGGCTGCAAATAGTCTTTAGGGTTGAAGAAATGTTCCAGACTTCGGTACTCTGAATGGTTGGGTAATTGTGTGACTATACTATCAACACTTAATTTCACAATTTACAGGATGAATTTTAGGGGATACAATGATATTTTAATGGGAAAAACTTGTCTAGCAACAGGCTGCTATAACCTCCTACTACCCAACAACTCAGGCTCTTTTCAAAGCCCCTATACAGACACCATTCACAACAAGAATTAGGGAGGATACTTGTGTTTATGGTAACAATGTAAGCCAGTCCACCAAACAGATTTAAGCAGGCATCAAGTAACCAATTTATAAATTTGTATTGTGATTAACATTTTCCCAGGAATAGAATAGTTACATCTTACAGAATGAATACATCTCTGGTACTAAGGACTTAGAAGACCAAATGAGGTTACAAATAGGGTTACCAAGTTTCCTGGTTTGATCATGGCAAGTTCCAGTTTAACCTGTGTCTTTGTAGACATAGGTATTTCTCTCTCTCTCTCTTTTTTTTGATTTTTAATTTAATTTTATTTAAGAGATAGAAAGGGGGGAGAAAGAGAGGGAGAGAGAGAATGGGTGCGCCAGGGCCTTCAGCCACTGTAAACAAACTCCAGATGCATGCACCACCTTGTATCTGGCTTATTGGGTCTTGGGGAATTGAACCCAAGCCATCAGACTTTGTAAGCAAGCAAGCTTTAACCACTGAGGCATCGCCCCAGCATGTAACAAAAACTATGGCTTTTTTGTTGTTGTTGTTTTGAGGTAGGGCCTCACTCTAGCCCAGGCTGACTTGGAACTCAATTTGTAGTCCCAGGCTGGCCTCAAACTCAGAGATTCCACCTCTGCCTCCTGAGCACTGGGATTAAAGGCATGCACCACCATGCCCAGTACAGGTATTTCTTTTCTTTTCTTTTCTTGGTTTATCAAGGTAGGGTCTCACTCTAGTCCAGGCTGACCTGGAATTCAGTATGTAGTCTCAGGGTGGCCTCGAACTCACAGCAGTCCTCCTAGTGCTGGGATTAAAGGCGTGTGCCACCATGTCCAGCTGTATTTCTTAATAGCACTACCTTTCATTCTTAAAAAATACTCCAGTGTACATGGCAAATTATAGTCAACCTAGCTTAAGGATTCTGGAGGTTGTAACAAAATATTAGACCATATTCCATAGAGGACCAGATGGGCCCTGTCATAAATTCCTATGTAACTTGTGGTTCTCTGCTCTTGGGACTCCTCAGTAGAAAAATTCTTCAGGGCTAGAGAAATCGCTTAATGGTTAAGGCACTTGCCTATGAAGCCTAAGGACCAAGGTTCAATTCCCCAGTACCCACATGCATCTGGAGTTCATCTTCAGTAGCTGGAGGCCCTGGTGCACCCATTCTCTCCCTCTCTCTCTCCGTCTCTTTCTCACTCCCCCTTAAATAAAACAAAAAAATTTTAAAGAAAAATTCTTTAGAGCATCTACACTATTATACAATACCACTAAGATGCCAAAAGTTGAAAGTGGTATTTTTTTCACTATTATTTCCTGATTTACCAAACAACCTTCACATAATATTGCAGCCTTAGAATTACAGGGGTCAGAGCTGGAGACATGGCTCAGTGGTTAAAGGTACTTGCTTGCAAAACCTGTTGACCTGGGTTTGATTCCCCAGTACCCACTGGAGTTCATTCGCTGTGGCAAGAGATCCTGGTGTGTCCATACTCTCTCTCTTAAATAATAAAATTTTTTTATAAATACAGCCACAGATTGGGTTGTATATACAAATACACACACATATATACTTAGTCAAAAGAATTACTGGGGTCAAAAAACAAAACGGAGAACCAGAGGTTCAAGGTCATTCTTAGCATCGTAGCAAGTTGGAAGCCAGCCTGGGCTGTATATGAGACCCTATCTCAGAAAAGCCTCAAAACTTATTGTATTAACTGAAATCCTGAGATATGTGTATCAACTCACATGAGCTTCATTCACAACATGATCAAAGTCAGCTTTATAAATCTACAGTGTTCACTTTGTTTTTCTTTTCCAAATGTCAGGTGAAAAGCACCTCCACCACACTTTCTCCCTGTTTAAGGAAGCCAGTCAGAGGACTCCAGAATTACTTAAGTCAACACCTGGACTTAATTTGTCATACACGTTCAGATCCCCCTCAGGAAACGCTAAACAGCAATGTTTTACTTTAGCACAGGAGAGAAGAGGCGAAAAACTGAAGAAGAAAAGACTTCAGACTTACCTCAGACATACAAAGAAACTTGTGAGAACTCAGATAGCCCAAGCAGGTTAAGGTCACATCCCTGAGGTAATCAAAGAAAAAGGAAAGATTAACATGTTACAAGCAGATCTTTAACATGTTACATACAAGAGATTCTACTCAACTAACCTATCAAGCAGTGCCATTTGGAGATTAATTTTTGTTGCTCTGAGACAGTCTCACGTATTCCTGGCTGGCCTAGAAATACTGAGCTGAGGACGATACAGTAATGTGCCTACCTCCACACCCAGAGTGCTGAGATTAGAAGCCAGTGCCATCCCATCAGGTTTATGCAGTGCTGGGTACCGAACCCAGGCGTTTGTGCATGCTAGGCAGGCACTCTACCCAAGTCCTGCCATTGGTATGCATCTTATATGTAGACAGAAAATTGAATTCCTTTCTCCCACATCTGTCCCTCCAATATATCCTACCTCAGTAAACAAAATCACCACCAACTGATTCTCTGGGAAAATTAATTAGAATCCCGTGTCCCCAGGAAGGCACAATTAATAATAATAAAGATATTGCATATGGAGAAGACAGCAAAATATTGACCCCCCCCTTTTCTTTCTGGTTTTCCAGGGTAGGGTCTCACTCTAGTCCAGGCTGACCTGGAATTCACTATGTAGTCTCAGGGTGGCCTCGAACTCGCGGCAATCCTACCTCTGCCTTCCAAGTGCTGGGATTGAAGGCATGCGCTACCACGCCTCACTCTAAGTTGACGTTTAAAATGCTTTAAAAAAATGCTCAAAGGTTTTAGTACCTGTGGGTCTCCAAAATGGAGGCAGGGATAAAACTACAAAACTCCTTTACAATTGACTTATCTAGTTACTCTGTGAAGTCCACAATCTTCCTGCCTCAGCCTTCCTAACGTTGGTATTACAGGCATGCGCAACTATGTTCTGTGGCCTGGCTTAATGACATTAAATTATTAAAAGGTTTACTAACAGTTTTCCTATTTCCTTCCACGACACAGATGTAGTATAACACATTACAGAGCACACTGAAGGAGTTAAAAGAACCCCACGACTGACCATTAAATATTACCTCTGTAATTTCTCAGAACCCGGGAAGACAGCAAATATATGTGACTACTCACGCTTACCGAGCTAACAAGTCTTCCATGACAAGGAATAGGGCAACTGTGGGGCAGCGATGGGCACTGAGGGACCAGGTCAGGCCTAGTCCCAGGGTGAGGGGTGGCCCTTGGGGGTTGAACGTGCCTGCAGTTGAGACTGGGGAACAGGCTGCATGAAGGAGATTGTGTGAGGGGATCCACTGGAGGAGGGCGGGGGGGTGGGTGGCTGGGTAAGGGGGGACCAGGGAGAGGGGGGGGCTGGGTGAAAGGGGACCAGGGAGGGGGAGCCGGGTAAGGGGGGACCAGAGAGAGGGGTCTGGGTGAGGGGGGACCAGAGAGAGGGTTCTGGATGAGGGGGGACCAGGGAAAGGGTTCTGGATGAGGGGGGACCAGGGAGAGGGTTCTGGGTGAGGGGGGACCACGGAGAGGGTGGCCGGGTGAAAGGGGGACCAAGGAGGAGGAGCCGGGTGAGGGGTACTCGGTGAGGAGAGCCGCCGCGCCCTGGAGCCGGGCCCCCGCGAGTTCGCGTCCAGCTGGGGCCGGCCTCCTGGGCAGCCCGCGGCCACCCCACGGCGGGGCGGCTCGGGCGGAGGACGCCCGCTCGGCTCGTCGCGCCCCAAGGGAGAAGGCTCGCGCCGCACCACGCCCCCGGCCTTACCGTCCCCGCCGAGCTGCCCGGCGGCCGCGGCCGCCCCGGAGGCGCTGCACGGAGAGCGCCCACGGCCAGCGCCACCGCCGCGGCCCGCGACCCTCCTCGGGCCCACCACGCCGCGGGCCACGCCGGGGCCTCCACACACGCGCCCGGCGCGACCTGTGATTGGCTGCCAGGTGTCGGCCAGGCTCCAAGCGCCGCGACCTGATTGGTCCAGTTGTCCCCTGAGTCGCTGGCGCCCCTGGTGGTCACTGTGAGCGACCCCGTCCCCTTGAAGACGTGAAAACCCGAGCCAGACGCTGAAGGTAAAACAGGGTGCTTGAGCTACGAAATGAGACCTAATTTTTAAAAAAGGAAAGGAAGAAAGAAAGAAAAGAAGAGGGCTGGAGAGATGGCTCAGCGGTTAAGGCGCTCTCCTGCGAAGCCTAATGACGTGGGCTGGATTCCCCCGTACCCATGTAAAGATGGATGCACAAAGTGGTGCATGCATCTGGAGTTCATTTGCAGTAGCTGGAGACCCTGGCACTCTGTCTCTCTGTCTCTCTCTCTCTCTCTCTGCTTGAAAACTAAATTAAATTTTTTTAAATCCTAAACCTTAGGGCCAGGAATTGTTACCATTCCACTAGACCATAGTTTGCCAGTCTGTAGTCTAACTATAATCCTCAGGTGTAGTCCTTTTTTGGCATATAAGCACCACCTGATTGTATCATGTTTAAGGAATCTGAGTAAACAAATGATTCTGAGTCTCATCCTCTTTGAGCTGACTCTTGAGTCCAGTCCAGCCCCACCACCTGATTCTGTACAACTTCTAGGGAATTATGAACAAATATTACTTTTATTTTAATGATTGCAAAAAAAATCAAAAGTGCATATCATTTTGTGATAGGCACAAGTTATATGAAATTCAAATTTTCAGTATCCATCAAAAGTTTTGGAACTTTATCAAACTGGTCAGTAAGCACTTCTCTTAATGTTCATACCCTTATATTAATGCTACTCTCACTTTTGGTAGAGAATCTTCTCTTTTCAGATGGCAGTGACCTTAGGATGACTCAGAAGGCACCATGGTGCTGGAAAGAAGTGACAGGAGTGCTCAGCACTGCAATATCTCTATCACACCTTCCAAGGCTCAGGGTCTATTGCTGGAGAGCTGTCAGAAAGAATGTAAGAGCCAAAGGAAGGGTAGGACTCCTTACAACGTGCTTCCCCCCAGACACAAAATGGCCTGGATATCCACGACCTCACAGTGCCTGACACCACCTACACAAGACCATAATAATAGGAGGAAAATATCGTGACATCAAAATAAAAGAGAGACTGATTGAGAGGCGCCGGGGATATGATGGATAATGGAGTTTCAAAGGAGAAAGTGGGGGGAGGGAGGGCATTACAATGGGATATTTTTTATAATCATGGAAGTTGTTAATAAAAAAAAATTGAAAAGAAAAAAACAGTTTTGGAACTCAACATTTATTTATTTATTATTTTATTTTTTAATATTTTATGTACTTATTTGCAAGGAGAGAGAAAGAAGAATGGGTGTGACTGGGATTTCCAGCCTCTGCAAACAAACTCCAGATGCATGAGCCACTTTGTGCATCTGGCTTTATGTGGGTACTGAGGAATTGAAACTGGGTCCATGGGCTTTGCAGGCAAGCACCTTAACCACTGAGCTATCTCTCCAGCCCAACATGCTCATTTTTAAAATAATTTTGTTTATTTATTTGAGAGAGAGAGAGATAGAGAATGACTGAGTATGGGCATTCCAGGAGCCTCTTGCAACTACTAATGAACTCCAGATGCATGTACCACTTTGTGGTACTGGGGAATAGAACCCAGGCTTTGCAAGAAAGTGCCTTTGACTGCTAATCCATCCCTCCAACCTCCATGTCATTTTTGTTTGTTTTTTTCGAGGTAGGGTCTCCCTCTAACCCAGGCTGACCTGGAATTCACTCTGTAGTCCCAGGCTGGTCTTGACTCACAGCAATCTTCCTACTTCTGCCTCCTGAGTACTGGGACTAAAGGTGTGTGCCACCTCGACCGACCCCACGTCATTTATTTTTTGGCATGAGTGTATGTGTGGTGCGTGTGTTGTATGCGCCTGTGTGCCCTTTGCACACGCATGAGTTGACCAGAACAGAACATGGGCTGTCCTTTTCCCTTCATCTGTCTGTTTCATTGAGTTGCGGTCTGTCGACTCAAGAGCTGCTGGTTTCACCATTTTTTCCCCCAGTGAATCACTGGTCTCAGGGCAGGACTGGGCTACCACGTCCTGCTGTGTATGTTGTAGGTGCTGAGGAATCGAACTCAGGCCCCGTAGGGTCCTCATGTTTGCATAGCAAGCACTCCTAACCACTGAGCAGTCTCCTCAGGCCATGCTCATTCTTTTGTTGCCAATAAAATTAATTGCCAGCGGCTATACACAACATTTTTTATCTGGCTTTTTTAAATTTATTTTTTATTTTTTAAATATTTTTGTTTATTTGATTTATTTATTTGGGAGCGACAGACAGAGAAAGAGGCAGAGAGAGAGAGAGAAAATGGGCACTCCAGGGCTTCCAGCCACTGCAAACAAACTCCAGACGCATGCACCCCCTTGTGCATCTGGCTAACGTGGGTCCTGGGGAATTGAGCCTCGAACCGAGATCCTTAGGCTTCACAGGCAAGCGCTTAACCACTAAGCCATCTCTCCAGCCCTTTATCTGGCTTTTCAAAAGAAATTGCCCACTCATGCAGGTTTTGGTTTTTTTTAACTGACCTGTTATGCTAGAACTTATCTATTTTAGTAATCATTCTAAGAGAGCTTTTAGTTTTAATCTGTAATATTTTTCTACATTTATTTCTTCCACTGGTTATTTCTTCCTGCCTTCAAATGCAATACTATTTAGAGTGTGCTCTAATCATGTTGCAGTCAAAGTAGAATTGATTAGAGAATAGCATATATTTTAAAATAACATTTACCCTGTGGCTTCTGTTTACATTTTCAGATAAATTCCTAAACTTTTTGTTTGGAAGCTATATTTTATTTCTTCTTGGATTTAATGTGCAAATTTACCTTAAAACTTTTTATTTTAAATTATTTATTATTTATTTGAGAGAGAGAGAGACAGTGAGAGAGAGAGAAAAATGGTGTGCCAGGGCCTCTAGCCATTGCAAACAAACTCCAGACTCATGTGCCACCATGTGCATCTGGATCACGTGGGTCCTGGAGACTCCAACCTGTGTCTTTAGGCTTCACAGGCAAATGCCTTAACTGCTAAGCCATCTCTCCGGCCTGCAAGTTTGCTTTTAAGCACCAAGTTTACCATGACTTTTTTGCTTGACAATATCTTCATTTCCTTTCAATTCCTAGTAGGTCCTAATTTCCATAGTGATTGTATTTTAAACACAAGGGCTGCATGCTAATGCTATTTTGAAATTCTATGCAATTTTTAAAGCTATTCCCTTAAGAATTTCTAATTTGTACAGCCTAAATATTATTGCATTTGAAGAGTTCTGCTTAGTATATTATCCCACAGTCTAGATAAAGAGATCATAGATGTATAGGAAATATCTATAAAGTTCAAGATGTATGTATGTGAAATAATCTTTTGGCCACAATATCCATCAATGAGTACCATTAGCTAAGGTCAGGGGCTTCATTCTCATTTCATTAGCTTTTCCAGAAATGTCCCTTTTCTGGTTAAAACTCCCATCCAGAATACTGAATTGCACTTAGACATTGATTCTCCTTAGCCTACTCAGGTCTGTGATGGTTTCTTTAACATTCCACGTTTTTCATGAACATGACAATTTTAAGGATTATGGCTCAGATATTTTGCAGAACGTCTGTCGTTTTGGCTCTGAGGTTTGTCTGATTGTTGCACTGGGGTTTTTAGAAGAATATAAAAGGTATGATGTGTCCCTCCCACCAAGTCTCATCAGGGCTATATGCTATCATTACTGTATTTTTTTATGGTAAAGTTACTTTATTCCTCTTTCATACTCTGTTCTTTGGTGGAGAAAAGTCTGTAGATCTTGTCTATACTCAGGAAGGGGCATTCTATCTCATTGAAGAAGTACACACATAACTTGAAATTCTTTTGTAAAGATTTACTTTTTAAAATTTTAAATTAATAAAAATAATTTTTCTTGGGCTGGAGGGATGGCTTAGCAGTTAAGGTGTTTGCCTGCAAAGCCAAAGGACCCAGGTTCGATTCCCCAGGACCCATGTTAGCCAGATGCGCAAAGGGGCGCAAGCATCTGGAGTTCGTTTGCAGTGGCTGGAAGCCCTGGCATGCCCATTCTCTCTCTCTCTGTCTATGTCAAATAAATAAATAAAAATAAAAATATTAAAAAATAATAATAATGCTGGGCGTGGTGGCGCACGCCTTTAATCCCAGCACTTGGGAGGCAGAGGTAGGAGGATCGACGTGAGTTCGAGGCCACCCTGAGACTACATAGTGAGTTCCAGGTCAGCCTGGGCTAGAGTGAGACCCTACCTTGAAAAACCAAAAAAAAAAACCAAACTAACAATAATAATAATAATTTTTCTTAAAACACTGAGAGACATTAGGTCCATTAAGTTCTAGGCTGGCCTGGGACTTGATATGTAGCCCAGACTGGTCTCAAATTCATAACACTCCTCTCAAGTGCAGGGATTACAGATGCATGTGACCACGCCCAGTTTAAATAAATAAAATTGAAAATTCTGGAGCTGGGGAGAGAGATGTCCGGAGATACCAGAGTGTGAGTGTTCTCGCCTTCCTGCCATGCATGGCAGATGGTATGATCTGCTCTGTCCCCTAATTCTCTCTTCTTCCACGCAACTCTCCAGTTGGGAACTGGGCACACGTGAAAATTAGGTAGATGGTAAATCTGGGGAATTTCTGTGGGAGACATGGTATTTAAACTTTGTTTCCTCTTTCCACTGGCTTGTAAAGCCAATAGCAAAGTGTAAAGGCTGTGTGTAGGCCGTTCGCCATGTTTGGTCTGGGTGTACTTTTGTGTTTGCTCTGTGGAACGATGACTGAGTTTTGCCTGGGGTTGCTGCGCAGGATTTGGGACCCAGATTCAAGCAGCGTGCCACAGACAGGCTCCCGTTGGCGGGACTCTGGGCAGCAGGGCTGCCCCCAGGGGGTGTTCGGACTCACAAGGCTGCTACCCCACACTCACTGGCAAAGGGCGATGGCAGGGTGGCAGAGTGACCCCCAAGCCACAGCCAGACTCAGCTCGTAGGGGCCACAGCTGTGATGGACTCATACCACAGTTGGGAAGGAAGCTCAGAGAATAAACTGGGCCCTAAAGTCAGACACTTACAGGCTGGCAGGATGGGTCAGTGGTTAGAAACACTGGCCAGTGGCTGAATATGAATGAACTCAGGTCCCGTTCTTGGAAATCCACATCTCTGTTCTTGGGTCAGGTGTTTGCTAAAGATCCTCCCAGGCTAAAGTTGGGGTGTTGGCTCAGTTCCATCCTCATTTTGAGGCTCTGTCGAGGAAGGAATGGCCTCCTCACATTCATGCTCAGCTGTATGAGCAGAACTCTCTTTCTTGCTGCAGAGGTGGCTCAGTGGTTAAAGACACTTGCTTGCAAAGCCTGCTGACCCAGGTTCGATTCCCCAGTGTCCACATAAAGCCAGATGCACAAAGTGGCATATGTAGTTCATTTGCAGTGGCAAGAGGTCCTGGCTTGCCCTTACACACACACTGCCTCACTCTCCTTGCAAATAAATAAAGATATTTTAAGGGTTAGAGAGATGGCTCAGTGGTTAAAGGTGCTTGCTTAAAAAGCCTAATGGGCCACGTTCACTTTCTTTTTTTATCCCCCCCCTTTTAAAAAACTTTTTGGTTTATTTTTTCTTTTTCTTTTCTTCTCTTTCCTTTTTTTGGGGGGAGGGGAGGGTTTTGCTCTAGCCCAGGCTAACCTGACTACACTCTGTAGTCTCAGGGTGGCTTCGAACTCATGGCGATCCTCCTACCTCTGTCTCCCAAGTTCTGGGATGAAAGGCGTGCGCCACCACACGTGCCCCAGGTTCGCTTTCTTTCTGTCATATGATTAAACCTTTCCCTGTCAGGACCCTCCACTCCTGGGAGTCACCTGCTGCTCTTGAGCCATTTGCCTGTTTTTGCACTACTGGGGATTGAACCTAGGTCTTCATGCCCACTAAGCAAATGCTGTACCTCTGCATTCTATACCCAGCCATTTCTTTCTTTTTTTTTTTCCTGTACCTCTTAATGTAACTGCACCAAGGGATAAAGACCTATAATTACTTCCATATCTGTGATTAGAAACAAATCACAGATCCGCCCCCCGCCCCCAGTGCACAGGGCAGAGATTACAGGAGGGTATGATTCATTGGGAGTCACTTGCACAGTCCGTCAATAAGAAGAGACGTAGTTACAATGTGTTACATGAAAACAATGGCCTCCTTTCTAAAAATCTCCCTGTGCTTTTGTAGCCCTTCAAGGACAAATAACTGTTGAGTAAGTCAAGGGGCAAGGCAGGCTAAAATGTTCCAGATTGAAACGGCAGAAGACTTTTGTTGTTGTTATTTCCCACCGATAGGTCTGTATTTACTTGTAAAAAAAATATGCAATTAATGTGAGAAACATGAGAGACACATGTTGTCTTTTCTGCCAAAAGGTTAAAGAGAAACTTAACTTTGAAAGCATGCCATTCCATGGGAAGCCGTCTTCTACATCAGCAGTTCCTTGAAACGGTGAGGCAACAAGCCTTGGCAGCTAAACAGCCTTGAAACCAAGAAGAGTAAAACAATTCTTTTTTTTTTTTTTGGTTTTTCAAGGTAGGGTCTCACTCTAGCCCAGGCTGACCTGGAATTCACTATGGAGTCTCAGGGTGGCCTCGAACTCACGGCAATCCTCCTACCTCTGCCTCCCGAGTGCTGGGATTAAAGGCGTGAGTAAAACAATTCTTGAAGCTCAAGCTTCTCTATCTGTACTTAGTGAAAAGTCTCTGAGTGTCCCTTTCGTTAGCTTTCCCCTAAAACCACGCTGTTATATTTTAGCCAATCACTTAAGAATGTGAGGCTGAGGGGCTGGAAAGATGGCTCAGCCAATTAAAGTCCTTACTTTACAAAGCCTGATGGCCTGGGTTCCGTTCCCCAGCACCCATGTAAAGTCAGATTCATGTGCTGGGAGTTCCTTTGCAATAGCAAGAATCTCTCTCTCTCCCTACCCCTTCTGCAAATAAATTAATAAAAAAAGTTGGGGGGTGGGAGCTGGAGAGATGGCTTAGCAGTTAAGGTATTTGCCTGCAAAGCCAAAGAACCCAGGTTCGATTGCCCAGGACCCATGTAAGTCAGATGTACAAGGTGGCATATGGTTTGCAGCAGCTGGAGACCCTGCTGTGCCCATTCTGTGTGCGTGCGTGTGTGTGCGTGCACGTGCGTGCATGCCTCTTTCTCTCTCTCTCAAACATATAAATAAAATTTTAAAAAAAATTAAAGAACGCAAGGCCAAACTCTGCCTAGTCAGAGTGAGGCACGGGACCCGGTCTTTGTGCTGGGAATAAAACCCTAGCAGACCCCTGCCTGAGTGTGCTTATTTTCTGGAACTTTACAGCTGCAAACCCATCTATGGAAGCAAAATGCTGCCTTGCGAAATACTTTGGATTGTGTGGTATTTCTTGCAACCCCAGACTCATTTCTAACCCTGAGGACTGATGGTGTGACTCCCTGACGGAGTGTTTGTCTAGCAGGCACAAGGCCTAGGGTTCAGTACTTAGCACCACAAACAGACAGGCCGAAAGATGAAGTGAATTTTAACTAAACAGAAGATTCATTACTTTGAATAATACAATTTAAAAAAATATACCATTAAAGCTAAGTTGTCCTTTTAGTCAGTTAATTTAGTGATAGTGCACATTTTATAAAAATTGTAGTGAAGTACTGACACTTCATAGTTTGTTTGTTTGTTTATTTATTTGAGAGAGAGAGAAAGAGAGAGAATGGGCACACCAGGGCTTCTAACCACTGCAAATGAACTCCAGACGCACATGCCACCACGTGCATCTGGCTAACGTGGATCCTGGGGAATTGAACCTGGGTCCTTTGATTTGCAGGGCGAGTACCTGAAGCACTAAGCCATCTCTCCAGCCCTGCTACATACAATCTTTAATCTGAGGATTATTTCAGGGAGTCAGTTCCAGGACAAATGATCATTCAGGTCACTAGACTCCAAAGGTTGAGCAAAACCCATCTTCCAAATAGCATATAGCCCATTTCCATAGGCACCCCAACCTGAAAGTAAAATTCACATGCATGCACACACATGGGGTCTCCAGGAAATGTTTGGGAGTATTAGGTCCCCATGCAAATTCCAGGAAGGCTTCTGTTTTATTTATTTTATCTTTTTTTTTTTTTAGTTTTTCAAGGTAGGGTTTCACTCTAGTCCAGGGTGATCTATTCACTATTCACTATGTAGTCTCAGGGTGGCCTCGAACTCATGGTGATCCTCCCACCTCTGCCTCCTGAGTGCTGGGATTAAAGGCATGTGCCACCACACCCGGCTTTTGAAATTTTTCTAAATATATTTTTTAATTTATTTGAGATAGAGAGGCAGATAGAAATAGAATAAATAAATAGAAAGACAGACAGAGAATGGGTGCACCAGGGCCTCGAGCCACTGCAAATGAATTCCAGACACATGTGCCACCTTGTGCATCTGGCTTATGTGGGTCCTGGGGAGTCAAACCTGGGTCCTTTGGCTTTTCAGGCAAGTGCCTTAATCACTAAGCCATCTCTCCAGCCCCAGGCTCCTTTTTCTACAGGAATCAGACTTTCCAATGATTTCTAGTCCATGGTCTGAGATGGTGGTACTGGAAGATGGCAGTCTCTGTCATCCTGGATCCCCGAGGGCCCAGATGGAGGAGATCACCCACCGACAAAGACAGAACATGTGGCAGGAAAGAGAAATAAGCGCCTGCTGACCCCAGCCATCCAGACGCGGGCTGCTGGGTTCTGCAGATCACAGCCTGACTGATCGCAGAAGGAAGACCTCAGGGAGAGAACAGGTCTCCGTGTCCCTCCTGGACGCACAATGTAGTCCTGAGATGCAAAAGGGTCAGAAGTCAAGATACTTCTGAGATCATCCAACCAAGAAGAAAAAGTCTCATATGTACCCAAAGTGACCCTTATTTCTTGTGACAGTCCCCTTAGTCTCTCGAAAGAAACGGAAAATAGACCCCCCCCCCACTTCATACAAGCTTTCAGAACGAATCAAGAGGCCTTTGAGGTTCTTACTGCAACTTTAATGGATGTGACGGCTGGGTCACGGTGTGTACGTGTAATAGCATGCGCTGCCTGCAGGCTGTAAGGCAGCCGTGTGCGCGCGAGGTGTGAAGGGAGAGGGTGATAATAGACTCCGTTTGTAGCGGACACGTTTATAATGGAGGTGCCTTTGGCATCCAATGTTCATTGGCATTTCCCCACCCCTATGCAGAATCCCCTGCCCAGATAGCATGAGAGACAGTGACCTGGGTGCCAGGATTTTCCAAAGTGGCAGAGAAGGCTCAGAGAGAGGTTCCACCAGCAGGGTAGGGGACACGGTTCGGTTCCAGCACTCGTGAGACCTTGGATGGAGGCGCAGGGATCACACTCTCATGGGAACCCTGCCTTTCATCCGCATCCTTGCTGGGTACTCCTGACCACCCAAGCTCGAGGAACCCCCAGCTTCCTGTAGAACCCCCAAAGCAGAAAGTCAAGGTGTTTTCTTGGCTTGACATTTTATTTTATTTATTAATACCTTAATTAATTAATTTATTTGAGACACACACACACACACAAAGAAAGAGGCAAATAGAGGAAGAGTGGGTGTGCCAGGGCCTGCAGGCCAAAGCAAATGATCTCTAGATGCATTCGCCACTTTGTCTTACGTGGGTACAGGGGGATCGAACCCGGGTCCTTAAGCCTCGCAGGCAAGAGCCTTAACTGCTAAGCCATCTCTCCAGCCCTGGGCGTTTTATTTTTAAAGATGTAAGTTCGAGTCGCTCAAAACCCCCACATTCTCATCAAGCTGGGGAGGCTGCAAATGTCCGTGATAGGCTCCGTGCCACAGAGAACGAAATGGGGACTTTTCTCCGGGTGGGTTCCTGCAGCTGGGAGCCCGGGAAGGCAATGTGACTACAGAAGTCAGCCGCCCTTGCTTGTCCCTACTCAAGGTGGACGAGGAGACTCACTCATGCCTAGCATTGCCCAGTGACCCAGGCAACCCCTGCCGTCCCAGTGAAGCCTCTAGAAGTCAGTGGTTAGCAGGGGAGGGCCATTGGGACGGTGCTATTCCAAGGTGGTGGGAGGCCTCCAGGCAAGGAAAAGACACTGAGACTTGGAGGAGAAGAGTTTCAAGGACACTATTCTCGCGGCTGCCTCGCAATCGGCCTCCCTGCGCCCGTGACCCTCCGTGTAAGTTGTCAACCCCCGAGGCAGACAGTGTTTGCCTCCCTCAGACACTCTGCGGCTCACACTTTCCCTGGAGGTGAGGCGGAGTCCACCGTGGTGTGCAAAGTCCTGACAATGACCCGACCGGCTCCCTCTCTGACAGCCCCAGCCTCTCACCCCATTCCAAAAACACTGGCCTTCCTGCTGTCTACCCAACACTTGCCAACCCCCGCATCTTCTCCTCCGCCGGCTCCCCCCTACCTGGGCTATGCCCCCCCAAAAGTCATCCTTATCTTGGCTCAGATAGCCTCAGAGCTGGGTCCCCACACCACCACTGCCAGTCTCACCCACCCCCCCATTCATCGATCTTCTCCAGCGGGAGAGCCAACATCTGCTGGACTGCTTGTGCCCTCTCTCCTGGGAAAGGTCAGGGACCCAACTGCAAGCCACGGCCTTGGCCTCAAACAGAGCATGGCCCTTGCCACCTACATGAGTGACAGCAGCGTCAGCTGACTGACAGAGCCGGAGGGGAAGATGACGGGGAGAGGAGGAGGAAGAGTGGGTTTAAGGACAAATGAGTTCATGGATGGATGGATGGATGGATGGACGGATGGGCTGATGAATGGGTGGACAGATGGATGAGGTGGGTGAATGGATGATGGGTGGGTGGATGGATGGACATATATGAATGTACGGTACGGAATGATGAATGCATTGGGCTGATGAATGGGCAGACAGGTGGGTAGTTGAATGGATATAGATGATGGATGGATGGATGGATGGATGGATGGATGGATGGATGGACAGATAAGTTGACAGGCAGCTAGATGGGCAGATGGGAGACACAACGGCAGCCGAACCCAGCACGTTGCAGCAGGTGTGCGAAGGGACTGGACCAGGGCGGGGTGTGGCCTTTGGTCCTTTCTAGCGGGACTCCATCCCTTTGGCTCCGCCCCTTCGCCCTGTCCCCAGGAAGTGATGCAGGCAGAGGAGCGGTGAGGCAGGTGGGGGAACCCCGGCTTTATTGAGTCTGTGCGGGGGGTTTGGGGGGGTAGGGGAAGGGTACACAGGTGGGCCCTGCCCCAGCCCTGCGGCCCCTCTTCTAGCCCGGGCTGTCCCCTGGGCAGACCAAGGACCTGGGGAGCCGACGCCCCTCAGCTGCTCAGGAAGCAGCCGCGCTTGTGCCACTTCTGGTCGCGGATGCGGCGCACGGACTGCAGCTGCGGCTGGCTGGCGTCCCACTCGTTCCAGTGGCGGAACTCGCCGCGCTCGAACACGTACTGGCGACCCCGGTAGCCGGGGAACTCGTAGCCAACCCATCTGTGGGCATCACAAGGCCGGGTAAGGGTAAGGTTTCCCCCAGTCCCCGGCCTCCTCTGGCCCAGTCCTAGCCCGTTAAAACCTACATCTGGGGGCTGGAGAGATGGCTTAGCGGTTAAGGCACTTGCCTGCGAAGCCAAAGGACCCCCCGTTCGATTCCCCAGGGCCCACGTAAGCCTGATGCTCACGGAGGCACATATGTCTGGAGTTCTGTTGGCAGTGGCTGGAGGCCCAAGCGGCCCCTTTCTCTCTCCCTCTCTCTCTCTCTCTCTCTCTCTCTCTCTCTCTCTCAGAAATAAATTATATATATATGATCAACATTTGAGCCGGGTGAGCATGCTGGCACACACCTTTAATTCTATCACTTGGGAGGCAGAGGATTGCTGTGAGTTCAAGGCCCACCCTGAGACTACATAGTGAATTCCAGGTCAGCCTGGGCTAGAGCGAGACACTACCTTGGGTGGGGGGGAGAAAGAAAGAAAAGCAAAAAGAAAGGAGAAGAAGGGGTAGGCAGACACTCTGATGGGGCAGGGGAGAAGGAGGGCCTCTTACGTCCCGTTGATGGCGCGGACACTGGCCACGCGGTCCTGGAAGCCGTGAGCCCACAGACTGGGCACATCATCGTCCACGATTTCCATCTTGCGCCCGCTGAAGGCTGGGTTCTCAAACAGGTGCAGCTTGTGGTCTGGGCCGTCCTGGGAGAAAAGCGGTGGGGTGAGCAGGGAGGACTTGGGAGACACCTTGCAGGGAAGAGTCAAGTCACACCCCACCCCCAGCTGCTCCAGGAGGGAGGGGCTCTGTAGACGCAGCACCCCAGGCCTGAGCTGGCGCACTGGGGACCGTGCACAGTGAGGAAGGGAAAAGGACCGCACAGATCTTGTTCGACAAGTCATCTGACAGAAAGGGAAACTGAGGCTTGGGAAATGGCAGGGGAGCTGAGGAGTCATGCCCCAGCCTCCCCCCTCCTCTGCACATTCTGGCTTCCCTTTCGTGGTCCTTCCCCAACTGCCACCCAAGGAGGACTCCTTTAGGGGACAGGGACAAAGGGCTACTTGTGAGTGTGGACACAGCAGCTGGGAGATGACTAGAGTGTTGTTATCATGGACAGCGTCCTTTTCTGGTATTAGCGAAGTACTCAGGAAGAACTTGAATATTTGCCAGTTATTTTCTGAAGGTATTTGGGTCTGATTCTTTGACACACACACACCCCCCATCAGAAACTGGCCCACATGCCTTGGGTCTCACTCTGGCCCAGGCTGACCTGGGATTTACTATGAAGTTTCAGGGTGGCCTCCAATTCACAGTGATCCTCCTACCTCTGCCCCCCAAGTGCTGGGATTAAAGGTGTGTGCCAGCATACCTGGCTCCACATGTCTTTTTATTTTAATTTGCTTGTAAAGGGGCGTTGCAAGATAAGGACCCTAGTGTCCTACCCTATTGCCCCAAGCCATCATGGAGGTCAGAAACCTGAGGCCCTTGCAGGTGGGCCGACAGTGGCCGGACTTGGGGACAGCTTGCTTGAGGGGACCACACCCATGCACGTGCTTCTAGGAGCTCCCTTAGCAACAGGGCTGGACTCACAATGTGCAGAGGCCTGAGGGACAGGAGGATGTCACTGCGGCGGCTGCTGGACCAAGCATCCCAGCGAGGGTAATCCCCCTTCTCCAGGACAAACTGTTCGCCACGGAAGGATCTGCACTCAAACGCCAGCCACCTGGGTGTGGAAGGAAGGACCCAGGTCACCTCCTGTGCTGTGGCTCAGCAGGGACCCAGGGGAGGGAGAGGGAACAAGAGTAGCAGACCTTTGACCTCAAACTCTCCCCATCCCTAACGGGGTACCAAGCTCTGTGCCTGCTGTTGAGGGAGCAGCCAGGACATGGTGGGGCCTGTGTTTCCCCAAGCCAGAGGACCTTCCTAGGAAATGCTGAGGATGTACGTGACATCAGGCTCAGGAAGGGACAAGTCCTCATGCAATACTTGACACAGGGTGAAGGGTCTATGGGGGGGGGCGGGTCAGGGTAATCATCTCCTTCTCTTCCTTTCCTCCTTCCTTCTCTTCTCTCTACCTCCGTTCGTTTTGGTTTTTCGAGGTAGGGTCTCACTCTAGCTCAGGCTGACCTGGAATTCACTACGTAGTCTCAGGTAAAATCTTTTATATTTATTTATTTGAGAGAGAGAGAGAGAAAGAAAGAGAGATAAAGGGCGCGACAGAGCCTCTACCCACTGCAAACGAACTCCAGATGCATGTGCCCCCTTGTGCATCTGGCTTACAAGAGTCCTGGGGAATCAAACCTGGGTCCTCTGGCTTTGCAGTCAAGTGCCTTAACCACTAAGTCATCTCTCGAGCCCCTAAATTATTTAAATCATTTTTATTCTCTTTCTGTGTATACCAGTCACAGTGCATGTGTGTGGTGGTCAGGGGTTGGTCCTCACCTCCCACTTTTTTTTTTTTTTTTTTTTTTTTTTTTTGGTTTTTCAAAGTAGGGTTTCACTCTAGCCCAGGTTGACGTGGAATTCACTATTTTGTCTCAGGGTGGCCTTGAACTCACTTCCATTGTCCTACCTCTGCCTCCTGAGTGCTGGGATTAAAGACATGGGCCACCGCGTCCGGCTCTTCCACCTTGTTCGAGACAGGGTCTCTCACTTGTCAGTGCCTGCACCAGGCTCTCTGGCCCATGAACTTTCGTAGAGTCTCCTGACTCCCCACAGATGTGCTGTGATTACAGATGTGGGCAACCACATCCAACTTTAGGTGGGTTCTGGGGGACGAAGCTCAGGCCCTCATGCTTGCAAAGCAAGCACTCTACCCATGGAGCCATCTCCCTAGTTCATCCAGTTCATTTTCACAGAGTCTGTCTAAAATCTGTGCCAGCCAGGACTCTAGCTTGCCTTGTGGACAGACATCCACAGGATGTGGAGCTAGTGTGGCCTCAGTTTCATCTGTACGATAGTGATAGGAAGGGTGCCTCTCTCATAGGATGACGACTCGTGATACAATCCACATGAGGTTTCAGAGGTTCTCATTATTGAGGTTAATTATTATTATTATTATATAATTATTCTAATTATTGAGCCTGTTCTCTTTCTTTATATATGACTATGTAAACTGGAGAGTAATTGGATATTTTGCCTCTAAACTTATTGCTGGTTTGTTTTTTGTTTTTGTGTCTCCCCCTCCCCCACCATTGTATCCTGCCACATGCCTCAGCAATCTATGAACTTTAAAACATTTCATCTGAGTTAGGCTCTCACTCTAGCCCAGGCTGATCTGGCCCAGGCTGGCCTCGAACTCACAGAGATCCTCCTACCTCTGCCTCCCGAGGGCTGGGCTTAAAGGCGTGCGCCACCGTGCCTGGATTTGCCTCAGGAATCTAGAGCAATAATCCAGGGAATCACAGTTTTCCTTTCTCATTTGACAGGTGGGGAAAGGGAGGCTGGAAAGGGCAGGGAGTTGCTGAAGACCTCCAGGGCAGATGCGGAAGGCCAGGCAGTGAACAGCTGGCTGGGGAGGTTACTCACGGCCCAGACTCCACTTGGATGGACCCAACCTTCTCCAATAGGCTGTCCGTGAGGTTAGGGCACTCGGCCGACAGCTCGCATCGCTTGCCCTGGAAGTTCTCTAGTTCGTACACAGTCACCTGAAAAGCAGTGTCCTAAGCATACCCTCCTGCCAGGGCTCCCTACCCCTGGCTGTGTAATCTTGCAGGATTTAGGTCCCTGTGTCAGGCAGTGGCCAGCACAGACTAATCTGCACCGCCCCCTAGTGGCTGCAGAAGGGAACACCTCTAGGACCCCAGGCCAATTAAAGGGGAGTGCAATGGTATCTGGAAGTCTTTGCCACAGACCTCCCGGCTGCCCTTTACTTCCTCCTTCACTCCTACTAAACCCCAAAACAGGTCAGAACGCCCCATCCCCATTTTCTCCTCCTTCGCCCACCCCTCCACTACCACCCAGTGCCCACCTCAGATGCTGCCTCCAAAGGCCTGGCTTGGAAGGGCAGGACTGACCCCAGTCACACCTGCCTCCATTTTCGTTGGCTATGTCCATGGCATCCCCTTTATTTAATCCCGCCTTGGAGCTGGGGACTGCGAGCATCGCTTCCATTCTAAATATGGAGCTGTTGAAGCTCAGGTCAAGAAACATGACCAAGATCACACAGGAGGGACAGCTTGAACCCCCCTATCTCCTGCAACCTGCTACCTCTGTTGCTCCACTGAGACAGGCAGCGTGTGTGGGGGGAGCTAGCAGAGAGGGGAAGCTACCCTCGGAGGGCTCCTCCTCGCCCTGCTGGCTGGAGGGGCAAAGCTGCCTGGCTGGGCAGCTGACCCTGCCACCCAGGAGCTACCCTCAGACAGGGGCGCCGTGTCCTCTCTGTGTCCAGTACCTTGTAGCTGCCCCCGAGGCCTCCGTGGCTCTTGCCGGCTGCGGCCTGCTCCGGTGCTCCGTGCTGTTCCGCCATCTCCCCAGGGGCACTTCTGCCTTCAACCAGAGGAGAACAGGGTCACCAGGCCACCGGGCACTACCAGGTGCTGATGTGACTGGGGCTCAGCAGAAGCCTTGCTGCCCAAGGGACGGCACCAGGACCCAGAATCTGCATTTGCTCACTCAGTCATTCAAGCAACACACCCCAAGCACCTGCCTTGAGTCAAGTTATTGGGATGAGAATCCCAATTTTAAGAGGAGGATACAAGGGCCCCAAGGAGCAAGGCCGCTTCCCAGAGGCTCACAGAGTGAAGGAAAAGACTTAGGACTTAGCCAGCGACACTTTGCCAATACCCAGATGCTCCCCAGTTATGTTGTCAATGCAGCCCGTCCACAATCCTGGCCTGAGGCTTCTTGCACAAGGATCCACTGCCTCACGCACAGCAAGCTGCACGTGGCTCACTGTAGTGACTTTCGTCACCAGTGACTCCACCGGCATCTCTCAGTGCCTGGGCATAGACCCCATGACCAGGGGGAGCAGCAGACCGTGGCTAGCAGGAGGAACAGACAGACACCCACACAAAGCAGCCGTGAGAGAGGTCATACCCTTAGACACAAACACTTATTGGGCACCCACTGTGTACCAGCACTTCAAAAGACATAGACCTGGAAGCAAGGTGTGGTGGCACACACCTTTAATCCCAGCACTCAGGAGGTAGAGGTAGGAGGATTGCCGTAAGTTCAAGGCCACCCTGAGACTATATAGTAAAGTTTAGGTCAGCCTGGGCTAGAGTGAGGCCCTACCCCTCAAAAAACAAAACCAAAACAAAAAAAAAAGAAGAAGAAGAAGGAGAAAGAAAGAGACAAAGAGACATACCTGGGGCTGGGAAGACAGCTCAGTGGGTAAAATGCCAGGCACGGTGGCACATGCCTGGCATCCCAGTGCTGGAGAGGCAGAGACAGCAGGATCCCGGGGGCTCAGGGCCCAGCCAGGCTAGCCTAAGTCGCGAGCTTCAGGCCAGTGAAAACTCTTGTCTCAAAAAAACTGCACAGTGTTTCCTGAGGAAATTATTCTCTGGCCTCCACATACACCAGCACACACACATGAACCTGTGTGTGCACACATGTCATTTTTTTTTTTAAAGAGAGAAGCTGGGTATGGTGGCTCATGCCTTTAATCCCAGCACTTGGGAGGTAGAGGTAGGAGGATTGCTGTGAGTTCAAGGCTACCCTGAGACTACAGAGTGAATTCCAGGTCAGCCTGGGCTAGAGTGAGACCCCTGCCTACCTCAAAAAACAGAACAAAAAAGAGAGAGAGAGACCCCAACAGACATAGACAGTGTCCCTTTGTTGCTATAGGAACACACAAGCCAGGGCCTTTCAGGTGCCATGCAGAAGATTTTTTTCTTTTTTGATCATTGAGCACACAGACTTCCAGGGATTTTTTTTTCTGCCTATTTATCCATGTATGGTGTGTATGCATGTGTGTGAGAGATGCATGTGTGTTCAGGTGCATGGGCATGTATGTGTGCATATGTGTGGAGGCCAGTGGTTGATGTTAGGTGTCTCCTTCAATCAGTCTTCACATTATTATTATTATTATTATTATTATTATTATTGAGATAAGATTTCTCACTGAACCTGAGGCTCACTAATTGAGCAAGTCCAGCTAGCCAGCAAGCCCCAGGGTTCCTATTGCCTTCATCTCCTGAGGGCTAGCACGCAGACTTCTGTGTAACAGAACGTAACATGTGCACACACACATACTATCTCAGATACATTTATGCCCCATGAACTGCCCGCCACAGTTGGCTCCTGTACACTCTATCTCCTGGAATGGCAACTTTGAGGCTAATGACTGTAGACACTGCCCAGCTTGTACAGACTCGCTGTCCGGTCCATGTAGGACCAGTCCCAGCAGGCAACGTGGGGCATGGCCACATCTCACCAGCAGGGCAGCTGGCGGCTCCTAGGACATCCTATTTCCAGTTCCTCAAGATATATCAACCCTTAGGATTCCCTGCCCACAGGCCCATGTCTGTGGCTATGGCCCGGCCACATACTCTGTCCCACAGATAATGCAGGACCCCAGCTCCACCTGTATCCGGCCTGGTAGCTGTCTGTGTTTGGTCCCTACCCTTAAGCATCCTCCAATTTTGGCTTCAGCCGCCCTCCCCCGCCCGCCCTCCCCCCCACGCCATGGAGACAACCAAGGTTCTGGCCTCCCAAGGCACTCTGCCCCACCCCCACCCTGCCCATCCCAGAATGAACCTGCCGCTGTCTGCTCCAAGAGGGTAGAGGGGCCAGTGATGTCCGCAGACTCGGCCTGTCTCCAGGGATTGCCCTATTTATGGGCATGTTCTGTCAGCCCAGCACATCGTGGCCTGCTGAGGCAGCGGCCTGTCCACTTGATTCCGTCCGGGCCATTTCACCCCAATAGCAAGCCCATGAGAGGCCCCTGGGGGCCACCTCCGGCACGGTTTTGAATGTCTTCCTGGGGGGGGCTGATGGCCCTTGTTGGCTTTGTGGGAAGTCTAACAGGCTGGGCAGAGGACATGGGCACTAAGCACTCCAGTGATCCCCACCCCCAATTCCTTTCTTTCTTTGTTCCCAAGATGCTGAACACACTCAGGAAGGCCCCAGATACTGAAGCAAGGGAGCCCAGAACCCCTCCGTTTTCCATGTGCCAGACATAGTCACCCCAAATATTCCATATGGACACTTCCACGGCCACTGCGACATCAGAGAAGATTCAGCTTCTCTGTAGGGACAGCACGCAAGAATGACAATGGCCACTTATTGAGGTCGTACTGCATGCAAGGCATGGTTAGGGGTGTTTTGGTTTTTTTTTGAGGTAGGGTTTCTCTCTAGTCCAGGCTGACCTGGAATTCACTATGTAGTCTCAGGGCGGCCTTGAACTCTCAGTGATCCTCCTACCTCTGCCTCCCGAGTGCTGGGATTAAAGGCGTGCGCCACCACACCCGGCTCTGGTTAGGTTTTAAATCCATTCCTCGCCGTCTTTAGGGTAGGAGTTAGGATCTCCATCTGTGAGATGGAGAAACTGAGTTCTGGTAGGTCACGCAGAGGGCTGGAAAGGGTTGACCGAGGCTGTAGACTCAGCCTCCGAAGATACAAAGAGGACCCCAATGGTCAACCTACCTATGACCAAAAGGGATAGCAGATTCAGGCACGTTTGCAAGCAAGCACCTTTGACTGCTGAGCCACGTGGCCAGCCAGCCCCCACCCCATGCCCAGGCATTGTAAGCATTTGCCAAAATATAGTTTTGTCTGTGACAGACGTCTAAAAGGTGACTACTGGGTGAATGAAACGGTGAGAAACTGTTGACGAAGTTTTTCTCTGCTGCTGTTTGCACTGGGTTCGAATCCCCAGATCAGCATGCAACCTGGTTATATTGGATCCCCCTGGAGGAAGTGAAAGACATTTGTATGTAACCCCCTGAGCTCTGGAATCTGCAGATTCCCCGTGACCCTGGGTGAGTGACTGAATTCTCACAGTCATCCATCAATTGACACATGAATTACATTTTGTGACCAAAATATCTGACAGAAAGAGGGAGGGTTTATTTGGGCTCATGGTTTCGTAGGGTTCAGTCTGTGGTCACTTGGCCCCATCGACTTGGGCAGAACATTCATGGCAGTGGGCATGTGGCAGAAGATTCTTTACTTCATGGCTGACAAGGAGAGAGAGAGACAGGCAGACAGAAAGCAGCCAGGGACAATATGGCCACAAGGACTCGTCCTCAGCAATCTACTTTTTCACCTCCAAGGGACTCCTGACTCCCCAGACAGCACCACCAGCTGGGGAACAAGTGTTCGACACAGGAACCTTTAGGGGACATTTCATAACAATGGAGAAACTTCTCTCTCCTGGGGCCAGTGAGAGCATTTAGCTGGGGCCACTGCTCAGAGGTGGAGCACTGGCCTGCATGAGACCTTGGTCTCCAATCTAAGCAACACAGGCAAGAGACCATGTATTTGGATGCCATAGCACAGCCTGTAACCCCAGCCCGTGGAGGCAAAAGGATCAGGAGTTCAAGGCCAGCCTTGAACACAGCAAATTTGAGGCCAACCTGGGCTACACAAAACCTTGTCTGAAGAAAACAAAGAGATGTGTGGTGGTGCATGCCTTTAATCCCAGCACCAGGAGGCAGAGGTAGGAGGATCACTGTGATTTTGAGACCACCTTGAGACTTCATAGTGAATTTTAGGTCAGCCTGAGCTAGAGCGAGACCCTACCTCAAAAAAACAAAAACAAGAAAAAACCAAAACAAACAAAGGAATCAGGCATCCATCACAGTGTCTTTATTCTATCTCTTCAGAGGACTACACCTACCACTGATGGAAAATGGAATGTGAAAATGGGAGGATCCCTCTGTGCAATGCAGGTGTTTACTGTTACCTAAGGAATGGGATGATCCTCCTGTGCAATGTACCATGACCGCCCAATATCTCTTGGTTTCTAGATATCTTTGTAATTACATAGCATAGAATGTTTCTTGCCTCAGTTCTGCCTATGTGACCTATGTAACCTTGTGACTTCTTGTAATAGCCCCCCGCCCTTGTTTAACAGTATGTAATTTTGTGGTTTAAGATCCTGTTTTTACTATAAACATCGTGTGGTTACTTCCAATCAAAGCTGACTCTCTGAACAGATCAGGGCTGCATCTTGAGATCCCAAACTCTGGGATGCAGACCTGCTGCACCGGCTTTCTTCGTTTTCTTTCTTTTTACCCAATAAAACTTTGTCTCACATTCCGTGAGTCGATGGGTCTTACTTGTGCGAGACCAGACCCATAATGCTGACAGTTCACACCAGGGTACACCCCCTACCACAGAGCCACAGAGGATGAAGCCTAGCTGTCTGCCCTGTCACTTGCGGGGTACAGTTGGCACTGGCTGGGGATATGAGGAGAAAGGCAGTAGTGGGCACAGCTTGGGTCCCTCAAGTCCTTTATTGTCCCGAGAGCTTACCACGCACGGGCTCAGCCCTTGTACATGTGCCATTTTCAGGAGCCGTGGTTCTCACCTCCAGCACTGCAACCACTTACAGACAGGCCACAGCATGGGACACGGGACTGGGGACTGCACTACACGTGGTAAGACCGTGCAGCCGCGGGTAGGTCACTGAGTACCATCCCTGGGTAGGCTGTTGATTACCAACCCTGGCTAAGCTGTTGAACACCATCCTTGGGTAGGCTATTGATTGGTGTCCCTCATTAGGTTGTTGATCACCAGCCCTGGGTAGGTCATTGATTAGCATCCCTGGTTAGGCTGTTGATCACCATCCCTGGGTAGGCTGTCGATTGGCATACCTGGCCTCTACTCACCAACTGGCCCCAGCATAAATGCCTCCTGGAGTGCACAGCTTACCCAGGGGAGCAGCTCTGTTGTAACTCTTATCCACTTGTACTGTGCTCACCACCCCCATTTTATAGCTAAGAGAACCAACATGTAGAGATGTCCTACAGCCAGGAGGTGGCACAATGGCCAAATTGTGGGTCTCAGTGGACACTGACCTCACTTTCACCGTCTCCCATGATGAATGGTCACCTCTCCTGGGTCCCCGACGCCCCTCCACCTGCTGCCCGTTCACAGCTTAGCACAGAGGACAGACCCAGGAAACCCCCATCAATCACACACAGATACACCAGCTTCTCCAGTGCAACTTGCGTGAAAGCTTTATTTGTCATTTTCAGAGACTGATTGCAACATCTTTGTACATGCAAAACCCATCTGATTGTACTGCAGTTGAGTGATTTCCACCTGCTTGTCTGTGCTATGAAACCTCCTGACTGTGACAAGATAGAAAAGTGCTCGTAGATATACAATACTCTGTGAGGTCCAGCAAGCCCCGTTTTTACAGTAAAAATATAGCTTTTTTTTTTTCTTCTGTAGATGAATTCTCAGTCACACCATTATAGTCTGGGATCGAGCAAAGTGCCTGTCATCCGCCTTCCATGCCGAAGTCCCGGCGCTTGTGAATTCCTAAGGCAACTGTTTAAGAACGTCGCGGGCCAGACACGCAGCTTTCCCACACTCACGATTTCAGTGCTTTGCCTATCGTGACTCAAATATTCTAGGCCAAGACCCGGGACAGTTAGGAAAAATATATACTGCATTTATTTCTATATATTCATATATCCGTTCTCCCACCCCACCTTACGTTTTGAAGATCGTGGTCACTGCAGGGTAGTGACATCTAGAAAACAACACAGCGCGGTGTATTACTTTTGTGAGCCCCGTGTGACAGGATCTCTAAGGCGACGGTGGGATGAGCTCCTTAAAAAGCACAAGTTCTTTAAGTGACAGCGTCATTGTGAGCTGGCCCAGTGACGCCACGGGAGACTGTCAAGGGACAGGGTGAGGAGGGCACGGGAGATTCTGGGAGAGCTGCAAGGTGTTTCTGCGGGAATCCCCCAGACCAAAGAAAGAAAACTCTACAGAGGGTGGAGGGGGCAGCAGGGGACAGGGACGGGTGACACTGGTGCGCTCCTGCCTGCTCGCTTCTGGCACGGCTCTGGGCTTCCGGAGCGTGGCCTGACTGGTATGGCGATGAGTCCTCACGCACTAGGGGATCCAGACCAAAGCAGACTGCTGGGGGGGGGGGAGGCAAGGAGTGGGGCCCTGCCTGCTTCCCAGGTGCTCCCCGCAACCAGAGGACAGTCCCTCCTGTGCCCCAGAGAAAGGGCACTAGCTCTTGTTTACAACACGGGGTGGGTGAGAGCACATCCGGAGGACACAGAATGCCTCTCAGTCGCCAACGTGACTTGCTAGGCTTGAACATCCCAGTTAAGACAGGGGACTTTTTGTTTTTCAATCAAGCTAGTTATGGAGAGTGCGTCCAGGGGCATTAACAAGAAAAACTCTACAGTCCACATTGACGAGGCTGCCCTCACCCTCACCAGGGTGGGACTGGCTGTGATTGCTTCAAGAAACTGACACCAAGGGTTTTGCCAGCCACCTCCCCTCCCCCCACCCCGATGCACACCAGTCCTATGAAGGTGTAGGACCTGGTGCCCATTTCTGCTCGTTCCTTTATAAAAATTGACCTCACTTCCAGGATGCACAGGGGAAACCCCATTTGTCTGGAAGCATATGGCCTGCCTTGTCTCCCTGGAAAACATTACTATTGATTGTCCATCCGTTCCCTGAATCCCACCCAAACCAGAGGCCATCAAGTCAGCTTCACTCGAGGCTCCCCAACATCCACGGGGTTTATCTTCCATCCGTGCTTCTCTGCTAATGCAGAGGAATTCCCCACGGCGCCACTTCTTGAAGCCCTTGTCGCGGGATTTAACAGGCCAAAGACCGCTGTTAGGAGGCAAGGGACCATGAAGAAAGGGGTCTATCTACTGGAGGGGAAAAGGAAAACAGACCAATCAAAAGGCCAGCAGTCGAAATGTTGACGGACAGCGGGGGGAGAAGGAGCTGTGACGTCCACAGGAACCTGCAGAGGGGAACCGAAGTCGCAGGAGAGGGGCTCTGAGCAGGCCAGGTGAACGGATTGCACACAGATGAGTAAGGCAGATCGTTAGCTTAAACGGAGACAGATTTACAAGGGGAGGGGGGCGGACTCCAGCAAAACTCAAGAAAGCAGCGAGAAACCTGCTGCTTGGCCTCAAAGAGATCATCCTCTTTACAAAAAAAGAGAAACGTAGGCTCCACCGGCTCCGCTTTCTGCACAGGTTCCCGAGCATCGGCCACCTGTCACCTCGCCGCACCGCTCTCAAGTGGGACTCGGGGACTGCCGAGGACCTGCAGTGCGAGGGTCCTTCCTGACCCCGGTGATTGTCAGCTCTGGGGTTTGGGAGATGGGGTTGCAAAAGAGGAAAGGAAGTTCTGGTCTTCCAGGCTCACCTTACCCGGGTTCAAGGTCAGTGTGTGGGTCTTAACATGGAATCATATCCACTTCCTGCCAGTCACGGTGTGAGGGGCAATGATCGAGGGGTCAGCCTCATGTCTATTCTTTCTGTTTCCCAAATGTACTTGGGCCACACACGACTGGCTAGGACTAGGAACTGCTCAAGATTGGGTCACTTCCTACTGTCCACCTGAGGCGGGGGTGGGGGAAGGAAAGGGGGACAGTAAGATAGCGCTCAAGAGAAGTCAAGGTCAAAACATTAGCACTGCATTGTTTTTTTTTTCTTTTTTCTTTCTTGAAAAAGGGTCACTGGCCCAGAATTCACTATGTTGGCAAGAATGACCTTGGTCTCCTGATTTTCCTGCCTCCGTCTCCTGAGGGCTGGGATGTGCCACCATGCTTGGGGTATGCAGTGTTGAGAATCAAGCTGTGACCCACTGAGCAACATCCTTAGCCCCTAGCCTTGTGTTTTAAGGGAGTCGTTGGATCTGTTAAGCCACTATGTCAAAAATGCTACACAAAACACAAAATGGACCTAAAAACAAAACAAAACACCAAAACATTTTTTTCAAAGCTTAATTCCCAAATGGCTGAGAAAATGGACTGAAACTGAAAATTGGTGTGAGGTGGGGGGGGGGGTGACAGACTCCCACACATGGGTGCCTGAGGCTATCTGCTTGCAAAGGGCTGGGTAGTGACGAGGTTCCCCAGTGGGCTCCCAGAGCTGGGTGGAGGTTGAGGTAAGGCCCACAGTTGCTGTCCACAGTGCTGACCCCTAACCCTCAAGGCACAGGTGTCTGACCTAACCTGGAGACACAAGGATTGTCATCCCTCCCGCCCCACACCCCGGACAGAGAAGAAGCAGAAAGGCAGGGCGTGGTGGCGCACGCCTTTAATCCCAGCACGCGGGAGGCAGAGGTGGAAGCATCCCTGTGAGCTCCAGCCTGAGACTTCATGGTGAAGTTCAGGTCAGCCTGGGCTAGATCAAGGGCCTACCTCAAAATAAAAATAAAAATAACAAAATAAAAAAAAGAAAGAAAAGGAAAAAGAAGCAAACAGGACAGATGTGGGTGGGAGACGAGATGCCTAGGGAGCAGAGAGGTAAGTTTTGACACCATTTGCAAGTAATGGATTCACCAAGAAAGACGCTGCCCGGTCAGGGAGTCAGGGAGGGTACCTGTACTCTGCTGTCCAGGCAGGGCTATGTGCAGGTTCATGAGGACCCTACCCAGGGCCTTCCACAGTCACAAGCTGCCCTTTGAACTGCTCAAGCGTGTCGTTAAGAATCTCCCAAGGCAAGGTTGGCACAAGGTTTCTGGAAACCGTGGTCATGGCAGGTGGGCCGGCCAGGCACGGCTGGGATGTTAGCTGTAACCTGGAATTCCAGAAGGCGGAGGAGGGCCAGGGCTGAAGGTTTTGAAAACAAAACAAAACGAAGCAGAACAGAAGGTGTCTGGAGCCCCAGAAGATCATCGATTCTCTGGAGGGAGCGTACAGCTAGCAAGCAACAGAAAAAGCGGTAGTCTTACATCTCGTGGTCTAGCATCTGGGCTGGGGCTCGGGGCCACAGAAGGGCTCTGAGAAGATCAGCATTTGGACCAAAAAGCAGCACTTTGGCCAGGTGGGTCTCTGCCTGGGGAAGGGGTGGGATGAGGGAGGGAGGAAGTACTCATTTCTGCATCTGCTCTGAAGCCATTTTGGTCACAGTCCCCTCCAGCAAGCCAAGTGTGTTCAGAAAAGACCAGAGAGAGAAAGAGGCCCAGGACAAATTTGGTGTTGTGTGCCCAAGGCACCTTCTACCGGGCTGCAATTTATGAAACACGAGGCCTAGGGACAAAGGCTGCCTCACAGACATCAGAGCTGTAAGGGAAATAAACCAGGGAATATATACAAGGGCTGATCATTATACTTTTTTAAAAGGCTTGGATACAGATAAGATAACCTGAGGCAACTGGATACTTCAAAACATACTATTCACACACCTTTTCCTTCTGCCCTTCCACGTAAAAACATATGTACATATCAAGTTTCAAAGAAAATTGGCTGAGTTATTGCTTTACCGCCTTTCTAAAGCAAATCCAAAAGAGAAGTTTGATAACACAGGTCCAGCTATACACGTGGCGGCCCCACCAGAAAGACAGTGTATTTGGAAGGCCTACGGAGGGTATGCTCAAAAATTTGAAGTGCTAGATCCTGCCAGGGAAGGAAGAGCCTGCCTCCTCCCCACCTTCAAAAATCAGTAATTGAACCCCATCCTTGGGGATAGAGTAGATAATGCCTTGGACCAAGAACTCAGCAGGAAGTGGGTAGTATGAACTTCCTTGGAAATGTTCTGTCAAAGGACCTGCCCGGAGGAGGAGGAGGCAGAGCCACTTCCCCAATTCGCTGTGCTTCGCAGAACTGAGGGAGATGGTCGGTCCAGCCTCGTGCTGAGGGTCCCGTGGCTGGAGGTGGTGTCTGTAGAGGGCAGAAATGCGAACTTGTACACGAAAGACCAAAACACCCGCCTGGATGCTTCTGGAAGTGCAGCTGGAAGTTCCCTGTAGGGACTGGAGCAGGTGCTTGTGGAGGGCGGGCCTTTCTGTGGGGACCCTGACAGAGGCTCTACACAGCGTCTCCGAGACTGAAAGGCCCAGGCACATACGCGTGGCCAGGAAGGAGCCGGAGGGCTCCGACGGTCTGATGGTTAAGGCTTCTGTTGACTGGATGTGGTGATTGATGTCTCCGCTGCAGAGGAAGAGACAGTCCTGCCGTGAGCAAGGGGGACATGTGGCCCCATTTTTCTCCATCAGGACCAACAGTGGGATCTGAGGCGGGGGGCAAGGCTCAGGGGCAGTGTACGTGCACAGCTGGGTTCCATCCCCAGCACCACCAAAGAGACACAAATAAATACCCTTTTCTGACCCTCCCCCCAAAAGAGGGTTAGCGGGAGTTGGGGAAAAGGCGAGGTGAGCAGAGTGGCAGGTGCTGGGGTCAAAGGCATCTAACTTGACATTTTAAATCCTTTCTGAGCTTTAATTTCCTCAAATGGATTGCTGGTGACACTGTATTCCAGATTTCAAAATAGCTAGGAGAGGGCTGGAGGGATGGCTTAGAGGTTAAGGCGCTTGCCTGCAAAACCGAAGGATCCAGGTTTGATTGCCCAGTACCCAAGTAAAGCCAGATGCACAAGGTGGGGCAGGTGTCCGGAGTTTGTTTGCAGTGGCTAGAGGCCTTGGCATGCCCATTCTCTCTCTCTCTCTAATAAATAAAATATTTTTAAAAAAATAGCTAAGGAGAAAGCTGGGCGTGGTGGCACACGCCTTTAATCCCAACACTCGGGAGACAGAGGTAGGAGGATCGCCATGACTCTGAGGCCACCCTGAGACTCCATAATGAATTCCAGGTCAGCCTGGGCCAGCGTAAGACCCTACCTCAAAAAAACAAAAAAAGAAAAAGCTAGGAGAGAGGATGTGGAATATTCTCACCACAAAATACGATAAATGTTTGAGGTAGTGGATATGTGAGGAAGCCCTAATATGGCATCATGAACATAAAGCATATGAAGTACCAAGCATCGCACTGTGTCCACGGGTGTGTACAGTTACGTTATCAGTTGAAGTGTGAGAGGGAAGCACTGGCTGACACATTTGCTGCCCATCAGGTACCAGTTACGTTCGTGTGCTCAAGCAACGAAGGCCCGTCTAGAAATGCCCTTCCTACCTGGTCAAGCTTGATTCTCATATAAGCTTTGCCTCTTCTTGGACTTCAGCTCCTTCAGCCACTGGGGAGACGGCTCTTCCAACCTGAAACCACAAGGCCAGTTAGAATCAGGTGTGACCCAGGCCCTGGGCTCCTTGTAGGCACAGCTGGGTGATACCCACCCCTCCACCTGCCCTGCCAAGCCTGTGTTTGAGCCGGGCAGTCCCAGGAGGAAGGATGCCACGTTGACATGACTGATAGGGAAGAATTAGAAATAAACCATAGGGCTGTAGAGATGGCTTAGCGGTTAAGCGCTTGCCTGTGAAGCCTAAGGACCCTGGTTTGAGGCTCGATTCCCCAGGACCCACGTTAGCCAGATGCACAAGGGGGCGCACGCATCTGGAGTTCGTTTGCAGTGGCGGGAGGCCCTGGCGCGCCCATTCTCTCTCTCTCTCTCTCTCTCTCTCTCTGCCTATTTCTCTGTGTGTCGCCCTCAAATAAATAAATAAACCAAAAAAAATTTTTAAAAAGAAATAAACCATAAATGGGGACTATGAAATGAGTCATGGTATATCCACTCTGCAATAATCTGCAGCTTTGAAAAATAATCTCATGTAAACTTGCTTCTACCCATCTACCCAACCAGCTGGCTATCCATCTTTCAACCTCTCCATCCATGCAAATACCTGTGATAAAACTAATACCTTTGTTTTATATGTCACCTCACTGGACCTTTGTACCCAGATATTTGGCCAGACATTACTTTAGATGTTTCTAGGAATTTGGGGTTGAGATTAACATTTAAGTCAGTAGCCTTTAACTAGAGCAGATGGCTATCCATCTTATCCAATCAGTTGGAGACCTATAGAAAAAAAAAGACTGACTTTCCAGAAAGAAGAGAGAATTCTGCCAATACTTGGCTACCTTTAAATTTGAACTGGGGTGCTGAAGAGATGGCTTAGTTGTTACGGTGCTTGTCTGTGAAGCGTAAGGACCCATGTTCAACTCTCCAGATCCCACGTAAGCCAAATGCACAAAGATGAGGGAAGCACAAGGTCACACATGCACACTAGGTGGCACAAGCGTCTGGCATCCCATTGCAGTGGCTGAGGCCCTGGCACACCAATTCTCTCTATCGCTTTCTTTAAGATTAAAAAAAAATGGGTTTGGAGGGATGGCTTAGCAGTTAAGGTGTTTGCCTGAAAAGCCAAAAGACCCAAGGTTTGATTCCCCAGGACCCATGTTAGCCAGATGCACAATGTGGTGCATGTATCTGGAGTTCGTTTCCAGTGGCTGGAGGCCCTGCCATGACCATTCTCTCTGTCAAACCTGAACTGGGTTTCTGTAGATCTGCACTTACCAGACTGTACAACTACATGAGGCAATTCTGTAAATCACTCTTTCTCTTATCTATTATCTATCTATCTACCTACCTGTCTATGGGCAAGTGTGTGTGCACACATACCGTCTACACATATGTTCATACATGTATAGGCATCTGACTTATTTTCTGGTCTTCTGACCTCATGGCTCAGGGACATTGCTGACCTGGCTGGGGACAGTGCAGAGACAAGGGATGAGGTGATCTGCCCAGTAGCCTAGAAATGAGGAAGAAAGAGGGGCCTGGGGTCCCTTGACTTCACACCAGCCTCATCTGATGTCCACCTCTTTCGACTCTGGTCAGTGGCTCCCAAAGCTGCTAACCACACAACCAGCCTTGCAACTTGAGCATGCCCAAGGCAGGGAGGGGGCCTCGGCTAGGCCTGTCTCTCTGACCTTGTCTTTCTACCTCCCAAGACCATCTCTGCTCTCTGATCATTCACACTACCTTCGGCTCTGGGGAACACAGGCCTGCACACAGCAGCTGCAGCCTGGGGGCCTCTTTTGCTCCCCTCACCATGCTGAAACCTGTCAACCCATCAGAACTCCGAAAAAGCATATCCTCTGGAGGCCTTTTAGGGTACCTTTCCCCCCAAATTTGTGCTATTGGCCCCCCGTTCTCTCCAGGGGCCAAATACATCAGACTATGGACTACAGGGTGTCTATAGTTTTAAACCAAAATGAAAGGCTATTGCTGGGTGCCAATAAAGCTTTATTAACAGAAGCAGATAGGGGCCAAGGTTTGGCCTGTGGGCTGTACTTGGCCAAACCCTGCTCTCTCATGACACTTACAATTCCACAACTCTAACATCACCTGAGTAATTGTTGATCGTTTCACCATAAAAAATCCCACCCTGTCATAGAGGCCTCGTGTGAAGGGATCTGTACACACTGCCTGTTTCATCCTCACGACCACCCCGTAAACCTGTTTCACAAATGAGGAAAACAGAGGGGTGGAGTGGTCAGCCAGAACCCTCTGCAGGCTGCGTTGACCCTGGAGCCGGTGCCCTTTCCCTCCAGCCTCAGCCACAGCCAGTCCTGGTCTGAGATCCTGCAGTCGGGCGGTACAGGGCTCACCTGACCACACCCCGTCAGCCTGGCCAGGAAAGCGGTAGCTGACCAGACTGTTCGACCTGGGTGCACCCTTCCCTTGACCCCAGGACTCCCCAGCTCTCTTGAAGTAAAGGTGCTTCCCAGAAGGAGCCTCGGTTTTCCCATGGGTCTAGAGAGCACTGCACCCAGCGGTGGTTCCCAGCAAGACAGCCTGGGTTCCGGGCCAGGTGGGGAGAGGTGTGAGGAGAGCAGCAGTGGGGAGTCCTGGGCACCCCTCCTGAGTGGCAAGTCTAGCTGTCACAGCACAGGGGGGTCACAGAGGAAAGCGGAGGCTGCTGGGGGGGGGGGCTGCAAGCAGGCGGTGCTGGAAATCCTGACTTTGGTGGGGAGGCAGTCTCGTCCTCCGCCCCTCACCTCTCATCCTTCTCCACGCTGGTGGGCAGCACGCGACTGCCCAGCACCCCAGGCTGGAAGGGGGATTTAGGAGTCTTGGGTTGGGGGGACCAGCTGAGGGTCTCGCCGGGACCGTCCGCATCTGGCCTCTTGTGCAGTTGGGCCTGGGGAGAGAAGACAGGTGGGGGTGAACGGGTTTCTGTCTGGGGAAGAGCGTCAACCAACAACATGGTCAGGGGTGGGGAGCCCTCAGGGCCTGGGGGATCCCCAAGCTGAGTTGACTAGGCAGGACACAGGGGGACTGAGAAGAAGTTGGGGCTCAGGCTAGACTCCCAAACAGTAGCTCTGAACCATCAGGGCTGAGACACTGCCCCCACCAAAGCCATAGCGTTTCACACTCTTGCCCAACCCTCCACCTTCCTGAGGACCGCAGACAGACAGAGGCCCCTTCTCCAGCAGAGCGTTAATTCTACTGTGTCCCTCAGTCCTGCGAGTATATGAGTGAAAGGAAGGCCGTGACCGCCCCTTCCAGTCCCATGGGGAAAGGGCGGGGTAGATTTTTCTCTTGCATTTGTTTCAGAGGGCAGGGAGTGACTTGGATGATGTACACACAGGACTCCCTTGGGAGAGCCCGGCATGGCAGTGCACACACACCTGTATTCCAAGTACTCAGGAGGCCAAGGTGGGAGGCTCTCAAGTTCAAAGCCTGCCTGCACTATACAGTGAGACTATCTCAAAAAAAAAATCAGACACCATGGGGCTGGACAGATGGCTCAGCGGTTAAGGCGTCTGACCCGGGGTTCAGTTCCCCAGTACCCATGTAAGTCAGATGCACAAGGAGGTGCCTACATCTGGAGTTCGTTTGCAGAGGCTGGAGGCCCTGGCGTACCCATTCTTTCTCTCTCTCTGTCTCTTGCTCTTTCAAATAAACAGAGGGAAGGGAAGGAGAAAGGGGGGTGGGAGGAAGAAAGGAAGGTTGGTTGGATAATGTGGATTGGAGGAAAGAAAGGGTGAACGGGGGCGGGGGGAGTTGGGAGGGCTGGATAATGATCCACAGGTAGACAGGAGTGGGAAGATGGAAAAGGAGGGAGGGAGGTTGACGAAGAGATGGATGGAGGATGAACAGAAGGGAGTGTGAGCAGGCGTAGGCATGGGTGAGTGCAGGTACCTTCAGCATAGCGGGGTCCACGCCCGGAAACGCAGGCGTCCTCTGGAGATGGCCGATGGCAGTCCTCTCTACCCTGGATGGCCCCTCCTCATCGGACTCGTCCCTCCTGGGTGACTTCTCTTCTATTGTGAAGAAAAACACTCAAACGTCATGATGGCTGCCAAGCCCAGAGGTCCTTCCACACAGCAGCCCCGCACAGAGGCCCCTCCAGGCCCATTCTGCAGCTGGAGACAAACCCTGGGGCCGGCTTCCACGCCCTCCTCCAAACTCTGCCTCTCGCCAGAGCAGCACCCGTCCTGGGGGAGCACACGGGCAGGCAGACCCCTCCCAGGCCCCTGGTTCCTGTCACATCAAATAGCAGGACGTCTTTAGCAGAGGCAGGACAGGGAACGGAGACAGGTTCAGCCAAGAAGGGGTCAGTGTGAAGTGCTCCCGTGTCTTGTGGACGCACCAGCCAGTGGAGTGGAGGGTACGGAGTTTCCAGCGCCCTGTAGCATGGCGTCCCGAGGCTAAGCTGAACCCTGGGCATGCAGAGACGGTGCAGCCCCAGCCTCCACAGCTCCTGACTGGCTCCTCAAAGACGTGGAAGCCTAAAGTCCTGCTGTCAGGTCCCCAAGCAAGTTGTTCTATTTTGTCCCTACTGTGGTCTTAGTTGCCCTAAGTGGTTTGGAATAATATCTTGTCTCAGAAAACCGAGAAAGTGAGCAGGAAGGTTTCTTACTGGACACACAAACTTTCCTTGGTTCACTCAGATGGACAGGCGAGGAGATGCCCAGCACCTGCCTGAGCCCTACTGCTTGCCAAGGACAAATGCTAAGTCACAACAGCTTTGCTGGAGGCCGGAGGCCACGGGGTGCTCAGCTGCTGTAGTTATGTCACAGGAAAAAAATCTGCTTCGCTTCCTCTTCATGTTAAGTAAAGGATGCATGTTTATGACAGGGATCAAATGAACTTCAGGACATGGGAAGTAATCTAGAATGAAATGTTCACTAGGATATTTTTGGGTTTCTCTGTACATTAAAAAATCTTGTTAAGGTATTTTATTTTTATTACTTATTTGTATGTACATGTATGGGCACATGTGTGTTACCGGAAGATATCCTCAGGGTGTTTATACTTTCCTTCTACCTTCTTTTTTTTTATTCATTTTTCAGAGAGAGAGAGAGAGAGAGAGAGAGTAGTAGAGAGAGAGGGAGAAAGAATGGGCGTGCCAGGGCCTTAGCTGCTGCGAATGAACTCCAGACTTGTTCATGCCCTTGTGCGCATGTGTGATATTGTATGCTTGTGTCCCTGTGCGTCTGGCTACGTGGGGGGACCTGGAGGTTTGAATATGAGTTCTTAGGCTTTGCAGGCAAGCCATCTCTCCAGCTCTACCTTTAAAAAACATTTATTTTTATGTATTTATTTAAGAGAGAGAGAAAGAAAGAATATGAGTGTGCCAGGACCTCCAGTAGCTGCAAATGAACTCCACATGCATGCTCCACCTTGTGCATCTGGCTTACATGGGTTCTGGGGAATCAAACATGGGTCCTTTGGGTTGGCAGGCAAATGACTTAACCTCTAAGACACCTCTCCAGCCCTTAAAAAATTTTTTTATGATTTATTTATTTGCAAGCAGAGAGAGAGAGAGCACGTCATGGCCTTCAGCCACTGCAAATAAACTCCAGAAGCATGCACCACTTTGTGTATCTGGCTTTTCATGGGTACTGGGGAATCAAACCTGGACCCTTAAGCTTTTCAGGCAAGCATTTTAACCAGTAAGCTATCCCTCCAGCCCTAAAATGTTTTTATTTATTTGCAGAGAGAGAGAAAGAATGGCAGAGAGAATGGGTGTGCCAAGGCCTCCGGCCACTGTGAATTGACTTTAGATGCATTCACCACTTTGTGAATCTGGCTTTACATGGGTACTGGGGAATCAAACTTGGGTCATTAGGCTTTGCAGGCAAGTACCTTAACCACTAAGCCATCTCTCCAGCCCTCCCTCCGCCTTCTTTTGAGACAAGGTCCCTCTTCCTGCTGTTGCTGCCTGTGAGCTTCTGGTTCTGCTGACTCCCATTGTCAAAAGTGCACTGAGATTACATATGCACACGCCACTTTGCATCTGGCTGTATGTGGGCACTGAGAAGAAGTGAGCCTGGGTGTGCGGGCTGACAAGTGAGCACCATTAGCTGATGAGCCTGTTCTGTAAATTTAACTTTCCGTCATTCACGGTTCTCCATCTGCAGGTGGAGGCTAGCTTCGTGGCAAACTTTCCAGGGTCTCCATAACCTGGCCCAGCCTGACGCATCATTCTAGCTCAAGGGATACATTCTTCCCACATTTCTGTCCTGCAGTTTCTATTGACACTCCTGTCTGGAATACCCTTCTCTAAGTAATTCTTATCTTTCAGGTTGTAGCTCAGGGGACTGGAGAGATGGCTCAGCAGTTAAAGGTGTTGGTTTTATTTTTTGTTCTTGTTGTTTTGTTTTTGATTTTTCGAAGTAGAGTCTTGCTCTAGCCCAGGCTGTCCTGGAACTCACTCTGTAGTCTCAGGGAGGCCTTGAACTCATAGCGATCCTCCTACCTCTGGGATTAAAGGCGTGCACCACCATGCTCGGCTCTTTTTTTTTTTTTTTTGCAAAGCCTGATAGCCTAGGTTTGATTTCCCAGTAGCCGCATAAGCCAGATCACAAAGTGGCACATGAGCCTGAAATCCATGTGCAGTGGCAAGAGGCACCATTTGTTTTTTTATCTCTCTCTCTCTTACTGTCTCTCCTTGCAAACAAGTAAAAATAAGAAATATTTTTTAAAAACATTCAGCTCAGATTTTGATACGGAGTGTAGCCAAATCAGTCCTCACAGGGAAATGCATAGCCTTAAGCAGTTCATTAAGAAACGGCAAGACTTCTCACAAATGAACTGGTCTTTCAACCCAAGAATGTAGGAAAAGACTAGCAGGTGAGCTTATTAAGAATGCGTAAGGGTAAATTTAGCAAGAATAAGAGCAGAAGTTGCGAAATACTAAGTTATATCTTTGTCCCTGGTAATGCCAAGAGTCCCAATTAATATGTTATCCTCAAAACATCTTTTTTTTTTTTTTTTTTCCCTCAAGGCAGGGTCTCACTCTAGCAAGCTGACCTGGAACTTGCTCTGTATTCCCAGGCTGGCTTGGACTCACAGTGAGCCTTCTACCTCTGCCTCCCAAGTGCCGGAATTAAAAGCGTGCTCCATCACACCAAGCTAAAATATCTTTTATTTTTGTTTATTTATTTGTAGAACCTTGCTGCTGCAAATTTGAACTCTAGATGCATGTCACGTTGTGTATCTGGCTTTACATAAGCACTAGGGAATGAAAACCAGGCCGTCAGGCTTTGCAAGCAAGTGCCTTTAACTGCTGAGTCATCTCTGCTGCCCTCAAACATCTTTTCTTTTTAGGGACAAGGTCTCACTTTACAGCCCTAGCTGACCTTAAATTCATTATGTAGACCAGGCTGGTTTTGAACTTGTGGCTATTTTGCTACCTCAGCCTCCAAGTGCTGGTATTACAGGCATGAGCCACCACAGATGACTTTAAAACATCCTCAAACCCCAGTTCTGAGATGATCTACAGAACAGGGGTCAGCAGGTTCCGTAGTGCTCCAAAGCCTCCCAGGTTGGAGATCCCTGCTGTTCAGTGTGGTCTACCGGCTAGGATTCGGAAGGCATGGAGGTACCTGTCGAGTCCTTGAACATCCACGTGCTGCTCGGCTCCTCTTCCAGCACAGACTGGCTCTCTGACTCGCTGAACTGGCTGCGCCGGAGAGCGTGGGAGATGGGCGCTCGGCGACGGCGCCGCTTGCTCAGCTGCACCCGGGTCTTCAGGGCGCTTGAGTCGAGGACCGAGGTTTGCTTTGAGGTGGCACGGAGGAGGAAGATGAGGGGGAGGAGGGGGAAGACATCAATGGAACCATCAGTCTAAGGCATGGCCCACAGGGTGAGTGTATTCATAGGTGGTGCATGGACTAACATTAATCTTAATGGTAACCCAAAAACCGTCAGCCTAAACTTGCCCATGAACCAAGTACGGTATCAAATGGACCCTTCAACACAGTGCCTGACACACAGTGCAAAAGCTTTTCTCCTCTCGGAGACATTACACAGGCATGTGTATAGCAGGTGTTCAATAAATGTTTACTGCCTGTTTGCTGAATGAATAGCTGAATACATCACCTCACCAAGTCATTTGTTTAACCCTCTTATTTATTTATTAATATTTTTATTTATTTATTTATTTTTGGTTTTTCGAGGTAGGGTCTCACTCTAGCTCAGGCTGACCTGGAATTCACTTTGTAGTCTCGGGGTGGCCTTGAACTCATGGCAATCCTCCTACCTCTGCCTCCTGAGTGCTGGGATCAAAGGCATGTGCCTCCACGCCCAGCAATATTTTTATTTATTTATTTATTTATTTATTTATTTATTTATTTATTTGAGAGAGAGAGACAGAGAAGTAGAGGCAGACAGAAAGGAGAGAATGAGCACACCAGGACCTTTAGCCACTGCAAATGAACTCCAGATGCATGTGCCACCTTGTGCATCTGGCTTACATGGGTCCTGGGGAATTGAACCTGGGTCCTTAGGCTTCGCAGGCAAATGCCTTAACTGCTAAGCCATTTCCCCAGCCCTAACCCTCTTATTTATAAAAGAGAAAGAGGGAGGGAGAGAGAAAGGGAAGGAGAGAATGGGCACACCAGGGCCTCTAGCCACTGCAAACAAACTATAGATGCATGTGCCACCATGTGTATCTGGCTTACGTGGGTCCTGGGGAAATGAACCTGGGTCCTTAGGCTTCTTAGGCAAGTGCCTTAACTGCTAAGCAATCTCTCCAGCCCCCTCACCAAGTCTTTATGGCAACCACATGCACAGGAGTACCTGAGCCAAGTGGCTCTTGCTGTGGTCCCTCTTGAAGCCGTGATAATCTAAGGCACAGGCAGGAAGAGCAGAGCCAGCGTGGAGTACCATTCATTCATCCTCATGCATCCTCCAGAGAGACCTGGGCCATATGTAGGCAAGTGCGTCCCCTTGGAGGCCATCCCCAAGGATGGGAGGAGGGGCTTTGCTGCCGGGACAGAGGAGGCTTTGTGGATGGCCTGTCCTCAGGACGGTGGAGCATCCAGGGAAAGGACAGATTCTAGTCTTTAAAAAATATTTTATTAAGCTGGGCGTGGTGGCGCACGCCTTTAATCCCAGCACCCGGGAGGCAGAGGTAGGAGGATCACCATGAGTCTGAGACCACCCTGAGACTACATGGTGAATTTTAGCTCAGCCTGGGCTACAGTGAGACCCTACCTCGAAAAACCAATATATATATATATATATACATATATATATATATATATATATATATATATATATATATGAAAGAGCCATCTACATCTATCTATCTATCTATCTATCTATCTATCTATCTATCTTCCATCCACCCATCTATCTATCTATCTATCTATCTACTGAGAGAGAATGGTTACGCCAGGGCCTCTAGTCACTGTAAATGAATTCTAGACACATATGCCACCTTGAACATCTAGCTTTACGTGGGCACTGGGGAATTAAATCTGGGTCCTTTGACTTTTCTGGCAAGAACCTTAACCACTAAGCCATCTCTCCAGCCCCAGATTGTCGTCTTGAAGGGGCTGGAGTAGTAGTGACCTGGGACTCAGAGCAGCTGGCATCCTGGTGGTGGCTGTACTTGAGACCTGGGCGAGCTGAGCTCAGGGGTGGCCTCTGGGACCCCATGAAGGGAGCAGTGCCACTGAAAGACCTTCATGCTCGGCCCCGGGGCCACAGTTCTGCTAAGCCTCCGTTGCAGGCAGACCCCAGGCTCTGTGTGGCAGGAAGTATAAAGCCCCAGAAGACCTCCAGGAGTGGGGTGTCAGACTTGCTCCCTCCTGGCAGGTGAGGGTTCAGAGCAAGTTGCAAGCTGGGCCGGCACCTACCCGAAGCTGACTGTGCTGGCCCCGTGTGAGTGAGCAAGTTGAAGCTCAGACAGGGGAGGACGTTTGCCCCCAAAGACACAGCAGGTATGGGGCAGGCCCGTACTCCACACACAAAGATAACACTGTGTGAAACTCTACCACTGCCCTTGCCCCTGCTTACAGACTACTTACATCAATGAAGGAGAAGTCATCCACTCTCCCTGCAGGGCAGGTGTCCAGCGGGGGCGGCCCCTCTGTGCCGTCGGTGGACTCCAGCTCAGAGCTGGAGCGGTCCACGCTGGAACTGCGCTGGTCCCTGGGGCTGCCGTGCAGGTCTGCCGAGGTGGGCTCCGTGTGGGAGGACAAAGAGGACAGGCGGCTGCCGGGAGGCTGTTTCCACGCCGACGTGGCACTGCTGTCAGGAGATGGGGACTCTGGGGCCAAGCTGTAAGAAGGGAAAGGAGGGGAGACATCGTCACAGAGGGGCTCTGGAGAGTGGAATGTTAAGTACAGGAGGCTAAAGGTCTGGTTTGGAACCAACAGGGCTTCCCACAGGTGGAAACAGATCAGAATACGCAGCCGGGGGCGGGTCATGGTGGACCGGGGGCACCTGGATAGGTTCAGAGTGCGAGGAGCGCACGCTGTGTCCGCTCGAGTCCCCAGGCTGCTCCACACAGCAGCCTGGTCACAGGCAGCCATAGGGCCTTGCAGAGTGGCAAATGAAACCAGGCATGGTGCGCACACCTGTAATCCCAGCACCAATAGGGAGATGTGAGAAGATATCAAGAGTTCAAGGGCAGCCTAGGCTATGAAATGAGACCTTGCGTCAAGAAACAAGAGGGAGAGAGCTGGAGAGATGGCTTCGCAGTTAAGGCGCTTGCCTGCGAAGCCTAAGAACGCATGCTCGAATCTCCAGGTCCCACATAGCCAGACACAGTGATGCAAGCATGCAATGCCACATATGCGCCACAAGAGGGCGCATGCATCTGGAATTCATTCACAGTGGCTGAAAGGCCCTGGTGCACCCATTCTCTCCCGTTCTCTGCCTCTTTCTCTTTCTCTCAAAAATAAAACTAAAAAAAAAAAAGAGAGAGAGAAAGGGAGAGAGAGAAGACCCAAGATGGGTTGTGAGTAGTAAACATGCAGTGTACTTCAAATGCTTTGAACAACAAAAGCAAAATGTCAAATGTCTTGCCTATAACTTTCCATGTTGATTACAAGTTGAAATGGGTATATTTCAGACCTGCTGGCTCTAATCAAGTAGATCGTTAATGTTTATTTTAATTATATTGAAATTTGTGACAATAAAATTCATTTCACCTGATCCTTCATGCTTTTTTTTTTCCAAGGTAGGGGTTTCACTCTAGCCCAGGCTGACCTGAAATTCACTACGTAGTCTCAGGCTGGCCTCAAATTCATGGCGATCCTCCTACCTCTGTCTCTCCAGTGCTGGGATTAAAGTGTGCGCCACCACACCCTGGCTCTTGTTTTGTTTTTTATTTTATTTTTGAAGTAGGGTCTCATTCTAGCCCAAGCTGACCTGGAACTAACTCTATAGCCCCAGACTGGCCTTGAACTCACAGCGATCCTCCTACCTCTGCCTCCCAAGTGCTGAGATTAAAGGCAAGTGACACATGCTTGGCCCCTTTACACTTTGTTGATGTGGCCACAGGACATTTTAAATGACAAAGACGCCTCATGTGCGCAGACCATGCTGTATTTCTGCAGGGCAGCAGTGACAGAGATCAAAAGATTCCCAGCGATCAGTGGAGAAAGTCTGGGGGCCGAGAAGCCTCATGCATCATTCCAGTCACTACCTTGGCCATTCTCTCACTCAACTGGGATTTACTGAGCACCTACATGTGAGAGGCATGTGTTAAAAAACAAAACAAAACAAACAAACAAAAAACCCTGCACCACTGACTTATCAGGCATGAAAATTATTTCAAATTCTATAGCTTCTGCAAGCCTGTGATGCAGGAAACTAACCATGAACCTCATTAGAGATGAGGAAACTGGTGCAGAATGTGACTTTGTTTGACTGAAGGGGTGGAACTGGAATGGGGACACAAGAGTCTAGCTACAGGACCCGTGTCACTGGCATCTCCTGCTTCTTAAGTCCTTCCCCACGGGAGTATATGTGGGCACCATTCAGATCATTAGGACATGTAAGATAGGAAAGTTATGAATGAGTCATGACTTTAATTCCCAAATTCCCTTATGCACTCCCCCGAAAAGACAACACAGGAGTCAAGAGCACAGGGGGTAGGAATGTCACCTTGCAAGAGGGTAGGGGGCTCGCCTGACATGGGCCTGGCCTGAAGGACCCCTTTCCCACCTGTACCCTTGAGTGGAATCTTCAGTCTCATTTGGCAATGGTAGTGGTTTGAATTAGATGTCCCCCATAGGCGCGTATGTTTTGAACACTTGGTGGCAATTTGGGAGGTGGAGCCCTTGATGAAGGAGGTGTTTTTCTGGCAGGGAGACGACTTAGGGGCGTTATAGCCCAGCTCCCCCTTGCCAGAGCTCGGCTCACTCTCTTGCTGCCATCTCCCACTTTCTGTGGCAGAAGTGCTGTCCAGCCTCGGCTCTAGCATCTTTCCCCTGCCATCATGGAGCTCTCCCCCCTGCCCCCAGCTGAGACTGTAAGCCAAAATAAACCTTTTCCTCTCATCAGCTGCTTTTGGTCGGTTGTTTTCTCCCAGCAACATGAAGGTAACTACGACATCAACTCTGGGAGGATGTCATGGTTTGGAATGTGGAGGATTTTGAGGAGTTGGATGGGATTGGGACACATGCACAGGCCCAGGCAAGTACCACCCATAAAGCAGCAGGGGGCACCAGTGTCCAAGGCTAAAGCTCCTGGTGTGAGGGGGGCCTGCAGTACCTCCATTAGACAGCAGGGGGCGACATTCACCAGGAGCGCATAGGTCCCATAAACTGGTCTCAGAGGTCTTAAACTAGAAGCTGGGCAAAGGAGACCCACAGACGGGGTGGGCCATGGTCACTTAGGAGATGGGCAGCTTAAGTTCAGACCTGCAGTGAGTCAGGTGCTCCTGCAGGAGAGATCTATAGAGATTTCAGGAAATTCACTAAAATGTAGCCTAGATTTCACAGGCTAGGAGACATGGGGTGGGGGGCAGAGGGAGAAGATTAAAAAGGACTTTGTGGCACTTTCCCTTGCTTCCCTGTTTCTTTGGTTCATCCATTTTAAATCTCAGCTTCAACTAAGCCACACTGAGGAATGGGATCCTGCAGAGCAGTCCACCACCCCTCCCTGACCGTGGGAAAGACAGGCGCCCAGGTTCAAGTCCAGATCTACCACAGCCACACCGTGCTCCTGGTCTGCTCCTTGTCTCTCACTGAGCCTGTTTCCCACGCTGGCATGATGCCCACAAGGTGCAAGGATGCTCATCTCTCTGACTTCCAACACTTTTCTGGCAACATCTATTGGCAGAGGTGTGAACTGAACCCTCAGCAAATCTCCCCAGGGGGCCATGAAGCCATCACCATGCTGGACCCTACCGAAGAGCACGGGAACAGTTATAGAAGCACTGTGCAGAAGCTCCTACTATGTGACTGACGCACCGAAGAGCACGGGAACAGTTATAGAAGCACTGTGCAGAAGCTCCTACTATGTGACTGATGCACCGAAGAGCACGGGAACAGTTGTAGAAGCACTGTGCAGAAGCTCCTACTATGTGACTGATGCACCAAAGAGCATGGGAACAGTTATAGAAGCACTGTGCAGAAGCTCCTACTATGTGACTGACACACCAAAGAGCACGGGAACAGTTATAGAAGCACTGTGCAGAAGCTCCTACTATGTGACTGACGCACAGGCTTCCCTCCCAACCAACCACGCTGGGTGCCTGCGTTTTCTCTTCTGCGAGGAGGGAGGACGGAAGTGCACCAGTGCTAACAGTGCACAGGCACTCCACAAACTCAGGCCACTTCTCAGCGTCTGTTTCTGTGAGGGGAGGAAGGCGCTGTGGGGGCAGATGTCTCGTCTATCCCAGATGCTCCCAGGTGGGAGAGGGGCTGGGCTCACAGCCCCCTCCTAACCCAGTCGTGTTGCATGATAAAGCTGCAGCACTTTCCAGCGGCCGGGACATTCCCTCCCAGCCGGGCTGATGCGAGAGCCCCACAAGCACAAGAGGTGGAGACACAAGGCCAGGGACTGCTTATGGAGCAGTGTGTATACTATGAGCCTGCATATGTATACGGGGTGGGGGGGGACTGAAAACAGTCTAGAAAGACAAGAGAAGCACGAGCAAAGGCACACCTGCGTACAGGGATTGGGGCTGTTTTGATTTTTGTTCGTTTTGTCTGGCAGTGCTGGGATGGAGCCCAGGAGCTCACGCAGGCCGCTGCGTGCTCATGATTTTGAAGTGGGCAAGTGCACGGGCATGAAGGTGACCATAAGTGGCGAACCGCGTTCACGCTGTGCGGCCAGCCTCAAGGGCCTGGCAGCGGATCGGGCCTTTTGGCATTGCAAACAGACCTTGTCTGCTACACATGTGTGGGGCCACACTGACAGCCATCCCGGGGCCCAAGGCTGCAGCATGGGAAGGGTCTGAGAGTCTAGGGTCACCCTTAAAGGTTCCAACATGCTCATCTCGAAACCACAGTGTACTTCCTTCATGACTCTTTGGGTCTGCCGGTCCCTGAGGTCTTCCTGTCCCGGTGGGACTGCCTGTTCCTGTGGGCGTCTCCGTGGGTTTGTCACCCTGTGGGTCTTCCGGTCCCTGCGAATCTGTGTCCCGGTGGTTCTTTCTACCCTGGTGGCTCTGCCAGTCTCCATTGGTCTGCTTGTCCCTGTGAATTTGCCTAGAACTTTGGATCTGCTTGTCCTGGGAGACTGCGTGTCACGGTGGGCATGGCTGTCCTTTGGGGCAGCCTGTCCTGTCTCTGCCTGTCTTTGAGGGGCTGCCTGTACCGTTCATCTGCTGGATCTGCCCGTCCCTGTGGGCCATGACCCCCTGTGGGTCTCCCCACCTCGTGGGACGCCTTCCCCTGTGAATGCTCCTTTGGGTCAGACTGTCTGTGGGTTTCCTGACCTCGTACAGAGGTCTGCCTGCCTGAGTGCATCTGCCTATCTCGTTGGGACTCCGCCCCTTTGGGATTGCCTGTCTCTGCGGGTCTACCTGGCTCAGGGGAGTTGCCTGTCTCCATGGGTCCGTCTGTCCCCGTGGATCTGCCTGTCTCTCTGGGTCTTGCTGGCCCTGTGGTTCCACCTTTCCCTGTGAGACTTCTCGTCTGTGAAGCTGCCTTTCTCCATGGTTCTGTCTGTTCTTGTCAACTGTCTGTCCTGTGGGACTGCCTGCTCCTGAGTGCCGGCTATCTGTTGGGTCTGCCTGTGTTGGTGGGTCCGTCTTTCCATGTGTCTGCCTGTCTCTGTGGACTTACCTGAGTCTACGGCCTGCCTGGGTGTATGTGTGGGTCTGTCTCCGTGGTTCTATCTGAGTATAACTTTGCCTGTTTCTAAGTGTTTGTCTCAGATGTATCTTACGTGATTTCTGCATTTTTCTTCTTTTGTACTTTCTAAATTTCCTTTTTGAAACAAGAATGTTTTTTTTTTCTTCTTGTAATTGCAAAGAGTTCTTAGGATATAGGAACCACTGGTTGGAGACATCAACTCCATCCCAGACGTTCCTCCAGATAGCTGGGAGCCTACCCTCCCCACCCCCACCCACCACACAGACACGCGCACATCCTACCTGTCCCTGCTCTGGCGCTGGTCAGGCCCACGTTCCATACTGGCTGTCTGCTTCACGCACGAGGGTATCGGTGTCCTTGGCCTCGGGGGCAAGTCTGGAGAAGCACTGCTTCAGCTGGTCCTGCAGGGACAAGAGGATGCGATCACATACGCAGCACGGCACCCCTGACCGCGCTGTCCTCAGACATGGGTCCCCGTGTCCGGGCTGGCCGCCAGGGAGAGCAGAGTTCCAGCTGCCGAGGCATCACAGGAAGCAGGAACCTCTGCATTCACGTGGGCGGCCGGGGATGGAGCGCGTGGCGTGTTGGTTTGCACATATGGTCCGGCTGGCGGAAGTGGGCCACTGAGGTGACTGTTTAAAGCGCTATCCGCCTCTCGCTCCCACCCAAGCTCTCTGCTTCCCGACCTGCCAAGCCGTACTGCAAACTCCCTCTGCCACAGGCTGGCCACCATGCCTTCCCGCGGTGACGGGCTGTGCTCTCCACCACCACGAGCCAAAGCAGGCCCCTCAAGTTTCTGTCAGAACCTTGTCACAGTGAGGAGAAAAGTATCTGTCACAGACTGGTCCCTAGGGTTGGAGTCAGGAAGGCCCTGCAGGGCCTCACTCAGCTCTCCTTAGTGGCCCCTGCACCTCCTAGTATGGCCTGGCCAGGCCTCTCTCCTTCTTCAGTACTCCCGAGATACCAGTCCACTTAGGACACTCCCATCCCCGCCTACTGGGCCATCTCCACAGTCACCACCCAGCCCAGTACTCACACGGCAGTGACTCTGGCCAGGCATCAGCGTATGCTGCTGACACGAGGTCACTTCACTGACCCAGGACCCCTGCTGCAGTCAGGCTCACAATGCTGGCAGAAATCACCTGACCAAGAGCAGTTTTTGGGAAAAAAGGATTTATTTTGGCTTACAGACTCGAGGGGAAGCTCCATGATGGCAGGGGAAAACGATGGCATGAGCAGAGGGTGGACATCACCCCCCCTGGCCAACATAAGGTGGACAATAGCAACAGGAGAGCGTGCCAAACACTAGCAAGGGGAAAACTGGGTGTAACACCCTATAAGCCCGCCCCCAACAATACACTGCCTCCAGGAGGCGTTATTTCCCAAATCTCCATCAGCTGGGAACCCAGCATTCAGAACACCTAAGTTTAGGTATAGGGGACACCTGAATCAAACCACCACAACACCTCAACAAGTCTAAAAGTGGATCTTTAGGAAGCCGGGCGTGGTGGCGCATGCCTTTAATCCCAGCACTTGAGAGGCAGGGGTAGGAGGATCGCCATGAGTTTGAGGCCACTCTGAGACTACAGTGAATTCTAGGTCAGCCCGAGCTAGAGTGAGACCTGACCTCAAAAAACCATAAATAAGTAAAAGTGGATCTCCACACAATCCCATTTTACAGATGAAAAGATGTAGCGGCTCAGAAGGGGCGTGACATGCTGGTAGTGAGTCACGGGACAGGTCACCACAGAACTCGCTAGGTAGCTGAGCCCAATGGCACACGGAGACAGTCTCTGAATTACCACAAGATAATGGTACTTACGGACTCACCCACAAGCCCCTGTCTTATGTTATCACTGTAGAAATGGTGCTCGTTTGTTTCAGGATGGGTCCGTGGAAGGGCATGAAGGTACTCAATGGCGGCCTTCTAAACCCAGAGCCAAGCTGCTCTTCCACTCTCCCGCTCCCCCCCCCCCCCCCCCCCGTCTCCAGATTCCTCACTGACACAGTGACTGAGATGCTGGCATCCTAAGAGCTCGGGCCAGGAGGCCCTTTGATCACTTGGAGACCCTTGCAACACCTGCTGTCCACCCTCAGAGTGCCCCAGGCCTTCTCGAGGTCCTGCGCTCACTGTAGAACATCTGAGAACTGCAGAAAATCCCAGTAAACTGTATTTTGTTTTATTATTTTATTTTTTAAAAAATATTTTATTTATTTGAGAGAGGGAAAGAGGCAGAGAGAGAGAGGGAGAGAGAGAGAGAATGGATGCGCCAGGGCTTCCAGCCACTGCAAACGAATTCCAGATGCATGAGCCCCCTTGTGCATCTGGCTTACGTGGGTCCTGGAGAATTGAACCGAGGTCCTTTGGCTTTGCAGGCAAGCGCCTTAACCACTAAGCCATCTCTCCAGCCCCAAACTGTATTTTAAAATAGCCCAGCGCCCAAAGAAAAACATCCTGACCTACTCCAGTCCGGAATTTTCTATGGACCAATTCATGTGCATCCTCTCTCATAGCTGGAGGACATCCCACTGTGTGGACACGGCATTGTTCACGTAACCAGTCCCAAGGGTGAGACTTTGGAGTTTCTCATTATGTTTGCACGATCATAATCAACAATCGGGCGGCGGACATCCTTGAGGCTAAGTCAGCACATCTCTGATTATTCCCTTAAGAGAACCTAGGCATAAAGTGACCAGGCAAGCCTGAGGAGCCAGCCAGCCCTGGGACAGGCTATAGGCTCCCTGAACCCACAGGTAGCACAGACGGCTGTGGGGGGCAGAAGCCGGTTCCTATTGGGGCAATGCTTACGTTTTTGCCCCCAGGGCCATAGGACATGCTCTAGGGCCTGGAGCTCCTGAATTCTTGAGACCCAGGGGCATATGTGCTGCTTCGAGCAGGGAGTGCCCCGGACCCGGCCATCCCATTTCAGTGCCGAGGCCTTCTGGGAGTTTCCGGCTTGGCACCTCTGTGGCTGCAAACTGGCTCCTGGGACTGAACTGACTGCAGGGCAGAGGAGGGACAGGCTAACAGCTGAAGGTCAGAGGATGGAGGGCAGGACTTGTATCCCCTCTCTGGACAGTGTGGAGCCCAGACTGGCCTGTAACCAGGGCTTGGGTGACGGACAGCGGAGCTGCCATAAGTAGAACCATTTCTGTGCCTTCCCCAGAGTCACGCAAGAGATGGCAACAAGTGGCTTCCTGCCAGGTCTGCAAATAACGCTAGAGATGGGCTGAGGAGGGAGGAAGCGGTGGGTGGGACTTCCTGCAGAAAGCTAAGGGCAGGGGCTGGAGAGATGGCTTAGTAGTTAAGGCGGTTGCCTGCAAAGCCAAAGGACCTAGGTTTGATTCCCCAGGACCCATGCACAAAGTGGTGTGTGTGTCTGGAGTTCTTTTATTTTATTTTATTTTATTTGAGAGAGAGAGAGAGAGAGAGAGGCAGAGAAAGAGAGAGAGAGAATGTGAATGGGAGCACCAGGGCCTCCAGCCACTGCAAACGAATGTGTCTGGAGTTCTTTTGCAATGGCTGATGCCCTGGTGCACCCATTTTCTCTATCTGCCTTTCTCTTCCTCTCTCTTCCAAATAAATAAGTAAGTAAACAAACAAACAAACAAACAAATAAATAAATGTTTACAAAAAAGGATGCTGAGATCAGAAAGAGGGCAGTACTTGCTCCAGACCTCTTTGGGGTAGTGAGTAGTGTCCAGCCAAATCTGCCGGCTTCCACCTACCTCCTCCCCCATCTCGTGTGAACCCTACTCAGAGGTCTAGAACACTTTTAGGCAGCAATGGGTGCATCCGTCTCCACCCACTGCCACCGGATGCCAAACTCAGGGTTCCCGAGGGCAGCACCCCGACTCCTCTCATCCCCCTCCCTGCTACATTACTCGGGTCATCAGACCTGCAAAGTCTCCTTCCAGAACATTCCATCCAGCAGATCTCCACTCACTCCCTGAAACATCTTGGTGTGTACATGGGTGGAGGTGTACTCCGCATAGTTCATCTAGCCCAACATTCTCCTTCCATGCCACTTTCCGAACCACAATCCGAGCCTACCAGGGTCTCATTCTATGCAGGCAGGTCCTTCATGAGTGGGGGGTCCACCGCTGCTCCTGCAGGGTCTCTTTGCTCCCACCCTCTTCTCACCTGTGGTGCCCCCGCCCCTCAAGGCCCCCTCGGCTCCTTTCTGTCCTCAAGCCCACAGCAACATGGTCCCTGGTGGTCAGTCAGAAGGACACTCTGAGGCTCTTCCCGGGAGTCCTCCCTGAATATCCCTGACGACCACTCAGGCACCTCCAGACTCCCACCATATCGTCTAGCCGCTGGTCTCCATGCCTTTGCTGTTGGTGGAGCCACTAGCCACGTGCAGTTCTTTAATTAAGTAAAATCAATGTCACTGCGCATGTGGCTCTGCAGTGGCCACAGCTTAAGAGCATCAAAGCCCCCAGTCTGTACAGCACAGGTAAGAGAGCATTTCTGCCGGCACAGGACATTCTAGTGGGCAGTTCTGACGATGTCTGTCAGCCTGTGTAATAATTACAGCCGACCAGTTTCTTACCTGTTTTCCCTGGACAGAGGCGCTAGTTTTGGGGCCAGAACACCTGGATTTGAATCCAGCCTCCACTACACATTAGCTTGGTGAGCTTGGATAGCTCTCTGTGCCTCAATGTTCAGACCAAAAAAAAAAAAAAAAAAAAATCAAAAGCATTTACGAGGACGACTACGGTAAATATCACTCTGGTCACTTTCCATTACCGAGAGCGCTGCTCAGACTGGGGACGATGACACAGGGCCAGGTTGTCCGAGGGAGTTCGACTTGTGAATGGGATGGAGAGAGTAGCTCATCACGTTAAGACCCCCCCAGGCGGCACTTCCATCAGCAATGCCTGAGCTCAGTTCCCAGGGCTGCTTGCTGCAAGGCCACGTGAGCAGCCACTTCCAAAAGGGCCTGCGAGTCTTCTAAAACATTGTAGAAATCTTGTATTTAAAATCTGCTTGAACGGGGGCTGGAGAGATGGCTGAGTAGTTAAGGCGCTTGGCTGCAAAGCCAAAAGACCCAGGTTCGACTCCCCATGATCCGTGTAAGCTAGATGGACACAAAGTGGCGCATGTGTCTGGTGTTGGTTTGCAGCAGCTGAGGGCCCTGGCACACCCAGTCTCTTCTTTCTCTCTTTCAAATGAATAAAGTAAATAAATAAATAAAAATTCAAATAAAATCTGCTTGAAGGCAGGACCCCTTCCAATTCTGTTTTGTTTCATGGGCTCCAATCAACTAGCTCACAGTGAGTGAGGATGGTAGGAATTCTGGGGAAGAAGATGAGGGGAAAGAGGATGAGGAAGAAGGGCCCTTGCAGCCTGGCACTCCCCACGTACCATTTGGGACAAGTGCAGACCTATGTCCATGTCATCAGGTACAGGTGACATGCTCTGTGACCAATGGCACTCTTTCTTTTTCTTTTTTGAGGTAGGGTTTCGCTCTAGCCCAGGCTGACCTGGAATTCACTATGTACTCTCGGGGTGGCCTCGAACTCACAGCAATCCTCCTACCTCTGCTTTCTGAGTGTGCTGGGATTAAAGGCGTGTGCTACCACGCTTGGCTAATGGCATCCTTTCTAATGCAGATAGTAAGGCCCTTCTGGGCGACTTCCTCGGACACAGATAGTGTGGTGGCTGCTCACTGGGTCCCTTTGCCAATGTTCTAATGTAGATAGCAGGCTCTTCCCCTTCCTGGACAAGGGAGACCCATAATAAGGGTATAAAGAAAATCCTGTTTTACAACACGAAGACCAATCCAAAGTCAGAAGGTGGAAAGAAACAGGATATGCCAGGAGGGAGATGAGGAGATGGCAGGAGTAGCTACCCCTGAGGAGAGCCGAGCTTGCTTACTGCAAAGACCCCTGCCCAACTCAGCGCAGGCTCCCGGAGACCCTCCCTGCTCAGCCTGTGGCTTTCTGAGTCCCAAGGCCAATGTAACTTTTTCTCTCCCCTTCCTCCTCCTTCCTTGGCCAGCAATGGACCAGAATCCTAAGCGTGCTTGCCCTGACACTCGGAACATCTACACTTTTCTCTCGGTCTCTCTCTCCCTCCCCAGACATCCATCGCCAGCCTGCCTGTTTCCTTGATCTCTCAAAAAAGCGGATCTCTTTCTCTCTCTTTTTTCCACCTCTCCCCCTCCAACAGCCACCAAGATCTCCAGTTTGCCTGCCCTGTTTTTTGTTTTGTTTTTTAAAAAAATCTCAAACCAACAAAACTGTCCGTTGGAGTCCATTTTTAAAGGCTTTTATGTAAGAGACTAAGAATCTGCAAACGTGACCCTGTGTGCCCTGGTGACACGGGCGGATGGGTGCCTGAAAATACCCACAACAAGCTGGTACGGTGACACCACCGTCTATGACCCCAGCACTTTGGGAGGCTAAGGAAGGGGGACTGTCACAGTTTGAGACCAGCCGAGGCGACATAGTGAGTATCAGGACAACCAGAGCTACATAGTAAGGCCTTGTCTCAAAACAAACAAACAAACAACAAACAAACAAAAAAAAAAAACGTAAAAGTCATCAATATAGAAGAGGGACTAGTTGGAAAGAAGAGGAAGAGGTTCTGTGGAAGAGGGAGGGAAGAAGACAAAAGAAGGTAATAGGAAGGGATTATGATCAAGTTACATTATGTCCTATATGAAAATAGTAAATAAAAAAGTAAAAAACTACACGCGATTAAAGGAAAGGAAAGGGCAGAAGGACTAGATCCAGATGGGTCTCAGGCCACTAACCTCCCCTCCCCCCATCCCTGCCACAGTTTTGCCAACTGTCAGGTGAGGAGAATGGAGTCTAGGACTTTAGACCTGGGAGTGAAGGGGGGTAGAGTTAGGGTGACTGCACCCCTGAAGGTAAAAAGGGCAGGAACATTTTTCTTAATCTCTTGCCTAGTTCCAAAGAACTGTTTTTCCACAAATAGTCAGGACGCCTCCTGGGAGGGAGGTCTTTCATGGGATTTAAACATTGTGGTTGGTCAAGTTAAGCTAACCTCTTCCTGAGACAGACCCTAGTCCTAACCAGCTAGCTGGACCTCTGGTTCACCTGGGCCAAAAGATACCACCCTAAATAAATAAATAAATACCTTTGCAAGGGGAGGGCAGGCTCTCTGGTCACGTAGGAACTTCCAGCTGTGGGTCAGTTTTTCCCTCAGCTGGGCCTGGGCTGGCTTGGCCCAGGCTCAGGCCCAGGCCCAGGCTCAGCGGGGAGGGCCCCCCAGCCCTCACTCTGCCCGCATGGGTTCTTTATCCCCTCCAGCTCCCCACATGTCAGGAGTTCCTTGAACTTTCTTTTCTCTTTTTCTTTCTACGCTTTTTCCCCCTAGATCCATCTGTTCACGTGGACTCCTGAACTACACGTGGCCCACATGGGCTTTTGGGGTCCTCGTAGTGTGCTTCTCTTCTCCCCACTTCATCTCCCCTTACCTCCCAGCCTTCCTCTTCCCCCACTCCTTTGTGAAATCTGAATAAAATATGGTATTTTAAAAATCATTCTCTCGAATCTGGAGTTGCCAATTCCTTGGTTAGTTTGCAGATATGAACTCAGGGCTTGGGGTTCCAGGAAGCACCCTAGGACCCCAATTTCCCCATTACAGGAAGATCCTCAGGCCATTCATGTCTTCAGGGGATGGCACGGCGGCCCAGGAGCTAGACAGCGGTGTAGCTCATGGTTCTCAGGGTGAATGACAGGCAGGGCTGAGTTCTGGTCCCATGGCTCCTTCTAGCCTCTCATCCTGCCTACCCCACCTTCCCCAGGATGTCCCACCAGGGTCTGATGAGGACCTGGGCATAAAAATGCTTCAAGAATTTAGAGTTTTGAAAGCCCTCTGGCTTAGACCAGCTCAGATTCCTCAGAACCATGGTGGGTGAAAACTTCGGGCCACACCTTGCGGGCCAGGCCCTGCCCGGCACAGTTCTGTAAAGGCCATGCTGATGAGACCAGGCAAACGTGCAGCTTCGAGGGCTTGCCTAAAACAAGTCACAACATACGTCTTCAAATTTAAAACGTGCATGTCTACTTCAATCAGCAGGCTTCATTTCCAGAAATGTATCTCAGGGCAGTCAGTAGGCAGGCTTGCCAGGATTTGAGACTATGAGAGGTCCCAACAGGACAGTGGGATCACTGCAAAATAAAAATCCCATGGTGTGTGCCTTCAGTGTTAGCACTAAAGGAGGCAGAGGGAGGAGGATCGCTGTGAGTTCGAGGCCAGCCTGAGACTACATAGTGAATTCCAGGTCAGCCTGGGCTAGAGTGAGACTCTACTGCACAAAAACCCAAATGAATAAATAAATATCTCCAAATGCCTAATAATATGGGAAATCCAGAGTCCACATGATGGGATGAACACAGCCATGATGGCTCCCATGAAACCTTACTGTTACAGAAAGACATGTGCCACGCGCCAGCAAATGTGAGGACAAAATTGGAAAGGATCCCAACAACAGAGTGTTGTGAAACCACCTTTCTTTAAACAAACACATGCATGGGAGTGGAAGCAAAGAAAAAGATCTGGAAGGTTCCAAGGCCAGCCGGGTCACAGTGGTGCTGTCTGATGGTAAGATGGCTTATTATGGATACTGATTTGATTTAGTATCTATGCTTATAATTTTATACTCTATGATAAAATTAAATTTAAATACCTGGATCATATTTCTAAATCCTCCCCTGTTATACACATCATGAATTAAGAACACATCAGAAGGGGCTCTTCTTTTATTTAGTTTACCCCAGAGTTAGGCAAACCTCTATCTATTAAAAAAAATAATAATAGCCGGGCGTGGTGGCGCACGCCTTTCATCCCAGCACTCGGGAGGCAGAGGTAGGAGGATTGCCGTGAGTTCGAGGCCACCCTGAGACTCCATAGTGAATTCCAGGTCAGCCTGGGGCTAGAGTGAGACCCTACCTAGAAAAACTAAAAAAAAAGAAATTAAAAAAAAAATAATAATAATAATAATAATCAGACAGCGGCTACTTTGGTCATTTAGGGGCCACTTGGGTCTCTATGCTGAGGCAGTGACAACTAGTATGTAAACAAATGCTCCTGGCTGTGTTCCAATAAAACTTTATTTACAAAGCAGGCTGGCTGTCTGGTGGGTCCTTAGGCAGTAGTTTGACAGTTGATTCCTCATGTACCGCCTTCAGACTTTAGGCTACGGGAAGGCAGTGGGGCAGGATTTGGATGGAGGTGGGAGATCCACTCGTGGCTGAGCCCAAGCCCTGGGAAGAGTGCTTGAATGGACGTGTTGGGGGAAACATGTTCCTACAGATACATATTTGCAAAGTGAGTAGGTGTGCTTTTCTGAACCAGGAAAGGCGATACAGCAAGGGAGGAAGGGCCAGACATCACGCCTGTGTGTATTTGGGGGTTTCTGACACATCCCCTAAGAAAGGGCCCTGAGTCAGGCGGCCCGCAGCTGATAGCCCAGCTCCAAGTAATTTAAGAAGCCAGTGCCCTTGCCCGCCGCCAGCAACTCTATACGCCAGCTGTGCAGGAGGTCTGCGGTCACGGGCCCAAAGCACCTTTCCGTCTCGTGCCCTGGTCAGGACTGGAGCGCTGAGGAAGTGTCCACCACGGTGGCATGAGAGGTTCCTAACAATCCCACGATGCCAGACCCTCCATGCACCCCCTTTACAAGGGAGGACACTGAAGTCCAGGGATGTGATCCAACATGCCCAACGTCCCCGTGGTTAGAAAGTGGCGAGGCTAAGCGTGAACCTAGGTTTGGGGGACACACACGATCGTGCTTTCAAGGCCACACGTTGGCTGTGTGCAGACACTGTGACTCGGCTGGTCCCTCAGCAATTGTTTTCTCAGAGTAAAAAACAGAGGGCCAGGCGGGGAAAACGTACCCAGTGCCCAGTACTAAGAGCCTCGGTAAGCGGGGAGGCGGGCCCCTGGAGGGAGGGAGGCAGAGACCCACAGAACAAGCTCAAACAAACACACAGAGACACGCAGGGAAACGGGGCGGAGCAGGGAGGAGGGGTGCCTGAGCCTGGAACCTGGGGCTGGGCTGGACCACCTGCGCAGCAGCTCCGCCCACAGCCTTGGAGCACGGGGCTAGGCTTCCTTCTGGCTGATCTCCAGCCAGGCCCTGGGCCTCTCCCAGCCTCAGTTTCCTTTCCTGGCAAGTCAGTGGCCCTCGGAAGCTCAGCGGTAAGGAAATGAAATCCGCTCCTCACAGTCTGAATCAAGTCCGTTTCCATAAACCTTCCAGAGCGCCTGGCCATGGGCAACCTGAACCCTTTGTGTTGCAGATGTGAAATGGGTCACCTCGGTGCTCCCACATGTAGCAGGTGGGACAGGCTAGGCATTCTGAGCAAGGGTTCTGTGATCCAGCAGCCCGGCCCTCGGTAACCCTTGGTTCTCTCATTTGTGAATGGGATGACGGATGCTTAGAGTGTAGGAGGATTCTGTAAGATGCCTGTCCAGAGATCATACACACCTGGCACGAGCCAGTCCACACAGTGACGCTGATGGCCACTATCTAGTCCCCCAAGCGTTTATTATGCTCCAGACACATGTGCCACCTGTACATCTGGCTTGTGCGGCTTCTGGGGAATCGAACCGAGGTCCTTTGGCTTTGCAGGCGAGCGCCTTAGCTGCTGAGCCATCTCCCCAGCCCTCCGCGAGCCTTATAACTAACACCATAATGTCTCACTGCAGACCTGTCACTCAGCTAAGATCCAAAGGGACTGCCCCTACCAGGCCCTGGCCTGCTTTGCCTCCGAGGGCACCAAGGGCAAGACCCATACCACAGAATGACCAGGGCTTCAGTTCTGCAGGGCAGATGAGCCACGGCCTTGGCACACCGGCTGTGGAAAGATGGCTTTGGCAGAGACATCCTGTCTCCCTGGAAGAGGCATTACCCAGAGTGGCAGCCACGCACCAGCCAGGCGGTCGGGCTTGGTTTCACGGTTGGGAGCAAAGGCTTTCTCAGAGGCTATAAAAGGAAGCAGCAGCTGAGATGGGAGGCTGTGGTCCTGACAGCCTCAGGGGCACAGTTTCCCCTAGGCCCAGAGACCCCGTAGGCATCCTGGGGCATCTGGGAGTCAGAGAAAGACATAGAAGCCTGACAGCCATCGTAGGGAGAAAATATTCGAGGTGGAAAATGCAGTAGACAAACCTAAGCTACCAAGTGTCCCAGCCCGGCCCGGCCTGCCGTCAACAGCAGAGCACGCACACGCACGTGGCCACGTCACCACGCACCAAGCCTGTTTCACCAAGCAGCGCTGAGTCTCTCGGGTAACTGAACGCTCATTGCTAGTGGAAAGCTGCAGGTCGGCACGGGCCTGCTCTGATCAGAGGCAGGTGGCACACGCCTTTAATCCCAGGACTCGGGAGGCAGAGGTAGGAGGATCGCTGAGAGTTCGAGACCACTGTGAGACGACACAGTGAATTCCAGGTCAGCCTGGGCTAGAGTGAGAGCCTACCTCGAAAAACGAAAACAAAAACAAAACAAATAAACAAAAAGACCACCACCAACAACAAAAAGACACTTAGAGAGCGCCAACTGTGAGTGCTGGGTGGCATGCAAACAAATCTGGCCCAGTCCCCGTAACAGATACAGCTACAGTCCGTACTCTCCTTTCCAGATGAGGAAACAGGCTGTGGGATTAAAGAGGGACGGCAATGACAACAGACATTTTCATGATGCTCACTGTGCGCCCCAAGCGGTCTGGGATTGTTGTGACCACCACAGAGGGCGAATGGCTTGCTTTGAACCCAGCAGTCGGGCTCCTGGTCTAAGGCCTGCCCTCTTCCCATTCCACCAGTAGTTCTGCCCCAAATCTGACAGGGCTGTGCCCCTAAAAGCCACCTTATGCATCGCCTGCTCATCTCCAGATAAGCCCTTGGGACTCATCATAGAAACTGGTGTGCCAGGCTCTGGAAGCTCTCATCAAGACTGTGTGCTCCGTGAGGGTAGGCACTGGCGTCTGTTCTATCCTCGAACTCCTGGGCCAAGTTCAAAGATGCCCACAGGGCAGGAATGCCCACTACTGGATAAAGGAATGAATGAATGGATGGATGAACCCACAGACCATCCCCTGTCTGCTCTCAAATGTTTATGAAGAGCTGGGGAGATGGCTTAGCGGTTAAGGCGCTTGCCTGTGAAGCCTAATGACCCAGGTTTGATACCCCAGTACCCATGTAAGCCAGATGCACAAGGTGGCACATGCTTCTGGAGTTTGTAGTGGCTAGAGGCCCTGGTGTGCCCATTCTCTCTCTATCTGCCTCTCTCATAAATAAATAAAAATAAATATTTAAAAAAATATTTGTGAACAACACTATTAGCCATTTGGCTATGTGCACAAACCCTACTGACATCTTACAGGGCTGCCTGATTTTACAGATGTCCTTATATTTCCATTCTTGTTGACTTTTGTTTCTTTTGTTTTTGTTTTTCGAGGTACAGTCTCATTCTAGCCCAGGCTGACCTGGAATTCACTACGTAGTCTCAGGGTGGCCTTGAACTTACCACAATCTTCCTACCTCTGCCTCCCTAGTGCTGGGATTAAAGGCATGTACCACCATGCCAGGCTTTTTTTCTTTAATTTATTTATTTGAGAGAGACAGAGAGAGAATGGGCACGCCAGGATCTTCAGTCACCGCAAGATGAACTCCAGATGCATGCACCATCTTGTACATCTGGCTTACATGGGTACTGGGGAATCGAACCTGGAACCTTCGGCTTTGCAGGCAAGTGCCTTAACTGATAAGCCATCTCTCCAGTCCCCTTGTTGACTTTTAACACAATGAAACCTTGTCTTAACTAGAAAAAATGTATGCAAAGAGTACTAACAGTAAAGCAGGGTGTCAATGTGAAAATTTTTAAGGTGTAATGTAGGAGAGACTGATCCTGAAGGAAGAGGAACCCCCTTACCAAATAATAAGGAACCTTCGTGGGGGCGTGGCAAGGGACTAGAACATTCTAGTAATATTTTGGGTATCTTGCACAGAAACCAGTTTGACTTTCCACTGAAGTCTAAAGTGCTGTCACTAAGTTCTAAAGTGAATTGAGCCAAGAGAAAATAAATTGGGAGTTTAAAAAAGATGAGTTTAACCTAAATTATGAACATTATTGCAGGGAGGCCATCCTATTGTTAGAAAAAAAGGAGAAAAAGGGAGCAAGAAAGGCGTGTGTGTTCAGATAAGGAACAACCCCCAGCACACACTGTCAAGAGTAAAACCAGTGTCTGGAGAGATGGCTTAGTGGTTAAGGCGCTTGCCTGCAAAGCCTAAGGACCCAGGTTCAATTCTCCAGGTCCCATGTAAGCCAGGTGCCCATGGTGGCACATGCATCTGGAGTTTGCAGTGGCTAAAGGCCCTGGAGTGCCCATTTTTTTCTCTCTGTTTCTCTCTGCCTCTAATAAATAAATAAATATAAAAACTTTAAAAATATCAGAGTAAAATCAGGTGTGGGATAGCAGGCAGACAGAAAGTGACATTCATCAGTGGGGAAAGAGAAAAGATAACTGTCTGCAAGTGTCCACAAAAGCTGTAAGGATCCAGGAAAACAGGAGTGGGAGGTCTTGCTGAGTGACCTCTCCCTCCCCAGTGTGGGGGACACCTGAGCACCTGTGGCTGGCGAGGCAAAAACTCAGGATGATGCCATTCCACCAGGTCCCTATCTGTGCTGTTTCCCACTGTCTCCTCTTCCTGAAATCCGCCCCTGAATGCTGCTCCTGGAGTCTTAACACAGCCCAAGCCAAACTTGACTTCTTTTTGCAAAGCCGCTTGTCAAAATCTCTCCTAGTTTATTTCTGGTACAAGCTCGGCATGTCAGGTGACAGAGATGCGTGAGTAAGGACCAGGAGAAGGCAGTGAGCGGGCATCTCCCCTGAGGCAGGACCCCGTGCCCTTCAGTGTGAGCATGTCGTCTCTCCAGGGCCAGCCAGGTCTACTGGGGGGGGGGGGTGATCATGTCACAATGTCACCACGTCTCCACACCCCCACCTCTAATTTACCCAGCAGATAGATATTCACACAAACACAGATGCCTGCACACATGCAAATACAGACACAAAACCACATACACAAACATACAAGTACACAGATACAAAACATGTATTATACACAAAGACATACGCAAATGCAGACACATATGCAATACAAAGGAAACAAATAGATGTACATATAACTCTATGCACACATACACTACATGCATACATCAGGCACCTAATTCAACACACAAAAACACAGATGGGGGGGCTGGAGAGATGGCTTAGCAGTTAAGCACTTGCCTGTGAATCCTAAGGATCCCAGTTCGAGGCTCGATTCCCCAGGACCCACGTTAGCCAGATGCACAAGGGGGCGCATGTGTCTGGAGTTCGTTTGCAATGGCTGGAAGCCCTGGCGCGCCCATTCTCTCTCTCTCTCTCTCTGCTCTCTGTTTGTCACTCCCAAATAAATAAATAAATAAACAAAAAAAAATTTAAAAAAAACACAGATGGGGACACACAAACATACACACATACACATAAACACACACACACAGAAGACATCCGCAAGAACACACCAAACTCAGGATCACGGGGCTGGAGAGATGGCTTAGCGGTTAAGGCATTTGCCTGCGAAGCCAAAGGACCCAGGTTCAACCCCCCAGAACCCACGTAAGCCGGATGCACAAGGGGGCACATGAGTCTGGAGTTCGTTTGCACTGGCTGGAGGCCCTGATGCGCCCATTCTCTCTGTCTATCTCCTCTCTATCTCTCTCTCTCTCTGCTTGCAAATAAATAAATAAAATAAAAATTTTTAAAAAAACCCTCAGGATCACATTGAGAAAACAGTTAGGGCAAAACCGCTCTGGGTAACAGAAAACGCTACCTGAGCCCTCGCAAGGAACAACTCATAGGAGGTGGGCAATCAGAGTGGGCGGCCAGCAAACACAATGGAGGAGGAACAGGAAGGTGGTATAGATGGAGAGGTGTCCAAGTCATTAGAGACGAGCTTAGGAAACTGTCTTAAACAACCCATTGATCGTGAAGGTCTCCTGCCCCAAGCAAGAGGAGGCAGGGCGCAGAGGGCCCAGAGCAGGGGGCAGGGGCTGGTGGAGGGCACGTGGCATGAGCTGGGCCCTGACAAAAGGGGGTCATTGATTGGGCTTATGTGTGAGAAGGAAAAAACTCAGTAGCAGAGGCCAGTAAGTTAAAAAAGGAGATAGAAAGGGAAGAGAAAGAAAGGGAGGAGGGCTTTTATTAGGTTGGTATTGTATATATGTAAGTAGAAAGATTGAGATGGGGAGGGGATATGATGGAGAATGGAATTTCAAAGGGGAAAGGGGGGGAGGGTAATACCATGGGATTTTTTTTGTTATCATGGAAAATATTAATAAAAATGGAGAAAAAAAAAATAAAAAAAAAATAAAAAAAAAAGGGGGTCAGATTTGGACACATGGACAGTCAGGGAAGGCAAAGCAGACAACAGGGCTGGCCGGCAGGATGGAGAGATGCCTTATGGATAGAACAGGGACCGTTGTGACACGTGGGCAGTGGGCAGTAGGCAGGTGGCTCTATCCCCACTCGGAGCAGCCCATGGGGCCGTAGAGAGCCCAGAGCAAGGTGTGGACCGTGCACTGTTCCCCGAAGAGCAAGGCAGCCCCTCTGTAGGAGGAAAGTTGCCAGAGCTGACATTCCATTGTCTGCGCCGAGGGCTGTTTCCTTCCACCACCCAGCCCAGCCCGGGGCTGCTTCACAGATGTGCCCAGAAGCTGGGCGCCTGTTCTAACCCACAGCTAGACCCACCCTTGTTCCCGTCCATGTCTACTCAGCCAGGGGCCGTGGGAAACGCCGGGGAGTGGAGCCTGAGTCAGGCAGGCCCGCTGCTTGTGGCATTCTCGTCTGTCCCTAGAAAGAAGCAACTGTCTGCCTGTCATAATGGCTGGAGGATCATAACCGGCCAGGCCAGATCAGCAGGCTCCTGGACACCTTGGTCATGAGCTTCAGGACACAGGGTGGGGCTTTCTCTCCCTGCACATGTCGGCATGTATGCAAATATGTCCATCTGAGCATGTTCTGTGTGTACACACACCTGTGTGTATGCCCATGTGTGCAGTGCTGAGTGTATACAGTGCATGTATATGGGCACATGCATATTCATGTCCATGTGTACACATGATGTGTGCATATGTGTATCCATGTGTTTCTGCTTACATGTCTATGAATGTGTATGTGTGTGGGTGCATATATGTGCACGCGTGTTCTCACTGTGGTCTGTGCTGTTTCTACAGGGATTTTTTTTTTTTTTAAGAGAGAGTGAGAATGAGAGAATTGGTGCACCAGGGCCTCAGCCACTGCAATCAAACTCCAGACGCTTGCGCCACCTAGTGGGCATGTGCGACCTTGCACTTGCTTCACCTTTGTGCATCTGGCTTATGTGGGATTTGGAGAGAGACTGAACATGGGTCCTTAGGCTTTGCAGGCAAGCACCTTAACAGCTAAGCCATCTCTCCAGCCAGGGATTTTTGTTTTGTTTTGTTTTGGATTTTCGAGGTAGGGCCTTGCTCTAACCCAGGCTGATCTGGAATTCACTATGTAGTCCCAGGCTGGCCTTGAACTCACGGCGATCCTACCTCTGCCTCCTAAGTGCTGGGATTAAAGGCGTGAGCCACCTCACCCGGCTTTCCACAGGGATTTAATCACCTCACACACCTGTGCACAACCAAAACCATAGCTTATCACCCTCAGCAACAAGCAGCAATCTTGAAACTGCACCTACTCTTTGGTCTTGTAGGTCACCCACTTCTGAGAGTTCTAAAAGTCACTGTGATGTGCGGGGGTGTGAAGATGAATGACCAGGAGTGGTCACTGAAGCATTGTCAGCTAGACAGAAAAAGAGAAAACAGAGCCGGGCGTGGTGGCGCACACCTTTAATCCCAGCACTCGGGAGGCAGAGGTAGGAGGATCGCCGTGAGTTTAAGGCCACCCTGAGACTACATAGGGAATTCCAGATCAGCCTGGAGTAGAGGGAGACCCTACCTCAAAAAGAAAAAGAGAGAGAGAGAAAGAGAAAATAACCTACGTCCAAAAGGCAGCCAGGCCTGACTGACTAACGTGTGTCTCTCAGAAGCAGGGAGGGTGTGGCCTTGGGACAGGGCCTAAATGTCAGCAGAACTGGGAAGAACTCAACTCTAGGCCAAGCTGTTAGGACTCAGCGTGGGCACTGGGTGGGGGGTAGGAACGTGCCCGTGGTGGGCACAGGACAGAGGGAGGCAGTCACAGTAGCTGGGCTCTGGAAGCGCATGGAGTAGATGAGGGCTGGAACAGGTAAGCAGAGCTGGCATCTGTCATGGTAGTCTGAGGTAACTTCATGGGGCAGCCGCGAGGGGCAGCTTCGTATGGCTCCATGCATTCTGAGTGCTTTTAAAAATATTTTATTTTTTTATTTATGAGAGAGAGAGGCAACTCAGAGCCTCTAGCCACTCCAGACGCCACCTTGTGCACCTGGCTTACGCGAGTACTGGGGACTCAAACCTGGGTCCTTAGGCTTTACAAGCAAGTGCCTTAACCACTGAATCATCTCTCCAGCCCAAGCATGCCTTTTTGTTTTGGCAAGCTTACATACACTTTCCTCACCCTGGTGTGGGCTCGGACCCCACAGAACGCCTCCCCTGGCCTACAGAGTGGGCAATCCCATGGGGCTCTAGCCTGTCCTCCTACCCTCGGCACTTGTGTGTCTGTCAGATGTGTTTCACTAAAAAGTGCTGGAGGGTGGCGGAAATCTACGTCACTGCCTGTTGCTCTGGCACCTCGCCCCATGTCTGACCTAGGGCAGCCTGAAAACTGCCAGAAGGTGCCCAACTTACGATGGCTCAGCTAACAATGGCTCAACCCAAAACAGTTAGACTTACGATGATTGGGCTCACAGCAGCATGAAAGTTCACCCACACAGCCATCCTGTTTTCCACTCGTGGCTCAGTACTCCACAAATTACATGAGGTTCTCAGCGCTTCGGGTTTGAAGTTTTTGCCCAACTGTAAGCAAGTGCACGTGTTCTGAGCACGTCTTAAGGCAGGCCCGGCCAAGCTGGTATGTGTAGTGTGTTAGCGTATTCAATGTATTTGCGACTCAAACAACAGTCCTAGCACAGGGAGGATTTATCAGGTCATAATCCCATTATAAGTGGAGGAGCACCTTTCCTTGTTAGTAAATGGATGTGCGAGGTGGGCAGAGGAGGCAGCAAAAACATAACAATAAATTAGGGCAGACCTCCTTCCTTACTGTGTTTGGAAACACCACGTTCCAAAGACATAATACGGGCTTTTCCCTTGGAGGCTGACACTCTGCTCATCTCAGTCCCCATGGACCCAAAAGAACCACTTCAAGCCGGGCGTGGTGATGCACGCCTTTAATCCCAGCACCGGACAGGCAGAGGTAGGGGGACTGACATGAGTTCAAGGCCACCCTGGACTCGAGACCCTACCTGGAAAAAACCAAACCAAACCAAACCAAACCAAAAAAAAAACCAAAAAGACCCACTTCAAAACCAAACTCTTGGGCCAACAGAGCAGCTGGCCCAGACCCGGGGAAGGTGATGAACATTCGTAGCAGTCACGTGCTCCTTGGCTCACACCAGCGCCCGACTGGAAGGTAGCACCTGAAACTGCACTTATGTCACGCGTGTCTCCGAGGAGGGGTCGCAACCCACACCTCGTGGACAGACAGCGAGATGCCCAGTGCTGACGCTGCTTCTCAAACAGCCTCACATCTCAAGTCCCAGGGGGTGAAACCTTCTCACAGATGAGAACACCCACCCTGCAGGCTTCCCGTTGCTAGGCAGCCGGGGAGCGGCTGAAGCATGCGGAGCCCCGCCCCCAGGGTTTGAGTGTGGGTGACAATGATGGGTGCGCAGAGGTGAGAGGTCGGCCACAGGGACGTCCACAGCTCTGTTGATTCTCACTCTGGAAAAAAGGCTATCACCCCATCTTTCCCTCGTCCCCCACATCGCTCTCCTGGAACAGGGGGACCTGAGGCCCCCTGAGAGGGTGGGCATGGGGGAGGGGGGAGCAGGGATACTGGTTCATGCTCAGGACACCACAAAGCTGCAGAAACTGCTGATCAGACCCACCAACTTGTGTCTAAAGCAGGACCTCAGATCAGACTCCTAGGCCACCTCTTTGAACGAGAAAAGTGCCAGTCGGGAGATGGCCAGCTCCAGATGGTTCCAGAGGGGCTCTGGGGCAAGCCAGGAAAGGAGCATGTCACTCCAAAATCCTTAGGGGAGGGGAGTCTTTTTATTTATTTATGCTTTTTCCTCTTCAGTGCTGGGGCTGGAGCCCAGGGCTTCCTAGCTGCTAGGCAAGGCTCTGAGCCTCTTCCCCAGCCAGGCTTTCTTTTCTCCCTCATTACAGAAGTACACTGTGAAATGCAGTACAGATCTACATGCAAAATGCATTAGTTTTTGAGTCAGATTCTCATGCAGCCCAGGATGGCCTCAAACTCACTACATAGCTAAGGCTGGCCTTGAACTCCTGATTGTCCTACCTCTATCTCCCAAATGCTGAAACTGCAGGCCACTAGGCAATACATACATATATATATGTGTGTGTGTGTATATATATGTGTGTGTGTGTGTGTATATATATATATATATATATATATATATATATATATATACATATATATATATATATATATATTGTTTTTGTTTTCAATATATGTACGAAAATGTCATAAAGAAAATAGAAATTGTTCCTGGTCCCAGTGGGAGGAGAATAAGATTAAAATTGGATAAATCCTCCTTGTGAGTTTTCTGATTATTGTTTTATAAAGCTAGGACTGAAACATAAGGGCAGTTTACCATGCAAGTCTTTGTTGAACATCTGATTCTCCCCACTAGCTGAGGTCCTACTACGTGCCTGACCTGTGTCCTGCTGTGTTTCACAGACTCAGCAGAACAAAGGCCCCGAGATGGGCCAGCCTTGGACAAAGTCCCACAGCAAATCTCTGGAAAAGCTTGAAAGAGAATTCTCCTATTCCAGCACCCCTTCGCCTCCCCATTCCAGATACGTTTTTATCAACGTCCTGCCAGGATCCAGTGTAACCTAACCGCAGAAGAGGAGCAGTGACCAGTCACGGAGCCCGTACGGCTCTGCTCTCACGACCCTTCCTTCCGCCGCTGCCCGTCACACATGGACTGAACCCTAGGCTGTCACCATGGCCACCAACATTCTCACTCACTGCCCGCAACTCCCCACGCTGGCATCAACCTGGCCACTGTTTGCTGTGCCCCCATGATCACATTTCCTGGTGGGCATGTCCTGGGCAATCCCCTCACCTAGAGCAGGAGTGGGGCTTGCCTCTCCCCAACACAGCATGGCCCAGGGGCTGGGGTGTTGCTGGGTGACCATGCCCCGCTGTATAATACTCGGCTCATGGGGGAGAAAAATGAAAATATTATCTCACACCAGAGATTATCGTTGGCGGTTTAATAAGGCACGCGTGGTTCTGAGGAAGCCCATGTGGGTAAGGACAGCGGCAGGTTCTGGGCTGGCTGCCAGCGAGGAACCCCAGGGCCCTCGGTCTTTATGCAAAGGAAGTGAATTCTGATAGTGAAGGAAGTAGGTCTTTCTCCACTGAGCCCCCAGATGAGATGGGCCCCACCAAAACTCAGCCGGCAACCTGGGATTCCCTGAGCAGGGGGCCCGGCTAAGCCGAACTCGGATCCCCGGCCCACAGAAACCGTGAGACAATCAAAGCCTGCGTGAAGTTTAAAGAACTTGACAGACAACCGTGTGGAGTAATACACAGCCTCGCTCAGCTCCTCTGCCCCCAAGTCTTCCTCGCTCACTGGTCTCCAGGCGCAAGAGCTCTGCGTGGCTTTGGAAGCAAGCCAAAGCGCAACGCAGCCCCACGCAGGACTCCCTGCAGGGATGTTCCCATTCTGGAATGTTCTTTCTTCCAGAGCTCCGAGCTTCATTCATGTTTGTCCCCATCCCCCTGGAGGGCTTTCCTGGTTTCCTCAATACAGTTCTCATGTGCCCACGCCTAAAGCCTCCAATCTTGTTTTACCTTTCCTCATAGCACGTACTACTTATAAGCAGCGGTGTGTGTGTGTGTGTGTGTGTGTGTGTGTGTGTGTGTGTGTAATGTATGCACATGTGTGTGCAGATGCATGTGCAGACATGCGGCTGCCAGGAAAGATCATCAGGTGTTCATTTCAATTGTTCTTCCATCCATCCTTCTTTCTTTCTTTCTTTCTTTCTTTCTTTCCTTCTCTTTCTTTTCAAGGCAAGCCCAACAGACTGGCATTTTTTTTAAATGAGAGAGCACAAGTGTGTGTGTGTGAGAGAGAGAGACAGAGAGAGAGAGGGAGGGAGAGAGGGAGGGAGAGAGGGAGGGAGAGAGGGAGGGAGTTGGCATGCCAGGGCCTCCAGCCACTGCAACTGAACTCCAGACGCGTGCGCCCCCTTGTGCGTATGTACGACCTTGTGCATGTGTCACCTTGTGCGTCTGGCTTTTGCGGGATCTGGGGAGTCGAATGCAGGTCCTTAGGAATCGCAAGCAAGCGCCTTCATCGCTAAGCCATCTCTCCAGCCCCATTTTTGTTTCTTTAAAACGGAGTCTCTCACTGAAACCGGAGCCACCATTTTTCCGTTAGGCTGGCTGGCCAGTGAGGCCCGGCAATTCTCCTGCCTCTGCTTCCCTCGGTGCCGGGGCTCCAGCACGTGCAGCCATGCCCAGCCTCTTTACATGGGGGCTGGGGATCGAATCCGGGTCCTCGCCATGTGTCTTGCCATCTTTCTAGTCCAGCATTAACTTTTTAAAATTTTTTTAGAGATTTCTATTTATTTATTTGAAAGAGAAAGAGACAGATACAGAGAGGGAGAGAGAGAGAGAGTAAGAGTGTGTGTGTGTCTGGTCCTCCAGCCACTGCAAACATACTCCAGACGCAAGTGCCACCTTGTGCATCTGGCTTACATGGGTCCTGGAGAATCGAACCTGGGTCTTTAGGCTTTGCAGGCAAGGTCCTTAACCGCTAAGCCACCTCTCCAGCCCCCAGCATAGCTTTTGTTGTTTATCGCCTCCCTTCTCAAGCCCAGCTAGAAAGTACACTGCGTTGTCCTGACATATTTCCAGCACAGAGTGGGCCACAGGCGTTTTAAATAGGTAGTCTCACTGTGTCTTAATGATACCCTTGACAATTAGATAGTGTTAACATTGCTTTTTAGAAAGGGTACTCGGGTTGTGTGTTCTCAACGCCACATGGCAAGCAGCCGGCAGAGTCAGGATTCAAGGCCAAGCCTGTTGAACCCCCACATTCACATCACCCAGTGTTTCTCCCACTTCCTAGGGCCTCCCCTGCAATCGGAGGGGGGGCCCGCCTGGGGGCAGGCCATGTGGAGGGTGCACCAACAGTCTCTTTCTGTGTAATTACTTCTCTGGGAAGCTCAGACAAGGAGTGCTTCTTGTATAACTGTCTTCCGAGAGGACTCCAAAACCCCCGCTGAGAACAGACAGGCACAAGTGCTCGTGAGACCCCTCAGGCCATCCGCAGAGCTTCTCACTGTTTGGGTGGGGCTTTCCCTTTCCCTCCTGGGACAGCAGGCAGGGCGTGGGGCTCCCCAGCTCCCCAAGAAGCCCCTTGGGGCTGCCAGGAAGCATAATTCTATCCTAGAAGCAAGTGGAACACAGCGGGTACAGAGTAAATAGAGCCCACCAGGGGAACACAGGACCCCAGGCTGCTAGGCGCATTGCACGGGTGAGACATGGGCCTGGAGGTCCTTATAGGAGAACCTGGTTTCTCTGTCACCACTGCAGGTGGCCAGCCCACCTCTGGGATGAAAAGACTGGTGAGAGGAAAAAAAAAAAGTAAAAATTAGACGCTACGCTGTATGTGGTGATCAGCACATGTCTATGTTTAGCCCTACGGGCTCCTTTGCAAGTCAGAGAACTCAGGGCAGAATTAATCCAGAGGGCTGGTTCATGCTAGAAGGAAGCAAAAAAAAAGGGGGGGGGACTGGAACTTGCCTTATTTCCACAAATGGGTCCATAAAGACATGCTAAGGCTGCAGGCCACTGCATACACAGTCGCCTTTTCTCCCTGAAGAATGATTACATGTTCTTAGCAGTAGCCATGTAACTTTAAAATAAATTTTTATTTTATTTTATTTTATTTTATTTTATTTTATTTTATTTATTTGAGAGAGAGAGACAGACAGACAGAAAGTGGCAGGCAGAGAGAAAATGGGCATGGCAAGGCCTTCAGGCACTGCAAATGAACTCCAGACACGCATCTGGCTTACATGGGTCCTGAGGAATTGAACCTGGGTCCTTCGGCTTTACAGGCAAGAGCCTTAACTGCTAAGCCATCTGTCCAGAAAATGCTATCACTTATTTACGGGCAGAAACTTTCCTAGCCCATGGCCATTCCCATCAGCCTTGAGGCCATTCATTTCCCCAGGCTAGCTGCTCTACCAGCCTGGGCCCAGACTAAAGATGACACGGGACAGAGACACAGCCAATGGCAGTGGATAGATAAGCAAGAAGCCCATTTTTGCTTCGAGCCACTTACATATTTTTGGGGGGGTGATGTTTGTTACTGCGGCATAGAGCGGCTTAGCCTGACAGACGCAGAGGCAGACAATTTCTGACACAAGTCACAAGACAAATGAACCTGTGTGTGGTGAGCATTTGCCAAAGGACAGCATCCACGTGCACACTTAAGGGCAGGAGCCTCTGTGGCAAACGGGCTTTGGTTCTGGTCCTAGCCACGTCTTTCCAGCTACGTGTAGCCTCACGCACGAGTCACTTAAACCTTCCTGCACCTCCACTTTCACCACTGGGAATTCTTTATTTGCTGGAAACCTTCCCAGCGGCAGGAAGATCCTGACAGGGAGACAAGCTGTCCCGGGAAGTGTTGGGCAAGCGTTACTTTGTTCTGAACAGACATGAGAGTTACTGACAGTCACTGAGCAGAAAGAGGGGAACAGATCTGTAGACGCTGACCAAGGAGGCCCGGATTGATCCCTCGGCTTGTGTCCAGTTCACCTATGCGTTAAGGGACAAGCTCTGAAATCAGGCAGTTGGCAGAAACGACCCCGTAAGGAATAAGAGATGAACTTCAGGGCTGGAGAGACGGCTTAGCGGTTAAGCACTTGCCTGTGAAGCCTAAGGACCTTGGTTCGAGGCTCGTTTCCCCAGGACCCACGTTAGCCAGATGCACAAGGGGGCGCACGCATCTGGAGTCGTTTGCAGTGGCTGGAGGCCCTGGCACGCCCAGTCTCTCCCTCTCTCTATCTGCCTCTTTCTCTCTGTCTGTTTACTTTCAAATAAATAAATAAAAATAAACAAAAAATTTAAAAAAAAGAGATGAACTTCAGATGTTCCCATTCATTATTTCCATCTTCCAAGATGGAATCACTGGCCATTGTCAGGTGCTTAGAAACAAAGACCAGGCGAAAGGACCACTGTGCTGTGACTGTGTGTTCCTTCACTATTGCCTGTAGTTGTCCAAGACACTGCACAGGTCTGCGGCACAGGCCTGTGGGTGTCAGAGTTGATGACTGCTGTTATCTAAGCCCCCCATCCTCTTACTTAAAACAACAACAACAACAAAAAAAAAAATGTCATGTAAGAACCACATGGGATTACTTAAAAAAAAAAAAAAAAGCAAAGATGAAAGTTTTAAATTAACAGTAACACTCTCTTGCCCGTGGCAGACATCAATAATCAACTGCAGAATTGAGTCTAGACAGGCCCTCTGAGTTTACAAGACAGCACCCTCACCGTGCCATTGAGAGGTAGCAGGGGGATGAGAACCTACTTGGTACCCTGCTTGTCTCTGATTAGAACCACAGGGCTGAAAGGTATCTCTGCACCCAGAACTCCTCCGGCTCTGCTCGCTTCCCTGAGAGACAGGAGGCTTGCCGTGTCACGTTCTCGCCTGTCTGCACAGGCTGGCCAACCCTCAGAGTCTAGAGCTCACAACTGTATTCCAACGACAGGGCACTCACTACTTGTCTATTTCCTGACTAGGGATGTAACTGTCTCTGGTTACTGAATAAAAACCATTATGGTCCAAGTATGCCTTGAATGACACTCAGGTCAGACGGGCACCACCTTCCTACCATAGCGAGACTCTGGATCGGCAGGTCTGCCCAGGGCACACCTTAGCCAGGACACATACACAAGTGTCATGTGCGCCAGTCAGAATGCACATGGAGGCTGACATATAAGAGGGGGTAAGGACCAGGGGCATCAGGCCCTTAGGGTAGACAGGACAGAGGAGACAGAAATGGAGGTATGATTTTCCTCCAGAACCAAGGAGAAATACCAGCCTCGTTTCTGGCCCAGGGTAGTTTCTGTCACTGAGCTGTGGACTCGCCTTGTCCCTTCTCTTCTGTGGAGCCAGGATCAGAAGAAATGTCAAGCACAGGCGGGCAGGGAAAAAAAGAAAAGCGCAGACTCGGAGTTCAAGCTCTGGGGCTGATGGCTGTATGAGGGGAGCCACGTGGCCTCTCTGAGCCTCTGGGCAGGGAGAATAATGCTGAGACTTTATACAAGTAAGTGGGGCTGCAGAGTGGATAAAAAGAGAATGAGGCCGGGCGTGGGTACACATGCCTTTAATCCCAGCGCTCGGGAAGCAGAGGTAGGAGGATCCCTGTGAGTTTGAGGCCACCCCGAGACTACACAGTGAATTCCAGTTCAGCCTGGGTTTAGAGCGAGGCCCTACCTTGAAAAACCAGAGAGAGAGAGAGAGAGAACGATGCAGGAACACACAGAGGGCTCGTACCACCAGGCGTGCGTAGCAAGGGGTGGACAGACCAGGACTGTGTTGCACTCCCTTCCCTCCTCCTCTAAACTGGGCCAGGGCAGTTTGCACTAGTGTCTGCAGAGCCGACGGCTCTGAACAGCTCTGTGCTGCTTCTACCCATGGGCATCAGTGCCAACCATCCTGCGGCCTGCCCGCTGGGCCACTGTGTGCCTGTGCAGTGGAATGACAACAGAGGGACTTCAGACCCGAAGAGCATGAGGGCTCCACACACAGGGCTGGGCACACACTAGTGGTCAGTATCCACGGCCACCACTGGCCTGGCTCTGTGATCATTGCGTGGCGTCTGGCTGCTCTCCCCATCAACTGGAGACACAGAGCGAGGGGGCCGCGGGGCGGAAGTGCTCTCAAGGGTCCCTTTCCGGAGCTGACACCCACCCACCAGGCATCCGGGAGAGGAGCAGAATCACCTCCGTGCTGTCAAAAGCTGCCATTTCCACAACATCTAAAAGGTCATATTTCCCCAATTAAGAGGTGCTAATTAGTCACACGTCTGGCTTTGATTCTTTCTCCAGAAGAGTGGGAAGGAAGTCTGGGAGTCATGGAGGCAGTGGGAAAAAAAACAGTCACCATTGCTACTCAAAGTGGCCCACACCCAGGCCAGCGCGCGAGGGACGCTGTCTCCCAGACACCGCCAAGTGTGGCACCCTGCAGGTCTCCGCCTGCGAGTGCGGCCACGGGACCCCACCAGGCTCTCACCTCGGATGCTGCAGACGCTGTGTGACTTTCACACAGCGACGAAAATCACCCAAGGACATGTTTCCCAGAAGGCCTCTCTAACACACAACTGGGTGAAGGAAGGGGTGGCTGTCATAAACAGGGTCTGTCTGTAAGGCCACGTCTATGGCAAGTCGGGGATGCTCCCTAGCACGGGTGGCATGCCTGTGAGAGGGAATGCGGTCGTCATGGTTAGGAAGGCGTTTGCTGAGCGACACTGAGGTGTGCCTTTACCCACACGCTCGCTTTTCCCTCTCTCCACCAACCTGCGCACGAGTCTGTGTCTGTGTGAGCACGCCCAGCTTACTGAGGAAGAAGCCAAGGCAGGAAAGCCAGGGGTTCTACCCCGGGTTACAGAGCTGCCGAGAGCCGGAGCAAGAATGTGCATGTGGGTCTGTCCCCCACCCCACCTTGTGCCCATCTTGCTGCCTGGCTCTTGCCTCGCAAGCTGCCGCCCCTCTTGGAGCCCAGTATCCAATGGTGCCTCTGTCTCAGCTCTTTCCCTCTCCCCCCTGGTATCTCTGCTAGGGACAGAACAGACATCAAAGCCCACAGCGCAGACAGTGAGCTCTTGGTTCTGGGTCTCCAGGGGATGAATTTGTTTCAACAGATTGATAATGCTAAAAACAGAAGTGGCAAGACTTAAAGGAAGGAAGGAGGGAGGAAGGACGGAGGAAGGAAAGAAGGAAGGAGGGAGGGAGGGAGGGGGAGGGGAAGAAGGAGGGAAGGAGGGAAGGAAAAACCTCATGCAGTCACAAAGTCGGAAAAGCAGTGTAGGGCTCTGACTTCAACCCCCACCCCACCCTGCAACTCAGACCCCACCTTCCATGAGCTATCTCTGTACCACCCCCCAGCCGAGGGATGGGAAACACATCCTAGCTGCCAGGTCCTCCAGCATGCTCGCTAATTAAACTCTATGGGTTTGCTGTTCCAGAAACTCCACCACTCACTTTAATAATGAATAGAGTCCAAAGCCGGGCGTGGTGGCGCACACCTTTAATCCCAGCACTCGGGAGGCAGAGGTGGAGGATCGATCGATGTAAGTTCAAGACCACCCTGAGACTACGTAGTGAGTTCCAGGTCATCCTGGGCTGAAGCTAGACTCTACCTCAAAAAAAACAACAATAAAATAATAACAATAAAATAAATAGAGTCCAGCCTGGCGCAGGCCGCAAATGCCACGTGTAGGGGCCGCAGCCGTCATGATTAGCCCAGCCAATCCCTAGGTGGGGAGTAGGGTGCGGAGGTCAGGGTTCCAGTCCTGTACCAAAGGGGTTGTGCAACCTTCATAGAGTCTCCTTACTCTCTGGACAGATGGAGAGTCCCTCTACTGGAATCTCGCGACCTCTCAGGTCTGTCTTTAGCAATCTTTGGGGAGCCAATCACATCCGTGCATGGGCCTTCCTCTTTGCCCAGTGAAGCCAGAGCAGGGAATGAACTGAGGTTAACTCTGTAAGGACAGCTTGGCAGAACAGTTCTTCTGAAAGTCAAATAGCTATTCTGAAGGGGGGGAAAGATGACCTGGGCCATTTCCTAAAGCAGGTTATGCAAGATACCCACATGGCCAGACACATGGATTCTCTATTTTTGTTTTGGTTTTGAGAAAGTTGCTTGCCATATAGCCCAGGATGGCGCCACATTCAAGATCCTCCTGCCTCAGTCTCTCAACGCTGTGGTGACAGGTATGCGCCACCACACGCAGCTCACTGTGAGTCCTGTAATCAATGCCTGTCACTGAATTCTTCCAATTTTGGGGGGTACATGCACCCTTAACCCAGATTTAACAGTCCTGAAAATGGACAACTTAACAATAGTGTGCATTCACTGGGGCGACACCTCCCTACTCAGGTCAGGGAACAAATCCACAATGCCTTTCTCAGCTAAGGTCTCAGAGACACAGAAAGCCAGAGACCGTCTCTGAAGGTTTCTATGGTACCTACCACTGCATAATCACAGGCTCTGAAAAGTCCTGCATTAAAACTGTTGCTTGGGCTGGAGGGATGGCTTAGCGGTTAAGCGCTTGCCTGTGAAGCCCAAGGACCTCAGTTAGAGGCTCAATTCCCCAGGACCCACGTAAGCCAGATGCACAAGGTGGCACATGCATCTGGAGTTCGTTTGCAGGGGCTGGAGGCCCTGGTGTCCATTCTCTCTCTCTCTCTCTCTCTCTCTCTCTGTCTGTCTCTCTCTGCCTGTTTCTCTCTGTGTCACTCTCAAATAAATAAATAAATATAAAGAAAAAAAATTTAAAAAAAACTGTTGTGTACCAAGTGCTTTGTAAAGGGGTGATGCTTTTAAACATGCCAAGTGCAACAGCAAAGAACTGTGGGAGGCTTCCAGAGGGGGAAGGTAAAGGGAGAATTTTTCATACGGATCTTCAGTAAAGTCAACTGTGGGCTGGCGGCAGGGTGGCTAAGGCCCCTTCCCAGCCCTGCCATCCAGGGACAAGACTGGGAAATGTCCACTTTCGAGTCATCAGCCTCCCAGGAGGCTCTCCTGCTGTCTACCCAGCAGCCTCCCGAGACAACTGACAGACAACGACATGCAGGGCCGGGGGACGGTCTGCAGCCGCCCAGCTGGCCAGCGGCTGCTCTGGGGCTCCATTCTGCATCTGGCTCGCTTGCAAGGCTGCCATCTATCTATCTGCCCCACCTCAGGCGGGGGCCCTCAGGGGACTCGGCCTGCAACCCGCACCGTAGACAATCGGCCAACCTCTTGCCTCCTCCACTCCACAGCAGCCTTGCCGGACGGGAGGAAAGGCCTGCGTACCTCGTTTCAGCAGATCTGGGACTCTTAACAAGTGGTTCGTAAGTGAAAATGGTGAGAGCTTTGCCTGGACGCTGGTTTGGAAGACCCTCCCACCCCGTTTACAGACTGCCTGTGGTTTATATAGTTGCTGGGACCCAAGAGGGAGCGAGGATGTCTGTTTCTCTGGCAAAGCTTCACTTCCTTCAGTTTCATCAAACAGCAATCACTTCGTCACCCTCCTGGTAGTCATTACAGCATCACTGTGTCGTCAAGGTAACGGTGGCTGGTGCTCCTCAGGGCAGGCACTAAATGGCTTTGCACACAACACTTTATGTCACCCTGAGACAGCCCTGTCAACTGCACCCCCACTTCCCTCAGAGAGGAAGACACTGAGGCAGTGAGGGGCAAAACCACTTGCCCACGGCCACCAAGTCCTCCTTCCTAGGCCTACCCAATGCGCGCGCCCTGTGTGGTTTGTAATCAAGTGAACAGTGGAAATCAATAATCAGTTTCCAGCTGTTCTCAGGGAAGGTGACCTTGAGCCACAGGGAAGTTTGCAGTTAATCCCTGAGCCTGAATTTTGCGCCTCTCCAATCCATGTTCTTGGGAATAAGAGCACAGCTCCTCTGAGCCTTGGTCTTCCACCCAACAACTCTAAGATTTCATTCACTCGTTCATATTTTTTGAGTGTCTCCAATGTGCCAATCACAGTGCTTGGGCTTGAGGACTCAAAATGGCCAACAATTATCATTTCTTCTTCTTCTTATTCTCCTTCTCCTTCTCCTTCTTCTTCTTCTTTTTTAACGTAGGGTCTCACTCTAGCTCAGGCTGACCTGGAATTCACTCTGTAGTCTCAGGGTGGCCTCTAACTCATGGTGATCCTCCTACCTCTGCCTCTCCAGTGCTGGGATTAAAGACGTGCGCCACCACGCCTGGCACTTCTCTCTTCTCTTCGAGCTCTAAAAAGAACTGCTAGAAGGCTGGGCATGGAGGTGCATGCCTATAAGCCCAGCCCTTGGTAGGCAAAGGCAGGAGGATCGCTATAAGTTCAAAGCCAGCTTGGTCTACATAGTGAGACTTTGTCTCAAAGACAAAAGAAGAAAAATAAACAAACAACAACAACAACAACAAAAAAGAATTTCTAGAAAGAGCTGGAGAGAAGGTACAGAGAATTGTGTGATGAGATCTGGGGCGCGGCCATAACATCCAGTGACAGAATTAACAATTCACAGCAGTGTGGAGCATAGCGCGTTTTTCTGTGAGGGTTAGCGCACGGCTCTGCCTCCTTCCCTGACGGGGCCCCAGGGCCTCAAACCCTACAGCACACCGTAAAGGCTCAACAGACATCTGCCCATTAGATGAGCATTGAAGAATCACTCGGAACAGGGAAGGCTCACATGACTGTCTCCACCTGGGGCTCTAGGTACACACACACACACACACACACACACACACACACACATTCTGGGACGATGGTGGGCTCTCCAATCACCCACGAGACAAACTTCTGGGCATGTCTGTGAGGGAGTGTCTAGATTGGGTTAGCTGAGGAAGAAAGACCTTCTCTAACTGTGGGCAGTGCCATCCCATGGGCGTTGGTCCTGGACTGAATGAAATGGGCAGAGCGAGCTGAGCCCCAGCACTTGCCTGTCTGCTTCCTGGCTGCACAGGCAAGGTGACAGCTGCCTCATGCTCCTGCTGTCATGGTGGACTGTGACCTGCAACCAAAACAAACCCTCCCTTCCTAAGCTGGTTTTTTTTTTTGTGTGGGGCATTCTGTGGACTGTAACGTGAGCCAAAATAAACCCTCCCTTCCTAAGCTGTTCTTGTGAGTATTCTGTTGTCACAATAATGAGGGAAGTATGGAATACAAGGATCCACCTAGACCCAGACACGCCCACTGGGAGGCTGATCCCTGAACTAGGCACAGGGCACACCTGACACCTGCCCGAAGTTTAAGTTCAATCGCAGCTTTGCAGCCAGGGATATCACAGCTGAAAGAGGCCAAGGCCAGGGTCCCACACAGGAAGTGGTGATGGCAGGTCCTGAACGCAGGCCTGTCTGTGCCCCCTGTCGCCGCCTCCCCCGGCCCCCACCTGGATGGTAAGACGCCATGAAGTTTCTTTATGCATTCCCAGGTTTGGTGCAGAAATCTGGAAGGATTACGTCTTTCAACCCGTGGCACCAGAAGCAGGCTCTAGAGGCCTCTAGCCCTTCCCACCCCTCTACCTCCAAAGGACTCATGTCTACACCTGAGGGAGGCAAAGTTCTGCAGCCCGGGCTGACAAAGTCCACAATGGCTCTGCCCATCGTCAGGGTGGCAGGGGACATGTCTAGATCTCACACAGCCAGACGGGAGCAAGGGGTCAGGACGGGAGATAGGACCAGCATGAGCACGTACCTCCCCCCAGGTGAGTGGGAGGCCGTAGAGCAACCAGAGGCCACTGGCCCTGTGTCACTGATGGCCGGGCCCCTCTTTACCCTTCTCCTCACCCTGACACTGGTGGGGTCACACTGCTGAGCCCTCTGTACCAGTTGAAGAAGCTCAACCTTACAACACCAGTGAGGTCTATGTGCTCCTCTGTCACTTGGAAGAGCGGGTGCAAACACCTGGAGAAAGGGTTGTCTGGGCCTGCTATGGGACAGGAGGGTGTGGGGAGCATTGGAGGAACGACTCCTTGGCTACTGAAAACTTACATTCATCACTAGTAAGGTTCCCTTCACAGATGGGGAAACTGAGGCTTGCTGAATGTCTTGCTCAAGCTAACATTCAGAGAGGCAGGGATTTGAACCTGAGCCCACTCGCTGAGAAGGCTGCAACAGGTCACACCAGTGCTTCTGGCTCCGATGGGGAAACTGAGACCTCGGGCCAGCACAATGGAGGAGGGGTCGGTATCCCTCCAGGAGGGACTGTACCACTAGAAAAATGCACCGGATCATTTTCCTGAAAATTTCCCAGAGGCATGATCTTTAGTGCCTCACATAGCTGACTGCAGGGCTCCCAAACAAGAGCTGACGATGTCAAGGAGGAGACGCACTTGGCCTCTGAGTGGCCAACTTGAAACCGAAAACGCAAGCTCCAGCCCCGAGTCTGCCGCTCTTGCTGTGTGGCTTTGGGTGGGTCTCTTTCCCTCTCTGGGTTACAGATTCTCCAGGTAGAGCATCAGAGGCAGGCGCTGGGCTGAGCGGGATGTTCCAGCAACAGAGGCTCCGGTGTGCACGCAGGAAGAATCCCAGCCAACCCCCTGCCCCAGGGCAGTGTTTACACTGGCTCCCCAGCACTCTCATTTAAAACTTTTATGGCTAATAAAGCTGTTTGCTCATCATCCACTTGGGCGGCTCCCCTCTTTACACTCTGCAAACCCAGCATCAGAGGTTCCAGAACCTTCCAGGCTCTTCCTGCCAAGGGTAGAGGGGATAGCTGCCTCAACAGGGCCCTGGAATCCCACCTAGCACCCTGCCCAAAGCAGAAAGCAAACACCCAGGGGAGATGAATGGGTTCCCGGCTGCCAGCCGAGGAAAAGCAGACGCGGAATTACAGGTGTGCTGCTGGGCTGGTGAGCGATGGGGGCGCGAGCCGCCGGCTACGTCCCGGCTTGGGCGTAAAGCAAGTATTTGGATTCAGGCATGCGGCACGATGCTGAGAACCCGGCAGACCGTGGAAAGCGTGCCCGGCACTGCAGAGCGCCTCCCTTCGGCCCCTCCAAAGCAACCACTGGGCCGGAGAGATGGCTTAGCGGTTAAGGCGCTTGCCTGCAAAGCCAAAGGATCCCGGTTCAACTCTCTAGGCCCCACGTAAGCCACATGCATAAGGTGGTGCACGCATCTGGAGCTCGTTTGCAGTGGCTGGAGGCCCTGGCGCGCCTATTCTCTCTCTCTCTCTCTCTCTCTGCCTCTTTCTCTCTCTCAAATAAACAAACAAACAAACAAATAAAATATATTAAGAAATAAAATAATAAAAACAGGATCCACTGTAGGGAGCACTTTAGGGAGCACTAACTTGGTGCCAAGTGCCCTGCAGGGACCATGACCAGCATCTCAGGCCATTCTCACCACAGCTCCAGGATGAGACTTCACCAGCCCACTTGGAGCTGAAGACAGTTATCTCTCCAGAGCAGAGAGGCTGGAGGGACAAAATGGCACCAGGCAACAACAAAGATCACTCTAGGCAAGAACTGGGACGTGGACTGCAGAGATATCTCAGTGGTTAAAGGCGCTTGCTTGCTTGCAAAGCTTGACAGCCTGGTTTTGATTCCCCAGAACCCACTAAAGGAAGATTCACAAAGTGGCACATGTGCCTGGAGTTCATTTGCAGCAGCAAGAGGTCCTGGTGTTCTTTCTCTCTCTCTCTCTCTCTCTCTCTCTCTCTGACCCTCCTCCCATCCCTCGCAAATAAATACACAATTTTTTTTAAAAGATAGGATGTGGGCTGGAGAAGATGGCTTAGCAGTTAAGGTGTTTGCCTGCAAAGCCGAAGGACCCTGGTTCAATTCCCCAGGATCCTTGTAAGCCAGATGCACAAGGAGGCGCACGTATCTGGAGTTCATTTGCAATGGCTGGAGGCCCTGGCACGCCCATTTTCTCTCTCTCTCTCTCTCTCTCATAAATCAATAAATAAATATTTTTTAAGAAAAGGAAGGATGTGACTTGGGTCTATAGACTAAGGCCACATGGCTCCCTGGGGCCAAGGAAGAAATTAGATTTGAACCCATGTCTGTTGGATCCTATGTGGGACTCTGATGGTGCACATGTTGATCTTATAACGGGGGGTAAGTTTTGTCTCTCAGATTTGGCAATGTCTGGAAATAATTTTGGCTGTCAAAGTTAGGGGTGGGATCTAGGAGTGCTGGCTCTGCCTGTAATCCCAGTATGCGAGAGCCTGAAGCAGAAGGACTGCTGTAAGTTCAAAGCCAGCCCCGACTAGAGTGAATTCCTAGTCAGCCTGGGCGACAGAGTGAGCCCTTCCTTTGTCTCAAAAAAAGAAAAATGGGTGTGGACAAGCATGCCGCTGGTATCTAGAGGGCAGTGGCCTGGGTCCTGTTCGATATCCACAGGGCACAAGGACGCCTCCCAGGAACAGAACCGTGCAGCCAGAGTGTCCATGTGCACCATGTGAAATCCTGGCCCACAGAAGGGGCCTAACTGGGAAAGCAACAACCCAGCACTTCCCCTGAGGTACAGCGTGAGAAATGTCCCAGCATTCTGGGCTGCAGTCTCAGTCTCGCTGACAGACCACCACGTAGGTGACTGTGGGCAGGTCACCCCGTCTGCCTGGGTCTTGATTTTATGTTCGTGAAACAAAACTGACAAAAGGGACACCCGCCACACGGGGCTGCTGCGAGTCAGACCTGCTTTGTTTGTGGCTGGCGCTCAAGACACTGCTAGTTAAGCCTTCACCTCTCCATCTGCAAAAGGGGCGGGGAGCCTTGGCCAGCGTGATGGCCTTTCGGCTCTTCCCCAGGAACGCTGCTAAACGGAAGTCACCCGGTGGCCCAGCTTCAGGTGCAGAGGCTGGAGATGTGGCTCTGTGGAGAGCCACTGGGGCCAGCAGAGAACTGTATGAACGAGAAACACTCACTTTTGGACTAGGAATGTAGCTCGGTTGGCAGCGTGCCTGCCTTGTATGCACATGGCCTGGCCAACACCATACTGCCTAAACCAAGTGTGGTGGTGCGCACCTGTAATCCTAGCACTCAGGAAGTGGGAACAGGGGGAACAAGGCCCAGCCTAGACGACACGGTGAGTCTGTGGGCAGCCTGGGCTGCAAAAGACCCTATTTCTAAACAAACAAGAAACCCACACTTTGTGCTATACTTCAAACTGGAGGTTTGTTTGTTATTGCAGCATCACACACCCTAACCTGACTAATGAGTAGAGTTTGCAGCGCTGACATTCATGACATATTTCCTTTTTATTTTATTTATTTATTTGAGAGAGAGAAAAAAAATGGGAGTGCCAGGGCCTCTAGCCACTGCAATCGAACTCCAGACACATGCTCCACCAGTGTATCTGGCTTCATGTGGGTACTGGGGAACTAACTGAACCTGGGTCCTTAGGCTTTGCAGGCAAGTGCCTTAACCACCGAGCCATCTCTCCAGCCCTTATTACATATTTTCTAAGGTCCCCTGGCACTGTGCTAAATGTGCCACAAGCAATCTGACACTTACAGAATTAAAGCCCACCCGTCTTTAATGGCAAAGTCAGGACTCAGACTGGCTGGTGCTACGCATATCCCACCTCAAGTCATACAGCTTATAGGAGACAGAGTCATCGCTCACAGTCCTAGCCCTCGGGTCCCCCCACTTGGTCTCACTGTTTAGGGGCCTGGCCCCAGAGGCAGCTGGGAAATTTTTACAAGCTGGTTACGAGCTAGCTGTTAAACACAAGTACGCTAGGTACTTTATTGTTGTTGCCGTTTGTTTCTGTGACAAAGTACTTGGGTAGAAGTAAGTAAGGTTGCTCCCCGCATCTCGGCAGACCAGGAATCCGAGAACCCAGCTTTCCTGTTCAGGGTCAGCCCCCAGTGACCCAACTCTGTCAGCTGGGTCACAATATCCCAAAGTCCCACAGCCTTCCAAAATAGCTCCACCAGCTGCAGACAAAGTGCTCAAACACATGAACCTGTGGAGGACTTTCAGACTCAACACTGTAGCCCACTGCCACGACTGAAAATTAGATTAGAAACTTACAGTTAAGAGCCAGAGAGATGGCTTAGCAGTTAAGGCAGCTTGCCTGCAAAGCCAAAGGACACAGGTTCAACTCCCCAGTACCCAAGTAAAGCCAGATGTACAAGGTGGCACATGTGTGCCCATTCTCTCTCTCTAACAAATAAATAATATTTTAATAATAAAAAATAAACTTACAGTTAAGCAACTTATGTGAGATGCAAAGATAAATCAATATTCAAATGTGATGACTTAATTTTTCTTTTTTTTTTTTGGTTTTTTGAGGTAGGGTCTCACTGTAGTCCAGGCTGACCTGGAATTCACTATGTAGTCTCAGGGTGGCCTCGAACTCTCGGCCATCCTCCTACCTCTGCCTCTCGAGTGCTGGAATTAAAGGCATGCGCCACCATGCCCTGTATTGATTGTTTTTTTTAATGTATTTTAAAAATATTTTATTTACTTTTTTGAGAGAGAGAGAGAGGAAGAGGCAAATAGAGAGATTGGGCACACTGGGGCCTCTAGCCACTGTAAAAGAACTCCAGATGCATGTGCTACTTTGTGCATCTGGCTTTACGTGGGTACTGGGGAATTGAACCAGTGTCCTTAGGCTTTGCAGGCAAGTGCCTTAACCAGTAAACTATCTTTCTGGCCCACTAATTTTTTTTTTTTTGAGAAATGGTCTCACTGTGGAGCCAAAGGTGGCTTGACCCAGCTGGGATTAGATGTGCACCACTGCTAGGGTGCTGAGCCCTTCCTTTGTGTGTGGGGGCGGGGCGTAAAGAGTACATGTGCTGTGGTGTATAGATGTGTACGTGTGCATGTGTGCAGAGGCCAGGGGAAGACACCGGATGTCCCCATCAGTCACCCACCTGTGTCCTTGAGATGGAGTCTCTCAGTGAGCCCATGGGTGGCATTTTTGGTCATGTCTTCAGTCTCTGCTCCCCACAGGACTGGGGTTGCTGGCATGTGTGGCTGTGTCCACATATTTATGTGGGTGTTAGGGAATCAAATTCAGAGCAAATCAGGCCCTGACTCTCATGCTTCCACAAGTGCTCTTACCCAGGAGCCATCTTCCACAACACTCCGGAAACTTCTTAACTACCTTAGTGCATGTTGTGATTTTTTTTTTGTACCCAAGGCAAACCTTGAACTTGCTATGTAGTGCTATGACCACTCCCAGCTAAAGACCCCCTTCTTCACGTTGCTCAAACACAACATTCTCTGTGATATGGAATGGAACATTCCAGATTTCCTTCCTGGAGAGAAAGCAGAAAGGACTCTGTGTGAGCAAAACATCTGAGATGTGGGGCTGCAGAAGGAGGGAGGGAAACTGAGAGGCGCTTGGATCACAGAGAGGGCAGGGAGCCAACGACAGCCATGCACGCACTGAGCTCCACAGACCTCCCGGCCAAGCGGAGAAGCGCTCGGGGTCGCGCCCGCCCCGCTGCTCCTTCCTGATAGCGTCAAACGGGAAATGACCCGAGTGTCCGGCCAGACAGGTTAATAAATTACGGAGTTCGCAAACACAGGCAGGGCTGCACATAGCTCAGGTATTAACGCTGTTTGCTAGGGTCGTGGAAGATCGTTCAATTGTTTTAAAGGATAGAAGGCTGGGCAATTCTGTTTGGGAGAGGGAGGGGAAAAGACAGGAAGGAAACGTACTCTGATGCCAAGAGCGGGTTTCATTCAGGTTGGAAGAATGGGGTGGATATCGTTTTCTGTCTGTTTTCCTATATTCTCCAAATGGAAAAAAAAAAAAAAAAAAGAATACATCCTACCTTCTGGCTGAGGGGGAGGGGCAAAGAGATCAGGATTACTTCACACAAGTGGGGCTCTGGGGTGCAGCCAAGCCCTGTGTCCTGCCCTCCTATGTCACCTCAGCTCTCTCCCAGAGGCACCTGCTCTGAGGCTCCGGCCTTAGGCCCCACTGGGCTCATAAAGAAGCCATTGTTCTCTGCTGGGTGACATCATTGTGCCAGGAGAGTGAAAGGAGACCTGGAGTGGGGAGAGGCTGGGCCAGAAGAAAGCTCTTGTCCTACCTGCCCATGGACCGGTGACATCACACTGGCCCTGGGGACAGCTGTCACACCTTAAGTCTACGGCCCAAGGTGCAGCTGGAGGCCTGGACAGAGGTTGGACAGTGGCAATGTCCAGCTCCAGTGACAGGAGGGGAGAAGAAGCCATGCAGCTGTGGGCGCTTCCGAAGACCTGGTGTCCAGGGGAAATGCAGCCAACTATGCCTGGCACACAGCAGGCACTAAATAAATGCGACAGCAGTGCCCAGGGCACGGAAGGCATCTCATAAACGCCAACAATTATGCCTGGCACACAGTAGGTACCCAATAGATGGTACCTTCTGCTGTGATCCTGCTCCCCTTTTCCAACATACAAAATACAGGGGCACACGTTTGGTGACAGCACTTCCTAACCCCGAAATCTCCCAAGTGTACCACTGAACGCCCTCAGTCTGAGCCCCCCTGGCCCTGCGTGACTTGGTCCTGTCCACCTCCCGGGCAGCCCTGGCACCCTCTGCCACCCACTCAGTCACCTTGGCCTCTCTGCTGTTCCTGCAGCACACCAGGCCGCGGCCCTGCCTCAGGCCCTTCACACCTGCTTTTCCTGTTGCCCAGCTGCTCCTCCCCAGACCTTCTGCCCAGTGTCTCCTGCTGGGAAGTCTTCCGGGTCACACCTAACACTCCTGCTGCCCTGGAACCCCCTGAGCTTTCACTTCAGATCGTCAACAGTGCCCTAGCCGAGGGCGTCCACCTGATGTTCCAGGGTCTTTGCTTTCTGGAGCTCTGAGTGACAGAGACCCTCCGTGAGGGCCATCTGCACCCGGCACCCACCACGTCTGGCCAAGAGCAACTTTGGTGAGGAATGTCCCATGAAGGAACCAAGGTCTTCCCCCCACTTTTCCTTTTTTTTTTTTTTTTTTTTTTTTTTTTGGTTTTTTCAAGGTAGGATCTCACTCTAGCCCAGGCTGACCTGGAATTCACTATGTAGTCTCAGGGCAGCCTTGAACTCCCGACGATCTTCGTACCTCTGCCTCCCTGGTGCTGGGATTAAAGGTGCGTGCCACCACGCCCAGCTCTTCTCCCCACTGACTTTCAGTGCTCCATCCTGAATCAACAAGGATGACACCCCAGAGCGTCTGAGCTACAGGCTTGGTGCCAGCCCTTGGAAAAGGTGTGGGCCAGGGCGGGGCTGCTCACTTTCCCCGTGCCTCAGTTTACCCAGGGCAGTGGCAGGAGCGGAGCAGGGGAAGGAGGCAGGGTGGGAAGTGTGCGCTTGCTGCACTGGGTCAGCCAGGGGATGACAACTCCAGGTCGGGCTGCTTGGTGGACTGGACTGGACAAGGCGGGGCCGGGATCCGCAAGAAGCTCATCTACACCAGTTGCCTGTGGCCTCATTTGGGGAAAAGGGTCCTTGCAGATGTCGTTAAGGAGGTAGAGGCAAGGTCACTCTGGGTTGTTCTGGTGGCCTGAAACCCAAGGACGGGTGTCCAAGGATGAGACAGCAGAGAAGAGGACGATGAAGACGAGACAGACCACAGGGACACCCTCACTGGCAGAGGCCAGCCTGACGCCACCAGAGGTGGGACACGCATCTGTGGGCTCAGCCAACCTTGGATCAAAAATACTCAGAAAGGGCTGAAGAGATGGCTTAGCAGTTAAGGCACTTGCCTGCAAAGCCAAAGGACCCAGGTTCCATTCCCCGGTACCCACGAAAGCCAGATGCACAAGGTGTCTGGAGTTTGTTTGCAGTGGCTGGAGGCCCTGGCGTGCCCGTTCTCTCTGTTTATCATCCATCCATCCATCTATCTCACTCAAATAAATAAAAATTATATATATATATATATATATATATATAATGGGTGTGGTGGGCATCTCTTTTCTGTCTATCATCCATCCATCCATCTATCATCTATCTATCTCACTCAAATAAATTAAAAAAAAACAATATATATATTAAAAATAGAAAATGGCAGGGCATGGTTGCACATGCCTTTAATCCCAGCACTTGGGAGGCAGAGGTAGGAGGGTTGCCATGAGTTCAAGGCCACCCTGAGACTCCATAATGAATTCCAGGTCAGCCTGAGCTTGAGCGAGACCCTACCTAGAAAAACCAAAGAAAAAAAAAAAAAAGAAAGAAAATGGATGGGTGTAGTGGGCATGTCTTTAATCCCAGCACTCAGGAGGCAGAGGTAGAAGAATTGTCATGAGTTCAAAGCCACCCTGAGACTACATACTGACTGGACTAGAGTGAGACCCTACCTTGAATAACAACAACAACAACCAACAAAAACTCAGGAAAAGGTCTGGAGAGATGGCTCAGTAAAGGCACTTGCTTGCATTGCCTGACAGCCTGGGTTCAATTCCCCAGTACCCACACAAAGCCAGGTGCACAAAACTGCGCATGCATCTGGAGTTTGTTTGCGGTGCTAAGAGATCCAAAGCGACAACGTACAGCAGAGGTTCTCAAGCTGAGACAGGGGCTTATGATTTTGGTCCCCAGGGAAACCACCCCACTCAAGAATCCCAGGGAAGCCCATTTCACAGATTCAGGCACTGAAGCTGGAAGGGGCGATGTCACTTGGCCAAGGTCACTGAGCCAGCCCCGGGGGGCACCAAGTCCTAGGTCCACATCTGCTTCCAAAGCCGCCTCTGTGCAGCGCCCAGAGGCCCGAGCACCCCTGCGTTGCGCTGCCCCTCCAGCCCAGGCTCCCTAGGACTTCTTCAGTCTTCTTGGTTCTCTCTAAGCCACGCAGAGCCGGCAGCCTCCTTTCTCAGCACCGGGGCCTCTTCCCGCCTTTGAGGATGGACAAGGCTTTTGTTTTCCCTCTCTCTCCCTTTTTTGCCGGGGACACAGAGGCTGCCCATTAGCGAGACTTCAATGCTGGCTTGGGAAAACATTTTGAGGCACGCCTGCCTGCCACAGACTCTACTGAGTAAACACGAGCCTGGGGCACGATTACAGATGAACAGAGGGACTATTAAGATAAATCACGTACAAGAGGAAGCAGGAGGGGGCTATGCCTGCAGCCCCGCCCACTCTGACTCCAGCCACAGGAGCTAGGCCTGCACTCTCCTGTGGTGGTGGTGGGGGGGCGCACCTTTCTGGCTTTGCAAAGCTCCCTCCTATACAAGACAAATATTTAAGTGAGAGGGGTGTGCACATTTTCTACTTTGTTGGAAAGCTCTGAGGGAAGATGTTTGAAGGCCGAAAGGCTTGGTTGCTAAGGAGCTAACGTCTAAGGTGCCAGCGAGCACAGCCCCACCCCACACCTGATAGGCTCACCATGGTCTCATTTCACAGGGCAGGAAAGGGCGGCGGGGGGGGGGGCGGGGGAGGGACACAGAGGGTGAGCATCTGCCCCAGGTGGCAGGGAAGTGGCAGACACGGGATTTGATCTAGGCCTGGCTTCACTTCTCAGGGGGACCCCACCTCACACAGTAGGACATGTTGGCACCCCCACGGGGACAAGGCAGATACAAGTGTGGATGGCTGGCTGCCCGCGGTCCTTCAGCTGGGATGGGGCAAGCCTGACGAGGGGTCAATGCCGATGCCAGCCTCTGTCCACCACTCAGCAGGGGCCAAGCCAAGTGGGAGGAGAGGAGACTCACACTGACACAGCAGGTATTGACACCGGCGAGGCAACAGTGAGTGGCCCGCGTCACGCGTGCATTCATTCAGCCAAGGGGAGGGCCGGTCAGCGGCAGCAACAAGGTCCCGTGGGCACCGAGGCCCGGGACCAACGCAGCACCTGATGGTGGTGAACACGGCCCACGTGTCACCAAACCCCAGCCCCCGGCACAGTGTCACCCGAGAGAAGACGAGCGAGAGACAGGAAGAGTGAATGAGAGCTCCTCTCTCCTCCTCCGCCGAGTTGCACCTTCCAGAGCGTGGGCTGAGTCTCTGTCTCAGAAAGTCACGGCCCCACTCATCTGCCTGGGGCTATAAAGGAACACAGACCCCGTGAGAGCAGACGTCCCTTTAGTGACACACATGCCGTGCTTAAGTGCAGGGCTCTGGCTTGGGTGTGCCCCTGCTTGCTCTGGTCACTGTGTGACTCAGGGGAGACACTACGCCCCTCTGGGCCAACAAGAGATGGGTGCTGTCTCCTGTGCAGGGACAGCTGGGTGCGCTCAGGAACCTCGGTGTGCCAGAGGGCCAACCGGGGCTCCTTCTCTCCACACTCGCCCCTCAGTGACCACTGGCTCTTGTGACGAGGAGGAACCAGACAAGAATGGGCTGAGAGCCCTGTGCCCATCCTTAGATGCTCCTGAGAACTGAGCCAACTCAACCGGGGTGGGTCAGGAGACAGCGGGCCCTCTTGCTGAGCTCAGAGCTAGGTGGTGACGAGGGCGTCCCTGAGGTTATCAAAGGTCTGGAGAGAGCATCTACCAAGAGCTGAAGGACTGAATCAGAGGCTCCGCCCCTCGCTGTGCAACCCTTGCTCTGCGCTCTGCAGGCCCGATGCCCCTGTGCCAGCGTTGTGATCACTGGTTACTAATGCCCCCTGACCTCCAAGCCCCGAGGAGGCTCCTGTGTGAGACCCCCATGGAACACCCCAGCACTGAACCTGAGCACCCCACTCCCACCCTGGCCTGTCTCAGTAATCAGAGAAGACCTCGCTTATGTTCAATAAGCAAAGGACAAAAGGCCCCACTGGGTGTGCACGTGAAGCTACTACCACTTGCTGTCCTGGGAGGGCCGGCGGAGATAAAGCGGGCGCCAAGTCATCTTCCCTAAAAATAGGCACGGGAGCAAGTGTCCCCAAGCAGCTCAGCGCGCGAGCCGGTACGTTCCTAACCAGCTTCAGAAGGGAGGAATCGGACGTCCAGGGCAGTCAGCTGCTTGTCTCCTGTCTGGGTACGGGGGGGGGGGGGCAGGGACCGCTTTATGATGGACAGCTGTTTCCCCGCGTGATGCTGGGGCTCCCCTCCCCAGGCGGCGCACGCACAGGGGAGGGAAGCGACGACTTCTGCTATTTTAGAAAAAACGTTAACAAGCTTACGATGTCGGGGGCCTCGGAGTCCGGCTGCCTCTTCCTGAGGGATGAGAACCTCTGCTGGCTGCGGGCGGAGAAGCGGCGGAAGGAGTCCCTGCTCCGCGAGGCCAGGTGTCGGAAGGAGGAGGTGCGCTTGAAGGGGGTGCGGCTGGCGGGCTCCCCGCTGTGCCTCTCGGCGCCCACTGTGGCCGTCACTAGGTGGAGGGCCTCCTGAAAGGACCGCCTCACCGTGCCCACCCATTGGGTCATGTGCGTCTGAGCCACAGCGAGTCTGTCACCCAGGTAATCCATGGGGCCGTCCTGGAGGTGAGGGCAGGAGGTGGTGGCAGAGGGAAGGAGGCAGTTAGGACGCCCGTGTCCCCGTTCTTCGGTCTGTGGCTTTCCACGGGGGCAAGCTCGGGGTTTGGATGGAAAATACAGCCGAGTTCTTCAGGCAGAGCAAGGGAAGCATCGCCACCCCGGCCGCATCCGCGGGGCACCCTCGCGGTGGAGGGACATTAAGGGCCAGCCAGGAGGCCACCCGCAGGCGCTGTATGTAAGTCAACCAACCGGGAGGTCCAGTTCTAGTCCCGAGGGCCGGTCCGGCTGGATCCTCGAAGAGGGGAGCTTTGAGGAGCTGGCAGCGGAGCAGTCCGGGGGGTGAGGTTCCCAGAGCAGGGGGAGGGGAGGGACACGGGAACCCCGTCTCCACTTTTCTCCACGTGGGCGGACAGTGCGGGCTACCAGCTGCCACCCGCTGCTTCCCCCAGCCGGGCTCTGCTCACCTGAGCCGGCCAGGCTTCCTGCCGGGACTCCGACCCCGAACCTGCTGGCTGGCAGGCAAGCTCACTTCCGGAGGGAGGCAGCCACTCAGCCCCAGGTCCCCTGGCTGGGCAGCAGGGAATGACATCAGCCCCCGTCTCAGGCGAGGGGCGAGCAGCCCAGGAATGCAGGAGGGGCCTCGGGAGGTGGCCGCCCAGGGGGCTGGCGTCAGCCCCAGGTTTGTTTTTTTTTTTTTTTTTTTTTTCTTCCCTTCTAAGTCTCAACTCGCTTGCTGTCCCTAGGGGCTAATGGGGACCTCACGTGCTTGACAGCCTACCCGCCCTGGATCCGCACCACAAGGAAATGTGGCTGCCGGGTATGCGTGTGTGTGCACGCGCATGTGTGTGCGTGTGGGGGCATGTGTGTGGGAGGCGCAGCAGTTCCTGGGAGGTTGAGACGTGCTGGGAGCCAGCTTGGCTTCTGGGGGACCTGTAGCCTGCTGGGGTTCTGCCTCCCTCACCAGGCTTCCGGATTCCCCCTGCTGGGCTCAGCGGCAAGGCTCCTCTCTCCAGCTCTCCCCTCCCTCTCTCCTGCCCTCCACCCCCACTCCAGCTGCCTCCCAGACTTTCTCTGCTGGGCAGCCAGGATCCCAGAGAGCCCAAGTTTCCCCTAAAGATGGATCTGGAGCGGCAGCATTTTGGGTACAGGCTGGGTTGCCATGGCAATCCTGGGGCATAGCATCTGTGCCCCGTCCTATGCTGGGCCCTGGGAGCAATGGGAATGGCTCACGTGTACAGGGGGTCACATGAGCCCGCTGGCTTTAACCCTTGAGGAGCTGAAGCGTGGAGGGGTCCCAGAGGACAAGGACAGGCCGGGAAGGGGTGCACAGGGCTGCAAGGCTCATCTGTAGCAGGCGCGTTTTCCCTTTAGCAGACGTCTAGGTCCCCGCCCCTTCTACAGGAGGGGATTCACTGGCCTGAGGTCACAAGGCGAGGCTCCCACCAGGGAGCTGCTTCCTCCCTGCTGCTTCCTGCAAGTCCACCGCGGCACTGACCCTCAGTGAGGGCGGCCACTGTCCTCTTCCTCCTCTCACTCCTCCTCCTCCTCAGGGTCCATCCTCTCTCTCCATCTAACCGTTCACTCATTCATTAAACCATGGCAGCAGCTCTTCTGGGCCCCGGGGGTGGTGGTGGCGATCCAGAGACAAGAGTGGCCCTGGCTAGGTGGTGGAGGGCCCCAGGACGCTGGGGTGGCTGCTGACACCATAGTGTAGGGGACAACGCCTCCTCAGCAAGCACACAAATCCACTCATGAGTGCTCACAGGAACTAAGCTAGAGGGGGAGACTAAGACCCAGATAGCCAAATCCCCCACAAGGTCCTGTGCGCTGCTGGCCGCACTGCAGAGCCCCCCACCCCATCCTTGCTCCTCTTATTATTACCGGCCTCCCAGCAGTCCCTCCCACAAAGAATCAAGGTGGGCTCCTGGCTCCAAGGTGGGGCTAGGGGAGGCCTACAGCCATTTTGTTGTAAGGACACTCAGCCAGCACTATGGAGTGGCCCCAGCTGACAGCCAGTGAGAGTTCCCAGTCCAACCCTCAGAGGGAGCCTGAGCCGACATCTTGACCACACTCATGGGAACACGGGGCATCCCAGCCAAACCACTGTGCCTTCTGGGCCACACACATCACCTGGGGTACAAATGCCCTGTGACAAGACAGGGCTTTGTCCACCAGAAACTGAAGGTGAACGTGGTGATGAAGAGGGGGCAGGCCACAGGAGCCCAGGTCACGCCAGCATGTGGACCAGGAAGCTCACTCACCCCACACAGGGCAGAAGCAACCTCCATCCACGCTTAGCTCCCCCCCACACACACACCTGGTTTCACCCCTACACCTTCAAGCCACCAACGCTTGTCTGTTTTCTTCCCAGAGATCTGTAACAAGCTCCTGTCTCAGGCCACTTCACAGCCGGGATCCCTTGCCAAATTGGTCAGGCGGCTTTCAGGGCACAGGTGGGGACAGAGAGCTTCTCTCCACCTGGCCAAAGAAAAGACACTCTCTACATCCTTACAGAGCCGGCATCTGGACACAGGTGTGAAATCTACTGGGGACCATTCCAAGCTTCAGGAGGAAGGAAGGTGGGGCGTGTCTAAAGCGATCACAGCTTTGACTGCGATGCGGCGAGGACAGACGCATGGACCAGTGGGGACAGAAATGCACATCTGTGCACGCAGCTTGCAGGAAGCTGAACGCCTTGGGTCAGAGGTTTAAAAAATATCAGTGTGCCCGGCACTTTGAGGTTCAGGATCAGTGCGTGCCGATAACATATATTTTACCTTGAAAAGCATTTAAACACGGCACCATGGGTGAATGGCAAGGTTCTCATAAAGCAGACATTGTAAAACATCAGGACTTGAAGAATCTAACTGGTAGGAGGCTCTCTGTTCCCCACACCATGGCTCTGTAGTTGGAGAATTTTGGGAGATAAAAGGTTTGTCCGGGGGGATGCACCTGACTGCTGACCCCTTAGGTCATGACTGGACTAAGACGGCTGCAGGCGGGTGCTCTGCTTTCACTGTAGTGACGTAGACTTAAGAATAATTAGTAAGAACCAAGCCATTCAGCAAGAAGGGACAGGTCTGAAGTTGTGCCAGGCCATACTGGAAACAGAAGTAAAAAGAAAACGAATCCATGAAATTGATCCTGTCTTTCTTTCTTTCTTTGATCTTGTTTTTTTATACTACTGATTGTTCTCTGTGGGTGTCGGCATTAATTTTCTTTTTTTTTTAATTTTTAAGTTTTTTATTTTTCTGTGGTAGGGTCTCATGCTAACCTAGGCTGACATGGAATTTACTCTGTAATTTTAGGGGGCCTTGAACTTATGCCCATCCTTCTACCTTGGTCTCCCAAGTGCTGGGATTAAAGGTGTGCACCACCATGCCCAGCCCCTAATTTTTACTTTTTAAAAAATATTTTATTGATTTATTTTTCAGAAAGAAAGGGGGAGAGAGAGAGAGACAGACAGAGAGAGAGAGAGAGAGAGAGAGAGGCAGAGAGAATGGGCAACCCAGGGCCTCCTGACACTGCAAATGAACTCCAGATGTATGTGCCACCTTGTGCATCTGGCTTTACATGGGTACTGGGGAAATGAGCCTGGGTTCTTAGGTTTTGTATGCAAGCACCTCCTTAACTGTTAAGCCATCTCTCCAGCCCCAATTTTCACTTATTAAAAATTTTATTTTTTGTATTTTTTATGAGAGAGAGAGATGGCATGCAAGGGCTTCCAGCCATTGCAGTCAAACTCCAGACACGTGCGCCCCCTTGTGCTCATATGCAACTTTGCATCACCTTGCGCATCTGGCTTATGTGGGACCTAGAGAGTAGAACATGGATCCTTAGGCTTTGCAGGCAAGTGCCTTAACCACTAAGCCCTCTCTCCAGCCCTATTTTAGAGAGAGAAGGAGAGACCAAATGAGGGAGAGAATAGGTGCTCTAGGGACTCTTGCCACTATAAATGAACTCCAGATGCATGTGCCACATTATGCATCTGGCTTTGCATGGGTATTGGGGAACTGAACCGGAGCCATCAGGCTTTGCAAGCAAGTCCCTTTAACAGCTGAGCCATCTCTCCAGCCCCTAATTTTCACTTTTATTTTTTTGGTTTTTTGAAGTAGGGTTTTGTAGTCTCAGGGTGGCCTCTAACTCACAGCAATCCTCCTACCTCTGCCTCCCAAATGCTGGGATTAAAGGTGTGCACCACTACACCCAGTTAGTAGTTTCCGTTTTATAATATACTGAATTAAGATATTATTTATCTTGATTACTGACTTTTTTGGTGTCCCCTAATCTTATGCCCTAGTGAGTGCCAGCACTGGACTAGCTAAATCAGTAGGGTGACAAGAGCCCCAAACCCAGGTTTTCTGTCTCGAGGCAGGACCAGCCCTGTGAGCGACTACCTCCAGGGCTGTGTGCACACTTGTGGACCAGACTGAGGCAGATTCTCGGCAGACACCACGTGCGCCTGTGGTGTTTCATGGCATCACATGACACCGTCACACTGTGTCACGGCCATGCATGGTGTAACCATGTGGCAGCCCTGCACAATGTCGCTGTGTTGTGATTGATGTCTCTGAGTTGCATTACGTCACTGCATTGTAACACCCTATGACATCACTGCACTGAGCCATCTGCTCCTCTTAACAGTGCAGCCAGGTCTGCACCGTGATCAGCACTCCCACTTGACACATGGAAAGCCGGAGGCAGGGAGACGTTAAGTGACCAGCCCGAGGCCGTCCGGCTCTAAGTGGTGGAGCTGACCACGCCCGGCCTCCACCCTGGGACGATGGGAACACGAGGCCCTGGCCTGACAGACCGGTGTGGGTGAGAGGGACATCAAACAAGGCCATGAGCCAAGGGCAAGTGGGGTAACGGCGTCCTGCCCCCGTCCACGGGCAGGGCAGAGCCGCGCCAGAGCCCGCGTGCCCGCGGCAGTGCGCTCGGGAAGCGGGGCTATAAAAAGCGTGGCTCCCTGAATCTGGGGCAGCACAGGCGTCCCTCCAGAGGACCGTTTTGCAAACATGGTTCTTTCCAGGAACTCTAGGGATGTTTCAGGCATCCAAAAAGAAAGCAAGCCATGTCTTCCTTACATAATGAGTCCAAAAAAAAAAAAAAAACCACCCAACCCTGGCGAAGCTGAAGGGGCCGGGAGGGAAATGAGCATTTTATCCCCAGAGTGAGGCGGGGAGAGCTCCAGGTCACTGCGTACGTGCACCTGGTGGTCACTTGTTCACTCAGCAAACAGTCCTCAAAAGTCACGTTGTGAGAGCTCTTCGCCAACCTCCACCCGAGCCAGGGGCCCTGCCAAGCTCGGGCTGTCTCTGAACGTCGGGCACCCTCACAATTGGGGCGCTACCATATCCTCTCCCGATTCGATACAAACTTTCCTCAAGAAATCTTGGTTTTGTGGAAAAGAAATCCAGAGGCGGGGGGGGAAATGAACACCAGCAACTGAAGAGCGAAGGGCTGGGATGGATACGCGAGTAACATGTTGACATGTGACAGACATGTGATGGGACACAAAAGGAGATGGCGAGAGCCAACCAAGAAGACAGAAGGCTGAGCACAGGAGAGGAGCGGGAAGACGGTCGTTTACTAAGGGGGTACGCTGGAAGATGGGCTATCTAAGAGGGGGTGTGAAGGGTGAATACAGTGTTCAAGCGATCTAAGAGGGAACAGTATATGCAAAGGCTAGGTCCCACTCCGCTGTCACTGAGGGGTGGGAGAGAGTGGGAGACACGCCGAACCCCTGACTGGAGTTAGAGCTGCCCTCTTTCCTCCCATCTCTACTAGACCTCCTCGCTCCCGGTGGTTCTAAACCTCCAGGGAGCTCGCGCTGTATCACGTGGCCGTGTTCGCATCCCGCTTCCTACAAGCTGCAGACTGCCAGGGGTGGGCAGGCCAGGCCAGGCCAGGAGTCCTGTGCTGCTGCTGAGAGCCTGGTGGTGCTCTGTGCCTGGAATCGGCCACCCGCACGGCTCGCCTCACCTACTCCTCAGAGCACCTCCCCCGCCAGGGTGAGCCCCACTTTTCGGAACAGGACCGAGAGGTGACACAAGCTGCAGGGACCTGCTCGTAACAGCTGAGCCAGTAAGCAGGGCTGTGGACTTGAACCCAGGCCCTGACTCTGAAGCCTTTGCTGACCCCTTCCCTCCCCTGCCGGGGTGGAAGCCGGGTGTCACGTGCCCTACAAGATCCCTCCAAAGCTTTGGGGCACCTCTACCTCGTGCTTCCTTCGCAAGGGCAGGGACCTCTCTGTGTGCTGATTGGGGTGAAGTCCAGGCTCACCCCAGCATCATCCCTCCGCTCTCTTCCTTTCTTGCCAGCAGTCTGGCAACAAATGCCCGGGTCTACGTGTGGGAGGGCTGACGCATGAGGCTGGCGGAGAACCACTCTGTTTCTGCTCAGGTGGAGCCTGGGGCCCCCAGCCCCCACCATTCACGCCTTAGTCAGCTTCCTCGTGGAGAAAAGCTGTGAGGCCCACCCACTTTGCCAGGGTACATCAGATAAACCGAAACCACTGGGGCCCAGCACACAGTAAACCAAGAGATCCAGAAGGGCCCACCGAGATGGCTGGGCAAACTGGACAAGCCACCGTCCTGGGCCATGCTGGGCCATGTCCTGCCAACAAGTCTCCCCGTTCTCCTCCACGGTGCTGGCCATGGGGGTCCCTCTGGCTGGGAGGGACGCTGTTCCAGCCCTTTCGTTCCCGTCTTTCCTGTCGGCCAAGCTGCTCCCTCCTCCAAGAAGCCACTGGGGATGATCTAGTTCACCTTCTCAGATCACTCAACGTGCTGGGCCGTGGCTCAGTTTACCCGACAGTCGCTGAGCCCAGGGATGGCAGGACTGCGTCCCACTCACCCGGCATCCCGTCCTGCATGCCCAGTGCGTGAGACAGCTATTAACGAGGCTTGGACCCGAGTCAGAACTCCCGGCATCTCTAAGGTGGTTTCCAAGGCAACGAGGGAAAGAATTCTGATAAGGCGAGAAATAGCAACGCCTTAATCCCACCAGTCCTCCAGGTTATTTATAAACCAGGCCCGTGACCGCTTCCTGGCATTCACTTCTCGCCTTCCTTGTGATGTCATCCCAGTGACCTAACACACAGCATCACGCCCGAGGAGAGGGAAAAGTCGCCCAGAAAGGAAATCTGGAAACCCGGGCACCACCCTGAACCTGGTGGAAAATTCGCATCCCCCCACACTTGGGAGGGCGGTGTGGCTCTGCTGGTACAGGGAGGCCACTCCACCATCCCGAGCCCAGGTCCAGCACGGCCATGCTGACCTCCGCTAACGTGGTCCACCTGTCCAGCCAGGCACCATGTCCTGAGGCCGCTGAGTGGTGCCTTCCTCTGGCTGGCTGGGAGGACACATTTCTTGCACATAGTAGCTGAATTTCCACATTTTGGATCAAAAATGAATGAAAGAAAGCAGGATGCTCTCTCAAGCAATGATACATGAAGAGCTGTGAAGGACACATGACCATCCCCCCCGCCACACACCAGGAAGTCTTTTTCTGAGCCTTAAGTTTGCAGGGGTTGGCTGAGCTGACCCCCATCCCCCGCAACATCCTGAGTTTGGAAGGGTCCCCCGTGAGGGGGGTAAAAGATAAAAGAAGGAATGGAAGAAAATGCAATCCCAATGCCACAGGGCGGGAAGGTAGGGCCTCCAAACCCCAGTGAGGAGACAGACCCATGCCATGTCACAACGGAGGAGACAGAGCTCACAGACGTCCTTGCCAGGGTTACTCCCAGAAAGAGCTGAGCCTCGGTGTGTCCTTTTGTACATCTGCCCCATCTGCCTTTATCAAAGTCCACCCCCCACCACATACACACATACCACACACATACACACACGTGTGCACATGCATGTCTTGGCCCAATGGGTCTTGTCTCCCACAGGACCAGCCAGGAGAGCCTTAACAGATGTCCCTGCACACATGGGCAGACGCTGGTCCACACTGGGGAGGGAAGAGAGGGGCTCCATAAATGTGAATTGAGGGCTGGGGAGATGGCTTAGTGGTTAAGGTACTGGGCTGCAAAGCCTAAGGACCCAGGTTTAATTCCCCAGGACCCACATAAGCCAGATGCACAAGGTGCCACATGCATCTGGAGTTTGTTTGCAGAGGCTGGAGGCCCTGGCACATCCATTCTCTCTCTATATCTGCCTCTCTCTCTCTCTGTCTCTCTCTCAAATAATAAATAAAATATTTTTAAAAATGTGAATTGGGCTGCAGAGATGGCTGAGCAGTTAAGGCGATTGCCTATAAAGTCAAAGGACCCAGGTTCAATTCCCCAGGACCCACATAAGCCAGATGTACAAAAGGGCGTATGCATCTGAAGTTCATTTGCAGGGCTGCAAATCTCTATCTCACTCTCTCTCTCTCTTTCCCCTTCTTTCTCTCTCTCTCAAAAAAAAAAAAAATAAGTGAATTGAGTAGATAGATAAAAGAGACAGAGTGAAGGCAAGGGAGAGACAGAGACTCAGGGGATGGTGGGTGGCACCAGCCCCTTTGGATGACTGGTATGATGGTAGCAGCCAAAGGTCACTCTGAAAACATCTGCTGGGTGTCGGGGTCTCCTCTCCACCCTGACTTAAAAAATGCAGCTAAGCCAGGTGTGGGGGTGTCCATCTTTAATTCTAGCACTCAGGAAGCAGAGGTCGGAGGACTGGATCAATGTGAGTTTGAGGCCACCCTGAGACTACAAAGGGAATTCCAGGTTAGCCTGGGCTAGAGTGAGACCCTACCTTCAAAAAGCAAAAAACAAAACAAAACAAAAAAAAAACCCTCAGCTAAATGTCAAGTTCTGGCACTGAGGCAGGAGACCATGTGTGAGCATGCAATTCGGTAGCCATGGCAATTGGAATCTTCAAGTGCAATTCTGTCTCGCGTTGACTTTCTACAGAGACATTTCTGGAGGGAGTGCTAGGATTTCTTCCTCTGGAGACATGCTTACGGGAGAGACATCCCCACTCGGCTCCAACACGAGGGAACACGAGGGACTGTCGCAAAATGTCAGACTCCTACGGGGAGGATGCTTTAAAGGGCGTGAGCTCAGCTCACCGTCCACCTCACAAGCAAACAACACTTGGGCAAGGGAAGGGCCCAGGACTTTCTCTAACCTTCACCCGGTCCCTTAAGTCACCCTCACTCATGCCGGGGACTCAGCAGTGAATGGAACAGATGAAGATGTCTGCCATCGCGGAGGCTGCGGTCTAACAGGACAGACGCCCCACAGAAGAGCCAGCAGCAGGGAATAACGAGAGAAGCAGCAGCCCTGGGGAACCGCGGATCACCAGTCACTGGCTGCGTGTCCGTGGGCGAGTCGCGGCGCCTCCCGGAGCTCGTGAGGAAGATGAAGGTGCCGTGTGCACTCAGTATGGTGGCAGGCCGAGTGTAGTGACAGGGACGCAGTGCTGTGTGTAACCAGAGGTCCCTGTGGCCTCGCGGAAGAGAAAGCCGGCCATGGGCTCTCTTCCAACGAGGCCTGGGGAATGAACTCTGGCTGTGAGGTTTTCCCAAGAAGTGCTGTCACGTGGAGGGAGCGAGGGAGCCCGGGGGACGCCTGGGGTTTCCACGCTCCGCAAGAACACGGGGGCGGGGAGGGGCCAAGATGGGCAAAGGGATGCTGCTGAGCTGTGCCAATCTAGCCTAAAAGCTGCCAGGAGCCGAGGGGGCTGGTGCCTTGGGATGGCCTCAGATGGAGCCAGGCTGGGAGAACCTGTCACTGCACCCTAACCCTACCTGGTCTCGGGGACCAGAAAATAAACTCGGGCTTCCTCCATGGAGACAGGCAAGGTGGGGGCTCCGGAGCTCAGCTGTCAAGCCCGTGACCAGGCCACTGGGCCAGAGCCCTCAGAGGTTAGCGTGTGTGTGTGCGTGCGGTCTGGGCCGTCCCGGTGGGTGGGAACTCCTGGTGACTGACATCGCCCTCTCACTCCAGACTCAGAGCTGGTTTGTGTTTGACAGTCGGCCAACCTGGTTTTCAACTTGTAGTTTGGGGGTGTCCACAAAGGCTGTCCCTCATGCTTGGATGCTATGTGTCTCTTTCCCTACCAGAACACTCCAATTTAGTCTTCAAAAGACCCACCAAGGGGCTGGAGGGATGGTTTAGCAGTTAAGGTGTTTGTCTGCAAAGCCAAAGGACCTCGGTTCCATTCCCCAGGACCCATGTAAGGCAGATGCACAAGGTGGCGCATGCGTTTGGAGTTCATCTGCAGTAGTTGGAGGCCCTGGTGCACCCATTCTCTCTCTCTCTCTCTTTTCCCTCCCTCCCCCCCCCCCTCTCTCTGTCTGCCTCTTTCCTTCTCTTGCTCTCTCAAATAAATAAATAAATTAAACAAACAAACAAAAAAGACCCACCAAATCCCTGGCCAGGATTTCTCTTGCAGAGAGAACAGAATGGCGTAAAGACATCCGCGCGAGGCGGCTCACGGCGGTGCCGTCCACACTGTGCACCGGGGCCAACGACCTGCGTGCTGTCTGCAGGCAGCTGACTCCACCACTGCTGTGACAGGAGCAGGAAAAGCCACCAGAGCGAGGGACACGGGCCTCTGTGCCGAGGAAAGACAAGATGGGACGCCAGTCATGGAAAGCAAGGCCTGGTTACACTATGGGTAATATCACACACACACACACACACACACACACACACAGTTATCTTGCACATGGGTAACACACATTATACATACGGTCCTTCAATATCCATGGGAGATTCCTCTCAGGCCCCTGGGGCTGCCCAAGTCTGAAGACACTCAAATACCTGGTAAAACCCTCGCTGTAGCCTTAGCTCATCTCCAGATCAAGGACGGGGAAAGCGTGTTTGTGGCACGAGGAACCCCCGCTTGGGGCTGGGCACTCCATGAGCCCTCAGCAGATGCATCAGAAATGGCATCACAAACACCAAGGTGTACATTTGCTTCCCTTCCCCTCCCAGCCCTCCCTTTCTCCCTTCCTTCCTTTCGAAGTGTCAAACTATAGCGCCCAGGCTGGTCTCGAACCGTTGATCCTCCTGCCTCCGCCTCTGGAGTGCTAGAACAGGTATGTGCATTGCACACACCTCCACTTCCATCTTTGAAGAGCTTTTCATTTTACCAAGTGTGGTGGTTTGAGTCAGGTGTCCCCATAAACTTAGGTGTTCTGAATGCTAGGTTCCAGCTGATGGCGATTTGGGAATTAACACCTCCAGGAGGCGGTGTATTGTTGGGGGCGGGCTTATGGGTGTTACTGCCAGTTTCCCCATGCCAGTGTTTGGCACACTGTCCTGTTGCTATGGTCCACCTGATGTTGGCCAGGGGGTGATGTCCACCCTCTGCTCATGCCATCGTTTGCCCCTGCCATCATGGAGCTTCCCCTGGAGCCTGTAGGCCAAAATAAACCTCTTTTTCCCACAAGCTGCTCTTGGTCGGGTGAGTTCTACCAGCAGTGTGAACCTGACTGCAAAACCAAGTGACTATCCGTTGGGCAACAGTGACCGTCCCCAACCGAGTCACAACAGAACCTCATCTGGTTGAGTCACGAACCCTGAAGCCTTGGCTGGCATCATCTGGCCAGATGCCCTCCACTGGCTGGGCACCGTCCCTAGGGGCTGGGGGCTCTGGCTACACAGCTCATGGCCCATCTTCTCTAGTCCTTGGGCAGTAGAGGGAGCACTGTCACGTGCTCCAGAGTGATCCTGTGGGGCTGTTCCCCCTCCAGGCTACCGGGTCAGTCCCCCACAAGTACTCTCCTCTGGGGACCCAGCCTAAGACCCTGCCCCACGCAGCACACTGGGAGGCGCAGGCTGGGGAACCCGGGTAGGAAGAGTCTTGGAGACCAAGTCTCTGGAGTGGAGGAAGGGTTTGAAAAGCCACACATGCAGCCAAGGCTAGGGAACAGGAGCCCCTGCAAATGAGAAAGAAGCCAGTTATGCCCATTGTATAGACAGGGAAACTGAGGCTTTGAAAGACGTGTTTGCTGTCACTACAAACTTAGAGCCAAGAAGTGGGAGGTGTGTCCCGCTCTCTCTGCCACCCGGGCCCCCCGCTGCTCAGCTGCGGGACGTGGTGACTTAGGCGGCTGGCTGTCTCTGTGCAGGCTGGCTTGGTGAGGCTTGCCTAGCCCTGTTCTAAATCTAGAGCCTCTAACTTGGCTGGGAAGAGGTGTCCCCAGTGGGTCCTGTTCTATAGCCAGATAAGGCTGGGGCTTGGTATGGGCTGGCCGGGCACGAAGAGAACGCAGGCAGCCCGCGCAGCATCCTGTCCGCTGTGGAAGCTGAACAACAGGAAAGGGCTGTGGTGGTGGGGTGGGGGAAGTTAAAGTGTGGGGGGGCCACCAGCTTCCTTCTCTATCTATTCAGCACGGACAGAACACCCTACAGAGTTCAGGGACGCACAGTAAGCATTTGCTAAGCACCTGCTGTGTGCCTGGCCCAGCGTGAGAACAAGAGAGGAAAGATGAAGACAGGCCAGCCCCTGGAGTTCATTCACCTCCTCGTTCAGCCACACGTTCCGTTCTATGGGCATTTATGGAGCACCTACTGTGTGCCGAGTCCTGTTCAGTCACTAAGAACAAATGCACAAGACATGTCCCTAACCTCAAAAAAAAAAAAAAAAAAAAAAACTCACCTTTTCACTCATTTATTTGCTTTAACATGTAATGAGTGTCCTGCTATGTGCAAGGCCTTGTCTGAGAAACAAGTTAAGGTCTTGATGAAAAAGGCATGGGTCTTGATGAAAAGTTTCATCTACTCATTATTTTCACTCACTCGTGTGTGTGTGCATGTAATGTATGTAGGTGTATGTTGTGTGTACGGTGTGCGTATGTCCCACAGCGCTTTTCACAGTGTTTGAGATAGGGTTTCTCTCTCTCTTTTTTAAAAAAATTATTTATTTGAAAGAGAGAAAAGGGGAGAGAGAGAATGGGCGCACCAGGGCCTCTAGCCACCGCAAACGGACTCTAGACACATGCGCCACTATGTGCATCTCACTTTACGTGGGTACTGGGGAATCGAACCCAGACCATCAGGCTTCGCAAGCAAGCACCTTTAACTGCGGAACCATCTCTCCAGCTCCCTCTTGTTTTTTGTTTTTTTTTGCACTACAAATGCCAGATTAGCTGGTCTGTGAGCTTCGAGGTTCTCCTGACTCAGTTCCTCAAGCTGCAAGTAGGCACACTGGGATCACAGATGGGTGAGCTACTTGGTTCTGGCCTTGTGTGGGTTCTGAGGATTAGAACTCCAGGCGTCAGGTCTGCTCAGCAAGCACTTCTAGCCATTCAGCCTTCTCCCAAGACCACCGCCCACCCTTTCGTTTATTTCTATCCCCATTGCTCACTCCATATACCCAGCCCTCCGCTAAGCACTGCGCATGTAGGTGTGGAGGACGCAGCCAGTCTTGGTGGAGACCTGCTCCCGTAGCTGACTTGCTCGTTCAGCCCCGTACTTGCTGGGGGAGACACCGGGCTCTGTGCTGTGAGAGAAGCACAGGGTGGTGACGCACTGACTCATCTTCATTCCCCCGCGATTCCAGCACAACCAGCAGCCATTCAGTGCCCGCTGTGCGTCAGGGAGGCTGTGGGCGCAGTTGTAAGAATGTCTGCTTCTAAACAGCCAGCCCTCCTACTTCCCTCCCTCCCAACGGATCAGCTCAGTCCACGGAACATGTCCTGGGCACCTACTGTATGTCAGGCCCTGGGATGCAGTGAATGAGCTCCTACTGTGTGAACACATATACTGGGCACCTACTGTATGTCAGGCCCTAGGGAGGCAATGAATGAGCTCCTACTGTGTGAACACATATACTGGGCACCTACTGTATGTCAGGCCTTGGGGAGGCAGTGAATGAGCTCCTACTGTATGTCAGGTACTGGGGAGGCAGTGAATGAGCCCCTCCCCTGGACCTGCCAGGAGTCAGATCACAGGAGCTGCTTGCTCTCTTGGTCCTTCTGTCAGGACTGTGAGACCCCCTTGGTTCCTCAAAGCTCCAAGAGCCCCAAGGCCACACATCTTCCTGAGACGGGGTTGGGGGGCTCCTGTCCCCATAGCAAGTGTGGCACCTCTAGCGCAGCTGCAGCCTGGCTGGTCCCCAGGGCCCGCACCCCGTCCCGGGCCAGGGGTTGGGCGGGAGAAGGGCAGGCAGGCTTCAGCGCACTGCCAGGCGGAGGAGGGGTGAGTGTGCGCCCGGAGCACGGGGAGCTCGCCGGGGAACACCTGCCAGGCTGTGCCTCCTCCAAACTGTGCTCTTCACCCAAGGGCGAGAAGAGCCCATGTCCCCTTCCTTGTGGATGCTTGGACCCACAGACAACAGCGGAAGAGATGCCATGGCCTTTCGAGGCTGAGCCCTTATAGGGTATAATGCAGCCAGTGCACCGGCTCCCACGGCCTGGACCCACGCTTGCAGAGCCCAGGTCGCCAGGTCTGTGTGACAAATGCTCTAGGGGAGTCCGGCTCTCAGCCCTCCGAACGCTCGGCCAAACCCCAGCTGGGAGCAGCCACGGGTTCTGCTGGATGTCCCAGAATCGTCATGGTGACAACATGGTGGGTGACAGGGCTGGTTCTTGGAGTGGCTTGTCAGGACACCAGGTATAACAAACCAACAGCTAGGAGCCCCCCCTCCCCACAAAGTCCGTGCCTGGAGTGCCTTGCAGACCCCAGAAGCAGAAGGAGGAAAACGGCTGCTCACACTGCAGAGCTCCGTGCCTGCAGGAGTGCTCGGGACACGGTCCCCTGCGGCCTTCCTGAGCCCTCCCAACTCTGCAGAAGGGGAGCAGCGACCAAGGCCACCACTTTGCCCCGTGGCCAGGAGGCTATGCAGGCCACGGGCTGACCTGGGCTCACGTTCTGCTCCCCAGAGGAGTCTTAGGTCATCTGTCCTAGGGCTGACCGGAGGACAAAGACGGCTTTCACGGGGCCAGGCTGCTCACGCAAGCACGGGCAGCTCGAGAGCCGAGCAGGGAGGGCGTCCCTAGCATGTCCCCTGGGAAGGCGGCCAGCCGAGGCAAGCCAGGGCATTGCCGAGGCTTCGTTCCCCTCCCCTAGGTCGCTCCCAACCTATTCCTTCAGTGCTGTGAGGGCATGGGGTAGAGAAAACCCCAAAGAAGTGTTAGTAAATTCATCAGGATGTGGAAGGTTAAACAAGAGACCTGCTGGATTCAGGTCATGTCAGAAACACAAACATACACAGTGCAGGCTCTGAGGCTGGGCAGCCTGGGATCGCATCTCCACTCTGCGGCTAAACTGCTCTGTCCTTGTCTTCCGCAAGAGACGTGACCGCTCCGAGCCTCGGTTTCCTCGCCTACAAATGCGGGCCATGTGAGTGCCTCCTTCTAGGACTGCCGTGAAGAGAAACGGAAGCGACGAGGGCTGGAAAGACGGCTCAGTGGTTAAGGCGCTTGCCTGCAGAGCCTAACAACTTGGGTTCAGTCCCCCAGTAAAGCCAGGTACACAAAGTGGTGCGTGCATCTGGAGTTTGTGTGCAGAGGCTAGAGGCCCTGGCATGCCCATTCTTTCTCTCTACTGGCAAATAAGTAATCTTTTTGTTTGTTTGTTTTGTTTTGTTTTTCGAGGTATGGTCTCACTCTGGTCCAGGCTGACCTGGAATCAACTATGTAGTCTCAGGGTAGCCTCGAACTCATGGTGATCCTCCTACCTCTGCCTCCTGAGTGCTGGGACTAAAAGCATGTCCACCACGCCTGGCATCTTTTTTTTTTTTAAGTGCAGTAACAAGGGGCTCTGCCTAGTGCAGAACTTTGCTTCCCCAAACTCGTATGTGGAGTCCCATCCTCATTATCTCAGACTGTGACCCCACCTGGGAGGGAGACGTTAAATTGGTGATTAACACAAGGCCATTCAGGTGACCCCTATCCAGTTCAAGTCGGGTGTCTTTTTCTGGGGGGGGGGGGTTGCGGGGGAAGGAATGGGCACAGGATCTCATGGAGCCCAGGCTAGCCTCAAACTATGTAGCTGAGGCTGACCTTGAACCTTGACCTTGATTCTCCTGCCTCTGCCTCCCATCTGCTGGGGTTAAAGGTGTGTGCGACCACACCTGGGGAGGCAGTGTCTTTATATGCAGAGGAAAGAGGGACACAGGTTCAAGACCCACGAATCTCAGTGCCTTTGCGGCTCTGGACAATCTCTGTACCTTCCAGGGACAAATGTGGGGCTTTGAACCTCTACAGCCAGCGTCTGGGGCTCTACCACAGCAGACGTGGCTGGGGCTTCTCATGGCGGCCCATCGTCCTCATCCTCATCACTCCCACACTCCACACTGTGCAGTCGTCCTCTGGTATCCACAGGGGCCGGCACCCAGGACCCCACTGGCACCAATGCCACCCGACATGCTCAAGTCCCTGATGCAAAATGGTAGCATGTTTCCACTGAGCCTACACGCACACTCCCAGGCCCTTTGTTGTTTGTCTGTGGGGGGTGTGTTTGTCTGCATGTGTGTGCTCACGCATGTGGAGACCAGAGGTCAATGTCAGGCGTCTTTCTCGGGTGCTCTCCACTTCATTTTTATTTATTTATTTGACAGAGAGAGAGAGACAGACAGACAGACAGACAGACAGAATGGGTATGCCATGGCCTCCAGCCACTGCAAACGAACTCCAGACACGTGCGCCCCCTTGTGCATCTGGCTAATGTGGATCCTGGGAAATAGAACCTGGGTCCTTTGGCTTTGCAGGCAAACGCCTTAACCGCTAAGCCATCCCTCCAGCCTCCTCTTTATTTTTTGAGACAGGGTCTCTTACTGGACCCAGAGCTCTCCAATTTAGCTCGACTAGCTAGCCAGCTTGTCCCCTGGAACCTGCGTGTCTGCCTCCTGAGCACCGGGAATACAGGTGTGCAGTCAGGTCGAGCGTTTACGTAGCTTTGGGGGCTCTGAAACCAGGTCTTCATGTCTGTGTGAGAAGCGCTTTACTAACTTATGCCATTTCTCCAGCCCCAGCAACTTAAATCCCCCCACGACTTATCATGCCTGATACCTGGTAAGAACTTGTGAATAAGTTGTCTCATGGGCCAGAGGACAGTGACGAGGGGGAAAGGCTGCATGTGCTCAGGACAGCAGTCTCTCTCCCTCCCTCTCTCTCTCTCTTTCTCAATAGTCTTGTGTGTCCCAGGCTTGACGACCTTAAACTTCTAATCCTCCTGTTGCTACATTTTTTTTTGTTCATTGTTATCTATTTTTTTGAGGGTGATAGAGAGAGAAAGAGGGAGAGAGAGAGAGAGAGAGAATGGGTGCACCAGGGCCTCCAGCCACTGCAAGCGAACTCCAGACGCATGGGCCCCTTGTGCATGTGGCTAACGTGGGTCCTGGGGAATCGAGTCTCAAACCGGGGTCCTTAGGCTTCACAGGCAAGCGCTTAACCATTAAGCCATCTCTCCAGCCCTGTTGCTACTTCTTGATTGCTGGGATGACAGGCATGTGCCACCAAGCCTGGGGACGGAATGCAGGACTTGACACATGCCAGGCAAGCACTCTACCAACAGAGAGAGAACCACAACCCCAGCCCAGAGGCAACTTTTTTCCAAACGGTTTTTGACTGGCAGTTGGCTGTATGCATCGATATAGACCAGGAGAACGCACAGGGCCGATTCTCCTTTCCTGACGTGATCTTCCGGAGACTACCAGCAAAGACTGCCATCCCGGAAGCCCAGTTCTCACAGCACTTCTCTGTGGGGACAATGGACAAGTCAAGCTTCGCTCTGTGTCTGTGGAGTGCCACTCCTTGGTTGGAGAGGAAACAGCTCAGGTTTATGCAATGCTTTGCCAGCGCCTGAATTAAAAAACAAACAAACAAAAAAGGCAGCCGCCCATAGAGGGGACTTGTTAACTTGTTAGAGCAGGGCGCCCTCTGCTGACTGATCAGGGAATCACTCTGCTGGCAGGGCAGCCCGCCTCAAGTCCTACCTCTCAGTAATATAAGACATGCTCCTGTTTATTAAAACACCTACTGTTGTGCTGGCTTCTCTCCATGCTGGTCTCCACCACAAGGGCTGACACCACCTTATCAGAGAAAGGATTTCTCATCTGCCGATGAGAAAACAAGCTGAAAGACCTAAGGCCACTTGATCTAGGTCCCAGAGAAGGGACGCCTGAACTCGAACGCAGGTCTGTCTGACCTCGAAGCTCCACATTTTTTATTTTTAAAACTTTTTTTTTATTCTTATTGACAGCTTCCATACGAAGCTCCACCCTTTATTGGACCCCTGGAGCTGGGAGACTGTACCCAGAAAAAAACCTGCAGAAGACTCCAGTCTGCTTCTTCATTCTATCTACAACAGAAATGGTCACCCAGAGGCAGCAGGCAATTAATTGCTCAAGGTTACATAGCAATGGTACTTGTGGTAGTTTGAATGGATGTCCCCCAATAAAGTTCAGGAGTTTTGTTAAAACTTCTTGGATTCCCAGCCACCTGGCTGGAGGAGGTGTCACTGGGAGTGGACCTCAATTCCAGCCTGAGATACACAAAGTGCTGGGGCCTGGCCTGGAGTTCCTACAGTGGGCTTGCTTGCATGTGCTGTGTGGTGTGGCTTTTGCCTTTTCTCTCTGTTTGGTCCTGTGAAAAGGGGCCAACCTTGTCTGCCATTATGGGACTTCCCCTCTATCTTCAATAAATCCCTTCCTCCATAACTGCCTGGTTTGGAAGTTTGCCCCAGTGACGTGAGGCTGACTGCTGCAGAACTGGTACCAGGAGTGGGGTAGAAATGTTGTGTGATGAATCTGACCATGTGAATTTTGTGAGCTCCAGGAATGGAACACTTGGTGCTTGCAACTTAAGCTGACTACTACGGTACTCCATTTCCACAAATGTCTTGCCCACATAACCTCTCCTCCCAAGTGCCTCCCTTGTGTTTATTATTCCTTGGGACAATCATAAGATTGGTGTCTCCTTTGAACCTCTCTAAGCCTAAAATACCTGAAACCTATCAATGGGAGAGAGGAGCTGAAGCCTGGAGCCTCTACCAGTGGGGCTCCCTCAGTCTGTCGACACAAAGCCCCCAACGGCATGATACACAATGAGGCTCTCTGGGGGCCAGGGGTGGCCTGCCAGGCTTAGGACCCTCCAGCACTCCAGGGCTTTCTTGGAATTGAGGGCACTGTGGACTGATAGGCAGGGTGGGGTCCTGCTGAGGGCTGGGGATCAGCAGGTAGAAACAGTCTTGAATTGGAACTGAGGTTGCAACTCAGGTATAAAACACTAGACCAGCATGGATTCCATCCCCAGTACCACGGCCAATCTCTCAATCAGCCAGTGAGGGAGGAGGCAGTGAGCCAGCCCTGGGTCCAGTAAATTTCAGGGTGCTTCTGCTTCAGGGGCTGTGCCCCTCTCCCTGGGGACTCAGACACGGTGAGGAGAACAGACGGCAAGGGGTCTCAGATCGCACGGGCCCGTTGCTGTAACCCTGAGGCAGCAGAGCCTGCCAGGGGCTCCTGACCAACTTTGGCTCTGCCTCAGTCTATGACTTAGACAACGGACAGAGGGACCTGTTCAAGGCTAAGGCTGGGTGTGACCTTCCTACTCGAAGTACTCCTCTGGAGCTCTGGTGTCCCAAGGTATCATCCTCACAGGGGCCACAGGCCCGTAGGACTCTCACCAACACGACCTTCTGCTGATTCCTCTGCTCCTTCAACCACCACGGCCTTCGTCCTGTTTTGCCAATGTGCCTAGGACCTCTGCACTGGCTGCTTCATTTTCCTCAGCCTCCTTCAGCATTTCTCTTCCCCTTTCCAACATCTCTCTCTCTCTCTCTTTCCCCCTAGGAAGGGTCTCACTCTAGCTCAGGCTGACCTAGAATTCACTATGTAGTCTAAGGCTAGCCTCGAACTCATGGCAATTCTCCCACCTCTGCCTCCCGAGGGCTGGGATTAAAGGTGGGCGCCACCATGCCCGGCTCTCAACATCTCTATTTGAATGCCACCATCTAGGAAGGTCCCCCATGCTCAGCTCACCTAAGTACTTCTGAGTCTCCCACCTGCTGACTTCCTTTCCACAACACGCCCCACCTCCCGACATATGACGTGGTCTTTATATCGTGGCCACTGTTTATTGTCTAAACTCCCTACTATGGTGCTAGGATCTTGACCACTGTGTCCACTGATGGAGCTCAAACAGAACGGGGCCTGGCCCAGAGGCTGAGTGGAACTGAAGGTCCATTAGATGTCTAGCACCAGCATGGACTCTAACATTCATGCAGCACCCTATTTTTTTGTTTTGTTTTGTTTTGTTTTGCGAGGTAGGGTCTCACTCTAGCCCAGGCTGGCCTGAGATTCACTATGTAATCTCAGGATGGTCTCGAACTCATGGTGATCCTCCTACCTCTGCCTCCACAGGGATTAAAGGCGTGTGCCACCACACCCAGCTGATGCATGACTTTCTTTGTGAAACTTCACAAGTTCCTCGGGATGTCCCACAAGGAAGCCACTATCCTCGCTCTCACTTTACAGATGACAACACTGAGACATGAAGAGGGCGGCTGAGGTCTCACGCTCCCTTAGGAAGTGGCCCTGCTCTCCGCCTGTAACAGGCTCTAAAAGGCTCGCACAGTCAAGTCACACTGAAACCTCTGGTGACGCATGCTGTCCTGTGGCCCAAACCTCCGGCCCAAGCAAACAGCACAAAAATAGCCCACTCTTCTGTTTCAGCCACAGACACCAATAAGCAAAGCCATACCAGAACCGCAGCCCAAACTGACGGCCCCAGAATGTGGGAGCTGGAGAGGTGGTCAAAACGTCAGCAGAAGCAGCAACGCACTAGGAACCAGGAAACTCAGCGCCTCTCAAGTCTACCAGCCTTGGACACTGTGCCTGTCTCAGACGTGGTTCCTGGGCCCACATCTGCTGAGCACCTACTGTGTGCTGGCACTGGGCAACGGCTGGACACCATTCCTGCCTTGAGGAAGCTGCACACAGTCACCAAACTGGACTATGCTTCTTGGCTCCCAAGTTCAAATCCCATCTCAGTCACTGCCCAGCTGTTGGGTACAGGGAGTTACCAAGCCTCAGTTTCCCCATATGTTTTTTAATTCTTTATTATTATTATTATTATTTATTTGAGAAAGAGAGAAAGAGGGAGGAGAGGAGAAAATGGGTGCACCTGGGTCTTCAGCCACTGCAAACAAACTCCAGACACATGTGCCCCCTTGTGCACATGTGCAACATTGCACACTTACGTCACTGTGCATCTGGCTTATGTGGGACCTGGAGATTCGAACAGGAGTTCTTGGACTTCACAGGCAAGCACCTTAACTGCTAAGCCATCTCCCCAGTCCCCATATGTTCTTTTAAATATTTTTACTCATTTACTTGAGAGAGAGAGAGAGAGAGAGAGAGAGAATATGGGTGTACCAGGGCCTCTAGCCACTGCAAACGAACACCAGATGCACGTGCCACCATGTGTATCTTGCTTATGTGGATTCTGGGGAACTAACCCTGGGTCCTTAGGCTTTGCAGGCCAGCGTCTCAACTGCAAAGCTATCTCTCCAGCCCCATCCCCATATGTTAGATAATAATAATATCCATCTTTAGGGATACGTGAGATTAATGATGTGCCAGGCATAAAGGTTTCTGAGGTGAGGGATCTACACATGTGCTTTCATGACTGTCACTACTGCTGTCACAGGGTGTGTGGGGGGGGCACAGGCTGCAAGAGGAATACAGCTAAGCAAACACAAATCAAGAAAGCCTGGGGGGCAGGCGCGGGGGCTCACGCCTTTAGTCCCAGCACTAGGGAGGCGGAGGCAGGAGGATCCCCGTGAGCTTGAGGTCACCCTGAGACTACATAGTGAGTTCCAGGTCAGCCTGGGCCAGAGGGAGACCGTACCTTGAAAAGAAAAGAAAGAAAAGAAAAAGAAAGCGGGGCGGGGGGGGGGGGGCTGACAGCCAAACCAGGCACATTTAGACATTTTTCCACTAAAAAAAAAAAAAAAATCTACTAGTGGAGTGGGATGTGCAAAGATGACGTGCTGGGAAACAAAGTAGCTTGCTCCCAGCCTGGTGTGGACAGCATACAGCTTGGCCACAGAGCCTGAAAGGAGTGGCCCGTGGGCAGCCGGACGGGGACCCAGGCCCAGGGAGTGTGCTGCGTCTGGGCCTCCCTGCAGCACGGGACTGAAGGAGTTGAGCTGGCAGATGCCACAGCTGGGGTTCCCATCCAGCGGGTCACCACGGCCTCAAAGCCCTCAGACACATCTGTGCGGCCCTGCCCGCACTTGCCCCTGCACACCCTAAGCGACTCCCTTTAGAAGGAGCAGCCAGGAGCCAGACCCGGGAGGCTAGGGGAGGGCTGCAGAAGCGGCCACGGAAGAACGCCTAGCGTGGAGCGCCCTCTCTCGGTCCAGTACCTTCTCTTAGCCAAAATTCGGCCCAGTCCTACAACTGTCAGCGCTGACTACAGACAGGGAAACTGAGGCAGGCCGTCCAACCAGCAAGGACAGTGCCCACATCCCAGCCTGGGCACCGTCACAGGACCTGGTGCCACGTCGTTCTGAGACCTTCTACCCTGCAAAGTCTGGGGGGCATAAAGAGCCTTACAAGGCCGGCTAGTCACCCCAACCCTGGGGACCTCGGATTCCCTGTTGACAGGCCAGAAGTTTGACTTCATCAGGTCATTAGAATGGGATGGAAGGACACCTGGGTTACATTCAGGCTCCCACACGACCCAGCTGGGGGGGGGGAGGTCATGGGTGAGCCACTGAACCACACAGGCCTCAGTTTCCCTCCTATAAAAAACAGTGGCAACAAGGAGATCTACCCAAAAGGCTTCTGGGGAGGATGGACTGAGTCATCCTTGAGAAGCAAGCCCTTCCCACCTAGGGACTGTGTGAATACAGTAAGAATGGTAATAAGGTGTGGGGGGGGTCTCTGCTATTACTGTCACTATTACCCCAGCTGGACATGGAGGCTCCAACAGGCCCAGGGGCTTGGGAGAGTCTGCAGGGCTTATCTTATCAACAAGGGAGATTAAGTGACCATAAACAGCCCCAGCAGAGGCAGCCACCCTCTTCCAGTTACTAATGATGTGAGAGGAAACTCTATCTCCTCCCACTTCCCAGCTGACACAGGCCGGCCAGGGCAGGTTCTCCCCCAGAGCGAGGCTCTACCCTGAGAGCTGCCAGCGGAGGAGGATGCAGGCCACCAACAGGAAGCCACTGACACCCAATCACAAAGGAGAACTTTGCAGAGGTCTGCTGCAGCCACACATGACCTGGGGCCTAAGGACTGGCTTCAGAAATAGAGACTTCAGGCTGAGTATGGCCCTGGAGGCCAGCCTGCACACAGGGCACACCTGGGCACAAGCTAAGTGCTCAACCACAAGGGGACTGGACAATACAGGCTGTCCAGTAGCACTGTTAAGTGCCATTAGACATCATGTCTACCAAGTGGGTTATTTATTTATTGACACGACTGTGGAGTGGGGGGCTGGCTCGGTGGTTAAGGCGCTTGCCTGCAAGGCCTAAGGACCTGAGTTCGATTCCCCAGGACCCATGTAAAGCCAGATGTACAAGGTGGCACATGCATCTGGAGTTTGTTTGCAGTGGCTAGAGGCCCTGGTGCACCCATTTTCTATCTTCCCCTTTCTTTCTCTCTCTCTGCCTCTTTTTCTTTCACTCTCTCATAAATGAATAAACAAGTAAATAAATAAATAAAGTATTTACACTACTGGAGATGGAACCCAGGACCTCACAGATGCAAGGCAAGATCCCTTCCACTTATATCCTAGACCTTTTTACTTTTTTATTTTTGAGACATTCTTGCTAAGTTACCAAGGCAAGCTCTGAAGTCACTCTGTGGCCCAGGCAGGCCTTGAACTCCTGCCTCAGCTCTTAAGTAAGTGGGGTTAGGGCTGGAGAGATGGCTTAGCTGTAAAGGTGCTTGTCTGCAAAGCCTGAGGATCCAGGTTTGATTCCCCAGGACCCACGTAAGCCAGATGCACAAGGTGACACACGCATCTGGAGTTCATTTGCAGTGGCTGGAGGCCCTGGCGTGCCCATTCTCTATCTGCCTCTTCCTCTCTCTTTCTCTTTATCTCCCCATCTCTCTCAAATAATAAATCTTTTTTAAAAAATAAAAAAAAGGATAATGGGCAGATGTCCCTGCCACCAGTGGGCACACATAAATGTGTACCCCTGGGACTCACTATTCACCCACAGGGCAGCTGTGAAGCAAAGGTACACTGTGGGGTCTGCTTTCGGGAGCTTTTTAGCCGGGTGCATGGGTGCTCCCTTTATAACTCTATAAATCCAAGAGTTCCAGCATGCTGCTGTGCAAAACAGTACAGAGACTCCAGGGGAAAATGAAAATGAGATCCAGCAATCCCTCTTCTGGGTCCACGCACACAGCAAAGGAAAAGCAGTAAGTGCTCCACAGAGAAATCTCCACTCTTACACCACGGCTCAAGGCGGCGAGGCTGCGACAAGGAGCCAGTGCGAGACCGGCAGCAGGTGAGGAGCCGGCGGCCCCACATCTGCGCACGCGCACAGACGCGTAATGGAGTGCTACGCGGCCTTTAAAACGAAGGAACTTCGGGGGCTCAGAAGACAGCTCAGTGGTTAAAGGCGCTTGCTTGCAAAGCCTGCCAGCTCAGCTTTAACTCTCAAGCCAGGTGCAAAAGGTGGTGCAAGTGTCTTGCATTTGTTGGCAGCAGCAAGAGGCTCTGGCATCCCTATGCACATACACACATGCAAATAAGTAAGTAAATAAACAAATAAGAACACTGGCCACTTGAGACTTGGTTGAACAAGAAGGACACCATGTTCGGTGAAAGTCCAACACAACCACAGCACGCCTGCATGTATAAACGGGATCTTAAAACAACCAAATACCTGGCCCAGGAGCAGAGGTGTGAGCAGGGGCAGGGAGTGAGGGGTGGCCATGGAAAGACGCTGGTCGAAGGATAAAAAGTTGCAGTCACCTACGATAAACAGCTCTGTAGAGCCCTGTACAGCATGACAGGAGCAGTTGTTTTAGGTAATGCTGTTTTGTTTTGTTTTGCTTTTTTTTTGGGGGGGGGGTTTCAAGGTTGGATCTCCCTCTCACCCAGGCTGACCTGGAATTCACAGTGTAGTTTCAAAGTAGCCTCGAACTCATGGTGATCCTCCTACCTCTGCAGCCCACGTGCTGGGACTAAAGGTGTGCGCCCAGCTTGTTGGTTGGTTTTGAAGATGGGAAACTTCCTGAGATGGGATTCAGAACTCTCACCCCCAACCCATCACACATCTCTCTCTCTCTCTCTCTCACCATGCATACTCAGTGCCTGAGGAGATAGCTCTGTCAGTCTGCTGAACTGCAGTAATCATTTCATTACATATATGAAGACATCAGGTTGTACACTCGGTATGTAATTGTTTTGAAGTTTATTTTTAAAACCAGCCTAGGGCTGGAGAGATTGCTCAGTGGTTAAAGCGCCTGCTTGCAAAGCCTAATGACCTGGGTTCAATTCTCCAGTATCCACATAAAGCCAGATAGACAGTGGCATATGCATCTGGAGTTCCTTTGCAGTGGCTAGAGGCTCTGGTGAGCTATTCTGTCTTTCTCTCCCTCTCACACTCTCTCTCTTCATTTGCATATACACATATACATATATATATATATGTACACACACACATGTATATCTCTAGCCTAACTGCACAAATGCTTGTGAGTGGGAAGGCACTGTTGTAGACAGCCCTTGATGAGGCTCAGAAACCGCAGGCAGTTAAGTGACCCCTGCTGTAGGCCTGAGAGAAGCCACGGTGTGTTCCTAGCCACTCAGAGCTGCAGAGGGCTGGAGAGAGGAGACAGCAAGTCACCCCAGCCTGGCCTGGTTGTGCTGGTGTCTGTGGTGAGAAAGTCAGTCACTCTGAACAAAACGACTGCTTCCTGGAAAGGGGTAGTGTGCGCACTCACAGGGAAGATCTGGATGGAGAAATGGGGGTCCGGAGGAACCATCCTGACAGGGAAGGCCCGTGCCCCCACACTGCAGATGGGGAAGTTCAGGGTGGGAAGTGGAAGGAGACAGAAGCCTGTGGTCTGGTACTTTCCATGTAGAATCCTGTGGTGCCCATGGTTTAGAGCCTCTGCTTAATGCTGCAGACCCCAGGGCTGACCCGAGACCCTGCCTCAGATGCCTCCGGTGGCTCGGGGAGGGGAACAGAGGTGCTGTGGGTGATCTGCACGGCCAGCAGCAAGCTCCCGTGGCTCCTGGACACTGGGACCCCAGTCCCACGATGAGAAGTGTCTCCCTGTGTCACACCTAGGAAAAGCCTAAACCGCCTCACCCCACCTCGTCTGTATCTAGTTGGGGAAACTGAGGCCCAAGGCCACATGGAGAAAGCCAGTGCAGAGCTGTGAAATTCCCTCCCCCCCCCCACGAGGTTAACTCTCACTGTAGCCCAGAATTACCTGGAATTCACTTGGTAGTACCAGGCTGGCCTTGAACTCACAGCAATCCCCCTGCCTCTGCCTCCTGAGTGTGTGCCGGGATTAAAGGCCACCACGCCCGGCGGAACCACGGCTCTGTCTGACTGCCTCACACTGCGTGTCGTGGGACTGACCACTGATGTACACACACTCTTCTTTCTCCTACTGCCCCAGCCCTTGCTCGGGTTGTTCCATCCGCCTGACACGCCCCTCCCTGGGGCCAACCAGCATCAGTGCCAGCTTTTACATCCTCTCCAGTGCTCAGCTTCCTCCATGGCCCTGAGACCCCGTGCCCCAACAAGACCACATCTGTCACTGCACCCTGTACCATCGGCACCCCGATTTACACACGCTCTGTCCTGAGTTCTTATGCAGGGTCCAGGATCCGTATACCTTAAGTCCCCGAGGCCAGGGTCTGAGTAGCTGCCTCAAGCGCCAAAGGGCTGCCTTGTGCTGTGACCCTGTGATCACAACTACTTGCCGGGAGCCCACACCTATGTTCCTGGGGAGCACGCACTGAAGCTTAGTCACCCCATATCCCCAGCATCAAGCTGACACCAACACATGGGCCAGGCACCTTGGGATTGTCAGGACCCTGCGGGCCACAGCCTTCACAAACACCAGTGACAGCCAGGTGTGGTGGCCCACGCCTTTAATCCCAGCACTCGGGAAGCAGAGGTAGGAGGATCTCTGTGAGTTCGAGGCCACCCTGAGACTACATAGTGAACAGGTCAGCCTGGGCTAGAGTGAGACCCTACCTTAAAAAAAAAGAGAGAGACAGAGAAAACAAAACAAAAAAACAACAATAAAAAATAAAAAGTAAAATCCATTAGCGAGTCGTCCAGTGGGGTGGCACACACCCGTAACCCCCGAGACTCCGGAGGCAGAGGCGGGGCATCACCAAGTTTTCTAGCATGTCCATTTATTACTTTCATGATTGGAAAAAAAAGCAAGCAGAGAAAACCAGTAAGTGACGTGTTCTTTAGATGATGACGTGTGGTTGTCAAAACCCAGAAGAAGAAAAATAAATAAATAAAACAAGAAAAAACAATTAACAAGCAAGACCCTAGAAGACAGTAGGGACCACGAGGGTTCCCTGTCTTTCAGCTGCTCGGTGAGGGAGAGATGTGGTGGGGAGGGAGGCAGCTTGAAGGGCAACACTTCCTAAAAGTTGTATTTTTAGGAGCTCTGAAACGTTCTCTGAGTGAAAAGGCATCTAAAATATTTGCAAACATCCAGAAGTGGGAAAAATAATATTTTCCAAGACTTTCCTTTCTGGGCATCCTCAAACCAGTAGCAAATGTTCTAAGAAACTCCCAAATCCGCTGTGACAATTCCCTCATAAGTGCTGTTCACAGAGCCCTAAAAAGGCCACATGACCGCTGTCGCTCTCTCACCCTTAGTTCTACCAAGAAAGAAACAGCCGCGAGAAGGCAAGCAACGCGCCCGGGAACACACAGAAGCCCACTCCTAGTCAAAAAAGAAACTTGAAAACACTCTGTACCCCACAAAGCACTGTTCTCCGTCTGGAAAAAGTCTGCGGGATGGATTCCCGTGTTATTAAGAGGGAAGAATGCAATGGGGGGGGGGTAGGGGGTGGATTCCAACTCTTACCAAGAAATACCAGAAAAAAAAAAACCTCGAATTATTTTCATGACATAAAAAAGATATGGGAGATATTCAGCATAATAGAGCCCTGTGATTTTTTTTTAATGTTGGTTTCTGGGAATCTACAAACTCTGCCCTTGTTCTTCTTGCTTGCTGGAGAAGACAAGGGGACTCTGCATGGGAGCTCAAGGCTCCAGACTGTGGCTACAAGCCGGCCCACCCTCTCTCCCTGCAGGTGTGGGGACCCCCCCAGGGAGGACCTCGGAGGAGCACTCACCCACAGGTACGGCAGCAGCCCCGGGCAGTAGTAATACTCCATCTCCCTCCCCTCGGCGTGGGCTCCCCGACACCCGTGCACCCGGATCCCCCGGAGGAGGCCGCCCTGCCCGCCCCGCCCACCCCGCCCCTCCGGAGTCAAGTTCGAGGCGGCATGAATCATTCAGAAGCCGAGACCAGGGCTACCTCGGGGGTGGAGAAGCTGCCCTCAGTCCAGCAGCGAGCATCCGCGGCGGCTCCTCCCAGCCCGGATCCCCGACCTGAGCTCCCCCGGGACCGGGACGGCCCAGGCTGTCAGCCTGGGTGTGAAAAACAGACTGAGAGCTCCCTGAGAGAGGCCGTGTTGTGTGCGCACGCGGATATGCGCGCGTGGGGACGACTGCGTGTGTGTGTGTTTCTTCCTCATCCAGACCTCGGGTGGCACACCATGCACGGCCGGAAGTCACGGAGGCCGCCACAGGTTCAAAGGACACTACTGACACCTGTCCTTTCCCTCCCACCTCGTCTGAGACCTGGAAGGAGGGCTCGGTTGGTTACCTCCTTCTACAGAGAGGGACACCGGGATTTGGGCAGCAAGTTGGTAACCACGCTGCGGTGGGAATCCAAGCTCCCGGGCCTCTCAGACCCAAGTTCTGGGCTCCGTCCACCCCCGTGGGCAGCGCGGACAGTGAGGGGCCCTTCCAGCCTCCACAGCCACCGTCTGCAATCGTGAGGGAACTTTATTCTCTTCCACTCTCCAAATAACAGCACAGCCAGAGGCAACATAAAGTGACCTTTCCTGGGTGCTTCCTTCTGAAGAGAAGATTTGGCACATCTCTGAGCCTCAGTTCCCCCTTCTGTCAAATGCGCTTGAGGGTCAGATGAGGCAAAGGGCCCGCATGGTCACCTCCGTTGCTCTGCAGAGGAGGCGGAGGCTCAGAGAGACAGAAAGGATGACAGAGGTGAATGGTCAGGATTCAAACCCAAGCCGGGCAGGCCCCAGGCCCCCTACTCAGAGTCACCTCTCAGAGGCAGGCCCGGGTCCTTCACGAGGGAAGAGTAAAGTGGGAAAAGGGGACATTCAGACAGTTGGCAGAGGTGCCAGGGTTGAAGGCAGGCTCTCACCTCCAAGGATACCCAGGATCCGTATGTGCTGTGTACTTCGGCCCCACAAGGCAACACCAGGCTGAGCGGCTAACAGGAAACCCACTTAAACAGGAGGCCGAGTTCAGCAGCCAAGGAAACCGCAAGGGAAACTTCAAAGGTCTTCAAAAACAGGCTTGAGGTTCAGCCATTCCCATTGCCCCAAGCTAGCAGGCACTCAGCTATTCATGGCCTGACAGACAGTCTAGGGTCAGTCCCAGTTGGTATTAGCATCAGGGACTGGTAATTTAGTCAAGGTTCAGGCCCTGCTCTGTCTGACTCAATGCAGGCAGGGCCCTGCTGTCTGCCTGACAGGACAGTGTAAGCATAGGCCCTGATAACTGACTTGACTGACTGACTGACTGACTGACTGGTAGAAGGCAAGCCCTATTCAATGACTGACAGAATAAGTAAAGGCCAGGCCCTGCTCCCTGACTGACTGACTGGCTGATTGACACAACAATGAAAGGTAGAGCCCTGCTGACTGACTGACAGAACACTGGAGACTCAGGCCCTGCTCTCTGACTGACTGGTAGAAGACCAGGCCTCAATCTCTGATTGACGGAATAGTCAAAGGCCAGGCCCTGCTCCCTGACTGACCAACCACTGACTGACAGGACAGAGCTAGGCCTTGCTCCCTGACTGACTGACTGACAGGACAGAGTCAAGCCCTGCTCCCTGACTGCAGTACAGTTGGAGGTAGTTCAGGGCTTCTTATAGCCAGCCTGGAGTCTTGCTGACTGACTGAAAATACAGCCAAAACGTTGAGCCAGACCGGCTGGCTGGCTGCACAGCTGGAGGGCTGATCCCTGCTGACCGTTTGCATAGCTGGAGCCTGGGGACTCTTGCTGACTGGCTGATCTTGGGAGAGTCTGGAAGTCTGGGCCTAATAACTGAGGGACTACAGAAGAACAGGCTACGGCCGCCACACTGACGGAACGCTGGGGACAGAAGCCAGCAGAAAGGGTTGGGGCTGCTTCCCGCTTGCCCTTGGTGGACTGGAGGCTGCTAAGGACAGCTAACTGCTCTCCCACAAACCCAGGGAGAATAGCGAACACGAAGCCAGGGATAGGGCAGGACGCTAGGAGAAAGGGAAGGAGATGGGAAAAACAGAGAGAGGAGTGTGGGCAGGTCATGAAGGGAGGGAGGGAGGGAGGGAGGGAAGGAGAGAGGGGTTGACCAAACAAGGAGAGAGGAAGCCAGGCACAGAGGAGAGGGAGAAGTGGGGAAGTCAGGCCAGGTTGACAGGAATAGAGAGAAAGAAGCTGGACATGTTGGCACACACTAATCCCAGCGCTCAGGAGGCGGAGACAGGAGGATCGCCACGAGTTCGAGGCCAGCATAGGACTACATAGTAAGTTTCAGGTCAGCAAAGGCTACAGCAAGACCCTACCTTGAAAAAAAAAAAAAGGAGAAAGACAAGAGATAAAGAGAGACAGGGAAGAGAGCCAAGACACAAAGCAACATAGGAAGGAAAGGAATGAACCCCAAGAAAGCCCTAGAAACCAGGCGACACAGAGGGCATGCAAGGGAGCCAAGGACAGAGGGAACAGAGCCCGGCTGGGGACCAAGCGTCATGGGGCTGAGCAGCAGGATGGGGAGTGGGGGGCCAAGAGCAACAAGACCCCTCCAAAGTCAGGCCCGGCAAGTCCAAGGCGCTGACAGAACCCACCCGAGACGCGAGCAGCACCTACGCGCCGGCGGGAGTCCCAGCCCCAGAAGAAGCTGCCCCACCCCCTGCCCCGCCCCCACGCCCGAGGGACCAGGGCCACCTTGAGGGGTGACCATTCTCCAGCCAGGGACCACCTGCAAGCCACGAATGTGAGCAAGCTGCCCTTCACCTTCCATGTTCTCCCCGGACACCTGACCTCACCTGGGACCAGGTACTCTCCCTGTTGCGGGTTGAGCGATGAGTCTGGAAACACGTGTCCACCCAGAACTTGCAACTTTGATACTTTTGGAATCAGGTCTTTGCCAACATCACTAAGTCAAGGGACTGAACACGAGCTCATTCCGGGTCACCCCGGGCTTGCCAATAGCTCCCATGTCTGCATCGTGTCAAGACGCGTGCTGGGGCTGGAGAGATGGCTGAGCGGTTAAGCGCTTGCCTGTGAAGCCTAAGGACCCTGGTTCGAGGCTCGATTCCCCAGGACCCAGGTTAGCTAGAAGCACAAGGGGGGTGCACGCGTCTGGAATTCGTTTGCAGTGGCTGGAAGCCCTGGTGCACCCATTCTCTCTGTTTGTCGCCTCTTTTTCTCTCTGTTGCTCTCAACTAACTAAATAAATAAAAATGAATAAAAAATTTTTTAAATAAAAAATTAAAAATTAAATTAAAAAAAGACGCGTGCTGGAACCGACTCCCAAGGTGATGGCACGAAGAGGCAGGGCCCTCGGGGCTGAGGAGCCGGCTCTGGGACTACGAGGGCTCAGGCCTGAGTACCTGGGTGTCACCCATCACACCCACGTCAAAAGCCAGGCCTGGCTACGAGTGCTTGTGGCCCCAGGAATGAGTTGGAGCGGGAGAGGAGGATGGCTGGGGCTCCCAGGACAGCCAATATGACACACACAAAAAACAATGACAGTTCCATGTTCAGTGACAGACTCCGTGTCAAGGAAATAAGGCAGAAGAGCAATAAAGGAGGACCCACTACCTTCTCCTCTGGCTCCACACACACTTACTGGGGTGCACATATTAGCACACTCACATATACCACACACACACACAGCTGTAGGGTCCTTGGGAGGTAATGGGCCATGAGGGGCCCACCTCACGCATAGGACAAAAAGGTTTCAGTGAGCCAAGTCCAACTTTCTGGTCTCTCCTCTGCCTTCTATTCTTGTGCAAAGTCACAGGCACCATCTGGGAGGAACAGGTCCTCCCGCACATGGAACCTTCTAGCATTTCACCTTGGACTTCCGGCCTTCAGAAATAAATGCCAGGGGGTTTATCAATTCCCCAGTTTTGGGTGTTTTGTTGTGGCAGCTGGAAGAGCTTAAGTCACCAGGTCAGGCCATATAGCAGAAGACAAGTGTTCTCAGACAAAAGAGAAAAAAAAGCCACTTCAGGGGAGATAGCCGGGTAAGACAGGCGGAGACTGGCGCGATGCAGCTACAAACCAAGGAACTCCTGCAGCCACCAGGAGCTGGCGGGGGACAGAGGGGCGTCTGGAGGGAGCGTGACCTCCGGAGCTAGGAGAGCACTCAGCGCTGTTGAGTCAGCACTGTGCCATGCGCGGTGAGCCTGGCGCCCCCTTCCCCTGGAAACAAATACACAGCCTTCCCCTCCACCCGGTGCCCTCTCACCCTGGACGGCTCCACCCATCCCCCTTTTGCCGGCCCGCAGCCCAGGTTCGAGGCAGGCTCAAATATATAAAATGGATAATATATAAACTTGGTGTAGTCAAAGATGAGGAGTGGGCTGGAGAGATGGCTCAGCGGGTAAGGCACTTGCCTGCAAAGCCTAACAGCCCAGGTTTGATAATTCCCTATAACCCATGTAAAGTCAGATGCACGAAGTGATGCATGTATCTGGAGTTCATTTGCAGCAGCCAGAGGCCCTGGCATGCTCACCCATTCTCTCTCTGTGTAAATAAGTAAGTAAATATTTTTTAAAAAGAGATGAGTACAGTGACGCTGACAGGGTAACCTGGCGCACATATGATCAAAATTCAGTATGTACGGGCTGGAGAGACAGCTTAGCAGTTAAGCACTTGCCTGTGAAGCCTAAGGACCCCGGTTCGAGGCTTGATTCCCCAGGACCCACGTTAGCCAGATGCACAATGGGGTGCACACATCTGGAGTTCATTTGCAGTGGCTGGAGGCCCTGGGGCGCCCATTCTCTCCCTCCCTCTCTCTCTCTCTGCCTCTTTCTCTCTCTGTCTGTTGCTCTCAAAGAAATAAATTTTAAAAATAAACAAAAAATTCAATATGTACGTATTATGAAAATGTCAAAAAAAATTGCAAAAGTTGACAACAATGTTGGTAAGGGGAAATCCAGGGCCCAGTGGGGAACAGGGTAGAGTGACACATGCACCAAAGTTAGGGAGCTGCAAAGAAAAAGAATCTAAATACGGAAAAGGCTGTGTTTCAAGGCTTAGGGCAAAGGCTCTAGGAAGGGGCTTTATAAAGCTAGTAAGATGGAAGGTTGGCACACGAGTGACTCCACCCTGCCCTCTGGTGGCCATGTACTATCACTGCAGGAAAGATGAAGGGAAATGAGAGTGGATAGTCACTCAGGTAATTCCAGGAGCTACAGGGGTTCAGAGTGTTTCTAATGAGCCTGAGCCCCGATGAGACATGTGTCCATGGTCCAGGCCCATCCCAAAGCACTCTGCTTCCCTAAGCCTCAGTTTCCCTAAGTCTCATTTATCTGCCAGAGTTTGGACAAGGACTCCACAAAGACATGTGTGAAACAAGCCCTCTGATTGCCCACATTCTAACCGAGGGCAGCTGGGTGTAGTCCACCCATCTGCCCCTTATCATGGGTGTCCACATTTGAAAACGAAAACAACATCCTTTTGGCTCCAACATACAAACTTCACATTCAGATCATCAGTTTTGCTTGAAAAACTGGTGATTCAACCACTCCCGGCAAGGCAGGGCTGGGAGACAGCAGGAATTTGTTGTTTTTTTTTTTTTTTTTCTGCTCCATGTGTCACAAAATTCCTGTCCCTGCCATGCCTGGCCTCTGGAGAACAAGACTAGATTAGGGAACTTCGAGGTAACTGGGGTCCCCCTCAGGGAAGGTTTGGCAGTGAAACTCGCTGCAGAACAAACAAGGAGTCTGGAGTAGAGTTGTCTTGGGAACTATACCCTCCCACTGCGTTCCCCACCGCCCCAGGGCCTGGTAACAAGGGGCACTCACTCAGAGCTCAGGGGACCCCCACCCAGGGACTCCACTGTGGCATCACATCCTGGCCAACCTCCCGGCCCTGCTCAGGCTGCCCCTCTGCAGTTACCCTTCTTGACCAGCTTAGGTGACTTCGGCGGCCTCTCAGGACCTGGCAGAATCCACACCTGGGGTCTTTCTGTCAACCCCACAACCAAGCCTTGGCCGGACTGAACCGGGCTAAGGATCTGTGACATTGTCCCCCTACTTGGCTGCCGACTCAGGCTCTTCGATCCATCCATCCATCCATCCACGCACAATCTTGTAATCGCTATGATATGGGGAAGCACAGACAGGAGCATCTCCCAGGCAATCGCATTAGTTTGTCTAGTCGCATCAATGAGCTCTGGGCTCAGAGACAGAACCTTGACTCAATAAACAAAGTGGACTGTGATCGAGGCAGACACCTGATGTTGATCTCTGACCTCCACACACATGTGCATGTACACACACACACACACGTGCGCATGCACACACACTCAGCAAACAAAGAGGGATGAGATACCACTGCACCTAGCTAAATTAAGTCCCAATCATACTAGTAAAGGGTGGAGGCCCCTAAGTACAACCACAGATAAGTCTAGCGAGATCTGCACGCACCACGCATACCCAGCTCTGCTGAGCTGCGATTCCACAGCCAACACGTACGAGTGCCACTACCCACCAGGAGTCGGGGACAGGAATAGCACCGAGATGAGGGGCAGCCTCCACTGAGAGCAGCCCATGTGCCAACTGCCAACAGAAGCCATCAGCACACTGGGGCTCATTCACAGACGAGACGGGGAAAGGCGACAGCATGGGTGGCTCGGACCAACACCGATGACCCTACGGCGCAGGACTGAGGGGCGACTCCCAGCCTGCAAGGGCTGCGTCCTGTTGTGAGTGGGAGGACATGGGTGGGGTGGGACGATGCAGAAGCAGACACACACTGAGCTCACAGCCAGGATGGATGGGCACATTTTGTATAATGCATGTTCCAGGGGGAAAGGACTGTGCCAGGCCCTGGGTTGGTATGGTAGTTTGAACTAGGCATCCCTCATAAACTCCTATGTTTTGAATGCTTGGTCCCAAGATGGTGGAAATTTGGAAACTGGAGCCTCTTGGAGGAGGTGTGTGGTTGGGGCGTGTTTATGGGTGTTTCGGCCAGTTTCCTCTTGCTCACGTTTGGCACACTCTCCTGATGCTGTTGTCCACCCGACGTTGGCTCGGGGATGACGTCCAGCCTCTGCGCGTGCCATGTTTCCTCTGCCATCGTGGAGCTTCCCCTCCAGTCTGTAAGCCAAAACAAACCCTTTCCTCCCGGCCACAGTTGGGAAGTTCTGGGCGGATCCAAGTCAACAGGAGATTATCCTGGGCCTGTGGGAACTTTTGAAGTGCTATAGTCCCTGGGAATGAAGAGTGAGGCAGAGCAGGTGACACCGGATCACGTGCTGGCAGAGTATACCATCTCTGCCACCTTTGCTCCACTCCTGCCTGTAATCCTGCATGGAAGTTTACAGGTACGCTGAGGGTGGTATTTAAGGACCTCAGGGCACCCTCCCACTCCATCAGCTTCATGGCATCTGGTTTGGATCCCAGACAAGACGCCAAGAGCTCATGGTGAGCATGGGATGTCACCTCTCTGGGCTTCCGTTTCCTCACCTATGAAAGGTAGACATTCCATGTGGCATTGACACAGTGGCACCTGGACCACCTCCCAGCAGAGGGACGCGGCTCTTGCGATCCCACCTGGCTCCACCAGGGGGCGTGAAGCACAAAGTTCAAGGGCCCACCAAGGCAGCTGGCCTAGTAGGTGCACCCGGATTCCTCCTGCAAGGCAGGTGGACCCTAGCTGACATTCCCTGTCCCTGGGAGCCTGCTGGTGCTGCTGTCCTCCCCCCTAGGGAATCCTGCTCCCAAGGGAGTCCCCTTCCTCTTACTGCAAGTGACAAACCCACAGGCTGTGCTGTTTCTACATCATGGGCTGCAGTAGGTCATCTAGGAGAACAGTGTCAGCCCTGGTGACCTAAGGGCGCTGGGTCTGTTTCTTCACTGACAACACGGGGAGATAAAGGTTGGTGAGGATTAAAGGAGGTTGCAGGGTTTTCAAAGTATAGATCAGTAACACAGACCTACTATGTGTCAGGCAATGTTCACAGTGACTTACATCAGCTCATCTAGCCCATGGCATTCCCAACAGAGACACACTATTATTACCTTTGCTTTACAGATGGAGAAACTGAGGCACAGAACATTGAAACCACTCGCGGTCACGCAGCAGGCAAGGAGGGGAGTTGTATCCGGCTCGCTCAGGACGTGTTCTTGTCGGTATGCAAATGGCATGTCAAAGTTTAAAACGGTTTCCCAGGGCTGGGGAGACGGCTCAGTGGGTAACACAGCCCTTGCCACACAAGCACGAGGACCTGAACTCAATGCCCAGTACCCACCTCCCCAAAAAAGAGCTGAACGTGCCATGCACTCCGTAACACCGGTGCTGAGGGAGTCAGAAACAGGAGAATCATTAGCGCTCTCTGGCCAGCTAGTTCAGCTGAAAATAATAAAAATGAGCTTCAGGTTCAGTGAGAGAGTCTGTCTCAAGGAAATAACACAGATGAGCAACAGAGGAGGCCACCTGACGCCCGCTGCACACATGCACATGGAGACAGGCATCTGCAGGCGTGCGTGTGCGCACACACACACACACACACACCACTAACAAAAATAAATGTGTATTAAGTGGAACATCTGTATCACCCTTTCAAGGCTCAGGGAACATTCCAGAAGAGGGGGAGGGAAGAATGTAAAAGTCAGAGGAAGGGGTGGAGGGAGGAAGATGGCACACCATCTTTGGGGCGTGGCATCGCCACTGGCCTCTTCATCTCGGTTTGATGACCTTACCAGCACAAGACCAGTGCGGGATCAGACCTGTCAACATCCTGTCACGGAAGGAGAAGGGCCCATGAGATCACACTCACCACTGAGGACTTACAGGCAGATAATGGTAGCTGGGGGGGGCGGGGCTCACGATGCCCCACCCCCTCCCTGAGTATCTATGGACTGTCACTAGGGGAGACAGACGACATTTTCTTCGGTGGTGCAGCCACTGGTAAGCAGCCCACACTCCTGTTCATATGCCTTCACCCAGGTCCTGCAAGGAACTTTAAGCACATTCATTGGGTCAAGAAAAAAAAAAAAAAAAAAGGCTGGAGAGATGGTTTAGTAGTTAAGGCGCTTGCCTGTGAAGCCTAAGGACTCATGTTCCACTCTCTAGGTCCCAGGTGTCTCAAAAAAAGAAAGAAAGGAAGGAAGAGAGGGAGGGAGGAAAGAAGAAAGGGAGGAAGGAAGGAAGGAAAAAGAAAACAGAAGAGGGGCTAGTTGGAGAACAAGAGAGGGTGATAGGTGTGAATACAATCAAAATACATTATAGACCTGCATGAAAAATCACCACGAAATCTACTATCACAGATAATTAACAGCGCTTATTATAAAGACTCAAAATGTAGGTCTGGAGAGATGGCTCAGTGGTTAAAGGTGCTTGCTTGCACCTCACAGCCTGGGTTCAATTCCCCAGTCCCCACATGAAGCCAGATGCACAAAGTGTTGAATACATCTGGATTTTGTATTGGCAGGAGGCCATGCTGTGCCCATTCTCTTTCCCACTCTCTGTTTAAAAATAAATTTAAAAAAAATTTTTAATTAGAGTAAAAACATCCGAAATTGTACTTTACCAAAATTAAAAACCTTTGTGCACCAAGGAAGCCTGTCAAGAGAGTAAAAAGATGACTCAAAAAATAAGAGAAATATTTGCAAACCACATGGCTGGTAAGAGATTAATGTCCAGACTAAATAAACGCACATATCTATAACTCAACAACAAAAACAAAACCAACCAGATTTTAAAGGTTGCAAAGGTGGTTGGGGAGATGCTCAGTGTGTCACGTGCTTGACTCACAGGTGGGCTTTGAACAGCTGGTAGCCAATGCTGGCTGAGTCCATATCACATTCCCAGAGCTGGCTGAGTCCCAAGGCTTGGGGTGTCTCATTTCTGGGAAAGCGAATACGTGGAGCAAGTGCTACAGGATTCAGGGAGTAGGGGCTGAAGGGGGCGGGGCCTAGCGAACCAGGGCCGGATCCCAGCTCTCCATGATGCTATGTGTGGCCTGAGACAGGCAGCTTAGCACCTCTGAGCCTCACTTATTTCCTCTTCAAGATGAGATGTGTGTTCGCATACAGTGGTTTGGTATGTGAATATACAAAGTAGAAGGAAGATGAGCTGAGTCCAAGTCAAAAAGCAACAAGACAAAGTCATTCAGCAAACCAGGGCAGACTGAAGCCGGTGGCATTTATCAGAGTCCCCTATCACCTCAGGAGGTACGACTGCAGATGTGACCACTCCCCAGGCCTCACCTTGACCAAGTTAGGTCCTTTCTCTAAGCTCAGTTTCTCGACTAATGTAGAGTTGCATACATTTCTAGTGTGTGTGTGTGTGTGTGTGTGTGTGTGTGTAGAGAGAGAGAGAGAGAGAGACAGAGTGAGATAGAGAGAGGGAGAATGAGAGGGAAGAAAGAGGCAGTAGAACAAAGAAACTGGCTGGGGCAAGTTGAATACATCGAGGATTTACTTTCTGCCCAATGACTTCATTTACTGTCCACAGAAGCACTGGAGGCCAGACAGAACCATCTTCATCTCGCAGAGGGAAACAGTGAGTTTCCGGGAGCTCCATTTAGTCCCGTGTCCAAGGCCGTACAGTGACAGTGGAAGTGAAACCCGCTTGTCAGCCTCCCTCCACAGCACCAGGCTACGGCATCCCCTGGCAGGATATGGGCGCTCCAGGAATGGGGCTGGGCACCACTTCTGCCTTGTGGCCATTTACGAGCGCTACAAGCATGCGTCCAGAGGTGAGAGGCCAGTTCTGCAGGGTTGACTGGGTCGCCTCCCAGTCACCAGAGGCCCAGGACTCCTGGGACAAAGGTTCCTCAATGACACAGAGGAAAGAGGAGGCACTGACAGCCAGGGAGGCCTCCTGGAAGCCAAGGGTCATAAAAGACAGGGTTTAAGTAACCTTTGCCCACACAGGCGCGCACAACAGGTCAAGTATAGTAAGATAAGTAAATCTGAGCCAGCGGACTGTCAAAGTACACGAGGCTGCAGCTGGGCCCCAGACGCATAACGACACTTTCCGGGCTGCCTCACTAGGTCTGAGGTCTGAGTTCCTCCTCCCAGGCTGTGCCAACGCAGTCCCTACGACGACACTCTTTCCCCCTGCTGTGACCATCACACACGGTGTCCGAGTGCAGACGCTGCCGGCAGTGTCTGCATTCCATCTTACAGCACAGGAAACTGAGGCACAGTTACGTGAAGATTTTTGACCCAGGACATGAACTTGGGAGAGCCAAAGGACTTTAACACAAGACTCTGTGTCACACTAAGAGAGGCCATTTTTGTCCACAAATATCAAAGCACCCAGAGTCCCCACTCCATTGGCGATCACTGGCTGTGGGAGGTGGGGCGGCAGGTCTTGGGTAAAGTGGCCCAGCTTCAGCTCCTTCCTGAATGTGACCTCCTTAACCTTGCTAAGCCGCAGCTCCTCGGGCTGGGGTTCTCTGGCTCTGCCCCAAGCAAGGACAGAACTTGGTAAATACTGCAGACTTAAAAGGATCGTCAAAAAAAAAAATCACCAGAGGAGGCTGGGCCTGACCTCAGCAGGGTACACTGCAGCTCCAGGAGAACCTGGTTTCCTTTCCCCCAAGTCCTCCCTAGGCCAGCACGCAGACTGAGGGGAAGGGCTGGCCCTCAGGCACGTGTAACCGAGACCTGTGACATGACTGGTGGGCGCTTCTGCATTAGCTCATCGGAGACCCCTCATCACAGACTCTCAGGAGCCCCAGTGTGTGGACGGGGGACACAGGCCTGTCTGAGGTCACATGCGCATGTATGGAGATCTAGGGCTGAATGCTTTCAACAACAGGCCTCCATGACTCCGTTATTAAGCAGGCTCCGCTGGGCTGGCCTCGCTCCCCCGTGCTGGACACCCATCAACCCAACTCCGGCTTCGAAACAGTGAAAGAAACTACAACCACGACCCTGTTTTCCAGCTGAGCAACCCTTACTGCTCAAATCCCCGAGGGGCAGAGAGGAGAGAGCGCTGGGATCGGAAGCCAGGACGGGCACTAGTCCCCGTCGGGTGGTCTCTGAAGCCCCCAGGCCAGCTGTGGGGACCGCCGTCCCTCGCTCTGCCAGAAGTTCAAGGGCAGGAAAGGCTCCCGGCACATCGTCAGGAGACACTGGACCCCAGAGGGACAGGCCGCCGGCTTGCCCTCAGTCCCCGGACCCCCACCAGCCAGCTCCTCCGCACTCCGCGCCCACAACAGCACCCCACACCATTACTGCTTGAGCGTCACTCACCACAAGCGGCCCACTCTTCTTGTCCTTGCAGAAGCTGTGACTTCTCCTGGGGACAGAGGCCACAGGGGACTCCTGGCGGAGAGGCCGCTCGCCGTCCTGCGGGCCATCCTGCGGGCCATCCCGCGGCTCCGTGGTCTGCAGCGGCGGCTGGGGCAGAGGACACAAGAGCAGTATTTTACTTGGGGTGGGAGGGGCTTCTCATTTAAGGGAAGTGTGTCTCACTAAGAGTCTGTTTAGTCAGTGAGTATGAAACCACCAGTCAGCCCCAACATGACCACAGGTGACACGAGGTAGAGCTCTTGGATCAAGTGGTCAAGAGTCCGCTACTGCTTGGCTGTGTGACCTCAGACAAGCCTTTAGCCTCTGAGCCTCAACCACTGGGGCACTCCCAAAGTGGGGCTGGGACAAGTGAGGAACAGTACCCAGGACGTGCACGACACCATCCGGCCACCAGGGGGCAGGCGTTTCTGGCTCTCTACCTTGCACAGGGAGACTCCATACAAGCTAGCCTGCTTGGGGTCGGGGAGAAGGCTGAGCGGTTAAGAGCGCTTGCCTCTTAGGCATGAGGGTTTGAGACTGTTCCGTCTGATTTCCCCAGAACCCAGGTTTTCTCTTTCTTTTTCTCTTTCTTTCTTTCTTTCTTTTTTTAAAGCTGGGTGAGCAGGGAGTGGTGGCGCACACCTTTAATCCCAACACTAGGGAGGCACAGGTAGGAGCATGACTTGTGAGTTCAAGACTAGCCTGGGACTAGAGTGAATTCCAGGTCAGCCAGGACTAGAGTGGGACCCTACCTTGAAAATCAGACAAAGAAAGCTGGGTGTGGCCACACACATCTGTGACCCTAACCTCCAGGAGGCAGAGCCCAGTGAATGCCCCGGGGGCTCACGGACTGAAAACCCAAACCTCTGAGCTGAGGGAGAGACTCCCCTCCCCGCCCAGTCCCCATCTTAAGGAAGTACATGGTTGAGTGACAGAGAAGACCCCCTCAGGTTCTCCTCTGGCTATCATATGCACACACATGGCACTTGCATGTTCACACACACACGTGCACGCACCACACGTAACACACCACACCACACATATTCTATACACACACACAATATAAATGAATAAATAAACAGTCCTGTGAAACGTCTCTCCTTGCATCCAAACATGCACATGGATGCCCGAGGAAATGGAAAGGAGGAAGGTGCCCAGGGGCATCTAGTCTGAGTGCTGCCACTTCTCCCTCCTGTACCAGGGGACCTGTCACAGGCTAGTGAACACAGGCCCCAAAATGGGCATTCTACATACAGGCACGGACAGGAGGGCCCAGAGAGGGAAGGTACCTGTTTAACAACACACAGCATCGGAAATCAGGCTGGGGGAGGGAGGCTGGAGAGATGGCTCAGCGGTTAAAGGTGCTTGCTTGCAAAGCCTGATGGCCCGGGCTCAATTCCCCAGTACCCACGTAAAGCCAGATGCGCAAAGGGGTGCATGCATCTGGACTCTGTTTGCAAGGGCTGGAGGCCCTGGCGTGCCCATAGTAACTCTTTTTCCTTCTGCCTCTTTCTCTGTCTGTGCCTCAAATAAGTAACTTTAAAAAAAAGAAAGAAAAAACTTCTAAAAAGAGAGCTGGAGAGATGGCTCAGTGGTTTAGGCACTTGCCTGCAAAGCACAGTGATCCAGGTTGGACTCCCCAGTACCCACGTAAAGCCAGATGCACAAAGTGGCACGTGAGTCTGGAATTCTTTGTGGCACGCGATACAGTCCCAAAGGACATCCAAACCCACAGCAGCTGCATCAGGGAAACACTTCACTTCTATTTTCTATGCCCCTAGAAGGCTTGAGTTTTTAACAACCACCACTGTGTGAATCCATATTCCTTTCCGGGGTCAGGTAATCTTCTTTTTTTTTTCTTAAAGTTCAAGAACCAGTGCCAGGCAAGGAACACCAGCATCTGTGCGGTAAAGGCAGGACGATCAGGATTTCAAAGCACACTGAGTTATTTGAGACCCTGCCTCAAAAAAGAAGGAGGGTGAGGAGGAAGAGAAAGAAGAAAAGAGAGGAGAAGAAAAGAGAAAAAAAATTCAAGAACCAAAGATCTTGGGCAAGGGGGAAATAGGAAGCTGGTCTACTCAAGGCTCCCCAATCCCGTGGTGAGGAGATAAGCCCCCCGGAGAAGGGCATTCCTGGGGCCTGCATACTCTGGGCAGGCGTCCAAGTCCTCTTCAGTCACATCCTCTCCTGTTGCCAGAGGGACCAAAGTGAGGAGCTGGCCACCAGACAGCGTGTCACATTTCCATGCTGTCCTCACTCTTTGGCTGTTCCTACAGTAATAACAGGCTAGGTGTAGGAGACCTAGCTGAACCCCAGCTCAGGAGCATGTTGGGCCAGTGACTCATCTGATTTCCACCCATGATGGAGATTCCAGGAAGGAGCAACCTTGGAAGCGAGACTCCAGGCCACACTGAACCACAGACAAGCGTCAGGGTCATTGTCAAGGTTGGGTGATTCTGCACGTGCTGCTTAGCCAGCCTGAGCTCCTTGGGTGGGACCTCGGTTCGTAACCCAGCTACCCCTTCCCCACCCACGCTTGAAGACAACCCAAAGACTCGATGCAATCCTCACAAGGCCTCTGGCACAGCACTTGTCCAGGCTGGCGCCCCAGTCTCTCTCCTGACGGGAAAGTCGGGCCTCGGGCTGGGGAAAGCGGGAGTGTTAGCTCCAGGTCCTCAGCTGAGTTCTGGTGTGTGAAGATGCCCCAGCATTCCTGTGATGGAGACTCAGTCTCCAAGGCGACAGCGTGCAGAGGTGGGACCTTTAGGAACTGATCAAGCCCTGGCCCGCTGGGGTCAAGGGAGGGACTCAGCGTCTGAAACAGTGGAAGTCACTATGCTTTATAGAGCACCTAGGCTCAGGTGTTGCGTCATAGCAAAAGTAATCTGCAGGGGGCGCAGGAGGGCTGAGGGCCCAGGCCGCCGACAGCAGTTCACTCAGGAGCTTGTACTCACCTCTAAACCTTCGCCCCTGCAGTGCCTAGAATGGCCTCGTCTCTCCTCCTCCGTCCATCCAGAGCTCCTTCTATCCCTGAAGGTTTAGCTCAAGCCAGCACCTCCTCCAAGAGGCCTTCCTGGGTCTCTTCTCCCAAGCTCACCCTGTACCATTTCGTTTCCTGGCCTTGGATCCAAGTGCCCCATGTCCTTGCCAACATCAAAAGCTCCCTTGGTCCTCCCCTGGGCTTCTGGTTTCCTGGCCGCCTCCACAGTTCTCCACTCACCACAGTGGCCTCTTAGAAAGTGGTCTTTGAACTCACAGGTGTTCAGCTGGGATGGGATTCAAGCGCTAGCTTTGCCCCTGCTGCTGTGTGAACTCAGGCAGGTGACCTGATGTCTCTGAGCTGCCTTTGTTTTGCTTCATCTATCTGTACCGAAAGGTGATCACGCCTGAACCATTGCCTGTCAACGTCCTCCCTGGACGACACTCCAGACACTCGAGGACGTGTCTTGGCAAAGCTGCCCTATGTGAGACAGTCCTTCCAGCACACAGCATGCACCAGCCAGCATGGAGAAGTCCTGGGTTCAAAGCCCTTGTCAGAGCCTCAGGCAAGGACAGGAGCAAGGGGGTGACTCCGTCTCAGCCCTTGTCCTTAACCAGACAGTTCAACGGTATTCTCTGTGCCCCCCCAGAGGCCCCTCGAGACGTGATCCTCAGTTGTCCACACTGGCACCAAATCCTGTGCCCACCTTACAGACTCTTAGCCCCCACAGCCTGTCCTTAGAGTCACATTCTCAAAAGAACTAATATGCGGTCTGCTTTTGAGGGACCCTAAGTCAAGGTGACCCTTCTTTTGTGGGACAGCCACAAGACTTGAGGTGACTGCCTCGCTCACTCTGTGATGCTCTCACAGGACTCTACCATCACCACCTCCCAGCCCCCACGATTGAACTGGCAGCCCCATGGCCAAGTGGCACCACCAGGGAATTCCGGTGTCATTTTTGTGACGCTTTCCTCGCGAAAAAACAATTGTCCCACCTTTGTCAGAAGCAGCTACAAGAGGAGAGACTCTCGAGGCTCAGCCTGCTGACCTCACCCATAGAAGGAGGGGACAGGCCTCACCTGAGATCTCAGGTGTCCCCGTGCCAGATGTATGCAGTGAGGCATAAGATCTCGTGGCCTCAGGAGGAGATACATGGACGGACGGACGGACGGATAGAGGACATTCAGAGTGTTAGATGAAGGGACAGGAGCTCTATCTGTGCAGCGGGGGGTGGGTTGGGGAGGGCTGTCATCCATGCTGGGAAGAGACCTTTCATTGCTATGGCTGCTTTGGGGTCCCCACGCTCCTGTAAGTAATCCCAGCTCTGTGAGGAAGCCCAGTAACTCATTGGCTCCCCAAGGTTACCTTTGGTGGGGCCGGATTTTTTAGTCTTTCAGGGGTGCCCTGGCCAGGGGAGCAAGCACTCAACAGCTTCTCTCCAGAAAAGAGTTGGCGCAACAGATGGAATGGAATTTTCTAAGCTGGCTCATTTCCTGGCGTGAGGAGCGCCCCTCACATTGGTTCTGTGTGGGGGTGGTGGAGCTGAGGTACCGGGAATTGAACCCAGGGCTTCATGCCTACTAGGCAAATACTTTACCACTGACCTACATTACTCGCCCACACCTAACATCTGGATTTTCAAATTCTCTTCCTCGATGAAGTCTACCCCCTAGCTCACCACAGTCACATGCCAAGAAATGATTGAGGGGCTGGGGCTGCAGTTCAGGGGTGCAGCGCTGGCCTGGCATGTGCAGCATCACAAAAAAGGGGGGGGGAGGCAGAAAAAGCAAAGAAAATACGGGTAATCAAGCAGCTGCAGGTCCTGATGGGAAAGGCTTCCACTGTCTTCTCTCCACAGTCCCCACCACTCGCTAGAGTCACACACTAGCCTTAGGCCTTGGTGAGTGTAGGGAGCCCACTTAAGATGAGACCCCCATGTAGATACTTAAACAATGTTTGGGATCATCTAAAGGGCCTCTGTACCCACCTTGGGACTCTCTGGTGTCCTGGGATCGCTCCGACAGGGTCCCGCTGTGGCCTCAGGACTCCGGGCAGGGAGACTCGGCCTCCCTTTGGGCTGCTCTCGCCACCTCTGTCTGGCATCCTGCATGACGGACAGGCCCTCTCGGATGCTGGCTGGCGGGCCCTTCTCTGAGCAGGTCCTCTTGATGTCCAGGGCCAACCTTGTGCGGTCACGAGGGTCACCCAACTGGGCCCCGCTGTCCTCCTCTCTCTGCATAGTGGATTTCCTTGGGGTCCCTTTCTTCTGGCTATTGGGTGGCGATCCAGGCGACACTGTGACCCTGCTGGCCAAGTCCTCTGGGCCAGAGGGCTGTGACTCGGCCAGGTCACGCTGACACATCCCACCCTGGTGTTTCCTGGCAAAGGCCTGGTTTTCATCTGCAGTGATGCCTGGGGCTTTTGTCCTGGGACCAGCTGGCACGGGCGAGGCTGTGAGGCGTTTCTCGGCAGGAGCCGAGTGCGGCGACCCCCACGGTGGGGGGCTGGATTTTGTGGCTGAGTCTAGGGTGTCTGCCTGCTGTTTGCTGGAGCCGGGGCTGGAATGGTGGCTTTTCTCGGCAGCACTCATTTCTTTCTGGAAATCTTCTGTGTGGGGAGCCTCCTTCAGACTCCTCCGTCTCCGTTCTGCCTCAGTGGGCCGGCCTGGCCTCTCCTGAGGGGAGCTGCTGGGCTCTGGAGTGGGGCCGTCCCTCCACTCCTGGGCCTTGCCAGCGACTCTGGCCGGCTGCTCTTTGTACTGAGCCATCAGGGCATCGATGTCAAGGACGCTGGACCTGTAGCCATCTCTCATTTTCCCAGGAAACGTCTCGCTGATCACCTCCGTCCTCCTCCTGAGCAGAAGGCTGCTGGCTTTGGTCCGGCTTCTCAGGGGTGGGGTGGCTTGAGGGGCGTCCCTGCTGCCGGGGGATGTCCCACTCCGGCTGTCCTTCCCATCGTTCTGAAAACCAGTGCCATCTCCTGACCCTCGGTGAACCCACAAGGCATCCACATCTATGATTCTGTCTCTGGAAGGATCCAAAATCCTGTCCCCAACCAACGATGGACAGTCTGTGACCTTCTGATGTTTCGAATCACATGTAGTTTTTGTGTGCTGATGTCCTTTAGGCCAGTTCTGACTGCTCGCAGGAGCCTGTGGCTTTTCATGGTTGGGAGACATCAAAGTAGACTTAAAAGAGTGAGGTGACGGAGGTGGAGTTGTTTTTCTGGAAGGTTCCAGCAAGTTTTCAGGCCCAGACTTAACAACACTCTTTGCCTTTTGAATATCAGGAATCTGATAGGTTACCGCAAAAAACGTTGCCCTGGGTTCAGCAGACAGCCCCGGCTTCTCTGCTGGGGATCTGTCCTGTGAGGCACCTGTGGTCACCTCCTGAGTCTGTGCCCAGTGGTGGAACAGAGGAGGGCTTTTTAAGGCACCAGATGTTGAGGTCAAATAATCGGTTCGTTTCTGTCCTCCTTTGGAGGTGCCCTCTGAGCTGAGGAAGCTGAACGCCTCAAACTTCACGTCGTGGGGCAAAGTCCGCCGCCTCATCCTGTCCACCCTCGGCTCCAGAGGGCTGGCTTTCCGCATTCTCGCTTCAGACTCGGGCGCCTGAGCTGGCCTTGGGCTACCCTCACTGGAGACTGGCCCTGCAGGTGCTTGGGAGTCACGAGGCTCGTCCCTGAGCCCGGATGGAGGGTCTACAGGGCCTCCCCGGGCTGGACCCCTCTCAGGACCATTTGGCTCTTTGCTGACCACAGTGGCTCTGTGCCAGTTCCTCACCACGCCACCTGTCCACCTGGGCGAAGAGCTGCTGTCCACAAACACATCCCTGGGCTCTTGAAAGTCAAGCTTGGGCCTGTTGGCCTCCTGTCCTCGGGCTTCCCAGATCAAACTGGCCCTTTGGACAGACCCCGTGTGGCCTCCCAGAGGACGCTCTGGGTGAGCAGGGCTGCCCTCCTGAGACAGCTGCCCGGCCTGGCCCTGCGACGAGAGCCGGGGCCTGCGCAGTGTCACGGCCTTCTCCCCCGGCGCTGTGGACACCGCTTCGCTGTGCACGCGCTCCCCCGTCGTGTGCACAATGTCATACGTGGGCTCAATCCTCTGGGGCATGGGAGGATTTTGTGAGGGCTTAAAGGAGTTCCCCCCACTACGGGGCTTTTCTCCAACAGGGTGTGTTTCGGGGAGAGGCGTGGGATGCTGTTTCTGCTCGTTGTCCATAATGGTGGCTCGTCCCCGCACCCCAAGATCAGAACGCTCAGACCACCTGGAGTCCTCCCTCTTGGGGTTTGGAATTTCTGGAGGGTCCTTTGCCAGCCAAGAGCCTTTCTCTTGCCTGGGTCTAGGCTCTGAGAGGGCTACCTCACAAGGAGGGGCTGAGACACCACAGCCCCACGGGTCAGCCACCGTGTGTTTCTCCACGTGATGCTCGAACACTGTGGCCCATACCTTCTGGAAGCTTCCATCGTCTTCTGGGGTGACTTCAGAAGGGGGTCCTGGGCGCTCCCTTGGGTGTGCACTCCGGCACCTGTCAGGGTCTTGGCTAGAAGTGTCTTTGTGCTCTGTCAGCCTGGGCTTCTGGGGTACCCCAGGCTTCCAGGGACTTCTAGGGGTAGGCATTCCATCCAAACCATGCCCTTCCTTAGGCTGGAAAATAATAAGCAAGGCAACGTGAAAGGTTCCCAAAGGGAGAGAACTGACAGGGCTACTCATCATTACACAGCGACACACCAGGACATGTATATGTTTTTCGAAGTAGCGTCTCGCTCTGGCCCAGGCTGACCTGGAATTCACTATGTAGTCTCAGGGTGGTATTGTTCTCACAGCCATCCTCCTACCTCTGCCTCCCAAGTGCTAGGATTAAAGGCATGAGCCACTATTCCCTAGCTATTTTTATTTATTTGATGGAGAAAAGCAGACAAGAGATTGAGAGTTGAGTATAAGCACAGGGCCTCCTGCTGCTGCAAATGGACACCAGACCCAGGTGCCACTCAGTGCATCTCAGTGGGTACTAGAGAATCAAACCCAGGCTGTCAGGGTTTGCAAGCAAGTGGCTTTAAATCTTTCCAGACCTGCCATAAAATATTAAAGGCTGGGCTGGAGAGATGGCTTATTGGTTAAGGATCCTGGTTCGACTGCCCAGGACCCACGTAATCCAGATGCACAAGGTGGCACATATGTCTGATGTTCATTTTCAGTGGGTGAAGGCCCTGGCATGTTCATTCTTTCTCTCTATTCGCCTCTTTCTCTCTCAAATAAAAAAAAAAAGTAAAGTATTTTTTAAAAATATTAAAGGCTGACTATGTTCAGGATAGGTGAAGAAGCAGAGACCTGGGCAGTCTCAGATACTGCCAGGGACAACATAAGTGTCTCTGGCATAATGAGTGAAGACTATTTTATTTTATTTATTTACTTAAGAGTCTTACTATGTAGCCCAGGCTGGCCTTGAACTCAAGACCTCCTGCCTCTGCCTCCCCTGTGCTGGGGATTTATAGGTATGCACCACCACACCCAGCCTCGTCATGATTTTAAAATGCTCATTTCACCTCTTTCTCTATAAGGCTAATTTCTTTTTAAAATATCATTTTATTTATTTGAGAGAGAGAGAGAGAGAGAGAGAATGGATGCACCAGGGCCTTCAGCTGCTGCAGATGAACTCCAGATGCATGCGCCACCTTGTGCATCTGGCTTACGTGGGTCCTGGGGACTTGAACGTAGGTCCCTTGGCTTTGCAGGCAAACGCCTTAACCCCTAAGCCATCTCTCCAGCCCTATAAGGCTATTTTTCCCCCAGGTCAATCCACAGCTGGCCCTTTCCACTCCTGCTGGTACTCCTGCTACAGTATCCTCAGCTTGGGGTGAAGGCTTTTCTTCCATCAGACCCTCTTTCAACCATTATTTATTTATTTTTGGTTTTTCAAGGTGGGGTTTCTCTCTAGCCCAGGCTGACCTGGAATTCACTATGTAGTCTCAGGGTGGCCTTGAACTCATAGCGATCCTCCTACCTCTGCCTCCCAAGTGCTGGGATTAAAGGCATGCACCACCATGCCTGGCCTCAACCATTATTTCTGCACATGTTTGTGTGTGTGCCAAGCCCTAACTTGGTTTTCTCTAAGGAAAACACCCAGGCGTGGAGGGACTATGTCATGGAGGAGAACATGTTTTATTTCTTTTCTTTTTTATTTACTTATTTATTTGAGAGAGAGAGAGAGAGAGAGAGAGAGAGAGAGAGAGATACAGAAATAGGTAGGAGGAGAGAGAGAGACAGAGAATAGAATGAGCATGCCAGGGCCTCCAGCCACTGCAAACAACTCCAGATGCGTATGCCCCCTTGTGCATCTGGCTAACGTGGGTCCTGGGGAGTTGAACCTGGGTCCTTCGGCTTTGCAGGCAAGCACCTTAACCACTAAGTCATCTCTCCAGCCTTTCTTTCTTTTTCTTTTTTTTTTATGGAATTTCTGAAGAGCTTACAAAATAACCCAGGGCTTATTTCCAAGGCCATGTGTACCCCCTCTCCTAGGAAGGGGAGCCGGCTTCGAAGGGTGATGACTATTGCCTGAGGGTCAGTGGTCTGCCCTGTGTTTTATCCCCGGATCCTCTGAGTGTGCAAGCATGAGGACCTGAGTTCAATCCCCAGAACCCACAGAAAATGCCACATGTGGTGGTGTTCACCTATGATCCCAGCACCGGCAAGACAAGACATGGGAGGACTCCCGGGCCTTGCTGGCCAGCCAGTCTAACTGAATCAGTGAGTCCTGAGTTTAGCAGGAGACCTTGTCTAAAAAAAAACATGGTGGGAGCTGGAGGGATGGCTTAGTGGTTAAGGCATTTGCCTGCAAAGCCAAAGGACCCAGGTTCAATTCCCCAGGACACACGTAAGCCAGATGCACAAGGTGGTGCATCCATCTGGAGTCTGTTTGCAGTGGCTGGAAGCCCTGGTACGCTCATTCTCTCTCTCTCTCTCTCTCTCTCTCTCTCTCTCTCTCGCTCTGCCTCTTTCCCTCTCAAAAACAAAAATATGGCGGAAGAGTGATTGAAGAACGCAGCTAACATCGACCCTTGGCTTACACACACACACACACACACACACACACACACACACACGTGCCCACATTGAATACACATAACACATACACAGAAAAAGAATAAGAAATACAAGTTCCTGCACACGTACACAGCCTTGTCTACAAATGCTCTTAGCAACTTCATTTTCAGTTGGGACAGGGTCTCATGACGGAGTTCAGGCTGGCCTAAAATTTAGATCCCAGAACCTCAGACTATGGGTTAGCAGGAGTACACCAGATATTTAACCTCATTTCTGTTTTAAACTTTTCAAAAATATTTTATGTGCTTATTTTGAGAGAGAGAACGAGAAAAGCAGACACAGAGAGAGGTAGAGGGAGAGAGAGAGCGAGAGAGAGAGAATGGGCACTACAAACAAACTCCAGACGCATGTGCCACCTTGTGCATAGAGCTTCATTTCTAATAGCCTCAAACTAGAAACCACTTGAATGCCAGCCAAATGGTGAATAGACAAACACACTAAGGCCTACCCACACACAGTGGGAAGGGCCACAGCAATAAAAAACAAAAAAGGGGGGTATTCGCTACTGATAATACAACACGACCAATCTCAGAAGAACGTTTCTAAGTGAAGAAAAAAAAAGGCCAAAGTAAATTAATTACTTAATTAATAGGACCAGCCTTGTTGGTACAAAAGTATAGAAAACAGAAACGAATCTTTAGGAACAGAAAGCAGATCAGTGGCTGCTTGGGGGTGGGGCAGACTGGAATGTTTACATGTAAGGCCACTGTTTATCACCCCAGTGAGGAGGGCTTGACAGACAAACACACGCGGGGAGGCTCAGCCACCTGTGCTCCCTAACATATGCGTTCTTAGCATGTCAATCGCACGCTTTTTTCTTAAATTTAAAGTTTAAAAAGATTGCGACCAGCCGGGCGTGGTGGCGCACGCCTTCAATCCCAGCACTTGGGAGGCTGATATAGGAAGGATGGCCGTGAGTTCGAGGCCACCCTAAGACTACACGGTGAATTCCAGGCCAGCCTTGGCTACAGAGAGATGCCACCTCAAAAAAATCAAAGCCAAAAACAAACAAACAAACAACAGCAACAAAAAAAAAAAAAAGCAAAGAAAAGATTAAGACCAGCAGAAAACATCCACCAACCACAAGGCAGTTACCCGTGGCAGGCATTTTACAAGCGTTTTCTTAGGGACCAGATCAAAGAGAAATGCTCCCAGCACTCAGAACTGCCACTGGCTTACCTCTCCTTCTGCTGGCTGCCCAGTCAGGGTGGGAAGAGCAGTAAGAAGGGAGCGGGAAGGACAGTCTAGCAAGCATTTTAAACCTGCGTTTCAGGACCTCAGAAAATAGGAAATCGTGTTAGAAGGCTCAAGGCCCTCTACCTCTTGCAAGTGACAGTTGCAGGTATGAGTGGCACTGGAAGTGTGTTCCTGCTCGGGGTGGCTCGCTGATGCTCTCTGCCTGGGCCTGGCAGCGCCCAGAACCTTCTTCCACATGAGACGGGAAAACCGTCGCTGCTTACCTTGTCCTTCTGCTCGCCAGCGGGCTCGCCGCCCAGCACAGCACATTTCTCGTATCTTCCCTCATTGCTTGAAGCTGAAAACCTGGGACAGAGATCCGAATTAGTCACACGGAGCCGGAGGTTGTGACTCCCCACAGCCCGTGCACTGTCACCAGCTCAGGATCCCAGGGAGACATAAGCCTGGCCATCCCCAAAGGCCATGCTGTCCAGTTTCCTTTGAGAAGAGGACAGGGCCTTCGCAGCCACCAAAAGGACAGAGGTCTGGCAGCAAGGCTGTACCTTAAACAGAGCATCCTCGGGGCAGAGGGGGCACCGGAATGGGAGGGGACAGAGGGATGCCAAGTGTCGCTCCCAGCTCTGCTCCCTCCTCCTGTGGGAGCCTGGGTCTGGCTTGTGACCTCACCTGAGCCTCTGTCTCCTCATCTATAAAGCAAAGATAATTAACACTCCCACCCTCTTTTATAGGGCAGATAAGAGGCAAGCCATGACCCTAATAGCTCCATGAAAGCGTTTAGGGAAGAGCTAAAGAAACCCTGGGCAGGATAATTAATAGTTCTCCTTAGCAACCCAGGGGCACAGTAGCCACCCACCGCAGAGCAGCCACGAGACCCGGGGTGGCAGGGCAGTAGGAATGTGGGGACACAGGCTTCCCTTGGCCTCTGCACGGCCAAGGATGAGTCCACCTTCCTCTCTGGCCTTTGGTTTCCTCACTTATAAAGGGGAACAGGGAAGGAGACTCAAGTCTCTCTACCCCACATGTCCTTTGGGGCGCATGGTTGAAGATGAAGGCGTATAAACTGGGCTCGGTGCTCAGGGTCGGGGAAATCTCAGACACACTTGAACTTGTCCCCAGTGGGCACCCCAGTCTCTGCTTCCTGAGACGGTATGAGGCTGGGGTGACTTGCCACTAACCTCGGAGCCTCAGTTTCCCCATCTGTCAGATAATCATGCGGCTTCCTCCAAGGCACTTCAAGGGCCCATCTCCTTCATCGCTCAGTGAGAGGTACTTTTTTTTTTAAGACTACAAAAATGTAAGCCCTCCCCAGACCGACTGAATCAGAATCCCAGAGACAAGGCCCTGCCTGGCAGGTGCCAAGCTAACTCTAAGGTGCTGAAGGCTGTGGGTCTAACTTCGGCCCTGCCCGGCTGTGCCAGTTTCAGGGGTCTGGGAGGATGGTCCACCCAAAGCTCCTGCCGCAGGAGCTCCGCCCTAGACACAGCATGTGGGCAGAGCCTCCTACACTAAGGAGCAGGTGGATCACGCCTGGGGACAGCTCCCTGTCCTGACCACGGATGGGAAAACAGCAAGAGCAGAGGCTGAGAGATGACAGGCTTAGAGAGTCCTCCTTAACCATGGGATGGATGTCTGACCCTGGAGCACCAAGACTGGCCCCCCTCCGCCCCTGCCAATGCAGAATACTTCCCGCGTTCTCTGGATGCGTGTATGTGCGCATGTGTCTATGTGTGGGGGTGTCAGAGGACAACTCTAGACGTTGGTTCTTGCCTTCCAGCTTGTTTTGAGCCAGGGCCTCCCATCGTTCACTGTTGTGTTTGCCAGGCTAGCTTCTGGAAGCTTCCGGGAGTGAAGGGATTAGTGGGTCCTGGGGATCCGAGCTCAGGTCCTCATGCCTGTGCGGCAAGCATTTAACTCACTGAGCCATCTCCCTGGCCCATGAATTTTTATCTCAATCCCTGACAGTGCCCTAGCATAGTTTCTGTCATTGAAACAAAGATATGGAAACTCACTGAGGCCTAATCCTTTTGTGTGTGCGGTGCCAGGGACAGAAGCCAGGGCCTGCTACCCATGCCAGGCAAGTTCTCTACCAGCAAGCCTCACCCCAGCCCATGACCTAACGTGCGCTCTGACCTTGGAGAAGGAAGGGCTTAGCTATTGCACTGGGCACAGCTGAGCTGCACCCGGCTCCCAACTTCAGTTCCATGCCTTGTCTTTCCCACCCAAACCTTTGATACAGGAGTGCGCTCACAGGGAGAGTGTCAAGTGAAGCCGGGTATGGTGGTGCACCCCTTTTAATCCCAGCACTCGGGAGGCAGAGGTAGGAGGAGGGCCGTGAGTTCGAGGCTACCCTGAGAGTACATAGTGAATTCCAGGTCAGCCTGAGCTACAGTGAGACCCTACCTTGAAAAAACAAAAAGATTAAAATTAAAATTAAAAAATAAGTAATATAAAAAGAGGGAGAGTGTAAACTGAGTCCTAGGCTCAGTGCTGGGGCATCTGTAGCCCTCTTTTCTCCTCCGCTTCTTTATCTGAGGACTAGAAACTACCATCACCTCCCTTGGGAGCTGGGGACACACTGAGGGGTACATGTGGGGTTCTGGGCAGGGAGCCTGGCATCCCTGATCTCCCTGACTTCACACTCCGCAGTGGTGATGGGGCAGCCCCCGAGGGCTGAGCGAGGTCTGTGGTGTATGCCCACTTACAGCCTGGTCAAATCCGCAGACAGCGGCCTTGCCTGGAGCACCCGCCTCCTGGTCTCGGGCTTGGCCTCCCCGCTCTCGGCAGCCCAGCCCTGGATCCGCGCCTGCACGCTCACGCCTGCTGTCTCGGGCTCCGGCGCAGTTGGTGGAGACTCGGGGGAGGCCACGATGGACTCAGATCCCACGGCCAAGGCCACGGCCACGGCGGTCTCCTCTCCAAACAGGCTGAGGCGTTTCTTCACACTGCCCGCAGACCTCCGCTCTGTCCCCGCCGAGGTCTCGCCGTCAGGCCCTCTGTTCTTGGCCTCGGCAAGCCCCAGGCCTCTTCCCGGCCTGGACGGAGGAGACTCGGGCGCCTTCTCTGCCGGCTGGTGCAGCCTGGCTCTCTCTTCCTGAGGCCTCTGGTCGTCTCCTGGGGTAAGCCTGGCCCAGCCCCCTGGGGTCCTGGGGCTGCCTGCCTCCGACTGCCTGGAAAGCACCCTTTCCTTTCGCTCGTGGGCTTTCCTGGCCACCTCCACGAAGGCCGAGTCCTGGTCCCCACGCGCGGCTTCCACGTGGACGGGGAGCTCCGAGTCCCTCTTGGGCTCCGCACCGCTCTTCTCTGGGCCGCGACGCCCTGCTTCGCTCGGCTCGTCCACCAGCTTCTTCAGCAAGACCTCTCTGCTCTCAAAGCGGGCAGTCAGGTCCATGGACAGCGGCCTGGGCTTCCTCACCCAGGTCTTCTCAGGAGGTGTCGGAGGCACCTTCCCACCTGGGCCTGGCTTCGGAGGCTGAAGGGACTCGCTGAAGATGGCTGACACGGGCCTTCTCTTGGGACGAGGCCTGACCTCCGGGGTGCTGCCTGCTGGGTCCTCCACGCTGCGAGCCTTTGGCAGAGGCTGGGCAGGGACGGCCTCTTCCCGGGATGCGGGGGACCTCGCATCCTGGGACAGGGAGGCCGGCCGGGGCAGGGTCCCCGTGGGCTTGCGGGCAGGCAAGGCGGGCTTGGCAGCCACTTCTGGCCGGCTGCTGGAGGGAGGCTCCTGGGTCACCTGTTTGCCGGACTCCGGAGCCCTGGGGCTGGCTGCTTTGCTCAGAGTGGGGCCTGCTTTGGTAGTTTCAAAGAGGACCATGGTGCTGGGGCCAGGCCTCGGAACGGTGGCTCTGCCAGGCACGGAGGGGCCATTCTGTGAGGCCTCCTCACTGCCCGCCTCCTGCCTTGCCAAGCTGGGCATCCCTTCTCCCAAGTCCTCTGCCTCCTCCGCGATCCCGGCAGGACAGGGTCTGGTGGGCCCAGGCCAGGGAGATGGGACAGGGGCTCTGCCTTCAGGGATCTGCTCCTTGCAGAAGGGCTTGGGGGTGAATCTGGGCAGAGGAAACAGACGGGCTGGGGTCCTCAGGGCACTTTTTGCCCCAGAGGTGTTTCCAGTGTGGTAAAAGTAGTTCTGCTCCTTGCTGATGTCACCAAGGCCTGGTCCTGTCAGCGATGTTATGGATCCAACCTCGACCCGAGTTGCCATGGTTACGGTTGTGGATCCATGAGGATTAAGAGCATTGGAAATGGAGAACGAACTGCTTAAAAAAAAAAAAGAAAGTAAGTAAGTAAGTAAATTTAGCAAAATGATTGGGTTTGGGGGAAATGGGGCCGAGAAAGCTGCGACTCTCCCCCCCCTCCAGATTCTGACATCACTGGGCAAACTCCATGGATTGTCAACTGGCAGAGAGCTTTGGAAGCATGAGGACGGCCAGCTGACTAGGCTTGCTCCAACCCACGGGGGTCAGGCCAATCACTGATGTTCTAGGCCTTTCCTGGCTCAGCCAATCTCAGGGCCAGCCCAACAGGACAAAAATCTCTGCCAGAGAGAGATAGCAACAGGCCTGAAGGTGCTCTGGAAGCAGGGGGCCGAGCGGGGAGCGGACCCCACGTGCACTGCCTCACTCCTGTCCCCCGGCCCCTGCCCATTTGTTTCCCAGACCTCCTGCATCCCGTGTCTCAGCCGGCTCCCTCAGCTCACACAGCTCACCCAAGCAGGTCACTGGAACCTCCGCCTGCGAGTGGCCATGGATCCCCTACCTGGGCCACCAGCCCCACCAGCCCCACCAGCCTGCCCCTCCCCCAGCCTTCCAGGTGCCTTTGAAAGCCCCAGCCATCTTTTTTTAAATTTTAAAATATTTTTATTTATTTATTTGAGAGAGAGCTACAGAAACAGGCAGGTAGAGAGAGAGAGGGAGAGAGAAAGAGAGAGAGAATGGGCATGCCAGGGCCTCCAGCCACTGCAAGCGAACTTCAGATGCGTGTGCCCCCTTGTGCATCTGGCTTACGTGGGTCCTGGGGAGTCGAACCTGGGTCCTTTGGCTTTGCAGGCAAGTGCCTTAACCGCTAAGCCATCTCTCCAGCCCCCCTTTTTTTTTTTCACTAAAACTGCTATGTGTTTTCTGTTGAGCGTCTACATAGTCCGGCTGCGTTGGTCTGTCTTGTTTTTGTTTGTTTGTTTCTGGCAGTCCTGGGGATGAAACCCAAGGCCTTGCACATGCCACCACTGAACCACACCCCTGGCCCCCTTCCCATCCGTAATAAGAAGAGTCACAGCGAACAAAAGGGCTTCTCCGGAGTGAGGGGTCCTGTGAAGCCACGCGCTTGGGCTCTAACCATCTCACTCTCCCAAACTGGTGTGTGGGGTGTGGTCTATTGTAATGCTGCACTGGCTGGGGCCACCCCGCCCTCCTTGCACACTTGGCTGTGAGATCTACATTCTCAGGCAAGAGCCCTCTTCTCTCCTTAATCTTCCAAATAACTCCAAGAAGCAGAAATGATGGGTGATGATGCCCTATGAAGAAGAGGAAGGGCCCAGAGGCTCCCCAACTGGATTACAACCAGCAGCAGAAACCTGGCCTCTGGTTCTGACCCATCCAGTCCTACCTTGTCCTTTATTCACTTATTTATTTACTTATGTTTTGGACAGAATGTAGTGTTCTAGGCTAGTCTTGAACTCACAATGTAATTGAGGATGACCTTGAACTCCTGATCCTCCCACCGCCTCTACCTCTCCAGTTCTGGGATTACAGGCATGTAGTAACCATGCCCTATTTCAGCCCTTCCTTCCTTATTTCAGCCCTTTCTTCCTTTTTTTAAATTTTTTTTATTTTTCGAGGTAGAGTTTCGCTGTAGTGCAGGCTGATCAGGAATTCACTATGTAGTCCCAGGGTGGCTTTGAACTCATGGCGATCCTCCTACCTCTGCCTCCGAGTGCTGGGATTAAAGGCATGCACCACCACACGCGGCTCAGCCCTTCCGTTTTTAAAAAAAGATTTTTTTATCCCTTTATGGCCCTACAACATGACAGACAAGCCACTGCCCATGGCCCACCTGCTTCATAGCAGGCTGCCTTCTCTTCCTAACTGCCCCCAGCCAGCCGCCTCCATGCGCACTCAGAGGGTCTTTTGCTAAAGTACAAGCCTTCAGGTTCCCCAGCTCTGATTCACACAGCAGCAGTCTGCAGGAAATGAAGGCAGTGTTTGGTATTTTCTCTTCCTCACACACTTGATGGTGCTAACAGATTCCATCTCCTAAAACCGAGAACGCTATCTAGACTGGGCTAGGGGTGGAACTGAAGGGCGGTTATAACGGGGGATCTGAGAACTGGAGGATTAGCGACAAAGAGCCTGGCAGAGTGCACGGTCCCCTGGGTCCTGTCCCAAACCAGGGCCGCTCTTCTTAGAGCCACCATGATCTCCCAAAGCCCAGTTCTGGGACCCACACTAGACCTGGACATGAGGCACAAGATACAAAAGACAGGGAGAAAATTCCCTGGCATCCCCCACCTCCCAGACACCCCAGCTCCCAGCTCAGGTCGAGCATCACTTTGCTTACCCAGCTTTGGGGGGACGTGGGGCTGCCTGGAAAAGCCAGCAGAGTCACGGCTCACGGTTAACCGGCTGTCCACGTGCACCCATGGCAGAAGCGGGTGGGGGGAGGAGGTCAGCTGCGGACTGTCTCGGCAGGTCTGGGGAGACACAGGGGGACAGCTTGGTTCTGGAGTTCCTTCCGCCGGTATGCGCACAGACGGCGCACAGGCTTTCGGGTTCCAACTGCTTCCGTTGGCATCTCCTCCAGCTCTGAGACTCACACGCCTTTCAGCTTCTCAGTTTTGTAGCCTTACACACACACACACACACACACACATGCACACACATGTGCGTGTCTGTGCAAAGAATGCTAGGTGCTCAGCAAACTTCATCCCTATTTCTCTGATGCGTGGGGACAGAGTACCTACTATGTGTATGAAGATAAACTATAAACAGCCCCTGAAATCATGGAACTCATGGTATTATGAAACACACACACACACACACACACACACACAGAGGCAGTTGCAACACTTGCTTATAAGAGAGGACATGGGAGCCTATGAACCGAAGGATTAGCTTCCTAAAGTAGGAATGACAGTCACCAACCAGTGCTCTCCACTTGGAGGAGGGAACCACCAACCAGGCCAGGTGTCCTCTAATTCAGGCACTCTTCTCTCGTTAGCAGTGTCTACACACCAAGACACCTGGACGTCCTCACAAACCTCCGCAGGGCCTTTGCACATCCTGTCTTTGACATAGGACTCTCCTCACCCATAGGCACAAGGCCACAGCCCAAACCTCTCTGCTGGTGTGAAACCCTTTGGGTGTGTTCACAGAGCACCTCAGACATTGACACTGCGCAGTCACATTTACTGGGGCAGGAGCCTTCACTCTGCATTCAGGGCAGGCTCGGAGGGCACCAAATCCCCAAGAGCCATGTCCTGGGACAGTACCTGGTGCATAGTTATGGGATGGATGAATAATCACTGAGTGAGTAAATACAGGAATGAAGAAAGGTTCTTTTCCCCACTTCCTACTCTTCTAAGAGGCTAAGTCCAGGCTCTGTGACTCTCATGACAGTGACACAGAGAAATCTGGGTCTGGATGAGTGGTGAGTGGCTGTCACTACAGCCAGCAATGGCTGTGGAGCTTAACATCCAATGCCCACCAAGAGCCACATTACCACCCTGGGCCACCTGGAGGCGCCCCCACCCTAGGGCTGGGAACTGTGGGCTCCCCTCACAGCTGCGCCAGTCAGGCCCATGTGTGTCTCTGTGTCATTTTAACAGCAATTCTTGAGCTGAGATCAATGGTGGCACAAACAACACCCCTTTTGGGATCCCCGAGCCCACCCCTGCAGCCGTGCTGCAGTGGAAGGTACAGACAAGAAAGAAAGTGTACTGGTCCATACTCCTTCCCAAGCCCAGATGCCTATAGCCTACAGCCTGCTTCCATCCGGCTGCCTCGAGGCACCAAGGAATAAAGACCTTGGCTAAAAGATCCATGAGCCAGGCCTCGTGGCGCACGCCTTTAATCCCAGCACTCAGGAAGCAGAGGTAGGAGGATCGCCGTGAGTTCAAAGCCAGCCTGAGACTAGAGTGAATTCCAGGTCAGCCTGAGCTAGAGCATGACCCTAGCTCAAAAATCAAATAAAACAATTAAAAGATCCATGGTCATAAGAAGTTTCTAAACCACTGTAGGGGATGGCTATATATATTTAAAAAAAAAAATCCTTAAGTCCTGCCCAGCCCTAGAAATCCAGGATTCTCCCATTTCACTGAACCTGTTGTAAAAGGCAAGAAGCCCGTTTACACAGACGCTTCAAGCCTCACTTTAAATGCATGACATATGTGAGGCCCAATTTAAGAGAAGACGCGAGTCTCTTCCAGAACACTGCAGAAGCCCACTCACACTGAAGCCAGCTGCTATGCATTCCTGGGGTAGCCTCGCCACTTCTTTTTAAGGGCATTAGTGACGCATTATGAGCAAACCCAGGTAGCCAAGAGTTCCCCGGAGGAAGGGTAAGCTGAGCCTAAGTGCAGCTGGGTTGTGTGAGTACATGCTTATATCCATCCACCCATCCATCCACCCACCCATCCATCCACCCTTCCATCCATCCACCCTTCCATCCGTCTACCCACCCATCCATCCATCCACCCATCCATCCACCCTTCCATCCATCCACCCTTCCATCCATGCACCCACCCATCCATCCATCCATTCATTTTGTAGCACAGGGGATTGAGCTCAGATGCTTGTGAAGGCTAGGCAAGTGCTCTACCATTGAGCTTCACCCAAGCTTCTTCATGAGCTGGGGTCCCTCAACCTGTATAGGGTGCCTGAAGCCCCGCAGCGGCAGGAGCGATGGGTGTTATTACTTGGCTGTAGCTGAGCCTGGATCCCACAAGCTTGAGCTCCTTGAACTGATCTGCAAAGCTCATATTCGCACTTCTTGCCATCTTGCATGGAGAAAACTGTTGGCGTGGGAAGGAGTCACCCAGCAACAGGTGACAGAAGGCGCTAGAAAGCATCGTGGGTGCTTCCTTGGGACCCTCGTTGCACAAACACGGCTTCCCTGTGAGGCTGGGGAGCCATGCCCGGTCCTGGGTGCGCAGGCAGGAACGTGTGGTCTCCCAGGGAACCCAAGAGATCCACGCGTGGAGATGTTCCACGGAAGACCAAGCTGGATGGCAGCTTTGCTCCCAAGACTCGGGCGTTGATTCACTGTAGCAGCTGCTCAGGGCCCTGCGTCATGCCACCTTCAACTGGATCCGGACGCTCCCCAGCCACTGGCTCTGCTGTCTCAGTGCCCGCCCTCATGGGAATGCCACCCTCGGGTGAGGAGCGTGGGACGGGCCTGACACCTTTCGGCATCTTCCGGAACATGACTCTGGCCTCCAGATCTACAAAACCATCATTGCACAAGCCCATCACCGTGGGAAGGATGGAGAACAGACTGGCCCAGGGCATACTCGGGGCCCAGCAGCATAGGAACAAGGCTGCAGAGCTTGCTTCATGGCCAACAAGGTCTGTCCGCTCACGAGCCCCAGTGCCCGCAACCCCGGGCCTGCAATGGAGCAGAGGCCCGAGAATCATCAGAGCCCCTCAAGCTCCAGAATCAGTAACGAGACTGGAGTGATGGAGTAGGAGACGAATGTTCCACTCCTGCCACAGCAGGTGAGTGTCCTGCCACATCACACACACACACACACACACACACACACACACACACACACACACAAAGGGGGAGGGGAAGCACTTAAGATATCACCTAATCTACCAAGGCTCATGGCTTGACCTCCCCTGGTCTCCCCTGGACTTGATGGGCGCACTTTAATGAGCCTGTTGTGTGTAAAGAAAGCATCGATTAGCTCGTGTCATTTACTCAACACAGCACGTGCACTGGCTTGGTTCCCCTCGTGATCGGGGAGCCAGCTGGCTGGGACTTGGGGTTCACTATAGCTGCTAGGAGAGAGTCAGATAGCAGAATTCACATTGAAAAGCATGGGTTCTCCTGAAGGCAGACGCAAGACGCAAGCCTTTTGTGCCATTGTAAAGCTCAAGAGATCTCAAGTTGGGCTGTTCTCAATAGGGGGCTGTATAAGAGAAAACCTCCCCCACTCCAGCTTGGGAACGCTTTCCCAAAGGAACTCCCATACCATAAGCAGAGGCTCCAGAGCTCCCTGGCCCGGCCTCTGGCAGCCACAGCCCCAGCTGTGCCTTTGTTCTGTCTGGACACCCCATGCCAGTGCAGTCCCTGCCACTTTCCTTGTCTCGGCTCCTCCCCACCACGGGCATCTGTCTCGGGACTCCTCTCCAAAGACCAAACTAACCCCTCCTTTCCTCGGGGTCTCTGCGAGGAGCGCTAGGATGGGGTCCACAAGTTCCCTGCCCCCCTTGTGGACTCTGTCATTCAGACTCAATCCCGGGCCCACCAGCTCTGCATCACATCTTCTCTCTGGCCAGGTGTGGGCTCTGCACCTCCCCAACACGATCAGTGCCCGAGACGGGATCGCTGAGGAGTGCAGGTAAAATGTGTACTGCGAGACTCGCTGAGCAGCCTGGCACGCTGAGGTTCCGGGGTGTCCAGCCTCCCTCTGCAGGCATCGCTTTGGTCTGCAAGACTTCCCTGCCTCCTGCACCCCATCCTTGGGTCCAGCACTCTGACATCTCCCACTCTGGCTGCAGCTCTAGGTGGCTTCTCTCCAGCTTCCATGGACCCTCGGATAACAACAGGATGCACTCACACCCCAGAAAGAAGTTCTGGGGCAAATGAAAGGAGATGGGGGATGCTAGGCTCCACAGCGGTGACCGGGAAGCCCCCCAGAGACTTTGTAGAAGTGCGTGCTTGCAGCCCTTCAAAGCAGGATGCAAAATGCCCGGACTCCCCCGCCCCATCCCAGGCCAGTTTCAATTGCTAATCTGGAGAAAGAATGTCAAGATATCTCTTTTCCCTATAGGTAAACATCCGCCTTTTCAATTCTCTCTGGCCAGTTCCTTCCTACAATTTGTGCTATTTTGGGACAGGCTCGTCACTTGCAGAAACCATTCATCAAGCTGTTACTTTGTTTCTTTCTTCAAGTCCTCTTTCTCTAGGCAGGGGAGTAGCAAACCATAATCCGGAAGCTGAGCCCAGGTTGTGGCCAGGCCTTGTAAATAAAAGTTTTATTGGAACCTGGTCACACCCACTTATGACTACTGTCTGTCGGTGGCTCTTTTCAAGAGCCATTATCTAAGACCCTATCTCAGTGGCAGAGTTCAGCTATTGTCACAGCAGCCAGGTGACCCAGGGGATATTTACTATGGCCCTTTATTTAAAAAAAAAAAAAAAAAAGTAGGCTGACCCTTCCTCTAAAGTGTGCATAGCTAAGTCCCCTCAAACACTGAAGCCCCCAGGGACTCGATCTCAACATCACCCTGACTTCATCCTACCTCTGTTCCACCTCCTCCTTCGGGCTCTACTTGAGAACAGTTTTTGAATATTCCTCAATCCCACTTCGTACACTTAACAGAGACTTAGCCATACATCCAGTGAGCATTTTCAAGGTAAAGAGGAATTCGGGTCAAAACCAAAACAGAGCCAGGTCACGCTGCTGCGGTAAGACACTGTTTTCATTTGTTTGGATGAAGTTTCTTTTCTTCTTCTTCTTTATTTTATTATATTATTATCATTAGTATTTTTGGTCTGTCAAGGTAGGGTCTCACTCTAGCCCAGGCTGTCCTGGAATTCACTATATATAATCTCAGGCTGGCTTCGAACTCATGGTGATCCTCCTAAATGAGTGCTGGGCTTAAAGGTGTGCACCACCACACCCGGCTCTTTTCTTCTTTTTATTCTATTTTACTTATTTATTTGCAAGCAGAAAGAGATAGAGAAAAGAGACAGAATGGATGCACAAATGAACTCCAGATGCATGTGCCACTTTTTGCATCTAGCTTTTTACATGGGTACTGGGGAATCAAACCCAGGTCATTAGGCTTTGCACTCAAGTGCCTTAACCGCTAAGCTGTCTCTCTAGCCCTGGTGGTGGTTTCTTGAAACAGGGTTTGACTAGGCAGCCCTGGCTGGCCCAAGACTCAGGTAATCTTCCCCCTCAGCTTCCCAAGTGCTGGGATGTCAGGCATGCACCACCCTGTCCGAATGAACTTGGTTTTTTGTTGTTTAATTTCACAATATGTCATGATCATCTTTTTTAAAAAAAAATATTTACTTATTTATTTGAGAGACGGAAGCTGCGGCCAGAGGCTGTGCCTGCTTGGCACAGCAGGAGGGGCAGGAAGGGACACCCAGCCCCAGAAGTGACACCCGGAGCAAGCGGAGGAAACTCAAACCCAGCGCTCAGCTGGACCTAACACATGACACAATGCCGGCCTCAGGAAGAAATGTCAGCCCAGCAGGCCCCGTCTGCAGGGAGCCAGAGAAGTGAATAGTGCATTCTAGAAAACAAAATAATAATCCCTTCCAAGTACAAATATGTTTCTGAAGGAATTAGCTTATGTTGGCCCAAGAGCTGCCTCAAAGTTCAAGTCCCGACCAGGTTTGGTGAGGTCACTTCCCCAGCTCCTCCCACTCTTCCATCATCATGAAGGAGGTGTTCAACCATCTCTCTCCCCCCAACAAAACAAATCCCAGCTCTGACCACACCCGGATTTTCAAGAGTTCCATAATCTGAATGTCCTTCACCCCAGCACAGTTCCCACATATCTGAACCCCAGTGTGCCTTTCCAAGCACTTTAATTCAAGGACACCTCCTCCAGGAAGCCCTGATAGCTCAGACACCCACCTGCCCATGACCTACCGTAATCACCTGAGCACAGAAGACAGTCCCCGCTGCGACCACCGGCTGCTACACTCGCCTACTGGAAAATACTTCTGTTTTTATTACACTGAATTTAAATATTCTTATTAATTTGTAAGCAGGGGAGGGGGGAGGAAGAGAATGATCATGCCATGGCTTCTGGCTGCTGCAAATGAACTCCACATGCAAGCTCCCTTTTGCGCATCAGGCTTTATGTGGGTGCTAGGGAATTGAACCCGGGTCGCAAGGCTTTGCAGGCAAGTGCTTTGACCACTGAGCCGTCTCTCCAGTACTGCTGCATTGAATTTACACTGTTACTTTCTCTTTCAGGCAGGTGAGCTATTTTTTTTTTTGTTGTTGTTGTTGTTGTTTACAACTCACGCCTTTAATCCCGGCACTCAGGAGGCAGAGGTAGGAAGATCCAGGGGAGTTCGAGGCCAGCCTGAGACTACCTAGTGAATTCCAGGTCAGCCTTGGCTAGAATGAGACCCTACCTCAAACAAGAAAAAAAAAAGATTTTTTTCCCCAAAAGTTCTCTTCTAAATACATTTTAATTTTGTTTTTATTTATCGCACATGTGTGCACACACAAGCCAGGGCCTCTGCTCCTGCAAAGGAACAACAGATGCCTGTGCCACTTTTTGCATCGGTTTTTGTGGGTGGTTTGGGAATTGGGACCAGGGTCTGCAGGCTTTGCAAGCAAGTGCCTTTAAACCCGAATCATCTACCCAACCTCTGTTTTTAAATACTTTTATCCAAACTTTGAAAAAGTGAAAAGTTTAAAACAGCAGTAAGATAATGACTCGAGTCAAGTGGGGGACTGGGGAGATGGCTTAGTAGTCAAAGGCATTCGCTTGCAAAACCTGACAGCCTGGGTTCAATACCTCAGTACCTCCATAAAGCCAGTTGCACAAAGTGACACATGCATCTGGAGTTTGTTTGCAGTGGCAAGAGGCCCGGGCATATTCTCTTTTTCTCTCTCTCCTTGCAAATAATTTTTTAAATAGCTAAGTGAGTATGGCCCAAGTCTATGAGTTTGTTTGTTTGATTGAAATGACTGGCTGATTGATTGATTGATTGATTTGAACAAGGGAAGTTACCAGGGAAATGGAAAGAACTTGCATAAGCTCTGGCACCCCCTCCCAAAGTCGGACGCTGGGCTTTCTCACTAAAGAGTGACCTGTCACTATCCTGACTCACAATAGACAAGAACACAAGGAACTGGTCACTTTGAAGGAAACTATTACGTTGTGGGTCAGACAGGCAGTTGTGTCCTGTGTGGCCTATCCAGGACAAGGATATGATGCCTGGACTCATGTCAACCCTCTTGGAACCAAGAGACCACAAACCAATAGTTTATAGATCGATGATAACATGAAAGAGACCTTCTTGATGCAGTGGGGCTAGTATGCTCTCTTTGTATTTTGTATGTAAATATATATATATATATATAGTAATATATATATATACATATAATAGGGGTGTAACGTCTGCTCCTGTCTGGCTAAATGTATATACTATGCTTATCAAACTGCCCAGTAAGCACTTCTCTTAATGTTCATTCCTTTATATTAATGCTACTCTCACTTTTGGTAAAGAATCTTCTCTTTCCAGATGGCAGTGACCTTGGGACGACTCAGAAGGTATCATGGTGTTGGAAAGAAGTGACTGGAGTACTCAGTACTGCAGTATCTCTATCACACCTTCCAAGGCTCAGAGTCTAATGCAGAAGAGGAGGCAGAAACAATGTAAGAGCCAAAGGAAGGGTAGGACTCCTTACAACGTGCTCCCCCCCCCAAAAAAATGGCCTGGATATCCATGACTTCACAGTGCCCGACACTACCTGCACAAGACCATCATAAGAGGAGGAAAAGATCATGACATCAAAATAAAAGAGAGACTGATTGAGAGGGGGAGGGGATGTGCTGGAGAGTGGAGTTTCAAAGGGGAAAGTGGGGGGAGGGAGGGAATTACCATGGGATACTTTTTATAATCATGGAAGTTGTTAATAAAAATTTGAAACAAAACTTTACTCACTTGAGCCATTGCTAGTTAGGGTGTGTTACATATTGGTAAAGCATTCCTGATAGGCCCGAGGAGCTTGGCACAAATTGGCACAGCGGGTAAGGTGTTTTCTGAGTGAACTTAGACCCATGTCACCTGCCCAAGACTAGCTCATGAGCCTGCGCAAAGGGCTCTGCTGTTCAACGAGACGGTGCCTACGGGACAGACGCCTGTGTAGCAGGTTTGCGCAGACACAGGCTAAGTCGAAGTGTAGATAGGCAAGAAATACCATGGGTCCGTTTTCGGGGCGGCGGGGTCGCAGGGGCCTCGCAGGTTAAGATTGAAAGGAATGGCTCTGTAATGAAACACTGAGGGGTTCCCTTAATCCGGATTGCAGCATGGACCCGTTGCCCAGCTGGGGGAGCAGGGATGGAAGAGGCCCTGGTGGGGACGTTCACGGCTCACCAAGCTGGCCACACTTCGCCAGCCTGCCACCTTAACAGGCCTGCACTGAAAGGAGGGGCCGTAGCAGAGAACATGAAGAGCGAAATGCCTCCCTGGAAACCAGGACACTGGACAAGCCTGAGCTGGCACTGACGCAGACTCATGCCCTGGCCCTGTGACTGCCTTGGTGGGTCTCCAGCCAGTGGGCAGCATCCTCTCCACAGCCCACACGGACTGCCCCGCAGTGACACAGCTTTTCTGGTCTCTGGGAGGATGGCCGGGTCTGCTACACTGGCCCCCCCAAGCAATGGGCAGGTTCCCAAACTCCTCCCCTGCATGGGCCCCTCTGCCAACCCGCCTGGGGCCTGGCACTGCCAACCTCAGACCAGGACAACAGGCATACTCCTGAAATCCAGACCTGGGATCTGGGTAGTGTGGGAAACACACCTGCCCCCCTCCACACACACACTGGTGGACGGAACCCACTCATGTTCATTACAATGCTCGGTCCTTGGCTGCTAAGCATCAGGCTCTGGGAAAGGCATCTAATGAGACTGCCACCTGCAGATCACCAGCACTAATTGCGGCTCCGTTCTGTACCAAAGAACATATCAAACAAATTCGCATTTCGGATCTACACTCTGTGGCCAGGCTGGTTTGATGAATGTGGACAATGGGGAGGGTTAGCACTGAACCCCCAGGGGTGGGATTTGAACTTGGGTGGCCCAGTATGAGTCCTGTTGGTCTGCAGTCAGTGACGCGAGAGGGGGACAGACTACAAGGGCTGTGTAAGCATGAGGTCTGCCGCACACTCAGTGGCCTCAGGAGTTGATGGTCAGCCCTCTTTCAAAGGGAGGAAAGCTGAGGTTTGGAAGCATACTGATTCTGAGATCTACCACTAGGCAAGCGAGCAGAAATTTCTGGTTCAAGTGTTATGCACCCCCCAGCTTGCCTGGCTTGGGACCCACTGGGCTCACTGCAGGCTTGGGGACCGCATGTCTTTGTCTTAGAAGTTGGACCAGTGGAGGAGGCACGCATGGCCGCTCACAGCAGGTAATCACAGCAGAGCCCTGGCTGAGCCATTGGCCACCAAGACACCAGAGCCCAATCCTCAAAACCTTCAAACAAGTGACCTCACACAGCAAAAAGAATATGGCAAGTGTCAGGCTGGAGGGATGGCTTAGTATTTAAGGCATTTGCCTGCAAGGCCAAATGACCCAGGTTCGATTCCCCAGGACCCACGTTAGCCAGTTGCACAAGGGGGTGCATGCATCTGGAGTTTGTTTGCAGTGGCTGGAGGCCCTGACACGCCCATTCTCTCACTCTCTCTCTCTCTCTTTCTCTGTCAAATAAATCAATAAATAAAAAATTTAAAAATATATTTAAAAAAAGAATATGGCAAGTGTGACCAAGTGAGATGGGAAGATAACGTGGATTAACTGGGAGAAATTAAATGTTACCAGTCGGGTGCTATCATCTATCTACCTATCAATTTATCATTTATCTATCAATTTATCTATCATCTATCTATCTATCTACATATCTATCATCTATCAATTTATCTATCATTGATATCTATCTATCATCTATCAATTTATCTATCATTTATATCTACCTATCATCTATCTACCTGTCTATCTATTATCTATCTATCTATCTATCTATCTATCTATCTATCTATCTATCATTGAGTTTCATGTCGCCCAGGCTAACCTTAAACTTGTGCTATTCATGCCTCCATCTCCCAAGAGCTGGGATTACTGGTCTTCACCACCACATTCAGATGCTAGGGTCTTTAAAAGAGAGAAACAGAAGGGTTGGAGAGATAGAAAACAACAACAACAACAACAACTTAGAATCACTTCAGAGTGACAGGGTCATAAGCCAGGGAGCGTGTTGGCCCCTGGAAATCTCTATCAGCCAGAGAAGGGAAGGCATGCATTCTTCAACGGAGCCTCAGACCAATCCACACCAGACTTCCAAGCCCAGAACTGCATGGTGTCCACCACTGACGGCATAGGAAACAAAGACGCAGTGTGACTGTGCTGCCTGCGGGGGGCGGCAGTGAGCACCGCCAGCTCAAGCCACTCCACTTTCAAATGCCAGCTAATCGGAACCCAGCAGCGTTTCAAGTTCAGCTGCTCTGTCCTGTGCAAGAGTCCAGGCGGGCGGGGAGCTCCAGCTATGAGCAGCTCTGGTCACACCCCCCCCCCCCACACACACACGGAAGGGGGAACGGATGCTCGGGGAGAGGACGTCACGTGGGCAGAGCTGGAGGGAAAACCCAGACCCTCTAATCCGTCCTTCTCCTCTAGGGAAGCGGATCCTAGAGCTGAGAGGCCCCGCCCTGCCCACCCGGCTTAAAGCCGCTGTCAATCACTGGGAGGCTCACCCAGGGACCTGGAGCATCAACCAGGACGGGCTGTTTTGACCTCTCCGCCCCTCTGCCTTCAACGTCGGGGACTCCAGCCAAAGCCTCGAGTTCATGAATGGAACCTTTTTCACACCGAGAACATGCGGGACTTACACTGATATAACCAGCAGGGTCCCCAGGGCCCCTAAGCCCCACCCCCCTCATCCTTACCAACTGGTTTAGGAAGCACTAAAAATACTTCAATGTGTGCGGCAGAGTTCCTCCATCCACCCTCCCCGCCATCCGTTTTTCCTCCTCTGAGGGATTCTCTCATTGACAGATAATGAGTCATAATGAGTGTAACCATGTCCTTCACACTTTGGCTAGAGGCGGCCACAGAGAGCTCCAGAGAGGAAAAGAAACTATAATTAAAAAATAAGTTTTCCAAGCCGGGCGTGGTGGCACACGCCTTTAAATCCCAGCACTTGGGAGGCAGAGGTAGGAGGATCGCAGTGAGTTCGAGGCCACCCTGAGACTACATAGTGAATTCCAGGTCAGCCTGAGCTAGAGGGAGACCTACCTCAAAAAACTAATCATAAGAATAAGTTTCCAGGGCTGGGGAGATGTCTCAGGGGATAAGACTGCAAGCATGAGGACCTGGGACCCTATGAGTTTGATTCCCAGGCACACACTGCCTGTTAACTCCAGTCCTATGCACAGTGGAAGCCAGAGAATGAGAATCTGAGAATCCCTGGGGCTCCCAGAAACAGCTGCCCTGGGGTCCAGAGAATAACTGATGGGATAACATTGGAGCTGGGGACATCTGACATTCTCCACTAGCCTCTGCGTACACACACATAGGACATGTGCATCTGTGCATACACATGCATACACCACACACATAATACATTCTACACACACACACACACACACGCACTACAAAAAAAAAAAAAAAAACTTTCCGGGCTAGAGGGATGGCTTAGCGGTTAAGGTGTTTGCCTGCAAAGCCAAAGGACCCTGGTTTGATCCCCCGGGACCCACGTAAGCCAGATGCACAAGGTGGCACATGCGTCTGGAGTTCATTTGCAGTGGCTGGAGGCCCTGGTGCACGCCCATTCTCTCTCTCTCTCTCAAATAAATAAAAGTTAATAAGTAAAAATAAATAAAAAATAACTCTCCAGTTTGTTTGCTGGGGTGGTGAGGGAGGCAGGTGGGGTTGGAGGACTGTGAGAACCTGGTCATACCTATGCTTTGCATCTACATCCTGTGGCTGTGCCTGCCCAGACAAGTTAAAGCCAAAATTTAACTGTGTGGGAACAATATGGACATTAAGATGCCGTTTCTTGGGGCTAGGGAGATGGCTCAGTGGTTAAAGGTACTTTCTTGCAAAGCCCAAAAGCCTGGGTTTGATTCCCCAGATGCAGAAAATGGCACACACATCTGGAGTTCCTTTATAATTGCAGGAGGTCTTGGCATGTCCATGTCATGTTCTCTCTCTCTCTCAAAGAAAAAAAAAACTAATTTCTTTTCTTTCTTTTTTTATTTTATTTTTTTAATTTGGTTTTGGAGGTAGGGTCTCGCTCTAGCCCAGGCTGACCTGGAAGTCACTATGCAGTCTCAGGGTGGCCTCGAACTCACGGCGATCCTCCAACCTCTACCTCCTGAGTGCTCAGATCCCATTTCTGGAGCTGGAGAGATGGCTCAGCAGCTAAGTGTTTCTTGCACAAGCGTGACGGCCGAAGGGGACCTGAGACCACCTCAGCTTGAATCTCCAGGACCCACACACATCTGTGACTCCAGCTGTGCGAGGAGCAGAGAAAGGAGAATTTCTGGGGCTCAGAAACAGCAAGCTCTGAAATCAGTGAGAAACTCCGTCGCAAGGAAATAAAGAGGCAGGTGAATGATGGAGGAGGGCACCAGACGTTTTCCTGTGGCTGCCTCAGGCCTGTGTATGGAGCACTGCATCAGCATATACATATATATACATATACATATACATATATACACACACATATATACACACACACACACACACATACATGCAAACACCGCCCTCACACATATACCACAGCACACACACTACACACACTACACACCACACACAAAAAAACGATCCAATTTCTCTTGTGTGTGTGTGTATGAGAGAGAGAGAGAGAGCACGCCACACGTAGAGAAATTAGAATTTGATCACGTGGATGTTAAGATTAAGTATCAAAACAAAAGCAACAACAACAACAAAAAAAAAAACCAAGCTGGGCATGGTGGCATACATCTTTAATCCCAGCACTCGAGAGGCAGAGGTAGGAGAACCACTGTGAGTTCGAGGCCACCCTGAGACTACATAGTGAATTCCAGGTCAGCCTGGGCTACAGCGAGACCCTACCTCAAGCCCCGCCCCCAAAAATCAATATAGTAAAATGTTAATCGCTCCAAGTGGCAGGAGATGAGACTGGGTCATTTTAACCTTGTTTTGGTTAAATTTTATTTTTGTTAAGACCCACGCCATGAGCCATAGGTCCTGCATTTTATTTTAATTTTTACTTATTGATTTATTTTGGTTTTTCAGGTAGGGTCTCGCTGTAGCCCAAGCTGACCTGGAATTCACTATGTAGTCTCAGGCTGCTCCCAAACTCGCAGCGATCCTTCTACCTCTGCCTCCCGAGTGCTGGGATTAAAGGTGTGCGCCACCACGCCAGGCTTGGTTAAATTTTAATTTCTGAATTTCGTACTGTAAGTTTCTATCTGCATAGGTAAGCAGTTTCTAGCTGAAATATTGTACAGACCAAAGTGTATTTCCCTCAAAAACCTCTGAGGCAGGTAGAAAGAATTCTGCCCTCCTTTTAAACAGACAAGGAAACAGGCTCTGAGACAGGACGTCCCTGCAGACTGCCCACCACATTCCTTTGTCCCAGCTGCCTTCTGATAATACGAGCGTGTTTGTAACGAGACCCAAAGAGCATGTTTTTTAAAAGTCCCAAAGACTGGGGGTGGAAAGGCCCAAGTGAGGTCAGGGGAAGAGATTGAGTAAAGGAAAGGTGGAGGGAGGGCTAATCAAAATCTAAGAGGATATAAATAAATCATATGGAAACCTACTTTTTTGGACAATAGAACACTCAGGAGCCGTAGATTGTTGCTAGAAAATTTTAAGCGCCAGGGAAGGGATACCTTCCAGTGAGTTGTTGGCCAGGGAGGTCCCTGATGCCCCCAAAACATTACAGGCCATTGCCAAGGCCCTTGGTTTCCCACCAGGAATAGATGGTAAGACCCTATTGCTAAAGACTCCACATACTTGGGCTGCAAGGTCACTGAGAAATCCTGCTGGAACTGAGCTGATAACCTCCTCCATGTAGACCAGCTGACAGAAAGCCAGAAGAAGCCATTCTGCATGCAGTTCAATGGGAGAGAGAGAAATCACCAGTGAAGATACTCAACAGTGGACACTGCAAGCCTTATACTTGGCCAGTCAGGCCAAATGAACCAACGGGTGCAATAGTGGCACGTCTGTCATGGTGGAAACCAACTGCCCTCTAATTGGACTGGAGGCCCGCTCCATGGGAGGGAATACATCCCTGATACTGAAAACGTAAAACGGGTAGTCATGAGCCCTAGGGATATAACATCTGCTGCTGTCTGGCTAACTGTATATACAATGCTTATCAAACTGCCCAGTAAGCACTTCTCTTAATGTTCATACCCTTATATTAATGCTACTCTCACTTTCGGTAGAGAACCTTCTCGTTTCAGATGGCAGTGGCCTTGGATGACTCAGAAGGCACTATGGTGCTAGGAAGAAGTGACAGAGGAGTGTTCAGCACTGAAATATCTCTATCACACCTTCCATGGCTCAGGGTCTATTGCGGAAGAGGTGGCGGAAAGAACGTAAGAGCCAAAGGAAGGGTAGGACTCCTTACAACATGCTCCCCCCCACACACACAAAATGGCCTGGATATCCATGACTTCACAGTGCCTAACACTACCTACACAAGATCATCATAATAGGAGGAAAAGATCATGACATCAAAATAAAAGAGAGACTGATTGAGATGGGGAGAATGGAGTTTCAAAGGGGAAAGTGGGGGAGGGGGGAGGGAGGGCATTACCATGGGATATATTTTTTTTAATAATCATGGAACTTGTTAATTAAAAAAAAATCCCAAAGACATGAAGGCACACAGTCACAGTGCAAACTGTGGTTATCTATGAATGCCAGTAACCACATTTTTCTCAAAGGCTGCAGTCCCCCACCCTTAGTGCCCACCCTGGGCCCGCGGAATTCGCCTCTGGGTGCAGCCGGAAGGCTGCCTGCCGAACTGAACTCTCTGCTGAAGCTGCAGGCCGACCTGTGGGAACAGCAGCATGGGCCGGCAGTGCTGGGAAGTGGGTACTCACAGCCTGTGCCAGGGCCCCGAGGCAGGGATGTGCCAACACGCAGCTTCCCTGCATTGACTGAAGGAGCTGGCGTCTCGGTGTCTTAGCCCTCCCCGTCCCGCAGTGGGGAGAAGCCTGAGATGTGTGTGTCTCCCCCAGGCTCCTTCACCTTCCTTCATGTCTACACGCACCCAACGTAGCTGACCAGGGTCACCCTACCCCAAACCACTCGTGATCCACCCCTCCCTCAAGGACAGCTTCTGAGACAGCATCACGTACAGTGGCTGAGGATTCTGCACCTACCCAAAGGTTGTCATGGTTACCAGGAGCAGCCCCAACCCCCAAATATAACCATCAAATGTCCAAGTACGCACACATGCGCACACACGTGGGGGAGATCCAGAGCGATTCTCTCTCTTCCAGGATCATTAAGCTGCACGCTTTAGGGAGCACTTCGCGAAGCCCCAACACTGCGCAGCAGGCAGAGTGGGTGAGGGACAGGGAGAGAGATAGAGACAGGGAGAGGGAGGGAGGGATAAGGAGAGAACGGGGGAGGGGAGGAGGACTGCACTTCTCCTACCCTAAAGGTGCCTCTCAGGCCAGTCAGACTTCCAACTGGAACATGAGGTCCTCACTTAGCGCACGGTGTATACAGGTGGTCCCCGAGCTACATGGGTTCAAGTTAGGAGCGCTCAGCAACATGGGGATGGGTTAGCACTCTTTGATTTTGTTCTCAACTTTTTCCTGGACTAGTGACATGAGGGATAATGCCCTCTTCCAGTGCTGGGAAGCACTGAGCCACAAGTCCAGCCACCCACGCGGTTCACAACCCCCTCAACCTGGGGCACCCCATAGCCCATGACTGTCTGACATGGGACATTCGCGTCACAGACTTGCCTCAAGGCAAGAGGTACCCTGGGTCTCCAGAGCTCCCCGTGGGGTCAGGCTGAGGCCACAGACAGCTGAGCCTGTATCTGTACCACAGAGTCACCTCCCCTGTTTCATCCCACATGGCCCCTCCAAGTCCTGAGCCAAAACCCCTCAGGCACTGAAGCAGAACTCCAGTCCAAACCCTGCTTCCTGGACTCCCACCTGGGACAGAACTCCAGTGCCAGACAGGGACTCTGTGTGCTAGCCCTGATGTCGAGGCAAAGCTCACGTGGTATGAGTGTTTGAGTATGTGTGTGCATGTGCTTAGCATGTATTGTACATGAAAATGTGGGCACGCAAATGTAAGCATGCATTTGTGTGGACATATGTGCACACACCCTACCTCCAATGTCTTTTACACGCAAGTCTACAGGGAACATAGGACGCAATCAAAACATCCCCGTTGGAGCTGGGGAGATGGCTCGGTGGGTTAGAACGATCGCTGTGCACTGTTGTGCAAGTTTGCTCTCCAGCACCCACATAAAAAGCTGGATATAGGGGCTGGAGAAATGGCTCAGAGGTCAAGACACCTGCAAAGCCTAACGACCGTGGTTCAATTCCCCGGTACCCACATAAAGCCAGATGCACAAAGTGGCACATGCATCTGCAGTTTGGTTGCGGTGGCTGGAGACCCTAGCGCGGCCATTCTGTTGGTCTGTCTGTCCCTCTCTGCTTGCAAATAAATAAATATATTGTTTTAAGTTGGATGCAACCACACACAGCGTAATCCCAGCCTTGAAAGGAGTGCTGAGTGGAGGAGAATCGCTGGAGCTCACTGGTCAGCCAGACTGACTCAGAACAGCACTGGGTTCCGTGTGAGACTCTCTCTGAAGCAAACAACATGGAAGAGTAATGGAGATACTCCATGTTCTCCTTTGGTCTCTGCACTCAGGCACACAGGGTGTGTGAACTGCATGTACACACACACACACACACACACACACACACACACACACACACCCCTCCTTCTCAGCCACCAGCAAGGACGCTCGCCAATATCCCCAGTGCAGAAACAGCCCTCCACTGAGCCATCCTGCCCTGCCTCACCAGCAACTCTGGGCACAGGCCAGACGGGTCAATCCCGGCGTGTCGCTGTGAGCCACGCCCCTGGACGCGCTTAACTGGCTTTGCTGCAGAAAGCTCCGAAATCCTCTACATCCAGCTAACCACCACCTGCCCTTCTTGGAATCGCCCAGACTCTCATTTTGCCCAGCATAATCACCAGCTGTTAAAAGCTCCGGAGACGCTGAGGTCAGGGGGTGGCGCAAGTACTGGTGCCACTGGTCCCCTCGCCCTGCCTTTGTCCCTCTGTGTGACAGTTCAGAGAGCGGTTGGTAGTCTCGGCCTTCTGCGCCTCTGCCAGCTGTGTGACCTTAGACACAACTCGCTCTGCCTCTCCGGGGGCTCAGCTTCCTCGTCTGTCAAATGGAATTTAGATTCTTCAGATTCAAGGATCACGTGTATGAGTGTGTAACATAATGCTAAGGGTCACTGTGGGTGTGGCCATCAGCACTGTAATTAATTTTTTAGACAGGGTGGGATTCAAGGGCCTAGAGAGGTGGGGCCTTTCCTGCCTGCACATGGCAGGGAAGATGGGAGAGGGTTGGCCTTGTCCTTGGGCCACCAACTCAGTCCCAAAGGAAGGCAAGCGGCCTGCAGCGAACACAGCAGGCGCTTAGTACAAAATCTATCCTCCTACAGGATAGTGAACCCAAGAAAGTGGCCTCTGGGTGCTCACGGAGCTACCCAAAGAGATGTGTCTCTGGAAGAGGCAGCAAGCAGGAGCCCTGCCCCTGGCCACAGCCTGAGCCACAGTCACAGCCCGAGTCCCGCAGGAGCCAGGCCTGGCCCTCACCAGGGCGTGCCACCCTCTGGTCATCACCCAGAGAAGCACCTGCCCAGGCCTGGCAGAAGCTGCTGGCCCCACCCATGTGCTCCGACCCCAACATGTCCTTTCCACTGCTGGAGGCTAAGAGCCCCAGCTCTCCTGGTGCTGTTGTGGGAGCAATCAGTGGCATGTTCCACAGGGACCCCCAAAATCCCTGTCACAGGTAAGCCCCAGGGGGGCCCCCAAGGGTAAAGCGGCTCACTGGTGCACCCTAGTGGCACCCAGCCTCAGAGCCACCTCACCAGGCTGGCACCTGAGTCAGCTGAATCTCTCGGGCAGCTGCCCTGTGACACTCCCCTTTCCGAGAACCACTGGCCGGCCTGGCTCAGAATTCCGGTCTCCCCAAGGTGTCCTGACACAATGGTGAGACACACCCACAGCGGGCTGACCATGACGTGGGTTCCCGTGTTCCCCCTGGCTGCAATCTAACACTTAGACAAGATTTATTGACTGCCACATGCCAGGCCTTGGGATTGGCGATGAACTCAAAGGTCGAGGTCCCTGCCCAGGTGGGGTGCATGGAGCAGAGTGAAATGGACAGGCGATGGACAAAAACAGGCACACCAAGACAAAGCCTCCTATGTGACACAGGAGCAGGGACTGTGGTGGTCCCACAGATCAGGTGATGGAGGAAGAAGGGCTCCTGGAGGCAATGACATTGTAGTGGTCAAGGAAAATCTTAAGGTCTAGAGCGATCAAAATGCTTGGTTTGGGGAAGGGGCAGGGGAGATGGCTCAGTAGGTAGAAACATTTGCCACACAAGCGTGAGGGCCTGACTTCGGATCTCTAGCACCCATGTAAAAGCCCAGTGTGATGTGCTCAACTGAAATCCCAGCACTCAAGAGGGGGAGACAGGAGGATCCATAGGACCTGCTGACCACCTTGAGCTCCAGGTTCAATGAGACCCTGCCTCCAAAAACAAGGTGGGGGCTGAAGGAATGGCTGAGCGGTTAAGGTATCTGCCTGCAAAGCCTAAGGACCCAGGCTTGATTCCCCAGGACCCACATAAGCCAGATGCACAAGGTGGCGCATGTGTCTGGAGTTCATTTGCAGTGACTGGAGGTCCTGGTGCACCTGTTTTCACATGTGCGTGCGCGCGCTCTCTCTCTCTCTCAAATAAAAAATAAAACTATTTTTTAAAGATTTATTTTTATTTATTTATTTATTAGAGACAGAGAACAGGTGCACCACGGCCTCCAACCATTGCAAATGAAGTCCAGATGCGTGCGCCACCTTATGCATCTGGCTTACGTGGGACCAGGAGAATTGAACCTGGATCCTTAGGCTTCACAGGCAAGCCCTTTAACTGCTAAGCCATCTCTCCAGGCCCTAAAAATAAGGTGGAGAATGACTTAGGAAGGCACTTGACATTGACCTCTGACCTCCTCACACATGCATATGTACAATCACATATAAGAACACACATATATATACATGTCATGAAAAAAAAAAAAGCTTGGGCATGACAGGAGAGGAAGGCCCTGCTTACAGGGTTGGAGGGAGGGGGGGAACCGCAAGGCTGGGTTTGGAGCTGGGCCAGAGGCGGACCCCATGGGGCTGAGAGTGTGGGGGGAGGGCTCAGCCAGGATGCCCCCCTCCTCCCGGCTTCTGAGCAGGAGCGTCTGGCGCTCAGTCCTCTCCAGGGCAAGGACGGCTCCGCCCTGCACACCCAGGTTAGAACTGTGGCTTCCAGGAGACAAATAGGGGTAGGTTGACCCAAGGTCAGAACTCTTGGGGGGAGGGGGTAATGTCAGAGAGCTTTCAGTGGGGGATTCAAGATACATAAATGCAGACGGTCTCTGACTCCCCGTGCCCCAGTTTCCTTGTCTGTCAAATGGGTTTGAATCCCACCCGCTTCCAACCACAGCTGAGAGATCTGCTGACTACTTGGCACTGTTTTACATGCAGATCTTGTTTTCACTGGGCACCAAGGACCAGGACACAGCCGCGCACAAGCCTCCCGGCAGGGAAAACACCCAGTGCTTAGGGAAGTCGGCACAAGCACACAGTAGGTGTGTTCCCAGGTTAGCACACAATCCCAGCTTCAGATAGCAACTCTTGGGGCCTCAGGTGTCTACCGCTCTGCAAATGGGGGACAGAAGGGACAGGGCAACTCCAGTCCCCAGCCTCCCCACACAGGAGGAAAGGTAGCAAACAGAACAAGTCCTCCTCAGCTCTGAGATAAGCTGCTCAGGTGTGTCTACACCTGAATTCCTCAGTGAGCCCAGTAGCTACGGGTTATTATTCCAGTGTCATTCTTCCCACTGCAGAGAGGAGGGAAACTGAGGTCTCTAGGGAGAGCAACTGCCTGGTCCAAGGTCACACACCTTGCCAAATTCCCAGAGCCCCAAAGGCTTAACTGTTCTTTTGGGTTAAGTAGCAGGAATATAGGGAGGGGGGCAGTCCTTTTAAGTTAACAGCCTGCGTGACAGGCTGCCTAGAGGTGGTGTGACTATGTGGTCAAAGGGAGCTCAGGACCTGGGCTGTGTCATGGAGCAGCCTCAGTTTCCCCAGCTGGGCTGGAAGAGCTGGCTCTAGGCCTGGCTACCCACAGAGCTGAGGAAAGAAGCAGGTATCTATCCCACAGCAGGAGGGCACGGTTAACGCTGCCAAAGCTTCCCCCCAAACCCTGCCCAGGCCAGCGTTCAGGGAACAGCAAGGCTAGGGAAGGTGTGACAAGTCTGTCCTAGAGAGGAGGCCTGCTCACGCCGGGGTGGTGGAGGTGTCAGGAGGAGAGGAACATGTGAGTACTGGGGTGCACAGGATGTGGGGGTCGAGGACCATGTTCCCAGGTGTCAGAGCCATAGCAGACAAGTACGCATTGGGGTTCCGAAGGAGGGGGGATGCCAGGGGACGGGACGACAGCAGCAACACTCTGTGACTGCTCGGACACTCTGGTCAGCTGTGTCTCTGAGGCTGGGACAGCACCCGGAGGCTGAGTGTCCCAGGTCGTGTAGGGTCAGAGGTAAAACCAGCGGGTGTTTACAGCCCAGAGAGGCCCATGCTACGGACTGAGGTGCGGCTAAAGTCACACACCCCAGGACCCTCTGGTGGGATTGCTGTTCTGCCTGAGGTACGTCCAAGCACGTTGGGACATCTCTCTGAGCTGTTCCTCACCTGAAATGAATGGATGACAGCGTCTTTCTGATGGGGCTGCCGGGAGGATAGCTAAGTAAACACCCAGAAAATGCTCAGTAAAGAGCGATGCGCTCTCTCAGTCTCCATGGTAACCGCCATCACGAGGCAGTGGACATCAAAGGAGGAGCCAGACTGGGGTGCCATGTGTCTTTAGGGGGGGGGCTTTTCATTTCAACACATGTTTGGGGGGCAGTTAAAATACAAGTTGATTCCCCGACCCTATCATAACATATTTGTGCTTCCCACTCAAGCACCTCGAAGACAGGGTGGCTAAGAGAGCCCCCATTTTCATGATTCAAGAGTGAACATCTAGGCTGGAGAGATGGCTCAAATGGTTAACGGTGCTTGTTTGCAATGCCTAACGGCCCAGGTTCAATGCCCCAGGACCCACGTAAAGCCAGATGCACAAAGTGGCACATGCATCTGGAGTTCGTCTGCAGTGGCAGGACGCTCTGGCTCTCTTTCTGTCTCTATATATGTGTGTGTGTGTGTGTGTGTGTGTGTGTGTGTGTGTGTGTGTGTAAAATCTCCCTCTGTGAAATAAATAAAAATATTTTTAAAGGGCTGGAGAGATGACTTAGTGGTTAAGTGCTTGCCTGTGAAGCCTAAGGACCCTGGTTCAAGGCTCGATTCCCCAGGACCCACGTTAGCCAGATGCACAAGTGGGTGCACGCATCTGGAGTTCATTTGCAGTGGCTGGAGGCCCTGGCGCACCCATTCTCTCTCTCTCTCTCTCTGCCTCTCTCTCTCTCTGTCTGTTGCTCTCAAATAAGTAAATAAAAATAAACAAAAAATATTTTTAAAAATAATAAAAAGAGTGACCTGTCCAGCTGTATAGTGGGGCTATGACAAGGAGTATGAGAGAGGTGGGAGGTAGTACCAGTGCCCTGTGGGAGGAGATGGCAGAACTCAAGCAGCGCCCCGGAAAGGCTGGGGAAACAGCGGTGATGGTGGAGCGGAGTCACAGCGAACAGTGCGTGCCAAGGCCCGGGGAGCGGGATCCCTTGGGAAGAACAGAAAAGCGCAAAAAAAAAAAAAAAAAAAGATCCATGGAAGGAGGCTTAGGGGAGTGGACACGGGGAAAATGCCACAGAGATGGACCAAGCAATGTAATGTCCAGTGACGGGAGACTGGACATTCTGGGCATAAAGTCACCCCAAGTGAAGCTCACAAAGTGGCCCATGGCACAATGCTTAGCGAAAAAAGTATTCTCAGCACTGGACACCTCTTTAGTTGTGCAAAACAATGAAACTAAAAAAAGGAAAAATAAGAATAAAAAGCAGTCAGCAAGCTGGGTGTGGTGGCGCATGCCTTTAATCCCAGCCCACGGGAGGCACAGGTAGGAGGATGGCCATGATTTGGAGGCCACCCCGAGACTACATAGTGAATTCCAAGTCAGCCTGGGCTAGAGCGAGACCCTACCTCGAAAAACCAAAATAAATAGTGAGCTATATCCACGTACCACATGAAGGACAAGTCAGAAGAGCCTGCAAGACACCCACCGCCCAGATGGCAGGGTGGGGTGTTTGTCCGAGGATGGTGGCTGCTGTAAGAGGTTCCCCTTCCTGATGTTACACTATATTCTATCAAAAACCAGTTTTTGAAGCTCAGCGGGCATGGTGGTGCATGCCTTTAGTCCCAGCACTCAGGAGGCTGAGGGAAGAGGATCCTCATGAGTTCAAGGCCAGCCTGGGGCTACAGAGTGAGTTCTAGGGTCATTCTGGGCTAGAGTGAGATCCTGCGTGAAAAAAAAGTAAAAATAAAAAAATAAAATAAAACAAAAAGAACAGTTTTTGTTTGTTGATGCAAAACCAAGAGCCAGAGTAGCTCGCTGCAGCCTGCCCTGATCCCAAGCCCCATGGAGGCTTCTGGGGCTGGGGTTTCAAGAGGACAGTCGTTTTGGTCCAAATCTCAAATAAACAAGAGTCCCTTTGGCAGAGGTCCTGCGCTCTCCCGCCCCAGTGCTGGAGCCTAGACAATAGCGCATGTTTTCTCAGGAGCAGCAGGAGCAGCAGCGAAGGAGGGCTTGCTAAGCTTCCAGAACTCACCCAAATTCTTTCTTCCCCACCCAGGACCCTCCCTTTCCTGCGGTCATAGTCAGCCCTCCGCCCACACTCCCTGCTAGACCCAGTGCTTCCCCTGCAACCCGGAGCAGCCCTGAGTTCCCGAATCTTCCAAGTTGAACACCCAGCAGCCAGAGCTCCCTGGTCACAGGAGAGGGGGACACCGGGTTCCCAGAGTAGCATGCAAGACAAGGCCCACATGTGAACCAGGATGACCAGTCACTCGTGAAGAGGTGCTAACTACGTGCCTACTGTGTGCCTCTGCTCTTAAAAGCACAGGGGACCCAGCGACACAGCGAACCCGTGTGGCATCGGCTCTGGAAGGAACAGCAACCCAGACTGACAAAAGATGAAACTGTTTCCAAGCCAACCCGGGGCCTGAGGGCGAGAGAGAAGAGTGGTGTGTAACAGCCAGGGGTCAGGGGTCAGAAGCAGCCACTTTACATCAAGGGGCCTTTTGGGGCAGGTGGCATTTGATTTGAGACATAAGTACAGAGGGCCGAGCCTGCCAGGGACAGAGCCTTTCCAGAAAGGTTAGACTGGACAAGGTGGGACTCCCCAGTGCGGGCCAGGAAGCCCCTGGGGATTGAGTGTTGTGGGGGAGCCTTCCACACACAGTCTCCAGTGGAGAGACTGTGCGCTGCCCGAGGTCCTTGCATCTTTACCATGTGGCCCTTCCCCGAGGAAGTGACCCACCCTGTTCTCGCCTGGTAGCTCCTTCACGTTTAGGGTGGCTCACGGCTCCCAAGTAGTGCCAGGCCTCTGATGGGTCTCAAATAACAATGGGCGCATGCTTAGCACAAAGCTTTGCCCAGGACCAGGAGGGTACTCCCAGGCTTGTGATGGACAGGTGGGTGGGCAGGTGAGCGTATGCAACAATTAAATCAGAGAAAAAAATGTTTCTGCAGAGGCCACCAGCACCACTAGGGTAGCCCACAGTCCTTTGCCAGACCCAAGGCCAAAGGCTTCTGTCCAAGGCCTTGACTGTGTGGACTCAGAACCCTGAAGACAGGACATGATTCATTCGACATGGGCCTTTCGCAGGGAAAGGAAGGAAACTAGCTCTCTGATCCAGGACCAAATTTAACTCCCATCCTCCAGGCCGACCCCCACCGAGTAAGAGGCACGTGCATGCTCTCGCAGGACCCGGGCCAGCTAACTGTGCGTCCTGTCGTCACTGGGGGCTGTGGTTCCAAGTCTCCGCTCAGCTTTCCTGCCAAGGACCACCCAACACCCTCCCAACGCACAGGTGGAGAAAAACCTGAAGGAAATTGGAAGGAACACCTGTAAGAGGGTAGCCAGACCCCAACCTCACCCCCCATCCCTCTTCCTCCTTCAAAACAGACCGAAGACTGCAGGAAACCGGGGCCTTCAATACACCGGGAATTTCAGACACAGGTAACAGGCCCGGCTCAGGAGCACTGGGGCATCCTATATCTGGGAGAGGTGCCCTGTGGCTGCCATGGGTTCTGGTGGGCAAACCAGGAATGCCCATACTGGGATTGATTCATAGACCAGGAGCTCTGCTTCTGCGTCAAGAGTTGAATTGAAGGGCTGAGCGTGGTGGCGCACGCCTTTGGGAGGCAGAGGTGGGAGGATCGCAGTGAGTTCGAGGCCACCCTGAGACTACACAGTGAATTCCAGGTCAGCCTGGGCTAGAGTGAGACCCTACCTTGAAAAAAAACCAAAATAATAATAAATAAATAAATAAATAAAGAGTTGGGTTACATTCAGTGTGTCAGAGAGGACATGGGGACGTGGCCCCAAGGCTCCTGGACAGTCACATTATCCTGACATTGCTGCTGGGCCTGTCAGTTCTTTGACACGCTTTGGTGTGGAGGTTCCTGGCCGCAGTGCACACGTGCAAGGGAGAAGCTGTGCCCTGGCCCAGCGCCTAGCTCAGCCATCTCCGAGCAAGAACAGACGTATGAGCCGCTGGTCCCCGTTCTGGGCCTTTCTTGAGAACCACCTCTATCCGTGAGGACCGGCCTCCACCTCCAGGTGTCTAACATTCACAAGATGGAAGACGCTGGCCACAGCCTCCTCCTTGAGTCCTCTCGTCCTGGCTGTGTGATCCTGTGAAAAATGCTCGCCTCTCTGGGCCTCCATTTCCTCTGGAGATGACAGCACTTCAATGCAAATGTGCTGGGGGAAACCAAGCAGGGACCTTGGTGGCAATGTCTTGTCCCTTCCCAGATACAGCGACCCCTTTCCAAGACGGAGACCCAGCCACATCATGCCTGTGCTTAAGCCACTCCCCAAGTTACCTGAAATCAAATCCAAGCCCTTTCCCATGGCTCCACGGTCCACACCGGCCCCTCCTGCACACCCACAGCAAGCTCAGGTCCCTGAGGCAATCCTGCCCGGGCACAGCCCCCTCCATCTAGAGGCCCTCCTCCCATCACACACACACACACACACACACACACCTTGGAGCTCAGCTCTGATGTTCCAGATGCTCCAAAACCCACGTCTACCAGGGATCTCAGAACGTGACCTTAGGTAGGCAAATGCGATTAATGGGTCCTAATGAGGTCATGTGTGTTTGGGTCACCCTCACCTACAAGGAAAAGAGACAGACCACTCCGGGCCAAGAAGAGCCAAGGCCAGCCGGAAGCACCGGAAGCCAAAAGAAGCCCAGGAAGCGCTGCCTCCAGCATCCAGGCAGCTGTGGTGCTGCGCACACTTGTGGCCTCGCCACCAGAGAAGAATGTGGTTTTGTTGTTTTTATAATTTTTATTTTTTATTATTTGAGAACGACAGACAGAGAGAAAGAGGCAGATAGAGAGAGAGAGAATGGGCGCGCCAGGGCTTCCAGCCACTGCAAATGAACTCCAGACGCGTGCGCCCCCTTGTGCATCTGGCTAACGTGGGTCCTGGGGAATCGAGCCTCAAACTGGGGTCCTTAGGCTTCACAGGCAAGCGCTTAACCGCTAAGCCATCTCTCCAGCCCTGTTCTGTGTTTTTAACCACCCAGGCGGTGGCAATTTGAGACCGTACACTCAGAAGGCCTGCGCCAACCCCTCAGCTAGCATTCCCGGTACACTTCCCTGCATGCCACACTTCTCCCCTGCCTCCCTGCCCACCTCTCCCTCCATCCCATAAACACCACAGGAGAAGAGATCTCAGCCCCGTCCCCCGCAGCAACCAGCAGAGGTGGTCCATGGCAGACGTCAAATGAGAATGTGCAACACCCCAGGTAGACATGGGTTTTGGGGCATCGGGGACATCAGAGCTGAGCCCCAAGGGTGTGTGTGTGTGTGTGTGTGTGTGTGTGTGTGTGTATGTGATGAGGGGAGGACTTCCTAGCCGGAGGGGACTGTGCATGGGCAGAAGAGCCTCCGAAAGGTCAAGGGGCTCATCCAAGGACACACGGCAGGAAGCAGGAGCAAGAGGAATCAGTAGTGAGATATGGAGGGGAGCCAGGCAGGGAAGCCCACCCTGTAAGGAGCTGGCCCACTAGGACACTCTTCCCCTGAACCTGTTTCTAGCTGCCCTGGGGTCAGTGTTCAGGCAAGAGCCCCAGCCTTGACAGGGACGGGGTGGGGAGGGGCTCACCTGTACAAGTGGCTCAGTGGTTAAAGGTGCTTGTTTGCAGAGCCTGCTGGGCCAGGCTCAATTTCTCAGCCAACGACATAAACTGGATACAAGAAGTGGGGCAAGTACCTGGCTCCTGTTTGCAGTGGTAAGAGACCGGGGCACGCCCGTACACAAGTGTGCACTTGCTCAAACAAATAAAATATTTTCAAAACTTTAAAAAAAATGCTGGGCAGGGGCTGGAGAGATGGCTGAGCAGTTAAGGCGCTTGCCTGCAAAGCCTAAAGACCCTGGTTCAATTCTCTAGGACCCACATAAAACCACATGCACAAGGTGGCGCATGCGTCTGGAGTTCATTTGCAGTGGCTAAAGACCCTGGCGTGCCCATTCTGTCTCTCTCTCTCTGCTTCTCTCATTCTCTCTCTCAAATAAAATATTTTTTAAAATGCTGGGCAGAGTGGCACACACCCTGATTCCCAGAACTCAGGAGGCTGAGGTAGAAGATCACCATGAGTTCGAGGCCAGCCTGGGGCTACAGAGTTGAGTTCTACATCAACCTGGGCTAGAGTGAGAACCTACCTTAAGAAAAAAAAAAAAAAAAAAAGGAAGGGAAGGGAGAAGAGAGAGGAAAGAGGGGAAGGAGAAAGGAACGGAGGGAGGGAGGGAGGAAAGGACAAAACTTTTTCTGTCTTCCTGAGGCTCTGGGGCTGCTGTGAGACAAGGAATGCCCCAGAAGGGCTTCACCCCAACACCCACAGGACAAACTCCAGCCACCAGTGATGACCATTAAGAGCTACTCCCCTCAGGGTCCCTCTATTCCACTCCACCTCTTTCTAACCCCGTGGTTATACCTGAGGAAGGCATGCTGCCCTAGCTGACCATTAAATACTACTGACAACACAGAGGAGGGGAGGGGAAGGGAGGGGGAGGCAGGAGTGACGCCATTCAGAGCCGCTGGCCTTCGCCATTTCTGCCAGGGCCTCTGACCACACAGAACTCAAGGCCTCCTCGGGCTCAGAGCCGGCAGGGAAGGCAGCACGAGGCTAGCAGGAACCTGATGGCATGGTTTGCTTTCCTTTGTTTATGTTTTTAAAGTCACCTTCTATTTATGGCTGGTGTGGCTGGGTTCATGCCACAGTCGTGACACCAAGAATTAATTGCTCACATACAATGTAGTGAGGAGACTTGAAAGTCTCAGGCGAATCGCAACGCAGGAGGCCACAGTTTGGGCAGAAATCATGGTGGTGGGTGTGTGGGTGACAGAGCTTGGTCCGGGAACAGTGTGAAGAGAGCTCTGGACATGGGTGGCTGTGGTGGCTGAACCAAAATGGCCATAAACCTCTCCTCAGATCGGTCACCAGGGCATGTGACAGGTCGGGAATGTTTCGTCACATTTTGAAGAAGATGGTTTCAAAAGTCAGGCACTTGATCTTTAATCCCAGCACTTGGGAGGCTGAGGTAGGAAGGAGTTTGAGACCAGCCTGAGACTACAGAGTGAATTCCAGTCAGCCTGGGCTAGAGATCCTACCTCAAAACAATAGCAACAATTTTTAAAAAGTCAGGCACCAGAGCTGGGGGCATGGATGGGTCAATAAAATGCTCATCTCCCAAGCAAGAGAACCTGGGTTCGCTCCCCACAATCCACGTAAAAAAAAATCTCAGGTGAGAGCCGGACGTGGTGGCCCACGCCTTTAATCCCAGCACTCACGAGGCAGAAGTAGGAGGATCACAGTGAGTTCAAGGCCACCCTGAGACTACATAATGAATTCCAGGTCAGCCTGGACTAGAGTGAAACCCTACCTCAAAAAACAAAAACAAACAAACAAAAAAAATCATGCGTGGTGGTGCACACCAGTAATCCCGGCACTGGGCAGTGGGAGACAGGCGGATCCCTGGGGCTTACTGGCCAGTCTAGTTCACTCACTGAGTTTCAGGCTAGTAAGGGACCTGGTCTCAAAGAGTCAGATGGTACCTGAGAAGTGACATCTGAAGTTGTCCTCTGTCCTCCGCACACACATGCCCACCCACACATACACACCAAAAGTCAGGCAGCACAGCGCAGGCCTGGGCCCCAGCCACCTGGAGTTGAACCTTAGTTCTGCCAAATGGTAGCTAGGGAAGCCTGCAGGTTGCTTTGCTTCTCAAGACCTCAGTTCTCCCATCTGTAAAGTGGGTACAGAGACGACAACATCAGACTGGGCCCTGGAGCGATGGATGAGTTGATCAGCATAAGGAAGTCAGGCGGTCAAAGCTGACTCCTGTTAGCTGTTGGGTGGGTCTTTATTACCCCTAAATCCATAGCCTATTGGAGCACAGAGGCATGGGGGCACCCACATAAAGAATCTGTGGGTGCAAGGGGACCCGCTACGTTGGGTGTTGGGTACTGGATGCCACTTAGGAGAGAGGGACGGAAGTGGTTCTGCTGCGTGGAGAAACTGAGAGATTGTACTCGGGAAGGTCAAAGGGCAGAGTGGTGGGAGAAGAAAAGTCCCTGCCCAGAGTCCACAGCACCAAGAGCAGGAGATGCAGGCCCAGGCCCTGCCTCCAGCACCGGCCTCCCCCTCCTCAGGCTGTCCCTGGAAACCCAAGGAGGGGACGCTAGCCGCCTATCACCACTCAGACCCTGGATCCCACCAGAGCCCAGGGGAGGAGAAGGATGACAACCATCCTACCTGTTAGCCTTGCCCGGGTCACCAGCCCAGCAGCCATGTTTATCGGGACCCTTGCGGGAGGGAAGGGACTAAGAAACAAGACAGCCCAGCTCTGAGCCAGACGTCGTACCCAGGGTGGGAAGAGCCTCTACAGGGTCCCAATGTCCATCCCCTGCCTCATGGTTCCTGTCCTCAAAGAATCACAACTCTGACACTGTAAAGTCACCCAGTAAACACATATGTTTGATGCTGGCCAAATGTGGCCTATGCACATGAATGTCCCTGTCCCGTGGATGAATAATTACAACACGTGCAACAACGTGCCTGGCACTGGGTTAAGAGGTCCACAGCCGTATCTCAGTGGAGCCTCCCACGGTCCCACGAGATGCTCCGCTGTCATCCCCAAGGACAGACAGGGAAACTGAGGCTGATGACGGAATGCGCCCAGAGTAACACAAGCTACAAGTGGAAAGGAAGGCAAGGACTCCAACGCAGACTTGGGGACACAGGCCCCGCCTGCCCTCGTTCTGCGACATGCCAAGGCCCAAACCTTCCTCGCAGCATTAGCAACATACGTTACAGACCAGACATGGAGATCGAAGAGGGTCACCTGACCAGCACTCCTTGCTGTCTGACCCGGAAGGCATTTTACAGCCCATGCACTTGGCTCAGCAGTGTGTGTATGTGTGTGTGTGTGTGTGTGTGTTTATATTTGTTGAAGTAGGGTCTCACTCTAGCTCAGGCTGACCTGGAATTCACTATGTAGTCTCAGGGTAGCCTTGAATCATGGCGATCCTCCTACCTCTGCCTCCCAAGTGCTAGGATTAAAGGCGTGTGCCACCACACCTGGCTTTAAAATTTATTTATTTGAGAGAGAGAGAGAGAGACAGAGAGAGAAAGAGAGAGGCAGAGAGAGAAAGAGAATGGATGTGCCAGGGCCTCTAGCCGCTGCAAACTCCAGATGCATGCGCCACCTTGTGCATCTGGCTTACATGGTATGGTGGTTTGATTCAGGTGTCCCCATAAACTTAGGTGCTCTGAAAGCTAGGTTCCCAGCTGACAGCAATTTGGGAATGAAAGCCTCCTGGAGGCAGTGTATTGCTGGAGGCAAGGTTACAGATGTTATAACCAGCTTCCCCTTGCCAGTGTTTGGCACACTCTTCTGTTACTGTTGTCCACCTGATGTTGGCCAGGAGGTGATGTCCACCCTCTGCTCATGCCATCAAGGAGCTTCCCCTCTAGTCTGTAAGCGTAAGCATAAATAAACTTCTTTTCCCCCTGCTTTTGTTCAGGTCTTTTCTGCTAGCAATGCGAACCTGACTATAACACATGGGTCCTGGGGAACTGAACCTGGGTCCTTAGGCTTCGCAGGCAAGTGCTTTAACCACTAAGCCATCTCTTCTCTCCAGCCCCAGTGTGTTTTTTTTTTTTTTTTTTCCTACAAAAGCCCTGGGTTTCAGGGCCAGTGGGAGGCCGAGATAAGGATGGCATGTGGTCAACAGGAGGAAAGGTGCCCAGACCCCCCGCCCCTTCCATTCCTCCATAGCCCGCAGAGACTGTGCACGCATGTCAAGAGTAGGAACAGCCAGGTCTGGTTGGAGGAGGGCAGTGGGGGTTCAAGTGTTACCCGACAACTGGACTCGTCCACTCCTCAACAGCTCACACCTGCTGGGAGACACCATGGACAGGACCCCCCAACACCAGGAGCCCGGGCAGCATGGGAGGGTGGGGCAGGTGGAAAGACAGGCGGGAATAACTGACCTCCCAGCTCCAGACGGGGGGCCGAGTCACACATCCTCTCCAAAAAGGAAAACTTCCAAGAAAAGCCACTGAAACCTGGACGGCCCCTGAGGACTTGAGTCGGCGCCTGCCTCTGGGATTCGCTGGACTTGTTCCCCAGTCAAGGACTTGTGGAGCAAAGGTCCCTGCAGTGGGGCCCGGAGCCTGGGGCCGCTGGGCAGGACAGGGATGGGGGAGACAGAGTCGTAGAGACCAGAGATCCACCAACCTGCTCAAGGCCAGCCAGCGCCTCACGAAAGCCTACCACGTCCAAGGTGGCCTGGGAAACCCACAGTGAATGCGGGGAGTGTGGACGGTGCGGGGAGAGCCGCCCGCCCATGCTGGAACCAGAAAGTCCAAGCTGCACTCGCCCTGCTCCTCATTCAGGGCCAAGGTCAAAGGCCAGGTGCACAGGGAGGTCTGACCGGAGCAGAGGCTCGGCCCCATCCTAGCTTGTTTCCTGGGTCAGGTCACCAACGCTGTGCTAGATGCTAGGGTCATCGTGAAGGTGTGAGAACTGTGAAGTGACAATGTTCCCCTATTACCTACTGTCTTTCTAACTGTCAGTCTCCTATGTTTCAGTCTAACGGTGGCTGCACACAGCACCCCAGGACCACGAATGCTAGTCAAAGCTGCCTATAGCAGCAAATCCATTGCTTTGAAAAAGAGGTAAACAAGGCTGGAGAGATGGCTTAGCAGTTAAGGCATTTGCCTGCAAAGCCAAAGGACCCAGGTTGGATTCCCCGGGACCCATGTAAAGCCAGAGGCACAAGGTGGCACAAGTATCTGGAGTTCATTTGCGGTGGTTAGAGGCCCTGGTGTGCCTATGTTCTCTCTCTCTGGTAAATGAATAAATAAATTTACAAAAAAAGCCGGGTGTGGTGGCACACTCCTTTAATCCCAGCACTCGGGAGGCAGAGATAGGAGGATCACCGTGAGTTTGAGGACACCCTGAGAATACAGAGTGAATTCCAGGTCAGCCTGGGCTAGAGTGAGACCCTACCTTGAAAAACCAAAATAATATAATAATAATAATAATAATAAAATAAAAAATAAATAAACTTGAATGCTTCTTTTTTATTTTTCTTTAAATTTTTGTTTATTTTTATTTATTTGAGAGCGACAGACAGAGAGAGGAAGGGGGGGAGAGAGAGAGAGAGAGAATGGGTGTGCCAGGGCCTCCAGCCACTGCAAATTCGAACTCCAGACGCATGCGCCCCCTTGTACATCTGGCTAATGTGGGTCCTGGGGAATTGAGCCTCGAACTGGGGTCCTTAGGCTTTTTTTAAAGAAGTGGGAAACAGGGCCAAGAAGGAATGTGAATTCTAGCAGAGGAATGTGTTTCTCTCATTTGTGAGACAAAGATATGATCCACCTGCATGCACCCCAAATACAGCAAGTGTTTAGTTACATGCTGAACAGTTCACCTGTGGGTGCCCACTGCAGTCTGCAGGAAGGAATGGAGTGTGCCAGACCTTGACGAGTACCATGACAATATGCCCTCAGTGATGGAGGTTCCTGTAATCACATAAAAACTAGCCCACTAATCATCTTTTTAAATATATTTTATTTATTTATTTATTTGTTTGAGAGAGAGAATAGGCACACCAGGGCCTCTAGCCACTGCAAACGAACTCCAGACACGTGCCACCTTGTGCATCTGGTTTATGTGGATAGTGGGGAATCAAACCTGGGTCCTTAGGCTTCACAGGCAACAGCCTTAACCGCTAAGTGATCTCTCCAGCCTTGAACATCTTTTTACATGTAAGTTAAAAAAAAAAACAACTAATTTTAGCTATTCATTTGCAAGCAGAGAGAGAGAGCTTGGGCACGCCAGGGTCTCTAGCTATTGCAAACAAACTCCAGATGCATGTGCCACTTTGTACATCTGGCTTTATGTAGGTACTGGGGAATAGAACCTGGGTTGTTAGGCTTTGCAGGTAAGTGCCTTAACTCCTGAGCCATCTCTCCAGTCCCTAAATGTAAGGGGGAGCCTCTGGGTTTGATCCCCAGTCTTGCAACAAATAAAACAAATGCATATAAAAATGCAGCTGGGGGGCGGTGGAGAGATGGCTTAGCAGTTAAGGCACATGCCTGCGAAGCCTAAGGACCCAGGTTCAATTCTCCAGGTCTCATGTAAGCCAGATGCATGCACCTGGAGTTCGTTTGCACACCCATTCTGCCCCCCTCTCTAAATACATACATATATACATAAATAGTAAAATATGAGATAAAAATTTAAAATTAACTGAAAAAAATAATTAAAAATAAATAAATCCCAGTCCTGCCAGTAGTTTCTTCACCTGAGAAGTGGGAACAAAAGCAGTTCCAGGGCGTGAAGAGATGGCTTACTGCTTAAAGGCACTTGCTTGCAAAGCCTGGCAGCCTGGGTTCAATTCCCCAGCACCCACCCACATCAAGCCAGATGCACAAAGTGGCACATGTGCCTGGAGTTCATTTGTAGTGGCAGGAGGCCCTGATGCCCCCATACACACTCTCTCACTCTCTCTCTCTGCTAGTAAGTAAATAAAAATATTTTTAAGCAGGGCGTGGTAGGGCACGCCTTTAATCCCAGCACTTGGGAGGCAGAGATAGGAGGATTGCTGTGAGTTCGAGGCCACCCTGAATTCCAGGTCAGCCTGAGCTAAAGCAAGACACTACATTGAAAAACCTATATATATATGTGTGTATGTAATATATTTATCATATATAAGTATATATAAAATATATATTTTTTAAAACAGTTCCTGCCTCAGGAGTCCCCTTGAGAGCTGATTCAGCCCAGAGCCTGGCACCGCCACCTCCACAGGGTCACCACAGCAGCCCTGTCTCCTGTCCCCGTCACCTTCACAGCTTGGTGGACAAGTAGGCTCCTGGACAGGCTGCCCTGTCCCAGGTCACAGGGGGAAAGGGAAGCTGGAACCTGAACTTCAGCCCTCAGGTGCACAGACATCTGGCTTCCCGCAGAGAGGCCGCACCCAGCTCCAAGTCCACTGATAACCCTTTTCCTGAAACCAGCCAAGGACTTGTCAAGGGCCTTCCGGGGGCCAGCGACATGGCCCAGCGGAGGAGGCGAGAGTGGGCAGAGGAGGGTAGGGGGAAAGTGGGCAGGAGGCTGGCCTGGCACATTCTGCACAAGCCAGCTGCAGCTGTTATCTGCTCATCACTGTTATCGGATCATTTTCTCCCAGCTCATCACACCTACTCACTGGCCATTCATCCCTCAGATGGACACTGAGTGCGCCTACTATTTGCGGGGCGGGGGGGGGTTAGGGGGCGCTGGTCTGGGGACATGAGTAAGCAAAATGGAGCCTTGCTGCTCCTGGAACTTACTGCCCAGAGGGGAGACAGACACTCCAGAAATAAATACGTAAGGGCTGGGGAGATAGCTCAGCGGATAACGGCACTTGCCGCACAAGCATGAGGGCCTGATTTGTCCTGAGTCTGATTCCCCAGCATAAATGGCTGGGCATGGCCACGCGTGCCTGAACCCCAGTCCTGTGGGAGTGGAGACTGGAGAATCACTCGGGCTTGCTGGTCAGTCATTTTGACTAAGACAGCGGCTCCACGTTCAGGAAGAGGCTCTGTCTTAACGAAACACGCAGCTGAGAGGTAGAGGCAGGCACCCCAGGCTCCCCTCGGGCCTCCACACTCGCGCACAGGTTGCGTGCACACACTTGGAAGAAACAGAGAAAGACCAGATCGATGACTGTAACTGCACGCTGGGGCCTGCGCTGGGGCTGCCCCCGCCCCGCGTGTCGCCCTCCTCTCCCACCTGCACGGATGCCACCTCCTGGCTGCCCTCCAGGCCTGCACTCCTGCCCTTGCCCAGTCTGGAGGAATCTTTTAAAACCCTCGCCCAGATCATGCTACCTCAGAGACCATGAATCCCATCGCGCCCTGCACTGACCCAAGACATCCTAAAGGCTCTTCCTCCGTCTCTCCTGCCTTGTCCCTGTACTTAAACCAGCCGAGCCCCCGACGCACGCACCACTTTGTGCATCTGGCTTTATATGTGGATGCTGGGGAACCAAACCCAGGCCATCAGCCTTTCCAAGCAAATGCCTTTAATCCCTGGGCCATCTCTCCAGCTTGGATTATTTTTATAAACTTTTGAAAAATATTTTATTTTTATTTATTTATTTGAGAGAGAAAGATACAGAAATAGGCAGGTAGAGAGAAAGAGAGAGAACGGGTGCACCAGGGCCTCCAGCCACTGCAAACGAACTCTAGATGCGTGCGCCCCCTTGTGTATCTGGCTTACGTGGGTCCTGGGGAGTCGAACCTGGGTCCTTTGGCTTTGCAGGCAAGGGCCTTAACCGCTAAGCCATCTCTCCAGCCCTCAGATTATTTTTATATGAACCACCCAGAGCTGCATTGAAAGCTCTGAATCATTCTGTAGCATGACCTTGGACTTCAAAGCCCTGCCCAGAGGGAGGGGAAGGCCTGGCGCCAGCTGGGACCCTGGCCTCTGTCACCCCAGCCCCACCCCTCATGTTGGACACTCCTTGGAACCCGAAGTCCCTGGGATCGCTGTCCTTTGGGAAGCACACAGGTAAAGACATCCCTGCCCAGTGACACGTGAGGGCCCCAGTCCGCTGGCAGAGGCCACGACTCACGCAGCAACACTCAGGAAGCCCAGGGCTCCCCAGCCACGCTCCTCGCTCCACACTCTGCCCTCCAGACACACAGCCTGGTTCCAATCTGGTGCCACGTCCCATTCACTCTCGAGGGTCCCAGGAGTACTCCAAGACTTGGCAGCCATCCTTAGAGCAGTTGCAACAGGCAGACAGCACTTGAGGAATGGGCTGGAGAGACAGATGGCTTAGCGGTTAAGGTGTTTGCCTGCGAAGCCTAAGAACTCAGATTGGATTCCCCAGGACCCACATAAGCGAGGTGCACAGGGTGGCGCATGCGTCTGGAGTTTGTTTACAGTGGCTGAAGGCTCTGGTGCGCCCATCCTTTCTGCCTCTGTCTTTCTCTCTCAAGTAAATAAAATAAAATTAATTAATAAAAAAAAGAACTTGGAGAATGCTCAGCGGGGGCAATCTAGCATGGCACTGGGGTATCACAGGCAAGGGAAAGAGGCAAGATCAGCCCCTAGAAGGAGACTCAGGGACCATGGGCTCTGGGGTCCGGATGTCAAGGCTAGCCAGGGAGCAGCTGAGTACATCGTCAGCCCTGGACCACACCAGCAAAGGCAGCAGTGACCACTGTGGCTGCTAGTTAAGGCCACTTTCCACCTAGTGAGCAGCGTTCATCATATGTGTAAAGACGTGAGGCCTTGGTTAAAAATATGCCCAAGGGGGGTGGGAGAGATGGTTCAGCGGTTAAGGCGCTTGTCTGCAAAACCTAAGAACACAGGTTCGATTCCCTAGTACCCACATAAGAAAAAAAAAAAAAGATGCACAAGGTGGTGCATGCTTCTGGAGTTCGTTTCCAGTGCTGGAGACCCTGGTGCACCCATTCTCTCCCTCTTGCTCTCTTTCTCTCAAATAAACAAAATATTCTCTATTTGCCTCTTTCTCCCTCTCAAATAAAAATAAATAATAAAAATATTTTTTTAAAAAAAGGAGCCGGGCGTGGTGGCGCATGCCTTTAATCCCAGCACTCGGGAGGCAGAGGTAGGAGGATCGTCGTGAGTTCAAGGCCACCCTGAGACTCCATAGTGAATTCCAGGTCAGCCTGAGCTAGAGTGAGACCCTACCTCGAAAAACCAAAAAAAAGGGAGGGGGCTGGAGAGATGGCTTAGTGGTTAAGGCACTTACCTGCGAAGCCTAAGGACCCACGTTTGATTTCCCAGTACCCACGTAAGCCAGATGCACAAGGTGGTGCGTGCGTCTGGAGTTCGTTTACAGTGGCTAGAGGTTTTGGCACGCCCATTCTCTCTGTCTCTCTCTCTCACTTGTCTCAAGTAAATATAAATAAATAAATAAAATCAAAGAAACCTTAAAAAAAAAAAAACACCCCAGCACTCTAAGGTTGGAGCTGGACAGTGGCCTGGATGACAAGTGACAAGGCTTTATTGGTTAGAAATGAATGAGACAGTCAGAGCAATCAAGACAGGCTGGGGGGAAAGGGAGAAAAGCGGGAGCACATGCCTGGCTGGTGTGGACGGAGCCTATACACCATATAACCCAGCGATTCTATTAGCTGAGCCCTACCTTGGGGTCCATTCACAAAGACTGCATCATGTCCCCATCCGAGGTCAGACAGGAATTCTAGTGCAGCATGTCTCGTCTACAGATATCCCAGCCTGCAACTCACCTCCGAGGACCCGTTCAGTCCCTGACACCCTATCCTGCGTCCCTCACACCCCGTCCTCTCTCTGGCCTTCCAGGTCCGCCCAGCGCCTCTGACCCTTCACCAAGTCGGTCCTCCGGAAGCGGCTGCAGCGGGCGGGAGGAAAGGCAGAGGGTTCCCGGGAGCTCGTCTTACACGGGGCCGCTTCCAGCCCGCCGGGGCCGTCCAGCCGCTGGAACCTGAGCGCCAGCCAGGCCCGGGCCGGGACAGGAAGCACCCTAACCTAAATGATAGCGATCGGGCCCAGCTTATGAAGCAGCCCAGTGTGCCTGGCAGTAGCCAAGCTGCCTGGACCAGTCCTGGTCTGAGCAGCCCCCATCCCAGTGGAGGAGGGACACTACTCACCTTCCCCGGGGGAGATGGCCCGCGGTCTCTCACCTTGGCGAAATGTCTCTACCCACTAGTGGAAGGTTACAGCATACTAGAAATGGCTGGTATTTTCAAAACAAGGAAATATAAGATGTAGTCATATAAAATGATATGTGGAGAGAGGTGGGGGCTGGAGAGATGGCTCAGCAGGTAAGGCTACAAAGCCTGATGGTCTGGGTTAGATTCCCCAGTACCCACGTAAAGCTAGATGCACAAAGTGGCACATGCATCTGGAGTTTATTTGCAATGGCAAGAGGCACTGGTGTGCCCATTCTCTCTCCTTGAAAATACATTTACAAAATATTTTTTTAAAAAAAATAATAAAATAGGGCCGGAGAGGTTGCTCAGTGGTTAGGTGCTTGCCCGCAAAGCCAAAGGACCCAGTCTCGATTCCCCAGGACTCATGTAAGCCAGATGCACAAGGTGGCACATGCGTCTGGAGTTCATTTACAGTGGCTGGAGGCCCTGGCAAACACATGTACTCTCTCTCTCTCTGCCTTTTTCTGTCTCTCAAATAAATAAAATAAATAAATAATAAGCTGGGCGTGGTGACACATGCCTTTAATCCCAGCACTCAGAAGGCAGAGGTAGGAGGATCGCCTTGATTTTGAGGCCAGCCTGAGACTACATAGTGAATTCCAGGTCAGCCTGGAATAGAGTGAGACCCTACCTTGAAAAACCAGGAAGAAAAAAAAGAGAGAGAGAGAGAGAGATGAGACTAGCATAAAAAGGACCACTGTGTAAAATGAAACAAAAGTCACCCATTAGTTCAACTGACAGTGAACGTGCCACGTCCGCCTGGTGGAAGTAACAGCAGTAAGTAAATGAGGCACCAGGGCCACCAAGGGGCCAGCTATTCACACAGTAAGGAACAGGGGGTGGGAAGATAGCTCAGTTGTTCAAACGCTTGCTTCACAAGCATGAGGACCCGAGTTCAAGGTTGAGGAAATGCATCCGGGTAGCCAGGTATAAACGCTGAGTGTGGTGGCACAGGCCTGCCAGGCTAGCCTAACTGGTGAGCTCCAGGCCGGTGAGACGCTGTCTTTAAACGAGCAAAGAGTGGGGCTGAAGAGATGGCTCGGTGGTGAGGCGCTTGCCGACAAGGCCTAACCACATGGGTTCAATTCCCCAGGACCCACGTAAAACGTGATGCACAGAGTGGCACGCGCATCTGGAGCTCATTCACAGTGGCTGGAGGCCCTGGTGTGCCCATTCTGTCTGTCTGTCTGTTTCTCTTCTCTCACTCTCTGCTTTAAAATAATAAATAATTTTTTATTAAAAAAGATGACCAGCATACCTGAGGTGGTCCTCTGGCTTCCACACACATGTGTACACACACACACACAAAACACATGAACACACACATACATAGGCGTGCATGCAAATAAGAAAAAGAATGGTAACTCCCAGTGCTCGACAGAGCTCTGTGCACACAGTAGGGCTTCACCCATCAGCACCCACACTAACAAAACAGCGTGGATGTCAACTCCCCATGAGTCCCAGCATGACTCGTGGTGCTCCAGGATGGCCTGAGGGTGGGCGCTTGACACCCCGTCCTGTGGTGTGGACACAGCACAGACAGGGGACTGCTGCCCTCCCTGCCGGTGAGCAAACGGCCAGCCTGCATAGCTCAGAATCCAGGTGGCATCCGCAGCATGTGACTGCTATTGTCCCTAAAACACAGCCACCTCTGCACAGCACGCCCCCCCCCCCCCCCGCCCACCGTGAGGGTGACTCAGGCAGCCAAGGGAACCGGGCAGAAGCCAGAGCGAGGCTTTGGGGACTCCCGCCTGACCTGACCGCAAAAGCCCTAAAGCCGGGGGAAGATGGCTTACACCTGCTACGCTGGGTCAGCCAGCGCTCTGCGCATTCCGAGAATTCTTCAGGCTTTTTTGCTGCCTCTCTCCACCCGACCCTTTCGATTTTTTTTTTTTTTCCAGTGAATTAAAGGAAGGACAGAGGGGCTCTGGAGGAGAGCGAGTCTTCCAGGCCCCCTCACTGCCTCTCTAGAGTTAAACCTGGTTCCTCGCACCTCTCCGGGAGGGAAAAGGCCGCCCGTTGCCAAAGCTTATTCAAGTCCTAAGTGTGCTTAGGAGGGAGCTGCCTAGGCTCAGAGCTGCCTGGAAACAGGCCCTGGCTGGAGCCCAGCTCCCCATCGCAGCCCCGTGAGGCAGCTCTGTCTCCTTGTCTGGCTCTTCCCTGGTGGCAGGAGTCTAGACGTCCTGGGGACATAGCAGGTGCTCGAGAAATAACGAGCTGAAAAGGGCCAACTCTCCCAAGAGAGGAAACGGAATGTTACACGGGAATCTGGGCCCTCCTGGGGGAAAGACAGGATCTCTGAGGAGGCCCCGAAGGGCCCGACTGCGCAACGGGAAACCTGTAACAGGAACAGCGAGGAGGGTTTCTTCACGGCTCTGGGCCTCAGTTTACTCTTCTGGAAAGGGGTTGATCACACTAACCGCCTGAGTCATCCTGAGGATGTGGCACACAGGACGCCAGGGCAAACCGTGGCTTTTCTAGGCCCTGCCTTTTATAGTTAGGGCTTGTTTAGACTCTTCCAGAAGGTGTAGCAGGGTAACAGGCTCTGGGATCTACTTATCTACTTAACTTCTGGCCCTTATAAATAAAAGGTCCAGAGAGGGGAAAGGCTTACCCAAGGGCACACAGCAGATGCCAGCAGTGGAAATCAAGAGATCCAGAAGTTTCTAATACACCTTACATCCCCTGCCACAGCTTAGGATCCCTCCAGGTGTCACACACGGTCCACGATGCGAACATGATCAGTCATAGAAACAAAGACAAGAGTCTCAGAGTACACGGCCGGAAGTAAAAGGGAGATGAACTTGGGTGGTTTCCCAGGCCAAAGGGCCTTGGGAGTTCCCTACTCAATCCCTCCCCAGCCCAACCCAGCCCAGCCTAGCCAAGCACCCCGGGCAGGCTTAGGGAAGTGCCTGACATGGGCCAGACTTCATGTCCAGGCAAGCCAGGCAGCATGACTTTTCAGGGTGACCCTGGGGTACCCAGCTCTGCTGGCCTCTCCTGCCGGGAGCACCTTCACATCCAGGGTCACTTGTCCATGCTGTGGCCAAATGGCCCGGTCACATGGCTTCCAAGAGGCCAAGCTAGAGGCTCAGGTGCACTCATTCTCATTCTCTCTCTCTCTCTCTTTCCTTGCAAATAAATAAATAAATAAGTATACCAACTCAAAGCAGCTCCCAACATCTCCCTCTCTTTCACCTGTCCTCAAAGTGCTGGTGGCTTCCAGGAAGGCAAGCAACCTCTCTGGGCCTTCCTAGGATAAGAATTATAGCAGCAGCAGTAGCCATCCACAGGGCCTGGTGGTGCACACCCGTCACCACAGCTACTTGGGAGGCTGAGGCAGGAGGATCGCGTGTTCAAAGCCAGCCTGGGCTAATACAGTGAGTCCAAAGCCGGCTGAGTAAATCACTAACATTCTATCTCAAAAATTCAAAGCAGGGCTGCGGATCAAGCTCGGTGGCAGAGTGCTCGCCTAGCGTGGTGCAGAAGGAAGCCCTGGGTTTAATGCCAGCACCACCCAACAGAAGACACGGCACAGAGACGCCCCCCCACCACCCCCACGCCAGCGCTCAGGGAAGTCCTTAGTAGGCGCTATGGTAACGCACTGGTGTTCATGAAACCAACCCTTAGGCAGACACTGTGATGATTCCCATTTTATAGATGAGGAAGCTGAGGCCCAGAGAGGGGCGGTGCCTGCTCGGAGACACACAGCTCTCAAGTGGCGGCACTGGGATTTGAATCTAGGCAGCTTGGCTCCAAGTCCCCCCTATGCCCCTTCACATATCCCACCCCAGGCCAACCTTAACCCCATGCAATCCTTCAAAGCCACCACTGGCTGACTGCCTGTTTCAAGCTGAGCATGCTATGGTCCTCCCTGCTGAAAGGGCACGCAGGCCCTGGGTCCCTCTTACAAACAGGACAAGCCAAGGTTGAGAGGCGAGGCAAGGCCGCTCAAACATCAGGCGGCCAGGCAGGCGTGGTGGCACACCTCTTAGGCTGAGGCAGGAGAGTCATGAGTTTGAGGGCAGCCTAGGCTACGCAGTGTCTATAAAAAGCTATACAAAGAAATACAAAGGGTCACGGGGCCTGTAAGAGGCCAAGCTGGGATTTGAACTGTCTCAAAAGCTATACAAAGAAATACAAAGGGTCACGGGGCCTGTAAGAGGCCAAGCTGGGATTTGAACTGGGCCCACTAGCCATGGCTGAGGAAACTCTCGGCGGGATGCAGAAGAGAGGCCAGCAGCAACACAGCCAGCCCTCACCTGCCGGGTGGGCGGGCCCAGAGCCTCTTCCTGCCACAGGAAGCTCACGGCAAAGCAGCCAGAGGCAGAGATGTCAAGTGAGTGTGTTTTCCACGTGAGACAGCTGAGTTGAGTGAAGTCCCTGTCCGGGTCCTCAAGTCGCTGTCCGGGTCCACAGCTCACTCAGGTGCCCCTCCCAGAGTCCACCCATGCCACTCAAGCCATGAGTCACAATCCTTACCCTCCCTGCATGCCCGCTGCTTCTGCGAGGACCCATCCCGCTGCTCGGAGGCAAGACCGTGGTGTGGCTGGTGCATATTTGATCCCACTAATGGGGAACACGGGCCACATGACCTGTGGTGGCTTACAGAACAAGGGCAGGAGCGACACCTCAGTTCCTCCAGGGGCCTGGAGGCTCCTACCGACAACCACGCACCACAGCCCACCCACGGGAGGATCTGAAAAGACACTCCACAGTCCGGAGCCCAGCCTGACGGCCGTGGCTGGCCAAGATCAGCTAAGCCACCCGCTGACCCTTGAGCACAAAGCATGCCTGCTGTTAAAGGTCACTGAGATTTGGGAGATGTTTATTATACAGCATGATCACAATTTAAAAAGAGAGAGAGACAGAGAGAGAGAGAGAGATAGACAGCTGGAGAGATGGCTTAGTGGTTAAGGCACTTGCCTGCAAAGCCAAAGGACCTCGGTTTGATTCCCCTGGACCCACATAAGCCAGATGCACAAGGTGGCGCATGCGTCTGGAGTTCGTTTGCAGTGGCTGGAAGCCCTGGCGTGCCCATTCATTCTCTCTCTCGCTCTCTTCCTCTCTCAAATAAATAAATAAATAAATAAAAATAAAGTCTTTTAAAAAGAGAAAGAGAGCTGCTACAAGGTAGTAAGATCATTGATTTCCAGCAGGACTAGTGAATTTATGGGCAGAAGCTCTTCCAAGATCCAGTCTCCCGGCCGGCTGGATTCAAACTCAAAGGCTCGGGAATACCATGCAAGCTATGGGACTACCACCTTCCCCAGACCTCTGATAACACAAAGCCGCCAGGCAATCCCCTGTGATACATCCAGGCTGTTTCTCTCGCACAGCCTTGGAGGGAGTGTGCAAGGTACCCGACCACTGCGCAAGGGACCTGGGCAGACTGGGTCCAAAGATTCTTCCCCTGGTACTCCCACCTTGCGGAAGCTGTGCTATTCCTGCTGCTACGGATGGGCAAGGATGTACCCCATAGGGGCGTTCACCACATCAACAGGGGGTCTGTTAAATGACTCATCATGCTGCCTTCACATGCTAGTTCTTAAAAGGGATGGGGGTAAAGCGACGCGTTCTCAAACGGGAAGTCTCCCAATATACTTTTCATTTAGTGCTAAGGACAGGCTCAGTGGGTAAAGTGCTGGCTGCCCAGGCATGAGGACCCGATGATGACCCGATTCCCCAGTACACATGTAAAAATGCCAGGCATGGTGGCACGCACGTGTAATCCCAGCACGGGGAAGACGGAAGACAGGAAATCCCTGGGGCTCACTGACCAGTTTGTCTAGCCAAATCAGTGAGCTCCTGGTTCGGTGAGAGAGAGTGGTGGTGCACACCTTTGATCCCAGCACTCGGGAGGCAGAGGTAGGAGGATCACCATGAGTTCGAGGCCACCCTGAGACTCCATAGTGAATTCCAGGTCAGCCTGAGCCAGAGTGAGACCCTACCTCGACAAGCCAAAGAAAGAAAAAGAAGGTAGAGAACTACTGAGAAAAACTTCCTGTGTCAATCTCTGGCTTCCATGTGAATGCAAAAACAAAAGAAGTAGGTTTGGAACTCTTTATTTTTTTTAAACCAGATAGTTTCTTTTAATATTTATTTATTTGAGAGAGAGAGGGGGAGAAGGAGAGAGAAAGAGGCAGATAGAGAGAGAATGGGCACACCAAGGCCTCTGGTCACTGCAAACTCCAGACACACGCACCACCTTGTGCATCTGGCTTATGTTGGTATTGGGGGAATTGAACCTGGGCCCTTAGTCTTCACAGGCAAGCGCCTTAACCTCTGAGCCATCTCTCCAGTCCCTGGAATTCTTTATTGTTACTGTTATTGGGAGAATATGTGGGGCTGGGAAGATACCTTGGTTTGTAAAGGGTTTTCCTTGCAAGCATGAGGACCTGAGTTTGGTCCCCAGGTCCCACATAAAGTGCCGAGCAAGGTGGCACATGCTTCTAATCAGCACTGGGGAGTCTCCACAGGCAGATCCCTGGGGCTTGAGGAACAGCCAGACTAGCCTAGTTGGTAACTGTCTCAAAAAAGACAAACAGTGCCCCTGAGAAACCTGAAGTTGTCCCTGGTCTACACACACACACACACACACACACACACACACACACACGCATAAGTAAGGAACATGTCAGACTGGAGAGATGGCTTAGCAGTTAAGGCGCTTGCCTGCAAAGCCTAATGACCCAGGTTTGATTCACCAGGGCCCACATAAGCCAGGTGCACAAGGTGGCGCATGCATCTGGAGTTTGCAGTGGCTGGAGGCTCTGGATTGCATTCTCTCTCTCTCTCTCCTCTCTGCTTGCAAATAAATACACAAAAATGTTTTTACTGCCTCTTTCCCTCTCTGTGTGTCTCTTTCTCTCTCTCAAATAAATAAATGAAAAATGAAATAAAAGGGGCTGAAGAGATGGCTTAGCAAAGCCTAAAGACCTGGGTTTGACTGCCCAAATACACAAGGCAATGCATGCATCTGGAGTTTGTTTGCAGTGGCTGAAGGCCCTGGTACACCCATTCTCTCTATGTCTATCTGCCTCTCTCTCTCTCTCTCTCTCTCTCTCTCTCTCTCTCTCTCTCTGTCTCTGCCTCTTTCTCTCTCTCAAATAAATGAATAAATTAATTAAAATTAAAAATATTTTTTAAAAGAAAGGAATATTTCTACATATACGCGATCATGTGTTTGTCCCCCAATTACTCACTGACCACCTTCTCCGTGTCTGTAGTATCCGCACACACAGCGCGCGCGCCTTCTGCCCAGTCCTTGTCATTTACTCTTCGCAGCTACCTCAGAGCTCAGTCCTTTATTATCTCCAGTGACTAAAGAGGAAATGGCATTCTCTTTCTCTATCTGCCTTTCCCTCTCTCCCTCCTTCTCGAATAAGTAAATAAATAAAATATTTAAAAAGGGAGGAATGGAGAAATGGCTTAGTGGTTAAGGCACTTGCTTATGAAGCCTAAGGACCCAGGTTCAATTCCCCAGCACACATGTAAGCCAGCTGCACAAGGTGGCACATGCATCTGGAGTTTGTTTGCAGTGCCTAGAGGTCCTGATATGACCATTCTCTTTCTATCTATCTGCCTCTTTCTCTCTCAAATAAACAAATAAAATATTTTAAGAAGAGTAAAAGAGTAGAAATCATGTTTCCAGAGTATGATGATATTCAACCACTGAGTCAGCCACAAGAAACAATATGCCAGGATGTGGCATGCTGTCAGTATTGCAAAAATAACACGCATCACAGCAAACACTTAGAAAATGGAAAGAGGATATTCCATTCAGTGGAAAGTGACCTTCCAACCACAGACTCCCAGTTCTACTCAGACAGCCAACTGTCTCTCTGGACTCTTCCAAAACTTCATGCAGGCGCTGCAGAGATGGCTTAGCCGTTAAGCGCTTCCCTGTGAAGCCTAAGGACCCCTGTTCGAGGCTCGATTCCCCAGAACCCACGTTAGCCAGATGCACAAGGGGGTGCGTGGGCCTGGAGTTCGTTTGCAGTGGCTGGAGGCCCTGGTGCGCCCATTTTCTCTCTCTCTCTCTCTCTCCCCCTCTTTCTCTCTCTGTCGCTCTCAAATGAATAAACAAAAAACTTTATGCATATACAGATACTATCTGTCCATTTCCAGCTAAGCCCCATCACCCATTGCTAATTATAAAAGCGACTTTTAGGTCCATTATAGGAGTAGAGAAATGGAATTAAACACTAGCTCTGCTGCCTAATTTACTGTGTGACCTCAGGCAGGTGACATAACTTCTCTGAGCCCATTTCTTCTTTTCAAAAGTATTTTTATTATTATTTATTTATTCATTTATTTATTTGCAACAAAGGCAGATAGAGAGAGAATGGGCACACCAGGCCCTCTAACCACTGCAAACAAACTCCAGATGCATGTGCCACCTTGTGCATCTGGCTTAGATGGGTACTGGGGAATAGAACCTGGGTCCTTAGGCTTTGTGGGCAAGCACCTTAACCACGAAGCCATTTCTCCAGCTCCCCTTTTTAAATATTTTATTTATTTATTTATTTATTTGAGGGAGAGAGAGAATGGGCACACCAGGGCCTCTAGCCACTGCAAACGAACCCCAGACGCATGCATAGCCATGTGCATCTGGCTTATGTGGGTCCTGGGGAATCGAATGTGGGTCCTTAGTCTTTGCAGGCAAGCGCCTTAAATATGAAAACATTTTTCCAGCCCCCTTCAAAAAGTATTATTAAAATATTGTTTATTTATTTGAGAGAGAGGCAACAGAAAGAGAGTGAGCGAGAGAGAGAAAGAACAGAAGCCAGGTCCTTAGACTTTGCAGGCAAGTGCCGGCACCTTAACCACTGAGCCATGTATCCAGCCCATGACTTCTACTCTTTTTTAAGATATTTTATTCATTTTATTTATTTATTTGAGAGCGACAGATAGAGAGAGAAAGAGGCAGAGAGAGAGAGAGAGAGAGAGAGAGAGAGAGGCAGAGAGACAGAGAGAGAGAATAGGCACAGCCAGGGCCTCCAGCCACTGCAAATGAACTCCAGACGCGTGCGCCCCCTTGTGCATCTGGCTAACATAGGTCCTCGGGAATTGAGCCTCGAACCGGGGTCCTTAGGCTTCACAGGCAAGTGCTTAACCGCTAAGCCATCTCTCTGCTCTTAATGGAGACAAGGCTAGAAAGCACTCATTCCAAGGGTCACTTGATTGCTCAATTCACAAGTGATAACTTCTGCCTGAAGTCAAGTCCATAATTCCGTAAATTACTTCCTTGCTTGTGCCAGGCTGCCTTGCCCCGTCCCTTCCTCCCATAGAGCTGACTGGAGGGCTCCTGGGGACAGGAGATCTTTTGAATTTTTCACAAGCCCAGGGCTTATCCTGCATAAGATGCTCAATGAAATATTCATCCCACAGAAGGGAGAAAAATTACACAGGCACGGATGTGCCCACATCTCCATTAGGGGTTCCGCTCACTGGAAGGAGTGGGCGGCCACACCAGGGCACGGGGGACACAAGTTGGAAGTAAGTGGCTGTGAGGCAGACAGGGGTCTGAGTTCAGATCCCACTTCCCAGCTGCGTGACCTTTTAAAGCTCCTGCTTCATGAGCTGCTCCTTGTGGGGTCCCCAGAACAGTACTGCTTGGAACCGTCTATTATAAGGTAGAAACGAAAGAAAAGAACCCAGCCCAGATCCCAGCACAAAGCAGAGGTTCCGATGCACTTCTGGCTCTACGGACACCTCCCCAAACCTCCCAGGTCACAGAAGCTGGGCTACAACTCACTCCTCTCTCCTTTAATCCTGCGGGGAGGGAGGGCTCGTCCAACCCTCTCTGTCCCAAATCTTCCAAGGCACAGCAGGGGGTATAAAAGAGAAGTTTTGTTGCCAAAGGTCTTTTATTCACTCAACATGCCCTGTGCTCTGGGCACAGCAATTATTAACAGGGAGCCTTATACCTTTCCCCTGCTGTGCCTTCTACCATGGTCCCTGCCCTACCTCCTACTCATCCTTTAAGGCTCAGCTTAAGTGCCACCTTTGCCACCCCTCCTCCCCTGTTCCAGGCAGGGCAAGGCACAGCCCAGCTGGAACACATCTGAAAATGGGTTTCCTGCCTCTCCTGCCTCCTCCTGGAAGCCTCCCGTGGTTTACATCTGGAGCTTCTCTTCTGCCTGACCTCACCCACTCCAAACACCCACCAGGTGCCACCTGGGTGCACCATCAAGTCCCCAACCTGCTGCGGGTGGCTGGCAAGAGACCTCAGATCTGTGAAAGGGGCCAATGGCACCCATTGCTTTTCCCTTGGGCTTAAGGCACTACGGAGAGGCAGACAGAAGTTCAGGAGGCTGTGCTGATCTGAGTTAGGCTCTGATACTCTCCTTATTTAAGTCACCTCCCCCAAAAGGGGTCCACAGAGACATACTGAGAAAGAGGTCTTCCCATAAGTGGCTCTTTCTTTTTTTAAAAAAAAAATATATTTAATTTAATCAATTTATTTATTTGATAGAGAAAGAGGGAGAAATAGAATGGGCGCACTAGGGCCTCCAGCCACTGCAAACAAACTCCAGATGCGTGCGACCCCTTGTGCATCCGGCTAACGTGGGTCCTGGGGAATCGAACCTGGGTCCTTTGGCTTTGCAGGCAAACGCCTTTACCGTTAAGCCGCCCCTCCAGCCAGCTCTTTCAATATAACACTAAAGAGAGCTCCGTTTCATCAACACGTATTGCTTAGTGCGGAGTCCCCAGTGCAGGCACGGTTTGGGACTGTCTGTTAGGACATTGCTCCATGACACCTACCGATCCAGGACCTCTGCTGGAGCTGCTCTGTCTGTCCATCCCACGAGGACACATCCTGAACTACTCTGGGCCACGCCTCCTATCTTCCGTGGCTAGCAAGCCCGGCAGGAAACTGCACTTCAGTCGGCCTTCCACCACACCACCCAAGGCACCAGCCCCTCCCCCACCACTCCCACTCTGCCTTTCTTGATGGACCAAGGCTTCACCCTTCAGGAAGTAACTGCCAGCCTCTTCTTTGACCTCAAATATGTCTTGCACTTGAAAAAAAAAAAAAAAAAAAAAACTTATTTGTGAGCCGGGCTTGGTGATGCACACGTTTAATCCCAGCACTTGGGAGGCAGAGGTAGGAGGATCGCCGTGAGTTCGAGGCCACCCTGAGACTCCATAGTGAATTCCAGGTCAGCCTGGGTTAGACAAAGACCCTACCTCGAAAAAAACAAAAACAAATAAATAAAAGTATTTGTTTATTGATTTATTTATTTGAGAGAGAGAGAGAATGGGCATGCGAGGGCCTCCAGCCACTGCAAATGGCCTCCAGACACAGGCACCACCTTGTGCATCTGTCTTATGTGGGTACTGGAGAATCGAACCTGGGTCCTTAGGCTTCGCAGGCAAAGTGCCTTAACCACTGAGCCCTCTCTCTAGCCCATGTCTTGAACTATTTGTTGAGTGAATGAATGAATGAAGGAATGAATGAACGAGTGACTGATCCACATATCCCTGAGTTCATCGTCTGAGTTGGTTATGTACATTCTGGTGATGCTACGAGAGGACCAATGGTCAGGGACAGACAGCTGGCCACTCCATTCTCTGGCTAAGGTCAGCCCCTGAGTAGTAAGAGTCAGTTCTCGGGACTCCCTGGGGTGGGGTGTCTAGCTCAAAATTTGGGATGAGAGCTGAAGCTCCAACGTCAGGAACCAGCATGGGAGGGCAGGCCAGAGTGCTCCCAGGACGTCATCCCAGGAGGACAGGTCCTGAGCTGCGCCGGACCACATATCAGGTGCTTGGTGGGACCCCCATGCACACTGGCTAAGGAGCAGGGGCCCAGCCAGAACACGTGCCCAGGTGCTACGTCGGGGAACTTTGCAGTTCTCTGGGTAATTGCACCCTTGACAAGCCCTCAAATCCTTTAAAAGGATTCTCCCCCAGCCCAACACACCAAGTTCCCAGCTTGCTGTCTGTCTGCCCTGGTGACCATGCCCGGAGGCTCAGCACATGTCTGTCAAAGGAGCCTGGCTGGATCAGTAGAGGGATAGCTGGCCAGGGAGATGCCTTGTCCAAATGTCCTGGTTACTGATTAGCCAAACCCAGCGCTTCTCTGCAGTGAGGGGCCTGGAGTGACTATTCCTTCATTTGGAAGGCAGTCCCAGTGTTAAACAGCTTTGTAATCCAGTAGCTAAAAGAAGGAAACGGAGTAGGGTTTCTGGGGCCTTTCCTGGGATACTGCCAGGGGGGCGGGTGACGGGAAACACGGGGCTCAGCAAATGCAGAAGGACCCAATACTGAGACAGTCCAGGCTTCATACCCACCTGGGACTTCGCCCTGCCAGTCCTGGGCGGGGAGGCTGGGGGGTGCAAAGTGACACCCCCCCCCCCAATTCCTCACCACTTTGCCCAGAGTCGAAACCAGAGCTCAGGCTGGCTAAGTGTCGCTTCCCCAAGGTCGCAAAGAAGCTCCAAAGAGAGAAAAAAAAAAAGCCCTTCTTTGTGCAACAGGTACTATCTCTCTTCCAGAGAGCAATAATGGCTGCTCCTGGCTTAGTGAAAGTTCAGCCCCGGCCAGCAGAAAGCCCTGGCCCAGGAGGTGGCTCCCAGAGGTCATCCAGCCCCGAATCCCGGACGCCCGGGGTTGGGCTTCAGGGCGCGGCGCACGGATGCGAGGCGAGGGTGCAGGGAGGGTGTGGAAAGGTCAGGCTCGGGCGCGGGTCCACGGACGCTTCCTTTTCCAGGAGTCCCCCACCCGTTGCCCTGAGAGGCGGTGCCACCGCGAGGAGGAGGACCCTCCCCCACACCCCATAGGCCGGGGCGCGAGATCGCCCTCTCCTCCAGCTTTCATCCTAACCACCCTCGAGCCGGCGCTGCGAGGATGCGCGTGGGGAGCTGGGCCCTGCGCGGCGAGGTCGCATCCCGAGCCCACGGGTGTCCTGGGCCATGCACGGGCCGCACCGCCCCTCTCCCGCCCGGGGCTTGGTCACCGCGGGGCCTCCAAAGCGCGCGGACATCCCGATCCACATACATCCCTATGGGTGCCCGGATCTCCGGATGCCCAGCTCGCAGCAAGCCAGATCGCCCTGTTCCACCCTCGAGACGCGGACCCGCGTGGATAGGGGTGAGAGGGATCCGAACCGGCTCTCAACCCAAGGGGCACCGTCTGCTTGTCTCCACCTCCCGGGCCGTGGGATCCGATGGGATGCAAGCACCAGATGCCCTCCTGGTCACCAAGCCAGGTGTCGTGAGATCCATAGGGTGCCCCTTGCGGAATCATCCCGCGCCCAAGTCTCGGGAGACGGGATCCCCGAGATCCGTCTCAAAAAAAAAAAAAAAAAAAAAGCCGGGCATCGGAGCCCGGGGATCCATCACCGGGTTCCCCCCCCACACACACACACACACCCGCCTCTTCTTCCTTCCTTCGCCAACTTTGCCAACTTTTCTCCAACACCCCCCCACACACACACACCCCGCCCATCTCCCCAACACCCTCTGCCTGGCGGGGCAGGAACTTAGCGGCCCTCACGCGCCGCCGCCTCCTCCACCCGCCCATCGGCAGCTCGCGGACCCGCGTGGACCGCCGCCGGCACCCCCTGCCCACCCGATGCCCGCCGTGCAGCGCCGCGCCGCGCCGCGCAACCTACCCTGCAGCCCGCGCCGGCCCGCGCCGCGCAGCCACCTGCCCGCCGCTGCCGCCGCCGCCGCACCTGCCCGCCGCGGCCCGCGCAGCCTAGCCTGCTGGGGGCGGGGCCTCGGGCGGGAAGCGCCCCGTCGCCCTGGCAACCGCGGCCGGCGGCGCATGCGCGCACAGGCTCGGGGCGGAGCGCAGTCGCCAGGACTCGTCTCGGTCAGCTCGACGAGTGACCGTCGGGAGGCAGGGGCGGGAGGGGGCCGGGGGTGTTGGAGGTGTAGGTTCTGTGTCTTCTTGGCGACGCTGCTCTCGGTCCCTGCCCAGGGTGAACCCCCTATGGTCCTTGCTCGGCTGGGATGAGCATCGCTGGTGGCAGCCGCTGCATCCCGCAGGTTTCCCACCCCGTGGGAATTGGGTCCCTCGGAACGTGTGCACACAGCGCGGGCGCCCTCGCCAGGCCGGTGCGGGAAATGCACGGAGTTTCTTCACGGCGCCCACTGTGTGTGTGTGTGTGTGTGTGTGTGTGTGTGTGTGTGTGTGTATGCCTACTTTTTTTTAAAAGCATATTTTTATTTATTTATTTGCAAGCAGAGAAAGAAAGAAAAAGAGTGGGTGCGCCAGGGGCCTCTTGCCACTGCAAACGAACTCCAGATGCATGCGCCACTTTGTGCATCTGGCTTTACGTGGGTAGTGGAGAATTGAACCCCCCCCCCCGGCGGTCAGGCTTTGCAAGCAAGCGCCACTAACAGCTGAGACATCCTTCTTATCGCCGTGGTGGATGGGAGTAATAAGTTTAGAGAATTGAAGACGAATTGGGAGAATCGAATAGGAGGTCTCCCCTGCAAGTGAAAATGTGTTTTTAAAATAATTTACTTGTATTTATTTATTTGAAAGCGAGAGAGAAAGAGTCAGAGAGAGAGAGCGAGAGAGAGGATAATGGGCACGCCAGGGCCTCTAGCCACAGCAGTAGAGCTCCAGATGTATGCGCCACAATGTGCATCTGGCTTACTTGGGTACTGGCAAGTGCCTTAACCGCTAAGCCATCTCCCAGCCCTGTTCGTTCTTACTCAGTCTACCACATTGGTTTTTGGAGACACGGTCTCACTGTGTTACACAGGCTGTTCTCAATCTCCTGGGCCCAGTGGGTGTTCTTGTCTCAGTCCCCTCACCACTCCTGAGCTGGGACTACATCACTCTCCCCTGGACCCAGCTGTGGTCCCCTGCGCTGTGGGCTGTCCAGCTCTGAAGCAGCTGGCAAGATCCGGGCTCGGGGGGCTTGCTAGACGTGGGGACAGAGGGACAGTGCATGGGCAAATTGAGTGGCATTTGTGACAGGTGCTCTCAGGGGACGTGGCGGAGCATGAGTAATGGGAAATACATCGTTTGTGCTCTTACTATAAGAAAAGAGAGATGTGACCATCACCGCACAGCTTCTAGAGAATCGTGGGGACTTTCTCTCACCTCAGCTTTCTCTTGGGGACAGCTCACCTAGTCCTTTACACTGAAACCCTTTTGAAGTAGAGGGATGGACAGCCGAGACTCCCTGGGGACTTGCCCACAGTGACAGAGCTCAGGAGTGGTCGGTTGGCAGCTCCAGGAGGCCTTGTCCCCCTTTGATCATCTGGATGTCACGGGCGCAGTCGACAGCAGGAGCAATATCAGCAGACACCACAGAGGACCACCACTCCCACAGAGAGTCCAGGGGGGCAGGAGAGAGAGAAGGGTTTGCTGTGCCAATTGAAATCCCTCAAAGTCCACCTTAAAGCAGGGCTTTTACATGGCGTACATATGCATGTCCACTCTTCCTTCTAGAAGGTACTCCTGTTCCCTCCTAACTCCCTGTGTCTAGTGCACGCCTAGCATATAGTAGGTGCTCAACGCACAGCTGCTGGACGCACGAAAGGCCCATCTGTGATATCCTGCACGGTGGCACATTCTTCCCTGACCTCCAGGAACCTTCCAGTCTCTCCTGGACAAATCTTGATAAACTAATACACATCAGCCAGACTTCTGGCTAGCTGATTATCCATGTTTCCCAGCTCCCCAGCCAGCGTAGTCCTGCCTGGCACCTTCTGCCTAACTCGGGACATAAGTAGGGAGGGTACAAAACAGCTTGCCTCCTGACGCCCACAGAGATCGCTAACTCGGATGTGTCCCCCCCAGTCGTGACCACCACCATTTCCCATCCTGCTACATACCAGCTCCTGTTTTAAGTAAAGCTTTGATGGAACCCCAGATGGTAAAAAAAAAAACTACAACTCCCAAAGTCCTCTTGGCTCCACATGGGCAGGACTTCCTGGGAGGAGTGGTGTGCTCTGTCCTGCTTTTAGCCACTTCCCCCTGCATTCCTATGTTCTGCCCGGCGAGAGGCTGCCAGCTACACATGCGCGCACCCAGGGATTGCACCCTGACCAGGGAGGGTGTCAGGTTCCAAGCCTTTCCAGAGCCAGCACTCCATGGCCCCAGCTGTTCTGCTCTGGAGGATGGAGGACAGCGCTCCACCCCAAGGACTGTCCCAGAATCCCTTCCCCGTCATCTTCTGCCTCCTCCCGCAGGAAGCCTGTGGGAACTAGGTTGCCTGGTCCCAGAGTCTCCCTGAAAGTTCTGTTCAACAACGCTTGCTGCAATGACGGGGCTGGTCCATCGCTACCATCCAACCTCAGCCACAGATGACCCTGAGCACTCGGAGTGTGCCTGAGGGACTGAGTAGGTTGTGTGACATTGTGACTCCAGCCACCTTATTGATCAATGTGGCTCTATAACACTTTGCCTGGCAAGGACCATCTTCTCACATGTTTTTTTTTTTTAATTTTTTTTCTTTTAACATTTTATTGGCCAGGGGTGGTGGTGCACGCCTATAATCCCAGCACTTAGGAGGCAGAGGTAGAAGGATCACTGTGAGTTTGAGGCCACCCTGAGACTACATAGTGAATTCCAGGTCAGCCTGAGCTAGAGCAAGACCCTACTTTGAAAAAAAACAAAAAGAAAATATAATTTTCATACATGGACATCCTAATGCCATTGAACCCCTTCCTCTTCCCTCTTCTATCTTGATATCCTTTTACTTATTTATTTATTTTGCCCTCTTCCATCATCAGCGATGACATGTTAATGGGTCCAGTATTGCACAGGCCTTGTGCAGAAAACAACAAAGGTTTGTCAAGCCAGGGTCTCTGTGTAGTCCACGCTGGCCTCAAACTTATGGCAATCCTCCTGCCTCAGTGTCCTGAGTGCAGGGATTAAAGGCATGAGTCACTGTCCCAGGCCTGTCTCTCCCTCTTCCCTGCTTCTTGAAGGTGAAGGCCAATAGTTTCTTTGAAATACTCCCTCTGACCCCCCCACACACACCAGACCTGTGCTGTGTCCTCCCACAGGAGGACCTTGCCTTCTGCTTTTTTGTTTTGGTTTTACGAGGTAGGGTCTCACTCTAGCCCAGGCTGACCTGGAATTCGCTATGGAGCCTCAGGATGGCCTCGAACTCACGGCGATCCTCCTACCTGAGTGCTGGGATTAAAGGCGTGCGCCACCATGCCCGGCTTGCCTTCTGCTTTTTTTTTTTTAGTTTTTCGAGGTAGGGTCTCACTTTGGTTCAGGCTGACCTGGAATTCACTATGTAGTCTCAGGGTGGCCTCGAACTCACGGCGATCCTCCTATCTCTGCCTCCTGAGTGCTGGGATTAAAGGCGTGCGCCACCACGCCCGGCATTGCCTTCTGCTTTTTAATGACGGTCGCTTTACCCCTCAGTGCACCCAGAGGCCTTCCTGATGGTGACGTGGAGACAAATCGCATACTTAGACACGAAGTGTCTAATCTTGTCCCCCCCCACACCCACAAAAAGCACTGAACACAGGTTTCTTCTCCGTCTCACCTAGACTTTGAGGTCCAGAGCACACAGACTAGCCCAGCACCCGCCCCAGGCGTGTTGAGTCAGCATTCACACACCGCAGGGCTCCAAGGCCAGGCTGGCTGTAGGGATGCCAGGCAGCTGGCCAGACGTGAGCAAACTTGGAGGCCACTGCGGATGGGCCCTCCCCCTGCCTCTCATGACCCAGCTCTGGACCCCACCTCCTGTTTCCCTGGTTAACAAGCTAACATTTTAAGAAAGGGAATTCAAATTGCCCTCGCTAGAAGATGGAAGTAGCTGGGCTTTGTTGAGCCCATTAAGGGGAAGCTATTTCCTCTTGGTGAAGCACAGCTTTCTTATAGGTTTATTTTTCTTTAATTCTTTAAAATCTACTCTTACATGATTTTTGGCAGAAGGAATGGGGGCGCTGAGTCATTCCTCTGGCCCTGGGTGGAGATGTGATACTCTAAACTGCCCAAAAGATTATAAGATTATAAAGACAAACTAATGCCTCCTCCCTTAAGAGTTAGTCCAAACAGACCTGTCAATCATCTGGAAAAACGACTTTTGAAGCTGTAACTCCAAAATCGTGAGCCACCACCAGAAGACACCCGAAGGAGATGGGAGGGACAGCAGTCCCCTTAATGAGGTGTACTTAATCACCCCAGGTTCCTCTCTCCACTCATTTGCTTACAGAACGTCACTGTGAAGCCTGCCTCTTCCTTCCTTCCTTCCCTCCTTCCTTCCTTTCTTCTCCTCCTTCTTCTTCTTTTATCCTACAAGTTTTTTTTTTAATTTTTTGTTTGTTTATTTGGGAGCAACAGACAGAGAGAAAGAGGCAGATAGAGAGAGAGAGAGAGAATGGGCACGCCAGGGCCTCCAGCCACTGCAAACGAACTCCAGACGCGTGCGCCCCCTTGTGCATCTGGCTAGCGTGGGTCCTGGGGAATTGAGCCTCGAACCGGGGTCCTTAGGCTTCACAAGCAAGTGCTTAACCGCTAAGCTATTTCTCCAGCCCTATCCTACAAGTTTTACTGATTCTTCCATAGCGTGCCAGGGCTCAAGTCATCATTAAAGAGAATTTTATTTATTTTTTATTTTTTGAGACAGGGAGAGAGAGAGAGAGAATGGGCGTGCCAGAGCCTCTAACCATTGCAAACAAACTCCAGACACATGCACCCCCTTGTGCATCTTGTTTACGTGGGACCTAGAGAATTGAACCTGGGTCCTTAGGCTTCTCAGGCAAGCACCTTAACCACTAAGCCATCTCTCCAGCCCAAGCCTTCCACTTTCTGAGTTCTAACTCTGAAAACCATTTTTTTCCCTTTCCCTCTATCTCAGATACTAGCCCAAATCCTCAGACTCCCAAACATCTCCAGCTTGCCTGATTTGTTTTCTTTCAAACTCCAGTAAAATTGCCCTCCAATTTCCTTTTTTAAAAAATGTTTTTATTGCCAGGCGTGGTGGCGCATGTCTTTAATCCCAGCACTCAGGAGGCAGAGGTAGGAGGATTGCCATGAGTTTGAGGCCACCCTGAGACTAGAGTGATTTCCAGGTCAGCCTGGGTTAGAGTGAGACCCTACCTCGAAAAAGGAAAAAAAAAATTAGTTATTTGGGAGAAAGAGGCAGAGAAAAAAGAGAGGGAAAAAGAGAATGGGCACTCGCCAGGGCCTCAAACCACTGCAAACATGCTCTAGACGCGTGTGCCACCTTGTGCATCTAGCTTTACATGAGTACTGGGGAATCGAACCTGGGTCCTTTGGCTTTATCAGCAAGCACCTTAACTGCAAAGCCATCTCTCCAACCCTTGGGTCCTCACGAAGGGACGGTATTTCCTGCTAACAGTGATGCTAATGAAAGCTCCTTTATTGAAAGCCAGGTGTTTTTGCATATGCAATCTCACCCAGGGCCACGACAATCGGTTTGAGGGAGCTGAGTTCAGAGAGGTTAGATAAATGGCTCAAAGTCACACAGCTAGAATTCCCTGGAAAACAAAGTCTGATGAAAACATTAGGCCACGCCCATGCGTTATCTGGGATGTGATGCCAGCCCAGCAAGGATGGAGGAAAGGAGACTTGCAGTTAAAGAAGGAAAGACCAAATTGTAGACTTGCTTTATGGGATCTGCCCGGAGAAGCCACGTGAAAGGCAGACCCAGTGTGGGGCAAGGGCGCCCTCTGCTGGCGCCCTCCTTCCCTGTCTACATCAATGGAAGTTGGGCTACACAGTGGCTATCTGGTTCAGGGTCCCTGCAGGAGGGAGTCACTGGAGGCTGGGTGGTCCCCAGCATCCGAAGGTGTATCAAGCCAGATACAGCTAGTGAACATCAAACCCTGCACCCAAGCCCTCCAGAAAATAATATTAAAGGAAAAACAAGGGGCTGGAGAGATGGCTCAGCGGTTAAGGCACTTGCTTTTAAAGCCTAATGACTCCTGGGTTCGATTCCCCAGTACCCACGTAAAGCCAGATACACAAAGTGGCGCATGCATCTGGAGTCCGTTTGTAGAGGCTGGAGGCCCCGGTGCACCCATTCTCTCTGCCTCTCTGCTTGCAAATTAATTAATTAAAAAAGAAAACAAGGGAACATGCAACTGATTGAATAAGTGCGAAGAAATCTTGGCAGACAGCCCCCCTCCAGCTGCTCTCATTTTACAGGTGGGGAAACTGAGGTCCAGAAAAGCAGAGGAACCCTAAGGCTTCACACTTAATGTCCACTAAGGTTTTCTACAATTAATTTAGAAGGGACTGCTTCTGACAGCCCTCTGTTTTCCTCCTGGGAGCCTGGGGGTCCATTCCTTCTCCCTACCTTCATCTCCTGAGGCTGTGGGGGCTGAGTCTCATGATATTCCCCACCTTATCAAACTTCAATGTCAGCAGGAACTAGATCTAGCCAATCAGCGTCCTCCGTTTCTCTGGCTGTGATGATTGGCTCACTCAAGGATGGGGCATGTGATCCAAGGCTTGAGAAATAACCACAACTGACTTACAACTATGTTCAAGGAGGAGATGTCTTTATTGGGAGGATGAGAATGTCAGCCTAGGGCCACCCCGAGACCAAACAGCATTAGACAGAGCCTGGAAGGGGTGGGGGTAGGTAGAGAGAGATAGATGGGGGAGGGGGGACGACCATTTTTAATCACCTGGATCAAGCTATGCCTGAAGCTACAGCACAGACTTTTCAGTTCTGTGAACCAGCACACTTATATCATACCCACGCCTCTATGAGTGAGTTACACTTCCTTCGCTGACAGTCACAAGATGACCATAGATCAGTTAGACCCCTAGTTGTGCCTTCTCCTACCCAGGAACCCCCATCCTATCTGGGGCTGGCGTTTTTTCTCTCTTGGCTCAGCCCTTCTCTGGCAGCTCAGAATAAAAGGCTATCAATTTCAGGAAGTGGGAAGGAAGACCCACACTCGAAGGCACACGAGTCTCTTGTACCAGTGGATCACGTGCCCCAGGTTTGTTCGCCAACCTGAATGTGTCCTTTAAAGCCAAAGAGAACCTTTTACAAGATCCCAGGCTTAAGTTCAAACCCAGAGCTGGAGCAGAGGTGGTCACTTCAGAGTCTTGATCCGGAGCATGGAGATCCTTGAAAGAGGAGTCAGCGGAGGTGAGGAGGGCAGGGAGGAAGCTGGGCTGGAGTCCTCGGGCATTGCTCTGGGGTTCTATAGGCCTGGGGAGGTGGGTAGAAAGCCTTGAAATTTCTTGTGCATGGATGGATGGATGAATGAATGGGAGGATAGGTGTGTGGATGCATGGAGGATGGATAATTATTGGGTGGGTAGATGGATAGATGGGCGAATAGGTGTGTGGGTGGATGGAAAGATTGGTGGATGCATACAAAAATGGTTAATAGATGGGTGTGGTCGTTTGAATTAGAGGTTCCCCATAAACTCAAGTGTTCTGAGTGCTTGGTGCCCAGCTGATGGCATTTTTGGGAGGCGGAGCCTTTTGGGGACTGGCTTATGTGTGTTATAGCCAGCTCCATCTTGCTAGAATCAGGCTTAATCTCTTGATGCTGTTTTCCACCTGCTGTGGCTAAAGTCATATATCTAACCTTTAATGCCATGCTGTCCCCTGGCAGCATGAAGCTTCCCCTCAAGACTGTTTAAGGCAGAATAAAAGCTTTCCTTGCATCAGCTGCTTTTGGTCAGATACCAATGGGTGCTGGATGGATGGATGGCAGGATGGATGGATGGATGGGCATGCATGAGTGAGTGGATGGATGATGGATGGGTGGATGGGTAAGTGGATGGATGGATGGATAGGTAGATGGATGAGTGAGTGGATGGATGGATGGGCATGCATGAGTGAGTGGATGGATGATGGATGGGTGGATGGGTAAGTGGATGGATGGATGGGCATGCATGAGTGAGTGGATGGATGATGGATGGGTGGATGGGTAAGTGGATGGATGGATGGGCATGCATGAGTGAGTGGATGGATGATGGATGGGTGGATGGGTAAGTGGATGGATGGATGGGCATGCATGAGTGAGTGGATGGATGATGGATGGGTGGATGGGTAAGTGGATGGATGGATGGGCATGCATGAGTGAGTGGATGGATGATGGATGGGTGGATGGGTAAGTGGATGGATGGATGGGCATGCATGAGTGAGTGGATGGATGATGGATGGGTGGATGGGTAAGTGGATGGATGGATGGGCATGCATGAGTGAGTGGATGGATGATGGATGGGTGGATGGGTAAGTGGATGGATGGATGGATAGGTAGATGGATGAGTGAGTGGATAGGTTTGTGGATGGATGGATACAGACATGCATGCTTGACTGAGTTGAGGGATGGGTGCATAGCTGGTAGATGGGTGAATAGATGGATCTGTGGATCATATTGTCACATACCATATTTCTGTTTTTGCTTACAAAATCTTAACCTCATCGAAGGAAGGAACCATGTTGTGTTCCGTACTGTATTCTGGGAGGGCTGTGGGTCACTGTGGGCGCTGAGTACACAGCAGTTGAATGGACGGGGAGGCAATGCCTTCAGTCTATAGGTGAGGATGTAGAAGCTGAGAACAACAAAGATGTCCCTTCACACATCAAGGATGTAGAAGCTGAGAACAACAAAGATGTCCCTTCACACATCAAGTCCCTGGCAGCACCGCCCAAGACTCCTCTGTCCTCCTGAGATTCCCCCATGGCTGACCTTGGTCCTTCTTGAACCATCCATGATCCTGGCTGGAGTAGTCAGGACAGTTGATGGTGTTCTAACTGTCGGCAGCCCCAGGGGTCACTGGGGATGTCTGGCTTTGGAATTAAACCCTTAATATCCCTGAGGGCCTCAGGCTGAGAGACAGGGAGCCTGGTCCCCTGCTTTGAGTCAGAGCTCTGCCACTCAATTCCTGAGCCTGGATTTCCAGCCCATGAAGCAGGAGCAGTTGGGAACAGCCTGCTCATCCCTCACCAGGCCCCTCCAAGGGTTTCCTGAAGCGAGGTGCTGAAAGGATTCAGAGTGGGAAAAGTTGGCTGCTGTTAAAGGGTAAGTGGATGGATGGATGGGCATGCATGAGTGAGTGGATGGATGATGGATGGGTGGATGGGTAAGTGGATGGATGGATGGGCATGCATGAGTGAGTGGATGGATGATGGATGGGTGGATGGGTAAGTGGATGGATGGATGGCAGGATGGATGGATGGATGGGCATGCATGAGTGAGTGGATGGATGATGGATGGGTGGATGGGTAAGTGGATGGATGGATGGGCATGCATGAGTGAGTGGATGGATGATGGATGGGTGGATGGGTAAGTGGATGGATGGATGGGCATGCATGAGTGAGTGGATGGATGATGGATGGGTGGATGGGTAAGTGGATGGATGGATGGGCATGCATGAGTGAGTGGATGGATGATGGATGGGTGGATGGGTAAGTGGATGGATGGATGGGCATGCATGAGTGAGTGGATGGATGATGGATGGGTGGATGGGTAAGTGGATGGATGGATGGGCATGCATGAGTGAGTGGATGGATGATGGATGGGTGGATGGGTAAGTGGATGGATGGATGGATGGGCATGCATGAGTGAGTGGATGGATGATGGATGGGTGGATGGGTAAGTGGATGGATGGATGGCAGGATGGATGGATGGATGGGCATGCATGAGTGAGTGGATGGATGATGGATGGGTGGATGGGTAAGTGGATGGATGGATGGATGGGCATGCATGAGTGAGTGGATGGATGATGGATGGGTGGATGGGTAAGTGGATGGATGGATGGGCATGCATGAGTGAGTGGATGGATGATGGATGGGTGGATGGGTAAGTGGATGGATGATGGATGGGTGGATGGGTAAGTGGATGGATGGATGGGCATGCATGAGTGAGTGGATGGATGATGGATGGGTGGATGGGTAAGTGGATGGATGATGGATGGGTGGATGGGTAAGTGGATGGATGGATGGGCATGCATGAGTGAGTGGATGGATGATGGATGGGTGGATGGGTAAGTGGATGGATGGATGGGCATGCATGAGTGAGTGTAGTGCTCACTATTCTGCCAGGCTAGCTATCCAGCAGGTCCTAGGATCTTCCTGGCTCTGCCTCCCTAGCTCTGGGACTACAGGCACTTGGCTTTTACATGAGTGCTGGAGATGGGAACTCGGGCCTCATGCTTGCCTAGCAACAGTTTCCCCACGGTGCCACCTCCCCTGCCACTAGAGCTCGGCTTCTTCCAACGGGGACTGAAGAGCGCTGGCTCTCCAGGAATCCTCCAGACCTCCAGTGCCCGACTGGGAGTGCTGAGGCAGCCAGCCTCGTGGTAGACTGAGCAGTGACCTGGTCCTTTGAGGCTCTAGCCTGTGGACAGCTCTCGCTGGACTGCGCAGCCCATCTACTGTGAGCCAGTCTAGTAAATCCCCTTCATAATATATATTCATTCTATCAGTTCTGTTCCTCTAGAGAGCTCTGAGTAACACAGAATGTGACATTTAAGGGACAGCCCCTGTGGGTGGGTAGAAGCAGGCTTTTATTTTATTTATTTATGTGAGAGAAAGAGGCAGATAGAGAGAGAGAGAGAGAGAATGGGCACACCAGGGCCTCTAGCTGCTGCAAATGAACTCCAGACACATGAGCCACCTTGTGCATCTGGCTTACGTGGGTCCTGGGAAATTGAACCTGGGTCCTTTGGCTTCTCAGGCAAGTGCCTTAACTACTAAGCCATCTCTCTAGCCCATAGAAGCAGGCTTAAAAAAAAATATTTAAGAGAGAGAGAATGAATTGGCATGCCAGGGCCTCAGCCACTGAAATTGAACTCCAGACGCTTGCACCACCTAGTGGGCATGTGCGACCTTGCACTTGCCTCACCTTTGTGCATCTGGCTTACGTGGGATCTGGAGAGTCAAACATGGGTCCTTAAGCTTTGCAGGCAAGCGCCTTAACTGCTAAGCCGTCTCTCCAGGCCAGAAGCAGGCTTTTTGAATGAGGGAGGCCTGCTGGGCTGAGAGAGTGAATGAATGAAGAGTGTGGCCCAGTGTTGATACTGTACAGTGCATGAAGGGGGTGGGCAGTGTTCAAAGGTCTCTGTGTGCCATCATTAGTCTTGCAAGCCCCCTCCTCCAGAACTTGTTAGGACAATGCCAACTGCCAGAAGTCGCTGGCACTTTCCTTAGGCCAAAGGAGGCTGCCAACCCCGGGGCTCTGACCACAGGACCAGGTCCCCGGCTGGGGTCGTCTTGCTCCCGCAGCCTCCCCCTCTCATCGGGCCCTTGGCCCCGCAGCTCTTCCTCACCTGCGTCTCCGGCCTCGCGTCCCCTGCCGGTTTCCAGACTCCCACCTTCTCCTACAGCATCTTCACCCACTGCTCCCGGCTCTGCAGGACGACAGCTGGAACCAGAACCGGCGACCTTCAGGTCCGGGGAGGACATTCCTGACTTTGCCTGGAAAGTGGGGCCTGCGCACATCCAGCCACCGGGCCTCGGGGACAGTCGACCCATCTACAGGGAGAAGCAGGCCCCTGTGCAGTAGGGACTGAGGCAGACGTCCCGCCCCCCGGCGCCCCCCAGTGCCTTTGTATGCCCTGTTAGTGTCTCAGAATCAAGCACACAGGTTCTCAAACCCGGGACTTGGCAGTGTTCTGGGCACCATGATCGTGCAGGTGCGGGGTGGGGGGGAGTGACCTCCTGTATTTTAGCAAACTGGATGTTCCAAAGGCAGCTGCCATCCTGCATGGCACCTTTGTGCAGAGAAAGGTGCCGTTCTTCCTGGTACTATCCTGCCACCTGCTGGAAGACCGCTGTCATCACCATGCAGACCTGTGATGACCTCAAGTGCGCGATCCAGAGTTGCGCGCTGCCCAGCCTGCACATTTGCACCCGGCCATTCTTCAAGCACTGCCAGGTTTGACGATAAATGAAAAGGTGTTACAGTCGATCTTTTAAAAATCTTTTGCTTATCTTTATTTATTTATTTGAGAGCGACAGAGAGAGAGAGAGAGAGAGAGAGAGAGAGAAAGACAGAGAGAGAAAGACAGAGAGAGAGGAGAGTGGGCGCGCCAGGGCCTCCAGCCACTGCAAATGAACTCCAGGTGCGTGCGCCCCCTTGTGCATCTGGCTTACGTGCGTCCTGGGGAATCGAGCCTCGAACCGGGGTCCTTAGGCTTCACAGGCAAACGCTTAACCGCTAAGCCATCTCTCCAGCCCTACAGTCGATCTTAATAACAAAGGGGAGGGGGAGGATGGACGTGTGCCTGGTCCAGCTGCTCTGAGACGAACATACAGCCTTCAAAACTGACCACAAGCCGGGCGTGGTGGCTCACGCCTTTAATCCCAGCACTAGGGAGGCAGAGGTAGGAGGATCGCCTTGAGTTCGAGGCCAGCCTGAGACTACATAGTGAATCCCAGGTCAGCCTGGGCTAGAGAGAGTCCCTTGCTTGAAGAACAAAACACAACAAAAAGCTGACCACAAAGCACCCACTACATGCTCCTCCTAATTCTGGTGCTACTATTGAATTAGCTGGATTTTCTGAGGCAAATGACTCCGGTTCTCCAAACCTCTGTCTGTTTATGAAAAAATGGGGTTATAATAGCACAGACCTATTGGGTCAGTAAGCAGAGGAAGTACCCACGAACCCTCTCCTACCCTTTTTATTTTATTTTATTTTATTTTATTTTACTTTTGGGTTTTCAAGGTAGGGTTTCATTTTAGCCCAGGCTGACCTGGAATTCACTATGTAGTTTCAGGGTGGCCTCAAACTCAACGGAATTCTCCTACCTCTGCCTCCCGTGTGCTGGGATTAAAGGCGTGCATCACCATGCCCAGCTTCCTACCCTTAAATTTTTTAAAATTTTTATTTGTTTATTTCAGAAGGAGAGAGAAAGGAAGAGAGAGAATGGGTGTGCCAGAGGTTCCAGCCATTGCAAACGAACTCCAGACACATGCACCACCTTGTGCATCTGGCTCATGTGGGTCCTGGGGAATCAAACCTGGGTCCTTAGGCTTCGCAGGCAAACGCCATCTCTCCAGCCCCCCAAGGTGACATTCTTAATGCTACCCACTCCTTTCCAAACTTACTCCTGCTATCTGCCCCGACCTCTTTGTCCGTCTTTCCTCTGTCCATCCACTGTGTCATCTTTAGCAGAACTCCCATGACACAGTTGGGTAGGCGGTTCATTTAGCCAGCAGCTAGGGGAAGCTGATGTCGGGCCCCTCCTTCTCCTGCTACGCCATCAGCAGGCAGGGCTGCATCTGCCCAGAAGAGCCGCTTTTCTGAAGTTCACACAGGGCTTCTCAGCGCGGTGGCCCATGCCCACCGTGGCACGGTGGCACCTCTCATCCATTCCTTCTCCACCAGCTCTCACCTGAGCTGTGCGACCACAGGCTGCCACCCCTCCTCACCTCACACCGGACAGACAGGTCCTGCCGAAAGGAAATCAGATCTGGCCAGACAAGGCTTCCGGCGGCCTTCAGAGGGAAACCCAAGAGACCCAAGAGACTCCAGCCGGCCCAGCCCCTCCCTCCCAGCCTTGCCCCTCCTCCTGCTGTGCCAGGCTGCCCTGCTCCACTTCCGCCACCACATGGCCTCCCCTCTCCACTTATGTCTTCCTTCTTCCTCCTCCCTCCCTCCCTCCGTCACCACGTCCTAGTGGGCACTAGATGGTATCTTATCGTAGCTTTGATGTTCATGTCTCTGTGGACCACTGGTGTACCTCCCAGGGTTGTTTTTGTTTATTTGGGGGGGGGGGAGAGTCTCACTATTTAGCACATTCCTCCCACCCTGTCCTGCTAAGTGCTGGGATTCTAGGCATGGGCGAGCCGTCACGTGATTGGATGCATAGATGGATAGGCAGAGAGTGGGGAATACATGAACGAGTAGGTAGGTGGCGAATACACTGATGGATGGATTGGTTGATATGTTAGTGGATGGAGGGGATGCATGGTTGTCAGTGGGTGGATGAATGAGCGGATGCGGGCGGATATGAAATATGGGTAGAATGGAGTATTGTTGGCTGTATGGAGAATAAGGGATAGATGGAGGGAGAGAAGGGCTACATGTGCACATGGATGGTTGGATGAGTGAGTGAATGGAGATGTGGGTGGAGGGGTGGGGAGAATGGATGAATTACAAATGAGGAGTAGCTGGGTGAGTGGCTAGTGAGATGGGTGGACAGGTGACCAAGGGAGTGGGGAGATAAAAGCACTCTCATGAATTCACAAATAAGCGAGTGGATGGTGGATGGGTGAGTACGTGGAGGGATGGGTAGGTGAGTAGATCGGTAGATGCATGGGTGAGTGGAGTGGATGAGTAGGTGTGTGGGTAGGTGGAGAGATGTATGGAAGTGTGGAATGGATGGGTGGGTATATGGGTGGCTGGATGGGTTCATGGGTAGAAATGTGGAAGTGTGGGTAGATGGGTGGATGAACTGATGGATGGATACATGGGTAGAAGCTTAATAACTTCATTAAAAAAAAAAAAAGAACTTTTTTAGCCAGGCATGGTGGCGCACACCTTTAATCCCAGCACTCAGGAGGCAGAGGTAGGAGGATCACTGTGAGTTCGAGGCCACCCTGAGACTACATAGTGAATTCAAGGTCAGCCTAGGCTAGAGTGAGACCCTACCTTGAAAAGCCAAAAAAAATTTAAAAAAAATAATTATTTATAAGAAGAGAGATGGGTAGGGGAGAAAATGGGCACGCCAGGGCTTCTTTCTGCTGCTAAGGAACTCCAGATACATGCGCTTTGAGCACTTGGCTCTATGTGGGTACTGGTGCATTGAACCCAGGCCATCAGGCTTTGCAAGCAAGCACCTTAACCACTGAGCAATCTCTCCAGACCCTCTAATGGCTTCATCTGAACCCCTGGATCCAGCCCTGCTGGCACTGATTGTCCCACAGAAAACAGTGTTCCCATCTTTTGTTTGCATGCATACATCCCAGGAAAGGAAACTGCTTAGCCAGTACACGCCCATGGTGGGGTGGGACATATCAGCAGTCTCCTTTAGAAAGCTATATTTAGAAGCTGGGCGTGGTGGCGCACGCCTTTAATCCCAGCACTTGGTAGGCAGAGGTAGGGGGGATCGCCGTGAGTTCGAGGCCACCCTGAGACTCCATAGTGAATTCCAGGTCAGCCTGGGCTAGAGTGAGACCCTACCTCGAAAAAACAAAAAAAAATAAAATAAATTAAGACCGCTATTTAGAGTGGATGCTGGTAGCAGAAGGGGGATGGGTACATAGGCACAGTTGATGGCCAGCGCTCTCGTCACCATTCCCAGTTCACTGAGGTGAAAACTGAGACTGGGAGAGGTAAAGTCACTTGTCCAAGGCCACAAAGCTGGTCAGCGGTAGAGCTAGGAATTGAACCCAGATCTCTCAGATGCTCTGGTGGGGTAAAATAACGCCCGGATTTGCTTTGTGCTCCACCCTCTTACATGGATAAAGACTTCTGGCTTCAAATGGTCACCCAACTCTACCCACAAACAACTCTGTTATCCTGAAAATGCACACGTCAGAAAAGGTAGCTTGTATATATCCTTCAGAAAGACAGAGGACAACCTGAGTGCTATTTAAATGGTTGTATAACTGAAAAGGTAGGTAAGGTGCTCTAATGGCCGGAGAGGCCAGTGGGACATTGGAAGCACTTTACTGTGAGTCAATCTTGGGTGGGGTGGGGGTGATTCCTTGGAAGCCAGGTAGTTTTTGATACAAAAAGTAACATGGGGCTGGGAGGGCTGGAGCTTAGTGGTTAAGGCTCTGTGAAACCTAAGGACCCAGGTTAGATTCCCCAGGACCCACGTCAGCCAGAGGCACAAGAAGGCGCATGCATCTGGAGTTCATTTGCAATGGCTGGAGGCCCTGGTGCGCCCACACACACACACTCTCTCTCTCTCTGCCTCACTCCCTCTTTCTTTCCCTCTCTCTCTCAAATAAATAAATCAATAAAATATTAAAAACGAACTTAAAAGTAACATGGGGGTGAGCATCAAGTAAAATCTCCAGCTCAACTCGCAGGTCACCCTTTTCTGTTCACCTCCCAGTGGTCCCCAGTGTCACTAATTTTCTCTTTACATTGCTCTGGGACTCCTTGGGTAGCAATTTGCAGCCTGCATAGTGGAGCCCTTTACAGGGACCTGGCTCTGACACGGGCAGCCGGATCTTTCCGCATCAGAACAAGATGTTGTTTGCAAAGAGCTCTGTACCCACAAAGGCTGGAAATCCTTGTGCCTGTGGAACTGAAAGTCACAGGCGGGGAAGAGCTTGGAAGAGCTCCACATGGCTTCCCAATGCTGTGGAAAATCCCCAGTTTGCTGTGTGGCCCTGGTGGCCAGTCACCTTCTGCTGGGGCGACTTTGCAACTGACTGCTGCCGCGCCCGCGCTTGGGCAAAGGTCAAATCACGCTCCTCCGTCCTGTCCTGTCCTGGGCTCAGGGCGAATCACAGGCGGACTGCAGAGTCAGCGTGGATGGTGGCCCTGCCAAGAACAGGGGGACTGTGCCTCACCTCTCCCTGGGGAGCCTGCAGCTCCCCATTCCCAGGGCCCCTCTGAGAACCTGAGCAAGACTGGAACTCAGGGAAGATGGGGTCCCAGCCAGGACATCGTTGCCAGCCATGGGGGTTGGCAGGCTGCTCCATCAGAGGGGAGGCCCCGGGACGTCCAAATCCAAGGTGAGTTTTTATGCCCTCATTTTGCAGACATGAAGGCTAAGGTTCCAGAGAGGTAAAGTGATTTGCCCAGGGCCACGTAGCTGTAAGTAGTAGGAATCCTAAGTCATTGTTCTTCGGAGTGGGTGGGGATCGATGACAGTTTAGTTGGCATGGGGAGAAGGTGATGCCAATTTCAATCCTTCTCGGAGTCTTTGAAGAAGAAAGCTCATCAGATGCTATTGTGTCTCCAATGACTCTCAAACCCTTACTTTATCTCTTCTTAAAAAAAATTGCACTTGTGTGGGGGTGGGGGGGGGAGAGTATGTGCCAGGTTTTCTTGCTAAAGCAAATGAATGTCTGTCTAGCTTTACGTGGGTGGCTGGGGAATTGAGCCCAGGCCAGCAGGCATTGCAAACTAATGCCACTGAGCCATCTCTGCAAACTGTTCTACTTCTTCTTGTTTGTTTGGTTGTTTTTGAGATAGGGTCTTGCTCTAGCCCAGGCTGACCTGGAATTCACTACATACTCTCAGGCTGGCCTCAAACTCACAGCGATCCTCCTAACTCTGCCTCCCATGTGCTGGGATTAAAGGCGTGAGCCACCACATCTGGGGGCAGGGGCGGAGAGAGAGAGAGAGAGAGTATGGGAGCACCAGGGCTTCCAGCTGCTGCAAATGAACTCCCGACGCATGCACCACTTTGCACATCCAGCTTTGTGGGTACTGGGGAATTGAACTCTGGTCATTAGGCTTTATAGGCAAGCACCTTAACTACTGAGCCATCTCTCCAGCCCCCTTTCTTATTCTTTTTATTTATTTATTTTTAATTTTTTGTTTATTTTTATTTACTTATTTGAGAGCAACAGACAGAGAGAGAAAGAGGGAGAAAGGGAGGGATGGAGGGAGGGAGGGAGAGAGAGAGAGAATGCAAATGAACTCCAGATGCATGCACCACCTTATGCATCTGGCTTACATGGGTCCTGGGGAATCGAGCCTCGAACCAGGATCCTTAGGCTTCATAGGCAAGAGCTTAACAACTAAGCCATCTCTCCAGCCCCCCTTTCTCATTCTTAAACTGTCTTTATAACTTACCGTGTACCTCTACTACAATTGTTTTTTTTTTTTTTGAACACAAGAACCTAAAAATCTGAGTGCCCCCAGACTCTGATGCCCAACTGTAATAATGTCAATGACACACAGATTCCCGTGCACCCCTACCAAGTCATGGCCCTGTGCCTCTGATCCAACATTCGTCGTTCCGTATTGATACCAACTTCATATCCACAGGTTCAAGAGAGAAAGCCTCACAAACCATAAACACTCTCTGACAATGGTTTCTCCATAAAATGCACCATTAACCACCAGAGGTGCATAGCAACTGCAACCAGGCATTTTGAGCCTTGACGTCCCCCAGGTTTGGCTGGGCCAGGAAGGAAGCTGTGGGCAACATGAACGGCCCCCCAGGAGGAGAGCCGCTGGTACTGAGCCAGTCCAGAAAGATGAGGCTGAGACCCCAAAAGACAGCCAGAACATCAAGATGGGTCTCTGCCCTCTGAAGTTTTTCCAAGAGAGGAAGCAGCTCTTAGAAAAACTAAATAGAGGGCTGGAGAGATGGCTTAGCGGTTAAGTGCTTGCCTGTGAAGCCTAAGGACCCAGGTTCGAGGCTCAATTCCCCAGGACCCACGTTAGCCAGATGCACAAGGGGACGCACGCATCTGGAGTTTGTTTACAGAGGCTGGAAGCCAAGGCGCGCCCATTCTCTCTCTCTCTCTCTCTCTCTGCCTCCTTCTCTCTGTCGCTTTCACATAAATAAATAAACAAACAAACAAACAAAAAAGAAAAACTAAATAGAGCCCTTGAGAAATGGCTTAGCAGTCAAGGTGCTTGCCTGCGAAGCCTAAAGACCCAGGTTTGATTCCCCAGTACCCATGTAAGCCAGATGCACGAGGTGGTGCATGTGTCTGGAGTTCATTTGCAGTGGCTGGAGGCATACCCATTCTCCCCCCCCCCCACTCCCAAATAAAGAAAAGAAAAAAAGAAAAACTAAATAGAAACCTTATTTCCTTGAGGCAGGATCAGCTCACTGAACCTGAAACTCACATGGCTATTTTTGGTTAGACTGGCTCATAAGCTGCCACCCTACATGGGGTCCTTTGAACTTGAGTTTCCTGGAAGTCTTCTAAGAAGTTGGCAATAAGGCACACACAGGTGGACAAGGCCATCTGAGAGTTCTCTACTTTTGTTTTAAAGATTTAATTTTATTTATTTATGAGAGAGAGAGAAAGAGAGAGAGAATGGGCGCCTAGGGTCTCCAGCCACTGCAAACGAACTCCGGACGTATGCGCCACCTTGTGCATCTGGCTTACATGGGACCTGGAGAATCGAACCTGGATCCTTAGGCTTTGCCGGCAAGCGCTTTAACCGCTAAGCCATCTCTCTAGCCTGGCCCTCTATTTTTCTGGTGTACTTGAAGGCCTAACATTCCCTCTATGTAACCGGAAGCGCTTTCCCTCCCCCGCTGTTGAGACTGGGGGGATGGAACCTTGGCGCCTCCACCGCCGAGCCCCAGCCTGTTTTAATGACTGCTTGCTGAGTCAGCCCGCCTTTGCTTGTGCTGCCAAACACCTCAGGCTTCCTTCAGCCCAGGTCTGGACCTGACACTGCTGGTCGTGGGGATGCATAGGGCATCCCTATGCCTGTTGTTGATGGTCCCAAATGGTAGCCATCACGGGGACTCAGAAGAGTCCGGGGGGGTGGGGGCGGGGGGGGATGAGCTCATGGTTTGTGGGAACATCAGAGGTAAACCATGAACCATCTCAGTGACCAGGACGAAGAGAAGAGCTGACGTAAATGATGCCTGGTGCCAAAGGTCTCCATGTTGGACACTAGGAATGTAACACAGACGGCAAAAATAGCCTCATTTCCATTTGTCCCCTGGTACCCATGGGAGATTGGCTCCAGGACCACCATCGGTAGTAAATCTCGGAAGTTCCAGTCCAGGTCAAAAAAATGGCTTAGTATTTACATACAGCCTCCAATACGCTGTATACTTTAACTTTCGTCTAAGTGACTTACACCGCCTAGAACAACGTAAATGTTACCGGAATCATTACACTGAATTGTTTAGGGAGTAACAAGAAACAAAGTTCTGTACATGCTCAGTACAGATATGTTTTCCTCAATATTTAGTTTTCCCTTTTTAAAATTTTTAAATATTTTATATTTATTTATTTATTTGAGAAAGAGAGGGAGGGGAAGGACAGAGAAAGAGGCAGAGGTTGGGGGGGGTGGAATGGGCGCATCAGGGCCTCCAGCCACTGCAAGTGAACTCCAGATGCATGTCACCTTGTGCATCTGGCTTACGTGGGTCCTGGGGAATCAAACCTGGGTCCTTTGGATTTATGCCTTCACTGCTAAGCCATCTCTCCAGCCCTTAATTTTCTTTTCTTTTTAAAAATTTTTAAAAATTTATTTATTTGAGAGTGACAGAGAGAGAGAGAGAGAGAGAGAGAGAGAGGGAATGGGCATATGCACCAGGGCTTCCAGCCACTGCAAACGAACTCCAGATGCGTGCGCCCCCTTGTGCATCTGGCTAACGTGGGTCCTGGGGAATCGAGCCTTGAACCAGGGTCCTTAGGCTTCACAGGCAAGGGCTTAACCGCTAAGCCATTTCTCCAGCCCCTTAATTTTCTTTTTTGAAAAATAATTTTTATTTATTTACAAGAGAGAGACAGAGAAATGGGGCATGCATCAGGGTCCCTTGCTTCTGTAAATGAGCTCCAGAAGCATGTGCCACTTTGTGCATCTGGCTTTACATGGGTACTGGGGAATTGAGCCCAGGCTGGCAGGCTTTACAAAGCACCTTTAACTGCTGAGCCATCTCTCCAGCCCAATATTTAATGTTCTCTGTCTGATTTTATGTTGGTTGAGTCTGTGAGTGTGGCACTCATAGAACATCAACTGTCCAAAATCCCCTTCAATGTCCCCTTCTAAATGCTCATGCCAGGAAATAGAGACTCTTTCCTTTCCTCCCTCCCTCCCTCTCTCCTTTCTTCCCTCCCTCCCTCCTTCCCTTCCTCCTTCCCTTCCTCCCTCCCTCCTTTCTTTCTTTCTTTCTTTCTTTCTTTCTTTCTTTCTTTCTTTCTTTCTTTTCTTTCTTTCTTTCTCTTTCCCTTTGGTTTTTTTTGAGGTAGGGTTTCACTGTAGCCCAGACTGACCTGGAATTCACTATGTAGTCCCAGGCTGGCATTGAACTCACAGCGATCCCCCTACCTCGACCTCACCAGTGCTGGCACTAATGGTGTGGGCCACCACGTCCGGTCTATTTCCCTCTCTTTGAATCTGGATTCTGGCCAATAGAATGCAGCAGAAGTGACTTTGCTCCAGCAAAGCCCAGGCGTCAAGAGGCGCTGTCTGCTTACTTCTGCTTGCTCTCAGACTCGGCCATAGTGGCCGTGGACACAAGCCCGAGACAGCGTGCTGGGGATGAGAGACCATAGACTCAGTTTCCCCCACTGCCTGGGCCCACGGCCAGGCCAAGTGTCAGAAAGCGAAGTGCATGTCCAAAGCTGCTGGACCACAGACACATGAAATCCAACCAGGACTAGAACCTTCCAACTGAACCCAGCCCATACTTTACCCACTACGTCTTGAGTCATTTGGATGGTAACAGCTAGCTGATACAAGAACGGAGCCATGTGCCTGGACCTGGCTGGGGACGGACCAGTAGGCCTCCACTCTGACCTCGCCAAGGCTTGGTATGGGTGGCATGGGAGTGCTGTTTTCAGAAGCAAATTTTTTTTTTTAATTTTTATTTTTTTTAATTTTTATTTATTTATTTAAGTGCGACAGACAGAGGGGGGGGGAGACAGAGAGAGAGAATGGGCATGCCAGGGCCTCCAGCCACTGCAGATGAACTCCAGACGTGTGCGCCCCCTTGTGCATCTGGCTAACGTGGGTCCTGGGGAATCGAGCCTCCAACCTGGGTCCTTAGGCTTCACAGGCAAGCGCTTAACCGCTAAGCCATCTCTCCAGCCCAGAAGCAAATGTTTTTATTTCTACTTGTTTTGCATGTGTGTGCACACATGTTGTGTACATGTGTGGGTCTGTGTGTGTGCATGGGGAGGCCAGAGGACAACCTCGGGTGCTATCCTCAGGAACACTATATTTAAAAATATTTTATTTATTGATTGATTTATTTGAGAGGTGGGGGAGAGAAAGAGAGAGAGAGAGAATGGGTGCGTGAGGGCTTCCAACCACGGCAAATGAACTGCAGATGCACGCGCCACCTGTGCATCTGGCTTACGTGGGTCCTGGGGAACGGAACCTGGGTCCTTAGGCTTCGCAGGCAAGCGCCTTAACTGCTAAGTCATCTCTCCAGCCCTGTCCATCTTTTTGTGAGACAGGGTCTCTCACTGGCTTGGAGTTAGTCTGGCTGCTCAGTGAGCCCTCGGGAATCTTCCTGTCTCCATCTCCCAAGCGCTGGGATCATAAATCCGTGTCACCATGTCCAGCACTTTTCGTAGGTTCTGGAGGTCGAACTCAGGTCCTCCTGCGTGGGAGGCAAGCACTTTACCCACTGAGCTATCTGCCCGGCCCTACAAACATCCTCCTTTCAAAGTAAAGGTCCCCAGAGAACAACAAAGACGAACACAGCCTCAGTTTCTCTGCTCATATGTATTTTCTCTCTTTACAGACACAATTCTTTAGTAAACATTTACAAGATACTTGGGCAATACTGAAAAAGACAGGCCACTCTGTGAACAGAAAGACTCCCACATCTCCAATACCAGGACACAGGGACACACACACACACACACACACACACACACACAACAGATGTCGGCTGGGAAACCGAATAAATACGAGTCACTTCAAATGGCAAAAAAAAAACACCCCCCCCCCCACACACACACTCTGGGGAGCACACGAGGAAGCAGAGAGGCGGTCTTGTGCTATGCTGCAGACGAGTCTGTTACAAAAATAAATAACAATCGGGAGGTCTGGGACCTGGTCGTGCTAAATAACATCTTCTGTAAATAAACTTTGTTTATCTGTCGGTCTTCCACTAAGTGTGTCCTCCCATCTCAGGGAGCTGCATTTCCAGGCTGGGGAGACAGGACTCTAAGCAGGTGAGATCTAGTCACCTCCAGTCCTGCTGCCTCGGGAGGGAGCTGCTGTCTTCCATGGCACTACCAGCGCGGAAGCAAAGGCCATCCAGAGCCGTCTCTGCCCACCCTGTGCCCCTAGGCAGAGGGCTGGGGCAATGCAGCAGCAGCTGGGACAGAGAGAGGTGTCATCGCACTTGACTAATAGGGCAGCACTTCTAACCTATCCTGGTTGGCTCAGTGGAAGGACTAAGGTGTCCTCTTAGCTGAGGCTTCAGTCAAGCTTCCCTCCTGTCCCTCCATCCCCTCCCCCTGAAATCCTAGCTGCCATCTCTTGTCAGACCACAGGTCACCTGGGAAGAGCTTCCCGGCTCCCTGTTGCTGTTTCTTCCGTCTGGACATTTCTGACAGCAGCCAGGCTGCTGTGTTGGAGGGAAAGGGGGCAGGGCGGGTCGTACCGGGTCTTGCTGTGAAGTACCCAGAGGGCTGTTCTCAGACCCGGCTCACTGGTGGGAACTTCCCGAGGGAAACACACTAATCCTGCGTGGGACCACACCCAGCTCATTCTACCCCTGTCCTGAGTGAGCAAGGCGCTTCGAGGCTTAGAGAACGACAAGGGCACACACAGACACACGTTGTCAGCCACAGGCAAGAGGGCCATGGGGCTGGACTCTTCCCTGTGTGGGGAATCGGGGAACTCCTCCCTCCTGCCCACAGACACTTCGAGGTTCCCAAGATACTTTCCAGAAAGAGAGGGAGAGAGAGAGAGAAAGAGAGAGAAAGGAAGGAAATGAAAGAAAGAGAGAAAGAAGTATCTTCGGGCATCAGGCAGAGGAGGACAAATGAGAAAGCACATCAAGCGGAACCCCAGTCTCCAAGAGAGATGGCAGAAGGACCCCAGTGTGCTTTTCCTAACGGAGTCGGGGAGGGAGCTCGGAGAGAGGATGGCTTAGTCTAAAGAAAGTTGGACAGAGGGCATGTTGGCTTCTTAAAAGGGAGGGGCGGTTGCCACACGGGGAACATATGGCAATAGCTGGGGATATTTTGGGTGATCACAGTGGGGAGAGGGCTATGTAACTGGCATCAGTGGCTGTAAGGTGGGGAAGCTGGTCAATTTCCTGTATAATACACAGCCACAGCCTCCCCCCCCCCCCCGCAAGGAGATTTCTGGCCTCAAATGTCACTAATCATGTCAAGGGGTAGAGCGGACTGGAATGCTCTGGAATCACTCCAAAGACCTCTTGCCAGGTTCAGAGGCACCTCCTCCACCAATTTCCCAAAGAATGTCCCCCCTCCCCAGTGCCATCTGCACAGAAGAGGAAGAGACAGGGGAAGGAAGAAGAGAGCCGGGGGGGGGGGGGCCAGAAGCCGTCTCCATCCACTTACTACCCCAACTGGAGAAATCCCAGTCTTGGGCGATCTTTGGTCAAACAGGAAAACGTAAGGCTGAACCGAAGGGGGCCGCCCCTCGACCCCAGTGCCCAGTGGCCAAAGTCCAATGAGGGCATTGCTCTCTGCGCAGAAGTCCAAGCCGAGGAGCAGACACCAGGACCCCGGGCTGGGCTGCGCAGCCGGCGGGAGGGATAGGGCGAGGAGGACAGGCAGGGGTGCCAGGCTGCCATGCCCTCACTTGTTCTCAATCAGCGTCTGGACTTTGTACACGAGGTCCCGGGCCAGCTTTAAGACCTGCTTCGCGTTGTGCCGCTCGGCCATTTCTGAAAGAGCACAAGATAAATCTCGTAAACTGCTTCTGGATGCAGCCGTGGGAGATGCCCCCAGCTCCCAGCGTCCCAGACCCCTGGGCGTCCTGACCACACAGTGCCTCTGTGAAATGGGAAGCGGAACAGCAATCCCCTGCACAAGGTCACCGTGGGGACAGAATGCGATGCTTGGCTCCTGTGTGCCTCCTCACTTACCTCCCCTGCTCAGAATGGCTGGGAATGTCTGTTAACAAGTTCGGTTTAAGGGATGGAGGGATGGGTTAGCTGTTAAGGCTCTTGCCTGCCAGCCAAGGATTCAGGTTCAATGCCCCAGGGCCCACTTTAAGCCAGATGCACAAGGTGGTGCACACGTCTGGAGTAAGTTTGCAGTGGCTAGAGGCCCTGGCACACCCATTCTCTCTCTCTCTCTCTCTCATATATATATATATACATATATATATATGTGTGTGTGTGTGTGTGTGTGTGTGTGTACATATATATGTATATATATATACACACATATACATATATATATATCTCAAATAAACCAGTGATTTCTTTTTGAGATTGGGTCTCACTCTAGTCCAGGGCGATCTGGAATTCATAGGTGGTCCCAAGCTGGCCTTAAACTCACAGTGATCCTCTTACCTTTGCCTCCCGGGTGCTGGGAATAAAAACTTTCTAAAAAGTTTTGATAGGGGCCTGGCAAGATAGGTAAAGCACTTAAAACACAAGGAAGAGAGTGTGGATCCTCAGCACCCACGTGGGTGGTTGGGAGCGTTGGTAGGAGCCTGTGATCCCAGCACTAGGGAAACAGAGACATGTGGGTCTCTGGGGCAAGATGGCAGCTAGACTAGTCCTGTCAGGGGGCTCTGGGTTCAGTCACAGACTCTGTCTCAAAGAAGCAGATGGAGAACGATTAAGGAAGACACCAACATCAACCGCTGAGTCCCCTACATACACATACATGCATGCATAACCACACACACACTTGTGCCCACACACACACATGCAAAAAAAAAACAACAACAACAACAACAACAACAAAAAGGTCATGTCAGGCCAAGTGTATATAGCCATTATCCCAGCACTCAGGAAGCTGAGATCAGAGAATCCAGAGTTGGAGGCCAACCTGGGTTAGTGAGACTCTGTCTTAAAAAAAAAAAAACAACTAATATCAGTCTTAAATATTCTATGGAAGTGCAGCAAACAATGGACATAGGAGAGGAGGGAAGAAGAAAGGGAAAAGTAGAGGGTTCTATCTTCTAACTTTTGTTGTTGTTGTTTTTGACGTAGGGTCTCGCTCTAGCCCAGACTGACCTGGAGTTCACTATAATCTCAGGGTGGCCTTGAACTCACGGCGATGCTCCTACTCTGTGGGATATTTAGTCACTTGGAGGGAACCACAGTGACACTCCACATGCAGTTGAGCACTGCATAACCCGCTGGCTGGAGTGAGTTCACACATGGCCCTACCTTCCTCTCGGAGACTCTGTACCTGCACAAAGCTAGGTTCACAGTGACAGCCGTGAGAGAAGGCAGGCTCCACGCGAAAGGCACCACGGGACAGAACGTGAAGGTGGTGACATGCAATCTCCTTTCAGCAGCTGGAAAGCTCTGTACAGCCCAAGAAGGGCCATGCAGTCCATAAGTGACCACTTAGTTAAGAATGATATAAAATGCCGGGCGTGGAGGCACACGCCTTTAGTCCCAATACTCGGGAGTTCGAGGCCACCCTGAGATTTCATAGTGAATTCCAGGTCAGCCTGGGCTAGAGTGAGACCCTACCTTGGAAAAAAAAAAAAAAAGATATAACATGTTTTTTTAAATTTATATATGCCACGTTTTTAAAATAGCTTCTAAGTTGTAAGGACATACAACTTCTTTATCTTTTTTTTTCTTTCATTTCTTTCTTTTTTTGTGTTGCTGTTGTTGAGGTAGGGACTCACTCTTGCCCAGGCTGACGTGGAGCGCACTCTGTAGTCTCAGGGTGGCCTCGAACTGACTGCGATCCTCCTACCTCTGCCTCCTGAGTGCTCGGATTAAAGGCATGCACCACCATGCTTGGCGATAACAATCTTTTTAAAAAAATATTTTATTTTATATATTTATTTGAGAGAAGGGAAGAGAGAGAGAGAGAGAGAGAGAGAGAGAGGAAGAGAATGGGCTCGCCAAGGCCTCCACCCACTGCAAACAAACTCCAGACGCATGTGCCCCCTTGTGCATCTGAGTTACGTGGGTCCTGGGGAATCGAACTGAGGTCCTTTAGCTTTGCAGGCAAGCACCTTAACCACTAAGCCATCTCTCCAGCCCTCTTTTTTTGTTTTTTTGTTTTTTTGTTTTTTTTTTTTTAAAAAAAAACCCTATCTTTATTTATTTGCAAGGGAAGGGATGGAGGGAGAGTGAGCAAGCGAGGGAGAGAGAATGGGTAAGCCGGAGCCTCATGCCACTGCACTACAACTACAGAGGCGCGTTCCACTTTGTGCATCTGGCCTTACATGAATACTGGAGAACTGAACCCAGGCTGTCAGGCTTTGCAATCAAGTGCTTTTAACCACCGAACCATCTCTCTAGCCCATAACAATCTCTGTGTGTATTTTACTTTAGAATCTGTGCTGTGTATGTGCATGTGTATTGTGTGCACATGTGTGTACAGATGGACACACCCCAGGCACATGCATATGGAGGCTAGAGAATGGCCCAGGTATCTTCCTCTATCATTCTTCTGCCTTACTTCCTTGAGGCAGGGTCTTTCAGTGAACCTGGAGCTCGCTCCGTTATTTTGGTTAGACTGGCTGAACCGTGAGTCCCATTGATACTCTTTTTCTTATGAAAGAGAGTGAGAGAGAAAAAAAGAAAGAGTGATAAAGAGAGAGAGAGAGAGAGAACAGGCACACCAGGGTCTCTAGCCACTGCAATCAAACTCCAGATGCGTGCGTCACCTGGTGCGCATGTGTGATCTTGTGCACATGCATCATCTTGTGCATCTGGCTTATGTGGGTACTGGGGAATCGAACCTGGGTCCTTAGTTTTCACAGGCAAGAGCTTAATCACTCACTAAGCCATCTCTCCAGCCCCTGAGCCTCCTTTTAGATGCTTATACTAGTCCCTTCAGCCAGGTCTGGGAGAAAAATTCATTCTCAGGCTGGAGAGATGGCTTAGTGGTTAAGGCACTGGCCTGCGAAGCCTAAGGACTCAGGTTCGACTCTTCAGACCCCACATAAGCCAGACGTCCAAGGTGACGCAAGCACGCAAGGTTGCACATGTGTACAAGGTGGTGCACGTGTCTGGAGTTCGATTATAGTGGATGGAGGCCCTGGTACATCAATTCTCTCTCTCTCTCTCTCTCTCTCTCTCTCTCTCTCTCTTTCTCAGTCTTGCTCTCACTCTCTTGCATCAAAAAAATATATATATATATATTCTCAGTATTCCAAGACATCAGCTAGTCCTTCTGGAAACAGCCTTAAGTGAGCAGACCCGCTCTCCACCCCATCTCCCATGCGCTTGTCTCAAGCCTCCTCCCTCCTCCCTCAGAGGGGACCCAGTCCCGCAGTACCATTGAAGAATTTGATGATGTCAGTGAAGTCCATGTTATTCTCCAGGATGATGTCACGGTAGACTTCCACCAGCGCCAGCGCGATGAACAGCACGTAGTGGGCAGAGGACACATGCTTGGCTGCCCAGATAGTCTCCCAGACCGAGAAGACATCATCGTAGACGAGTTCTACCGGGACACCAACACGTATGTGCGTGGGACATCGTCCATGACTGCCACCTGCCTTACACCCGCTCCCCGGTGACAATCCCAGAGCAGTGGGACGTCATGCCTGAGCTTGTCTGTGGTGGTCAGCACCTGGACTGGGGGTGTGGGGGGCGGCAGGGGAATTGGACACCACCATTTCACTCTGAAAGCCTCAGTTTCTCCAGCTTGTAGCTTGGGTTGTGTCAACAGGTAGGGTCTAAGTTCCTTGCAGCTCTTCAAAGCTACGCATGGAGACTCTGAGCATGTGCAGGCTTGATTGACAGGGGCTTGAAGATGGGCCCTCCATCTTCAACAGCACCCTGGGCAGTGTCTCCCCTTTCCCTACACACAGCAGAGCTTTACAAGAAATGGCAGGGGGTGGCCTTTAAGAGCGAGGCTGCCACATGTCAATAAGCTATCTTTGAGTCTCAACACCCTCACTAATCAGCTAAGGAGCCATGGGCTAGTGACTTCCCCAATGGGCCTCTCTGTGCCATAGAGAACAGAGGGACACTTAGAGAACATCTCTGTGTACATTCATTGGTACTAGCACATGAATTTGCGCCAGAGCACGTGACATCACTTCTAGCTCATATATGAAACATGTATGAAGTCATCTCACCTCCAAAGGCTTCAGAGATCTTGGTTTCTGCTATGAGGAGCACGAGAGAGCTTGCCTTTGGAGGTTGAGGCAAACTCAAACACTGGTTCTGGTATTCCTGACTTTGAAATGGGACTCCCCCCCAACCCGGCCTTAATTTTCTTATTCGTGAAATGGGAATCCCTACTGCACAGAGTGCTTGCACAACAAGGCAGGTGCTGTGATGAGCAGACCTCAGTGACCAATGCTCTCCTCTGTTACCTTTGCTCCAGCGGCCCCTCCACCTTCCTGTCCCCACGTCTCCACCCCGAGGTTCTGCCCCAAAGAGTGTGGGGAAAAGGCCCCGGGTGGGAGGAAGTCCGCACCTCGCTTGAAATCCAGCAGAAACCAGCGGTAGCAGAAGTAGAAGTGGGTGTAGTCCCCATTCTGATGCATCAGCTCAAAGAGCTCCGAGTCCAGGATCTGCGCGAGGAAGGGAGCAGCGTCAGCTTCCTGGGGAAGGGCAGGGCCAGAGGGACAGCGGTGGTGGCACAGGGCCATACTGCACGGTGGACAGCCCGCAACAGCCAGGTGTGGTAAACAGTGACCAAAGGATATTATGAACAGACAACTAAAAAAAAAAAATTATGGACCAACGTCTCTCCAAAGATGATGTCGGAGTGGCCAGTATGCACATGTAAGCTGGTCAACGTCATTAATTACCAGGGAAATGTGAGTCAAAACACAGCAAGAGGGCTGGAGAGATGGCTCAGTGGTTAAGGCGCTTGCCTGCAAAGCCTAAGGGCCCAGGTTTGATTCCCCAGTACCCACGTAAAGCCAGATGCACAAAGTGGCGCATGGGTCTGGAGTTCATTTGCAGTGGCTAGAGGCTCTGGCGTGTTCATGAGAACAACATCCAAGGTTGTCCTCTGGTCTCCATACACATATGAACACACAGACATAAACACAAGTCACACACACACACACACACACACACAGACACACATGGTATATAAAGACCAGATCCTAAATCACAAATTCCCAAAACAAAACAGAGGACCCGGGAGATGACTCCGTACTTAAAGGCGCTTGCTTGCACACCTGCCGGCCCTCGCTCAGTTCCCCAGCATCCATGTAGAGCCAGACACGAAGTGCCACAAGCCCCCGTGATCCCAGTGCGCCCACGGCAATGGGAGGTGGAGCCAGGAGAATCCAGAAGCTCGAAGGCCAGCTAGACTGATGCCCACATGGCGAAAAAATAAGGGAGATCCTATCTCAAAATAAAAAAACAATAATAAATAGGTGGAAGCTGGGTGTGGTGGCGCACGCCTTTAATCCCAGTACTCAGGAGGCAGAGGTAGGAGGATCACAGTGAGTCTGAGGCCACTCTGAGACTACATAGTGAATTCCAGGTCAGCCTGGGCTGGCATGAGACCCTACCTTGAAAAACCAAAATTAACTAACTAACTAAATAAAACTTTCCACAAAGGGTGGTGGTGCACGCCTTTAATTCTAGCACTTGGGAGGGGCAGAGGTAGGAGGATCACCATGAGTTCAAGGTCTCCCAGGTCAGCCTGGGCTAGAGTGAGATGCTACTTTGAAAAACCAAAAAAAAAAAAAGAAAAAAAAAAAGGGTGGATGGAGGGGCAAACACTCTGAGGTTGTCCTCTGACTCTATTGTGAAAAGGCAGATAGAGGGACAAACACTTCCAGTTTATCCTCTGACTTGGAAAAGTGGTTTGTTGTGTACCCATGCACGCATGCGCGTACACACACACACACACACACATATCCCCCATTAAAAATAAGCAAGCTAGAAACAACCTGGTTACCCACCCACAGGACAAAAGGGTACAAATAAGATGGGGTCCAGGACTGGGGAAATGGCTTAGTGGTTAAGGCATTTGCCTGCAAAGCCTAAGGACCCTGGTTCGAATCCCCAGGCCCTAAGTAAGCCAGATGCACAAGGGGGCACATGCGTCTGAAGTTTGTTTGCAGTGGCTGGAGGCCCTGGTGTGCCCATTCTCTCTTTCTCTCAAATAAATAAATAAATAAATAAATAATATATATATATATATATATATATATATATATATATATTAAAAAAGACGGGGTCCAGTGTGTTGTAAACTCCCAGAGCAGCAGGCTGTGTGTCAGGGAAGGAACGGACTGCACTGTCGCTGAGGAGTCCCACGCACTTGTTACCGAGCACAGAGGCAAGTTTGAGGGCCTGGGGAGATGGCTGAGTGGAGAAAGCGCTCACCACGTAAGGGTGACAACCCGAGTTCAGATCCGCAGCACCCACTTAAAAGCTGGGTAGGTGTGGCAGGCAGCCTGCCTGTAACCCCAGAGTTCTGGAGGTGAATCCAGACAAGGGGTCCCCTGGGCAAGCTGGCCAGGTAGACCAACCGAATGAGCTCACACAAGAGACCCTGCCTGAACAAGCAAGGGGGACAGTGGTTGAGAGAACACCCAACTTCAGTACGAACGCTGGCGTCCACGGAGGCGCACGCACACATGCACATACGTGCAAGCCTGCATGCACACCCAACAAATACACACTCAAAAAATATAAGGTGGAGTGCAGTAGTCAACCAGCATTGATCTATGGCCTCCATATACATGCGTACACAGGTGCATGTGTGCACACACGTGTATGGATATGCCTATGTACACGCACCACATACATAGTCATGTGTAAAAAAAGCCATCTTGCAGAATAATTCATACAACCTAAAATATTTAAAAAATATTTTATTTATTTGAGAGAGAGAGAATGGGCACACCAGGGCCTCTAGCCGCTGCAAATGAACTCCAGACACATGCGCCACCTTATGCATCTGGCTTATGTGGGTCCTGGGGAATCGAACCTGGGTCCATTGGCTTTGCAGGAAAGTCATAACCACTACGTCATCTCTCCAGCCCTCTAAAACTATTTTTGTAAAGTGGGGAAGTTTGAGAAACATAGGTGGTGCTGTGTCCAGGAAGTAAATGGGCTCTTTAAAATGCATTGCAAAGGTGAAATTCATTCTAGAAAGTGGTCACTCCCAGGAGGACAATGGGCATAGGAAATTAATATGGGGTCCACTAAGGTTGAAAATCTACATCAAATGCTTTATGTCTTAGCCAGAAAACATGAGCATTCATTATTTAATTTTATTTTTTTTCTATTTACTTATTTTCAAGGAAAGAGAGAGAGAGAGAGAGAGAGAGAGAGAAGAGAGACAGAATGGGCATGCCAGGGCTTCTAGCCACTGCAAACGAACTCCAGAAGCATACACTACTTTGTACATCTGGCTCACATGGGCACTGGGAAATCGAACCTAAGTCCTTAAGCTTTGCAGGCACGTGCCTTAACCACTAAGCAATCTCTCCAGCCCCATTATTTTGTTTTATTTTATTTATTTATTTTTTTGATTTTTCAAGGTAGGGTCTCACTCTAGCCCAGGCTGACCTGGAATTCACTATATAGTCTCAGGCTGGCCTCAAACTCACAGTGATCCTCCTACCTCTGCCTTCCAAATGCTAGGATTAAAGGCGTGCGCCACCATGACCGGCTTTGAGTATGCATTATTTTAATGTCTCTACCCTCTTATGTCTAAAAGTGTGATGACTTGAATCAGATGTCTCTCCATAAACTCATGTGTTCTGAATGGCTGGTCCCCAGCTATTAGCAGTTTGGGAGGCTGAGGCTGCTGGAGGAGGGGTGTTTCTGGGGGTGGACCTTGAGGTTGATTATCCCCAAGTTTGCCATTGCTAGCTCTGCTCACTCTCCAGCTTCTGTTTTCCATCTGCTATGGCAAGGAGCTGATGTCCAGTCTCTGCTCGTACCATGCTTTCCCCTGCCACCATGAAGCTTCCCCTCGAGACTGTAAGCCAAAATAAAAACTTTACTCCCTTAGGCTGGAGAGATGGCTTAGTGGTTAGGGCACTTGCCTGCAAAGCCTAAGGACCCATGTTCAACTCACCAGATCCCATGTAAAGCCAGACACACAAGGTGAGACAAGCACAAGGTCACACACGCCCACTAGGTGGCGCAAATGTCTAGAGTGCAATTACAGTGACTGAGGCCCTGGTGCACCAATTATTTCTCTCTTGCTCTCTAAAATAATTGAAAAAAAAAAAAAACAAACCCAAAACTTTCCTCCCATCTGCTGCTTTTGGTTGGGTGTTTTGTGCCAGCAACGAGAAGGGAACTACGACTAAAAGACCTTTTAAACTTCTCCAAGAAGATACAAGAGCAAACTTGGCCATTGCCATTGCTGGTCAGGGATAATGTTCTCTCCGTCACTTCCTGGGGTGAATAATACATTGCCGCTCCCTGCACGCCAAGAAGCAAAATCTAATCCCTGTGGGGAGCAGCTGTTCTGACCACAGTGGACGCGGAAGAGCCAGTATCTGCGACAGCACCGCTCACGGGACAGAGGGGACCAGAGTCACCTGGGGAGCTCCAGGAGGCCCAGAGTGCTGGGCACACGCCTGGCACACTCTGATTGGGAGTAAGAATAGTAATGTGCATTTCTTTTGTTTTAAATATTTTAGTTTATTTATCTTCACACACACACACACACACACAGAGAGAGAGAGAGAGAGAGAGAGAGAGAATGGGCATACCAGCACTTCTAGCCACTGCAAACAAACTCAGATGCTACATGCACCACTTTGTGCATCTGGCTTTATGTGGGACTAGGGGAATGGAACTCCATGAAACTTGGGTCATTAGGCTTTGCAGGCAAGTGCCTTAACTGCCGAGCCATCTCTCCAGCCTTCCTTTTCCTTTGCGTCGTACGCATTGTGAACGCACGTGTGTGTGCAGATACACAGTCGGTACGCATGCGCGTGGAGGCCAGAGGAAGACGTTTGTAGATCCTCCTCTCTGCTTTTCTGCCTTGATTTCCTGACAAAGTCTCTCACTGAGCCTGGAGCACCTTTTTTTTTTTTTTTTTTTTTTTTTTTTTTTGTTAAATTGGCTAATCAGCAAGCATCAGTCATCCTCCTGTCTCTGTCCCTCTTAGCAACGGGATAACAGGCACCGTTATGTCCAGCTTTTTAGGTGGGTGCTGGGAATTGAGCTCAGGTCTTCGTGCTCCTATAGTAACAGCTCTTCCCCACTGAACCATCTCCCCAGACCCAATAATTTGCATTTCTAACAAGTTTCCAGATGTGCCTGGAAACACATCTGTGGCAGACTACAGCGGCAGACACTGCTCGGTGCTATTAAACACATTCATCATCTCATTTCCCTAGCTGCTATAGTTCACTTAGGAATCATATAAATGGGAAAGCAACCCATTTTCCAGGTGGGGGAACTGAGGGCCAGAGAGATTAAAAACATATGCCTGAGTTTTTTTTAATTTAAGTTTTTAAATTTATTTACTTGAGAGAGAGAGAGAGAAAGAAAGAGAGAGAGCACCATGTCCTCTAGCTGCTGCATATAAACTCCAGACACATGTGCCACCTTGTAGATCTGGCTTTACGTGGATCCTGGGGAATCGAACCTGGGTCCATTAGCTTTGCAGGTAAGCACCTTAACTGCTAAGTCATTTTTCCAGCCTGAGTTTTTATTGCTAGCAAGTACCAGAAACAGTATTCAAACCCAGGTTTGCTATAAATAGCTCAATTCCTTTTTATTCTTTTGAGACAGGGTCTCATGTAGCCCAGGCAGGCCTCAAATTAGCCACGGAGCGGAGACAACCACGAGCTCCTGATCCTCTTGCCTCCATCCAGCGTACTGAAATTACAGGCAGGCACTGCCGCCCAGTTTACACAGTGCTGGGGATTGAACCCAGGGCTCCGCTGCATGCGAGGCAAGCACTCTACCAACTGAGCTCAGCTCTATCCTTCCTGTTTCCTGCATAGGTCGGAAGCAGGAAGACCCTGTGTCCTTACCTGGATCAGCGACCTCATATTGGCAAAGTGCGTATCCATGGCGCCTCCGTGGGGGAAGTTCTGGTTCATCCTTTTCATGAGCTCTGTGAAACAGCTGAAGGCCAGGGCCTCTGGGGGACAGCACAGGACAAGTGGTTAGCTGAGCCACCGTTCTGGGCACCCGAACGCCCAAAGGAATCGTATCAAGCCCCAGCGCTGGTATACGAAGGTCACGGCCAATTGAGAACGAAGCAGACAGGATGCGACCAGCGGAGGCCATTCCAACGGATGCTCCCAAGCTTAAGAGAACTACAAACGTGATGCTTGAGAGCGCTGGGTGGAATAGGCTCTGTTGGAAATGGAGAGAGCAGACGTGTGTGTGTGTGTGTGTGTGTGTGTGAGAGAGAGAGAGAGAGAGAGTGAGAGAAACAGAGAGAGAGAGAGAAGATTGGTGTGCCAGGGCCTCCACCCACTGCAATCGAACTCCAGATGCGTGCACCATCTTGTGTGCACGTGCGACCTCACACACTCGCGTCACCTTGCGTGTCTGGCTTACGTGGGACCTGGAGAGTCGAACCTGGGTTCTTAGGCTTCGCAGGCAAGCACCTTAACCACTAAGCCATCTCTCCAGCCCTTAAAATTTATTTATTTATTTGCAAGGAGAGGGGGGGGGGGAGGGAGACAGAGATAGAGACAGAGAGAGAATGGGAACACCAGAGCCTCCAGCCACTGCAAACGAGCTCCAGATGCATGTGCCACTCAGTGCATCTGGCTTTATGTTGGCACTGGAGAACTGAATCCAGGTCGTTAGGCTTTGCAGGCAAGTGCCTTAACCTCTGAGCCATCTCTCCAGTCCGAGAAAACAATGGCTCTTTCAAAGATCCATGTTGGCTACAACACCTTGTTGACAATGCTTTTTTGGCTCCAAACCTTTTATTTTATTTTGTTTACTTATTTTTAAATAAATTTCCAGGTGGAAGGTGGGTGGTAGGGTATCCCTGAGAAGAAGCCTGGGAGGAGTGGACAGGTGTTGGTGGAGATGTCCGATAAGCTTCAAAGTTTTCAAAGGTAGCTTTTATGTTATATTTTAAAAAATATTTTATTTGTTTATTTATTTGAAACCAGAGATAGAGAAGAGAGACAGACATAGAGAGGGAATGGGTGGACAAGGGCGTCCAGCCACTGAAACAAAATCCAGACGCATGCCCCACTTTTGTGCGTCAGGCTTTAAGTGAGTACTAGAGAATTGAACCTGGGTCTTTAGGTTTGCAGGCAAGCTCTTTAAGTGCTGAGAAATTCTGTTTTATGGAATTCTCAAGTCTAGTAATCACTGTGTTCAAAAAGTAATTGTTGGGCTGGAGATATGGCTGAGCGGTTAGGGCTCTTGCCTGTGAAGCCTAAGGACTCAGGTTCGATTCCCAGTACCCACTTAAGCCAGATGTACGAGATGGCACACGTGTCTGGCGTTCGTTCACAGCAGCTAAAGGCCCTGGCTTGCCAATTATATACCCCCCCCTCTCAAATACATAAATAAACGTATTAAAAATAATTGTTAAGATAGAAAGGGCTTCTACAGACATGCAAAGAAAGGGTCAAACTCCTCTGGGAAAAGCTGCCTAGAGTATGTGCTGCTCAGAATATCAGTGTTTACATATATTAAGATATTGGGCTGGAGGGATGGCTTAGAGGTTAAGGAGCTTGCCTGCAAAGCCAAAGGACCCAGGTTCAATTCCCCAGGATCCACATAAGCCAGATGTACAAGGTGGTGCATGCGTCTGGAGTTCATTTGCAGCAGCTGGAGGCCCTGGTGCGCCCATTCTCTCTGTCTCTCTCTCCCAAATAAGTAAATAAAAATATTAAAAAAAAGATATTAAAGGCTCTCAGAAACCCTATGATATAGACACCTAATTTACATTACACGTTGTTTCAGATATCTTCTTATAGATGGTAGCTTTTTTTTTTTTTTTAATTTGTTTGTTTTTTGGTTTTTCAAGGTAGGGTCTCACTCTGGCCCAGGCTGACCTGGAATTCACTATGTAGTCTCAGGGTGGCCTCGAAATCATGGCGATCCTCCTACCTCTGCCTTCCAAGTGCTGGGATTAAAGGCGTGCGCCACCACGCCCGGCTGGATGGTAGCTTTACATTTCTCTGAACAACTGGTAACTTTGCAGAGAGTTGCATTGGAAAAGGAAACCCAGTACCCATGAAGTGCCACTGCTCACGTCCTCTTGCTGCTCTTGGGAAACTCCCGGTCTAATTCCTGTCTCCTCCTTTTTCCTTCCTCCGTTTATCCCTCCCTTTCTTTCTTCCTTTTCCTTTGTTCCTTTTTTTGAAAAAGAGTTCATTAGGAATTATTATTATTATCTTGTTGTTGTTGGTTTTTTTGAGGTACGATCTCACTCTAGCTCAGGCTGACCTGGAATTCACTATGTAGTCTCAGGGTGGCCTCGAACTCATGGCGATCCTCCTACTCCTGCCTCCTGAGTGCTGGGATTAAAGGCGTGTGCCACCACGCCCGGCGTGCTTTTTATTTTTATTTTTTTACAATGTTTGGTAGCACTCATACCCATAAGTCCATTTGGACCCAGGCTTCACATTGTTCTTATTCATTATCACCAATTGCTCAGGCTCTGGACCATGAGGACTTCCTGTTCCATTGCGGCTGTGATGTGTTCATCGGGCGGGTTTCCCGTGCCCCTGCCCTGCCCTGTCTGTTCTATGGAGTCACAGAGTGAGACTTAAACCTTCCCCGGCACCCCCAGCTCTGGACCAGAGAGAGAGAGGACACGCTTACCATCATCCAGAATGACCAGCAGCGGGGCCAGAAGGTCACACATGCCCTGGACATAGCCGATCTCGATATGCTGCCAGACGTAGCTGCAAAGAGACACAGGTCCAATGACGAAACCCCGTTCCGTCCACCGCGCACCTCTCTCTCTCTCCTTTCCTGTTTGCGCCCCCATCCCTTACCGGACAACTCCCTCAGCCCAACGCCTGCGTCCCCACCCCCACTCTCACTGTCTTCATATGTCCTAGGTTATCAGGACAACTGTCCTACCTCCCACAGAGGGCACACTGCATGTTTGGGAACCGTCACAAACTCCTGCTGCCGTGGAGTTTTGTCCCAACCATCACTAGGTACAAGGCCCTGAGAGCTGCCCCTCCCCCACACCACCTCATCCGCCCAGCTCCACATGTCCCTTCCTCTTGCCTCTGCCTCTCCAGTCACATAGAGTTTATGAGGAATCGTTCTTATTTTTGTTTTGTTTTTTTGAGGTAGGGTCCCGCGCATGAACTCTAGGCATTCATTCACTTGGCACACATAAACGACTCATTTAGGCCTCGGTGGCCTCTGCCTACTGACTCCTTCTATCTGGAATTCTGATCAGCTGCTTACTAAGCACAGTGAATCTCTACCAAACTCTGACTACATTCGCAGCCCTCTTCATATGTCTCGCATCCCTTAATTGTCACCATAGTCATACAAGCAAAGCGCTATTAGGATCACATGTTACAGACAGGCAACTTGGCACATCCAAAGTCATTCAATAAGGGGTGGCCGAGCAGGACTTGCTTGAGTGTATGTGATCTTTTCACTTTTTCCTTTTTTTTTTTTTTTAATTTAAGCCTGGCATGGTGGTGCACACCCTTAATCTCAGCATTCGGGAGGCAGAGGTAAGAGGATCCTCATGAGTTTGAGGCCACCCTGAGATTACATAGTGAATTCCAGGTCAGCCTGGGCTAGAGTGAGACCCTACCTCGAAAAACAACAACAACAAAAAATATATTTATTTATTTGAGAGAAAGAGAGCGAGTGAGCATGGGTGCACCAGGGCCTCCAGCCACCACAAATGAACTCCAGACACAGGCACACATGCGCCACCACGTGCATCTGGCTTACATGGGTGCTGGGGAATCAAAACCCAGGTCCTTAGGCTTCACAGGCAGGTGCCTTAACCGCTAAGCCATCTCTCCAGCCCGTGTGGTGTGATCTTTAAAAGAACATCTACTTATTTGAGAGAGAGAGGCGGTGGGGGAGGGCACACCCCCCCATCCCCTGTCCCCAGGCTCCAGACACCTGCACATGACGTTCCGCAGCTTCTCCAGGTTGGTGGGCGTGAAGTACCAGTAGTTACGGTCACACCTCTGTACGTCCTTCTCAATGCGGTGCAGGTTCACTGTGTACATGTCCAGTAGCTCCGGCTGCCCACATGCGAAAGGAAAAGAAGGGAAACCTCAGCCCGAGCTACCCCACAGCGCACGGGTCTTCAGTCCTGCCCTTGGCCTTCTCCCTGGGGACAGTGAGGACACCATCTCCCACCCAGCCTGCTCTGGGGTTCCTATGGCTCGTTTATTTCTTTGTGTGTTTTCCGGGGAGAGCCACTTCTATTGTTAAAGAGAGAGTTAGAGGGTTGAAGTGAGCTGAACAGCTCATCCAGGACTAAGCAGAAAGAGGAAATGAAAGAGAGACGTGTAAGAAGACTGATGTAACAAACATTCAGTCAAGAGCGCGCAGACCCGGGCCGAGACGCGGGTTCGGGTCATCAGCCAGAATGTGCCAGGCAGCTCGCTCGGCTCCAAGCGCGCACGCCCAGGTCTCAGACATGGTTGGTGGCAAATACTTGGGAGACCCAGGGTGCATCAAAATGACAAGAAGGAGAGAAAGACCAGGGCTTAGCCCAGGACTCAGGGAACACTGCAGAGGTCAGCGTGGAGGGAATACGAGGGCTGCTCTCACCCCTAGCCAAGGCGCTGTCTCTATGGAGATGGCGGTAGACACCGAGGAGACTCAAACCTCGCCAGAGTGGAAAATGAGAGGCTGTTGAGAGCACAGCACTGAAGGAGATTTCTACCACAGCCTTTAAGGACGCTCGGGGGACATCATGGAGGCTGAGGTGGAAGGAATGCAAGAGCCACAGGGTGCTGTATTCCCAACACAGACTGACTGGCACATTCATGGTGCCGCCGTGGTTGTCATTACTCCCACAAGACCAGCACAGTTCTGAGTTCATCCATAGTTTGACATGGAGGATGGAGGATAAAAGGAGAGAGACAACCAAACAGAGGGAGGACTACCTTGAAAGAGTCTTCCAGGACACTGGGGGTGGTGGGGAGAATGGAAATGGGTAAAGGGATGGGAACATGGTAAAATTACTGCATGTTAAAATATTAAAGTCCTTGGACTGGAGAGATGGCTTAGTGGTTAAGCGCTTGCCTGTGAAGCCTAAGGATCCTGGTTCGACGCTCAATTCCCCAGGACCCAAGTAAGCCAGATGCACAAGGTGGCGCATGTATCTGCAGTTGGTTTTCAGTGGCTGGAGGCCCTGGTGTGCCCATTCTCTCTCTCTCTCTTTTTCTCTGTCACTCTTAAATAAATAAATAAATAAATAAATAAAACTTTAAAAAATATTAAAGTCCTTAATAAAAATTGGTGGTGAGAGACAATGGTGAAGCAGAAATGGATGTATAAGTACCAGATAAGAAGGTTCCAGAACTGAATAATGACACCAATTTGTAGAATCATAAAGCTCAACAAACCAGCGTCTGAATACCTTAAAAAGAAATTCACAAAAATTTATTTATTTATTTGGAGAGAAAGAGGATATGAATGGGCACACTAGGGCCTCCTGCCACTGCAAACTCCAGATGCATGTGCCACTTTGTGCATCTGGCTTTTCACGGGTACTAGGGAATCAAACCCTGGCCAGAAGGCTTTGCAAACACGTGCTTTAACCACTCAGCCATCTCTCAAGCCCAATGCCTATGTTCTTTAAGTATGTTTCCAATGGAGCATTCTTTTATCTGAAATGCTTGGGACCAGATTACTTGGGAATTTTTAAAAAATGGGAATATTTGTATATATGTAATGAGATATCATGGGGAGAGACCTAGATCTAAACATGAGGTTCAATTTTGTTTCACATACACTTTACACACATAACCTGGAGGTTCATCTTATGCAGCATTATAAGCAACCCATCCCACATGGCTGGTGTGGAATATCCCACTTGTGACATCATGTTGGCATTGGCAAATTATCAAATCTTGAAGCGTTTTGTTAAACAGATGCATTGGTAAAGATTGTGGGGTGGGGTACACTCTGTCTCACAGGCAGGTCTCAAACGCCTGGGATCAAGAGATCCAGTCTCCCAATGAGCTGGGACTATCGCCCAGCTTGGAACATTCTGGAGTTTGGAGTTTCGGACTTGGCACGTCCAGCCCGTATTATCCTGTCTCTCAGATGGATTTCTACTACGACTCCCTATGATGGGAACTATGAAACAAACCAGAGGTCTCACTTCGGGACCACCTGGGTATAAATGGGGGCTATGGCCAACCCTGTCCTCCAGAAGGGTAGAAGAGAGAGCCTCCCGGTGACTCACAGAGTAGGTGACGCCACTGGAAGACACAGGTGACGCCTCGTTATTGGCAGCAGCGTTCACGGCCAGAGAAGCCAGGGCGGGGAAGAGACTCTCCATCTCAGGCTCCTCGGAGAGGTTGTCATCGCCGTCCGCCTGGCTGCGCTTGTCCGCCTCGGCGCCCCGCCAGCCCTCCACGGGGACACCGTCCTTCTCAGGCAGGGCCATGTCCAGGCTGCCCGGGATGGACATGAACTCATCCATGCTCTCGTTGGCCAGCAGGTCACTCTCCAGGCTGTCCTGCACGACCAGCTCCTCCCGAGGGCCCTCGTCTCGCGAGGTGGTGGCTTCGCTACTCTGTCCGTCATCCACACTGCTGTCCCCAGGTCGGGACACAGCGGGGACGCTCCTCTGAGCGTCCAGGACGCTGTCTTCGGTGCTAAGGCTGGGCTCGGAGTGCTCCGAGAGGCCGGATGAGAAATTATGGGAAGAGGGGTGGCCGGAGTCAGGGGAACAAGGGCCGTTTGCCAGGTTCCCGTTGGGGACCTTGGGCTGTTTCTCCTCCAGTCTGCCTTCCGCTTCCACCTCATCCACGGACTCGAACACCTAAGTACAAGGCACACAAAAACGGATGGGCCAGGTTGCCCAAGGCAGAATTACTTACAGCAATAACCTGAATATCCACGGACAGAGGATCCATTTAGAAGGGAGCACGCATGCGGTAGACTACCATACAGCCAGTGAAAAGGGAGAACAAGGTGTACACTATACTCTTGCTTATGACAAAGACACGAGTAATCTTCGAGCTGTATATGCATGCCAGAATTCAGAAAGAAACAAAAACATTGCACCTGGCTCTGGGGAGGGCTACTATGGAAATGAACCAGGGGAGAGGGTAACTTCTCCTCATACTTACTTCAACTTTATTTGTTTGCTTGTTTTCTGGATTTGGAGGTAAGGTCTCACTCTAGCTCAGGCTGACTTGGAATTCACTCTATAGTCTCAGGGTGGCCTCGAACTCATGGTGATCCTCCTACCTCTGCCTCCTGAGTGCTGGGATTAAAGGCGTGTGCCACCACGCCCAGTTTTGTTTTGTTTTTTCAAGGTAAGGGTTCACTCTAGCCCAGGCTGACCTGGAATTCACTATGTAGTCTCAGGCTGGTCTTGAATTCACAGCGATCCTCCTACCTCTGCCTCCCTAGTGCTGGGATTAAAGGTATGTGCCACTACGCCTGGCTTAAAATTTGTGTGTGTGTGTGTGTGTGTGTGTGTGTGTGTGTACATACACAAGGTCTCCTGCTGCTGCGAATGATGCCAGACATGTGCCACTTTGAGTCTGGTTTTATATGGGAAGCTGCAGAATCAGACCTAAGGTGTCAGGCTTTGCAAGCAAGCACCTCTAACCACTGAGCCATCTCCTCAGCTCAGCCCCTTATCATGAATACTTTTAACATGAACACATAATTATGCAAACGTGATGGCACACTCCTGTAATCCCAGCATTTGGAAAGCAGAGGCTGGAGGACCACCACAAGTTCAGGGCTATTCTGCATCGTATCGCAAGTTCCAGGGCAGCTGGGGTTATATAGTGAGCTTCCGTCTCGAAAAGCACACCCCGCCCCAAAAAATATATACATACTTTTGCTCAGGTAAGAAGTAGCTTAAAGAAAATGCCATATATTCATCTGGCCAATGAATATGAATCCATTTTCAAATGTTAGGTGTATACGAAATACAAAACTATTTTCAGCATACATTTACTTATTATTTTTATTTTTTGAGGTAGGACTGACCTGGAATTCACTCTGTAGACTCAGGGTGGTGTTGAACTCATGGCGATCCTCCTACCTCAGCCTCCCTGAGTGCTGGGATTAAAGGCATGCGCCACCATGCTGGGCTTCATTTTAAAGATTTATTTGTGCCTCTCTGTGTCCTTTGGTCATTTCCAGGCCATGTGAGTATTTCTTCTCTGTGCCTTTGCTGTCAGCTTGACTTGGATTTAGTTTTGTTCATTTCGGTATTTGTGTGTGTGTGTGTGTGTGTGTGTGTGTGTGTGTGTGTGTATGTGTATGGGGTTGTTGCTAGGACTCAAACTCAGGGCCTCTCACAAGCTAGGCAAGTGCTCTACCCCTGAGCTACATCCCAGCCTATCTGTGTGACCTTAAATATTTCTTTTTTATTCAACTGAGCACAAGCCCTGACTAATCCAGAGGTGATGTAAAGTCTACATCTGCAGGTGAAACGGAATAAGACTTGCTCTGTGTACCCGTCATCTTATACGGGAACTTGAGTATTCTTGGATGTTGGTATTGGTGAGGAACCTCGATCTAATTCCCAGAGGATAAAAAAAAGAAATCAATTTTTAAGCCGGGCGTGGTGACGTATGCCTTTAATCCCAGCACTTGGGAGGACTGCTGTGAGTTCGAGGCCACCCTGGGACTACAGAGTAAATTTTAGGTCGGTCTGAGCTAGAGTGAGACCCGACCTTGAAAAACCAAAAAAACAAAAAAAATCAATTATTATTATTATTTTTTGCCTGCGCGTATGTGTGTGTGTGTAGAGGCCATTGGTTGATGGAGGCAATGACCGTCTAATCACCGTCCACTTAATTTACTAAGACAGGGTCTCTGACTTGAACGTGGAGCTCACCGACTGGCTTAATCTAACTAGCCACTCTGTCCTGGGGATTCTTTGCCTGTGCCAACCAAGTGCTGGGATTACAGGTGCACAGCAGCCCGGTCTCTATGTGGGTGTTGGAGATCTGAACTCAGGTCTCCACAGTTTCTGGGCAGGTACTTTATTTACCCGGGTGAGCTATCTCCCCAGCCCCCTCAACACCCATTTTTAATACTAGTAATAAAAAAACAAAGAAACGGCTGGGTGTGGTGGCACACGCCTTTAATCCCAGCACTTGGAGGCAGAGGTAGGAGGATCGCCGTGAGTTCGAGGCCACCCCTGAGACTACTGAGTGAATTCCAGGTCAGCCTGAGCTAGAGTGAGACCCTACCTCAACCCCCACCTCCCCCCCAAAAACCCACAATTAACAGGCTAGTACATATATCCAATCCTCCCAGCCCCAAGGCTGAGGGTGAGGCTTGCATGCATGGGGGTGGGGTACGGGCGGGAGGGGACGGCGCCTCTGAGAGTCACCTGTGTGCTGCTGCTGGAGTCGCTCTGAAGTCGGAGGTTCTGGCGGCCAGAACTGCAGCTCTGGGAAGACTGAGGAGAAAAAAGACACAGGAGGGACAGTGAGAGGCTGCCGAGGAGTGAGTTCCACAGTATTCTTTTATTTTTTTTTTAATGTTTTTCAACTGTTTTTATTTATTTATTTATTTATTTATTTATTTATTTATTTATTTAAGAGAGAGAGAGAGAACGGGCGCATCAGGGCCTCCAGCCACGGTAAACAAACTCCAGACGCATGCGTCACCTCGTGCATCTGGCTTATGTGGGTCCTGGGGAATTGAACCTCAAACCAGGATCCTTAGGCTTTGCAGGCAGGCGCTTAACTGCTAAGCCATCTCTCCAGCCCCTATTCTTTTATTTTTTTAAATTTAATTTAATTTTAATTTATTTGAGAGAGAGAGAGAGAGAGAGAAGGAGGGGGAGGGAGGTAGAGAGAGGAAGAGAAGGAGAGAGAGAGAGAGAATGAATGGGCACGCCAGGGCCTCCAGCCACTACAGATGAATTCCAGACACATGCGCCATCTTGTGCATCTGGCTTACAGGGGTCCTGGGGAATCGAACCTGGATCCTTTGGCTTTGGAGGCAAGTGCCTTAATCGCTAAGCCATCTCTCCAGCCCTTGGTTCTATTCTTGTTCCTGGCTGGGAGGAGCCCCCTCCTAGGGCCTCAGCTTCCCAGTTGAGAAGGGAAGGGCCACTCCTGCTCCATGGAGGCCTCCTTGGAGGTAACAGTGGCCTCTGGGCCCCCGTTTCCCATGTCCTGCATCCCAGTACCTCACCTTTAGCCCTTCTGTTGAACTTGAGGGCTCTGGCTAGTCTGTGGCCATCTCAGAGGAACAGGCGGTATCTGTGGCTCAGTTTCTTACCTCCCTGCATAAATTTCTGCTGTGTAACTCATGGCCTGTGCGCATTCTGATGCTAGGGCTGGCCGGGCAGTCTGCTTCAGCCAGTGACGTGCATCAGCTCCACACAGCAAAGAATTAAAGCATGCATGCGTGTCTTTTCTGTCTCTCCTTAGCCTCTGCTCTTCGGTTAGCCTGCTGGTGTCACCCAGAGAGGCCCGAGGGACTAACAATCTCTTAGATGACCAGCCCCTAGCAGCTGGAGAAGGGGCAAAAATCATGCACACAGCATAGCTTGTTAGAAGCCACCAGCTTTGGAGGGGGTACTCGTTACTCAGTGGTGTGGCCGTTGATGACAGATGTATCATGGGGAACATGGGCTTGTTTCTGAGCTCCTGATTTAGGTTGTTCAATGGGAAGTTGTGTGTGGGGAGATGTCCACCTTGGCTACTGGAACATTCTGGGCATTTCTTCTTCTTCTTCTTCTTTTTTTTTTTTTTTTTTTTTTTTGTTTTTTTCAAGGTAGGGTCTCACTCTAGCCCAGGCTGACCTGGAATTCACTATGGAGTCTCAGGGTGGCCTCAAACTCACGGCAATCCTCCTACCTCTGCCTCCCGAGTTCTGTGATTAAAGGCGTGCGCCACCACGCCCGGCTTGATTCTGAGTATTTCTGACAGTCCCTGCCAAGTAGCAGGCATTCAACAACCATCTGTTGAATATATGGACGTCAGACACTGCACTGGACGCTTGATATAAACTATCTTGATAAAACTCTTCACAGGCTTTCATTATTCCCATTATAGAGATGCAGAAACTGAGCCCAGAGGGAAAGATGGTCACAAGAGATCCCAGAGCTAGAACTGGGATTGAACTCAGATCTGATCCTGAAGCTATCCCTCTCCTCACAAAGAAGCTAAGGGGCTGGAGATATGGCTCAGAGGTCAAAAGGTGCTTGCTTGCAAAGCCTGTTGGCCCCGGTTCAATTCCCTAGTACCCACATAAAGCCAGATGCACAAAGTGGCACACGCATCTGGAGTTCACTTGCAGCAGCTGGAGGCCCTGGAGCGCCCATTCTCTTTCATAAATACATAAATAATTTATAAGAAGAAGCCAAGGGTGAGACTGTCCAAAGGTTCTCTCCCCGCCACCAGTCCCCCAGGTCAGCTGTCTGTCACCTCATTGCTGATGGTGGAGTCCCTGTGCACCATGCGGTGAAGGTGACTGTCCAGGCTAGCCCCCGATGAGCACTTGGCCAGGGCAGCCGCGTGGGACTCCCGCTCCCTCTGCCTCACGATCGCCTCACAGCCCAGCCACTCCGACATGGTCTGTGCGTAGCACGCATGGATCTGCTCGTCCACCTGTCAGGGTACACACAAGGTCACACGCCAGGTCACACGCTAAGGGCCCTCCCCAGGACCCCTGAGCACAGCCAACACAACCCGGAAGACAATGGTTGGGACCCACCCAACGCTCACACCTACAGTATTAACCACAGGTGCCCAGACATCCCGCACTGCAAAACACGACTGAGTAAGGCTACCTCCTTGCCCTCGTATTCCTACCTTCCCTCCCACACCATACCAGCTTCTGCTGTCACCTCCTCCCCCAACTCACCAGGAAAGCACTTTCTTCAAGAACATTGTCCCCACCTGCTACTCCAGGGGGCTCTCTTGACCAGCCTCCTCCTCCTGTCCTGCTTAGATGCTCCTAGGTACTCGTACAGCCCCGGGTGGTCTCAATTGTATCATCAGCCATTGCCCCTCAATTCACACAAGGAGCCCAGCTAATACACCTCTCTATCTCCAACTGAGTGGGACCCCAGAATCACCCGGATTCCCCTCCCCAGGCACGGGGTGACGTGTGGACAGGCTCACGAGGAGCTGAGGTGACACTGTACAGTTCACTAGAAAGGGGACTTCGTACGGTGGGACCACAGGAAGTTCCCACTTTCTACCCTCCTCCAGCTCTGTCCCTGGGGGGAGGGGGTGCTATGCACTGCTGTGTCGTCCACACCTCTCTACACATGGGAATCTCCTTTTAAAAAGTCACTCTCAGCCGGGCGTGGTGGCGTGTGCCTTTAATCCCAGCACTCGGGAGGCAGAGGTAGGAGGATCGCTGTGAGTTCGAGGCCACCCTGAGACTACATAATGAATTCTAGGGCAGCATGGGATAGAATGTGATCCTACCTCGGTGGGGGGGGGGGGAGTCACTTTCAACTGACACAGAAGAATTGTACATATTCATGGTTACATAATGTCTGATAGAAAGTGTCTCCCCCAGGCTCATGTGTGGAAGCCTAGGTGCCTGGCTGGTGACACTACTTAAGGAAGTTCTGGAAACTTGAGTGGATAGGACCCAACTGGAGGAAGTAGGTCACTGTGGGGGCAGGTCCTTGAGGGTATGTTGGCCCTGGCTGTTTCCTGTCTGTCTCTCTGCTTCCCGTCAGCCATGAGGTATAGAAGTTCCTCCTCCAAATGATCATAAGGCCCCTCACATGCATGGCGCCAAGCAGCCAGTCACGGAACCCTCCGAAACCGTGAGTCAAATCAATCCTCTTTCCTCTTTATGTCACAGCAACGCACAGTAGCTAACGCAGGGAGTGTGGAATGTAATTTGGTGTGTGCCTATGTTGTGTAGTGATCATATTGGGGCAAGTAGTGCTTCTCTCTCCATGAACATTACTCGTTTCTTAAAAATAAAAAAAGCCGGGTGTGGTGGTGCACACCTTTAATCCCAGCACTTGGGAGACAGAGGTAGGAGGATCACCATGAGTTGGAGACCACACTGAGACTACAGAGTGAATTAATTCTGGGTCAGCCTGGGCTAGAGTGAAACCCTATCTTGAAAAACTAAAAAAAAAAAATTCTTTTTTGTGCTGGGGAGATGGCTTAGCAGTTAAGGAGCTTGCCTGCAAAACCAAAGGTCTCAGTTTCAATTCTCTAGTACACACATAAAGGCAGATGCACAAGGGGGCACATGCATCTGGACTTCATTTGCAGTGGCTAGAGGCCCTGGTGCACCCATTCTCTCTCTCTCTCTCTCTCTCTCTCTCTGTTTCCATCTGCCTCTTTTTTTTTCTCTCTCTCTCTCAAATAAATAAATAAAATATTAAAATTAATTTTATTTATTTGCATGGGGAGAGAGAAAGAGAGAGAGAAGAGAAGAGAAAGACACAGAATGGGTGTGCCAGGGCCTTCAGCCACTGCAAATAAACTCCAGATGCATGCACCACTTTGTGCATCTGGCTTTACATGGGTACTGGGGAATCGAACCTGGGTCATTAGACTTTGCAGGCAAGCGCCTTAACTGCTTAGTCATCTCTCCAGCCCCAAACACTGCTCATGTCTTGATGGGAGGAGCCTTCAAACTCGCTGTTGTGGAGCAGTCTCCTCCTAAATTGAAATATTGAATTGAATCCCTTCCCAGAGGGGGGAGTGAGGCCCAGCCCACTCAGGAGGTCATCAAGTCTGGGAGAGCAGAACCTTCCAAGGCCACAAGACTTCCTCAAGGTTATAGAAGCAGTAAACAACTGCTGGGGGAGGGACCCCCAGGTTGTACAGTGGGCTCCAGTCAGGCAGCTTGTGTGAGTCACCCGCCACCTAGGCCGGAGTGAGCTTTTTCCATGATGCCTTTGGGTCAGTCCCCCGTGCTTCGTAAGCAATCCCAGTAAATCTACCAGATCACCAAAATTAGATTTCGGTGCAGTCATGCTTCGGCTTGTCATCTGTTACCTTATGTGGGGTGAACAGACGTGTGTTCGTGTCTCCTCAGTTTCACGTAAATCTCCCTGATTCTCCCTTTTAGAAGGCAGGCTTTAAGTAGGCCCAGCATCTCCTTAGAACCGAGCTACGGCATTCAGTCTAGTTTATTTTTACAGTTTCTTATATTTTTAGCAAGTCGGGCTGGGTTCCTATTTAAAGCAGGGATGTAAATATCTTCTAAAATAGGCTGTATGGATTTTATGCGAGTCAGTGTTTTTTTAAAGACAAATGTCAAGTCAATAACTACACACGTGTCCACAGAAGGAGTATAAGACAGCGGCAGGGTGAAAGCAGTATAAAGGGGGGTGAGGGTGGGGGTGGGTGGGGGTGGGGTGGGGAGAAGGATCCGTGGCTAATAAGCTTGCCACTCAGGTGTGAGTACCTAAGAGTTTGGATGCCCCCTCATCTGCCCACCTCTTTACAGTTTTCACATTTCCAGGATGTTGGATGAATGGAATCATATACCCTATAAACTTAAGGCATTGATCTTTTTTTGTTTGTTTGTTTTTTCGAGGTAGGGTCTCACTGTAGCCCAGGCTGACCTGGAATTCACTGTATAATCTACAAACATCTAGTCTGTAAATTGGGCTTCATCAAAAATTAAAAAAATTGTCTGCAAAAGATCTTATTTAAAAGGGCTGGGGAAGGCCAGGGCATGGTGGTGCACATGCCTTTAATCCCAGCACTCGGGAGGCAGAGGTAGGGGGATCACCATGAGTTCGAGGCCAGCCTGAGAATACATAGTGAATTCCAGGTCAGCCTGGGTTAGAGTGAGACCCTACCTCCAAAAAAAAAAAAAATAATAACAAAAGGGCTGGAGAGATTGCTCAGTGGTTAGGTACACTTCCCGTGCAAGCGTGACGAGGGACTGAGGGGTTCTGAGATTGCCTGAGTTCAAATCTCCAGATCCCAAGTAAAAGAGCAATTCAAGAACTGTGGTGGGAATATAAAATGCCACAGCCACTGCCAAAGTTATGTATTTTCTGACGAAACTAGACACGCAACCGTCATGTGACCCAGTAAGTCCACGACTGTGCCTTGACCCCAGAGAAATGACAACACATGCCCCCCACGCAAAAGCCTGAACACGAATGCTCACGCAGCGTTCTTGCTAATAGCCAGAAACTATAAATAAATTAAAAACCCTGGAAACGGGCGGCCAGTGAAACTGGTATATGTCCGTACACTGGAGTACGCTTGGTCATTTAACTATTTAATCAACTACGACAGAATTTCTTGGATGAACCAACAGAGATTTATGCTGAATCAAAAACATCAATGCTGGCTGGGCGTGGTGGCGCACGCCTTTAATCCCAGCACTAGGGAGGCAGAGGTAGGAGGATCGCCGTGAGTTCGAGGCCACCCTGAGACGACACAGTGAATTCCAGGTCAGCCTGGGCTAGAGTGAGACCCTACCTCAAAACCCCCCCCCAAAAATAATAATAAATAAAATTCAATGCCTAAAGTTTATAGAGTACATGGTTCCATTCATCCAACATTCTGGAAATGTGAACACTGTAAAGAGGTGGACAGATGAGGGTTAGAGACCAAAGACTAGGGTCGGAGGGAGGGAGAGAGACATGGCAGGAGAAGATGAGGCTTCACTGGTGGTGAGCACAGGTCTCCACGTGAATGGACTGGGGAGAACACAAGCACACAAGCACAAATGTGTACAAGAAATGTTCCATGTTGACAGTGGTGGAAACACAGGTCTCCATGTGAGGGCACTGGAAGGAACTAAATATATGCACACACATGCAAAGAAATGGCTACAAGTGAAACTGGAGACACCCAATACTGCAATAAGAGGAACACTGTACCAACATCTATTCTCTGATCCAGATTCCACACAATGGTCCTAAGTAGATGTTACCATTAGGGGCAACTAGGTAACAAACACACAGCTCTCTGCAATGTTTCTTACAAATGGATATGCATCTACTATGATCTCTAGAAGGTTTAATTTAAACATCCCATATGTGCTTTGGTGTCATATTTCCTTTTTTATGTTTGGAATTTTTTAAAGAGAGAGAGAGAAAGAAAGAATTGGCATCCCAGGGCTTCCAGCCACTGCAACCCAACTCCAGACGCACCTTGTGTGCATGTGTGACATCACCTTGTGAGTCTGGCTTATGTAGGACGTGGAGAGTTGAACATGGGTCCTTGGGCTTCACAGGCAAGCACCTTAACCGCTAGACCATCTCTCCAGCCCTGGTATCATCTTTCTATTGCACACCAGTGCCATCGAGGTACCTGGCTCTCCACCCCCCCCACACACACACCAATCTCACTGTCCTACTGTGGTGCCAAGTGGAACCAGAGCCACCCCAGCTCCACAGCACCAACCTCCTTCCTCTCCGTCTCTGTCATCCCGAACTGGTAGTGGCCCAACAGGAAGGGCCACACGGCCCTGCGGATCTCAGGCTGGATACCCCCGTAGTAGATCAGCCGCAGCAGCTCCTGCTCCTGGTAACTCTGCAGAGGGCAGGGGAAGGAGGGGAAGCAAAGGGTTTGCTCAACAGAGAAGCAGGGGCAGCTCTGGGGCCCCCGTGTGGTCTGTGGGACCAGCCCTCACTCAACACGGAGCGAGCAAAGCCATACAGTCTGTGTCTGGAGTGTTCCCGAAAGACCATTGTGAAAGCTTAGTCCCCATGGCTTAGCGGTTAAGGTGTCTGCCTGCAAAGCCAAAGGATCCTGGTTCAATTCTCCAGGACCCACACAAGCCAGATGCACAAGGGAGTGCTTGCATCTGGAGTTCGTTTGCAGTGGCTGGAAGCCCTGGCACACCCATTCTCTCTCTCCCTCTCTCCCTTTCTTTCTTTCTCTCTCTCTCTCAAAAAAAGCTTAGTCCCCAGACTGGTGCCACTGGAAGATGGGGGAACCTGTAAATGGGGATCAGTGGGCTCATTGCGAGGCGTGCCTTCAAAGGGAATGGTGGGACCCCAGTCCCATAGTCTTCCTCTCCCTTTTCTCCTTAGGCCTTGAGGATTGCGTGGCCTTCTTACAGACCATGCGATCTCACCAGGGTGCTCTGCTGCCTCAGGCCTAAGTGGCTATGAGCTGAAAGCTCCAAAAACCGTGAGCCAAGATAAACCTTTTCTCTTAATACGCTGGCTGGGTATGCGTTACGGTGGAGAGTTGGCGAACGCACCTGTACGCGCCCTGATATTCGCCGTGGCATCGTGCGAAAGGGCCAGACCCCAGCAACTCCTCAACTGCCCACCAGCAGAGGAACACACTCTCCTGCTTGGGTACCCCACACAGGGACAGGAGGTCCAATTATGAAGACTCCAATGTAAAAGATGTGTACTGAGTGGTAGAGAGACCAAGACGCTGAACATGACCAGGGAAGACCCATTTATGTAAGAAAGTTGGGCACGCCGTATTCCTGTCACCACAGTGGTCAGAAGGCAGGAGGGTCAAGAGTTCGAGGTCATCCTCAGCTTCATAGCTAGCCTGAGGCCAACCTAGGCAATAAGATGCTGTCTAAAAACAACAACAACAAAATAACCCAACAACAACAACCCCCCCCCCCAAAGCTGGTGGAGGACACAAAGGTCAGTATATAATTAATTAACAATTCGATTCATTCTTTTGCAAGCGCATAGTACGTGTGGTGTGTGCACATGTATGTTCTGATGTGGTGTCCTGTGTCCTCATGTATGGTAGCTAAAGACAAGAATTGTTTTTTCGCTCACCCGCCTGCTGTTTTCTTGGTTTGGAGTCTCTTAGTGAGGCCGGTTTGCCATTTGAGAGCCGCAACAGGTCTCCGCTCCCCCCTTGTTTCATGGGGGTTGGCCCTGGTGACTCACTTCAGTGGTGGTGGGCTTCATGTGTGCTCAGGAAGCACGCTGAACCGCTGAGCCATCCCTCTCTGTATTTAAGTTACAGCTATTCTTGAAAATGTGCTTTTTGGGAAATGTCATCTTGGGAGTATTCACCTTGAGTCAGCCCAGAGAAAATTACTCTAATGCAAATCGATCCACAATGAATAGCTCTAGCTGCTGCTTTACGCGTTAGCTTTTATGCACACTGTGATGACTTCGAGACCTTTTCGCTGTAGTGTGGAGTGGATTCTTCCCACCTTAGGAGAAACCATCTTCAGACAAAATCTTTTGCCGTTAGAATGGTTCAATTGAGGGCCTCATAGGTCCAAATTGTATGTGGAGAATAGACCAACAGCTGCTGCAAGGGGAAAGGCCCTTTCTCCCCCCCCTTTACCTCACACCTTAAGTCTAGCCTTAGGTGTATACAAGCACAATGTCAAGTATGATGCAGATAATTTGCTGCTTAAAAATCAGAAAACTTGGGCTGGAGAGATGGCTTAGTGGTTAAGGCACTTGCCTGCAAAGCCTGAGGACCCAGGTATGATTCCCCAGGACCCACGTTAAGCCAGATGCACATGCTTCTGAGCTCATCTGCAGTGGCTGGGGGCCCTGGTGTGCCTATTCTCTCTCTCTCTCTCTTTCAAATAAATAAATAAATAAATAAAATATTTAAAAAATTACAAAACTATTTGTGGCCAAGGCTACAAACTTGTCATAAAAATCCTCTTCGTGGGCTGGGGAGATGGCTTAGTGGTTAAGCACTTGCCTGTGAAGCCTAAGGACCCAGGTTCGAGGCTCGATTCCCCAGGACCCACGTTAGCCAAATGCACAAGGGGGCACACGTCTGGAGTTCGTTTGCAGTGGCTGGAGGCCCTGGTGTGGCCATTCTCTCTCTCTATCTGCCTCTTTCTCTATCTCTCTGTCACTCTCAAATAAATAAAAATAAGCAAAATTAAAAAAAAATCCTCTTCGCAGGCTGGGGAGATGGCTCAGTGGGTAACAGCACTTTGCCACTCAAGCATGAGGGCTGGACAGGGCCTGCTTCTCCCCCAGTAAGTCCCCAGCACTCTTGTAAACAGCTGGGTACGGCCACACACCTGGAACCCCAGTCCCGTGGGGAGTGGATTGAAAATGGAAGCTCCAGGTTTAGAGAGAGACTCCATCTTAAGGAAGAATCCCAGAAGGTGGGCTGGGAAGATGGCTCAATGGTTAAAAGCACTGGCCCAAATTTGATTCCCCAGTACCCACGTAAAGCCAGATGCACAAAGTGGCACGTGCATCTGGAGCTCATTTACAGCCGCAAGAGGCCCTGGTGTGACTCTTGCTCAAATAACTAACTAAATAAAAATGTCAAAAAGCCCAGAAGGGTAGAGGACACCCAACATTTTCCTCTGGCCTCCATATGTGTGTGCACAAGTTGAGTACATCTACACACACAGTATACACCACACTACATCACACATACAACACACACACATGCATATACCACACTATAGTAGACACACACACACACACACACAATCTTTTCCTCCTGGCTTCATCACTAGACCTCCATTTCCCAGGCTCCTTTGCAGCTATGGTCATGTGACAGCTTCTGGCAAATGGGATGCCAGAGAAAGTGAGGTAAGCAGGTGGGTTCCCTGGGGTCTCCATTTCTGCTATAGCTGACTGAAGGCAGGTGCTCAGTCGTGAGACTGGAGGGCGGTGGCATCACAAGATGGATGTTGCCTGAATTCTCAGGTGAAGAGAGATATCCTCCCACCAAAAACGCCCACCTAAGACCGATGAGTGAGAAGTAACCCCTAACTGTGTCAGGCGATTATAAGAGCAGGAACTGAGCCAACCCTTAAGTAGGGCAAAAACATGGCCAAGGGCTAGAGAGATGGCTTAGAGGCTAAGGTGCTTGCCTGCAAAGCCTCAGGATCCAGGTTCGATTCTCCAGGTCCCATGTAAGCCAGATGCACATGATGGCACATACATCTGGAGTTTGTTTGCAGTGGCTAGAGACCCTGCTGTGCCCATTCTCTCTCTCTCAAATAAATAAATATAAATCCTTAAAAAAAAAAACTTGGTCAAACAGGTTGGGACTGGCGTTCACTTAAAAGCATTCATTTTTGGCTAGTTTGTTTCACTTAATTTGATCTTAGATTGGTGTCTCAAATGCTTTTGGAGAACTTTCAAAACAATCATGGACTCCTGGACTCCACTCCCAGAGATGCTAACTCCATGAAGCTGGAGCTGAGCCCAGAGATCTCAAAACCTTTTTAAAAAATTATTATTAAATAAGTGTTTATTTGACAGAGGAAGAAAATGGATGCACCAGGGCCTCCTAGACACTGCATATGAACTCCAGACACATGCACCACTTTGTGCATCTGTCTTTACTGTGGATACTAGAGAATCGAACCTGGGTCCTTTGGCTTTGTAGGCAAGTGTCTAAACCACTAAGCCACCTCTCTAAACGTTTTAAATTCCCTAATGCTGGGACCAAAAGGGTTTGACGTTTTCTCGGGTTTGGGACTATCATATGTAACGAGATATCTTAGGGATGGACCACGTGTAAACATGAAGTGCATGTGTCTCATGTACACCGACACCCAGGGCATGAAGGCGACTTTTATATACTGTCTGAGCGCAGCTGCAGCACGTCTGGGACACGTTGTCTGAGGTCAGGTGTGCAATTTTCCACTGTGACTTCTTGGGAGTACTCAACAAAGTTAGGGGTTCTGGAGCATTTTAGATTTCGAGGTTTTTGGATTCGTATGTTCTACCCTGTCGATCGTTCACCCTAATGTGAAAGTGAACTGTGGGTCTTGGAACTCTCTAGAAGAGAGAACCTTTAAAGTACATTTGTAGAACCCAGGATGTCAGCCTGCACGCCCACGAGTCTTCGATGACAAGATGGCCCACCTCCATCTCTGCCTCTCCTCTGTACCAGCCATGCCCAGCTTACTGTGGTGTCCTGGAGGTACTGCTCCCAGATGATGGCCGTCAGCCCCTGCCCAGCGCTGCAGGGCAGGTCTGGAGAGATGATCATGTGGTTGACAAGGGCTGACAGGTGCGTCCTCACGGTGGACAGGTGTCGGCAGTAGGCGAGCCCTGGCCAGGGAGGACAAACAGGCATCACCCCCGCCTCGTCTCCACACCAGTTCTGCTGGACCCCAAACCCAGCCAATTGTCACCATCCCCTTCCCAGATGAGGACAGCCAGGCTTGCAGGGCGCTATCTGGCTTGACTACTAACCCTAGGAACACCTTTCTCGGGTTTGGTGGGAGTGACACCACCCTCTTGACTACTAACCCTAGGGACACCTTTCTCAGGCTTGGTGGGAGTGACACCACCCTCATCTATTGTAAGCGACAGTAAGACAGTCTGTGGGCAGAGGAGGGACAAGAAGGAAGGGGGCAGAGACTCCCGGGCTCACTGCCTGCTCACGCCTCCCATCCACACAGAGAGGAGTTTAGAAGCACATGTCCCAGCTGGAGCAAGAAGGTCACGGCAAGTCGCTGCCCAGGACAGACTGCTCCTAGCGTCCCTTCCAAGACAGCTGTGTCCTCTCAAAGAATGCCTGCCACAGGCTCCTCACCCCTCCACCCCGACCCACGCACCGCACCGGGATGTGTTTTCGGCAGAGGTGCGGCACACGCTGAGCACGTGGCCAAGGATGGCCTGGGTCCTTCTCTGACCACACCCCTCCCACCTGGCTGCCTGGAGCCTTCTCGTCCCTAAAGCAGAGAGGAGGTGGAGCCTAGGGATTCACTGCACCCAACATGGGGATGGAGGGCACAGCAATGGTGAGGGTATGGCCTACAGAGACAGAGCGTGTGCTCCATGCCAAGGGCATCAACGAGAATTTGCATAAAACTCAGAATTTGCATATCTCATAATTTGCATAACTCAATTTGCATAACTCAACTTATTCATTTCTCACCACAGTCCTACAAAACAGCTATTATATGACCTTCATGGACTAGATGAAGAAACTGAGGGACAGGCATTCCCAAGTCACATTGTAAGGAAATGTGGGGCTGAGATTTGGACCCAAAATTCCTGGCCTCCCCATCTAGGGTATGTTGCTAGGCTAATAGAAATGTGCTAAAATCGGGATGGAGAGATGGCCTAGCAGTTAAACACTTGCCTGTGAAGCCTAAGGACCCCAGTTCGAGGCTCGATTCCTCAGGACCTACATAAGCCAGATGCACAAGGTGGCACACGCATCTGGAGTTCGTTTGCAGTGGCTGGAGGCCCTGATGCACCCATTCTCTCTCTCTGCCTCTTTCTCTCTCTCACTCTCAAAATAAATAAATAAATAAATAAGTAAATAAAAACAACAACAACAAAAAAGACATGTGCTAAAATCAGTATGGTGTGTGTGGGAAACAGGCTGCAGAGTCAGGAAGGCCAGGGGTCAAGTCCAAGTTCTCTTGCTTATTAGCTCTGTGACCTTGGGCAAGTCCCTTTACCTCTCAGTGCCTTATTTCTTGTGTGTCCATCGAGAATAATCAGAATGCATGCGTTATGAATCTATTTTCTTTTCAAGGTAGAGTCTCCCTGTAGCCAGGCTGCCCTGGGATTCACTATGTAGTCTCAGGGTGGCCTTGAACTCATGGTGATCCTCCTACCTCTACCTCCCGAGTGCTGGGATTAAAGGCGTGCGCCACCAAGCCTGGCCTATGAATGGAGTTTTTAAGTTTTTTGGTGGAGAGATCAGATCATCTTCTTCTGCCCACAGGAGAAAGGAAGTGTCATTTATTGAGCACCTACAGCATGCAATGCTTTGTGCTAGGAAGGTTACATTCATTTCATTCAGAAAACAAACTTCCAGGTAGAGCCTGGGGCCAAAACTGTAATTAAACCAAACTCCTTCCTGTCCCCAACGGGCCTCAGTGTCCACTGCTCTCTCTTGGGACCTGAGGATAGAGTTGATCCCCAATCGGTGGATGGGGAAACCGAGGTTTGGAGAGGTCAACATAACCTCACTGGCATGCAGTAAATAAATACGGAATAGAGCAAAACTCAGACTCTTTCCTGACACTTCTGACATACAGTAGGCACTAATAGATGCTTCTCAGAGAGGACAGGCAGAAGGGAGGGCCTATACGCACATCCATAGAAGGCTCTGGAAAGGATCTGGTACTTCATGTTGTCACAGAGCAGTTTCAGAGGAGCCCTGCAGGGTGAAGAGGAGGAAGAGGTCAGAAGAGCCTCACACAGCCTGGGCTGGGGGGGTGGGTTAGGAACCCCTTGGGCAGATTCAAATCAACCTGCTAAGGGACAGAAGGAGGGCTCCAGGGTTTCCACCCACACAGCATTATAACCCTCACTTCTGCAATGAGCACCTCAATTTCCCTCTATAACTCTGTCATGGTGGTTTGGATGCGGATAGAGGACCTCCAGTATGACTCCGGCTAGAGTGATTCTGACTGGCTCAGGAATGGGCATGTGACCCAGCCTGGGCTAATGAGAATCAGCCTTAGGATTTTTGATGGAACTAAACAGAAGTAGACACTTTTTTTTTTTGTCTCCTTGGGTTTCTAAACCAGTGGGATATATGGGCGAGGGTGCTGGAAGCCATCTCTGCATCGCTTGGGGACAGAAGCACCCCAGAAGTGGCTGAGTCCACATCGGAAGACACAGGGGGCCTCTCCTGTTCTGAGAACTTCTCAGCTAGGCCGGCACATTTTCTTCCTTTTCTCTTGTTCTTTTATTACTGTCTTGAGGCTGGCCTGGAATCCACAGTCCTCTTGCCTGAGCGCGGGGACCACAAGCATGCGCCCTTCCCCCCATGCCCAGCTCATTCATTCTTATTGAGCCGGTGTCAAGGGGCTCTTTTTCATTTGCAGAGAATGTCCGTCAAGTGACCCACTGAATTTGACCTGACTGGTTGTGGTGGTTTGAATGTGATATGGCCCGTCCCCAACCTCGTGTGTTCAAATGCTTGGTCACCAACTGGTAACGAACTGGGAGGTGGCAGCTTGCTGGGAGGGGAGGACCTTGAGGTGGATCAGTCCAGCCCGCTGGATGGTTCAGAGTTCCCTCACTCTCGTGACTACCTCCTGAGGTGACGGGAGGTGAGGCCCAGTCTCTGCTACGCCATGCTTTCCCTGGCATGACAACACTTGCCCTCCTGACTGTAAGATGAAAAATGAACGCTTTCCTGGATGAGCTGCTTGTGGTGGGGGTGGGGGTGGGGGATTCTGTGACAGCCCTGGCTGCCCAGCAGGTGACGACTGGCTCAAAGCTCCTCCCTGCGTGGGGCTTTCCGGGCGGGTGCTGGGTTGGCTGAAAGGAAAGAGAAGAGCAAGGCCTCTCTGGCTGGGGTGATAGGGCTGAGGAAAGTGCTCTGGACAAACAGCTGCACATCCATTTTTTTCTCTTTCTCTTCTTCTTTTGTTTTCTTGAGGTAGGGTCTCATTCTACCTCAGGCTGACCTGGAATTCGCTATGTGGTCTCAGGGTGGCCTCGAACTCACGGCGATCCTCCTACCTCTGCCTCCCGAGTGCTTAGATTAAAGGCGTGCACCACTGTGCCCAGCTTGCACATCTATTCTTTTTTTTTTTCCTTCTTTCTTTCTTTCTTTCTTTTTTTTTTTTTTTCAAGGTAGGGTCTCACTCTAGCCCAGGCTGACCTGGAATTCACTATGGAGTCTCAGGGTTTCACGTTATAACAAGCGTCAGTCACCTAGGGGAGGCGACAAACGTGCCGTTTCCAGGACTACTTCTGAGAAGTCCTGATTGAGTAAGACTACGGATGTAGGGCCCAGGAATCCGCATACTAGAGAAACTGCCCGTGACTCTCAGGTGACCAGTGGCCACTGTGCTTTACTCAGTGTCCATTCTTAGAGCATCTGCTTGTATACCTGTACCCACGGGCGCTTGTCCCCTTGCAGACTGCCAAGCTCACTGTGCAACACATGCCGCCGTTCTTATGTGGCCTGAGCACGTCTGAGCCCCGCCAACCCATGGGCACAAAGTGGGTATGTCGCCATTGCTTCTGTGTGCATACCGGAGGACTTCAATCAGGCTCCCCTGCCCGTCTCCCTGGGTTGATCTCAGTGCCCAGGGATGGGATATCTTAAGAACAGATGTGCAAGCCAGGCGTGGTGGCGCATGCCTTTAATCCCAGCACTCGGGAGGCGGAGGTAGGAGGATCACCGTGAGTTTGAGGCCAGCCTGAGACTACATAGTGAATTCCAGGTCAGCCTGGGCTAGAGTGAGATCCTACCTCAAAAAGCCAAAAAACAAACAAGCAAACAAAACACAGAAAAGAAAAAAAAAAAAAAAAGAGTGATTTAAACTCCTGTGGTGGAAGACTAGATTACCCACTGGGACAGAAGCCCAGCCAGGACAGAAAGTCCATGTTCTCCCAGGCCAGTGGGAAGCAAGACCAATCTCACGAATTGGCTGAGTAGTTCTAAAGGCATGAAAGCTCTGAGGGTAAGGAGAGAGATGAACTTGACATTCATCTGTGCACAACAAAAACAGTGTAATTTGCTGTATCTCACCACACACCAGGTACCATGTGCTAGCCACTGTAAGCCGTGGTTTGATTTGTTCCCTATGACAGACAGGACTCTGTGAGGAGTAATTGTCATTGTCAACTTGTTGGGATTCAGAGACACTACGGAAGAAAGACATCTCCAGCTCTGCCATCTGCAGCCCAAGCCCTGCCTGCATCTTATGGTCATGGCCATTGTTGCTTGGGTGGGACTGGGGAACACAGCCCTCATCTGGCTCAGAAGCCCCGCCCCCCGGAGCTGAGTCTGGTGATCAAACATGTGATCGGAGCCGTGCCTGGCAGCCCCACCCCCAGCTTTTCCGTCTGCCTACCTCTCATGGTTGCAGCCATTGGTTGAGCTGCCGTCAGCTGAGCCACTTTGTGAACAGGATGAGCAAGAGGACTTCCGAGGCCCCGGTTGCCATAGCGATGGCAGGTTGTTCACCGAGACGTCCATCAGATCCTGAGGGACTGTGGGGTGCAGGGAAAGGGATCCAAGAAGAGCCCCGGTTAAGTCTGTGTGGGTTACTAAAACCTCACCCCAAAGCAAGCAGCTCCCTGACACTGCCCCAGGAAGAGGGAAAGACCTTGAATTGGAACAGTCAGCAATGCATCCCGATTATAGCCTGACGTGGGTCCTTAGCCCGCCTGATTGAGTGCAAGCCACCACCATGATTCGGAGGCTCTGGGAAAGGTCTCAGTAGATGATAGCCAAATGAGAGAGGAAAAGACAAGAGAGAACAGAACCAGGGAAAAAAAAGGCCCAACCAGAGCAGGAGGCCTTGCCTTGCCATGTTGTCATTTAGTTATCACGGGATGGTAACAGGAGGGAAGGGGACCCTTCTGGATGCTTCTGGAGAAGGCTAAGGGCTTGAGTCATCAGACACAGAGCTGGGGGCTCCTGGTGGTGAGAAGGGGTCCATTCTAACAGACAAGGCAGGGGTCCCATGGTGAAGGATGCTGTGTGGAGGATCTGGGGGAAAACCTGCTGGTGCTGTCCATGGTCCTGAGACACAAAACTCCACCCAGCCTTTGGCCACGTGGAGGGGCTCCATAAAAAGCCATGTGCCCATTGGGTTCGATTCCCCAGGACCCACACAAAGCCAGATGCACAAGGTGGCACACTCATCTGGAGCTTGTTTGCAGCAGATAGAGGACCTGGCATGCCCATTCTCTCTCTATCTGCCTCTTTCTCTCTTTCAAATAGATAAGTAAGTTATACACACACACACACACACACTCCATGTACCTGGGCTGGGGAAATGGCTCAGTGGTAAAATGCTTGCCACACCATCATAAGGACTTGAATTTGGATCCCAGCAGCCATAGGAAAAGTTGGGTGTAGTGAGGTGCCTAAAATCCTAAACTCCAGTACTGGGGACATAAAGACCCGAAAAGTCCCTGGCTTTTGCTGGCTAGCTACTCTGGCTGAATCAGTGAGCTTTGGGTTCAGGGAGAGACCATGTCTCAAAGAATAAGATGGGACTGGTGGTTCACGTCTATAATCCCAGCACTCAGGAAGCTGAGGTAGGAAGAACACCATGAGTTCTAGACCAGCCTGGGCTACAGAATGAATTCCAAGTCAGCCTGGACTAGAGTGAGCGCTTGCCTCAAAGCAAAACACAACAAGAACAACAAAAAAGAGAGAACACACCCAATGTTGACCTCTGCCCTCCATGTGCACGTGTGCACACACGTATGAACACGCATGCGCACCACATAATAATATACATGGGCAAAACCAGAAAAGCTGGGTGGATGTCCATCTAGTACCCCTACCTACTGAATTAAAATCTCCTGGAGACCGAGCCCTCACATTGGTGTCCTTTGAGACAATTTGACACAGCACCGCATTTACATGACCCTGACCTCCTAACCCTTGCACACCAGGGGTCCTGAGCTCCCCGGATATAGCACACAACGTCTCCGATTATTTTCTTATTCTTTCCAGCTTCATGATGTTTGCAAATGGCAGCACAGTGGTGTTGGGTGCAGCACAATTCCTTGTTTGTGGAAGCGCTAGATGAGGATGAATGCATTTTCTCAGGCAAAGCTGGGAGATGTTTTCAGTAAAAGGCCAGATGGTGAGCTGGACAGAACTCTCAGGGGTCAAGGCGCTCGCCTGCAAACCTAACAACATGACTTTGATTCCCCAGTACCCACATCAAGCCAGAAGCACAAATGGAGTTGCATGAGTCTCTCTCAAATAAATAAATAAATCAATAACTTTTGAAAGAAATGGGCTGGAGAGATGGCTTCGCAGTTAAGGTGCCTGCCTGTGAAGCCTAAGGACCCAGGTTCAAATTCCCCAGGACCCACATAAGTCAGATGCACAAGGTGGTGCATGTGTCTGGAAATCATTTGCCATGGCTAGAGGCCTTGGCATGTCAGTTATCTCTCTCTCTAGCTGCCTCTTTCTGTCTTTCTTTTTCTTAAATAAGTAAATACATAAGAAATTTTTAAAAAGAGGGTGCATGCATCTGGAGTTTGTGTGCAGTGGCTGGAGGCCCTGGCATGCCCATTCTCTCTGTCTCTCCTTCTCTCTCTGCTTGAAAATAAACAAATATATATATATATACATATATATATATTTATATTTATATATTTATATATATGTGTGTGTGTGTATTTAAAAGCCAGGTAGTACTTTAGGTTTGTGCACCATTTGGTCTCTGTCAGTCCCACTCTGCTGTGTTGTCACCATGTACAAGTGGCTGTCACAAAATACAAATGGCCGTGGGTGTGTCCGTCCCATAGAACGTCCAAGGATACTGCACTTGGACTTCATGTAATTTTCACATATCACAAAATACAAAATATTCTTCTGATTTTTTTCTTCCTTTTTTGTTTTTTTTTTTTTTTTTTAGGCTAGGCTCTCTCTAGCCCAGGCTGACCTGGAATTCACTATGGAGTCTCAGGGTGGCCTCGAACTCAAGGCAATCCTCCTACCTCTGCCTCCCGAGTGCTGGGATTAAAGGTGTGCACCACCACACCCCGCTTTTCTTCCCTTTTTGTTGTTTGCTTTGTGACAGGGAATTGCTATGTAGCCCAGGCTGGCTTCAAATCCATGATCCTCCGGCCTCACCTCCTCTACCTCAAGGAGTACACAGTTAGGCCTGGAATTTTGTGGTTGTTGTTGTTGATGTTTTTAGCCACTTAAGAACATAAAACCAGGGTCTGGAGAGATGGTTTAGCACTTAAAGTGTTTGCCTGCAAAGCCAAAGAATCCCAGTTCAATTCTCCAGAACCCACATAAACCAGATGCAAAAGGGGGCGCATGCATCTGGAGTTCATGTGCAGTGGCTGGACACCCTGGCAAGCCCATTCTCTCTCTCTCCTCTCCTTCTTTCTCTCTCTCAAATAAATAAATAAAATACATTTTTTTTTAAAAAAAAGAACATAAAACCAGGCTGGAGAGATGGCTTAGTGGTTAAGGCACTTGCCTGCAAAGCCAAAAACCCAAAGTTCAATTCCAGTCCCTCATATGCCAGATACACAAGGTGGCACATGCCTCTGGAGTTCATTTGCAATAGCCAGAGACCCCAGTGTACCTATTCTCTCTCTCGCTCTGTCTCCTCAAATAAATAAATAAATAAACAAATAAAATAAAAAGAACATAAAACCATTTTCCATTCGTAGTTATAGAGAATGAGGCTGGATTCAGCACACAGGCTGTGGCTTGCGAATCTCAGCTCTAGGAAAAGAGAGTGGAGCTCATTTTCCCATCAGCCATGACCCCTCAGGGACAACTGGTATCTTCCAATCTGCCAAAGCCCCTGGTTCTTCTCTCGAGTGCCCTTGTTATCTGAGTTCAGCAGCTGAGAGGGTCCCACTTACCCATCGGATACAGAAGGAAGCTGGCTACGGAATGTGGGTCTTATGCCCATCCTCCAAAGGGCTGGTTATGCTCTTCCTTCCCCTCACACTAACCACTGAGCTGGACAGCCAAGAAAGACCAGTGAGCCATGCCCATGAAGTGTTGCAGCAAAACCCCAGCTCTCAGCCAGTCTTAGGGAAGCATTGATGAGTACAGCCCAGGGGTGGCATCAAGCCTCTATCCCTGTGCTCCTGCTGCACAGACATCACCAGTGGGTCCTTTTACCACAGAACCCCCAACGCCTGCCTTCTGAGGGGCAGAGCCTGATGGCACGAGCCCTACTCCTTTTTCTCCCCATTCCATCTTCCTTGGGACCAAGACTCAAATGACAACATGGCAGAGGGGGCTGGCACACAACCCCTGGGGGAGGGGAGAACCAAACATTACTGGGGGTCTGCTCCTTCAGTCCTGGTGTGGGGAGATCAGGGTCCCCTTTGGCTTGTGCCCACTGGATCTCCTTGGCCACCACCAGCATGGACCGGCCAGCAGGAAGCATCACCCAGGCAGGGCCCACGGAGATGGGGCAAGGGCTGCCCGAGTGGTCAGGGGCAACTTGAGACAGAAACAAAAAGGACCAGTGAGGTGGGAGGTCTGAGGTGGGTGAGACAGGGAAACCAATTCCCTGGGGCTCAAATTCTCCCCCACCTGGATCGCCCAGGAGGCGGAGTTGATTGGAAGTAGAAGAAGGATGGGTATTTAGACAGTTGTCTGCTCTGCCCCGAGTGCTGGGCCAGGTTTGCATTTCACCTTTGGTGACCTTGTAAAGACAGCAATTACTGGGCTGGAGAGATGGCTTAGTGGTTAAGGCGCTTCCCTGCAAAGCCTAAGGATGCATGTTCAACTCTCCAGATACCACGTAAGCCAGATGCACAAGGTAAGGCAAGTGTGCAAGGTTGCACATGCACACAAGGTGGTACATGTGTCTGGAGTTCGATTTCAGTGGCTGAGGCCCTGGTGCACCAATTCTTTCTCTCTCTCTCTCTCATAATATTTTTTAATAAAAAAGAATGCATAGCCAGGTGTGGTGGTGCACGCCTTTAATCCCAGCACTCAGGAGACATAGTTAATTCCAGGTCAGCCTGGACCAGAGTGAGACCTTAACTCAAAAAACCAAAATAAATAAATAAAAAAGAATGCAATTAATTTCCTTTTTTTTTTTTTTTTTTTTTTTTTGGTTTTTCAAGGTAGGGTCTCACTCTAGCTCAGGCTGACCTGGAATTCACTATGGAATCTCAGGGTGGCCTCGAACTCACGGCAATCCTCCTCCTACCAATGCCTCCTGAGTGCTGGGATTAAAGGCATGTGCCACCACGCCCGGCTTGATTTCCTATTTTTTGTAGGCATGTGTGTAGTACTATGCATATATGCAGTTCGTGTGTGTGTGTATGTATGTGTGTATATGTATGTGTGTGTGCGTATGTGTGTGTGTATGTATATGTGTGTGTATATGTATATGTGTGTGTATATGTATGTGTGTGTATATGTATATGTGTGTGTATATGTGTGTGTGTGCAGGCCAGAGGTCGGCTTTGAGCACATTCCTGTGTTATTTCTCTACATTACTTTTCAAGGCAGCCTCTGACTATCCAGAACTCACTGATCTGGCAGGCTGGCTGGCTGCTCCTGTGTCAGCCCCTGCAGCGCTGGGATCACAGGCATGTGCCACCATGCCTCGTATTTTGCATGGGTTCTGCGTGGCGAGCACTTTACCCACCAAACCATCTCCCCAGCCCTGTTCTGCAGTTGTAACAAAGGCTCAGAACTGCGACACATTTTTCACCCAAAGACCTGCCAAGAACTGACCGGAACAGCTTCCGTGCGTGCGCACGTGCGCGCGTGTGTGTTGAAACAGGGTCTCACTGTGTAGCCCGATACATCCTCAAATCCACGATTCTTCTGCCTCAGCTTTCTGAGTGTTAGGATTACAGGTGTGTCTCCACACCTACCCCTGATGCTATCCTTTTTTTTTGTTTGTTTTGTTTTCTTTCACGAAGTTCACTTTCGCCCTAAGAACAGCCCAGCCCTGGGGATGTGAGTCTGAGCTCCTCCGTAGCTTCGTCCTCTGCTTTCTCACTGTGCCTCTGCACCTACGTGGTGCCGAATAAATGCCAGGCTCCCTCCAGGGCGCCTGTCGGGTAAGAGGCCACCGGAGGCTCCAAGGCCTCAGTCATCTCGGTGGCGAGTTGTCACTCACTGAGCTCCGTTTCCCACAAATCACCACCATCCCCTGCATCACCACCACGGCTCTGCGTTCCCTCTGTTCACGTGCCGCTGCCCAAGGACCTCCTACACACAAGCCCGTATCCCGTGCGCTGTGCGCCATCACCTTCCCTTCCCGATGACTCCTCATGGTAACTTGAAGCGAGATGCTACAAGGGCCAGGCAGCAGCCAGCATCTGCGCGCTCTGGGCCCCAGACATCCTGTGCAACGGGTGTTGTGAACATCCCCATTTAACAGATGACCAAACAGAGGCCGGAGGGGTAAGCCCAAGTTCGGCCGGGATTGCAGAGTCCATGTCACCGTCACTGTTCTATGTCTCCTCCTGCCCAGTGGCATCGTTATTAGCTGGATAAACTGACTGTTTGTTCTCAGGTAAACAAAGGCCATGAGGGTACTTACTTCTGAGTCTCTCTGCCAGCCAGACCTCCTGTGTCCTGGTTGCAAACCTTTGAAGTGGTTTTTGGGACCAGTTAGCGGGTGGGTTGTGGGTGGGGGGTGCCGAGGGACAGGGCAGCTTACCGAACTCAGACTGCATGCCAGGGTACATGATGCGGAACACGTAGTCAGTGGCCTCATCCTCTTCCTTGTCCGAAGACGTGGATTCTGAGGAGCCCTGTGGGCTCCGCTTACGCAGCTTGGGAAATACCTTGCCCTGAGAGAATATATGCCAGTGCCAATCTCCTGAGGTGACCACCTGTCTCTGTGGCCAGCACCACTCCCATGGGGGAGTGCCCATCAAGTCACATTGGAGCCCAGAGGCAAGAATGGCCACTCATGGCTGACCTCTCCCGCCCAGGCCTCTCTGAGTGTCCCCCCCACCCCCCGTCCCGCCCCAGCCAGTCCCCTCACCTTTCCCCGCTGGGACCAGAGCGGTGGGTCCAGCTGCCCATGTGGAAGCAGCCCATTCTCCAGACACGAGAGGAACTGCAGCAGGTGCCCGCCCTTAGGGAAGCGGAAGGGTGGCCGCTGGATCCCGTCCTGGTTGACCAGCACGACGGTCCCACCACTGTCCACTGCCACCGCCACACAGAGAGGGCAACGAAAGTCACCGCGAAGCGGGGTACAGTCCTCCCCCACTATGTAAATACATATCCCTCCCTCCAGACAGGCCAGACCCAAGGGGTCCTGCTCTGGGGCTCCACTGGGCCGTGGCTGACTGCAGCGAACGTGTACTGAACACCTATTGTACACCAGCCACTGCGCGCTAAAGCCACTGCCTTGCTGTAATATTCACAAAAATCCCTGTGAGACAGATCACTGCCTGTTTTACACACGATAAAGGCAAGGCTCAGAGAGATGAAGCGCGGCACCATCCCCAAAGCCACATGACTGATAAGGGACAAAGCCTGGATCAGAACCTGGGTCGGTCTCTTTAAAAAAGCTTAGATTGCTGGGTGTGGGGGCACACGCCTTTAATCCCAGCACTCGGGCAGCAGAGGTAGGAGGATCGCCGTGAGTTAGAGGCCACCCTGAGACTCCATAGTGAATTCCAGGTCAGCCTGAGCTAGAGTGAGACCCTATCTCGAACCGCCCCCCCCACAAAAAACACACACACACAAAAAGAACAAAGCTCAGATCACAACGTTCCAGGCCTCAGCGAAACACAGACATTTGCTTTACAAAGCAGGACAGCTGCCTGCTTGTTCCTCTGGTGCTCCTGGAACCCTGCAGCTACCGATCTCTGGTCTGTAGAGCACTGACTTTGGAGTCATAGGTTCGAGCCCAGTCTCTGGAGCTAACAGGCTGTGTGACTGTGTGACTTGGGTCCAGCTGCTCCTTCACCTCGAATGTGGGCATGACGTCACCCTTCACTGAGTTGTTGCGCTGATTAAGTCACAGGCATCCTCATATTACAGAGGGGACACCCGGGCTCAGAGAGGTCTGGTCACTTGCTTGAGGTCGCAAGGTGCAGTGGGGGGCCCATCACATGGTGCGAACGAGTCCAGAAGGGCGGAGGCAGGGGCCCCGGATGAACCTCACCCAGCCACCTGCTGCCCCCTGCGGGTCCTACCTTGCTGGTGGCAGTGCAGGTAGACGATCTCCTCCAAGCGGATGGTCACTGCGTAGTCCCAGTAGACGCTAGAAGCGGGAAGAAGAACTGGACTTGTCCCATTGTGGGAGGAGGGGCTCAGGAAGCCAGCAGCCCCGGGGGGGCTCCTCCACCTTTCTCACCAGGGCTCCCACCCCAACATCTGGGTCCTGAAGTTGTCAAAAAGGCTCAGATCTTTTGAATTCTGGGGAGTCCAACTTATCCAACTTGACAGAAACGGGAAACGGCTGGCTGGAGAGATGCTCAGTGGTTAGGGCATTTACCTGCAAAGCCTAAGGACCCAGGTCCCATTCCCCAGTGCCCACGTAAAACCAGATGCACGGGGGGGGGACACACGCGTCTAGAGTTTGTTTCAGTGGATGAAGGCCCTGGCACACCCATTCCATCGGCCCCCCTTGCCTCTTTCATCCTCTCTGGAGGCCCTGAGCGGTAGAGTGACATACCTCAGGTCCCCCAGCATGTCTTTCTCTATTCACTGTCTTCCCCCGTGTGCTGTGAGTGACCTCTCCTGCAGGTGGTTCTGTGGCAGGGAGCAGGTGCCCATGTGTATGAAGTGAGTGAGGCAGAACTCATGTCTTTAGAATGGTGGGTAAGGAGATAAGACTGGTCATGTGACTGCCACTGTGTAAATGGGGACTCAGGAGGTCAGGGAAGGCCCAATACCAAGGCTCCAGGTGAACAGGATTCAGGCCCAATAGCATCTCCTCAGCCCCTGTGCTTTTTCCTGAATGAGGGTCGGGAGCTGAGTGACCCAGCTGGGCCACCTGCAACTCCCACTGATTGCTTCTGAGGACAGGCGGAGACCTCTGAGAGGAAGTGACCAGCGTAGAGGACACTTAGTCATTCCAGGGCCTACTGTGAACTGCAGGAGGCTTGAAATGACACAGAACAGCGGAGTGTTTTGTTTGTACTTCTTTTTTTTTTTTTTTTCCGAGGTAGGGTCTCGCTCTAGCCCAGGCTGACCTGGAATTCACTATGTAGTCTCAGGGTGGCCTCGAACTCACAGCTATCCTCCTACCTTTGCCTCCCAAGTGCTGGGGTTAAAGGAGTGTGCCATCACGCCTGGCTTTTAAAAAATATTTATATTTATTTTTTTGAGAGAGAAAGAAAGGAGAGAGAGAGAATGGGCATGCTAGGACCTCCAGCTGCAAACGAACTCCAGATGCATGCGCCGTCTTGTGCATCTGGCTTATGTGGGTCCTGGGGAATTGAACCTAGGTACTTTGGCTTTACAGGTAAGCGTCTTAACCACTAGGCAACCTCCCCAGCCCTGTTTGTACTTCTTTTCTGTAAAAAAAAACACATTCATCATAAAAAGGGTTGGGGGTCTGGGCACATGACTCAGCGGATAAAACTCTTGTTGCTCAACTCTGAGTATCCAAGTTCAAATCTGCAGACCCCATGTTTTAAAGAAAAGCAGGCTGGAGGGAGATGGCTTAGTGATTAAGGTGCTAGCCTGTGAAGCCTAAAGACCCAGGTTCAATTCCCCAGTACCCACGTGAGCCAGATGCACAAGGTGGCGCATGTGCCTGCAGTTCATTTGCAGAGGCTAGATGCCCTGGCATGCCCATTCCCTCTCTCTCTCTGTCTTTATCTTTCACTGTCAAATAAACAGCATATTTATAAAATTTTTAAAAAGGCTGGAAGCTGTGGGAGGCTTCCATGAGTCCAGTGCACCTACGGCAAGGAAGGAGGCAGAGATGGGAGATTTCCCAGAAGCTCAGGAACAGAGCAGGGAACAGAAGACCCCGTTTCAAATGAGGTGGTAGACAAAGACCAACTTGACATTTGCCCATGACCGCCACATGTGTGCTGTGGCGTGTACATACACACCTACCACATATACATTTTAGAAAAGGTTCTTAAGAAAGGGGGAAAAAATGTAGGGCCACAGAGATTTGCCTCACAAGCACGGAAATCAGAGATCTATGTCCAGTACCCATGTAAAAAGTCTGGGCGTGGGGCTGGAGAGATGGCTTACCAGTTAAGGCGTTTGCCTGCAAAGTCAAAGGACCCCGGTTCGACTCTCCAGGGCCCACATTAGCCAGCTGCACGAGGGGCACAAGCATCTCTCTCTCCCCCTCAAATACATAAATAAAAATAACGTTTAAAGAAAATTTAAAAGAAAAGTCTGGGCGTGGTCATGTGGACCTATAATCTCAGTGCTGGAGAAACGGAGCTGGGAGGATCTCTGGGGTTTCACTGGCAGACCAGTGTGGCCTAATTGGTGAGCTGTGGGCCAGTGAGAGACCCTGTCTCAAATATAGCGCACTGAGTTACTGAGGGGGACACTGGAGGCTGTCTTCTGGCCTCCACACACGTGCGCACACGCGCGCACACGCATGTGTACCCTCACACACACACACACAACCACATGCGCATACACACGTGCCTAAATTAAAAAAAATGTGAAAGATTAAAAAGTCGCGCTGGACCTAGATTAATCCTAGCCTTCCCCCAACCGCTTTACATCAAGCTGAGGAGACTGTGCGCATCCCGCCCAGCGCTGCGGCTGTGCCTGGCCTTCCCATGGCCTTCCTATCGTGGAGCCAGGACCCAGGTGTTCCATGTGAGATCTGAGATGCCACCTCAAAGCCCATGGGTGAAGGGCTTCGTCACCAACTTGTGGTGCTATCAGGAGCCGGCTGAAGCTTGGAAATGGAGCCTAGTGGGAGGAAGCTAGGTAAATGGGCTAGGTAAATGGAGTGCCCTTGGCGGGTTATTAGGCCCTGAGCCCCTTGCCCCCAACTCTCTCTCTCTCTCTCGCTCTCCTGGCTGCTGTGAGGTGAGCAGCTTTCTCTGTCACATGCTCCATCCACCATGTTGATGTTCAAGCTCAACACGGGCCCCAAAACAACAGATCCATGCGACCACGGACTGAAACCTCCGAACACCCCAAGCCAAGCGAGACTTTCCTCCTTATTCATGGTCTGCCTTGGGTCTTTTCTCATGACGACCTAACTGCGCTGTTTCTCAGGCACGACCCCAGGCTTTGCTGGGCCTTGCACAGCAGACAGTCATGGGGAACGCAGCCACTGAGCACTCCCAAAACTCCCTTCCCTTGAGGGGTGGGAGAGGGCAGGCAGAGGTGGATCAGTGTCGTGCCACCTGCAGGCTCAAGGAATCATCATTAAGATGCCTCTCCGAGCCGGGCGTGGTGGCGCACACCTTTAATCCTAGCACTTGGGAGGCAGACGTAGGAGGCCACCCTGAGACCCCATAGTGAATTCCAGGTCAGCCTGGGCTAGAGTGAGACCCTACCTCAAAAAGCAAAAAACCAAAACAAACAAACAAACAGCAACAACAAAAAGATGCAACCACAAGAGAGGCCGGGCATGGTGGCACATGCCACCATGAAACCCTACCAAAAAAAGAAAAAAGATGCCTTTCCAGGCGGGTGGCAGAATCACCTGGGCACAGCCTAACCACACCCACGCCCCCCAGGCTCTTCCAGCTGTTTCCACATCCTCCAGGGTCTCTGAGTCACTGGTGAGGCTCGGCTGCAGGAGGCTGGGCCAGGTAACCATAGCAACCAGGCAGCGCAGCAGGCAGGGGCAGAGGACATCCCCGGGGTTGGTCTGGTCGGTGGCACTACGCAGCGACGGTAGAACCTTGCTTGGAAGGTAGGGTGTAGTAGGCGGAAGCTAGATCACTAGGGACTGGTCCTCCGAAGGGGACAGTGGGACCCTCTCCTCAACACAACAGTGAGAATGGGGGACGTACAACAGAAGCAATGGCCTACCTCTTCTCGTAGTCTAGGTCCCCCACAGAGCCATTCATCAGCTGGTTGGGTGTCCACTTCAAGGTCATGATGTCAGCCGTCTGGTGGAGGGACAGGTAACCCGGTACAGACTCCATGTCGTCCCTCTACAGAAAAGAGGAGCATTCAAGCCTGGTCACACCACTCACCGCGGTGGACCTGGGCCTGGGCCCACTGACTCCAGCACGCATAACCTGAGCTGAGAGGCCGGGCTACCCTGAGGCTCCTTCCAGAAGGCCACGCTTAGGCAGTCTTCTGTAGCCAACACCAAGCTGGACTCTGAAGAGCTCAGCTGTGAAAGACACCCACTGCCCCTCTGGCACACCCTCCTGAGGCTGAAGGGGGGTTCCCCTGTCCCAAGGTTCTGTGAGATCCCACAAAGGGGGCTGTCCCTCTAACATCAACATTTTCAGAACAAGTCATTTGCCGGTCATGGTGGCGCATGCCTTTAATCCCAGCACTCGGGAGGCAGAGGTAGGAGGATCGCCGAGAGTTCGAGGCTACCCTGAGACTACATAGTGAATTCCAGGTCAGCCTGGGCTAGAGTGAGACCCTACCTCGAAAAGCAAAAGAAAAAAAATAAAACTAGAATGAGCCAGGTGTGGTGGTGCATGCCTTTAATCCCAGCACTCGGGAGGCAGAGGTAGGAGGATCGCCGAGAGTTCGAGGCCACCCTGAGACTACATAGTGAATTCCAGGTTAGCCTGGGCTACAGTGAGACCCTACCTTGAAATACCAAACCAAACCAAAACCGAACCCAACAAGGCATTTGTCTCAGTCCAAACTGAGGGAGAGAGGGAAGCTGAGCCCTGTGGCCCATCTCCAAAGACATTGCCCAGAAACCTGCTCCCCCAGTACTTCCACCATGCTCTGGGCCAGCAGCCAGACCCTCTACCTGTCCAGAGTTTGCCCACAGGCCCTGTCGCCTGCTTTACTTTAGACTAGTAGGAGGGCCAGCAAATCAATGTCACCATCCCTCGGCTACAGGGGAGGCAGCCCCTCCAACAAACTCGCCTCCACATTAGGCAGAGAGTGACATTTACCAAGCGCCCTTGTGTGTCAGTCTCCACACACCTAGTCTCACTCACAGCCCCAGGAGGGAGTGTCACCCAGCCTGCCACCTCTCTGGAGAGGCACATTCTGTTCCTTTCACATGTAAATGTCCCCAGTGCGGGGATGTGTCTCATCTCCAGTGGCATTCACAGCTGTGACAGGTTGTGATCGCTGATGCACAAACTGGGTCACAGCTGTCACCCTTTGCCGTGGAGCTGTGGGCACGGCCGTTACTTCACAAAGAAGGACAGGGGCTTGTGTGTGTGACTCAGCTTTGAATTGAAGTCATAGTGACTGGGAGACGCTGGAACAGGGCAGCTGGGCACCTGGTGATGTTGGGTGGCCGAGGGAACACAGTAGAACTTTCTGTGTCCAGGGACTGACAGGGAGTATTTTTTTTTTTTTTTTTTGCCCATTAACGAATATAATTTGCCCTGTATGGGCCTCATGTATCTCCATAGTACTCACTCTCGGAGGCGGGCGAGGGGAACACGGGTTAATACAGTTAAAAACATTTCCCACGTCCCTGGCATGCAGCAGGTCCCTGCAAACATCTGCTGCATGTGCATAAGGGTGAATGGATGAGTGTCATGGCCTGGTGGACAGGGGTGAAAAAGAAGTAGACAACTGGGGGGCTATGAAGATGGAGAGACGGGGGGGCTGGAGAGGTGACTCAGTGGTTAAGGTGCTTACCTGTAAAGCTTAAGAACCCAGGTTCGATTCCCCAGGGCCCACATACAGCCAGATGAGCAAGGTGACAACCTGCATCTGGAGTTTGTTTGTAGTGGCTGGAGGCCCTCGTGTGCCTATTCTCTCTCTCTCTCTCTTTCTCTCCCCTGCTTTGTTTCACTCTCTCATAAATAAATAAATAAATGCCATACTTTAAAAAAAGATGGAGAGATGAATGGGTGATGGGTATAAATAGAAGAAGTGGTGGCTGGAGACATAATGGAAGGAAGGATGGATGGATGCAGAGAACAGAAGTGAACTGATGGGCCGGTGAGCAGCTGGCTAGAGAGGTTGGTGGGTGTGCGGATGGGTGGGTGGACGGATCCGATACACTGCCAGATGGCTGGAGCAACAGATGGATGGGTGAGTGTGTGGAGAAATGGATAGTTATCGTGGCAGATGAATGGATGGATGAAAATATTGACAGATGAATTAATGACTAAATGGGTGGGTGGATAGATGGATGGATGGAGCTCCTGGCAAATGAATGAACGGGCAGGTGGTAGGTTGAAGAATGCAGCAGCGCGTGGAAGGAGTAAATGAATGGGTGGTTGGGAAATATGGAGCCAGAGGGAATCCCCTAGCCTGGAGCCTTCTTGCACTCACCGGCTGAACCAAAACGTTGTTCTTGCCATAGAGCAGGGTGGCTCTGGAGTTCTGGTGCAGGGACTCCACGTAGTCGCGGGCGGAGATGGACGGCCGGTCATCCATGCTGCCACTCGAGTGCCTCTTTTGGATCTGGCAGCGGGATGGGTAACAGACGGCTGGGCCCGTGAGTGACCTTCAGGACACTGACCAGGCTCCCTGACCCTGGACCAAGCCCAGACCTTCCCGCTACCCACCCGACTCACACAGAGCGCGGGGCGCTTGGTGGGCGAGTCCTGCCGCAGATGTGAGCTGTGGATACGGTGCCTCTGAACCAGCTCATCGGCTGAGGGGTCGGTCCAGAAATGGTCCGCAGTCTTCATCTTGGTATACTCCAGGGCGCAGGGCCCCACTGTGGAGCACATGGGGCTGGGAACCTGGGACCCCTCCAAAGTCCGTCCACCCACTGCCCCAGGATGGGCCCTCCATTTCACACTCCTTCCCTTCCCTGTAGGCAGTGAAGATGTCCCAGAGTCCTTCAAGAAGAGATCAGAGCAAGGCCCTGGGAGCAAGAGATGGCCATGGGCGGTCTGATGGGCTGGACAGGAATAGCCCTTGAGAACCAAAGCCAAAGGCAGCTCAGAGTGGTGGGTCACTCACCCAACAAAGACGCGAGGATGGGGCCATCCACGGGGTCCATCAGGAGCGCGTCCTTCTCATAGTATTTACTAGTGAGAGAAGAAAGAGCATGCGGGTTTGGATGGAGACCAGCAGAGGGCGCACTGTGTACAGACTGGGTTCAATGCCCATGTGGCACCCAGCTTGGAGCCACATCTCCAAAAAGGGGGACCATCCCCGGATCTGGTGGGGCTGTGGGTGGGACTTTCAGTGAAAGGCGCGTAGTGAGACGTTTGGTGGGCATCTGCTCACTGGGTCGTGATGCTCCCTTTAGGAGGGAACAGAGCCTGGGCGACTATGTGCTTCTGCCCTGTGCTCCGCTGACGAGTCACCGAGATACTCAGATGATATCTGCCCTTCTGCTACCAAAGTAATAAAACGCTGGCTGGCTGGGGTGTGTACTCCAAGGCTGCAGGGCTAAGAGGCTCCCTCTCCCGCCCTGACAAGTAACTATGATCTGATCACGCTGGCCTGAGATGCGGATAAGTAAACAAACAAACAAATCCCAAGGCTCTGAAAAATTGGCCCCGAGAAATATTACACATTGTCATCGGTACAATGTGTATGCCGAACGGTTTTGGGTTGGCTTATTTGTGAGAGCTATGGCAGGATAATATCCAGTCCCTCGAAAGCTCATGTAATGTATACAAATACACAGACTCTGAAGGTAGGTCTCTGTGGGATCTAAGGTCCAGAGAAGTGACTTGCTAGAGGTCACGCAATAGGCAGATGGAAGACTGGGCGACAACAACCAGCTCTTGTTAGCATACCACAAGGGGCAAGGGGGACAGTATCTGGGGTCGGGGTGGGGAACCTAGCTTGGCCACTCTTCACCCTGCTGTGGGTCTCTTAGCAAGTGGACGCCCTCTCAGAGCTTCTGGGGCCTCTGATATGAAATGGGAAGAATGGCATAATTCACCTGCCCAGGGTGTTCGAAGAATTAACAATGACCAGCGTCATCATAAACACACAGAGCCGGACACAGGAAGTCCTTACTAAGCGGTGACGTCACTGTCATCTCAGCCCAAGGAAACCTTCAACCAAGAGGCACACTTGCTGAGCTAAAACTGACACTGAATGGGGACTCTGCTCAATACCAAGTTTATGGACCAGGCATGCTGGTTCGTGCCTGAAATCCTGGCATGCGGTAGGCTGAGGCAGGAAGATTCTCACAAGTTCAAGGCCAGCCAGGGCTACAGACCCTGTCTCAAAAAATTTTTCTTCTAGTAAAGTGTCATGACCTAGATTTCCTCCCACCCAAAAGAAAAGAAAAACAAAAACCCAAAACAAAAACTCAGTGCATATCGTCTCAATGACTGCCAGTTTTTCTTGATAAAATGTGAATGTCACAAGGAGAGGAATTCAGCCTTCATTCATATTCTCCTAGCAAAAGGAGCAAAGAATTCAATTCATTAGAACATGGTAACAATGCCCGGCGTGGGAAGATGGGGTTAGACAAGCAACTTCATATAATGAAAGATGGAGAAATTCCCAGCTCTCTCTTCTCTCTTCCTTCCCTCCCCCTCTCTCTCCTAATTCTTCAGTAGTTCCCCGTTGTTCCTGAGATGACAGCAAAGCTCTTTCACGTCACACCTTGCACCATGGTGTCCCTTGCATCTCAGCTAGTGCCTGGCACATGGGAGTCACTAGACGGATGCTGTCCCAGGAAGAGCCACACTGAGACTTCCACATCCAATTCACCTGGGCCAGTACCCACGTAAAGCCAGGATGCACAAGGTGGCACAAGCATCTGGAGTTTGTTTAAGTGGCTAGAGGCCCTGATGTGCCTATTTCTCTCTCTCTCTCTCTTTTTTTTTGGGGGGGGCGGTTTCGAGGTAGGGTCTCACTCTGGTCCAGGCTGACCTGGAATTAACTATGTAGTCTCAAGGTGGCCTCGAACTCTCAGTGATCCTCCTACTTCTGCCTCCCAAGTGCTGGGATTAAAGGCGTGCGCCACCACGCCCGGCTCCATTTCTCTCTCAAATACATAAGTAAAATATTAAAAAGCTAGAAGCAGTTTTATGCACGTGGGTGCAATTCCAGTGACAGCCACCAGGTGGCGGTGGAGCGCACGCAGGTTTGAGTCTTCCCCCTCACCTGCTGTTTTCCACTAGGTGGTGCACGATCTTGTCCAGCACCTTCTCAAACAGGGCTGTGCGGATCCACAGGTGCTTGATGGCCAGCGGGGACAGGTTGGGCAACTTCCGCGAATTCTCCTGCAGGCCCTGGGCCTGGTTTCGCCTTCAAGATCAACCAGAGGAGAAAAGAGGAAAGGATGTGTGTGTGTGGTTCGCAGGACTCACACACCCACTCTGGGAAAAGAAGGGATATCAGAAGACACGAGCCCACGTTGCTACCAGGGAGTGGTCTAGAATCAGCCACACCCCGTGGATGTGAAGATGCAGAGGTACAGACCCCTGAGCACACTGTTGATGGCGAGGTGACATTCTGAACTCCCCCCACCCCCCACTGTGCTTTTCTCTGACCCTCTTCTTCCTCTCCCTCCTTCCTCACCTCCCTTTCCTGGAATGGAATCCTGGCCAAGTAAAGCCTTGGAGATGAGCTCCTTTAAGTAGTGTCCAATGCGCCTCCCCCCACAGGGGAAGATAGCTCTGCACTGTGGCTGCAGGAACCCCCTAACCTCGTCCCAAGTCCCTCTCCAGTAACAAACCACCCACGACTAGTCCTCCCTCTGTGGTCCAGCCTCCTGTGGCTTCCAGAAGGGGGCGCGGCCAGCTCTTCCATGCCCTGCGGCTGCTTCCTGATTCTCCTCCCCTCGCCCCTCCCTGATCCACCCCTTCCTATGCGTTGGGTCTCTGTAAGGACATCTGAGCGTCCTTGGCCCCTCCTGTCCTGTCTCCCCTTCCACCTGGGGTCTTGAGGGTGTGGACTCAGAAATTCACTTTTAAAAAATCCTTGCTGAGAATCTACCATGTTGGCCAGCATGGGTCCTTCCCGTCTGTGTCCCCAGGGCTGGCACACAGGAAATGGCCCATGTTATGTACTCCAGAGCTAGTGATGGCTAAATGAACACGCGCTCCCTCACCCAGACCCTGCCCTGGCAGGCTGCTCCCCACACTGAGTAAGCTCTGAATGTCCAGATCTTGAGATGTTTCCTGCAAACTCTTGGGAGTTCAGCAGGCCAGCTGAAGGCACCCAAAGGCTTTGAGCTTTGAGATCACTTTATTATTTATTTTTTAAATTAATTAATTTATTGTTTGTTTGTTATTTTTTTCAAGGGAGGGTCACACTCCAACCCAGGCTGACCTGGAATTCACAGGGTGGCCTCAAACTCATAGTGATCCTCCTACCACACCCAGCTTGGCTTTTAATTTCCTTCCATCCTTCCTCCCTCCCTCCTTTCTTTCTTTCAAATATTTATTTGCAAACACAGAGAGAAAGACAGAGGGGGGGGGGGAGAGAGAGACAGGCAGAGAGAGAGAGAGAGAAAATGGATGCGCCAAGGCCTCTTGCTGTTGTAAATGAACTCCAGATGCATGCACCACTTGGTGCATCTGGCTTTATGTGGGTACTGGGGAACTGAACCTGGACTATCAGGCATTGCAAGCAAGCGCCTTAACCTCTGAGCCATCTCTCCAGGCCCTAGTGTCATTTTAAATCAGAGCTGGCAGAGCCACATCCCAAGCTGTAGGATGGGAGCAGAGGGTGGGGCCCGTTCCTCAGTGGGTGCAGCCATCCATCAAGACAGTGAGTTGGGGGTGTGCTGGGACTAGATCTAGAAAGGCTCCCGAGGGCACATGTGTTAGTGGCCGGGCCCTGTGCCAACCAGAGTAGCCACCCTTGTGCTTTTTACCCAAAGAGGCAGCCTAGGTACCTGGTGCTTCTGGTAGGTGGTGGGATTTTAAAGATGGGGGAGTCTGAGCCAGGCATGGTGGTGCATGTCTGTCATCCTAGCACTTGGGAGGGAGGAATGCCACAAGTTCAAGGCCAGCCTCAGCTACGTAGTGAGACTGTCTTTAAAAAGTGGGGACATGGGCTGGAGAGATGGCTTAGCAGTTAAGGCACTTGCCTGCGAAGCCTAAGGACCCAGGTTCGATTCTCCGGGTCCCATGTAAGTCAGATGCACATGGTGGCGCATGCGTCTGGAGTTCATTTGCAGTGGCTGGAGGCCCTGGTGCATCCATTCTCAGTCACTCTTTCCCCCACCCTGTCTTAAATAAATAAATAAATAAATAAATAAATAAATATCAGATTTTTTTTTTTTTTTTTTTTTTTTTTTTTGGTTTTTCGAGGTAGGGTTTCACTCTAGCCCAGGCTGACCTGGAATTCACTATGGAGTCTCAGGGTGGCCTCGAACTCATAGCGATCCTCCTACCTCTGCCTCCCGAGTGCTGGGATTAAAGGCGTGCGCCACCATGCCCGGCTCAGAAAATTTTTTTAAAGTGAAGACTTTAGTGGGAGATTTTAGCCAGTTGGGGTCACGTCCTCGAAGGGGATTGTGGGACTTTGGTACGCTCTTCCTTTTCTCCCCGGCTGCATCTCGGCCATGAGATGGACAGTTCCCTCTGCTGGGTGCTCTCACCAGCCTCACCACACGACCCAAAGCGGTGGACCCATTGAGCATTGACTGGGACCTTTCAAAGCACGAGCCAAAGCAAACCTTTCCTCTTTGATTATGTCACATATTTTGTGACAGCCACACAGAGTTGATGAACAAAACAGCAGGTTGGTCTCCTCCCTTCCCTTGCCTGCATCAGACACGACTAATCAATCTCTGCATTCTTTCCCACGGATGCCCATTTGCAGCTGCCGGATTTTCCTCCTGAGAGTCAAAAGCACCAGCTGGGACTGACGCCCAGTTGCCGTCCCTGGCCAGACGGGGCTTTGGCTGTGTGTGCAGGATCCGAGACGGTGGCTCTGGCCACAGGCGTCCATGGACCACGCTCGGCCTGCGAACTTCCCATGATACACACACAAAGAACCAACGACAGGGCCAAGCGGCGATGCCACCTGCCCACAGTGGCTGCCTTGGGCAGAGCTCCAGAGTCTGGTCCAGGCAGATGAGACCACATTGGTTCCACCCCACGCTGGCCTCGCATCTTAAGCAGGGCGTGGTTTCCAGCAGGCACTTATTCACTGGTCGGTTGTGTCGTGGGCATGGATTAGGGACTGGGCTGGGGATACAGACGGGGCTGCCTCTTCTCATGGAGTTCAGGGAGACAGACAATAATCAGGTTAACAGTGTGGATGGACGGAAGAATGAGTCATCAGTGCACAGATGGGATAACAACTGGGAGAGATAAAACACAGTGAAAAGGGAAGACTGAAGGAGGGAAAGAGAGATGAATGGTCACCAGGACCTAGCCATGGAGTGTTTGACAGGTGAGACTCTACAGGGAGGTATGGGCTCCGGCGGGGCCCCGGGTGGGGTGTGGACGGCCCTGTGGTCCGGGGCTGCCCTAGCAGGTTCCCACACCCTGCACTCACGCGCTCTCGATGAGCTGCTCCAGGTCCTGGACCTTGCGGCTCAGCTCCTCGGCTGGCGGGAAGCTCTTGCCCACCTTCATGAAGAGGGCCGCGATCTTGTTGCTGCGGAGGAAGCCGGCCGCCCGTCGCCGCAGCCCGTGCAAGACGCAGGCCTCCACAGCCGCTGGGGGGTGGGGTGGGGTGGAGGGTGACGATGGTCAATAGGCCTGTCTTGTGCATGCTACTCAGCACCAAGGGTGACTCGGTGCCACACGTCCCTCCCCCGCCACATGGCCCAGAGGCACGAGAGCTCAGTGATTAACCCACAGAGGGGGGGTCAGAGGGTCACTGCCTGGGTTCACATCCTCCGCCAGTTATGAACCTGCTGTGTGCCTTTGCCCTCTCTCTGCTTTGGCTTCCTCTGCTGTAAAAGTGGAGGGTACTGTGAATATTAACTTCATCAAGATACTGTCAGCATGGGAAACAAAAAATCAAAATGCAAAGAAGATCAGGGAACTTCGGGGAGGCAGGTAGTGCTCGCTGGGAGCAAAGGCAGGGGGAACCGAGGACACGATCCACCCCTCATATATCAGCCAGGGCCCAGGTGAAACCACAGAGGAACTGGCGAGATGAGCAAGAGCGTTTCCATGGCAAGCTTACAACCAGTGCCAGGGACAGACACTGAGGAGACTCAAAATGCACCAATGCAGAGATCCAGAAGATGCTGAGAGCTCAACACTGAAGCAGTCTTAAAGTACACCCACCGCGGCTCAGGGAGCTTCGCGGAAGAAGGGGCGGAAAGATTCTAAGAGCCACAGAGTGGAAGGGACTATCCAGAGGCACTCCCCCGCCCCCGCCGCCTTACAATGACTGGCTGACGCTCTCACATCTCATGACCCACGAGCCCAGTGGAATACCCATAATCCCTCTGAGGAGGGCCCTCAGTGGACTGGGGGCAGGGAGGAGGGAAATGATGGTACCAACACATAATGTATCCATACAATCAATGTTCCTACTAAATAAATAAATAATGCATGGAGGGGCTGGAGGGATGGCTTAGTGGTTAAGGCGTTTGCCTGCAAAGCCAAAGGATCCAGGTTTGATTCCCCAGGACCCACGTTAGCCAGATTCACAAGGGGGCGCATGCATCTGGAGTTCGTTTGCAGTGGCTGGAGGCCCTGGCGTGCCCATTCTCTCTCTCTCCCTCTTTTTCTGTCAAATAAATAAATAATAAAAATATTTTAAAAAATAATGCATGGGGAATTCTTAGCCTAGCCTGGCACACAGAGAGAGCTTTTATGAGTGGGCAGAGAGGGAGAGCAGACTGGGTCACAGGGCTGGTGAACTTTGTCTGAGTTACAGACCAGTGCCACCGTCGCTGTCACCGGCACCTCCAATGTTCACACATCTGATTTAATTCCTGCCACATGGCCAAGAAGAAAGGAAAGCTGGGGCTTCTCAGATGTGGGCACGGCGACTGCGGCTTAGGGAGGTGATGGGAACAGCTCGGGTCACTCGGCATCTGCGACGTAGGCAGGGTTTGAACTTGTGCTTGTCAAAGGGCCTTGGGAAGGAGCGTTCTGTAGAACGCTTTCATTTCTGAGTTTCCCCCGGTGGCCCTGCCCAGCTCTCCTCGGGACAGGACCCCCGGGCTGTGGATGCCTTCTACCACGAGCTTGCCATGGGAGCTCAGGAAAATCACATCCTACCTCTGGGCTTAAGTGAGCCATTCTTTTTTGTTTTGTTTTGTTTTTCCCCCACTATATATTTTCAAATTTTTATTTATTTGCAAGCAGAGAGAGATAGGTGTGAGGCAGACAGAGAGAATGGGTGTATCAGGGCCTACAGCTGCTGCAAACAAACTCTAGACACATGTGTCACTTTGTGCATCTGGCTTCATGTGGACACTGGGGAATCAAACTCAGGTCATTAGCCTTTGTAGACAAGCACCCTAACCGCTAAGCAATCTCTCCAGCACTCCCCCCTTTAAAGAATATTTTATTTTTATTGATTTATTTGAGAGAAAGAGAGAGAGAGAAATAGGCAGAGAGAGACACACACACACAGAGAGAATGGGCACGCCAGGGCCTCCAGCCACTGCAAACGAACTCCAGATGCATGTGCCCCCTTGTGCATCTGGCTTATGTGGGTCCTGGGGAATCAAACCTGGGTCCTTTGGCTTTGCAGGTAAACACTTTAACTGCTAAGCTATCTCTCCAGCCTCATTCCCCCCCCTTTTTTTGAGGTAGGGTCTCACTATAGCCCAGGCTGAACTGTAATTCACTATGTAGTCTCAGGCTGGCCTTGAAATCACAGCGACCCTCCTACCTCAGCCTTCCGAGTGCTGGGATTAAAGATGTGTGCCACCATACCTGGCTCACTCAATTTCTCATACCCAAACGCTGGGATCAGAGTTAGAGAATTATTATAGTTTTTTTATTTGGTTTTATCTTGGCAGTGTTGAGGATTGAACCCAGGGCTTTGTGCATGCCAGGCAAGGGCTTTAACATTGTGCTGCATTCCCCAGCCCTTCCTACACTTTTTATTTTGAGACAGGGACTGAAATCCTGTAGCCCAGGCTGGCCTTGAGCTTTGCAATCCTGCTGCCTCAGCCCTCTGAACGGATGGGCTGACAGGACTGTGTCATCAGGCCTGGCTACCGTAATTCTTCCATAGTTTCCTACTCCTCTGTGACTTTAATTTTATTATTTAATGGTCAATTTATTTATTTGAGAGAGAAAGAGTAAGAGGGAGGGAGGGGGAGAGAGAGAGAGAGAATGGGTGCACCAGGACCTCCAGCCACTGTAAACAAACGCCAGATGCATGTGCCACCTTGACATCTGGCTTATGTGGGTTCTGGGTAATCGAACCTGGGTTCTTAGGCTTCACAGGCAAGTGCTAAGCCATATCTATAGTCCTCCTCTGTGACTTTAATTGACAGGTATGTTAGCAAGTCCTGTCATAGAATAAGTATGCCATTTTATCTACATATAAAAATACCCAGAGGAAAATTAAAAAAAACCATAAACATAGTGAGATATAAAAGATATTTTATGTAAGTATATAAACATTCCGATATACATATGCACTTATAAACGTGAACTAGTGCACATACATCAATGTGGTTAATGCGTGCATATGTGCTTAAATGAACATTTTCTCCTTTAGAAAGGGAAATCTTGCTCATGGTCACCCAATAAGGCAGAGGTGGGATTTGAATCCCATTTCACCTGGCTGTGAAGGGGTTGAGGCTCTAGCCTCCGGGTCACAGAAGGTGCCCAAATGTGGTTGGCCCCACAGGGAGCCTTCAGTCATGTGGATGGGCACAGGCAGGTTGGCCAGGTGTTCTTGCTCAGCCTCTTCCATGGGCCAAGGTCACAGGAGGGGGACTTGAATATATCCTTTGCTATGACACATTCTAGGTATTAAATAAAGCTTCAAGGAGAAAGAAAGGGCCGGGCGTGGTGGCGTACGCCTTTAACCCCAGCGCTTGGGAGGCAGAGGTAGGAGGATCTCTGTGAGTTTGAGGCCACCCTGAGACTACATCCTGAACTGTAGGTCAGCCTGGGCTACAGCAAAACCCTACCTCAGTAAGTAAAGAAATAAATGGATAACAGAAGAAACTCCACTTATATATGCCCACGACCACCGGATGAAAGCTGACTTTGGAGGCATGGACACCTATGTCTGGCCACTGTCCAGGTGCGGCAGGAAGCTAACAGTGGGGTTATTTCTGGCGCCTCCCGAGCGGGGCTGGCTTGGAGATGACGGGATCTGAGTCACAGTCCGGCCTGCGGGGTGGGCTGCCATGCTCAGCCAGCTGGACATGATCCTGGGAATGTCAGTGGCTCTTCTAAAAATGTCCCCAAGCCACTCCTGCCTGTTACCTAGCAACGCTGGGCCAGGTGGAGGCAGAGAAGCCTGGAGACAGCAGCTCCTCATACCTCAAAAGGATGTGCCTGTGTCACCCGAGCCCTCTGGAGGGAAGGCAAGTCTTGCAGGGGGGGGCCACACTGAGTTCTTCATGGGATGCAGAAGTCATCGGATGTGGCACTGCTCAATGCTTTGCGTTTCCTTAGCCCCCCCCCCTTTTTTTTTCTTTTTGTAAGTTTTTCAAGGTAGGGTCTCGCTCTAGCTCAGGCTGACCTGGAATTTTCTATGTAGTCTCAGGGTGGCCTTGAACTCAAGGCGATCCTCCTACCTCTGCCTCCCGAGTGCTGGGGTTAAAGGTGTGCGCCACCACGCCCGGCTCAATGCTATACATTTCCAAATTCTGCAATACAGTGCCTTTGGGACCCTAAAATAACTTCACAGTCCCAAAGCTAAGCATGACGTGGGACCTTGGCTCGCAGATGTGCCTCCCCCACAGCCAGCCCACAGCAAGCCGCGGGCAGGCCACCAACTCACCGCAGAAGGAGATGATGTGGCTGCTGTCCTCATGAACGAACTTGCGTGTGACGGCCTCCTCCATGATCTGCTTCACCTGCGGGACACACACGGCGATGGGTGCGGTGCCGACACCCCTGGGGCCTATCTGGGGTATTTTTAAAAAATTAATTTATTTGAGAAAGAGAAAGCGAAAGAGAGAGAGAGAGAGAGAATGGAATCACCAGGGCCTCCAGGCACTGCAAACAAACTCCAGATGCATGCGCCACCTTGTGCATCTGGCTTACATGGGTCCTGGGGAATCGAACCTGGGTCCTTAGTCTTTACAAGCAAGCACCTTAACCACTAAGCCACCTCTCCAGCCCCTATCTGGGGTATTTTGATTCCTGCTTTTCTCCTACGCCAGCCTTGCCTTGTCTTCTGAGGTCTGCGACTGATGAAGCTACACTTCCTGTTTTGCTTAATTACTTCTCCAGGCTCTCCGTGGAGGATTGCTGCTTCCTTCCGATGTCACACACACTATCCCTCCTCGCTGCAATACCCAAAGTAGCCCCCATTCCAACCTGTATTACAAAGCCTTCCGTCCAGAGGACGTGTCACCGTTCCTGCTGTTTGTCTGTGGACTTGAACATCTGCACCCCTTCCAGAGCCTGGTACGGTGCCTGGCGCAGAGTAGGTGCTCAGTAAAGAATCCCCCAAGGAGTAACGAGTGCATTGGTGAGTCGGTCAGTGGATGGAGGAGTCGGGAGAACGGCATGTGGACAGTCAGCTCTGGAGTCCAGGAGACCCGGGTTCCAAGGCCTGCTTGGAAGCTGACTTAGCGTTTGGTCTGAGCGAGCTCTGGGCAACAGGCCCGGCAAGGGGAGGCCACCTGTCCACGGAGGGAGCGCTGGCGCAGACGGGGACACTGTGGCCCGTGGGCTTGTCTCACGTGCTCACTCGCCAGCAAGTATTTCCCCGAGTGCCTGCCACGTGCTGGGCAGGTGACGACATTTGAAACAGGCGATCATACCTCTGCTCACGGCGGTGACCCCTCTGGGGCCCAAACACCCTCTTGCTTCACTGAGCAAAGATCTACTTTGCCCAGAGGCATCATGGGACGCAAGCTTTAAACCTTTTTCTTCTCTGGGACTCAGTTTCCTCATGTTGAGATTTGCAAGGTCAAAAAGTGATTCAAAACTCTTTCCCAGCTCACCATCACAGGGGCTCTGAAAAAGTCCCGGATCCCACTTTCCCGTGGCCCGTCACGCATCATCTGCCAGCCCTCACGGTGCCTACCTCCGTCCTTCCAGGTCGCCTCACGGAGCTAAAGACAGGAGCCAGGGCGTCGCTGCCATGCTTGCTGGAGGACCGCACACCATTCTGAAGGCGGCATGCAACCCACACCCCACCTGCCCAGTTCAGCACCGGCTGTGTGAACAGCTCCTCCGTCAGAATGCACAAACCAGGCTTTGCCCCAAAGCCTTTCTAAGTCAGAGACGCACCTAGCAAGGGCCGTGGAATAGGCCCCACTTTACAGACCTGGGGGTGACCTGTCCAGGGTAACACGGCAAGAAGGGGGCAGAGTAGGGAGTCAAAAAGATCAGTTCTCCCACTGTGCCCCAGCTGCTATGTCCTGGACCCTTCCAGCTACTAGTTGTATGCACTTAGGCAACCCCCATACCTCTCCGAACCTTAGCTTTCTAAGGTTTCCTAAGGTTTTTCACTGGCTGAAGAAGTTGTGGGTGACTCCAACGAAGTGACAAATATCACGTGCTTAGCACAGACCTCGGTACAGCGTGCTTGAAATAAAATGTTAGCTGTATGTCAGCCAGCACATATGCCTGGACGCCCTCCTGGCTTCATTTGACCATTACTCTGTCTGGAATGTCACCTGCTCAGGTCATTAGAGCCCTTGGCTAAGAGTCCCAGGGTAGCTGCTTAAAACACTGGCTGGATTCACAGGCCGTGTGTCAGCAGCTGTTTCCCATGCTGAGCTCCGAATCCGCCCACAGTGAGTGTTCTGTGACTCTCGGCTTCACAGCTGTGAGAACTTCTTCCGTGAGGTCCCGCTCATAGCAGGGTCTCCAGACGCAAAGGAGTAACAACGTGAAGAATCAAGATGGACTGGCGCCTTGGTAAAATACTGCAGCTGAGAATTGTTCTCTTGGTGCCAGGGATATAGCTGTTGGTAGGGTGCTTGCCTAGCATGTATGTACGAAGCCCTGGGTTCAATCCCCTGCACCGAATAAAAGTGGGTTATAGTGGCGTATGCCTGTAACCCCAGCACTTTGGATGGAGGCAGAGACAGGAGGATCAGAAGTTCAAGGTCATCCTTGGCTAATTTAGTACATTTGAGGCTAGCCTGGGATACATGAGAGAGACATACACACATGCCTATATATATAGTCCTGTCATTATACTGTGACTAGTAGGATAATCATCACTGTTTGTCAAAGGAGGAAATAGATCAACAGAGGTGGAGTAACTCGCCTATGGCTACATAGCTGGTGAGGAGTGAAGTCAGGACTCATCTCAGATCCATGTGACTCCAGGGGCCAAACTCCCTTTAGGATACATCATTAAGGGCTGGAGAGATGGCTTAGCAATCAAGGGGCTTGCCTAATGAAGCCTAAGGACCCAGGTTCGGTTCTCCAGGTCCCACGTTAGCCAGATGCACATCATAGCGCTTCTGTCTGGAGTTCATCTGCGTTGGCTAGAGGCCCTGGCGTGCCCATTCTCTCTCTCTCTCCCTCTGTATCTGATAAATAAATAAATAAATGAATAAATAAATAAAATGATGAAAAAATTTAAAAAGACACATCATTAAGAGTACCTGGCCTCAGAGCATTTGACCCCCTCTCTACTCTGCAAGTTCCTATGTCATTCATTCTTTTCTTCCCTTCCCTGGGGTAGGACACAGTGATGGTCTGTGAACATGCCAGAAGGAGGACTACCTGGCACCCAGACTCTGAGTATAGGGCAGAAGGACTGACGTCAGGCTTAGTGGTGGAGGTAGAGGAAAGGGGGAGAGCATTTGGGTAGAGCAGAGAACATGAGACAGACAGGGCTGAGTTCAAGTCCTGGAAGAGCTGCTTACCAGCGGTAGGACTTAGGCAAGTTTCTTTGTCTCTAATTTCCCCTCAGCTTTGTTGGCAATTTGATCTGCCATGTCTTCCACAGGCTCTGAATGCTTGTTCTCGAGCTGGTGGCTCAATTTTGTGAGGCTAGGGAACTTGTCAGGTGGGACCTGACCACTGGAAGTAGGTCGCTAGACCTGAGCCTCTGAGAGTTATACCTGTCTCTGACTTCCGGTTACATCCTCTACTTCTAGATCGGGCATTCTGTGAACGGCCTCTGCCACATGTTCCCGCCACCATGAAGTGAATTGCTTCACACACCTTCTCCACCACGGACTGAATCCCCCCTGAGACCATGAGTCCAAAGAAATCTTTTCTTCGCCAAGTTGTTCTTTGTCAGGGATAGGGGCCACAGCAATACAATAGTAACTCATATGGTTGGGCAGACTGTCAAATCTAGACAGAATCCAAATGGCCTCTCAATCCCTCTACCAGCTCAGTCCGACTCCCATCACCTCCCCCTCAACTGTTCATCTAGTCCTCCCACATTCACCTCCACCATGCTCATTATTAACACAACATCCAGACAGAGTATAAGTAAGCACAGGGAGGACTTGAATGCATGACGCAAATGACATGACAACCAGACTTGACAGAGCACTGCACCCAGCAAAGGTAGAGAACACATTCCTCTCAAATGCATGTGGAGCATTCTCTAGGACACAGCATAGTTAGGATATAAAACAAGTCTTAAAACTTTTTTTTTTTTTTTTTTTTTGGTGTTTTGAGGTAGTATCTCACTCTAGTTCAGGCTGACCTGGAATTCACTATGTAGTCTCAGGGTGGCCTTGAACTCATGGTGATCCTCCTACCTCTGTCTCCCGAATGCTGAGATTAAAGGTGTGCGCTACCCTGTCCAGCAACAAGTCTTAACACTTTTAAAGGGACATAAATCGGGCTGAGGAGCTGTCTCAGTGGTTAAAGGTGCTTGCTCCACGATCTTGTTGATTGGAGTCATATCCCCAGCACACACGTAAAAGCCAGATGCAAAGTGGTTCATGCGTCTGTCATCTCAATGGGACCATGGCAATGGGAGGCAGAGTTAGGAGAATCTTGAAGCTCATGGGCCAGCTAGTCTCGGCCTCACAGGACGGAGGGAAGAAATAAGAGAAATCCTATCTTGGGCTGGAGAGATGGCTTAGTGGTTAAGGTGCTTGTCTGTGAAGCCTAAGGACCCATGTTCAATGTCTCTTCAGATCCCACGTAAGCCAGATGCACAAAGGTGAGGCAAGTGCAAGGTCTCATATGCCCACTAGGTGGCACAAGCATCTGGAGTTCAATTTCAATTCTCTCTCTCTGTTTCATTAAAAAAAAAAAAAAATTCCTGTCTCAAGGTAAGGTGTAATGAAAGGACCAATACCCTTAGGTTATCTACTGACCTCCATGTATGAACCATGACACATGTACACCCATACGAATACATAAACATACATAAACATACATATACACACTTAAATAATAAAAAAGTACAGAACTCATACAAAACATCTTTCATGTAGCGGTTACCTTCTTGTTGTCGGGACAAAACTGACCAGAGCAGATTATGGAAGGAAAGGGTTAATTTGGCACACAGCTTCAAGGGGAAGTTTCATCATGTTGGGGGAAGCATGGCATAAGCAGAGGCTGGGTATCACATCTTGTCACATATCAGGAAGCCGCAGGAGTGAGCTACTAGCCCTGGCCTGCTGGGCTGGACTATGAAGTCCCAAGGAACATACCTCTTCCAGTAAGGGTCTACCTCCCAAAGGCTCCCCCGGCAGAGGGTTAAGTATGAGGTTTGACCACAAACACGTGAGGCTACGGTGGATGTGGTAGTGAAAGGTTCCCCATCAGGTCTCATAGTTAATCCGCAGCAGGCAGAGCTCCGGGATGGTGGAGCCTTGCTGGAGAAGGTGCGTCACTTGGGGCAGATCTTGAGGTTCATTAGTCCGGCTCACTGGATGTTCAGAGCTCACTCACTCTTCTTGCTGCTGCTTCTCAGCTGGTATGTGACTAGACGTGATGCCCAGCCTCTGCTCTTGACATCCTTTTCCACTACGATGAAACTTCCCTAGAGACAGTGAGCCTGAAATAAACCATTTCTCCCCCAAAATTGCTTCTGGTTGGGTGTCCCCCCCTCCGCATCAACAAGAAGGTAACTGCTATGGCGTACATTTTATTTCCAAACCATCACATTTCATACACACTGCTGTGGTGCTGGCGATGGAACCTAGAGCCTCAAGAGCTCTACACCTGAGCTATGTCCCCATCCAAAGGTTTCATGAGTACAGTGGAATGAGATTATAAGTCGACAGCAGAACAACAACTGGAAAAACCCACAGAAGCATGGAGAAATCACAAGAGAAATTAGAAAATATCTTGAGATAAAACAAAACAAAATATACTCAAACCTATTACATGTAGCACAATCACTGCTAAGAGGGAAATCCTAGCTGGAGATGCTTTTATTAAGAGAAGATTTCAAATTAACAATGTGCCTTTACTTATTAAGGAGCTGCTAAAGCAGAAGAAATAATAACCATGGTGGTGCACACCTTTAAACTTTTTTGTTCATTTTTATTTATTTATTTGAGAGTGACATAGAGAGAGAAAGAGGCAGAGAGAGAGAGACAGAGAGAGAGAGAGAGAAGAGAGACAGACAATGGGTGCGCCAGGGCTTCCAGCCACTGCAAACAAACTCCAGACGCATGCACCCCCTTGTGCATCTGGCTAACGTGGGTCATGGGGAATCGAGCCTTGAACCAGGGTCCTTAGGCTTCATAGGCAAGCACTTAACCACTAAGTCATCTCTCCAGCTCTGGTGCACACCTTTAATCCCAGCACTTCAGAGGCAGGATGATCGCTGTGAGTTTGAGGCCAGCCTGAGACTACATAGTGAATTCCAGGTCAGTCTGGACTAGAGCAAGACCCTACCTTGAAAAACTAAAATCAAACCAAACAAACAAAAAAAAAGGCAAAAAAAAAAAAAAACCCTAAACCAACAGAAAGATATAATAAAAATTCAAGTAGAGATTGAATGAGATAAACAGAGAATTAAATCAATCCTTAAATGCCTCCAACAATACCTTGAAAGCAAAGCCATTCAAAGATATAAGAAAACTACATGCCAGTATTTCTGATGAATCTTCATGTAAAAATCCTCGACAAATACTAGTAAACAGAATTCATCATCACATATAAAGAATCACAAACCATGAACAAGTGGAACTTAATGCTGGAATGCAAGGTTAGCTCACTGTTTAAAAAGTAGCAAATGCAGCCAGGCGTGGAGGCACATGCCTTTAGTCCCAGCACTCGGGAAGCAGAGGTAGGAGGATTGCTGTGAGTTTGAGGCCACCCTGAGACTACATAGTGAATTCCAGGTCAGCCTGGGCCAGAGTGAGCCTGACCTCAAAAAAACACAAAACTCAAAACAAAAATGAAAACAAAACAAAACAACAAAAAAATAAAACTAGCAAATGCAATACACAATTTTAGTAGATAAAAGGACAAAAACACTTTGTAATTATCTTAGTTGATGCAGAAAAATCATTTGACAAAATTGAATGTCTTTCATGATAAAAAAAAACCCACTCAAATAATTAGAAATAGAAGGAAACTCAACATAGCAAAAGACTATGTACGAAAAGCCCACAGCTAATACCAAGTTTAATGATGAGAAGCTAAAGGATTTTCCATCTTGGTTTAGGAGCAAGACAAGGGTGTCTGGCTTTGCCTCTCCTTTAAAAATAATACCAGGGGAGCCAGGTGTGGTGGCACATGCCTTTAATCCCAGCACTTGGGTGGCAGAGGTAGGAGGATCTCTGTGACTTTGAGGCTAGCCTGAAACTACATAGTGAATTCCAGGTCAGCCTGGACTAAAGTGAGACCCTACCCCCCAAAAAGGTTGCTTTCTACACACCAAAAAGGAACACTCTGCAAGGAGACTTTCAACAATCATTTTATAGTAACGTAAGGGGATTAAATGTTTAGGAGCAACGCTAACCAAGGAGGTAAAAACTGTACACAGTGGAAACTGCAAAACATTGCTGCAATAAATCTAAAGAGACAAGCGAGGGTTGGAGAGATGGCTCAGTGGTTAAGGTGCTTGTCTGAGATGCCTACAGACCCAGGTTCAATTCCTCAGTACCCACATAAGCCAAGAGACACACGGAGGCACATGTGTCTGGAGTTTGTTTGCAGTGGCTAGAGGCCCTGGTGTGCCCATCCCTCTCTCTCTCTGTCTTCGCCTCTCTCTCTCTTTCAAATAAATAAAATAAATTTCGAAAAAGACAAGTGGATGGAAAGGCAACCCACCAGCATGGATTTGAAGACTCGTTAATATAGAGTTGAGGTTGCTAAGGTGATCAACAAATCCAATGAAATTCCGATCACAGTCCCATTCTGTTGTTCAGTGCTGGATTCTCAGGACCTGGCAGAGAGACCTGGCACATGGCAAGCACCCCATAGATAAGCTGTTGAGTGGATGCCTTTCTCTGTGGCTAGCCCTGCACCGACCACGCAGGCAAAGCCTGTGGCACAGTGCCTGGGACACAGTGTGTGCTCAGTGAGCCCTCGCACTTCAGTGGCAGTGCGGATGACCTCTCTGCTGTCGTGGCTTCAGTCACCTGTGCGCAGGGCATCTCCATTTTCCACCCACCATGCATGATTCGGCTGGCGAGGTTCAAGTCACGAGAAACAATGAAGCTGACCCTGCAGGGACCTAACTACTGAGGGCAACCTGAAGGGGGCGTGAGAAGAGGGGTTCTGCTCATGGATGGGGAAGGGAAGGGCTCCTGTTGTAGTCACTCTCTCATTGCTGGCACAAAGCCCCTGACCAAAATCAGCTTGTGGGAGGAAAGGTTTTCCTTTTTTGTTGCTGTTGTTTGTTTGTTTCAGGAAGGGTCTCACTCTGGTCCAGGCTGACTTGGAATTAACTATGTAGTCTCAGGATGGCCTTGAACTCATGGTGATCCCCTCCTACCTCTGCTTCCAGAGTGCTGGGACTAAAGGCGTGCACCACCACGCCCGACTTAGGAAAGGTTCTTATTTTGGCTTAGTCTGAAGGGAAAGCTTCAGCTTCATGATGGCAGGGGACAGCATGGCATGAGCACAGGCTGGATGTCACCTCTGCCACAGCAGGTGGAAACCATCAGCAGGAGAGCGAGCCAAACACTGGCAAGGGAGAGCTGGCTATAACACCCATAAGCCCGCCCCCAACAACACACCTCCTCCAGCAAGGCTCCAATTCCCAAACTGCCATCAGCCGGGGACCGAGCATTTGGAACACAGGAGTTTATGGGGGTTGCCTAATTCAAACCACCACAGTTTCCACCAGGGCTGGAGAGCCCAGGAACCCTCCACACCCATGGCTGTACACCTGTGGATTCAGCCAACGATGAATCAAAAATGTTTCCAAAGCACCCAATCCGCACTCAACACGTGCACGTTTTTCTTTGTCATTATCGTCACACTGTAACGACTATTCACACAGCACTTACACTGCAGTTAAGTATGTCTAGTCATCAAGAAAGCAGGGGGACGCCCAATGGTTTTCTGACAATACTGCGTCATTCTGTGTAAGCGACGTTAGCATCCTTAGAGTCTGGTTCTCTGCAGAGGCCCAATGTACACCCTTGTGTGTCTCACTTAGCGAGGGGTTCTCCTGCCTGTCTCACCTCACTGAATCATCACAGCTTCAAGGCGATCCTCTCCCCACTGAAGGAGGTGGAAATGGAGACGGGGGCTGGAGGATGCCCTTCTTTTGCCAAATTATTTATTTATTCATGTGTACGGGCGTGCACGTGGAGAACAAGAGGACAACATTGAGGTGTTTGTGATCAACCCTCTCTTTTTTTAATATTTTATTTATTTATTTGAGAGAGAGGAAGAGGCAGAGAGAAAGACAGAATAGGCACACCAGGGCCTCCAGCCACCGCAAATGAACTCCAGAAGCATGCGCCCCCTTGTGCATCTGGCTTATGTGGGTGCTGGGAAATTGAACCACGGTCCTTAGGCTTCATAGGCAAACACCTTAACTGCTAAGCCATTTCCCCAGCCCAGCCCCCTTTTTTTTTAAATAATCACTTTTTATTTATTTGTAAGGAGAGTGGGAGAGAGTTATTGTATGGGCACACCAGGGCCTCCCACCACTGCAAACCAACTCCAGATGCATATGTCACTTTGTGCTGCATCTGGCCCTATGTGGGCACTAGGGAATTGAACCCAGGCTGTCGGGCCCCACAAGCAAGCCCTCTAGCCACTGGGCCACCTCTCCAGCCCGCTCCATCTTCTTTGAGACAGGGTCTCTTGCCGCTGCAAATGAGCCACCGGAACTCAAAGGCATGTTGGACCAGCTGGTCCATGAGCTTTGCCTTCTCCTGGCCCCGCCTCCCATGGCCATTGGTGCACTGGGATCACAGACGAATGTGCCACTTTGTATCCAGCTTTCCATGGCTGCTGGGGAATCGAACCCGGGCCTACATCTTTTGCAAGCAAGCACCATTAACTGCTAAGCCATTTCTCCAGTCCCCAAGGAGGGAATGCTCATCTAAGTCTTCAGCAAGTGCAGCCTTCCTGCCAACTTCCTCCTGTTCTTTGGAGGCATCCATCTGCCTATGTCCCTCCGGAGTGGCTCTCACGCAGAAACCCTGCTGTTTGCAACGTGCAGAGAATGACAGGCCCCATATGTTCCGTGTCCCCAAAAGGAAGCCATGAGATTCTTCGGGACATGTGGTGGATTCCCAGCTTTCTTCCAGAACAGAGCTCGGGGGGGGGGGGGAAGGGAGGAACCAATCTTGAGAAGTTCTAGCTGTCACCAAGTGGTAGGTGCCTGCAGGCTGGCGCAGTCCCTTGGGGTCTCAGTTTATACTTCTGGCTTCAGAATCCTGACTTCTTACTCCCCTTTATGAAACATGTCATCTCTCATTTCTCTCTCTCTTCCTTCCTTCCTCCCTCCTTCCCTCTCGCCCTCCCTTCTTTCCTTCCTTCCTTCCTCCCTCCCTCCCTCCCTCCCTCCTCCTTTTTTTTCCTTTCCCTTCTTTACCTTTCCTTTCTTTTCTCTCTCTTTCTCTTTCTTCTTTTGATGTAAAGTCTTGCTCTAGCCAGGCTGACCTGGAATTCACTATATAGTCTGAGGGTCGCCTCAAACTCACAGCAATCCTCCTACCTCTGTCTCCCAAGTGCTGGGATTGAAGGTGTGCACCATCGTGCTCAGCTTCATCTCTCATTTCTTTCCCTGCCATCTGCCTTGCACCCTTTGGAATGGGTCTTGTAATGTCACTCCTCCCACTGGGATGGTATGGGTTGTCTGCTGAAGTCTTTAGTGCCTAGTAGCCCAGAGTATGACCTTGTTTCAATAAGGTCTTTAAAATGAGGTCACTGGAGTGAACCCTAATCTGATATGACTGGTGTCCTCATATGAAAAGAAGATTTGGAAACAGGCTGATCCAGACATGAAGACCCCTTGGGGCCATGACCTCTGCAAGCCAATGAGAGAGGTTTGGAGCAGAGCCCACCCTCACCACCCCTGGGGGAAGCCAGCCCTGCCGACACCTTGACCTTGGATGTCAGCTCCAAGAACAACTGCAAGGCTATACATTTACTATGTATGTGTGTGTGTGTCCAGAAGACAACTTTGTTCCTTAGGAACCATCCATCATCTTTTGAGACAGTATCTTCAATGGCCCTGGAACTCACCAATCAGGTGGCTCAGCCACTTAAAAAAATATTTATTTATTTGCAAGCAGAGAGAGAGAGAAGAGAAACAGATAGAGAGGATGGGTGTGCCAGGGCCTCCAGCCGCTGCAAATGAACTTCAGATGTATGCGCCACCTTGTGCATCTGGCTTGATGTGGGCACTGGGGAATCAACCCTGCTCATTAAGTTTTGCCAGATAAGTTTCTTAACTGGTGAGTCATCTCTCCAGCCCCTACTTTTTAAATTTTTTTATTTTTTTGAGCTAGGGTCTCACTCTAGTCCAGGCTGACCTATGTAGTATTCACTATGTAGTCTCAGGGTGGCCTTGAACTCACAGCTATCCTCCCACCTCTGCCTCCACAGTGCTGGGATTAAAGGTGTGTGCCACACGCCTGGTCCCACTTTTTTTTTTTAAATATGCATTAAACTCAGGTCCTAATGTTTGCAAGGCAAGCACTTTACTGACTGAGATATCTCCTCAGTCCATATTTCTGTGTTTTTTTTTTAAGTTGCCCCAGTCTATGACATTTTATTATGGCTGCTAAGCAAACCAACCCACCCACTGTTAACACCGCCAGGGACCTCATTCCTTTTATAGAACCAATAAGACACTCAGCTGCCAGCCCTTCAGGTACAAGGTGGCCTTGGTACAGAGAGTACTTGCTCCCAGGCCTGACTCCCCAGGAGTGGTCCACTCCCAAACAACTGATGCATGTGGGTGTGAAGATCCACAACACATAAGCCGGCCGTGGTGGCACAGCCCTTTAATCCCAGCACTTGGGTGGCAGAGGTAGGAGGATCGCCATGAGTTCGAGGCCACCCTGAGACTAGATAGTGAATTTCAGGTCAGCCTGACCTAGAGTGAGACCCTACCTTAAAAAACAAAAACAAACAAACGCAAAAAATGCAAGGGCTGGAGAGATGGCTCAGCAGTTAAGGAACTTACCTGGCAAAGCTTAATGACCGGGGTTGATTGCCCAGTGCCCGCATAAAGCCAGACGCACAAGGTGGCGCAGACATCTGAAGTTCATTTGCAGTGGCTGGAGGCCCTGGCACACCCATTCTCTCTGTTTCTCTTCTCTCTCCCTCTCTCCAGATCACCTGACCAGCTTGGGACAGCTCTGAAGGGAGCTGCATGGGGTTGGCCGAGGCTCCCTGAGACCACAGTGAGGTCACTTCCCATTTGGTGCTGATCCTACGAACCTCATGCAGACCCCATCTCAGCTCAGAACTGCTGAGGGTCAGGGGAGATACGCGACACAGCAGCGTGGAGGGCAGCAGAAGGGGCTCGGCTCAACCCCTGGCCCCTCGCCCAGCATCAGTGTGGACCAAGCCCTCCGAGTGATTCTGTTGCACGCTCGAGTTGCGTTAGAGAATTTGAAGGACAGCAGGGAGAAGCGCAGATGACGACTAGGAAGGAGAGAGGGAAACATACGACAGGAGCTGCCCACCCATCCTTAAGAAAGAACAGCTCTCGTTTAATGCCTGCCCTACCCTATTACCGCCCGTTTCTCATATCTTCTCCCTCCTTCCATTGCCCTCTTGTCCTCTGCCGTCCACTCCGCCTACCTGTGGTCTCCCAGCATCCTTCCTCCACTTTAGTCAACAGTCCTTTATTAAATCACCTTTTTGTGTGTGTGTGTGTGCGTGTGCGTGTGTGTGTGTTTGCTTTGAGGGAAACGTCTGTTTCCAGCAGGCACTCAGGCCTGAGCGTATCCCCACGCTGCCGTCTCAAGCCTGTTTACAGCTGCGAAGGGAGGCTCGGGCATGCCAAGCCTCTCCCCCGAGGTCACACAGCTGGCTGTGGCACAGATCTAAGGCTGGGTGCGGGACGGCTGGCAGGATGCGGGGCCCACAGTGAGTACAGGTGTCACCCCCTCCGTCTGGACTGGCTGTCGGCTACTGCTAGAATATGTCACAGAAATTAATAACAGCCTCAGCCCGAGGCCTGGAGAGGAAATTTAAAAAGCCGGTGAATAGCGACGGGGGTGGAAGCTTCCCACAGAAGGTCTCCGAGGCCTGAGGAAGAGGACATTGCCTTCTTACTGGAAGGAAGGAAGAGGCTGTGCCCGCGCTGGGAGCCCTCAGGACAGACCAGACCAGTAGGCAGGGGCCAGAGCCATGCAGCCCCAGCGGAGTTCAAGCCAACTTCACCCCTTCCGCCCTCGCAGGCTCCTGGATGCAAGCTTGGATTGTGGCGACCTGGAGGCAGTAGTTTAGTGGGGGGGGGGTTCAGGGTAGCCAGGGACACGGGTGAGGGGGTGACATCCTGCTTACTGTAGCCTGTGGGAACTGTCTAAGTTTGGGCTCGGGACTCGCACATGGTTTGGGGAGCAGCGGGAGAGATGAGCACACACGTCTCATCCCAGCTCATTCGTCCCACCTCGGCTGAGCACGGCCAGGTCTCACCCTGCTGGCGCCGTCAAGATGCCCTTCTGGTCTGTAATGGTGGAAACCAACTGCCCTCTAATTGGACTGGAGGCCCGCTCCATGGGAGGGAATACATCCCTGATACTGAAAACCTACAACAGGGGTAGTCATGAGCCCTAGGGGTGTAACATCTGCTGATGTCTGGATAAATGTATATACTATGCTTATCAAACTGCCCAGTAAGCACTTCTCTTAATGTCCATACCCTTATATTAATGCTGCTCTCATTTTTGGTAGAGAATCTTCTCTTTTCAGATGACAGTGACCTTGGGATGACTCAGAAGGTATCATGGTGCTGGAGAGAAGTGACTGGAGTACTGAGTAATATCTCGATCACACCTTCCAAGGCTCAGGGTCTAATGCGGAAGAGGTGACGGAAAGAACGTAAGAGCCAAAGGAAGGGTAGGACTCCTTACAAAGTGCTCCCTCCAGACACAAAATGGCCTGGATATCCATGACCTCACAGTGCCTGATACCACCTACACAAGACCATCATAAGAGGAGGAAAAGATCATGACGTCAAAATAAAAGAGAGACTGATTGAGATGGGGAGGGGATATGATGGAGAATGGAATTTCAAAGGGGAAAGTGGGGGTAGGGAGGGTATTACCATGGGATATTTTTAATAATCATGGAAGATGTTAACAGAAATTGAGAAAAAAAAGATGCCCTTCTGTGAAATGGTACCTAACAGCCTTCATTCAGTGTGGCCACGAGGACAGCATGGGCCGCCATGTGTGAAGGGCAGGCGGGGTTCTGGACGCACACCAAAGACACTTTACAACAATCAAGGTCAACACGCAATACCGTGAGCATTCACCACGCTCCAGGGACCAGGCCCAAGCACAGCCCTTTGAAGGTCAAGTTCCCAAACCATTCCACTACAGGCAGGGAAACTGAGGCATGAAGTGAATTTTTTTTTTTAGGTAACTCTCACAAAGTTGTGCCGAGGTGGGAGAAGCCAGAGGTAGGGCCCTGCTCTAATGGGCATCTTGTCACAGCAGAAGCCACCACCATGCCTCGCTCCCAGCTTCAAGGAAGAGAGAGGCTCACTGAGCCAGTTGCTTGGTATACCTTCATTGGTATTCGGGAGAGCATTATTACCCTTGTTCTAAAGATGTATGGGGCTAGGGGCTGCGGCTTAGGGACAGACCGTGTGTTTTTAGCATGTGTGAGACCCTGGGTTCTATCCCCAGCACCATCAAAAAGAAGTATAAAATGAGAGCTGGAGGAGTCAGGCACTTTTACCCAGAGTTATACAGTCCGGAGAAGGCGCAGCAGGGATTCGAAACCAGGTCTCTCTGAGGGCCCAACACCGTGGCTTTTAGCCTTGCCAAGTCCTGGATCATCTCTAAACCCAAGAGGCTGAGAAGCCTGAGGGAAGGAATTCTCACCCTGGGAGTGGATCTGCAGCAGGCTGAGGGATGGAAGTGGGGGTGAAGGTGGAGGCCACGTGTGTGTTTAGCACAGGCACGGAAAGAAGACTGAGTTGGGAGTCAGGACAGCTGGTGTCTGTCTGGAGAACACTCGGCCAGCCACACCCTGGGGAGGCTTTGGGGAAGCCACAGAGGTCAGTGCGGCCAGAAAGAGTCTACTTGTGTCCAATGTCCATTCTAAGGGATCTTCCAACAGCTGATTACGTACCACCCCCCAACATCAGGGAGCTCACTCCTTTGAAACCAGTGTAGTAGCATGAAGAACCTAGTGTCTGGAGGCAGATGAACAAGAGAGCCCCCCACACTGAGCCAGGTGTGGTGGTATATGCCTGTAATATCAGCATTTTGAGAGGCGGAGGCAGGAAAATCAACAGTTCCAGGCAAGCCTGGGATACAGAGCAAGCCCCTGTCTACAAACAAATAAACAAACAAACAAACAAAGAAAACATAGCAGAATGTGATGTTTCTGCCCCGGGTTGGATCCTGACTACTCACTCTCTAGGAAGCTTGACAGAATTTTGCAGTCAGGTCCTGACAGAGCAGGGACCCTACCCTCCAACTCCACGTGGGGCCCACAGGGGACACTCATGGGTCTTGGGTGAATGGCCAGTTCAGAGAGTACCGGCTACCCTCCTTCAGGGACCCAGCTGGCCCCAGGGCGGTGGCTGCCCCACCCCTCCTTGTCCTCCGCCTGGGAGCACCTGTCTCCATTCACACCCTGGTCCCGCCCATCTTCCTCCTCCCTCTACCTGTCAATATTTAAACAGCACAACAAGAGAATGGGTCCATAAAGGGAGTCAGGGAAGGCTGCAGAGCTAGGTGGGTCTCTTAAGCCAGAGGGGTTCCTGAGCCTGCCCACCTTCTCCCCTAACACTGGCCACATGTCCACATCCTCCCCCAGCCCACAGAGCGCCCCACAACGTTCCAAATCCACTCGTCACAGCTCAGCCTCTCCAGCATGCAGGCAGTTCCAGTTAGACTGCCCAGCCTGAATCCTTTAATCCAATCTAATAAAACCTCTCTGTAATATATATATATATATTCGTCCTATTGTTCTGTTCCTCTAGAGAACCCCGGACTAATACGTCATGTCAGGAAACGACTGCATTTGCTATTTCTCTAACACTCAAGTTCAACCAGGCATTCTGAATTTGTATTTGCTAAATCTAGCAGATTATTTGCTGAATCTGGAAGACCTATTTTCAGGTCACATATGGTGTGGATAACATGTTTTCCTTTGTTTATGTTTAGAGAAACATGAAAAATGTAAAAATAGGGCTGGAGAGATGGCTTAGCGGTTAAGGCACTTGCCTTCGAAGCCTAAGAACTCATGTTTGAATCTCCAGGTCCCACGTAAGCCAGATGCACAGTGATGAAGGCATGCAATGTCACACATGCACAAAAGGGGGCGCACGCATCTGTATTTCATTTGCAGTGGCTGAAGGCCCTGGCATGCCCATTCTATCTCTCTCTCTCTCTCTCTCTGCCTCTTTCCCTCTCCCTCTAAAATAAATTTTAAAAACTTTTTTTTTTTTTGAGGTAGGGTCTCACTCTGGCTCAGGCTGACCTGGAATTAACTATGTAGTCTCAGGGTGGCCTCAAACTCACAGTAATCCTCCTATCTCTGCCTCCTGAGTGCTAGGATTAAAGGCGTGCGCCACCACGCCCGGCTTAAAAACTTTTAAAATGTAAAAACAGGGCTGCAGAGATGGCTTAGTGGTTAAGGTGCTTGCCCGCAAAACCTAAGGATCCAGGCTCCAATCCCCAGTACCTACATAAGGCAGATGCACAAGGTGACACTTGTGTCTGGAGTTCATTTGTAGTGGCTGGAAGCCCTGGTGCACCCATGCTCTCTGTGCTCTCTTCTCTCTATCTCTGCTTGCAGATTAATTAATTAATTAATTAACTAAAAAGTAACCTTTAACATGTGGGCAAAGTGGGGGAAGGGATGTTTTAAAGGCTCCCTGAGACCCGCTGGACTACGGGGTTTACAGAAGTCAGGCACCACCACTCTGCCTGTCCGGAAGGTATTTTAGGTTCTCAGGACAGGGGCAAATGCCTTCACAGACTGACCTTCTGGGACCACTGACCCAACCTTACAAACCCATCATGGTCTTGCCTCCCTGCCATGGTACAGTCCCTCCCCTGCCCTCCCCAGGAGCCCTTCCCGCCCAGCTGTTCACCACTTATACTTCATGCTTCAGTCAAGGCAGGCGCTTCTTCTAGAAGCTTCCTGGACTGTCCATCTCCCAGGCAGGCACAAGTATGCTGCCTCTTCCACATCCCACTCATACCTCCCTCCCAGCACTTCTCAAAGGCCCAAAGCTGTCATTCTGTCACCCAGTATTTCTGTAGCATCTCATGCATGTCTAGCAAGGTGGAAAGACACCAGTGGAAGCACCATGATGCAGACGGTTGTCTGCAGCCCAAGAACTCCGTTCTAGGTAAACAAAACACCCAAGAGGGCCATGGGAGAGCCAGGAGGGCTTCCTGGAGGTGGTGATGACTCACGATCTGAAATGCAAGGCAAAATGACCTCTGGAGGCCTCCGCGTCCTCCACTATAAAGCAGGAAGAAGACGCCTCCTACAAATGTCCCCACAGAGACACCATGCCATTCCAGGAAGGCGCACACATGGGGGATCCCTGTGACTGGGGAGAAAGCACCGTGTAGAAGGTTGTGGCCTCCGGCTTTTGAATTTGATGTGGGCAGGACACGCGGAAGGTAAGAGATTTGGGCGGGGAGAGCACAGGAGTATTTTGAGAAGCTCCAAGGCACAGACACAAACAGACCTGGGGGAGGCAGGAAGGGGGTTGGCTGCTGCTCTGTGGCTGCACTGTTTGCTGTTGCCATGGTGTGGCCCCACCTTCCCTTCTGGCTGAAACCTGTCCCTCCTCCTTCCCACACCCTGAGCTCACCACTCAGGTGCCTTTCTTCCTGCAGGACCCAGCGGCCTGGGTGACTCCCACTGCCTGCCCTCCCTGCCTACTTTGTCCTCTCCTGCATCCCCACCGACTCTACCTTGGTCCCCAGCTCTGGAAAACTCACCCAGCTCTCCAGGGCCCAGACACGTGGTTCTTTCTTTATACCGAATTGATGTGCCCGTGCCCTCTGCCAGGCTCCCATGGTGTTGGTTAGGAGCAGCCTCTGGAATCCATCTTCCAGAACTCCAGTCTCAGTTCTCCCATGCGTGGTCCCATCCCGGCCTTAGCTTTCCCACCAGTGAAATGGGTGATGCTGGTGTCTGCCTCGCGGGCTAAGAGGAGCAGTGGGCCCTTCTTGTCTGACGGCTCTGTAGCTCCAGATCCAGCCACCACGGATTGAAAATATTGGGGAAAACTACATCTTGCGTGAACACGCACAGACCTTTTCTTGTCCCTGTCTGCTAACAGTACAGCAGGAAACTGTTCTCACACACACTGTTGCATCAGGCGTCGGAGCCAGTTGGAGATGATTTAAAGTACATGCAGGGGGTATGCACAGGTTCTATGCAAACCCTTGTAGAGGAGAGACTCGAGCACCTGTGGATTTTGGTATCCGGGGGGGGAGGTCCTAAAAACAATCTTCTCACAATCCTAAGGGAACATGGTATGTTCAAAGCCTTTGACACAATGGCTGCTGGGTAGTAACCGCTGTCCACACTGTGGTAAGTAGTCACCACAAATGGTTGCCGTGTGCTGGGGGGTGGTGCTCAGGGGCATGGTGCCACCCAGTCCTCATGATCACCCAGTGACATGGGCATGTCTCCATTTGACAGACATGAAGACCGAGGGCTAACTGGGTTATGCCATGGTCCACACCACTTAGAAGAAGTGGAGGGTGGGGATGAAACCGTGGACGATCTACTTCACACTGAGCCTGGCACACAGTAGGTTGGTTCATTGAGTCATTCACTCACTCACTCATTCATTCATTCAACAGACAGTTACAGGTGCTCCCTACAAGCAGGACGGACACACACACACACACACACACACACACGCACTCCAAAGATCCCCAACAGCCATGCACTAATTTTATTCCAAGGCTGTCTGCCTGTGAGGAAACTAGGATTGAAATGAAGGCCTTCCTTGGGAAGACCCAGGCTGTCTCGGGCAGGAATCTCAGCAGCACGGCTGGCAGGCGACCACTGCATCCGCTTGCCAAGTCCCCCACTCCAGTCACAGGCGATTCTGGTGTCTCAGAGTTTGGACCTGCAGCCCCTGCCAGCTCCCACCTCTGACCTGGGCCAGTCTGCACAGCCCACCTGGCACATCCAGACTGCCCCGGGACTGCGCTGACGAAAGATAATGATCCTCTTTCAGCATCAAGTAGCAGGGCAGAGAAGCCACTCTGTGAGGCTGCGATGCTGGGTGGTGACAGCTACATGACCTTTGGGAAAAGGTGAGGGGTGGTGGGGGGCGGGTGTTGGTGGCGGAAAGATTAGAGGTTGCCGGAGTGGGGGTGGGGTGGCTGGGTGAACGCAAGGGAGGTGCCTGGCAGTGACGACACTATGGTGTGCCAATGGTGGACACATGCCAAGCACACTCGTCCAGGCTCAGGGAAGGCACAGTGCCAAGAGGAAAGCTTTGCGTAAGTCAGATGTGAGTGAGGTCCATGCAGGCTCATTAAAGGTTACAAGTGAGAGCTACACATACACACGCATGCACACACGCACACACACACGCATACGCACATGTACATGCGAGGGCAGCCCCCAGGAGGATGCTGACAAGCTGTGTGCACAGTGGGGATGAGGACACATGGGGAATCTCAGCACGTTCTGGCTCAGATCGGCTGTAAACCTCAAATTGCTCTAAAAAGTAAAGCACTGGGCTGCAGAGATGGCTCAGCAGTTAAGATGCTTGCCTGCAAAGCCTAAGGACCCATCCTCCAGGGCCCATGTAAGCCTGATGCACAACGTGGCACATGCATCTGGAGTTCATTTGCAGTGGCTAGAGGCCCTGGCACTCCCATTCTCTCTTCGTCTTTCTCTCTCTCTCTCTCTTCACCCCCTCTTTCTCTCTGTCTCAAATTCAAAAAAATTAAAAGTAAAGCATTAAGAAAATGGGGCTGGAGAGATGCCTCAATGGTTAAGGCACTTGACTGCAAAACCTAATGACCTGAGTTCAGTTCTCCAGTACCCACATAAAGCCAGATGCACAAAAGGGGTGCACGTATCTGGAATTTGTTTGCAATGACTGGAGGCCCAGGCACACCCATTCTCTCTGCCTCTCTATCTCTGTGTCTGTCTCTCTGCTTTTAAATAAATAAATAAATAAAAATATTTAAAAGTAAAAAGAAAGGCTGGAGAGATGGCTTAGCAGTTAAGCACTTGCCTGTGAAGCCTAAGAACCCTGGTTCGAGGCTCGATTCTCCAGGACCTACGTTAGCCAGATGCACAAGGGGGCACACACGTCTGGAGTTCGTTTGCAGTGGCTGGAAGCCCTGGCACGCCCATTCTCTCTCTTTCTCTCTCTCTCTGTTGCTCTCCAATAAATAAATAAAAATAAACAAAAAAAATTAAAAAAAAAAGAAAAAAGAAAAGCTGGGCGTGGTGGCGCACACCTTTAATCCCAGCACTCGGGAGGCAGAGGTAGGAGGATCGCCATGAGTTCGAGGCCACCCTGAGACTACATAGTTAATTCCAGGTCTGCCTGGGCTAGAGTGAGACCCTACCTCGAAAACAAAACAAAACAAAAAAAAAAAAAAAAAAAAGGAAAGAGGCTTTGGAGGATGGCTTAGTGGAAAGCCAAAGGACCCAGGTTCAATTCCCCAGGACCCACATAAGCCACAAAGTAGCGCATGTGTCTGGAGTTTGTTTGCAGCGGCTGGAGGCCCTGGTGCGCCCATTCTCTCCCTCCCCCCCCTTGCCTCTTTCCCTCTCTCACAAATAAATGAATAAAACCTACTAAAAAAGAAAAAAAAGTGTTTCACCCTCTCTGCACTTAGGAGGATGAGGCAGGCAGCCCAGGCTTCAGGCAGAAAGGCTAAAAGGGCTCTCCCCTGAGCTCAGCGAGGCATGACCCACAGTGAGGGAGCCTCAGGCCTCTGCAGAGATCATTCCCTGAGGCCCCTCCTGCTCTCTCATGCAGCGGGACACTCAGGTCCATCGTGACCTGTCCCTGGTCTCTTTGCTCCCTGTCTCCTGGCTTTTCCCAGAGGACATAAGCTGCTTCCTGCCTCAGCGTTTTGCTCAGCCTTTCTCAGGTCTTCACGCACCAGTTTCTCTGCGCCGAGATGCTATCTCCTCCCAGAGGCCACCCATCCCAGAAGGCCACCTTGTTAGCCCATCCCTATACATCCCGCCCTGTGCTATTTCCACATCTATTTCTGAGTTCTCCTCGGACTCCTGTCCCTGGTTGCTCTAGACTGTGGGCTCCTTGAGGAGGGACCTCACCTGGCTCCCAGGTTGAGACAAAGCAGGGTCACCCGCAGGCAGTTCCAGGAAGAGACCTGCCAACTCTCCTCCTCTCCCCTCCTCCTTCCTGTTACTCCTGCTGGGCACAAATAAGGAAGACCGGGCCAGGAGGGTGTCCCACAGCCTGGATGGGAATGAGCTGGGGGAGGTGCGCACAGCGAGAGACCACTGGAAAATCCTCCCCCCAGCGCCCCGACTGCACTAAATGAAGTGCTGGGGACGGTGGGGTGGCCGAGGCATCAGCTCCCGTGGCTTCCAGCCCCAGTTAATGGCTTACCAGCTCAATAAAAGTAACTGCTGGGCATCTTTCCCTGAGGACCCGAGGATGAGCCAACCCGCCCTGACCATGGGCAGCAGTGCTCTGGGGCTGCAGGCCCTGCACAAGAAGTCACCTGTCGCCCGAGTGGCATCACCAGGTGAGACAGAGTGACATCACCAGGTGAGACAGAGTGGCATCACCAGGTGAGACAGAGTGACATCACCAGGTGAGATAGGGGAGCTGTGAGGACGGTCCCCTCCCCCCACCTTGCTCCACTCCCAGAGAAAGGAGCTTCGTGCATCACATTCCCACCCACACCCTGGGGGCCTGCCAGCCTTGGGGTGGGCTCCCCTGGCAGTGCCCATCCTAGGCTCCATATGCACAGCCGAGTGGAGGAGCAAGATGTGTAGATTGGAGAGGAAGACTCACTCTCCAAAGACTGCTTGAATTTGAGGGGCGCAGTCTGGATCACTAGAAAAGTGATGCCCAGAGGTTTGCTTCCAACACAAAGATAAACCAGGAAGCGACTAAGTGCCCATCCTGACATGGAAAGGGAAGACGGTTCAATGTTCATCAAAGGGTTGGCTTCAGACCCTGCCCCCACCCACTACCTACTGTGTGTCCTGGGGCAAGTCACTTCACTCCTCTGTGCTTTCCTGTAGAACTTTCTGGAAGTGCTCTGTACCTGTGCCATACGGTATCGTGTCACTAGTTATATGTAGCCGGTGAGCACTTCCACTGTGATTAAGGAATGGTATGTTAGTATTTTTTTCTTTAAAAACATTTTCATTTATTAGACAGAGAGAGAATGGATGGAGTATGGGCACGCTGGGGCCTCCTGCAAATAAATCCAGACAAATGTGCCACTTTGTGTATCTAGCTTGTGAGGGTACTGGGGAACTGAACCCTAGCCAACAGGCTTTGCAAGCAAGGGCCTTTAACAGCTGAGCCATCTCCCCAGCCTAGAAACTGCATTTTGTATTTAAATTTGGGCTCAGTGGTAGAGTGCTTGCCTCATACACAGGAAGCCCAGGGTTCTGACCCCCAGTCCCACGTAAACTAGATATGGTGGCGTATAACTGTCGTCCCAACACGCAGTAGGCGAGGCAGGAGGATCAGAAGCTCAAGATCATCCTTGCTACACAGTGAGTTCAAGGCTGGTCTGGGATACATGAGACCCTACCTCAAAATAAATAAATAAAATGTAGCAATTTAATTGTATATAAGGGCCTGTGAATAGTGGCTAACATACTAGGCAGGGCAGGTCTGGAACACAGTAGGCACTCAATGAACACTAATTATTATTATTATTATTATTATTATTATTATTATTATTATTGGGGGGAATTATTAGAAACCAGGAAGCAGAAAACTATACAGCATTCATCTTTGTATCATGTCATCCCACAGGGTGTTATAGTCTGTGTCCTTCCAGAATTCACATGTTTTCAACCCCCAGGAGGTGAGGCTTCTGGAGGTGATGAAGTTGGGGGGGAGGGTGGAGCCCTCTTGACAGATTGGTGCCTTTATGACAAGATGCTCCAGAGATCTTCCTCTCCCTCTTTCCACTGTAGGAGGACACAGTGGTGAGTTAGCTGTCTGCCCTTTTGGCTACCCTGATGTCCAGCTCCTGGCCTCCAACCAGCAAGAAAGACAGTTCTGGGCTGGAGAGATGGCTTAGTGGTTAAGCGCTTGCCTGTGAAGCCTAAGGACCCTGGTTCGAGGCTCGATTCTCCAGGACCCACGTTAGCCAGATGCACAAGGGGGCGCACGTGTCTGGAGTTCGTTTGCAGTGGCTGGAAGCCCTGGAGTGCCCATTCTCTCTCTCTCTCTCTCTGTGACACTCTCAAATAAATAAATAAAAATGAACAAAAAAATTTTAAAAAGAAAGACAGTTCTGTTGTTTGAAAGCTACCCACCTTTTTCTTGTTGAGTCCATACAGGCAGGTTGGTTCTGAGTCATATTTGGGATTTGAAGCTTTTAAGTCCCTTAAAGGCACCGACAAAGAGCTACAGGCATGCTCTGCATGTAGCACGCGCAGGGTGTTTGCACTATTTCAGGGTTTTGCACCCCGATCCACAGACACCTGGTCCACAGTAAGCCCCAGGCAGTACCTGGGCTCATGGGCAGACACAGGTGCACTGTGGGAGGCTGGGGATGGAAGGGGGGTGCCTCATGGGATTTCTCATTTCTTTGGCTGGGGCAGCTCTAGTTTCTCTTTGAAGCTCCTCTGTGACCCTTCCTTTCTCTGGCTGACTCCGCCCTCTCCAGGCTTGACCAATCAGAACAATGTCCCGCTGTGATTGGCACAAAAGGATCCGTGACCCAGGCCGGGCCAGACTTGGTCCTCAGGCTTTCCCATCATCAGAGGAAGCTCTCTGTTGCTAGGAGGCCAAGTGGGGCGATACACTGCCTCCTCACAGAAGCCCCTCACAGAGATGGAGGCACAGGGTGAATAACATCAGGGGAACCCCTGATCTAGCTGCACCTGAAGCAGATCACCCCAAACTTCCCAAGCATTTGAACCAAGAAATCCAGTGTTGCTTCTCTTTTTCCCTTTCTCCTCGTATTTTACTGTTCCAGCTAGGGTTAAAAGGGCTTACTCAAGTGGAAGGGGAAGGATGCTGGGCCCTGCTCTTAGCCTCAATTTCCTCACCTTAAGGGGATAAGAGGATATGCTTCCTACGTACTCTGCAGGGAGTTTGCCTTTTGGATTGAATGAGATAAGGCAAAGCACTTAGGTTCTGTGTGTGGCAGATGGAAGTTGCTAGAATTCTTTTACTAGTGAAGCGTAACCTACGAGCAATAGTAATGAAAGGGGAATGGGTTCAAGGCCTCGTGTGTTACCAAATCTCTCGACTAAAAAGTTCGTGAGATCTGATATTTTATTTATTAATTACTTTATCTTATCATTTTGTTATATATATATATATATTTTTTTTGGTTTTTCGAGGTAGGGTTTCACTCTAGCCCAGGCTGACCTGGAATTCACTATGGAGTCTCAGGGTGGCCTCGAACTCACTGCAATCCTCCTACCTCTGCCTCCCGAGTGCTGGGATTAAAGGCGTGCGCCACCACGCCCGGCTCTTGTTTTATATTTTTAACCATTTTTAAATTTATTTGGCCTGGTAAAAGAGAGAGAAAGAGGCAGAGAGAGAGACGGAGAGAGAGAATGGGCACACCAGGGCCTTCAGCGGCTGCAAACAAACTCCAGATGTGTGCTCCCCCTTGTGCACATGTTCGTCGTTGCAAGCTTGCATCACTGCATCTGGTTTACGTAGGACCTAGAGATCTGAACATGAGTTCTTAGGTTTCGTAGGCAAGCACCTTAACCACTAAGAATCTCTCCAGCCCCTTATTCTACCTTACATTGAATTGAAACCGGGTCTCAGATAGCCTAGGCTGGCCTCAAACTCCCTGTGTAATCAACAGGTAACGTTGAACTCCGGGTCCTCCTTCCTCCACCTCCGGAGTGCTGGGATTAGAGGTGTGCGTGCACCGCCATACCTGGATCTTCATGTGATTTTTAAGTGAGACCTTGCAATTGCTGCCGTCCTTAGTAAACACTGTCAGCCTGTCCCTGTAACAGTGTAAAGAAAGTATCAAAATCTATTCACCTCCCATCTTCTCATATCATTAAAAGAAAGAGGACACATGGGGCGTGGCGGTGCATAACTTTAATCCCGACACTCGGGAGGCAGAGGTAGGAGGATCACCGTGAGTTTGAGGCCACCCTGAGACTACATAGTGAATTCCAGGTCAGCCTGGGCTAGAGTGAGACTCTACAACAGAAAACAAAAAAAACAAAACCCAAACAAACAAAAAAGAGACACATTGCTATCAGTACTTAGAGCTCTCAGCCCCACCAGGGCGCTGGGCACTCAGAGGCACGACAAGGTGCATTCCAGCAAGTGCGACCTTGTCAGGTAGAGCCCTATCTCCCAGGGGCTGATGGGAAACCAGAGCGAGCGGGAAGGCCCCATGTCTTGGCCCAGGATGGCGACACAGTCAGCCAAGACTGAGCCCTTCCAGCTTTTGTCCCTTTGAACCTTAGCAAACACCTGTTTCCATTCATTCTACAACAGCCTTGGGGCTACAATGTCCCCAGGCAAAGGAGAGAAAGACCCCACTCTGAGAACATCTGCCAGGTCAGTGTGACCAGACAGAGCAGCAGAGACTCTTGCCTGCGAGTCCCTCTTGCACTTGACCACATGAGACCTCCATGAACACTGGCCAGCAGGGACAGTAGCTGAGTGCAGTAAAAGGCCCTTGACATCTGACACGAAGTATTCGAGGGCAGGGTCACAGCTCTCACCCAGGACTGAGTCCAGTCTAGCCTCTGCCCCACCCCAAACCCCTGGCCCAGCTCAGAAGGACATATGAGTTGTTGGTTTCAACCTTGTTAAAAAAAAAAAAAGAAGCACAGTGGGGCTGGAGAGATGGCTTAGTGGTTAAGGAGCTTGCCTGAAAAACCTAAGGACCCAGGTTTGATTCCCCGGTACCCATGTAAAGCCAGATGCACACAGTAGCGCATGTGTCTGGAGTTTGTTTGCAGTGGTTAGAGGCCCTGGTACACCCATTCTCTCTCTCCCTCTTTCTCCAAAATAAATAAATAAAAGTAACAAATAGAAATAAAAATAATAAAAAAGCAGAGTGGAGGTTGAAGCCAGACCTTGAGCTGTACCAGGGACAATTTCCATGACCTTATAAATGTGATCTACAGGCTAGAGAGATGGCTCAGTGGTTAAAGCACTTGCCTGCAAAGCAAAAGGACCCAGGCTCGATTCTCCAGGTCCCATGTAAGCCAGATGCACACGGCGGCGCATGCGTCTGGAGTTCATTTGCAGTGGCTAGAGGCCCTGCCATGCCCATTCTCCCTCTCTCTCTCCCTCTCTCTGTGTCAAGTAAATAAATAAATGATAAAATGAATCTTAAAAAAAAAAATGTGACCTGACACCTCTCTGCCTCTGTAAGGACATCCAGAAGAGAAGACGTTTCCTCTACCTCAGGGGGATCCCTGAAAGAGGGTTGCCATGGAAATGGTCAGTATATGCTATTTTAAAGAAAAAGAACAGTACTCTATTTTAAAGGGGAAAAAAAAGAAAAAAGATTTCATTGACCTGGCTTTAGCTGAGCCCTGCTTTCCCTTGCAGTGAAGACTCCCAGAACATCTTATCAGCTACTGAGTTTTAATATGTCTTAAACACCGACTTGGCAAATTCAGAGCCCAGAGGAAAGGGATTATTGACTCTCTCTGCAAGTGGCGCTAGCCAAGTTAGATGTGCTGAGGCCCATGGCCAGCTGTCCAACCTCGTCCAGGTGGAAAGCACTAAGAGGGAGGCTGTGAAGGGGGAGGAGGCTGTGGGCAGGACCAGCCACTCCCCGCCCACAGTGCCAGAGACAGAGGTAGAACAGGGATCTGGTCAGCCAATGCCATCTCACGAGGGTGACGAGACGCCCTGTGCCACCTGCCAACCAGCATCAAAAGAGCACACTTCTGGGATTGCCTTTGAGGGGCCAGAGCGGAAGGCTCAGGGGGATGCCCCAGGCTACCAGAGAGCCACCCAGACTGCACGATGCCACAGTGCCCAAGCCTGCCGCACACGCGCAAGTTGATCCACAGCTCCCAAAAACTTTAAAGCTCCCAGAGTCTTAAAAAATACAATAAAAGACCAGGATGGGGCAGAAAGATGTCCTTGCATTGTTCATGAGGAGTCCTGCCCTCTGAGGGCAGCACAAACATGCCACACACAAGCAGGTTTCAGTGATTTCTACAGGCGCCCAGGAGTTCTCAAATATCCCCAAACGGAAGTCTGGCATCCATCCACTGACAGACATTTTGGGGGCCCCTATTCTGTAGCAGGAGGGCAGGATGTGTGTGTGTGGGTGTAGGGGGCTGGTTCCCAGCTCAAGAACCCAAAACTCAGCAAAGACCAAGACCAGTATCTTTGCTTCCTCTGATTGGTCCCTCCTCTGCTCAAAGCGCTGTCATGGCTCCCGTTGTACCCAGAGTAAACACCCCAAAGCCTCCTGTGGCCACAGAGCCTGCCGCCCACCGCGACCCTCCAGTTCTCCCCCCGCCTCAATTCCACTCTCGGTCACTCTGCTCCAGCCTCAAGGGCCTCTCTGCCATTCTCTGCTCTCAACGGGAGGGCTGCGCAGGCTGTAGGCTCAGCCGGGGACACTCTTCCTGCAGATGTGGACGCTGATCCCGCCCTCCTGTCTCTACCCAAAGGTCACCCCCGTCAGAGAGGCCGTCCCTAAAACCCACGGGCTCCATCTATTCGTGGGGGAAGAAAGGAAGGGAAGAAAGGAGAGATGGGGGAAAAGGAGGGGGAACCAGACGAAACCTCCCTAGCATAGCTTTGAGCCTCCGCCCCCCTGTCCCATTCGTTTCTCATCAGTTGACAAGTTGCTGCGTAGGAAGGTTGTTTAGCAATTTCTTCTAAATGAAAACATTTCATTCCGGAGGGGTGCTCATTAACACTCAGGTAATTAATAAGGCTGAGGTCTCAGCTCTCTAAACTTACAATACCATCAGCCCCCTTCTTAAAGGTTATATAAAGGGCAAACAATGCTTGGGGGTCTATCCCGCCAGGCCAACTGCCCTGCAGGCTATGCAGTTTGCTCCAGAGATGCAGCTTCTGGGAGTGTCACCTGTGCCCGGGTGGGCTTTGGGGTGAGGCAGCTGCCTTTCAGTCACCCATGCTCTTGTAGGCAACCCCTCACTCCCGCTCTGTAAGTAACTGTACTAAACACACTGGCTAACTAAAATTGGACTTCGATGCAATCTTGCTTTGGTCGGTCACACGCCCTGTGTAGGGTGAACAGATAGATGTGTGTCTGCGTCTCCCCGGAGAAAGTTACGTGCAACACACGTCCTCCTATAAAACTCCCCGCCGGCTGCTGGGCCAAGTTCAAATGCTGGGGAATGGCCATCACAGTCCCGTCTGTCTCATTTCTTCTCCGGAGAGACACATCTGCCCCAAGCCATGCCTGCAGGGGCAGCACGAAGCTCACAGCTAACAACTGCTACCCTCTGTAAGCCAGTGACACAAGATCCTAGGAGAATGCTGTGTGAATCCTGACAAATACGTGGACTGGTGGTGTGGCCTTATTGACACATCTGTCTTCATTCCTGACTGTTCTCCTACTTCTCTACAGGCTGTTGTGAGGGGTGAAGGAGATTATTATCTTCGGGTCCTGGGTACAGTGCCTGGCAGGGAGGAACCCTCTACAACAGCTGCAGTCAGCCATGAAGACTGTCATCAAAATTACCCACTCTTCGACAGGAGAGATGGCTTAGTGGTTAAGGCGTTTGCCTGCAAAGCCAAAGGACCTGGGTTTGATTCCCCAGTACCCATGTAAAGCCAGATGCACAAGGTGGCGCGTGTGTCTAAAGTTTGTTTGCAGGGCCTAGAGGCCCCAGTGTGCCCCTTCTCTGTAGGCCTCTTTCTCTCTCAAATACATAAAAAAAAAAAAATATATATATATATATATATATATATATTTTAAAAAGTATAACTCTTTCCTGGGCCAGAGCTTGTGAATCGGGTGAGCGCTGAGGTGTCCCGGGCAAGTCTGTCTGGGATGAGGCATATAGATCAACAGGACCATATGCTGCTACCTACGCTGCTCCTTAGGACCCCACTACACACACTAAACGATTTAAAAGAAGTGAGACCAAGTCGTCCAAGCATAGGATGAACTCGATGGGCTGGCTGGGGGAGAGAGGCAGTGGGCACACGGTCTTCAGTCTGGTAAAAGCGGGGTTCCAACCTGAAGGGACAGATTCACTGCCACAAGTCGAGAATTGTACACCTGATTTGCGGGATGGGCCCCATCACAACACGGGCACATTAACGTACTGGACAGAATCGTGTGCGGGCTCCGGGCACACACTGCCTATGAGGCATGAATGAATTCCCACAAAGAACGCGGCCCATACCTGGGACAGCTCATCATGCACGGGCAGATGTCCCCAAATCTGGGGAAAACAACCCAATCATGGCCACTCCCAACCATTTCTGATAAGGGATGTGTTGCTGTCCTCAACACGATCCTGGTAGTGCTGACCACTGTGGAGGTCGCAGTGGGAGCGGGAGGTGGCGGGACGAGGGGAGGGATGCCTTGTGCTTTGCAGGATGTCAAACAGCATCTCTGTTTTTTTTTTTTTTTTTTTTTTTCCTACAGAGGCCAGGAACATACCCACCTGTGACAACCAAAATGAATGTTCCTTGTGGTAGAGATTCCAGATTCAATAATAATACTTATATTAAAAACTTCTTTGTGGGCTGGAGGAATGGCTCAGTGTTTAAAGGTGCTTGCTAGCAAAGGCTGACGGCCAGCGTTCAAATCCCCAGTATCCACGTAAACCCAGATGCACAAAGGGTGCGTGCATCTAGATTTCATTTGCAGTGACATGAGGCCCTGGCACACTCATTTCCTCTCTTTCTCTCTCTCCTTGCAAATAAATAAAAATAAATAAATAAATAAATAAATAAGCAAAACTATAAAATGTATTCGTTCTCTGGTTGCAATTCAAATTTCATGCTGGCAACCTACGTATCCACTGACAGTACAATTAGGAGGTGGTTGCCGGGTGTGGTGGCGCACGCCTTTAATCCCAGCACTCGGGAGGCAGAGGTAGGAGGAGCGCCGTGAGTTCGAGGCCACCCTGAGACTCCATAGTGAATTCCAGGTCAGCCTGGGCTAGAGTGAGACCCTACCTCAAAAAACCAAAAAAAAAAAAAAAAAAAAAAAATTAGGAGGTGGCAAAACTATTCCCCTGGGCTGGAGAGATGGCTTCGTCATCAAGGCACTTGCCTTCGAAGCCTAAGGACCCAGCTTTGATTCCCCAGTACCCACATAAGCCAGATGCATAAGGTGGCGCATGTGTCTGGACTTTGTTTGCAGTGGCCAGAGGCCCTGCTGTGCCCATTCTCTCTCTCTCTCTTAGATAAGTAAATAAAATGCTTAAATGAAAACTGTCGCCCAGTCCTTCAAAAGAATGCCTAGGCTAGAGCAAACCCTGAAGTCTCCATGGGAACGTCAGGTCCCTCATTTTCCTCCGGCCTTCTTAGCCTGTCTGCCCTTCCTCTCCCACCCCATCTCCTTCTCCATCGGGGCTGCGTGGCTGGGCTCCGCAGACGCCCTGCTTCCTCTGCTTGGCAGCCCTGTGCAGACAGACCTTGCCCAGACTCCTTGCACGGAGCTCTCTGCAGCTTCCGCGGCGGGCCCTGCCTCATCTCTCTCCCTGCCTCCTTCCCGGGGTCTCATCTGCCGCCCACCAGCCCCTGCTTTCTCCTTCGCCCATTAAAACGCCTTCCAGGGCCCAGCCAGACGCAGGAAAACAAGCAGTTAGTCACTTTGCTTCCGCTATCAGCCCGCATCGTGGGGCTTGGTTCCTTTAATGGCCGTCACCATGGCAACGGGAAGCCAGTCCCTGCTCGCTCTGGGAACCAAAACAAAATTAAGGGGTGGCAAGGCGAGCCAGGAAGGAGCCAGCGCCGGGCTGGTTAGACTTAGCTCGAGGAATCATGTGGAGGCAACTCGGTCTCCCGCTTCCCTTTTTGATGGTCCTGGAAGGGGGGAAAGGGGGCGGCGGTGACCCAGCCCCAGGGAGCTTGGGTGGACATGGAGGGTGTTTGCACACGCTTTGTCCTGCCTGGTGAGTCATTTTTATCCCAGTTATGAGTAAACGAACTCCCAGGTTCTGGGAAAGGCAAAGAAAGACAGGAACTTCTCCATCGTCTTGCACGCCCATCCTCTGGTATCTGTGTGCTCTCAACGTCATCCTCTTGCTTTTAGGGGGGACGACCTTGTGCGCTGACTGCTCTGCATCCAGCAGGTTCGCTTTTCTCTCTGACACTGGGGCCTCGGTGCCTTCAAGTTCAGCAGCTCCTTCCAACTACAGCCTTCTGCACATCTCGTTCCCTTGGCCTTCTGCACTCCCCCCACCATCACTTCCTTCGTCCCTCATCTTCCAGCCCTTCAATGTCACATGCTCAGGGGAACCCCCAGCAGCCCCTTCCAGGCCCCTGCAAGCTTTCAGGTGTCTTGTTTCTTTGTTGTTTTCTTCCCCCAATGCTGAGGATGGAACCCAGGGCCTCATGCAACGTCGAGCAAGCGTTCTATAACTGAGCCTCACCCCCAGCCCCTATTTTATGTTCGCTAAGGTTCTCCCCTTCAGACTTTCCGTAATTACTCTCACTCGCGGGTCCGCTGGAGTCTATCTCCTCCAGCAGTAATGTCGTCCCACCTCAGGAAGACAGGGATGCCCACGCGAGTCCTGCCTCAGCGCTGGGCCTGACTCAGTCAGTGCCTCTGGGACTCGACCTCCGCTCCGGTTGAGTCCAGGGCTCCTTCCTGACCCTCCTGACGGATGCCGGGTCCCGGGAGCACTCCAGTCTAGTACTGCATTGAGCTCCCAATCCCTTGGCCTCTGGGGGCCCTGGAGGGAAGAGGGAAGAGGGAAGCTCTGACCAGGCTCGCAGAACTGCCGGGTGATGTATGAAAGCCAGTTGTCACCTATTCCTGAGAGAAGGGGGACTCTCCAACAGGCAGGGGTGTGACTCCTTTGAGCCAAGAGGATGGGAGCAGAAAAGACCTGACCTGATGCTTGGATTTCTAGCAAATTCCTTCTTATTCCTCTAAATCTGGGCTCACTGACACTGGCGGAGTGGCCCATCCTCAGAGAGGTGGCAGGTGGGTGCACGAATCAACAGAGAAAGATGTCTAACTTGGAGAGCAGACGTGTGCGTTGCTAAGGCCTGTTTAACAGAGAACTCAAAGATGGCAGACCAACCAACACCTGTTCGCCTGCACTGGGTCTCTATCCTTGAAGGATGTCTTCCTGCCTCTGGCCAGGCTATTTCTCAGCAGCACAGTGGGTACCCCCCCACACACACATACAACAACGTCGTACGTATCACTGTAGGTGTGGGTGGGTAGCTGGGTGCTATGGGGGACGGCAAGAGCTTGGCTCTGATGTCACACAGTTAGGTATGTCCTAACTCTGCCCCTTCTTGGCAGGGTACTGTTAGACAAGCCACTCTCCCACTGGGAATCTGTTTCCTTGTCTGTAAGATGGACACAAACCCCACTGACCTTATACAGTTACCATGGACATGGGACACGGTGCGTAGAAACCTCCAGTGGGAAGCTCAGATATCTGCCTCACTCAGTGCAGCATTTCAAAACAATCACCAGCTCACGCCTGCGCATCCAGCCTCCCGAATCCAGATTTGGCGTTCAGACGATTTGCCCAGCCTAGCGAGGTGCTGCACTGTCCATCTCTGTCACCAAGCAGGGTCACAAAGAGGGCCCTCCAACTGGGAGCAGGCCTCAGGCTCGAGCCAGGCAGGCTTGTGTCTTGCTGCAAACCTGGTTGTCCCCAAGAACAAGGATCTGTCGTCACAGAGCCAGGAGGATCATGGCATTCCCCGCAGCCTCTCCGGTAACCCGAGCTAGACTGACAAGGGCAGGACGTGGGACATGGGGACCGATGCATCCCATGGGGAAACTGAGTCCTGGCAAGGGGAAGTGATTAGTGCAGGGCCCCAAGGACAGAACTAGGACCAGGCTGTCACTGGAGGTCTTGCTGATCCTCTGTCCTGCCCGTGGCTGCCCCCCTTGATCTAACCAACCGTTTCTTTAAACTCAGGACCCACCTCAGCTTCAGCAGCCGGGGAGCACCGACTCCATCCAGGTCTGCTTACACAAACAACAAACAAACAGCAACCCAGCGGGTTTTTCTAGTGAAGGCTCTGGAGGGGGTGATCCATGCCTGGCCCTCTCTGAAAGTCAGGAGAATGTTCCGGGTTTATGGGTTACGATTTAAAGAGGGTTCAGGTATGGATTTTTCTCTGGTTCTCAAAGAGGAGGTAAGGTTGAAAACTTCTGGGCCTTTCTGAGGAGTTCCCGATATCTCACATGTCACCTGATTTGAAAACTTAGAAAGTGCCACCAACTGGATCAGTCTTTAAACAGAAAGGAGCATGTCACACACCAAGACACACCCACACTCCCCGAGAGAGGCGGGTGTGGCAGTCACAGGTCCCAGCCTCCAGGCTGCCCACGTGGCTGTCTGCCACCCAGCAGGGAGGGGTTCCTCGGTGACACTCAGTGCTGCCACCACATGCTGACACCCCCTCTCCCCAACACACACATTCACAGGAAGCCAGGCACCGGCACCAGCCTGACCTATAAGGTCCACAGTCCTGCAAGGTCTTGGGATGAGATGCAAATGTGGGTTAGAAATGGGGTCCCAGGCTGAGGGATGGGGTGCAGGAGAGCACGGGGAGAGCAACACACACACACACACACACACACACACACCTATCTCTTACTCATTCACACATACGCATGATCACACAAACACCTACAGACCATGCCTGCGTGAGCGTGTGTACAAATGACACATAGACCGCATTTGTATATCCGAGCAGAGGCACACGCACGTCCTTGTCCACATACGTACAAACACATGTCCTGCTCACACATGCGCGTATGCGCACCCACCTATACACACAGTCCAAGCACTTAAATGCCACCCCAGGCCCCGGGGGGCCCTTTAAACTCTCATGGCCCTGGCAGGTCACTTGGCTGTGAACCCTAAATCAAGACTGGGCTCTTCTTCCCGCTGGCTTTGGGGCCAGTTGAGGCAGGGGCCAGTGTAGCCAGTCTCATTCCCAGCCTCCAGGGCAGTGGGGACAGGACCAGTAGAGCCACCCTGTGGCCCTGGCCTGGGGCTCTCAGGGATGGGGTATCCCTGGCTCCTGGAGGACGGGAGGGGGGATGGCTCCAAGAACTGAGAATTTGAGGTTGAGGAGGATGGCTTTATGTCCCCATATTGAATGCGTCCCCATTTCCAGAAGCGCTGCCACCAGGACCCGGACTGCACCCCCGCCCCCACCTTAGACGCTGGTCCGTCCTATTAAGACTCTTGAGACCCGCCCACCTGCTCCACAGGAAGAAGGGTCCCTTCCAGTCACCCCGGGTTCCCCACACCTGGAGGGTAATCCCCCCCCCCGACTCATCCCTGCAGCCCCTCACCGCCCCGGCCCCGCGGGAGTCACTGCCCATGCCGGAGCCCCGGGGGCGGCCGTCCTACCTCCTTCTTCACCGTGCGCAGCAGCCTCTGCCGGGTGTCGGCCTCTGCGGGACGAGCAGGGGGGAAACAAGCGGGTCAGGGGCGCCGGGGCCGCGGGGGGATCATCGCCCTCCCGCCGCCCCGCGCGCCCGGCCGCCCGCCCTTACCCGCGGGGACCGAAGCCATGGCTCTCGCCGCGTCCGCCCGTGCGGCCGCCGTGCGTCCCCGGTGGCGGCCACGGGCTCCCGGGCTCCGCGCGCGCCGTGCTGCAGCCGCGCGGGGCGGGGACCGGCGACGTCAGGACCCGGCGCCACCCCGCCCTCCCGTGCCACCGCGCCCTCTGCAGGACGGCGTCCTCTCGGGCCTGCCGCAGGCCCGCCGGGTGGGCGCAGGGGTGGTGCCAAGGCGCGAAGTTGGGGGTGGGGGTGGGTGCTTGGAGACACGCCGGTCATCCCAGCACTTGGGAGGCTGAGACGGCGGGGTGGGGGGAGATGGGCAGTCCCAGACTAACCTGGGCCTGTCTGTTATAAAAATGGCTAGAGGGAGGGATGGCTGGCTTGCCAGGCTAGCTTGTCCAAGCTTCCAGAGAATTCTCCCGTCTCGGTCTCAGCTGCAGGCAGGCTGGGATGACGGCAGCCCACCCCAGCTTCTGTTTTTACACGGGGTCTGGGGATCTGAACTCAAGACACTCAGGCTTGTGCTGAAAGTGTTTTATCCACTGAGCCATTTCCCCAACCCTGTTGTTGTTATTATTTTAATTTTATTTATTTGACAGAGAAAGAGGGAGGAAGAGAGAGAGAGAGAGAGACAGAGAGATTCTTGAGAGAGAGAATGGGCATGCCAGGGCCTCCAGCCACTGCAAACAACTTCCAGACGCGTGCGCCCCCTTGTACATCTGGTTAACGTGGGTCCTGGGGAATCGAACCTGGGTCCTTTGGCTTTACAGGCAAACGCCTTAACCGCTAAGCCATCTCTCCATCCCTGGTGTTGTTGTTGTTGTTGTTATTGCCAATATATACCGATTCTCATCCAGAAGATGCCAGGCTTAAGTGGCTCCCTCCCCTACTGTAGGTACTGGGGGGTCCGTCCTCCGAGGTGTCTGTTTCCATAGGAAGCACCTGTCACCCAAGCTCTCCAGGGCTGGGAAGGACAAAGGCTTGTCACTCAGAGCTCTCACCAGGCACCTCCCACTCCTCAGCTGTGGAGGGCCACCAGGAAGGCAACTCCAGACAGCAGCTGTTCATTGAGCCCCCTGCCATGTGTCAGGCCACCGGGCCCGAGATGTTGAAGGGAATGAAGCAAACTAGACAGGCGGATCGCCCTGGCGCCGAGGAGTTACGCAACGCAACGCAACGCACGAGCCAATGACAGCGCGTCGGAAGGTTCTGGAGGAGAGTAAAGTGGGCAGAGAGGGGGCACAGAGGAGTGGGGCTGGCGTGTGAGATAGGGTGGCTAGTTGAAGTTTGCTCATTGAGAAAGAGAAGGAGGAGGTCAAGGGTATGTGGGGAGGGAGAGCAGCTGAGGTATGGACCAGCAAGAGCAATGGCCCTGGGGTAGTCTTGCACTCTCCAACGGACACAGCAAAGAAGCCGTCGGGACTGGGGACCAGAGCAAAGTGGACAACGGTACGATGTGGGCCAAGACCATTGGGGGGAAGGTCGCTATTCTCGGTTTGCCAGTGGCAGAGATCTTTGACTGAAAACCACAGAAGCCAACTTTGGCTCGCTTAGGGGAAAGGGAAATTAACTGGGAAGATAATACTGGTCTGTAGAGCTCACGGGAGCCTGGAGCTCTGGGAAACGGGAGACAAACAAGACAGTTCCAGCGGCCATAAAGGAGACCTTGGACATAGCACTCGGGCAGGGATGGTTTGGAGAGTGTGCTGTGACTCCGGCGAGCAGAGCGCCGGCTGTTTAAGGCTCTCCTCCTGGGGAACCAGCATGCTGGTGGCCCGAGCCTGGGTGCACACCATCCCCCCCTTGTGTGTGTGGTGTGGGATTCCGTCCCAACACGGAGCTGGGGTGCGCACCATCCCCTCCCCAGCCCTCTTGTGTGTGTGGCGTGGGTCTCAGTCACAAAGCTTTCCCTCACTAGCTCCGGTGGGGCGTGCTGGGTTCCTCCACGACACGAGACGATGGGAAATGGTGCTTGACAAAAATATCCATGACTGAACACCTACTATGTGCTGGGCACGGTGCTCAAGTCTGGAGGTCTTGGTTGCATAAATAAATGTATCGAACCCCGCCCTGTGACACATCAGAGAAGATGAACTCCAAGCACGGGGAAGGTTTCCTCTCGGCTGTATGGCAAGCAAGCAGAAGCCCAAACAGTGGACCCACTGGTTCTCCTCTCTCTAGTTACACCCCCAAGTGAACCGGGGTAACTGGAAAAGTAGGGCGCCTCAGTTCCATTCTAGAGTACCAGTTTCCAAAGCAGATGTTTTTCATTTTAACACCAAGGCCTGCATCTGAGATGATGAAAACATAAGATTTTTTTTTCCTGTAAAAGACCAAAAAAAAAAAAAAAAAAAAAAAGGAAAGAAAAGAAAAGAAAAGAAAAGAAAAAAGATTATTTCCACAGCAAACAGGAAAGGCAGGCATGGAGGGGTCCAGGCACTGCCCTGGTCCTGAATCCAGAGCCTGGTGCGCCCCCTCTCCCCCATAGGTGGTCCGCTCTCCACTGTGCTGCTATATCGCCTAGGGTCATCTTGGGGAGCATGAGGAAAGCTCGCAGCGTGAGGGTCCCATCAGCTCATCAGCTCATCAATGCAATGGCTGAGCGGTGATGCGGCCTCAGGGACCAGTCAGAAGCCGCTGCCTCCTAGGATGTTCCTGGAGCGCCCTCTACCGAGAAATGTTGGCATTGCGCTCGGTACAAATGCCAAGTACCTTCCAAGTCCAGTCTGTTCCTGGAGGAGCAAATTAGCCTGAGGAATTAGCCTGGCGCAGAAGGCCAGCCCCACTGTAGCTGGCACGACGCATGTGCTCACCATTCACAGTGTAGTCTGCATCTTCCCTGGTGGGTCTGACACTGTATTATGAAAATCAGACACATAGTGTATCTCACTTAATCCTCCAATCCACCCGTCCATGATGGAGGTTCCTTCATTCTGGGCATGCTCTAGTGGAGAATTTGATTACGGAGATTATTATTAGTCACATAGCTATAACGTAAGAGAGGATGACTGCAACCAAGGCATTGTCAGAGTAATTTTTTTTTTAGAGAGAGAGAGAAAGCGAGTGAGAGAGAGAGAGAGAGAGAGAGAGAGAGAGAGAGAGAGAATTAGTGCACCAGGGCCTCAGCCACTGAAATCGAACGTCAGACACTTGCGCCACCTAGTGGGCATGTGAGACCCTTGCACTTACCTCACCTTTGTGTGTCTGGCTTACGTGGGATCAGGAGAGCCGAACGTGGGTTCCTTAGGCTTCACAGGCAAGTGTCTTAACCATCTCTCCATCCCTGTAAATTTTTATGTATCAGTTGAATCAAAGAACATGCAGACAGAGGTGTCTTAGCGGTTAAGGCGTATGCCTGCGAAGCCTAAGTACCCAGGTTCAATTCTCCAGGTTTCACGTAAGCCAGATGCACATGGTGGGCAAGTGTCTGGAGTTTGTTTGCAGTGGCTAGAGGCCCTTGTGTGCCCATTCTCTCTCTCCCTCCCTCCCTCTCTCTGTCTCAAATAAATATATAATAAATCTTAAAAAAAAGACCATGCAGACAGTGGGGCAGGCGTTACCTGCAGTATGCCATGTTTCTGGGTGAGGTGAACTCTTGAACCCACACCTTCCCTCATGTAGGTGGGCCTTGGGCAATTGGCTGAAAACCTAAAGAGGAAAAGGTTGAGAATAGGAGCGCCTCTTCCTAACCACTTAGGCTGAAGCAACTAATTATTATTATTATTATTATTATTATTATTATTATTATTTTTGTCACTGGACTTGAGTAGAAACTTGAGCTTTTCTGGGGTGTCAGCCTTTCAGACTCAGACTGGAACTGAATCCTCAGTTCTTCCTGGGTCTCCAGGCAGTATGCCAACTGCAGAGCTTGGGACAGTTAAGCCTGCATAGCTGTGTGAGCTCATTCTTTAACAATCTATTTGTATATGTGTGTAGTAGATGTGTGTCTGTTTAATGTGTGTGTGTGAGACATTTCTTTCTATGTTTGTGAAAAAAATGTTGTTAAGTATGGCTGTTTCATGAATTATGCTGTATTCTAGAATTAAATATTTAGATTGGTTTGACTTTGCTAACCTGGACAGTTTTGGAGTTGATCACAAAATTTGCTAATGTGTAATAATCCCCTAAATTATTTCCACAGGAAAGGTAGTCCGTGTTCAAAAGTGTAACAGGTAATGCTTGGAGCAAGTGTTGATGCAGGACGCTTTTCACTGGTCCGTGTGGAGCTCAGACGCTGTGAATGTGGACACAGGCCTTAGTGCTAAGCTTCACACACTAGCTTCTGAGGATGTGGCTGGGGGAGATGGAGATGGGCAGGGTTGGTGTAAGCACCACAGGAGGAGAGGAGTAAGGAAGAGGATATGCTTAGTGGCATCATTTATTTATTTAATTATGAGAGAGAGAGAGAGGGAGAGAATGGGCACACTAGGGCCTCCAGCAACTGGAAATGAACTGCAAATGCATTCAACACTTTATGCACTGGCTTATGGGGGTCCTGGGGAATCAATCCTGGGTCCTTTGGCTTTGCAGGCAAGCACCTGAACCACTAAGCCATCTCTCCATTGCCTTAGAGGCCTTTTAAAAATTATTTATTTACGTGTGTGTGTGTGTGTGTGTGTGTGTGCTGGTGGGGTACCCGGGTCTCTTGTCACTGCAGATGAATGCCCGATGCTGGCACCACTTTTTCTATCTGGCTTTACATTGGTGGCTTGGAAATTGAACCTGGCTCAGTAGGCTTTGCCAGAAGGTACCTTTAACCTCTGAGCCATCTTCCCAAAATCCACTTTCTCATTTCTTTTTTTTAAATTTTTTTTAATTAATTTTTTTGTTTTTGTTTTTCAAGGTAGGGTTTCACTCTAGCTCAGGCTGACCTGAATTCACTATGTAGTCTCAGGGTGACCTCAAACTCACGGCGATCCTCCTACCTCTGCCTCCCGAGTGCTGGGATTAAAGGCGTGCGCCACCACGCCCAGCTCTTGTTTTTATTTTTTAAAAACATGTTATTCATTTGCAAGAAGAGACAGAGAAAAAGAGAGAGGGAGAGAGAGAAAAAGAGAAAGAATATGGATACACCAGGGTGTCTAGCCACCACCCACAAACTCCAGATGCATGCACCACTTTGTGCATATGGCTTTATGTGGGTACCTGGGAATTGAACCCAGGTCCTTAGGCTTGGCAGGCAGGTGCCCTAACCTCTGAGCCATCTGTCCAGCTCAGCATTTAATGGATCCCGCCACTGTGGGTACTTTGCATTCCTTGCTTGGCTGGTCACAGTCACCAGGGACTCAGATTCTTCCTGTCTTGTGCTCCCCATTCATGGCTGTGGTCTGATGGCTTGTGATTTCACTACTGCCACAATAGGGGTGCTCATTCCCTGTGTCCGAGCAGAAAGAAAGGGGCGGTGCTGGGTGTATCTGCCTCCTTTCTGTGTCTCATTGGCCTGCCTAAGTTACATGGTCCCTGTTACATCAAGGGACAATTGGGTTCATGTGAAAGGAGAATGAGATCGTCTGGGTTAGATTTAATCAGTCATGGTCCTGCAAGGGGGAGCGAGGCAGCTCTTACACACAAATGAAAGAGTTGGGGCGATGTAGAGACCTCACGTCATGGTGGGCACTTCATCCATGAGCGCTGATTCTCATGGGGGTCTTGCTAGTGATGGGTGGGGGGGTCAGGCATTGCCCACGTTCCTAGTCAATGGTGAGTTGAAGGTACGTGGGCTTTCTCTATGGGGACTTCTAGGTATGGCAGCAAAACTTTTTTTAAAGATTTATTTTTACTTATGAGAGAGAGAGAGAGAGAGAGAGAGAGAGAGGGAGAGAGAGAGGGAGAGAATGGGCATACCAGGGCCTCCAGCCACTGCAAACCAATTCCAGATGCATGTGGTACCATGTGCATCTGGCTTATGTGGCACCTGGAGAATTGAACCTGGGTCCTTAGGCTTTGCAGGCATGCGCCTTACTGCTAAGCCATCTCTCCAGCCCAGCAAAACTTTTTTTTTTTTTTTTTAGAAAATACTTTACTTATTTGAGATACAGAGAGAAAGGGAGGGAGGGAGGGAGAGAGAGAAGAAGAAGGAGAGAGAGAGAATGGGTGTGCCAGGGCCTCTAGCCACTGCAAAAGAACTCCAGACACATGTGCCACCTTGTGCATCTAGCTTGTGTGAGTACTGGGGAATAGAACCTGGGACCTTTGGCTTCACAGGCAATAGGCAAGTATATTAACTGCTAAGCCAGCTCTTTAGGCCAGCAGCAAACTTTTTATAACACAGGATGGACTGATGAGGGATAGGGCATCAGTAATCCTGGGAATATGGCTGAGCAGGTGCCAGACCTCTAATAGCAGGGCCATCGAGAGAAGGATCTCTGAGCACTGAGGTCATGAAGCTCAGAAGCCAAGAGTGAAGGAGGGTGGCACCAAGGAAACTGAGAGAGGACTGGTCCCTGTGCCAACCAGCCTGATGGACAGCAAGCAGAGGCAGGAGATGACTTTGCTACAAATTTCCAGGTTTAAAATTGAAGCCAAAAAAAAAAAAATACACCTTGTTCCCATAGGTAGATTAAAAACTGCTCATCTCAGCAGGTGTGGTGGTACGCACCTTTAATTTCAGCACTCGGGAGGCAGAGGTAGGAGGATCGCTGTGAGTTCAAGGCCACCCTGAGACTACATAGTGAATTCCAAGTCAACCTGGGCTAGAGTGAGACCCTACCTCATAAAAACCAAAGAAGAAAAATAAAACTGCTCATCTCAACCCTACTTGATATTTCATGTAAACAGGGATCGATTTCTCCTCCCCTTTTGTTTTTTGTGTGCGTATTACATGTGGTGTGTGGATGTGTGTGGGATGGGGGCAGAGGAAGACATCGGGGGCCCTCCACTCTTCCACTTTATTTCCTCTAGACAGAGCTTTCCGCTGAACCTGGACTTCGCTTTCAGTTAGGCTGGCTGGCCAGGAAGCCCCAACTCAGTCCCGCTCAGTGCAGGGGTTACAGGTGTGGTGTCATGCTTGGCTTTTTCCTTTGTGGTTTTTCAAGGTAGGGTCTTGCCCTAGGCCAGGCTGACCTGGAATTAATTAACTATGTAGTCTCAGGGTGGCCTCGAACTCACGGCGGTCCTCTTACCTCTGCCTCCCGAGTGCTGGGATTGAAGGCGTGCGCCACCATGCCCGGCAGCCACGCTTGGCTTTTTAATGCAGGCACTGGGTCTTGGGCTTGTGTCCTCATGCTTGCCCGGCAGGCACTGTCACCCACTGAACCATCTCCCCAGCCACGGCATGTTTCATGATTTCTCCTAGGCAATTCATTCATCTATTTGTCCAGCAGTCTTTCTTGGAGTTTTTGCAATGTGCCCACCATGGAGATGAAGGGTCTGCACCATCTTGCACTCCTACCAGCTGCATACGAGGGTTTCAATTTCTTCAAATCCTCACCCTAGCGCACTTCTGAATTCTAGCCTTCCTCCTGGGCTTGAAGTGGCCAGACGCTGCAGTTGTGATTTGCAGTTCCCTGGTGATGCGATGGTGGCCGACGTCTTTTCATACGGCTATGATTCACTTGTACGGCTTCTTGGAGGAAAATATCTGTCCAACTCTTTTAGCCATTTTTAAAATGGGATTGTCTTTTTGTTGTTGAGTTGTACAGAGCCTTTACGTATTCTGGAGACCCTGCCCTTAGTCTACACATGATTAAAATGTATTTTTCTCTCATTCTGTAGGTCATTTTCACTCTTTTGATAGTAGCCTGTTAAGGCTATGCACAGGTTTTAAAAATTTGCGATGAAGTGCCAAGTATTCATTTTGGTACTTTAATTCTTGGTGTAATGACCGAGAAACCATTGCCAACACCCAAGGTCATCAATATTTGTTACTACACTTTCTTCTGGGAGCTTGCTAATTATAGCTCTTAGCCGATCCATTTTTGAGTTCATCTTCATGTGTGTGTGTGTGTCAGTGTGGGTGAGCATGAGCCATGGCGAGCTTGGAGGGGAGGGGGCTTTCAGGTGTCAGTCCTCATCTCACGTTGTTCACCAGCACCCATGTAAAGATTGGGGCCCTGTGGTCGTCAGCATTTGCAAACCCAGCCATGCCTGTGGCCAAGAAGGAAGAAGGAGACAGGAAAATCCACCGGAAGCTCTGTTCTTGCAACGCTCCTGAAAACTCTCCCGGCCCTGCCTTCCTCAGCAGCCTATGATCTCTCCAATTTAATTCTATATTAGCACTCCCATTCCTTTTTTCACCTTAGCAAAAAAAAAAAAAAAAAAAATTAAACTGCTCTGGGAATGAAAACCTCTATGTGTATATGACTAACTCCGTAAGCAGTAAACAGTGAGATTGTATGTCGGGAGAACTTACTTTCTCCTGTCCCATTTTTTACTTCCTTGCTTTGGGTAAAAGTACTCTTCGATTAAAACAACAGGAAAGAAATGCTTACACCTTGTACCTACAAGTCCTAGTCTGCGCCCCGCCCCCTGCCACAGGCTGTAAGGAACTCAGTAGAGGAGCTATGGTACAGCAGGAATCTAGTGCACTAAAGGTCCGCTTCAAGCCATCAAGTTCCCATGCTTAAGGAACAGTATTGGCAGAGCCAGTGTGAACGCTTAAGGACAATACAATATGGAGTCCCCTCTTCCACATTCCTTTTCTTAGAAGTCTCTCATGGTAGGAGATGTTTTATGAAATAATCCCATCATTGTTTGCTCACTTATGGATGTGATCAGCACTTACCTCTCACATGTGTGCAGATGGGCACACGATTTTATTTTGAGAAAAGGCAGAGATATTTACACACATGTCTTCATTTTATTTGGAAGGATACATGAGGAAGAGCAGTGTGGACTTTACAAAACGTGGTTATGGGGCTGGAGAGATGGCTTAGCAGTTAAGGCCTTTGCCTGCAAAGCCAAAGCACCCAGGTCTGATTCCCCAGGACCCACATAAGCCAGATGCACAAGGGGCACATGTGTCTGGAGTTTGTTTGCAGTGGCTAGAGGCCCTGGCATACCCATTTTTCCTCTGTCTCTCATCTCTCTATCTTTAAAAAATTTTTTTTATTGACAACTTCCATAATTGTAAACAATATCCCATGGTAGTTCCCTCCCTCCCCCCCCCCACTTTCCCCTTTGAAGTTCCACTCTCCATCATATCCCCTCCCCCTCTCAATCAGTCTCTCTTTTATTTTGATGTCATGATCTTTCCCTCCTATTATGATGGCCTTGCGTAGGTAGTGTCAGGCACTGTGAGGTCATGGATATCCAGGCCATTTTGTGTCTGGAGGAGCACGTTGTAAGGAGTCCTACCCTTCCTTTGCCTCTTACATTCTTTCTGCCACCTCTTCCGCAATGGACCCTGAACCATGGAAGGTGTGATAGAGATGTTGCAGTGCTGAGTACTCCTGTCACTTCTTCTCAGCACTATGGTGCCTTCTGAGTCATCCCAAGGTCATCTGAAAAGAGAAGCTTCTCTAACCAAAAGTGAGAGTAGCATTAATAAATGGGTATGAACATTAAGAGAAGTGCTTACTGGGCAGTTTGATGAGCATAGTACATATTTTTAGCCAGACCGCAACAGACGTTATACTCCTAGGGCAAATGACTACCCCTGTTGTAGGTTTTCAGTATCAGGGATGTATTCCCTCCCATGGAGCAGGTCTCCAGTCCAATTAGAGGGCAGTTGGTTTCCCCCTAACAGATGTGTGACTGTTATACCCGTTGGCTCATTTGGCCTGGCTGGCCATATATAAGGCTTGCAGTGTCCACTGTTGAGTATCTTAACTGGTGATTTCTCTTTCTCCCATTGAACTGCATGCAGAATCCAAGGTTCCCCGGGCTGGATCCACGCGGACCTGGTGCCGCTGCTGCTGGAGCCGCTTCTGTCTGCCTATGTGGGCTCTAGACGCTCTAGATCTCTCCCACTTCTCTGCTGCCATTGGTAATTTCTTATATATTCTTTTTAGTAGAAGAGTGTATTTTTTGGGGAGGGGGCTTTTTCTCCCCTAGGCTGCTTTGGTGTGGTTCCTATGCTGCCATCTTTACCGGAAGTCTCTCTTCTCTCTCTCTCTGCTTGCAAATAAATAAATTAATAAAATGCAGTTATGGAGGAGGCTGGCACCACTTCTTCTTCCTCTGCTTGTCATTCATCACAGCCAGAAACACACTGAAGAGATGGCATTAGCTTCCAGATGTCAGAGAGCCCAGTGTCAGAGGAGGCAGACAGGTGGGAGAAGAGGAAACAGACTGTGAACCTCAGGAAAAGACAGCCCAAAGGTGAGGATAAGGAAGGAAGGAAGGAAGGAAGAAGAAAGGAAAGAGGGGAGGGCGGGAGGAAGGAATGGAGGGGGGAAGAACGGAAGGAAGGAAGGAAGGAAGGAAGGAAGGAAGGAAGGAAACAAAGAAGGGAGGAAGGGAGATGATGGGGACATGGTTCTGAACCTCAGGAGCGAGAAAGGAGACCCAGAGTTTGGGGAGGCTGGGGAAAGCCAGATACCCATCTTTATCAAGAAGGGAGAAGTCATGCTTGCAAAGCCTAACAGCCTGGGTTCGATTCCCCAATACCCAGGCACATCCACATGCATCGAGTGATGCAGGGCTCTGGGGTTTTGTTTGCAGTGGTGGAGGCCCTTGGCATGTGTCCATTCTCTCTCTCTCTCCCTCTCCCTCTCCTCTCTCATTGCAAATGAATAAACAAACTTATTTTTAAAAATAAGAATGGAGGTCCAATGCCAGCAGGAGACCTGGGTGCCTGCATCCCCTGTGTGGCCACTCACCCTGGATTCCCACAAGGCCAGGAGCAGACAGGACTAGTCAGTGAGGGCCGGGGTCTCACACAGGATCACCATCCCCACTAACTGCCACAAGAGAATGACGGAATTGGCTCCACACACCCCGGGGGAGGATGCGGGGAGCTGATGTCCAGCCTCTCTGCTCTGACCGGCTGCCATCGTAGAGCGCCCCCTGGAGTCTGCATATAGGTACTGTAACCGTTGTGGACGACAGCTAGGGACATGATCACAGCTGAAGGTCGAATCCAAGGGTCCCCAGTTGTCCCAGATACAAGCTCACAGCAGTTTCCCCACATCAATCGGTGCCAAAAACCCACAGAAGAGAGGCTAGAGGGAGGAGTCTTTCGTGAAGAGTCCACCGGTTTTCTGGACTGGCATCCTATAAAAGGAAGATTCACCCTCCGCTGGACCCATCATTAGGGTACTCAAGACGAAGGGGACCACCAGGAACGGTTGGATCCACTGGGTGGTCGAGGGTAGAAATGAGGGGAAGGGGAGCTCTGTGCCAACCTTAGGCGCAAGAAAGGCTAGAGGTCGCTGGTGCGGGCCCTCTTGTCTCTGATCTTTATATTTCCCACATGTCTGCCAACAGGTAGAGGATGACAACTAAAAACTGAACCCACTCAAACGTTGTCAAACTGCAGGACGTTTTTCGCACATATCTTTGTTCCAAAACAAATCCACGAAAAGTAGCCAGCTTTTGGTGACCTCTGGTCTCTGGTCGGTTTCTGGGCTGCCTTGCTGCGAGGAAAGATTGAGCCCGGCTGGACCCGCCTCCGGGCGGCGCTGCGCTTTCTCGCGCTGCACCTGAGGCCCGAGACGCTGCCAGGCGCGGGTGGCATCCTCCCCGCCCCGCCCGCATCGCCTGGTCCCCACGCCCGGGGTGGGGTCGCGGGCGCAGCTGCACCCTGGCACGGCTCCAGGGAAAGAAAGAAATGAAGTATGTAAGGAATGAGAAAGGCGATCACATGCAAGCAGTCTGTTTTCCAGAGTCACCGGTGAGTGACTATGAAATCGCACAACGGTTATGTTCAAAGGAGAAATGAATGTAAAAGGAAATGAGAGAAAAAGAGATGGGTGGATAGTGGCAACTTGATTCCATATAACACATAGTGTCACTAGAAAATGAACTGAATGTTCTATTTTGAGAAAGAAGTGGACTACTTTTATCACATAAAACCTCGTTGCGTCACAGTTTTGGGTCTGGACCCCCCCCCCCACCAGCCTAGGGCGCCTATGGGGTCATCCTGCGTACTTGCCCCCTTATGGGGTGCCAGGCATCGTCCCATGTCTCTCCTTCTGAACCTCTCAAAAACAAAAACAAAAAACAAGCAAACAAACAAAAAAAGCAACCTTGCAGCTGGGAGCTGGAGAGATGGTTCAGTGGTTAAGGCACTTGCCTGCAATACCTAATGCTAGTTCGATTCCCCAGTACCCAAGTAAAGCCAGATGCACAACGTGGCATCTGAAGCTTGTTTGCAGTGGCTAGAGGTCCTGATGCACTCATTCTCTCTCCCTGCCCCTACCGCCTCCCTGCTTGCAAATAAATAAAAATATTTTTTATAAAAAACTTGCAGCTATCAACTAACTTAATTATTATTTTCCAAACTGGCATTATTTATATTTTTATTATTGTTAGCATACAAAGAATTTCACTATCGTATTTTTCAAACAAATTTTGTCTTTTTTGTTTCCTTTACCTTCATTTCTCCACATCCTCATCCCCTGTATCTATATAAAAAAAAAGATAATCAGCAAGGTCAGTGAACTACTTACGTGCAGTCTATAATTTATGCTGAAATATTATTTTACTTTGAAAAAAAAAAAACAAGGTTAGCAATCGCAGACCAAATCAGCAAAGGCTTGCAGTTTGAAAATTGGGAAGTTACATTGGTAAGTTATGCGATAACAATTTTTTTTAGAGAGAATTGTCATGCTAGGGCCTGAGCCACTGAAACTGAACTCCAGATGCTTGCACCGCCTTGTGCAATGTGCGACCTTGCGCTTGCATCACCTCTGTGCGTCTGGCTTATGTGGGATCTGGAGAGTTGAACATGGGTCCCTAGGCTTTGAAGGCAAGCACCTTAACTGCTAAGCCATCTCTCCAGCCCATGCAATAACAAATTTTAATATTTGACATCTGAAATAGAAAATTCAGCAGAGATTCTCTGGTTGAAAACACAAAGCTTTTAAATTATAAGTTTATTTATTTATTTGCAAGCAGAGGGAGACAGAGAGAAGACACACACACACACACACACACATACACACAAAGAGAGAGAGAGAAAGAGAGAGAGAGAGTGTGTGTAACAGGGCCTCTAACCACTTCAAACACACTCCAGATGCATATGCCACATTGTGTATCTGGCTTTACATGGGTACTGTGGAATTGAACTAGGATCATTAGGCTTTACAGGCAAGTGTCTTGTCTCCTGAGCCATCTCTCCCACCTGAAGACACATTTAAAACAACACATTGAGCTCATTTGCCACACGTTTCCTCCAATGAGCCACCCACGGGGAGTTTTAGATGGGTCTGACATCCTCCGACTGTCTGCATCTTGTACCAGGACAGTGCCAATGGCCCCCGGGCTGTATGCTGAAATGCCCCCAGGAGGATCAGCAAAACCGTTCCTAAAACTTTCTCTGCAACACTGAGTGGAGGTAGTGAGAAGATAATGTTGGGTTTCTGATGACTTGTGAACAGTAAAGCTTTATAATACATTTCCTCCCACCTCCCAGATCAGGCAATGTACCAATGTGTAAGATCAACTCATTTTTAAAACCTTTACTAAACTCGAACAACAGTCTGAATTGTAACTCAATTGTATATACATTCCTTTTTGAAAGATATACTGATTATTGACTTGGCCAGGAGGGTGCACTCGAAGACCAGCTGAAACAGGCAGAATGAAAATGGAACCAGATCTACCTATTAGAACAATTATCTATTAACGTAATTTGCTTCAATACATTTAAGAATTTTTCCACAAAGAAATCTACCTGTTTAATATTGTTTTTCTGGGATGTCTCCATAATGTCAACTTGACCTACCGTGAATCCACTACAAGGATGCTGCCTCCTCTTCTGGGCACAGAGCTAGGACTCAGGGGCTCCCTTTGCTGTGGAACTTTTCTGAGAAGATCACTCCAACACCAGCATGCATGAAAGTAGAGGCGTTTATTTCCTGGGGACCAAAGTTGGGATCGCTCCCCAAAGTAACATCTGTGTTAAGCTGAGATTTTACTTTCAATTTATAGTGTAAGCCAAAATTAACCCCCCCTTTTATCCCCACAAGCTGCTCTTGGTTGGTTGTTTGCTGCCAGCAAAGCAAACCTGACTGCAACACCAGTCAATCTCACATGCACCATTCTAAGCCAATCACTCTTCTTCTTATTTCAATCCTCTTTAATTTTTTTTTCTCATTCACCAAATGATTTTTTTTTTTTTAAAGTTAATGTCATGGGCTTGTGTGCTGGAAGAAGCACATAGCCCTTAAAGGTCTCCTTCCCACAGCCTGCAGAATAAGACATGCCAGCCTTCACGGGGGCCTACGAGGCCCTGTGTGATCTGACCACAGCCCGCCTCTCCCATTTCCTAAACCCTCACTATGTTTGTCTTTGGTTGCGCTCCTAGGAAGTCCTTTAGGCTCTGCTCACCTTGAAGCTGCCTTGCTCATTCTGCTACCTGGAAGTGCCCGTCATCTCCTGCTCGCCTCATGGCGGCCTCCCCTCAGCCATCAAGTCTCCGAGGTTCTTCTGCTAGAGGCCAGCCTTCACTGACGATCCATCTGGGTGGCAACCCTGTTGAATTTGTTTTTCCCCCTCCAGGAAAATCATTGTCCCCACTTCCAAATGCATGTCGGTTGTTAGTTCTCTGCAGTGACATATGTGCCTCTTTTTGATTTAATGTCCTTTCCTGAGGGGGAGCCATATAGTCGCTCCAGGTTGATGCTTATTTTGATATTTGGTCTTGAGACGACATCACAGTAAACTGCACTTTCCAGGATGGGGAGATGGCTCTGTGGTTAAAGGCGCTTGTTACCAAGACCTGCCATGCTGGGTTCTATTCCCTGATTACCATGTAGAGCCACACACACAAAGTGGCACATGAGTTTGTTTATAGCAGTGGCAAGAGGCCCTGGAGTACCCTCTCTCCCTGGCACACACACTCGCTCTTTCTCTCTCTGAATGCAAATAAAAATAAATTGCACTTTTCATGTAATCACGTAATTATTTATTTTTCTAAACTTTAAAGCAAAGATTGTTTGCATATCTAAATGATTCTAGCCTAACTTTTCTATTCGAGATAGGGTATTACTCTAGTCAAGGCTGACCTAGAGCTCACTCTAGTCCCAGGCTAGCCTCACACTAGAAAAGTGCTTAGTTGTTTACTGATGTTAATAATTTTAGTTTAAACCACATTTGAAACACAGCTGTGGTCCCCTTTCATATTTCTTGTGTGGTCTCGTAAAAGCTATATGGAAGAGCCCTGTCAGTTACCCTGTCACCGAGAGCTGGGACAAGACAATGATCACCTCAGTGGGGTGGCAGAAATAAGAGGAGAGTTGGATGTGGTGGCACACGCCTTTAATCCCAGCACTTGGGGGACAGACGTAGGAGGATCACTGTGAGTTCGAGACCAGCCTGAGACTACATAGGGAATTCCAGGTCAGCCTGGGCTAGAGTGAGATACCACTTTGAAAATCCAAGAGAGAGAGAGAGAGAGAGAGAGAGAGAGAGAGAGAGAGAGAGAGAGAGAGAGAGAGATGAGCAGTGAGCTCCAGAAGCATAGAATCTGAACTTCCAGAAATGCAGTGGGAGACAGACCTGTGGGCCTGCAGCTCACTGGCACTGGACATGGGGTGACAATGAAACCCATCCGAGCAACTCCTACACACTAATAAAGAGTAGCATTGTAATCATATAACCATGGAGAAAAGCCCAAATGTGCTAGTCATCGACTCTTCTTCCTTGGAAATAAAGCTTTCTGAGATCTCAGTTTTAATTTCAAAGAAAGAAATTTTGTAATAGTGTATAATCACTTATGCAATCCATGCATAGTACAACAGAGTATATGGTAAACAAAAGGGACCATTAACTATTCACAGAATGCTGTCATGGATGAACTGTTTGGTCTAACAAGTCTTTCTGGGTCCTTCCTTGCTGGACTTGGCTGGGGCACAGGGCTGGTCATTGACATACTCAAGCACTTTGGCCTTCCAATGGTGTTGTTCTCCTTATGTGAGTACTCTGGGCTACTGAGCTGGAGCCAAGAAGCCTGGCTAGGACTTTCTGGCTCTGGTGAGATCATGCAGGGTGCAGGGGTGGGGCACCTAAGTAGGGAAGTGACAATCTGTAGTGGGAAGGGGACCTGGAGTGGAAGGAGGAGCCAAGTGAAGGAAGGAACGAGGGAAGGAGGGAGGGAAGGGAGGGAGGGAGGAAGGGTGTGGAGAGGTTGTGCATCCCAGGAGTGAGTTCCTAGAGTTGGGAATATGAGTATCTGGGTTGGGGTCTGTTATGGGAGGGTAACAGCTGCTGAAGGAGGTAGAGAGAGTGGCCAGGGAGGAGGAGGAGGGGGAGGTGGAAAATGAGGAGCGATGATGATTAAACTGGAGGAGGAGGAGCTGACAGAATTCATGACTTGGATGGTGGGACCTAGAGAACCACTTAACGTGGCCTTTTAACATAGTGAGAAATGGTGGAGTGTTGAGAAAAGTGGATGGCCAATTAAATAAAAGGGAGTCCTAAATTATGCACCATACTCCAAAATAAGCAGTCCATTCATTATAATTTTTTAAAATATATGTTATTTATTTATTTGAAAAAGCGTGCACGAGAGAGAGAGAGAGAGAGAGAGAGAGAGAGAGAGAGAGAGAGAGAGACAGGGAGAGGATGGGCATGCCCAGGGCCTCCAGCCACTGCAAATGAACTCCAGATGTGTGCACCCCCTTGTGCATCTGGCTTATGTGGGTCCTGGAGAGTTGAACGGGGATCCTTTGGCTTTGCAGGCAAATGCCTTAACCACTTTATTACAAATTTTTACTAAGTAGAAACTGTGTATGGACACATCATATGTTGGCACCATCATTTCTCTCCTCCCTGCCCCCACTCCACTGGCGGCCCTCCTTAGGGGGACTGCTGGTATTCACCATGGAGTTGTGGATTTTGAGTTGTAAGAGCAACAGGCAGTCATTGTGGGGAGGGCTATGTCTGTGGATATTCCTTCCCACCCTGTGGCTCTTACATCCTTTCCGCATTCTTCCCCGCCCCCCCCCCCACTTCAGCAAACTTCCCTAAGCCGTGGTGGCTGTGCTTTAAGTCTGCTTTAGTGTTGAGCTCTCACCAGCTTCTGGATTTCTGCTTTGGTGCATTTTGAGTCTCCTCAGTGTCTGTCTACATCGTGCTCATCTCTCCAGTTCCTCTGTGGTTTCACCTGGCCCCTGGCTGCTGTGTGAGGGCTGTTTCCTCTCCTGCCGGGGAGTGAGCTATCCATTCCTGTCTTGTTGGTAGATGATGGTTATTCTTGGTTCTTGCTGCTTTCTGAAAAACAAAAATCTTCTTCAACAAAGAGTGAGACCAGGATAGGTTAAAGGAGATAAGCATTGCTATTCCAGGTCAGCCTGAGCCAGAGTGAGATCCTACCTCGAAAAGCAGAAAAAAAGAAAAAAAAAAAAGCAGCATTGTTAATTTGGAGAGATTTTGATGAGCGTAACCTTACAAAATATCATTCATTTATTTGCAAGCAGAGACAAAGAGAATGGGAGTGCCAGGGCCTTCAGTGGCTACAAATGAACTCCAGATTCATGGGTACTTTGTGCATCTGGCTTTACATGGGTGCTGGGGAATTGAACTCTGGTCATTAGGCGTTACAGGCAAGCACCTTAACCACTGGGCCGTCTCTCCAGCCCTCATTACACACTTAAAACAGGAACTACAAACTTGAGGAGAATGTGAGCACAAGGGTGGGGGAGGGGCGTGCATAAAGGCATTTTCATCTCACTTGGAGAACGGGCACTGCTTTCTCCTCAGACATTGCACTTGGTGACGCATCTTTGAAATCACCAAGTGGCCTCGCGTTCCTGAACCCACTAAGTTCTCAGAGGCCAGCTGGGTCCCCGTGGTAAACGAGGAATAGAGACAGTGGGATTCTGATATTTTTTAGAGATTTCTAGAGAAGAGGCGTTGGGCATCCCCAGGCACAACACTATTTTGAACAACTCGTGTACAAGGTCGGCTTTCCCACAGGGTGACTTTGTCTCGGCACATAAGGGAAACTGATCCAATGCCCACTGACTTTTTGACACTCATAAGGTTAAGTCAAAAGCCAGGGTTTGAAATTTTATTCAAGAACAAACCCAAGTTCGTTCACTACATAGAAGAGCATGTATCCACAGAAAAAGGCTGGAAGGAATAAAGTTAATGGCCAATGTTTGAAAATGGCTTTTTAAATTTTATGTATTTTCAGAATTTTCCATAATGAAAATGGAACTTTACAACCATGAGAACATGAAATCTCTTTAATTCAAAAGGTTTTATTGACAACCTCCCTACACAATGTACTGACATAATCCCCTCGCACGACCCACGTCTGCTCCCCTCCCGTTCCCCTCGACTAAGCCCTTTTCTCCGCCAGTCCCTCTGCCTCTGACTTGCGTGGCTCAGGCACGCAGGGTTCGCGCGGCCTCCGGCAGGCCTGGTCAGCACATGCGCATTGAGCCCCATCAGGGTGAGGCGAGCGCGGCCCGCGGACTTGACAGACTGGGCTGTGCACATGCGCATTGAGCCCCGTCAGGCTGAGGCGAGCGCGGCCCGCGGACTTGACAGACTGGGCTGTGCACATGCGCATTGAGCCCCGTCAGGCTGAGGCGAGCGCGGCCCGCGGACTTGACAGACTGGGCTGTGCACATGCGCATTGAGCCCCGTCAGGCTAAGGCGAGCGCGGCCCGCGGACTTGACAGACTGGGCTGTGCACATGCGCATTGAGCCCCGTCAGGCTGAGGCGAGCGCGGCCCGCGGACTTGACAGACTGGGCTGTGCACATGCGCATTGAGCCCCGTCAGGCTAAGGCGAGCGCGGCCCGCGGACTTGACAGACTGGGCTGTGCACATGCGCATTGAGCCCCGTCAGGCTAAGGCGAGCGCGGCCCGCGGACTTGACAGACTGGGCTGTGCACATGCGCATTGAGCCCCGTCAGGCTGAGGCGAGCGCGGCCCGCGGACTTGACAGACTGGGCTGTGCACATGCGCATTGAGACCCATCAGGCTGAGGCGAGCGCGGCCCGCGGACTTGACAGGCTGGGCTCTGCACATGCGCACTCAGCACCCTTGACTCCCGCCCTAAGGCGCGCTCGGACCTCACCGCCGCGGAGCCGGGCGGTTCACCGCGTTGCTTAGCGACAGGGCGCGTCCCCCTGTCCCCGTGGACCTGCGCCCCTGGACACCGGGCGCCGGAGCGGCGGCTGACGGACTCTGGGCATTAGGCTGGGGGTCTTAGTTGTACGGATTTCCCTGGACCAGGTGGGCGAGGCCGGCGAGGCGTGAGCCACGAGGAAGAGCCTTGGCTTCCTTCCCCAAGAAGAAAACCCCCGGGACTCCCCCGCTGCCCCGCGGTGGGGCCCGCGCCGTGCCGAGGCGCACCCACGCGCGGCTGCAGCTCCGCCACGTGTCCGCGGTGAGGCCGTGCGGGTGCGGCCAGGACGGGGCGCGGGAAGGACGGTGGCCGACCGGGCGCAGGGGAGCAGGTGCACTGCGGAGGTCTGTGCGGAGCGGAGGGGAGGCGCCTGCGCCGTCTCACCTGAGGCCTGCACACCTGGGAGGGGCCCAGCATCCAGGCCACCTTCCCGAGAGAGAGAGCAGCCGGACAAACCAAGCTGTGTCCCCGTACGAACCCCCTCGAGGAGCAATTTAAGAAGCAACTTAAGAGCGACTAAATTACGCAGTGCACCGTTTCCGCTTGGATGTACACATTTAAAGATCTGTAATGCACACATGGCTATCCCAACGATACTGGAGAACAATTGCAATACTAACGCGAGAGATGGCAGCCGTGTCGCTGCTCTCATTAGGTATATCGATGCCATCAGTTTCAGAAAGATACAGATTTGATTTTAACGGTTAGAATAAAAGTGAATTTATCTCACTTATACATAACTAATTGGTGAAGCCTATAGAATGTTTAGGCTGAATTCCTTAACAATGTACTTATTGGTCCCACAGGCTGTTCAGTGCAAAGAAGAGGCCCGTGTGAACATCCTTTTACAAAAGGGCTGACACCAGTGTTGCAGACCCCAGTGGCAACGCTGTTCTCCACTATGCAGTGTATAACAAAGACATGGCCATCACTTCAAAACTACTGGAACACCATGCAGATATTAATTTGGAAAATGAGGTTTCCTTCACACAAATTGTGAAGCATTTCAAATGCCTTCATTATATGTATGCGTAGTCCATTTTCCTTGTTCACAAGCGCCAATCACTACATTCTGATACTTTGAAAGAAGGATTCCGAGGTCAGCTTGCTTCCATGCACACACACACACACGTGTGTGAAGACAATGATTTGAGAAGCTGTGTCCTTTTCATCAGAGTTTTTCTAACTAGTTTAAAACACAGGAAATCAAAGATTTACCATACCACTCAGCTTTGTCTGAAGTCCCCCACTTGAGTATTGAATGGTGAGTGGACGGCATCTGGACACTGCTGACAGGTTAGATCTTGTGACCAACCTCTCAGTGGTAAGGCTCAAGGAGAAAAACTAGAAAAAGAAGTTTATGGGAAATATGCAGGCCAATTTAGAAAGTAGGAAATTGAGCACCAACATCAAGAGTTTTACAAACCAGTTCAGATGCATTGATATTGTGCTCTTCACGTCATAAGCGTGTCTGCAGAGGGATTTTAGGAGGACCCGGAGAGACCAGACTGGCAGTGGCCTGGTGGTGATTATATGGAGAACCAGACGGACCACGGAAGAAATGGACAATTACTCATCTACACTTTTATATATTTAGATAAATAACTTGCACACCGTTATTATCCATTGAAGGCTATAGAATTAGGAATTCCGTTGTGTTGTGCGGAGCAAAACAACAAGCTTCCTGCTTGTTTTCTCCATTTACCTTGGGGATGTTTGCAAAGATAAACTCTTGTGCTCCTACAATGTTTACATGTTAGTAAATGGTCAACTCTACACAGTCAAGGACTATGTCATATTCACAAAGTATGTATGCTTGTCCATCTCATAATTTTAATTAAAGTGCATAATAGCAAAACTTTTGTCTCCATTGTTTTAGAAACAGCTTCATATATGCTTTGACTGTGAACTTAGAAAGGTAGTAGAGACTCCACTTGTGACAGGCATTACAGCCGGTACTAGAGACATCTATGATCAGACTGCAAAAGATTGTGCCACCGAAAATCAAAGTAACCTATAATTACTTAGATCAGAATGGTAGTTAACATCAAGTAGATGTTCAAAGTGATTAAAGCCATCAGGAGAGATTTCCTTATATACTTGACATTTGGAATGACAGTGAAATATCCACATCATCATTGAGAAACCAAGCACAGTGATAGACTCAAGAGAGGAGCAGCGGCTGCAGGACTCTATGCAGAGTAGCTTAACTGGGATGCTGGGACCTGAACTCGAGTTAAGCTATTGCTCTATCCTTGAGCTTTCCTCCCATTGCTTAGCTCAGGAACCTCAGGAAGATCTTTGAGGATCTCAGCATTTGCCTTTTTATTCTAAATATAATTCACCCAACATGAGGTACTCATAAGGTCACATCTTTGATTTTCTAATTAATGGTTTGGGTTTTGGAATGTCCAGCTTCATGTGGGAGCTATCTTGCAATTTTGCTCTTTGTGTGTGTGTGTGTGTGTGTGTGTGTGTGTACGTGCATGTGCACACACATGGGCTGATGCATGGGTACATGATGTTCTTTCACCTCCCAAGAACATAAGGGATTCTTTAGGCTCTGAGTCTGATGTAAGGGAAAACAAAACGAATACATTCTAGGCATCCTTTGTTGATTTTATTGCTAAAGGTTTGCAGTTCCAGCTGCCCCTGTAGCCCAGGGATGAGCAACCATTACTGCAGCTTGTCTCAGCCACTGGAGAGCTCTGAGTCTTCATGGTAATACACTTACACGTAAAAGTCCCCTTGTGTCACATGTACGTCGGTTTCTAAGAAAACCTGTGATTTCTGACTCAGCACCTTTCTGCTTCGCCGCTGGGCCTCTGAGCTTTGCCACACATATTGATAGGAAACTGGCGTTTCCACCTGTTCAAAACCACCTGTAGAGACCAAGTGTTTGCTTGGACCTTCATGGTAGATTGATCACCTTTGAGGAACTTGTCTGTCCTCTTTGCCTCTCCTCCTCAACACTAGATCTGCACCCAAAGGCTTTTTGTAGCCCATGTAGCTTCTTTGCCTGCTTTTGGGAGATCCCATATCAGCCTTCTCGGAGAGTGGCAGCTTCTGATCAGCCGCTCAAGTGACCTATTCCAGGCTAGCGGAAATCTAAGCTACTTGAATCTGAGCCCGAGTGTTCAGGATGTATTCTGTTTCTGCCTCATTCGTCAAGTTTAGGACTAGACGGGGCCATCATAATTGAGTCCTAGTGCATTTTTAAGGAGAGAGGGACCAGAAGACACAAACATGAGCTCTCTATTTCTTGCCATATGCCATGTGATGCCATGTGCCAGACAGAAAGCCATCAGATATGGGCACTTGAACATCTTTTCTCTATAAAGTTGCACATCCTCAAGTATTGTGTTATAATAACACAAAAATGGATAGATACAGAGGCACTCACGACCACCCTTTCCTTTCTGGTGTCCTGAAACATTTGGCCATTGTCACTGTCTAAGGGTTTTTCTCACAAATGCCTTTCGCTGGGAACATCCATGTCAACTGCTGCCCAGAACCAGCATCCTTCAGTGAGAAAACACAAAGCCATGACAGTAAGGTAGTGCTTGCCCTCGGGTCTCTGACATTATCTGGACCTTCAAGTTATATCAGGAAGAACTCCACAAGCCCAAGGGACCATTATCTGTTAGTGCTCAGGGGCAGCAGCAGGGCTCTTTCTGCCATCTGCTGCTGCCACTGCCCAGTCCTGTCACCGCTCTCCGTCCCTGACTGACAGCGCCACTTCTGGGAGGCTTCTGCCATTGGCACCAAGGGTCTTGTTGACCTGTGAACTTATGAGGAAGGTCTCCAGGGCAGCCATGTGCACAAGAGCTTCCGCCGTGGCTGTCTCTGCAAACACGGACAGTGAATGTGTGTTGGAGGAGAGTCTGTGTGGGGTGCATGGCGTTGAGAAAGGAGGGGTTTGTGCAAGTGCAGAGATGGTGATGATGGGTGATAGATCTCAGGGGTTGGAACCCTCAGAGAGTCCAGACAGCAGAGTTTGGGGTCAACTTGATCCCCCCACAAGTCTCATCCAAGTGAATTATATTCACCATGATCTCTGAGAGCCCTGAGAGAAAACATACTTTTAATAACACATGCTGGAAAGCCTTTGTGTGATTCGGCATTTATTCCTGATGATGTTTTAGAAAGTTAGAAAACGAGAACAATTAGTCGTGTTACATAACGACATTTCAACTGATGATAGGCTATGGGTACAATGGGAGTGCCATCTGGTCATATTGCCTGGTGATGGCGCCATCTTGTTTTTGTAAACACACTGTGTGAGATGCCCCCAGGGATGAATATGCCTAATAGTGCATTCCTCAGAACATATCGCCATCCTCGTGGGACTCATGGGCCTTCCTGTGTGTTGGCAATGGGTGGTCCAAAGAGAAGACAATGAGTCCATGGCCAATAGAACCCAAGAGAACAAAGTACTCAGGGATGAAATTAACCAAGGAGGGCTGTTACACTACCAAATTTTGATGAAATTAAAGAAGACTTAAATAAATGAAAAGATAGTATATACTCACAGTGTATAAATATTCCTGGTCATGTTTAATAAATAACATGTTTAATAAATATTAAAAAAAATTAAAATCCCAATGCTGGCCTGGGGCTTGAGCCAGCATAAATGTCTACCAACCCATGAATGAAACAAAAAACAATGAGGTATATTAGGCAATTTTAATAAATAAGGAAATCAAGACACTGCAAAAAACAAAAAAAATCCCAAGGCTCTTTTGCAATAAACATCCAATCCTAAAAACAATACAGAAATACAAGAAAGTCCAAGTATCCTATGGAATCTTGGAAAAGAATCCAGAGGGTGAGTTTTAGAGTCTGGGTTTGAGTGTCGCCCAAAGGCCGCGTGTTAGGAGGTTTGGTCCTTAGAACAGTGAGGTTGGGGTGGGGCCCAGAGAGCATCATGGGATGCGGCTCTCGTCCCCTTTCTCTTTCATTCCTGGCCATGAAGTGACCCAAAAACAATGGGGCCAACTGACCATAGGTTGTAACCTCCAAGCCAAAGACCCGAAGTGAGCCTTTTCTCTTTTGTGGATACAAATGCACATTTGATGCTTGTGCCACTTTTTGCTATGTTTTTAATTTTGTATTTAATTTTACATGTGTGTGAGGGGCGGGTTGCCAGGGTTGGCCTCTTGCCATTGCAAATGAATGCCAGACGTTTGCATCACTTTTTAAGCCTGGCTTCTAAATGGGTGGCTTGGGAATTGAACCTGGGTTGGGAGGCTTTGCAAGAAAGCACAATTAACCACTGAGCAATCTTACCAGCTCCCTTTTCATCTTTTCAAGCTGATTTTTAAGGTATTATGGCATAGCAACAGAAGATAACCCCCAAAAAACTAATACTTCCCAATACCTTCCAGTGCTTACTACATTACAATAATAAAAAACGATAGTGTTGTACATATGGAAAGAGAGAGCAAAGGGCTGTTACTGAGACTCCAGCAGTACCCTCCATCCACCTGTGGCTAATTTATTTTCCTAAAGGGTGTCAGGACTGTCCATCACAAGTCTTGGCCTTATTTCTGAAAAGTGTACGTGGGCATGGAAATGTGCAGAAGAGGTGGCTATGGGACCCCAAGATTTTATTATGTGAACTGAAATTCTTTTTTTTTTTTTTGCTGCTGTTGTTCACCATTGTATGTTTTTATGCAAAGCACACATGAAAGTAAAAGAAAACATCTCACTAATTCTTTTATTGCCATGTGGGATGTTTCTGAGTTGAAAGACGACATTTCTGAATAAGTAAGACGTGTAGGGTAGACGTTGTGAGGATGTCCTTGATAAAAGCAACCAAAAGATGAAGAGCAAGATGAGCGAAGCTACATCGTTGGACTCTTTGCTTAAATGCAAGATTCAAATCAAGCCAAACTGAAGAAAACAAAACCCCCTGATGACATGTAGATTATCAAAAATGTATCCGATAGCCTTCAAATGGGACTACACACTTAACTGGATAAAGACTCTTCACCTTGCTCCTAGTACTTAACGCATTGCCCTGTAGAGGGCTGACTGACCCTTACATGTTGCTGAAGTCAAATGGATCGGCGGGGGAGTGGGGGTGGGGGAGGGGGGACAAAAGCAAAAAGGAGAGTAAGGATTCTTCTGCTCTTTGTTCTCAAGTGTTGAGATCATTGGTAAGGAATATCATAAAGTTGTAAACGTAAAAGTGCTATGTTTCATAGCACTCTCGGTAGGTGTCCACATATATCGCAATCTTAGGGAATTTCAAAGCCAACCACTAAAAGCAAAACGTAGATGTTACAGAGCTGTAGCCTCAGTGACATGAATTACTAGTCCAATTCATGGTACTGACAAAAAGCTAGCTTTTAAACCTGGGATATCTCAGTGTATAAACTTATAGTAAACTAACATCTATGATCATGATGGATACCAGATAACTCAGAGTGAATTTGAATGTGCATATGGTGTTGAGCAAGTATGACGGCTTTACCTAGTACCAGTGAGCTCCATCCCTAACCCAGTGAAATAAGCTTTGTAAAGCAATGAACATCTTAGTTATAGCTACTGAAAAATAAATAATAATAATAATAATAAAATAAGTGTTTGGGGTAAACAGTGAACATGAAAAGTTAATTACTTGAGTTCTCACATGGGACCTGAAATCTTTCTTATCATGCTATAGAAAATGCTGTTAAGGGCATTTTTAAAATATATCTCACTACAATAAAGCAATAGTCATAGCTAATGCTGAAAAAAAGTTTTGTTGTTTTTTGAGGTAGGGTCTCATTCTAGCCCAGATTGACCTGGAATTCACTATGTAGTCTCAGGGTGGCCTCGAACTCATGAGGATCCTTCTACCTCTGCCTTCTGAGTGTGGGGATTAAAAAGCATGTGCCACCATGCCCGGCCGTAATGCCGAAAATTTTTAACTAACAGTTTCCTCTGAAAGTCAGGGTGTGAGGTATTTATGGACGATATGCACCAGGTCATGAGCAAGTCCAGAAAGTGAATGAATCCACGTATATCTCAAAAGGTAGTGGGCAGAGTATTCCACCTTGCTGGACACTTACTTGGTATTGAGGGCTTAATGTAAAATGATCCCTCATAGGCTTATATGTTCAAAAGTTTTGTCCCTAGCTCGTGACACTCGGAAGGCTGAGGAAACTAGGAGGTGGAACCTTGCTGGAGGAAGGGGGTCTCTGGAAGCCAGCCCTGAACTTTCAGGGCTGCGCCTCACTTCCTGTTGTCTTCTGCCTCCTGTTTCCTACTTCCTGACTAAAATGTGAGGAGCCAGCTTCATATTCTTGCTGTCACAGTGCCTTCACTGTCATGAAGCTTCATCTCAAAAGTACAGGCTCAGAATAAACCCTTTCTTCCTTAAGTTGCTTCTGGTTAGGTATTTCTTTGTTCATGTGGTAAGAAAGTAACTGATACAATTGGTTTAATAGATGTGTATTATCTATGGTCTGTAACATGTACAAGGCCTTGGGAGAAAAATGGAAATCATGAAAAAATATAAATTAAGTGTCATAAAATACTTGTATAAAGTATAAGGCGAGCATTCTTGCTATAGAGCATGGTGCATTCTGACTGCTCTCATTATGGTGTTGTTGGCATTAATTGTATGCTAAAAAAGTCTAAATTTTAATTCTGAACATGTTGAATATGTTCTTTAGTGTATCTATTCCAGAGACAGATGCCACAAGAGGTGCCTAAATATAAATAATGGATAACTAGAAAAAAAAAAAACCCAACCAGCCAGGTGAGCAAGAAGTACACACATGTGCAATAGTGTCATACAGCCTATGCAGGTAACCAAGTGATCTCAGATTGGATATGAGGCCTGCTCAGTGGGAAAGAACTCATAGCTGGTACTGGGAACCAGGTCAGAATCCTATGGATAGGACACTTATATACTCCAGAGAAAAACTCCCACTGCTCCTTGGCTAAGAAGAATGGGTATACACATCCAAACATCTCAGATAACTAAGGACATCTCCTTTAATCTCTCTTGATTGGAGGATCTTTTATTTCACGGGTGGTAGAGAATACTGGGGAAATCTCAATCATTAATGTGACAAGAAAAGATAGCCACTTGCCTACCATGAGATGTGTCACCTCTACCATATCAGCTGGGGCACAGGAGACATTGCGGAGGAAGTGGTGATTTTAACACAAGTACTGCTCTCACTATTAGCCTGACAACCAGCTTCAGGGAGATGGTGACCGACATTGTGGTCACTGGTACTCATCAAAGCAGAAATCCAGAGGCTACAGAGAACTCACCACTAAATTAGGCTTCTACCATGCCTGTGATGGCTCAGGGAACCTTGCAAAAGAGGGGCCAGAAAGATTATAAACACCACAGAGCAAGTAGACATAAATATCCGGAGGCACACCCCTCCCATAGAAACTGACTGAGGCCTTCATGGCCTTATGGGGCATGCCAGCAGCCACACTGAGGAGGGCCCTCGGTGGAATGGGGATGGGGGAGGGGATATAAGAGTATATCCTTTTTAAAAAATAAACATTCAGTGAGAAGGGATTAGGGATTTAAATGTAATACCTAACATGGGCAAATTCTTAGAGGGAAAGACAGAGGTAAATCTCTATGACCTTGATCTCATGGTCACTTCCTGTTAGGACCAAGGACAGGCAGCAAATGAACAACGCATGGCTCACTGCCTCGTGCTGTGTGCACTGATAGCTGCTGTCATCAGTGGAACAAGACGTACAAGTGGGAGAACATCAGGTGCAGGTCGTCACTTGCAAGGTACGCAGCTGTAAGTTTCTCTGGAGAGCAAACCTTTGTCAACTCTGCAGCTCTGGCAAAGGTAGCTTGTTTCTGTCAGCCACACTGACTGGGAGCGCTGAGAGGGCTAGGACGGGAGTGCGGGCACATGGGCTCTGCTGGGAGGTGTCCCATGAGGCCTGTGGCCATGTTCTCAGGGCGACTTCCTGTTTACAGCTGACAAGATGGATGGATGGCTGTACTCCAAATAAGAGGCGTGATAGATAATATTTTCTCACCATGTTTTGCTCATAGATAGGGTCCAGTGTAAATCTGTATTTCAGTTCTCATCCCCCCAAGTTTTTTTTTTGCAGTTTTAAATGATTTTTTTCAGCTCATATAGGGATTACTGGGTTTAAATTATATTCCTACATATACATCACTGTTGCTTGCTCGTACTTGTCCCCCACTTCCCTTCTTGGTCACCCTTTCCCCTCTCCCTAGTCACATTCTTCCTTCCTCAATAGTTTCCCCTCCTACTTTCATATATAAATATAAATATAAATATAAATATAAATATAAATATAAATATAAATATAAATATATTTATATGGTTTGGGAAGAAAAAGTGTTTAATCTATTTCAAAATAAAAAAGAATATAGCTCAGTGGTAGAACGCTTGCTTAGTATATATGAGGCCTTGAGTTTAATACCCTATATTGCAAAATGAAAACAAGAAAACACTGCATTGTCCACTTCAGATTTTTTTTTAAATGTCAGATAACTCATTGACAATTTTAAAAAGTATTTTTATTTATTTGCAAGCAGAGAAAGATAGAGAGAAGACAGACAGACAGAGAGAATGGGCATAGCAGGGCCTCCAAGCTGCTCAAAACAAACTTCAGATGCATGTGCCACTTTGTGCATCTGGCTTTATGTGGGTACTGGGAAATCAAACCCAGGTTGGTAGATGCTTTGCAGGCAAGCATCTTAACCACTGGGCAATTCCTCAAGCCTGACTATTTTTTTTCCAAATTATTACAAGACATTTAGTACAAATGTCACAAATATATTCATAAAGTAAAATTAGTTTAAAAAACAGGGAACAAGAGAGCAAGTGAGTAAACAAGAAAAGCCAGGACTTTGACATTACACTTTAAACACAGGAAGATTCCATCTTTAATAATAAGTAGAATTAATTGTATTCTCTCTCTCTCTCTCTCTGTTTTTCGAGGTAGGGTCTTGCTGTTGTCCAGGCTGACCTGGAATTCACTATGTAGTCTCAGGGTGGCCTCCAACTCATGGCGATCCTCCTGCCTCTGCCTCCCGAGTGCTGGGATTAAAGGCGTGTGCCACCACACCCGGCTGAATTAATTGTATTCTTAAAATAGTCTTAGTGCATTGTGTTTTTAGAACTGAGGCACACACTCTCTTCCCCAGGAAAAGCTTCCTGCAGCGTTGAAGGGTTTGTGTGACTATTCACATGTGGCCACCTGTCTGCTACCGAACCCCAGCCGAGAACCATGAGATCTTGTGTGTCATAGGGGACAGTTGTCCATGAACCACTCAGGGAATCTGATGAAAATGAGGCATTCAGTTTTCTGAACTTTTAGAAAGCTGACTGCATCACCCATGAGGCTATTTCCCCCATTCATAGACAATTTTTCTTGTATCTGCTTAAACTTGTGACAAAGTAAGAGTCAAACTTCAGATAGTTTTGGCATTAATAATAAAACATGGATGTTTTCTTTCCAAACCATAAACTAAATAGCCTCTCAATGCATTAAAAACAATGAGATAGGCAAAAAGTAATAATGAACATGAAGGTTGGATTTTTTTTCTTCTGCACATGTGGACTGTGTTTTGTAAAATTGTTGTTGCACTTCTAGGTGTGAACAAAAATTACACCTTTCACTGAGGTAGTGCTAATGCTGTCACACAGCAAAGTTCTGGCCATTACACTAAATGCACACATTTTCTTTCTTTTTTTTTTTCTTTCTATTTTTAAAGAACCATCTGGCCCATGATTTAGGTAAAACTTGGTACACAGAAAAATGGCTGAGTTCTTGGCCAGGGCACCCCTCTCCCTCCACCCCACAAAAAAAATCCAAAGAAACCAAATGGGACCCTCCCCCTTAACCCGTCCCACCCACTCTAAGCCCCACCCACAAAAGTTATCCCAGTAACTGTGTCTTTCACATTTTATAAACATTAACTTTTTTTGTTGTTTGTTTTTTCGAGGTAGGGTCTCACTTTAGCTCAGGCTGACCTGGAATTCTCTATGTAGTCTCAGGGTGGCCTTGAACTCACGGTGATCCTCCTATCTCTGCGTCCTGAGTGCTGGGATTAAAGGTGTGCGCTACCACACCCGGCTTATAAATATTAACTTCTTAAACCTACAGTTTCCTTTGTCCACATATGGTTACATTACAAAAAAAAAGTCAATTAACTACATTGTTAATGTTACTATATTAAGTCTGCTCTCTGCTTCAGCTAACTGCTCCTTACACCACCACTTATAACCTCCTTGTGCCCACTGCCAACAAACTGGTTGGCATGTTCACCTCGGCCACCTTCAGTCACCTATAGGACAGAGACATTCAGGGACAGGAAATCTGGAGCTGTAGGAAAGGTTTTTTCTCTGGTCTGCTGCTCATCTCAAACTCCTCTAGCACAGATGGGAGGAATCTGATCAGCACCAGCTGGGAGGCTGCCTTGATTTCATTTCATTTAACTTTTTATTTTTATTTTAGAGAGAAAGACCCACACACAGAATTGGCATGCCAGGGCCTCAAGGCACTGCCGTCCAACTCCAGATGCTTGCGCCACCTAGTGTGCATGTGTGACCCTGAGCCTGTCTCACCTTTGTGCGTCTGGCTTATGTGGGACCTCGAGAGTACAACATGGGTCCTTGGGTTTCACAGGCAAGCTCCTTAACCGCTAAGCCATCTCTCCAGCCTTTGATTTGATTTTTGAGTATGGAAAAGAATGGGAGTAAATTGGCAAAAGAAGTAGGAAAGGAGAGAGAGAGGAGCCAACGTGAGGCTTGAATGAACACATGGCTGTCCTGACTGACCCGGCGCAGTTCTCGGCTCCAAGTCACAAGGCATTCGGGGTTCTTGGGATCTCCACAGCTCTGGAGGTCAGTGATCCCGGCTCGCGTCGCCTCTCCCAGCTCAGCAGAGGAGTCCTGCGTAAGCAGAGGAACAGTCCCTGGCCACAGCTCCCCATTTGTGCTGGACGCTTTGTCATTGCAGGAGTGAGCAAAGACCCTAGGGCCTTGTCCACCCAGACCAACCCAGTCCAGTGGAGCACCTGACCACCCTGGGGCCCAGCAGAGAGACTGCTGGGATTGGTGCAGATGTACAAAGCCATGATGGATGTGAACACGGGCCTTTATTTGCATGAAGGTCTGCTGTGGATAGTGGAGCACACTTTGGGGGTTATATACGCAGATGTTTGGTCACTTTGTGAGGCTGTGGTAAGGAGACTTGGCTCTATGGTGTTACCCTCCCCACCACCATGCTGTAACATTAAGCCCAACAGAAGCATCTCTCCAACGGCCTCTTTCTTTCTTGGTGTGTGTGTAGTATATGTGTGTGGTGTACATGTGGTGTGGTGTGTGTGTGTATAGTGCATCCAGGTGTGTGTGTGTGTGTGTGTGTGTGTGCAGATGTGTATGTGCCCCGTGAGCATGCTTCTAGAAGCCAGAGGAGAATGCTGGGTGTGCTCCCCTATCATGCTTCTGCAACGTCTCCTTGATTTCTTATTATTAAACTTTTTGAGTTCTTTGTATATCCTAGATATTAATCCTCTATCAGATATATAGCTGGCAAAGATTTTTTTCCCATTCTGTAGGTTGCCTCTTTGCTTTATTCACAGTGTCCTTAGCAGTACAAAATCTTTGTAATTTCATGAGGTCCCAGTGGTTAATCTGTGGTTTTATTGCCTGAGCAACTGGGGTTATATTCAGAAAGTCTTTGCCAAGACCAATATGTTGAAGGATTTCCCCTACTTTTTCCTCTAGCAGCTTCAGAGTTTCTGGACTGATGTAGAGGTCTTTAATCCATTTGGACTTAATTCTTGCTGCATGGAGAGAGAGAAGAACCTATTTTCGTCCTTCTACAGATACATATCCAGTTTTCCCAGCACCATTTGCTGAAGAGGCTGTCTTTTCTCCAATGAGTATTTTTGGCATTTTAATCAAATATCAGGTGGCTATAGCTACCTGGACTTACATCTGGGTCCTCTATTCTGTTCCATTGATCTACATGTCTGCTTTTGTGCCAGTACCATGCTGTTTTTGTTACTACGGCTCTGTTGCAATGTCTCTTGAGACAGAGTCTCTCTGAGCCTGAAGCTGCTGTTCGCATTCAGACTGGCTGACCAATGAGCCCCAGCAGTTCTGGACTCTTCCCCCGCAGGACTGGGGTTACCAGCCTGCGTGGCCGCACCCCTTTAGGGAGGGAATAGGGGCTCTCTCAGCCTTCATGCTTGCGCTGTAAGCACTCTTACTCCTCCTCTGGTAGTGGAGGTTTTCACCATTCAAACTCCGAGCCCAGAGGATGCGTACTAGGAATAAACCACCTCGAAAGGCTTCATTGTGCCCCCCAGCACAGCCGCGGCTGGCCTGAACTGCAGTCAGATGTCTTATAAAACCAGACCATGGGTACAAGCTCTCCTTAAACTAACAGCTTTCCGTATGCCCTGAGTCACGTAGCCTCAGAAACTTGCCCACCAATAATGTAAAAGACTCAAGGTGATGTCGAACAGCCTAAAAAACCCAAACCCACCAGAGCTGTGGGCTGGAGGAATTTAAAGCAAGAGCTCTCCTCGGCCCACTGGTGCAATAACTGAGTTCTCCAACCGCTCTGAGCGACGCTCGGTCTCTGTGTCTCTCGCTGGCCCAAACCCAAGTTTCTGTATCACTTTCTTGTTTATTAGCACGTATTCACTGTGCGCACACGGCGGGGAGTTTCATAAGCATCATTTCTTTCAAACTTACGTATTTTGACCATGTCCCCTCCCACCAGTCTCCTTCCCTCAGGGTCCCTTCTGCTTTCAGATCTCTGTGTATGAACGTCTTCATGCATCAGAGAATGTTTTCATGCATTCAGGACTCTAAGAAAACATGCTATGCTTGTCTTTCTGAGTCTGTCATTTTGCTTAGGAAGATGAAGTCCAGTCACATGTATTTTGACACAAATTAACTCACTGTTTTATTTTCATTTTTTTTTCAAGGTAGGGTCTCACTCTAGCCCAGGCTGACCTGGAATTCACTGTGTAGTCTCAGGCTGACCTTGAACTCATGGCAATCCTCCTACCTCTGCCTCCTGAGTGCTAGTTAAGGGTGTGTGTCCCCACACTCACTTTTGGGCTCACTTTTTTTTTTTTTTTAGAAAAAAGGTTTTGGTTTTTTAAAAGATGTTTATTTGCAAGCAAAAAGATGGAGAGAGAGAGAGAGAAAGTATGGGCATGCCACAGCCTCTAGCCACTACAAATGAACTCCAGATACATGTGTCTCTTTGTACATCTGGCTTTATGAAGTGAGTACTGGGGAATCAAACCTGGGTCCTTAGGCTTTGCAGACAAGTGTTTTAACTGCTGAGTCATCTCTCCAGCCCAGAATTTTTTTTAAAAAATTTATTTTTAGGAATCTCAACAGCAAGTGTTAGTAAAGATGTAGAGAAGGTTTCCTGGGAGGGCAGGGAAAAAAAAAAATGAAAGGAACAGAGGTAAGAGAAGGCAGAAAGTGGAGGGGGAAGAAGAATAAGGAGAGGAGGCTGTGAAGAGAAGAGAAACACCGGCAGCCCCGGTCGGGAGAGCTGAGGGCTGCCGAGGCTTTACCCCCGGCTGTTGCCGAGAGCTGGGGGGATCCCCGCTTCCTAGGCTGACCGGAGGGCTGCTTTCCTTGTGTCAAAGCCCCCATGCCCCAGGCTGGGTACACCAGAGGGCTCCGCCTGCTGCCATCAAGTTCAGCGGAGACCCAAGCTGCCCAAGAGAGGCGGTGCGCTCGCTTCTCCTCCATCAGCCAGGGTTCCGCCCAGGCCGAGCAGAAGGACCCCGGCCTGCTGGTGGCATCGTGTTTATGGCACAAATGCGTGCCTAGGATCAAGTGCAGGAAAACATGACAGTAAGTTTGGAGGACTCAACACGTCCCACTTACTCTGCAGCTACAAGGGTCAAGGCCACATGGTGTTGGCACATAGACAGCGACAGAGTCGAGGAGTAGAACTGAGAGTTCAGAAATAAGCCTCAGCCGATATCCAAGTTGATTTCCATTCAGTCAGTATCTGTAGCAAACGGTGTAGTGACGACGACTGAAGGACGCTGCACCTCGATCCCACACCAAATGCAGTAGATTTCCTCACCGAGAACCAATGTCTTGGTTTGAATCTTTTATTGCCATTTTCTTTTTCACATTCCTGCTCAAGGTATCCAGAGATGCCTTCAGAGAAAGATGGAGAGGGAGAAGGGAAGGAAGAGGAGGGGTATATTGACATCTTTCTGGTTAAAAAAAAAAAAAGGATAATGTCTGTGTGACTTTTCCTGGGGAACTATTATAAAGCAAACATCTATTCACCCAATAGGATATGAATGACAGACCCAAGCACGAAATGATCTCACCCAAATCTAGATTAGTGAACGGAAAAGTTTACTGGGGTACTTTACAGGAGTACCCATGACTCAAAGTGCATCACCTTAAGTCTAGGTAGTGAATCAATGAGTTTACTGGGGTGCTCACAGGAGCACCGATGAGTTTACTGGGGTGCTCACAGGAGTACTGATGAGTTTACTGGGGTGCTCACAGGAGTACCGATGAGTTTACTGGGGTGCTCACAGGAATACCGATGAGTTTACTGGGGTGCTCACAGGAGCACCGATGAGTTTACTGGGGTGCTCACAGGAGTACCGATGAGTTTACTGGGGTGCAGTGTCACCATCAAATCCACCCCAACATGGGTGACAGCTTGTGGCGCTCCACCAAGGGGCTTCTCTTCTTCCTGGCAACTGTGTATTGCTTTTATAACCAGGGCAGGGAAAGAGATTTGCTTTTCTACGTTGTCGTGGGCGTGAGGCCTTAGAGCTCTGCGGTCTCATGGGAGGTAGAGCCGGCAGACTTCGAGTGGTGACTCCTACACTTTATGGTTTAGGGAGCTAGATGTTAAAGAGTTTATTTATTTATTTATTTTGAGAGAGAGAGAGAGAGAGAGAGAGAGATTTCGCACACCAGAGTCTTCAGCCACTGTGAAGGAACTCCAGATGCATGTGCCCCCTTGTGCGCATGAGTGACATTGCTCACTCGTGTCACCGTGTGTATGGCTTATGTGAGTATTTGGGACCTGGAGATTCGAACACGAGTTCTTAAGCTTCACAGGCACATGCCTTAACTGCCAAGCTATTTCTCCATCCCGGGAGCTACACTTTAGATGAAGCGGCTTGCCCCCAAATCTCCTCACTTACTTTCAATACAGATAAAAGTTGATCCCCTGGGGCTAGAGAGCCCCAAAACATCTAGAGATGGCTAGATTATGTCTTGGATGGCAAACTCAGCACGCTCCCCTCTCCTCTTCCAAAATCCTGCGCTCCAAGGTGCCTGCAGGGAAACAGTGCAGTGCTAGGAGGGGGAGCCTGGCCCCAGTGGAACAGCCGCACCCCGACTGACTAGCACTCCGTTTCCACCTCTGACTTCAAAGATGTTAAAACACTGATGTGATCGCTTTAAGAGGCTATGATGCCAGAGCTGAGGCAACCTCGAATTATAAATGTGTTCCCGCCCCCCCCCCCAAGTCCTACCCCTGCTGTGAGAGGTGGCCCAGCCGCTCCTCCTTAGAGACCTTCATTTACTACTCTCTCCTCTCCTGCCTCCACGACGTCCCTCAGAAATCTCCAGTTAGACCTGCTTCACCCCACAAGCTCATGAAAGGGGACAGCCTCACTTTGCTCTTTATGATTTTGGAGCCCTCCGTCTCTCTCCCTCTCTCTCTCTCTCTGGCTTTGGAACGTCATCATGCCCCTTTGTCATGGTGTTATAACTTTCTTAATAAGACTTGAATTCTAAAAGGCTCATCAAGCCACCCTGCCGCTCGCCCTGTCTTCTGTGTCACCAAGGTGCCGCCGCCCCCTCTTGTGAAGCCCCGCCAATGCTCACGGGCCCAAGAGCCCCTCCCTCTCCGCCACAGTTCTAAACGGACCGGTGAACTTTCACCTGCTCAGAATGTTCCAAACCAACTGCCACCAACGCGACAGGCCCAGAACTCCCCAGAACGTTCCACACCAACTGCCGCTGCATAACTAATCAGCTGGGCAATAACTGTCCAGACCCTTGAGGGGCAGCAGCGGGGAAGGCAGCCACCGAGCTGGGGCTGGGACACTTCAGGGAAGGTCCACGGGCGCTCAGCATGTTGTTGACAGAGATCTGACCCATGGACGAAGCAGCCTGGCCACAGGACAGGCTGAGAGTGGACAGAGGCCGCACCTGCTCCGGGCACGGGCCTTTCCGCTCATGTCCCTTGCTGACACTCGGTCCCTATGGACGCCTCATCTCCTGGGAGGCAGCTCTGTGAAGTCTGCAGTCAGCAGCTAGAAAGATGGCATCCTCGGCTGTCTCCTGGGGTTCCCTAGACGCCCTCGTGGCTGCAGATCTCAGGTTGCCTCAGGCAGGAGTTTTCCTTGAACACAGGCCCCCTTTCGGGTGTGTCTGGTTTGAACGTCTTCACATCTTTGCTCTTGGTGCCTTTTAATCATGACCCTGGGAAATAGATTCAAACTAGGGACACTGCTGGCATGGGACGGTGTCGAGGACCCTTCCCATTCTTGTAGCGTTCACCGGTGCCCCTGAGGGCCAGCTGAGTCCAAGCTGGGCTTAAGACAAGGGGTCTGATCGTGTGGCACAAACGAAAAGCATCGGCTGGGCTGACTCAGGGCCACGGTTCTAGCAAGAGCAGGCAACAGGGCCACCCAGTCCTGGGGCTGGTGTCAGCTGGCCTGGGCTCAGATCCCACTTAGAAGTCACATGACACTGCAAAGGGATGTCACCCTGTCCTCAGATCTTCTCTGCTCTGTGATGCTATGATGTCGGTAGTGAATACGGATACTGTTTTTGTGATGTGCAATTTCCCTTGTCAAGTACACGCCCAGCCTGGAGGAGGAAGCCCGGCACTTCCCCAGCGCGTGTGCGGGTGTGCGGAGCGAGGCAGGCCTGTGAGGTCCTGGCCTCTAGCAAGGAGCCTTGGGTGGTTTCTTTTTGTTGTTGTCCAGAATCCACATGGGCGAGGTTGTGTGAAGTTCTGCAGATCAGTCCTGTGGAGGGGGTGGAGCCCTCTCCCCAAATCTGACAGTCCAGGAAGTGACATGCCCAGAGTCACACATAGGAAACGTACTTGCTTTCCCAGGGACAGAGCACCAAACCCGAGGCCTCTGATCAGGCCATGGATGCCCTCCCCAACCCAAGGCTCCTTTCACGCCCTGCGGCTGTGGGGACGGTGGGTGCCCCAAGGGGGACCTGAGCCCAGAGAAAGGCAGGTATCTGACAGACTCCTTCCCTCCCAATGCCATCCCCACTGGAAATTGTGCCATACACCTAAGGAACCCAGCGAGGGAGAGAGGAATCTGCTGTCATCCCACCTTCCCAAGTAGTACGTGTCTGCTGAGAGCACAGGCCTCCCAGAGGTCAGGTGACAAGCTGAGGGACCTGGGACCCGCGGTGTCCTAGTGCCTGTGTGGCTCAAAACTCACCAGTCATGTGGCCCTGCCCTAATGAATTAGCTTGGACTCAACAACAGCCCTAGATGAACCACTGATGCTGATTGCTGGGGACAGAGGGGCTCAGCGGGCTGGCGAGCAGTGACTAGTGCAGACAAGCGGCTGTGCCCCGTGTGCTCACTGCTGAGGTGACCCCTGACTTAGCGTGGGAAGGAAGGCCCGCCTGGTAGTGTCTGCCCCACCCTGAGCACGCTCTTCCTGCTGCCTCAGTCTTCACCTAGACTCGTCTCACAGAAAGCTCATCCTGCCTAGACCCTGCAGAACCAGGGACCCCCTCCATTGCCTCTGCCTGTGACCCCCCACTTCAGGGCTCTCACTGAGGACCGTCCAAACATTCGCTATCACCCAACGTCCATCTGACAGCAAACGTCCCCTGTGTCGACCTTAGGGTGCCGTCCCTTTTCCCCACTCACGGTGGTGCTCACAAGGCACGGACCCTGTCCTCAGCAAGCCCATGGGCATCCTGCCTTGAATTCCCAGATCCTTGCATTTGAACATCTCTGCACCCTGGATTGCTCTTTGTAATAATGTCAGGCTCTGAGAGGTCTTCTCAGGGACATTTGACCCGTAACTTATCATGGTATCTGTACCTGGAGAGCCATGGGGTGTCCTGATGCAAGGAAAACTGGGCGGTGTGCCTGGATCGCGCTTAGCAATAGTGTCAGGCTCTGAGAAGTCTTTTCAGGATCATGTGGCCTATAATTCACCTTTCCCGTGGGGTCTGTTCCAGGGGAACCATCAAGTGTCCCATTGCGAGGAAAACTGGGCCATGTCCCTCAGATCTGTGCACCCAGAGAGCTTGTGTAGGAGATTGCCTTCATTTCTTCCTGAAGTCATTGGGAGAATTCAGGAGACACCCTCTTGTCTTGAGATTTCCTTTCCAGAAATGTACACTTAATACAGAACACAAATATTGACAGTATTAGATATAGAAGGAAGAAACTGACACCATTACATATGGGAAAGATATCTACAAGAACCCTAAATCTACATAGTAATAAAAAAAAAAAACTACAATGATTTTACAGAGAAGGGAGGATAGGCACAAGGTAGCTCTGGCCCAGGATGCAGGTCGCTGACCTCACAGGTCACTACAGGACTTTGCAGCACGGACACAAGTACGTGACCCTGGGGAGACGCAGAACTTGGGGAGAGGAGAGGGACTGGCTGGGAGGCGTTGCGGGATCCAGAGGCCCCTCGCTCCGGAAGGTGGCCTTGGACCCGACTTCCCGAGTGCCCCAGCCAGAGGTGACTCCGCTGCCCTCGGGGCTCTGGGTGCTGTGTGTCTGCTGAATGTCTTGAAATGTCCTCATGGAGTGAAGCCACCGGTCCCTCACCCGGTCAGGCAGGCTTTGACAGTGTACCCGACGGAGAGGACAGCGTGTCTCTAGGACTCTGGGTTGACACGCTTTGTCCTCTCTGAGGAGTAGGAGGTCTGATGACACCTCCTAGGTGGGGCACTAGCTGCCCTCCCCCCTGTCCCCTCTCTGGGGCCCACTCTACTTTATACATGGACCGCTGCCTGCTGCTCTTTTCTCACCGCGCCCCCGAACATCTTAACACCCTCACCCAACTTGCCTGTGTGTTTTATTTTTAACCAGCACATAAGCAAGCTGGACGTGGAGTGTTGTCAGTTCAGCCATCGCTCCGTGGCTTTGCCAAGGGCTCTTGTCTGCGTGGTGTGACCACACACAGCCCAGTGGCACCACTGTCCCCTGACATTTACAAAGAAGGTCACGGAAGCCATGGGCACATGGACCTCTCCCACGCCCTGTCCCCTCCCACTGGCGACAACACTCAGTGACCCTCCCCCGGGCTCTGTGGTCAGACGCCTTCAGCAGGACATTTTCACCCTCGATGTCACTGGAAGATGTGAACCTCTAGAAGCTGCCATGACCACCCCCTGTCCCCTCTCCCCTCCTCCTCATGTCCCGGGGCCACGGGGACAGCGCTCCACGTCAGCCCTGTCAACCTGCAGTCCCGACTGGGACAGGCACATAGATTCAGTGAGTTCAGTGAACACACGCTGAGCCAGGCTGAAGGGCTGGGAATATTCCAGGAATGGTCTCCACGTCGGGGAATAGAGTGGCCGAGGGCACTGATCCCTATGGAACGCCTGGAAGGTGGTGCATGTGACCACATGAATGGACGTCGACTTGTGTTTTGATTGAACTCATTAAACTGGTTAATGAAGGGAACAAATCCCAAACTTTCCATCTGGGTGCTGCTTGCTAAGCAGGATAGCACGGCCCAAGAAAGCACAGACGGTTAGACGCGACTCCCTCCCCGGCTCTCCCTCTCTCCCTCGCAGAGGAGTGAGATCACACAGTCTCAGGTTCTCCCTGGGCAGATGCACAAGAGCCAGGCGCCACGTGAAGCCCTGGTGGGGGGTGGGGTGGGGCCAACAAATCAATGAGGTCAACACCCAGGCCCAGAGAGATTCCTGGCAACACCACAGATTAAGGAGGTGCTAAGCGGGAACTGGGGAACCCCATGCTGTCTCCTCCAAGAGTCCCCCATCTTGCTCCTGACCCGTGTCAGAGCCTCAGCAGCTCCCTGCACAGTGGGTTGGAAGAACTCAACAAGAACCCTTCCCACACACATCCCAGAGAGCTCCCAGCACAGGGGCGGTGGCGCTTGGGGGCGCAGTGGATGCATCAGGGAGGTGCTCATGGGGGCTGAGCCCAGGGGAGGCCTGGATCAGGAGATAACACAGCCCTGTCCTTACAGTGACAGCCAGGCCCCGGTCCCTCCACCCGTGAAGGCCACGAAAAACCAGGGTAGGAATGCCGACTGGAGACACTGCTGGAGAGCTGTCTGTGGAAGCAGCCCCCCCTCCCCCCCCCCCCGTCACTGCAGTGTCATGTCACATACTCAGGGACACTGGCCCCTCCTCAGAACAAACCTTCCCAAGTGACAGAGCTGAGCGGAGAAGCCCGCAGGACGAGATCACACTCAGCGCCTTGTTCCCAGGCCCAGAGGCAGCCTGACCACTGTCACCTCACGGAAGTCACTGATATTAGCTAGGGCCGTAGTCCTCCCTGGATGCCCTTTATCCAGAAATGACCTTGGGGCTTCCCAAACACCTCACTCATCCGGGACCACAAAAAATCATAGCGTCTCTTAAAACGAGCGTGGTGATGTCAGCTGACAGGGAAGCTCATTCCCGCGGCCCGCCCCCAACCCCGGCCCTGTTCTCTCCAAGGGAACTTGAAGCTCTCACTCGGCAGGCCGAGGCTTCGCTGTACGTGTCACTTTGTTTCTTCAGCTCCAATTTTGTTTAAAGGACAAGGGGACTCCTTGAGTCTCTCAAACCTCGCATCTCTCTCTCCCTAAAACCTACCAAAGTGGCTCTGGTCCCAGGGAGACCAGGCCTGGGGAGTACTCTGTGTTAGGCCTGACCCCCAAGTCTATTCCTGCTGGCCTATGTCCTTTGAGTCTGGGTCTGAAGATGAGAGACCAGAGTCCTAGCTCTGCCTCTCACTATTTCTACTTCTACAGAGGAGGCTGCACAGTAGCCGGAGGAGGAAGCACAAGGAAGACAGAGGAAGCTTCCCCGTCTCCTCGGGCGCCCCAGATGTCCACACCACGCAGTGCCCGCTTCACCACGACGCCTGCATCCTGCGTGGTCCCACTTGGAAGTAATGTGGAAATCACTGTGCACGTGGCCGTGGTTGGACCCGGGCAGCAGTCCTGACCCAGCCTGGCTACTGGTGTGACTGCCTGCCGCCCACCACGTCTTCCCCAGCTGTTACTGTGTCACTTAAAATGCATAGGTTAACTAAACGACTCAGTAGTTCACCAGATTACAAGCAGGGATTACGTCAGACACCTAAAACACAAAGGAAAAATTCTAGCGTAGCTATCCGTGGCTAGGAAGATATCTATGCTCTTCATGGAAGACTGTCGTTTCGAGTGAGCTCTCATCACGTCTTCTGTTGGAGAGCGTCTTTTGCTGAGCCCAAAGCCACGGTCACCGTGTCCTATGGAAGAAAGTTTGATTGCAACTTTTGTAGAATCCTAGCCTCTCTCTCACCACCTTCCACAGAGGAGGCTGCACAGTAGCCGGAGAAGGAAGGACAAGGAAGACAGAGGGAGTTTCCCCATCTCTTTGGACGTCCCAGATGTCCACCCCACTTAGTGCCCTGCTTCACCATGAAGCCTGCAATCCTGCCTCATCCCACTTGGAAGTAGCGTGGAAATCATTATGCACGTGGCCATAGTTGGATCTGGGGCTGTAGTTCTGACCCAGACTGGCTACTGGTACTGGTGCGACAGCCTGCTGCCCACCACATCTTTCCCCGTGTGAGATTTGGCCCCTGCTGTGAGCTGCCTGCCCATGAAAAGGCACCAGGCCACTGTCTGGGCATTCCTGGGACCCTTGCTTGGTCTAGATGCTCACACCAACATTTAGTCCCAGCAGGGGTCCATCAAGCACCATTGGGAAACTTCTAGAAACTGGGGATTTCTAGGGCAATCTTGTTCTGAGAAGAAGCTTGTTTCTGGGAAGGAAAGTGACAGTTTTCACTTGAGCAGTCTTTTCAGCTTGTGGGGAAAATAGTTGACAATTGCATAAAACAATCCAATCCTGGAAACGACGAGGCAATGCATTTCACACAGTGAGGAGCATGATGTCAAACGGCCCTCAAGTTAAAGCCTGGGCATGAGTCTTGGCAAGGCCTTCAGAAGCGATCTGAACCTACCTCTTCCCGTCCCACGGTTGGGTTTTGTAAGGAAAGCGTAAGAGAAAAGTGAAAGAGAGCACCAGACTTGATCTCTACAGACAGACTGTTTATGGAGAGGAACAGCGCGGGGCAGCAGCCTTCCCATGAGATGAAGGCTGAGGCACTGAGCCAGGCTGGGGTGCAAGCTTATAAGGAGGAGCCTAAGAAAAACAGACTGGACGAGCTGCAGGTCCAAGGGAAGTAGATAAGGAACTGTAGTTATTTGTGTCCTTGCTCAGAATAAGCTCTTTCAAGGTTTTCCGAGTTAAGAGAAGTTTATCAAGTCGACGAGTTGTCAGGCCTTTCAAAGCCGAAGGCTTCTTGACGATAGATATTAACTCTTTAGTTCCCTCTGGTTCTCAGGGAAGGCTATGAACCCTCCAGGTTTACCTCCAAACCTTGCCGTGCTCGGCCCACCTTCTTCCTCGGATGCTCGGGGCCTCTTGCTTCTCTTCCGCACTCCAGGCAGTGTTTGTGTTTAGCGTAGAGAAAACACCGCTGGCATAAGCGATGAGACGCACTTTCCATCTGCGGAACGGAATTTCCTGTCTGGAGGACTATTTTCTGGAGAGAAATACTAGACTTCCATGGAGAAAGCCAGAGTGCCCTTGCCCCAACTCTGCCTGCAGATGCCTCCTTGTAGTTCTGTACCAGGCACACTGCGCCAGGTGGCATGTGGCCCACGCTGGGGGTCACCGGGAAGGGAAACAGCCCCGCCCCGCCCAGCACTCTGCTAGGTGGGCACTCTGCTCTTAAGATGGAGCCGTGGGAGGAAGATCACGGGGCAAACAGCGCTTGAGAAGGCAAGAGGACTTGAAAGAGCCAGGACTCGGGTCTCCCTGCAGGCTGTCCTGGAAGACCCCCAGTACCAAGAGGACTGGCTACGGGGACGGAAAGCAGAACCGATGTCAAGCTCATGGCTGAAGTTGCGCCTCTCCCAGGAGGCAGACGCAGGAAGAAAGCACAGGGCACAGGGTATTTGGTGTCACAGCCTTTAATCTGTGCCTGATCCCCTGGGCTATGTAGGTTGTCCATTCTCACAAGTCGTCCAACAAGCAGTTAGCGATGTGTTTCTTCTGTGTGAGCAACCAACATTCTGTGTAGAGAACCGAACAGATTCTCGGAAGAGAAAGTCATCAATCGATGTGGTTGTTACCTCCTCCAGAGTGGAGACTGTCAGACGCCATGTGGACACGTCCCTGGATGGTGGTGGCATTCTCTCCCCCTCTGTGAATGGATCCAGGTGCATGTAAATCTTGGTGGCTAGCTAGACTGCCCTAGTGTTCAGCAAGAGGCCTCATCTCAAAAAACAACTGGAGAGTGAAGAACCCAAACTGGATTGGCCTCTACAATCATACCTATCCACACATGTGTCTATGCCCACGTGGACACGCATGTGCATGCCCGCATCATACATGTATGCACGTGAAAGTTTATGCCTTTGTGGAAAATTATTGCACATCTACATTTCTGTTTATAATTCTTTGATTTGGCTTCCTTGTTCAGTTTATGTGCATTTCTGACTCTCAGCTCTTCTAGGTAGAATGTCTTACACCTTTGTAGCTGGATGCTGTGACGGTGTCATTGAGTCTTTTATGTGAGTCTTTCATTTCCCTGCTTGGCCTATGCGTACCCCTGGTCCTCACCTCCTCTAGGTAGAGTATCTTACACTTTTGCAGCCTGTATGCTGTCACCATGACTTTGAGCCTCCATCTCAGAGCTTTTCGAGTCCAGGTTTTGAACTCTGAGCTCTGACTTATTATTGAGGTGGAAATCATTTCCTCTTGACTTTTAAATTTTTTTCTTGAGCTTTTGCTTGTGTTTAAAAGAAATTAAAAGCATGCATTTTAAAATAATCATAACGCAGATAAGTAATGTGCATTATGTTTCTTTAGTTTGAGTCAATGATTCAGAGAGAACATTTACATCCATGAAAAAGATGGTATATTGGAACCACATTCGATTTAATTCACAAGATATGATTCAGTATTGTTTCATTAGTTTCTCAAGTCTTCTGAGCATCCCTCCTCTACCAGAGGGAGCTTTGCAGTTCAGAGGCATTAGCTACATGACAGCTTAGCATCTATGTCCAGGGCCACCATACCCTGTCCAGATCCCACCCTGTGCACGTCTTTGTAATCAGACTAACTATAAGCAGAGGGCTTTCCGAGGCTCTCAGAGTCATTTCTGAGCAATTATTGGACTTGAGGGGTCTATGTAAACTCCAAACCTATACTCAGGGGGTCAGAGGTACAGATGCCCTGGGGACCCCCAAAATGTGGCTGGGTCCTGATGTTAAAGGCAGCCTTGTGGAATGCTTGCCAGACCTTGTGAGCTCTGATGCCAAGGCTGGCTGGCGAGCGTCCGGGCTGGACTGTGCGTGGCATGCTGTCAGAACTCCACTCCGCCTATGCAGCAACGGGGATAGGAAAGTTGACTCTTGCGATTTCTCTGTGTAAAGGGGACTTGTATGCACGTACATGACCAGTCACAGCACGTGAACTCAGAGGAACACAGAGACTCGAATCGCCTAGAGGGGACATAGCTGCTTGTAGAGATATAGTTGTAGCTCTTGACCTGGAAAGCCGTTTTCTCTCATCTCATCCGAAGTTCTCCTTCCGAGCGGGAGTCTGGAATCTGAGCCACAAAGACCCTCCTTCCTCAACTTTTAGTCCTCAGCAAGTGACGGCTCCAGACTTGCTCTGGAGGTCACCTGCCTTGGAGAAAAGAAAACACTGTGAGGACCTGATGAGGCTTGTACGGTCTGGACGGGACACTTCCCTCTCTGGATGTGGGCACATTTGTAATCCAGGAAGGAGCTGACTGTAAGGGAACGCCATCCTATAGTTTACACCCCGGTTCTCCCGCTGCACAGGGCGCTTGAATCAGGCCTCAGCTCTTAGCAGCCTCCCTTCCAACCCTGCTGTAATACATGAAAGCTGGGGAGATGGCTCAGAGGTTGAGGCTGCTAGCTTGCAAAGCCTACCAGCCCAAGTTCAATTCCCCAGCACCCACGTAAAGCCAGATGCAAAGTGGCACATGCATCTGTGACCCCAATGTGCTTACGACGAGGGGAGGCAGAGCCGGGAGAATCCGGAGCTCAAAGGCTAGCGGATCTGACATTCCCTTACAGCCTGGCAGCTCGTTTGCAGCAGCAAGAGACCCTGTTTCAAAGAAGGTGCGACACAGATACCTCAAAGCACGCCCTGTGGCACTAGGATGAATACGTGTGTGCATGCACACAAGGAAATTAATTTTTTAATTAAAAAAATAGATTTTAAAACATTCATCTCAAAGATGATCTCAATATGATATTCCAAGGGAGCCAATAACCATTTGCTCCATCCATAAGGAAGGTCCTTTGGGGCAGCGAGGAGGATATGGGGGGCGGCAGTGTACACACGGGTGGTCTTGCCATATATGACTCTGCCCCCAGCTATATAGTAAGTCGCGAACTGTGGGTGGAGCCCCAGGCTCCTAAGCCAGTGATCCTGTGGTTAGTGTTTGTCAGGGTTTGCGGGTGGCGTTTCTAGATTGTGAGCGTTGCCAGGGCTCTGGTCAGGGAGGCCATCAAATGCACGTGAGCACACCACCTCCTCAGTTCTTGTTTGGGGTTGGCTGCCGAGTCCCCGTGCTGACAGGTGAGCAGGTTGTCCCTCCAATTGCTTCCTCACTGTCACAGCTGCCCAAAGAGTCTACACACTTCCGGGTGCTGTCTAGACCCCTCAGCAACCTGGCCTAAAGAAAGAAGGCAGAAAATACCACTGTGGGTGAGGCTTGGGAGCCACCAGCCTTTCTCCCGTGGCTGGAGTGAGCATTGGCTGTGTGCTCCATTTGGAACAGTCCTAGCCTGCATCTGCTAAAGTTGAACAGAAGTGTCTCCTATATCCCCATGTCCTGGTGAGTCCTCCAGGTCAGGACAACAGGCGTGTGGCCTCCAGATGACAGCCACAGCAATGCACAGGGCACACACACAAAAGCGTAACCATAGAAAGTCTCACTAGTGGCGGAAAGTGGGAACAGGTTCCTGCCTTTTCAACCACCCTAGCTGCATCTGCAGGGCAAAGAGGGAGCCTTGTGCACGTATGATACAGGCGACTGTCACAAATTGTAGAGGAAATGAAGCCAGGCACACAAGGACTGCCACTTTTTGTGCAAGTGGCAGTGTGACCATCAACCCTGGGACTGGTCTCAGGACTGGGAGGAGGAGAGGACTAAGAGGACATCTCGGGGGCTGAGATGCAGTAACGTGTTTGGGGGTGTTTTTCCTTCAACCTCATTGACGATTCCAAAGTTTGAGGAAATTCACTGGGCTATACAATGATGAGTTCTCAACGTGTGTGTGTTTGTGTGTGTGTAATATTTTAGTCAAAAGTGAAAGAAGGAACTATTTTTCCAACACACTGTGACACTCTCAGCAGCGACAGGCAGTTTCACACAGAATGGTTGAGCGATCGCTCTTATGCCTCAAATCATACAAGTGCACTCAAGTGTGGCAATGACCTCTTGGGACTTTCGTAAGAGTCCCACGTGGCTGCCAATCACTTCCATGTCACCCTAACCCGACCACCACTACCTGCCCAGCACTCACTTATCCTTAGGAAAAGGGACCAGGTACACAGAGGGCATATACCTCGGGGGACCTTTCAGAAGCCTGCAGTACATTTTATTTCTGCGTGAGCTCCTCTTACCCATCTGTTACACTGATGTCCAGTGCTTTCACCCACGTGTATGCGTGTGTCCTTGCACGCAGAGTGCACTCTGAGGAGTGGTCCTGTGGGTGGGAAATGAGAACACGGTGACAGGCATTGGAGATGGCCCTGGTTGCTTTTCCCCGGCACAATCCCCATCCTTCCTTAATAACGAGATGGAGGCTGGGGGCCAGGGTCAGTGCTGCCTCACTTGCTGATAGCCTGTGCCAGGCCATGGGATTGACTCCCAGCACCTCAGATAAACAAGCCAAAAATAAAACAGCCTCTATGTCAGTAAGAACGTTAAAAACAAAACCAAACCAAAATGATTGCAAAACCCATTAAATTGCAGTGCAGCAGTGTGAGTTGAGGACTTAAGGAAATTTAAACAAACCAATAAAAAAGAAGACCCGTCTCTACTTTGGGGCTTCGATATGCTCATCCAAAGTAAAAGCTGGCACATGGTGAGGTTGGTGAAGAGCTTTGGAGAGTGTGCTTACGATGCCAACAGCTAAGAATTTGTTCTTGTTTTCATTTATATGAACATATCCAAATACAAGGAAACATGTTTTTTACAGAAAATATATTAGAATCTCATTGTATTTTGCAACGTAAAAGGAAGAAAAGGAAGTAAACAAGCATTAGAGCCAAAGAGCTATCAGACACATATAAGCTGGGCACAGTGGTTCACATCTACACCAGCACCCCGGGGAGCCTGAGGCAGGAGGATCACCTGTTCTAGGCCAGTCTGGACAACATAGTGAGATCCTGTCTCAATCACAAACAAAAACAAAAACATGACATGAACGGTGAGGGAGGGAGCCACAGATTTCCAGATTGATTAGAAATCTTCCTATATTCACGGAATAAATCCGAGGGCTTTGAAATTATATAATTGTCAGAATCATATAGTTAAAAATGTTTTAATGGTATCACAGAATACACTAAATGTGGAATTGAGAATGTAAGAATATTGTGGACAATCAAAAATTTCTGAGTAACTGATACCAAAAGGAAACAGTAGATTTCCTGGAAGGCCTGGGGGTGAAGCTCAGGGGTTACAGTGCTGTGGGTTCAGCCTCGGCACCACAAAACCAGGCGAGCACCCAGACACACAGACTCTACTGGAAATAAACTCCACAGAACTTCATCAACTCGCCCAGTGAGTGAGACCTAACCTTTATGGATAGGTGACAAAGAAATTCACAAGAGAAGCTGGTCCTCTCCTGAGAAATGCGGTGCTCACCCAAGCAAGTGCACAGCATGAAATTAGAACGATAAGGTCTTATTTCATTCTGCTGAGAAAAATGGGGAACATGTGAAAAAGAAAATGCAGAAATAACAGCGTTTTTAGATTTGATGAAACCAAAGAAAACCACAGTGTCAAGGCCTGCAAACCCCTTTACACAAATGTTCTGGGCACAACTGCAGAAAACCACGAATATTAGAATTCCAGAACACCGGGAAATGCAGAGCCAAAAGAAACGGAGAGGACACGCTGCGTGGCTGGAGGTAACATGATCCACTTGGAATTCTTAAACTTTTATTCAAAGCCACAGTGTGTCTTCCAGCTTTCTGTGCTGTGACGAAATGCCGGAGGCTAGAGACTTGGAGAGGAGGACAGATTTATTTTGGCTTACAGTTTTGAAGCCTTCTGGCCTGGGTTGCCCAGTTTGTGGTGTTTATTAGGAAGGTGTACACTAAGCGGATGGTGACAGAAGTGCACCAGCACATGGGGGCCCAGGGCTGCCCGCCTCACCCCATCACGGCTAAGAATCCCAGTGACAGGAAGGGGCCGGGGCGCTCAGTATGCCCTTCCCAGCCCTGCCCAGTGACCTCTCTTCCTCTCACCTGCCTCGTCTCTAAAGGTTCCTCTACCTCCCAGTAGGTCCACAGGTCCACTGGCGGGTGACTGAGCCTTCATTCAACACATGGCCTCCTGGGAAGCATTTCACATTCCACTTACGCCATGCACTATTAATAGTGAGAAAATGACTTTTGTTTTCTCGATGGAAAATTGAGGTCATGAAGTCCGTCGAGGAGTGCTCTAGAACCCTCGTGGTCTTCTGGGGAGGAATGTCTCGCTTGTTTATGACTCCGAGTAGAGTCTATGACAATCGGGGCGTGGCTGCAACGTGGTGGGCGCGGCACTCACTGATGGTGCGCAGGGCGCTCCTGTTTGGCCACATGCCTGCCGTGGGGTGAACGTTTGGTTGAGACCCTCACTGTTTATACAGAACTTCATAGGGCTTCCCTTCTTGACTCGAAGTAAGACTGACACGGTTGTGCTAGGACCAGTGGTCATGGGGAAGGCTGCTTGACGAGTAAGGGCCCCAGTGCCCTCACTGGCCTCTCCGTGTTCCTCACTGTTGGGTACAATTCTTGGTTTGGCTTTGCTAAAACCTGGTCAGGGCAGGAGGGGTGGCAGCATTGTCTCGACTTCAAAGGAGGCATTCCTGTCAGGGAGGCTTGGTTCCTAGGGGTGGCCCGGGGGACATTAGAGACATGTTCGGAGGCAAGGGGGTGGGTTGGCCTTGGACACCCACTGGCACACAGTCCTTATGCCCCGCGGGGGACAAGACCACACAGAGAGCCAGCCAGAATTACCTGGATGAATCCCAGGGCCCAGATCTGGCCTACAGTTCTGCAGCAGGTCCCACTTGGGGGTACCATGCCCACGGGTCCAGCTGCCCTCACATCTGGGACCCCCCTGCTGCCAGCACAAGGGTCCCTGGGGGCTGTTGAGCCTGCCTGGCTCCAAGTGCGCCATCACCAGTGTGCACTTGGAGACGGGCAGCACCCCAGCCTCTGACTCCCCACAGAGGACAGACTGTTCCCAAGGCCCATCAAGAAGAAGGGAGGATCTTCCCTAAAAGAGATGGCCATCCCTGTGGTCTCCACACCCTGCCCCCCTCCCACTGAACAAAGGGTCCAGGCACATTGATTCTGGGCTCCCTCTCCTGAACTCTGCTGGGGTGGACTGGGATCTTGCCTCCCTGAAACTCAAAGTCTTCATTTCTGAGGGCGGGGGCTGCCCCTGTGGGGTTCCAATGGCAGCAGATGGACCACGCAAACCTCCCCCCTCGCCTCTCCCCTCCCTCCGCATTTGCCAGCTGCTTGCCTCTGCCATAAGTAATTCCCACAGTCAGCTTCCCAGGGACGGGCTCGTGTTTCTCATGCCCATTTCGCAGATATGAAAGCTGAGACTGTAAGTGGACCAAATAGTGGCAGAAGTGACTGTTGGCCCCCCTTCCCTTTGGCAGTTCTGTACAGTGTCTTCCCCTGTTGTGCTGCCCCCCCAGCTTTCAAGGCTCTGGGTCCTTTTTCTGGCTCTTCCATGGGAAATCCTTGGACTGCATCCCGCGTGTTACTTATCAGATGTGGGCGTGTATGTTCCAATACACGCAAAGGAAAAGTTGATGCAGGATCCCCACAGAGGCTATTTCTCTCCATTTTCTTTGAGACGTTTGCAGGTTACAAGGTACGTTTCCATCAGTGTGCATAGGATAAGAATCTGGTGGCAGGTCTGGGAGCTGCTCAGCGCTTTCATTGGGTGAATCCCTTGGCTGGATCTCTGCTTGACGACGATGTGTCTTCAGAATTCTTACCTGACCAGCTGCTATAAAATAAAGTAGTGCGTTCTACCCACGGCAACCACTGAAGAAGGGACTAAACCCCGCTGTGGGGGGACGACCATTGCCTCCTACTCTCGACCTACATTGTAGGTGACACTCGTTTTTTTTTTTTAGTCAAATCGTGGTCATGTGACCATCCTCAGTACTTTCTTCAATGATGACACCATAGGCAAGAAACTGGTCAGCCACTCCTGGTCTCCCCAGATTGACTGCATGGTGGACACCCGTGTCACCTCGAGGGTCTTCCATGCTTGGGTCTGCCCCCGGGTTCTCCGAGAAAGCAGATGGTCTCTTGTTCCCAGCACCAGACAGCCGTCATCCGAGGTGTGCTCTTCTGACCGTCAAGGGCATCAACGTCCCAGTTACTGTCCACTAGGAGGTTCAGCCCTTGTCCACGTGGAGAAGGGTGCAAAGCCCAGAGCAGCTCCTTGCGGTCCTGCCTGGATTCAGTCCCTCTGGGACACAAGGAGGACGGCGAGGTTGCGGGCAGGAGCGGGCTTGCAGCATCCCGGGGCACCTGGGGTGAAGCCCGAGGCCTGGAGGGCGGGGTCTGGGAGCCCACTCCAGCCGGGGACTGGGCCCCTCTCCCAGCATCCACTGTCCTCGGTCACCTCGCGTCCCTGGGAACCAGGGGAGGGGTCGGCCAAACCCACCTTGTTCTCTGGGGCCCTGCACAGGTGTCCAGACCTTTGGTCACCAAGCAGGTTCAGGAGGGGAGGCGGGCTGGCAGGTGGGTGAGGTCACGGGCTCGTCACAAGGGGGCGCTCGCGCTCCATGCATGCCAGGCAGGGCTCCGCGCGGCAGCGGGCGCTGTTGTCTCTGCAGCCTCCCAGGGCGCAGGTGGCGCTGGGGGCAGCCTGGGAGCCGCTGGACCCAGCCGGGCTCTGCGGGGAGTCGTGGGAGGGGAGTTGGGGGAAATGAGGCGCCGCCACCTCTGCAAGCCCTGGTCGCTGGCGAGCATGGCCCAGCGACATCTCCCTTGGCTAGGGCCCCCCAGACACAGGGCTCAAGGGCTACGGCCCAGCCCCACGGGCTAGGCGGCTTTCCGGACTGTCCACAAAGCCCATTGCGTTGAGTTTGCTGTTCTCCGAGTTTTATTAAACAGAATTTCTGCTGAGCCCCAAACGGTTACAGGAATTTGTTAGTGATGAATATGGGTCTGTTTCGGCTCCATTTCCTGGGGAACTTTGGTCTGGACCTCACCTAATCTCAGACCTATGAAGAGCACAAAATAAATAAATAAAAATTTTAAAAAAAGGGCAAGCTCTGCCTCCCAGTTTCCCAGGAAGACTTCACTGAGTGGCATCGGAACGCAGGACCCGAGTACGTGAAACTGCGCGTCGACGCCTGTGTGAACGTGTTGGGTCGTGGGAGCCATGTATTAGGCGCGTCATTAAAACACCATGTTGCGCTCCTTAACTACAGCAAATGAAACCAAACCGAGAGAAGTGTAGCAATACTTGCATTTAATAAATCAGCGTAGGGTCTTATTTTTTAAGTTTTGCAGGCGAGCAGAATTTTATTCAGACATGAAAATAAAAAGAGCTCCCTGGGGCAGAGAGGGGTCCCCAACAGGGACGCCAGTGTGGCCCCCTGGAGTGGAGCTTTTTATGCGCTGAGGACCGGTCCACCCTTGGCCCATTTGGAAATCAGGCATCAAGTTGGGATGAACTTAACTGGCTAAGTTTAAGTGTGCATAGAGGCCTTTGCGTGGTGAGTCAGGAAGAAGAGGGTAGACTCAGCATGGGGGGGGGGGACGTGAGGGGCCAGGGGCGGGCAGCAAAAAATTGCAAGAAAGAAGCAGAAAGAGAAGAGAACTAGAAGCTGGTGTTCCGCAGACGTCTTCAAAAGTCAGGGAGTTTTGGATTTTTAGCTCCTAGACTGCAGTTATTCTCGTCTCACCAGAGCAGGTTGGACATTTTATGTTCTTTTGGGCCTGTGTCCCTGACTAGCAACCTACAAGATGGGACTATCTTGCTCTTATAATCTCTTATCACTCCTCCCCCCAAAGACGTAATCCTGACTGCAGTTGGGAAAACGGGGCGATGAAGGTTGTAATTTCTCTAAGCTGAACAGGGGCCGCAGGCAGGGTGAGGCAGTTAGGGTGCCCCTGGAGGGGGCCTATCGGAAAGCCCGCTATAAAAAGGTTTCACTGCTCTGTGGATCAAGCTGATGTCTCATCACCATCTCTCTGTGTAGGTCCTTCTCCTTGGTCTTTTGAACGGGAGGTGGCATTTACCGGAGGGAAACAGACCATTGTTCTTGTTCTACAGACAGTATAGTGCTGTGTGTGTCCCGCAGAAACAAAGGCAGCAGATGAAGGACAGCATGCACGATATTAGCCAAAGAAACGCCTGCCTTTGTTCAGCTTTAGCTGTGTTCGCCTGGTCGATTTTTTCCTTCAGTGGCCCACATTGCAAGGCCAACGTGTAATTCCATTAAAGGCAAACACAGTGTCAGCCTAGGGGCCATGAAGGTGGGAGCTTCTAATTTAGTGAGGAGGTCTCACTCCATTTAAGGATAAGATGACTCTGGCATGACCAGAAAAGCAAATCACCCAAATTACAAATGAGAGGCTTAGAAATAAATGCACCTGGCACACAAGCTTGCCAGAAACTGCCTACCACAGTCACAGCATGGGACGTGGCATGGCCAGGCTTGCAGATAAAGACCGGAGGCTCCAGTATCTTGAAGGAGACTGATGCTCCTCATCTACGGTCAGAATTACTTGGGGGTCCTGGAAAGTAATGAGGGTTGAAATAGTAGGAGCCAGAGGGAGAGACCCCAGAACCCTTCAGTCACTTTTGGCCACTTGTGTGGAGAGGCCTTTGGCCTTGGAGTTCTTTACCATTGAGGAGAGCCAGGTCTCCAGTGGTTTCATCTTCACGAAGGACAGGATCAGGGTGAAGGTGTCTTCTGGAGACATTCTCTTCAGAAGTGTCCTGGTCACCCACAGTTATAGCATTCTCTGGGAGCTTTTTTCCCCCTTTTTTTTTTGTTATTGTTTTGAAGACATCCATAGGTTTTGTTGGTATTTTGAAACAATTTATATGCCACTGATCTTATCCAACACACCTTATTTTACAGATGGGGAAACTGAGGCTCACAATGGAGAACTCAGCAAGTTTAATGGTACAACTGAGGCTGGACATTGACTCTTGGAGCTGTGGATGTAGAACCCTGCTCATCCTATAAGGTTGGCCTCACAGCCGGAGGCCACCCACAAAGGATCCAGCAGACGGTTGACAATTGTCCTCTCCGAGCATCCATAATTATTGTTGTGACACTGTTTCATCGACAGCATCGATGGGACACCTTCCATACCGTATATAATGCACTCTTTTTTTTAAGAGGGAAATCTGGGATTGGGCAGCTTCAGGCTCCTGTGAAGACACTGTAGCTCCCCTCCAGAGTCACATATGGGGGATCACGTGCTGCCTCTGGAAGGTGCTCAGAGACCCCAAGACTGTTGAGAGGCTGAAACCCCAACCATGAGGAGCTGGGCCTCAGCTGCCAGGTGTTGGTCTGAGCATGGCTCTCAGCACTGGGCACGTGAGTGGCAGCCAGAGCCCTGAGGCGGTACCTGTGTCACAGGAATACAGCCTGGAGCAGCAAAGGCCACGTGAAAGTTGGCATAGGTGCCCATGGTGGGGTGAGCGGCCCAGGAACCCCCACGGGCTGTGTGTGTTGGGGTGCCAGGGATGGCCAGCCTGGAGCAGTCTTGGTCAAACTAGGGCTGGAAGTGGAGCTGCTAGGCCTCCAAAGCGGGGTGAGCCCTCAGAGGTGGGGCTCCTTGCTGCCGGCCACAGAGTTGAGCTGGATGGCGGCTCCAGAGTGACGGGAAGTTTCGAAGTGTTGATGGGGCAATGAAGCCCCAGGAAGGATGGGGAGGAAGGGTCTGTGTTGAAGTGTGGGCAGTGCCTGGGCAGGGGACCCAGCCGAGGCCCAGCAGGGAATGCTGGGGGTGTCTGAGAGGGGCGAGAGCCAGGCACTCCATCCAAGCTGCCCATGCATGGGCGGAGGGGCTGGAGCTGAGGGCAGTGGCAACGGTAGACAGTAGGAATGTCAGGAGAGGGGTGCTAGGACTCTGAGGGGAGGGGATGGAAGAGGATGTAGACAGAGGGGTTCAGGCACTCTAATCTGGGGGGGGTCAGGCACTCTAATCTGGGGGTGCTGGCTCATGAGGGGGTGATAGGACGTGAGGGAAGGACTCTGAGGGGAGGGGGTGGAAGAGGACGTAGACAGAGGGGGTCAGCACTCTAATCTGGGGGTGCTGGCTCATGAGGGGGGCCCTAGGACGTGAGGGGAGGACTCTGAGGGGAGGGGATGGAAGAGGACGTAGACAGAGGGGGTCAGCACTCTAATCTGGGGGTGCTGGCTCATGAGGGGGTGATAGGACGTGAGGGAAGGACTCTGAGGGGAGGGGGTGGAAGAGGACGTAGACAGAGGGGGTCAGCACTCTAATCTGGGGGTGCTGGCTCATGAGAGGGGCGCTAGGTCGTGAGGGGAGGGAATGGAAGAGGACGTAGACAGAGGGGGTCAGGCACTCTAATCTGGGGCGCTGGCTCACAGGAACAGCACACTGGCACAGGCTGTGCTGTGGTGATGGTCTGTGGCCTGGAGCTCTCTGTCATTATGCGGTGGGTGGGCAGCCGCCCAGCCCAGGGCAGTGAGGCGCTGCTGCTCAGCCAGCCTTATGCCCAGCAGGCCTTAACAGGGGCAGAGTCAGCAGGGAGGCTGCGCCGAGGGCAGGGAGTGGCAGAGGCTGAGGCGGCTGTGAGGAGGGCACGAGGGCCAGGCAGGGTCCGCGGGGCCTCAGGCGTGGGCTCCTTTCCCCGCTGCCCCTCCCTCGCTGTGCTTCATGCTGGGTGGTGGAGGGGCAGCGGGCCCAGCAGAAGGCAGGATGGTGCTGTGGTGACTCTATTCCTGAACCTGGGGGTGGGGTGCAGGATAGAGGGTCCCCTTCCCCACTGGGGAGCACAGCAAGCGCCCACCTTTAAGGCCTGGACCCTCATGCAGTGGGTAGAGCTGCTATCTGTCCCACCTAGTATCTGCCCCCTTCTCACCCCAGGCCTCCTCTGAGAAACCTCAGAAACATTACGGAACCCCGGAACCCAGTTGATCCTTCTGCTTCCTGGAGGCCCAGGGACAGGCGGGGCAGCCTAGCTGGGGTGAGCTGTAGGCGCCTCTGTAGACAGGGGAATCTCAAATGAAGCAGTCTGAGCTCCTGATGGCTGCCCTTGGGGCCAGAGCTCACGGCCTGGTTTGGAGTTGACTTCCTGACCTAGCAGCTCAGAGGCTTGTTACAGAGTCCCAGGCCTGGTATGAGGAACAGGATCTGCACATCACCAGGAATGTAGACTTCACTGTCCTCACCCCCACGAGTGCCCCCGGAGCCCTTTCTCTAATGGTTCCTGTTGCCTCATTACTGCTGGTCCCTCCCCCCACCTCCCGCCTTCTTTCTCCCAGGTCTGTGGACACAACCATCCTTGTGCAGGCTTCCTGGGCAGACCAGGGCATCTCAGGCTGCCAACCTGCGACTTCTGCCTCCTCTGCCAAAGATGGAGCCAGTGTGCCCAGGGCACTGGCTGATGCAGGACATCTCTGGTTTGTGAGCTGACCTCAACAGCCTCCTCCGGTGTCAAGGCCTGCAGGGAAGCTGGGGTCACGGCATCACGGAGTGGCGTCCAGGAGACAGGTGTACAATCCACACTGAGGCTGTAACCAAGCCACTGCGGAGGCGGCCACGGGGCGCTGGTTGTTCAGGGGAGTCAGGGAGCCCCAGGAGCTTGCACGGGGCAGCTGAGCTCTCTTGGTAGTCCTTGTGCCCCAGAGCCTGGGCAGGCCTGGAGGACAAAGGGGACCCGGAACAGAAGCAGGTGGGAAAGGCCAGAGCTTCGCCGTGGAGACCTGAGCCCTGAGCTCCTTGGCTGCCATTGAGTCTCATGGCGTTTGTCCACGGCTGGGACAAGTCCTTGGAACGCCCGAGGCAAGAACGGGCAAGTGTGTATGGAAGGCGCCAGCCAGATCCCCGGCGGAGAAGTGTGCTCACAAAGTGTATGGGGCCGGCAAGGGGGACCGGGGTGCCCAGCACTGCTCATCTGCCTCCTGTCCCCTGAGTCCTGTGATGACCCGTGAGGCTGGAGGGTGATCCATCCGCTGAGGGCCCTGGGCTAGCAACCAGGACTGGAACCTTCTTCTCCTGCTGCTGCCCCAGAGCTGTGGACACCGTGGAGGACCAGTCTGCCCAGAAGAGGGCCAACTGCTGGCTGAGCAGCTCCTGCAAGAGGTGGCAGCTTTGGGAACAGCACAGCCCAAGTGTCCCCCTGCCCTTACCCTGGGAACGGAAGAGTGGGCACCACTCGGAGCCTGCCGGGTGCAGCTGAGCTGTGGGCCAAGGCAGGCTGGGGGGACACGCTTACCCCGTACTTACCCTGCCATTCCATGCCCAGGCATTTAACCGAGAGAAATAAAACCTCATGTTGCACAAACCCCTGTGAATATGCTGTCGCTGCTTTAGCTCCTAGATGCAGGTCCTCTGTGCTCCACTCTTCCCCTGGTGAGTTTGCGATTGCCTTCAGGTTGTGGTTGTGGGAATAAGTACTGCTTTCAGCAGACGCCTGTGGGTGGGGAGAAGTGAGCTTTAAACCTCCATGTTGCATCCTTCGGGACTGTTAACAGTTAATGAAGTAAAAATCACTTTAAGGTACTCTTCACAATCCCCTCATGGAGCCTCCCCGCTATCCACAGCCCCCAGGTTGACATGGAGCAGAATGGTTTCCACTGTATTAGGTGTGGCAAAAGTGAGTCACAGAGATGCCTTGTCAGAGTTCTCTAGAGGAACAGAACCAACAGTGTGGAATGAGTATATGTTAATAGACTGGCTTACACCACCTGCGCTGGGCAGTCCAACAATGGCTGTCTCAGCCTGGAGATTCTGAAAGCCTGGTAGCTGCTCAGTGCATGAGGCTGGAGGCCTCAGCGGCCTCAACCTGGCACTGAAGGCCTGGAGGGTTCTTGGAGAGCCGCTGGTTTTCAGTCTGCATTGAAAGGCCAGAGAAGCTGGGTTGAGAGGTCAGCGAAGGACGATAGAAGTGCCCAGCGGCAAGGAGCAAGGGCACTGCCTTGTCCGGAACCTCTCCATGTATAGGCTGCTGAGGAAGGGCTGTGCAGCCGGGGAGGATCTCCTCCTTACGTAGTACTTCCTGGAAAGGCCTCCCAGACCTGCCCAAGAGCACGTCTCCTACTTGAATCCTGATGCGATCAAGTTGTCAACAGATATTCGCCCTAACACGACTTCTGTCATTTTCCAATAAACCCCATTAATTTCTACTTCCACTTCCATCTTAGACACAAAAAGCAGGCAGTTTCTGGGATTTCTTTCTCCTCTTGGGTTTAAAGGGATCTTTCCACAGTGGGCCCCCCTGCCCCCTGGTCTCCATCTTGAGCTACAAGGGGACCATGCAGGCTGTTCAGGTGGACCAGGTTCCCTGCTGCTGGGTGGGGCCTACTGTGGTGTGACCACGGGGCATGAACTCGTGTGGCCCTTGGCAGTGGGTTCCACTGCATAGACATCTCGGGTGAGACAGGAGCTGCAGGACAGGGGACCGTGTGACCCTCTGCTGACTCCTTGGGCTGCTCACTAGAGCTGTCAGGAGGGAGATGGCCAGTGTTGTCCTTTCTGCAGGCTGGCCGCTCATGTCCCCGAAGTGCATGTGTTGGAATTGTCATCCCCAGGACAGCAGAGCTGAGAGATGGGATGTTTCAGAAGGGATCCACTCCCGAGGGCCCTGCAGGTGTGAGGGGATGAGGCAGTTGCCTTGGGAATGGGGTCCTCACCAGGAGGATGGGCTGCTGTGAAACTGGGTTCAGACTGTCTTGCTTTCTTGCTCGGCGGCCTCCAAAGAACTGGCCCAGTAGGCAGGCCCTAGCCAGATGCAGCACCTGGATATCTGTCTTCCCAGCCTCTACAGCCAAGGAATAAACATGTTTTCTTTATAAACTACCTGGTCTTCAGTGTTCTGCTGCAAAAGCACGAAACAGAGTAAGAGACCAGGATAGGACTGGAGAGATGGCTTAGAGGTTAAGGCACTTGCCTGCAAAGCCAAAGGACCTAGGTTCAAGTCCCCAGGACCCACGTAAAGCCAGACGCACAAGATGGTGCATGCATCTGGAGTTTGTTTGCAGTGGCGAGAGGTTTTGGTGTGCCCACTCTCTCTCTCTCTCTCTTTCTGCCTCTTTCTCTCTCTCTCTCTCTTGAATAAAAACTTTTTTTTTTAAAGTAAAGAAAGAGTCATCCACACAAATGCACGGCCACCATTGATGGCACTGAGAAGGACATCTGTGCTGCTTCGGCCTTGAGTGGAACTCTGCAAGGTAATTCCTAGGCTGGACCAACACTGAATGAATTTTCTGTTCAGGTAGGACTAAGGCTCTGTGTCATGCAGCCCTGGCTGTCCTTGAACTCCTGATCTTCCTGCTTTAGCCTTGTGAGGACTGGAAAGACAGGTACGTGCCCCATGCCCAGCTTTGAACTCTGATCCGTGATTTCTAATCAAATTTCACAACGCCTCAGCTGAGGATTGTTGTAGAATCATTTTCCTAAGCTGATTAACTTTCCAGAGCCAAGCAGTCTTGAAACTCCAGCATAATCTGTGAATTGTTCATGATCTGGGTATATCTGGTGAGCCCGTGTATGTTCAGAAGAAGCACGGGATGGTCCCTGCGCACGCCGAGATGGTTTCCCCAGGAGCGCATCGGCACGTCCTCCTCTTCCGTGTGTGTTCCAAGCTCTGCAGACCCACTGGCCGCCGCTGGCCAGTGTCTGGTGCAGTGCCCCTCACTACAGGAGCCTCATCGTACACCGCATCTCTAGAATGTTCCATCCTGTACCACGGCAAGGCTGTACCTGGACCAGAGCTCCCCACGCTTGGGCCCGGGCCACCGCCGTTCTCGTCTCTGCGGCCATGAGCGCGCCTGCTCAGCGAGCTTTGTGCATGGGCTGGCCAGCTTGTCTGCAGCTGCCTCTGTCCCTTGATGCGCATGCTCAGGGTTGGAGACTGTTGCAGATGACAGAATGTCCAGCTTGTTAATAGCCAAAGAACATTCTCGACAGATTTTGTCTGGTCTTTTGTATGTGCCATTAATTTTTAAATCAGACAAAGTCTCACAGCCAGGTGTGGTGGCGCACACTTTTAATCCCAGCACTCGGGAGGCAGAGGTAGGAGGATCACTGTGAGTTCAAGGCCAGCCTGAGATTGCATAGTGAATTCCAGGTCAGCCTGGGATAGAGTGAGACCCTACCTTGAAAAATAAAAAATAAAAGTTTTTTTTTGTTTATTTTTATTTATTTGAGAGCAACAGACACAGAGAGAAAGAGACAGATATATAGAGAGAGACAGAGAATGGGCGGGCCAGGGCCTCCAGCCACTGTAAACGAACTCCAGATGCATGTGCCCCCTTGTGCATCTGGCTAACGTGGATCCTGGGGAATCGAGCCTTGAACCGGGGTCCTTAGGCTTTGCAGACAAGCGCTCAACTGCTAAGCCATCTCTCCAGCCCTTAAAAAATTTTTTTTGAATGAGAAGTCACTTCCAATACCATAGAAGTGTCACATGGGTAAGTATCTGGGGACAACCATGTCCCCAGACAGAACGACATCAACGTAAGCTGATGTCTATGTCTGAAAAGGGCAAAAGCCATCTGCCAGCACAGTCGTATGCTGGGTTGGACATGGCCCTGTGTGTGCATGAGAAGTCTGAAGAATTCAGAGGAAATGAGGCGCACACGGTGACCATGAGTCCCCACGGCAGACACCCCATCCCTCTGCACGTAGGCCTGTTCTGCTGTGGACAGGGAGTAGACGTGGCAGACTAGACCCGGGCACTGCTGTGGACCCAGAGTAGACGTGGCAGACTAGACCCGGGCACTGCTGTGGACCCAGAGTAGACGTGGCAGACTAGACCCGGGCACTGCTGTGGACAGGGAGTAGACGTGGCAGACTAGACCCAGGCACTGCTGTGGACAGTAAGACTAGCCATGTCTTTGGGAGATTCTGGTTGTCAAAGAAAGGAAATTCCACTGGGCTTCTAGAATAACGCATGGCACAAGTGAGCTCGAGAGAAGCTGGGTTTGGTTACGGCAAACAGAGCAGCACGTTGAAGAGCCTCGAGGTGGCCGTGGGCCCATGGACTGAACAGTAGCCGAGCTGGACACCAGGGCTGGAGTGTGGACACCCAAGTCGTCATGGAAGACCTCAGTCACACTGCTTCCGTGAGCCCTTCCGCAGGAAAGAGCAGGGTTCAGCGAACCAAAGCCCTAGAGAAACACTGACATAAGGACAGGTGGCCAATATTCAGTGAAGCCAAAATGGGGGTGACAGGGGGCATCACTGAGGTGTCTGCTTCATCATGCATGGAGTTCTACTTCTGTTAGGGGTTTGTACCAAGATGTGTTTCTACTACACAAAAGGTTTTTTTGTTTGTTTGTTTGAGGTAGGGTTTCACTCTAGTCCAGGCTGACGTGGAATTTACTGTATAGTGTCAGGTTGGCCTCGAAGTCACAGTGATCCTCCTACCTCTGCCTCTTGAGTGCTGGGATTAAAGGCGTGAACCACCACACCCAGCTACGAAAGGTTTTACTAGAAACTGCCCTAAGTGACTATGAGCCAACATAAAGTGTCCACTACACGTAGTCACTGTATTAACAACATACTTAGGACATTAAAAATGAAACATGACGTTGAAACAGCCAAACTTTTATAGTATTGAAACTAAACATATTTACAAAACCCTAAACCCAATGGATTCAAAAGCGATTGTCCAGCGGGGAAGGGAAAGCAGCCAGCGGCTTCCCTCTCCAGGATCACAGCTTGATGTCCTCCCGGGTGTCATTACAGGACTCTGGAAGAAAGACGCAGGTGTGGGTCATGGGAGAGACAGCGGGCAGGAGGTCTTGGACTGGGGAGGCTGGGCAATATCGGAGGCTCGCTGGGTGACCTCAGGATGGCATCTCCCCAGGACACCAGTCCAGGGACACACATTGCCTGCTGCTGCCCTCTGCTGAGTGTGCTGCGTGGACAGAGAGAACTCCCCTGCGCCCCCTGATGGCTGCTCCCCTGAAGTGAACCTGAGGCCCTTGAGGTAAATATGAACAGCTGCCTGGAGTGTTCTTCCCCGGCCTGTGACTTTCAGTGAAAATCACGGGGGTTGTGGCTGGAGCCCAGTGGTGGAGCCCAGGGTGCACGAGGACTTGGGTTCCATCCCCAGCGCTGAGGAAGAAAAGGAGCCTGGGGCGGGCCTGAGAAGCTTCCAGGTTCACTACTGTGGCACATCAGCTCAAGACCCACCGGAAAGCCATGAAGACTGGGAAAGACGGGCGGGGAGGAGGAGTTGATAGGAAGTGAAAGAGACGTCAGATGAAATAAATACGTACGGGTAGCTGGTTCCGCCTCGTCCTCCTCAGAGTCAGAGAAACATGCCGCTCTGTGTACCAGGACAGCGACGGTGATGGAGTGATCTTGGGGAAAGGAGGGTCGAGTTCAAGTCCTAGGTGAACTAGTAGTGCCCTACTGCTCAGGGTGGCACAGAGCCCAGCCTCAGACCACAGGTCTTTCTTGTCCCTGGGATTCTGTCTCAGGGCCTTGGTCCCCTCACCTCTGTACTTTTGACAGGCTGTGGGGGATCTCTGCCAGCCTGGACTCCGCCATGGTACTTAAGGGTCTGTGCCTATGAACCCTGTTCCTCCATGAGACAGCCGCAGTCTCATGCCCCCTTTGCCAGCTGCCCGTCTTCTGGATTTTTGTTCCCGCCAGTGCTCTTTCTCCTTGCCCATCTCACGTCTCGTAAGTCCTCCAATATGGGAGGACTGGATTGGTGGGAAGATCAAGGACATACTGCTACCTCCCTCATTGCTGGTCTACTGTCCCGCCCACACCCAAGAGCACCTGTCATAGGCCAGGAGTTGTGTTTGCTAAAGGGAGAGAATCAGAAGCATCACACATGTTGACTGAGTTTTCTGGGCTTGGACTGAGCAGGCGCTTGGGAGACCCTGGACCTTGACAGGGGGTGGACATGCAGTGACGCCAAGGGAAGGGGCCAGGCAGGATCTGCACTGTGCTGAGGAAGGACTAGCTGGGAAGGTAGCTGGTTGCTCTGAGGACAGAGAAAGGGGTGAGAAGATAGGAAAGCCCTATCTGGATGGGACAGTGGGCTGAGGAGAGAAAGGATCCTTTCTTGCACCTGTTGGCTGGAGGCCCGTGGTCTCCAGAACCAGTGAGGAATTCATGAGGGCCAATGCATGCAGCCTCTTCTTCCATATTCTCTGTGAGTCCTCCTCCATCATAGAGGGGCTCAAAGGACAGCTGGACACAGACCCCTCAAGTGGACATACTATCAGGTTTTACTCCCATTCTGAGAATCGGGAGCTGGACGGAGGATATACCTCTGACCGTTCTTCTCCAGGATCCCAGGAAGGCAGCACAGAGCATGTCTGTGCCTCATCCCTCCCGGCAGTGTCCTTAGAATCAGCAGTGGACAGGACAGGACAGGACAGGCTGCTGAGGCCTTGGAAGTGCAGAGTGGGAGGGCTGACTTCTCACCCCCACCTGGCACCCATGAGGAAACTCTGTCTCCAGGCCACGTGGCACCAGAGGATGGTGAGGCCTATTTTCCTGCATTCCTCCCAATGTGGGTCAACACTGGACCCAACTCCATGTCTCTTGTGCACAATCTCCACCAGATGCCAAGGAGTCAAAGTCAAGTACTGAGGTGCCTGGCACAGACAGAACCATGGAAAGCAGAGCTTGTGCAGAGAAGACGGTCCAACAGTGAGCTCACAACACTATCCTACGTCCCTGGACTGTGGAAAGCAAACATCTTTGCTCTTCTGTTCTCTGCCCAGCTGGTTAGGACTCTGCGGTCATCTGCCCCAGAGTGGCAGGTATACCCACTGGTCGCAGGAAGATGTTTCCATGGGGTCCCTCCCCTGGGGCTTTCCCTACCTTCAGGGTCTTCCTCCTCACTGCTGCTCCAGTCCCACGTTCTGCGCACCCTGCGATCTTGGGAGACACAAACACCAGTGGGCAGGTGAGTGGAGGCAGTCTCCCCTATTCCTTCCACGACACTCTAGGGCCTGAGGGCCGCCCTGCTTTGGAGGTGGTTTGAGCCCAAGGCCATAGGCTGGAGGATCCTCCTGTTCTGGTGGCAATGTTTATATGTGGTCAAATTTCCTCAGAAGTGGAACCACGTGGAAGGTCACTAGATTGCTGGGGGAACCACGTGTTTATAATGTTGATGCAGTTTTTTCAGTCTGCGAATAGTGCCTTAGAGAGTGAGGTGTTATAAAGCCAGCCAGGCAAGCACCCTGGATCACCATGTATGCTCTCTGCCTCTCCCAGGCAAGCCCAGGGGGTGTGAGGAGCTTTGTGCTTCTCACAAAAGCCCCAAGAGACAACTTCCAGTGAAGATGGCAGCGTAGGAACCAGGCCAAAGCAGCCTAGGGGAGAACACCCCCACCAAGAAAACCACGGCAAAATACACTCTTCTACTAAAAAGTGAGGTGTATAAGAAATTACCAACTGCAGCAGAGCCAGAGCCCACACAGGCAGGCAGAAGCGGCTCCAGCAGCAGCGGCACCAGGTCCACGGGGCCACAGCTGCAAGGCTCAGCATGAGCCGCAGGAAAAGCCAGGTGACGGGGACTCTCCACTCACACTGGAGCTCCTCCCAAAGTCAAGAAACATGAAGTGAGGACTGCAGTGACCAACGGAGGAGCAGATCACGAGGTAGAGGATCATGTGGACCAGCAGGAGAACTAGAGCCACCATCCACAGCCTCCCCTCCCCCACCACGAGCGCAAATGCCATCAAGCACCAGAGACCTGGGCAAGGGAGCTCAGAGCACCCGGCACCTGTGACCAGAGCAGCGATCCAGCGACCCAGCCAGCCTACTTGAATCCACAGCGCAGCAAAGAGGGACCCAAGCAGGAGCACAGCATAACTGAGACCAAAACCATCCCAAAAGGTAACTGGGATTACACCAGGTCAGTATTAGCCAAATAAGCCTGGTATATAGTCTTCAATCAGAAGTGCTAATTGCGCCTTCCATATCAGGATAAATTGTGTGTTAAATCTGATGGATGGTCAGATTTGTCATTCTTAAGTAAGTTATATTTTGGGCTTGTCATTTGTTGATTCCTGATTTATAGTGGCTTTGTTTCCTCTTTTGTTGTTCATTAGGGAAGGGTCTCACTTGGTCAAAGCTGACTTGGAACCCTCAACAGACCAGACATTTTAATCTCCTAGTTGACAGGATTAAGAGTGTGGGGCAAAACACATCCTAAGGGACTGTGACTTTGTTAGAAGATCTGGTTGTCATAATACCTACTCTTGCATAGATACTCTATGCTGTTTTTCATTGAATGTGTACATTGTTTAGTTAAATTTTAGAATCTGCCTGTATTTTGTTACACTCAGCCTACTTGAATACGCTCATAGCAGGCAAACCAAACATCAAGGGTCATTTTTGTAGACACTCTGAGAGTCTTGAGATCCACACTGAGCACCTTAAGCTCTTACCCTGAAGGTATATAACATCAGACTGATTGATACATCTAATAATACCAGAGCTAACTAGAAAATCCAAGCATTAAATTAGTCCAAGATGCAAAAATATATACATTATAACACAAGAAACACCAAAAATCAAGACAATATAAATCCACCAAAAAGTATTAAGGCATCAGAAATGACCTCCAGTGAGAATGATTTAGAGGAAATGCCTGAGAAAGATTTTAAAAGAATGATTATAAATATGCTCAAAGAAGTCAAAGAGGAAATCAAAGGAATGAAAAATGAAATCAAAGGAATCAAAGAAGACACAGGAAACCAATTTAATGAAATAAAGAGGTCAATACAAGACATAAATATGCAAACAGAAATAATAAAGAAAAACCAGTCAGAATTACTAACAATGAAGAACACAGTCAATGAAATAAAAAACTCTGTAGAAAACCTCACCGGTAGAATGGATGAAGAAGAGGACAGAATATCTAAGCTAGAAGACCAGGTGGCAGATCTAATACAGTCCCACAAAGAGAAAGACAAACTAATAGGAAAGTATGAATGGGAATTTCAAGATATTCGGGACACTATGAAAAGATCAAACATAAGAATTCAAGGTTTGGTAGGAGAAGAATTTCACTCCAAAGGTATAGTAGGCATTTTCAACAAAATCATAGAAAAAAACTTTCCCCAAATTGGGAAAGAGATGCCAATGCAGATACAGAAATCCTTTATAATGCCAAACAGACAAAATCTGTAAAGAACCTCTCCTCACCATGTTATAATTAAACTACCAAATATACAAACGAAAGAAAATATATTGAAAGCAGTTAGAGATAAAAATCAAGTTACATACAAAGGCAAGCTTATCAGGATCACAGGAGATTATTCAACACAAACTTTAAAAGCCAGAAGGGCTTGGAGTGATGTATTTCAAGTTCTGAAAGATAACAACTGTCAACCAAGGTTACTTTATCCTGCAAAGCTATCCAGTCAAATAGATGGAGAAATAAGGACATTCCACAACAAAAGCAGGCTAAAGGAATATTTGAAGACAAAAGAGGCTCTACAGAAAATACTTGAAAGAATCCTCCATGCTGAAGAGAATGAAAAGCACACAGATAAGGAACCTGGAAAAAATAAACCATACTCAAATACTAGTTAATACAAGACAGCAAAGGGAAAACCGGAAAAACTACAAAACAAGAAAAATGGCAAAAATAAATACACACCTTTCAATAATACCTCTTAATATCCACAGCCTCCATGCCCCAACCAAAAGACATAGGTTTGCAGACGGGGTGAAAAAGAAAGATCCTACAATTTGTTGCCTCCAAGAAACTCACCTTTCTACAAAGGATGGACACTATCTTAGGGCGAAAGATTGGAAAATGGTGCTTCAAGCAAATGGGCCAAGAAAACAAGCAGGGGTTGCTATCCTAATATCTGACAAGGTAGACTTCAGTCCAATATTAGTTAGGAAAGATTCTAAGGAAGGTCACTTTATATTGATTAATATAATCACTCCAAGGAGGACATTGCACTCCAACAGGAGGATATTACAATCTTAAACATATATGCACCAAACACGGGGGCTCCCAACTTCATCAAACAAATGCTATTAGAACTAAGGTCACAGATAACACCAAACACAGTTGTAGCGGGTGACTTCAACACCCTACTCTCATTCACTGACAGGTCATCCTGACAAAAAATAGAGGCATCTGGATTAAATGAGGTCATAGAACAAGTGGACTTAACAGCTATATACAGAACATTTCATCCAAATGCTGCAGAACATGGAACATTCTCTAAAATAGACCATATATTAGGACACAAAGCAAATCTTAACAAGTACAGGAAAACTGAAATAATTCCTTGCATTCTATCTGACCACAATGGAATCAAATTACAAATCAATAGCAAGAAGAGCTATAGCGCATACACAAAATCATGGAAACTGAACAATACACTGCTAAATGGTACTGGCACAGAGCAGACATGCAGATCAATGGAACAGAATAGAGGACTCATAGCCACCTGATATTCAACAAAAATGCCAAAAATACTCATTGGAGAAAACACAGCCTCTTCAGCAAATGGTGCTGAGAAAACTGAATATGTATCTGTATAAGGATGAAAATAGATCCTTTTCTCTCTCCATGCACAAGAATTAAGTCAAAATGGATCAAAGGCCTTAATATCAGACCTGAAACTCTGAAACTGCTAGAGGAAAAAGCAGGGGAAATCCGTCAACATATTGGTCTTGGCAAAGACTTTCTGAATATAACCCCAATTGCTCAGGCAATAAAACCGCAGATTAACCACTGGGACCTCATGAAATCACAAAGATTTTCTACGGCAAAGGATGCTGTAAATAGAGCAAAGAGGCAACCTACAGAATGAGAGAAAATCTTTACCACCTATACATCTGACAGAGGATTAATATATAGGATATACAAAGAACTAAAAAGAATCAAATAAGAAGTCAAACAACCCAATTAAAAATGGGCTATGGAACTAAATAGAGAGTTCTCAAAAGAAGAAATATAAATGGCATATAAACATCTAAAAGCATAAAACTACATAGAGAATCCATCTCACTCCTGTCAGATTGGCTACCATCATGAAAACAAATGACAATTAATGCTGGTGGGGATGCGGAAAAAGAGGAACCCTTCTACACTGTTGGTGGGAATGCAATCTGGTCCAGCCATTGTGGAAATCAGTGTGGAGGTTCCTGCGACAGCTAAAAGTAGATCTACTGTATGACCCAGCTATAGCACTCTTAGGCATATATCCTAAGGACTCATCTCATTACCTTAGAGACACATGTACATCCAAGTTTATTGATGCTCTACTCACAATAGTTAGAAAATGGAACCAACCTAGATGTTTCTCAACTGTTGAGTGGATAATGAAGATATGATACATTTACACAATTGAGTTGTACTCAGCAGTAAAGAAAAATGAAGTTATGAAAATTTCAGGAAAATGGATGGATCTGGAAAGGATTATACTAAGTGAGGTGACCCAGGCCCAGAAAGCCAAATGTCGTATGTTCTCTCTCATATGTGGATCCTAGCCACAGATGATTGGACTTCAGTGTGAGTAGGAAGAAAACTAAGTAGCAGAGGCCAGTAAGCTAGAAAGGAGATATAAAGGGAATAGAAAGGAAGGGGGGGGACTTAATAGGATGGTATTGTATGTATGTAAGTAGAAGAATAGATTAATGGGGATGAAAAGGCCTAAATGAAGTCAGGGGAAGAGATTGAGTAAAGGAAAGGTGGAGGGAGAGCTAATCAAAATCTCAGAGGATATAAATAAATCATATGGAAACCTACTTTTTTGGACAATGGAACACTCAGGAGCCATAGATTGTTACTAGAAAATTTTCAGTGCCAGGGATGGGATACTTTCCAGTGAGTTGTTGGCCAGGGAGGTCCCTGATGCCCCCAAAACATAGACCGTTGCTGAGGCCCTTGGTTTCCCACCAGGAATAGATGGTAAGACCCTATTGCTGAAGACTCCACATACTTGGGCTGCAAGGCCACTGAGCAATCCTGCTGGAACTGAGCTGATAACCTCCCCCATGTAGACCAGCTGACAGAAAGCTGGAAGAAGCCCTGGATTCATGCTAGGACATCCTTCTCCCCATGTGCCCAACGCTATGTCACCTGAAGAGAGTGTCCCTGGATCTCGTGTGGGAAGTCAATATCCACCCCCTCCTCCATCCTCAGTTACAATCAGACTCTGCACAGGGGTGCCAGCATCACACTCCCCCCCCTCTCCTCACGTAGATCGTCCCTCAGCAGGCCCGGGGCTCCCCAGTACCTACCGTCCACGATCCCGCTTCTGTACACCTGCAACGGCAGAAAAGGAGTCACTAGAAAATGAGGCCGTCAGAGTCCTGCTCTCAGGGGACATTAGACCGCCCAAGGGAAGGCGTGGTCGATTCAAGGGAACCCCAAGACACACAGTAAGCGTGCTGCTGCCAGCCGGCACAAGGTCTTCCTGGGGGAAGAACAGACCCAGTCTGTTTTGGTCTGTGCAACACTCCTTTCCAAGGAGGAAACAAACGGAGCTATGGTTCACTACGTAAGTGATGCTTCAACACTTTCGTGTTGCCTGGAGTCATGTCTCAGGTAGTGACAGACATGCTCTTGAAGCTTCCTTGGCCTTGGGCTGGAGAGATGGCTTAGCGGTTAAGTGCTTGCCTGCAAAGCCTAAGGACCCCGAGTTGATTCTCCAGGACCCACGTAAGCCAGATGCACAAGGGGGCGCACGCATCTGGAGTTTGTTTGCAGTGGCTGGAGGCCCTGGCAAGCCCATTCTCTCTCCTCTCTCTTTCTCTGTCTCTCTCAAATAAATAAATAAAAATTTAAAAATACATATTAAAAAAAAAACCTTCCCTGGCCTGGAAATGGGTACTGTGTGCACCATGTGCATGTTCCTGTGATCATATCGGGAAACTTTGCAAAACAACCAAAGCAAGGAAGCAGTTCCTGCCAGGCGTGGTGGTGCATACCTTTAATCCCAGCACTCGGGAGGCAGAGGTAGGAGGATTGCCGTGAGTTCGAGGCCACCCTGAGACAACATAGTGAATTCCAGGTCAGCCTGAGCTAGAGTGCAACACTAAAATTAAAAAACAATCCCCCCCCCAAAAAAAAAGGAAGGAAAGAGAGAAAGAACGAGAGAAAGAAAGCAAGAAGCAAGCAAGCAGTGCCCATGTTTCACAACATTCAAGCCACCTACCAGGACAGCCGGATGAGGCTCATGCATCAGGGTCTCCAGGGCAACTAGGAAGACATGGATGGATGCACTGTCAGCCCCGGATGCTCATGGACTAGCCAGGAGCAGCAGTGCAGTGGGCCCGGGGCAAGGAGAGAAAGCGAAGGAGAGGGGCAGGAAGGGCCTGAGCAGCAGACCCTCGGCTGGCCCGCTATCCACAGCCTGGCCAGTGTGCGACAGTCCATGGTGTGTGGCTGCTCTCAGTGACCGAGTCCTGCGCCTCCACTGCCCAGCAAGGAGCTGAGCTCAGTGCCCACGGTCTTCTGGGCACCATCTTTTCTTCCCCGGTGCCCACCTCTGCTGCTGCATGTGTTCTCTCTTCCCGGGGAATTTCTACCACACCCCAAGAAACCCTTTGGGGGGGGGAGTGGGCTGTGTTGTAGAAAAATACTGTTTAACCAGCAATCCTTTTACAAAGAATAATTTCTAGCTAAGAGTATTTGGAAATAATGTAATGCTACCAACTTCCAAACATACATGAATCATGTGACGCTTTCCTTTCCTGTCTTCCTTGTGTACACAAGGTGTGGTGTCCACGGAGTGCGAGGCGGCCCTGCTCACAGGAGGCCCCCACAGTGAGACAGGTCATCCTCGAGTTCAGTATATGGTGAGGGCAACCCACAGTGTACCCCAGGTGTGCACAGGCTGGGGGGACACGAGGGTGACAATGATGTATCACAGATGTGCACAAGGCTGGTCGATGTGAGGGTGACAACGGTATCTCACAGATACACACAAAGGTGTGAGACACAAGGGTGACAGTGGCATACCCCAGGTGTGCACAAGGGCGCGGGGCACTAGGGTAACTAACAGTAGTGTGCCACACATGCGCACAAGAGTGTGGCACAGCATACCGCATGTGTGCACAGTAGCATGGGCACTGGTGTAACAGCCTAGGTGCACTTCCTGTAATTTGTCGTCACTGTGCTTGCTGGAGACGGTGAGCATTTCGAAGTCTGTGGAAGGCCATGTCTTCAAGTACGGTAAATTAACCCAGATGCTCATCTGCCATGAGCAAGGCGTGTGAAGGACCCAGCTGTGGCAGATGTTGGCCTGTAATGTCTGCTAGGTGCCTCCCACCTCTCAGATCTGCGACCTCACTTGAACCGTGGGGGCTATGAGAGTTTCCCATAATGACTTCCAAGTGTCCTGTTAAATGTGTCACATAACATACGGTAAGGGGTATGGGGCTGTGGAAGGCTGCAATCCCACCATGCGCATGCTCGGGGCTGGCATTGCCTGGCACGGTGACTCGGGATCCCATGGCTGAGCTGTGAATCTGTGTCTAGCTCAGAGCAGCAGCCTAGGGGCCCGTGACCGGCCCCCCATTTGCCTCTACCCCAACAGGGCCACAAACCCCAGGCCACGCTGCTATTTACTAACCCCATGTAAGAAACTGGAAACATTACCCTCCAGATTCAGCTGTGCTGGGGAGGGAAGGAGTCCAGACTCAAGTGCAGTGTGCAATAATCTTCGTGGCGGGGCAAGAATTCACATTTTTGTTGTACCGTGTGTGTGGAAGCCTATTTTCTGCAGACACGCACAAATGCTCGCAGTCACTCCACAGTCACGAGCGCTCACGCAGACACCTCCCAGCCCTCGTGCACACGAATGCGTGGCACTGAAATGACACAGCTGACTCCGGGGACCTTAGTAGACGGTCCAGACTCCTCCCTGGATCTCCAGCTCTGTTCACCATTCCCCATTCCTTTTTACCAACAGGAAATGGGAATTGGGATGGGTTTCTGGGCAAAAAAAAAAAAAAAAAAAAGCCAGGCAAGAAAATCCAACTTTTCTCAACACTGACATTTGTTCTCAATCTGTGAGTGATTTAGGAATACGTACGGTTTTCTTCTTCTGTGGATCCCACCTGCAGTTAAAGAAAGGAAGACGGTATGATGGTCAGATCATACCTGGTTCTGTCTGCATGGGTCTCTTGATCAACATAGTGACATTAGAAGATTCCATGGGGACAATGGTATGTGCAGTGTCCCTAAAATTAAGTACGGGAGCACTTGGGGAAAACATGAGCTATGGTTGTTGGCTAATGCTGGCGTGTGAAGGGAGCATCTTGAATCTGGCATCAGCTGGTGATCAGTCGCCATTCCTTCGCTGCCATTCCTAACTCTGTAAGCCATCTGTATCAGTCACTTCTGGTTACTGTGACCAGATCCCTGACTGGAAGCAACTTAAGGAAGGAAGAGTTGATTTCAGCTTACAGTTCAGGGAATACAGGCTGTCATGGGGGGGGGGGGCGGGGAGCGTGGCTGCAGGCGTGTGAACTAGCTGGTCATCTTGGGTCCTGATTAACCCTCTGCTAAGCCGGCTCTCTCCTCCTTATGCAGTCCAGGAAGCCCAGCCCACAGAATGGAGCTGCCCACATTTACATGGGCTCTTCTCATCTCAGGTAACCCAGTTCACAAAATAACTCCCAAACATGCCCAGAGAATTGTACCATGGTGATTCTTATCCAGTCAATCTGACAAGATTAACCATCACACCAGCTACGATGTCTATAAGAGTCTGATGTGCGACTTTGATTCTCAAAGAAAGATGTCAATAAAGTGTAGCAGGTTTACCTCAGGCAAACAACAGTCTTACCTTAGCGTCAGCCTGGTCCTCCTCCTCTTCTGGGTAGACACAGGGAACCACCTCCATCACAATCTTGTCGGAAACTGGTAGGAGACAAAATGCTGTCAGAGCATCGGTCTTGCTGAAGAGGGGCTCAGGGAGCATTTCTGGCGTGGACATGGGCCAGGGGTGAGCACTTGACCTGCACAGACTCAGTTTCTGGGCCTTAGTGGATGAAGGAAGTAAAAAGAGTGGGACAGGAAGCCAAGGAAAGATGGAGACAAGAAAGGGAAGGTATTGCTGAAGGCTCCACATGCTTGGGCTCCAAGGTCACTGAGAAATCCCGCTGGAGCTGAGCTGAAAACCTCCTCCCTGTAGACCAGCTGACAGAAAGCTAGAAAAAAAAAAAAAAAAAAAGCTATGCTGCATGTCTGATGCTCCATGGGAGAGAGAGAAGTCGTCAGTGGAGATAAATAACAGTGGACACTGCAATCCCTAATTTGGCCAGCCAGGTGCAATGGGTGCAATAGTGGCATGTCTGTTATGGGGGAAACTAACTGCTCTCTAATTGGGCTGGAGGCCCACTCCACAGGAGGGAATACATGCCTGACACTGAAAACCTATGACAGGGGAGGTAATGAGTCCTAGGGGTGCAACACTGGCTGGTGCCTGGATAAATGTATATACTATGTTCACCAAATCTCCCAGTAAGCACTTTTCTTAATGTTCATGCCCATATATTACTGCTACTCTCACTTTTGGTTAGAGAAGCTTCTCTTTTCAGATGGTGGTGACTTCTGGGATGACTCAAAGGCACCATAGTGCTGAGAAGAAGTGACAGAGGAGTGCTCAGCAATGAGACATCTCTATCATATCTTCCAAGGCTTAGGGTCCATTGTGGCAGAAAGAATGTAAGAGCCAAAGGAAGGGTAGGACTCCTTACAAAGTGCTCCTCCAGACACAAAATGGCCTGGATATCCATGACCTCACAGTGCCTGACACTACCTACACAAGACCATCATAATAGGAGGAAAAGATGATGATGTCAAAACAAAAGAGAGGCTAATTGAGAGGAGGAGGGGATATGATGGAGAGTGGAGTTCTGAAGGGGAAAGTGAGGGAGCAGAGGGAATTATCATGGTTTATCGTCTATAATTATGGAAGTTGTCAATAATGACAAAATAAAATAAAAAGAGAAAGGGAAGGTTGGAGCTGCAACAAGACCTAAATGAATACAGCACAGCAGGGGAAGATTCCTACACCCCTCATCAGTACAAGGCGCAAGGAGGGTAGACTGGAACTGAGCCCTGTGGCATGGGTCACATCATGTCACCTGCAATCTGTGCCAAGAGCCAGGTGAGGTGGCTCACACCTGAAATCTCAGCTCTTGTGGGTGTTGAGGAAGGAAGATAGGTGTGAGGGTGAGGCCAGCCTGGGCTACATACTAAGTTGCAGGCCAGCCTTACTACAGAGTGAGACCCAACAAAAAAAAAAGAAAAAGAAAGAACAACGTAAGTACACGCGAAAGTCAAACCCTAACACCAGCACCTCACCAGTGATCCTTACTTGAAAATGGAGTCATGAGGTCTTTTTGGCATCAGGTGCCCCGTTTAGCCGGTTATCAGTGATGACAGACAGGGACCTGGTGGACAGTGCCATGTGATGCTGGAAGCAAAGTGCTCGAGCTGCACTCTGGGGAAGCAGGAATCCCCAGAGAGCTGGCAGAAGCCAGGAAGAGACCAGAAAGGCACCTCCCTGTGGATTTCCGAGGACGTGTGGAAGCTGAATACTGAGACGAAGCTCTTCCTGTTGTAGGGTGGTGGATCAAACCAGTTCTTTAAGAAGAGAGGGCTGGAGGGGCTGGAGAGATGGCTAAGCAGTTAAGGCGCATGCCTGTGAAGCCTAAGGATCCAGGTTTGATTCCCCAGGACTATGTAAGCCAGATGCACATGGTGACACATGCATCTGGAGTTTGTTTGCAGTGGCTGGAGGCCCTGGCACGTCCATTCTCTCTCTATCTCCCTCTCTCTGTATCAAATAAATACATAAATAAATAGAAATAAATACTTTTTAAAAAAGAAGAGAAGGCTGGAGAGATGGCTCAGCAGTTAAGGCATTTGCCTGCAAAACCTAATGATCCAAGTTTGATTCCCTAGTACTCATGCAAAGCCAGATGCACAAAATGGCACGTGTATCTGGAGTTTGTTATGTCTCTCTCTCTGTTTCTCTTCTCTCTCTGCTTGAAAATAAATAAGCAAAATACCATTCCACCTTTTTTTTTTTTAAAAAGAGCTAAAAGTATCAGAAAGGTGGGAAAGTTACAAGGTGCAGGAAGCCCCTGCCACAAGTTACACAGGGGCCAAACAGCTAGTAGGAGCTGGGGGTACCAAGAGGGACAAGGAGCCCCAGAGATGTGGCTCCCATGAGTCCTCACCCAAGCTTGGGTGTGCTTTATTCATTTATTTATTTCTGGTGATGCAGCTGCCTTTGAGTCACCTGTGATCATGCTCATAATCCAACCAGACTCACTGGCTTGCCAAGTCTGCCTTGAGTAGAATTCTTTCCTTGCTCTGTGGCAGGGGCCCTATCTGGGGTGATCAGGTGTTTGTTCACAGAATGATGCAGCGCCTGCAGCATAATTTTATGGCAGCAAAACATGGGACCCTGTTTCAGTAAGCAATAAAATAAAGTATATAAATAAAAATAAGCAAATAAACAAGTCTGGGCAGCTTTATTTGTTATTAGTCAATGTAAAAGCAGCTAAGATGTTCTATCTTGAATGAACCGGCATGTTCAGGGGATAATTATTAAGTAATAAAGCATCACAGAGACATAACGGTCTAAGAATGTGAAAGTGGAAGTGATTCATTGGTGGCCGACAGAGGCTCATTCTCCGTCAAGTTCCCATCACGAAGAACCCTGAGAGCACCTGGTGTGATGGTTTCACCTGTGAGGGATCATGTACCAAGTTAGCCCCAAGGAGTGCCCACCTTAACCGTGGGTGGCACCGTATCATGGGCTGAGGACCTGGACTGTATAAACAGGAGAAACCTGACTGAGCACTGCTATTCATCTCTTCCTGTGCTTCCTCCCCGTGGACTGAACGTGACCAGCTGCCTCAAGTCCTCCTGCCATGCTCTCCCCGCCATGAGCGACTCCACCTTTCATAACTGTAAGCTAAGATAAACTCTGTCCGTCTGTAAGGTTCTTCTGCTAGCGTATTTTGTACCAGCAATGAGAAAGTAACTAACACAGAAAATCGGTTTGGATAAGAGGGGCCATTGATGCAACAACCTGGCCATGTGGTTCTTCACCTTGTGGTGCTGGTTTTCAGGAGGAATGTGGAAGGATTTGTAACTTTGAGCTAGAGAAGATTTGCAGTGCTCCAAGCAGACTTAGTGGGTTATTCTGGTGGAACTTTGGAAGAACAGAAGACAGAGAGAAATGGAGACTGTGGAGGCTTGCTCCATGATGATGTTTCTGAGGGGAGAAAGGACTTTATGGGAGAACTAGGGCTAGATGCAGTTCATGTGATATTCTGGCAAAGAAACTGGCTATATCCTGCCTGTGCCCTGAAACTTGAAGTGTAATTTCAAAGTAATCTACCAATGCGTTTGGCGAGGAAACTTCAAGGCATAAAAGCACTGAGTCTTTGACATGTTTTCTCTTTGCTACCCAGATTCAGATCTATGATGAATGAGAAGGAGACACAGAACAGAAAGCTATGAAATATATAAAGCTTGATGTGGAAACAAATGTACACTAATTAAAAAGTCCCAGGCCACAGAGACTGAAGCTATTTCTGCTGTCATTGTTAAAGAGATTACCAACATTAAAGATAAAGCCAATTGCTTTGCACTGGAGTAATAGGAAAGACGCTCTGAGGGCAACTTTGGACCCATTGAAGGAACAAAAAACAGAGCCCTTTTTGATGAAAGGACTCAGTGACTGAATTTGCACAGTACCATCATTGGGATCTATGGGCTGCACCCTGCTGGGTGGCCAGAGACGAATCCTTCTTCCATAGTGCTCCGAGCTGGCAGAGTGTCTCCTCCTCTCAGAAACTTGAATAGCTGGGAAGCAACAATCTAGGAAATATAGATGAGATTTGAGATAGGTTTTGACATTGTGAGGACAAAAAAACCATGGGCTCTTATAATAATTAGTCAGCATTCAAACACTGTTTTTTTTTTTTTTCCCCAGAGAGAGTGAGAGATAAAAAGAGAGAGAGAGAATTGGTGTGCCAGGGCCTCAGCCACTGAATTGAACTCTAGACGCTTCCGCCACCTCATGTGCATGCGTGACCTTGCACTTGCGTCACCTTTGTGCATCTGACTTGACATGGGATTGGAGAGAGATTGAAAATGGGTCCTTAGGCTTCACAGGCAAGTGCCTTAACCGCCAAGCCATTTCTTCAGCCCTCAAACACTGTTTGGATTGGCATGTCATAAATCCTTGTATTTGAGGTACAGTGTGGTATCTGGAAATACACACACATTGTGCAGTGACAGCGCCTCCAATACCTTAGACACTGTCTGTGGTGAAGACAGTTGTGTCATTTGCAACAGCAACAATGGACCCAGAGGGCATTATGTTGCATGAAATAATCCAGACACAGGACAAACCCTTCTCCACCTCACTCAGATTGCATCTAGACAGTGGATCTCACAGGATGTGGGAGTATATCTGTCAGGTGCCACAGACTGGGGAAGACTATTCACAAGTGGACATTAGGTTTCTAGGATTTTGCTACATAACCGGCATCTACAATTAGTAAAAATTCACCTATGATGAGCACAGTCCGTTTTGAATGCACTCAAGAGTTCCAACCGTTAACCTCACTTTCATCATATGCTCTCCAATATGACAAGGCCTATAAGTTGAGGTCACATAGAACAGTGAGCAAGAGCACAGAGCTGAGGCCTAACCCTCCCTGGAAGCTGTGAAAACCTGGGAAAATTAAACACCCCTCTCTGTACTTCAGTACCCTGTTTGGAGCAATGCCAACATTCGTCCATTTGTGTCGGGGGCTTGATTCAACCCAGACAAATTTTTCAGGATGTTGGTCTTTGTGTCACACCATGACAGAATCAACTAGATCCTTGGTAGTGATAAAAACACAGAGGTGGCACCAGGACACCAGGACATCAGGAGGAAGTGCCGCTCTTCACCTTCCAAAGGGTGTCACTGGGCTCATGGAAAACGTCTATTTCCCATGACCTCCAGCAGCTCAGGGCCATGACAGAGCAAGGGAAAGAACCTGCACTTTACAGAGCAGCTGGTCAGATTTAGCATACTAGTGACTAACATGTCTGAGACCAGAATGAGAGTCATTTCTCTGGGAACACACATCCATGGACCCCCTAAATCCTCTGATGGACATCCTAGAACCCAGAACCAAGAATCTGGCTCTTTCTCAAAGTCTCCTGTGCCAAGATTCCTTCAGGAAGACGGGTGCCCAGGGAAAGGTTTCTGAGCCAAGAGAAGGTCTCAGATCTTCACTGTCTCCTGCTCTTACATTTCAGTTGCTGGCATGGGATATGACAGATTCCTCCCAAATAAAGCCCTTCAGAAGTACAGCAGAGGTCTAAACATGTGGCTGTCATTCCCAGCCTCTCTTAAGTGTGACCTGCCTCTCAGGGAGCCTTTTTTTTTTTTTTGGTTTTTTGAGGTAGGGTCTCACTCTAGCTCAGGCTGACCTGGAATTCACTATGGAGTCTCAGGGTGGACTCGAACTCATGGCGATCCTCCTACCTCTGCCTCCTGAGTGCTGGGATTAAAGACGTGCGCCACCACTCCCGGCTTCAGGGAGCCTTCTTTTAGAGCAGCTGACAAGCCCGTGTCTCTGCCCAGCTTCTAGGATGGCTCCGAACCCAGTGTAGTCCAAATCTGCTACCACGTCAGGGCTGCCTAGAGAATTATCTTCCCTTTGCTGCCCAGGCCCAGGTGAACAGCTAGTGCTAACTAATGGGGCCGTGTGTGCCCCTGGGCTGGAGTTCCAGGAGTGCATTGGGGGATGAGTACTAGTGACAGCTGTCTACTGGTCTGAGCCACTGGCTGAGCACGTGACAAAGGCCTGGCTGATAACGGGCTTTGGCTGTGTCTTCTCGCCTTTGTCCTTCACCAGAACTCACTCTCAAAGTCTCTTACGCCTTCCTACGTCCCTGCAGCGCCAGGGCTTCAACGTATCTGCCTTAAAGGGTCCTGACTAGAGCCACAGCCTGCGACTCCACCCAGGCCCTCACTTCCTCCATCAGTAAGGAACTGACCCTGCTCACCTCAGGGTACCGTCCCTTGTCAAGGAGGCATGCAAGCAGCAGGGGTCCAGTCCACAGCCCCCGCATGGACATCTTACCCTGACATCCCACTTCCCTCCTAAGAGCTCTGGAATCTAACTTTTCCAACCTCACACTGGATTTGGATTTTGATGCGTGCATTGCCAGTGAGTGTTACTTGTAATTCTTCGTTCCTGGAATGTCTATGGCAAGGTCAGTGTGATCCCCCATGTCTCTAATCTGTGGAAGGCCGGGCAAAATTGGAATCAGAAACGAGGAAAAATACTTAAGACAGTCTGAGAGAAGAAACAAAATTACAAATTGAGTAATAGGAGCAGTTAAAAAAAAAACCAAACAACTTTTGGGCTGGAGAGATGGCTTAGTGGTTAAGCTCTTGCCTGTGAAGCCTAAGGACCCTGGTTCGAGGCTTGATTCCCCAGGACCCACCTTAGCCAGATGCACAAGGGGGCGCACGTGTCTGGAGTTCTCGTTTGCAGTGGCTGGAAGCCCTGGCGCACCCATTCTCTCTTTCTCTTCTCTGTCTGTCACTCTCAAATAAATAAATAATAAACAAAAAAATTAAAAGAAAGCCAAAAAAAACATTTTTTTTGGGGGGGGGGGTTTGAGGTAGGGTCTCACTCTAGCTCAGGCTGACCTGGAATTCACTCTCTACTCTCAGGGTAGCCTTGAAACTCATGGTGATCCTCCTACCTCTGCCTCCTGAGTGCTGGGATTAAAGGCGCGTGCCACCACACCCAGAAGAAGCAAAACAAAACAAAACAATCAACTTGGACATCAGCAGAAACCGGAGTGGGGGGAAATGAGAGCGCACGGAGGTGACGTGTTGGGCGAAGCTGCACTGGCCCCGCGGGGAGGCGGCGCTGAGCAGGGGAGTGTTGTGACCGTACCTCTGCAGCAGCAGCTCAGGTTTCCCATCTCGAGAACCCACCGCTCTCAGATGGGACCCTCTCAGCTCACTGAGCGGAAGGGGGACAAGTGTCTTCTCACATAACCACGGCGACAGGTCATCATAGAAGGATAGAATGTTCTGAGCAAGCACCTGCCGTCCCGTGGGGCGCTGCCGTTCCTCTTGGTATAGCTGTGTGTTTGACATGCCCAATATTCCTTTCAAGAGTGCCGTGTTATTTCAAAAGCTGCCTGTAAGACCCACGCATGACTATTTTGTGTTTAAACACAAGTTAGGTGAGCAAAAAATGACTGTCTCCCAACTGCTCTTTTTTTTTGGGTGGGGAGGGAGGGAGGTCATTGAGGTAGGATATTGCTCTAGCTCAGGCTGATCTGGAATTCACTATGTAGTCTCAGGGTGGTCTTGAACTCACGACGATCCTTCTACCTCTGCCTCGCTAGTGCTGGGATTAAAGGTGTGTGCCGCTATGCCTGGCCTTGCTTTGCTTTTTGTTTTTCAGTCATAAAAATTTCAGGGCCCTTGTGGTTTGAATGTGAATAGTCCTCATAGGCTCATGTGTTTGAACGCTTGGTCCCCAGCTGGTGGTGACAGAGAAAAAGTGTAAAGCACAGGACTCCAATTCAGCCTGTGCCCTGAGGCCCCTAGCTTGAAGACCCCTCGCCCCATATTTCCCAGGCCTGCTGCTTCATAGACAAGAGACCACATCTCAGGGCGGGGGACCGTCATGGTTTCTAGCCCTTCGGCTGGTTGTTAGGACAATTGACACGCAAAGGTCCTCTCGCTGTCCTTCATTGTCCCCCCCCCCCTTTGCACTCACAACATCCTCAAAACCTAGAAGCCTCTCCTTCCCCGCACACTTCTGCCGGACGGCCCTGTGGGTTGGCATTCATTCACTAGCGGTCCTGTCAACCAAGGTACCCGGCTGAGGAACACAACACATGACCCTCCTGCTATTTCATGCAGCCTGCCCTGACATCTGACACCTTCCCCCAGTCTTATTTGGAAGCACAAAATGAAGCCTACACAGTGGGATTGAATGAATTGTTAACAAATAAATGCATGCTAAAGAAATTTCTGCTTGCGTTGTCTCTGTGGCTGGAATACTCTGGGTTTGCCACTTCTGTGCATTTCTTTCTTTCTTTCTTTCTTTCTTTCTTTCTTTCTTTCTTTCTTTCTTTCTTTCTTTTTTTTTTTTTTTGAGGTAGAGTCTCACTCTAGCTCAGGCTGACCTGGAATTCACTATGTAGTCTCAAGGGTGGCCTCGAACTTGTGGTGATCCTCCTACCTCTGCCTCCCTAGTGCTGGGATTAAAGGAGTGCACCACCATGCCCGGCTTACTTCTGTGCATTTCTGTGGTGTTGTAGGGCTGGAGAAAAAAAGACGATGCACAAGAAATGATGGTGTGCGTCTCCTCTGACTCCTGTGGCTTGTTGCCGTTCTCAATGGACTACTTTGTCAAAATTCTTTGTGGGGCTGGAGAGATGGCTTCGCAGTTAAGGTGCTTGCCTGTGAAGCCTACGGACCCATGTGCAACTCCCAAGATCCCACATAAGCCAGATGCACAAGGTGACACATGCGCAAGGTCGTTCGTGCACACAAAGGGATGCACACGTCTGGAGTTCGATTGCAGTGGCTGGAGGCCCTGCTGTGCCAATTCTCTCTCAAGCATGCATGCTCTCTCTCTTTCATAAAGTCATGTGCCAAAAAATTTCTTTATGGATCATGAGCAGAAATACATTAGAAAATATGATTGGAGGGCTGGGAGTTGGCTCAGAGGTTAAAGGCATTGCTTGCAAAGCCAGCCAGCCCAGGTTCAATTCCTTAGTACCCATGTAAATCTGGATGCACAAAAGTGGCTCATGTGTTTGGAGTTTATTTGCAAGAGATCCTGGTGTGCTCATATTTCTCACTCAAGTAAATATATTTAAAAATATTATTGTAAACATGAAATAAAATTATACTGTCATTTAAGTCTCTTAGTATACTGTGTCTTAAACCCTAAAGCTAAGTTGTTTTATTTTATTGATTTGCAGAGAGAGAGACAGAGAGAGAGAGAATGGGCACTCCAGGACCTCCAGCCACTGCAAACAAACTCCAGATAAATGCACCACTTTGTGCATCTGGCTTTTCGTGGGTACTGGGGAATTGAACCCTGGTTGTTAGCCATTGCAGGCAAATGCCTTAACTGCTGAGCCATCTCTCTAGCCACCAAGTCAATTTTTAAGGTGTTTTACTTGTGGTGCTGGGGGTCAAGCGCAGGGTGTGGTGCACGCTGTCCATACGCTACGCATATCTCACTCACATTCCTTTCTACCACAGAACTATGCCCCGGCGCCCAGATCGACATTCGGCAGTCTCCTTTTATACCATTATTTTGTTTACTTCTCTTCTGAGTTGGGCCTGGGAGCCCAGTCCTTTGGGACTCCAAGAGCCAGGGCTTTCTGTACAAAATCCAAGTCACTGAATATATAGGCTTCAGAGTCCAGAGGCTGGGGTATGATCTGGGAATTTGATTTTCAGGACCTTGGGATGGCATTTCAGGTCCTGGTGGGCATGGTGCCCGGGCCTTGAGGCTCTTGTGAGGGGGAAATTCTAGCAAGAAACAGGGCACCGTATGGATGAAGATAGAGACCTGCTGAAGCGCTTGGCGAGTCTGTGACCGGACTCTGAGGAGCTGGTGTTTGAGTTTTGGGGTGATGTGCGGGGTTCTGCAGTAGCATGTGCCGCTTGGGGTGTTGGCTCCTAGGACATCACAGTTCAGGGCGTGGCCTCTCCATGTCCCATCACCGCTTACCCGACCTGCACTACTCAGAATGGCCAGAGGGGGCGGCAGGGAGCAGGAGAGGGTGGAAAGCCGCTAATTCTCTACACCTGGGTGCAGTCCTCAGGGTGGGGCCTGGCCACCAACATCTCCTGCTTTTCTGTGTGTGCGTGTGTCGCGGGTTTGGGGGGGGGATTGCTTCTCCTCCAAGGCAGCCGGAGGCTTCTCCGTGAGGACTTCTGTGAGGCCCAGTCACCCCAGATGCCTCAGCCTGCTGAGTGGGGGGGTTGCAGGAGGCGGTGCTGTACTGGCCAGATGGAAGGTGTCCGGGAGGAGGAGGAGGGTGTTCCGGAGGAGGAGGAGGACGATGACGTGGAGTTGGTCCATGGTGGGCTTGTGGCTCCAGACTCATACCCAGAGGCATCCCAGGGCAGGTCTTGGCATTTCACTGACGCCTGATGCCCAAGGATTTCCCCAGGTCTGGAAATAATTTTATTTGACTTGGGAATTTGATAAGGAAATCAAGTCAGGAAAATAGTGCTGAATGTGGATCATCATCGGGAAGGCCATTTATGAAGTATTAAAATTGAGAAGGTGCCATCTTTGTAAATATGTATGTATGGATGTGTATATATATATATATGCATATATATATGCATATATATATGCATATATATATGTATATATACATATATACATACATACATATATATATATGTGTGTATATATATATATATGATTTTTGTTTGTTTGGTTATTGATCTAGGGTCTCACTCTAGCCCATGCTGACCTGGAATTCATTCTGTATTCTCAGGGTGGCCTCAAACTCATGGTGATCCTCCTACCTCTGCCTCCCGAGTGCTGGGATTAAAGGTGTGTGCCACCACGCCCGGCAGCATATGAATTTTTTTCCTTCCTTCTCAAGTTGGGAACTTTCCCTTTTCATGTAAAGGAAACACTTCAAGGCTTCCTTTCCCCTTATCTGAATAGTCATGTTACTGTTCTTGGCTTTGAGACCGTTAAATCAAAGAAGAGTGACTTGAGTGCAGGCCTTAGTAACATCCACAACTCTCTGACCTCTGAGATGATTGGTAAGTGATGAAGAGGCAAGGTCGTGTCTGGGACACAGTGAAGTGTCCTGGTGTGAGGTTTGATCACACTATTCAAATTGGCACAAAATGTAGGAATTAACAATTGTTTTTGAAATTTTCCACTACTTTAAAAGCATTTTTATTTATTCATTTGAAAGAGAGAGGGAGGGAGGGAGAGAGAGAGGGGAGAGAGAGAGAGAGAGAGAGAGAGATTGATTATGGGCACATCAGGGCCGCTACCCACTGCAGACTAACTCTGGATGCATACAGCACTGTGCATCTGGATTTACATGGGTACTGTGGAATCAAACCTGGACCATTAGGATCTGAAAGTGGCTTTAACTACAGTGCCAGCTCTCCAGGCCCCCCAATTAATAATTTTGAATAGTGACTGACTTTGGGTATAACTGAAACCTTGTAAGTAAAGCAGGCATACGTTGAGGATTGCTGTAATGTATCTTTCTTAAAGAGAATTGGGAGTGCAGAAGAAGTATAGGATGAAAGAAATGACTGTGTAAAGGTGGACAGGGTTAACATGTTGGTTGTATTATATTCTTTGAGCACAAGGTTTTTTCTATAACAGATAATAATTCTATATAGTTTATGTTCTAATAGGATATTAATATATAATAGCAATGAGAAATTAAGGCAGTGCTGAAAAGTAAAAATGTGGTGAAGTTAAAATTAGTCTTATACTCAGAGATAGTCATATTATTTCAGAAATAGTCTTCCAATTTTAAAAAAATATTTAATTTATCTATTTACTTGAGAGAGAGAGAATGGGTTCACCAGGGACTCTAGCCATTGCAAATGAACTCCAGATGCATGTGCCACCATGTGCATCTGGCTTACATGGGACCTGGAGAATCGAACCTTGGTGCTTAGGCTTGGAAGGCAAGTGCCTTAACCGCTAAGCCACCTCTGCAGCCCTCTTCCAAATATACTGATATGTGTGTATATATATACATTTTTAAAAAATGGGACCATGCCCCGTGTGGTGGTGCATGCCTTTAATCCCAGCATTCAGGAGCAGAGTTAGGAGGATATTGCTGTGAGTTTAAGGCCAGCCTGGGTTAGAGTGAGACCCTATCTCAAAAAAAAAAAAAAAACCCACAAAAGGATCATAAGCATTATATTGAGTGAAACAGCCATGCACTTGAAAATGAATACAGCTCACTTATAAGGAAACTGAAAAAAAAAAATTCATAGGAACAGAGAGTAAAATGGTGGCTACCAGTGATAGAAGGATGTAGCCATGTTAGTTGGAGGGCACAAAACTTTAATTAAATGGGAGGAATGTTTGAAATGAATCATCTTGATACTGTAGTATAAAAAGTAATTTTACGGCTGGAGAGATGATTTAGTGGTTAAGGTGCTTGCCTGCAAAGCCAAAGGACCCAAGTTCGATTCCTCAGTATCCATGCAAGTTAGATGCACAAGGTGGTGCATGTGTCTGGAGGTCGTTTGCAGTGGCTGGAGGCCATGGTGCACACACGCTCTCTCTCTCTCTGTTAAAATAAGTAAATAAATAAAATATTTAAAAAAATCAAAGATAGAGTGACGCAAGAGTTTCTCCCGAGTCACTGCCTGCAGTTTTCCCTATTTGAATTCCTTTTACAGCTAGCGCTCGGTGCATGTGTGAGGTCAAAGAAGACTGGGTAGGTGTGACTGAATCTTGTCCCCAAATACAGAAAGATGGTGCCTACACCAGAAGACTCAGTAATGCTTTGTAGCTCAAGAGTATCTGTTGTTACCTACTGTGACCTTCACATCAGCCCTGTGGGATGGGCAGAGCAGGGGCACAGCCCTATGTTACGTAGCAAGCGACGTGATTTGCTCAGAGTCACTTATCACAAGGTGATTCGACAAGTGATAGAGTTCGTACTTGGTTTATTGAGGACCTCCTGATCATGCTATGGACTCCCAGCTTAGAACCTTTATATGCGTGTGTTACTGTGGAAGCGAGAGTGTCCAGATGCCCAGAAACTAAAAGGGCCCATGCGGGGGGTGGGGGGGAGAGAAAGGAGAATTTAAAGGAGATGGGTAGGAAAATAGCAGATCTTCAGGGAGATGACAGTCATGGAAGAGTACCGGAAGTGGAAGGGGAGGGAGGCCGGGAGATGGGAAATGGGAGAGGGAGGGGGAGGGCTACCTGAAACTGAATACATGTATTAATTTTTAAAAAGTTATAAGAAAGAAAATCACTGGAGCTAGGAGTGGAGCTCAGTGGCAGCGAGCATGCATGTTTGAGGCTTTGGATACAACATCCAGCACCAAAGTAAGAAATAGAATTTAAAAGACACCTAATCTGGCTAGGTATGGTGGCACACACCTTTGATCCCAGTACTTGGGAGGCTGAGGGAGGCATAGGTACGAGGATTGCCAAGGGTTCAAGGCTACGCTGAGACTACATAGTGAATTTCAGGTCAGCCTGGGCTAGAGAGAGACCCTACCTGAAAAGAAAAGAAAAGAAAAGAAAAGAAAAGAAAAGGAAAGGAAAGGAAAGAAAAGAAAAGAAAAGGAAAGGAAAGGAAAGAAAAGAAAAGAAAAGAAAAGAAAAGAAAAGAAAAGAAAAGAAAAGAAAAGAAAAGAAAAACCAACAATAAACTGACACCCGGTCCAAAAAGAGCAATGCTGGGTATCTCACAGTACCTGACTTCACACTATACTATAAAGCTATGGCAATAAAAACAGCAAGGGGGCTGGAGAGAGGGAGGGATGGCTTAGTGGTTAAGGTACTTGCCTGCAGAGCCAAAGGACCCAGGTTCGATTTCCCAGTACCCACGTAAATCTGATGCACAAGGTGGCGCATGTCTCTGGAGATCGTTTGCAGTGGCTGGAAGCCCTGACATGCCAATTCTCTCTCTCTCTCTCTCTCTCTCTCTCTCTCTTTCTCTTGCATAAAAATACAAAGGCCAGTCTGTTGGGCTTGCCTCAAGAAAGAAAAAAAAAGAGTTGAAAACAAATCAAACACCTGAATATCAGACCAGAAACTTTGCAACTGCTGGGGGGAGGATACTTCAAAATGTAGACACAGGCAAGGACTTTCTGAAAAGGATTCCAAGAGTTCAGGAAATAATAACAAGAAATGACAAGTGGGATTACATGAAATTAAGAAGCTTTTGCACAGAAGAGGAAACACTGGCAGAGCGAGGAGATGGCGTGCACACAGCGAGACCATGTCTGACAGCCACACACCCAGCTGTGGGTCGGCCTTTAAAATTGTGAACTGACTCATGTATTAATGCCACTCTCACTTTGGCTTAGAGAAGCTTCTCTTTTCAGATGGCGGTGACCTTCGGATGACTCAGAAGGCACAATGTGCCTGAGAAGTGACAGAGGAGTGCTTAGCACTGAAATGTTATCACATCTTCCAAGGCACAGGATCCATTGCGGAAGAGGTGGTGGAAAGAATGTAAGAGCCAAAGGAAGGGTAGGACTCCTTACAACGTGCTCCTCCAGGCACAAAATGGCCTGGATATCCATGACCTCGCAGTGCCTGATACTACCTACACAAGACCATCATAATAGGAGGAAAAGATCATGACATCAAAATAAAAGAGAGACTGATTGACTATGATGGAAAGTGGAGTTTCAAAGGGGAAAGTGGGGGGAGGGAGGTAATTACCATGGATTATTGTCTACAATTATGGAAGTTGTCAATAAAGAAATAAGCTAAATAAAATTATGAACTGAGCCAGGTGTGGTGGCACATGCCTTTAATCCTAGCACCTGAGAGGCAGAGGTAGGAGGATTGTTGTGAGTTTGAGGATGCCCTGAGACTACAGAATGAATTCCAGGTAAGCCTGGGTAGAGTAAGACCCTGTCTCAAAAAGCCCAAAACAAAAAAATAATTGTTAACTAAAGTCCCAAAAAATGCTGCATCTGCCTCAGATAAGGCTAAATGGACTGACATATCTCCCATAGAGATGGATTGCTGTAAATGAACCAAATTACCTTGGGTTATCTTTGGCCCCTCAATGGCCATTTTTGCCTACCTCTGTGTATGATATAACATTCACATGATATCAGTTGATCTGGTGCAACCTTTCTGGAATGTACTAGCAGACCCGCTAAGAATGTCATCAGACAGCATCTGAGGTCTGCGGCAGAGATTCACCACCCCCCTTTGCTATAACCTGCCTGATGATCAGCCAGTGTATTTGGAAAGTGTCTTGATTTATGACTTTCTTTGTTCTGTAACTATAAAACCTTCATGAAATTGTTAACATGTTGGAACATGCTGTGTGGGGTAACCCAAATCTGTGTTCCCATCTCTCATTTCCTTTGAGGTGAGAGCTGTGTGTTTTGCATTGACAAAATATGCATAGAATTTGATAAATATAATAGAATCCAACAAAACCAGTCAAAGCAATGAGGAAATGAGCAGATGAAACAAAGAAACTGTTCTCAAAAGATAAAGGGTTAACTCATAAGATCATGAAATTATGAAATTATGGCCCATAAAATCACGAAAGAATGTTTGATACCTATAGCTGATGAAATGCAGATGAAAACTACATTGAGGGGCTGGAAAGGCACTTGCCTGCAAAGCCTAATGACCCAAGTTTGATTCCCCAGTTCCCACGAAATGCCAGATGCACAAAGTGGAATATGTGTCTGTAATTTGTTTGCAGTGGCTAGAGGCCCTGGTTGTACCCATTGTCTCTTTCTTTCTCTCTTTCTCTGTGTGTACAAATATATATATAATTTTTTAAAAGAAAACTGGGGCCTGGAGAGATGGCTTAGCAGTTAAGGTGCTTGCCTGCAAAGCCTAAGGACCCATGTTTGAGTCTCCAGGTCCCGTGTAAGCCAGGTGCTCAAGGTGACACAAGCACACAAGGTCGCACATGCACACAAGGTGACGCATGCATCTGGAGTTTGACTACAGTGGCTAGAGGCCCTGGAACACCAATTCTCTCTCTTGCTCTCTTTCTCTCATTAAAAAACAAACAAACAGCTGGGTATGCTGGTGCATGCCTTTAATCCCAGCACTCGGGAGGCAGAGGTAGGAGGAATGCTGTGAGTTCAAGGCCACCTTGAGACTACATAGAGAATTCCAGGTCAGCCTGGGATAGAGCGAGACCCTACTTCGAAAAACCAAAAACCAAAAATCAAACCAAACCAAAACAAACAAACAAAACTACGTTCAGGTTCCATGTTACCCCAGTCACAACGGCTATCATTAACGGAATAAAGTCCAACCCACACTAGCAGTGGTACAAGGGAACATGCATACACTGCTAAGGGGGATGCAAATTAGTGTGGGAATCAGCATAGAGGTCCCTCAAAAACAAATGAGGCACTACCATATGATCCAGCTACATCACTTCTGGGCATATATGCAAAGGAACCCAGATTGGCATGGCACAGAGAGACCTGTATACATCCATGCTCATTGCGGCACTATTCACCAGAGCCAAGTTATGGGGGGGGTTGTCACTGGGTACCTAACCTCTCATCAGATGAACAGGTTTAGGAAAAACAGTGTATTGACACAGAGACTTTTATTCAGCTGCAATGAATGAAATCATGTCATGTGCAGGAAAATGAACGCGAAGATCATCATGTTAAACAAAAAGTCCCAGATTCAGAAAAACATTTCATGTTTTCCCTCATATTCAGAAGACAGATGTGTATAGGTATGTGAGAGAGAGAGAGAGAGAGAGAGAGAGAGAGAGAGAGAGAGAGAGAAAGAAAGAGAGACATATTTGGGAAAGGGACTCTGGGACTGGGGAGCAGCACAGGATCATGTAGGGTCCCAGTATGGTCAAAGTCATGACATACTTCCATGAAAACGTCACAGTGAAACTCACTAGCTTGCACGCTACATATACACTCATAAAAAAATAAAAAGAAAATAGAAGCGAACAGAAGATAAATTTCATACTGATTGCTCTCTCTTGTCTTCGAACCCTGGAAATCCATGGAGCGAGCTTCCACGTACACCAGGACAGTGCTAGTGATGGAATGGCCTTGGGAAAAAGAGGATAGAGTTTGAGTCCAGGGGAGAACATGGGTAGGCAGGCCCCTGCCGCTCCTGGTGTCGCATAGCCTGACCGCGGCATTCAGCTCTTTCTAACCCTGCACTCCTTTCTTGGCACTTTGGTCATCTCCCTTCTATGCTCAGGACACAGGCTACGAATCCAAGACCCTTCTAGGTCAGACCCTGACCCTGACCCTGCCGTGTCTTCCTTTGTCCCCAAGAGGCAGCCACTGCGTAAGACCTGTCTGTGACGCTGACATGCCTCCTTTGGTTCCCTCTTTCATATGATCTCAAGTGACACTTATCTTCTGTTGGTTTCTATTTATTATTATTATTTTGGGGGGTATTTTTCGAGGTAGGGTCTTACTCTAGCCCAGGCTGACCTGGAATTCACTCTGTAGTCTCAGGGTGGCCTCTAACTCATGGTGATCCTCCTACCTCTGCCTCCCGAGTGCTGGGATTAAAGGCGTGCGCCACCACGCCCGGCTACACTCTTTCCCTCCTTGCTCCTTGTCAACCTCCACTATCACGTTTCTCTAATTTTGGAAACACTGCTGAGAAGGTCAAGGCTCTATTGACCCCTCCCTGTGGACCCAATTGCCGTTCCATCCTAAATCAAGACCATCTGTCCTGGGCCTGGGGCCGTGTGTCCTGTGGGAGAGAATTCAACAAACACACATCGTTGGAAGAGTTTTCTGAGCCAGGGATGACCTGAGGGAGACATCGGCTCTTCACAATTCCATAGCTTACAAGAGGCTATGGACACAACTTGAGAGGCCAAGTAAGCTGTCCACACCCACTCCCTGGTTTATAGTTTGCACATCAGAGGAAGTAGATACATGGTGGCCTAAGCAAAATGGACCTGGCAGTGTTTGCCTCGGGACCTGGAAGAACTGGGGGTGGAGGCCACTTGCAGGGGCGAGCACAGGAAACGGGGCAGTGCCTTCTGACTGGTGAAACAGGGACCACTTGGATCTGCTGCCCAGGTGCCCCTCCCTGACCCCGGATGACCCTGGGACATGAGGCGAGTGGGAATGTGCGAGCTGATGTGACAGCCTCTTCCTGTCTGCCCTTCATGACGCCTGCCCTGGCATGGATGGGCTGGAAGGACACCCGGTCATGGTCTTTGCTGCAGTTACCGTTTCATTGCTGGGACAAAATATCCAGCCAGACGCAGCTGGTGGCAGGAAAGGGTATAGTCCAGGCTTATCGTTTGGAGGGGGAGCTCCACCGTGGTGGGGAGGGCACGGCAAGGAAGCAGCAAGAGAGGCAGCCAGCTCGCACTGCGAGCCGTAGGCCGGTACCCCTCCAGGCCCGCCACCAGCTGGGGACCCAAGTGTTCAAAACACACGAGTCGACGAGGCAGTGCGGAATATGTCACATTCGAACGACCACAGCCTCAAATGGGAGTAGCTTCAGGTTTTATCCTCACTCCCAGAACTGTGGGTGTGGAAGAACCAGCCCTGTGGTGGAGAACACACGTCTTACTACAAGACTGCAGAAACACCTAGAGTGTGGCGCAGGACTCCTCAAGGAGTATTCATTAACTTACTGCTCTGCTATTATCTTTTTTTAAAGATTTATTTTATTTATTTATTTACTAGAGATGGGGGGGGACAGAGGAGAGGAGAGAGAGAGAGAGAGAGAGAGAGAGAGAGAGAGAATGGGCACACCAGGACCTCTTGCCACTGCAGATGAACTCCAGACACATGTGCCACCATGTGCATCTGGCTTATGTGGGACCTGGAGAGTTGAACTTTGGTCCTTGTGATTTGCAGCCAAGCGTCTTAACTGCTAAGCCATCTCTCCAGCCCGTTATTATCCTTTAAACCAATCATGGGCAGTCAGCGCCAAACAGAGCATATTGCTCCAAGGCTGGAGAGTGTGAAAGCGGAGGGTCCAACTCTCACAGGTGAGAATTCTGTCCATCTAGTGTCTGTGAGCCAGGTCTGGTCAACTAGAATTTTTTTTTTTTTCCCATTGCGGATCAACAGCCAAAGCCCAAATCTAAACTCCTTGTGCACAATTCCCAGGAGATGGGTGCTAGCCAGTGAAAGCCACATGCCGTGACATCTTGCAAAGGCAGAATTCAGAAGATCAAAGCTTGTGATGAGGATTGTTCTTAACTAGAAAAGCAGGGAGAGGGCTGGAGAGATGGCTTAGCAGTTAAGGCGTTTGCCTGCAAAGCCAAGGGACCCAGGTTCGATTCCCCAGGACCCACGTTAGCCAGATGCACAAGGGGGCACACACATCTGGAGTTCATTTGCAGTGGCTAGAGGCCCTGGCGTGCCCATTCTCTCACTCTCTCTCCCTGTTTCTCTGTGAAATAAATAGATAAATAAAAAGAAAACATTTACAAAAAACAAAAAAGCAGGGAGAGACATCACAGAGTGTGCTTGCTGCCCATGGGCATAATTCTTGTTTCTGTGTCACCATAATATGAAGGAGACACATAGTTCCCATTTCTCTCTCTTCTCTATGCCTGCCTCAGTTTCCAGAGAACGGGCATACCCAACTCCTCCCATGGGCTCCCACTCCAAGGGTGCTCCGTACCTGTAGAGGCTTCCTCGCCAGGGCTCCTGGCCCACTGCCTGCGTACCCTCCAGCCTGTAGAGAGAGAAACAGCAGCTAGAGGGTCTCACCCATCCCTTCCATACCCACTGAGATGCGCACACCGGGTGCTTCAGTTTGTATGTGGTTTGATCCCCAAAGGCTCATACGCTGGTGGCTTGGTCCTTGGTGACACAATGTGGAGACCTTTCAGAGGTGGCCCGAAATTCTTGCCTTACATCGGGAACATGGGGGGCTGTGTGGATCTCTGGGCAGAGCATGCCCAGAAGTCCAATCTTTCTCAGCACCTAACTTTCATCTCATCGTGCGAGCAAGTTGGGATGACCCATGGCTTTCGTTGTCTGTCATATGGAACCATATGAGGTTCCATAAAGGAAATCACTCTGAGGTGACGTCACCTGGCAAGTCCTGTCTGCACTTATATGTCGCTCATGGTGGTGGCATCGTAACGCTGGGTGGGGGCTGTAGGAGAAGGTGGTGGCCCCCGATGAAACCCAGAGAACGCTTGGAGGAATGCACGAGTGTTAACGTGGAGGATCTCTTCAGCCTGTTTTGGGTGGCACCTTACAAAATTCCTTCTCAAGCGAGATGGGACAGAGAGGACAATGCTCCCTATCCCAAAGTTCATCCTTGACACTGTCCAATGCCAGGGCCATTGGGCATTAGACTTATACGTGACATTCCTCCTCAAAGGAAACTCCCTTCGGCTATCTACAAGCTACATAGTTCCATGTCTGAAGTCGAGTGACAAAGAGAGAAACCAAGCCAACAACATGTCTACCTCACACAGGGACAAAGGACACCCTGACCTTCATAACAGACTGCGTCTCCTCCTCTTCTGGGCAGTCACAGGGCATCCCCTCCATCACGACCTTTGGGACATCAAGTAGGAAGCAGTAAGTATCCCTCCATTGGCCTTGCTGGTGAAAGACTCAGGGCAGGGAGGGGGGCTTCCTTGATGTGGAAATGGGGCTTGGTTTGATGAAGGTGACCATGGGACAAGCACAGACTCGATTTCTGCTGGGACGTGCTCCGCTCCTTTGAGGGCGAAGGGAGTCAAAGGAGTAGAATGAGAGACAAATGTAAACTAGAGACACGGGCTGGAGACACGCTGAGATGGCTCAGCGGTTAAGGTGCTTGCCTGCAAAGCCTAACAACCTGGGTTTGATCCATTACTTGTGACATTATGCGGGTACCAGTACCCACACGAGCTAGCTGCACAAAGTGATGCATGTATCTAGAGTTTAGTTGCAGTGGCTGTAGGCCCTGGTAAGCCCATATTCTTTCTCTCTTGCCTCTTTCTTTCTGTATCTCTCTGCTTGCAAATAAATCAATAAAATATTGTTATATTTTTGTCAATTTTATTTCTGAGAGGCAGACAGAGAGAGATGGACACACACAGAGAGAGGAAGAGAGAGAGAGAGAGAGAGAGAGAGAGAGAGAGAGAGAGAGAATCGGCATGCCAGGACCTCTAGCCACTGCAAATGAACTCCAGATGCATACACCACCTTATGTAGCTGGCTTACCTGGGCCCTGGGGGATCAAACCTTAGGCTTCGCAGATGAGTGTTAACCACTAAGCCATCTCTCCAGCCCTTAATAAAACATTAGAAAAAATTACCCCCAGAAACACAAAAGGATGAATTCACTGCAATAGTGGACTCAATGGTCTGATGAGTGCCTCTCCTGTCCCTCTCAGCTCTATCCCTTCATCAAGGTACCCATCGCCACTTCTAAGGTGAGGAACTTGAAGATGAACCTGGTGGGTTCTCATCGGCTGGAATGAGGATGAGGATGATCTTTGAGGAAGAAAACACTGCCTGACCCCCATGGCCATCAGCAGCAGCAACATGGGCTCTGACCCAAGAACAGGATGGAGCCTTCAAGATCCTCTCAACACGGAAGCCTGTGGAACTCTGTCATGTCATTGACCGGAACAAATGAGCCTCTGTGATTGTCTCATTGGCCTCTACCCTGACTGCCCTTAAGGACTCAGTCCTTACACTGACTGGACAGAGGGATGTGGTCTCTTGAATGCACAGTATTAGAGACAAAATACACAAGCCTGCAGTCATAGTCTTTTATATATTGACATGTAAGTCACATGCCATAAACTCACCTTTTTTAAAAAAATAGTTTTATTTTATTAGAGAGAGAGAGAACGGGTATGTCAGTGCCTTCAGCCACTGAAAACAAATTCAAGAAGCATGAGCCACCTTGTGCATCTGGCTTACATGGATCCCGGGGAATTGAACCTGGGTCCTTTGGCTTTGCAGGCAAACACCTTAATGGCTAAGCCATCTCTCCAGCCCTAAACTCCCCTTCTAACAGTGCATTTCAGTGGGCCTGGTATTCTCAGGGTATGGAGTCATTCCCACTGTATCAGCCCAGCACACTTTTCATCACACCTGAATGAAACCTTGTTCTCAGTAGAGCCAACATTCTCTCCCTGCTACCCTGGCCGTGACAACCTCTCATCTGCTTTCTGTCTCTAGATATTCCTGTTCTGGACATTTAACGCAACCATGACCGCACAATCATATGCAGTCTATCGCCTTTGGTGCCTGCCTTCGGCTGGTGAAAGGCAGTCAGGTTCGTAATTGAGCCTTCCATCTTGTTGATGGCTGAGCGGTGGAGGTGTTAAAGCAGCCCATTTTATTTTTCCATGATCAGTTGGTAAGAAATGGCCTATTTGCCTTTCTTGGCTATTATGAATAGTGGTAATGTGAACACTCTATGACCATATGAGCATGCTTTTTAATTTCTCCCGAGTGTGTGAATGGCTGAGCCGTATGGTACTGGGATAGTCTGAATGTGTGGCCCCCAATAGACTCAGGTGTTTTTTATTAAAACTTCTCTCCAGGGCTGGAGAGATGAGTCCGTGATTAAGGCACTTGCCAGCAAAACCTAACGACCCAAGAGACACATGCATCTGGAGTTCGTTTGCAGTGGCTACAGGCCCTGATGTGTCCATTCTCATTCTCTCCTTGCAGACAAATGAATAAAATATTTTTTAAAAGAATTGAGGATAACTATACCTCAAAGTTTAAAGGGCAATATGCTAATGATTAGTTATCAAGATAGAAAATAACAATAGGGCTAGAAAGATGTCTCAGCAGCTGAGGCACTTGCCTACAAAACTTAATGACTGTGGTTTGATTCCCCAATACCCAGGTACCCATGTGAAGCCAGATGCACTAAGCGGCACATGCATCTGAAGTTCCTTTGCAGAGCAAGAGACCCTAGTGAGCCTGTTCTCTCTTTCTCTCTCCCCCACCTCCCCGCTTGCAAATAAATAAATAAAAATATTTTTTGAGGGGCTGGAGGGATGGATTAGCAGTTAAGGCATTTGCCTGCAAAGCCAAAGGACCCAGGTTCGATTCTCCAGGACCGATGTTAGCCAGATGCACAAGGGGGCCCACGCGTCTGGAGTTCGTTTGCAGTGGCTGGAGGCCCTGGCACACCCATTCTCTCTCTCTCTCCCCCTCTTTCTCTGTCAAATAAATAAATAAAATATTTAAAAATATTTAAAAAAATTGTCTCCAGCTGCCTGGCTGGGGGAGGTGTCACTGTGGGCTGGTCCTGGGGTCCAGCCCTAAGGTGTTTCTGGGGGTGGATCTGAATCCCAGGCCAAAGGCATGCAGAACCGTCTGCATCCTGTCTGGGTCCCAGCTGCTTGCTAGCGACCCCTGCTGGTGGCTGCTTTTGGTGTGTGCTGACTGCTGCTGTCTCCCTCTGCTTGGATTTAGGAATGGAAGCCAGCTGCTTCTGCCATTATATAACATCCCCGTGGATCTGTAAACTTCAAATAAATCCCTTCCTCCTACGGGACTGTATCTGGTTTGGAAGTTCAACCCAGCAATGTGGAGCTGACTACTTCAGTTTTTCGGGAGCTGACAAGATCTGTTTCTTATATATGCAGAAGCAAGGCATGACAGTTCCTATGACACCACGTTGCTGGTCACGCCGACTTAGAGCCATAGTTAGCTTTTCCGCAAACCTCTGTAGATGGTAATTGACTCTGATGTTCTCTGCCACAGCCTTTTTCATCAGTTTTATTAGGATATGAGTTTTGTTGTTGTTGTAGTACTTGTTTTTGAGGTAGGGTCTCGCTCTAGCCCAGGCTGACCTGGAATTCATTATCGAGTGTCAGGCTGGCCTCGAACTCACAGTGATCCTCCCACCTCTGCCTCTCGAGTGCTGGGATTAAAGGTGTGCGCCACCACGCCCGATTCTAGGATGTGAGTTCTACGCTATTTCAAGTTGTTGATTTCTTGCACATGTTGGCTAAATTTTTCCCCCAAGATTTGGGAAGTTTGAGGTCTTACTACTTCACATACTCTTGCTTCTCCACTTTCCTCTCTCATCTCTTCCTGGGCCTGTCTTATGCCAGTGCTGGAGTGCTTGATAGTATCCCACAGTCCCAAGAGACTCTCTCACTAAGTGTCTTTACCCATCGTGACCCAGGCTCCGTCCTGTCACATATTGATTTGCAAGTTCCCTGTTTCAGGCTGAACTGTGTCCTCCAATGTGCATGCCCCATTTTCGTAGCCTTCATTGGAGACTGTGTGTTTTAGCAATTAAGATTTTTTTGAGGGCTGGAGAGATGGCTTAGCGGTTAAAGCACTTGCCCGGGAAGCCTAGGGACCCAGGTTAGATTCCCCAGTACCCATGTAAGCCAGTTGCACAAGGTGGCACGTGATGCTGGAGTTTGTTTGCAGTGGCTGGATGCCCTGGTGCACCCATTCTCTCTATCTGCCTTTCTATCAAATAAATATAAAATATATATTTTTAATTTTTTTGTTTTATGTTTATTTATTTATTTGAAAGTGACAGACAGAGAAAGAGGCAGAGAGAGAGAGAGAGAGAGAGAAAGAGAGAGAGAGAGAATGGGCACGCCAGGGCCTCCAGCTACTGCAAACGAACTCCAGAAGCGTGCGCCTCCTTGTGCATCTGGCTAACGTGGGTCCTGGGGAACCGAGCCTCGAACCGGGGTCCTTAGGCTTCACAGGCAAGCGCTTAACCACTAAGCCATCTCTCCAGGCCCATATAAAATATTTTTTTAGAAGACGTTTGTGTGGGATTAGGGTGGGCCCTAATTCAATCTACACAAAGAGGAAAATGTAGACAAACTGACACAGGAGGGAGGAGGGATGTGTGACAACAGGCGCCAGACAGGAGTGGAGCAGCTGGAAGCCAAGATCAGCCAGGACTCCCCGGCAACCGGGGGAAGAAGCTACAGGGAGTCGGAGAAGGGCGATTCCCTGCAGCTTTCAACTGCACCTTGTGGTTGAACTTGCGTCCTCCAACCCTGCGGCCCAGTGACGTTCTGCTGCTTTAAGCACTCCGGTTTCGTTTGTTCTGGCAACTGTAGGAACCGTGCTGAAGGTCCGCTATAGAAATTTTAGGTTGAAGGTTTGCTTTTCAACGTCCGAAATTCTGTCTGACTCTCTCTCATCATTGACGTTGTGATTTTCTAATTCTATTATGAGTATTTATTTGCAAGCAGAGAGGAGACGGAGAGAAGATAGACAGACAGACAAACAGAGAATGGGTGCACCAAAGTCCCTAGCTGCTGCAAATGCATGCACTGGCTTTACATGGGCACTGCAGAATTGACCCACAGTCACTAAGCTTTGTAGGTAAGTGCCTTAGATGCTGAGCCATGTCTCCAGCCCTATTGTTGTTATTTTCTATTTGATAACTAATCATCATCATATTGTTTTTAAAAGACTTTTAGATATATTTACCTTTAGTTCTTTTTTTTCGTAATTTTTTTTTTGTTTTTTGGTTTTTCAAGGTAGGGTCTCACTCTAGCTCAGGCTGACCTGGAATTCACTATGTAGTCTCAGGGTGGCCTCGAACTCACAGCAATCCTCCTACCTCTGCTTCCCAAGTGCTGGGATTAAAGGTGTGGGCCACCATGCCTGGCTCCTTTTTAAAAAAATATTATTTATTTATTTATCTGCAAAGAGAGAGAGGGAATGAGAACTGGCATGCCAGGGCCTGTAGCTGCTACAAAGAACTCCAGATGCATGTGCCACTCTCTGTGTGCATCTGGTTTTACATGGGTACTGAAGAATTGAACCCAGGCCTTTAGGCTCTACAGGCAAGTGCCTTAACCACTGAGCTATCTCTCCAGCCCCCCCCCCCGCCGTCAGTTCTTTAAATACACTTATGAGAATGGATAGAGTCTTGTTCTAGTAAGTCTAATGTCTGGACTTCTTTAGGGACAGTAACTATATTTTTTTCCCTTATACGTCAGCCTGGGCCAGGAGGTCCCAAGAGCACCTCCAGGTTCAGCGACTCTTTAGAGGGACCCGCTGGACACAGCACTCATCAGACACACGGCCGTGGGTGGGACAGTAGAGGCAGAGCTAAACAGATGGAAAGCTGTGGAGCATGGACGCACTCCTCCAGCCCTGGAGGCACACACAATCCCTCCAGCAGTGACTGTGGCCTCAGGTCTCCCAGCAATGCTCAGACAGTAAGAGTCTTGTGTTCCAGATAAATACACAGATACGCGAGGGCTCCGGGCTTCGGTGGGGAGCCGGAGGCGTGCTGGTAGACTGAATAGGCTTCTTCCCGGCACATGCCCAGATTCCAGTCCGTCAGAGAGAACAGGTCAGCTGATCACCATGAGTGTTACCCTTGGTGCGCTCCAATCCCAACTGGCTCAGGACTCAGAACATTCCAAACCAACTGCCCGTGTGACAGTTGCATAACTAATTAGCTGAGCCCTAACTGTCCAGAGCCGAAGCATTGAGAGGAAGCGGTGGGGAAGGCAGCTTGCTGAGCCAGGGCTTGGATGGTTCGGGGAAGGTCTACGGGCGCTCAGCATCTTGTTGCCAAAGATCTGACCAATCAAAGAAGCAGCCTGCACAGGACAGGCTGAGAATGGGCCGAGGCTGACCTGCTGTGGGCACGGGCCTTTCTGCTCATGCCCCTTGCTCACGGACACTCGGTTCCCCGTCACGCCAGAGGCAGTCACTGCAGAGCCATCTCCTGAAAGGCCTCTCTGCAAAGCCTGCAGCAGCCTGGCTGTGATGGTGGTGTCCGTGGCTGTGTCCTGGTGTTGGCCACGTGTCCGTTGTGATGTTGCACATCCTTAGTTGGGCATAGCTGTTGATTTTGTGGATCATAGAACACTTTTATACTTTACTGAATGTTTTATGATCTTTTTTTTGTGTGTGTGTGTGCCTCAAACAATAACCCTGGAAAATACATTTCAAATGAGAGCACAAGCTGGGCGTGGTGGCTCATGCCTTTAATTCCAGCACTCGGGAGGCAGAGGTAGGAGGATCGCCGTGAGTTCAAGGCCACCCTAAGACTAAAGAGTGAATTCCAGGTCAGCACGGACTAGAGTGAAACCCTACCTCGAAAAACAAAACAAAACAAAAAACAACAACAAACAAACAAACAAACAAAAAGCACAACCTGGCCTTATCAATTAGCTTTATAGAGCTCATAATTGCGGATTTTCTGTTGCTGTAACAAAATGCCCAAGTTTAGACATTTAACAGGCAGAAAGCTTTGTCCCCCAGCTTTGTAAGCTCAGGAGCATTTCGCCAGCTTGTGCTCACGTCCAGGCGCAGACTTTGGACTGTGTCACATCCTGGGGATGGCCTTACTGTGGAAATAAATCCAATGATCATCCACCACACCTCACTGTGAGATGAATCAGTTTGGATTCAACTGACCTGTTCGAGTTGGACTTTTAATACTGATTACCAGGGCCAAGGTGTGAAGTGGCTGATGTTGCATTGACTTAATGGAGGGAGGCTGGGCAGGGAAGTGAAGTGCCTGCCCTCTGGGAGCAGGCTCTCCTGACCTTCCTCTCCAGAGTTCACTTTTTACCACTTCTTACTCGTTCTAGAACCTGCAGGGTCTGGAAGAGGCCCCTACCACTTCTTAGACGGCTCCGCCTCCACAGCCATTGATTTTTATATCTGGTCCAGAGCGTTCATTACCTGAGGACCATTCAGTCCCTCTGTCACCACGTGTGACAAGATAGCATTATTGCTTCTCCCCACCCTCCCGATAATGCTCAAACAGTAAGGCTCTTGTGTTCAGCAACCTCACAGACAACCTATCTTGAAATCCCAGCTCCTTTCCTTTCTCACCGTTTCTGAGTTTGGATTGCTAATAAGTGACATCATGATTTGGGCAAGCATTCTTGGGACTATTTGGTCTGTAATTGCTCTTTCTAGTATTGTTCTGGCTGTGTGGCATCAATGTTCCCCTCATCTAAAGTCATCATGATAGGCCTGGAGAGATGGTGTAGTGGTTAAGGCACTTGCCTGCAAAGCGGAAGGACCCAGGTTCAATTCCCCAGGACCCATGCACAAGGGGGCACATGCATCTGGAGTTCGTTTGTAGTGGCTATAGTCCCTGGTGTACCCATTCTCTAGCTGTCTCTCTCTCTAATCTATATATATCTATCTCTCTCTTTCAAAAGTAAATAAAGTCATTATGCTGGTATGATGTCGCCTCCAGGTCTATATGCTCTGGAAGAGTATGGAAAAGATCGACATGACACTGACCTGAAATATTTGGTATCATCCAGAGGAAGGAAACCCTGTGGACTTATATTCATTATACAGGGAAAATTTGATTACTTTTTGTTTCAGTTAATGCTTGTTTTATATGTAAAACAGTGTGCAAATAGGAAGCCATATGAAACATGAAAAGATATGCATCTGTTACCAACCACCAAGTTGACATTCAGACTTGGAAGCCTCTTGCACATGGAGATAATATTAGTAAACGCTTCTTAGGTTACAAAGAGTGAAGGCAGGGAGTCCCTGTATCTATCCTGAGCACAAAGTTTATTTGTAAGGGGCAGGATTGGGGGGGGGGACACACGCTTCTGGGGGGAGTCAAGCAGAAGACTGACAGAGGCTGGCAAAGCTTTTTGCTAAAAGGCCTGGAGCAAGAATGCCACCAAGAGACACTTCTTTTGGGGCATCACAGAGTGAAACATGAGGACTTTACAAGCTTTGGGCCATCAAAGTTCACTAAGGGCTACCCTTTGTTTAGGGCACTTTTACCTGCATGTGTGGTATGCAAATGTGCTTAAAAATAAATTAATTGCACTCAGTTTAAGGCGAATATCTCCAACATGAAAGAGAACACGTTTCTGAAACATTCTTCATCTATACAATTCAAAATAAACGTAATGGTTTTTACTTAGGAGAGGGCCAGCCAAGGTGGCTTCTGTCCTTCTGTCCCCATCTTCAGTAAAGCTTCCATTAATCTGGAAGCCCCAGTTCCTCTTAAGCCCCAGTGACCCTACAGTGGCCATAGCTCACTATCTTCTAGATGTCGCTTCAGGAATCTGTGACACGGATACTGGTGTGGGGTCACCGGGGAGACCCAGAGACCAGAGAGGAGGGCCTGGCTGGGGAAGCTTTGGAGGGTCAGGAGGTGACTGAGCTCTGGAGGATGACCGTGGGTCCTGACCTCCCCAGGGCTCAGAGCTGGAGGCCACTGCGTCCCACCCACTGCTCTCTGTAGAGGATGTTGTGTGTGAGCAGTGTTCCTACTGTGTCCTTCACAAGTGAACCTCATGGAGCCTTCAAGCTGGGAAGGCTGCAAGGACTGCCCACCCACCCCCCAACCGTCCCCTGAAGCAGACGAAAAAGGGGGTCTTTCGGAAAAGGTCTTGGAAAGCAGACTGGATGATGGAGGATGGCTCAAGCCATGGCCTGTCCCTCTACCCTTACCCTGCCAGAGGGTCCAATCCTGAGACCCTCACAACACTTTAAATAGGAGCAGTCGCCCAAAGTCCTCTGCATTTCCCCCTAAAGATAGCTTTACTTTCTAACATCCCCATACAACTTGCTTATGTTTTTAACTAGAAAAAAAAAAAAAAGACATTCCTCTACTGGGGGAGGATATTCTTGGGACACCCTTCACTTTGTGGCTTTTCAAAATGGCTTTTATTTTTATTTTTTTTTCATTTTTTTATTAACAACTTCCATGATTGTAAACAATATCCCATGGTAATACCCTGCTTCCCCCCCCCCACACACACACACTTTCCCCTTTGAAACTCCACTCTCCATCATATCCCCTCCCCATCTCAATCAGTCTCTCTTTTATTTTGATGTCATGATCTTTTCCTCCTCTTATGATGGTCTTGTGTAGGTAGCGTCAGGCACTGTGAGGTCATGGGATATCCAGGCCAACAAAATGGCTTTTATTTTTGCTACTTGAACATGACAGTGACCGCCGTGCTGCCTTTCTTCATCATGTTTTACCTGAAATTTAAGGGAAAGAAACAGAGACCCACGAGCCCGTGTTTGCCTCCGCCGTCCCGTCCACTCTCCAAACTACACGTGTTCCCTCCTCATCTCTTCTTGGATCCTTTGTCCTGAGTTAAGAGAACAAGGAGAAATTTTTAGAAAGAAAGTCTTAGGTGTAGACTCTTGACAGGCGGAAACAGAAAGCAGCTGTCACGTCCAGAGTTGTCCAATAACAGGGGAAGACCCCTGTGTGGTGGGGTGCGCAGAGCAGAACAAGACTTCTGTGTGGCCCTACAGTAGGCTGGGAGGGAAGGGGGAGGAAGCCCAGTTTTCTGCTTAGCCCATCCAGTGTCACTCGGCACGATTCAATGGCGCAGTATCTAAGGGGGAGGGCTGAAGAGAGATTGCTAGGCACTCAAGATCCAGGGGCCTCAGGTGCCTGAAGGAGGCTGGATCCTTCACAGTGAAAATTTAAAAATAAAAAATGGAAAATGGGGTGAGGGAAGCACTAAAGACAGTAACGCATAGCACCAAATAAGAATTTAAAGATAAAAAGGACAGAAAAGGAGGCTGGAGAGATGGGTTAGTGGGTAAGACACATGCCCTGCAAAGCCTAAGGACCCCGGTTAGATGCTCCAGGTCCCACGTAAGCCAGATGCACATGGTGTCACATGCATCTGGAGTTCATTTGCAGTGGCTAACGGCCCTGGCATACCTATTCTCGCTCTCTCTCCCTCTAATAAATAAATAAAAATAAAATCTTTTTAAAAAGGACAGGAAAGGGGGGGAAAGTGAGTTTCGTGAAGGTCATAATCCTCTTTCTCCCTCTCTCTGGCTTCATGGTCAGGAACGTGATCTGAGTGTTTTGGGAGCATCAGTGAAGGTGTGGCCATAGGAACAGAGAGCTTAGAGTGGGGATGAAAACTCAGGATTCTACTGAACTCCGTCACCCGACCTTAGGACACTACTGTGCCCACCCATTTCTACATTTCTCTCCTAAAGCCCAGATCACCTCATTTCTTCACTGAGGAAGTGTAGACATCTTTGATCTTTGTACTTGCCTACAGCAGTTCCATAACTGGCCAAGAAAGATGCCTGTGTTAGCCGGTCTCCTCCGAGAGGCTATCCCTTATGCACGACACTGACTTCACTTTGTCCTACTAGAGAATTCCTAGACTTGGGCTAAGGCCCCAGACTCTGGCACCTGCCACTCAGCTGAGCTTACCGAGCCTTGCCAAGGTGCCTTTTGCTCCTAGAGAACCAGGGGCCTTCACTCATTCTCTTAAGACTGTCGAGCCAAGGCTGCGCTGACAAGTCCTTCTCTGCCGGAATACGTGGCCAATGACAAGCCAATGTCTTCAAGTCAGGTCATAGTGCCGAGCCTTGCCCAAGCAGCCTTTTGACTGAGGAAGGTCCCACATAAGGGATGTCCTAAGGCAGTAAGATGGCACAAACATGGTAGCACCAGTGGGTTTGGTCTGAGGCCAGAGCCCACCTACTACTTTCCTGAAGACCCTGGTGGTAGGAGAGATAATCTCTGAGTTCATAACTCTAGGCTGACGCTCTCACGGCCTCCTTCATCCGAGAAGGTATTTCTAGAATATTTTAACCTGTAGCCACAGGCAAGATTGTGCCCGTGAAATATACAGAAGCTTAAGTACAGACAGTTCATTGTGGATTCATGTCCTCCTTCCCTTCACTGCCTGCTTTGTTTGTTCTGAATAATGTCTGCTTTTCTCTGATATTTTTTTTTAATATGAGACCTTTGGTTGGATAATTTTCCAGACATGCTTTTACTCTCTCCAACCAATAGATGGAATTATCATGGTACCATGCAAGCATTTCTCAAGGTCCCGGCATTGTGTTGTGCCCTATGGGAGAAACCATTTCTAGGTATCAAGTAAGTTTTCTGGGCCTGAGGTGACTTGTAGGCACTTGGGAACTATTTGGTTTTCACAAATACGTACTGATCAGAGAGGAAATGTAACTTGTCCAAATTCCTTTGGTCTGCGAGTAAGGCAGAGGTAATTCCAAAGCAGAGAATTTATAGCCACATAACAAAAAATAAGTAAATAAATAAATAAAGAGAGATGTTTCAGGAGTAAAATCTACCCCTGGAAGAACTGGGGGAGGAAGCAACCTGTCCGTTCTGGGAACCTGGTGTCACATGACTGTCTTAGCTACTTGTCTCATTGCTGTGACAAAATGCCTACCAGAAGCGTTTCAAGAAGAGTTTACTGTGGCTCATACTTTGAGGGCACAGCCCACCACGACCTAGCAGCCTGGCGTGTGTGACGCTTCTGCTCAAGTATCTGTAGTCAGAAAGCAGGTCGTGTCGGCTCTACTAAGGGTGGGTATTCCAGCCTCAATTAACTTCGTCTAGAAACTCACAGACACGCGCAGGGATTTGTCGGCGTGGTGACTCTGGATCCCATCAAGTTGGCAAACAGGGTTAAATCACAGTTGGTGTCCTTTCCTGGGGAGTTTGTTTTTTTCCTCATTCACCCCAGATGGGGAGAGCTATGACCAACCGAAGAAACAATTCCACCCAAGTCCAGATGGGTGAACTAATGAGCTTGTTGGAGTTAGTTAGTGATAAGATCATGGGTGAGGGGACACTTACAAGAATATGGTCCATGCATGCTGTAACTTTTTATGTATCCTCAAGGGACAGACAGTTTCCTGGGTGAGCCCTCCCCACCTTCCTTGAGGGACTGTTAATGAGCCCGGTCTTTATTTGTACTTTTGACTGACAATTTTCATGCTTATACTGTAATGCCTTTGATTCTAATCCCTTCCCTGCCCTTTCACTGAACAATGAGCCCACTATTGTGAGGCTTTTATGCCAGCTGGTCACAGCTGCTCGGATTCAAAGTGACAGTGATCACATCCAAGCTCCAGGGAGCAGCCACGCTGCACGTGGGGACGACATGGGCACGGGCAGTGGGCACAGTGGCTGCATCCATGGGTCCGACAGGAGCCGTGATTTCCGGGCCCTCTTGTTAACAGGGCTTCATCTTGGGCCCAGTCCATTCCAAGAGACAAGGCCAAAAAGACCAAAGGCCGATGTGTGAGGGAAGCCTGGCGGCCTCTTTCCATGCATACTCCGGGATCCTTCCCTGACCCGAAGGGGCTCCAGTAGCAACTGGACACGGACCCCCTCCAACAGAAGCAAATTCAGGTTTATTCCTCGTCCCGGGATTTGGGTGGACATTGGAGGCTGGAAGTATGGTCAGGTTTGCGCTTCCTCCCTGACTCCTGCAGTCCATGGGAGGACGTGTAGGAAGCCCAGAAAGAATGCTGTTTAAGTCTCTCCGCGCAGACACCTTGCGATCCAGATTCACCACCTGGCACTGCTAGAACCATCCACGTTCAAGGCTGTGGCTGGGAGAGTTCTGAGTCGTGCCCCACCAGACTCCGTCCATAGGCCAGCACCCAAAACCCAAGCCAAAAGCTTGCGTGCGCCACACCCAAGACTTGCTTCCAAACCTAAGGTGGGGCGTTAAAGTTGCCGTGACAGCAGGAAAGCCCTGGGCTTGTCGGATGACGACTCTGTTTCACCCCCAGAGCTAGGAAAGATGACACGAATCGAGAACACTCAGAGTGCCAGGCACCGCCGGACCATCTTCGACAAGGGCCTTGAAACTGGCAGACTTCTCTACTCACTCTCTCCCCTTTCTTTTCTGGTCTCATGACCGACCCCCCTTGTTCAGTTTCCAGAGCACCAGGTGTGATCTGACTGCCCCGGGCACCTCCTCCCACGAGCCCACACAGACCTGTCGCAACAACACCCACTGCTGCGGTCACCACACTCTGGTCAACAAGCCACACCCACCCCAGCTGATGTCTTAGTGTACCTTTCCCTGATCTGCAACCCTCCCCTGGGCTCCATGGTCAGAGGCCTTCAGCAAGACATTATCACCCTCGACGTCACTGGAAGGTGTGAACCTTCAAATGAGAGACCTCTGGAGCTGCCATGACCACCTGTCCACTCTCCCCTCCTCCTCATCTCTGGGCCATGGGGACAGCGCTCCACATCAGTCCTGTGAACCTGAAGCCCCGATTGTGACAAGCACATAGATTCAATGAGTTCAGTGCACACAGGCTGAGCCAGGCTCAGAGCAGTGTGCTCTATGAGCAGCAGGTGTTGTGGGTGCGCCTGAACCACAACACTCGAAAGGTAGGGCCATGAAGATTCTGTAAGTAAGAGGCCAGACTACTGTGCATATCGAATTCCAGGACAGCCAGAGCTACACAGGGGGATGTGTCAAAAACAAAAAATATAAATAAAAACAAACAAAAGAAGGCTCTGGGAGGATGGGAATGTTCTGTGTTGTAAATAATGGCAATCAGGGCACCAGAAATGTGGCGAAAGTGACCAAGGAGTTAGATCTTCATTTCATTTATTCATTTAATCAAGTAATTAAGTTTTTAAGACAGAATATTTTTAATTGGTACCTAGTGCTTGTACATATCTATAGGGCACGATGTGGCATTTCCACCCACTTGCCACATACAACAACACGATCAGGGAAGTTGGCGAGTCTGTTGCCTTAGACATGTATCATTTCTCTTATGTTGGGAACATACATGACCCTCTGTACTGGCCATTTCAAAATGATCAATGGACAAGCCGGAGTGACAGTGTTGGGCTACAGAGAGCAGTAGAAGTGATTTCTCCTGTCCCATTGAACCTCAGTGTTTAAATCATGATTGACAGCCCATCCAACAATATTACCATGACATCTTCTACACGGATGATTTCAATAGTAGGAACTGGGGACCACACGGGTCCATAGGTTTTCTCCTTTGAAGTTGATCCTCCGAGGGTCCCTTTAGAAGAAAATGTGTAAGTCCTCCATTGTTTACTATGTGGGTAGGGTTCTCTTGCTTCTCATTTCAAGTGCCTTCTGAAAATATAAGTCAATGCTGGACAGGTGTCCTCAGTCAATAATTCCCTGGAGTTTGACTGTCCTTTCTCAGTTGGCTGAAAGTTGTCATCTGTGAGATGGTCTTTGTATATGTGGCTAAAACTTAACCTTTTTTCTTTTTTTTACTGTTAAGGTCAGTTGAGACTCTAGGGGGTTACTTAGGGGATTAGGAGGATTCCCCCAACTCTTCCTTTTTCCTCTATCAGTTGCGCTAATTGCAGGGATGGATCAGGTCCTGTCGACCATGTGGCCTCTCTTGGAAGCACAGGGAACGTTCCGTGCTCTCCATGAACTCTCATCCTTGTGGGATGGGCACTGGTTAGAGTCTTATCTCTGGTGTCTCTCTGATCAAGAGGGCAGGTTACTGTTACTCATCATACTAGGAGTCTTCTAGAAAGTTTTCATTGTCCTGTGGGTCCTGGCTGTCTTTGGAGGGCAAGGGCCAAAGTATTGGCTGCCCTTTTGTCCCTCTGTCCTTACTGGCATAGGCCTTCAAGCTTTGGTGGTTGAGCACTTAGAAGGGCAGTTTCACCAGACTTTAGTTTTTAACTGTTGTGTTGCATTTAAACAAAAACAGTATTTTTCAAGTGTCTCATGCTGTACAGACTGAGCTAGCCAGGCAGCTATGAGCAAAAAAAAAAAAAAAAAAAAAAAAAAACCCAAGATTTTTCAACACTGATTTGGTTAATACTCCATTTCCCAAATAGTTAAAACCTGACCATCTTTGCAGAAGATACAAGTAATTCTCTTGATTAAACATAATTTTTTTTCTTTAAACTTATTTTCATCAATGTTACCCAGAACAGATTAGTAGCATAAGAGGTTTTATATCAGTGCAATGAATTTTGACCTTATAAATTTTAATAACCTTTTACCATCGTTCATATACGATCCTTGCATTTCAGTCTATATAAACCTCTGTGACTTATATCCTTATTGTTATTGCCTTCTCCCCTCCTTAACGGTTCCCATTTACTGTAGTGATTTCCTTCCGGAACGTTGGGAAGCACAGCAGCATAAACAAACTTGTCAACTTATTAAAAGAAAACAATCTATGTGGCATTCGTGACACAATGGAACAAGTTAAGATTATCTGCCCACATATCGCTCAACTTATAATGCTGTTTCAAGCCTTATGCAGACTTGATTACTACTTGGATTTTCATGAAGGCTTTTTAAACTCATTTTTCTCAACAACTTGGCCTCACACAAGTCTCAGAGTTTCCGAATGTCACGGGTCAGCAAGATCTGTGTAAGATAACAAAGTTTCCGACGGTGTTGGAGAAGGAAACACTTCGCCAGCAAGAGAAGGCAGAAGAGAAAATGCACAAAGAGCCAACAAGGTTCGCATGCCAACCTTGTAATGGTCGTTTGGGACACAGGAGCACGAGCGGAGTGGTTACATACGGGGGGCGTGGGTGCCCGCTAAGCAGCTGTTGTCACCGAGACGTCCCACTGCATCCTGGACAACAGACCTCATAGCTGCTTAGACAGAGTCCGCCTTTAGCTGACCCTCCATCCTCTCTACACCGTAGCGCCTCGTCCAACCACGTGCATCCGGGGAAGCTGCACACAGCTCAGGGGCAGGGCTCACGGGGGCGTGGCTGCAATCTCTCGCCTCCTCCTGTGACAGACTGTCTCTTGCGGGAAGCTGCTCAGATTAATGGCTGCCAGCCGCGCTCAGAGAACAGCATCCTGGCTCTTACGGCCTTTCTGCCACCTTCCACGATATTCCCTGAGGCCCCCGGAGAGGGTGAGATAGATAGACGTCTGATTTTTGGCTGAGCACCGGACCTGCTATACCACACAGCAGCCAGCAGTCAATAGCTTGAAAAGGTCTCGCTTATTTCAGTTTCTCCAAAAAAGCAATGTTTGCCGGTGGCACGGATGGGAGACACCGACTTTAGATGTTTTCTCCATCCTGGAGGGCTATGTGGGGCGGCTGCTCATCCTATACTCAAGGGACTCAGCAAGGGCTGACTTTGGGCCAGCCTGAGACCGAGGGAGACCACGGCTACTTGCATCGCCCTAGGCCGCCCCTGGCTACGGAAAGAGCCCCAGGCTGACCCCGCAAATCTCACCCCAGGGGGGAAATAGGCAAGGCATACTGTCGCGGTTGGGGGAGACAATCGGCCTCCCCTAGGACAAGCTCAGTCCTTTCCACCCGCACTGCTCTACGTTTGTGTCCAACCGCCGATGCCCGTTGTCCCTGAATGAAGGTACTCCTGAGTCCGGCATCTGGCCCAGCCCAGACATTCTGCGCGTAAGTGTAGAGCCGGTGAATCTGCAATTCATCATCCATTCACCCCGCAAATCTTCCCCCACAGACAACCTCGGCCTCTAGGGAAGCTGGCTGAGGTGCCTCCCACGCCATGCAAGCTCCTTCCTCCCAAGTAGCTGGCACAGTGGGGGTCACTGGCGTCTCTGTCACCCACCCCTTTGGTGAACTACTGTTTCAAGCTCCAAAGCCTTTGAGAGACTCACAAGCCCAGCTTTTGGGCCTTTTTTTTTTTTTTCTTTCTTTCTTTCCCCTCTAAGGAACTCTAGCTTGGCGTCAATCTTGCCATGTTTGGTTTTGAGTGACCCAGTCCAACCTCTCTGCCTCTCTTTTTCTCATTGTCTCTTGGTTGCTTTAGCGTTTTACATTCCAGTCTAAGCAACTCAGCCCTGCTAGAGCCTCTCCTACCTCACACAGATCACAGCTTACCGCGGGGGCTCAGCAAAGCCACCAGAACCTTCCCAAGGTCCCGCTGAATGAACTTCCTTAGTCCCCTGTTAACTCTCTGGTGAACACAGCAGCCCCATGTGGACCAGTGACCTGGGAACGACACGTACCCTCTCTAAGGCTCATTCCCCCTCCTAGCTCTGATTCTTCCCATTGGGGCCCCAAGGTTTTGGGTTCCAGGAGAGGCTTCTTATTTAGCACACTTTTCGTTGATCTCTTTGCTAATGTCGCCTCAGCCATAAGAAACAGCAGGTGACTATATCCTTACCCCAGCCTTCCCTTTATCCAATTTACCTACCACATCGGAGGCTGCCATGGAGACTGCCACTCATATGTCTTCTCCCCGCTGTCATTCCTCTCTTATGCCAGGAAGTTCTCTCTTGACAGAGGCAGTACAACTTCTTCCACAGCTGTCTTGCAAGCCTGTTCCACACAAGCTATTTTGAGAGACTGCAGTACACTCTCTAATGCGTCACTTGCTTGTAAAGCCTGACGGCCTGGGTTCAATTCCCCAGTACCCACGTAAAGCCAGATTCATAACGTGGCACATGCATCATTCTCTCTCTGTCTCTCTCTTGCATTACAATGAAATGAATCTTATTGTTTTAAGAGTGTATTTTAAATAACCATGTATGCTAAAAGTTATTGAGGGAGCAAGGACTCTGGGTTTAAGCTGTCTCTGTCCTTAAAAGGAGCTTCACACAAGGAGACTCAGGAACACAGACTGGAGCCACGTCTGATGTGAAAATAGAGTAGAAGTTTACAATCTCACCGCAGCTATAGAGAACCTGAGGGAACGCGTGGGATTTTGTCATCGAAGGGTCAAATCTATGTGCCTAGGTGCCCATTTGCCAGCTGCATGGCTACAAACTCATCCACCTGTTTAAGCCTTTGCTTGCTGCCACGTTCAGTGAACGTGGTGACGGGCACTTCACCTTGACTGTGGCACCGCGGGAAATGCCAAGGCCAGGTTAGAAGCAATGTTTGCCCACGGAACGGATTAGTTATTCACACAGTGTTGGCCATGCCAAGCTGGATTTACTGACTTAGAATGTGGGGAAGTGCCATCCTGATGTTTGGACAAGGAGACCGAGGCACATTTGACGTACAACCCCACAGACATTTAGATTGTGCAACCTGACTGACTGGCTTTGACACACGTACGTGTCTGTGAAGCAATCAGTGACGGCATCTTTATCGACGTGGTTACCATGGGAAGCGTGCCGTGTGTGAAGATACAAATCCAGAGAAACACAAATAACGCAAATGCACATTTTTTGCACATTCAGCCTGTCTTTGCACACCTCACCCTTTGCATACAAACCCATACTACCTAGGTGACTCAGCTGCTTGTTGAAATAATGACCATGGTTCTAGTTGTGTAGAATTAGGTGTTAGTTTGTTTGTTTTCCCAAACTTCTGATGCTTACTCCAAGCAGGAATGCGGAAACAGGAAGGCTTGCCTGATTAAAGCCAGCACACTAAAACTGACCATTAGTTAGCATGTGCTGTTTTAGGTGCAGTCTAGTCTTTCCTTGCCAAGCGTGTGCGCATGTGTGTGCTTGCTGAGGAAGGTGGTCATGTGTGTTAATAGCCATCCAGTCCAGCAAGCGGCGGTGTGGGCTAGCAGTAGCCATCTAGTAAGGAAGAGAGGTACGGGGACAGCACTGCTGTCTCTATCCCTGCCAGAGAGGAGTTGCAACAAGGCTAATAACCAAGGGATATACCCTGGAGCTTCGAATGTAGAATGACTCCCCTCACCCCCATACCTCATGTGTTTTGACTACTTGGTCTCTAGCTGGTGACAATTTGGGAAAGTTGTCGGACCTTTGGGAGGTGCAGTCTGGCTGGAGGAGGTGTGCATCTGGGGGGCTGGCCTTGGGTTAATGTAGCCCAGCTCCAAGCCCAGTAGCTTCCCACTAATTCCTCACAGGTTGATGTGATGAGATCACGAGCCCAGCTTCCTGCCTTGCATGCCACGATAAAACCTCCCCTCAAAGACGCTGGAATAAACCCTCCTGTAAGATGCTTCCAGTGGGATGTTTTGTTCCTCACAGAAGAAGATAACTCTTACATATATCAAGGTTTTGTGGGGATGTTTTTATTATTATTATTTTTTTGAGATAGGTTCTTACTATGTTGCCCAGGCTGGTCTAGACTGGTCTAGAAGATGCTCAGGCAATCTTCCTACACCAGCCTCCTGTACAGCAAGGTCTACAGGTGTGTGCTGCCAAGCTAAGTTAGTAAGGGAAGAATTTGCACCTCATGACACTTGTCACTGCCTGGATGCTTTTAAGGTTAACTCTGGGGGAACAGATGCTAGTAGTATGTTAGTGTACCGAAGCCAGAGTGATACCAAAACAGCGGACAAAGCCCTGTTCAATCCCAAGCATTGACAAACCACTCTGCCCCCAGTGTCTTAGTGCTGAGTCCAAGAGATCTGCTGTCACAAAAGGGATCTTCGCTTCTTGTCCATTTTAATTGATCACATGTTAAAAGGTCATTATATATTTCCAGGCCTTGTTGCTGCAAAAAGAATAAAAATATTCTCATACCTATATCAACAAAAGTAGTTAGACCTGGGTTGAGGAGATGGATCAACAGTTAAAGGCATGTTTGTTTGCACAGCCTGCTGACCTGGGTTTAATTCCCCAGTACTCATGTAAAGCCAGATGCACAAAGTAGCGCATGCATCTGGAGTTTGTTTGCACAGGCTGGAGGCCCTGGCATGCCCATGCACTCTCTCTTGCTCTCTCTCAAATAAATAATTAATTAACAAAAATACTTTTAAGTATTGCTACATTTAAGATGTTTCTATACTCACCTTGGTGTTGCAGAGACAAAACAAAACTGGATCAAAAGCAGCTGACGGGAGGAAAGGGTTTTTGGTTACAGTCTCAGCGGGAAGCTCCATGATGGCAGGGAAAAGATGGCAGAACAGAGCTGGACATCACCTGTGCCACAGCAGGTGGACAACAGCAGCAGGAGAGTGAGCCAACTAACACTGTCAAGCTAGGGGCCAATAAAGCTCAAGGCCCACCCCAATGGCAAGCCTCCTCCAGCAAAGCTGCACCCCCAGGTTGCCACCAGCAGGGGACCAACTTATTCAGAACACATGAGTGAATGGGGAACACCAGATTAAAACCATCATATCCCTCCCCTGACTCCCATAAACTGATGAGCACCTATGTAATGCATCTGTCCAACTTTAAAATTCCACATTAAAAAAAAAAAATAAACCCTACCCTGTTTCAACTTCCCCATAGATCAAGGTCTTGTAAAAACCACAAAACACATGATGAAGTAGAGTAAACTTTTGCATTGCCAAAAAAAAAAAAAAAGAAAAGAAAAAGAAAGAAAGAAAGAAAAAAGAAAAAAAGAAAAAAAGAAGAAAAGAAGAAAAATGGCATTGCAAGGAAAGATTGAACCAATGCAAGATCTAAAACAAACAGGGAAAATATCATAACCTATAACTCCAAGTCTGACATTTGTAACCAGTGACAAAGTCTCTGGAGTCCCAATTTCACCCCTCCAACTGGGCTGCCCACAGCCTGGGGAAAAGTCCATCCTGAGCCAGCAGCTCTCCTTGTGTAGTTGTCTCACAGTCCTGGCATCTCTGAATTCCTATGTTATCTACTGTAACCCATGGTTTAGCCTCATGGCTCCATCAGGTCAGGGACTCCAACAACCATGCCTCACATTGCTCAGTGGCCATTTCCAAAAAAACCAAACTGCTTTGCAAATCCATGACCCTTTTTCCTTGCATTTGTTATACTTCCATAGTACCAGGTATGCTACCAAATTTGTTAATCTAAAGGAGAATAAAGCTGACTTTGAAGAGCAGGACACTCAGTCAGCATTCAGGCCTCCCTATTTTCAAAAGAGTCAGCATTTTTCATGCTGTCCCAGTGCAGAGCAGCCGGCCCCGTGTCAATGGCGAACAACAGCAGCATAAGTAGGCTGCCATCTCCTACCCAAAACTTTTATTTCTTTCTGTGTCATATCCTCCAGCTTTGTGTTCTGCCATTACTTTTAAATTTAGCACTTAATTTCTCAGGACCCAGGAAGATGACAGCTAATCTCTCACACAAACTGCCTCGCTAGTCTGTACAAAGCTTTCCCCTTTGTAAGGCAAGCCTACATACATAGCCCATTGTTTTTACCCCATTTAGGTATTTCAACTCTGACAAGAATGGTCTGCCAAGCTCTACTTGCAACACTGCGAGGTATCTCTTAGTTCAAGGTTTCAAATCCCTCCACACCCCACAGCAAATCAGTTCCAAAAGACCCGTAGCAACACAGTTTTCCAGCAATAATGACCCCACTCTTCTGGTACCAGTTTTCTGGTGTAGTTACTTTCTCATTGCTAGGGCAAAACACGAAGCCAAAGCAGCTGATGGGAGGAAAGGGTTTTTCATTTTTTGCATACAGTTCTGTGAGGAAAGAAGATGTCTGATGGCAGGGGACAGTGTGGTAGAAGAGGGAGAGGCTGGACATCACCCCTTCCTCACCAGGTCGGAGCAGCAGCAGGAGAACGAGACAATTAACACTGGTAAACTAGGAGATAATGGACCTCAAAGTTCCCCCCTCCCCAAGACACACACCTCCTCCAACAAGGCTCCACCTACCAAACATTCAAAACACATGAGTTGATGGGGCACACCCAATCCTAACCACCACAGCAATGTTTTCTGCCAGTCTGTGTGGGCACGGTCATCTCTCCTTAAATAGTTTTTCTTCATTACAGAGATTTTTTTTTTTTTTTCGAGAGCCTTGTTAAACAAACTCAAAAGTATCTGGAAGCCTCCTGAAACAGGGCCATGACCTTTTCATTTGTAAGATCAGGACAGAAATATGATGACAGTTGCTGTAATGTCTTATGTTTGATCTGAGCCTGAAACTCATGCCCACATAAACATGATGTCTGTGTCTGGCTCAGTTCATATTTTTGTGTCACCTTCTCCATCAGTCTACATAGAATACATGCATCTGGGTTCTGTTGCTAGCCGGCAGAACTCTTATTTCTTTCCACAGTAGGCACAGCCTTGCATGTCGTTGTTACTTTTTTTGATCTAAGTCTGAGAATATTTTAATCCCAAGTCAGTGTACCACAGAGGAATCTTCATGTCCAGGTTCACTGTGGCCAGGATATGGAATAGGCTCAGGTATCCATCAGCAGAGGAATAGGTACAGAAAATGTGGCCTATGTACACAATGGAGTTTTGCTAAGACATAATTAGATGATCTGCAGAGAAACGGATGGAATTAGAGATCACATGTCAATGCAATAAGCCTGACTCAGAAAGACAAGTTTTTATAATTCATGATTTATGATTTAAAATGAATATGTATATGTGAACACGTATATGCATATTTATGTATGTATATGATATGTAATATGATATATATACATATACTTATATATATATAATATGTAAGTATATATATATATGGAGAGAGACGTAAGTAGAAGGGGGATTATATGGGCAGAGGAAGGGACCAGCAGGAGGGGGAGAGGGACAAGGTAGCTGGAGAGATGGCTTAGCAGTTAACGCACTTGTCTGCAAAGCCAAAGAACCCAGTACCCTTGTAAGCCAGATGCATAAGGTGGCACATGTGTCTGGAGTTCATTTGCAGCTGGAGGCCCCTGTCATGCACATTCTCTCTTTCTCTCCTCCCTCTCTACATACCACTTTCTCTCAAATAAATACATAAATAAATAAATATAAAATATTAAAAAAATTTAGAGTGAGGCGTGGTGGCATACACCTTTCATCCTAGCACTTGGGAGGCAGAGGTAGGAGGATCACCATGAGTTCAAGGCTACCCTGAGACTGCATAGTGGATTGATTCTAGGTCAGCGTGGGCTAGTGTCAGATCCTACCTTGTAAAATAAGTTTTTTTAAAGAGAGGACAATGAGGAATGGCTATGATCAAATTACATGATGCACATATACAGAAAAACGATAAATCCATTGTGTTGTATTTTTGTTAATAAAAAAAGTTTTACAAACAGAAGTGAGGGCTGGAGAGATGGCTTAGCTGTTAAGGCGTTTGCCTGCAAAGGCAAAGGACCAAAGTTTGATTCCCCAGGACCCACGTAAGCCAGATGCACAAGGTGGCACATGTGTGTGGAGTTCTTTTGCAATGGCCCTGGTGTGCCCATTCATTCTCTCTCTCTCTCAAATAACAATAAAATATTTAAACTATTTAAAAAAATTAAAAAAGAAGTGGCTCAAGACTTCTGGATACAGCAATACTATACAGACCCTGCCTTACCCAGAGAAATTATATTAATACAGAATATTTCTAGCTTGTTGAAAGAGCACCTTCAGTCCAGATGGGGAATGGCTGGAGCCCAGACACGCACTGAAGCTTAAAGTGGACGGTCAGCCTCCGCCAGTGCTGCCGTCATGATCTTGAGCAGGGTGTTGGGGTCAGAGCACATTGGCCAAAGTAGTATGAGTCCTGGCTTTGATGGCCCCACATTTAAGGACAAGGATGTGGGGATTTGGAACCCAGGTTCCTTTACAGACGAGGAACACTTGAAGTCCAGGGCTGCCCGCCATAGTGGGCGGGGAAAGCGTTCGCACCGCGGCCGGTGAGGGTAAGATACCAAACTCCTGCCCAGAGCTCCAGCTTAAAAACTGTGGGAAACTGGAGCTCAAGTGAGCCACTCTATCCGCCCCCCCCCCCTTCTTCTTCTTCTTCTCAGCGAAGAAATTCCAAACCTAGAAACTGTGCGGAAATCCGTTCCAGACTGACAGATAGGTGAGAGGACCTTCACCAATAACCCTCCTGGCTACAGTGAAGGCAGGAGGAGGGTGTTACCAAAGACAAGAGAGCTAAAAATAGCCCATTCTTCATCAATGAGAATCAATGAAATGACACCCATACTAGTGCTTTCCAAACGTAAGAACATGGGAGGGGATGATCCAATGAGTTAGTTTAAACTTCTTAGAATAAGACTCTGGTGAGGCAAAATGCACAGCCCTCTGCTCAAAGGAAATAAGAGCTAGCTTATTGTGGAGCCAAAGATAAGTGACTATGACCCGGGAACACAAATTCAGGTTATCCCAAATGCCATATTCCAAAAAGATAAGTTTTTTTTTTTATAGTTATAGAACAAAAGATAGTCCTAAACCAAGGCACCTTTGTGGTGCTGGAAGCTACTGTCTAGTACATTCGAAAATGCTTTCACTTGATCCCCTGACAGTTCCATGGTTGTTAGGTCAGACACAGTGGTAGGCAATAAGTGAATTATTAATGGAGCTAAAGACAGCCTATGATAATTTGGCTCTGAATTTGTGGCATTGCTGCTCTCCACAATGACAGGAATCCTGTCACTCAGCTTTGTAGGATGTTTGAAGTAAGTAGAGTTGCTTTGGGGCGGGGGGGACTCTTGCTCACAACTTCATCTCTGCACATGCATGTGTGCACGTAAGAGGCATTGTAGGCCCACGTCAATGGGCAAATGCAATGCGAAGAGGTTTATAAAATATTGGTTATAGGGGCTGGAGAGATGGCTCAGTGGTTAAGGCACTTGCCCGCAAAGCCTAATGACCCGGGTTCAATTCCCCGGTACCTATATAAAGCCGGATGAATAAAGTAGCACATGTGTCTGGAGTGCGTTGGCAGTGGCTAGAGGTCCTGGAGCACCCATTCTCTCTCTATCCTTTCTTTCTATGTCACTATGTCTCTGCTTGCAAATAGGTAATATAATTTTTTAAAGAATAAAATAAAACTCAAAGGGGCTAGGGACATGGCTCAGTGCTTAAAGGCACTTACTTGCAAAAGTCTACCAGCCAGGTTTAGATTCCGCAGCCACCTAAATAAAGCTGGGTTAGTGTGCAACAGCGAGCGCCCTCAGCATGTCTGTCTCTCTCGCACGTGTGTGTGTGTGTGTGTGTGTGTGGTGTGTGCATGCACATGTGCTTGTGCACACAAATAAATAAACATTTAAAAAATTAAACCAGCTCTATTTATAAAGTGTAATTTTGATACAAGTATTTTTTTTGCTGAAAAGCTTCAAGCCTAATTCTCAGTGATAGAGCACTTGCCTAGTGTGTGCGTGTATGCAGCCCTGTGTTCAATCTCCAAGATCCCCCTAAATTAAGACACAGTGTTTAAGGTAATGTGATATTTTGTCCCCCTGCCTGGGGGCTGGAGAGATTTCTTAGCACCTAAGGCACTTGCCTGCAAAGCCTAAGGACACAGGTTCAATTCCCCAGTACCGATGTAAAGCCAGATGCACAAAATGGCACATGTATCTGGAGTTTGTTTGCAGTAGGTAGGGGCCCTGGCACACCCATTCTCCCTCCCTCCCTCCCTCTCTCTGCTTGCAAATAAATAAGTAAATAATTAAACCTATGAAATGACCTTTCTGTGTATCTTCTCTGTGGCATTGGAGAATATTTCACAGTGACATTAAAACCTGATGGAATAAACAGATGTGATTGGCCTCATTTATTCAAGAGTGGCTCGTGGTGACCATGCATGTCTAAACCCTTCATCATATCAACTGAAAGTCCCCCAGGCCCCCCAAAAAAGAACCATCCCTGGCCATTGGGTGACCTCACAGCGACTGCCATCACCTTCACAAGACCTGTACCTTATCTATCAAAATGCCTTCACAGTCGATGGAGAAGGCCTTGAGGTGCCTATCCCTTCCCCTACCCATTCTCATGCAAGCAAGCAACCCAAATTAAACTCTGGGTTGCACACAGACACAGACACAGACAGACAGACACACACACACACACACACATACAAGGACAGCAGAGTATAAGAGGGACTAGTTTGGAAGAAGGGATTCAGTGAGAGGGGAAGGGGACAATAAAAGGTAATAGGAAGATTATGATCTCAATACATTAAATGCATGCATGAATATGACCAATACAACATTTGCAAAAAGAAGAATGCATTCTTTCCAACCCGCACTTCAAATCCCGGAAGCCTACACGTCTATTACTGGTGATTGTGTAGTAGGCGGCCATGTTTCCAAGCATGTGAAGCTGCAGGCTCCTCATATGATGTCATTCATCTTGTGGAATGCCAGCAGCACGTACAGGTTTTCCATAGACAGTGGCCAGGGCTGAACTGTGAAGGAAGCAAGGAGATATCGCCTAGCAGGCTGCTCTTAAAAAGAACACCTGTCTCAACGGTGGGCATGTCTGCCACCTCCAGATGTGTTGGTTCAGTTCCCAGGGAGCCGGGGTGCGAATGTTTAAGGAGCCCTTTCTGCTCTGTGGTCCCTGGGGAGAATGCCGTTAAGCCCAGCTGCCTGCGGCGAGAGGTGGTGTCTAAAAGAAAGGGCCCAGAGCTCCAGCTGCACCGTCCTACACCAGAACTCAAGGATGTGCAAAGGCCCAGGTAAGAAGTCAGTGCCAGCTGCTCTCGGCTCACAGATGAAAACAGTCAGTCAAAGGGCTCTCCACAAAACGTGGGCACTACCTGAATTCTGACACCTAAACCTTTCCATGCCCTTTGGGTCAGAGTTACTCCCTCGTCCGATCTGAACCCTTGGGAGATTTTTAAAGACAGCCATCTATGCCTTCCCCTAGATGTCTGCTAGCCAATATGGTAGTGCTTCTGAGCACCAGAAATCAGCTAGACCCATGTGTGTAACGAAGAATAATTTTGGATACAGAGTATTATTTTTACGTGGTTTCAAAAAATGTTTAAATATTTTTTTTATGAGAGAGAATGTGCATGTGCCAGGACCTCTTGCCACTGCAAACTCCAGACACATGCACCACTTTGTGCATCTGGCTTCATTTGGGTACTGGGGGATCGACCCTGGGTAGGCAGTCTTTGCAAGCAAGTGCCTTTAACTTCTGAGCCATCCCCCCAGCCTTACAAGTTACTTTTTAAAAAGCAAATCTGTTGAAGAACTTAAGATCATCTGTGTGACTGGTGTTCTGTTTCTCTGGGCAGTGCTGACCCAAAACTTGCCATCTCAAATATGAATGTACATTAATTTACAGGATATTTGGTTAAAATGCACTTTTTGATTCATTCTCTAGGACCAGTGTAGTCTGGGGATCTGGATTTCTGACAAGTCCAGGTGATGGTGTTGCTTCCTGGCCTACTGAGTGACAAGGCCCTGAGCCAGCTCCATCTGAGCCCCTCTCTGGTGCAGAGGTGAAGCCAGGTGCAAAGGCAGGTGGCAGTCACCTTCTCGTTGCTGGGACAAACCTCCAACCAGACACGGCTTATGGGAGGAAAGGCGTTTATTTCAGGCTTACAAATGGATCCAAGCAGAGACACACCACCAACAGACAGTGCCACAAAACACCAGCAGAGGGCTGGAGAGATGGCTTAGAGGTTAAGCGCTTGCCTGTGAAGCCTAAGGACCCCGGTTTGAGGCTCGATTCCCCAGGACTCACGTTAGCCAGATGCACAAGGGGGGGCAAGCATCTGGAGTTCATTTGCAGTGGCTGGAGGCCCTGGCGCGCCTATTCTCTCTCTCTCTCTCTCTCTCAAATAAATAAATAAAATTTTTTAAAAAGTTTAAAAAAATTAAAAAAAAAAAACACCAGTAGATGGCAACAGCCAGAGTTCCAAGTGCTCCCAAACACACCTTAGGGCTGGACTCCAAGATCTGTCCCCACTGATGCCTCTTCTAGCTGGGCTGCTGGAGACCCAACTTACAAGCTCAATTTTTTAAAAATAAGTATTTTAATTTATTTACAAGCAAAGAGAGAAAAATCAAGGGGGTGGGGGAGGATGGGCACAGCGGGACCTCTAGCCACTGCCAATGAACTCCAGGAGGTGATTGTTCCTGTAGTGGGGGGGGGGGGACCCGTTGCAGGCTCCAGAACTGAGCACAGCGGCGCACCCTTCCCTTCACCAATCAGGCTCTACAGGCAATGACGCAGCGCCACAACCCAGACTTGTTTTTATAGTCCAGTTTGGAAACAGTTGCGCATTGAAAGTGAATTCTCGCCGTTCAAGTCCACATCCCTAAGGATTGGATGCTGGTCCCACCAGGTTCCTGGCACCAGCTAATCCAGGTGCGCCAAGGCTCGCTCCTTTCATCTCTTCTTTCTGAGGAGGTGCTCAGCGACACAAAGGCGGAAGACGCTAGATCTGGAGGCAAAACGTCTCCTTCCAAAGCCCACTGTGATGCCGGAACCCCGTCCTAAGGGCAGCTGCAGTTGACAGTGTTAGCAGGTTGCCAGGTGTTGGTCTGAACATGGATTTCAGCACCGGGCACGTGGGTGGCAGTGGCAAAGCCAGAGCCAGCGCATGTGTGAGAGGAACCCAGCTTGCGGGGGGCAGCATGGTGCCCCCAGTGGGATGTGTGGGTCGGGAACCCCATGGGTTGTGTGTGTTGGGGGTCGGGGACAGGGCTGTCCAGCCTGGAGCAGAGATTGAGCCAGAGCTAAAAGATGGAGCCGCCAGGTCTCCAAAGAGGTGAGAGGCATCAAAGGCAGGGCTCCTTCTTGTTGCCTATCAGGGGTCCCAAGATGGGCTGCATGGTTGCTCTGGGATGATGGGGGGGGGGGTTCTGAGTTGGGATGCAATAGCTAGACCTCCAGGCAGGAGAACCTGAATATCTCCATGGTTGAGGCTGTGAACACACTGGAGACAACCGAATTGCCTGAGCAAAAGGGAAGCCACTCCTACCATTGCGTCTGGGAGGAAGTGAGAAGGAGAAGCTGGGACGGGGGAGTAGTGGTCATAGGATGAATTACAATGGGAGTACAGTGAGAATTACCATGAAACCATACCTGTGGGGTTTCCAGAAAGGTTTAACTGAGTTGGGTGGGAAGGCCTATCCTGAACGTGTGCGGCTCCATGCCGTGGGCTGAGGTCAGAATACCAAGAGATACAGGAGCAGTGGGAGGCTCAGCCCATGAAGCTTCTGAGGGTGAGAAGAACACTTGTCACGGTCTGGTCTAGAGGCCATTTGTGTTACGTCCTTGCACAAATCATTCTGGCTTTCTTTGTTCTCGCTTCTGTTCTGAGAACCTGAGTGAAACTGAATTAAAAAAAAATAATAACTGACCAATTACTCTGGTGAAGAAAATTTCAAGACAGCACGGCATTCAGGCTGTCTGTTATGACTCACTGGTTCCTGCTCATTGTCTTCAATGAGAGAGTAGAAAAATATGAAAACTGTGCAGTTTGTTGAGGAAAGAAATGCGAGAGTTTAAAGTTGCAGGCAAGATGGCCACCTGGAAAGCAACAATTATTAAAGAAATCAGGGTCATCAAAGAGAAACCACAAGCTCATCACAGGGCCAATAGGGAAGGCAAAGCCACACCCATCAAAAGCTCCAATTTAACCAGGCATGGTGGTGCCCACCTTTTGAAAGGCAGAGGTAGAAGGATGGCCATAAGTTCAAGGCCAGCCTGAGACTACATAGTAAGTTCCAGATCAGCCTGGGATAGAGCAAGACCCTACTTCTTCAAAAAGACAAAACCAAAAAAAAAGGGGGGAGGCTGGAGAGATAGCTTAGCCATTAAGGTGCCTGACTGCGAAGCCTAAGGACCCAGGTTCGATTCTCTAGGTCCCACGTAGGCCAGATGCACATGGTGGCACACACATCTGGAGTTCATTTGCAGTGGCTAGAGGCCCTGACATACCCATTCTCATTTTCTCTCTCTCTCTCTCTCTCACGAATAGATAAATAAATAAAAAATAAAATCTTGAAAAAAAAACCCAACACAACACAAAACAAAAAGTTCCAGCTTGTAAAAATGCAGATTCTTTTGAGAGAGCCTGTAATAAAAATGCCTCAGAATGTGTTCGCTACTCAACAACTGCCTTGGGAAGTGTTTTCCCAGGTTCAGCCACCAGCATGGACAGAGAAGTCCCTACAGCAGTTGCAGAAGAGGGCCAGACTTCATCTCCAGCTGGTAGCAGAATTTGGACATGTTCCACATGGTGCTAGTTTTGCAGGCATGGAAAAAAAAAATACAAGAATTACAGTGTCCCCGGAGGCTGGCACCGAAGTTTAGAAAAGCCACTGAGGGGCTGGAGAGATGGCTTAGCGGTTAAGCGCTTGCCTGTGAAGCCTAAGGACCCTGGTTTGAGGCTCGACTCCCCAGGACCCACGTTAGCCAGATGCACAAGGGGGTGCACGCATCTGGAGTTCATTTGCAGTGGCTGGAGGCCCTGGCGCACCCATTCTCTCTCCCTCTATCTGCCTCTTTCTCTCTCTGTCGCTCTCAAATAAATAAATAATAAAAAAAAGAAAAGCCACTGAGGCTGGACAATGTGCGGTAGGGTTGGATCCCCTACAGGGAAGCCCTGAGAGAGTATTGCGTGCAGCTGGGAAGATGAAGCCTATAAGTTGAAATGGAGATGCCAGGATGCTGGAGAGACTGGACTGTAGAATTTCAGCCATGGAAAGCTGCAGGCACTGAGTGGTGCTGGCCCAAGAAAGAGGCGCCCTGTGCTGCAGGAGGCAGAACTGATGAGCTTGCTCCAGGCAATCGAGGTCCAGGTGACATCGTCATGGCTCCAGGAACTCGACGCAGAGCTTTGAGGTTTGGAGTTTTACCGTATGGTTTCTGGTCTTGCTTGAGTCTGTTCTTGTCTTGCTATCCTTCATGTTTCCCTTTTGGAAGAGTCTTGTTTACACTATGTCATTGTACAACGTGAGTGCATAACTTGTATGTTATTTTACCTGGACTCACAGCTAAGAGTTTGTCTGAGTCTCAAAAGAATCTGCACTTGAACTTCTGAACAACTTTGGAACTATGTAAGGCTTTGAGGACTTTTAGAGATGCACTAGAGAAAGGTAGAATGTTCTATTTTTTTTTCAAGGTAGGGTCTTGCTCTAGCCCAGGCTGACCTGGAATTCATGATGTAGTCTCAGGCTGGCCTCAAACTCACAGTGATCCTCCTACCTCTGCCTCCCGAGTGCTGGGATTATAAAGACATGTGCCACCACAACCAGTAGGATGTTGCTTTTTGAAGTGTTGTGTTAGGGTGTAAGATTGACACATGGTAGAGTTGTGATGGCTCATCTTCATTATCAGCTTGATTGGATTTTGAGTCACCATGAAAACACATCTGGGTGTATCTATGAAGGTGTTTCCACAAAAGTCTAACTGAGAAGGGAATACAGAGTGACCGAGGACCCAGACTTAATAAGAAGGAGAAGCTGAGCTGAGCACCAGCATTTGTCTCTCTCTGCCTCCTGACTGGGGACACAGTGTGACCAGCTGCCTCATGCTCCTGCCCCCACATCTTTCCAACCATGATGGACCGCTTCCTCCGAAACTGTAAGCCAAGCCTCCCTTATGTTTTTTTCTAACAAGTACCATGGCCACAGAGATGAGAAAAGTTGTGAGTACTGTGGTGATTTGAACATCAATGGACCCATAGCCTCAGGTATTTTTAATTAAGCTTTCTACTTGGTCTTCAGCAGGTGGAGCCCTGCTGGAGGAGGTGTGTCACTGGGGACAGATCTCGAGTCCAGCTGTAAGGTGTGTGTTCAGAGTCAGCTCTTGATTGCTGGGATTGGCTGTTCTCTTTGTCTCCCTTTTATGGATGTATCATGAAGTGAGCTAGCTTCTCCCACCATGATGAAGCTTCCACTGGAATCTGTAAGCCTGAAATAAACCCTTTCCTCCCATAAGGTGCTTCTGGTAGGGTGTCCGTACCAGCAACAAGAAGGTAACTGCAACAAATATGTGCCCCAGTGTGCTGTTGATATCCTGGAGCACTGCCTCCTCCAAGTCTTGCACAATGGCATGAAAACCCAGCTCCAGGGGTGGTGGCAGCAATAGAGGGAACTGGCGTCTAGGTCACAACAATGTGGTCTTGTGATTCTGCTGTCCCAGAGCTGCCTGGCATGGGTGTGTGGTTCCTTGAGGTTACCATCTGCTGCCTTCTCACCCCGGATCTCCTCTGGGATCTCTGAAACTGAGGAAGCAAGACCTATGGGGTTGATGTCACATGATGTGTCCCTGCAGCTTGTCAAGAAGAGCTTCCTGATTCACCAGGACCCATCCTTTCCTCCCACTTCCATAGAAGAGAAGATGCCGAGGCCTATAGAGAAATGGCTTCAAAGCTGCTTCATTAATGAGAAAAACACACATGTTCAAGATGCCTGTGAAGGTTAGAAGAAAATAGGGGATGTTCCAACCATGAAAGTGGGGCATCACAGCACTGTAAATGTTGCTTATGAAATACACTGCAGATAGATCATTTTGTAACAATATACTTAACGTTTAGCACATGGTTGATTTCCCTAAAGGTTTTTATTATCAGAGCAACTTCAACTTTTCTATTAACTCACTTGGAAATATTTTCTATTGCTGTAATGGGAAAACTGGCTTAGAGTTTGGGCCAGCTTACTTTTGGCTTTTTGTGCTATATGTATCCAGGACTTTCAGATCTGGAGGATTGTATGTGCCTTTTAATAGTTTCTGACTAATATCAGATATACTGACACGTACACGTGCCTACCGCATGTTTTTATGACCAACGTATTGTCTGGATAAGTGTTTCCCCTGAAGGTAGATGTGTTAAAGGCTTGGTCCCTGTGGTAGTTTGAATAGATGTCCCCCAGTGGATTCAGGAGTTTTATTCAAGTTGAAACTTGGATATCCAGCTGCCTGGCTGGAGGAAGTATTCCTGTCTAAACACATGCTAAGTGTTTGAGTTCTGCCTGGGGCTCCTGGAGTGTGCTTACTTTTGTTGGTGGCAGTTTTTTTCGTTTTTTTTTTTTTTTCTTTCTCTCTCTTCTCTCTGTGTGGATCTGTGAAAGGGGACCAGCTGCTTCTGCCATTATGGAACTTCCCCTGAATCTGTAAGCGTCAATAAATCCCATTTCTCCTAGAAACTGTGTCTGGTCTGGAAGTTCAGTTGACCATGGCAGTCCCCGAGGTAGTGCTACTGGAGCGTCGTGGAATCTTCAGGAGACTGCGTCTAGCAGGAGGTCCTTCAGTCACTTGGGGTGTGTCTCTGAAAGGGATTGTGGCATCCTGGCCTCTTGCCCCGGTCCGTTTGTTCCTGGTTTGCGAGGTGAGAGCCTTTGCTCTATGACTCACTCTTGCCATGATGTGCGGCCAAATCAAAGGTCTCAGCAGTTACTGCATTATCTGGACGACCCACATTCCTGAAAGAAGCAAGGAAGAACTTGCTTTGCTTGTGTTTTCAGAGGGTTCTGTCCATCACAGTGGGGAGGACACGACAGGACATCCCACTTGATGTCATGGTGGGCCAGGAAGCAGAGAAAGGAGGGGTGCTGGGGTTGAGGGTCCCCTCCTAGAGGAGAGAAGCTCCCTTCTGTCCTGAGCTCTCTCAGATCCGGACTCGCTGCCTTCTGCTTCCACACGGGTGGGCATATGTGGGATGTCACAGTCAGTCCCTCCTCTGTGTACACGCCAGTCTGGGAAGGTCTCTGCTCTTTCCTGGGAGAATCTGCCGTTTTCTTCCCCGGGGGTGGGGGGGCATAGCCGTTGGATGGATAAGTCTTCAGCTAGATTCCTCATCACCTCAGGGCCAGTCAGATGCTGGGGGTCAGAGGGTGAATCATCATTCCTTGCAGGGCCTAAAAGAAGCCACTATCAGGGCTTTGGGAAGAAGCCTTGGGAATGCGATTTCCTCTGATCCCAGCTTGCTCCTGCAAACTGTTCCCCAGGCCGGCAGTGAATGATTTTACTTGCTTCATGTATTAAAGAAAGACAGGTTGGTTTGTGAGGAGCCGAACTCAGAGCCAGGTTTCAGCCTGGTCCTCTCATGAAGCCGGTGACTCTGGACAAGTCACTTCACCTCCCTGAGCCTGTGTCTACAACAGTGGGACTAAAGGTTCTTCCTTGCCTCTAAAGTTGTGGTGCCTAGAAAACGTCACTGTGACTGCTAAATTCTTGGGATCTTGGGTAGCCCATGATGACGGGGGAAGGATGGGGTCGGCTGTTAGCAGGCAGTCGGGGGGGGGGGGGACACTACCGTGGCTGCCCGTGGCACCCCGAGTTCTGAAGACTGGAGACAGGTGGAAGCCACCCCCACAGCTGGACACAGGCATAAGGAGCAGTCCTCCCAAAATGTGCCCCTGTGCTCATAGGACCCAGGAGTCTAGGGCTGGGGCAGTGTCAGGTCTTTTAATCCACGTGGGTCCTGCATACTGTGGCAGAGCCTCATGTCACCCGACCTGTTGGAGACATCCACACATCTAGTCTATTTTCCTATCCTCCCTGCTCCCCTGGGTCCCAGCCTCAAAATAGTCTCCATGTCATTGTGACACTTCACCCATTTTCCTTCCAAACCACTAGAGGTCGCTCTGCCCCCATCTGTGATGCTACGGTGCCCGGCGTGGGAGAGATGGGGACGGAAGGAGTCCGTGGTTTGGTTTCCAGCGGATAGACTGGACGTGCACCTGGGGCTCCGGCATCACAGATGGATAATAAGTCCACAGCCAGGCCTCGCCATGTTCTTAGCTTGTTCCGGGCCATCTTTATTGATGGCCCCCCCCGCACCCCCTGGGGATCACTTTCCCTCCCACGTGTAAGAAGACACAGTCCGGAGAGGCTCACTGGATAAAGCGCTTGCCCGGCCCGCCCGGGCCCCTGCGTTGGGAGCCCTGGGACCCGTGCAAAAGCTGCAAGCTGCAAGCTGCCGCCAGCTTCTGAAGCGCCACCATGCCACAGACAAGGTGGGACGTGGAGACAGGTTGTCCCAGGAGCTCGTGGGCCAGCCAGCCTTGTAGGAAGAGTGGCGCACCATGAGACCTAACCCTAACCCTAACCTGCCTCCCACGAGGTGGAGGGGAGGACCAGGCCCACGCCTGAAAGCTGCCCTCTCACGGGGACACTCATGCCCTGGGCGCCGCGTGCATGCGCGCACACGCACACACACACACGCCATATACACACACACATAGTACACACACACACCCCATACACACACAATACATGCACACACCCCACATACACACGCCACACACACATACCATACACACACCATATACCACACACACACCATACACACAACACACATACACACACACAATGCATGCATACACACCACACACCCCAAATACACACACAACACACACCCCACGTATGCACACACCACCATACACACACCACACACACACCCTCATACACACAATACGTCCACACACACATACACCATACACACACACTACACACACACTACACACACACCCCACAGTAGAGACTAGGAGAAGTGATACTTCACTGTATTGTTTTTTGTTGCTGGGATGAAGTGCCTAACCAGAGACAACTTAAGGAAGGAAAGAGTTGATTTTGGCCTATGGTTCCAGAGGGTAGCGTCTCTCATGATGGGGAAGCAGGAAGCCCGAACTGCATCCTCACATCGTCAGGGAAGAAGCAGAGAGAGATTAATTCAGCCCAGGGCTCCAACCAATGAAATGGCATCGCCATAATTACAGTAGGGCCTGCTCTCAAAAATTTGTAACAGACAGGCCAAGAGGTTTGTTTCCATGGTGATTCCAAACCCTGTCAGGTTGACGACCATAGATTAACCATCCCACTTGCCCCGAGCCTGGCTCTCTTCTATCTCTCTCTGTTTGCAAATAAATGAAAGTATTTTTTTTAATTTTTTTGTTTATTTTTTTATTTATTTGAGAGTGACACAGAGAGAAAGAGTGAGAAAGAGAGAGAGAGAGAATGGGCGCGCCAGGGCTTCCAACCACTGCAAACGGACTTCAGACACATGCGCCCCCTTGTGCATCTGGCTAACGTGGGTTCTGGGGAATCGAGCCTCGAACCGGGGTCCTTAGGCTTCACAGGGGAGCGCTTAACCACTAAGCCACCTCTCCAGCCCTGAAAAGTATTTTTTTAATGTGAACAGATTTCACAGACTTAGACTGAAAGAAACCAGACACTGAAGAGCACCTCCAGTTTGCCAGATATGATAAGCGAGCCACACACATTATCTCATTTAATCATCACCACATCCCGAGTCACTTTAAACTGTCCCCACTTCACAGATAAAGAGAGAATAGGTCCCCGGTCTACATTTATAGCTGCTATGTGGTGACCTGCACATCTCAGAGACTTGGAGTCACACAGAGAGATGCACACCCCTGAGCTCCAGGAGACCCTCTCTGTGCCTCTAAAATGGCAACAGAGGGACGGAAGAAATGTCTCGGTGGCTGCAGGTGCTTACTTCACCGGCCTGGGGCTGAAGTTCGGACCCTCAGCATCCACAGAAAGCCAGATGCAAGGCGATGTGAGTGTCTGCAACCCCAGTGCGCCTTTGGCCATGGGAGGCGAGGCCCGGGGATCCTGAAGCTTTCGGGCCAGCTAGTCTGACCTTCCCAGAAGCAAACAAGGAGCGAGACTCCATCTCAAGCAAGGTGGAAGTTGAGGACCAACACCTGGCGGTTGTCCTCTGACCTCCACACACGTGCTGTGGCACATGCGCCCCTACAAACACAAAACCAATGCACACACACACAAATTTAGAAAAAGAAGTTGCAGGAGAGGGTCCACGTTGCCAGGGTTTGGAGCACACACGGGCTGATTAAGGTAAAAGGACACCTTTGTTTTCAGTGAAAGAACATTGATTTCCACTGACCAAGAAAAATTTAAAAAAAAAAAATACTGCTCCTGATGCTGTCAATTTACTCTGATTTTCCTTTGTGTCTAGCGTTCTGGGAAGAAATAAAAACTTGGGAGTGCCCTGAAGTAGGCGATCTTTTTCAAATGGGCGGGTGGGATTGTCGCTGAGTTTCATAGCCACAGAAGATAGTGCTGGGCTGCAAGGGAGCATTTCAAAGATGGCACCATTTCCTTTTCTGTTCTAAAAAAAAAATTTCTACTGAGAACTTTAAGATGTGAACATATTGCAAATTGGTCATATTCCCATTGGGTTATACCCGTAAGTCCTCTCCCTCCCGCCCCCATTCCACCAGGGCCCCTCCTCAGTGGGGTAACCGGTACTCACCGTGGAATCACGAATGCGCCAGTCAGTCTCTGTGGAGGGTGACAACGTCCCTGGAGCAAACCTTCCTACCCTGTGTCTTTTACACTCACACCCCCTTTTCACAATGTTCCCTGAGCCATGAGCGGCACCTTATAAGTCTTCTGATTTTCTGCTTTGATGAGTTTTTTTTTTTTTCATTTTTGATTTTCATTTTTATTTGAGAGAGAGAATTGGTGTGCCAGGGCCTCAGCCACTGTAATTGAACTCCAGATGCTTGCGCCACCTAGTGGGCACCTGTGACCTTTCGCCTGCCTCACCTTTGTGCGTCTGCCTTATGCGGGATCTGGAATGTCAAACATGGGTCCTCAGGCTTCGCAGACAAGCGCCTTAACTGCTAAGCCATCTCTCCAGCTCTTTGATGAGCTTTGAATCTCCTGTGCGTCTACCGCCATCTCCCTGGAGGAGGACGTTCTCAGGCTAGCAGTGAGAGGAGTACCACTGACATTTAATCCACCACCTCCTCTGTGATATCTCCTGGGCCCTGGCAGGTGAGATAAAGATGGTTGGATTTTAGTTGATTTTTTTATTTTTATTTTTGGTCATTCTGATGGGCCTTGGATCTTCCCAGTATTCACCTCCATGAGGACCCTGGTGGCTTGCTGAAGTGCCTGGGCAGTCTCCACCTGGGTTGGGGCTGGTGAAATGCAATGAGCTCGAGTGGCCCTACTTAGGGCAGCTCAGGCAGGGAGGCTGGAGCGCGAGGCCAGCATCAAATGGGTCTGATGTCCGATCCCTTCGTGAGCAGGCTGGGTTGTGACTGAATGGGTGAATGGGGAGCACTCGCCTGGGATCTGGGTGGTCAACTCAGTGCCCAGGCAGTTTCCGCTGTCCCCTTTCTTGTTTACTCTGGGCCCAGACCTCCAGGCCAGCACTGTTCAACAGACAAGCAATATGACCCTCAGAGAGAAAGCAGCTGTGGGGGCTGGAGAGATGGCTTAGCGGTTAAGGCGCTTACCTGCAAAGCTAAAGGACCCAGGTTCGATTCCCCAGGACCCACATAAGCCAGATGCACAAGGTAGTGCATGCATCCGGAGTTCGTTTCCAGTGGCTGGAAGCCCTGGTGCACCCATTCTCTCTCTCTCTTTCTTTCTCGCCCTCTTTCAAATAAATAAATAAAAATAAAATATATTTAAAAAATGAGGAAGCACATGTGTACTTTAAAACATTCAGTAGCCATAACACACAAAACTGGTTTTGACGCTGTTTCACCTGGTGTATTCACCTCAGCACGGCTCAGTGCAGGCTCCGCAATGCTCACATACTCACGTGGAGTCGCTCCTGGAGAGCAGCTGAGTCCAGTCAGCTCCATGTGGTTGTCCACTTACAAGCCCTTGCTTGCAGGTGGCATTTGTGGAATGCCTTGTGTGTGCCAGGCACGATGCCCGGCATGGGTTTGGTGAGCGACGCAAAGCCTGCGCTGAGCTGTGTGTGCTAAGCTGTAAATGCTCCCTGGGGCTGATTCAGGGCAGGAAAGCAGCTATCAATTACCTCGGTAATTTGGATACAGATCACATATTGAAATAATATTTCACATTCTAGCAACAGGGGCTAATAAGTGAGGACAGTAAAAGGCTGTGGTGTGTGTGGGGGGGGAACCAGGTCAAAGTACACAAAATGATAGTATGAACATATATTTGTGAGATTTGTGAGATTGCACCATGTACAATGAATAGATATCATTTAAAAAAAAAAAAAGAGCATCGGGCTGGAGAAATGGCTTAGCTGTTAAGGTGCATGCCTGCGAAGCCTAAGAATGAATGTTTGAATATCCAAACCCCATGTAGCCACAATGACGCAAGCATGCAAGGTCGCACATGTGCACAAGGGGGCGCACGCCTCTGGAATTCATTCACAGCTGCTGGAAAGCCCTGGTGCACCCATTCTCTCTCTCTCTCTCTTTCTCTTTCTGCCTCTTCCTCTCTGACTCTCTCAAAAAATAAAATAATAAAATAATTAAAAAAATAAGCATCACAAAAGTGTATTTTTGTTGGACTGCAATGTTCTACACTATGTAGGATGCACAGTATAGATATTAGTGATAATGTCTGACTCATGCAGACACTGTCTTCTCACTTTTCAGAGAAAGCTTTTTTATGACGGGAGGGGGACTTTATATAAGGAAGCTCTGGGTGATAAGAGCCCCCCCCCCCTTTTCCTTCCACTTGGCTGCCGGAGCTGCTTGCTGCCTTCAGCGTGGACTGAAGACCAGCCTCAACTGAAGACCCATGTGAATCGAAACCCAGCAGGCTCCTCAGGAAGCCTCCAGGCCTTCAGTGCCGGGTCGGGACTGCTGAGGCATCTGGCCACGTGCACTGAGCAGCTACCGGGTTCCTTGATTCTCAGGCCTGCAACTGCTATTGCACCGCCATAAGCTAATCCAATAAATTCCCTTTTTAATATAGTTCATTCTAGCAGTTCTGTTCCTCTAGAGAACCCTGACTAACACAGTATGCCAGGGCCTCCAGCCATTGCAATCGAACCCCAGATGAGCGTGCCACCTTGTGCGCATGTGCGACCTTGTGTATACATCGCCTTGTGTGCCTGGCTTATGTGGGATCTGGGGAGTCAAACATGGGTCCTTAGGCTTCACAGGCAAGTGTCTTAACCTCTAAGCCATCTTTCAAGCCCTAGAAAAGCTTTTGCTGACAGAGCACCATATTCAAAAGATGCAGGGGTACAATGACAGCTCCAGCTACTTGGGGCTGCCTGGCACATGCTAATGACATGCTAATTAGGTGCAGTTGTACTGAATTGACACAACAGGTCTGGTTCTGAAACAAGTTTGAACATCTGTTCCAGTCTGCCTGGGCTGAATTGCCTGTGACTTGGCACCTCCACTGCCGAATCCTGGGCCGACCAGGACAAGGTGTGGGCTCCCCTCCTGCAGTGATGTCAGAATTTCCCCTGACTTGGCACCTCAAGCACCCAGTCCTGGGCCAATCAGGATAAGGTGCGGTCTCCCCTCCTGCAGTGCCTTGCACCGACACCTCACTTGACCACGAATTCACCTGCACGTTATCCAGGATATCTGACTCTATTCCTTCCCAGACCATATTCGTCTCGGAAGGCCCTGAACACCTTGTCATTCAGGTCAAATGGCCAAGGTGAATGTCCTGGGACAGAGAGGCTAGATGTATGAAAGGAAGTGACAAATGATAGTGATTTTTTTTTTAAAATCTTTTTTTTGTTCATTAAAGGCAAAAGTCAATAGTGCCGCACACATACCCACCGTGTCTATCATTTCATGAAAGAAAAAAGTATCTGAACAGCTAAAAGTCAAGATGCAGAAACAAAGACAAAGCCAGCCTAGGCAGACAGGGACAGTGGGACCCTTACTTACACTGACGTCTTTGCTGTAGAAAACTGGCATGCGTTCGTGGATGAGTCTTTAACACTTCCCAGCTGTGTGACCTTGGACAAGTGACCTCGCCTCTGCGCCCCACTGCCCCCTTCTTGAGTTTCCGTTTCAATGCGATGGCATGATCTAAGCAAAGACGTTTAGCACAGCGCTGACACCATAAACCCCAGTGGTGAACACAGCTCTGTCCGCCTATGATGGGGGGATACCATCACCACCTAGTGGCTCTGTGTCCCAGGAACTGCCACTGGCCTTAGACAGAAAGAGGGAAACTTTGTCTAACTGCCAAGGCCGAGGCAGGTACAGAAAGAGGAACCATCAATATGTGCAGAACTCCTTCAGACCTGTCTTGTCTCCCGAGATTCAAATTGGTGCCCAGGAAGCAGCAGAATTGAGGGGGGGGCAGATAAACGGAGCACAGACTTTTCCTGACGGTCCCTGGGCAGGGACACACACAAGCCTCTGCTCACACGCCCCATCAGGCTCTTGCCCTGATGGGGACACTGGAAGCATGGACATATTGGCTGAAGAGTCTCTGAGCTCACAGAATACACATGAGCACGCTGGTCCAGCTTTCCTTCCTCGGCGGGAGAGGACGGGTTTTCTTCTCCTGCTTCGGTGTGCAGGACTTGAATTCTGCCTGTGAGCCTGAGGAAGGACCTTGATGACGGGCAAATATTGGCTCTGGGGGTAAGTAAGCTAGTGTTTGAAGAGCCCTGGCTCTGCCACCTGCTGGCTTGGTGACCCTGCTTATAAATGGAGAGGGGGCATAGGGAATCCCTTGGCGGGGGGGACTTGAGGATTCACTTCTACAATTTCTGATGCCTCCGGAAGGCCGAGCAAATGAGAGAAGGAGGTCTGATAGAGTGGGGACTACGATATGACAGAACAGGAAGCACTAGGCCCATGTAAACAAAGGCAGCTGCTGCTCTTGCCCCTCAGATCCAGGGCCTTCTGGCTGTTTGTCTAGGACATTACAGGTCTTCGGAATCTTGGCATTTATTCCTTTGCTGACATATCAATTACTTTCTCACTGTTGGGACAAAATACCCAACCAGAGCAGCTTAAGGAAGGAGAAGGTTCACTTTTCAGGTTTGTCTAGAGGGGAAGTATTTATTATGGCAGGAAAGGCCTGGTGACAGTGAGAAGCCACAGTTACACCTTCACATCGGCCGGAAAGAAGTAGAAAGAGTGAGAAGACAAGCAAGGCTAAGCTGCGGCATCTCACCCCCAGTGACTGACATACTTCCTCCAGCAAGGCTCCACCTCCTAAAGGTCCCTGAACTTCCCGAAACAACAGCAGCAACTCAGGGTTAAGTAATCAGGTAAGTCTACAGGGGGACATTTTATATTCGGACCACCACATTCTGCCCCTGGTGCCCCATAGACTTCATGGCCATCTCATGATACAAAATATCAATCAAACTTTAAAAGTCCTCATACTTGGGTTGGAGAGATGGCTCAGCACTTATGGTGCTTGCCTTCAAAGCCTAACAACCTGGGCTCGATTCCCCAGTACCCATGTAAAGCCAGGTGCACAAAGTGGTGTATGAAACTGGAGTTCATTTGCAGTGGCTAGAGGCTCTGGTGTGCCCATTCTTTCTTATTCTTTCTCTCTCTCTCCTCTTTGCAAATAAATAGATAAATAAGCCCTTATGGGCTGGAGATATGGCTTAGCAATTAAGGCACTTGCCTGCAAAGCCTAAGGACCCAGGATCAATTCCCCAGAGCCCACATAAGCCAGCTGTACATGGTGGTGCATGCATCTGGAGTTTGTTTGCATTGGCTAGAGGCCCTGGAGCTCCCATTCTCTCAATCCCTCCTCTCTCTCTCTCTCTTTCTCTGTCTCTCTCTCTATGAAAGAAAGAAAGAGAGAGAGAGAGAAAGCCCTCATACTCTATAAGTCTCAGCATGTTTCAAAAACTCCAAAGTCTCAAAGTAGCATCTTAACTGTGATTCCTATGACATCAAAACACAAGCTACATATTTCCCACATATGATGGCATAGAATACAACATTCCCATCACAAAAGGGAGGAATGGGAACATAGCGAGAAAAGACTGGACCAAAGCAACAACAAAAGCCATAAGGACAAACATCAAATTCTGTAGCTTCACGTCCGTTACCTGGGACTCTGGATGCAATCCTCTGGGCTTCAGAAGGTTTGGTTAGCTCCGCCTCTCCAGTTGTGCTCTCCTTGGGTGGTGGCAGGGAGTCATCCCAGACTCCTGGAATCTCCAAAATCTCAGGGGGTCTCCACTTGCTGCTCCCCTTCACAGCTTTATCTAGTGGCCTCACAGGGTCTCCATGCTGGGATGCTAACCCTGCCCCAACATCACCCTGGCAGCACTCTGGAACTGTGGTACAATCCACGACACCCTCAGTCTTACACCTTCATTCTTCCACAACCAGGGCAATGCTGCCCAGTTCTACTTTGTATAGCTAGGGATGAAGCCAGGCCTTGGAGTACAGCTTCAGGAGCCTGTGTATGTTGACTGGTTTTGTCCCATCAGGTCTTTTCCTTTCAGAAGAATTTGTGGGCTGGAGAGATGGCTTAACAGTTAAGGTGCTTGCCTGCAAAGCCAAAGGACCCAAGTTTCATTTCCCAGGATCCATGTAAGCCAGATGCACATGGTGGTACGTGTGTATGGAGTTTGTTTGCAGTGTCTGGCAGCCTGGGTACCCATTCTCTCTCTTCTCTCTGCCTCTCTCTCTCACACAAATAAATAAATAAATAGACAATAAGGTTATGATTAAAAATAAGAAAAAAAAAAGAGAGGAAAGGGTTTATTCCTGGCTTACAGTTTTGAGGGGAAGTGTCCATTATGGTGGGGAAGACATGGCAGGACTGAGCAGGAAGCCTGTGTCACATCTTCACATCAGCAGAGAGGAACTAGAGGAGGGAGACCGTAAGCAGGGACAGGCTGTTATATCTCATGACCCACTTCCAGTTACACACTTCCTCCAGCATGGCTCCACCTCCAAAAAGGGATCCACAAATCCCCGAAATAGTGCCACCAGTTGGGGCATGAAACCTTTAAACACGAGTCTATGGGGGAAATTTTACGTTCAGACCACCACAGATAAGAGTCTGTCACTGGAGTGTGGTATCATTGGGCTCAGGGAGAGAGTAGATTTGATTATCAGCACGAATGATCAAGAGAAATGTGAACCTAGGGTCTTTCAAATGTGGGATGTGTTCCTTTTTAAATACTGGCAGTTAAGAAACATTTTGAGACAAGACACTGTGGGCCATACAAAACCCCATGTTAGCTGTGTGAGCTCAGGTGGATGTTCCTTTTTTCTTCATGAGTAATGGGGGTAAGGAAACAAGGAGCTCCTGATCTTGACGTTTCTTGTCAATGACTTCATTAGCCTGACCTTCTGGTAGCAGGGAAGGTGTGACTCTCACCTTGCGTTTTATAGATGGGACAATGGAGAAGGTAAGTAACTTGCTCAGGATCCCTCAGTTGGGAAGCGAAAGTGCTGTTATGGCTCACAAAGTAGAATGAGATCCCAGTTGAAAGTGGTGGGTATTAGCGACTATGGTGCCGTCAAGGTTACTATAACTGGTAACAGAAATAGCTCAAAGGCCAGCTCGCTGATAGCCACGAGAAGCTGTTGGGCTTGGTTCTTCAGAGACCCTGGTCAGCTTTAGATTTTTTTAATATCTTATTTTTAATTTAATTAATTAATTAATTGAGAAACAGAGAGAGAGACAGAAAGAGAGAGGATGGGCACACCAGGGTCTCCAGGCCCTGCAAACAAACCTCAGATGTGTGCGCCACCTTGTGCATCTGGCTAATGTGGGTCCTGGGGAATCGAACCTGGGTCCTTAAGCGTCGCAGGCAAATGCCTTAACTACTAAGCCATCTCTCCAGCCCATCTTTAGGTTTTTACAGACAGCGCTCGGCTGCTATTTAACAGATCTTTCCTACATAGGCATTAAGCAGCTGTGCCGATGGGGTTTCCCGGGACGATAATTAGATTTAGGCCCCTGGTCCAGTCAATAGATTTTCATCTCAGGGTTACCAAGCCGATCATGGCCAGTAATTTACAGCTTGAATTGTTCTGAAATCAATACAGATTTTGCTCTTCAGTGAGAGAGCTGTAAAACATGGTGACAGGAGGCCCCCAAAAGCCACTGACATGGAGTGGAGAGTTAGTTTGTGGAGCCTGGAGAGAAGCCAGGCCATAAGAGGAGAGCTGGAGCAGAGAGCGAGGAGACCGGCCTATGTCCATGGGCTGTGGTCAGAGCTGGCTGGAGCTCTCCTCGGAGGCCAGCTCTAGATGGAGCCTTGATGGAAAGTCACCTTGACTGGCAGATGTGCCGGGAAGGGAATAGGTTTTGAGTCTGGTACGGCTGCATTTGTATTTCAGCAATGTAATTGTCTACTCTGGGGAATTGGCCTGAATTTCTTGAGACTTGGGTGTCTCATCTATAAGATGGGCAAATAACTAGAGCCACTGGCCGAGTGAAGAGCAGGTGAGGCTGTGTTTGCAGAGCACTTGTTTACTGCAGGGAAAGGCTGCTGAGCCTTAAGGGCAAAGGGCTGTGGAGTGAGGTGGTGTGGCGACCATTTCCGGCTTTCTTGCCTAAGTGACCTCGGGTCAGTCACTTGATCACGTTGAGCACGTTTCCTTTTATTGAGGTAATACCGAAAAGCGGCCATCCAGGGTGACCATGACACTGCATGAGATAATGCACAGAGCGCCAGTTTTCACACGGTTAACAGAACGTGGCGTGGGCTCTACAAAATGAAGTCATTGTTTGCTTCTGTCAGTCCAGTTTTCATCCATCCTAGCTCAGCATGGGTGAGGCTGTCTGGGAACGATGGTTCAGTCATAGGCCGGGCTAAGCTACTCTTCAGAAAACAGTGGACAACTTGAAACTGGGTAATCAGAAGAGACTGTCATTTTAAAGTCATCAAAATATATTTCCACAGTAAAAGTAGGCATTAAAATTATACACACAGGGACCATTCACATAGTGGGGCACTGGAAGACCAATATGGGAGAGTGCTGACTGGGAGGGCTACATCACGGGGAACATTACCATTATGGAGTAAATGGGAACATTGTTCCAGCCCATTTCTTTCCGAACCATAACCTTGAGATCCAGTAATAGGAAGAGTGAACGGTTCCAACACATGTGTTTGGGGCTTGACCAAGTGACTTGCACAGCCCAATGGGATCCAAAATAGGAAGTGATTCAAGCAGGGCACAGGCAGCCAGGAATGTGTGGCATGGCTTGGCTCACCCTCTTGTGCTTCCTGTCATTTTGTCACAGGAAGATCATGCTCCAGACATCTGATGGCCACTGAGGAGATCCAGGGGGCAGCCTGACCCAAGATCAGCCTAGCCCAGCAGTAGCCCAGATCACCTCTGGATCCTTGTGTAAACCCTCAGATGCTTGCTCTTGTAGCCGCTGAGATTAAGACTTTGTTTGAGAAGTGGTAAAAGCTAGGACTCCCCCGAGATGCAAAAGGGGGCACAGGGCGCCTGGTCCAGCTTTGTGGAAAATGAGTGCATCCTTTTCCTGACCTGTGACCCTGTGAGCGTCCTCTTCCCAACTCATGACTATCTGAGCATCTTCTCCCCCACTCGCGACCCTCTGAACATCCTCCTCCTGACTCTTCCCTTGTTTTCCTCATTCTACAGCTGATGTGGAACTTCATCACCTGCAGACTGGTAGACTCAGGAACCCCTCCAATGACTCTGTTGTTATTTCTGAATATTCCCCTGATCCATCTGTCCAATGAGAAGTGTTCCCCAAATCATCGTGGTTGAGAGGGAGATTCGGGGAATATTTTCTTGACTTTGCCCTTTACTTTCTCTTGTTGGGTCTATAGCTAACCATGTGTTTCCAGGGGAGACAGCTCCATTTTCCATGTTTCTGGCTTTCCAATTTTCTTTTCATTTCTCTCTCTCTCTCCTTTTTAGGTAGGGTCACACTCTAGCCCAGGCTGACCTGAAACTCACTCTGTAGTCCCAGGCTGGCCTCAAACTGCTTCCCAAGTGCTGGGCTCAAAGGTGTGCACCTCCATGCCCTGCTCCCAGTGTTCGTAAGCAGGAATGGTTTAGCTCAAAAAAATACAGGCCGACAGTGTTGAAGTCCAGTGAAAGTGGCCATAGGGCTGGATGTGCCTTCTTAGCAGGGGGGTGAACTCGGCGCACGACCTCACCCAGTTCTTGGACCTGTGGACGTAACCTCAGCATGAGGTCCTAGGGACTGCTTTGAGAATTAAATGGGATCCATCTCAATTCACCGAGCTCAGTACATTGTTAGTGCTCAGTTAACTATCATCGTTGCCGCATAGTTTCCAAATAAGGTTAGAGGAAAGACTGCCTCTGGAATAAGCCAGGGACCTCACAGAATGCTCTACTTGGTGCTACATCACTCAGCTATCTTCCCTGGTATTGGAAGGATTCAGGGGAGCTATGCACAGAGGGAATCTTATCAGCAGGACTCTTTCAACTCCTGAAAAAGTAAAAGTTCTCTGTGCTCTAGGAAGGGAGGAGATGGGGCATTCCTTGGCCTTCCAGGACTCTGGGCTGTACTTGGGAGATTTCTCCCCCATTCCGGTGCCAACAACCTATGAAGCAGCCATCCAGATTATTCCATTCTTGAGAAATAGACATTTCCTGATCCCTGGAATGCCCTAGATTTCTGAACTGTTAAATCAGAACACACATTGATAATGTAGATTAACCATCACACCTGGGAAACTATTCAGATAAGAGAGAAGTGAGTCTGTTTTCATTCCTTTATCTTACATCCATCCCAATCTACCACCCTCATCCCTTTACCACCCCACTGCCCACTTACTACCTACCTCATTCTCTACCCATCCATTCATTCTTCCATCTCCTCCATTCCTCTTTGAATTCATCCACCTACCCCATCCATTATTCCATCCATCCATCCACCATCCACCCACCCACTCACCACCTACCCTAGACCCAATACTATGCACTCACTATTTGCCTTTATTTCTTGACTCACCCATCCACCCCACCATCCATTTAGCAAGCATGTGTTAATTACCCATGATATTCCAGGGCTTGTTTTATGGACTTAGCACATACACAGCCAAGAAATACTCCTTCTCCCAGGAAACTCTGTATCCAGTGTGGAAGAGACACACTGAAATGAAAAATAGAAATGAAACCTAAGTGTTAAAGTCACCTGGCAGGCAGGAGGAGGCAGTATGGGGTGGTCATGCAGTGATCATGCACATAGGCTTTAAAGCTGGATTTGTTTGCCTTTGATTTGGACCCTGCTGCACGTTACCTGGATGTCTTTCTACCGACCACAGCACATGGTTAGACCTTGGTTTCCTTGTCTGCTAAATAGGACTGATAACCACATTGACTTCAGAGGATTGTGGTGAACAAGAAACAGATGGATTCTGAGTAAGTCAGGGTGTTGTGAGAGTCACATAGTCAAGGACAGCAGAGGAAATGAGTATGAGGGCCTGGAAACCCCAGGCCCACAACAGCAAAGAGCTGAATTCATCCACCACCCACGTGAACTTGGGGGGACTCCAAGCTCAGGAAGGAGCCAGCCTTGACTGTACTGCAAGACCCTGAAAAGAAGGTATACCTGAGCCACATCTGGACTTCTGACCCAGGGAATCATGTGATCATGACTGTGTGTCATTTGAAGCCATGAAGTTTTAGACAGTTTACCATGTGGCAGGGGATCAGAAAGACTGGCTTGGGAGCTTTGCTGCTTTATGTCCTCTTTCTATTATGCTTTCACGTTCTCTTCTAATAAACCTTTGCTTAACCTACCTTTCTTGTAATATTTTTTATGAGAGAGAGAATGAGAATTGGCACACCAGGGCCTCCAGCCACTGCAATCGAACTTCAGACACGTGTGTCACCTTGTGCTCATGTGCCACCTTGTACGCTCTTGTCACTTTGTGTGTCTGGCTTATGTGGGATGTGGAGAGTGAAACATGGGTCTCTAGGATTCGCAGGCAAATGCCTTAACTACTAAGCTGTCTCTCCAGCCCAACCTAACTCTTAAAAGAAGGAAGAAAGGAAAGAAGGAAGGAAGGAAGGGTGGAAGGAAGGAAGGAAGGAAGGAAGGGAGGAAGGGAGGAAGGGAAGGAAATTAGTTAATGTGTTCCAGGCTCCATGGACACCTCAACATAGAGCCAAGACTTATAGCAGGGGCCTCCCCCTGCCCCCATCACATTTCTTGAAAGCTAGCCAGTCAGAGGGGTCAGAATGCCAAAGAGTGTCTGATTAGCACTCAACTGACTGGAAAATGCAGCTAATCAGAACCTCTAATTCCTGGACAGTGTTATTAGACATGGATTTTCTGGATCTGAAATCAATTTTTTTTTTCATGGCAATTGGGGCAAATCCCATGGCTTCCTCGATGCTACTGGGGCAGTGTGACAATGGGGCAGCAGGAAGGTTCTGAACCAGCCAGAACCAGCAGGAAGCTGAAGGCCGTGGGATGCCTACAATGCAGGGATCCACGCGGCCCAGTGCTGAGCTGCAGAGATGAAAGGAACACAGGCTCACCATGCTGAGAATTGCCATAGTTCACTCATTGTGACCCTCCCACGCTAGGAAGGGGGACTTGGTCTTTAGAAATATGAAATGATTCATCACAGACGCACAAGCCTCTTAATCCCAGCCTTACCCCCATCCTCTGATCTTTAACTCATCGACGCCATCCCTTCCACTCTTCCTCTATTCTTGAACTTTATACATCACTGAAGTTCTAAATGGTTGACACAACCAACTAGCAACCTTGATAGTCAGGAAAACCACGGACTTTTCTCCAGAAAAATGCTCAAGTGTGCACACACGCATTCACAGACACATACATACATACACACACACACACACACATGCACTCATACGTAAATTCACACACAAAGAGGCCCAGATTCACAGAGACATGCGTGCACAAGCACAGATACACAGGCACAAATGCACACACAGACACTGATAAACACATAGACACATACAGATACACCCATGCGCACACGTACACACGTAAATTCACATTCAAGGACTGGAGGGATGGCTTAGCAGTTAAGGCGTTTGCCTGCAAAGCCAATGGATCCCGGTTCAATTCCCCAGGACCCATGTTAGCCAGATGCGTAAGGGGGCGCACACGTCTGGAGTTCGCTTGCAGTGGCTGGAGGCCCTGGAGCGCCTGTTCTCTCTCTGTCTCTCTCTCTCTCCTTCTTTCTCTCTGTCAAATAAGTAAATAAAAATAAAATATTTTTTAAAATTCACATTCAAACACCAACACATACATACACAGAGATGCACACGTGCACTCACACATGTAAATCCACACACAAAGAGACACAGATTCATATGGAGACCTGCATGCACAGACACAGGTGCCCACATATGCACACATAAATGGACACCTACAGACACAAAGATACCCATGCACACACAGATACACGCACACACACACACACACATATACACACACACATGCACATAACTACACACACAGATACATACATACACACACACATAGACACACACAAATATACACAAACACACACATATATATACACACACACACATACACATAACTACACACACAGATACATACATAGATACACACACACATAAACACACACAAATACACACAAACACACACACATATATATATACACACACATACATATAACTATACATACAGATACATACATACACACACACACACATAAACACACACAAATACACACATATATACACACACACATAAACACACAAATACACACAAACACACACATATATATACACACACACACACATACACATAACTACACACACACAGACACATACACACACACACACACACACACTGGGTTCTCTGGCTTGCCTGTCATGTCAAGGTGTCCACACAGAACCCCTGAATCTTTTCCTCAGTGTCCGGATGACATCTCTGGGCTGGTCATCCGAATAGCTATCAGCACTCCAGGATTTGCCAAAGCAAACTAGCTTTTCCCCTTTACGTATACAAAAGAGAATTTCGGAAACTTAGGTGGAAATGATGCGCCCCCCCCCAACCAGTCACGTGCCCTTCTCACCGCCGCGGAAGCCTGTCTTTCTGCTCAGCTTGCAGCCTGCAGCGGCGTTTCCATCGCGCAGGGAGCAGGGAAACTTTGCCATCGGGAGAGCAGATGACAGCAGCTTCGCCTTTTCCTCACTGTTGGCATGCCAGCCAAACCAGCTGGGGCCGACTCTCTCCCTTTTTCCAGTCTAAGCTCGGGTTCTTGATCCCCGGGGTGGTTTTAATTTACTCTCACAATAAGATTCTGGACACCAGCCGTCCCCCAGCCACTGCTCCGAGTCTCTGCTGTGGGTGGCCGTCACTTATCAGGGGTGTGAGAAGGTAATTTATACTCTATGTAGCTCTGCACCCCTTGTCTGAGAGAGATGTGTTCTAAGACCACCGGTGGGTAATTGAAATTGAGGCCACCACCTGCTATGTTTTCCTATCAAATACAAGATGATAATGTTTCACTCACATGTTAGGTCCAGGAAAAGATAAGCAAGAAACAATAATAAAATAGAACAGTTAAAACAAGATATAAAATAAATAAATAGAACAGTTAATACAGGAAACGTTCTATGACTATAAACTCTCAACCCCCAAACATCTTATTCCATCATTCCTGAATTTCCTTCTGTGATGGAGGAGATGATGTGACGTCTGTGGGGTATAATAAAGGGAGACCAGTGTGGACATTGTGACACAGCACCAAGGTAAGTGACCGTATGAGGAGTGTTTATCCACAAGCATGGCAAAATCAGGACAGTCTGACAACTGAGAATGCAGTCACCAAGCAACGACTGAGTGGGTAGCATATAGTGTGGGTACCCTTGACAGAGCGATGATTCTAGTCCCAGTAAGACAGTGTGAGATTTCATTACCCTACCAAAATAGTGTGCAATGTTAAATTATGAATTGTTTATTTCTAGAATTTTCCATTTAATATTTTCAGACCACTGTTTACCGCGGATGACCAAAAACTGCGCAAAGTAACGTTATACCTAAAGGGAGACTACCTTATTGGTTAAATACTGGAGCCAGAAAGTTACCTGCTTAAAAAAATAAGGCTGAGGGGGCTGGAAAGACGGTTTAGCAGTTAGGGTGCTTGCCTACAAAGCCTAAGGACCCAGGTTCAATTCCCTAGTACCCATGTAAGGCAGATGCACAAGGTGGTTCATGCATCCAGAGTTTGTTTGCACTGGCTAGAGGCCATGGTGTGCCCATTCTCTCTCTCTCTCTGCCTCTTTTATTCTCTCTTAAATAAAAATAAATAATAATTTTAATAATACTTTAATAACATATGTTAATAATATTTAATTTTAAAAACTGTGAGAACATTTGAGTTCATAAGTATGACGGGGCTGTTCTCAGTGCCCATGCTCAGATGTGGCTTTCTGCAGTGGTAGAGGAGACCGGCTGGACTCTGGTACCGCCTGGAGAACTCTGAATTACCCCAGGACAGCTGTCTTATGTGATCATGGTTCCTGACTTATTAAAAGTTTATTTATTTATTTATTTATTTGAGAAAGAGGCAGATAGAGAAAATAGGCACGCCATGGCCTGTAGCCACTGCAAAGAAACTCCAGAAACATGAGCCACCATGTGCATCTGGCTTATGTGGGTGCAGGGGAATTGAACCTGGGTCCTTAGGCTTCATAGGCAAGTGTCTTATCCATTAAGTCATCTTTCCAGCACAGTTCCTGATTTTTAAAAACATTAAAAAAATTTATTTGCAAGCAGAGAGAGAGAGAAAAGAGAGAGACAGAGAAAGAGAGAGAGAGAGAGAGAGAGAGAGAGAGAGAATATGGGTGTGAGCCAGGGCTTCCAGCCACTGCAAAAGAACTCCAAATGCTTTTGCCACTGTGCATCTGGCTTTACTTGGGTATCAGGGACTTGAACCTGGGTCATTAGGTGTTGGAGGCAAACACTTTAACTGCTAGCCATCTCTCCAACCCCATGGTTCCTGATTTTTAAGAAAAAAACTTTAAGGAGCTTTTGCTAACCTCTCGATTTTTTATTCCAACCATTTTCTCCTGGAATAATGGTTCCCAAACCCCAGTGATTTTAACGTCATCATCAAATTTTTTGCTACTATCTTCCGTATGCTTCGTTTATTTTAAATTTGAGATTTGTTCTATGGTTGGTCTACTTATAAAAAACCAGCTGACCCAGCTATACCGCCCGTGGGTATTTAACTGAAACATTCCAAGAAAAAATATCACATAGACACTTGCATGTCAATGTTTGTTGCAATGCTAGTCACAGTAGCTAAGTTATGGAACCAGCCTAGGTGTTCATCAATAGGAAAATGTGGATTATATAATATCAAATGGAATATTTCAACCGTAGAGAAGAATGAAGTTATGGCATTTGTAGGAAAATGGATACAACTACAGATAATCATATTAAGTGAGTTAAATAAGTCTCAGAAAGACAAATATTGTGTTTTTTTTTCTCATTGTGGGTCCTATTCTATGTAGATACATTAAACCATATATGTACAGATGGCATGGGATAGGAGCAGAACTCTCAAGAGGCAGAGGGAACCATCGGGAAGGGAGGAAAAGGAGATGGTGGTGGGGTGTGTGGAGAACGTGCTGGGTATATTTTATACTTCCTTGAAAATTGTCTTATACAACCCAACGTAATAAAATCGAAACTTTTTTTTTTAAATAGAAGACCTGTTCTAATACTGAATCCCCTTTAGCCTTGTTCTAAATAGGAATGTGGGTCCCTGGGTTGTCAGGGGGACTGGCCACTGTTCCCCTGAAGGAGCCCAGGCAACCGCGGTGAGCGCGATGAGAGAAAGAATCACTCTCGGGAGCCGGTCTCTGTGAACAGCTCGCTTTAATCAATAGGGAAATGGGTTTATAAGCAGTGGAGGGTCCTGAGGGGATTGGATGTTCAAGGTTGCTTGCTGATGCCTAATTGACATATGGGGACATACATCCCCGCAGGTAGGCAATGGTACCGTACAGGGGGCTGGGCTGTGTAAAGGTTGCTGGCTGTTACCCTATAAGGCATTTCCTAGGCAACTGGCCAGAGGTCACAGGGCAAAGCCTAAATTCAGGTGTGCCTGGCTTGGAGAGGGAGTGGACCTCCTGTGGGGGTGGGAGGGGGGAGTCCTTAGCTTTGCCTGGAAGCTCAGGCCTATCTACTGAAGGCTCAGCCCGAGCCTGGCAGGGCCCGACATAGGAACAGTCATAAAATCACAAGTTTGATGTTTTGTCTCCTTCTCCCAAGAGCCATTAAAAATAAGTACATGACTTTAAAAATAAAACCTCTCTCCACGCACCATCAGCAGTCATTCCCAGCACTCCCAGAGGTTTGTTTGGCCACCATTCTTGGAAGACACAGTATTCTAATAAGTCTCCTCTGTAAGTTGGAACCTTTGTGGCTTAAAAAAAAAAAACTACTTTATTTATTTTAGAGAGAAAGTGAGAGAGAAAGAGACAAGTAGAGAGAGAAAATGGGCACACCAGGGCCTCTAACTAGTGTTAACAACGTCCACATTCATGCACCACCTCGTGCATCTGGCTTACATGGGTTCTGGGGAATTGAACCTGGGTCCTCACGCTTCACAGGCAAAGCCCGTTAACTGCTAAGCCATCTCTTCAGCCTATGGCTTTAATTTTTCTTTTTTTTTTTATGAGGCAAGGTCTCACTTTAGTGTAGGCTGGCCTTGAACTCACAGAGATCCTTTCACCTCAGCCTCCTGAGTGCTGGGATTAAGGGTGTGAGCCACCACACCAGGCTTAATTTTTCCTCGGATGCCCTTATTCATGATTCAATTCCATTTCTTCTCTTCAGATTTCTCTTGAGCCCTTCCCCAGCGCCAGACCCTGGCCTAGGCATTCACAAGCTCACTAGTTCACTTAACTCTTTCCACCACCTGGGGTCGCTGTTGTTGCTCCCATTTTACAGATGGGGCAAAGGAGGCTTAGAGAGGTCTGAGAGTCTCACATTCGCGGCACAGCCTGCGCTCGCTGGGCAGAGGACAGAATCAGGAATCTTGTCAGGGAAAAGAACACCACCAGCGAGAATGAGGATGTGGGTAGGCCTCCTCGAGTTCACAGGCACCGCCTGGGGTTAGAGGGCTGGCACGGGCTCCTCTAAACGGTCACGCCACCCAAGGGGACATTTGTTTGTGAAATATGTCACAGTGTTCCAGCCAGCAGCCTAGGTTCTTTCCAAGATGTTCACAAAACCCGGAAGAATAAATATCTGATTTTTGTATTGCCCACCACATCCGAGGCGTATAACTTATCACCACTGGAGCGCCAGGCCTTGGCAGCCCCCATAAATCTAGAGTTCCAATTGACTCCATATGCGTGTCAGCAGAGCCCGGCCCACGGAGGGGAGCAGTGGATGTAATTGGAACACCGAACCAGGCATTAGGATTACTCACACTCTGAATATTAACAGGGCGAGATGCTGGTTTCCTTGTAGATATATTCAGGAGTCCTGGAGTGTGTCCCCTGACTCCGTTCATACAATCAGAACAGCAGGCGTCCTGCGTGTGGACCAGGAACCAGTCCCATCTGCAGTCGGGGGTGGGGGGGGAGTGGGAAGCATCATTTCCCCTGAGCAAAAGAGTATTTCAACCCTCTCCAGGAAGACTGCACACACCACGTATGGTTCCCCAACACAGGGGCATGAAAATCAGCCATCGTGGGCTCTCAGCCCTATTGTTCAGAACGGATTTTCCCAAAACAAGACCGTGTTTTGCAATAAGTTCTTGCAGATTTTCTGGCCCAGCAACATTGTTTTAGGAATAAGTCATCCTAGTTTTTTTTTTCTGGGGATGGGGGGTTCTGGAAAATGGGGGTGGGAAGGGGGATTGAGGTTTGGAGAGGGGTGACACCCAGGCTTTATTCTCAGGGGTACCCCTCTCCACCAGAACAGACAGCATCCTGTGTGAGCCTCACTCTGTCATCTGCAGAGCCTGGAGCCCTCAGGCAACGCCAAGATGGAGGAAAGATTCTCGTTTCACAGAAGGAGAGACTGAGAATGCAATTTTTTTTGCTCATTTTTATTTATTTATTTATTTATTTGAGAGTGACGGATGCAGAGAGAAAAGGAGAGAGAGAGAGAGAGAGAGAGAGAATGGAGCGCCAGGGCCTCCAGCCACTGCAAACGAACTCCAGACACGTGCACCCCCTTGTGTATCTGGGGAATCAAGCCTTGAACAGAGGTCCTTAGGCTTCACAGGCAAGCGCTTAACCACTAAACCATCCCTCCTGCCCGAGGCTCCAATTTTTGCCTGGAGCAAACACTAGTACATCAGTCCTGAGAGAAGGGCCCTGGGACTGGGGGCATAGCTTGGTGGCAGATCACTTGCCCAGAACAGGCAAAGCCCTAAGTGAGGCCCTTGCCTCAGGTACCATGTTACAGGCGACTCAAAAATCCAAGACCAAGAAAAATGACATTTCCATAATGTTTTTAATTATTGTAATTTCTAGGAAATAAAACAAAGTTTTAAGATGTGGTAGAAGAAATTTAACAAAGACACCAGACCCAGATGATTCTCTAAAACACAAGTTTATACTGTACCATTTTTTTTTTTTAACCAGGGATACAGCATGACCCGGAGTCTCCTCCCTATCTATGTGGCTACACCCTGCTTGTATGTTATCTGGTTAGTGCAGTCATGGACAAAAACACCCCTGAACAAACAGATTTATGCTCTATATTTATACTTTATTTTTAAATATTTATTCATTTGTGTGTGTGTGTGTGTGTGTGTGTGTGTGTGATAGAGAGGGAGGGAGAATGGGCTTGTCAGGGCCTCTAGCCAATGCAAATGAACTCTGGACACATGTGTATCTGGCTTATGTGGGCACTGGGGAATCGAATCTGGGTCCTTAGGCTTCATGGACAAGTGCCTTAGCTGCTAACCTATCTCTCCAGCCCATACACCTGTACTTTCTTATCACCTCATTTTTTATTTATTTATGTGAGAAAGAGAGGGATTGAGAGAGAGAGAGAATGGGCATGCCAGGGCATCCCGCCACTACAAACCAACGCCAGATCCGTGCGCCACCTTGTGCATCTGGCTTACGTGGGTCCTGGGGAATCGAACCTGGGTCCTTTCGCTTTGCAGGCAAGTGCCTTAAATGCTAATCCATTCCTCTGGCCTATACTTTCTTATTACTGACTAATTGCTAAAAAATTTTCTGTTTCTGCTCCAAAATTAGAAACTTGTGATCCACCAATAATACAAAGAATTCAAGATGACGTCAGACTGCCTGCCATACTGTCTATAAAACCTCTGAGCCATCAGAGCCCAGTACTCAGGCATGAGAAGTTGTTCCCCTGCATCCACTTCGACATGAATAAAATTTCTGGTTCTCTGCTCTATCTCTGGTGTCATCACTGTGTGTCTCAGTTTCCTGTAACAAAGATAGGTTTTGTAAGAGTGTCTCTTCTGAGCAGTAGTAAGAATCAGTAATCCTGGTGCTGTCTTCATCCCGAGGGCTAGAACTTAGGGAGTTTCCACTTAGTTCTATGTCCAAGAGCCTCACTAGCCTCAATCTAGCTTGGTTCTGAAGGGGAGCCAAACTGATGTTGCTGAGCCTCCTATCTGCTTTCACCAAGCCCTCCTTCTATGTTCTGGGAGCTCCTACTGCCTCCAGGAGAGAGTCCAGATGGGTTCTGTCAGCTTTCTGGAAGCATAGATTGCGGACCCTCCTCCGGGGTCTGTGGCTCACATCCATCCAATGGCTGAGGGCGGAGGCTAGAGAGATGGCATTTGCCTGCAAAGCCAAAGGACCTCGGTTTCATTCCCCAGGACCCACGTAAGCCAGATGCACAAGGTGGCGCATGAATCTGGAGTTCGTTTGCAGTAGCTGGAAGCCCAGGAAGTGCCCATTCTCTCTCTTTCTCTCCCTTACTCTGCCTATTTCCCTCTCTCAAATAAAAATAAAAATATTTTTTTAAAAAAATGGCTGAGGGCTAAGAGCTCTTGCTTTGTCACATACTAGCACTGTGACCTTGAGGGTGAACTTAAAATCCCTGAGTCTCAGCTTCTCCACTTAAAGCCTAGCGTAACAACTGTGCCCCACTTCCGCAGCTGCCGAGAAGATGAAAGAATAAAAACAAGAGTAATGGAAAACAGTACCAGCAGCTTCTGTCAGGCATCGAAGTCCCCCAGCATCTAGGGCACGGACATCCTCAACTGATGGCTCTGCAGATGCCTAGCAGACAGCTCCTGTGTGGCGGGTACCGCACTGGCGCTCTGGAGGCCGGTTATCGTTACACTGTTTAATCCTCACGACGGTCTCATGGGGTAGCTGCACTATATTCACCCTCATTTTACAGGCATGGAAACTGGGGCTCACCACACTCAATATTAGCCAAGTGGTGCATGGAGAGCTTGAGGGTCAGGACTGGAAGCGCATGAGGTCTGCCTTCAAGGCCAGCAGCGTTCTTTGTGAGGTCTGAGGAACCTCTCTTCCCCCACTCTTTCTTTCTCTTCCTTCTCTCCCCCTTTCCTTTCTCTCCTCTACCCCCTTCTCTCTTCACTGTCTCTTTTTAAAAAAAAATATTTTATTTTGTTTATTTGAGAGAGAGGCAGATGGAGATAAAGAGACAGAGAGAGGGAGGGAAGGAGGAGAGAGAGAGAGAAAGAGAGAGAGAAGAAGGGAGAGAATGGGTGTGCCAGGGCCTTCAGCCAGCTGCAAACAAACTCTAGAAGCATGCTCCGCTTTGTGCATCTGGCTTATGTGGGTCCTGGGGAATCGAACCTGGGTCCTTTGGCTTCACAGACAAATGTCTTAACTGCTAAGCCATCTCTCCAGCTCTACTTTCTCTTTTTGAGATGGGTCTCCATAGGCCAGGCTGGCTTCAATTTCAGGCCTCCCTCTTCAACATCCTGAGTGGCTGGGATTAGAGGGGTGCCTCTTCTGAGTGTGGGTCTAACCAGATTCAGAAGGTGTGTTCAACCTGTCTCAAGCCTAGAAAGTAGTGTTTATTTATTATTTATTTATTTAATTTAATTTTTTTGAGATAGGGTCTCGCTCTAGGCCAAGTTAACCTGGAACTCACTCTGTAGTCCCAGGCTGGCCCCTAACTCATCACAATCCTCCTACCTCTGCCTCCTCAGTGCTGGGATTAAAGATGTGAGTTACCATATCCAGCTGGAGTGGTTTAAAAATTTTTTGTTGTTGTTGTTTATTTTTATTTATTTATTTGAGAGCGACAGACAGACAGAGAGAAAGCGGCAGATAGATGGAGAGAGAATGGGCACACCAGGGCCTCTAGCCACCGCAAACAAACTCCAGAGGCGTGTGCCCCCTTGTGCATCTGGCTTATGTGGATCCTGGGGAATTGAGCCTCAAACTGAGGTCCTTGGACTTCACAGGCAAGTGCTTAACCACTAAGCCACCTCTCCAGCCCTGGAGTGTTTTTTTTTTTTAAATATATTTATTCTTTTCAAGTGACAGAAGGAAGAGAGAGAGAGAAAAAAAAAAAAAGGACATGCCAGGCCCTCTTGCCACTGCAAATGAACCCCAGATGCATGCACCACTTTGTTCCTCTGGCTTTATGTGGGTAACTGGGGGGACCTAACCTGGGCCCTTAAGCTTTGCAAGCAAATGCCTTCAACTGCTGAGCCATCTCTCCAACCCTAGGAAGGAGTTTTGAATACAGTGAGTACTCAACAGATGGCCGAGGAAACAAACCGAATGCTGGGAGAAGCCTTCTCACGTAGGATCTGCGGCTGTGCGTCAGTGTTTACCCCGTGATGTGGTGCCCGGACGCTGCATCTCTAAGCTCTGAGTTCTCTGCCAGGGGAACCCCTTGGCTTGTGTGGTAGCAGCGGGAGGGGCTCCAAACGGAAACAACCCCTTCCTCTACCGCCTGCTCCTTTCTGTAGCTCCCCCCTGTGAGCGAACACAGCTCAGTGCACCCCCTGTTCACACCAGGCCATGGGCATCCTGTGTCTTCACTCCTCCCTCCCTTTTTCTCTCCTCTGACAGCTGCTCAATTGTCACATGCTGGGATCCCTCCTCCTCAATCTGTCTCCATCCCCTGTGTTACGGAACGAGTATGTCATGTCCCCGGTAAGCTTGTGTATTGTACACTCGGCCACCAGCCTGTGATGCTGTTTTGGGAGGTCATGGAAACTATAGGAGGAGGTCAGACCTAGCTGCGGGGAGCAGGTCACCCGGGGAGGGGGGAAGTACATAATAACTAGCCCCTTCCTGTGAACTCTTCACTTCCTGTCTAACTAGGATGTGAACAGCTGTCCTTGGGCACACACTCCTACGACTGTGGCATTCTGCCCAAGCATATGGTGTTCAACCAACTGTGGACCGAACACTCTGAAACTGTGAGCCATCTTTGCTCCTTTAACTTGTTTATGTTCAGATATTTTGATCACAGTGAAGAAAATGTAGCTAACATACTCTGCCACCAACCTGGTCCAAGCTATCAGCTTTACTATGCCATCTGCGCCCTGCCTGACCCTCTGCCTCATTCCCAATGTCCCTCCGGGAACCAGACCCATCCCTTCAAGTCACAAGTCTGACCCAACCTCTTCCCGGCTTCGACCTCTGCCATGGCTCCGGTGACCTCCCCCACGCTCTCCTGAGGCTCACACCGCATGGCCCCAGTGGTTTCCAAAGTGCGGGCAACCAAAACTAGGGCCATGCCATGTGAGGGAGAGGGAGAGAGAGAGAGAGAGAGAGAGAGAGAGAGAATGGGTACTCCAGGACCTTCAACCACTGCACACGAACCTCAGATGCATGTGTCAACTTGTGCATCTGGCTTATGTGGGGAATGGGGAATCGAACCTGGGTCCTCAGGCAAGTGCCTTAACCACTAAGCTGTCTTTCCAGCCCATGTTCCTCATTTTTACGTGGGTACCGAGGGTAGAATTCAGGCCCCCATGTTTGTGAGGCAGTTACGCCGCTGGTGCGTTTTCTTTCTTTCTCTCTTTCTTAGATTCGAGTCTCACTCTCTCCCAGGCTTGCCGGGTATCATTCTGTATCCCAGGCTGGCCTTGAAGTCATGCTACTCTTCTTCCCTCAGCCTCTCAGTGCTGGGACCGAAGGTGTGCGACGTCATGCTCAGCTCTCTCGTGACTGTCACATTTAAGCGGAGCTTTTCTGGTGTGTGTATTCCTGTGTGGTTTCCGGGGTGAGCGTGTGCTCCTGGGTGAGTGTGTGCTCCTGGGTGAACGTGTGTGTGTTCATACCATAGGTCAGGGGACACCCTTGGATGTCAGCCTTTGCCTTGCCCCTTGTCTGAGGCAGGGTCCGCCGCTGCTCACTGCTGTGTTTGCCAGGCTAGCTGACCCTCGCACTGTGAAGCGATTCTCCCGTCTCTGCCTCTCTCCTCACATTAGTGTGCTGCAGTGACAGAGGCCTGCACTGTCCTGCTTTATACGTGGGTGTGAGGACTGGCGCTCCAGACCTCGTGCTTGTGCCACAAGTGCTGTGTCCACGGAGCCACCTCCCACTTCCTGAAGTGGCTCTCTCATTCCCTTCTGCCGTCTGGTGTCTGCCCTGGGTACTTTTTGTTTTGTTTTGTTTTTTTTCAAGGTAGCATCTCACTCTAGCCCAGGCTGACCTGGAATTCACTCTGTAGTCTCAGGGTAGCCTCGAACTCACGGTGATCCTCCTACCTCTGCCTCCCGAGTGCTGGGATTAAAGGCATGCGCCACCACACCAGGGTTGCCCTGCATACTTTTAAAAAAATATTTTATTATTTATTTTTTATTTGAGAGAGAGAAAGACAAAGGGGAAGAGAGAGAGACAGAGACAGAGATAGAGAGAGTGAATGGGCACGCCAGGGCCTCCAGCCACTGCAAATGAACTCCAGACATAAGCACCCCCTTGTGCATCTGGTTTACGTGGGTCCTGGGGAAATGAACAAAGGTCCTTTGGCTTTGCAGGCAAATGTCTTAACCGCTTAGCCATCTCTCCAGCCCCTGTGTACTTTTTGCTATAGGTGTTTACCTCTTGTTCCTATCGACATTAGTCTCATGAAGCATTTTAAGTATTGTTTGTGATACATTTTCCCAGGTATTTTACCTTTTGGTTATAGACGTTTGAATGTCGGCAGACGTGGGCAGAAGGCTATGCCGGGTGTGCAGGGCCTCCTCACCCAGCTCTCACACACGTCTGCCTTCTCAGGCCGACTCCAAAGGCATGGCCTGGCAGTCGGTGGAATCATAGTGGACACCTCTACCATCTGCTCATGCAGTGATGCCAGGAGACATGCCACGGGGTATTGATGGCTCATGCTCAGAGCAAAAACTCCCACATGTAGGAACTCCTCAACTCTCTTATGTTTTACTGAGTATCCAAAGCCTAGCCAAGGCCTTGTGCCATGAGGGCATATAGGAACACATTATTTCATTTTTATTTATTTGAAAGAGAGAGAGAGAGAGAGAGAGATGAAGGGAGAGAGAGAATAGGCACACCAGGGCCTCCAGCCACTGTAAATGAACTCCAGATGCATGCGCCCCCTTGTGCATCTGGCTTATGCAGGTCCTGGGGAATTGAACCAAGGTCCTTTGGCTTTACAGGCAAATGTCTTAACTGATAAGCCAACTCTCCAGCCCTCCAATAACACTTTTGAACTGAGTGACCATTCTCGGCCCCTTCTTCCTCTCCATGTAGGATTACTATTGTCCATTATCATTGGCCAGCCTTATGAAGCACACAGTGTGTTCCAAGTGCTAGTCTACGTGCTTCATAGACACTGGCACAAGAAGTCTGAGAAGAAGATACCGTTATGTCCCCCGAGGAGGATGAGCCTCTTGCCCAAAGCTATCTGACCGGTCACTGGCATTGCCAGGATTCTCACCCTGCCAGGTGTGTCTCGGGTTTTCCTCATCAGGAGGAGGTGGCAGCAGCAAGTGAAGGCTGGACAGCCCTGGTGAGGGCATCTGCTCTCGGCCCGAGAACCTTGCCAGTCTGTACCCAGGGAAAGAACAATCTCCTGTCTCCTCATCCCCTTACCTATCTCTGTCGTGCTCTGGATGTCACCCTACTCTTAAGCATGCCACCCTGTGTCCTCCGTGGAGAAAGCCCTGCAGTCCTGTGTCCACCAAGGTCCTTGCTTCAGGAGGCCCATGTGACCCAGAGCTGCTGACCAAAGAGTGAAGCCTCATGAGGGCTAGTCATGACAGCACTGCGCAGGATGGAAGCGACAAAGCCAATCAGAGACTCTGCCTGTGGGGGTGAGAACGAGGGAGGAAAGAGGAGATGGATCCTCGGGTCTCTGAAGCTAGAAGTTCACTCCTGTTTTGGAAGCTCTGGGACCAAGAGGTACTGTATATCCCTTCCTTCCTTCCTTCCTTCCTTCCTTCTTTCCTTCCTTCCTTCTTTTCTTCCTTCCTCCCTCCCTCCCTCCCTCCCTTCCTTCCTTCCCGCCCTCCTTGTTCCCTCCTCTTTCTTTCCTCCATTCCTTTGCTTCCCTTCCCTTCCTCTATTCTTCCCTCCCTTCCTTTCCCCCCCTCCCTCCTTCCTTTCTTTTCTTTAATTTTTTTTTTTTGGTTTATTTTTATTTATTTATTTGAGAGTGACAGACAGAGAGACAAAGAGGCAGAGAGAGAGAGAGAGGGAGAGAATGGGCCTCCAGGCAGTACAAATGAACTCAAGATGCATGTGCCACCTTGTGCGTCTGGCTTACATGGGTCCTGGGGAATTGAGCCTCGAACCAGGGTCCTTAGGCTTCACAGGCAAGCTCTTAACCAGTAAACCATCTCCCCACCCCCTTCCCCTTTCCCTTCCTTTCTTTTTTTGTTTATTTTTATTTATTTATTTGAGAGCAACAGAGAGAGAAAGAGGGAGAGAAAGAGAGAGAGACACACAGAGAGAGAATGGGCACGCCAGGGCCTCTAGCCACTGCAAACGAACTCCAGAACGCGTGCGCCCCCTTGTGCATCTGGCTAACGTGGGTCCTGGGGAATCGAGCCTCAATCCAGGGGTCCTTAGTCTTCACAGGCAAGCGCGTAACCGCTAAGCCATCTCTCCAGCCCTTCCCTTCCTTCTTAACTCCCTCTCTCCTTCTCTTCTTCCTTCCTTCCTCCCATCCATTTGTTCAATCCTCCACCCATCCTCCCACTCACTGAGTTCTCTGGTGAGCTTCGAGCCTCTAGTGACAGAGACGACACATAGGGACAGCTGAAGACGGCAGAGAAACTGGTCGTCAGGTAGGTCCTCTCAGAGAAGGGGGCTTCCTAGAAATGAAGGTTAGGCGAGCGCTAGCTGAGCACATGCGCCGGCCACTGTGGAGGGAGCAGAGTGACAAGGTCACGGGGGGGAGGGTGACGTCAGAGATGTCGACAGGAGCAGGTGTGGAGCTGGGAATAGGATTGTGGTAGACAGCCAGGAGGTGGCTTACCCAGTCAAAGTGACGTGGTGTGCAGAGCTGAAGGCCACCTCAGTGTGGCTCCACCCGGGATCTGGACATATTCCAGTGGCCTTTGAGGATGGCTTTGGAAAGAAAAACGTTAGCTAAGCACTGAATGTGCTTTGTCCCTGTGGTATCAGGCCCATGCATATATAAATATATTGTTTATTTGAGAGAGAGAACAAATGGGCACGCCCGGGCTTCTTGCTACTGCAGACAAACTCCAGACATATGTGCCACTTCGTGTCTCTGGCTTCATGTGGGTACTGGGGAATTGAACCCAGGCCGGCAAGACTTTGCAATCAAGCACCTTTAAGCTCCAGCCCACCCTCATGTTCATTCTGAAAATACCCCATGGGGTAAGTTCTGTTGATGTCCCATTCTACAGAGGAGGAAACTGAGGCTTGGGGAATTAGGAAATCTGCTTAAAGTCACACAGTTAGGAGGGGTGTGAGGATCGAAGCTCGTGTTTGTCTCACTTCCTTGAGTGCAGATGAACGGGAATCACTACCCTAATCCCAAGCCACTGCTGAAATCCAGCCATTCAGAGAAGTCGGGAAGAACGCTGCTACCTGGAGCAGCCGGAAGCTAGACGGGGCGAGGGAGCGGGCTGGCTTGCCTGGAGGCCGTTAGAGCACCCCAGGGTCTCCACACTACCCAGAAGTGTGGCCGGGGAACGATGCACCAAGGGGAGCTGAGGCCCCCGGCTCTTCAGAGGGTCTGGAGCCACTGGCTTTTCAGGTCTTCTACAGAAGCTGTGACCTCCCCCCCCCCCCACAATCACCACCAAGGCCAACAGCCAGAGAGGAGAACCCCAGGGGGCAGGGGCCAGTGACGTGAAGGCGACCTACTCTGTCATTTTGAGGGCTTTGCCATGTGCCTGGTCCTGGGCGCTGGTGACTTGGATCCTGGCAGCCAGGCCCAGTGCCTGGAGATCCGAGTTCAGCTCACCTCTGCAAAGGAGTAGATGGTTAAAGGAGGAATTCAGAAATTGATTATAGGCATGCTGGGTATATTTTATACTTCCTTGAAAATTGTCTTATACAACCCAATGTAATAAAATCGAAACTTTTTTTTTAATAGAAGACTTGTTCTAATACTGAATCCCCTTTAGCCTTGTTCTAAATAGGAATGTGGGTCCCTGGGTTGTCGGGAGCTGGCCACGGTTCCCCTGAAGGAGCTGGGCTTTGCATTTATTTCTATTTTTCAAAAATATTTTATTTATAAGCCAGGCATGGTGGTGCATGCCTTTAATCCCAGCACTTGGGAGGCAGAGGCAGGAGGATCGCCGTGAGTTCGAGGCCACCCTGAGACTACGTAGAAATTGATTATAGGCATTACCCACCTCACCTTTTTTTTGTTTTTGCTTTTATTTTCTCGAGGTAGGGTCTCGCTCTGGCCCAGGCTGATCTGGAATTCAGTATGCAATCTCAGGCTGGGACCATGTGCAACTTAAGAAGTGGCCCTTGAGCCAGGTGTGGTGGCGCACACCTTTAATTCCAGCACGACGGAGGTAGGAGGAAGGCTGTGAGTTCGAGGCCGGCCTGGAACTATAGAATTCCATGTCGTCCTGGGTTATAGTTAAGCCTTCCCTTGAAAGACCAAAAACAAACAAAAACAATAACAACAAAAAACAACCCTGAGACCCTTCTAGTCACTTATTCTCAAGACTATTGGTTATCTTGACTTCTAAAACATAGGCTCATTTTGCTAATTCTTAATCTTTCTCAAAATGGAATTTGACAGGATTTTTCTTCTGGATCTGGCTTTTTAACTCAATGTTTACTTGGCTGTAGGCTGTTTGTTTGCGTCACATCACTGCGTGCCATCATGTGACTATTCCATGGCATACTTTCCGCTCAAATATTCATGGACATTTGGGTGGTTTCCAAAACATCCTTGTACATTTTTATTGATAAATAAATGCACATGCATCTTTTGGGTATAGAGCAAAACATAGGATTATTGAGTCACGCATTACAAATACAAGTGACTTGAAGATACTGTGAATCCATTTTTTTTGGAGGGTTTCCAAGGTAGGGTCTCACTCTAGCCCAGACTGATCCGGAATTCACTATGTAGTCTCAGGGTGGCTTCAAACTCACAGTGATCCTCATATCTCTGCCTCCCAAGTGCTGGGATGAAAGTCATGTGCCATCACGCAGGGCTCCCGTTCTTTTTTTAATTTTAAATTAATTAATTTATTATTATTAATTTATTTGAGAGACTGTATGAGCATGCCAGAGCCTATTGGCACTGCAAGAGAACTCTAGGTGATACATGTGCCACTTGGTGCATCTGGCTTTATGTGGGCATTGGGGACTCGAGCCTGGGTAGGTAGGCTTTACAGGCAAGCACCTTTAACCAATGAGCCATCTCTCCAGCTCCTGCAAAACCATTTAAAAATTTTTTTTGTTTATTTATTTATTTAAGAGTGACAGACAAAGAGAGAAAGAGGCAGAGAGAGAGAGAGAGAGAGAGAGAGAGAGAGAGGGAGAGAATGGGTGTGCCAGGGCCTCCAGCCACTGCAAATGAACTCTAGATGCATGCGCCCCCTTGTGCATCTGGCTAACATGGGTCCTGGGGAGTCGAGCCTTGAACCGGTGTCCTGAGGCGTCACAGGCAAGTGCTTAACCGCTAAACCATCTCTCCAGTCCAAAACCATTTTAAAAAATTTATTTGAGAGGGGGAAGGGAGAGAAAGAAGCATATATATATATGGATAGACAGAGAGAGAGAGGTCCAGAGAGAGAGAAAATGGGCATGCCAGGGCCTATTGCAAATGAACTCCAAACACATGTGCCACCTTGTGCATCTGGCTTACATGGGATCTGTGGGATCTAACCTGTGTCCTTAGGCTTCACAGGCAAATGCCTTAACCCCATAGCCATCTCAACAGCCTGCAAAACCATTTTATAAAGTGTTTCCACCAGTTTATATCATTGCCAATAACCTACGCAGATGATCATTGGTCTGGCACAGGTATTTTTAATCTCTAGGAGTTCCTTTTATTTTGGATAAAAGTCCTTCTTGATTTTGCAAATATTTATTGTTCCTCTGCTGGCTGTCTTCTCGTTCCCTTCATGGTATTGTTTGATTATTTTTTATCTTTATTTTATTTATTTATGATAATATTTATTATTATTATTAACAAGATGTTTCGTATGGATACCTCATGTGTTGGTACCCTCTTTTCCCTTGGCCCTGCCCCTATTCCACTGGGGACCCTCCTCAGTGGGGCTGCAGGGATTCGCTTTGGGGTTGTGGGTTGTGCATTGTGGGAGCAGTAGTCAGTTATTTTGGGGGGGAAGGGAATGTCTCTGGGCATGATGTCTCAACCTGCAGCTCTTACAATCTTCCCACCCCCTCTTCCACAAAATTCCCTGAGCCGTGGTGGGTGAGTTTTAAGTGTACTTCAGTGATGAGCTCTTAGGAGCCTCTGGATCTCTGCTTTGGTGGGTGTTGAGTGTCCTCAGGGTCTGTCTCCTTCACCCTGGTGCTGGTTATCAGGTTCAGCATGGAAGCAGCGTTCATGCTCGACTTCCTATTCCTCTGTGGATTCAGCTGTGGCTTGGCTGAAGTGCAGGTGGTTTACCTCCTCCAGTCTCACTACCTTCTGAAAAGGAACAGATTCTCCAACAGAGACCGAAGTCAGCATAGTTTAAATGGGATGAACATTATTAATTTAGGGACAACTTGATGTATGTAACCCCCCTTTGGGCCAAAATCTTTTGATTATTATTAACAGCCGTGGTTGCAAACCAGTCTGCCAGCACTTCCCTTCAGCTAGCCCTTTGGTGAGATGTTCAGGAGTCCTTGCATACCCCAAGAGCATGGATGTGTCCTCCCTCGGTTTTGCCTACAAAACACATTGGATCACCTTTTCCCATTTACATGCAGGATGTGGTTTCCCTTATGTAGCAGTTGTCACGTTCACCTCACATTTAGATGTATGTTCACCCAGAACCGGTTTCTGTGTGCGGTGTGAGGTAGGCCTCAACATGCGTCTTCCCCATGTTCGCACCCAGAGTTAACCCTGCGTCAGTCTTGGGGAGTAACATTCTCTGCCTTCTTCTTACAGCGACACCTCTGTAATAAGTTGGTAGTGCTACTTACATAAGTCTATTTCTGAACTCAGTGTCTTGTTCATTCAATCCATGTGTGTAATCTTCACAAAAAAAAGCTTTCATTTGGGGGCTGGAGAGATGGCTCAGGGGTTAAGGTGCTTGCCTGCAAAGCCAAAGGGCCCAGATTCACTTTCCCAGGACCCACGTCAGCCAGATGCACAAGGTGGCGCATGGGTCTGGAGTTTGTTCCTTGCAGTGGCTAGAGGCCCTGGTGCACCCTTTCTTTCTTTCTTTCTTTCTTTCTTTCTTTCTTTCTTTCTTTCTTTCTTTCTTTCCTTCTTTCTCTCTTTCCTACCTCTTTCTCTTTCAGAAAGAAAGAAAGAGAGAAAGAAAAGAAGAAAGGAAGGAAGGAAGAAAGGGTGGATGGAAGGAAGGAAGGAAGGAAGGAAGGAAGGAAGGAAGGAAGAAAGAAAGAAAATCTAAAAACCTTTGATTTTGGAAGGAAAACTTGGAAAGAAGGCATCACCCCTTGGACTATATCTTGCGATGCCATAGTTGTAGTCATGGGAATGTCACAGAGAAATCTGCCCAGCTGCAGGGGCAGCTGTGGCCGCTTCAGAGTGGCCTTTGAAATGTGTCAGTGTCTGGCGCTTTGGCTCTGGGCTTTCCCCAGTCCACAGTGCAGCGGACAGTGGGCACTGCCCTTGGCTGCATAAGCTCGGCGTTTAATTCTCTGCACTTTCCATGGGGCAGGATGCAAAGAATGTGAAATCTCAGCATTTGCCTTCCCTGAAACAAACTTGTCCCTTGTGCAAGCTTGTCCTTCCCCGGAAAGCTGTGAAATAAATACAAGGTCTCCTTGCAATTCTCTCTGACGCTGCTTGCCGTGCTTTAATATATGAGACACGACATCATAGTCTCCAGGTTCAAAATTACCTCCAAGTCATCATTTCCTGGAGGGTTGGTAGTAAACATTCTGTCACATGGCTATAGATTTTTCGCCTGTCTCCATCAATCAGCCCCCTGGGAGATATCCGGGGAATGATACAGGAATGAACTGAATCGGTGAGTACCCGTCTGTGGCTGCCAGCTCTCTGCAGAGGGAGACAGGCTCGGCCGCAGGCAGGCTGGGTTTGTGGTGGGTGGGTTTCTGCATCAAGGGTTTGATCCCTGGGTGGTCTGTTGGCCTAGCTCAGAGAAGGGTTGGGAAATCCTTTACTCTTTGGCTCTCTGCTGTCCTCTCAGATGCGTGAAACCAAACGAGCCCCGTGTTTATAAAACCATTGAGAGCCGCTACTTGTGAGCACTCACTCTGCCCCGGATCATCTGCTCGTCTTCTTCACCTGTCAGGTTACTAATCTTCGGAGTCACCCTAGGATGGAGTTGCCACGTACTGCATTACCCCTGTTTCACAGCGGAGGAAACTTGCAGCTATGTAGCTGGCCAGTGGCAGAGGCGGGTTTTGAACGTGGGGAGTTCTTCTGGGGGCCAGGTGTTTAAGTCCCTACTCACCACTGCTCTTAATCACGTAGCTCTGAGCCCGTCCACTGGCGTGCGTTCTCACTAAACGCTTAAGGGCGCTGTTCTGTCTGCACCGTGCAGGAGAGATAGGAGCTCTGTGAAGGACATCTGCTCAACCGAGTTGAACAAGTGGATGGCTCTGGGTTCAGGTGACACCTGAAACTCCCCCCCACAATCCCCCGCCCAGGAAGGCAGGAAGAGCCGGAGCAGGCTGTCCGCAGAGCCTCAGGGGAAATGCAGCTTCAGCTGATGGACCTAACGGCCTGGGGAACCTGGGCCAAGGTTCCCAATGGAGGCAGGTCAGATTCGGGGGCATGGGTGAGGGGGGGTAAATGGTGCTTATTTAATTCAGATGACTTGTTTTTTAAGAAACACAAATTATTAATAAAGTCTAGGTTTGGGAGATGGCTCAGTGGGTAAGAGCTCTTACTTCACAAGCATGAGGACCAGAGTTCAGTCCCCAGCACCCCTTGCAAAAAGCTGGATGTGGCTGCGCTTGCCTGTAACCTCAGCACTGAGTAGAGGCAGGAGGACCGCTGGGGCTCCTGGGTCAGCCAATCTAACTGAAAAGTGGTACAAGGTCCAGGTTCGGACAGAGACCCTGTCTGGAGGAAATAGAAGAGCAACAGAGGGAGCCCAACATCCTCTGGCCTGTGTGTGCATGATGACTGGGCATGTCCACCTGCGCACACAGGTGTATAACACACACATACACACACACACATCTGACAATTAAAAAAATGTTTTTTAGTTTTAGAGACAGAGAGAATTGGTGCACCAGGGCCTCAGCCACTGCAATCGAACTCCAGACACTTGCGCCACCTAGTGGGCATACGCGACCTTGCGCTTGCCTCATCTTTGTGCGTCTGGCTTACATGGGAGCTGGAGAGTCGAACATGGGTCCTTAGGCTTCTCAGGCAAGTGCCTTAACCACTAAGCCATCTCTCCAGCCCACCAAACAATTTTTTAAAATCTAGGTACAGAGGTCTATGTTTATTTAGCAGATCCATTCAAATGAAGGCTCCAGAAGTTCATGGTAATTCCACCTTGGTCCCCAGTCTCCTGCAGGATCCCAGTTTGGCTACAGATCTCCAACAGTCAGAACTGCCTGTCTCTAGTGGCCATTGAGGAACCTGAGAGGGACAAGTAGCATGATGGCTCAGTGTCTCAGCACCTTGTGTGGGTGCCGTCAGGTCTGGAGCCAGGAAAGGTGAGGACCCTGCTTCACTCTCCGCGGGTGACAGTCCAACTGGGGCCCGTGCCTGGGGTCCCACCAGCCATTGTCAAAGATGAAGCTTGCGGTTCTCATCCAGGCTCACTGATAACTGGCAGAATTTATTTCCTTGCGGTGCTAAGATTGAGGCTCCCACACCTCACTGGCTGCTCCCTGTCCCAAGCCTTGCAGCCCTCTTTAAAACACAAATGTTTGCCTCTTCAAGGCCATTAAAAGATGGCTTCTGTCTCCCTGATCTCTGACTTCTTTCATGTCTGATCTCTAGATCCTCTGCTGAAGGGCTCATGTGATTGGGTCAGGCCCACCCAGGACAATCTTCCTTTGGAATAAAGCCAACTGATTAGGGACCTTGGTGACAATCTATAAACGCTTTCCACCCTTGCTATGTAACCTCAGATTTTCAGGAGTGTGACAGTCATCACATCTGTAGCTTTTCACCCACATTCAAGGCCACAGATTGCACCAGGCATTATAGGATGTGGAGGGAAGACTGCTATTAAGTGAACAGAAAAACGAAGGCAGCCTACATTCAGCCCCACAAGCCTGGTCGGAACCACTAGCCACAGAATGCTACATAACCCGACACCACAAAATTGTGGCCCAGTCCCCTGTGGCCACACACCCTTTGGCTAGGAGTGAGCTTTGATCAACTAGGACTGCCCTCATTTACGGAGCAGAGGTCACACAACTAGAAGTGATGTGCACGGCAGCTCATACTCACCTCCCAGAACTGTACCGTGGCCAAAAAGGACACCTTCCCATGGCAGGAAACACACAGAGAAACTCGGGAAACCCCTGTAGCCCACTGCTCTACGCTGTAGGTGTTGATCTATTCACCGTCCAGTCCGCTGCCCTCTTATATGGTGCGCTCGGTAAACTGGTCTTCCTGTTCTGGTCTAAATGGTTAAATCAGCTGCTATAACCCAATCCCTTCCCTGTTACCATCACAGTGGGAGTGTTGAGGACCGCCTCAGACTTCTGCATCTATAGAAGTCAATTTAAGAAATGGACCTTGTGCTTGGATGCAAAGCCTGGAAAACCTGGGTTCGGTTCCCCAGTGCCCCCATAAACCCAGATGCACAATGTGGCAAATGCATCTGGAGTTCATCTGCAGTGGCAGGAGGCCCTGGCACGCCCATTTTCTCTCAAATAAATATTAACAAACACACATGCACACCACATGCACTCACACACATACAAACACACATGCATCCACAATCATGCACACCACACACACTCACACACATACAGATACAAGTTCACATGCTCGTGTGTACACACATGCATCCACCCACATACAAACACAAATGCACACACACATGCACCCACACACATACAATCACACGTGCACACACTCATATACACACACATACGAACACATGTGCACACAGTCATGTACACCCACACGCACCCACACACATATGAATGCATGTATGCACACCACATGCACATAAACAAGTTAAAACTAAAACAGAAGTGGACCTTGCTGAGAGTGTAGATAGCTCAGTGGTAGGCCCTGGGTTCCATCCCCAACATCCCTTGAAACAAACAAATAATTTAGGTTTTGAAAATTGTATTTATTTATTTGCAAGCAGAGATAGAGAGAGAGAGAAAGAGAGAGAGAGAGAGAGAGGGACAGAGAGAGAATGGAAATGCCAAGGCCTCCAGCCACTGCAAAGGAACTCCAAACGCATGTGCCTCTCTGTGTATCTGACTTACCTGGGTACTGGGGAATCCAGTCGTTAGGCTTGGCAGGAAAGCGCCTTAGCTGCTGAGCCATCTCCCCAGATCTAATTTAGGTCTTTTTATAATTCCAAAATTGAGACAGTTGATTTAGTTGGCCTTGGTGGGACCCCGGAATGCACATGATTTTCGCAACCTTCCCAGCATCATTGTGGATCTCCAAGTGACACAGATCTGGGCTTGAGTTCTGACTTTGCCACTTAGTGGTTGTGAGGACTCTCAATAACTACTCCTTGTCTCTTGACACCTTTAAGGTGGGGCAGGCAAACCCTAGCTCACAGGATGGTAGAGGGAAGGTAAAATGTGATGAGGCAGACAGTGTTGATTCCTGAGTACTCACTAGAATCACTGGGAAGTTGCTCTGGGTCACCTCACACCAAGTGACTTAGAATCTCTGTGATGGGGTCTAGGTGCCAACATGTTGTGAAAATCTCTAAGTATTCAGATGCAGCATTGATGTAGCAGTCAGCTCCAGTTACAGAGTGCTTTGAAACAAACAGCCCCTCCCAGTCCTAGTGGCTTACAGTAACAAATACTTCTCTCATTCTCAGGTCTGCAGAGACGATGGTAGTTGCTCAGTGGGGGCCTGGCTTGTGTCATACTGGGATCAGCAGCTCTTTGAGGGCATGCCTTTATTATGGAGATGAAAGCCTGGTGTGATGGTGCACACCTTTAACCCCAGCACTTGGGAGGCAGAGGTAGAAGGAGGATCGCTGTGAGTTCAAGGCCAGCCTGCGACTACATAGTGAATTCTAGGTCAGCCTGTGTCCTCCTAAAGCTCAGCTTAAAACTGTCACCTTATAATTTCCTCCCACAACCATTGGCTAAGACGGTTCACAAGCTGAAGCAGGGAAGTAGGCTGCCCCCACAGCGAGAAGAAACGCTTAATCATTCACATAGTCAAGGGCTGGGGCAGAGGATGCTGTTGGGGGCAGGGATGGAGTTGGGGACAAGAACCTAATCTCTACAGGTGATGGCCACCTGCAGTAACTAGCATTCAACAACACAGCTGCCGGAGGTGGGGGCGGGGGCTCAGTAAGCATCATGTGGTATGGAGAGCAGAGCCACTCCTTCCCTAATGGAGCCAGGGAGGATGTGGCTCCTTAGGTCCTGGCATGAAGTCAGCCTTTGGGGAGAGAGGAGCTGGCCATAATGCACCAAGTGCTTGGAGTTCCCAGGAAGAATATCATTAGCTGTTTAAATACGCATTTGCCCATCCAGCCCTCACCAAATGTTCTGTTTATTTGCACGCTCTGTAATAGAGCAGCAGAGGGAGAGTTCATTAAGGCAAATTGTGAGGGTAGCTTTAAGAAAAAAAAAAAATTCATCTTCCCGTTTTATGCAGTGCAGAGAGTTCCCTGCTTAATGAGATCTCGGCGAGTCCATTTTCCTTAAGGGTTTAATAAAAGTATAATTTAAAAAATTAAGACAGATGGAGAAAGTGCCAAGAGAAGCGATTTCCCCTGTGCCATGGCAATGAAGGCTTCTCCATCCTGCAAGAGGGCTGAGGAGAAACCTTCCAGAAACACTTAAGGATTCTTTAAGCTTCTATAAAACTCCGCTGGGGTTGATGCGGCCCAGGGGTGCTGGCTGAGCAGACAGGAGTCCAGCTTATGGATAGAGTAATGGACGGTTACTAGCTGGTGCTTTAATTAATGTTGATGGAGGAGTTCTGTCTCCTTTTCAACTTGAACCGTAGAGCACTGGAGGAAGACGTGGTGAAATCCTCAAAGATTTCTCAACAGCCCCAATCGCCTTTGGAGTGGAGCGGGGAAGGGAGTGTTGGGGCAGGGACTCCCGGGAAGGTGGTGTCCAGTGATAGGCCCAGAGTCCTCTTAGCTCCCTGCCTGTGGCCAATTAGGATCTAATTATGAATTTTAGTTCAGTTTCCTTCCATCTGCTACTGCTAGTGCTTTCTGGAGCAGGCTAGAAGCCAAGACACGATCATTATAGTAACCTTTCGTGGTGCTAATATCCCAGACTAGCCCTGAACTCACTATGTAGCTCTGGCTGGCCTGGAACTTATGATTTTCCTGCCTTAGCATCCTGAGTGCTGGAATTACAGGTGCTTGGTCAAAAATCATTTTTTAAAATATAGTTCTAAGATCCCATTCTTTTTAAAAGGCAAGAGCCTTAACTACTAAGCCATTTCTCCAGTCCTGTTTGCTTGTTTTTGAGGCAGGGTCTCACTTTAACCCAGGCTGACATACGACTTACTCTGTTGTCCCAGGTGGGCCTTGAACTCACAGTGGTCTTCCTACCTCTGCCTCCCAAGTGCTGGGATTAAAGGCGTGCGCCACCATGTCAGGCTCTAACATTGCCAATTCTATCTGCACACCACACTACACTACAACCTCATCTTAATTAGTTCTACCTATGACAACTTGATTTCCAAATATGGAACATTTTTAAAAGATTTTATTATTTATTTATTTATTAGAGACACACACAGAGAGAGAGAGAGAGAGAGAGAATGGGCACGCCAGGGCCTCTAGCCACTGCAAGCAAAGTCCAGATGCATTGTGCCACCATGTGCATCTGGCTTACTGGGGACCTGGAGAATCAAATGTGGGTCCTTAGGCTTTGCAGACATGCACCTTAACCACTAAGCCATCTCACCAGCCCCAAATATGGAACATTTTGAGGTACTAGGGGGTTGGAGCTTCAACATATGAATCTGGAAGGAAGATGCAAGTCAATGCATAACATAAGCTCTATGGAATATACATGTAAACAAACTGGGGATGAACTGCAAGAGTGAAATACAGGAAAGAATTGCAGGAATATTTCCCATGGACTTTGCAAATGACTTTCCTGACATTATTGCTGTGAGATACTAAATTCCTTCCTCGTAACTTGCCCTAAAGTTAATCTTACAATTACGTCATCCAACTCCTTAAAGCAACGTGAGCAGGTTTCCTCTGCCATGGTGGACCTTTGGCTTGAACAGCCAGATGACCAATGTTGACAAGCAATGATTAGGGATGCTGACTGACCTTAAGCTTAGAAGCTGGAGGCGCCATAGTGATGCTTTGTCTCAGAAAAACACCAGCAGGGACTAAGGAGATTTCCCAGTGGTTAGGGGTGCTGGCTTGCAAAGCTTGTGGGCCTGGGTTCAATTCCCCAGATACACACATCAAGCCAGATGCAAAAAGTAGACAGACATGCATCGATTGGGAGTTTGTTTACAGCCGCAAGAGGCCCTGGTGCACCCGCCCTCCCATATTCCTTTCCTCTCTCTGTCTCACAAATAAATAGATAGAAGCATTTTTTATGAAAACACAATCAGGGCTGGAGCGATGGCTTAGCAGTTAAGGTGCTTGCCTGTGAACCCTAAGGACTCAGGTTTGATACCCCCAGTATCCAAATAAGGCAGATGCACAAGGTGGCGCATACATCTGGAGTTCGTTTGCAGTGGCTAAAGGCCCTGGTGTGGCGCACCCATTCATTCTATCTGCCTCCCCCGAAATAAACAAACAAATAAATAAATAAAACATAAAACAATTGTCTAAAAAAACACAATCAGCCATTTTCTTTTTTTTTTTTTCAAATTTAACAACTTTATTGATTTTGTAGATGCATTCTACAGGAATACATTTTTAAAAGTCACATAGCCCTTAGTAGGTACACGTATACATGTACAATGGAAAAGACAAGTAACAAATTATTCCCAGAAAGTTGCAAAGATGGAATGTGTACTCTAAGAACATGGCAATGGTAGACATATACTCAAGGGACCGTATCTTGTTACTCTTGAGACTACTGTCTTCCACAATGCCTCGGCAGTTGGACTATCTTAACCTTACCTTACACTCATACAAATAACAACAGGAGTCACCATGATGCCTAATGGAGTTTCAGCTTATTCCAATCAATCGACAATTGACAAAACTAACAAGGTTGATTTCAGGATTTACCGTTGTATTACACTGATCCATATGCCTATTGCACTCTCTTAATTTCTGAAGCTCCGTAGTGAGTGGGTTTTATCAGAACAAATGAGTTCTGTACCTTGTTTTCTGTGAAGGTTGTTTTGCCTAGTCTGTGTCTCTGGCATTTCCATGTGAAAGTTAACATCAGCCTGCCAATTTCTACGAGGAAAAGAAAAAAAGCCACCTGGGATTTTGACAGCCACAGAATCCATAAATCAATGTGAAGATTTTTGCCGTTTTTAGAAACCTTAGCTTAGCCTGGGATGTTTTTCACTGGGTTAGTTTGTTTCTTCCGTTTAGGCCCGACATTGTCTTGAGGTCGGTATGTGGCTTTTGTGTGTGATGACCTGTTGTGTTGGTCATCTGTTAATCCCTGTTTGGAGAAGCAGGTGTTTCCTCGAGGGCAGTCTAGTCACTTGCTGAGGCGTGCTTTTACTGGCTTAGGTCCTGTGACTCTCCCGTGGCCCAGGATGAATTCAGTCGTTATGGTGTCACTGGGGATGGTGGAGATGACTCCTGTCACAAGCCCTTTTCATCTGTCAGTTCACTTCTCTTAGAGTATCCCAATGAGTTAAGACTTGCCCCTTCTCTTTGCACATGGGACAGCTAAGGGTTCAGAGGGGCACCCATCTACACTGGCACACAGCATGCCACTGAACCTGGGTGTCATCGACACCAGACTTCAGACTTTTACCATTTCCAGTCCACCTCAGCATCTTGCCAGCAATCTCCTTTTTTTAAAAAAAAATATTTTATTTTTATTTATTTATTAATTTGACAGAGAAAGAGGGAAGGGGAGAGAGCAAGAATGGGCATGCCAGGGCCTCCAGCCACTTCAAACAAACTCCAGACACATGCGCCCCCTTGTGCATCTGGCTAACGTGGGTCCTGGGGAATTGAACGTGGGTCCTTTGGTTTTGCAGGCAAACGCCTTCACTGCTAAGCCATCCCTCCAGCCCACAATCTGGTTTTTAAAATTTTTTATTTGCTTATTTGCAAGCAGAGAGAGACAGACAGAGGGAATGGGCATGCCAAGGCCTCTAGCCACTACAAACAAACTCCAGATACATGGGGCCACTTTGTGCATCTGACTTTAGAGTGCTGGAGAATTGAACCCGGGCCGCTGGGCTTTTGCAGACAAGTGCCTTAACTGCTGAGCCAGCTCTCCAGCCCCAGCAATCTGCCTTTAGAACTCCATTCCTTTTGACTGAACACTCGATGGGTAATGAGCAAAGTACTTGAAGTTGGTCTTGGCTTGCTGCAGCTCTCTCCCCAGCGGACCAGAACGGCAGCGGGCTTTATTCCCAGCTGCGAATGTTCCTGCTTTCATCCTCAATGCAAACTTGTGTTTGGGAAGCAGTCCCCAGCTCAGTTCAGAAAGCGTACCTACCAGTCCTCATCAGAGGGTCTCACTGCATCCATACTCCAGAGCAGGAGCCTGTCTACAGCCACGCGAACAGCATCCCCGGGGTGAGAGGAATTTGTGAGGAGCCTGGGAGGGTGAGGGTTCAGTGAGAAGCTCAGGCGATTCCAATGCTCTGGCTAATCTGGAAATCATTGTCCATCATTCCATCCACCCACTTGTCTACCCACCCGCCACTCCATCCTTCCGTGCATGCATCCATCTCCCCCTCTTTAAAGCGTTGGGGGGGGAGGGTCCTACCAGTACCTGATTCTGATCGAACAGGGGTGTCTGACCTGTGATAACAGCTGATTAACATACATACTGGGGCTCTGCCTGCAAGGTTCTTTGGGAGTGACCGAGACCACGCAAACCACTCTGAGGCAAAAGTGGAAGCTTTTATTTGAGAGAAACACCAGCTGTCAGGGCTGACCCACAGGAGCGGAGCACAGCCAACCTGAGTTCTCAGATGGTGCGCTTTATAGGGCTTTTCAGATGGGGTTAAGGTGAGGAAGGGAAAAGTTGAATTAAAAAAAGGTTTCTTTAGGGGAGATCTAAGATAGCCAGGGTGTGAGACAAGAAGAGTGACCAGCGACTTATGAGAAAAGGGCGCAGGAAACCATGACCTGGGGGCAGTGTTGGGCAAGGAAGGGATAATAGCTGGGCAGTTTCTTGAGGAATGTGGACGATTCACTTCCTTAAGCCTCGGTCCCCATTCTGCTGTCCTTGGTGACTCCATTTTGGGAGCCGGTCCTGACCAAACACCGCCTATGGACCTGGTCTTAAAGTGGTTGTTAAGACCACATCAGACAAGATGCCGCCCTCCTGAGGAGAACCACAGCGTTGGAACGAGCATACGTTTTGGCATCAGACAGAACTGGATCAAGCTCCCGGCCTTCCGCTCGACTCAGCCACGGACGGGAACATTATTTGTCTTCAATGTGAAGTGAATAAGAATGTGGATTATTAAGTAACAATTAGGAAAGAGTATGGGAATATTTGCAAGGAGCCTTTCTACCTGTTAGGAGACTATTTAAAATAAGTTTACATTTCCCTTTATACTGACAGGTGTTTGTTTTTTTAAAAAATAAATCAGTAATTATGGCCAGTTTAAGTAGACAATTAACACTAATAATACCAGCTGGGTACTTAGTGCCTGGCTACTCACATTCATCCTCAATTCCTGGGATGGAGAAAACACATGTTTGCATAGTGTTTCCCACATGCCAGGCCTTGTTAATTCTCTCCCTATTCATAATGACCATGGGAATTGGGAATAATTATAACCTCAATTCTATTTATTCATTTGCAAGCAGAGAGATAGACAGAGAGAGACAGAGATAGAAAATGGACATGCCAGGGCCTCTAGCCACTGCATCAGATACACGTGCCACTTTGTGCGTCTGCCTTATTTGGGTACTGAGGAATCGAACCCAGATTGTTAGGCTCTGAAGGCAAGTGCCTTAACTTCTGTGCCATCTCTCCAGCCCAGTAATTGTAACCTCTATTTTATTATAAAGGTGAATGAAGCACAGACAGGCATAGCAACTTGCCTAAGGTTATACGGCTAGTAAGTGACAGACCTGGAGCTTGAACCCATTTCTCTTTTTTATGCTGAGTAGGTGCGTAATTGCCAAATTAGGTTGTTTGCTGCAGAGAGAGAGAGAGAGAGAGAGAGAGAGAGAGAGAGAGAGAGGTGGCTAAGTAACCCGCAGGGACTTGGTGGGACAGATCCTGAACCCAGTGAAGGCTTCACCCCTGCCATTGCAAACTGATGTCCATCCCACTGAGCCCCCTAGGAAATTGAAGTCCAGACTTCCTTATTCTGTGGCGGATTGCACACTGAGCCAGCCCTGCCAAATTCTCCTAGAGAGCCCCTGCGGTTTCTCTCATCTGGCCCAGGCACAAGGAGAGCTGGGGAGACATGAAAGGCGGGCAGCAGTTTATTTATTTCATGACTAGATAACAGCGGCGAGACATTTAGAGGGGCCACTGGCAGGAAGATGGAAAAGCTATTAATACAGTTGGAAGCTCATTTCTTTCAGAATGGTCAGCAGCAGCAGGAATGGGGACAAAACCAAGGAAATATTGCGACGGGGGCTCCTGACAACACAAATTATTCAGGATATATTAAAGTGCATTGTTCACCACTATACATGTTTTTTAGGTTTATGAGTTCTGTTCAAAGGCACCTTGATGGATGGGACCTAGTAACATTTATAGGCGCGCGCGCGTGTGTGTATGTGTGTACACTCACAGCGAAGTTCTTTTGTTCCAGTAGTCTTAATAAATCATTTCAGTGAGCTGATGGAACCCAACAGTGGCTAGGCCCCACCTACACAGAATGAAGGGAAGCCTTGCTGCTGATTCCTGGGTAATTACAATACTCTTTGGTGCCTGTCTTGTTGCAGTTAAGAGATCTGGGAGGCTGAGAAGGGCTGGGAGGTGGATTGGGGGAGGGAGGGAAGTACTCTAGTTCCAGAAGGAAAAAAAAAGATAGGTCCTGGGGATGAGAAGGGTATAGTCATGTGTTCTGCAAAGGGTTAGGAACTGTGTGTTTTTACCCAAAGTGGAGCCTGTGGGACAGGATACTGGGGAGTCCTTGTACCTCTGGGGTCCATGCTCTGGGATCTTGTTCATAGCCGTGTGATTCTTGGGTAGGTTACAGTTTGGACATCGTTTGTCTCCTCTGAAATCTCGTCCCCAAAGAGAGTATGTAGAGAGGAGGTGAGATGTTACATGACCAATTAGGTGGCGAAGGAGTGAAACCTTTCCCAAGGGGCTGGGTTTGGTCTCACAGTGAAGAGTGCTGTCCGGCTCCCTTCCGGGGCTCGAGGCACCCACAAGTTGCTGTAAAGACTTCTCTCCCGGTGTGTCTTTCGCACATGTCCACTTGCCCTTCTACTCTTACCAGGAACAAGACCCAACAGATTCTGTAGCTGTCCCATCACGAACTTTAACCTTCATAACCATCAGCACAATGGACCTCTTTCTTTTATACATTACTCACTCGGGCACTTTGTTATAGCAACAGAGCACAGCCCAAGACAAAGTGTGGTGGACCCCTGCCACGGTTTAGTTGGGCTTTTCCTGGTTGCTGACAGTGACTGATTTGCACAGTGCTCTAGTTCCTTAAAGAGTGCCTTCAGAGGGGCTAAAGAAATGGCTTAGCAGTTAAGGCATTTACCTGTGAAGCCCAAGGACCCCGGTTCAATTCCCCAGGACCCACATAAGCCACATGCACAAGGGGGCGTATGTGTCCGGAGTTCGTTTGCAGAGGCTAGAGGCCCTGGCGTGCCTGTTCTCTTTCTATTTGCATCTTTCTTTCTCTCTCAAATAAATAAATAAAAATATTTTTTAAATGCATATAAAAAAAGAACGCCTTCAGAAATTCAACTTCTTTGAGATCAAACTGTAACACAGTGTTAGGGGTCCAGGAAAGTCTTTGAACCCCAAACCCTAGGTTTGTTTCTAAATTTAATCAAGAAATTAAATTCCAAAAGAAGGCTGAGAAGGATAATTAGTAAACTATTCTATTTAATTGAGGGAAGTACAGAGCCAAGGAAAGGCACCCATGTGGCTAGAGATCCCATGTGGAGGGCCTGGAAAAAAAACACAGAAGGAAAAGAGAGATAGAAAGTTTAAGGAGTTCCTGCCAAGTGGGGAGTTGGAAGGGATAAAGGAGCCCATGTGGAGAGTAAGGGCTGGGGGGCCCTCGCAGCTGGGCTCAATCTGGCTGGAAAGCTCAGCTGAGGGAAAAACTCACCACAGTGGGAGTTCCCAAGTGGTCAGAGAGCCTGTCCCCTCCCCTTGTAAAGGTGTTTATAACCTTGTAGTGGTGGGCTGTCTTCCGGCTCAGGTGAACCACAGGGACAGCCGGTTGGTTATAGGTAGGGGCTATCTCAGGAAGAGGCTAGCCTGACACCAAATTCTGGGGACTGAACTTAATCAACCACAATGTTTAAATCCTATGAAAGACCTCCCTCCCAGAGGGGTCCTGGTTGTTTGTGGAAAAAACAGGTCTAGGGAACTAGGCAAGAGATAAGAAGTCAGATCATGTTTGATTTCTAGCAAGTGCAGACTTTCTTACTTCCAGGGGTCCAGTCACCCTCACTGTACCCCCTCTCTCAAAACAGCAAAGCTGCCTAGCATTTTACCTAACCACAATATCATTTCCATATACAATGTTCAGCTTGACTATTTTGCATGAAATGACTTGTCGATTTAGTTGAATAATTGTCCAAGCAGAGAATATGCTGGCTTGATGGACCTTTTAACCTTTGCTCTCACCTGAATCCCTTTATTGCTTTATCTACTCACACATGTTAACCAATTCAGTGGTTAAGGATTCGTTCACTTTTGAACCCACTAACCAGTTTTGTAGGCTGGTTAAAAACTGGTGTGAGAATCAAAGGCACCAGGAACCTGCGTGGTCCTGGTACTTTCGCTTTCCGATGGTGTGACTCTGGAAAAGTTCCCGAACCTTTCTGTTTAAATCACATTTCCCCAATCCGCAAAACAGAAGCACTAATATGAACTCAATGTATTGGGCTGCAGGTGCTCATTGAAATAATACAGGTAAAAAATAAAAAGTTTAGCTGTGGCTGGTGCATAGAGTTCTCAATAAGGTTTGGTCCTCCTCATCATCATTCAAAAGGAAAGGACTGGAAACATTCCTTACAGTCTTGGGAAATGCTGGAGATGTGGGGGGTGGGAGTTGGACCCTGAGTGACATCAGTAGGAGTGTGTGTCTGAGGTCAAGGCTGGACTTGTTTATGAGAGCTCTACATCAGCCCATGACTCAGTGAGGCCCCTGAGCACAGTTCACCTGGTTTGGGGAGATTTACTTCCTGTGATTGGAGATGGTTACCCCATCTATACTCACAGGCTGTGACCCCGCTGCATCCTTCCAGTCATCCTATCATGGGTAGGGTCCTCAAGACCCTGCAGCCTCCCTGTGGGGACTAAACCTCAGCCATGGGAGCTGTCATCCCCTGCACTGAAATGGGGATTGGGAATTTGGATGTTGGGTCTGGCTGTCCTAGGCTGGGGGTTTGATGCTGTTAGTGTAACATTCTGCTCTGCTCCCTCCTCTGGATTCCTTCTTTTATTAAAAAAAATATTTATTTATTGGGCTGGAGAGATGGCTCAGCAGTTAAGGCATTTGCCTGCAAAATTTAAGGACCTGAGTTTGATTCTCCAGCACCCATGTAGAGCCAGATGCACAAGGTAGCACATGCATCTGAAGTTCATTTGCAATGGCTAGAGGCCCTAGGGTGCCCATTCTATCTCTCTCTATATATATGCCTCTCTTTCTCAAATAAATAAAAAATATTTTTAAAATACTTATTTATTTACTTATTTGACAGGGGGGGGAATGGATACTCCAGGGCCTCCTGACCGTACAAACAAACTCCAGACACATGAACTACTTTGGGTATCTGGCTTTACAGGGGTACTGGGGAATTGAACCATGGGGCATCAGGCTTTGCAAGTAAGTGCCTTAAATGCTGAGCCATCTCCTCGGTCCCTGGATTCCTTCTCAACACACAGTAAACCCCATGCCTCATAAACCCGCTACGTTTTGAGAGTTTCAGTGACAGCCCAAACCTGAAACCAGCTCTCGCGGTCTCCAGAGTATCCTGAGCATTGCAGTATAAACTGTCTGGATTTGCATTAGCTTCCTTCCTGTGTTCACGGAGTGACCTCAGGCAGGTTATCGAAACTTCATGGGTTTCAGCTTCATCTTCTATTAAATGGGGATAAAAACACACACTTTGGGCTGGAGAAATGGCTTAATGATTAAGACGTTTGCCTTGAAAGCCAAAGGAGCCAGGCTCGATTCCCCAGTGCCCACAGCTTAGGCAGCTGCATAAGAGGGTGCATACGTCTGGAGTTTGTTTGCAGTGGCTGGAGGCCTTGGCATGCCCATTCTCTCTCTTTCTCTCTCTCTCTCTCTCCCCATGCCTATTTCTCTCTCTCAAAAAGAAAAAAAAGCCCACACACCTCATAGAGTTATGAGTAATTACATGAGGTCTGTGATAATTAACCTTCCCTGCCACTGTGACTGGATTTGGAATCGCCTGAGAGGCACATCTCTCGGCATTTCTGGAAGAGCATTTCCCAAGAGGTTTAACTAAGGGGAGAAGACATATGATGAATGTGGATGGCACAATCCCACAAGCCGGGGTTCCAGACTGAATAACAAAGAGAACACAAGATGAGCAGCAGCCTTCCCCTCTCTGTTTCCTGACCGCAGATGCAATGTGACCGGCCACCTCATGCTTCCTCCACTAAGCCTGCCCGCCATGATGGACTCTACCCCATCAAACAGTGAGCCAAGAGAAACCCTCCCTCCCCGATGTTGCTTTTCCTAGGTAGTTCATCCCAGCCACAGGAAATGTAATGAGTCCAGAGTCACATGTGTGAAATGTCTCATATAATACCTGCTCAAAACCTGAACAATGGTTGTATGAAATACCAAGTACAGTGCCCTGTTTTGGGGCTGGGCAAGGAGATTTTCCCAAGCTTTTTCTTCTTTTTTTTTTTAATCTTTATTTATTTGAGAGTGACACACACACACACACACACACACACACACAGAGAGAGAGAGAGAGAGAGAGAGAGAGAGAGAGAGAGAGAGGGAGAGAATGGGCACGCCAGGGCCTCCAGCCACTGCAAACAAACTCCAGGCGCCTGTGCCCCCTTGTGCATCTGGCTTATGTGGGTCCTAGGGAATCAAGCCTCGAGCCAGGGTCCTTAGGCTTCAAAGGCAAGTGCTTAACTGCTAAGCCATCTCTCCAGCCCCTTTTCTTTTTTCCTCAACTTTCCTGGGTCAGGAAGCAAATGCTCAGGCAGTGATAAGCTGCCTCATGTCTAGTATTTGGATCTCTCTGGACTCTGTCTAGGGGTGTCTGTCCTACAGGGTGGGTTCTGTAAGACCTAAGGAAAATTAATGTCATTCTCTGTCCTAGTGTTTGACAAGAAGCTGTAAATGCCTGTGATACTGTGTGGCCGGAAGAGAGGACGCATGCTAGAGAGCCAAAGAAATTAAACCTGGACCAATATGATGTCATACAGAGGCAAGGCTGAGCTTGGACTTTATTGTATGGGCAGTGGAGAGCTATGGAGGGGTGATGGAGTATATGGTAGTTGGAATGGATGTCCCCCAGTAGATTCAGGAGTTTATTAGAACTTGTAATGTAGGTCTCCAGGCACCTGGCTGAAGGAGGTGTCACTGTAGGCGGGTCCTAGGGTCAGCCCTGAGGTGCTACTGGGGTTGGATCTGAATTTCATCCTAAGGTCTGCAGAATGCAGTCTAAGTTCTGCCCGGGTTCTCTGCAGTTCAGCTGCCGGTTTTTTCTCTTGCTGTTGGTGGAGTGTTTTTGCTTTTTCACCATTACAGAACTTCCCCTGAATCAGTAAGCCTGAAATAAATTCCGTTCCTCCTGTAAACTGTGTCTGGTTTGGAGGTTCAGCCCAGCGGCGTAAAGCTGACTACGGCAGATTGCTATGATCCCGTCCAGGCTTCATGAATTACATTGACGATAATGACAAAGTGAGTTCCTCCTCTGAACCGAGAACTGTGCTACATGTTTTAATTCCAACACTTAGACCCGAGGTTAGAATATTGGATAATTGGCTATGTGCTGGATGGATTGAAGGGAACCGATGGCTGGAGTCTTTTAAGACTTGATACTCAATGAAGAGGGGAGATGGATTTGACAAGCCTTCAACACCAGAGCCCATATTTGTCAATTTTTGCTGGTCAGCCAAAGACCTTCTTAGCGTAGAAAAATGCTCAAATCAATCCATTTAATCCCTCTTGTCAGAACGGCCAAAGCAGTGTTGGCTTGTATAGAAAGAGGCTTACAGGACTTAAGGGGGTGATGTGACTCTTTTGTGGCTGGGTCATAATGTCCCCAGAGAGGACAGACTAGGAAGATCTGCAGCAGGGTTTCTTCATGGAATAAATGCACAAACTAGCTGATTAGGGACAATTTTCTCCTTGCTAGGGGCTTTGTTTGCTGCCCTGAGACTTAATTTTCTTCTGTGACAGCCTCCTCTGGGACTATTCAGAAAACTCCAGTTAGCCGTTGGCTATGTTCAACCTATTCCCCAGTTCCATTTCTTCATGTCGGCACCATTCTCTCGTTCCCAGACAGTGTTAGTGGCATCGCCAATTTTATGTCACTATAATGAGGCACCTGAGGCAGGCAACTTATGAAGAAAGAAACTTATTTCACTTCCAGTATTGGAGATTCAAGGGCATGGGGCTGGCATCGTTTCACCACATAGTGGCAGATGGCATCGTGGTAAGAGGGCATGTGGGAGTATACATGTGTATGTGTGTGCACATGTGTGTGTGTCTCCAGACAGAAAGTCAGACAGGCTGGAGTGCCAGAGTTCCTTCCTCAGGACCTCCCATTAGGTCACACCTCTAACCATCATTACACAGGGGACCAAATGCCAAACACGAGCCCTTGGGTCCAACGCTGCATGCAAGAATCTCCCGCGAGTTCTCTTGTCCAGCCCCTTCACCTCAGGTTCATTGCCACCACTGTCCAGAAGCTGTTTTTCCTGGTACCAGGTCTGAAACCGCTACCTCTACTTGTCCCTGCCTTCAGCCTTGCCTCTCCAACCTGTCTTCACATATCAACTGAAGTGGTATTTACTGGTTTTCGTACTATAGAGGGAATGGTCCTTCCTGTCTTCACACTGCAGATGGAATGGTCCTTCCTGTCTTCACACTGCAGATGGAATGGTCCTTCCTGTCTTCACACTGCAGATGGAGTGGTCCTTCCTGTCTTCACACTGCAGATGGAGTGGTCCTTCCTGTCTTCACACTGCAGATGGAGTGGTCCTTCCTGTCTTCACACTGAAGATAGAATGGTCCTTCCTGTCTTCACACTGCAGATGGAGTGGTCCTTCCTGTCTTCACACTGCAGCTGGAATGGTCCTTCCTGTCTTCACACTGAAGATAGAATGGTCCTTCCTGTCTTCACACTGCAGATGGAGTGGTCCTTCCTGTCTTCATACTGCAGATGGAGTGGTCCTTCCTGTCTTCACACTGCAGATGGATGGTATTTCCTATCTTCACACTGCAGATGGAGTGTTCCTTCCTGTCTTCACACTGAAGATAGAATGGTCCTTCCTGTCTTCACACTGAAGCTCTAATGGTGTGTCCCATATGAGTACTGTGGATGGAATAGTGTTTCTATTCATCACATTGTGACCACAATAGCATTTCCAAGACTCAGATATAATGGCTTTCCCTTGCTTCCAACCCCAAGGCACAGGTCCCGGCATTCAAGCTCCTCACATGCTCGTGCCTTCCCAGTGCCCTGTTCTTCCTTTGCCATTCTCCTCAGGCTCCAGCAGGGCTCCATTGTCTGCAGATCCCAGAACACCAGGCTTCCAGAGATCAAGCAACCTGTCAACCTGGGTAGGAACCTCCACTTCTCCTGCCTCCACCCCTTCTGCATGTGCCCATCCACATTTAGGCTGTTAAGCGAGGGGTGTCTTCCCTGGGAGGCTCCTCCAGGGCTGTATTACAGTTCACACTGAGATTGATGAACTTTCAAATGATGAAGTTTCCAGGAGCATTTATTGACATATAAATCAGAATCCAATTTATGTGAAGGAAAATCCCAGCTGGTTTGCACGGAATGATTATGAAACAGTTTTCTACACAGCCTTTTTCATGATTCAAAATGATTTTATCTGCCATAAAGGAAGGCTGAGCTTTAAACTTCTTCTGTCATTTTCTTGGGATAACCCTGTTTCCAAGTTCACATTGAGTAATTCCCATGCGCATGGCATTCTGAGATGGACAGCTCATGACACTGGACTCACTCAGAGGAAGAACAGAAATAAAATGTATTGAGGGCTGGAGAGATGGCTCAGTGGTTGGGGTGCTTGCCTGAAAAGCCTAAGGACCCAGGTTTGATTCCCCAGGACCCATGTAAAGCCAAATGCACAAGGTGGTGCATGCATCTAGAGTTCATTTGCAGTGGCTGGAGGTCCTGGTGCACCCATTCTCTCTGTCTTCTCTCTACCTCTCTATGCTTGCAAATGAATAAATAAATAAATTTTAAAACATTTTATTTATTTATTTGAGAGAGAGGGAGAGAATGGATGCACCAGGACATCCAGTCACTGCAAATGAACTCCAGACACATGTGCTACCTTGTGCATCTGGCTTATGTGGGTCCTGGAGAATTGAACCTGGGTCCTTTGGCTTTGCAGGCAAGTGCCTTAACTGATAAGCCATCTCTCCAGTGCCCAGAAGTCTTTAAGCAAGATAGATGTTCCAGCCATATGTGACATTATGCCAGAAAGGTCACCACTCCCTCTTCTTTGTCATATGTATTGGTTAGGAGCCAGACAGAGACATTACCCACACTTAAGAGCACACCACATAAGACCCAAGCCAAGTGTAAGGAAATGGGGATCACAGGCCACCATGGAGCCTGTCAGCCTCAGAGAGGTCAGACTCTCAAGGTCATTCAGCTGCTTGGTTGTGGAGTGGGGATTTGACTTCAGATATTCCGGTCTTTTAAAAAAATATTTTACAATATTTATTTAGCGAAAGCAAGAGGCAGATAGAGAACATGGATGTGCCAGGGCCTCTAGCCACCACAAATGAACTCCAGACGCAAGTGCCACCTTGTGCATCTGGCTTACATGGGTCCTGGGGAATTGAACCTGGGTACTTTGGCTTTGTCAGCAAATGCCTTAACCGCTAAGCCACCTCTGCAGCCCAGAAGCCTTACTCTAAACATTATGATTTCTTTGTTGGTTGACTCTACAGCCGGTAACACCCCAAACCAAACTGTTCTGAGGGGATATTTGCTTTGATAGCTAAAGTCTGGGTCATTTGCATCCAATTATTATGACAGGGAGAGGAGGCAGGGCAGTTCTTCAAATGACAGTGGGGGAGGGGAGGTTCTTGCCCCAGCAGGAAGAGGACCTTGGTGCATGCAGACACACGTCTACTGGATATGCCTTCACAGGCCTTTGAGAATGGATTTCACATGACAGCGATCTGCTGTGAGCATTAGAAAAATCTCACATGGCCACTCTGGGGAAAATGTCACCATGAGTGTCTTTTCTCGAGGTGACCCTTCACAAAGGAGGGCCACACCATCTGGCTTATTTAACAGTCTTGCTGCTGTTTTTGTTTTTCCACCAAGCACTTGCAGACACCAGTTTGATGCCTGGAGCTCTTCCAGATGTTGGATGCCGAACAAAACTTGTATTAACTCCTACATGGCTGCCAAGTGCAATCGCAGGGGTAGTGCGCTGCACGACGGACCGATGGCCAGTTTTGTTTAGCACCGTTCTGCGTTGGGAGTTCCATCCGCAACCATGCGGGCTGGGCTTGCAGCAACCGGGTGACTGTTTTCAGGATAGAGCCGTCTTTCTGCTACACACTTGCTCAAATGAGAGACTCAGTGTTACCTACAGCGACACAAGTGCCGTGGGAACTCTGCCTATGGCACATCGCATGTTAACCCCTGAGTGCATGTGCGGAGCGGGTTTAGCTTCAGAATGTGCCGCTCTCGCCGTCATGTGCCTTTAAATCAACCTTCCAACCGACAGCCAAGACTGGTCTTGGTGCCGATTTTCAGACATAAAGGCTGTGCTAGGGGAATGAGGATTGAACAGTCACATTAAAAAAATGTACAGTCAACACCAGCCGCAACCCAATTAAACCTAGCCATCCCAGGTTTTAAAAGATGTCTCTCTCTCTCTCTCTCTCTCTCTCACACACACACACGCACACTCAAACACACAATACTCAACAAATAGTGTTCTCTAAATGTGCAGATTGGAAACCACAGCCGTGCTCAGGTGAGGTCCCGGTACCATTCGCCCTGAAACAAGTCTTTTAACAAAACAAGAGTCTCTAACCCTGCAGAATCCAGCGACTTGTAATAAGCTCCCAGGCTGGTGTTCATGCCTGGTGTCATTAGAGCTCACTGTTGTTGTGTGAGGCGGAGCAGCGTTTTAAAGATTTGGGGGGACACAAAGAAACATTACTGTTCACTTTCAAACCCCAATACATTATTCGAAACTATAGAAGATCTCGATCTCCAAGAGAAGCTATTGGAGATGCACTCCACAGGAGTCTGGCAGAGTGAAGATCTATGGGAGAGAGACTTAATGGTTTCAGCCAGACACCCTTCGTGTCCCGAACAAAATCGGGCGTCTCCCGTGACAAAGAGAAGGGGGCATCCATTCAGAATGGAGCGGACCAGGTGGCTCTGGTAACCCGTCAGAGAAGATAGAGAGCCATTGGTTTACATCTGGGTCAAGGGCAAACTGCTGTCTCTTCCATGAAGTCTGCTAGATCGCCCAGGCTAGAAGCAGTCTTCCTCTTCCCATGCACCCACCATGGTTCACAATGCTAGCTAGCTGCTAGAATCACTTTATTAGTTACTCATTTACTTACGGTTTGTGTATTATAGTGCGTGCACGTGTGTATGTGTGTAGGTGTGTGGGAGCTTGTATATGTGCGTGTAGAGACCAAAGGGTGATGTCTGCTGTCTTCTCCACCCTCTCTTCTTCGTTTCTGAGACAGGGTCTCTTACCGAATCTGGTGCTCACTGACTCAATTAGACCAGTCAGTGAGCCCCAGGGGTACCCTGTGTTCACCTCCTCAGTGCTGGGATTACATGTACGTGCCACCACGGCTGGTATTCACACGGGTGCTAGGGGTCTGAACTCAGATCTTCGTGCTTGTGTGGAAGTACTTTACTAATTGAACCATCTTCTCAGCCCTTAAGTTCACTTAAAAATTGTGTGCATGTGAGTGAGTGTGTGTGTGTGTGTGTGTGTGTGCATGTGTGGCACAGTGTGCACGTGGAGGTCAGAGGACAACCTCGGGGTGTCGGTCCTCTCCTTGTTTTGCCACTGTGAACACCAGAATAGCTGACCCACAAGTTTTGACGTTCTCCTTTTGCCATTGCCATGGGCTCGTTGGCATCGCAGATGCATGAGACACTTGCATCCAGCTTTCAATGGGTTCTGGGGACCTGGACTCTGGTTCAGTCATTGAACCACTGAGTCATCATCTCCCCAGCTCCTAGATTCACTTTTTAAAAAAATATTTTAATATTAAATATCTGTAATATTTAATATATGTTTCTAAATATTATTTATTTATTTGACAGAGAAAGAGGGAGAGAGAGAGAATGGGCATGCTAGGGCCTCCAGCCACTGCAAACAAACTTCCAGATGCGTGAGCCCCCTTATGCATTGGGCTAATGTGGGTTCTGGGGAATGGAACCTGGGTCCTTTGGCTTTGCAGGCAAATGCTTTAAGCTAAGCCATCTCTCCAGCCCTAGATTCACTTTTTAAAACAAATGAATGTTTCAGCTCATCCAAGACCAGTTGACCAGGAATATTGTGGTTGGGGCCAGGAGCACTTGCTCTTGGAAATATCCCCAAGGAATTTGAATGGTCAACTAGAACTGAGAGCCACTGTTCTAAAATGTCTTACTGCATCACTTGAAAAGTAATGCACTAATTGCTAAACTAGGTTATGTACCACCAGCTGATAGACCCCTGAACTCGACAGCTTACCTCGCAAACATTTTTTGTTTGTTTGTTTTTTTTGAGGTAGGGTCTCACTCTAGCCCAGGCTGACCTGGAACTCACTATGTAGTCTCAGGGTAGCCTCGAACTCATGGTAATCCTCCTATCTCCGTCTCCCAAGTGCTGGAACTAAAGGCATGAGCCACCAAATCAGGCTAACATTTTGTTTTTTAAAAAATATTTTATTTATTTATTTGAAAGAAAGAGAGAGAGAGAGAGGGAAAGAGAGAGAGAGAAGACACCAGGGCCTCTAGCCACTGCAAACAAACTCCAGATGCATGCACCACCTTGTGCATCTGGCTTTATGTGGGTGCTGGGGTATTGAACCTGGGTCCTTAGGCTTCACAGTCAAGCACCTGAACCGCTAAGCCATCTCTCCAGCCCAAACATTCCATTCTTGCTCCAGTTACTTGTTCGTGGGCATTGTCTGCTCTCTTGTGGTCTGAGAATTGCTTGCTTCCTGGATGGACAGAGCTATTATCAGCACATGGGCCTCTCTGGTCATATTCCAGCACTGGCAATGAGACAGGTCGTGGCAGGTCACTCTCTCCACCGCGACATTGTACTATGGTTACTGACAGCTGCAAGAGAACGGGCTGCTGTAGCCTAGCATGAGCCTAGAAGGTAGAAAGCTATCTTTGTTGTTGTTGTTTTTTTTTTTTTTTAATCACCAGTACTAATGACTTCCAAACTACAGCTCGTAAAGTGCAAATAGATATCTTACAACTCACAAGAATGGACTCAGAGCTGGAGACATGGCTTAGCAGTTAAGGTGTTTGCCTGCAAAGCCAAAGGATCCCAGTTTGACTCTCCAAGACCCATGTTAACCAAATGCACAAGGAGGTGCATGCATCTGGAGTTCGTTTGCATTGGCTGAAGGCCCTGATGTGCCCATTCTCTCTCTCTCTCCCTCCCTCTCAAATAAATAAATTAAATATATATTTTTTAAAAAAAGAATGTACTCATACAGCATTGCCTAAGAAACATCAAAAACAAATAAGGTTCACTCCTCATAATAGTTTAATTGTGCATAAGTGTGGAAAGTTTAAAAAGTATATATATTACCTGTTCTGCAATTTTTGCCCCATCTGATTTTCTTCCTCTCAATGACTGTGAATCCTCTCTCAATGGTTGGTGTATATCTTTGCACGGATTAATGTTGCTTAAATATATATGTATCTGGTTTTTCGAGGTAGGGTCTCACTGTAGCCCAGGCTGACCTGGAATTTACTATGTAGTCTCAGGGTGGCTTCGAACTCACAGTAACCCTCCTACCTCTGCCTCCCGAGTGCTGGGATTAAAGGTGTGTGCCACCACACCCGGCTAAATTTTTTGTTTTTTTATTGAGTAAATTTTAAATATATGTTTATGTTTTATTTTCAAGGAGAGAGAGAGAGAGAGAGAGAGAGAGAGAGAGAATGGACACACCAGGGCTTCCAGCTGTGGCAACTGAACTTCAGGCACATGGACCACTTTGTGCATCTGGCTTTATGTGAGTACTGGGGAATTGAACCCTGGTCTTTAGGCTTTGCAGGCAAGTGCCTTAACCACTGAGCAATCTCTTCAGACCCTAATTTTTTTAATGTGTGTGTGCACACATATGAGTGCGTGTGTGCCACAGTGCAGTGGAGATCTGAGGACTGTATTGGGGGTATTTATTGGTCCTCTTCTTCCACCTTGTTTGAGACAAGGTTTCCTTTGTTGTTGTTTGCTACTGAGAAGTCCAGACTAGCTGGCCTGTGAGCTTCAGGATTCTTCTGACCCCCACCTCCCACTGCCGCAGGTGCAGTGGGATTATAGACAACACGGACAACCACTCGTCTGGCTTGACACGAGCAAATGTCTTTAAGCATTGAACCACCTCCCCAGCCCCTCCCAGGGATTCTGTGTGCTTATCAACATACATGCACACACCTGTAACCTTCTCTTTTCCCCAGGCATGAGGCTGTCTGTGAGCTCTCTATACTTTTTAACACAGCCCATGTGATTGCTATGTGACTCCCACATGGGATTCATGATGACGTGGAGGAGGACTTCAGCTTGTTCCTGTCACATGCTGTCCTATCGTGTGAGATTCCCCAGAGCAGGCACCCATGGGCCTGTGGACAGTGAAATGAAGCTTCTGTGGAAAAGGCTAAGTGCCAGGGTCTTAACACTGCTCGTGTTGAACAAGGGGGAGCCACTATCATTCCCCTAAGGGTATGTTATGTTCAAAATTAATAAACATTAAGTAACTGGAACATTGTAGGAACATGCAAGATGGAAAAGCCAAATTACCCCGATGCAGTTAGAAAACCAGTGTCTCTAATGGCATGCACACCGCACAGATAAAAGCACAGGAGAACTGCTCCAAATATGTGTATGGATGGAAAGAAGGAAGGAGGGACGGCAGGGTGGATGGAAGAGAAGTAAAGGAGGGAGAAGTGGAAGAGGGTAGTCAAGTTTTGTTCTTATGACAAAATATCTGGCAGAAGCAACTTAAAGAAGGTAGTGGTTATTTGGGCTCCCAGTTTCAAAGGTCTCAGCTCATAGTCTCCTAGCCATATTGCTAGGGCCTGGTGAGGAGGAAGAAACATCATGATAGAAGGGCATAGCTGAGGGAAGCTGTTTATCTTGTGGCAGCCAGGAAACAGAAAGACAGAAGAGAGGACATAATATACTCATTAAAGATACTTTCCTTCTGATCCACTTCGTCCAATTAGGCCCCGACTTCCACAGCATCCACCACCTCTCAACACTCCATTCAGTGTGAATCCATCAATGGATTAATCCATTGGTTAAGTCAATGTGCTCTCACAAGCCAGTCACTTCTCAGAAACTCCATCTCTACACATAGCACTAGGGCCCAAGCCTTCAACATATGAGGCTTTGGAGGCAATACTTCATACCCAAATCACAACAGAAAGGAAGGGATGGGCCAAGAAGGGAGGGAAGGGAATGGGAAAGGAAATTAACAGAAGAGAAAAGAAAGGACAACAAAATGTATTCCAGACAGCAGGATGAATGCAAGTGTTTAATAGTATGATTCATAAAAATGTAAGTTTTGGGCTGGAGGGATGGCTTAGCAGGTTAAGACACTTGCCTGTGAAGCCTAAGGACCCAGGTTCAATTTCCCAGTACCCATGTGAGCCAGATGCACAAGGTGGCGCCTGCATCTGGAGTACATTTGCAGTACGTGGAGGCCCTGGTATACCAATGTTCTCTCTATATCTGATCCCCTCTCTCTCTCCAATAAATAAACAAATAAAAATGTTTTAAAAATTAAAAATGTAAGTTTTCCTACTGTGAGAGTATGAGGCTAGATGGAAAGGGAGATGGGTCATGAACTGGACTTTAAATGATATGTGGAAGTAGCTTCCAGGCAGGGGGAACTGTATGACTGAGTGTCCAGGAGGTGGTAAGAGTTTCTGGGATTGCATGAGAAGTGGCTTGTTTATGGCCGACGCTTGTTAACATGAGGAAAATGCAGAGGCAACGTTAACCTTATATGAAAAACAGAGAAGGGTTATGTTAATTGGCCACTTAAATGCATATAAAAAATTTCACTTTTTCATTCTTAAAAGTCCAGGGTGGAAAGTGGCAAGAAATAAAAAAGCTGATGCAAGGAAGGCATATTGCAGTTATGATCTCAGAAAGAGAAAGAAAGCTGTGTATTGATTGCATTGACTTGGCCAATCACAGATTTGCTATGGTTTATCTTGATCTATGCCCATAAGTAAGGAAAGTGTGCTACAATAGTATCTATCATTGGATTGATTATGCCATGCCCTGGGTATTCTAGCAGGAGCTCAAGTAAGGGCTACACTCAAAAAAAGTAAATAACTAAAAAGATTTTTACTTATACTCCTGTCTACATGACTTGGGAAAGTTCCTCAGCCTCTGCTTGTGAATTTTTATCAGCAAAGGGGAGAGCAGAGACAGGACCTACCTTATGAGGTGACTGAGATGTTAGGTAGCTCAAGTCTCATAAACCCCTTGGCACAGTACCAGACCCTGAGTTCAGTTCCTCAGTAAACACCAATGTAACTCTCAACAGGGACAAATGAAGCCTGAGGAAAAACACCAGTTCATAAAATTTTTTCCATGTTTGTGTTCAAGGGTGACTACCCATCTTTGTTTGTGCTTCATTTTTCAGAAAAAATTATGTGGTTGGAAAGATTTAGTTCTTCCCTTAAGCTGGAAAATGGAACTGGTTCTCAGATCTCTCTGCAAGATCCTCAGGTTTGATTCATTCTCAGAAGGTACTGCTCAGAATATCTACTCTTGCCTGTTACATCTGCAGATCCATCCATCCATCCACCCTACCATCCATGATGTATAAATCCATCCACCTATCCATCCTACCATCCATCCACTGTACCATCTATGCATGCAAAAACCAATCCATTCATTCATCCATCCACCCTACTATCAATGATGCATAAATCCATCCATCCACCATACCATCTATGCATTAACAAACCAATCCATCCATCCATCCACCCTACCATCCATGATGCATAAATCAACCCATCCATCCATTTTTCCATACGTCTATCTACCCACCTTACTACCTATGCATGCACAAACTAATCTCACCCATTCATTCATCCATCCATCCTACCATCCATTCATGTGTAAATCCATCCATCCATCCATTCATCTATCCATCTGTCCATGCAAGAAAGTGTGCATACAACCATGAATCCACCCATGTATCCATTTGATCCATGACTTGCTCTACGTCAGACTGCCAGACATAGATGAGAGAAACAGCTGTACCTACCAGCACTCATAGTCTAATGGTGGAGGAGACAAGAAAACAGCAGGAACAACTCAGTGAGATCAGAGCCATGGGTAGAAAGCTGCCAGACCTTAGGGAGATGCTGATGCCTCACCCAGTCTGGGAGTCTGTGGAGGAAACTATGACACCTGAGCAAAATCCTAAAAGGAAGAAAGCCCATGGTCAAGCAACAGGATGGGAGCTGTGAACAGTTTGGTACTGTAGGAAAGACATGTTAAGAGGAAACAGAGAACAGGGAGAAGTGAGCGACGAAAGTCAGTAGGGGGCATACACAGACCAGGAAACCCTTTTGAGGAGTTTGAGTTCAAGAACTATGTTGGGGGGCACTAGGGCTAGCTGGGGAAGACGAGTCAGCCTGGTGTTTTGAAGAGATCATTCTAGCTGCCTTGGGGAACTGGGTTGGAGGTCATAATACTGATTAAAAGATTATTCTAGGGGGCTGGGGGAATGGCTTAGTGGTTAAGGCATTTGCCTGCGAAGCCTAAGGACCCTGGTTCAATTTCCAAGTCCCCATGTAAGCCAGATGCACAAGAGGGCATATGCATCTGGAGTTCATTTGCAGTGGATAGAGGCCCTGGTGTGCCCATTCTCTCTTTCTATATATCCGTCTCTTTCTCTCTCTCTCTTTCAAATAAATAAATAAATAAATAAATAAATAAATAAATAAATAAATAAAATATTTTAAAAAGAGATTATTCTAGAAAGCTGATATGGCCATTCAAGATGAGGGGGTGGAAGGAAGTGAATAGTTTGAGATATGTTTAAGGGGCACAAGCAGCAGGACATGGAAGGTGAATGAAGAAGAGAAGGGGGTTGGGTATCCACGGTGACCTCAGGTAACCAGGCAGATCATGGGGGAGCAGCTTCATGCTGTAAGAAGTGAGGATGATAAAGATATTTAACCATTAGATAGCACTTTTAAACTAGTGTACAAACCCCTTTAGGCCAAGTTCAATGGTTCGATGGTTGACCTCGCATGGACTTGCTGAAGCTTGAACTAGAGTGATAATTACTCCAGGAAGCAAGCTGAGCAAATTTCCTGGAGGGTATTCTCTTGAACATGGCCATTTTTCTACATACTTTTCGAACTCCACACAGATTTAGACACCCTCTATGCTGGCCACAGCCAAGGTGACACTTGTCCTGCCTTTATCCATCCATCCATGCATGAAGGTGTGCATACATACACACATTCACCCATTCATCAATTTGACCTACGACTTGAATGGAACTTCCATTATAGCTTAGGGTTCTAGTGTCTTCACAGGAACTGCTAAATCCTTCTGTGCTCCGGTGCCCCAGTAACAATAAGAGTGTATCTGCTAGCTCTTGGCATATAACAAAATGTTCTCAAAATCCAGTGACTTACAACAGTAGACACTTTAGCTTGAAATTCTTCCATTGGCAGTTGAAGCTGGGCTCAGCTGGGATGGTTCTTCTTGCCTCTACTGGACATGACCCTGTATCTATGTTCAGGTACAGGTTGGATCCTGGCAAGACTTTTGCACATTTCAGAGCTTTGATATGTGCTGATTCTGGTTGATGTGCCTCTCATTCTCTCAGAGGCTTGTCCCTTGTCCGTGTGGCCACCAGGAAGATTTTCCAGAGAAAAGTGTGTGCAGTCTCTTGAGGTCAGGCCCTGGAATTGATATGATATCCCTTTCTGTCATGTACTATTGGTCACAGCCAAGGCCAGATTCTGGCAGTGAGGAAATAAATGCTATGATTTAATGGGTGCAGAGGTAGAATGCCATTACAGGGGGCATGGGCATGGAGGAGGAGCTTCAGCAGTACATCCAAAGACTCACATAGTTCTAATTCTTATCAGATGGAAGAATAACCACAAAGGAGATTTTAATGCATGGATAAACACTAGGGACCTATTTCTGAGCTCTCGAGCCTTCCAGAATCTTCCCCTTTCTCATGAAGGATTTCACGGTGTTCCTTTGGGCGACTGGCCAGTCAGCTTTTCCTATTTTAGCTTTCTCAATGTGGCTGTCATCTCACTTTCAAACCCCCAAAACAGCAGCATAGAATTCTCCGTACAGATGGCAGAGAAATGAAATGTCAGTGGAGTTCACCCTGGCCTGGGAGACAATGGCTCTCCCCCACCTGTGACAGAGCTGGCCTGCACTATTAATAAACTGTCCCCTCTGCACTTTCTCCTGGGGGAACCTATCTACCCGGCTCCATCATCTCCAGCTCCCCTCCTGCCAGGCAGGAGAGATCTTCTGATGTAAGATAAGAACTCACAGATATCACTGCCGCAGAGGGGAAGCTCTGGGGTCCATTTTCTGTATGAAAGGTCACGCGGCGCTTCTTTCGCAGTGCTTGGAAAGAAAAGAACTAACATAATATGCTTTCTAAATGCCAATGGCCTTGACGTCCCTGATAAAGAGAAGTCACTGAAGGAGAAGAATGGCTGGGGCGGAGGTGGGGGTGAGGGGAAGCTGACTGCCAAGCGCCATGGGGAGAGGTAAAGACTGTTCAATAATTCACATTCAAAGCTGTGGTTAATTTGATCCTGAACTAGGGCAAAACAATTATTGTTGCTTTAGGGGAAAAAAAAAAAAAAAAACCTGCCTTGTTGGATTGTATGTAAGTGACAATAGCAGTTTCCCCTCAGGAGGCTTACTAGGTGGGGACTTACAAAGTGGTTCTGACAGCTCTCATTCTATGAGCCTGGAGCTGTGCTTGGGCCCCGGGGCTGCAGAAGAGGGGCCGGGCGAAGGATCATGCTTGGAGAACTCACAGTGCAGTCTGAGAACACAAGTCTGCAGACACGCGTAGAGAGAGCCGTCTGTGCTACCGCAGAGGGGGCAGGAGCAGCCTCTCTGAAGGGTCTAGAAAACATCACTGGAGGCTCTGGGAAGTTTAGGACATGTTCACTCCTGGATCCCCAGGGCCTTGGCACTTCGTAAGGGCTCATTTTTACCTGGTTGATTTTTTTTTAATTATTTTTTTAAAATTTTTTAAATTTTGTTTGTTTATTTATTTGACAGCGACAGAGAGAAGGAGGCAGAGAGAGAGAGAAAGAGAGAGAGAGAGAGAGGGGAGAGAATGGGCGCGCCAGAGCTTCCAGCCTCTGTAAACGAACTCCAGATGCGAGCACCCCCTTGTGCATCTAGCCTACGTGGGTCCTGGAGAATTGAGCCTCGAACCTGGAGTCCTTAGGCTTCACAGGCAAGCGCTTAACCGCTAAGCCATCTCTCCAGCCCACCTGGTTGATTTTTTTACAATGAATCCCACGTGCTCATTCCGTAGACATCTGCTCTCCTACAGACATTTTGTGAGTTCTACGTCTGTTTTACTGTCACGTCGCTGTCATCAAATACCCATCCGAGGGCGACTTAAGGAAGGGAAGGTTTACTGAGGTTCGTAGTTTGACATTACAGCCCATCCTTACACAGAAGACGTGGCGGCAGGAGCTGGAGGCAGCTGGTCGCGTGAAGTGAGGACGCAGACAGCAGTGAGCGCTGCTGCTCGGCTCGCCTTCTCCTTGCTATTCAATCCAGGACCCCAAGGACGGTGCCACCAGCCACAGATAGAGTGGGTCTTTCCACCTCAGCGAACTTCATCCAGAAACTTCCTCACAGACATTCCCGAAGATTTGTTTCCATGGTGATTCTACAGGCCTGTCAACTTGACAACCAGACATTAACTGTCACAATGTGCTTGGAAGATACTGTGCTTTCTATCTGAAATCTTGTGCTTACCATTGAGCCACTTAAAAACAACAACAACAACAACAACAAAAACTCTTATGCATCCTTTAGGACCTGAGCCAATGTCCTATGAAGAGTTTTCTGTGAAATCTTCTTAGACCTACTGAGTTGGACTTACCCTCTGTTCCAAAGGCCTGGAAAGATCCATTTTTATGTTATTTGGTTTGGAGCAGGTTAGTTCTTTATAGTACTTATTTTTTTTTTTTTGAGGTAGGGTCTCACTCTAGCCTAGGCTGACAGTAGAACTCACTCTGTAGACCCCAGCTGGCCTTGAACTCACAGTGACCCTCCTATCTCAGCCTTCTGAGTACAGGGATTAAAGGCATGCACCACCATGCCCGGTGTACTTATCTTTTTAAAAATCTGCTTCTGTCAATTTTGGATCAGTGTGCATATGTTGGGAATCTATATTTTCCATGCCTGACCCACAGTATCAGCTCAGACAGCGTTTGTTGAATGCATAAAAGACAGCATGTTATGAGGCTGGGAAATGGCTCAGCAGTTAAAGGTGCTTGCTTACAAAGCCTGCCAGACTGGGTTCAATTCCTCAGTACTCACATAAAGCTGGATGAAAAAGTGACCCATGTGTCTGGTGTTAGTTTATGGCAGCAAGAATCCTGATGCACCCATACACACACACACACACACCAATCAATCAATTTTTTAAAATTTATTTTTGTTTATTTATTTGAGAGCGACAGACAGACAGAGAAAGAGGTAAGTAGGCAAAGAGAGAGAGAGAGAATGGGCATGCCAGGGCCTCCAGCCACTGCAAACGAACTCCAGATGCATGGGCCCCTGGCTTACGTGGGTCCTAGGAAATCGAGCCTCAAACCAGGGTCCTTAAGCTTCACAGGCAAGTGCTTAACTGCTAAGCCATCTCTCCAGCCCTCAATCAATCAATATTTTTTTAAAAAGAATGCATGCCAAGACAGAGACCACAGCTCTGCGGGCACCACCAGGATGCTCATATCTGTAATTCACGAGATGAGAGAGAACATGGCCCAGCCAAGAGGACCTGGAGAAGGGTCATTAGCGTCAGTTCCTCTCAGCTGTAGGGATGGCGTCTCCTGTCTCCTGATTCCAGGGTCAGAGTGGAGGCCAGGGCTTCAGTATGAGTGCCATAGCTTGTGTGTGGAGGCAGGGACCTTACCCTCTGTAGAGGCTACCGTGGTCCCTGATCAAAACACACCCGAGGGGCTGGGGAGATGGCTCCATGGTCAAAGTCACTTGCTTGCAAAGCTTGATGGCCTGGGTTTGGTTTCCCCACTTCCCATGCAAAGCCAGATGCAAAAGGGGTGCATGTGTCCGGAGTTTCGTTTGCAGCAGCATAGAGGCCCTGGTGCCCCCATTCTCTCTTTCTCTCTCTCTCCTCAAAATAAATAAATAAATAATATTTTAAACAAACAAAAAAACTTAACCACCCCCCCCGCCTTTCCCAGGCACAGTCTAACACTGTCCACCAGAAAGGGCCATGGCTGCCGCCACCTTCCGAGTATTTCCAGAATCCCAACACACCTCACCAGCTCTGCTGATACCCGCTGGCCCCAGCCACCACCACGTCTTGCTTAGAGGATTCTAATCGCATCACAACTGATCTCTCAGCTGCTCTTGCATCCCATCTACTCTAACCCCGGCTGCCAAAATTATGGCTTACGTGGGACCTGGAGAATCGAACCTGGGTCCTTTGGCTTTGCAGGCAAATGCCTTAACTGCTAAACCATCCCTCCAGCCCTAAATAGATATTTTTAATAAGGGATTAAGCGAGCTGAGCAGCAGCACTCATTACTCTGCTTCCTCACTATGGACTGAATGTGACCAGTTGCCTCAAAAGCTCCCACTGCAGTGCCTTCCCTGCCCTGATGGCATGTTAACTTGAACTGTGAGCCTCCCTTCAGTTGCTTTATATCAGGAATTTACTAGAAGGTAGCTGATGCACTCTTCTTATCTATCAATTATCTATCTATCTATCTATCTATCTATCTATCTATCTATCTATCTATCATCATCACCATCTGTTTATCTATCATTTATTTGTTTTTCATCTATCTGCACACTAGCTAGTCTAAGAAGGACACCCCTTCTCCCCAGGGAGGCTCAGCTGATCAGCACACACCATTACTTGTTTTCTTTACTTTTATTGAGGTAGCTCAGGCTAACCTGGAACTTATTATGTAGCCCCAGGCTGGCTTTGAACTCATAGAGATCTTCCTACCTCTGCCTCCCAAGTACTGGGATTAAAGGTGTTCACCATCATGCCTGGCTAGCTCACACCATTACTGACCCCAGCACAGACTGACTAGTCCTAATTCCATGTTCTTGGAAGGGCAGTTTGATTGGTTCATCTGTGCCCAGGTGGACATGCCTGACCCAATCACCAGTGGCAGGGGGAGGGCCAGAGCACAGAATAAAAGCACAACATGGCTGTGGTTGTCAGAGGAGGGGGTGATGGATAGGGGGGTGCTCTTGAAGTATTTTTCGTGGTGTTAGCTGATGGGGGGGGGAGGGAGAAGAGCTTCATTCTGGATGTTGCAACATCCCAAGACTGTGTCTGGACAGCAATGGGGCATCTGTGCACGACCCTCCTAAGGCAGGACCACAGGGTGCAGATGACAGCTGTGAGGCTTCCTGGAGGGAGTCAGTGAATGGGTTGTAGATCTGTACTGTCGATAGGCAGGTCCTGAGAAAGTGGGGGTGTTCTCCTTGCCGATACACAGACATGAGCATTGGTCTGCCCTCTGGTACCCAGAAGTGGAGAATGTACATTAATTATTAAAAAAAAAACCTGCAACAAATGCACATTGATTGGGTTATTTGACCACCCCTTCCCAACCTAAAAAAAAGCATCATTTTTCAGACTAATTGGCCAGGACCTGGGAGTGCTTAGAACTCAGCATCCAGATGCTTTCATTAGCCCAGACTTCCATCTCAGGGGGCTCGCCTCATTTTAGCCCACCTGTTGCTCAGCCTGGAAATGCTGGTGTGATGTAGAATGAGTCCAAGGTCCACTAGGGAGTGTCCACGGGAACTAGTGGGGACCATGACAGCAGGCCTTCACTGTCACAGCAGAATTGGGAGTTGAGGGTGATAGTTGCGAGAGAGATCAGGCGTGACATGAAAAATATTTTCCCAAACTGAAGCTCTTATACCCATGAGATGGGATGTATTTCAAGGTGAAAAGCTCCCTACCTCTTGTAAGAATGCTACTGGGGTGACATAAAAATCATACTTCTGTGTGTGGAGGGGGGGAAAGCCAAATTATTGATTAGTTCAGGGCAATCCAATTAAAAAAAAAATTTTTGGTTTATTTTTATTTATTTATTTGAGAGTGACAGACAGAGAGAGAAAGAGGCAGAGAGAGAGAGAATGGGCGCGCCAGGGCCTCCAGCCACTGCAAACGAACTCCAGACGCGTGCACCCCCTTGTGCATCTGGCTAACGTGGGTCCTGGGGAATCGAGCCTCGAACCTGAGGTCCTTAGGCTTCACAGGCAAGCACTTAACCCTAAGCCATCTCTCCAGCCCCGCAATCCAATTCTTAACAACAGAAGCCAACAGTCAGGAGTTAGCAGTCTGGCTTTAGCACACTGCCTCTAAAAGATGGCTCCTGCGTGCCTGCCTCAGGAGGCCAGTCTTTTTCTTCACTCTTCTTCTTTTTCTCCCTTCTTCATCTTCACTCCTCTTTCCCCAACTGATCCAGATGTCCCAGGCCAGTGTGAATGAGGTCACCAGCTGCAATGATGGTTCAGCACCACGGGCAGCGACATGTGTCCTCCTCCATGGGCTCCATGTAGCCTTTCCCAGAAACTGCTGTCACAGCTACCTTTGGGTCTTTGGAGGCCATATTTCAACAGAAGTCTTGGGGGCTGGAGAGATGGCTGAGTGGTTAAAGTGCTTGCCTGAAAAGCCTAAGGATCCAGGTTCAATTCCCTAGGACCCACATAAGCCAGACGCACATGGCGGCACGTGCATCTAGAGTTCGTTTGTAGTGGCTAGAGGCCCTGGAGTGCCCATTCTCTCTCTCTCTCTCTCTCTCTCTCTCTCTCTGTCTCTCAAATAAATAAACAAGTCTTGTGGCCAGCTGCCATACTGGAGGTGTTTTGATTGCTAGGTGTCCATTCCTTTATAAATCCAGCATTCTTTCCAGAGCAGGAGAATGGTGATCTCTGATTTCATAAACTCTGGCCCTATTTCCCAATATTGAGCTCCACAAACGACTCCTTTTCATTTACCCTCTTTTACCAAAATCAGTCTAAAGAGGTTTCAGGTCCTTCTATGCAAATCACTCCTCTTAAAGAGTGTCTGTACATTAAGAGCCCTTATCCCAAAATGACCATTCCGGGTCTTTCCATCTCGTGCAGGGCTTTGGGCCTGGCAGACTCTGAGGTCCAAGTGCTAATTGAATGAGTGAAAACAGAGCTTGGAGCAGGCTCTCATGAGGGTGGCATCCTGTCCACAGCCAGAAGTGAGCTGGCTGTCTCCACCCACACAGACCGAGGGAGGCAGCTGCCATTACTCCTGGGAGGCAGATGTCAGGCAGCGTGAATAGATTAGACCCCTTTGGCGCTTGCCTTGCTGAAGCACCCCATTGAACGAGTCTTTCTCCACCACCTAGAACTCTGCTTCCTCCATCAGCAAATAGAACCCATTTGGTGTGAATAGTTCAGTAGTTCATGGGCGTTCTGACTTCTACTGAGAATGGAGCACCATCAGACACTGTTAACTACTCCTATGGAGCAGAACTCGGCTCTAGTTTGCCTCGGAGCCAGAAAGCGCCAGGAAAAACCATGAGAAGAATTAAAAAAAAAAAAAAGTAAACACTTCCCTCCACTATACACAGAAACTGCCCTCCCTGAACCTTCCCAGCATGCATCACTGAGCAGCTCTTCTCTCCTCAAAGCCTCAGACCTCCTCTGGGGAGATTTTGGTTTAAAAAAAAAACATACCTGAAAATGCAGTTGCATGCAAAACAATGAATTCTAAATGGGAAAGTCCACCTCTAGGTGAGTGTGCTGGCTCTCTGTGCTCAGTGGGAACAGAGGGACGAGAAAGGCTTGGACGCCGACAGCTCAAGGAAAGGGTTCTACCTTTGTTGATTCCTTTCTCTGGGCACATGTGGGAACCAACAGCCTGGGACTAGAGATCAGAAGTTCCTTCGAAAATTTTAATTATGCCAGGTGTGGTGGCGCACACCTTTAATCTCAGCACTCAGGAGGTATAGGTAGGTGTATCACCATGTGTTCAAGGCCATCCTGAGACTACATAGTGAATACCAGGTCAGCCAGAGCTAGAGTAAGACCCTACCTTGAAAAAACAAAAACAACAAAACCGAGAAACATTTTAATGATGCAAACTTAGGGCGTACACGGTATCATAATTTGATGTGTTAATCAGCATATAGTGATCAAATCAAGGTAGTGAACATTTTCCTCTCCTTAAACTTTTAAAGTTTTTCATTAGCATAATTGCACATATTGCTGGGGTCAGTGTAATATTTCAAAACATATCGTAGGAGCTGATCATATCCAGGTGATTTAACGTTCGCATCTCCTTTGAGTCCCCTCTCTCTCTCTCAGTTTTTCATGAAATACATAATAGGTTATTGTAAAGTACCATTGTGCCCATGTGCATAGAATGCCCTCTGCTACCGTCCTCTCTGCCCATCTCAGCCTCCAGGGTGCACTGTTCCATGTCTCAATCAACTTTTCTTGTTTTTTTTTTTTATTATTTTTTAAAGTTTTAATGTTTATTTATTATTAGAGACAAAGAGGTGGGGGAGAGAGATTGAGAGAGAGAGAAGGGGCGTGCCAGGGTGTCCAGCCACTGCAAATGAACTCCAGATGCATGAGCCACCTTGTGCATCTGGCTTTACGTGGGCCCTGGGGACTCGAACCCAGGATAGGGGCTGGGTCTAGTTTCTCTCTATACTAGCTAAATTCTCATCACAGGGACAAAGTACCTGACAAAAATCAGCTGAAGGCAGGAAGGGTTTATTTCAGCTTACTGTTTGAGGTTACCACCGTCCTTCACGGTGGGAAGACATGGAGGCAGGAGCTGACGCTGCTGCTCACGTTCAGTCCACAGTGAGGAAGCAGAGTGATGGGTGCTGCCGCCCAGCCAGTGCTCTCCTTTTTTTAAAAAATATTTTTATTCATTTATTTGAGAGATAGACAGAGAAGCAGAGAGAAAGAGAAAGCACACCAGGGCCTGTAGCCACTGCAGATGAACTCCAGATGCATGTGCCACCTTGTGTATCTGGCTTTACGTGGGTACTGGGAAGTCGAAACTGGGTCTTTTGGCTTTGCCAGCAAGAGTCTTAACCGCTAAGCCATCTCTCCACCCCAAGTTTCTGTCTTCTTTACCATTCAAGACACTATCCATGCTTCAACTGGGCCACCAGTGTCTGCCCATCCATGACATAATGCACTGCCACTCAAAGATAATCCTGTTTGCGACATTTATTTCCTATATTATGTCTGTTATTCATAAGTGAATTTCTACCATTGAATATTAAGACATAGTACTTACCCTATGTAAAAATGAAATGCCTCATTCATTTCCACAGCTTGCTTTTTAAACTTGTGATGTTATGAGAATCTCTCTGAGCCATTAAACATTCTTCCACAGTATCCATTTTTATATTTACTTATTTATTTGAGAGAGAGAGAGAGAAAGGGTGCACCAGGGCCCTCTAGCCACTGCAAACAAACTCCAGACACATGACCTCCATGTGCATCTGGCTTACGTGGATTCTGGGGAATCAAACCTGGGTCCTTAGGTTTTGCAGGCAAGCACCTTAACCACTAAGCCATCTCTCCAGCCCACAGCATCCACATTAATGGCATGCCTTGAGTCCCAACATCTGGACAGATCTTAACTGAATGGATATGCCCCTGCTGCTGGACGCTTCATTCTTATTTTTCAGCGCTGAAACAACCTTATAGCTAATTTCTTTCTATACCTGCTAATTATTTCTTTGGACTATATCCCCTAAAAGATTCCTCCAAGGTACGTGAAAAGTAATTAAGGCTTGTGAGCCATACTGGTACCTTGCCTGTTGTAGAAAGATTGTCAGCCCACATGTGTGGAGAGTTCTTTTCTCATTCCTCTGAGTCACATTTTTGAAGGCAGAATTTGTTTTTTTTTTTTCTGAGGTAGGGTCTCATTCTAGTCCAGGCTGACCTGGGACTCACTCTGTAGTCCCAGGCTGGCTTGAAACTCACAGTGATCTTCCTGCCTCTGCATCCTGAGTGCTGGGGTTAAAGGCGTGTGCTACCACTCTGATTAGTGTTTTTGCCCATCACTGATTTTATTTTATTTTCTTTAATCCATCAAGCAGAAATCACCTCAGTGGCATTTTTTTTTGTTTATTTTTATTTAGTTATTTAAGAGCGACAGAGAGGGAAATAGGCAGAGAAAGAGAGAATGGGCTCGCTAGGGCCTCCAGCCACTGCAAACGAACTCCAGATGCATGTGCCACCTTGTGCATCTGGCTTACGTGGGTCCTGGGGAATCGAGCCTTGAACCGGGATCCTTAGGTTTCACAGGCAAGCGCTTAACTGCTAAGCCATCTCTCCAACCCCTCAGTGACATTTTTAAGTAGGCCATGTACATGTCATTTCCATGTTTTTAATTCCTTCATTAGTTCTGTCTCCTGACTCATGCAAGCTCAGTTTCTGTATGTTCATTATAATTTTCAACTAGGAGCTTGCCTTAAGTGGGAACTTTTCCTTTGAGATTCCCAGGGGGCTAACGTTGGGGAAGCTTTGAGATTTTAATTTTTCCCAGTGGACTTTTTAACCACCTGTGGTCTGGAGCGGTCAACCTGCTTGCCTGTCATGAGCTGAGGGCGGCAGGAAGATTTGATGATGGCCTCCCCACGGATGCGGAGCCTTTCTGGTCCATCTGCTCCGGCCTTCATGGACCACCGCCTGTGGATCCAGTCCGGCTCACCGCACTGTGGTTTGGCCCTCGCGGTTCGTGAGGTTCTGATCTCATCTCACTTTCTCTTCCTTTCTACAACCCGGGATTCTCTTCATCTTTAATCCACATTATCTGTTTGAAGCGTTGGGAGCTCTGTTTTATCTAGCGTTCCCGTGTGTTCAGAGTCCAAGAGGTCTCCAGGGTCAGTTTGTCCAGCTGCTGGAGATCTCTCAGCTCTTCCTGCGCCTTTCGGGGTGATTTCACGCTCTTTGATGGTGGCCAGAGAAAGAGGAGCAGTGGAAGCAGCCGTCGCTGTGATTGGTAGCAAGTCAACATGGGCAGACCCCTTGCTGCCACGGGGATTCCTGGCGAGCGGTTTATTTGCAAGAGTCCCAGCCCTGTGACTGAGGGGAAGGAAAAGGACATTCCCTTTAAGCCCAGCTCTGTGAACCCAGGCAAAAATAGATCAAGCTGCCCACTGCTAAGGGCCAGGTATGGCTACAAGCACATGCATTGATAAACCCGTTTATCTGTCACGGCACACAGCTGAGGTAGAAGCTGGTGTTATTCCCATTTTCCAAGTGGAGAAGCTGATCTGGAGATGTTGAGCAGTGTGTCTAATGTCCCACATGACGGGAGACGCAAAGTTTGAACTCAGGAAGTTGAATTCTAGATCAACCCGTCATGCTAAATTATTGGGCAGAAATTTCACCTCTAATTAGATACTGGCCATGCCTTCTGTTAAAAAAAAAAAAAGTTGCATTGGTGGCTGGAGAGATGGCTTAGCAGTTAAGGCGTTTGCCTGCAAAGCCTAAGGACCCAGGTTCGGTTCCCCAGTACCCATGTAAGCCAGAGGTACAAGGTGGTGCAAGTGTCTGGAGTTCATTTGCAGTGGCTGGAGGCACTGGCACACCCATTCTCACTATCTCTCTCTCTCTCTCTCCCTCTATGTTAAATAAATAAAAATAAAAAGCAAACAAAAAAAAAGAGTTGCATAAATGGGGAGATGTCCCAGTGGGTAAACTACTTGCCTTGAAAGCGCAAGGACCTGAGCTCAATCCCCAGGACCCACAGGAAAAATCTGGACATGGTGATGTGCATCTGTAATCCTAGTGCTGACTTGGTCAGGCGTGTACCCTGGGCTTGATGGGTTTGACAAGCTCCTCGGGTGACTCCAAATGCACCCAAGGCTGAGTGAAGTAATGCGGAGCCCCGTATTCTCCAGTATTCTAGAGAAATTGTCATCTCACTGGAGTCAGGCAGACACCTTATCCTTCTTGCCTAACCCTGAAAACCTTGTACTCAGTGTGCATCAAACCCTGGGGTGATCCCATCAGAGTGCTGTCTGTTGGGCCCCATCAACAGATCCTGGAGGACTGGGTGAATTGTGAGAATCTCCATTTCTAGAAAGTTCTTCATGCTGCTGCTGCTACGGATCTGGGGACTGCTTTTCGAGGCTGCTGTCCTAGAGCTGTTGCAACCCTTTGGTTGCCACCTGGGCACTAGTCACTGATCTATCTCGCTCTCCAAGGTCATTCGGGTCTTTCCTCCCTCCAGTCTTCCAGGACTGGCGTAGCCACGTGGCATCTTGTCCCTCCTGTGTCCGTGGCTCCTGGAGCTCTGCTGCTTTTGCACAGTGTGTGGTTGGGAAAACACATCTCAGACTTTAAGCCCAGGAAAAAGCTCAGGGTCCAGCAGTTTCAAACACCGCCTTTAAAGGGAAGGACTCTATTTCTTTCAAAGAAAATCTTTTAAAAAATATTTTATTTATTTATGTATGGGGGGAGAGGCATATATATAGAGAGAATGGCACACCAGGGCCTCCAGCCACTGCAAATGAACTCCACACACATGTGTCACTTTGTTCATCTGGCTTGCATTGGTACTGGGGAAGCAAACCTGGGGCCATAGGCTTCCCAGGCAAGTGCCTTAACCACTAAGCAATTTCTCCAGCCCTCAAAGAAAAGCTTAACCCAAGCAGCAACATTTCAAATACATAGATGGATCGGGTAAGGTACATTTTGATGCTACTCTGGACCCAGGGGGTCCATAAGCCCTTTGGGAAGTGACTTGGTGGCCTCAGGGCTTGAGCTGAAAACTACTTAGTTGACTCTGAGAGGGTCCATGGCAACCTTGTGTGCACGTTCAGCCTCACTGACCAAGTCTATGCCAGGTACCAGCCTCCTGGGCATAGTCAAGAGGGTGAACCAGCCTGTGCCCTCACCAGCTTTCACTTCAGCTGGAGAGACAGTGCCACACAGTGCCACAAGATGACCATGGGTGTTGACAGAGGGGACAAAGCGCAGGGCATGCTGGAATCACACAAATTCAAGAAGGCCTCTGTGTAGTGACCTCCATTCTGAGTCCCGAAGGTCGAGAAGAAAGCAACTCTCTGGAGAGTTGGGAAGGTGGGGCAAAGGCCTCTGCCGAGCCTGTGTGCGGACCACAGTACTGAAAGTCTGCATTTCTTCCTCAGTGGTCTGGGAAACAGTGAACTGGCATAAAGCAGGGAATAGGGAGGGCTCACTTTGTCTCTCTTTATTATTATTATTATTATTATTATTATTATTATTATTATTTTGAGAGAGAGAGAGACAGAAAGCGAGAATGGGAGCACCAGGGCCTTCAGCCTCTGCGAATGAACTCCAGACATGTGCGCCCCCTTGTGCGCATGTGCAACAGTGCACTCTTGCGTCACTGTGCGTCTGGCTATGTGAGACCTGGAGATTCGAACATGAGTTCTTAGGCTTCGCAGACAAGCACCTTAACATCTAAGCCATCTCTCCAGCCCTCACTTCGTCTCTTGGAAGACATGGATACTGTTTTGAGGAGGTACTGAAAGGCTATGTTGATTGCTAATCGCGTGGTGGGCTAGAGCACGACCCTATCTCGAAAAAAAAAAACAATACTTAGCTTAGCAGCTAACAGAGCTTTGATATCTAGTTTCTGGTACGTTTGATATTAGTGGCGATGCTTGAATTACCCACTTGCTATCACTGTGTGCCAGCCTGGGTGAGTCCCAGGAATGAATTAAGGCTGCATCGAAAACACAGCCTTGGTTCTAAGTAGGTGAGGCACCGGGGAGCTTGGCTAGCCTGGGAGGAGGCTGTCTGCAGGCTGCCTCCCGGGAGCCACCTGATCTGATGTTCATAAAGTCCGTGGCCCTTGCTCAGCTCTGTCAGCTTTCCGAACCCAGGCAAATCAGAGTGGAGAATCAAATTGCCCAAGTTATTAGACAGAGATCCGCCTTCCTCCGGAAACCCTCGGTCACGGGGAAAAGCCGCGGCCTCGAGAGAGAGAAAAGAAAGCAGCGGAACGATCTCGATGCATAATGCAAGGACCGCTCACCCCCCACCCCCGCCCCCCCCCCAACCTAATTCTATTTTGTTAAGTAATGATGGAATAAAAATCCGGGATGGAAGAAGATGAGATTTGCAGCTGTATTTGATCAAATGCCTATCGCTGTCGCTTCCAGCTAAACGGGAGGCTTCAGAAACAGATAGATAAATCACATATCAATGGAAACCAGAAAGTCAGGGCTGGGAATGAAATGGGACAGAAATCATGGCTGGCCAGGGTGTCTCTGATGGGAAAGTCATGCCTGGGCTGTAGTGGGAGCTTGGTCGTCACGGATGGAGGGTGTCACGGAGTGGGGACTCAACCCAGTGAGTAAGCTCTTGCTGGAGGGGAGGGAGACCACCTGCCCACACCAGGTTGTCCCTGAGATCCGTGTGAGGCCATTAACTAAGGTTCCATGTATGGATTAACTGGGCTGTAGCGGTAGGAATTTATGGGGAACCATTAACCTAATGATATTGGTTCTCTGTAAACTGCTTAGTCTGTCTCAGGGAAAATGGATTTCATAAATCCAGGTAGAGAATTCTGGGAGACTCATAGAAGGCCCAAGGTAGGGGTGGGACTGCCAGACAGCAGAACTCTGCATTCCAGGGTTGGGTGAGGGGCCTTGCATGTCACCCTTTCATTCTCTTCTATTTGACTGTCATTCAGATTGAAGCAGGAAAGGTCCCGGGGGGTAGGAAAGGACAGTTGCCCTTGGTATCTATGAGGCGGGGTTCCAGGATCCCTCAGTGAGAACCCAGATCCTCACATGTTCAAATGTTACACACAGCACGCTGTCCTGTCTGTGTGGGTCCTTCCCTGCGATACCGTCAGTCACCACTAGATAACGTATGCCTGGTGTAATGTGAACACAGTGTGACTGTCACAAGGGAACGTGCAGGGAGTGATGACAAAAATATCTGTACGTGTTCAGGACAGATGCAACGTGGGGAGGGGCTATGCCATCTGCAGTTGGTGGGATCTGCGGCTGTGGAGCTCACCTATGTGGAGGCTGACCACAAAGACGGGAGGGCAGTATTGTTTCTCCCTGTCTTGGGTTTTAGGTCCAGGCGACCTGCTCTGGAAATTCTCAGAAGGGGAGGACGTGGTGCCACTGTGCAGGGAATGTCTGGGCTGCAGAAATCTGCAGGAAAGAATCAACTTGAAAACTTTTAATATTTTATTTATTTATTTGTAAGCAGAAAGAGATGAAAGAGAGACAGAGACAAAGAGAGAGAGGACACACAAGGGCTTCCAGCCATTTTAAAGGAAATCCACATGCATCTGGCTTTATGCAGGTACTGGGGAATCAAACTAGGGTTGTTAGGCTTTGCAGGCAAGCATCTTAACCATGAAGCCATCTCTCCAGCCCAACTTGAAAATCGTAAACAAGTTACCTTCAGCAACCATCATGTGCTAGGCTGGGAGCTTCACTCCTTGAGTGAGACCTTAAAAAAAAAAGAAAAGGGGAAAAAAAAAACCAGAATGTGTATTCTGCAGCATTTGGATGGAATGTTCTGTAGATGTGTTAGGTCCATATGTTATATGACTTCATTGAATCCAGATGCTTCTCTGTTTATTTTTTTTTTTTTTTTGAGGCAAGCCCAACAGACTGGCCTTTAAAAAATTATGTATTTATTTGCAAGGAGAGAGAGAGAGAGTGAGAGAGAGAGAGAGAGAACTCCAAATGCATGTACCCCTTGTGCATCTGATTTACATTGGGTCCTGGGGAATCAAACCTAGGTCCTTTGGCTTACAGGCAAATGCTTTAACTGCTAAGCCATCTCTCCAGTCCCCAGAGTGGACTTTTTGTTTGAGAGAGAAAGAGAGAGAATTGGTGCACCAGAGCCTCCAGCCACTATGATTGAACTCCAGACGGATGCTCCACCTTGTGCACATGTGCGACCTTGCACATGTATCACATTGTGCATCTGGCTTACATGAGATCTGGGGAGTTGAACACGGGTCCTTAGGCTTTGCGGGCAAGCGCCGCAACCACTAAACCACCTCTCCAGCCCTCTTTTTATTTTTTTCTGGGATGACCTATCAGTTGGTAAGAGTGGGGTACTGAAGTCACTTGCTACTATTGTGCTTGGGGTTATCTGTGACTTTACATCTAGTAGTGTTTGTTTAATGAACTGAGGTGTATCCAGATTCAGGGCATATATGTTAAGAACTGTAATGCCCTCTTGTCAGATTATTCCCTTCGTCAGTATAAAGTGACTTCCATCTCTTCTAAGTAATGTTGGTTTTGAGTCTATCCTGTCAGATATTAGGAAAGCAACTCTGCTTTCCCAAGACCATTTGTTTGAGATACTTTCTTCCTCTTCCTTCTTTCTTTGGGCTGAAATGTGACTGTGATGACTGGAGCTGGAGAACCCATTTTGAACCAGGAGGAACGTGCCCCGTGTTGAAGCATCAAAGCTAAAATAGGCCTGGGTTCCTGAACCATTTAATTCCACTTTTTTTTTTAACTCTGTAAGAGATCAATAAGTTAGCATCCTAAGTCATCTTTAAATCTTGAGTTTCCTCCTTAGTGCAGAAATAATCTTGGCATACCAGTTGTATAGCTCTGAAAGAATTTTCTTAATCTCCCTGAGCCTCAGTTAACTTCGTCAATCCTTACCCCCCTCCCCCCAAAAAAAAGCATGAGATTCAAGGCCAAAAAGTGATCAATTGATCTCCACTGCCTCAGAAACGCTTTGAAAACTTCTGGAGGAAGTGTCTTCAGAACTGTGGACATAGACATGGGGTGTGGGCCTTCCGTCCCCATGATGTGATACGAAGCCAGGTTCTGGATACCTGGAGTTTGTTTCTAGTCTTTTCACTGTAAGAGCGAATGTGAGCGGCCTGCACACACGCGGCAGGTTACTCGCCCTCCCTGAGGTGGTTCTCACAATGTCTCCAGCCAGCCCCAGGACACCTTGCTGCAACCCCCCTCCCCCCGGCCCTCACTCCTCAGAGAGGCAGAGCTGATTTTCTGGGTGTGCCACCTGTGCTCCGTCATCACCAGTCTGTTTGTGCCCTCTAATGACTTACTCTGAAATCCTGTTTAGCAGCCATGTCCCGATTAGGGCTTGCTGCTTCCCCTGCTGCTGGTGGATCTTTTAATCTAATCTAATGACAGGGAAGGCTGGCGCTCACACCCGCGGGGAGCTCTGGGATAGCTCACAACTTAAGCAAAGGATACGCAAAAACCTGTCTGAGGGGCAGAAAATCCTGGGCTGTAATTGCTGCCTGTGTGTCCCTAGAGACTGGGGTCTCACAGTCTGCTTTGATAACCGGTTGGTAGAACTCTTCCCCGAGACACAGCCACACAGGGTGGAGGGATTGCAAATGCCTAGGACAACTCATGTTCTCCAAGGACTCCAGGAGGGCGACTGGGTTCTTCAGCCGTGTGGCCTCCCCAAGGTGCTGAGGGGAAGGGGAAGCTAGTCTAAGGGGGTTACCCAAGTGCCATCTTGCTCATGAGAATGTGCGATGAGAGACTTGAAAAGATGAGAGGGAATGAGACGGAGGGAGAGGGGGGTGGAGGGAGCAAACACAGAGTGGAGACACGTGGAGAGCCGGAGACTCCAGGCTGGCTGGGAGCAGCAGGGCCCAGGGGCCAGCAGCCTCCTGAAGCTCTCCCAGCCTGCCTCAGCCTATCCCAGTCTCCTGTAGATCCCAGAGCAAATGCTCTTGGAGAATGCTGGAGCCTAGAAGATGTCCCTTCCAGCAGCTGCCCAACCTGGACTGAGGTCCCAAGTGCTCCCCCTCCACTCTCCTTCCTCCACATGCTGCCTGCGATTTGGGGGTCCTCGGGGGGGGGGGCGGTGAGTGGGGCTTCTCCATTCTGATACTGGGGGTCGCTGCTCCCCAGGGAGGGCCTAGAATAGCAGGACTTCCTGGACAGCCCTAAGTGGACCCATGGAGTCAGGGCGGGTCAGGGTAGAGTGGCCCATGAAGCCAGTGAGACCAGATCCTCAAACCCAGTGGAGCAAGTCAGGGCCGATGAGCTCCTCTGTCCACTCAGCCTGTGGGGCACCAGGGGTAAGAGGAGGGAATGGAACCCGTGGGCAGCAGAAGAGTTAAGAGGTGGGTGGTTCAGGACCGTCAGATCCTTCCTTCCTTGAGCCATCCATCTCTCCACCTACCCATCATCCACCCACACATCCTTTCTTCTACTCATTCATCCACCCATCATTTACTAATAGAACCATCCATCCGCTGGTCCATCCATCATCCACCCACCCCCCCTTCCAGCTGTTCATCTACCCATCCATCATTTGTCCAGGCCTCCACCCACCTACCCACCCACCACTGGTGTTCGCCCCACTCCCCGAAAGCGGGTAGCCGAGGCATTATTGGCACAGGCTGCTGAGGGGCATAATGGAGGCAGGAAGAGGCCAGCTCAAGAATATGTCAGCCCCAAGAAAGACCTGGCTCTTCACTGCGATTGTTAGCTGACCTGAAGGGCCAGGCGTGCGGGACAAGGGGAGGGAAGAGTCAATGGTGGGTTGGACAATCGTGGCAGGAGTGGCATAGACAGAGATGCAGACATTATCAAGAGTGTAGTGGGAAGTTTATTGCTGACAAAACTTGGTGACCAAATAGATCCAGGATTGAGAGTACCTGAGCAGAAAAGGAGTCATTTTGGGTTTTAGCCATTGTCAGACAGAAGGGCTCTCAAGGGAGTAAGTAGGGCTTGAGGGAAGGCTGTCAGACTGATCTTCAGATCCAGTGCTTAGCTAGCTGTTTTATATTGGGTTACTGCACTCCCCTAAGCCTCGGTTTCTCATATATAAAATGGGTATATTAATCATACCCCCTTACAGAGTTGAAAAGATAAAATGATGTATTGAGTGGAAAGACAATTCTTAGCCGTATGCCTGATACTTACTAGCAGTTAGATAAGTGAAGAGAGAGAGAGAGAGAGAGGCTTGAGCTAATCTTCTGAACTCACCCTCAAAAGCTGGGCAGCCCTATCAAATGCATTCAGATGACTTGCTCTGCCTGGCAAGGTTTCTCTGAGTGGTCACAGGTGTTTTCTGAGCAGCTCTGCTTTGATAGAGCAGGTGGATAGAGCTGGAATGGGAAAACCCACTGTGCTATGTTCTACCACATCTACTGCGATGGGCAGACATAGTCAAGACTCAGCCTTGGGCCAGCTGTGGAGGCCGCACGCCTTTAATCCCAGCACCTCGGGAGGCAGAGGTAGGAGGATCACCGTGAGCTTGAGGCCACCCTGAGACTACATAGTGAATTCCAGGTCAGCCTGGGCTAGAGTGAGACTCTACCTCAAAAAAAGAAAAAAAGAAAAGACTAAGGGCTGGAGAGATGGTTTAGCAGTTAAGGCGCTTGCCTGCGAAGCCTAAGGACCCAGGTTCGACTCTCCAGGTCCCACCTAAGCCAGATGCACAAGGTGACGCAAGCTTGCAAGGTCGCACACGCATACAAGGTGACGCATGTGTCTGGAGTTCGACTTCAGTGGCTGGAGGCCCCGGCATGCCAATTCTCTCACTCATAAAAAAAAAAATTACAAAACAACAACAACAACAACAACAAAAAGAAAAAGAAAACTAAAACCAAAGACTAAGCCTTGGATCTGCAGAGCCAGCTTCAGATCACCAACTGGCTGTTCAGGTCACCATATTTTTGACGCGCCTGTGGATTAGGGACTACCAGCTCCATTTCACAGGAAAGGAAGTGAACCTCAGGAAAGGGAAACAAATCTCACCTTCTTAGGAAATGTCCTTTGGGCTTTGGCTTTTCTATGGCTACAGGTGTAAGCTGTGGAGCCAGTGAGTAACCCCAAGGAAATCATCCTGCGTGTGTAGAGACCCCGTTACGAGATGCTCACCACAGTGTCGTGTGTGTAATATCAGCTGGAAACGAGCCGAACTGCCCCTCAGTAGGGAATTGGCTAAATAGAGGCACAAAGGACTAAGAAGGCATCATCCTGCTATTATCTATGCACTGTCTAGCAATTTCTACATATCTACCAACCATCCACCCATCCATCTGCCTACCCTATCTATCTGTTTTTCATGCCAGTCTATCTTCTAACTATATATCTGCCAACCATTCAAACATCTATCCACCACTCCTCCATCCATCCACCCATTCACCCCTCCATCTATCCACCCCTCATCCATCCATCTGTCCACATCAATACCTATCTATCTATCTATCTATCTATCTATCTATCTATCTACCTACCTATCTATTTATCTATCTCTATATATCACCCATTTATGAAACGATCAACCATCCATGCATCCATCCATCTATCCATCCATTCATTTGTCTGTCGTCTACTCCTATATATCTATCCATATCTACCTAACTCCCTATCTAGAAAGAGATATACACCTCTTCTAGAGCCTTTCGAAAGACATCAAAGTTGGGCTGGAGGGATGGCTTAGCATTTAAGGCATTTGCCTGCAAAACCAAAGGACCCAGGTTTGATTCCCCAGGACCCATGTAAGTCAGATGCACAAGGGGGCGCATGTGTTTGGAGTTCGTTTGCAGTGGTTGGAGGCCCTGGTATGCCCATTTTCATTCTCTCTCTCTCTCTCTCTCTCTCTCTCTCTCTCTGTCAAATAAACAAATAAAAACAAAATATTGTTTTAAAAGACATCAAAGTCAACTTGGTAACCCTTCACACCCCTTCAAAGCAGCCTCTTTCTGCATCCCTGTTTTCTCACATCCCTGTTGCTTTGCTGCATCTCCATGACCAGTATCTTCAGGATCCATCTTTCCTTTCCTTCCTTAGTCATCTCCTCCTCCCCACCACCACTGGCTCTCATCTGAACAGATGCTGTCTTCCCCAGTTCTTCACTGCCTCTTACCTCATAAAAGCATCTTCACTCAAGAGTTCTCGCCGCTGGAGGACAGAGGAGGTGCTGAGCGGGCAACTCCAGGATTACCTGTAGCAGGTGGAAGAGGGAAATAAGAGCCAAACAAAGGGTTGCTGAGGCTTTTCCCTCCATCGTGCTCGCATTTTCAATACTCTGCTATTTTTTTTTGGACAAAATATCTTTCAGAAAATGGGTGTCAACTGGCAACCCCATCTCTGTGTGCTAAAGTGTTTAGTATGTCCTCTTGTTGTGAAGGTCCAGTCTGATAGATGGATGGTGGGGGATGGGTGTTTCTGAACCAGGGAAAGAATTCTGGGACAATACAAAGTCAATTGCCCTTGCTTAGTCTGTGGCTTTCTCTGGTTTTCCCAGAAGCAGCAGAAAGAGCTAGACAATCTTGGGGCTTCTGCCCACCCCCCTCCTTCTCTGAGGACTCAGACCAGAGACAATATCCTGGTTCTGGCCTCTAGATGAATGGAAACCAACCATTTCTCTTTGGCACTAGGCCTTGGAGGGAGGCACTCCAGCAATCTTGTCTCCATTCAGAATCAATTTGTCAAGGTATTGACATTCCTGGACAGAGGGACGTGGATGGAGACAGATGGATTTGGCAGGCTTTAGGGAAAGCAGAGCTTGTATTCCAAGTGGCTGCTGGAAACTGGCCTTGGGGGGGTTTATTCCCATAGGTGTGGGGGAGGCCTGGACACCTGGATGTAGGGGCGTGGTCCCGATGCATGTGGAGGCAAGTAGAAGGTCTTTACCTGCCGACCACAGCACTGGGCCAATGGTGGGTTCATGAACCAAGGTGGCCATCAGAGCTGTCCTTGAGATTTCTTTAGTTTATTTATTTATGGAAAGATGGTTTTCTTACTGAGTTGGCTTAACAGGACCATGTGGGTCCAGCTGATGGCTATGTCCCATCCCATGATGATAGCCAAAGGGATGGGAGATGGTGAGGTAGTTCCTTGACTTGAACTCACTCAAACTTAAACTCCTGGATCTAGATATATACATATATATATATATGGGGGAGTTTCTGAGGTAGGGTCTCACTCTAGCTCAGCCTGACCTGGAATTTACTATGTAGTCTCAGGGTGGCCTCAAACTCACGGCGATCCTTCTACCTCTGCCTCCAGAGTACTGGGTGCACCACCACACCCGGCCCAGCTATATTTGATTCCCACTCTCACTCTGGCATGCCCTCTTCCATAAACCAGGCTACTCCAATTTTTGATGGTATTATGTTGTGTTGAGTGTACCACTTACAACTCAAAAGGCTCATGTCTAGTACAGGTCCAACGTGAAAAGGGTTCTAGCATTTTCCTAGGAGTTCTGTGATCCAAAATCTCAGCCTTCACCTACCAATGGCAAGAGATCAATTCTGTTCAGTTTGATCCCATTGAGTCTACTTGACAGGATTCTGCTCATCTAATTGGTTTTGAGCATCTACTGGTGACAAGATATTTTACAAGATCCTAAGAATGCAGTCATAAGGAGGCTGAGGCAGGAGGATCATGAGTTCAGGGCAGCTTAGGTCACATGGTAAGATGTTGTCACAAAGAGCAATAAGCAAGAGAACACAAGTTATGTTTTACACATGACTCAAGTTGGGACCAGAGAGAAAGCCAGAGCTTCCCAAAGGAGAACTTCACCTTCTCCTGAGATGGAAAGCACAGCAAAAGTGCCTGGACTTGCCCAGTTCATCTTCTACTGCGTCCTAACGAGGTCACTTTCAGTCAAGAGGCTTCAGTGTCTGAGCCCCATCTGTAAAATAGGTTGTTCACAGAATCTGTGGAAGTTGATCAGGTTCCTGGCGCACAGCAAGTGCTCGATAAGGGACCATTGCTTCCATCTGCTCTCTGCCTTTGGGTAGCAACGATGACAGAAGTGAGGTCAGCTATAGAACTCTCTTCATACCACAGCCCTGGGCCCCCTGCAGGCTCTCTGGCACACCGAAGGTGCTCAAAACACATTTCTCTTTTTTTAACTTTATTTTTATTTATTTATTTGAGAGAGAGAAAGAGAGGTAGAGAGAGAGAGAGAATGGGCACGTCAGGGCCTCCAGCCACTGCAAACGAACCCCAGACACATGTGCCCCCTTGTGCATCTGGCTTAGGTGAGTCCTAGAGAATCAAACCCGGGTCCTTTGGCTTTGCAGGCAAACGCCTTAACCACTAAGCCATCTCTCCAGCCCTCGAAGCACATTTTAGAAGCACGTGTTGAAGACGCATCCCAAAGTGTGGGTGAGCTGGCAGATATGGAAGCCCAATGTGGTGCAAAGCCGTCGTCAAGGGCCTGCATGCTAATGGTGGGTGGGCTTTGGGATGTGGTACACCTGTACCTGTGAGCTGAGGCTTCACCTGCAGTCTCCCAGTGGGCCGGGTCCTTTCCTGAGACCCAGAAGACTTAACCTATATCAACAAATGGAAACAGGCCATGGAGACCAGGAGTACGGTTACTTTTCCCTTCCTCAGAGCTCAGAGACTTTCTTCACTGCTCAGCCTCCTCCTTGGGATGAGTGACAAGAAACCGAGGTCAATGACCCAGCACAGCAGTGCAGGAGGAGGAACCAAGGCACCAAGGAACTTGTCCACAGTGATACATCCCGTTACGACAGAGCCAGGCAGGGGCTTGTTTGTCCGCCTGCTTACCGGGACATGTTCTCAGGAAACATTCTTAGGAAACTTGTCTGTCCCATCCCCTGTTCACAGGGACAGGCCTGTGACAAAGGTAAGAGGTACACACAGGCGACAGGTAACAGCGGAGACTGTGGCAAACTAGAGAATATTCTGTGCTAGTCTAAAAGAGGTGGGAGCTGGGCTTCATGTGGCCAATCTTTCAACAGCAGGAGAAGCCAGAAATGGAGGATTTTAAAAAATATATTTATTTATTTATGAGAGAGAGTGGATGGGTGCTCCAGGACCCCTAGTCACTGTAAACAAACTCCAGACAGATCTACCACGTTGTGCATCTGGCTTTACGTGGGCACTGGGGAATTGAACCTGGGTCCTTTGACTTTGCTGATAAGCACCTTAACCACTAAGGCGTCTCTCCAGGCCCCCTCCTTTTTTTTTTTTTTTTATAGAATTTCCTAATTAGAAAGATGAAACATTTGTTTGGGGAATTAACCCCAAATGGCTCTCAATTTACAACTCTCATTTCTGCCAGAGCCTTAGAGTGCCTGGATTGATCCAAGAACAGACAGGGCAAGTGGAGCCAGACTGGGGCATTGGCAGAAGGTCCGCTGTGGAGACAAGGGCCCCCACGATTTCCTTTTTGCTTCTTCACAGAACAGCTTTGCCTACTCCTGGGTGCTGACGGCCAAGATGTGGACTTTTACTTTGAAATGCTAATGGGAGCGAGGAAGTGACATTGATGTGGCCACTAATTAAAGGGCTGGCTTGCTTTAAACTTCTGAGGGCTCCTGCCTGTCGATGGCCTTGGTGGGAGCCAGGGAGAAGGCTATTTTTATTAAATGGGTGAGATGAATCAAATGGCCTAAGTGGATCAGGAAGGCAGAGGTTGGAAGCAGAGCCATGAAGACCCCGGTTCTTCACAACTCATTTACAGAGGTGGTGGAGACATGGTCTCAGAACATTAGCCCCGGAGCTATCGCCCTTCTAGGGCCACCGGTCAGGGAGAGGGGACAGTGTGACGGCCCTGGTGAAGGGGCCTGGCTTTATTGGAACTGAAGGCAGTGCAAGTGGGCTGATTAGAGTGGTCAAGTGTGATTTATGGGTGCCCTCGTCTTCTCTGCGGGGGTCTGAGTTACTGACCGCCTGGAATTAGAAGCTGCCAAGGCAACTGGCACCGAAGCCTACGAAGGCCAGCACCGCGGAGGGCAGGAAAACTGGCACCGGTGCTTCTCCAGTGCCCTCTGTGGCCCTCGTCAGCTCTGTGGACCAGCAACCACGTCCCGGTGGGGCTTCCTGCAGGCAGGGAAGATGGCGCCTCAGTTTCCCTCTTACAGATGACAAAACTGAGACCTCGGAGGGTCACACACAAAGCTGGGATTCAGACTCGGGCAGTCTGACTCCAGAGTTCAGGGCCGTAGCTCCTGGACGGTGGGTGCCTCCTTTGGTATATGTTTGATGGCTGACTCGCATGTAGGAGGGGTGCTGTGGCTCTTATTTTCGACTCACTCGAGGGTCTATCATTACTCTATCAAGTAATGTGCCGCGAACAAACTTGGGCAGTGCCAGGGAGCGTGTGAGGACGTGGGCAGCGGAGGGGCCTGCAGGGTAGGCCTACACAGCACTTCGCCTGTGAAGTCAGCATCACGCTTGGCCACAGCAAATTTAGCTTGTCTTTTTGTGCAACTTGCTGCAATACCATTTGTTCAAATCCTTTCCAGGCCACAGTGGGTTGAATCGATGGATTTGGAACCAGCAGACACGTGGCTGGATTTGAAGGCGTTTATTGGGAAAGAAAACGATCTCATCAACACCTTTGAGGGGAAAACGTGTGTTGGTTTCCCTGAGTGGAAGGGCACCACAGAGACCAGAAATAAGCAAACACAGGCTTGCTAAATTCCCAGTAAGCACTTGCCTGCCTGAGGGGCCCACAGATGCTGCTGGTGAAGTGACAACAAGCTCGTAAGTGCTAGAAATTCCACTTAGAGACCCAATCAGAAGGATTAAGGGACCTGAAAGGGAATGACCTTCGCAGGGCTGTCAGAGGTACAAGGCAGGGCATCCTCCGGGGTCCTGCAGCAGCCTGCTTCAGAGCCATGAGGTATGGACCGGAAGCTTTGAAACATGCTCACTCGGGTGACCAGATTCCCTCTGATTCCTTCCCAGTCTCAGACTAGACTTCAGGAGTACCTCCCTTGCAATGCCCCTGCCTCCCAGGCTCCCAAGAAGGACACACCCTGGCCACCCAGCTGGACCTTCATACATCCCACAGCGCTTGCACTGAGGGGTAGAACACAGTACTTAGGGCTCGGTGACCAGCTGCAGCGACCTGTATCTGAATGGAGCGGCGAGAGCAATGTCAAGGGACACTCAGGCAGTCGGTCAGGTGCAGCTGATCGCTGTCCCCGAAGGGATATTTCCACCTGGGGGCTAATCATTTCCGTTTCCTGTGAATGCACCCACTGGCTCCTGTAGGCAGAAAGGTAATTGGATGCCCAGACAAGGGTGTGCTTGTGACATTTTCAAGCCCAGGGAATTAACAGCTAACCATAGCCGCTTGCAAAAAAAAAAAAAAAAAAAAAAAAAAAGAAGTGTGGACATGTGGGCTTGGGTGCTCCCTTCCTCCCCCTGCTTTCTGACAATTTTCTCCTGAACATACACACAGGATATTAATAATGATACCAGATATTCCACCCATCTTCCCACTGCATAGGTCAGAGACCTTTATCCATCTCAGCAACAGGGAAGAAGTTAGCTCTTAACGGAAATTGAAATCACAAGGCAGGGGAGGTTGGTTTCTCAGCGTCACTGGGGATGTGCTAGAGGTCAGGCTTGGGCGAAAGTGTTTCTGTGACTTCCTTCCCCTCACCTTGGGTTGATTTGTGACTTATTTTCCATAGACAAAACTGTTTTGTGCCAGCATGGGCTTTTAAAAAAATTTTTTCTGATTTATTTATTATTTATTTAATAGAGACAGAGAGAAGGACAGAGAGAAAGAGAGAGAGAAAGCGCGCGCGAGAGAGAGAGAGTGAGAATGGGCGCACCAGGGCCTCCAGCCCTGCAAACGAAATCCAGATGCATGAGCTACCATGTGCATCTGGCTTACATGGAACCTGGAGAATCGAACCTGGGTCCTTAGGCTTCGCAGGTAAGTGCCTTAACCACTAAGCAATCTCTCCAGCCCCCCCTTTTTTGAGTGAGAGAGACAGAGAGGGAGATAGAGAGAGAGAATGGGGGCACCAAGGCCTTTCAGCCACTGTGAATGAATCCCAGACACATGTGCCCCCTTGTGACACATGCGTGACGTTGAGTGCTCGTACCACTGTGCATGTGGCTACATGGGTCCTGGAGATTTGACAGGTGTTCTTAGGCTTCGTAGACAAGCGTCTTAACCACTAAGCCATCTCTGCAGCCCAGCATGGGCGTTTTAGTTTGATTGACAAACAGGGATCTCCATTTAAGCCTACTGTGCAGCCCTTGCTGTCATCTAGGGAGACTCACAGGGCCACCAGAGAAGGGCTCACCCTAGGGAGAGGTCACCATGACCCTCACACTGTTCCCACAAGAGAGCCCACATTGAGCAGTGGGGGACAGTGAGGGCTCTGACTATGCCTGGTCCACTGATCCCTTCCCAACCCAGGCCGCCAAAGGCCCACCTCCCACGGCTCTAAAGTCCTTGATGCCTTGTGCCCTTGACGCACACCTTGTGGTGTGCTGTGACACAAACGATCCTTTCATGCCCTGCTCTCCAGTCTAGAGCGCTGGGCCCGTTGGCATAGGAGAGGTTCAGGAAGCTGAAATGGGCTCCTGTGGGTCAGTGGGAGGAAGAGTGGATGGGACGCTAGGAGAAGGGTATATCAAGAGAGAAGCTTTGGGGCACAACACTTTGCTGTGAGCACGGTAGTCCCGGGTTGATGACCAGATCTGGGTGACAGTCTGGTGATCAGGATATCTGAAGGGAGCTCATGACAGTAGAAGAATGACAGATGCCAAGGATCTCCGAAGATAGCTCATGGGCTTGCGATCAGGAAAGGGCGTGGATCTCTCAAAGTCATGGGCTTTCAGGGCAGCCAGAGAGTGACATACCATAAGACCCAAGAGAGGGCTGGAGAGATGGCTTAGCCGTTAAGGCGCTTGCCTGCGAAGTCTAAGGACCCAGGTTCGATTCCTCAGTACCCATGTAAGCCAGATGTACGTGGTGGCTCATGTGTCTGGAGTTTGTTTGCAGTGGCTGGAGACCCTTGTACGTCCATTCTTTCTGTCTCATAAATAAATAAAAATAAATTAAAAAATAAGACCCAAGAGAGTTGAACAGACAGTACTTGCCTGCATGGAGCACCAGTTTAGGTGTGTGTGTGTGTGTGTGTGTGTGTGTGTGTGTGTGTGTAGGTGTATTCACATGTGTGTACATGTGCATGTGTGAGGTGCTCATGCACAAGTCTGCATGTGTGTGTGTGTGTGTGTGTTGAGGCCAGAGGTCGATGTTGGGAGTCTTCCTTAGTTGCTCTCCACATCATGTTTTATTTTTTATTAATTTTTGTTTTGTTTATTTTTATTTCTTTATTTGAGAGGAACAGAGAGAGAGAGAGAAAGAGGCAGAGAGAGAGAGAATGGGCGCACCAGGGCCTCCCGCCACTGTAAACGAACTCCAGATGCATGCGCCACCTTGTACATCGTGGGTCCTGGGGAATCTAGCCTCAAACCAGGATCCTTAGGCTTCACAGGAAAGCGCTTAACTGCTAAGTCATCTCAGCAGCGCCCTCCCCCCCCTTTTTTTTTTTAAATTAGGGAACTCACTGAACTTAGACATCACGGATTCTGTTAGATTAACTGGCCAGCAAGTCCTAGGGATCCTCTTGTTTCCATCTCCCTGGCGCTGGGACGACAGGCATGGGTCACCACACCTGCCATTTTTAGGTGAGTGCACAGGCAAACCAACCCAGGTCGTCACGCTTGTGTGGCAAGCACTCTTGTCCACCGAGCCATGTCCCCAGTCCCTCAGGTGGGTGTCAAGCAGGGAAGTCAAGGCCCGGTGAGCAGTCACTGCCTGTCCAGGAGGTTGTCCCAGATCACAAGGCAGAGAGAGAGAGTGATTTGAAGGGGTCACTGGCCAGCAGGGTACAGGTGGGAGAAGCAGTTCAGTCACACGTCAGGGACTGGCAGTCTCACCTGGCCCTCGGGCGACTGCACATGGAGAGCAGCTCAGAGTGGATACAGCTCCTTAGAAGATGGGTTCTTCAGGTCGGATAGACAGAGGAGAAACGTAGCACGTAGCTGGAGGGCGACAGATCACAGGGTTGGAGTGACGAGTGTGACGGTGTACTAATAAGTGGATGTCCTGGCTGGGGATGTGGCTCGGTTGTGTTAGCGTGCTTGCCTAACGTGCATGAAGCTCTGGGTTCCATCTTGAGCCTTGCATAGAGCCAGACAGGGTGGCTCATGCCTACAGTCCCAGCACTTGGGAGGTGGAGGCAGGAGGATCGTAAGTTCAGTGTAGGTCAACCTCAACTATGAGCTTGAAGCCAGCCAGAGTTACAGTGAGACCATATTTCAAAAAATATTTTTAAAAAAGGGCTAGAGAGATAGAGATTGTAAAGTGGTTAAATAGCTTGCTTGCAAAGCTTGACTGCCTGGATTCAATTCTCCTGTACCCACATCAAGGCAGATGCACAAAGTAGCACGTGCATCTGGAGTTTGTTTACAGTGGCAGGAAGCCTTGGCCTGCCTATACTGTCTCTGTCTCCCTCTCCCTCTCTCTCAAATAAAATAACAAGAAATAAATATTTCAAAAATAAAGACCAACACTTATAAACGGATATCCTGGTCTTGCCTGCCAGGCAGTAGTTCCCATAGTTCCCATCTGTGGCCACATCCCCACAAGAAGCTTGAAGGAGGAGGAACACGGGGCATGTTCGGTTGGTTTACCAAATCTTCATTCCATGCCCACCCTTTGACTTGGCCTTGGCCTTAAGATTTTTCTTTGGCCGACAGGATTTGAGAAGACATGATGGAAACACACATGGGAGATGTATTTGTGTACTCCGTCTCACCCTCTCCTGCCACTCAAACCAAACTGCCACTTCAATGAGGGCGAGGAGTGCACAGAGCAGCTAGGATCCAGCCTGGCCTGAGCCACCCCCAGCTGAGTCCCCGCCGAGACCAACCAGCCACACCCTGCTATGGCTTTTCTGCCCTGGCCCCTGTGATTTTTGTGGGGAGGGGTATTTCAAGGTAGGGTCTTGTGCTAGCTCAGGCTGACCTGGAATTCCCTATGTAGGTTCAGGGTGGCCTTGAACTCATGGCTATCCTCCTACCTCTGCCTCCAGAGTGCTGGGATTAAAGGTGTGCGCCACCACGCCCAGTGGTCTCTGTGAGTTTTGAGGGCATGACCCGTGACAGCGGTTCCTGGGGATACTGGGTGCGTCCATCAGTGTTTGCTGACCACATCGCAGCTTGGTTGCGTGGAGACACAGGTGAGGCCTGGATCTTGCCTCTGAAAGATGATGGGAGACGCTGGCACTGCGTCACCATAAGTAAGCAAGATGTTGTCACCCGATCATACGCGATAATGAGGTTGGGTATGCAAATGGATCCAAGGATGGGAGCTGGGACATCTGACACGCATTGGTCCCTGAGTGCTGAGAGGGGACCTCCACTTTTGAGATAAAGCATGGCAAAGCATGCATTTCCACCATGTGACCTGCTAGTGGTAACACCCTGGGCTAGAGGTGGTCAGGACTGAGCAGAAGTTCCATCTTTCCAAAATACATACCACACTGGGCTGGGGAGATGGCTCAGGGGATAAAGCCTTTGCCACGTTAGCTGGGTACCTGAGCTCAGATGCCCAGAGTCCACATGAAGCTGGCCACTCCGGCACAGGTGTCTGTAGTCCCAGCACGCCTACAGGGAGAAGGGAGGTGGAGACAGAGAATGTACTGGGCCCTTACAAGTCAGCTAGCCCGGGGAATGCAGAGGCAGACGGCAAGGGACCCTGCCTCAAAATCAGGTAGAAGGTGAGAATTGACACCTGATGTTTTCCTCTGAGCTTCACATGCACACTGTGGCACACATGTATGCATGAACATGCACACACACACACACACACACACACACACACAAATACATACACCACTCTACTGTGTTTCTTATGTTGTTCTTGTTATTGTTATTACTAGAGAAGCAATGCAATGTGTGGTCAGCACTCGGGAGGCAGAGGTAGGAGGATTGCCATGAGTTTGAGGCCAGCCTGAGACTACATAGTGAATTCCAGGTCAGCCTGGGCCAGAGTGAAACCCTACCTTGAAAAATACAAAAAAAAAATTTTAATTGTTTTGGTTTTTTTGGACGGGTCTTGCCGGTGGCCTCAAACTCACAGTGATCCTCCTACCTCTGCCTCCTGAGTGCCGGGATTAAGGCATGTACCACCATGCCCAGCAAAAATTTTTATTTATTTGAGAGAGAGAGAGAGAGAGAGAAAGAGAGAATGGGCATGCCAGGGCCTCCTAGCCACTGCACACAAACTCCAGATGCATGTGCCACCTTGTGCATCTGGCTTACCTGGGATCTGGGGAATCAAACCTGGGTCCTTAGGCTTCACAGGCAAGTGCCTTAGCTGCAAAGCCATCTCCCCCGCCTGGCTGTGGGATAACATACAGGGATGTGGAAGACCTCAGAAACCATCAAACTCTGTGCTCAGCACAGAGTAGATGCTCAACAGTTGTCTGTGGGTTGTGTTCAGGCAGACGGGGATGAGGAGGAGGCCTTTAGAAAGTGTTTGTGTCACAGGATCTCCACGTCCCCAGAGACTTGTTTGGACACCAACCAGGACACTTCAAGCCCTTCCAGTCTTCCTAGTATAGTGTCTCAGATCCTGTGAAGTTTAGAAAGGCAGAGATGGACCTGTCTGCATACAAAAAAACAAAAAAAGAAAAAGAAAAAGAAAGAAAGAAAATAAGAAAAAAAAGAAAGCTCTCTTCTACTCTCTGGACCCTTTCTTTACACATTTCCTGTTGTTACTATTTTACAAAGAGGAAAAAGGCTGAGAGAAGTAAAGTAACATACAAATATCACACAGCTTGTGTGTGGTGGGAGTTAGAGACCCAGCTTTGTCTCCAGAGGCTACCACACCCGGATACTTCCATCCCAGCTCCTAGAAGCATCCCTCCTCCTGCTCAAATAAAATCTACAATGATGACATCACAACAGAAAGACCCTAACTCTTCCAGTATGTCCCACTGTCATAGCTCAGGGACGTGCGGGGATAAGCCATCCCTTTAAATGCCTGTGATTAAACACATTATATGAAGGAGGTATGTGTGAGAGGGGTGGATATTTTGCACCCTGAAGACCCCATAACTTCTCTCATCCCAAGGAGGCCCCAAGGTTATGTGTATGGTCCCCTGTCCCTAAAGGTAGCTCCCAAACCTATCTGTCTCATTATCTTCATGCGTGGCCCCTGCCGTTAATATACTCCCCGTGAACATTTGGTCTGTCAGTGAGTTAAATCAGGGCTTACATAATCTGTCATCTATTTGTCTGTCTGCCGGCTTGCCTACCCGTTATTTTTCTCCATATCCCTCTTCCCCTCTTCGCTCTTCCTTTCATTCCTCCTTCCACACAAACAGGTGGATCTCAGGGATTCTCAAGGACTTGCTTCCTAAACCTGTCTCTTAACCCATAACACCAGAGAAACTGACTTCATTTTCTCAATCAAAACACTTTTATTTGATATCCACCACTCTCAAGGCTCCAAGAAAATTATTCTGTGCAAATGAGAGACATACAAACAAGAATTGGCCTTCCTTATCTACCCATCAAAAATAGCAGGGGGGAAAAAAATTACATCTGTGTGAACGGGTGCCAACTTTGCCTTGTCATTATTCCCTAAACAGTACAGTATGACAGCCATTTACCCAGCCGGCGTTTACATTTTATTTGGCTGGTGTCACATAGAGATTATTTAAAGCATATGAGAGGATGTGCTCATTTGCATATGCAAGCACTGTGCCATTTTATTAAAGTGACAGGAGCACTCATGGATCCTAGTGTCCTCGAGGGACCTAGATCTATTCTGTGAACAAATCTATTAATTAAGACTTTTGCTTGTCACGGGTCAATTACAAGCCTGTTTTAGATGCACTTGGGGGCTGGAGGGATGGCTTAGCAGTTGAGACACTTGCCTACCAAGCCTAAGGACCCAGGTTCGATTCCCCAGGACCCACGTAAGCCAGATGCATAAGGTGGTGCATGCATCTGGAGTTCGTTTGCGGTGGATAGAGGCTCTGGCGTGCCCCCCCCCCCAAATAGGTAAATAAGTAAAATCTTTCAAAACTTAATTAAACAAATATTTTTAAAAATTTAATTAAAAGCACTTGGAACACCAGTGGCCTGAAAGATGGTGGGCCACGGACTTCTGTACTCATGAGTAGAACGGGGCCTATCCTCCTGGTACGGAAGTATGAACACTTCCCTGGGACAGGCAGAGGCCGCAAATCCTCTCCTTTCATAACCAGAGACAGCTTTCTCCTGCATGGGATGTGGGGGATTTAGCCGTCCTTCGAGAGCAATCTGTTCTTTTGTTCTGCGAAACCACCTGAATAGGTTCATTAGCTACGCGAGCGGAAAGCATGGGTGCGGAGAGCTGTGAATTATCCGTGATCCAGAGCGCACACGCCGGGCCAAGCTCCTCCTCATCCTCTGCCCACTGTGCTTTGGTGGGGCGAGCAAGGGGCATAACCTTTCCCTCTTTGGGGGTACGGATCCAGGCAGCATTTCCAGGAGCTCCGGCTCCTACCGCCTGTCTTCAGAGACCACTGTGTGCCGGCCACTGAGCATTGCAGGGGAGTGGCTGGTGGTTGCAGAATGGATGAGAAAACCCAGATGACAAAAAGACAAACAGACAAAAAAAAAAACCACTGGACCTGCTGAGAGGGAGGGTAAGTGTGGACCATGCAGCTGATATTGTATAGATCCTGTGTCAAACACCCACTCCACGAGAGCTAGGATAAAATAAAGAGAGAAACCCCGAGGCCAGCCTGTTCCGTCTGTTACTGTGGTAAATGGAGGAACAGCAGTGGGGAATTTTGCTGAGCAGGCCGGGCACGGAAGGGAAGAAGTCAGGGAACGTGAAGAGCTGGGAATTCACAACAGCTAAGTCGTAAACCAGCCTCGTGTCCAGCAGTAGAGGAATAGATAAGGAAAATGTGCTAAATAATGAACTTTTCTTTTCCCCCCAGCGGTAAAGAAGAACAAAGGTTTATTTTCAGGACGAAGGATGAAACTGGAGATAATCATTATAAGTGAAATTAAACCAATTTCAGAAAAGCAGATATGTTTCCTCTCATTTGTGGTTCCTGGGTTTTGTGTGGGTACTTAAAAATTATGTGTGTATGTATGACATGAAAGTGGAAGGAAAGGGCTGGAGAGGTGGCTCAACAGTTAAGGCACTTGCCTGCAAAGCCTAATGACCAGGGTTCGATTCCCCAGGACCCATGGAAAGCCAGATGCACAAAGTGGTGTATGCATCTATAATTCATTTGCAATGGCTAGAGGCTCTGGTACACCCATTCTCTCTCTCTCTCTCTGTCTCTGTCTCTGTCTTCACCTCTCTCTTCCCTGTTTCTCTCTGCTTGCAAACAAACAAAAAATTTAGAAAAGGAAGTGGAAGGAAAACTGTCTACTGGGGCAAAGGGGACTAGTGGGAGGAAGGAGTAAAGAAAGACAGGGTAGGGAGCATGAGGACCTGAGTTGAAGTCCCAGAACCCACATAAACATGTTGGTACATGGGCTGGAGAGATGGCTTAGTGGTTAAGGTGTTTGCCTGCGAAGCCAAAGGACCCAGGTGCGATTCCCCAGGATCCACGTAAGCCAGATGCACAAGGGGCACGTGAGTCTGGAATTCATTTGCAGTGGCTATAGGCCCTGGAGTGGCCATTCTCTCTCTGTCTGCCTCTCTTCTCTCTCTCTCTCTCTTCTTGGAAATAAATAAATAAATAATATAAAAACAATGTTGTACATATTTTAATTTCACTGCTAGGGAGGCAGAGACAGGTGGGTTCCTGGAACTTTCTGGCTAGCTAGCCTAATTGGTGAGCTCCAAGAAAATGAGACACTCTGCCTCCAAAAATAAAAAAGGTGGGTGGTGGTCCTGAGGGATGACACCCAAGGTGTCCTCTGGCCTTCACACACAAGCACATGCATGAACACACCTATAAACGTGCTCACTCACTCATTAAAAAAAAAAAAAATTGTTCCCAGATGAGGACACAGCAACTGAAGGCAACGCATAAATTGGGTGGGAATTGCATCGGGGCTCCACATTCACCGGCGTCGAAGAACCTGGGAACTCCCATATTCTCCAGTGAAGAGAGAGAGGTCCCCCTCCAATGAAGAGATGCTCGCTTCCTGCCTAAGGCTACCTCCTCATTCCATGACAAGCACCAACTACGAAATGGTCATCCCTGAGGAACCCTGGAGCGGAGAACCCTCAAAATGGCTGTGATTCTTTCCATTAGAACGACTTATAATAATAAAGGTAGGTGGCAGACTACTTAAGTAGCCAACAAGTAAATTATAGCCAGTGAGCTACTGTGCAGTCATTTATGATAATGCTACTGGGGTCGGAAGGCGCCTGATGATTCTCGCAACACATTAAGTAAACAAGCCAGGAAAGTTTGAAAATGGTGGTGCATTTTTTTTTTTTTTTTTGGTGTGTGGATATAGTAAGCAGGGTGTGTGTGCGTGTGTGTGTGTGTGTGTGTGTGTGTGTGTGTGTGTGTTATGCACATGGGTGTGGATGTGTGCCTTGTGTGCTCATGAGCAGAGGCCAGAGGGTGACATTGGGTAAACTCTCGGTTGCTCACCTGTCTTATTTCCTTTGGGGAGGATCTCTCATTGAACCTGGAACCTGCTATTTTTGGGTACATTGACTAACCAGTGACCCCCCAGTGATCCTCATGGCTCTACCTCTACCCTCAACACTGTGGTTACAGACATGTGTGGCCATGCTCAGCTTTTTAAAAAAATTATTTTAGGGCTGGAGAGATGGCTTAGCGGTTAAGCACCTGCCTGTGAAGCCTAAGGACCCCGGTTCGAGGCTCAATTCCCCAGCACCCATGTTAGCCAGATGCACAAGGGGGCACACACGTCTGGAGTTCATTTGCAGTGGCTGGAGGCCCTGACGCACCCATTCTCTCTCTCTCTATCTGCCTCTTTCTCTCTTAGTCACTCTCAAATAAATAAATAAAAATAACCAAATTTTAAAAAATTATTTTATTTATGAGACAGAGAGAGAGAGAGAGTGGGCATACCAGGGCCTCTAGCCCTTGCAATCGAACTCCAGTGGCATGTGCCACCTTGTGCCTACGTGCAACCAGGTGCGCATGCATCACCTTGTGCGTCTGGCTTATGTAGGTTCTGGGGAGCCAAACCTGGGTCCTTAGGCTTCACAGGCAAGCAAACATCTTAACCACTAAGCCATCTCTCCAGCCCCATGCCCTGCTTTTTATGTGGGTGCTGGGACTGAACTCAAATCCTTAGGCTCGCACAGCAAGCACCCACCAAGCCATCTCCCCAGGCCTTGATACCTTTTATTTTTGGAATGAAAGGACCATGAGGTTATTTACCAAAATGGGGAGTGTGACCCCGGCACGGAGGCCTGGGGGACTCTTGTGCTCTTCTATTTGCTTGCGGGGATTCTCTGCGGTGGCCACCGTGGATGCAGATATAGGTTGACGCTGAAGACAGCTAGACCTGCTGTTTCAAGAGCTCTGCAGCTTTGGCTACTCGATGGCGATCCACGACTCTCTCCCTGATGTCCCCATGTGCGCTTCTCCACGGTGTTCTTCCTCGCTGACAGGATGCCGGGAAATAGACACTCACCGCAGCTCGGGGAGCTCTGCTGGGGATCCGGCAGGGAGGAAAGCCGAGCCCTCCATTCGCTTCCTCAGCCAATGGCATCCTTGGGGGCGCGAAGATGCAAAGGATGGAGCTCTGTGAGGCTCCGGAGTGAAAAGACAGAGTGTGGGAGAGACTTTTTGCTGTCATAGGCTGGGGTAGTATGGTATGGGCTTTAATGTCCCCCCCCACACACACACACCAATCATCTCCAAGCTACACATGAATTATAACATTGCACTTCCTTCTGAGCAGTGGCCGTTTTCACCATCTTGTGGGTGGATAGGAACATCTTTGGGCTGTGAAGATGGCTCAGAGGGTAAGAGCAATAGCCATACAAGCACGAGGGCCTGAGAGAACCTGATTCAGCCTGAGCTCAACCGCTGGTGTCCGCGTAAACAGCTGGGCATGGTCGCACACGCACACCTGTCACCCCCTGTCCAGTAGAGACCAGAGACTGGAGAATCACTGGGCCTTGCTGGGCAGCCAGTCCGACTGAAAACGGCAGCTCCAAGTTCAGCGAGAGACTCCATCTCAAAGAAACACGCCGGTGAGCAACAGGAGAGGACACGTTACGTTCTCTGGACTCCATACACATGTGCATAGGATGTATACATCTGCACACACGTGCACACACACACACCACACACATATCACACATGCAAAAAAAATTCTTCAGACAGTTTAACCACAGCATAAAACTGACATCAGATCAGCACACATAAAGCCCCCCCCCACCGTCTACTGTCACTACTGATATCTAGCAGTCCGTGTTGACTCTGGCATGGCAACTGTATTCTCATGAGGGACAGTGCAGCTGCTGACAATGGGCAGTCTAGGAAGTCTGGGATGTGATCCCTCCACCCTCCTTGGGGACAGAGACTCCATGAGCACCCTGCTTCTGGCCAGAGATGGCTCAGTGTCTTGTTACTCCAAGGAGCACAACGGGACCCCGTGTGGCAAGACCTAACAGAGCAGATTTCCCTATTCCTGTGTTATTATTTTTCGTTGTTGTTGTTGTTTATTTGAAAAAGACAGAGAATGCTGGGCGTGATGGCGCATGTCTTTAATCCCAGCACTCCGGAGGCAGAGGTAGGAGGATTGCTGTGAGTTCGAGGCCACCCTAAGACTACCTAGAGAATTCCAGGTCAGCCTGAGCTAGAGTGAGACCCTACCTCGAAAAACCAAAAAAAAAAAAAAAAAGACAGAGAGAGAGGGAGGGAGGGAAAGAGAGAAAGATAAAGAGAGAAAATGGGCATGCCAGGGCCTCGAGCCACTGCAAATGAACTCCAGACACATGCACCACCTTGTGCATCTGGCTTACATGAGTACTGGGGACTCGAACCTGAGTCTTTAGATTTTACAGGCAAGCATCTTAACTGCTAAGCCATCTCTCTAGCCCCTACTCCAGTTTTGATGCTGGTTTTCTCTTTAGGGGTCAAAAAGTCACATGCTAAGGCCACTGAGAAATCCTGCTGGAACTGAGCTGATAACCTCCTTCATGCAGACCAGCTGACAGAAAGCTGGAAGAAGCCATTCTGCATGCAGTTCAATGGGAAAGAGAGAAATCACCAGTGAAGATACTCAACAGTGAACACTGCAGGCCTTATATTTGGCCAGCCAGGCCAAATGAGCATGTGTACAATAGTGGCATGTCTTTTGGGGGTGGGGGGAAGCAACTGCCCTCTAATGTGACTGGAGGCCTGCTCCATGGGAGGGAATACATACCTGATAGTGAAAACCTACAACAGGGGTAGTCATGAGCCCTAGGGGTGTAATGTCTGCTGCTATCTGGCTAAAAGTATATACTATACTCACCAAACTGCCCAGTAAGCACTTCTCTTAATGTTCATTCCCATATATTAATGCTACTCTCACTTTTGGTTAGAGAAGCTTCTCTTTTCAAATGGCAGTGACCTTGGGATGACTCAGAAGGCACCATAGTGCTGAGAAGAAGTGACAGAGGAGTGCTCAGCACTGCAACATCTCTATCACACCTTCCATGGCTCAGGGTTCATTGCGGAAGAGGTGGCAGAAAGAATGTAAGAGCCAAAGGAAGGGTAGGACTCCTTACAACGTGCTCCCCCCAGACACAAAATGGCCTGGATATCCATGACCTCACAGTGCCTGGTACCAACTACACAAGACCCTCATAATAGGAGGAAAAGATCATGACATCAAAATAAAAGAGAGACTGATTGAGAGGGGGAGGGGATATGATGGAGTTTCAAAGGGGAAAGTGGGAGGAAGGAGGGCATTACCATGGGATATTATTTACAATCATGAAATTTGTTAATAAAAAATTAATTAATTAAAAAGTCACATGCTGTGTCTCTCCTGGGACTTTGAGGGGACTTGTTTGGGTGCTTCAAAGGGAAGGTGAGTTTTGGCTGATCTTTAGGGCAGTCTCGTGTCAGCAACTTTAGGAAGTAAGAGCTTATTTTAAAAATATTTTAAAAAGATTTTTTAAGATTATTAAAAAATATTTTAAAAATATATATATATCGAGAGAGAGAGAGAGAGAGAATGGGCATGCCAGGGCCTCCGACCACTGCAGACAAACTCCAGGCACATGCACCACCCTGTGCCTCTGGCTTATGTGGGTACTGGGGAATCAAACCTGGGTCCTTAGGCTTCACGGGCAAGTGCCTTAACCTCTAAGCCACCTCTCCAGGCCAGTAAGAGCTTATTTGGCTCGCAGTGTGAGGCTGCGGTCCACCAGGGCAGGGCAGGTACGGTGACTGGAGCTTGAAGCAGCTCATCACGCTGCATCCGCGGACAAGAAACAGAGAGTGACGAATGCCGGTGCTCAGCTCTCTCTCTCTCTCTGCTCTAAATTCAGGCCGAAACTCCAGCCCACGGCGGGATGCCCCCCACAGTTAGGGTGGGTCTTCCCACCTCAGTTAACCCAGCCTAGACACTCCCTCACAGACATGGCCCGAGATTTGTCTCCTAGGTCACGTTAGAACCAATTAAGTTGACAACTGAGATGTGATCCATCACAGGCCCCGAGTTGGACTGGAACAAATGCACTGAATAGGCAGATCGTGGCGGCTCTGGAGCTGGCGTGGAGGGGGGCGGGGCTGGCCGCAGAAGCAGCAGTGAGGTGAATGAGCGCGGGTCTAGAAATGCGTGCTTCTAGCTTCTAGTACTGATGTGTAGGAGCAGGGCCGCTTCATGGTGTCAGATTGATTCCGAGACCTGGGCTCCGATCCCGGCTCTCACGTCTACCTGCTGTATGTACTTGAGCAAGTGATGTCGCCTTTCTATGCCTCAGTTTCCCTCACTGTGATGATGACTAATGATCACACTCACCTCTGAGCATTGTTGGGAGAATGTAACAAGCTAATCCACATGAAGTTCTTATAGCTTGTGACATATCTATATATATATATATATATATATCCACCCGTAGCCTGTGACAGGTGCTCAGTTATGTGTTGGCTTACAATGCTGTCGGAAGAAGCAGTTCATCTGAGTGACAGAGGAGTGGGAGAGGCTGCGCTCTCAGAGACCTAGAATGTCACGCTACCTGACGCAGATGAGGAAGAAGGAGACATTTCCTGGGGGCGGGGGGTGGGGGCCATCGTACACCACCAGACCTGACAGACGTCACCATCCTGGGTCCCGGATGTGGCATAGCCACCTCGACTGGAAAAATCTCCTAACCATATTTAGCTTTCTCTGCCCAACCTGGGGCTCCAGGCAGAACCTTCTATTTTCTACGAAAGCCTCTGTCACCCTCTTGTAAAAGCCACCTCCTTGTCTTTGCCTTCCCGGGAGCCTCTCTGACCTATCTCCTCCCTGGAGACTCACTGGAATGCTCTAGAGATACCACAGGGAGTGGCCAACATGGTAAAGCTGGGCAAGCTAGGAAGCTTCCAGAATTCGTCAAGTCATTTCCATTCGATTTAGGTGTTTTCATCTTTTGAAAAGATATTAACTCGATTAGCATGGATTTCTGTAGCCAGGGTCAGTCTTTGTTTAATCTCTCTCTCTCTCTCTCTCTCTCTCTCTCTCTCATGTGTGTGTATCTCCAGGATCTTGCTACATAGTCCACACCACCTCACCCCTGCCTCTGTCTCCCTCCCGAGCGCTGGGTTTGCAGGCGGGCACCACCAAGCTCAGCTCCCCGTATCCAGCATCTGCTTTTGATGCTGGTGTTTATTGTCTCCTTCTTCTGACATAACTACCCCTCCTCCAGGCTTGAAGGACCATTACTGCAGACTCAGAGGCAGCCAGCCGCATCCCGGCCCTGACTCATTTATCTAGCTTTTTCAATAATTGTTTCTTCAGATGTGAAGCAGACTCACTGTGCCCCGGTTACCACTTCAGCTCACTGCATCTCGGGCTGCAGTTGCTGCTGTTTGCATGAGCCTGGTGAGATAAGATATTCACACATCGGCTATGTAAGGAGGCTTATTACTTACAAACAGGCGTCACGGGATGATGGAAGCCTGGGAAATCATGATGAGGGTCAAGCAGGCTGCATGTTGGCCATGCCTGCCTTGGAAAACAGCTCTACTGCCTTTCGCATGGCAAGGGTAATGGGACTGGCTGGGAATGTCATCCCATTCTGAGAGAGACTGGACAGAGTCTGGGCTGTCCCTCCTTATCTCAACACATCATCTCCCTGCATATTCTATAATTACTGTTGAGAACCCCAACTGAGAGAGGGGGGGAAGTGGGCTATACCAGATGCTATGGCCACTGCTAGAGTTGAATCATCTTATCTACTTCATCCACTTATCCATTTATCTCTCCATCACCCACCCACTTATCAACTCATCCATCCACCCACCCACACATCCATCCATCCATCCACTCACCTACCCTCCTAACCATCCATTCATTCATCTGTTCACCCACCCACCTGCCTGAGGCAGGATAGAAATATGGAAAATTAGGGGGCTGGAGAGATGGCTTAGCGGTTAAGCACTTGCCGGTGAAGCCTAAGGACCCTGGTTCAAGGCTGTATTCTCCAGGACCCATGTTAGCCAGATGCACAAGGGGGCGCACGCATCTGGAGTTCGTATGCAGTGGCTGGAGGCCCTGGTGCACCCATTCTCTCTCTCTCTCTATCTGCCTCTTTCTCTCTGTCTGTTGCTCTCAAATAAATAAATACAAATAAACAAAAAAATTAAAACAAAAAAGAAAATTTAGGGACATGAGAAGGAAAATGAGCCCCACTGTCACCCAGGAGTCCGGTCGAAGACTTCCGCCAGCACAGAAACAAGAACCTGGCACAGTAAACAACTACTCAAGGACTCTCTCCCTTTCCCTGCTGTAAACCTGCAGCTTTCCAGGACTCCCACCAGAAACCCATTTACAGGGAGAGGATGTACTTGGGCAACTCTAGTGGCTCCTGGTTTTACCTTATCAAGTTCTAATCCCTGGGCTGGAGAGATGGGTTAGTGGTTAGGGTGTTTGCCAGCAAAGCCTAAGGGACCAAAGTTCAATTCCCCAGTAACCACATAAAAGCCAGATGCACAAGGTGGAGCATGCATCTGGAGTTCGTTTGCAGTGACTAGAGGCCCTGGTGTGCCTGTTCTTTTTCTCTCTCTCAAATAAACAAATAAATAAACTGTTTTGTTTTTTTTTTTTAATTCTAACCCCATACAAGAAATATCCAGAGCCACCTATTAGAGCACTTATCAAGAGAGAAAAAAGGTTTCTTAGAAACCTTTTAATATACAAATGGAGGGTCATCAGAATGGTATATGTGACTAATGCTAACACTCTCTTAGAGAAACACACACCTATGTCCTCTGGTGTGCTTTCCTTCCCTTTCTAAGCACTCCTTCTTTCTCCTTACTCTTGGGCTTAAGCCTGTATTTAAAAGTCTTTGACAAAAATCTCCAACTTGGCTTCATACTGGCTCTTCCTGGAATTCTGTCCTGGTTTGAAGCCACGTGTCCTGGGTTAAGCCTGCGTTGAGTTCCCTAAAAGTCTGAAGGAAATCCTCAGGTCACTGAAGGTGACAATGCGGAGCCATGTCTCCACCTACCCACACACCTACCCACTTATCACCCAATTTACCATCCGTCCGCCCATCCATCCATCCATCCATCCACCCATCCATCCATTCTCCGCTTACACACTGCTGTTTGCTAATCCTATCCAATGTTGACTTAGCAACACTCCCAAGCATTTATGATGCACTTACTACGTCCCAAGTGTCACCGTCCATGGTTATGGTTGTTCAAGAAGCCCAGGCAGAGGTAAACATCTGTTGGGTTTCTCTGTTCTGACACATAATTTTTTTGTTTGTTTATTTATTTTTTTTCTTTTTTGAGGTAGGGTCTTGCTCTAGTCCAGGCTGACCTGGAATTCACTATGGAGTCTCAGGGTGGCCTCGAATTCACGGCGAACCTCCAACCTCTGCCCCCCCAAGTGCTGGGATTAAAGGCGTGCACCACCACACCCTGCTTCAACCTGGATATTTTTTGATAGGCATTGTTTTTTAATCCTGTCTCAAACAAAACAAAATACCAATTGAGAAACGCAGGGGTTTGGGGAGGGGCATAGATGGGGCATCTAGAAAAACCCAACATAGTAAACCATGGTTTTATTTTAGAACCTACATAAGTTCAAATCCTTACTCAACCACTTACAAGATATCTGAAAGGCTTTGTATCTGGAACTCCTTTGTGCCTCTGTTTCCTCATCTTATAAGTAGGAATGATAACCTTGGCACCTACCTGGAATTGTTGAGGGTTCAACAAGCCCAGATTATATTTATTTATTTATTGGTTTTTTTAACTTTATTTTTATTTATTTATTTATTTGAGAGAGAGAGAGAGAAAGAGGCAGAGAGAGGGGGAGAGAGAACGGGTGCAACAGGGTCTCCAACCACTGCAAACAAACTCCAGAAGTGTGTGCCCCTTGTGCATCTGGCTTACGTGGGTCCTGGGGAATCAAACCGGGGTCCTTTGGCTTTGAAGGCAAACGCCTTTACCACTAAGCCATCTCTCCATCCCTATTTATTAGTTTTCTGAGATAGGGTCTCACTCTAGGCCAGGCTGACCTGGAATTCACTATGAAGTCTCAGGGTGGCCTTGAACTCACAGCTATCCTCCTACCTCTGCCTCCCGAGTGCTGGAAACCCAGATTCTAAATCGTGAATCTACCGCACCGCTAACACTGCTGGTCACCGACTTCTACTGTATGGTTTGGTCTTGGCCGAGTGCATGCTTCTGCCTGGGAAGTTTTCATAGCAGCTAATCTTGCGGCAGCCTCCAGATGGCTTCTTTTTGTACATTTGCTGCCTCTGGGAGGAGAGAACAAGTTTCCCTTGGGAACAGTCTGGCTGGATCTGCAGCACCATTAGCTTGGCAAGCTGGCCAGCGGGAGCCCCACAGAGCCGTGGAGGACAGCGGGAACCCCCAGGAACAGATCAGTAGCTGAGGGTAGTGACGGAGAAGCACCCACAGTTGGGCTCAGAACTTTAGCAGGTAACAGTTCTGACAAGGAGCGAGGTGAAGGGAGAAGCGTAATGGACTTCCATTTCTATCTTCCCACACTCTTTACGCCTGCGCTGAAATTAACTTTCCCTTTCCCCTCTCTGTCCCCCGAGCAGAACTAAACTATAGTAATGAAGCTCACAGAGTGCTGGACAATGGCTACCATGTCACATCAATACATTTCCAGTTCCTGGGCCCGTCATTTTAAACAATGCAACTATTTATTACACATGGAGTGATGTATTTCTTTGTTCTCTGGTGGCTCCTAGACTCTAAACCAGAAAAAAAAAAAAAAAATGCTTCAATAAAATTTTGTATATAGCTTCTTTGAAGCCAAGAGGCAGTAATCTTAGGGACAGTAGAATGATTGGGGTTCAGGATGTTTTAATGAGTCACTGCCTAATATTTCTGTGCTTGCGACACATATATGATTAGCGAGTGTCGTCTGCTCGCTGATTAATTTTGTTTATTTCCTAATTAGGTTTCGGATCAGCTGTCTTGTGGCTATAGGAATAATTGTTTGATGAATATGTGGGAATTTACATTTTCATTATGCCCTGAAACAGTTTCATCCCAATTAAGCCACAACGCCCCATGCCGATCTAGGGCGGCAGCCTCACAATTTTTACCCATCAAGCAATAAACGTTATATTGATTGGTGGTAATAGGGTGCAGATAGTAAATACACATTAGTACAATTTAAATTATGTAACAACCAGTTCTTTCAACTAGCTTTTCTCAGTAGCAAAGTTTTGGGAGAGAGGTACCCATGATTGGTTAGAATGGAGCCTCTCAACTTACCTATGTTCTTTTTGGTAATGTTAATTTTTTATTTCTTAGAAAGAGAGGGAGAGAGAGAGAGAGAGAAATAATGAATGAATATGGGCATGCCAGGGCCTCCAGCCACTGCAAACGACCTCCAGTTGCATGTGGCACTTTGTGCATCTGGCTTAAGTGGATACTGGGGAACTGAACCTGGGTCCTTAGGCTTTGGAGGCAAACGCCTTAACTGCTAAGCCATCTCTCCAGCCCCAGTAAATGTTTCAAAGCTTAGAAAGAAGGACTCTAGAGATCATGCATGCAACTAGATTTTGATACCTAGCTGTGAATGTCTCCTTATACCTCATCTCACCTATTACTTGGTAAAAAACCCCTCAGTGCCCCACCCCCACCATTGCCTGCCATGGTAGATGTCACTATTTTGGCTGTGCCAAGAATCTTCCCATAGGGCTTTCTGATGTAAGCCCCAGAGACCCACTCATGAAATCTCAGGGGAAGACAAGGTCCCCGGAAGTTGACAGCTCAGGGCATCCCCACCTGCCTGTGTTTCTGTCTTCTTGGCTTTTTTGTCTGTCTATGTCCTCCTCTGTCTTCACTTCTTCCCCTCTCTCCCTTCTTCTCTCCTTCTCTCTCAGCTGCACTCTGAACATGGCCCTGACTGCCTCTGGTTCCAGCTCAACCCCAAGGTCGACCCTCACTGTCAGCTCCCCAACCTCTCATTTCCCTGGTTTTTTGTTCCTCAGGAAAGAAGGGAGGCCTTGAGACTCTGTCATGCCATTCACTTGCCACCCATAAACTACATACACTAAAAAACAAAAAAAGAGTTGGGCCGGGCGTGGTGGCGCACGCCTTTAATCCCTGCACTCAGGAGGCAGAGGTAGGAGGATCGTCGTGAGTTTGAGGCCATCCTGAGTCTACATAGTGAATTCCAGGTCAGCCTGGACTAGATTGAGACCCTACCTTAAAAACCTAAAAATAAATAAATTAATTAATTCATTAAATAAAGTTGGGGGCTGGAGAGAGGGCTCAGTGGTTAAAGGTGCTTGCTTGCAATGCCTTCTGGCCCAGATTCTACTCCCCAAGTACCCATGTAAAGCCAGATGCACAAAGTAGGTGCATTCATCTGGAGTCTGTTTGCAACTGCAGGAGGTCCTGTCTCACCCATTCTGTTTCTCTCTCTCTCTCAAATAAGTATTTTCTTTAAAAAAATAATTCTTTGTAAATTTTAATAATATATAGCACAAAGAGCACTTTTGCATCTGTACACATATAAGAAAACAAGCACTTTCCTGATATACATTCAAATCACAAAAAAAAAAATATTAGGGGCTAGAGAGATAGCTTAGTGGTTAAGGTGCCTGCCTACAAAGCTTAAGGACCCAGGTTTGATTCTCCAGTACCCATGTAAGCCAGATGCACAAGATGGTATATGCAACCTCAGATATCCAAGCAAGAGGATGTCTGTGGATTCCTAAACAGATCAAATTGACAACAGAACTTAACCATCACATATACCAAGGATGCTTTCTCTTCCTTCCCCTTCCTTCCTTCATTTTTTCTTTCATTGTCTTTCATCTCCCTCCTTTCCTTCCATTTTCCTCTCTTTCTTTTCTTTCTTTTTTTTTTTTTTTACGTCCTTTCTTCCTCTCCCCCTCTCTTTCTCTGGATTAAACCTGATTTCTCAAGTGGGCTGGGCAAACACTGTACCACTGGGCTATATATAACCCCCAGCCTTCCTCCCCACTTCTTGCTTGCTCTAGATTCAAAACAAAAAAAGGTCTGGGGCCATTTTTTTTAAAATATGCTCAAAGAGCATTTGATTTTTAACACTGCAAATGGCTTATTGGGAGCAAGAGCTACAGCGAAAGCAAGAGAGAATCAAACTCCAGACACTTGCGCCACCAAGTGGGCATGTGCAACCTTGTGCTTGCATTACCTTTGTGCGTCTGGCTGATGTGGGATCTGGAGAGTAGAACCTGGGTCCTTAGGTTTGGCAGGCAAGCGCCTTAACCGCTAAGCCATCTCTCCAGCCCCCTCTTTTTTAAGTGATTCTTGGTGAGGGAGCTGAAGAAACATCAGTCACAGTCTGGCACTCGGGAGGGAAGCGCCGTAACTCCAACGTTGGCTTCTGGGTCACAGCGCCTGATGCGCACGGCAGCGTTGGGCCCTTAGTTCCGATTTGTGAATGGATGGCTGAGGCCCCGCAGTAGGTGTGCAGGGAAGGGAGCAGACCCTTCATCTTTACATTTCATGACTGAAATAGAAGGGATCCAAAATGGAACAGAGAGTCACGCTGAGTCTCTTTTCTGGTGGCATCAGAAATATCAGCTTTCCACGAAAGAGACCAAAATCATTTTTAGTTCAAGCAGAAATTCTCTCTTAAAGGCTCAGCCAAGAGGTAAGTTAAGTCTTAGAATTGTCCCAAAGGAAAAAATAAAATGTCTGTTTTCTCCAGTGTCCCACTCCAGATCTCCACATTCACCAAAGCGCCCCAACATGGAGGTGTAGTTGGACAGGGCAGGCCCTAGACGGTGAGAGTTGGAAGCCTGCCGCTCACTGCCTCTGTGTATGGACTATGGGACTCACTGCTTAAGCCCCTCTCTGCTTCCAGCTACAAAACGGATAGTATTAGTAACAGTAGCCACCTTGAGGAATATTATAAGGAAAGAATGAGATAATTCATGAGAAGCATCGAGGCAGTCCACCCAAGTAAGGGCTCAAAACTATTAACGGGGGCTGGAGAGATGGCTTAGCGGTTCAGGCACTTGCCTGAAAAGCCTAAGGACCCAGATTCCATCCTCCAGTTCCCATATATAAGCCACAGGCAGGAGGTGGTGCTAGCATCTGGAATTTGTTCGCAGTGGTTAGGAGCACTAGTCCACCCATTCTCTTTTTCTCTGTCTCTCTCTCTCTCTCTGTCTCTATCTCAAATAGATAAATTAAATTAAATAGTTAAAAAAAAAAAACTATTAATGATACATTCCTCCTTTTCCATCTGGCTTTGATAGATTTCATTCCTATAAGGTGAAGTGGTATTATATTATAACCACCTGCTATATTATAACCTCATACAGTCGTGTATCACTTAACAACGGCGATACTAGTAATGAGGAGTGTGTCATTGAGCAGCCGGGAGTGAACCTCGATAAGGCTCCAGGGCACAGGTCAAGGTTGGGGCAGCAGGCCTCTCTGTAACAGGGGCAAAATGTACTCAATGGGTCAAAGTCATGGATGGGCTTTAATAGAACCACAAGATCCAGGGGAAGACTGTGGACACTGGCAGAGTGACTCCAGCAGCTTGGGCTTGTCGTCGGGGTCTTATTTACCCCACCTTCTCATCTCTTTGCCCTCCTTGTCCATGTCTGCTTTGTCTCACTACCCTGGTGGTCACACAGTAAGAACAGAACATTTCTGGGGCACATTGTTTTCCTTATCCACACACACCCCCCATAAGAGGAGACTTTTGAAAGAATCCATGTAAACTCTCTCTCCTGCCCTCCCTCCAAAAGAATTTTTTGAGACAAGCCCAACAGATTGGCCTTTTTTTTTTTTTTAATGTGTTTGTGTGTGTGTGTGTGAGACAGAGAGAGAGAGAGAGAGAGAGAATTGGCACGCCAGGGCTTCAGCCACTGTAATCAAACTCCAGACACATGCGCCACCTTGTGCACATGTGGGACCTTAGGTGCTTGCATCACCTTGTGCGTCTGGCTTACGTGGGATCTGAAGAGTCGCACATGGGTCCTTAGGCTTTGTGGGTAAGCACCTTAACCACTAAGCCATCTCTTCAGCCCTCCTCCAAAATTTGATTCAGTGCCATGTCCAGTGGCTGGGCAGGGAGGATGTGGCAGGATTTGATAATGATTTCTGCACGTCCCGCATATGGGCTGTAATCAGCCCCAGGCATGTCAAGTGATCAGTTCCCACCCACCCCCACCTCTCCACTTCTGCCAAAGAAACTTCTGGAGGAAAGACAGGAAGTGTGGTTTGGAAAGCGTCTTCGTCTCCGGTTGGGTTTCTCTAACAGCTAATCCCGAGACAAGAATGCCAACACAAACTGTTTCCTCAGGAGCTGACTCCAGGGACGCCGCGCAGGCTACTGAAGAAGTGAGACAAGATAAAGGGGGAGGAATCACAGCCTGCTTAGAGAGGGCAGATGGAGTAGCCAGAGCTTGGGAGCAGGGGGGAGATCGTGGGAAATGGTTGCAATCACACGGGGGTTGCAGGCTGCCCCACCTACCTGTTCATGCCAGGCCTTCTGAGGTTGGTGAAGGTCTCTGTGGGGAGACACAGATAGGGGAAGTGGTGTTGACTGATGCTGGAGCACAGGCTATGAGGGGTGTAGGTGGGAAACTGACAAATGAACTCCAGATGCGTGTGCCACCTTGTGCATCTGGCTTATGTGGGTCCTGGGGAATCAAGCCTTGAACCAGGGTCGTTAGGCTTCACAGGCAAGCACTTAACTGCTAAGCCATCTCTCCAGCCCAAAATAATTATGCTTTTTTCCATGTTTACGTGTGTGTAGCGTGTGGTCGTGTGTGTACACATGTTCACGTGTAAGTGCGTGTTGTCTGTGGAGGCCAGAGATCAATTTGGGTGTTTCCCTCTACTGCTGTCCCCCCTCATTTATTGAGAGACAGGGTCTTTCACTGAACCCAGAGCTCACCAGTTCTGCTAGTCTAGTTAAACAGCACGTCCTGGGGCTCTGCCTGTACCAACCTCCCAGAATCCTCCACGCACCTCCATGCCCCTCGTTTCTGTGGGGATTGAATGCAGGTCTCCATGCTTATGCACCAAGTGCTTTACTGACTGACTAAGCTTCTGAAATGATCTTTTTAAATTTTATTTATTTATTTACTTACTTATTTATTTATTGAAGACACACAGAGAGAGAGAGAGAGAGAGTGAGTGAGAATGGGCGCACCAGGGCCTCCAGCCACTGCAAACGAAACTCCAGACGCATGCACCACCACATGCATCTGGCTCACGTGGGACCTGGAGAATCAAACCTGGGTCCTTTGGCTTTGCAGGCAAGCATCTTAACCACTAAGCCATCTCTCCAGGCTCGTCCTTCTTTTTTGAGGTATAGTCTCGCTGTAGCCCAGGCTGACCTGGAATTCACTATGTAGGTCTCAGGCTGGCCTCGAACTCACGGGGATCCTCCCACCTCTGCCTCCCGAGTGCTGGGATTAAAGGCGTGAGCCACCACGCCGAGCTATGGGCTCTGACGTATTTTTAAGAACTGTAGTATGACTTGAGTGATTATTCCTGGGGGCAAAATTAAAATCAGAATCATGTATGCTGGAGAATTTTCTTTCTCCTTTTCTCTCCTGTGGGACAAAGTGTGGGGTGTAGGCGTTAGAGAAGGGATGAAGTGTAGTTCTAGGCAGAAGAGCAGGGATGAAGGGTCGGGGCTTCTGGAGCCTCATTCTCGCTCATAAGTCCTAAAGAACATCACAGGTCCAGCCCGGCTTCCATCTGTCAAGCTGCGATGACCCCCATTGGGAGCCTTTTCAACACACTCTGCACCACACATCAGTCGGAACCTGCAAGCCAGTCAAACTTAAGTGCTGTCCCCATGGTAGCATGAAGTGACAGAGAACAGATGTCAGATCCTCGGGAGATGATACTGGGAAATGACAGCAAATGGATCAGAGAGAGAGAGAGAGAGAGTTTTCTTTCATCTTGGGTCTGCTGACAGCATGCCTGGGGCTCCCCTGAGCTGCCTGCATTGGCTGGTGTGGTAGATACCATGGTGTCTCTGGGGTGCCTTCAGGGACCAGCAGGATTCACACCCTGTCAGTTGCTCCCCATAAAGAAGTTCATTAAGAGTCCAAGAGCCCCATTTATCTTGCACTGAGCTGTGGGGTCTTCGGGGCTAGTAACAGATGGCCAGCTGTTTTCCCCACCCCTCAGCTTCTCTTGATCTATCTCTGATCCCATTGAGCCCCCATCCTGAGGGTCCTCTCATGGGAGAAATGTGGAGCTGTGCAGGGTGGCCCACCCATCTCCTTCCAACAGCAGGAACGTCTCTCTCAGCAGCCCCAGGGCTTCTCTGGCAGGACAGACAGAGAACCAAGTTGGCACTCCTTTCTGTGGGAAACGCAGGGCAGGAGTAGGAGAGGCCCTCAAGATGAGCACAAAGAAAACGGGTCCATCCATCTTCTCTTTGTGTCGCCAGTTCTCAGGCCCGGGGCAGTTTCTGAAGACCTGAAGGGAGGGGTTGCCAAGTGAATCAGGCACAAGCAGACCACTATAAGCAGATCAGGAACTACAGTACCCCATAAATGTGACAAGACCTAAGAGAGGTCATGTGTCCCTTGCTTGGAATCCTTTAAAGACTTACAGAAGCCCTTGAATAAAATCTAATCTCCTTGCCAGGCATGGTGGCACACGCCTTTAATCCCAGGCAGAGGTAGGAAGATCACTGTGAATTTGAGGCCAGCCTGAGGCTGCATAATGAACTCCAGGTCAGCTTAGGTTAGAGCAAGATCCTACCTTGAAAAACCAACAACAACAAAAAGAAACAATTCAGTAGTCTAACATTGGCTCAGAAAATCCAGCTGGGGCACTGGAGAAGGTTCAGCAGTTAAGAGTGCTTGTCGCACAAACATGAGAGCCTTGGCGCCCATTTGTGTTGGATTCCCCAGCAGCCACTTAAACAGCTGGGCTTGGCCACACACACCTGTAGTTCCAGTCCTGTGGAGAGTGGAGACCAGAGAATTGCTGGGGGCTGGGGGGGAAAATGGTAGCTTTGGGTTCCAAGTGAGATTCTATCTCAAGGAACGACGTGGCTGAGTGATAGAGGAGGGTAACCATTGGTCTCCTCCGGCTTCCACGCATGTGCACGTGGGTATGTGTACATGCGAGCTCACACACAGACATACACATAGACACGCACATACCACGCACACACACACATGCATGCGTGCACACACGCGCACACATATACACAGAAAGCCTAATTGGTTCCCATCTTCTCCTTAGGTCTCACCTTGGTCCGTCGCCCCTGCTGCCTCCTCTGCTCCAGCTTCAATGGCCAAAGCATCTTCTTTAGTCCCTCCACACTTCCCCCCATAGGGCCTCCCTCTGCCACTGCGAACAAACTCCAGATGCATGCACCCCCAATATATATCTATAGCTTATTGTTTTGTTTTGCTGGGCTGACTCCTGTCTCTCCTCCAGAATAAAAGCACTAGGAGTTTGTTTGTTTTTGTTGTTGTTGTCGTTGCTTTATTTTTCTTGCCTTGCCCCAGAACCTGGGGTGTTGCCTGACATCTAGCAGTTGACTGCTAAACACTGCCGTAAGTGTTGAGTAAGTCAACGCACAGCGAGCAGTCTTGAGCACTTGTGAGACGTGAATCTTAGAGTTTGCATCTGAGATGTGCCCAGGGGCTCTTGTTTGGAAGGTTTGGTCCTCAGCAGGTGACGCTCTCTGGGGAGGCTGTGGCCCCTTCAGGGGGTGGGGCCTGGCTGATAGAAGTATGTCACCAGGGTGAGCTTTGCTTTTTTTTTTTCTTTTTTTCTTTATTAGTTAGTTTTGTATTCAGCAAATACAGTCAGTTTAATACCATTATTAGGCTCATCCGTGACCTACCCCCTCCCCTTGGCCCCTCCTTGTTGTGGTATATGGGTCATGCATTGTGGAGTTAGCCCACAGTTATGGGTAAGATAAATGTCTCTGCATATCATGACCCAACATGTGGCTCTGACATTCTTTCTGCCCCCTCTTCCGCAAAATTTCCCTGAGCCATGTTGGGTTCATTTTTGGTCTGCTTCAGTGATGAGGTGTTGGGGACCATTTTGAAGGTTAAAGCCAGCCCCTGATTTCGGTCTCACTCTCTGATCCCTGGTCCCTCACAATGTGAACAAACAGTCTCCGCCTCACGTCGCTGCCGCCACGAACTGAGCTGTTCCGCCCTGACTTTTCTGCCGCGATAGAATGAAACCCTCTGAGCCCGTGAGCCCTTGAGTTGGTTCTGTCAGGTATATTTTGGTCACAGCGACAAGAAGCTGACTAAAACAGTGTAGTCAGTGCTTTATGACTTGTCCCCAAACCCCTTCAGCGGAGGTGGTACCACTGTCCCCATTTCTTTCTTTTTTTTTTTTAAGGTGAAACTAGTGCTTTTTTGTTTATTTTTATTTATTTATTTGAGAGCAACAGACAGAGAGAGAAAGAGGCAGAGAGAGAGAGAATGGGCACGCCAGGGCCTCCAGCCACTGCCAACGAACTCCAGACGCGTGTGCCCCCTTGTGCATCTGGCTAACATGGGTCCTGGGGAATTGAGCCTCGAACCGTGGTCCTTAGGCTTCACAGGCAAGCGCTTAACCACTACGCCATCTCTTCAGCCCCACTGTCCCCATTTCACAGTGAGAACCCTTAGCCCAGGTGAGGCACTCCCAACACTACCACCAGCTGGTGAGGGGCAGAGTTCAGAATCAAAGGCAGCCTTGCATGCCTTGGTACGCAAGTGCCCAACCCCTTACCCCAACGTCCTCTCCACGCAGACATGTGCCCTCCGTTGTAGTCCTTGATCATAGCAAGTCCCTTGCTCAGGAAGCCGCTCTGTCCCCGGGGCCTGATCCACGTGGTGATCCAGTTCATGCCCTGACTCCTGGCTGAGGAGCACGAGTGGAGCCCTTCAAAGCCTTGCTTCCCACAGGGGTTGGCTGTCTGGGAGACTGTGTGGGGACTGTCCACCTCCACAGCCTCCTCCTCTGGCTGCCACTAGAAGGACAGCCTCCCGGGCCATACGCCACTGAGCTGTGACAGACCCCTGGTTCTTTGTCACAGCAATATGTTCCAGAATAAGGACAGTGACGCTGGGGCCGGGGGTACCGCTCACTGGGTGAAGCGCTTGCCGTACAAGCGTGAGGACCCGAGTGCAGATCTCCAGAACCCAACATAAAAAAGGCTGGCCATGTTTGTGATTCCCAGCACTGTGGAGGCAGAATCAGGACTATCTCTGGGGCTTGCTGGTTAACTACACTAGCCAAATCCATGAGCTCTAGGTTCAGTGAGAGATCCTCTCTCAAAAAAATAAAATAAATAAAATCAGGTGGAGAGCAATTGAAAAAGAAAATCCTGGACTGGAAAGATGGCTAAGTGGTTAAGGCACTTGCCTACAATGCCTAACAACCTGGATTCAGTTCCCCAGTATGCACATAAAACCAGATGCACAAAGTGGCACACGTACCTGGAGTTCACTTGCAGTGGCTAGAGGCCCTGGTGTACCCATTCATTTACTCCCTCTCTCTCTCTCTTTCCTTGAAAATAAATAAATATTTCCTTTTAAAAAGGGCACTCCTGGACATTGACCTCTGGCCCCACATGCATGCACAAGCCTACACACATATGAACATGCATATACACTTACACACACACACACACACCATCCACACATAAAAGAGCAGTAACAGCAAAAAAAAAAAAAATGCTTCAAGTTTAACAGTTTTTCTGACTTGATCTGAGCTAATTCTCTTAAGAATAGGGACAGCAGGGCTGGAGATATGGCTTAGTGGTTAAGCACTTGCCTGTGAAGCCTAAAAACCCCAGTTCAAGGCTCGATTCCCCAGGACTCACGCAAGTCAGATGCCCAAGGTGGCGCATGCATCTGGAGTTCATTTGCAACAGATGGAGGCCCTGGTGTGCCCATTCTCTCTCTCTCTCTCTACCTCTTTCTCTGTGTCTGTCTGTCACTCTCAAAAAATAAACAAAAATTAAAAAAAGAATAGGGACAGCAGTTTAAGCTTTTTAAATCTTGGTGATGGTTCAATGTCAACATTTTAGAGAGAGGATCAAGACAAAGGACTTCCAACTTCCTTCGCTCCTGACACAAACTCCATAAAAATAAGAGGAAACGTACTTCTTACCCTAGCCTATCTACAGTGTTGTGAGGGGAAGAGGCTGTTTCTCATGGACTGAGTGCTTTGAAGAGTTTCCCTGAGATTTGGTTTAGATGCTATCCGATATTTAAAAAAAAATTATTTGCAAGGAAAGTGCAAGAGAAAAAGAGAGAATGGATGTGCTAGGGCCCCTGGCCACTGAAAACAAACTCCATACACATACACTACCTTGTGCATCTGGCTTAAGTGTACACTGGGAAATTGAACCCTGGTCATTAGGCATTGCAGGCAAGTGCCTTAACCACTGAGCAGTCTTCCCAGCCCTGCCCACCTTGCCTTGAGACAGAGTCTCTCACTGGTCTCGAGCTCACCAACAAGGGTAGACTGGCTGGTCAGAGAGTCACAGGGATCCTCCTGTCTCTGCTTCCCCAGTGCAAGGATTACTGATGTGCGTCGTCATACTCGGCATTTTTATGTGGGTTCTGAGGATCAAATCCAGGTCCTTGTGCTTGTGGGGCAAGCGATGCCCCCCTGAGCGTCTCCCCAGCCCTCGCTGCTACAATGGAGTCCTTATCACTGGCTTTGCCATTTGCTAGTGCTATAACCTTAGCTCACTTCAGCTCAGTCACTTCAGTTCTATGATCTAAAAATGGAGCCAGGGCTGGAGAGACGGCTTAACTGTTAAGGTGCTTGCCTGAGAAGCTTAAGGTCCCAGGTTCAATTTCCCAGTACCCAGTAAAACAGATGCACGAGGTGGTGCATGTGTCTGGAGTTCATTTGCAGTGGCTAGAGGCCCTTGGTGTGCCTATTCGCGCTCTCTCTCTCTCTCTCTCTCTCTCTCTCTCTCTCTCTCCTGTCTCTCAGATTAATAAAGAAATAAAAACTATTCTTTACAAATGGGGTAATACTGCCATCCGGCACGCTGGCTTATTGTGAGGATTCACTGAAACAATAAGAGACAAGATCAGCTGGGTGTGGTGGTGCACGCCTTTAATTCCAGCACTTGGGGGACAGAGGTAGGAGGATCGCCGTGAGTTCGAGGCCACCCTGAAACTACATAGTGAATTCCAAGTCAGCCTGAGCTAGAGAGAGAGAGAGAGAGAGAGAGAGAGAGAGAGAAGATCATAAGACCTCGCCCACCCATGCCTGGCCTATGTTTCGGCCATGCAAAACACTCAATAACCTGCTCATTCATCCACCTATGGAGCTAATCAGGAATGAACGTTGATCTTTCATTCTCCAAAGCAGAGGCCTCAGCCTGAATGTTTTATTATTTTGTTTTATTTATTTATTTATTTATTTCAAAGAAGAGAGAGAGAAGAGAGGGAATGAATGGGCATGCCTGGGCCTCTAGCTGCTGCAAAGGAACCCCAGAGATGTGTGTCACTTTGTACATCTGGCTTACATGAGCACTAGGGAATCGAACTTGGGTTGTTAGGCTTTGCAGGCAAGTGCCTTAATTGCTGAGCCATGTCTCCAGCCCAACATATATGTTTTTAAAATTAATTAATTACTTATTTTTGAGCGACATAAGAGAATGGGTGCACCAGGGCCTGTAGGCACTGCAAAGGAACCCCAGATGGATGCATCACCACGTGCATCTGGCTTACATGAGTTCTGGGGAGTTGAACCTAGGTCCTTAGGCTTCGCAGGCAAACATCTTAACTGCTAAGCCATCTCTCCAGCCCAGCCATTCTGTTTTGATAGCCCCTTTGTTAATCACCCTACAATTGAGTTTGTTTTTTTTTTCTCTTTTGCCCTTCAAATGCACATAACCCAAGGAGGGAATCGGGGAAACGTAGGGGTATAAAAAGGTCCCTGGATTCCCTCCAACTTCCCGCTGGCTGCCAAACCTTGACAGGATCTGCTTCTGGAGGGGCTGTCTCCCATCTGGCTGCTTGAGTACCTCGCCAATTAGGGACATCAGAGGCAGCCACTTCAGCCTGCTCGCGGGCGGCAGGGTGCTGAGTGGCAGGAGAACCACTTGCCGAAGCTAAAATTAACAGGCTTCTCAGGGTTGAGGGTTTTAATTAAAAAATTCTAGAGAATTATTCCCTTAATTCCACTACTTCTTAGTAATCACTTTCCCCTGTGCTGCCCTGAGGTTGTAGCTGCGGCTTGTTCCGCTGATGGTCTCAACAGCCTGAGATACTCAGGATTGGCGATGGCACTTTGGGACTCTGGAATGAGATGGTTGGGTGTACTTCTGGTCTCCGTTCTGGGGTCCCATGCTGCTCAAGCTAGGCATTTCTGTGGGCCATCACATCCTGGTATTTGTTAGGTACCAGCCCTGTGCTGTTGGGAGCTCCCCAGCACCCCAAACCCACATCCCACCTGTCTGCTATAGACCACTTCAGGAAGCAGTGGCTCTGAGGTCACCTCCTCTTCCATCCTCTGCATTTGTGCCTAAGTACTGGGTCTGACTGCTCTAGCCAGGATGCTGGGATACCCTGCATTGGCACACAGTGTGCCTTGGCCACATCTGTTACTCGTACCCCTTCAGAGACCATCAGATAGACCTTCACTCTGCCACAGCTCATGTTTTCTGACTTCACAATGTCTTTTGCCTATTGTGCCATCCACACAGCAGCACGGATGTCCTGGGATATTATTACCCACCCCTCAGAAGTCCCTCAGCTAATACAGGCAAGAGCTGTGGCGTAAATACAACAGCTCCCTTGCTGCTCAAGATTACCCTGCAGTGGGCTGGAGAGATGGCTTAGCGGTTAAGGCACCTGCCTGCGAAGCCTAAGGACCCAGGTTCTATTCCCCAGTACCCATGTAAGCCACATGCACAGGGTGGCACATGCGTCTGGAGTTCGTTTGCGGTGGCTGGAGGTCCTGGTGCTCCCTTTTTTTTGTCCTCTTTCTCTCCCTTCCCCTCTCTCTCTGAAATAAATAGATAAAATATTTTTTAAAAACTTATCAGAAGGAAGATTACCCCATTGTGTGGTGGGGGTGTATGTAAAAATGTGTGTGTACAGATGCATGTGCTCACTGCACATACATGGGGAGGCCAGAGGAGAACGTAGGGTGTCCTGTATTGTTCTTCCACAGTGATTCCTTGAGATAGAGTCTCATATCAAACCTGGGAGCTGCCAGTTTGTGGTCAGACTGGCTGACCAGCGAGCCCCAGTGATTCTTCTATCTGCCTGTCCTTGCCTCAGGCCATGGCGTGGCCATGCCTGGCTTTTTACATGAACCTTGGGGAATGAACTCAGCTTCCTGTGCTCACATAGCAAGCACCCGGACCTTATGAGCCATCTTCGCAGCCTCCGTTTAGTGACATTCTACGCTGTCCTCTGAGATTCACAATAGAACCAAGCTCTGTAGTAATTGACTGGGTCCTTGAGGAACTGCCTTTCTAAGTATTTTATTTATTTATTTGAGAGAGAGAGAGAGAGAGAGAGAGAGAGAGAGAGAGAATGGATGCACCGGGGCCTCCAGCCACTGCAAACGAACTCCAGACGCATGTGCCACCTTGTACATCTGGCTTACATGGGTCCTAGCAAATGGAACCTGGGCCCTTAGGCTTCGCAGGCAAGTGCCTTAACCACTAAGCCATCTCTCCAGCCCCGTGGACTACTTTCTTATCCTCTCTTGCTGCCTCACTCCACCACCTTCACCTGCTAAATTGAATTTTCCTCTTAAATCTTTATCTTGAGGTCACTGAGTGACTCCTTAAGGATTCTTTCCTCCCACTGAGCCCCATGTCCATCCATCTCCAAAGTCTTCCACCTTAAACAGCTACACAGCCGGACCTCTATGCTTCCTTCCTGCTGCAACTGCCTCAGCCCAAGCCACCGGCTCCTGTGCTCTGGACCACTGCCCAGACTCTCTGCCTGTCTCCCAACCTCCCATGTTCCTCTGAAATTCATCACATGGCTGCATCAAGGTGATTCTTATACAAGAAACCTTGTTATCCATGCCTCCGCTTAACTCCTCATTGATTCATTATGACTTCCAGGAAATAGGCTAGCTTATTTCTCAAGAGCCTCTATCCCAACACCTTTCTCATGGTGCCCATTGAGCCCAGGATGCCCAGTCTCAGTGACCACCTCCATGGGTCATCTTGACAGTCAACCTGATTAAGTTGAGAGTCGTCTGGAAAATCAGTGAAGCACACTTCTAGATGGGTCTATGAGAGTGTATCCAGAGGTGATTTGCAGGTGGGGAAGGTCATTTCTGAACATGGCCAACACCATCCAAGAGGTGGGAACCTGGGTAGAGAAACAGAGGAAGAAGTGTGTGGAGGGAGGCTTCACACTCACGTGCTCACACTTCTTAAGCAAGTGGGACGGTTGATCTCTGGCCATCAACTTGACAGGATTTAGAATCACTGTGGAAACAAGTCTCTGGGAATGTCTTGAGGGATATTCTTGATCAGGTTGACCGAGGTGGGAGGACCCACCCTGACACTGAGCTGGGGTCCTGGAGAGAGCTGGCTGAGCGGCAGTGTTCACACTCTGCTTCCTCACTGTGGACGGAATGTAACAAGCTGTCTTATGCTTTTGCTAACCATGCCTACCCCGCCACCATGAACTGTGACCTGGAACTCTAAGCTGAAACAAAGCCTTCCTTCCTGAAGTTGCTTCTGGCTGGGAACTTGATCACAACAAGGCAAAAGTAACTAATATGGCGGGTAGGCTTTTGCTACCGTGGTCACCCACGGGAGCTTCCAAACCTTCGCCCTCCGACTGTGCCGCATCATTCGTTTCTCTTATTCTCCCTTCCTGATTCTTGCTGTTAGAGGATCACCCGGCCTCTGGTGGTGAGAGCCAGTCTGAGGAATCCCCTCATAATTACATAAATAATCCATCAGCTAGGTTACCCTGGAGAATGCTGACTAACGCAAAAGCCTTCTCTGGTGTTTTCTTCACAGCAGCTCGAATGGGGTGACTGGCTTCATTGGCCCAGGCTGTCATGAGAGAATGGCTGGGCGGCTTAACCAGTAGAAAGTCATCTTCTCACCATTCTTTTTTTGTTTTTTCAAGGTAGGATCTCACTCTAGTCAAGGCTGACCTGAAATTCACTATGTAGTCTCAGGGTGGCCTCAAACTCACGGTGATCCTCCTACCTCTGCCTTCCGAGTACTGGGATTAAAGGCATGCACCACCACGCCCAGCCTCACCGTTCTTGAGTCTGGATGTCCAAGGTCATGGTGTGGCCATGAAACGGGATTTATTTTGGGGGTTCAAACCCCAAGCCCGAGTTAGTGTCTGCTTTACTCAAAGAACTGAAACAAAACAAGACTAAGGAGGAGTTTTCATTATTTTATTTTTGAGATAGAGAGAGAAAATGGGTGTGCCAGGGCCTTTTAAGCCACTGCGAACAAACTCCAGATCAGTGCGCCCCCTTGTGCACATGTGCAGCATTGCACACTTGCGTCACTGCAGCTGGCTACATAGAACCTGGAGATTCAAACGTGCATTCTGAGGATGATTTTTGTGAATTATTATATTCATTCAGGAGTCAGGAGGGGTGAGGGAAAGTTCGCTGCCCAAAGAAGGGGGAATGGCAGGGAGAAACCTCCCTGAGAACTGAAGGGTGAAGAGTGGAAACATCCATACGGTCTAAGGGCCCATGTACATCCTTCCTACCCCTGCTGCCAGGGTGGGAAGGCCAAAACCTTACCAGTGGTGAAAACCTCAGCTGCTGAGAGATGAACAGCCCAGGAGCTGGAAGAGAGGGGAAAACCCCACTACCAGAAGCCTCGTGAGAAACCAGGCTTTTATCCTGGGTCTGGGGCTGAATCCGGCAGATTCAGCCCACCTGGGTGCAGCATCTGGAAGGGGCTGGGCTCGAACACACGCCCCTGAGTAATTCCAGCTCTACAGCCGCTGTAGATAGTAAGGCAATATGTGAGGTAATTTCCCTCCCAGGCAGATATGGTTTCTTCCAAGGTTCTTTTCATGACTTAAAGATGGCATCCTCACCTGGCCGCCCCTCAGTCTGCGTGTTCCCGTCCCGATCTCCTCTTCTTATAAAGACACCAGCGGGACTGACTTAGGGACCACGCATACGACCTCATTCTACCTCAATTTTCTCTCTAAAGGTTCTGTTTTCAAGTGTAGCCATGCTCTGCGGCACTGAGGGTTGATTTCAAAGTAAGAACTTGAAGGTGGAATGAGCACAATTCAGCCAATTGCAATTCCTTTCTTCTCTTTGTTCCCACAGCTCCCTGCACGACTTCCACACGTCCCTGTTACCTCACCTTCTACTGGAGTCTGCGCACTTCTTTCTCCACAGTCAGACTGTCGGTGAGGCAAAGACCGTCCACTGCTCTACTCCCTTCCGGCGCCTAGAACCCAGCTTGCACACAGTGTGTACCCAGCGAGCATCTGGAAAGTTCATGGGTCTGCTCGTCCTCCTCGAAGTTAAGTGGCGATGGGGATGAAGACCTGAATACTGAGCTTCAGAATGACCCGCAGCGACAAGGTGGAGGTGCAAAGGGCTAAGCAGTCAAGGCGCTCACCTGCAAAGCCAAAGGACACAGGTTTGATTCCCCAGTATCCACATAAAGCCAGATACACAAGGTGGTACATGAATCTGGAGTTTCTTTGCAGTGGCTAGAGGTCCTAATGTGCCCATCCTCTCTCTCACTCTCTCTCTCAAATACAAAATAAATAAATAAACGAAATAAAAAATGTTTAAAAGATGGATAAAGCCAGGCATGGTGATGCACGCCTTTACCTTTAGCACTAGGGAGGCAGAGGTAGGAGGATCACTGTGAGTTCTAGGCCAGCCTGAAACTACATAGTGAATTGCAGCTCAGCCTGGATTGCAGTGAGACCCTACCTCAGAAAACAAAACAAAAAAAATAAAATGATGTAGGTGTAAGATGGTGATGCAGGGTCATTCTGCAACATGCCCCGTTTCTCCTGTCTGGGACATCATCCCATAGATATCTTTTTTTCTCTTCATCAGCTGGTGGCCCTGTCCTCCTCATTCTAATATTTCACCAAGCCAGACCAACGTGATGAACATCCCAACAGCGTTCCCACCACTCACCTGCCCATTCCTGGTAGAGCCACCAGAGCCCTTTCTCACCAGGAAAGGACCGTTCATCTTGTCCAGGCTTGAGGGGTGGTGGAGTGGTGGGGACAACCCTATCACGTCCTGTCTGATTTTGGCCAAGTAAGTGATGTTTTTCTCAATGACTTCCGGTGAACATTTCAGAAATGGCTGGAGGTTTTTTTTATGTTTTTTTCCCCCCTCATTGATCCTCTTGTCAGCTGCCATCACGCCCTAATTATAAAACTCCATTTCCCCCAGCCTCCCTGACAAATAGATAATGATCTGTAAACAAACATGAGCCTGCGTCCAAGAAGTCGTGTGTGTGTGTGTGTGTGTGTGTGTGTGTGTTGGGGGGATGACTCTTGGAGCAGGAGGCAGCACACGGCTGAGACCCAGGCTACGCACCGCAGTGAGCAGCTAGTGACAGTTCCGCCATTAGCGTCTGTCAGGACGCCTGTGGAGATGGAAATGATGGATAGCTGTGTTGCCCAACATGGCCAACACCAGCCACCCCTGGTTACTGAGCATCTGAAACGTGGCCGGTGTGACCCAAGAACTGGGTTTTTGTTTGTTTCTATGTTCATTAGGGCAATTTTGTTTTGTTTTGTTTTGTTTTTGTTTTTCAAGGTAGGGTTTCACTCTAGTCTCAGGCTGACCTGGAATTCACTATGTAGTCTCAGGGTGGCCTTGAACTCATGGCGATCCTCCTACCTCTGCCACCGAGTGCTGGGATTAAAAGTATGCGCCACCATGCCCGGCTCATTAGGGCAAATTTAAATAGCTACATGGAGCTAGTGGTGACGGTTGACAACGTAACTGAGAAAGAAGGCAGCCATGTTACCCTCGGAGTCTGTCTTTCCTCTCCTGTAAGGTTACAGGCTCCAACGTGGTTAAGACTACACCAGCGACTTTAACAGGCAGGCTCCCTGGCACGGTGGCACTTATTTCTTCTTTTTTGATTTTATTTTTGGGGTGTGTGTGTACCATGTGTGCTATGTGTGATGTGGTGTGTGTATGCAGATGTGTGTGCACACCTATGGAGGCCTGAGGAGCATGTGGCAGAGTGTCCTATTTCTCTACTGCAATGTTGTTTTTAATATATTTTATTTATTTATTTATTTGAGACACAGAAAGAGGGAGGGGGAGAAAGAGAGAGGGAGAGAATGGGTGCACCAGGGCCTCCAGCTACTACAAATGAGCTCCAGACACATGTGTGCCCCCTTATGCATCTGGCTTACGTGAGTCCTGGAGAATCGAACCAGGATCCTTTGGCTTTGCAGGCAAATCCTTTAACCGCTAAGCCATCTTCTCCAGCCCTCTACTGCAATGTTTCATGGAGATGGAGTCCTCACTGAACTTGGAGCTGCTGTGATTTTTTTCTGGGTGACCTGTGAGGCCCAGTGATACCCTGGTCTCTGCCACTTCTCTAGGATTGAAGTTAAAGGGGTTCGTGGCCATGACCAGATTCTTATATGGATGCTAGGGACCGAAATCAGGATGTCATTCTTGCATGGTAAGACTCTTACCCACTGAACGATCTTCCTAACCCCCTTGTAATATTGTGTGTGTGTGTGTGTGTGAACGTGCACGCATGCACACGCATGGAGGTCAGAAGACAACCTCAGTGTTGTTCTCAGGATCACTGTTTACCTTTGTCTTTTCTGAGACAGGGTCTTGTTGTCCCAAAGCTCGCCGATCAGACCGGACTGTCTAGTCAACAAGCCCCAGGGGGGTCCTCCTCTCTCCACCTCCTTGTGCTGCAATTACAGGCGTGTGCCACCAAGCCCCGCATTTTTATGTGGGTGCTGAGAGTCCAAAGTCAGGTTCCCACGCTTCGAGGCAAGAGCTTCACCGAGTGTTGTCCTCATCTCTTCAGAAGCTTATCTCTTGTCCATGTGACAACCTGGGGCATGTCCCCTCCAGGATTCAGGACTCTGACACGTCATCCTTCCTGTTACCCCCAGTTCTCAGGAAGAGGAAGACGAGCAGAAACTCCAAGGACAGGGGCTTTTCTCTGGAGCAATTTCAGCGGAAATTTGCGACAGCATTCCCATTCTTCCTTTGCAATAACTTTGAAATAACTGTAAGGCATGCCGAGAGATTGAATGCCTCCTGGCGAGGCACCTCTGGCCCAGCTGAAACTGTGCTGCTGGAGAGTCAAGGGAAGGATATATTCTGAGGGTGGATAACTAGACACCACCCTTACTTGGGCCAGGAAAGGAGTAGTGGCAGCGGCTGTGAGGGTTGAGTGATGTCCTCTATAGTACACAGCTGTCAGTGCGGCCGACACAACCCTGGCATCCAGTGGTTTAGGACAGTGAGTGGTTCTAGCCCTGCTGATCTCAGCTGGGCATCTGTCAATTGCTGGTCATCTGGTGGCTGACTGATCTTGAATGACCCTGCTTCGATCATCTCGCCTTGGCTCCATGTCATTTCTTACCTTCCGGATGGTTTAGCGGCAGGGTTCTAGGGAAGGTAAGGGAACCCATAGGTGGCCTTTGAATTTTGGGAGCTAGACTGTCCCACCAAGGCCCATGTGTTTTAAAGGACTGGTTCTGCATGCAGCGCTATTGGGAGGTGGTGGAACCTTTAAGACATGGGAGAAGATGCAAAAATCCCATGGTAACAAGGGTGCAGACACTGGGAAAGGCCTACATGGAGCCTTTTCTGCAAGCAGCGTACCGTAGGTGTCCATAGTAGAAAGTTCCACGTTGCTGGCATGAACATCCAGCCAAACACAGCTTTATGGGAGGAAGGGATTTATTTCAAGCTTGCGGATCCGGGGGAAGTCCCATCCATGGCACAAGGAGCTGCCTCCCATTCGTAAATCCAAGCAGAGGGAGAGACACCAGCAGCAGGCAGCAGACACCAAAACCCAGCAAGCACAAAATCCGGCAGCCGGCAGGACCCCCAGAGCCCAGTCTGCTCTCTCAGACCTTTGGGTTGCAATTCAGATCTGTCCCCGGTGACATCTTAGAGCTGGACTCCAGGATCCACCCCCCCCTCCCCCCAGTGACAGCTCCTCCAGCCATGTGGCTAGAGAGCCACGTCACAAGTGTAATTTTAACACCTGAGTCAGTGGGAGACAGACCTTCAAACGACCACAATAGTCGTCTCAATAAAATAACGCCTAACACTGTATTTTTAATCCATGGAGACAAATGTGAGTTATATATTATCAATTCATTTATTTATTCAAAAGCATATTCAAGGAGCTGGAGAGATGGCTTAACTATTAAGCCACTTGCCTTCGAAACCTAAGGACCCAGGGCCCTGGTGCACCCATTTTCTCTCTCTCTCTCTCTCTCAAATAAATAAATAAATAAATAAATAAATAAATAAATAAATAAGATATATTGTGAAAAGCATAGTCAATGTTTGCTTTGCTATGTGCCAGGCTTTATGAAAAAGATAGTGACTACTGGGCTTTATAGCTACAGGCATTGAATTCTACGAACAGAAATTCAAGTTGATGTTTTGTGTCATGAAAAGGGAACAAATGGACCTCAGGACCCGTGCTGGCTCTCCACTCCAGCCGTGACTGATGCCCGGTGTCCCCTTGCCATCTCCTGGGGACTGCCATTGAAAAGGCGCCTCGTTAGCCTTCACTCCTGTTATTTATTTGGACTACCGTTCGGGCTGCCTCCCCGGGCCTGGGTGAGTTAGCAGTGAGGTCCAGCCCTTGCTCCTGGCCTTGCCTGCTGGAGGGAAGAACTTTAGGACAAACCTGGGCAGATGTGGAGTGGGCTGACACCAGCCTCAGGGCAGAAGTAACAAACGGCCCACCAATTCAAAGGACAATGACAAGAGTCTTTCCTTCAGTGGTGAATGGGAATGATTCCCAAAGCCCTGGGAAATAGCAGGGGGCCCCCACAGTGAAGTCAGATCTGGTGGCTGCAAGCTATATCTTATGCCCAGTGACATTTAGCTCTGCCCTGTCCCTAGGGACCTGGGGCCTGCTCTGGGTAGGCGGGGGGGGGGGGGGGTAGGAACGGGAGGGGGAAGCGTATTATCAAAGTGGGCATTTTCAGCTGAGAACCTCACAGAGGACATGTTCTCTGGATCTGACGCCTCTGGGGTACGGAGACTCATCTTCATAACCACGTGGGCCTCTGGATTCTTCCGCTCCCACATCATTCCAGCCCAGGAGTGTTAGAAGGATGAGGTTTAGGTTCCCACGTCAGACTCACCCATTGCTGGGCATGAGATCCCTGAGGTCAGGCTGGAGGGATGGCTTAGCGGTTAAGGCACTTGCCCGCAAAGCCAAAGGATCCAGGTTCGATTCTCCAGGACCCACATAAGCAGGGTGCACAAAGTGGCGCATGTGTCTGGAGTTCGTTTGCAGTGGCTGGAGGCCCTGGCATGCCCATTCTCTATCTCTCTCTCTCCCTCTCTCTCTTTCTCTGCTTCTCTCTCTCTCTCTCAAAACAAAGAGATCCCTGAGGTCTTATAATCCACACTTCACGGGCACACCCAAGGGAGGGGTTGGTGCAATGCCTGCTACATTCAGATGTCCCAGACTACCTGGGGGTCCTTCATGAGACCTCCCTCCCTCCCCACCCATCATCTTGGAAGCAGGATGGACACACACAGTTGGTTTTCCATCTCCTGCTGATGTGTGAGCACAGTGCTTTTACTCCCAGGGGAGGGGTTCCACAAACAGAACACCTTGCCCCCACTCAGCACACTCTTCTCAGTGGTTTATCGACGCGCAGAGATGCGTCTCCAGCTTCAGTTACATCAGAGTCACCAAGAGAAAGAACGTACTGGAGAAGCGGCGTGAAGCACAGGTGAAATCTCCAGAGACTCTTGATCCGGGAGAAGCCTCCCATACTCGTGGCAGGGACCTCACTAGTTCAGCACTGCCGTCCCCTCGGCCACATTGGTCTTCATGGCCAGCTTCCTCTTCTGCGTCAGGACCTGGCCCGCAGTGAACACAGGTGCCGCACGTTAGAGCAACGTCCAAGAGCAAGATGAACGCTAGTGATTCTGGGGCCGCTTTGTACTTGTGCACCACACAGCACCACTCAGATCAGCCAAAGGCAACAGACAAAACCGTCCTTGATGGTCAGGTGACAATGCAGCTACAAAATTCCTGACACCCAGTGACAACAGGGCCACCCCAGCGTCATAGCACAATGCCTTGCTCGTGTGTTTGTGATGGTGATGGGAGTGAACGAGCCTACTTGCTCGTGTCCTTACACACGTGGCATATGTAATTACATACAGGACATGATGTTCAATGGTAATAAACAACTGTGTTGCTTGCGTAGGTATTTGCTGTGTTTTTAAATTTTTAATTTATTTATTTACTTGTTTTGAGAGAGAGAGACACAGAGAGAGAGAGAGAGATAACAGGCATACCGGGGCCTCCAGCCACTGCAAATGAACTCCAAATGCATGCACCACTTTGTGCATCCGGCTTTACATGGGTACTTGGGAGACAGAGAGAGAATGGGTGCACCAGGGCCTTCCAGCCACTACAAATGAACTCCAGATGCATGCACCACTTTGTGCATCTGGTTTTACATGGGAACTCAGGAGACAGAGAGAGAATGGGTGCACCAGGGCCTTCCAGCCACTACAAATGAACTCCAGATGCATGCACCACTTTGTGCATCTGGTTTTACATGGGAACTCAGGAGACAGAGAGAGAATGGGTGCATCAGGGCCTCCTAGGCACTACAAATGAACTCCAGATGCATGTGCCGCATTGTGCATCCGGCTTTACATGGGTACTGGGGAATCGAACAAGAGTTGTCAGACTTTGCAGGCAAGCCCCTTAACCACTGAGCCACCTCTCCAGTCCTGTATTTACTATTTTTTAATCATAGTTTTAAGATGTATTCCTCCCACCTACTAAAAAAAAAAAAAATTACAGTAGGACAGTATTCCATGATTAGCTGTGGGAACCTCCTAGACCTGCTTAGTGTCTCCTAATTAAGTGGAGACCACATCAAGTGACTGACCCAGACCAGCACACTCCCGATGTGCACAAGGACGAAATCACCTGACCACACATTGGTCAGAATGTGTCCCCTCATCAGGAGTAGCTCCTAGAATTTCCTTCCGTGGCCCTAGCCTGAGAGTCGTGCACACAGAAGGAGCTCAGTGAGTTCATGTTGGTTGACAAGTGACCTTCCAGCTTCCCGCTGGCCGTCGATGACACTCCACTTGTGGATTTCTCCCTCAGGGGAAGGAGCCGGGCCAGCTGCAATGTGATACAAAAACAGCCGATCCGACCTCTGCTCTGCCGGGACCACGAGCAAGGATCCAGGGGAAGCGGAAGCTGAAATATGATGTCTCACCCCCGATAAAATTGTCAGCGGCTGCTCCGAGCAAGCGCCTGATTAAGCGAATCTAAGTGCCGCTGTAGGTCTCTCCTGCACCGCGGACCAGCCGGGAATCGATCGGTTGTCTGAGCCAGAAGCACGCGCGCCGTGGGGAGGTGAGGGTGTCCGGCAGCAGAAACAAATTAATTACGTCTGCAGAGCTGCCTAGCAGGTGAGCCATAAATCACCATGGTAATCAATGGCTTGGGAGGGCGGACGGGCCTGAGATGGGATGGACAGATCTGGATTCCCAGGGAAGCTCCTGTGGAAAGGTCAGCTGGCCTCAAGCCAGTTGGGCTCTTTTCTAGCTGCGTGACCTTGGGTGACTCACTTACCCTCATGGACACTATGTCGCTCAGTACAGATTGGGACTTCTGGAATAGCACATTAATTGGGATGAAATTGTCTACCACCACCCTGCCCACTACTGCAGCCCCATGGGACCACTGGGCACGTGCAATAGAGCAGATGCAAATGAAGCGCAGTGCAAGGATAAAACTCCACTCTCCACTCTTGGGGCTGGAGAGACGGCTTTGCAAAGCCTACTGACTAGAGTTCAATTTCTCACCGCTCACGAAAAGCCAGATGCACAAGGTAGCACATCCATCTGGAGTCTGTTTGCAGTGGCTGGAGGCCCTGGCATGCCCATTCTCTCTGTCTCTCTTCTCTCTCCTTGCAAATAAATAAATAAAAATGTTAAAAAAAATTTTAAAGCAGGGCTAGAGAAAAGACTTAGCTGTTAAAGCACTTGCTTGCAAAGCCAAAGGACCCAGGTTTGATTCCCCAGGACCCATGTAAAGCCAGATGCACAAGGTGGCGCACGTGCTTGGAGTTTATTTGCAGTGGCTGGAGGCTCTGGCATGCCAGTTGTCTCTCTCTCTCTCTCTCTCTCTCTCTCTCTCTCTCTGTCACAGACACACACACACACACACAAACAAACAAATAAAGTATTTAAAATAAAACTCCACACTAGATTTCCAAGATGTAGGATGAGTGAAGGAAATCATATTGACCTCATGTTGAAATAATACTTGAGATACATTGGGTTAAATAAAATGCATTATTGGGCTGGAGGGATGGCTTAGTGGTTAAGGCATTTGCCTGAAAAGCCAAAGGGCCCAGGTTAGATTCCCCAGGACCCACGTTAGCCAGATGCACAAGGAGGTGCACACATCTGGAGTTCATTTGCAGTGGTTTGAGGCCTATTCATTCTCTCTCTGTGCCAAATAAATAAAAATAAAATGCATTGTTAAGACTAACTATGCCTGTGTCTTTTGCTTTATTTCAAACACTGCTATGATCAGTGCCAGGGCTGGAGAGCTGAGATGGCTCAGAGGGTAAGAGCACGTCCTGTGCAAGCGTGAGGTCTTGAGGAGGCCCGAGAGTCCAAGCCCCAGGACGCGCGTAGACAGCTGGCTGTGGCCACATGTGTTTGTAACTCCAGTGCTGTGGGAGCAAAGACCCGAGACTCCCCAGAGCTCACAGGGGGAAGAAGGGAACAGCAGGCTCTGGGATCAGCAGGAGACTCTGACTTAAAACCAAAATGCAGGGCTGGAGAGGATGGCTTAGCCCTTAAGGTGTTTGCCTGTGAAGCCTAAGGACCCAGGTTTGATCCCCCACTACCCGTGTAACCCAGGTGCAGAAGGCGGCACGCGTCTGGAGTTCGTAAGCATTGGCTACAGGCCCTGCCATGCCCATGCTCTATCTGCCTCTCCCTCTCTGTCCCCCCACTGCCTCTTTCTCTCTCTCTCTCAAATAAATAAAATTAAATTAAAATTAAAATCAGGAATGGGCGGAAGCGTGGTGGACACCTGATGGTCTGCTTTAGCCACCAGGCAGGTCAGTACATGGGGCACCGCATGGACACGTATGCACGCAGTACACACACACCACACACACACACATGACACGCCACACACGCACCACATATAACACACACATACCCCCCACGCACACACACACATAGCACATACATGCACACCACACACATACACACATACCACACCATACCACACACACGGAACACATACACACTACACCACACTGCATACACAAGAAAAAAAAAAACAAATTCAAATTACTCTTGTGGCTTACCTTATATTTCTACGAAATGATGTCTGTCTCCTATCTTCACTTCCTATGAGGTAGGGTCTTGCTCTAGTCCAGGCTGACCTGGAATTCACTATGTAGTCTCAGGCTGGCCTCGAACTCACAGTGAGCATCCTACCTCTGGCTCCCGAGTGCTGGGATAAAAGGCATGTCACCACACTTCCTTCCTGTGCTGTTTGTTGTCAGTTTTTGCAGTGCTGGGGATCAAACCCAGGGCTAGCATGTGTACGCATGCTCAGTGACCACTCTACCACGCAGCCACACCCCCAGCCCGCCCTCATGTGCTTGGCTTTAGGAAGCTGACCAACTGCTGTGCTGTCCTGGACAATCACCCCTGGCTCCGTGAGTCCTGATTTCTTCACCTGTCAGGACAGACCGAATAATCATTTTGACCATTTTCGAGCTGTTTCCATTATTCCTACTGCTACTCCTTGCATGGCTGGCATTAGCTCGTGTATCCTGGCAAGTTGACATTAGCCCATTTCACAGCCGAGGAGCCCAAGGCTCCACAGGTTAAAGCCCTGACCAATGTCATGTGGCAAGAGGAAGCAGGCAGACTGGATTTGATCCTAGTGCAAAACCCACGCCCTTTCCTACTTCTCTGCACTCATCCGTATTCACTTGCGGCATCTGGGGCCCCCAAGCATGTCGGGAGGTCTGACTTCAGCATTCTCGGGCCCTCGTGATCACACAGGAAGCACACTTAGCTGCTGAGCCATCTCTCCAGCCCGGCATCCATCTTTTTAGGGAACTGCCTCGTCCCCCTCCCCTCTGTGTTGTGCCTCTGCTACTGCCAATGACAGATTCCCACCCTAGTGACTGTTTGGCCAGGCAGAGGCCCTTCGTTGGGAATCTGAGTAGTGGGTGATGACATACAGGGACAAACGGAATCAATGTGCTTGCTCTTCAAGGCAGCCCATCATTCCTGGTTCTTTGGGGGGGAGCCTGGTCTTCATGGGGTCTGCTGTTCAGCTCACCTTGTGACCCTAAGAGTCTCACAGAGACCTTGAAATTTATCCTCCCCTGGCTTTTAAGTTAGACTGAGTCTGTGGGTCCCTTCATTCCTTCCTTTTTTTTCCTTCCTTCCCTTCCTCTCTCCTCCCTTCCTCCCTCCCTTCCTTCCTTCCTGTTTTTCATAGAAAGAATCCAAAATGATGCAGAGCTGGCTGCCAACAAAGAGAAGGTCGAAATCTCCGGAGTGTCCACTTTGAAGGGGGGATTTTTGGCAAGGCTGAGAGGGGAAGAAGTCTTTACTTAATCTTGTTTAGCTCAGCAGAGTTTTGCAGCACCCCCTCCCAAGCATATCTGCCAGTTCCCAGAAGAATTCACTCTACGCATGGAACTCAGCTTCCTGGTGCAATCCAGTCAGGTTGCATTTTTTTTTTTTTTTAAGGCTGACCTAGAATTTACTATGTAGTCTCAGAGTGGCCTCAAACTTGTGGCAATTCTCCTAACCTCTGCCTTCTGAGTGTTGGGACTAAAGGCATGCACCACCACATCCAGCTTTTTTTTTTTTTTTTAACAGAAATTTTATTTAGCTGGGTATGGTAGCACATACCTTTAATCCCAGCACTCGGGAGGCAGAGGTAAGGATTGCTGTGAGTTCAAGGCCAGCCTGGGGACTATAGGGTGAGCTTCAGTTCAGCCGGAGCCAGAGTGAGACCCACCCTTGAAACAAAACAAAACCTCAAAACCTGTATCTCTTTATTTTGGTGTGCATGTTTGTGTGCAGAGAGAGTCACATGCCCCATGCAGGGGACACTGGGTGTTCACCTCCGTCTCTTGTCTACATCATTTCCCTGAGACAGTCTCTCGCTGAACCTAGAACTCACCATTTCTCTCCACTTGGACTAGCAAACCGGAGACTCCAGTAATCCTCCTGTCTCTGTTTTCCTCAGCAGCAGGGTTACAGCGTGCGAGGTATCGTGGTTTGAGTACAAAATGTCCCCTGTGCTCTCCATTGTTTGTGATTAAGCCTCTTGCTTTGTCCCCAGCTGGAGGAACCTTCCGTTCGGAGGTGGAGCCTCGCTGGGGGAGGTGTGTGGTTGAAAGTGGACCCGGACATTGACTGGTCCAGCCCGCCGGGTGCTCAGAGCTCGTGCTTGCTCAAGTGATCTCCATCTTGCTATGGTGACAAGCTGTCTGCTCTGTCATGCTTTCTCCTCCATGATAAATCCTCCCCCTCAAAACTGTAAGCCTGAGATAAACCCTTTCCTCCCGTAAGTCGCCTCTGGTCAGATGTTTTTGTCCCAGCCATGACAGGGTAACTACTGCTAGCAGCCACACCTCACTTTTTATGTGGGTGCTAGGGATCAAACCCAGGTCCTTATTTGTGCAGCAAGGTGCTCGGACCCAACCCTTCTGTCCCCAACCCTCAGTCCCCATTTTACATGCTAGAAAGGCCGTCAATTACTTGATGTCGTTTTCAATGACGATGGCACCTTCCGCATGGCTGAGGAGGGCTTCCTATGGCTTTTGTGAGGCAAGTTCAGAATGGAATGTGAAGATCTGAAAAATGTTCCCTTTCCCTCATCAGAGCTGTTCAGACCCGGATGGTATGGGAGGCAGTGGTTTAAAGACTCTCCCCCACCTCCTCCCATCTTGCTTGTCTCTCTTCCTCTCCTCTCTTGGAGTTGTCCTCATGTTCTTGTAACCTTCCTAGCAGGAGGACGATACTCTACAGACACCTGTGCCCTTTCCTTTGACTGTCAAACTATTGAGACAATGGATTCCAAAAAGTTGGAATTTCTACAGGAATCTCTGTGTTGAGAGAAGGAAAAGGCTGGTGCCAGTCAGAGGGGGAAACTCGTCTCTCAGCAAGAGATTTCACACACGTTACTGTCAACTTATCCCGTCACCTCCCAGGCAGGAGAGACTGCAGCCGAGACAAGGACAGGTTGATGGAGCCTCACCTTGACCAGGACGACCCGCTATGCAGACCTCTTGTCCTATGTTTAAACCTAAAATTCATGTCAGGGCCCCGCATATGGACTTGGAAGTGGGTCCAGACACATATGCCACCTTGTGCATCTGGCTTATGCGGGTGCTAGGGAATCAGCCCGGGTTCTTTGGCTTTGCAGGCAAACACCTTAACCCCTAAGCCATCTTCTCCAGCCCATCAGGCCCTGATCTGAACAACTCCAGTCACAACCTGGCCTCACTCGCCACTGTGGTAGAAAGCTTTCATGACTGAATTACTATATTAATTATTAGTATTAAGTTTTTTGAACCTCTGCTGTTCCTCTTCCCAACATGGCCATGTTGAGTCAACCTCCTTTCTCTGCTTCCCCCCCCCCCCCGCCACTATTATTGATCTCTTCAGTTGGCTTACTGAAGATGGATAGCAGAGCTCAGTGGCTGGCTAGGTCTTCCTGGACCCAGGCCCTGATCTTTTTTTAAATTTTTTTAAAATATGTTTTATTTATTTATGAGAAAGAGGGGGAGAGAGAGAATGGGCACGCCAGGGCCTCCAGCCACTGCAAACGAACTCCAGACACATGTCCCCTGCCCCCGTGCATCTGGCTTACGTGGGTCCTGGAGAATCGAACTGGGATCTGAATGGGGATCCTTTGGCTTTGCAGGCAAATGCCTTAACTACTAACCCATCTCTCCAGCCCTTTATTTTATTTTATTTTATTTTATTTTATTTTATTTTATTTTATTTTATTTTATTTTATTTTATTTGAGAAAGCGAGTGAGAGAGAGAGAATGGGCACTCCAGGCCCTCCAGCCATTGCAAACAAACTCCAGACACATGTGCCACCTTGTGCCTCTGGCTTATGCGGGTGCTAGGGAATCAGCCCGGGTTCTTTGGCTTTGCAGGCAAACACCTTAACCCCTAAGCCATCTTCTCCAGCCCATCAGGCACTGATCTTAACAACTCCAGTCACAACCTGGCCTCACTCGCCAGTGTGGTAGAAAGCTTTCATTACTGAACTATTATATTAATTATCAGTATTAATTTTGTTGTTGTTGTTTTTCAAGGTACGGTCTCACTCTAGCCCAGACTGACCTGGAATTCACTATGTAGTCTCAGGGTGGCCTCGAACTCTTGGTGGTCCTCCTACCTCTTCCTCCCGAGTGCTGGGATTAAAGACGTGTGCCACCACACCCAGCGAATTATTAGTTATTCTTTTGGCCTGACCCAGAAGCAGTTGAGATGTATCTTTAAATTCATTAGGAGATTCAGCATCCTGCCTCAGCCTGTGTCTTACCTTCTGTTCAAATGCCAGAGTCAGCTCTAAGCAGAAGGCTGCTTTATGGACCCAGTCATCATGTTTCCTTATCGACGTCAGTTTCCTTATCCAAGTCAGTGGAGTAGCGCTGCCCACATCTCCCCACTCAGCCTTCCAGAGATGCCTCCTCTGGAGACAGGCATCTGTGTGCAGTTCCAGGTAACTGCTGAGAACTCCAGAGCTGGTGATATACAATGTCACTATGGGGTGAGGGAGGGAACAAAACTCAAACAAGGGCTGGAGAGATGGCCGAGAAGCTAAGGTGCTTGCCTGTGAAGCCTAAGGACCCAGGTTCAATTCCTAGAACCGACGTAAGCAGGATGCACAAGGTGGCACATGCGTCTGGAGTTTATTTGCCCTGGTGTGCCATTCTCTCTCTCTCTCTCTTACAAATAAATGAATTAATTACTTTCTTTTTAAAAATCAAAAAGAATGGTCCCCGTTTAACTGAATGTTTACTTTGTGCCTGGCCCTAAACCTACTAGCACTTTTCCTGCAATGCATTACCTCAGCCTGTCTTCATGACAACCTAGGAGTTGAAGTATCAAAATATTCTCTTCCTAAGTGTTGACATTGAGGTTTGGAGGAGCCAGGCACAATAACCTCTCCAGCCCCATGCCCTCTCCACCAGCCAGGCACAATAGCTTCTCCAACCCCATGCCTTGTCCACCAACCAGGCACAATGGCCTCTCCAGCCCCATGCTCTCTCCACCACCATCAGACAGACCTGGATTCATTCTGTCACCTCCACTTAAGCCCCTCATGGGCTGGCCTGCATTCATTGACTTCACTTTTGGGTCACTTTTTGCCCTCCAAAATGCTTGATAACAGTGAGAGAATCTGGAGATCTGTTCTTCATGCTCCAAATTGAATTACATCCATCAGCCCCGGCGCCAGCTCTATTGTTCCCTGGGCCTTCCCAGCTTTAATTAGAATATTTTTATTTGCCCTCAGAGAGGAAGGACAGCAGATCTCAGCTTCAGTCACCTTGCCAGGGGCCAGAACCTAGACCTGCAGGACTCACGGGCCATCAGATGGAGCGCCCAGCGGGAGAGGGGGTACAGAGCCCTGAGTCCTTGTTTGCACAGAGGACTTCTGCCTCGTCAGTCTGTCCTGATGCTAAGAATGGTGACAGGAAGCCCTGCAGGAAATGCTTTTGACAAGGGCTCACAAGCGTGGACACACACACACACACACACACACACACACACACACGAAGGCTTGAGTGACAGGGTTAGCTCTTAGGCATTTGGACTCAAGTTCAAATGCAGCAAAATCAAAAAGACGTCAATGGGAAAGCTTCTTGCTTCAACCCACGCTGGGAGCCAGGTCGTATGATGGTTAAGGCAGCACTGCCCAATCAAATGTGTGTACACACCATGGGTCATTTTAACTCTTTCTAGTAGCCACATTTTAAAAAGTAACTATATATATATATATGTATATATACACACATATACATATAGGGCTGGAGAGATGGCTTAGTGGTTAAGAGCTTGCCTGTGAAGTCTAAGAACCCCAGTTCGAGGCTCGATTCCCCAGGAACCACGTTAGCCAGATGCACAAGGGGGCGCAGGCATCTGGAGTTCATTTGCAGTGGCTGGAAGCCCTGGCGTGCCCATTCTCTCTCTCTCTCTCTCTGCCTCTTTCTTTCTTTGTAGCTCTCAAATAAATAAATAAATAAAAATAAAAAATAATTTATATATACACATATATATGTGTGTCTTACTACCTTTTAATATATATAGTTTTTTATATATTTTATATATTATATAAATATATTATATATTATGTAATATACATAATATATGTTATACAAATATATTATATATTATATATATTGGTGTCTTCTTACTATCTATATATACATTTGAATATCTTTGACCCCGAGGTCCAAATGTCACGTTGACAGGTAATCAATGTGAACTTTTATTATGGATGGCTCTCTCAGATGAGGCTTTCAACTTCTGTTTTGTGCTTTATGCTTACAACACATCTCAATTCAGACTGGCTGTCTCAGCGCTCGGTGGTAAGCGCGGAGCCAGGCCGACCTGGAGAGGGAGGGCTGGGTGTACATGGGAGAGCAGGCTCTGGGCTGGGGACCTTGCAATAGTGTCCCTGAAAGGCATTTTCTCAGCTTAAGTTGCAAAGCGCTCTTAGCTCGCTTCCAGGGACGGGTGAAGATAATGGGACCACCCACACAGGCTGCTTGCTGCAAAGGTTAATTCTCAAAAACCCCTTAGCACCACCGTGCCCGCCCTAGGAGGGCCCTCCTGTGGTAGCCGTTAGACGATCGCCGAAATGTCCCACACGGTGGCGTGATTGAACGCTCATCACTTTATCCGCTGTAGGCCTCTGATGAAGACACAGTTGAACTCACTCAGGGGTTGACTCTCATGTCCATCTGCTTGGTGGAATCTTACAATGGCCGCCCGCCATGATCTATGGAGTCAGGGCCCTTTCTACCTTGGTGAGCGATGTGGGTGTACATCCTGCACCCAGCTGACCTGCGCAAAGCTTGTGTCGGCCATTAACCTGCTGTGTGACTTAGAGGTAAGTGACTTTCCCTCTCTGGGCTTCCGTTTCATCGTCAAGCTACTGCAAATGGCCCTTGTGAAAGTTCAGTGACTTAATACAGAAATGGTGTGAAAGCACTAGTTACTTGTTACTTTTTTTTTTTTTTTTTTTTTGATTTTTGGTTTTCCGAGGTAGGGTCTCACTCTAGCTCAGGCTGACCTGGAATTCACTATGGAGTCTCAGGGTGGCCTCAAACTCATGGCGATCCTCCTACCTCTGTCTCCCGAGTGCTGGGATTAAAGGTGTGCACCACCATGCCCGGCTACTTGTTACTTTTATTAGTGACCCTTTGTTGCTTCCTCAACCCCTACCCCAGATCCAGAAGGCCTTCCTTCCTAATCATCCTTCCCAGGTAGACCATGGGACCTCTTTCTATGGTACACATCTTTGCCCAGCCTGTCCCCTACACCTTAGTGTCTCACTGTTGCTCCCTTCTGTGCCACACTCTGTCACTGCTACCCCTTTCTGCAGAGCATTTTGACTCGGTCCCCTCTATGCCCGTGTGCAGCCCTGGGATGTCGGCGTGTCCCTATCCCAGGTCTGGTGCATCCTAAGGCCAGGATGGTGTCTCTGCCCTGGGGAGAGCACTCAGAGCTATATTTGACCTGGATCCTTGAAACAGTACCAGTGGCTATCGGTCCCTTCCTGCTGGGTTCAGACTGGCTGCTGGTCAGTGACCCAGTGGTGTAACGGAAGCCCCATCATCTCTTGATATATTTCTCCCCGGGGCATAACTGACATACAGGGAAACGCACGAAACGAAAGTTCACAGCTACACTTATTACACCTAAAGCAACACCTTTGGGCGTACCGCCAGGTCAAGATCCACAAAATCAGCCCAGAAGCTTCCGCTTCTCCCCTTCCTCCTCAGTACCCCCCCCCCCCGTCCCTAAACAGGAGCATTGTCTTATCACCATAGAGCCGCTCTGCCTGTCGGTGAACTTCAGACCCACGGACTCCTGCCGCATTTGTCCTTGTGTAACCGCCTGAAATAATGTTCCTGAGATCCAGCCGCACTGCTGCAAAGACGGGCGATGCTGCTTTACTGCTGAGCAGTATTTCATTGTATGGATACGTACATGTTTTGACCCACTCCCTCTTTTGTGGACATTTGAATTGGTGGGTTTTTTTTTTTTTCTGTAACAGTCCTTTTTGTATGTGAATGTTTTCATGTCTCTTGGGTAAATGCATCACAATTGCAGGATTGTGGAGTAAGAATGTACGCTGGATGCGAGGGCAGTCTGCCTGCGACATCTGTCGCCCTGTTGATCAAGGTTGGCCCGGCAGATCTAGCTGGCTGGCTTGGGTGTCTTGTCCTCCCTCACCACTCCATCTGCCTTCCTCCAAAGATGCAAACCTCCACGAGGATGGTCTTCCCTGAACAGACGAGAGCTGCTCATCAGTCAAGGGTGCTCGCTCCTCTGCGCAAGAATATACATTGCATTACTGGAATCTGGCAAACACACTCCCAACGCAGTGGTATCATTTTACTCTGGCCTGTGGGCCTCTTTATTTCTGTTCAGTGGGGACAATGCATGGCCCTCGGCAGGTGACCGAGGCATGAGTCTCGTGAGGAGATACGTGAGCCCGTGAAGCGGCTTGGCCATGATTATTGTCACCTGTTCAATTGTCCCTTGGTGTATTTGGGGGGATTGGTTCTAGACCCTGTAACAAGTACCCAAATCCAAGTCTCTTACACACTAGCATGACGGAATAAAACCTGTCGACATCCTCCTATGCACTGGAGCTTATTTACATCACCTAATTCAATGTAACTGCTATGCATTTAGGATTATGCCCATATTGAATTTATTCATATTACTTTTTATCATATTGTTGTTTTTATTGTTTTTCCTTTTCCTGAATGCTTTTTTTCTGTATATTTACTTATTTATTTATTTATTTATTTATTTATTTTGGTTTTTTGAGGTAGGGTCTCACTCTGGTCCAGGCTGACCTATAGTCTCAGGGTGGCCTTGAACTCATGGCAATCCTCCTACCTCTGCCTCCCGAGTGCTGGGATTAAAGGCGTGTGCCACCATGCCTGGCAAGTTATTTATTTTTATGAGAGAGAGATAATAGGCACGCCAGGGCCTCTAGCCACTGCAAATGAAGTCCAGATGCATGTGCCATCCTGTGCACCTGGCTTACGTGGGTCCTGGGGAGTTGAATCTGGGTCCTCAGGCTTTGTAGGCAAGTACCTTAACCGTTAAGCCATCTCTCCAGCCCTTCCTGAATATTTTTGGCCCACACTTGCTGGAATCTGAGGATGGAGAACCCACGGAGACAGAGGGCCGACTTTATTTCCTCTCCCAGAAGGTGGTTTGCACTAGGGGTCACAGGGTGGTGGGGAGAACAATCGGGCTCAGCCTTACGGGTACCTGTAGGGAGCTGTCAGGGTGTCACGGGCCCACCATGTTGACACTGAGCAGGGGACCCTCGCCTTAGAGTTGACCTTTTTCACGGACTCCTCAGGCGCATGGTGTTTCCTCCCTGCCCTGCTCTGTGAGGATGTTCAAATAACCAGACTCGGGCTAGAGAGATGGATCAGTGCTTAAGGCACTTGCCTGAAAAACCTGAGGACCCAGGTTTGATTCCCCTATGCCCACATAAAGCCAGATGCACAAGGCGTGCATGCATCTGGGGTTTTTTTGCAGTGGCCGGAGGCCCTGGCAGGCCCATTCTCTCTCCATCTGCCTCTTTCTCTCTCTTTCAAATTAATTAATTTAAAACACATAGTAATAGTTGCATGGTGGTGCATGCCTTTAATGCCAGCACTTGGGAGGCAGAGGTAGGAGGATCGCCTTGAGTTCAAGGCCACCCTGAGACAACATAGTGAATTCCAGGTCAGCCCGAGCTAGAGTGAGACCCTAGCTCGGAAAAAAACAAAACAACAACAACAACAAAAAAAAAAACATAGTAATAGGCAGACTCTTTGGTCCCCTCAAGACCAGAGAGGGCAGAAGAGCAAAGGCTCCATCAACCATCCCTGCCGCCACCTTCGACAGGGACACCCAGGCCCCATCCCTGGGCTGGTTTATCTTCCTCACTGCCTGCTCTACCTTGGCAGCGAGGGATGTTCTAAATGGGATTCTCTGCCTGCCCCACATCTTGCTGATGTGGCGTTCCTTCGGCCGCTGTAATTAAGACTTGGTCACAGCCCAGATGGAAATAACCAATACCTCGGCCCTGGGCTGCCGTTGCCAGAGGACTCAGATTAGAAACATTATGCGTGAACTCCCAGTCCTAAATCCTGTCGGCTTGAAGGCATGGGATTTGTGGGTCAACAGAATTCCTCCTATGTCTTTATTTAGATTTTCGAAGACCCAGGGTTCACAGACGCGCATCCGTTCAACTTCTAGCTCTACTTGGGTGACCTCTGACACGTCCCTTTCCCCCTGAACCTCAGTTTGCTCATCTGAAAAGCAGATTGTAGGGGCTGGGAGGACGGCTAGCATTTAAAGGTACCAAGTGTGACGGCCCAGGCTCAAGGGCCAAGCTACCCACGTAAGCAGAACATAAGCAGCAGCTCAAGTGTCAGGCATTACGGTGGCAAAAAAGCCCTGGTGCACACATGTACGAGAGAAAGGAAAAAGGGGAAGAGAAGGGAAGAGGAGAGGAGAGGAGAGGAGAGGAGAGGAGAGGAGAGGAGAGAAGAGAAGAGAAGAGAAGAGAAGAGAAGAGAAGAGAAGAGAAGAGAAGAGAAGAGAAGGGAGGAGAGGAGAGGAGAGGAGAGGAGAGGAGAGGAGAGGAGAGGAGAGGAGAGGAGAGGAGAGGAGAGGAGAGGAGCGGAGCGGAGCGGAGGAGAGGAGAGGAGAGGAGAGGAGAGGAGAGGGGAGGAGAAAAGAGGCTGGCACCAAAAGTGCATGGTGCCCAGTGCTCAGTCATCTCCTGTGGGCACCAACACAGCAGTACGTTAAAGAAAAGGACAGAAGAGCTGGGCATGGTGGCACACGCCTTTAATCCCAGCACTCAGAAGGAAGGGGTAGGAGTATTGCTGTGAGTTCGAGGCCACCCTGAGACTACAGAGTGAATTCCAGGTCAAACTGGGCTACAGTGAGACCCTACCTTGAAAAACCAAAAAAAAAAAAAAAAAAAAAAGAGTAAGTGAACCTAACCGTGTGGCCTGGTGCTTTGTCTCTGATATTACTTCGGGGACAGAAAGTAATTCCTTAAGTAACACACACACACACACGCACAAGCACAAGCACATGCACACACGCACGGAGTCGCCTTTTCCCTCTGCAGCGCCCCGTCCTGACCTCGGTGGGAGTGGGCACTAATGGACAGTTCTTAGACTCCCTGGGAACACAAGTGCTGTGGTTGCCCCGGGCGACGACCATCTCAGACAAGGCCTGGCCGCCAGATCCCTTTGCTTATTTTTAAACAAACATTTCCCTCCCAAACAGAAAGAAAAAGGTTTCCCCGTCCCCTGTTCCGAGTCTTCAAGGGCTCTTCAGAGAGTGCGGGTGATGGCACAAAGATGCAGAAGACGGCGTGTACTCCGGCATCGGAAGTCGTTCCCGCGAGGGTGCGCAGACAGCGCTGCCCCACCTGGGCTCGCCTCTGCACCTGGGGGAGAGCCCCGCTCACACCTGCCGCTCAGGCTTCCTTTCAGTCCGCTTCCTATAAACAAAAGGCACCTGACACTTTTTTTTTTTCCTTTTTCTTTTCTTTTTCTTTTTTTTTTTTTTTTTTTTTTTTTTTTTGCATGTGTGTGTACTGCATGGTGATGCATGCCTGTGTGCAGATGTATGTGCATGCAGTGGCCAGAGGAGAAGGCTGTGTGTCCTTCTCTGTTGCTCATCCGCATATTCCCTTGAGACAGGGTCTCTCCCTTAACCCAGAGCTGCCATTTTCGATCAGGGAGCCCCAGTGATTCTGTGGGCTCCACACCAGCCCCTCCTCCTCCCCCCACCCAGGACTAGGGTAGAGATGGCAATGGCCATACCCAACTTTTTACATGGGTTCTGAGCATTTGAACTCTGGCTGGTCTCAGGTTCTCCCAGGCCCTCAAGCTTGCTCACCAAGTGCTTTTAACTGCACAAACAGCTGTCCCCATGCTCTGATAACCAGAGAGCCTGTGATCATGCTACTGGCATAGTGGATTGATTCATTAATAGACTGACCGACTGCCTTTCATTTCCGCCCCTGCATTCTGAGGCCCCACCTGGAGAAAGAACTAGTGTGTATCAGAGGCTTACTGTCTGAGCAACAGGCATTCAGTGGCATCGTAAAAAGGGGCCAAGGGGTCCTCAAATCCCCTTGAAGGACACGCCTCCATGACCTCACTTCCTTCTGCTAGTCCCCACCTCCTAACGGTTCTGCCACCTCCTGATAGCAACCTCAGCTGGGGACCAAGCCTGTATTAGTTTCTTTACTCACTGCTCTGACCAAAACCTAACAAAGGGACTGAAGGGATGGCTTAGCAGTTAAGGCGTTTGCCTGCAAAGCCAAAGGAACCAGGTTCAATTCCCTGGAACCCACGTTAGCCAGATGTACAAGGGGGCGCACGTGCGTCTGGGGTTCATTTGCAGTGGCTGGAGGCCCTGGCGCGCCCATTCTCTCTCTCTCTCTCTCTCTCTCTCTCCCTCCCTCCCTCTTCCTCTGTCAAATAAATAAAAATAAAATATTTAAAAAAAAAAACAAGAAGCAGCTAATGGGCTGGAGAGATGGCTTAGCATTTAAGGCTCTTGCCTACAAAACCTAAGGACCTACGTTCAACTCCCCAGAACCCACATAAGCTAGATGCACATGGTAGCGCATGAGTCTGGAGTTTGTTTGCAGTGCCTAGGGGCCCTGGCATGCTCATTCTCTCTGTCTCTCTAATAAATAAGTAAAAATACTTAAGAAGAAGAAGAAGAAGAAGAAGAAGAAGAAGAAGAAGAAGAAGCAGCAGCAGCAGCAGCAGCAGAAGCAGCAGCAGAAGCAGCAGCAGCAGCAGCAGAAGCAGCAGCAGCAGCAGCAGCAGCTGGGCTTGGTGGCAGATGCCTTTAATCCCAGAACTAGGGAGGCAGAGGTAGATGTTGGCTCTCCATTTGAGGGCATAGGCCATTCATGGCGGCAGGAGCCTGAGGCAGTTGGTCACATGACATCCATAGTCAGGAAGCAGAGAGAGAGAGAGAGAGAGAGAGAGAGAGAGAGAGAGAGAGAGATGAAGGCTGGTGCTCAGCTTGCTTTCTCCTTTTTTTGCCCTCAGGAATGAATGGTGCTGTCCATAATTAGGGTGGATCCTCCCTCCTGAAGTAACCTAATCTAGAAACTCCCTCACAGATGAGCCTGGGCATTTGTCTCCTAGGTGATTCTAGATCCACTTAAGACCACAATTGACATTAACCATCACAAATTTTTCCAACTGGGGGACCTTTGGAACAGGAAGAAACTGTGGTCATTACATCTTGTTCTATTCCAATACAACACAACGTGCAAAGAGTCGCACTGCAAATGTCTTTTTTTTTTTCCTTTGGATGATGGACATTTTGGATAGAACTCCTTTGAACACGAGTCAGAAATTTAATTTAAAGTAAGGAAACGGAGTATATTGTCTTATGTAGTACATTAAAACATATGCAGTTGTTGCTTGGAGCTTAAAAATTATCAAATGTCATTAACTTTATTTGTTTCAGCTTGATAACTGGAGGGTCTAAGGCCACTGACTCGAGGTATGTTTGGATCCACGTGCTCAGTGTCAGAAAAGTATTAGTCACTTCTTTCAGCTCTCCTTCTGGTCTGCAAAGTTGGCTTGTTTTGTCCTAGGTAGGGTCTGACTGTAGCCAAGGCAGACCTGAAACTCACTTTGTAGTCCTAGACTGGCCTCGAGCTCACTGCAATCCCCCACCTCTGCATCCTGAGTGCTGGGATTAAAGGCGTGCGCCACCACGCCTGGCTGCCTTTTCTTCCTCAAGCACATTCTCTCTATAGCTTGGGGCAAGAGTGGCCACTGTCTGTGCCTAGCCTTCTGCCAGCTAAGGGCAGGAAAAATAAAATGCTTCAGTGATCCTAGCAAAAGCGCTGGGCAGTGCTGTTAATTAATTAATTTATTTATTTGTGTTCATTCATTTATTTACTATGGGACAGGGTTTCACTAAATAGCCCAGGCTGGTCTGGAACTTGCTATATACCCCATATTGGCTTGGAATTTGCTTCATAGCCTCAGCTGGCTTTGAACTTGTGCTTTCCCGTACACACACACACACACACACACACACACACACACATACACACACACAGAGAGAGAGAGAGAGAGAGAGAGAGAGAGAGAGAGAATGGGCTTGAGCAGAGCTCTTACTGGCTGAAATTGGCTGTGTAAGCTTCTGTAAACCTACTGTCTCCATCAGGGTTATAATGCTCTGCTTGACTACTTCCAACTCCTCCCCCCACCACCACCACCGCCAGAGAGATGTGGGGAGCCTGCCCTAGTGACTTGAGTGGAGGAGAGTGGGGAATATATGACTCCCCAGAGCAAAACTGCAAAAAGCATTCTGTTGTTGTTGGTTGGAACAGGAAGAATGGCTACCTCAGGAGATTTCAGATGACTTTTTTTTTTTCTTATATTTTTAGTTATTCATTCTTTTGCCTCTCCACATTTTCCAAATTTCTACAGTAAACATGAATTGCTTGCAAAATCCTTTCTTTTTTAAAGTTATTAAACAGAAACCCAAATGTATTGAGAATGGAATTTGGACACAGATGTGGCCTGGCTTTAATCCAGGCTGATAATGGCTTTCTGTGTTATCCCTTCCAGGTACGATTTGCATTTTAACCACGGTCAAAATGCTCAGACTCTAAGGAGAGTGTAATGAAGGGATTTAGGGCACTGAGCAAGCCCCTGAGGTCCCAGTCTATTGTGTGCCTTCATGGGGCCACACAGCCATGAAATCCAGTTGGCCTCCAAGAACTTCTATCAGGATTGAAGCAACAGCTTTGGAAAGGGCATCCAACTCTGAAGCTTGGGTTCCTTACCTGGGAGACAGGGTAATCCCACTGTAATTTGTTATTTTTTTTTTTCTTCAAAATAGCAGTGAGATTCACGAGGTAACACAGATATGGCACCTGATTCTTAAACAACAGCCACATCACCACTTGCCTCCCACAAGCCACTCCCCCCCCCATCCTGGGCTGGTGGAGTAGGAATCTGGGACTGAGCAAAGATGAACCCCCAGAGCTGGTTCTGCCACTCACTACCCATGTGGCAGCAGGAAGGACGTACAACCACGCTGCACCTCAGTTCTCTTACTGGGAAGATGGCGCCAGAAATGTTCAACGTGCAGAGTGGAGAGAGAAGCGGGCAGGTAACATTGCCTGAGACCACTGATGCTTAACAGACACTCGGGAAATGCTTGCTCACATCCTCTCGCCAGTGGCTTTTGACCCCAACTCTCCCAAGAAGCATCGATAGAAATCATATTCGCGGAGTGGGCTGTAACACCTGGGTACACACGGTGGTGCTTGTTATATAAGGCAGTGCGATGACAGTCTCACACACACACAGCCAGAGGTTGTCAGCTCAATAATTTTAAAAGGTTTCTTTACTCCTTTCCATTAAAATAAAATCCCAGGCTGGAGAGCTGCCTTATCGGTTAAAGCGCTTGCCTGCGAAGCCTAAGGACCCAGGTCTGATTCCCCAGGACCCGCACATAAAGCAGATGCACAAAGTTGGGCATGAGTCTGGAGTTCATTTGCAGTAGCTAGAGGACCTGGTGTGTCTATTCTCACTATTTGCCTCTTCATCCCCGTTCCTCTCCAATAAATAAATCAAATATTTTTTCTTAAAATATCCATAGTGCTAAATTACCAAAGCAATTTGCTTACAAAATTTCATGGTGTGTGGCTAATATTTCGCATCATGATTTGTCTATTTATGAATCCACCCATATTCATCTAAATGTCATCTATCCTCCATCCACTTAACTGCCAACCTATCCATCCATCCATCAATCCATCCATTGCCACACTATCCATCCATCCATCTACCTGCCCATCCATCCATTGACCGATCCATCTATCTGTTCAACACAAAATAGCTGCTGGGAGCCGTGCTATTATTTTACATGCTGAGCCGTCTGTGATAAATAAGACATGTTTCCTCTGGGTTCTGGGGAAGTGGGATATGACGGAAAATGTCGAAGGTAAGCACTGAGGTTTGGGAGTTCCGTTTGGGAGTTCTCCAGGGGCAGGGCAGAGGGGCAGGGGTGGTATGGAAGTTTGAATATATGACCCCAGAGACTCAGGCTTGAAGTCTGAGTCTCCAGTGAGTGGAGCTCTACTGGAGAAGAGATGTCTCTTGGGGAAGATCTTGGAGTCCAGCCTAAGGTGTGTTTTGGGGGGTGCATCTGACTTCCAGCCGGGAGGTGTGGAGGGCAATTTGAGCACTAGCGGTTCGTGCTTGCTGGTGTTGGTGTTTGCTCGCTGCCGTGGATTCTTTCTGCTTGGATCTATGAAAGGGAGCCGGCTTCTGCGGCCATTGATGGTGTTCCCTGAGACCCCATAAGCCTGAAATAAGTCCCTTCCTCCCACAAGCTACATCTGGTCAGACGTTTGTCCCAGCCGCATGAAGCTGACTGCAAGAACGTCATAGCCAGCACATCGGGACCAGCCTTCTTCACAGCCCTGTGGGCAGACCCCAGTCCTTGCACTCTGGTGGGAGAACTGCCCTCTGATAATGGTGCTTTCCAGGGATCCTCAAACCATTCAAGGGCAGCCGGCGTGAGGTGAGAGTGCAGGTGGGACGTTTGTTTGTTTGTTTGTTTGTTTGTTTGTTTGTTTGGTTGTTTGTTTTTATTTCAGAGCTACGGACGGACAGAGAAAGAGGCAGATAGAGAGAGAGAAAGAGAATGGGCGTGTCAGGGCCTCCAGCCACTGCAAATGAACTCTAGGCGCATACACCCCCTTGTGCATCTGGCTTATGTGGGTCCTGGAGAATCGAGCCCTGAACAGAGGTCCTTAGGCTTCACAGGCAAGTGCTTAACCTGCTTAAGCCATCTCTCCAGCAGGTGGGACTTTTAGGAAGATATTGAACATCCTGACATTCACTGGAAATTCATATGTGATGTGACTTAACTTTATAGCCCAAGTTCACAGCTGATTCTCTCCTCATATGTGTGCGTGTGTTATGTGTGTGTGTGTGTGTGTGTGTATGTGTACACATAGATGAGTGCAGATAGAGGTCAGAGGACAACCTCAAATGTTATCCTCAGAAATGCCTTCCACACTTCTTTTTTTTTGGGGGGGGCGTGGGTTGGGGGTAGGGTCTCACTCTAGCCCAGGCTGACCTGGAATTCACTATGTAGTCTCAGGGTGGCCTCGAACTCACAGTGACCCTCCCGGCTCTGCCTCCTGAGTGCTGGGATTAAAGGTGTGCACCACCACGCCCGGCTCCACACTTCTTTTTGAAACATCATCTCTCACTGGCTTGGAGTTCGCCAGTTCGACAGGACTGCCTGGCCTGTAAACCCCAGGGATCCTCCTCTCTCCACTTGCCTCAGCCTGGGGATTTTTACTTGGGTTTGGGGGTCTGAACTCAGGTCCTCGTGCTAGTCCAGCAAGCACTTTACTAACTAAATTCCAGGTTTATTCTCTTCTGTAGGAGATTTCCCTCCTCTTTGATTTTGCTTTATTTACTCTTAGTGGGGGTTTTTTGCTTTGTTTTGTTTTGTTTTTGGCACAGCTGAGCCGTTCTTAACCTCAGTCTATGAGGGTTACCTTGCTTAATCCTCAAAACAGCCCCCCTGAGGGTGGATCTGTATCTGACACCATAGAGAGATTAGGAACTGATGGTCTCATAGGTGAAATGGCTTAACCTGGGGCCACAGCACTAGAGTACCTATGAGTTGAGATTGAGATCCAGAACTCTAAACTGGTCTTGAGGCCAAAAATAGGGGGTGAACTTCCCCAAAGCATAAACAGAGTGCTGAGGGGAGAGAGGGTGTGGCCTGCAGGCTCTGCTGGGGATGGAAGGAAAGGAGTCCAGACCTGAGATTCATACTCTGCTCAAATGCATCAGCCCTTCTGGCCTAGAGACCACAGACCAGGCAAGTTTCCATGCCCGGATCACACACAACAGACTCGTCATGAACACTGCCTACCCCTGACTGTGCCGCCGTGGGGTGACGGCTCTGGTGACAGCCTTTTTCTGCAAACAGATTGCATCACCACCACAAGAAAGGCTTGAGTTATGAGGGTGACAGTTTTATGGCCCCTGGACCCCTACAACTGGAGCCATCTGGAATTCTAAGAGTTTGGCAACCTGGCATCATGAACAACTTCCCAGGACGTCTCCTCTGCAAGAGACATGCCGTGTTCTGAGACTTAAAACCAGAAATTTCTCGAGAGACAGAGAGGCAGGGAGACCCAAGGGGCCCTCGAGGTCATAAGGTTTTAGGTGGGGTGGTTTGTTAGTGGCAGATGTCACCTCTGTGTGTGAGCTTCATTATTCCCTGACATTGGCGCTCCCCCAGTATTTTGGAACTAGACGTTGCATAAATATTCTTTTGTTCGTTTGTTTGTTTGTTTTTCAAGGTAGGGTCTCACTCTAGTTCAGGCTGACCTGGAAGTCACTATGTAGTCTCAGGCTGGCCTCAAACCCATGGAGATCCTCCTACCTCTGCCTCCAGAGTGCTGGGATTAAAGGCGTGGGGCCACCACGCCTGGCTTTGGTTGTGGGTTTTGTCCCAGCAACAGGAAGGCAATTGTAACACATGCCTTAGTGTTTATATACTTTGGTCCATGTAGGCACTTTGAAATGTCAATTTCCCTTCCATGAATTTAATGTGAAACAAAAAAAAAACAATTGTTCACACACATATATTTGTCATGTTATTATGCATATGTGTGTAAATATATATATATATATTCATTCTAGGATCACTGGTTATAGTGAAAATAACTCAAATGTGCAACCTAGGTAACAAGACAGTGAATTACATGATAGCTCTACAAGAAATGTATGTAGCTATTTTTTATTTATTTTTGGTGTGTGTAATGGTAGGTGGGTGTATGTTCATGTGTGTGAGTGTGAGTGCCACAGGGGCATGTGTGCTTACAGACGCATGTGGAAATCAGATGATAACTTTTGGGGTTGCCCCTCACCTTCCCCTCATCTTGGAGGCAGGGACGCTGGTTTCAGTGTTCAATGCTGCATTCACCCAGAGCTTTCTGCCTCTGTCTCCCATCTCACTGTAGGTGTGCTGGGATTACAGATGCCACCACAGCTTCTGGCATTTTACATGGGGTCTGAGGATGCCAACCCAGGATGCAACAAATGCTTTATCCGCAGAGACTTCCCTCCAGCCTGCAGCTATTTTACTTTTAAATTTTTATTTCTATTTATTTGTTTTCAAGCAAAGAGAGATAGTGAGAAGAGAGAGAGAGAGAGAGAGAGGGAGGGAGAGAGAATGGGCACTCCAGGGCCTCTAGCCACTACAAATGAACTCCGGATGCATGCGCCACTCTGTGCATCTGGCCATACATGGGCACTGGGGAATTGAACCCAGGTCCTTAGGCTTTGCAGGCAAGTACCTTAACCATTGAGCAATCTCTCCAGTCCCTGTTTTATTTTTTTTAAATACTCATGAAATATGTCTCTGGTCAGAAAAAGGAGGTGATTTCTAATTTGAAAAGCAGAGCAAAAGTGTCAGGAAACCAACCCCACAATCACTTATTTTACTCTATTCCCATGTTTTTGCCCTCGGCTAGGACTTCCTGCTCAGTTTCCTGGACTTCGACTCACTCAGAGCTCTCCGGTTTTTGCAGGGGCCCCAAGGAGCCTGGCTGGAAGCAAGTTGCTCTGTATTCTGAACGTCTGTCTCTTGTTATTTATTTTGTCTGGTATAACAGGCTCTATGCCTGTGACTGACAACCAACCCCTCCTGAGCTTGGAGCTTTCAGAAGGTTTGGTCCATGTCTGATCTGCTTCTGTTTGCCAGGCGTGGGTGGGGACGAGGGAGGACTGAAGGGATGACGTCTGATGAACTTTCTTCAGGAGAGCTGCATTTATCTCAGCCTGTTGCCACACTCAAGGTGGCACTTCCATGTTGATGTTCTGGGTGGACAGCGAGCCTTACAGGCTTTGTGACGAATGGCAAAAGCCCCTTCTTGTCTACGAGGATGAAACTCTTAAATCTAGGTTGAGGAGTCTCCTCTCAGACGTTCCATATAAAAGCAAGCTATTTTCTCAAATTTTAGGTTAATCCCCAACTGCTTTAAAAAGTTAAGTCTTTGAAAATGTTATTTAGATACAGAAGAAAATGGGATTTGGGGATTTTTTTTTTTAATTGCCTTTCTCTGATTACTGATATCATTAAGGGAAGCCTTCTTAATGTGTGTAAAGACTATTTTTTTTAATATATTTTTATTTATTTATGAGAAAGAGAGAATGGGCATGTCGGAGCCTCCAGCCACTACAAAAGAACTCTATATGCATGCGCTTATGTGGGACCTGGGGAATCGAACCAGGATCATCTGGCTGTCTTTCCAGCTTTGTATAGGTATTTCTTATGTGGCTGGCTGTCAGGGACCACCAAGACGTTACTGTTCTTTGTTAGATAGCAAAGCTGACTGATACAATCTTGGAGTTGTTGCTACCTCAGGAAGTATTATTTACCTATTTTCCATTATGTAAATATCCATTTTGCCAAGGGCATGGAGGCTCAGGCTAAATGATTCACCTAAGCTCACAGAGACTCCCACCAGGTTTCGACCTCATGCATGTCTCCTTCCAGAGGTCTCCACACACCACGGAGTGCTACAAGTATCTAGTGCTGGCCATGGCAGAGGGTGTGCTCTGGTTTGAGATGTCTGAAGTGTCCCCTAGTGTCCTGCGTTATGAACAATTGGCCTTTAGCTGATGGTGTGATCTGTGGAACCTTAGGGATATTGTGTCTAGCTGTGGGATTGTAGGCCTTTGAAGGACATAGCTCAGAGGCCTCTCTTCCTATTCCCACGTGACCAGCCGCCACTAGCTCCTGTTTGCAGGAATCCGTGCACACCAGCCAAGCTATCTGTCATACCTTCCTCATGGTTAATGGACTAAATCCATTGAACCGTGAGCTGAAACAAAACCTTCCTCCCTGAAATTGTTTCTGTCAGGTTAATTGTTTCTGTTGCCTTGACAAGAACAGTACCGAATGCAGAGTAGAACGGAGACTTTTAGACACTAGCCTTGGAATGCTGGGCTTTCGGGGGACAACGATAAGACACCAGAGAGAAAGAAAGAATGAGCAAACTACCTAGCAAGTCCTGGGATGGCTTCTATGGGAAACAGCTCATAAGGACTCAAACTTTCGGTCCCGTGCAGAGGAACTCCAGAAGGCCACTTGACACTCTCTTGAGGACTGGCAAAATGGGTGCTGTGGAGTCTCCCCTGGACTGATGTAATGGTCAGGGGCAAGAGGGTAGCACAAGCCCATGTCTGAAATGATCACGATTTAAGGTGGAGGCCCCCAAAAATTGCAGCCTGGAATGATAACCTCCTTTCTGCAGAGTGCTTTAAGTATCCAAGCTGGGGGACGGGGGCACGGCTACCTCACTCACAGTTTCCACCCCTGCAAGACTTCAGGATGTTGGGACAAACAGGGTCCAAGGTGTGGGATGTCCAGCCTGCCCTTTCAGATCTGCTCCTCAGGCAGTTGAGCTGAAATCCAATGGGTCTAAATGTGAAATATTCACCTCGCCCTCTGACTTTAGCCATTTGATCCTGTTCAACACTGAGTGGGTCAGCTCACCTCTCTAGCCCTTGCTTTGTTTCTAGCAAAAGAACGATCATGACTCTACCGACCTCACAGCATTTTCCAGAGAAGGTTAATAATACCAGTGGCTAACGCTGACAGTCTACTTCCTGCAGGCCAACCCCTTGTATGCATTTGATGCCTGTGATACTCAAAGATGTCATTTGTGATACTTAAAGGTAATCTTTGTGGGCATGTGCTCAGGTGACCTTGATTTTATGAGTGGGTAATGTGGTAGTTTGAATGAATGACCCCCCCCCCAATAGATTCAGGATTGTATTGAAGTTTGTTATTTAGATCTGCAGTCACGTGGCTGGAGGAGATGTCACTGTGAGTGGATCTTACAGTCCAGCCCTAAGGTGCGGGGATGGATTTGGAATTCGAGTCTAAAAATACACAAAGCGCCTGAGCTTTTGCCTGGAGTTCCTAAGTGTGCTTGCTTGTGGTGGTGGCTTGTGGCTTCTCCCTCTCTCTGTGTTTGGACCTGTGAAAGCAGGGCCAGCTTCTTCTGCCATTATGGAACTTCCCCTGGATCTGTAAGCTTCAGTAAATATCCCTTCCTCTATAATTATGCCTGGTTTGGAAGTCCATCCCAGCAATGTGAGGCTGTTGCTACAGTGGGCCTGGGCTCAGGTGCCCCTCATTCTGTGACTGGAGAAGCAGGTCCAGAGAGGTGATGTCATTTATTTGAGGTCACCCAGCTTACCAAGACGAAGTGTGAATTTGGAGCCCATCTGGTTTACCCGAGAGTGATGACGTCACTACCCACATTCCGATGACGCAAAGTGGAAAGAAGGCTGGGAACAGCTTCAGAGCCCTGGGGTGGAAAGTGGGGGAGGCTGGCCGCAGGCTGGGTGTTCATCCTCTGGAGAGAAGAGAGGCTGGATGGTGAGTGGAGGGAATGGAGCAGAACCGGGGCTGACAGAAGGGAGCGAGGAGGCATGGCGGCTGCAAAAGGTTATCTGGGGACAACTGGGGACACCCAAAGGAGGCTCTCAGGAAGCTGTGCTCTCAGATACACTTTGTGACAGCACCCTCTGGGGAGCACTCCCGCTTCAGGAAAACCATGCTTTTCTTTTTCTTTATTTTTTTTTTCTTTTGTGGGTGAAAACATTTCAAATCCTTTCACCTGAGGCTGGCGATGTGGCTCAAGCGTAGAGCACTTACTTCCCTGGTATGCATGAAGCCCTGGTTTCCATCTAAGCAATGCAAAAAGAGACAACAAAACAGACAACATGTCATTATGAATCGGTCACCCACTTTACAGTAAGCCATTGGACGTGCCGATCACTCTGATTAGAACCTTTCACAATGCATGCGTGCATTGAGATGTCCCTTGGCACATTATAAATATATGCAGCCGTTGTTAGTCAACGAAAACCAACAACTAGGCTTGGGAGGTGGTGGCATAAGCATGAAGACCTGAGTCCAACCCCAGAACTCACGTAAAATGCCAGGCATAGCGACATGAGCCTATAATCCCGGCGCTGGGGAGGCAGAGATAAAAAGGATCCCTGGGACTTGCTGGCTAGTGAGTCTAGCAGAGTCAGTAAGCTCCTGGTCCAGTGAGAGACCCTATCTCAAAAAGTAAGGTGAGCTGGGCGTGGTGGCGCACGTCTTTAATCCCAGCAGTTGGGAGGCAGAGGTAGAAGGATTGCCATGAGTTCGAGGCCACCCTGAGACTACGTAGTGAATTCCAGGTCAGCCCAGGCTAGAGTGGGAGCCTACCTCAAAAAAAAAAAAAAAAAAAAAAAGGTGGAGAACAACTGAGGAAGACACGGGGTGTCCACCTCTGTCCTCCACATACACGTGCACACGTATTTGCACACTTACCCTGTTGCAGTCAGGTTCGCATTGCTGGTAGAAATCACCCAACCAAGAGCAGCTTGTGGGAAAAAAAAAAGAGGTTTACTTTGGCTTACAGGCTCGAGGGGAAGCTCCACGATGGCAGGGAAAATGATGGCATGAGCAGAGGGTGGACATCACCCCCTGGACAACATAAGGGGGACAATAGCAACAGGAGAGTGTGCCAAACACTGGCAAGGGGAAACTGTCTATAACACCCATAATCCCGCCCCCCAAAATACACTCCCTCCAGGAGTCGATGTTAATTCCCAAATCTCCATCAGCTAGGAACCTAGCATTCAGGACACCTAAGTTTTTGGGGAACACCTGAATCAAACCACCCCACATCCACATAGGAACACACTCACACCATACACCCATACACATGCAAAAAAAGAAAAAAAAAAGGGGGGCCTGTGTATTCTGTCTTTGTTTTATTTTTGATGGAAGTCTCCAGGGCCAGATCTGGTTGGCTCTGTGTATGACATCCTTAGAAACTGGTCAACAGGTCAACATTGACCAGAGGTGCCAAGGCTGTGCCAGGGAGCACTGAAGTTGAAGTTTCTGGAGACTCTGGCACTGGGAGTCGCTGAAGACAATAATTTGTAACGGGAGTTGGTTGTGCACAGGGGAGGACTCGAGCTCCATCCAGACATGAATACACATCTAGGGTCTAAACCAAGGCAGAATCATTTGTCACTCCTTCTACTCTCTGTTTTCTGTGGCTCATTCCCTCTCTCTCTCTCTCTCTCTCTGTCTCATGCCTTCCCTTGTTGCTCACCCAGCCCTCCCTCTCCCCTGAAGCATTGATCTTTCAGTCATGCACAGGTGTCGCACTCTGCCTGGATTTTCCATTCTCTTCACATGCTTATTGTGTGTCCTCTGCCAGGGAACTAGGCCGGGAGCTGCAGACCTCACAGGCTCTGGTCACCACATGCCCACCTGCAGGTAGGGGACAGGCATGTGAGGCCATCCCAGAATACCCAACACACCCAGCACCTTCCAGACTCAGCCTGCCTAGCTCACCCTCGTTCTTGATCGACTGCCTTCACTCATCCTGTTTGGACAGAAGATTTCCCACCTTCCCTTGCCGCCTAATTTAAAAGCATTCTGTGGTGTTGCAACACGACCTCCATCCTTATCCCTCAGTGGCTGCCGAGTGGGGCACTAAGTCACTAACTTACGTAACTGGCACATATTCTTGGTCACTGGGTAGTTTCTGGATTATTATTTTTGTTTTTTTAGCTTTGTAGGTAAGGGTATTTTAGACCCCGGCCTTTGGGGAGGGGCATTGGGGTATAACTTAAATAGGAAGAGGGGAGGTACAGGGTGGAGGTTTGCACGCGGCAGTTCTCCCAGGTATCTTCCTGTCTCCTTCCCTGCATGGCCTAGCTTTGTTAATACAGCGTTTGCATCCTGAATGTAGCCTGCCCAATTTTCCATTCCGCCTTGGAACTCTCCCTTAATGCATCATCTTGCCCACCTGACCACACCCTTCCTGTGGCCCCTTCGCCTCTGTATTCCCTGTGCCTGGCACAGAGGAGTCCCCAAAACATAGAACAAGAGGAAAGGGGGAGACAAGGTATAGCCTGGAGGCTCCCCCTCTTCCCCGGCCACCCTCAGATCAGGATCTGGGATGGCTTTGGGGCTCAGCTGACTGAGCCTGTGTAATTTATCAGTCTGAACTACACAAATTATACTCCCCTTCCCCTCCTTCCAGGACTCGCCCACAATGAGAAGCTGCTGTTCACCAGTGTACCCCGGGGGCCCCCCAGATAAATAAGCAGAGAAACAAAAAGCTTCATGAATTTTCTAAAAGAGCTTACTGGAGTAAGGGAAAAAGCCTGGCCTTGAGAGAAGCATCCAGAGACCAGCGTTCGTTCCTCTCCCTTCTCTCTAATCTCTCTTAATCCACTTGCTTTCCAGTGGGAATCCATACTACCCCCACCCAACATCCTGCCCCTTGGGATTATCAACAATCCCCCACCCATGGGGGGGGGGCCTTCCACCTACAGTTCTAGTGGAGTGGAGGCACCAGGGAGTCCCCCCGCTGGCTGATGGTGGGCCTGGGTCTCTGGGTCCCCAGCCCCCAGCCATACCTGTTTGGGGGTGATATTAATGTGGAGGCAAGTTACACACCCATGAAAGGAGCTTCCCACCGTGAGCCACCCCTGAGCTTATCACACCCAAACGTCAGCTGCGCTGAAACTTAAGCGGTTTACAAGGTCTTGCTGAGAAGTTCTGCAAGTGCTGGAAGCTAATAGAAGGTCTTCCATTTTGGGGTGTTTTTCCCCCCTTCCCACTTTCTGGGATCTGTGCAAGGCTCCCTTCTGCTGGCATTTGGAACTTCTCATAACCCCTGGTAAGGCTGGCAAGACCTCTGATGTGATTTAATCTCCTCTTCCAGCCTCTGCTGTTACTGCCATTTTGCACATGAAGGACGATGACGCTTGGGCACCGAAGACCTCCCTGCCCAGAGTCACACACATGTGACAAGCTGAAAGCATCCCTTCCCACCAGAAAGTCATTTTCCCCCCACCTGACTGAGGTTCTGCGGCGATCTGCTCCAAGTCTCCCCGCACAGGGACTCTTACAATTCCTGTAACCAGCATGGGTTCTATGTGAAAGAAGCAAGACTCTGGGGCTGGAAATATGGCTTAGTGGTTAAGGCGCTTGCCTGCGAAGCCTAAGGACTCATGTTCAACTCTCCAGGTCCCATGTAAGCCAGATGCACAAAGTGACACAAGCACACGAGGTCACACGTGCACAAGGGGGGTGCATGCGTCTGGAGTTTGATTTCAGTGGCTTGAGGCTCTGGCACACCAATTCTTTCTCTCTCTCTCTCTTTCACTCTTTCACATTAATAAAAGGCTACTCTGTTGGGCTTGGCTCAACAAACAAGCAAGACCCTGATCAGGAACTGCAGACAGTCTACCTTTGACTTCTTCCAATATTCTAGGAGGGCAAAGGTCAGTAAATCATGACCTGAACCTACCCACTGCCAGTTTTTATAAATAAAGCTTTATCGGAACATGTCAGCTTGTGCATTGTGTGTGCAGCTTGCCCACACTAACCGGGCCGAGTAGAACGACAGACACCATCTGGCTCACAAAGCCAATGGTGTCTGCTCTCTGGCTCTCTCTGTGGTGAGAACATTTCAAATCCTTCCACTTAGGCTGGGGATGTGGCCCAAGCGTAGAGCAATTACTTCCCTGGTACGCATGAAGCCCTGGTTTTCATGCAAGCATTGCAAAAAGGAAAATCCTCTTTTCTAGCTATACCAAGAGAGAGAATGTGTGATTATAAATTATAGTCATATAGATTAGATGCTTCCACAATGTGCAGGTAACCCCCTAGACTCTAGTGAAATCAATTATCCAGTAATGTGAGGTGATGGGTGACAACAGTAATAACAGGAGCACCTCATATTTCTCCAGCGCTGGGGGCCAGATGCTCTACTCATTGCTACCTCGGATTGCCTCGTGGGATCCTAGGTACCGGAGAGATGCAATGCTAAGAGAGCTGAGGCTCAACCTGGGAACTGAATGACAAATTCCCAGGAGCTCGCTGTGGCCAATGCTCAGCGTGTCCCCTGAAAGCCTCCGGCACTGGAAATTTGAAGACCATTGGGGTGGTGTGTGGCTGATCATCTTCTCGTTGCTGAGGCAAAGCACCTGACCAGAAGCAGCTGACGGATGGAAAGGTTTTGTTTTCTGCTCACAGGTTTGGGCACAAGTTTTATCAGGGCGAGGAAAGCATGAGGCAAAACCCACAACCAGCCACTGAGGCATTACCTCACCACGACGGCAGAAGGGAAGTAATATGACTGCTGGGCTTGGAGCTGGGCTATGTCACCCCAAAGTCTGCCCCTCTTCCCAGTGACACACCTCCTGAAGCAAGGCCCCACCTACCAAAGACTCCCCCCCCCAAAACTTTCCCAAATTGTCACCTGCTAGGGACCAAGTATTCAAGTCACTTGAACCTAAGGGGGACATTTTATTCCAACTGCCACAGGTGGTGTGGAGAGGTGGGGGAAACTTTCAGATGTGGGACCTAGTGGGAGGTGTGGATCACTGGGGTATCACTCTCAGAGGAGATTAACATCGATCTCTTGGAACTCTGGTCACTGCCTATAAAAATGGAGTGTTATGAAGAAAAGCAAGCTGGGCTGGAGAAATGTCTCAGCAGTTAAGGTGCTTGCCTATGAAGCCTAAGGACCCAGGTTCAATTCTCCAGGTCCCATGTAAGCCAGATGCACAAGGTGGCACATGCGTCTGGAGTTTGTTTGCAGTAGCTAGAGGTCCTGGTGCACCCATTCTCTCTCTCTCTTTCTCAAATAAATAAATTAATAAATAATAATAATAAAAATAAAAAGAACTTAAAAAGAGCAAGCTAAGCCCTGAATATCTCTGGTTTCAGTGTTGCCATGGAAACTTCCTATGCATGCTGATATGACGTCATCACCATGTTGTGATGGAGACAGAAGGCCCTCACCAGAATCTGGTGTTTGAATTTTCAGGCTCTAAAACTGTGAGCTAAATAAACCGCTTTCCTTTATAAAGTGCTCAGCTTAAGGTATTTTGTTGTAGCCGCAGGAGTCTGTTTGAAGTGTCTTGCCCACAGAGAAGCAAGAATTCTAGCACAATTAACATCCACTTCAGGTCTTCCTTCCCAGCTGTAAACCTGCAACTTTCCAAGAATTTTGCCTGCAACCTCATTTATAGTAAAAAGCTGTCTTCTGGCCCTTTTTTATTTTTATTTTTATTTTTTTTTTTTTTTTGAGGTAGGGTCTTGCTCTAGTCCAGGCTGACCTGGAATTCACTATGTAGTCTCAGGTGGCCTTGAACTCATGGCAATCCTCCTACCTCTGCCTCCCGAGTACTAGGATTAAAGGTGTGCGCCACCACGCCCAGCTTGGGTCCTTGATTTTCATTTTATTAGATTACATTTCTATCCAAGTCACTTCCAGAACAGCCCTGTAACTTCAATTATTGAAGAAGGGGGGCAGATATAGAGGAGAAGGGGGCTCCCTGAAAACACATTGAGCAATGAAATTCCATAAAACTTCCAAAATCCTATATATAGTTACTACTAGGACATTTGAAATGTGACTGACACTCCCCTGGAAGCCCATGCCCACACTCAGGTATGTCTTACTTTGCAACTGTTCCTTGACAAGACACCCCCCCTCCCAGGATGTCACATCTTTCTTCTCCTAACTCTCATGGTTTAAACTCATGTCAAAGCATCTTTAATAAAATCTCCAACTCTGCTTCATTCTGTCTCTTCCTGAAACTCTGCTGTGCAAAATCCAGGAGTCCTGGGTTTTCTGGAGTTGAGATTCCTAGAAGACTAGTGTACTCCCCAGGCTATGGAGCGTGAGTGGACAGCGTGCCGCTGTTCCTCGGTCCCCTAACCACCGATATTCCCCTGCCAAAAACCAAGCTGATGACTTATCGTGAGCATCTGTAACTAAGCTTTCCAAAGTCATTACAAAAGCAGGACCAGGGCTGGACAGATGGCTTAGTGGTTAAGGTGCTTGCCAGCAAAGCCTGCGGACTCAGGTTCATTTCCCCAGGACCCACATAAGTCAGATGCACAAAGTGGCTCATGCATCTGGAATTCGTTTGCAGTGGTTGGGGGCCCTAGCACATCCATTCTCTCTCTTTATCTGCTTCTCTCTCTCTAATAAACAAATATTTTAAAAATAAAAAAACAAGAGGTGGACAGTGCACCTGAAGTTACACATGGACAGACGGACAGACACACACACACACACACACACACACACACACACACACACACACATACACAGCAAAAGAAAGCAAACAAAGAGCCATAAAAAATGACAGATGGATGCTGGGTAATCATAGCACGTTTCTGCTGAGTAGTCGTGGTTACTCAGAAATAAAGAATTTTTTTCTTAATTAAAATCTTCCAACCAGGCATGGTGGCACACACACACCTTTAATCCCAGCACTCAGGAGGCAGAGGTAGGAGGATCACCTTGACTTAGAGGCCACCCTGAGACTATATAGTGAATTCCAGATCAGCCTGGACCAGAGTGAGACCCTACCTCGAAAAAAAATGACAGGTGGGGGGGTGGAGAGATGGATTAGTGGTTAAGGCGCATGCCTGCAAAGCCAAAGGATCCTGGTTTGATTCTCCAGGACCCATGTAAGCCAGATGCACAAGGGGGCACATGCATCTGGAGTTCGTTTGCAGTGGCTGGAGGCCCTGGCGTGCCCAACCTCTCCCCCCCCTCACTTTCTCTCTCAAATAAATATAAAAATAAAATATTTTAACACTGGGCGTGGTGGTGCACACCTTTAATCCCAGCACTCAGGAGGCAGAGGTAGGAGGATTGCCGTGAGTTCAAGGCCACCCTGAGACTCCACAGTGAATTTCAGGTCAGCCTGGGCTAGAGTGAGACCCTACCTTAAAAAACCAAAAAATTAAAAACAAAAATAAAAATAAAACATTTTTTAAAATGACAGATGGGCTGGAGAGATGGCTTAGTGGTTAAGGTGCTTGCCTGCGAAGCCTAAGGACCCATGTTTGACTCTCCAGATCCCACGTAAGCCCGACGTACAAAGGTGAGGCAAGCGCAAGGTCGCACCCGCCCACTAGGTGGTGCAAGCATCTGGAGTTCGGTTGCAGTGCCTGGGCCCTGGTGCACCAATTCTCTTTGTCTCTCTTTCTCTCTCAGATAAAATAAAAAGTGGCAGACACTTCCATGCATGGAGCTGTGAGTACACATGAGTCCTGTGACCAGGACAGTCATCTTACCACCTGCCAGAAGACGACAGTTACAGTGACAGAGTGGAAAAGAGGAGGAGCTGGAGCCACTAAAGATGACTCGGCCCAGACTTCCTGCTCTGCGTACAGACGCGGGCTCAGTATGTCCTCGGGGTTGCGCGTCCCAGCGTCTCACTCCATGCGACACCACTGAGGTAGAGAGGCAGAGAATTTCACGACGACCCCAGGAGTCTCTGCTTCAGCCCCTCCCCAGAGACAATGCACATCTGACCCCTAAAAAGGGGCATCATGGCTGTTGAGCCTCCATCACCGAACAGTGCTGGGTGAGGGGTTGGGGGGCTGATACCTGAAGAAGGCAAAGAGCCTGTGGGACAGGTGTGTAAGGGATCACATCTGGGCGCTAAGCTGAAGCCCCGTCCTCTCCACCCACCCATTCTACCAGGGACAATAGGCAGTCATCGAAACTACGCTGCATCCAGGTAGACATGGTTCCGAGCTCGTTCCTAACGCTTCCGCGCTGTTTTAGTAGGGCACGAGCCGTGACCTCTCTGAGCCACGGTCACCTCGTGCGACGCACAGTGAGAAGTGACCAGAAGCAGGTGAGAGGCACAGTGAGAAGTGGTCAGAAGTCAGCCATTGTGGGGTCACTTTGAGTGTGACTGAAGGATGCTGGGACACTGGTAGTTATTAGGACCTTGAGAGAGTCGCACACCACACACACACACACACACACACACGAGAGTGCAGAGCTGATCCCAGGCACCACTGTGGCCTCGGTGACCTCACCACTCCAACTCCCTGCTGCGGACTGATGAGGGTCCTCGACTCCATACTGAGGCAAAAGAAGATGCTGGGGCTGGAGAGATGGCTTAGCGGTTAAGGCGCATGCCTGCGAAGCCTAAGGACCCAAGTTCGATTCTCCAGGTCCCACATAAGCCAGATATACATGGTGGCACATGCCTCTGGAGTTCGTCTGCAGTGGTTTAGAGGCCCTGGCATGCCTATTCTCACTCTCTCTTTCTCTCCCCTATCCTTCTCTCTGTCACTAATGAATACATAAAAACAAATCCTTTTTGAAAAAAGGAAATGCTGGAACCCCTTCTACCCCCACCCGCAACCCACCACCACCCTTTGGGATTCCACCCCCCCCCCCCATCCTGCTAAAAAGAGAGGGGAGGGGAAGGAGAAAGGTGTGGATGAAGAGGAAGATGGGAGGAGGAAGAGAGGGAGGAGGAAAAAGAGAAGGAAGGAAGAGACAAAGGGGAGAGGAATAAAAGGAGAGGGGAAGAGATAGGAAAGTGTAGGAGGAGAACAGGGAGGGAGAGGATGGGAGGAAAGGGAAGAGGAGGAGGAGACGGGTGGCGGTGAGAAAGCCCTCCGGGGTGATTTCTAAATTGACTTCAGCTCCTTGGTGGTTAACCGCATGCACCATTCTCTTTGGAGCATTCTCGTCCCCCAACCGTGACTGCCGTTGCCTCTGCGCGTTCACTGGGGCACCTGTCCACTGGGGCGCCAGGCGGCTTCCTGGACCACAGCTTCCGCTTCCACTAGCCAACCACAGAGCAGTCCTGCGGCTCATCTCCTCCAGCAGGAGGTGTTAGAACTCCTTTTGTTTCTTTTTTTTCCTTCCTTCTTTCTTTCTTCCTCTCTTCCTTCCTTCCTTCTTATATGCTAGTTCAGCAGGTACAGAATCTCTTATTGTTAATTTCTTTTTCACTTCCTGTACTTCTGGAAAAATTCAAGCATTTTTCTTTGTTCCTTTTTGTGGCCAATCTTTCACTCATTTTCTTTCGCTCATTTGTCATGTTTCCTGAAAATGTGACAGCTCTTTAACATGGTATGGTCATTGTCTTAATATATAGTATCGATTTTTTTTTTCAAGACAGTATCTCACCACAGCCTAAGCTCACATCAAACTCACAGCAATCCTCCTGCCTCATCTTCCCAAAGTGCTGAGATTTCAAGTGTGAGACGCACACCCGGTTCATAGCATGGACTTTTTTTTTTTTTGTCTTTTACCTATATTAACATTTTACCTAGAGCTGGCTTTTGCTCTTTTCATCTCGTAATAAGCGTTCCCACAGCACTGCCCATAGAGGATTAAATGACCTCTTGGAGTTCCTGGCATACCGTTGACTAGTCATGTCTGCTGACACGCTTGGCGTGGGCTGCCTGGTGCTGTGGCTCTTGCAGTGTCTTGTTGGAGTTAGGAACAATTGTACTGCCGGGCAGCATGATCTCAGACACAGGAACTCAGGAGAAAACGCAAGGGAACCTTACTGTCTGCTGACAACCAGTCATTTGGGAAGGCCAACAAGAGACCTGATCCACGCAATCTGTTCACACACATGTGACTGATCTGTTGTGACAGGACTCACTCGTTCTGATTTTGTTTTGAAGTGTACTTACACTCAGGAAGCCAAGAGTACCACTGTGGCAGTTTGAATGTATGTTCCCCCAATCACTCAGGTGTTAACATTAAACCTGTAACTTGGATCTCCAACCACTTGGCTGGAGGAGGTGTCACTGAGGGCTGATCCTGGAGTCCAGCCTTAAGGTGTCACTGGGCAGGTCGGGGGAATGGGGAGGAAGGATCTGAATTCCAGCCCAAAAGTGTAAGAGAGTAGTTTGAGCTCTGGGGATCTGGCCTGCTGCCCGTTCGTGCTCGCTGCTTTTTGGTGAGTGCAGGCTGCTGGTGGTTTTTCTCTCTGCTTGGATCCGTGGAAGGGAGCCAGCTTCTTCCGACACTGATGGAACTTCCCCAGGATCTGTAAGCTTGAAATAAATCCCTGCCTCCCATAAACACTGTCTGGTTGGATGCTCACCCCAGCATTGTGGAGCTGCCTACTACAACCAGGGGGGTAGCCAGTCCATCAGGAAAATGAGAGGCTGGTATCTACGAACCATCGTCACTGGCCCCCAGGACCAGATTCCACCAACACCAACAAACGGGTCAGAGTCCAGGGCCTGGTCCAGCTGGAGTGCTGGAATACTGCGCGACTTTGCCCTCAGTTTGATCTGTCACTGCTGATAGTGATGCTGTATAATGACCAACTTCAGGACTGTCAAATGAGCACCTAGTCACTTTGTGGTCAGCTACCACTCCTTCCAACCTCTCCTTTCTTCCTTCCTCTCCTCCTCCTCTTCCCTTCCCTGCTTCCTTCTCCCCTTCCTCCTTCTATCTTCTCCTGGCCCCGTTTTCTTACACCTCTGGCTACAGCTGTCAACGGATGCCGTGAGCTCTTCTCCATGTAGCTATCATCCTCGGACAAGTGGCCCAGACATGGCCTTATGGTATGGTCTCATGGTGTGGCATAGGAGCTGGCACTGTTCAAGCCTCTTCCTGCATCGTGCTGCAATTTCATTGGCCAATGTGAGGCATATGTTCCAGAAAGGGATTGCTATAGGATTACAGACGCATTCACCACTTTGTGGTCTGGCTTAACACGGGTACTGGGGGTCCAAACTGCAGTCAGCTCGCATAACAAGCACCTTTAACCACTGGATATCTCAAGAAATATTTTCAATTTTTTAAAGTATATTTTATTTCTTTATTTATTTGAAGGAGGGGAAGAGGGAGAGAGAGAGATAGAGAATGGGTGTGCTAGGTCCTCCAGCCACTGCAAATGAGCTCCAGATGCATGCGCCACCTTGTGCATCTGGCTTATGTGGATCCTGGAGGATTGAACCGGGATCCTGTGGCTTTGCAGGCAAATGCCTTAACTGCTAAGCTATCTCTCCAGCCCTACATTAAAAAATTTTTTTAAATTTTTTTTTATTTATTGGAGAGAGAGAAAGAAGCAGAGAGGGAGAGAGAGAGAAAAGAAATATTTTTAGATGAACCAGTAGAGTAGAAATAGGAACCATGAAGCAATTTCCTGATCAACATCTGAGTAATGGCAATTATCTGCTATGTGCTGAGGAGTTAGATGCTATTTTTTCCTTTATCTTTTATTATTATTTTTTAAACAAGCATACAAAATAATGGGTTTGATTATGACATTTTCTTGCATGTATATTATTGTTGTTGGTTCATGTCCACTATCCCCCCCCCCCACTGTCCTCCCTTTGGTGCTCATTTCACTAAGAAATGATTGGATGGGCTGGAGATGGCTCAGCAGTTAAGGCGCTTGTCTGATCCCCCAGTACCCACATAAAGCCAGATGCACAAAGTGGCACATGCTTCTGGAATTCATTTTCAGTGGCTGGAAGCCCTGGCGTGCCCATTCTCTCTGTCTGTCTCTCTTCTCTCTCTCCAGTAAATAAATAAAATATTTTTTTAAAAGAAATGATTAGGTTGTGGTGGTGCACGCCTTTAACCCCAGCACTCGGGAGGCAGAGGTAGGAGGATCACCATGAGTTCGAAGCCACCCTGAGACTACATAGTGAATTCCGGGTCAGCCTGGGCCACAGGAGATCCCATATCAAAAACACAACAACAACAAAATGATCAGAACAAACATTTCTGGAAAATCGACCTCATTACAAGTGTTGTTCTGGGTGCTGGGAATAAAGCAACGAATGTGACTTAAAAGTGCTGTCTTCTGGAAACTGAGAGTCTACCCTAGGTGAAGTAGACAGCAAGCAGCATGTACGAGCACACTATACTCAGGGGTAAGTGTTCTGAAAGTAACAGATCAACGCGCGGGAAAGGGACAGAGCGCCAGAGAAGAGCAGCCTTGACTAATGGGACAGGGGCGGAATCCTCTGGAAGACTGCAGCTTCGGGACGGGAACTTCCAGGCTGATCCATCTCCTACCAAGGAGGATCTAGTGTACGCAGAGCCCCGGGGGAAGCTCACAGCGGCCACAGCCCTGATGGATGGTAGGAGAGGAGGTGGCTTGGTTATTCTTAGCAATGTGCTAGGCGAAGAAAAAGGTCCTTGGGCAGCCGGGGCTCATGACAGCTTCTAGAGAGAGGAGCCAGACCACAGCGCTCCTCGCTGCCAAGTTTGGTTGGAAATTCTTTCCGCCTGAGGTGGTGGGGAATGCCGAGAATGTGGGGTGGGCCCCTCGGAGCCCCTTCACTGGAATTCCTGGGCACTCCTGCCAGGGTGATGGTCAGGAGCTCTGGGGGTTGTTCATCCCAGCCAGGCTCAGCCGCAGGACCCCCAGCCTGACCTGTTGTCATTTGCCCTGGGCCATAGAATGCTGTGACTCGTGTAGGCAGTGGCCTGAGAGGGTGAGAGTTGATCAGAAGGCACACATCCTCCTAGCTGAAGCTCTAGCGTTGGGAGATTCTAGAAGACCGGAACACAATGAAGACTTAACCTTTAAGTGCCAGCTTTCATTGCCATCTGGAAAGTGAACAAAAAGGCCCTTTCCGAGCCAGGCGAGGTGGTGCACGCCTTTAATCCCAGCACTCGGGAGGCAGAGGTAGAAGGATCACCGTGAGTTCGAGGCCACCCTGAGGCTATATAGTGAATTCCAGGTGAGCCTGGGCTAGAGTGAGACCCTACCTTGAAAAAACAACAAAAGAGAGAGAGAGAGAGAGAAAAAAAACCAAAATAAAAAAAATATTAAAAAGGCCCTTTCCAAGAGTAATGAGATGGACGACAGTACAGGCACAGGATCAGAGTCCTGGGTTCAAATCCTGAGTATGCCATGAATCATCTGGGTAAATAAACATTTCTGTGTCTTGGTTTCTCCGTCTCAACATAATCTCTACACTTTGGAGTTTCTGTGGGGTTCAGTAAGTAATATCATTTCTGGGCGTGTGGGGGGGGTGTATGTTCACGTGTGTGAAGGTGTGTATGAATATGCATACGGAGGCCAGGGGACAACCTCCTTTCTTGAGATAAGCACCTCTCACTGGCCTAGAACTTGCCAATTAGGGTAGATTAGCTGGCCTGCAAGTGAACCCCAGGTATGTACCTGTCTCTGACTCCCTAGTGCTGGGATTACCATACCTGGCATTTCACATGTGTTGTGGGGCTTCACCTTAGGGCTTTGTGCTTACGGGGTGAGCTCTGTACAGACTCAGCCATCTTCCCAGTGCCCACATCCGTGTACCTGAAGACACAAGCAGTCGTCGACACATGCTAACCCACGCACCTTGCGGGCAGTGGCTCTCAGGGACTGGGGCACCTGTTGATTTCTGCCCATGGTCCAGTCTGTTTCGAGCACCGGTGTGAAGGGGACATGGCGCCTGGGATCTCCACTTCCTCCTTGCTGCTCGCGTGACCATGGATTTTGGCTTGTCATCTTTGGGATGGGAGCCACCCAGCAGTCACCCCACGAAGCTGTACAGAGTGATATGGGCGAGCAGCGAGGCACGGAGCCTGGCACACGAAACACAGCATCATTTACGCTGTTGGAGTTATTCCATAGTCCTCAGCCACCAAGCGCTGACTGCGCCTCAGGCCTTGGCTCCCAGAGAGAAATCAAAAGTACAGTTACCCACAAAAGGCTAATTCAAAGTCCCTGTGGGGACGTGAGGGCTATCTGGCTGCGACATCCGTCACCCCATTGATGGCCAGGGTTGATTTGGCTGATCTGGCTGGTTAGGCGGGTGTCCCCTTCCTCCCTCACCACTCCGTGTGCACCCCTCCCAAAGAAGACTACCTTCTCTGAATAGAGGAGGACTGGTCTTCGGTCAAGTAGCTGCGCTCCCCAACTAAAACCTCCAAACAAGCTCTCAAAGTCCCTGTGGGTCCCCTCAGGAAAGGGGCTTTTGTTCCCAGAAAGGGGAGAGCAAGGCAGAAGTAACCACGCCCACCACATGTTTCTAGGATGGTCTTGGAGTGGAGGGGAACCAACGCTTTAAAGGGAGCATTCATGATGCCAGGAAGCCTTTGCCATCTCGTTGGCAAGCCTGGAACAGAGTAGGGGGTTAGAGACACTGCTTACCTGCTGAGAGGCAGGGGCAATTTCCAGCCCTACGGAGCCAGGCAGACTGTAGTGATGTCCTTGGCCAATAGGAAATGATGCAGGTAGCCAGGAGTGACGACTCCACTCGGGTCTGTAATGCCCGTGCTTGAGAGACTGAGGCAGGAGGATCACCATAAGTAAATCTGAGGGCAGCCTGGGCCACAGAGTGAGGCTTGGTCAATGAAATAAAAAGGAAGAAGAAAGAGAGGGGAGGAGAGAAGGAAGAAAGGAAAAGGAAAAGAAAGAAAAACAGCAAGAAAAAAAGGGAAAGGAAATAAGAGAGAAAAAGAAAACAAAAGCAAAAAGCGTAGAGAACAAAAACAATATCCCAAGATACCCTAAGTGGCTACTAAGACTTTCGGCGACAGTACTGTGGCCCCGACCCCACAGTGTCTCCTAGGTGGGCCAGGGAGGCATTCAGTGTTACACATGCTTCCAAGGACACATGTGCACCTTATCTAAATAAAGTTTGGGAATTAACAGCAGACCTGCAGGTACCCCACCTCACACCTGAGAGGGAGCCCGTAGCATTTGAAGGCCCTGAGAAGCCCTGCCTTAAGGAATCCTTTGAAGTGTTTGACCCTTGCTTCCTCGCTTCGCGGGGTGGAACCCAACCCATACCTGAGCACTGGGGATCTTTGGGGCAGAGGAGTTCTACAGCCTGGGGCCCCAGCCTTCTCCTCTCCTTCCGCCTTCGCACCCTCTGCTCCTTTGCGAACTCCCTCCGTCTGGGTGCAGGGGTCAGGAACCGCCCTGGGCCTCAGCTTCAGGGAGCGGCCACATCCAAGCAAAGGGGACCCAGGAGAATCCCTTTCTAAGCACCTCCACTCTGCGGAGAAGGAAGACGGGGTGAGGCAGGGAGATTGATAAACGTGATGCAGAGTAACCGCCATTGTAGTGGGGCAGTCAGGAAAATCATCTGGGGGGGGGGGGTTCCGGGCTGCCAGAAGCCCAGAGCTATAAACAGGGTGTTTGGAAAGACTTCTAGGATAAAGTGCACACTCTGCAACTTAAATGTGGACATTTTGTTGCCTTTTTTCCCAGATTATGTCTGAGAGCTACCAATTAGTTGACACATGGTGTGTGTGTGTGTGTGTGTGTGTGTGTGTGTGTGTGTGTGTGTAAGTTTTTCAGAGTGTTTTCCATGGGGGTGGGAGGGGCTTTGTTCCTGACCTGTAAGAACCCAGCTGACCTGGCCTAGGCAAACCCTTTCCAGCAAGGGAACAGGGAGCGCGGGGACCCTTCCACCTTCTTGACTTTGAGAGGAAAGGGGACAAAAACACAAAGCCTGACCCCTTTGGCCGTCGGCAGTGGAGAAATGATGCTCTGACCAACTGCTCTCTCTGCCTGTCCTCCCGGCCACTCCGGAGGCTGAAGTAGGAGGAGCTCTAGTTCAAGGCCATCCTGGGCTACACAAGTTCAAGGCTATCTTGGGCTACACAGCAAGTTCAAGGCAGGCTGGGGCAACTTAATGAAGCCCTGACTCAAAAGAAAAAGGAAAAAACAACTGAGATACAGCTCAGTGGTAGAGTATTTGTGTAGAAGAAAGAAAGAGAGAAAGAAAGAGGAGATGGAAGGGAAGGAAGAAGGGCGGGAGGAAAGGAAGAAGGAAGGAAGGATGGAGAGAGAGAGGGAGAGAGAAGAAAGGAAGGAGGGAGAGAGGAAAAAAGGAAGGAAGGAAGAAAAGAGGGGGAGGGAAGGAAGGAAGGAGAAAGGGAGGGAGGGAGTGAGGGAGAGAGAAGAAAGGAAGGAGGGAGAGAGAGAAGGAAGAAGGGAAGGAGGGAAGGATGGAAGGAAGGGAGAGAGGAAGGGAAGAAAGAAGGAAGGAGGGAGAGAGGGAGGGAGAGAGAAGAAAGAAAGGAAGGAGAGAGAGAGAGAAGAAAGGAAAAAAGAAAGAAAGGAGGGAGGGAGGAAAGGAAGGAAGGAGAGAGGGAGAGAGGGAGGGAGGGAGGAAGTGAGGGAGAGAGAAGAAAGAAAGGAAGGAGGGAGAGAGAGAGAAGGAAGAAAGGAAGGAAGAAGGTAGAGAGGGAAGGAGTAAAGGGAAGGAGGGAGGAAAGAAAAAGAAAGAAAGAAAAGGCAGGAGGGAGGGAGCGAGAAGGAAGAAAGGAAGGATGCCCCTCTAAAGAAGCTTGCAGTACAATGGTGTATTGTTAACCACTGTCACCATGCTGAAGTGGCTGATCTGGAGTAAAAGAATTTTTGTGTCCTTTGATCCACCTCTCTGCTTCTCTGAGTTGGCCTGGTTAAGATCCAGTCGCTCTTGAGCTTGGGTGGCATTGACCTTCCATGCCTGGCTTATCTCCCTGAGGATCATATCCTCCATGTTCAATCCCTGTTGTTTCAAGTGATGGGCTTTCCTTTTTTTCTTTTTTTTCGATTTTTCAAGGTAGGGTCTCACTCTCCCTCAGGCCGACCTGGAATTCACTACGTAGTCTCAGGGTGGCCTCGAACTCACGGAGTTCCTCCTACCTCTACGTCCCAAGTGCTGGGATTAAAGGTGTGTGCCACCACGCCCGGCTGGGCTTTCCTTTTTAAGGGCTAAGTGATATTCCATCCTGTGTCTTCATCCTGTTGTTTTCATCCTTTCCCCAACGGTAGACACTTCGGTTGACCCCCACACCTTGGCTGTTGCGATCACAATGCCCATAGGAGTGCACATATCCCCACAAGAATCCTATGCCTTTTCCTGAATAAATACCCAGAAATAGGGTTGCCAAATCCTATGATAGATGGATTTTTTTTTTTTTTGAGAAATCACTGTACTGTGTTCCAAAAGGGCTGGGCTATTTCGCCCTCCCTCCAATGACCGGATCCCTGCCAATACTTACTTATCTTCCATTTTTTTAAAGATTTATTTTTATTTATTTATTAGAGAGAGAGAGAGACAGAGAGAATGGGCACACCAGGACCTCCAGCCACTGCAAATGAACTCCAGACGCGTGCGCCACCATGTGCATCTGGCTTACGTGGTACCTGAAGACTAGAACCTGGGTCCTTAGGCTTCACAGGCATGCGCCCTAACCGCTAAGCCGTCTCTCCAGCCCTGTCTTTCAATTTTTTGTAACAGTCCCTAGCAGGGTGAGGCGACAATGCATTATACTTTTCCTGCTGGTGGACAGTACACATAGTCCTTCTCATGTCCCGATAGCCTTTTGCTTGCCTTGTTTGGCAAGATCCTTGCCCATTTGTGATTGGATTATTTGTTTTCTTGCTCTTGACTTTAGCTTCTCTTATTTCCATCATCCTAAGTGTAAATCGCTCTGTGTGTCCGATGGCCACTGCAGTGAACAGCCTAGCTCCAGGTCATAAGCTGCGTCTGGGCAGAGGTCATAATTTTAGCTCGCTCCTGTGTTCTCGTGACTTAGCAGAAAACTTGGTCCACGCCAGGTCCTTAATGAACATACGTGGATCACACTGTCGTGTAATATAATTGGAGAACTCTATGGTTTTAAGCTATCAAAAGCCACTTGGCTGGGGCTAGAGAGATGGCTCAGCGGTTAAGGTGATTGCCTTTGATACCTAAGGTCCCAGGTTTAATTCCCCAGTAAGCAGATGCACAAAATGGTACATGAGTCTAGAGTTTGCTAGTGACCCTGGAATGCCCATTCATTCTCTCTGTCTCCCTCCCTCCCTCCCACTCTCTTTCTCAAATAAATAAGTAAATAAATTGTAAAGGCTACTTGGAACTTGAACCTCTACCGATTAGCTCTTCTGACCCAACTATGGAAGGATCGGGGGTATAGCTGGATCCAGAAATTAATCAATCTACCTCCTCTTTCTCTCACATTTTGTGTTCAGGCTGGTTCATCACACTGGCCTCAAACCAACATCACAGGCCATTCGGGACCTCCAAACGTAGACCTCAGGGTCACACGAAGTAGTCCTGTTTCCCATAACCACAGTCAGAAAAGTCCCGGAGAAGTTCCCTGATTGGCTGAGCTTGGGCCAGGTGAATGAATTCCAGAACTAACCAGTGTGACCCAGGCCCTGACGTCCCAGGACTGGTGCAGCTGGTTCAAAAGCAGCCTGTAAAGCCGGGCGTGGTGGCGCACGCCTTTAATCCCAGCACTTGGGAGGCAGAGGTAAGAGGATTGCCTTGAGTTCGAGGCCACCCTGAGACTACATAGTGAATTCCAGGTCAGCCTGGGCTAGAGTGAGACCCTACCTCGAAAAACCAAAAAAAAAAAAAAAAAAAAAAAAAAAAGCAGCCTGTATCTTCCAGATTGCTGTTCTTCAGACACACAGGCTGGGGAAGGAAGGAGCAGTTTCTGCAAAGATGGGATATGTTTTTTTTGGGGGGGTGCAAATACAATAATAACTAAGTCAAGCTTATGCAATACTGTTGAGCTAGACCTTGGGTATGAAATTGTCTTTCCTGGTCATTTCAAAATGGGGAGGTGGGGGTTTGGACAGATGGCTCAGTGGTTAAGGCCCTTGCCTGCAAAGCCTAATGATCCAAGTTCAATTTTCCAGGACCCACATAAAGCCAGATGCACAGAGTGGAATATGCATCTGGAGTTTGTTTGCAGCATCTACAGGCTCTGGTGCGCCCATTAATTCTCTCTCTCTCTCTCTTTTCTCTCTCTGCTTGCAAATAAATAAAAAAAAAATATTTCAAAAGACAAAATGGAAATAAAACTCCATTGATTCTACCAGACAGACTGGTTTCTCTCTAGGCTTACTCACTGCTATGTTAATGAGGTAGTGGGCTTCTAGAAACCAGTGCACGGTCAAGAAAGGCAGCTTTTAAAGGAGCAGGATAAGCAGGTGTATGTTGGGTGAGGAGGCGGAGAAAAGGAGATTTGTTCCAGGGAGGGGAAGTGGCATGTGCCAAGGCCAGGTGGTGACAGTAGGCAAGCAGCTTGGTGGGGCACCGAGACTGCGGGGGAGGACAATGGTGGAATCTGGGACTTGAGGCCAGACTTGCAGAGTCCCTGGGCATATAGGGAAGTGGAGCTCAGTTGTGGGGGCCGGGATGCCACCGGGATTGTTTAGCTCTCTGAGGGGTGTGGCTTGAGCTGTGGGTGTCTGGAGACCAGACAGGATGGTGAGGGGAGGCAGAGAGCCATGGGCCCTGATGGCCCCGTCTGTCCTCAGGGTACTCCTGCTTCTGTGGGAAACGGGGCACCTCAAATTCATTGCAGGCTTCTGTGTGCTCCCCCGCTGATTCACATTCCCACCCGGGTCAGCCTGGCCTCGGGTCTCGGCTGTGCCACTTTCCAACCCCATGTTGTCAGGCAAGTGACCCAACTTTCCAGAGCCTCAGTGTCCCCGTCTGGGAAGAGCGGTGAGGGTATGAACAGCGTGCGTCAGCGGTAGGGTCGCAAGGCAACATGAGCACGACGGCCCCGGCCACAGCGACCCCAGGTCTCCGTGGAGTCAGAGCCTGCAAATGTCGCCCCTGTTCTTAAGGGACAGTGTGGCTCCTGGGGACATGGATGTGGAGAAGGGTGCAGCACTGAGGACTAGGGAAGAGTGGATGAAACAGGGCTGGAGAGATGGCTCAGCGGTTGAGGTGCTTATCAGAAAAGCTTAAGGAGCCAGGTTCAGTTTCCCAGTACCCACGTAAAGCCAGATGCACAAGGTGGTGTATGTATCTGGCATGCTCATTCATATCCATTCTCTTTCTCTCTCTCTCTCTCATTTTATTTTTTTTTAAATATTTTTTGTTTATTTTTATTTATTTGAGAGTGACAGACAGGGAGAGAAAGAGGCCGAGAGAGACAGAAAGAGAAAGAGAGAGAGAGAAAGAGAGAATGGGAACGCCAGGGCCTCCAGGCACTGCAAACGAACTCCAGATGCATGTGTCCCCTTATGCATCTGGCTAACATGGGTCCTGGGGAATCGAGCCTCAAACGGGGGTCCTTAGGCTTCATAGGCAAGCGCTTAACCGCTAAGTCATCTCTCCAGCCCTCTCTCTCTCATTTTAAAAACTGATGGGGGCTAGAAAGATGGCTTAGCAATTAAGCGCATGCCTGTGAAGCCTAAGAACCCTAGTTCAAGGCTCCATTCTCCAGGACCCACATAAACCAGGTGCACAAGGTGGCACATGCATCTGGAGTTCATTTGCAATGGCTGGAGGCTCTGGCATGCCTCTCTCTCTCTCTCTCTCTTTCTCTTTGTGCCGCTCTCAAATAAACAAAAAAAAATTTTTTTTTAATGATGGGACAGCTCTATGATCAAGTTAGATCAACTTCTGCTAAGTCCAAGGTGTTCTATCTCTCCTCCCGGAAGACCGTTGTTGTGTCCAAGTTGGAACATGCTGGAAGTGTTGTCTGGTTTCTAAGCACATGTCTCTGGAGGATAGCCTGGCATCTCTGTGGAAAATGAGGGCCTCCACCTGCATTTTAGCATGACGTGGAGTGTATCTGTTAGCCAGACCAGACAGCCGCATGTCCCTGTGGAGTAACTTCAGTGGCGGGAAAGGGATGGTCAGACCCAACGCCTTCGCGTTCCATGAGTCTGAGAAAGTCACTCAACCCCTGCGAGCCTCCGAGTCTTCATTTGCGGGATGAACAACACAGTGCCTCCAAACTTAGGGGGCAGTTGTGTGGCGCAAGGCTACAGCTCCAGTTTGGGGTCAGGGGGTCTACATGTATAGGGTCCATATCAGTGTCCTTAGGGTTCCTTGCTAAGCAGTAGCCACACAGAGGCAAGTAAGATACGGGTGTTTTCTTACAGTGAAGATGGTATGTAGGGTAACTAAACACATAGAAAATAGCAATAGAAGTCAGCTTGGGCTGTTTCTGTCAATAATGGGTGTGCCAGTGTTTGTTATAACAGTGGCTAGAGGAGCATCTCGTTCCTGGGTAGGCACGGCTGTCCCCTTACCACTCAAGAACACTGAAGCTCAGGGATGACTTGCCGCGGTTAGAAAGGGCTGGGTCCTGAACTTGAACCCAGACCCAACATCTAATCCTTCCTTCATGCCATTAAAAATGCACCGTGTTGGGACATCTTCAGGAGACGTGTGGCAGTCAACACACAGAGGACTTGGCCAGTGGTCTGTCAGTCCGCAGTGTTAATTAAGCATCAACTGCATGCCAAGCTTGCTTTTTAATTAAATATTTATTTATTTAATAGAGAAAGAGGCAGAGAGAGAGAGAGAGAGAATGGGCATGCCTGGGCCTCTAGCTATTGCAAACGAACTCCAGACATGTGACATCTGGTGCATCTGGCTTTATATGGGTACTGGGGAATCGAACCCAGGTCCTTAAGCTTTGCAGGCAAGCATCTTAACCACTGAGCCATCTCTCCAGCCCCAGACTTGCCTTTTGGACCGGAGGGTTCTTCTCTTCTCTAGAGTCCAGTGGGGAAGATAGTCATGCAATAATTGCAACAGGCGCCCTAGAGGGACACTGTCCACAGTGTGGCCCCAGGGGAAGGTCTACCTTTCAGGTGTTCGGGCTGTGATGTCACCGTGGCAGGTGGGCCGTTATCTGGGTCATTTGATGCCAAGAATCTGCCAAATCAGATAATTTGGGTGGTTGGCTCTCATTCCTGGATCACATGTCCTGTGCCCTGGCCCGTGTCCCCACCTGCCCTGGTTCCACGTAGACAATCTCCTCTTTCAGGGAGTTGAAATGCAGGCTGCTTTCAGCAGGAGAGTTCAAGGCCAAGGCTTGGGAGGGGAGTGAGTTCAGTCTTTCACATCCTCTCTTTATTAGGTGGTCCAGGATGGCAGTTAAGCCTAGGTAACTAAGAAAGGTTGAAATGCAGTTTACATTTTAAAACATTTTATATATATATATATATATATATAAAAGTTTTTTTGATGTTGTTGTTGTTGTTTTGCTTATTCAAGGTAGGGTCTCACTCTAACCCAGGCTGACCTAGAATTCACTATGTAGTCTCAGGGTGGCCTTGAACTCTCAGCGATCCTCCTACCTCTGCGCCCCCAGTGTGGGGATTAAAGGCATACACCACCACACCCAGCTCCGGTGTATAAGCTTTTTTTAAAGTATTATTTCTTTATTGGACAGAGAAAGAGGGAGGGAGAAAGAGAGAGAACGAGAGAGAGACTGGGCACACCAGAACCTCCAGCCACTGCAAATGAACTCCAGACGCGTGCGACCCCTTGTGCATCTGGCTAACGTGGGTCCTGTAAAGTCGAACCGGGATCCTTTGGCTTTGTAGGCAAACGCCTTAACCGCTAAGCCATCCCTCCAGCCCCTTAAAACATTTTAAATTAAGTCTCACATATGTGTGGACAGGGACTATATGGACTATATAGGTTCTGGCTTCCCACAAAATCAGCAAGCACTTGGTCAACTGTGAGCTCCCAAAAGTCTCCCTGTCCCCACCACCTCTTACACAGCCTCTGCTCAAGTATGACCTCATTCTGACCTTGCCTGTCTGCTTTTCTTCCTTCCTTCCTTCCTTCTTTTTGCATGTGTGTGTTTGAGAGAGAGAGAGAGCCAGTGCATTTCAGTATCTCTATGTGTGTGGGAACACGTGTGTGGAGGCTAGAGGTTCACCGTTTGATGTCTTTCCCTATCTCTCTCCACTTCATTTACTGAGGAAGAATTTTTCACTTGAACCCAAATCTCGCTGATTCAGCTAGCTAGCTAGCTTGCCCCGGCGAACACCACCTGCTTTTATCTCTCAAGCACTGGAATCTTGGGCACTTTCCCAGTACCCACTTGGCACTTCCATGGGTGCTGGGTTCCAAACTTACACGGTAGGCGCTTTATCCACTGAGCCATCTCCTCAGCTGAGTTTTGCAGCTTTTTAAAGTCCAGATATCAATAGGAGCTGGCTCAGCCAACCCCTCCAGGCCTGGTGGCTCTTTTCATTTAATATATTTGTGACATTTGTGTGACAAAGGCCACAGTTTATTCATTCTCACTGCTGAATACTGTGCCACTGAATTAAGACAACCACTACTTAGCCAGTCTTCCTTGGTAGGCATTCTAGGTGTCTCTGCTGAGGCTATTTTGAATGATGATTCTACCGTGTGCAGGTTTTGGATATATATGTTAAGTGTATTAGCTACTTCTCCCATTGTGGGGACTCAGTCCCTGACAAGCATCAAGTTAATGGGAGAAGGGTGGATTTTGACTTACAGTTCCAGGGAACGCAGTCTTTATGTCCAGGAAGGCAGGGCAGGAGGGTCACGAGGTGGCTGGTCACACCATATTCCTAGTCAGGAAACAGAGAAAGCACAGAAGGTGGAGGTGACAGGTCCGCCCCTGAATGACCCACTTCCTCCAGCCAGATCTTAACTCAAGACGGACATTTGGCTAGGAGCCAAGTGCTCAAACACATAAGCCAATGGTGAACAGTTCACATTTAAACTACAGCATGAAGCATGCAGTTTGAGGCTATTTAACTGTACACGCCCCCCCCCCCCCCACATACACACACAGTTTTTTGTTTGTTTGTTTGTTTTGTTTTTCGAGGTAGGGTCTCACTCTAGCCCAGGCTAACCTGGAACTCACTATATAGTCTCAGGGTGGCCTTGAACTCACGGAGATCCTCCTACCTCTGCCTCCCTAGTACTGGGATTAAAGGCGTGCGTAACCACGCCTGGCTGCCCCACAGGTTTTCTTTGTGAGAGGTAGAAAGCAATTAAGGAAGACCTCTGGCCTCCACACATGTGCTTGGACACACACGTGTGCTCACACACACACAAACATGCACACCACACATAGGTGCATACATGCAAAAAATAAATTTTCTAAAAAATATTTTGGCTGGGCGTGGTGGCACATGCCTTTAATCCCAGCACTGGGTGGCAGAGGTAGGAGGATCGCTGTGAGTTCGAGGCCACCCTGAGACTCCATAGTGAATTCCAGGTCAGCCTGGGCTAGAGTGAGACCCTACCTCGAAAAACCAAAAAAAATAAAAATAAAAAAAAATAAAAATAAAAAATATTTTAGTTGTTTATTTCAGAGAGAAAGAAAGAGCGAGAGAATCACAGAGAGAGGAATGGGCACACCAGGGCCTCTAACCACTGCAAACAAATTCTAGACCCAAGATTCAAAAATGCTTTGAGGGTGGGAAAAGAAGGGGATTCGCCACATTAAAACTCTCAGAGTGGGCTGGGGAGATGGCTCAGTGGGTAACGCACTTGTCATGCAGGTGTGAGGACCTGATTTCCAATCCCTAGAATCCACATAAGTCCAGGCACAGTTATGCATGTGTCTGCTGCCCCAGCACTCCTATGATGGGGAATTCTGGGAAACATGTGGGTCAATTAACCAGGGAGAGGCAGCAGGAACAAGAGACACTGCCTCAAACAACATGAAAGGCAAGGACTGGCCCTTGGGGTAGTCCTCTGACCCCCATGTGCATGCCTACACCCAGACACATAAATACACGCAGAGAGATTTAAAAAAATAAATGCTGGGCTGGAGAGATGGCTTAGCAGTTAAGCGCTTGCCTGTGAAGCCTAAGGACCCCGGTTCGAGGCTCGATTCCCCAGGACCCACGTTAGTCAGATGCACAAGGGGGCGCACGCATCTGGGGTTTGTTTGCAGTGACTGGAGGCCCTAGCACACCCATTCTCTCTCGATTTGCCTCTTTCTCTCTCTCTGTTGCTCTCAAATAAATAAATAAAAATAAACAAAAAATTTTTTTAATGCCTAGCCTTTAATCCCAGCACTCGGAAGGCAGAGGTAAGAGAATCTCTGTGAGTTCAAAGCCACCTGATATTACATAGTGAATTCCAGGTCATCCCGGGCTACAGTGAGACCCTGCCTCAAAAAAACAAAAAGAGGGGCTGGAGAGATGGCTTAGCGGTTAAGCGCTTGCCTGTGAAGCCTAAGGACCCTGGTTCGAGGCTCGATTCCCCAGGACCCACGTTAGCCAGATGCACAAGGGGGTGCATGCGTCTGGAGTTCGTTTGCAGTGGCTGGAGGCCCTGGCGCGCCCGTTCTCTCTCTTGCTCTCTGCCTCTCTCTCTCTGTTGCTCTCAAATAAATAAAAATAAACAAAAAAAAAATTAAAAAAAAAAAACAAAAAGAAAAAGAAAAGATATACTAGAGCCAGGCATGGTGGCGCACGCCTTTAATCCCAGCACTTGGGAGGCTGAGGTAGGAGGATCATTATGAGTTCAAGGCACCCTGAGACTACATTGTGAATTCCAGGTCAGCCTGGGCTAGAGTCAAACCTTAGATGGAAACCCCACCAAAATTAATTAATTAATTAATAATACCTAAAGAAATAAAACCAAATGATTTTCAAAAGCTCCTAAAGTTGCACTTCACTTCTCCCCAGCCTCTGGGGTGTATCCCAGGGGAACAAGGGGCAGGGCTAGCCCTCTGGGGAGAAGCAGAGGTTCGTGCAGGTTCCTGTGGAAAACACTGCAGTGGCTCATAAGGCGCCTTACCTCTGAATAGACCCCCTTGGGCCTCCTTGCTCGCCCTCGACCACCTGCCCCTCCTCTCTCTAGGTTCAGGTCTTGCACCTGTGAAGTAAGGAGACGCGAGCGACGTAGACAAACTCCTTGGATCCGAGATGGCCTGCGGCTGTGAATGAGCCCCTGTGATATCACTGGCTGCTCTGTGCGGTCTGAAACAATTCCCATACACTATCTCCTTTAATTCCCCAAGATACAATGTTGGAAGAGTTGGGCAAACCAAATCCCAGAGGGGTTAAGTTAATTCCTCATTCAAAACACACAGTCCCCAGGAGATGGTGTTAGAAAGAAGACCAGCTCCATTCTGGCCTTCACTATTGATAGCTGTGACTCTTTTATTTTGGGGGGGGGGTCTCACTCTAGCCCACCCAGTCGAACCAGAATTCACTATGTAGTCCCAGGCTGGCCTTGAACTCATGGCGATCCTCCTACCTCTGCCTCCCAAGTGCTGGGATTAAAGGCGTACGCCATCACGCCCTCCCGGAATTTTCTTTTGAAGAACTATCTTGGGCACACAGACATGTGCAGGACAGACTGCCATGAACACCTATGCAGCCGCACGACTGAGAAACATGACACCAACATGACACGTGAGGTGCTTTTCAACCCTCCCTGAGGCCCATCTCTTACCTTGGTGTTCATCAGTCCCAAGCACATTGCCACATGTTTCTGATACCCGTGTGTCCACGTATGCACACATACATGTGCTCATAACACTGTTTTGACTTGCTTTCTAGGTATCCAAATGTCACGGCGTGGCAGCACGCCATAGATATACTTTGCAAAGGGCTGGAGAGATGGCCTAGCGGTTAAGGCGTTTGCCTGCAAAGCCAAAGGATCCCGGTTCGACTCTCCAGGACCCATGTAAGCCAGATGCACGAGGGGCCGCACGCATCTGGAGTTTGTTTGCAGTGGCTGGAGGCCCTGGTGTGCCCATTCTCTCTGTCTCTCTCTGCTTGCAAATAAAATAATAATAATAAAGAATGTATACCAACCCCTTCCACTAGGTGGGATGAGAAGGTGCCCTCCATGAGCCAGAAAGCAGATGTTTACCAGATGCTGCAGCTACCAAATCCCTTGACCTGTGATTTCTCACCTCCAAAGCTGTGAGAAAGAAATTTCTATTACTTCTAATCCACCCAATTTCTGGTATTTTGTTACAGTAACATGAATAATTCAAGATGCCAAGTTTTCTTTTGAGCTGTGTAGATCTCTGACATTACTGCATAGTTTAATTAATTCATCAAGGTTTTAAATTTATTTTAGTTTATTTATTTGAGAAAGAGAGGGGGGAGGGAGCGAGGGAGGGAAGGGAGAATGGGCAGGTCAGGGCCTCTAGCCACTGCAAATGAACTCCAGATGCATGCGCCACCATGTGTGTCTGGCTTACATGGGTTCTGGGGAGTCGAACTTGGGTTCTTAGGCTTTGCAGGCAAGTGCCTTAACTGCTAAGCCATCTCCCCAGCCCTTTTTCTTCTTTTTTTTATTTTTTGATGTGGGGTCTCAATCTAGCCCAGGCTAACCTGGAATTGAATCTGTAGTCTCAAGGTGTCATCAGTCCCCCCCCCCACACACACAGGTATCTACTATGCACCAAGCCATGTTGGGTGGAAGAGAAAACAAAAAAACAAAAACAAAAACAGGTTGCAAGACACAGCTCTTGATATCCAGCCATTAACTTGGGACTCCAAAATCCAGCTGTGGTTAGATGGAGTTGTGAAGATACAGGGCAGGGCTCTGTGGGGAAGGAGGTGGTGGTGTAGTGGTTGACCACCTACCCAGGAAGCAGAGACACAGGGCTGTAGAGGGAGGCAGCAGAGGCTGGCCCTTCAAAGACCTCAGTCACCAGGCACCTGTCCAGCCCAGGACAAAGTCGCAGAGACTCACCATTGACCCCAGTGCAGGTCTGATCTCAACTTGCCTTGCCTGGTCCCACCCCACCCTTGTCCCTCCTTTCCTCCCCCCCCCCCCTTATTTTCTTCAGGGTCTCATAGCCTCAGCTAGCCTGGGTTTGAATTTGTATCCCAGGTTTGCCCCAAATTCAAGATCCTCCTGCCTCAGCCTCCAGGATTGCACTGCTGAGATTACAGCTGTGTCTCGCCACACCCGGAACCTCATTCTCTTTCACACACGAACACTAATGTGTGTGCCAATTATTTTAGTCTCTAGGGGGAAAAAATACTAACTCTGAGAAAGCTGCCTGTGCTTGAATCCTGGGACTGGAATTCTTTCGGGGGCCTTAGATATTCCCTGCCACCTCGTATCGCTGTAATCACAGGTCAGTGTGTGAATACATAATGCATGCCCACTGAGCAATGTAGCAAATGGTCCAGTGATAACCATGACTCAATGTGCACAAAACGCTCATGAATATGAAACTGGTAGCTATGGCCTCTCTATCTATCTATCTATCTATCTATCTATCTAAAGATGAAGCCCAGAAAAGTTCATTCATTTCCTCAAGGCTGCCCAGACGGTAGGTGGCAGGACCAGCCAGGACTCCATCCCAGGTCCTCCATCTCCACTGCAAGATGGCATGGCATGCCTGAAGGCGAGTCCTCTCCTTCTGCACCCCAGAACACCACCACAGAGGGGAGTTACTTACCGCCAGACGCGGCCCGCTCACTGCTCACAAACCCTCTTCTTTTGCTCCTGCCACTCCAGAAATTAGAGCAAATTCTATTTTTAGGTTCTGTGGCTGCAATGGCAGTGATGTCCGGGCTGGAGACAGTTTGTTTGAGCATAGCTCAAAGGTGCTACCGGATCTTCTGGGAAACCCTCTGACATCACCCCGGTTTGATCTTTGCGAGTTATTTCAAAGGCTGCCTGGCTTCTTCTCTGGACTCCACGGGTCAGAGTTTGGTACTATCTGAGCTGCCACAGAAGCCCGCAGTGAGGGTAATGCTCCTGTCAGAAACACGGTGCCCGGGTGACGGTGGGGACGAGCCAAGAGCAGAGCGACACCTTGACCAAAATGAGAGCTTATCCCATGGCTGGGCCCTGCCAACAGTGACAGAAAAATCCTCCAACTGCTAAGCTTCCGCTTTATAGCGTCTTCGTTTCAAAGGCCAGCGGTGGGGCTAAGCGATGCTTGTGGGAGCCACTGTCCATGCCCAGATGTAGGCAACTGGGGAGGAAAGAAAGGAGTGAGGGGGGGGAGCCCAGCGTGGTGGCGCACGCCTTTAATCCCAGCACTCGGGAGGCAGAGGTAGGAGGATCGCCGTGAGTTCGAGGCCACCCTGAGACTACAGAGTGAATTCCAGGTCAGCCTGGGCTAGAGTGAAACCTTTCCTCGAAAAACAAAACAAAAAAAAAAAGAGGAGGGGGAAGGGAAAAGAGAAGAAGCTTGTATGGCTGCGGATTCGGGTCTCTCCTCAGTATGGAAAGAGACCTTTTGTATTTCAATTTTACAGACAAGCAACCAAGGCCAGAGGTCAAGTGACATCCCCAAGGCACACAGCTGGTATTTCCCAAGTTAGGACAGTGCTGCGGTTGCTCTTCATTGTCAGCTTGACTGGACGTGGAATAGCACGGGAGATGCACCTCTGAGCGTGTCTCTGAGGATGTTTCACGGAGGTTAAACACACCCTAAATGTGGGCGGCATCATCCCGTGGCCTGGAATCCCAGACCGAACAAAGAGGAGAAAGTGAGCTGAGCACAGGCGTTCACCTCCCTCTGTGTCCTGACTGTGGATACGATGTGACCAGTGGCTTCGTGCTCCTCCCCCGCCCCCGCCCCATGATGGACCATGACCTTGAACTGAGAGCCAGAATGAATCCTTTCTGCCTTGACTTGCTTCTGTCAGGCAATTCTCTCATAGCAACCAGCGGCCGGCGCAGATGGCAAGACCTAACAAACGAAAGACGCAGGACGACCAGTGATGCTTGCATGGCAGGTAATAACGAAAAAGAGGTGAGGGGCTGGAGGGATGGCTTAGCAGTTAAGGCTCTTTTCTGCAAAGCCCAAGGACCCAGGTTCGATTCCCCAGGACCCACGTAAGCCAGATGTACAAGGTGGCGCATGTGCCTGGAGTTCAATTGCAGTGGCTGGGAGGTCCTGGGGTGACCATTCTCTCTCTCTCCTTCTCTAGTAAATAAATAAATAAATAAATAAATAAATAAAAGTAAAACAAAAAACCTGAGCACAGGACAGGCCCACGTATGTTTCAGACTAATGCTGAACCATATGGTGGCATCTTGTATTTCATTGACAACTCTCCCTGAGGTACAAACTCGACTCTCCCATCCACTTCTGAGGACCCCTGTGTTTGGCATGTGACAGAGCAACTCACATAACTGTGACTAGCTGCTGCTGGATGCACACCAGCTGGTGTCTTCCCTGTGCCCTGTCACCAGCATCTTGCAATCCTCACATTGTTAAATCTTGTCTGGTACTGTGTGCTTCCTAATTTTCTGTGTAACTCAGAGAGGAAACTGAGGCACACTGAGATGAGGTGATTTGGTCATGATCGCACAGTCGGCTCGTACCTGAACCCATGTATGCACAAACACAGGTCTGCTTTGCTCAATACTAGCACGCAAACACCAGGTTTTCTTTTTCCCCCAAACCTAGCTTTGAGCCCATGCATAGACAACCTCAGCTCTATGTATTGAACAGTGAGAGATACAACAAGCCCAGCCCCATGTATAGACCAGTGACAGGTACGACACCCCAGGTCCATGTCTTAGCCCGTGCATAGACCAGTGACAGATACGACACCCCAGCTCCATATCTTAGTCTTGCCATGCAGTCAGGTCAAGCAAGGAAAAGAGATGCATTCAACTTTCAGCAGAAGTCCAGGGGTGCCACGGGCTCCATGGGATTCTTCTGAAGGTGGGCGTTGTGTTCCCGCTGTCGAGAGGGTCCCTGGAGTACTGGGAGGTGCCCAGGGGTACACAGTTTGGAAGCCAACAGAGACAGAGAGACACACAGAGAGAACAAAAGCAAAAACGGAGAGAAAGAGAGGGGAAGAGAAAGGGAGAGAAGAGAACAAGAGAGAAAGAGCTAGAGAGGGAGAGAGACAAGATAGACAGCGAGGGAAAAAAGAGAGAGAGGGATAGAGATAGAGAGGGGAAAGAAAGAGAAAGGGAGAAAGAGAGGGGCAAACAGAGAGAGGGGGAGAAAAGGGAGAAAGAAAGAAGGAGGAAGGAAATAAGGATGGAAGGAAGGAAAGAAAAAAGAAAGAAAGACAGAAAGAAAGGAAGGAAGGAAGGACGGAAGGAGGGAAGGAAGGAAAGGGGATAAACAGAAAGAGAAAAGGAGAGAGAAATGGAGATGAAGAGAGATAAGACAAAGAAAGCGAAAGGGAGAATAGGAGAGAGAGAAAGAGAGAGCGAGCGCTCACCCAGAGGTCACACAACTAACACAAGTCAAGCCGGGCGTGGTGGCGCAGCGCCTTTAATCCCAGCACTCTGGAGGCAGAGGTAGGAGGATCGCCATGAGTTCAAGGCCACCCTGAGACTACAGAGTGAATTCCAGGTCAGCCTGGGCTAGAGACCCTACTTCGAAGGAAAAAGAGAGACAGAGAGACAGAGAGAGAGAGCAAGTCAAGCAGCCATCCACATCCACGTAGCTGGGATTTCCCCTGATTTCTAAGCTCAACCAGCGCGCTCCAGGCCGGGTGCCCTGTGGCCTTTCTGGGTTCCTTTTGCCACCGCCTCTGCCCCCCCCAGCCCTGCCCCCGCACTGGGCCTCAGACCCATTGGACAGCCGGGCCGGCCGAGGCCGGGGGAGGGCGGCCCGGGCCTGCGTGTGCGCAGCGCGGCGCGGCGGGAGGCCGGGGCGGCGGGTGGCGCGCAAGGAGTTAAGCGCGGGCGGCGGCGCCCGGGCTCAGCGCGAGGCGCGCGGCTGCGGGCGGACGGCGGAGGCGGCGCGGGGAGCTCGGGCTGCAGCCGGCCGAGGAGGAGCCGCATCCCCGGGCGCTGGAGCTGGAGGTGCCGGGAGCCCACACCCCGGCTGCGCGTCTCCCCGGCCGCGCCGCCACCGTCCCGCTGCGGTGCGCAGCCTCGGGGCCCGGCATCTCTCCGGTGGGGGGACCCGGGCGGCCGCCCGTGCGGGGTGCCCGAGGCACCGTAGACCCCAGACGCCGGCCGAGCTCTCGGCGACGGAGTTCGCGAGGGAACCGTCCCCCTACCCATCCATCCATCTGTCCACCCACCCACCTACCCACCCATCCAGGTAAGGACCCCGGCGCTGCTGCGCTCCCTCTCTCCGGGCTTCCCCTCCTGGGCCAGCCGCGGCCAGAGCCCCGCTGCGCTTCCCGTCCCGGCCGCTGCAGGCGCGGGCGCAGCGCCCAGAGCGGCCGAGATGAACCCCGCGTGGTGACAGCCGGCTCTGGGTAAATGACAAACTTTCCTCTGGCAAGAGGATGCGGCGACATGGAGACATCCTCTACCTCCCTTCCCCGTAAGCATGGTCTTGGTGGGAGGGTGGGGTGGGGAGGGTCTTTCTGGACGCATGGAGAAGCTGGGATGGGGAAAAGGGGGTGCCTTTTGATTGCATGCATCACCCCACTTCTTGGCCACCTCAGAGTCCCGAGGGAGAGAGAGAGAGAATCACATGAACAACAGCTGGCTTCGTGGGTGCTGGCTGAGTGATACTCTGGGGTATGAGGGCTCCTGGCATGGGTTTTGTGGGTCGCACTTGGCAGAGTGGTTTCGGAGCCATGTGTATAAAACAGAGCGCCGGGTCAAGCCACTTTGGCCCAGCAGAGCCCCTCCAACAGGCCCAAAGATTCCTGCGAAAGCCACTTGCCTCCAACCTCCCTGCCAGGGTCCCTCCGAGGGAGGGAGGAGGTCACCTCCCACCCCTGGCAGCTCCAAAAGAGGCTGATCTTTGAAGGAGCAGAGGAATTGGGGGAGGCCGCCCGCACAGGTCAATGAGACTATTCAGAGGGAGCATGGGGAGGTGTGAACTTTGCAGACAGGGGCCTGGAAGGCTCCGGGTGTCTAGGGGCTCCTAGTGCTGTGTTTTGCTCTGGGGATGTGGGTGGTCGCCCACACTCCAGACCTCTGAGGCCGTGCCAGGCCCAGCGCATAGCTTGAGTGTGGCCAGGTTAGTTTTCCTTCCACTGAGAAGCATACTCGCTGCGACAGGCCACCTAGTCTCCCGAGGTGGTCTTGGAACTGCTCCTGTTGGCCACAGCCCTGTGGTGAGAGGGGGACATCCACCTTTTTCTGGTTTCCTTGTCTCAGGCTGGGGTCATCCAGACTTGTGGGTTGGTCCTTGGCGTACTTGTTGTGCCCGACAGATGGACTGAATGGATCCTCTGGCCTTGATCAGGGCTGGGAACATCCCCCTGGTCCTGGATTTGTGCCTCCTGCTGGGGCCTGTCTCTGGGGGAGCATTGCCCCGAGGTTCTAGGTCCTTGAGGTGGGATTCTAAGAAGGTCCTGCGCTTGCTTGAGATTCTAAATCTGGAGCCGGACTAGAAGTTGCTTCCCTATGTTCCCTAAATCCAAGTCGGAGACCACGGCCTGATGTCTTGGCAAAAAGACCCAGCTCTGGGTGAGGAAGTCAAGCTTCAAATCTGCCTTTGATTTGCTGTGTGACTTTGGGCAAATCGCTTGACCTCTCTGGGCTCCAGCTGCTACTCCTCCAAAATAATGAGATAGCCTGTGTCTTAAGGTTCCCATGGGGCTGCAGTGATGGCTGAGCGGTTAAAGGCTTTTGCTTGCAAAGCCTGAAGGCTCAGGTTCAGTTCCCCAGTACTCACGTAAAAGCCAGATACACAAAGTGGAGCATGTGGCTGGGGGCCCTTTAGCCTCCATACTCACACTCTTTCTGCCTGCCCTCCGCTCTTTCTCTCTCTCAATAAATAAAAAATATTTTTAAAAGATTCTCTTGTCACCCCAAGCAATGTCACAGGCGAGATTCTTCAGACTCCTCAGGGGTGTTTAAGAACCCAGGTCTTGGGCTGGAGAGATGGCTTAGTGGTTAAGGCACTTGCCTGCAAAGCCAAAGGACCCAAGTTCCATTCACCAGGACCCACCAAAGCCAGATGCACAAGGTGGCGCAAGATTCAGTTTTGTTTTGCAAGTGGCTGGAGGCCCTGATGGCACCCATTCATTCCTCTCCCTCTCTCCCTCTCCCTCTCTCTCTCTCTCTTAGGTCAAATTTTCCCACTCCTCCACTGCGAAGTGGTCAGTACATATGTCAGTACCTAGTGCTTGCTGAAGAGCACCCAGTACCACCTAACATCATGGGATCAAAAGGGTTACCTGTTGCGGGGGGGGGGGTCTTGCATATGGACTCTGGGGACTGTTTTCCCGCGGAGGCTGACTCTGTTTCACCCCTGTCTGTACCAGGGGATCCTTGGTTGAGGGGGTGGAGGCAGGTCCTCCAGTCTCGCCAATCACAGGATACCTGCAGTCCCCGCCCCTCCCCCCTTGGCTTCCTCATAAAAACACTGCTGGACCAAGCTGCTCCCAGTGGGGCGCCCAGGGCGGTCTGGGAGGGCTGGATGCACCCAGCTGCTGTGTTACCATGACAACAGGAGATGGAGGTAAGCTGTCTCCATGGCTTCAACTTTGCAGCTGTCTAGGGACTCAGCTCCGCCGCCGAGAAGTTTCTGTGTGTTCTGTGTCACATACCCAGTCTGCCCGCCCAGGGGCTGGGCCGGCGTGGCTGCGGTTCCCAGCGGGGCCAGCCACCCAGGGAAAGAGGCGTATTAATGGCGCTGTGTTGGGGAACCGGGTGTTGGCATGCCAAGATGGTGTGGGGGAACCCAGCGGGCAGTCTTACTTCTTTTGAACTGACTTGCCAGGGGTGGCCCTGTTTCCTACTCAATCTGCCAGGGGAGAGGGACTCAGCATCTGATGTGGAGGGAGGTGGCAGGTACGGCAGCGTGCCTTTTGGGGACAGTTCCCCCACGGCGTGCTGTGTCCGGGGTCGTAAGAAAGATTGACGTACTTTCAGGACTCTGGGAAATGAACACGGTTTGCTCTCCTGCTGGAATATGGGGGAAGGCTTGTGTGTGCCTGTGTAGGTGGCGTGCCGTCTCCGCAGGCCCGTGCACGTGTGCTCGTGTGAGCTGGATTTACAGGAGAACCGTGTGTGTGTGTGTGTGCGTGCGCCCATGTGTGACTAGCATGGGCGTGAGCGTGAACTTGACGTCTTGGGTCTGTGTGTGCGCGGGCCTGTGGTTTATGAGTGTGCGTGCGTTTCTGCGTGCCTGCTGGACAGGAGCATCCGTGTGAGTCAGAGCGAGTGCCGGGATGCGAGTGTGGTTGTGTGTATATTCCATGTGTGGCTCGTCTCTGACCAAGCCCGTGTGTGCCCGTCCAGACAGACACGTGTGCCGTAAGGGTCTCTGCCAGAATGCCCGCCCGGGTGCAGGTGCGGGTGCAGGTTGGTAGCGCTCTGTGTGCTGCCCACGTGGGCGCTTTTTTTTTTTCTTTTTAAATTTATTTCAGAGAGAGAAGGAGAAAGACAGAGAAAGAATGGGCATGCTAGGGCCTTTAGCCACTGCAAACGAACTCCAAGAGCATGTGCCACCTTGTGCATCTGGCGTATACGGATTCTGGGGAATCACAACCCGGATCCTTAGCCCTCGCAGGCAAGCGCCTTAACCATCCAGCCATCTCTCCAGCCCTCTGTGGGCATTTCTAAGTACACGCTACCATGTGAGTGTGAGCTTGTGCTATGCACTTATGGGCATATGTATCTATGTGGTTTCCAACACACCTCAGGGTCTGTCCCCACATGTGTGTAAAAATGCAGCCTCGGGCTGGAGAGATGGCTTAGCGGTTAAGCGCTTGCCTGTGAAGCCTAAGGACCCCGGTTCGAGGCTCAATTCCCCAGGCCCCACGTTAGCCAGATGCACAAGGGGGCGCAAGAGTCTGGAGTTCGTTTGCAGTGGCTGGAGGCCCTGGCGCGCCCATTCTCTCTCTCTCTCTCTATCTACCTCTTTCTCTCTGCATTTGTCATTCTCAAATAAATAAATAAATAATGAACCAAAAAAATTTTTAAAAAACGCAGCCTCTCACCCTCACTAGTCTCTCTCTCTCTGAGCATGTACCTGTTTCTCACACATCTGTAAGTCTCTGTGCACATGCGTACTTCAAAGCCCATGTCTGTGCGTACCCGCGTGTCTCCGTGGGTGTGCGCCTTCACATGTTGCGGTATACTCTTGTGTGTACGGACATAGTTGTGGGGGCGTGCCTGGGTGTATCGTTGCCCTCTTGGTGCTCTGTACCTACGGCTGGTGTCAGCGTGTGTTGGCCGCAGTGTGTGTTTGAGTGTGTCTGTGTTGCTCATGAGTGTTTCTGCACGTTGCAGTTTAACTTTCGTGCACATCTCCCGTGCGTGAGCGAGCTGCTGAGTGCGCGTGCCTAGGGTGTCACACCACGTGTCAGTGAGCATACTGCGTGCGTGCTCCTGAGTCCGCTTGCCCACATGTGCTGCGGACATGCCTCCGAGCCTCACACGTATGTGTGTGCCTCTGAGCAAGAGCGGCAGCTGAGGGTCTGCGGGGGGGAGGGGACGAACTTGTGGGGGAGAAGGATCACACACACACCTGCGTGCTTCCCAGTAGAAGCCAACCAGAGACTGGGGAAGTGGGGGGGGGGGTCTCTTGTGCTCTTCATGCTAGGCGCCTTGCCAATGTTGAGAACTCTGGGTGCCAGCGCGTCTAAGCCCTCCGGAGCCCTGTGAATTCTTGCCCTGCCTCCTTGGCACCTTGCGCCAGAGTCTCTGGCCAGAAACCTCCACTTTCGGACATTTGCAGAGCACACCCACAGATACTGGGAGCGCAGGTATAATTTTAGGCAGAAGGCCTGAAAATAGACAGCTTAGGATGTGCCAAGCATCTCGACAGCACTGTTTCTAATTAGGAGAACTTGTTTTCCTTAAATAAACAAATCAAGTGAGGAAAGAAATTGCCGGAGATTAATGGCTCCCCGGAGCAGGTCCAGATGTTGGGAGGGTGGCGACTGGGGCTTGCCAGGAGCAGCTCTTTGGTCTCTGGGGACCGGAGGGGCTCTGCTCAGGATCCTGCCAGCAGCAGAGGTAGGGGGTGCATAGGAGAGGCTGCAGGCGAGGGTGTGAAGCCCCTTCCCCAGGCCTGGGGATAGAGGGCTATGGATGCATCCTTTTATCCCTCCCCGTCTGGTATTGATGGCCTTGGCCATGAGACATCTTTGTTCTTCTCCCTTAAGGTGTAGTAGGCACGTTTCCACCCTTGCCCCTGTAGTTGGGTTCAGCTGCCAACTGTCATACGTCATTAGGTGAGGCAGGGGTGGCAGTATTCCTAGTCCCTGCATAGGCCTTAGAGGGCTTTGAGCATGTATGCGCTGAGGCTGAAACAGCTGCTGGGAGCCGCTCCTATCTTGGGAGCCCAGCTTAGCATGCACACATGTTTTGCCTGGGTGACGAGCGCAGTCCAGTCCAGCCCAGCTGAGCTCCAGGTGGCATGGGCACTGGGGCTTGTTTGATATCACCGTATCGTGGCCAGTGCTCACTGATGAGATGACCAGTAAATTTTGCCTTTACTTCCTGTCTCTGAGCCTGGTGCTCGTTCAGACCTGCCTGGTGAATAGCTGGATGGCTCACCCCCGCCATGCCAGCTCCTCCTTGCTCTCTGCCCGTCCCAACATGGCTGACGATGACAGATGACCACACTTAGGAGGCATTTCCTAGGTCTACACAGTCCCCCGGAAACTTTGCACATCCATCACCTGTCACAGAAACCCTGTGACGCAGCTTCTCTTCGAACCTTTTCTTTTTAACCTGTGAGACTCAGAGAGGTGAATTGATTGACCCAGGTCGCACAGCCCAGAAAAGGCCTTTCTGGAATCCGCTCACAGACCATTTGGCGTTAGAGACCATGTTTCTCACCATGATGTCACATTGCCTCTCCAGTGCCAGCAGGCACGTTTGACATAGTTGATGCTGTGGCTAACGTGTGGCCTTTCCTCCTTGGCTTATCGGAGCCATGCCATGCGAGTGGAAAATACCTGTGTGAATGGAGGGGAAATTCTCTGAGCCTCCCATCAGCCCATCTGCACACCCACCAATCCATCTGTCCATCCGTCCATTCATCCATCACTTCTTCATCCATCCATCTCTCTATCCATTTGTAAACTGTTGTCTGTTCATCCATGTATAGATGTATCTTCCCACCCATCCATCCCTCTGTATCTCTTCATCCATTCCTTCATCCATCAGCCCATTCACCTACGTATCCATCCACCCATTTGTCTTAACTATCCATCCATCCATTCACCCTTTTATCCATCCGTCTGCCTGTCTATCTGTAGATGTATCTGTTCATCTGCCCACCCGTCCATCCATAATCCACTCCTATATTCTTCCATTTGACATTGGTATTTGCTGGTATCACTGTTTTCTCAGTGTCATCTGAGTGGCATATTCTGTCTGGTCACAGAAGATACAGTGATGAGATGCCTCAGCTCCGTCCTCAAGGAGCTTGTGGTCTGGAGAGGAAGCAGAGGGCCCGGGCTCTGGAGCACGTCAGCTGGGGTCAGTCAGGCCCTCATCCCTTCCCGGGAGCAGCTCCAGCCCCACCTCACCCGGCTGTTGTGAGGGTCAATGGAGCTGATAGTGTCTGAGCCCTTTGCAAGTGCCTGGCCCATCAGAAGCCACAGTGAACAGAGGCCCCTCTTCCTAGTATCCTTCCTCGTCCCCTTCCTCCTCCTTAACAAGGAAACAGTTGAATGGTATATCCAAAACAAATCTAGTCCTGGGACAAGCCAGATCCCAGAGAGGGTGCCCCCCGTCATCCTTGCCTTTCCCTTCCTTCCTTCCTTCCTTCCTTCCTTCCTTCCTTCCTTCCTTCCATGCAGCCAATCGCAAGTTAGAAACCTGGGCTTTGCATTTATTTCTATTTTTCAAAAATATTTTATTTACAAGCCAGGCGTGGTGGTGCACGCCTTTAGTCCCAGCACCCGGGAGGCAGAGGTAGGAGGATTGCTGTGAGTTCGAGGCCATCCTGAGATTACATAAGTGAATTCCAGCTCAGCCTGGGCTAGAGTGAGACCCTACCTTGAAATATATATATATATATATATATACATATATATATATGTATATATAATTTATTTATTTATTGAAGAGAGAGAATAGGAGGCAGATAGAGAGAGAGAATGAGCATACCAGGGCTCTCAGCCACTGCAGATGCACTCAAGATGCATGTACCACCTTGTGCATCTGGCTTATGTGGGTACCAGGGAATCGAACCTGGGTCCTTTGGCTAATCAGGCAAGGGCTTTAACCACTAAGACATCTCTCCAGTCCTCTTCCTTTTACCTCATACTCAGGACAATGCAGGAATCTACAAATGGTAGATATTGGGCAGCCTAGCTAGCAGTGTGAACAGCTAGATGTCAGAAGCCTGGAGCTGGGCATCTTCCGGCAGCACTTGTTGGAATCACAGCATGGAATAGGGAGGGATTGAGGGGTGGGGAGGATGAGTAGATGGATGGATAGACAGATCTTCCTACTTTGGGGAGAGCTCTAGAGGAAGAAATAGGTGGCCTGCTGCCCCCAGGTTGTCCCAGGGGATGCAGTGGAGTTCCTTAACCTCTAAGCCATCTCCTCAGCCCTGGATTTTGCATTTTTCATACCTACCTTGAGGGACAAGGGAAAGAAAGACCAAACAAATAAAAAACAAATCCAGGGCCTTTGGAACAATCTGACTGGTTATTATTTTCGCCCAGCTCTTCTGTGTATCTCCGCTCTTCCTGGAAACTGCAGCACGTACGAACAGAGCAGGAAAGGTGTCCCTTTTAACCACTGTCATCATCCGGGGAAAGAGCCGCTGTGTCCTCACTCAAAGCCCACTTATTCTTCCTTTACACCCTTCTGATGGGCATGGTGACCTGGTTCCCAGGGTAGTGACACCCACAAGGAACGTGTGGGATAGTGGAGGAGAAATAGTGTGGGCGGCAGGGAGTGACAGCCGGCAGCCCAGCATATGTATGTGGTATGTGGATGAAGATGACAAAAATAAGAAGTGGGTGAATGAGAGTCCTGTCCCTTGGAGAACTTCATGCCAGGGTCAAAGGACCGTCACCCCAAGGAACTTGTGCTCAGCTTGATTGGTACAGGACAGGAGAGTTGGTGGCCTCAGTGGCCCTTGGAAACAGCAGGGTGCTGTTTAGTAGTCAGGGTAAAAGGCAGGGAGAGGGCCAGCCATGACTTCTGATCCCAGGCATCTGGAAGCCTCACCTGCGTAGAGGGTGTCTCCTTCCTCACCCAGGCGGGTAGGTGACATCGGACAAGCCACAAAAGGGAGAATCGCAATTAAATGTCTTAGCATGACCCATGTAGACTGTTTTGGTGGCTGTCAGGTTACATCTGGAAAAGCCGTTATGAAGGGAAAAGCTGCTGGGAGTGGTGGCGCATGCCTTTAATCCCAGCACTCGGGAGGCAATGGTAGGAGGATGGCCGTGAGTTCAAGGCCACCCTGAGACTATATATGGAATTCCAGGTCAGCCTGGGCTACAGCGAGACTCTACCTCAAAAAAGAAGAAGAAGAAGGGAAAAGTTTCTTTTCTTTTCTTTCTTGATAAGTGACACATGAACACACAGAATAAATCAAAAAAAAAATTTTTTTTCTCCTTGGGCTGGAGAGCTGGCTTAGAGGTTAAGGCGTTTGCCTGTGAAGCCAAAGGATCCAGGTTCGATTCCCCAGAACCCACATAAGCCAGATGCACAAGGGGCACATGTGTCTGGAGTTCATTTGCAGTGGCTAGAGGCTCTGGCATGCCCATTCTCTCTCTATGTGTTTCTCCTCTCTCTATCTGTCTCTTTGCTTGAAAATAAATAAATAATTTCTTTAAAAAAAAAAAGCCAGAGGCTGCCTGGCATGGTGTGGTGACCCTACATCTAAAAACCAAAAAAAATAAAATAAAATAAAATAAAATCTTTTTAAGTTTCTTAGAATGTGGATTGGAGAGATGGCTCGGTGGTTAAGGCACTTGCCTGCAAAAGCTAATGGCCAGACTTCAATTTCCCAGTACCCATGTAAAGCCAGATGGCACAAAGTGGCACATACATCTGGAGTTGGCTTGTACTGCCTGAAGGCCTCTGTCCCTCCCATTCTCTCTCTCTCTCTGTGTGTGTATGTATGTGTGTGTGTGTGTGTGTGTGTGTGTGTCTTTCCCTGCTTGCAAATAAATAACTGAAATACATTTTTTACGAAGCTTCTTAAAATGGAATGTAATTAGTAATAGCTTCAGGCTTGGCTAGATCCGGAAGCTTGACAAGGAACACACAGATTCGGCCTCCCCGTCTCCCTCGCTGCCTCCCACATCCTTCATGCTTTCCCAGTCTTTCGGTGCATGTTACGACATTCTTCTCAGGTCAGCTCTTGTTGTTGTTGTTTTTTTTTTCTTCTGGGTACAAATGCCTGTCAGTGGCTTTGGCTGACACGGTGGCAGTGAGCCCAGCTCCAGCAATTGTAAATGGAGACCTGTGGCCCTCTGGAGCCAGTCACAGTTGCTTGTGACCAACCTTGGCGCCTCCCGTGTGTGGGTGGGGAGGGGACATCACCCTTTGTGGCTTTCAGAGCCACGGACGGACATCTACAGTCAAGGGAGGACAGGGAGTCCCCCCCCCACCCCCCACCCCCGTGCAGAGGAGCATCAAGGCCAAGTTAACTGAAGAAAAAGTAGTGATTACTGCCCAGATCAAAGTGACTGGGGGAGGCCGTCTAGTCCCCATCGCAGGGACCTGTGAGGATGAAAGGAGACAGAGCACACAGGGCCTCTCTGTGCCTCCAGCACGCGGCTGCTCAGTGCCCGCCGCCTGGCCGCCACCGCTCGATGTTAATGGCATGGAGTCCTGCCGGCTGGGAAGGGGCACCGCACTGGGAGGGCTCAGAGCTGTGGCAGGGGCTCCTTAATCTGGGGACTCATCCCGGATGTCCCACTGACCCCACATCACCTTAGAGTAGTCACTTCCCTCCTCTGTCAGCATGCATGTGTGTGTGTGTGAGAGAGAGAGAGAGAGACTTTCACAACTAAAAGCTGTAGTGATTCAAAGAATGCAGGGAGACCACACCACTCCAAGTGCTGCTTAGAGGCAGGTGGGGTCCCCGTGTGTGTGTGTGTGTGTGTGTGTGTGTGTGTGTGTGTGTACTGAATTCCAAGGTTGTGGGCACAAGTCTACCAAATTGTAAATTCCACCAGTCCAGGCAGTTTACACACAGCCGGTGAAGGAACGTGTCTGGGGAGTCGGTTCCACCTTCTCTTGCTCAGATGGGTCCTCCCAGCATGAAGGTGGGGCGTGGGGACCCCCAACTGTGCAGCCAGTGCAGTGATGGCCTCTGGAGACAGGCTGGTTGTTAAAGGCAGGGGTGGGGGCCGGATCTTGGGCCTCAAGCATCCGGGCTCTCCGCCCACCCCAGGGGACCTCGTCTGTGAGGAGCAGGCTTGGCTTTGGGAGTAGGACCGTGCCCGCTTAGAAGCAGTTTACTCTGCTGCCTGAGATTATTAATGTTCTCTCTGATTTCCAGCTTCACACTATTGATTTCCTGGGATAAAACTGCAGGGCCTGAGAAAGATGGCCGCAGTCATCCCTCCGTGGGAAGGAGCCTTCCCTCCAGCCTGTCGCGAAGAGGAGTCACTTGACCTCTCTTAGTCTCGGTTCTCTTGTCACTGCGTGGGGAATCCTCTGGCTCCCAAGAGGCACCAGGCACATAGTAGGTGTTCAATAGAACAGGCCCTTATCACACTGCAAGCCCCAGCAGCCTGGGAAGAGGCGAGTTAATGCTGCCCCTCATAGTTTACTAAGGACTCAGTCTTCCCAGTAGCCCAGAGGTGAGCCACATTCCCCCCTCTGTGTGCCCACGGCTGCCTTTAGCAGTGGGCCCTCTGCCCAACTCTGCTACTCGCTTGCTGTGCCATCTCAAGTGACTTTATTGACTTCTCTGGGCCTTTTTTCCCAGTTCTGGAAGCTGACCTTGTTCCCTTCCACCCTAGGACCTTTTTAAAAAATATTTTTTTATTTAGTTATTAGAGAGAGTGAGAAAGGCAGATAGTGAGAGAATGGGTGCGCCAGGGCCTCTGACCACTGCAAACAAACTCCGGACACTTGCGCCACTTTGGGCATCTGGCTTTATTTACATGGGTCCTAGGGAATCGAACACCGTCCTTAGGCTTCGCGGGCAAGCTCCGTAACCACTGAGCCATTGTTCTAGCCCCCAGGGCCTGTTTCGTACACGATGTGCCTGCTGTCCACAGACTTGCTCTGCTCTGTTCACCCGGTTCGTTGCAACTGCCTCTTCCAGGGTGAAGCATTCCTCCTGAGCGGTTCCTCCGGGTCTCCCCCGGAGCTGGTCGAGTCTCCCCTTGACATGTGCTCCTCAGGCTCTGTGTCCTTCTCACAGGGTTTGTGACGACAGTGGCCCGTGGGCCTGTCTGACCTACCGTATTCCTTCCCAGATGGTGTGTTCAGGGAAACTGGCCTTCACTCGTTCTGCGTCCCCAACCAAGCTCACTCCAAACCTGCCATGTGCACGGAACAGAAGACGGGATGTCCACAGACGAAGCTGAGGGAAGCCAAGGGGACAGCGCCAGGGGGATGCAAATGGGCCCGTCCCTGGGCTCATGTGGCTCAGCGATCCCCCGTGCTACCATGTCAACGTACACACTAGACAGAAATGTCGTTGCATGTCCCACTTTCCCCTAATGTTCCTGCCTGTGAGACCCAGAAGCGCGGCAAACGCCGGCCGTCTCAGAATAGACGGGCCACATGAGATTTGGACTCACCAAGGAATAGTTAGTACCCAGCAGAGGCAGCGGACAACCTTCGGCACACCACGAAAGGGGGCCCCGTGCAAAAACGATGGCCACAGGGATGGAGAGATGGTTCCGCGGTTAACGGGGCTTGCTTGAAAGCCTAACGACCCAGGTTTGATTTCCCCGGTACCCATGTAAAGCCAGTGCACGTGTCCGGGGTTCGTTAGCAAGGCCCTGGCACACCGATTCTCTCTCTCTCTCTCTCTCTCCCTGCTTTCAAATTAATTAAAAAAAATTTAAAAAAATAGAACCCCCCCCAAAAAAAGCTAGGCACAAAACGCACATACTGTAAAAAGCTCAAAACAGAAGCAAAATATGGTGTGTGGGGGGTACAAGGGTGGTTAGCTGGAGATAGATACTGCCAAGTAAAGCAAGGACAAAAGTGACTCTGAGAGCCAGGAAGAAACGTCCTCAGGTAGAGCGAGGAGAGGTGTTGAGAAGGGGGTTCAGAAGGTTTGGGGTGCCGGGAGCCTTGTTTATCGTTATGCTGTGGGTTGCACGGACGTGCGTTCAAGTTGTGGTCCCTGGTCAACTTGTCAGTGTTTGGCCAGGCATAGTGATGCACGCCTTTCACCCCAGCACTCGGGAGGCACAAGTAGGAGGATCACCATGAGTTCGAGGCCAGCCTGAGACTACATAGTGAATTCCAGGTCAGTCTGGGCTAGAGCGAGACTCTACCACGAGAAAAAAAAAAAAATCAAAAACCAAAACCAAAACTTGTCTGTGTTTGGGTTGCTTCGTGGACATGGGTCATGATTCCCGTAGAGATCGTGTCTGTGTCTCTCCATGACTCCCACCGGGGCCACCTGGGGGAGCGAGCGCTCTGTGCTCATGGGCAGAAAACACTCATGTTTGCCACAGCAGTGGAGGGATTTCGTTTGTTTTTGTTTCTGAGACAGGTTCTCACCGTCTCATAGCCCAAGCTGGCCTCGAACTGGTCATCCTGGTGTCTCAGCCTCCCCGTGCTGGGATGTCAGGGGGACAGCCACCTGCCCAAGCTATTCTCGAATGCAACAAATCCTGTTACGAGGCACGGTCCCCTCTGGCCCATAAGCCCCTGGGGTCCAAATTTGTTTGAGGGAAAACAATCTCCGTATCTTTTGTCTGCGCTCAGAAGCTGCCTGCCACAGGGCACACCAGGCCCGATAGGATAAGGCTTGGGATGGATTTCCCCAGGGGGAAAAAAAAATGACAAAAGAAAATAGGAAAGAACGGGTAAAATAAAACCCAAGAAACATTGTGAAGTGCCCAGCTTTGGATGATCCGACAGACAGGGAGATAAGCTGTCTTAGGTGGCCATTCAGGTGACATCCCGAGCAGGGTTGGAGTAAGGACACGGGGGCTCCAGGACAGCACAGCAGGGCCCAGCCTGGGGGCGGGGAGGGGGGGAGCACAGGAAAGTTAGATCTACGCAGTTGCTACCCATTTGCGGGGCCTCCTTTTGCCTATGTGGCAAGGTGAAACTGGGGTCACCCTTCTGCCTAGGTACCATGATGCACTGGGCTTTGCCCTGGCTGGAGGGCAGTGTCACTCAGATCTTCATAGACCCTTGATGCTCCAGAGAATTCTGGCTAGCGGCTTTGCGCTGTAACCTCTGCTGAACATGACCTTCAACCTCCTAACCCATCAGGAAACACTTCCCCCATCCAAGTCCTAACTAGGCCAAAATCAGGGCACAGTCAGGGAGGTAGGGCGGTAGACAGGAGGCACTTCTCACTCTCTCGTTGACAAGGCGCCACGCAGCACACCTGAGATGTTCACAAGCCACTTGGCTTGGAGAAGCGCCGGCACTAGCAAAGGGGAGAAGGCTAGCAGGCCCCTCCCTTTGTTGGTAGGGATCCCGGAGAGCTTCTTGGAGGAGTGAGCTGAGCCCTTTCAGAAGAGGGCATAGGGTGGGTGGGGGAGTAGGCATGGGTGGCACAAGGCGAACCTGCAAGGGTCATGTCACAGTAGGCCCGTACATCGCCAGGCATCAGTGAGACTTGGAGGAGACGCTCGGAGGCGCCACGTTTCTATTTACAAACCTCCCTAGGGCAGCATGTGGTGGTGCATGCCCATAATCCCTGCACTCAGTCAGTCCTCAGGAAGGCTGAAGCAGGAGGATGGCCAGCCTGAGCTACCCTGCTCTTTCAGCATAACCTGTAGACGTTTCACAAAAGCAAAAGAGTCAACCTTGGCTGCCCTCCTCCTCTCCTCCCCAACAGAAGACCTTCGGTCAACCAGCCCCCTCGCACCCCTCACCCCCTGCCTGGCCACCTCACCCCATCCCTGAGCTGTGCAGCTCCAGCCTCCATCGCTAGGTGCCCACAGCACCCAAGTCTTCTCACGTGACTTTCATTCAAAGGTGCTGCGTTTTGTTGAGTGAACGAGACGTGTGATGTCGTCGGGCCTGGGCTGGGGTCAGGGCGGTGGGTGGTGTCGGGTGAAGGGTTTGGGGAGCGCAGCCGCAGTCCAGGGACTTCCGCTCTTTCATCCTGTGCAGATGGTCAGAGCAGTTACGTGACTGGAGTCAAATCCCACAGGAATGAGAGTAGATCGAGTCCGCAGCTAAGTCCTGGGAGACCGAGCCTAGAGTCTTCTGGGCTCTTACCCCATGCCAGGCATTATTGACGCCTCTCACCATGCCCGAGGTGCGTGGGACCACTAAACATCAGAGAGGTGGGGTGGTTTGCCCAGGAGTGGAGCAGGGTGAAGGGGGTTCAATCCACCCGTGGGTATCAGCACCCCACACACTTTCCCTTTTATCTGGGAAGGAGAATCAAAGGAATTCCCAGGGCCCCACTTCAAAGCAGCTTGTGGGAGACCTGTCAGCTCCCCTGTGAACCCGCTGCTTCTTGACTTTGATTTCCCTGAGCCGGTGGGAAGGGCGGGGCCGTGGGGACCTGCCAGTAAACCACACAGGACAGGCCTTGAACTCGGAGCCCACGGTGGCGCCTTGATTATCTTTCACCCGGACTCCATGTTAGCTTCATGAAACATCTGATCACAGTGGTGGCTTTGTAGCTTAAATCTCCCCACGTTTCACCGTCTCCCCGTGGAAACTCCCCCAGGGGCTATTCCTGGAGCTCTCCGATGGCCAAGTCTGGCTGACCAGATATTGGGAACCTCACAGAGAGCCCACCTTCCTGGGGTAGCTGCCTGTGCTCTGTGCCCGTCATGGAGGTGATGATAAGGAAGGATTGTCACAGGTGTGTTGTAGAGACAGTCTCATTTCAGCCCCACAGAAGAAGCAGTAGGAGAAATGTGGTGTTATTTCTGCCTACTTTTTAGTTTTTATTAATTTAATTTAATTTAATTTAATTTATTTGCATGAGAGAGACAGAGAGATAAAGAGGCATATAGAAAGAGAATGGGCATGCCAGGACCTTCAACCAATGCAAACCAACTCAGGACGCATGCACCACCTTGTGCATCCGGCTTTATGTGGGTCCTGGGGAATTGAACGTGGGTCCTCTGACTTTACCAGCAAGCATCTTAACAGCAAAGCCATCTCCCCAGCCCTGATTCTGCTTGCTTGACAATCAGGAAAACTGAGGCAGAGCAAGGTGAGCTGGTCACGCAGTGGGTGGCAGTGCCAGAGTCTGATCCGAGCTTGTTTTCTGTGCCCTTAGAAGAAAGAGCCTCCATGTCCTCCGGGCCGTCAGCAGGGTCACCCTTACCCGGTGTGGTGACCCACACCTGTAATCCCAGCGCTCAGGAGGCTGAGACCAGAGGGATCGTTAGTTCAGGGCCAGCCTGGGCTGCATAGTGAGGCCTTGTCTTCTAAAGGGGGCTCACTGTAAGGAAGAGTGCTGGCTAGGGAGGAGCAGGATGGGAGGCACGAGGATGTGCCAGGGTTAGGAAGACCTCCAGAGGAAGGAGAAAGCACCATTGGGTGTGCCAGGGTTGGGCTAGGGCACAGATATCGAAGTGAAAGGAAGGAGGGGCCAGGAGAGAGGTAGGTAGGGTAAGGTATGCAGTTGGTGCTCAGTATATGTAGGATAAGGGATGCAGTTGGTGCTCAGTACATGCAGGGTAAGGTATGCAGTTGGTGCTCAGTACATGCAGGGTAAGGTATGCAGCTGGTGCTCAGCACACCACTTGGGCCTTGCCTTTGATGCCCTTCTCTGCTGACCTCACCCTGACCAAGGGCCTGACTCAGGGGTTAAGCCCAGCAAGGGTGCCTTTAGACGGCAGGTTCTCCTGATGTTCTCCACACCATCCCAGCCCCTGACGACGGCTCCTTCACACCACCTGGCACCCAGCTTCTGCTGGGCTGAGGCCTGACATTACCCAGCTCCCAGGCTACTGGATGCTACCGCCTCCCCAATCCCACACTGCCTGCCGGGACCCTCACATGAGGCTGCGCGTCTGGGCCTCTAGACACCCCATCCGCTTCCTTGGCCTGGACCCCGCGGCATGTGGGGCTGGCCCGTCCCGTGCTGGAGGTGCGGTGGCCGTGCCATGCACGGCACAGTGTCGTGGGTTTCTGCAGCTTCCACCTGCTCCTGCTCCATGCCACTTACACCTCCTCCCTCACCTGGGGCAACGGAACCATCTTTAGACACAGGCTTGTGTTCCTGGGGCAGGGGAGTCGGGCAGGTTTACACCATTAAGAACCACTTACTGGGCCCGAGAGATGGCTGAGTGATCAAGTGCACTTTGCATGCAAGGATGAGGGCCCAGGGGGCCCTGAGACAACCTGAACTCAAATTTCCATGTACAACAGCTGAATGTGTTGAGGCTGGAGAGATTGTTCAGTGGTTAAGGCACTTGCCTATGAAGCCTAAGGACCCACGGTCAACTCTCCAGGTCCCACATAAGCCAGACACGCAAAGTGACACGAGTGGGCAAGGTCGCACATGCGCACAAGGTGGCACACATGTCTGGAGCTCGACTGTAGTGGCTGGAGGCCCTGGAGTGTCCTTTTTTTTTTTTCTCTATCTTGCCTCACCCCTCCCTCAAATAAATATATAAAATATTTTAAAGAAAACAGCTGAGTGTGGCCATGTGTGCCTGTAACCCCAGTCCCACTGGGGAGCAGAGACTGAGAATCTTCAGAGCCCTCCAAGCTTTGGAATTAGTCCAAGGAGACTCCTGCTCAGAGCAAGAGCAGGTGGAGAAACGGTGGAGTTTGTTGCCCCCTGTTCCATTCTGGCCTCAGCAGGCGAGCGCTCCCCCAGCTGCAAGGGGGTGTATGGAACACACACTGCAAGGGCACAAACATGTGCATACAACACACACACACACCTCATTAGCATACACACAAGCAAAAGGAAAAAAGAAGAACCGCTTATTTGAACTTACTGTTCTCCATTCCCTGGGAACCAAGAGGTTGCCAGAGCTGAGGGCTCTATCATCAGACAGAGAGTGGGAAGAAAGAAGAAATCAAGCAGCGTAAGCCCGTAGAGTGTGTCCATCAGAAGTTGCCGGGCTGAGGGGCTGGAGAGATGGCTTAGACGTTAAGGCACTTGCCTGCAAAGCCTAAGGACCCAGGTTCGATCTCCCAGTACCCATGGAAAGCCGGTGGCACATGCATCTGGAGTTTGTTTGCAGTGGCTGGAGGCCCTGACATGCCCATCTTCCTCTCTCTCTATTAAATAAATAAATAAAATATTTGGGCTAGAGAGATGGCTTAGCCATTCGATTCCCTGGTACTCACATAAGCCAGACACACAAGGTGGCCCATGCAGCTGGAGTTGGTTTGCAGTGACTATAGGACCTGGCAGGCTTCTTTTCTCTCTCGCTTGCTTGCTCTTTCTCTCCACTTGCCTCTTTCTCTCTCTCTCAAATTAATTAATTAATTTAATAAAAAGTAGACTCCAAGTACAACTTGGACTCATTTTTTTTGTTGTTGTTGTTGTTTTGTTTTGTTTTGTTTTTTCAAGGTGGGATCTTACTCCAGCCCAGGCTGACCTGAAATTCGCTCTGTATTCTCAGGGTGGCCTCAAACACATGACGATCCTCCTACCTCTGCCTCCCGAGTGCTGGGATTAAAAAAAGAAAAGAAGAAGTTGCTGAGCTGAGACCCTCTGGGACCACCCTTAGGAATAGGACCTTGTCCAAGGTGTGAAGCAGGTTGGAATCAAAGTGAGGTTCAGGACGCAGCCCGCTCCGGCCCTATGCCGCCCTCCCAACATCTCCTAGGAGAGCAGGATGGTTATTCCTTGGCCACGCCCACACCAGGGACTCCTTGGGGCTGCTCCCTGGGATGCTGTCATCCCCTCTCCCCACGGCTGAGAGCTTTTAAAGACTAAAAGCTGTTCCACAGGGTAATAGCCAATTAATTGCTCTCGTTGGCGAGATAATGCGTCTCATCTTTTTCTAGAATGTGCGTTTCCCTCTCCTGAGACCCAGCCGGTTCTTTCCAGCTACTCTCTTTCCCTCTCCCCTTGCCTCCTCTTGGCTTAGCTGGGGCCAGAGGGAGAACGGCGCGTGCGATAATAGGGCCAGCGGTCCCTCCCCGGCCTCGCTGCCCCTGTGGGTTTCGCTCAGGGCAGCGGGGACATTTCAGGTCCTCTCACAATGAGGGCATTTAGTAGGACTCTCCTCCCCGGGCCCGCAGAGGAAACCGGAGCACAGAGCAGTCAGGAAAGAGAAATAAAACCAGCAGAGCGGCTCCGATCTGAGGGCGATACCCCTGGCCGTCCAGGCCCAGCAAGCTCCGGTTTCAGAGCCTCTTAGCAAACACCCCTCATGGCTCAGTTTCCCTCTGGGAGGCTCATAGGGGATGATGGCCAAGGAAATACAAAGTTAGCGCCGTATCTGGGTCCAGGCAAGGCTCCAACCCAAGGAGGGCAGAACAAGGGTCCAGTGTGCTTCTGGCTCAGAGATGTGAGAGCTGGCTCCGGGGGCTCCAGCCAGGCACTGGGCATCATCAGAAATTCACTGTGTGGTCAGAGAAACTCGGGGCCTGGCAGGCATCGGTGCCATGGAATGAGCCGGTCAGCGCACTTGTGGGGCGTCTGTCCGTTTCCCTCTCGGTGGCAGCCTCTGCTTCGGGATCAAGAGGACACCCAGGAGTTTCCACCCCGCCGTGAAATCCATAGGGGGTGTGGGACGTGCCTCTGGTTCTCCTGGAGACCAGACAGAGACCCAGGAAAGGGTTGCCAACGAATGTCCGTGGGACGCCAGCTTAAGACCTAAGATGGGCTTGTGGCAGATCTTGGCAACATGGCCACTGTGCTGCTTTGGAGGGCTCAGTGTCCCGGAGTTGATACGGAGGGTTTAGCTCACAATCTCATATTTGTTAGCTATGTGCCTCAGACAAGCGATTTAACCCCCATGCCTCAGTTTCCCCCACATGTAATGTTGTGTTCACATTACTATTTGAACACACGGCTCCTTTCAAATTGTGCTGACTCCGTTTACCTCTCTGGGTTTGTGTTGGAAAAACTCCCCACTTGATGTCGGTGATGAATTCATGCGAAGACGCCGGTTAGTGAAACTTGGACCGCAGCTGTGTGTCGCGGCCGCAGCCCATGAGGTCCTAGATAGCAACTGAACACGTCTGGGGCACATTCGGATGATCTGCGGTATCCATGGGGATTCAGGCAGAAGGTAAAGGCTTGCTCAGAATGTGGAGAAATCACAAGGGGTGGTGAGGCACCCCAGAATTAGCAGCACCAGGCCTGCACAATTACTCGGGGGAAGGGAACCGTGTGTGTGTCTTGGTGGAGGGGCTCAGCAGAGAGCAAGGGGCTGGGGCAGCAATGCACGTCCTGAACCTCCCAGCCCTCCCCATGGTGCCTTCCATCGGACATGCCCAGGCGCTCCCAGGGAAGTGCAAAGCCTGGGATGCCGTCCCCACAGACCACCGGCAGCAGGGCAGGGCAAGAGTTAGGGACCAAAACAACAGCACAGGGATCTGAGAAAGAGGACAGTGTTCTAGCAGAGGCCTTCCTCGTGCTGGTGCAGCAGGCGTTCCACGCACAGGGCAGGGTAAGGTCCAGTCACTGGACTAGGTCAGCCTGAGGGGGAAGCCAGAGGCTGCTGAGAGTCCTGAGTGGCTATTGTAATCAGTTCCACCATGCTGGGATGAACATCCAAAGCAGACACAGTTTATGAGAGTTAGGGATTTATTTACAGCTTACAGATCCAGGGGAAGTTCCATCAGGAACAGTGGAAGATGCTGGCCACCCCCTTCCACAGACCCAAGCAGGGAGAAAAAAACCACCAGCAGCCAGCAAATGTCAAAAAGCAACACGTGGGCTGGAGAGATGGCTTAGCGGTTAAGCGCTTGCCTGTGAAGCCTAAGGACCCCGGTTCGAGGCTCGACTCCCCAGGACCCACGTTAGCCAGATGCACAAGGGGGCGCACGCGTCTGGAGTTCGTTTGCAGTGGCTGGAGGCCCTGGCGTGCCCATTCTCTCTCCCTCTCTCTATCTGCCTCTTTCTCTCTGTCTGTCACTCTCAAATAAATAAATAAAAATAACAAAAAAAAAATTTAAAAAAAGCAACACGCATGGGGACTGGAGAGATGGCTTAATGGTTAAGGTGCATGCCTGCGAAGCCTAAGGACCCAGGTTCGAGTCTCCAGGTCCCACGTAAGCCAGATGCACATGTTGGCATATGCATCTGGTGTTTGTTTGCAGTGGCTAGAGGCCCTGGCACACCCATTCTCAGTCTCTCTCTCTCTCTGTGTGTGTGTCTCTAATAAATAAATCTTAAAAAAAAAGAAAAGAAAAGCAACAAGCACCAAGTTGGTAGTGAGCAGAACTCTGAGAGCTCAAACCTGTCTGTACACCTTTGGGCTGGAATTCAGATCCGCCCCCAGTGACACGTCCTCCAGCCAGGTGACCGGAGATCCAAGTCACAAACTTTAATAAAACACCTGAGTCTATGGGGGTGGGGGGGGGAACACACGTTCAAACTACCACAGTGGGTGAGTAGCCCAGAGTGGTGTTGGCAGGTTCATTCTACTGTCATAAGCTGCTGCCAACTTGATACTTTAAAACAACACACGCACTGATGCTAGAGGGCTCAAGGCCAGGATGAGACTTGCTGGGCTCAAGGTCAAAACTGAACCAAGTAGCTTGCTAGAGGCTACAGGGGAAACTGGTCCCTTCTCCAGCATCTAATGGGCATGTCCAACCTTTTAACATTGAGACACAATGCCATCATCCACATACTTTATACTTAAGAACTGTGCGATTGAGTTACAAAACAAATGCAGAATACCTCATGATGTTTTTCAAATTTATTCGTTGATTTATTTATTTGAGAGAGAGAGAAGAAAGAAAGAGAGAGATAGATAGAGAGAACATGGGTGTGCCAAGACCTCTAGTGGCTGCAAATGAACTCCAGACGCATGTGTACCCCCCCTGTGCATCTGGTTTTATGTGCATACTGGAGAATCGAACCCCAGTCCTTAGGCTTTGCAGGCAAGCATCTTAACCACTGAATGTCTCTCCAGTCCGGCCTCATGATGTTTTAAGGAAGTTTATGATTTTTGCGTTGGGCTGCATTCATACTATCCTGGGCTGCAGATTGAACACGCATGCTAGAAGTTGCCTATATTCCTGAGTTCGTGACCCCCTGCCAAAGCTCTCACAGCACTCTGGGCTCTGCTTTGGCCTCACATCTCTGTTTCTGACATTCTTCCTCCCCACCCCCTTTTCCCTTGCGATGCTCTTGAGTAGCCAAGGCCATCCTCCCCCTCTTTGAATACTTTACCTTATCACATCTGCAGAGGTAAGGGGACACCCTCACAGGTTCTAGGGATTAGGACATCCAGGAAGCTCCTACTGGGAAATTCCCACCCAGGGTGGTGCTCCCAGCATCCTGCTAACCCTCAGCTAACATCTCTATCTCTCTTTAAAAATTTTTTTTGTTTATTTTTTATTTATTTATTTGAGAGCGACAGGCAGACAGACAGAGAAAGAGGCAGATAGATAGAGAGTGGCCTCCAGCCACTGCAAACGAACTCCAGATGCATGCGCCACCTTGTGCATCTGGCTTACGTGGGTACTGGGGAATCGAGTCTCTAACTGGGGTCCTTAGGCTTCACAGGCAAGCGCTTAACCACTAAGCCATCTCTCCAGCCCTAGCATCTCTCTTTTAGGTTAATGTTTCTCATATTCCAGCACGTCTTGATCTGTCTTCAGGAATCTCCCCCAGAGCTGCATGTTTTTCTTTAAATGGGTTCTAAATCAGCTTCCTGTTTCACAAACTTCCTCCTAAGTGGTGAGATCCGAGTGGAACCGGGGTCTGACATTCACTTGTAACGTTTCCAATGATCCCGCTGAAATAACTGCGCGGCCAGCCATCAACATTCTAAGGGGTGGGTGGGACACCCCTTAGAAAGAGGGCATAAAACACCGTGGTTGCACAGATGCCAGTCAAGATTTTAAGCATAATTTTATTTTATTTTTATTTATTTGAGAGAGTGACAGAGAAAGAAGCAGAGAGAGAGAGACAGGAAGAGAATGGGTGCGCCGCAAACGAACTCCAGACATATGCGCCACCTTGTGCATCTGGCTTACGTCGGTCCTGGGGAATTGAAACGAGGTCCTTTGGTTTGGCAGGCAAATGCCTTAACCATTACACCATCTCTCCAGCCCAGTCAAGATTTTTTTAAAAACGTACTCAGGCCCCATCTGCAGCTGCAGGGTGAGGCTGTGGCTAGGATCCTAAGGAGTGACAAGGCCTGCATTTGGGCTCTGAATCTGCTCGGTGACAATCGGCCAAGTTCTGAGGCCTCAGTTTCATCATCCACATGACGGGGAACAATTCTTAAGGGCCTCAAGTTCAGATCTGAGGTGGCTTTGATAACCCATTTTGTGTGTCAGCAGTGGGAGGCCGGGACACACAGCACAGGCAGGATTTGAGGAGAGCTTGTGTCCTGGAGACTGTTAGGGCGTGGCAGGGCCCACTTCACCCCACACCAATGCCACACTGTTCTTTCTGGCGCGTGTCTAGCGTCGGAAGTACACGTGGGTCATGGCAGTTAGGAGGGGAACCGGATTTTATTGTAGGCACATGTCAATTCTAGAATAAGCATTTTTAAAAAAAATATTTATTTGAAAGATAGAGAAAGAGGCAGAGAGAGAAAGTGGGTGCGCCAGGGCCTGCAGCCACTGCAAATGAACTCCAGATGCGTGCACCACCTTGTGGGTGCTGGGGAATCGAACCTCGGCCCTTTGGCTTTGCAGGCAAATAAATGCCTTAACCACTGAGCCTTTCCTCCAGCCCTGGAATAAGGATTTTGTAGAATGACCAGAGGAAGGACAGTATGATTGCAATGACAGTCCATGTGGTGCTTTGAATGTGACATGTCCCCCGTAGCCTCATGTGTTAGTGATTAAGCCTTGTACTCATTCTCCAGCTGGCGGAGTCTTTGGTGAGGGGTGGAGCCTTGCTGGAGGAGGTGTGTCGCTAGGGGCAGGCCTTGGAATTTTATAGCCGAGCCTCCCTTGCCAGTGTGAGCTAGCTCACTCTGACCACTTCCTTCCTGCTGCTGTGGGGATGGGAGGCCCACCCGGCTGTGGGCTCCTGTCACGGTTTCCCTGTCATGGTGCAACTTCTCCTCTAAACTGTATTGAAACATACCCTTTCCTTCCGTAAACTGCCCTGCGCCTTCAATCCTAGCACTTGGAGGGCAGAGGATCACTGTAAGTTCGAGGCCAGCCTGCAACTACAGAGTGAGTTCCAGGTCAGTCTGGGCTAGAGTGAGACCCTACCCACCCACCCACCCCCCAAAAAACCCAAACAAACAAAACCCCATAAGCAACTTCTTGTCAGGTATTTTGCCCAGCAACCTTAAGATAACTGCTACAGTCCAAGATGCTTGGGCTGAAAAGATGGCTCAGTTGTTAAGGCAAAGCCTAATGACTCGGGTTTGATTCCCCAATACCCACGTAAAACCAAATGCAAAAAGTGGCACCTGCATCTGGAGTTTGTTTGTAGTGGCTAGAGGCCCTGGCATGCCCATACCCACCCCCCTCCTCTTTCTCTGTCTTCTCTCTCTCTCTGCTTGCAAATAAATAAAACGTTTAAAAAATTGTTTATTTTTATTTATTTATTTGAAAGCGACAGACTCAGAGAGAAAGAGGCAGATAGATAGATAGAGAGAGAGAGAGAGAGAGAATAGGCACTCTAGAGCCCCCAGCCACTGCAAACGAACTCCAGACACGTGCACCCCCTTGTGCATCTGGCTAACATGGGTCCTAGGGAACTGAGCTTCAAACCAGGGTCCTTAGGCTTCACAGGCAAGCGCTTAACTGCTAAGCCATCTATCCATCCCAAAACATTTTTAATCTTATTTATTTTGAGAGAGAAAGAGAGGCAGATAGAGAGAAAGAGAATGGGCATACCAGCGTCTCTAGCCACTGCAAACCAACTCCAGACACATGCGCCCCCTTGTGCATCTGGCTTGCGTGGGTCCTAGGGAATCGAACCGGAGTCCTTAGGCTTTGAGGGTAAATGCTTTAACCACTAAGCCATTTCCCCAGCCCAAATAAAATATGTTTTAAATTTAAAAAGATATCAAAAGTCCCCTCATAACACTGTAAATGCCAGAGAGCTTTGTGGTAAGAATATTGACTCTGAGAGCCAGAGAGAACTGGGTTCAAATCCAAGCTCTACCACTTGCAGTGCATGGGTAGGTTACCTCACCTGCCTGAGCCCTGACATTCTTATCTGTACCATGGAGACAATAATGGTTCTGACTTCCTAACTTTGTGGTAAGGCTTGAGAGACTGAACCCATGCCAAGCACACAGCCCAGTGCCTGCCACTGAACTCTGTGGGTATTGTACCCATGAGAGATGTCCTTGTTACCAGCACTGCCCGCGTGGATTGGGAAGAGGAGGCTGTGCCTATAAGACCTCTCACCTTTCCCACGCCACTCGGAACATCCAGAGAGTAACTGGGCTTCCCTATAAGTACCAGCATGCTGGTTTCTTTGAAACGTACCCTTGACATCCCCTCACACTGTGTCCTTGCATGCAAATCCTGTCCCCACCCCGATGAAACATCTGCAGTGAAACTATGGTTCACGTGCCATGTTTTGAAAGTATTTTGAGATGCTTCCTAAATGCTCGCCGAAAGCCCAAATTTCATGTGCGCGAGAAAATCGATTCTTTTCATTCGGCAGGTTGTCGGGTGGAAAGAAAATGAAGGCAGAATGCGTGGATTTGTCACAACGAGGGGTGGTGGGAGGGAACAAAACTGGGGAGCCAAACGGGGCCTGGGTCACCTCCCTCCCTGTCTCTTACCAAACATGCCGCCCCAGAGCGGCTCTGTCACCCCTGAGCGGTTTTCTGTGCGTGATGGGTTAGCTGAGTAGCCACCAGAAAGCCTCGGCTCAACATACAGTCACGTCTTCACCATGCTAACCTTCCCGCCAGCTGGACCCTGCGGGATCAGGAATCAAGGAATACACGTTGGTTGAATTTAAGCACAGCCGCCTGTGCTTACGTGCGTGTGCGTGTGCATGTGAATGCATGCATAGAGGCCAGAGGAGAATGTCCGGCGCCCCCTCCACTGCTCATCGTGTTTCTTTGAGACGGAGTCTCACTGATTCCAGAACTTGCCCTGTTTGCTGTTATCCCCAGTGATTCTCTGGTCTCTGCTCCCCACAGGACTGGGGGTTACAGACACGTGTGGCCCTAGTTGTGTATACACAGGGGCCCGAGGATACCAGTACTCTCAGGCCCTCGTGCTAGTGAGGGAAGCACCCTTACCACTGAGCCATCTCTCCAGCCCCAGCAGAGCCTTTTGAAGAATGTCCTGGAGTCTGGCCCTGTCTCTATATCGAGGAGCCAGCACGCCAAAGAAACGGGTTTCACAGATTGCTAAACTGTGCTGAGGCAGACAGGTGTGGGCGGTAAGTAGCATGGAATCTATTTCAATCCCCAAATTCAGGTGAACCAGATATCGACTTTCTTAAACCTCCTTAAGTCTAATTCAACTTGGAATCTCGACAGAGTCCAAGCTATATAGTCCTAGCTACGACAGGACTCACCCTCCCTGGGTGGATGGGTAAACCCCCAGGGACTTACCTGTCTCCCAGATCTCTTCATCCAGCCTGCATGGCCCCAAGCTACATAATCCTAGCTATGACTGGACTCCCCGCACCCTCCCCCGGGGTCCTTTCATCCATGCTACATGACCCCAAACTCTGTATTTTTTTCTGCCCTGGGTTTGGAGCTGAGTTGGTGTTTTAGACACCAAGGGTCCCATGTATCCTCAGGCACCGTGGGGACTTGTTTGCAACCTCTGGTCTTTTTCTTGTCCCTTCTCCCTGGGATACCACCCCCATAAGCTCATCACTGAGCTCTGAGCAGAGCTGGCTTATAGAAAATTGTCTGGGAAGGACAAAGGAAGTCCCACGGTGTACGGCTCCTTGTGCTTGATGGGGTGTTTATTTGCTTTCATGTTGTCATAGACTTTGCGCAGTAGGTTTCTGTTTAGAGGAAAATTGAACAGAAGGTAGAGAGTTCCTTTAAGTTCCCAGCAGCCACGGTTATAGTAGCTCACTGGAGTGGGGTTTTTAGCATCTGAGGAACCAATACGGATACATGCTTTTGATGGCAGTTGATGGCTTGGCTGAGGGTTCGCTCTTGTCGTACTGTTAGCACATGCTGACGACCGTATAAAATGGGCCCACACCTAGGGTGACTTATGGAGTAGACTCTCTGCCTCTCAGCTCTAGCCTGCCGATGGATTCCCTCTTCCTTCTCAAGCACCTGGCAACCACTGGGGCTATTCACCATTCCATAGTTCTACTTTTTCTGGATTTTGAATAATAAATTAACTGGGTGACGGCACGGGTCTATAATCCTAGCACTTGGGAGACTGAGGCAGGAGGATCATGAGTTTGAGAGCAGCCTGGGCTACATAGCAAGAACCTGTCTCAAAAAGACCAAAAATTCGTCAGGCATGGTGGTGTACACCCTTAATCCCAGCACGCGGGAGGCTGAGGTAGGAGGATTTGTCATGAGTTTAAGGCCAGCCTGGGGCTACAGAGTGAGTTCCAAGTCAGCCTGGGCTAGAGTAAGACTCTATCTGGGGGTGGGGGGGAGACAAAAATTTAAAGTTAATCAGTTTAGCTCAAAGAGCACAAAAGTGCACTATTTCATAGGCATGGTGGCACATGCCTTTAATCTCAGCACTAAGGAGGCTATGGTAGAAAGATTGCTGAGTTCAAGGCCAGCCAGAGACCACATAGTGAATTCCAGGTCAGCCTGGGCCTACTTTGAAAAAAAAAAAAAACACATAAATAAATAAATTAACTTACAAAAGTGCAATATTTTACATAAAAATCCAGAGATTCTGGGCTGGAGAGATTACTCAGTGGTTAAGGCACTTGCCTAGAAAGCTTAATGACTGGGGTTCGATCCCCCAGGACCCATGTAAAGCCAGATGCACAAGTGACACATGCAACTGGAGTTTGTTTGCAGTGGCTGGAGGCCTTAGCATGCCCATTCTCTCCCTGTCTCTCTGCTTACAAATGAGTAATTTTTTTGTTTTTGTTTTTGCTTTTTGTTTTTTTGTTTTTCGAGGTAGGGTCTCACTCTAGCTCAGGCTGACCTGGAATTCACTCTGTAGTCTCAGGCTGGCCTCGAACTCATGGCGATCCTCCTACCTCTGCCTTCCGAGTGCTGGGATTAAAGGCTACCACGTCCGGCTACAAATAAGTATTTTTTTAAAAAAAGAAAGTCCGAGATCTGGTATTTCTTGACACATGGAAGTATCCCAGACAGACCTGGGCTGGGGCTGCCCTGCGAGCTCTTCTACTCCACCTGTCAGCGTATCTGTCGCCATTTCTCCATCCTTCGTCCCTGAAGGCATTTGAGGTTGCTTCCCTGGCCTGACCTCCCTACAAACACCAGAATAACCTCCCCTCGTGGGCTATTTTGTTTCCTACAAGTATTCCCCAGGGTCATACGTGTCTGGTCAACTGCTTGAAATTAGGAAGAGGGGACAATACGGAGAAAGGAACAGGAGTTCATTTCCTGGATCTTGTGCTGTCCGAGGCACCTCGCTTGCCTCGCTGGGCTCCGCCCCGTCTACCTGTGCTATGCGTCCAAAGCTTCCAGCCCCAGCCTGGCCCACACACAATGCCCTCCCACGGCCACCGCAGCTTTTGGTCAATAATTTATGGCAAAGCTGCAATTCACCCCACTGACCCCCTTCTTAGAGTGAGGCAGGGAACTGGACACCCAGAGATTATATTGCATGGCTTGGGGGGAGCACAGAAGAGTGAATAGGAGGTTCAGGGTCAGTACTAACCCGGAGACACAGCCAGCAGGGGAGCTGGCCCTTCTACTTGCCTACAAGGTTTTTCTCTGGGTCAAAAAAAGAAGAAGAAAAAAAAAGTCTTGGGCTGGGGATGTGGCTCAGTGGTACAACACTTGCCTAGCATTCACAGAACCTTTGGTTTGAACCCTAGTACTAGACAAAAGGAAAGGCCAACCTGGGACTGGAGAGATGGCTCAGTGATTAAGGCACTTGCCAGCAGAGCTCAACTCCCTGGGTTTGATCCCCCAATACCCATGTAAAGCCAGATGTACAAAGTGGTGTATGCACGTGGAGTTCATTTGTAGCGGCTGAAGGCCCTGGAACACCTATTCTCTCTGTCTCTGTCTCTGTTCGCTCTCTGTCTCTCAGCTTACAAATAAATAAATAAAATATTTTTTAAGCCAGGCGTGGTGGCGCACGCCTTTAATCCCAGCACTCAGGAGGCAGAGGTAGGAGAATCACCATGAGTTTGAGGCCACCCTGAGACTACATAGTGAATTCCAGGTCAGCCTGAGCTTGAGTGAGACCCTACTTTGGAAAACCAAAAAAAAAAAAAAAAAAAATATATATATATATATATATATATATATATATATATATATACATATATATATATATATATATATATGTGTATGTATATTTATACATACACACACACACACACACACACATATATATACACACACACATATATATATATTAAACTAAAAATAGACTTTTTATTAAAAAAAAAGGCCAACCTAACTTGAAGCTCTAGGCAGTGGCACACAACCTGGCATGGTGGAGAGCCTCTCTCTGGTCTGGCTGCATGCCAAGGCCCAAGCTCAGGGCTTCTGGGACATGAGGGAAATAGCTGAGGAGCCCTGGACCCAGCCCAGTACCCTCCCCTCCCATGTGCTTTGATCTCCAGCTACTACGTCTCCCCGCACTCTCCGTCTCCTCCCTGGACACAAAGCGGCAGTAGTGCCCGTCTCACTGCAGTTGTGTCTGAAGGTCAGGTGTCCCCCATAGGCTCACGGGTGTGAACACTTGCTCTCCAGCTGGTGGCGCTGTTCAGGAAGGTTGTGGAACCGTTTAGGAGGTGGAGCCTCACTAGAGGAAGTGAGTCACTAGGTGTCAAGGCCTTGAGGTTTTACAAAGCCCAACCTCACTTCTGTTTGCCCTGTGCTTCCTGACTATGGATACGATGTGACCAAGCCAGCCTCCTGCTCCCACCACCGTGAGGGAATGCGCTCTTGGCACTGTGAACCAGACTAAAGCAGAAACAATAAATAAATAAATTAATTAATTAATTAATTAATTAAATAACCTTTCCTTCCTTGAGCTGTTTCTTGTCGAGTATTTGGTTGCAACCATGAGTAAAGGGACTAATACTACACCACAGAATAAACAGGGTATCTTCCTGCAGGCCCCATGTCGCTTCCCCCCAAGTCTCAAGTCCTAGTCATGGTCCCCAAGTCCTCCCTCGCCCTCACTGGACACAAGTATTCAATCCACAAATAGTTCTTAAGTATCTTCTGGGAGCTGGATGCTGAGGGCACAGCCATGAAGAAGACGGGGCTGGAGGGATGGCCTAGCGGTTAAGGCGTTTGCCTGCAAAGCCAAAGGACCCAGGTTCGATTCCCCAGGACCCACGTTAGCCAGATGCACAAGAAGGTGCATGCGTCTGGAGTTTGTTTGCAGTGGCTGGAGGTCCTGGCACACCCGTTCTCTCCCTCTCTCTCTCTCTCTTTCTCTCTGTCCCTCTTTCTCTGTCAAATAGATAAATACATAAAAATTATGTATTAAATAAATACATAAAATAAATTAAATAAATACATAAAAATTTAAAAAGACAAGAGGTTGGAGTGAGGTGAGGAAGGTACCAGGATCCAAAGAATGTTCTAGAAGCTGACAAGGCAGGAAATGGTCCTCCCTGAGCATTGCAGAAGGAATTGGCCTCACTCACACCCCGGCTGTACCCTCCTGACCCCAGCACTGGAATGGAATGAGTGTGTGGTGATAAACGCAGCCATGGGAAGTTAAATACTGAAGTAGAGGGACAGTTTAGAAAGGATGCCTAAAGAATGAGTGGCTGTCCAGAGAGAGAGAGAGAGAATGAAGGAGGGACACCCTGTGACAGCCCGATGGCCCACTTGAGATCCAGAGCCACACTGCATTCTCCATGGCCAGAGACTGTGAAGAAGAGCCTGCCAGAGCCTCTAGACTCTTCATCCACATTGGTTTGATATCTGTGCTCACTCAGTGCTTAGCTCGCTGTTGAGTTCCAGCTCTTCACAGTCGTTCATCTGGTACTTCCTGGGGGTCACTCTGGTGTTCTGTTTTTGTTCGGGTACCATTTCACTTACTGTTAAATCATAGATCTTTTGTGGGGGCCAGAAGGGGTTGTTGGAAGCACTTGCTGTTGATTTATGAACTTACATGAAAACACATCTAGCCACGTAGCTATTGTGAAGGTGATAACATAGAGCATCCCATCACTCTGGCGAGTTCCTTTGTGTGCCTGGAACATCCTATACCCCTGTGTGTGAGATGAAGAATCTCTTACTATCGTTTCTCATTTATTTATTTATTTATTTATTTACTTACGTACTTATTTATTTATATGGGGGGAGGGGCTAGGGAGAGAGAGAAAAAGAGAGAGAGAGAATAGATGTACCAGGGCCTTCACCTGCTGCAAATGAATTCCAGATGCGTGTGCCCCCTAGTGCACATGTGCGACATTGCGTGCTTGTTCACTGTGCGTCTGGCTTACATGGGACCTGGAGATTCGAGCATGAGTTCTTAGGCTTTGCAGGCAAGCACCTTAACCACTATCTGGATCTATCTTTCTAGACCCTCTTGCTTTCTTTTCTTCAGCAGTGTCTCCCTTGTCTTGGTGTCACATCTGTGAGAGGTGTCCAGTGGTAGCAGGTACTAGTGTTATATTTCCTGCCCCCTTTTAACTACTGTCACCTCTCCCTTAGAAGGACACATGCTTGGCTGCCTCAGTTTGAGAGCTAACAATGAGGTGGTGGAGAGTGTCTTGTTTACATCTCTGGGTCTCCATGAGCACTCATTTCTCTCAGGTGCACAGCCGGGAGGGGGACTGTGGAGTTCTAACGTGGGATGGTGTTTTGCATCCACAGACCCCGCTGGACCTCACTTTCAAAAAAATCTTCCATGCCTGCATCCACTTTTTCTCTAAAAGACCCACTCTCCATCCATGCATCCCTGAGACTTGGCCGTGAGGCAATAGGCCCAGGGCTGGCCTCACATTTTACTTCTGTTGTATGGTTTGAGGAGGAATGGAATATGAGAGAGGGTAAAGATGAAGTAGAGTCTGGTCGCATTACCGTGTGGGTGCCATTATTGTATGTGTGTGTGTGTTTGCAATATGTGGGGTATACATTTGCATGTGTCCTATGCACACATGTGGGGAGGGCAGAAGAGAGCAGCTGATGTCCTCCTCAAACACTCATCCAAGTGTTTCTATGAGACAGAACTACCTCTTTCTGTCAGACTGGCTGACCAGTGAGCCCCAGCCATTCTCTGATCTGTGCCCCTCATAAAACTAAGGTTACAGGCATGCATTGTGTGGTAGTTTGAATGTGCCCCCCACCCCCCCCCCCGTCTTCCCTTATAGACTCGGGTACTTTATTCAAGCTTGTAATTTGGATTTCCGGCCACTTAGCTAGAACAGGTGTCACTAGGGGGTGGATCTGAGGGTCCGGCTCTAAGGTGTGTTTGGGGCTAGATCTGATTTTCAACCTAAAGGTATGCAAAGGAGTTTTGAGCTTAGGCTATCGTGCTTGTTGCTTGGTGGTGCCCCTCTGCTTGGATTCGTGAGTGGGACTGGGCTCCTTCCGCCATTCATGGAACTTCCCCTGGATCTGTAAGCCTGAAATAAACCCCTTCCTCCCATCATCTGTGTGTGTGTGGCTTGGATGTTCATCCCAGCGATGTGGAGCTGTCTACAACACATGGTTATATTAGCTGTTTACATTGGTGTTGGGGATCAAATTCAGAGTGAATCCAGCCCTCATGCTTGTGCGATAAGCACTATTACCAGCTGAACCATCTCCACAGCCTCCCAGGCCCCATTATTTCTAAGTTGGACCCTCCGTGGGCTGAGTATATAGGCAGGAGTTTGGTGTTCAGCAGAGTGGGGTATATGGAGACATTTCCCAGTCTTCAGCACACCACCTTTATAATTTTTTCTTGCAGTTGCTTATTTCTCTTTCCATTGATTTATATTTTTACTGAAAATTGTTTTCTTGGGAAGTTAACTTACCTGAAAATATGAAATCAATATGCCTTTCCCTAAAGAGGGGCTAATCACCATATATGCACAAAAAGCCAGAGTGAGGGAAGGTCACCTCCAGCCAGGTATTGTTTGCTCCCTGCTGGGGCTCTGAGCTCCTGACTCAGAAGTGTTAAAGACCTATTAACACCAAACCAAGACTTCCCTCCTGAGTAATAAAGATTCAAAGTGAGTACTTTCCACACCTTGTGGACAGAGGTTACTCATGTTGAAAGCATGCCTCTTGCTATGGTGGCCTCTCCGCTCTCCAGTGCTAGTGTGTTGAAGTCTTCTGATTCACACTGGGTCTTTAAATGCACTACTGCTCTGGAATACCTGACTGAGTGGCTCTGAGCTGTGCGTGACTCCCTTGCTCGTATAACAGGATCATCTTGGCACCTGCCTCTAAAGCACCCAACACATGGCTCTGTTTCTGACATGTCTGTGAGGAGCCAGCCAATCTTGATCCCTGTGTCCAAAGATGGACAGTAAGCGGGCATGGGTGAACTCTGAAACATTGCTCTATTGCTGTTGGTTTGTCAGGGCTCATAAGCAAACCCATCTGAGAGCGTCAGCACAGCCCCAGCCATTCCAGGGGAGTGTTTATTGCCCTTGGGATCTTGCCAAAGTTAAATGCAGAAATGGGCCTGGTGAAGTTCACACACTTGTCACTTGCCTGCAGGCAGAGAGAGACATTAAATCCAAGGCTCCACACAAAGCACAATAGCTAGGTACCTAACAGCCAAAATAGGTACTGTGGTCATTCTTTCTTGAGGAAGCCAGGGGCTGACATTCATACTAGGTGGGGTCAACACCTCTCCTGGACTCATGACCATCCTAAATCTTTATATCAGGTTTTTTTGTTTTGTTTTGTTTTGTTTTTAGAGAGAGAGAGAGAGAGAGAGCGAGCATTCCTTTTCCTTCCATCCCATCCCATCCCATATGCCTAAGTGATCTACACAGCCAAGACCTAGTCTCTTCTCACACCTGGTTGGATGTTCTGCTAAAGTTTGGACTCAGGGCTTTTCTATGCTAAAAGTGGCCCACGCACACTTCAGATGAGCTTTCTGGAAAGAGAATAATTTATTTTGGCTCAGGGACACCACAGTCCACCAGGATCTTCCTTCTGGTGTGGCTTGACTCAGGCTCAAACAAAACCTGTTACATCCAGGAGTCCAAGTTCACCTTTCCCAGATGGTGGAATCAATAAGAAACTGGAACCTCTGTCACTGGTTTGTATAGATCAGCTGCCTACTCTTGAACCGATCACTGTGGTGGGAGGGGGAGATAGACGGGCCACGCTGATTAGCTGAGGCTAGATAGGGCTGCTTTCTGGAGCTGAGTGTGAAGTCGATTGTACACCCACCGTCCTGGTTGGAGATGTGGGTTCTCCAGAGTGTCAGTGCTGGAAATGGTGGTGAGGGCTGAGAGGAGGTGCAGACTGCAGCCCTCTGAGGTTCCAGTACCTTCTCAGGCAAAACAATGACCAATTTTAGAAACCCAGTGACACGACACACCCCACACATCCCTCATTCCCGGTATCGTGTTGCCTGAAAATAACAAGGTAGAAGTCAGAGTGATGAATGGGGCAGTGTTGCTTGGCACTAATTTCGCCTGGAAGCTGTAGCTATTTTGGGCTCCCACAGAAACCTGGTTTAGCTTAGCTGGTTACAGAGCAGGGCTCCTGAGGTCAGGAAGATAAAGAAGAAGAGGCATGTCTTTGGAGGCAGAAATCCCCTGCCTGGATGTAATCTCCATGTCTGCCCCTAATGGCCTCTCCTGCTACACCTTCATTGTATCTGCCTGTGCACCTCTCAGGTTAGATCACAGACTGACTTCTTATGCCCAGACTGCCCGGGGTGTCCCCCCATGGGATTCTGCAGCCTTGGACTCCAGAGTCCATCCTACACGCCCCGTGTGCTTCCTGGGAGACTTTGGACAAAGTTCTCCACCTCACTCTCTGTCCCTCCATTTTCGTGTGTGCCCAATTGGGATAACAGGGCCAAGGTCTATCTTGGGAGGTCTGTATGGATGTTTGTGCAAATGTTTGACCCAGGGCTGGGTTCGGTGAATGCTAGCTTGGATGGCTCTGGATTCCAGGAGGAATAACGGACCAGTGAAAGCAGGCTTCCAGTCTCTGTCACTGTGCAGGAGACATGTGGCTGCTGGGTGCAGCGGCATACATCTATAATCCTAGCACTTGGGAGGCCAGGGCAGGAGGACTGCTGAAAGTCTGAGGCCAGCCTGGGCTACATAGCAAGACACTGTCTCCAAAGAACCACCACCAATGCAAAAGATATGGGGCTGGGGTTCTGACCTCTGAACTCTGCTGCCCCTCAGTATCCAGCCCTGTCATGTAGCATATGCTCAAACTGGTTGTACCATGGGCTGGAGAGATGGCTCAGTGGTTCAGCATACTTCCGGTCCAGGCATGAAGCTCGAGATCCCCTGAGTTGGAATCTACAGAACCAAGGTGTTTCAATCAGGGTTCTCTAGAGGAACAGAACCGGTAGAATGAATCGTATTAAAAGGGAATGTATTGGACTAGCTTACGGCAGTCCCACAATAGCAGGTTGCGGGCCTGAGAGTCAAGGAACCCGGTAGCTGCTCAGTCTACGAGGCTGGATGCCTCAGCAGTCCCAGTCCGGCAGTGAAGGTCTGGAGGCTTCCTGGAGAGACTCTGGTCTTCAGTCCACACTGGAAAATAGTGAGCAGCGAGCAGCCAGGTGGGAGGAGGGGATACCTTCCTTCCCAGAGCTTCCTTAGATAAAGCCCCCACTCTGAGAGGGGCCCGCACACTGAAGCATTCCTCCTTTAGTTAATCCTTCCTGGAAGCAACCTCAGAGAGACTGAGGGGTTAAATCAACAGAGAAGTAGGAACTCCAAGGTTGTTGGTTACTATCCACCTCTACCCAAGTCCTGCCCCTGAGTCAGGCATGGAAGGGACAGCTGGGGACCTCTTGCTGGCCTCCACAAGCACAACCTTCGATTGGCACATGGCTGAAATCACCTGGAGGGCTGCTGTGTGGGATAGACTATCCAGAGGGTGTGTCAATGAGAAACACCCAGGATTCTGACTGGTGTAGTTCAGTTTGCAGGGCCAAAATACCTCTGAGTCCTTCACTGAAAGGCCGATTGGCTCCTGTCCACCTGGTGAGCCTTCCTTTATTTGGACTTTGCAGAGGGCAGGAGGCCACTGAGGTGGAGCTGGCCCCATGGTTGGTCTAAGCGCGTGCCAATGTGTGCGTGTGTCCGTGTGTGAGGGCACATGTGGGTATGTGACCTCTGTGCGTGATGTAGCATAAACTCGCTCAGTCTCTGGGTCTCATCATTTGTCCGTTATCCCCACAGCCCCACAGTACGCGTTCATCTAAAGAAAAAAGGTATCTTAATAAGTCTGAGATGTAACGTGAGAGCCACCGAAATGTTATACGTGGCTAATGCTAAGGCAAGTTATTGCGCCTCTCCCTTGAGGGGTCTGTACCCACACTTGGGTGTGTCCTCGTTTTTGTGACATCGTCTTAGAGAAGCCCCCATCCATGCTGTCACATGTACCCTTGTGCTTTTTGTAAATATTGTATTTTTATTTATTATTTGAGAGACAGAGAGAGAGAATGGGCCTGCCAGGGCCTTTAGCCACTGCAAACAAACTCCAGATGCCATGTGCCACCTTGTGTGTCTGGCTTATATGGATCCTGAGGAATTGAACCGGGGTCTTTTGGCTTTGCAGGCAAGTGCCTTAACCGCTAAGCCATCTCCCCAGCCCCTTCATGCTTTTGTTGAGTGTTTTCCTTAATACCGTTAATAAAATCTCCAACTCTGCTTCATACCAGATCTTCCTGAAATTCCCTTTAGTGTGGAAGCCATGGTTCCTGAGTTGAGGTCCCTAAAAGTTTAGAGAAACTCCTTCGGCTGCTGAGGGCAACGGTGTGGAGCCGTGTGTCAGTCTGCCTGCTGCTGACCTAACCCCTGGGTGGGGGCCCTTTCTTGGGTCCCTGGCATTTTGCCACATCATCCTCCCAAAGCCTACGCTGCTGTGTTAAACTCCTTGTCCCCATTTTATAGCTGAGAAAGCCAAGACCTAGCCACTTGTCTGTGTTCATGGAGCTGGTACGTGGAGGGGAAGAATCTGGACGGCGGGACTCTCTGGCGCCAAAGTGCGCAGCCCTTCCAACGTGAACCTGGGCTGGTTTTCGTCCGTGTGCGTAGACATCTTTGCCGAGCAAAACACTGAAGGCTAACGCCGCCTTGCGTAGAGTGTGGTCGCTAGGGGCCGGGACACTGGCATCAGATGGGCATAAACCGCAGCTCAGCCACTAGCTGTGCGAGGCTCAGTATGCTCATCTGTGAAACAGAGACACTGATTGTGACTTGTGACCCTGGGGCTACCGTGTAGACCTGGTGAGGGCGTGTGGGACCTGCTGGTGGGAGTCAGACCATGGCCTCCAATGCCAGGTGGCTAATGACTGTGGTCATCACTTCTACCACGATGGTTTACTCATCCCCACAAATGCCAATGGTCTGCAAAGGACACATGCCAGCTACGTGCTAGAGCTATGGTGGTCTTGGGAGGCAGAGGGTGGAAGAATGCTGAGCTGGGCTGGCATGAGCTTTCTCCGTGAAAGCCAGTGACTCTTGATTTTTTAAAAAAAAAAAAAAATTATTTATTGGGCCGGAGAGATGGCTTAGCGGTTAAGGCTTAATTTAAGCCTATGAAGCCTAAGGACCGAAGCTTGATTTCCCAGGACCCACATAAGCCAGATGCACGTGGTGGCGCATGCGTCTGGAGTTTGTTTGCAGGGCTGGAGACCCTGGCGCGCCCATTGTCTCTGTCTTTGTCTCTAATAAATAAATAAAAAGAAAGTATTTTAGAAATATTTTATTTATTGGATATATATAGAGAGAGCCATCTGGCTTACATGGGTCCTGGGAAATCAAGCCTGGGTCCTTAGGGCTTCGCAGGCACGCACCTTAACTGCTAAGCCATCTCTCCAGCCCTTTTTTTTTTTTTTTTGTTTTTGTTTTTGTTTTTGTTTTTGTTTTTCGAGGTAGGGTTTCACTCTAGCCCAGGCTGACCTGGAATTCACTATGGAGTCTCAGGGTGGCCTCGAACTCATGGCGATCCTCCTACCTCTGCCTCCCGAGTGCTGGGATTAAAGGCGTGCGCCACCACGCCTGGCTTTTTCTTTTCTTTTAATTCATTTATTTATTTGCAAGCAGAGAGATACAGACAGAGAGAAACAATGTATACACCAGGATCTCTAGCCACTGCAAACGAACTCCAGATGCATGCACAACTTCGTGCATCTGCCTTTACGTGGGTACCAGGGAACTGAACCCCAGGTTGTTAGGCTTTGCAGGCAAGCATCTTAACCACTGAGCCATCTCTCCAGCCCAAAAGCCAGTGATTCTTAGTAGGGTAACCTACACACACACACACACACACACACGCACACTTGATGTCTCTGGAGTACTGGATCCTCCAGACAAGTGAAGGGGGCCTCCTTATAGGAACGTAGGCTGCAAAGCATTCCTGCAAGCCAGGAATGGGAATAGTCCCTACCCCCAAAGAAGCTGGGGTGGGGGGCTATGTCAGTCATGCCCAGGCTAACATGCCCATGTGAGCTCTAGCCAGCCAGAACTTTTCACTTTCAATATTTTATTTTATTTATTTGACAGGGGGCAAAGAGAGAGAGAGAATGAATGGGCACGCCAAGGCTTCCGGCCACCGCAGACGAACCCCAGATGCGTGCGCCCCCTTGTGCATCTGGCTAACGTGGGTCCTGGGGAATGGAACCTGGGTCCTTTGGCTTTGCAGGCAAACGCCTTAACCACTGAGCCATCCCTCCAGCCCAGAGCTTTTCACTTTTACACACTCACTGCGGAGGCCACGGGCTCCTGACTTGGAAGAAAGCGGGGCCTGGGCCTCTCTCCTCCTGACACCTCCTCCTACACAGCTGCTTCCAGCTCCGGCCTGATAATCAGGCCGCCCTGGGCTTCATAGAATCCCCGCTGCTGCGGGAACTGTAAAAACAAAACCCCCGCACAAATGTGTTTTTATGTAAACACAGCAGGGGGTGGCGGCTGCCTATGGAGAAAGAACCCGGTGGCTGGTATTTCTCAAAAGCAAAAATAATCCCCCCGAACGTTGTTACCGAAGAACTTGGATGGGAACCCGCAGTGTGCCAGGATCACGTGGGAGCCCAGGTGCTGGAGGGAGCCTCCTCTCTCCTCCAGGTGAGCATCCCGGGAGTCCCAGAGAAGTGAGCAAGCAGGTGCTATTTCTCTTGCAAATACTCTTCCCTGAGGAGGCAGCCAGTGGAGCAGGAAAACACTCGCGCCCGTGGGTTGTTTGCTGTTTGTTAAGTACGGTTTGCCTGCTGTAAAACCCGTGAAACCAAGGGCCCTCCACTGCAATGAGATACACGGGGCGGCGTGCAGCCCGCCCCACCAGACATCCCTTGGCATCTGTCTCAACCCCATGACCACTGGGTTTGTTTTTTCTTTTTCTGGAAAACTATAAACATGAGGTTTCTTTCAGTCTGGGTGTGATAGTTTGAATGGATGTCCCCCAGTATATTCAGGATTTTATTAAAGCTTGTAATTTAGATCTCCAGCCACCTGGCTGGAGGAGGTGTCACTGGGCAGATCCTAGGGTCCAGCCTTAAGGAATGGGAGTGGATTGGGAGTTCCAATGTCAAGATAAGCAGAGCGCTTGAGTTCTCGGCCTCAGAGCTCCTGAAGTGTGCTCGCTGGCTTTTGGGGCGGTAGCGTTGCTGTCTCAGCATGGGCCTGTGGAAGGGGCGGGAGGGCAACTTCTTCTGCCACTGTGGAACTTCCCCTGGATCTGTAAGCTTCAAATAAATTTCCTCCCTCCCTTAACTGTGCTGGTTTTGGAAGTTCACCCCAGCGACCCGAGGCTGTCTGCCACGCTGGGTCACGTCAGCCTCTGAGACGCTCCAGGATTGGCTGGCCTGAGTGTCCAGTGGGCTTCTTGGCTGAGTGGTTCTCCCTTGTGGGGTGCGCTACATCATTGTCCGGGTGCCTGGGGTGGGGTGGGGAGGGGGGAAGTGGAGGGGGGAGGCGTTTGGCTTCCTTCACTTATAAGTGAAGCTGTGCTCTGTATTCGCCTTCTGCTCTGTGAGGGGTTCACTTTGCTGGCATTAACATAGGAGGGAGATTGCCAGAGATTTCTAACCTTGTAAGGGACAACCAGACTATGTCCCACAAAAGCTGTCCCCTTTGGAAATATTCACCACTGACATCTGGTCTGGGAGGTCCCACCTGCTCACTGTCCTTTGCTGCACTTTGGGGTTTTGGTTTGTTTTGTTTTTCTCTTTTCAGGACGTTCCAGCCATGCTGGCTCGCCGAGACATGATTACAGCACAGGGCCGCTGAGTCCTGGTGTCCCTCAGATCGGGGCTGGCTGAGGACAGCGGCCAAGCGCATGCTCCCCGTAGACGGCTCTGCCCACCAGCTCCTCTTGGAGCTCATTCTGCTGGTTGCCCATGTGAGGGGCGTTCCCGCAGGGTGCATCGCGGGCGTGTGTGGCGCGACGCTGTTGGGTCTGGTGCCGCCTGTGACTGGTCTCCGCCTTTCCACAGCTACATTTGTGCTTTCACAACTTCAGGATGGGCAAAATTGATGCACGTTTTCCTCTTTTTTTGTTTTATGTGTTTTTTTTTTTTTTTTTTTTTTTTTGGTTTTTTGAGGTAGGGTCTCACTCTGGCTCAGGCTGACCTGGAATTCACTATGGAGTCTCAGGTGGCCTCGAACCCATGGCCATCCTCCTGCCTCTGCCTCCCGAGTGCTGGGATTAGAGGCGTGCGCCACCACGCCCGGCTTTGATGCACGTTTTCTAGAAACCATGCTTTGAATTTTGATCCTTTTCTAGGCTGGCAGGCATTGTGTGGTGGGATACTGTCGTTCTCTCCCAGGATGCTGAGCACAGGAGCGAATGCAGCTCCCTCCCGGGCAGCCCCGCCGTCACGGGGGAGCAGCCGGTGCTCCGGTGTGCCCTGCTGCTGAGCCACGATGACACTCAGGGTGTCCCAAACACATTCCCAATTCATTCTAAAAAAAAAAAAAAAAAAAAAAAAAACTTTTATTTATTTATTTATTTACAAGCAGAGAGAGACAGAAGAGAGAAAGGGCACGCTAGGGCCTCCAGCCACTGCAAATGTACTCCAGATGCATGCGTCACGTTGAGCGTTTGGCTTTGTGTGGGTCCTGGAGAATCAAATTTTAGGGTCACTGGGCTCTGTATGCAAGCGCCTTAACCGCTGAGCCGTGTCTCCAGCCCCCAATTCATATTTTGGGAACTCACGCCCACTGTAAGTTGCGAAGCATCTCTATCCATGTATAAAAATAAATATATAAAATGCTTTAGAATTCCAACTGGGACTGATGTGTAAGTTAGAAGAGGTGATGCAGGAGAGAGCTATGCATGATGCTGGTTACCTGGCCCAGGGCCAGACCGCTGCTGGTTAGAAGTCACTGCGATTGTTCACACTGGGCACTTTGTTATGTGACGTCAGTGAGCGGAGCCAGACGTAGTCAAATCCTGACTCTACCACCTGCACCCTAGCTGGGTGAACCTCAGGCAAGTCGTTGAACCTCTCTGGGACTCCGGCTCTGCATCTGTAAAAAGGAGGTATGCCTTTAATCCCAGCATTCAGGAGGCAGAAGAAGTAGGAGGATCTCTGTGAGTCCCAGGCCACCCTGAGACTACATAGTGAATTCCAGGTCAGCATGAGCAAGAATAAGACCCTACCTCAAAAAAAAAAAAAAAAAAAAAAAAGTCGGGATGCCTTCCTGCAGGTTTTTTTGTTTTGTTTTGTTTTCTTGAGAGTCAGTGAGTTTAGTGCAAAGGGCTGACTCCCTCTGCGACTGTGCTCGCCTGGTTTGGCCATTGGTGGGATGACTACGTGAAGAGCGAATCCAGGGTGACGTGTTTGGAAGTCAGTGTGGCCGGGGCTCGGGATCAACCTGAATGAGGGCCCTCTAGAACTTTGAGGCAGGTATGTTGCCTTCGTGTGGAGCTCACAGGCATATGTGTGTGTGTGTGTGTGTGTGTGTGTGTGCAGGCGCAAAACTCCATCTATCTGTATGCCATACAATTCTATCTCATTGGGAAAAAAAAAAAAAGGCCTGGCATGGTGGCGCACGCCTTTAATCCCAGCACTCTGGAGGCAGAGGTAGGAGGATTGCTATGAGTTTGAAGCCACCCTGAGACTACATAGTGAATTCCAGGTCAGCCTGGGCTAGAGTGAGACCTTACCTCGAAAAAACAAAATGAACTTTTGGACCTGGGTGTGGGTGGTGGCGCACGTCTTTGATCCCAGCACTCGGGAAGCAGAGGTAGGAGGATCACGGTGAGTTCTAGGCCAGCCTGAGACTACATAGTGAATTCCAGGTCAGCCTGGGCTAGAACAAGACCCTACCTCGAAAAAACAAAACAAAAATAATAATAATAATAAATAAAAGGGGTAGGGGTGGGGGAAGAGGCCAAGCTTGGCGGCAAACACCTGCAATCCCAGCAGCACTTGGAAGATTGGATCTAGAGGTCAAGGCCAGCCTGGGCCATTCAGCAAGAGCCTTTCTTACAAAAGGCCAAGCCAGCTCCCAGATGGAATCACAGCTTCTGCCGCAGGGACCGTCCTCTGCTTTAGGAGGCTTTGGGGACCACATTGCTGTGAGGCCTCCACCTGGTCAGGACTGGTATGGGCACTGGGGCTTCCTTCGGGAGCAGTGTGCTCCAGACGGCTCACCGGGACTGGCTAGAGGATGCCTTGTCCTGGGCAAAGCGTCTGCCACAGGGCTGAGGGGAGGGCTCCACCGCTGAGGGGCAAGACACCACCCTGGCGAGCGTGCCCTCCCTTCAGGACCAGGAGATGATGGCTGTCGCCAGAAGCCCTCCAGAGCCAAACAGCCCTAGCCTGAGATCCTGGCTCTGCCGTGAGGAGCTGTGTGACCTTGAACAAGTCACTCAACCTTTCTGAACCTCAGTTTCTCCTTCATCTGGTGGGGAGAAGAGCACCCATCCGACAGAGTCCTTGTGAACATCAGTAATCTCCTGACATTCTGGAAGCCTAAAATGGGATTGCCATGGCTGAGGTGGAAGCCAGCCTAGAACCTGCAATCTTTATCTTAAAAAATATTTTTATGGGGGCTGGAGAGATGGCTTAGCGGTTAAGCACTTGCCTGTGAAGCCTAAGGACCCCGGTTCGAGGCTCCATTCCCCAGGACCCACGTTAGCCAGATGCACAAGGGGACACACGCGTCTGGAGTTCGTTTGCAGTGGCTGGAGGCCCTGGCGTGCCCATTCTCTCTCTCTCTCTCTCTCTCTCTCTCTCTCTCTCTCTCTCTCTGCCTCTTCCTCTCTCTGTTGCTCTCAAATAAATAAATAAAAATATTTTTTAAAATATTTGTATATATTTGAGAGAGGGAGAGGAAGAGAGAGAGAGAGTGGATGGTCATGCCAGGGCCTCCTGCTGTTGTAAATAAACTCCAGATATATGCACCATTTTGTGTGGCTGACTTTACATGGGTACTGGAGAATCGAGCCTGGGCAGGCAGGCTTTGCAAGCAATCACCTTTCACCACTGAGAAATCTCCCTGGCCCGCATAGAACCCCAAGATCAATGCTGAAGTGTGAGGTTGGCATGTTCGAGAGCAGAACCACATCCTCGTGAGGCGGGGCCCACAGCTCCATAGCAGCAGGAGCTCAGTCAATGCTGAACAAGACACCGGCCCCACACTGGGGCTGGGAAGACACACAGTATTTGAGGAGTGGGAGGAGAGGTTCCCCCCGGAGGACACACACACACACACACACACACACACACACACACTCCCTACAGCATGAACGCCCTTAGTTCTCAAGCCCTCCTATTCAGGCCAGCTCCCTGGGGCAAACCCTGGCTTGTCTTGAGGCTGGTACTCGGTGGATGTTTGATGGAATGAGGGAGTGATTGAGTGAATTGTAGCTTCCCTGTTGGAGAAGAGAGCAGCGCATCAGAACTGAAGAAAATTAAAGACAGGGTTGATTTTTTGTTTTCGCTTTTTTTTTTTTTTTTTTTTTGGAGGGGGTGTTTGTTTTATTACTAGGGAAGACCTAGAAAAACAGAGAGGCCAGTCTACCTGCCCAGAACCACCCATAGAATAAACCTGGAAAGGTGGGAAGGTGGGAATGAGAGGCCACAGCTTGAGCCCCCTGCCAGGCCCTGTTTGGAGCTGGGCTGCACAATCAGAAGCCCCCTCAGGGCCTCACCCAGGACCAGCTGCAGGCTTTGCAAGACCCAGTGCAAAACGAAACTTAGGGTCCCTCCTTCAGAGCCTCTCAGCATTCCAAGACGGCCTCCTTGGAGGAGCCCCGAATCCACCTCATGGCCCTTCCAAGTGTGAGCCAGGGGGAGACGGAAGGTCAGGGGGAAGTCCACTGAAACCCACTTCCGTTACAGACAGGAAACCCCAGCAGGAGAGGCTGCAGATGTCACCCAGGGCGCCCAGCCCGTCCTGCAAGGGGTGTAGGCTCTACGCATGAGCCCAAAGGCCCATTCGCTCACTCCCTCGTGGGACAAACTTTGCAATGCCAACTCCCTGTCCCGTGTTCTGGGCAGGAAGGTTCTGTGCCTCCTGTGAGGACAGCTAGGGGCTTCCCGGTTCACCGGGCCTGACTTCCAGCTCTCCCTCTCCCCTCACCGGGATGTAACCAGACATGTCCCCGCTTCACCGGGTGGATTTTTATTCCTGGGGGTGTGTGGGCGACGTGCGTTTGTGTGGGGGGACGAGCACCTAAATTTAAAAGACAGCATGCCAGCAGGGGCCTATTAATGTTGGGGCTGGTTATAGCTCTCTGTTAAAAGAGTCTCAAATAAATTGAGCTCCAAAAATATCAAATAATTGGGTTCTAAGTTCTGTCCCAGACCCACTTCTCTGTGTGCCCCGATGGGCCCCTGTGACTGTGGGCACCCCCTCCCCGGGGGGCTTAGGATGCATACCAGTGCCAGATGTCTGTTGGGGGCCTTGTGAGAGGGGGGAGCATAATTGTGCCAATTTTCAAAATTGTGGAAACGGAGAGGCGACGGTACACCCTACCATCCTGCTTTCCAGCCGCCTCAGCTGTCCGGGTTGGTTTGGGTATCCAGACACAAGGGCCAGATGGTGTGCCTGGCCCTGGGCTAAAGGCTTCTGCTAATCTCAGCACCTACAGCAGCGTGGTGGGTACTGCTCTCATGCCGTGTGGTGGCTGAACACCTCCCTTAAGAGGATTCCCCGTGCCGTAATGCACCAGAGCCAAGATTCAAACTCGAGTCTAACAGACATCAACACTCACCCGTCTCCCTGTCTTTCTCTAAAGCCCAGAGAATTGTGGGCAATGGGCACAGAGGACCCTCAACTCACTCCTGAGCCCAGCCCCGGGGAGGTGAGACTGATGCGCCTATGAGCCTCTACCCAGCTGTGCTTCAGGTCTTAACTCGCCCGCCGGCCCTGGTGTCCTGTAGCCCGGACATTTCCAGATGACTGGAAATATATAATTCATGGGCGAGTCTTTTCATCCTGACCCCCGGGAGGCAGGGAGGCATGACTGTCACCCAGGGAGCTTTGACCTTGACATGGGAGGGGATGGAATGTCAGGAGCTTGGAGCAATGGCAGAGAAGCCGGTCCTGACTCCCACCCCCCACCCCTAAGCACAGGGTTCTGGAGACTGGAGTTTCTAGCGTGAAGGCCCATAAGAGAATGTGATCGAGGGTTGTAGGATCAGACCTGCAAGCTGAAAGCTGGTGTCAGATGGGCCCACGGGGCTTATCCTCTGAGGCAGGGTCCAGAACCATGTCTAGAGATGTGTCCTTGGGTAAACAAGGTCAGAATAGAGTAGGGTGCAGGCCAGGGTGCCTCGGACCACCCACCCTGAAGTGCTCAAGATTTCCCAACAGCAGAACACAGCCTGGTCCAAAACTCGGCAGTGCTGAGCACCAGTAACCCTGGCTAGATGGTTTCGGTCATGTGCTGGTTTGCTGCTTCCAGCCGCCTCACCCCAAGTGGTTCTAGATTCTGACACGAACCAGGTTTCTCAGGCAACTCAGCGTCTCTGTTCCTCGTGTGGGCAGTGGGGTTCAGGACGCCCGCCTGTGCCTCAAATGAGCCGGGACAGGTTGGGAAGGGCAGGTTCTTTCGCTAGGGGCTAGGGAGGGCTGGCGTGGGACACACACGTGTGTCATCTTCTCCCTGTGATGGCGCACACGTAGATGATGGACCCCAGTGGCTGAGGGTTCATTCTGTTTCTGCCTGTAGTTGCCCGCAGGGGAGGGGACATTTGTCCCTTGGAGATGACATCTTTCCTTTATAGGAGACACGTATGCACAGGAGAGACACCTTTCTATTGAAAGAGACATCTTTCTGTTGGAGGGAACTTATTTCCATTGGAGGGGACACGTTTCTATTAGAGGAGACTTTCCACTGGAGAGGACCCCTTTCTTTGAGAAAGGATGTCTTTGAAGGGGCATCATTCTAGGGGAATATTTTTCTGTTAGAGAAGACATCTTTTCCTTTAGAGGAGATGTCTTTCTATTCGAGGGGACATCTTTCTGCTGAATGTCAGCAGAATCTCTTCAAGCTACTCAAGGCCATGATGAAGATGCCCCTGGGGGCAGAAACCCCTGAGCCTTCTAGAAGGTTCTCATTCCTTGCATAGGTCCTGAGCCCACCGAGGAGAAAGGCTCCCTGGGTCTGAGGATCCCAAGTGCCACACTCACCGTTAAGGAAGGAGCCCCCTCCCCCAAATCAGCAGTGGGGCAGAAGTGGTGGGTGTGATGAAGGTTCTGGGCAGGCCTGGCTGTGACAGTTTCCCGGTTGTTCAGTGAGACTTCTCTGCAGTAAGCCTGCTGTGGCCTCTCCAGCATCCAATGCCTGTCTGTCTGTCAAACGAGAATGAAAGCAACCTACCTTGAAGCCCCAGGAGAGGCCGGTACATCAGATGTGATAGCCCAGCATGCACTGGGGCTGCGATCAGTGACAGAGTCATCGTTTGTCTTGCTTCTTGGAGGTACCCAGGCCTGGGTCCACCGCACAAGCGGGATGAGGCGCTCTCCTTCCCCATAGCCTTAGCTTCCCCATTTGGCCTGGGGATCAGAGGGACCCCTCCCTCCAGGGCTGATGGGCTGGGAGCCCACCTCTGAGTCCTGCTCTGAACCAGGTGCTCTATGCGGGAAGGCTCGACTCTGTGAATGGAGGAGGGCGGAGACCCCTCTGTCAAAGCTCATGTGCGCTGGGCTGGAGCAAAAGCCAGGCTTCGGGGTGGCTAGTGGCAAGGGAGGCCACAGCAGTTCTTTCCGAAGACGTCCCTGGTGGAAAATTCCTCTCTGAGGAAATATCGCTAATGAAGAGCTGTCACTGTTCCCAAATTGGAGGAGTCTAGCCCTCCATGGTCAGCGTGCGGGCAGCAAGCGCCATTTGTCTCGTGGTTGTAGCTGGGAGGGGGGTTGGCATTGGGTAGCATGGGCACTAGGAAGAATCCCAGAGGGCTTCTGGAACCCGCTCGGCCGGCCCCAAGTTGGGCCACTTAAACTCTAGGGTGCTGCGGCACAATGATGGCAATGAGAAGAGCCGACAGAACGAAGCCTCGCTGCGGCTCTGCCCGCGCCAGGTGTCTCACACGCACGGGATGGTTTCATCTGGGTTTCGCTGGGCCTCGATTTCCCCTTCTGTAAGAGAAAGCCACTTTGCTAGATAGTGGGTGGATCTCCAGGCTCCCTCTCAGCTCCTTGTCACCTCCTTGAGCCCAGATGCTGAGCGACCAGAGAGGGTGGCCTCTGAGCTCTGGAGACAGACAGGGTGACCTTTCTTGCTGGTCCTTAAGCCCCGCCCCAGAAGGTCCCCATCAGCTGTCACCGTGGACACTGGCCCAGGTGAGCAGGTACTTTCTGCAAAAGGCCACACACAGTGAGTGAATCCAGCGTCGAGGCCATAGGCCTCTGAGCACCACCCACCCAGAAGGGACTCTAGGGCCATCTGAGCTCTGCAGAGGACCCTGGCCTGACCTGGCCTAAGCCCTGGCGTGTTTGTATGCCAGGTGTGCCACAGAGCCCCTGAGACACCAGGTCCCACAGGGTAGAGAGAGGCTCCTTAGGGCCTGCCTCCTCTACCCTGTGGGGTTTACTTCCTGGAGCAAGTGCGGAGCTCAGGAAAGAGATCAGGGGTCAGCTTGTGAGGGGCAGAGCCTGTCCTGATGCACTGTCCAGTCGGTGCGTGGTTTCGCACTGCCAGCCCCTCCCCTAGCTAGCGGACTCCTTCCTTTGGTCTTCAGCCCATGGGCCTTCTAGAGGGGATGGTCTGCTAGGCCCATGTGGCTTCTCTGCGCCTCATCACGGACGTTTTCCAGTTATTCTAATGGACCCACAGTGAGAAGTTTGTGTATGTGTGTGTGTGTGGGGGGGTGCATGTGTAGTGGGAGCTCAGATTCACAAGCTAATGCCCTGTCCCCTGTCCCCCCCCCCATCTCTGCTGTTGCTCTGTGAGTCAGTCCAAGCTGGCTCCATTCCCTGCTGTGCCCTGCACAGGGCAAGTGCATCTGCACACAGCTCCTCCAAGCCAGCCGCCCAGGTCCTCCCTCCCAGCTGTCAAGCTCTGTTACCACCCTGGCCCCTGGGTAAACATTCTTTCTAGGAACAGCACCATCCATTATCCCACCCCCCAGACAATTAGCAGCCTATTAAGGACGTCTATGCAAATAAGCACTAATTGACCCGCAACAGGGCCCTGCCTTCGAGGAGAGAGCCACGGCTCCAGATGGCTTAATGTTAGGGACCAAGTCCCCTCTTGGGGAAGAGAGTGTGATCTGAGCTCTCAGGAGACAGCCAGCTGCCTAGCAGAGAGGGCCACAGATGGAGAACTGTGCCTGGGCCCTGCCATTAGACTGCAGGACAGGGACAGTAGGTTCCGCGCTTTAGCCCCTCACATCCCTGCCTCTCCGGCCCAGAGTTGACACACACAGACGCTGGCGCTGTTCAGTGGGTGAGAGAACAGCAAAGTGTGAGCACGAGGAGCTCAGTTTGATTCCCTTCCCAATACCCACATAAAAGCTGGGCATGGGCTGGAGAGATGGCTCAGTGCTTAAGGCGCTTGCCTGCAAAGCCAAAGGACCCAGGTTCGATTCCCCAGGACCCACGTAAGCCAGATGCACAAGGTGGCACACGCGTCTGGAGTTTGTTTGCAGTGGCTACAGTCTCTGACGCACCCATTCTCTGTCTCCCTCTGTCTCTCAAATAAATAAATTAAAATAAAATTTTTTAATGGAATAAAGTTTTTTTTTTTTTTTTTTGGTTTTGTGAGGTAGGGTTTCACTCTAGCCCAGGCTGACCTGGAATTCACTATGTAATCTCAGGGTGGCCTCGAACTCATGGCAATCCGTCTACCCTCTGCTTCCCGAGTGCTGGGATGAAAGGCATGCGCCACCACGCCCGGCGAAATAAAGTATTTAGAAAAAAAAAAAGCAAAAAAACTGGGCATGGCTCTACATGCCTGTAATTCCAAGTCCTGTGGTGGGGGAGGGCAGAGACAGAAGAATTAGGGGGACTCAGCCTCAGCTGGGGCTTGCTGGTCTGCTAGCCCAGTAAAAACACAAGTAACAGCTCCAGGCTCAGATCTCCATGCACACATGCGTACACTGTATACACACAACACGTACACACACCAAAGAGAGAGAGAGAGAAAGAGAAAGAGAGAGAGAGAGAACACAGATAAAAGCTTTGTTTAGTTGGCCAGTGTTAGGGCCGAGAAGAGCCTTCTACTGAGGAACTGCTGGGTTACTGCCCGGATGTGTGGCCTCGCCCCAGCGACTTAAAACTAACCAACGGGGGAAGCTTTCAAACAGCAGCAGTGGTCATGAAAATTCAAGAAGTCGGACGTGAGGGCGATCTTGGCTGCGACACATCCGTCACCCCATTGATGGTCGGGGTTGATTCGGCTGATCTGGCTGCCTAGGCGGGTGTCCCCTTCCTCCCTCACCGCTCCGTGTGCGTCCCTCCCGGAGCTGCGCGCTCAGTCTAAGAGGACAACCTTCCCCCGAATAGAGGAGGACCGCTCCTGGGTCAGGGGTATACGAGTAGCTGGGCTCCCCTGCTAGAACCTCCAGGCAAGCTCTCAAGTTCCATTTGTAGGATGTAGCTGGTAGTCAGGCTTCCAAGACTCCAGACACATCCAAATGAGGCGCTGCACGTGGCAGTCTGCCTTTCTTTAAAAAAAAAAAAAAAAAGAAGAAGAAGAAGAAAGAAAGAAAGAAGTTATTTCTAGTACATAGTAGGCGCTGGTGATGGCCAATCTCTGGTTGTCGACTTGACAGGATTTAGAATCACCATGAAAATAAATCTCCAGTCATGTCTGTGAGGAATTCTCTAGATGAGACTAGTCGAGGTGGGGGTACCCACTGTAAGCAACTGTGGGCGGCACTGTCCCATGGGCACGGTTCCTCGCCTGGATCAAAGGAGAGAGCTGGCTGGGCATTAAACCGAAATAACCCTTCCTCCCTTAAACTGAATGTCGTTGGTTATTTGTCCCAGCTGTGAGACCAGCTTAATAAACATCGCCTCCTCCTAATCATGAGCCCCTCCCTTCTTCGCCCTTCCCAGTGAGGCCCAGTGGATGAGTGCCCATGTTGTGGGAAAGTGAGTCACAGAAGGCCACACAGCACCCCCCCCCCCCATGCAGCCAAGGCGGGGGGTGCGGAGAAGGCAGGCGTGTCTGACGCCGAGCTGGCCCCTCAGCAGGCCTGCTTCTTAAGCCAGTTCCCTGGTGTGTTCATCCCAACTCCTACATCAAGCAAAACTTGGCCCTGGAGTCCCCCATGTCACCAGAGGCCCAGAGTCATTACCCAGGGAGACAGGATGTGCTCTTCATGTATAATGGATACCACATACTCTCTCTGATTTCTTTATTTAATTACATCCTAGCAGATGGCTGGTGACAGAGGCCAGAAACTCAGGACACTTTGCCTTCCCATCAATTTTTTTTTGTTCTCTCTCCCTCGTGATTTGGGGAAGATAAAAGACAGTGGACATGGGAGACAAGCTGTGAGCAGCGGCTGGTGGTGGATGAGCCTTTGTCCCAGGGGCTTCAAGACTTCTTCCCGGGGTGGGGTGAACACAGACAGAAGGTGTGTATGCAACAGCCTTGCCCTCCAGCAACTCCAGTTTCTTGACCCAGGAAGTGTGGGCCCCAGGACTGGTTGAAGTGTGCCCAGAATGGCCAGAAACTGGAGGGAACTCTGTGGGCACAAGTGGATCATTAAACCATGCCATGCCCCTGTGGGAAAGAGTCCCAGAGGCAACCCGCCCGCTGTGTGGGGGTGCCAGAACCTGGCCCGGAGCTGGTCGGCTTAATAACGTTTGGGGTTCCTAAAGACCACGAGCGAGAGTCGTGGGGGTACCCTTGACTGTGACATTTGTTCTCCTCAAGAAATTTCTTCCCATCATACATCTGGCATAGGAGCAAAAAGCAGGGAGAAACAACTTGAATGAAGACCACTGGGGCTCCGTCCCCCTGGAGAAGACATCTTAGAGGATGGTCTGCCAACTACACAAGTTCTGGAAAGACCCACCTAGGGAGTGGGATTCAACTGAGAAAGGCCTGTGCTCTGTCAGCTTCTTAATCTCTGTAAGCCTTGGTTGCCTTACCTGGAAAAAAAAATCAGTACCATGGTACCTTGCCTCACTGGTGAAGGGCTGTGTGGCTGTTAACAGAATCCCTGCAAAGGTGGTGCGAATGGGATTTATCATAGCATGGCTTACAACGAAAGGAAGTTAGAAATGTTTTGCCTGTCTAATGGTAAGGTAGTGTTCATCATGCTCTGTTAGAAAGCTAGTTGGCAAGTTAAAAAAGGTGAAGACCGGGGCTGGAGAGATGACCTAGCGGTGAAGGCACTTATCTGCAAAGCCTTAGGACCCAGGTTCAACTATCTAGATCCCATGTAAGCCAGACACATAAAGATGAGGCAAGTGTGTAAGGTTGCACGTGTGCACAAGGTGACGCACATGTCTGGAGCTCGGTGGCAGAGGCTGGAGGCCCTGGTGCACCAGTTCTTTCTCTCTGTTGGTCATGCTCTCAATCTCATTTAAAAAACAATATATGGGCTGGAGAGATGGCTTAACAGTTAAGGCGCTTGCCTACAAAGCCAAAGGACCTTGGTTCAATTCCCCAGGACCCACATAAAGCCAGATGCACAAAGTGGCACATGCATCTGTAGTCAGTTTGCAGTGGCTGGAGGCCCTGGCACACCCATTCTTTCTGTTTTCCTTCTCTTCTCTTCTTTTCTCTTCTCTTCTCTTCTCTTCTTCTCTCTTCTCCCTTCCCTTCTCTCTCTCTCTTTCTCTCTCTCTCTCTCCTTGTAAATAAATAAATAAAAATATTTTTTAAAACCTCATGTGGACTGGAGAGATGGCTTAGCAGTTAAGGTGCTTATGTGAGAAGCTTAAAGACACATGTTTGACTCTCCAGATTGTACGTAAGCCAGACACACAAAGTGATGCAAGCGCACAGGTTACTCATGTGCACAAGGTGGCATCTGGAGTTCGATTGCAGTGGCTAGAGGCCCTGGTGCACCAACACTCTTTCTTCCTCTCTCATAAAAAAAAAGGCCAGTCCAGGGCTGGAGCGATGGCTTAGCGGTTAAGGTGCCTGCCTGCAAAGCCAAAGGATCCCAGTTTTATTCCCCAGGACCTATGTAAGCCGGATGCACATGGTAGCGCATGCATCTAGAGTTTGTTTGCAGTGGCTGGAGGCCCTGGCGTACCCATTCTCTCTCCCTCTCCCTCTCTCTCTCTTTCTCTCTCTGCCAAATAAATAAATAATGTATTTAAAAAAAAAAAACCAACTTCATGTATTCGTAGTAGATTGTTGTAAGAGGAAGTGTTGGCTCCTAATATACATTAACATATCTGTGTATATTTTCATATGTTACCTAACCTCATTTAATCAATCATAACATTGTGTGATAAATGGTACTAAGATCTCCAATCTAGAAGGAAAACTGAGGACCAGAGAGGTTAACCATCATCTGATGTAAGGAAGGTTGAACAATGCACTGGGAATAAAGCGCATCCTGGGCCCCTGGCCTGGCACGCGGTGCGTGCCCAGCAAACCCAGCACTTCCTGATACTCTTCTTACCGCGAACACACTGGAATGCCACCTCTGGCCTGGACCCTCCAGTTTCTTGGCAATTCCTTGGATGGTCTACTTCCCAGCCCTGTGAAGTCACCGACCTCCGCCAACCAGGTTTCTCAGCAGCTATTTCTTAGCCAGACTCAGATGATCATGGGGTCAGCTGGTCCCTGGGCCTGCCCAGTCCCTCTGACCTGTATCTGTGACTTCCCCCGTCCCCCCACCCCATCCTGCCCCAAGTGAAGTTCTAAGGACCCAGAGAGAACGATCGGGCCTCCTCGCAGCCTGCAAGCTGCCTTCCACCTTACTGCCCTCTCTCCCAGACTCTGAAGGGGGAACCCTTCTCTCCCAGGGGAAGGAGCCACGGGCCAGGCAACCAGGCCTTTTGATCCCCTCCCAGTAGGGCAGCTCCACCTCACCACCGTCGTTTACTGGGCAGCTCAACCCCTGAGTTCTAGTGCTAAAAATAGGCTGTGTTCAGCCACTCAGATTCTCCTGCTGGAAACACAGAGTGCAGAAGCCCAAGGCCGCCCTTCCACCAAGGGAGCCCCTGGCCTCATCCCCCATGGGGAGGGCACGTTCCCACGCTCAACAGGTGGGGGCACCAAGGCTCCCGAGTGCTGGGATTAAAGGTGTGCGCCACCTCGCCTGGCTCGGGCTACAGTTTTGTCTCTATAAGGTGGGTCAAGCAAAGAAGGGTGCCCGGCAGAGGAGCTGGCTGGCCCGCCATGTTCCCTCACCGTCATTCTTAAGGGAGACCTTTGGCTCCCATGAGGCCCCGCTTCAACATGCTAGGAAGTTGTCCTAAAGTGCTGCATTGTGGAAGTTCAGCGGATGCCCAGGCATCTCACCGGAACACAGTGTAGTCTAGATGCCTGAGTGTGGCATTCAAGGCTTCCCTGGTCTGGCTTCGCCCTTGGCGTGGTCGTACTGTTGTTTCTCCTCCTCTTCCTCCTCCATTGGCCTTCTGCTACCCTTTAACTCCAAGAACCTCTGCTCCTCTTGCAAGACTTTTCGTTTCTTTTCTTAAAAGTTAATTAATTGGGCTGGAGAGACAGGTTAGCAGTTAAGCACTTGCCTGTGAAGCCTAAGGACCCCGGTTCAAGGTTCTATTCCCCAGGACCCACGTTAGCCAGATGCACAAGGGGGTGCACGTGTCTGTAGTTCGTATGCAGTGGCTGGAGGCCCTGGCGTGCCCATTCTGTCTCTCTCTATCTGCCTCTTTCTCTGTCTGTCCATCTCAAATAAATAAATAATAAAAAAATAAGTAAGCAAAAAAATTTATTTATTTATTTATTTATTTAAGAGAGAGAGACAGAGAGAGAATGGGCACACCACTGCAAACGAACTCCAGATGCGTGCACCCTGTTGTGCATCTGGCTTTCGTGGGTCCTGGAGAATCGAACCGGGATCCTTTGGCTTTGCAGGCAAATGCCTTAACTGCTAAGCCATCTCTCCAGGCCCCTTTTCCTTTCTTTTATAAAGACCTGCCAGCTCAAAGGCCAGTTCCCTGCCCGAAGAAGCGCTAGAGACCCTCCACTGCTCCTGGCTCCCATCTTCTAGGGATTCTCCCAATAAGGACCCTCAAATTCCTGACATTTTGAGCCAAAGTCTGGAGGTGCAAGGGCATTACTATTCTTATTATAAATTTGCACGTCTTGCTGCACATGTCACCACTCCAAAACAACACAAGTTAGGAAAAGAAACATGGTTAGGAATTAGGTCTTGGCCAGCTGGTTCTGCCTTTACAACCCAGCTTCCATGGACCAGCACTGCGACTCTGAACAAGTTACTGGATCTCTCTACTACTCACGTCTCACCCCTGCGCAATGACACAGCTCTCGCTCATAGACTGCTGAGAATCAAATCATGGATGTGAGCAGAAAGAAGAGTACATATTTAACGCTCAGTAAACTTTGTTAATATGGTGTAATGTTCAGTGTCGTGTGAATACACACACACCTGTACGTATGTTTTCATAAAATCTAGTAGAGTTATTTTACCTTCTCCCTTGGTTGACTCAGATTTCTGTGAAAGCAGAGAATGAGTTATGTTTGCCCACATTCCTAGCACATAATCAGAAGTCATCTTGTGGGGGTTTTTTTTTGAAAATATTTTTTATTTTGTTTATCTTAGAGAGAGAGAATGAGAATGGGCATGCCAGAGCCTCTAGCCACTACAAACAGAACTCCAGGTGCGTGCACCACTATGTGCATCTGACTTTACATGGGTACTGGGGGGCGGAACCCAGGTCATTAGGCATTGCAGGCTAACACCTTAACCGCTGAGCAATCTCTCCAGCCTGCCATGTGGTATTTTTTGAGGTAAGCCCAACAGACTGGCCTTTTTCTATGAGCGAGAACAAGAGTGAGAGAGAGGGAGGGAGAGAGAGAGAGAGAGAGAGAAAGAGAGAGAGAATTCGCACACCAAGGCCTCCAACCACTGTAATGGAACTCCAGACACGTGCCCCAACTTGTGCACGTGTGCAATCTTGCACATGCATCACCCCGTGCATCTGGCTTAGGTGGGATCTGGGGAGTCAAACCTGGGTCCTTAGGCTTTGCAGGCAAGCACCTTAACTGCTAAGCCATCTCTCCAGCTCCCACCATGTGTTTTTAAATAAATGGGAGAATGGGAAGGTGCCTGGATGAGTCGAGAGATGGATGGGTGGGTGGGTGGGTGGGTTGATAGAAGATAATGAATGGGTGGGTGATGGGTAGATGGATGGATGAGTGGACTGAGGTAAGATGACAGACTTATGGGTGGATGGATGTGTGGTTGGATGGATGGACTGGTAGGTAAGTGAGTAGATGAATGGATGGGCAGATGGATGGGTAGGTAGATGGATGAACGGTTTGGCAGCAGGATGGGTGGATAGATGAATCGGAAGATGGATGGATGGACTGGTAAGTGAGTGGGCTGTTGAGGGGACAGATGGGTGGTTTATGGATAAATGTCTACTTGATTCCATAAGGGCATGGGTTTTTATAGTGTGCATGTTTTGTTTCTTTATCAATTGCAAATGCCAAGGAGGTAATTGGCGCATAGTAGATGCTCAGCACTGACTTGCTGAACGGGCAGTATGCCAGACCCTATGCTGAAAAACAGACAGGCTCCAATGCTACTGTGTGACTAGGAAGGGGCTATCTTAAGAGGAAAGGCATAGGCCACAGGGCAGCAGCTGGGAGCAGGGGTTTGAGATGGCACTTGTCTGCAATCCAGTTACTTGGGAGGTGGAGGTGAGAGGATCAGGAGTTCAAGGTCATCCTGAGCTACATAATGAATCTGAGGCCAGTCTGAATTATGTGACATGCTGTCTGTAAAAGGGGGTGTGGGCAGCAGGAGAGATGGCTCAGCAGTTAAGGCAGTGCCCACGTAAAGCCAGATGCACAAAGTGGTGCATGCATCCGGAGTTTGTTTGCAGTGGCTGGAGGCCCTGGGGTACCCATTCTCATTCATCCTCCCCCGCTCCTTGAAAATAAATAAATAAGATATTTAAAAAAAAAACAAGACGTGGGTGTGAGCTCAAATCATTCTGGCTTCAAATCCCAACTCTACCACTCACCCTCATCTGAAAGATAAGGGGACAGTTATCCCCACAGGAGTTATGAGAATAGATGTAATGATCTCCAGAGGGGGCTTGGCCCAGAGCCGGGAATAGAAGAGCAGGGCACAGGAAACCCTCAACAAACACTGAGCACGTGGATGAAGTAATCCTGCTTGCTGCTCCTCCCAGTTCGGCCCTGGTCAGAGGCAAGACCCGTGGGTTTGATTTCAGCACCAGACAGAGAGCCCTGTGGGGACACGGATGGATGGGTGGATGGATGGATGGATAGATGGATGGATGGGCAGGTGAACAGATGGGCTGACGGATCAGTAGACAGACTGATGGAAGATGATGGACGGATGAATGGATGGATGGATGGATGGTCTGATGGATAGATGGATGGATGGATGAACTGATGGATGGATGGATGGATGGATGGACGGATGGATGGACTGATGGATGGATGGACAGACGGACGGACAGATGGATGGATAGATGGACTGATGGATGGATAGATGGACGGTTGGATGGATGGATGGACGGACAGACGGACGGATGGACTGATGGACGCATTTGCAATTGCGGCACCTCAGTCAATGCCTGGGAAACTGTCTCTTTAAGCATTCCCCAGTTGGGAGAATTAATACATTTGGACCGATTCAAAATCCTCCAGGCCCAGCAGGTACGTCAGCAGAACCTCTGAACTGCTTTGCAGATGTGAGGGAACCCACAAGTCAGTGTGCACTTGGCAAGTGTGTCAGAGGTGCAGAGCACAAAGCAGATCTGGTCTTCCCCACTGCAGGCTCCACATTCACACATCCAAACGACTACAGATGGAAAACACTCGAGGGAAAAAAATGCATCTGAGCCTGGACAGAGAGATGGCCTTGTCAGTGAAGTGCTTGCTGTGCAATCTAAGTTGAAATCCCCGGCACCCCCATGAGAGCCAGGTGCTTGCAATTCAGTGCTGAGGAGGTGGAGACAGAGGATCCCTGGGGTTCACTGGCTAGGTAGTGGCTGGATCAGTGAGGTCCAGGTTCAGTGAGAGACATGTCTCAAAGAATAAGGTGGAAAGCCATCGAGGAAGACACCGCATGTGGAACTCTGGCCTCTGCACACATGGACGCACACACACACGCATGTGCATCTGGACACACTCATGTGCTCACACGCATATGCAAGCAGAAACTTTAACCGGGCTAAAGAGACAGCTTAGCGGTTAAGGCACTTGCCTGTGAAGCCTAAGGACCCAGGTTCGATTCCCCAGGACCCACGTAAGCACATGGTGGCGCGTGTGTCTGGAGTTCATTTGCAGTGGCTGGAGGCCCTGAGTGCCCATTCTGTCAATCACTCTTTCTCTGCCTCTTTCTGTCTCTCTCAAATAAATAAATAAATAAACATTTTAAAATTTAATCATTGCGTCATCTCCCCAAACTCCCCCCCCACCATGCTTATTGAATATATACACGCATGCACACCACACACATGCTCACATGCAAGTTCTGTTCTGAACATGTAGAGACTTTTTATCCTTCCCGTTAGTATAATAGAACAGCAATTCACAAAGAGCTTGACTTGTGTTACATAGTCCAAGTGATGCAGAGGTGGTTTGAAATCCACTATGCAGACATGTTGCCATTAGTACCTGAGGGACTTGTGCATCCATGGGACCAATTCCCCGTGGGCACTGAGGGATAACTGTTTATCACTAATTCCTAAGAACCGTTCCCATCTGAGGTCAATGTCTCAAGGTTGCATCAGGATCTGAGCCCCACCCCCAATTTGTTTGCTCGAAAGCCAAGGCAGAGAGTTCTGGAAACTTCCCCGGGCACCCCGCGGCTCCTAAAGTACTTGGGGCCACCGTTGGTGGCTTCCTCCTCTCTCTGAGCCTCCTGCACTGTCCCCTCAAGGACGCTCAGGACCCTTTGAAATGCTGAGCCTCGATGAGGGGCTCCTCACGCTGTGCCCGTGTTGTTTTGCAGGTGGCAGACCTGTACCGCTTGAGGGGATGGAGGCCATCCATCATCTGTTCCCAGAAGGCACCACTCTGAGCCTGGTCCCGGGCTGGAGGAGAGGACAGCGTAAGAGCCCACAGTGAACTAATGCAGCAATGCTGACAGGCCCGAGGAGCTACGAAAACAAAGTGACCCGAGGGCTGCCGGGGACCCTGGTACCCACCTTCTAATTGCTGTCATCAGAATCCTCCGGGAACTCCCGCAGGTGAAGAACGAGATGTAAGGAGGTGGGACCACCTCATGCAGGACCCCTTTCTTGGCCCCCAAGAAACTCGACTTTGGCCTTGGAAAGCCAGGGACCTCCGTCTTCCTCACTCTTGGCCTCCATCAAACTCTGGTCTCGTCCTTCTGCTCTGGCCACAGCAATCTACAGAACGACTCAATCTCAGAACCCTGGAGGAGGGGTTCCATCCCTAAGGGGGGGCTGGGAAACTGAGCCCCCGTGCCCCCCCACACACTGCCCGCCAGCCCAGCCCCGCGAGCCAGTCCGGAATGATCCTGCCATGGCCAAGCTCTGGATCAGGTTCCAGCGGTACTTCCGCAGGAAGCCCGTGCGCTTCTTCACCTTCCTGGCTCTCTACCTGACCGCGGGGAGTCTCGTCTTCCTGCACTCGGGGTTCGTAGGCCAGCCCGCCCTCTCCCAGAGCCAGGCCGGCCCCGCTGTCGGGAGCCAGGCCGAAGGTGCTGAGCTGCCCTTCCTGGGTGACCTGAACCTGGGCAGAGGTTTCCAGGACGCAGGGGAGGCCTCCAGCATCGCCCGCAGGTACGGGCCCTCGTTCAAGGGCAAAGACACCGGTGGTGGCGAGAGAGCCAAGCTGGGCGATTACGGGGGAGCCTGGAGCAGAGCCCTCAAGGGGAGAGTCGTTCGGGAGAAGGAGGAGGAGCGAGGTAAGGGGCTGGGAGAGCCTAAAGGGAGCACAGCTATTTCCACATAGAATTCCAGCTACATCAGTGTAGTGAACTCCCTAGGGGTGCGGGACTGGAACCCAGACATGAAGGGGTTTGCACCAGGTCACACAACTTGCCAAATGGCGAGTTCACACTTGAACCCCATGCCTGTCAGGATTCAAAGTTCAACTTCCAATCCCTGTAACCTTATCCACTGCTTGTTCGATGCGCATGTAAATTCAGCAAGCCGGCCTTTACTGAGTCCTGCCTTCCCCGGGACACTGTGATAAACACTTCCTGAGCTCTCGATGACTGGCACAACCCTTAGCAGTACTGCTCTCCACATTACCCTGAAGGTGATGGAGCAGCCTGTAATCTCAGCACCAGGAGGCAGGACCAGGAGGAGCCGCACAAGTTCGAGGCCAGCCTCGTTTGCCTAGTGAGTTCTGGGATAGTCTGAGGTACATAGCAAGGCCCTGTCTCAAAGGGAAGGAGGAAAGAGAGTGAGCGAGCCAGGGAATAGCTCTTAGCTCTCTTGGCAAAGAGCTCGTTCACGCAAGCATGAAGACCCGGCTTCAGTTCTCAAGCGCCCATGGAGAAAAAGCTGGGTGCTCCGGGCTGGCCTCCAACTCACAAGGATCCTCCTAACCCGGCCTCCCGAGTGCCGAGTTTAAAGGTGTGTGCCGCTACAGAATGGGTTCCAGGTCAGCCTAGGCTAGAGTTAGAACCTACCTTGAAAACAAACAAACAAAACCAAAAACACAAGCAAAAAATAAATAAATAAAAAGCTCAGTGCATGGCACTGCACCCTTGCCTGGCATCAACACTGGGGAGACAGAAACAGAGGAACCCCTGAGGCTCCCTAGACAACCAGTTTAGCCCGTGTGACAAGCTCTGGGCCAGTGAGACACCCTGTGGAATAGCCATCAACGTTGTCCTGTGGTCTACACACACACACACACACAATTTATACACACACATATGAACACATCCAAAAGGAAGAGAGGAAGGGGGAGAGAAGGAGGAAAGGGGAAGAGAAAGAGGGGGGAAAGAAAAGAAAGAGGAAACGGAGGCTGAGAGAGCTAAAATATTCCAGGGCAACTCGGCGGCAGAACTCTAAGTGGCCCACGTGCCTCTGGGTGGCTCTGGGTTGGTCCTGGTGACGGCTCTCCAGGAAGCGTCTTTGCCTAGGCACGGGGCAGTTGTAGGTTTTTTTTTTTTTTTTTTTTGGTTTTTTCTTCTTTTTTCTTTTTGCATTTTCTCAGACTTTTACACTCACAGAGACTGCTTTGATAGTACATGGCACAGGTTCAAACAAGGCATCAAGGAGTCCGTGCCCACGTAACAGATGTGGAAACAGAGCTTGGAAGGTCCAGCTCTGCAGCTGGCTATGCTGGGCTTTAGCTCAGATCTCTCTGTCCAAACACTTGTCTCTCTCTCTCCCTGGTGGTGTCCCTGTCTCTACTGACAGCTGCCCACGTGGCCGACATGCTGGGAAAGGATGCAGCATCCCTACCTACAATCCAGGAGATCAGCATGGGTAGGTGTGCCAGGAACCCAGACCAGATGGAAGCAGGAGAATCAGTTCCCAAACAGGCAGGAGGAAACCTGGCCAGCCTTCTTGTGCCATGCTGGTTCAACTCCCAGGAAGCCGCTCTTCCCCTCTGGAGGCACAGGGTTCATAGGGGCACCCAGCTGTGGGCACATGCCCTTGCCCCACTCCTGGATCAGGAGCCATCCAGGAGACCTTCGTTTCCTACCTTGTTTGTTTGTTTTTGCATTTCTGCCTGCTCAAGAATTACTCAGAAGGAGGTGCGGGGAATGGGGGCTGGAAAGATGGCTCAGTGGTCGAGGCACTTGCCTGCATAGCCTAATGATCTGGGTTTGATTCCTCAGTACCCATGTAAAGCCAGAGGCAGAAAGTGGTACATGCATCTGGAGTTCGTTTACACCGGTTGGAGGCCCTGGTGTGCCCATATTCTCATTTTCTCTCTCTTTCCCTGTCTCTCTCTCTCTTTCTCTGCTTGCAAGTAAATAAATAAAAATATTTTTAAAAAGTTATATAAGGGCTGGAGGGATGGTTTAGTGGTTAAGGTGCTTGACTGCAAAGCCTAAGAACGCAGATTCAATTCCCCAGGACCCATGTAAGCCAGCTGCACAGGTGGCTCATTCATCTGGAGTTTGTTTGCAGTGGCTACAGGCCCTAATGTGTCCAGTCCCCCCTTTCTCTCTCTCTCTCTCTCCCTGTCCCTTAAGTAAATAAATCAATAAAATAAATTATTTATTAATGGGCTGGAGGGCTGGCTTAGCAGTTAAGGCATTTGCCTGCAAAGCCAAAAGACCCAGGTTCAGTTCCCCAGGACCCACGTTAGCCAGATGCACAAGGGGACGCATGTGTCTGGAATTCGTTTTTAGTGGCTGGAGGCCCTGGCACACCCATTCTCTTTCTCTCTGTCAAATAAATAAAAATACTAAAAAAGAGAGCGAGCGAGCGAGCCGGACTTGGTGGTGCACACCTTTAATTCCAGCACTTGGGAGGCAGAGGTAGGAGGCTCGCCATGAGTTTGAGGCCACCCTGAGACTACATAGTGAATTCCAGGTCAGCCTGGGCCAGAGTGAGACCCTACCTCAGAAAACCAATATATATATATATATACACACATATACATATATATATACACACACATATATATGTGTATATATATATATATATATATATACACACATATACATATATATATACACACACATATATATGTGTATATATATATATATATATATATATATATATATATATATATGTTAAAAGTTATATAAAAAAGGGGAGGTAAGGAAGCAGGAGAGATCCAGGGGTTTGGCCCAGGCAGTGGCTTCACCTTCCATGACTCAGGGTCCACAAGCATTAGGCGAGCCTTGCCCTGGGTTTCACGGATAAGATAGGTGGTGGGAGAACAGCCTTAAGTGCTGCTGACTTCCAAGCTTGGGAGCCTTTGTATTCCGTGCTGGTCGCCCCCTCTCCCAGCGCAGGGGGCTCACGCATTTTATGACAGAGAGAAGTGCGAGAGGAAGTGGGCAAGACAAAGGAGCCCCCCTGAGCCCTTGGGGGGGGGGCAGGGGTGCTCTCGGCAGGCAGCCTAGGGAACCAGGAGATGTTATTAGGACAACTCGATGCAGTCCGCCCTTGATAACTTATCCGGCGTTCAGCGTGGCAAGACAGCACATTAAATTAGCGCTAAGGAAGGCAAGCCACTGCTCCACGCTGATTCCTGGGGGGCTGGCAAGGGCTCCGCTGGAGGCGGCCGTGTGGGACTCAGGCTGCAGAATGTCCCGAGCCGGTGGGGGCCAGGAGAGAGGGAGGGAGGGTCGAAGCTGCATCCAGAAAGGGTGGCTGGCATCCCTGGGTGTAACTGGCACCTCCAATGTGCCAGTCACCTTGCTGGGCTCTTGATCTCTCCTTGAGCATGGGAATAGACAAACCAGGGTCAAATCCCAGCTCTGCAACTTGCTGGCATGTGCAGCTGTGGGCAGGTCAGTTCGCCTCGCTGAGACTCGAGGCTTCCTCTTGGGGACCACAGTGCTTTGGCATCAGGTGGCAGTTCTGCTTGTCAGATGAGACAACTGGAGTGTGCGCCGAGTGTGAGGTGCCGCTCGGAGGGGTGCGGATACTGACTCCCATAGCCTCCACACAAAACCCAAAGAGTGGCGCGTCACTAACTCACTCTAACCGGGAAGACATTTAGGCACAGAGAGGTTAAGCAACTTGCCCTAGGCTCCCCAGCTGGGGGGTGGGGGGAGAAGGAAGCCTTATTTGAAGCTGAACCCCACCTCTCCGTGCACAGGAAGCATTTGTCTGGGGTTCAGTAACTACCTATTGTATGCAGGCTACTGTGATGCATGCTCTGTTCGGAGCAGGAGAGATGGCTCAGTGGGTAAGAGCATTTGTGCAAATAGGACTTGAGTTTGATCCCCAGTGCCCACAGGATTAAAATGACAAAAAAAAAAAAAAAAATCAAAGCCAGCTGTGGTCGGCAGTAAGGAAGACCGAGGCAGGAGGATGGCTGGGGCTCATTGGGCGGCCAGTCGAACTGAAGAACGGCAGCTCCAGGCTCAGTCGGAGACTCAGCCGAAGGAAACAGAGCACAGGGAAGCGCGGTGCAGGAGGACACCTCTGCGCATGGCTTCGTCTGCGGTCTGTTTGCATAGCCGGTTCTCCAGCCATGCATTCTCCAACTGCGTAGGAGGAAACTTCTCCAAGGTCACATAGCTAGTCCAGGGCAACGCCAGGAACCAGACCCAATTTGATTTCAGAGTCTACACTATTTCCGTTCGAGATTACAGAAGGCCTTGGGCCGGGCGTGAAGGAAGGAATGACACGTTCCTGGACTGTAAGGGGACGGCAGGGACATGCACTGCTTGTCTCTCCCAGGGGGAGATGAGGGGCCTGCGGGTTGAGAGCGCGCTCTCTGCTCCGTGTTGGGCACTTTGCCTCACACTGGGTAGGTATGGTTGAGTCCTGTTTCACAGATGGAGGCGCAGAGGGGTCAAAAGACCTGCCCAGTGCCCCGTCGCAGAAAGCAGACTCTATCCTATTTCTTTCAAGTCAGAAGTTTTATTAAGCCAAGTCCAGAGGGCTGAACTAAACTGCCCAGAGCTGGGATTTGAACCTGGTTTGTTTGTTTCCACGCTCAGGGAGAGATCAAGAACCCAGCAAAGTGACTGGCACATTGGAGGTGCCCGTTATACCCAGGGATCCAGCCACCCTTTCTGGACGTAGCTTTGACCTTCCCTTACCTGGCTCCACGGGCTAGCCCCACATGGCCACCTCCCGCGGAGCCCTTACCAGCCTCCAGGGAACCAGCGTTGAGCAGTGGCTTGCTGGCCACTAATCAGTGACTGCATCTTTTTCTTCAAGTACACAGTCTGCGTCTCCATTCATCCATCCATTTCACTCATTCATTTCATATGTGTCATGTGCTCTGTGCTTAACATCCCCGTCATGTTTCTACCTGTCCACGTGGTCCTCTTACAAGGACACCAGTCATCATGAGGTGGCACTGCCTTCTTCCAGTTGACCCATGGGCAGTGGCTGTTTTTCCAATAAGGAATAGAGGTTAAGAATTCAGCATATCTTTTCTTGGACAGGGAAGGAGGAATGAGACACAATTCAATTTGCAGCACTCCAGTAGAGTTCTTTTTAATTTGTTTATTAGAGAAAGAGAGAGAATGGGCATGCCAGGGCCTCTATCTACTGCAGACGAACTTCAGACGCACGTGCATCTGGCTTACGTGGGTTCTGGGGAATCGAACATTGCTCCTTAGGCTTCTTAGGGAAGAGCCTTAATCTCTCAGCCATCTCTTCAGCCCTCCAGTAGAATTTTTGTTTCCACTAGTCAGGAGGGAAAATTACCCTTCCAGGAGCTTGAGGTCTGCACCTAAGCTACCGCACCATTGGACTTGGGATTTGAACCCAGATCCAGCTGGTTTCGGTTCAGTGCGCTGCCTCCGGCTCTGAGTCTGCCCACAGACAGTAAATAAGGGCTGTGCAGGTGAAGTTTTGCTCAGTGGCCTTCTTACCAAATTGCTTTTATCGGAGAGGGAAAGTTTCATGAAAAGACCAAATGAAGTAAAAGAAAGAATTACAGAAAAACAAGAGACAGAAAAAAAACCCTACAGCCCCAGGAGGGGGCTGAGGGTTCACTGATGCCCGGTTCTAGGCTGGAGATAAATCGCCCAGTGTGGGCCACGTTACCATTTCCACGGTCTCTGGGTCGCTCAGAAGACCCCGATGGCTTGTGTGAACTTGGCTGTTCATGTGCCCTCACGTGACCTGAGACTGGGTCCCTGTTTTACATACCTGGTCATCCCCCACCACCCCCGTCGCCTCTGCGGGATTCCACGCGGCTGCTGCAAGACCTGAAGGCAGGGCCCTAGGAGAGTGACCACGGAGGAGTCTGGTGGCTGGCTGTCACCGCGTGTACACTTCAGCTCAGCAGATCCACAAAGCCCCAGGGACAGGGGTAGGGGGTTGCGCTGGCTGAAGCCTGCATCGGAACCAGCAGGGAGGGAGCCCTTAGGTCCTGCCCAGAACAGATAGAAAACCACCTCACTGTCTATATCCAGACCCATGGGGCTCCTCACTTTGTCAGGGCCAGTGATGGGTAACTCTTGTTCTTCCAAGCTTCACGGAGGACCTTGTCTCTCCTTCCTGTTGAACGACAGGGAAACAGAGGATCCAGTGTTCTTACAACCTGTGGTGTCCTGAGTCTCAGCTTCATGTCCGGCCTGGGAGAAGGTGTGGGTGCCGGTGGTACAGCATTTAAAAGCTCTTGGGCTGGAGAGATGTCTCAGGCAGTGAAGGTGCTTGCCTCCAAAGCCACAGGACCCAGGTTCGATTCCCCAGTGCCCACATAAAGCCAGATGCACAAGGTGGCACATGTTTCTGGAGTTCATTTGCAGCGGCTGAGGCCCTGGCAAGCCCGTTCTCTCTATCTCTCACTCAATCTATCTGCCTCTTAGTCTCTCTCTCTCTCTCAAATAAATAAAAATAAAAAAGTATTAAAAAAATATAAGAGGCTCAGTGCTGGGCGTGGCTCAGCGGGAGAGCACTTGTGGGGGCCGTGGGTCCCATCCGGACACCACGGAAGTGGAAAAAGGACGCCAGAGCTTAGTAAATGGTTCAAAGTCTAGGCTTCATGAAAGGCAGACTTGTCCTCACCTCCTACCTTCCTTCCCAGGGGACCCTTTCTCTCTCAACATCCCCCCCAGGTGAGCCCCGCCTCAGGGTGGTACCCGGGAAGGAAGGGCAGCTTCAGAGGAGACAGCCCTGGGCTTCGATTTGGGGAGACCCTTCACTGCTGAGCGGACTCCGACGAGTTGGCAGGCCTCAGTGTCAGGGTGCGGGGCAGTGTTCCACGTACCCTACCTCATCACTAGACTATTACAGCACGGGCTTGGCCGGCCACGGCTTTAATGTGCGAGGTGTGGCCTTTCCCTCCTCCCCCTTTCTTGTTCTTTCCCTTTCTCTCTCTCTCTCTCTTTCTTCTCCCCGTCTTCCTCCCCTCTGCTTGCCCCTGTCTTGGCTTGCCACTCTTCTGCGTAGACTGCGCCAGTATCCTCAGCTCAGGGAGGCAGGTGCCTTTCTCCCTGGCTTCACTCTGCAAGAATCCAGTGGCTGGGCCCCTTATGTCCTCCCCTGAGCCCAGCAGGGTGGACTGTATGGCTGGTACTGCCCCAGACCAGGGATTTCCTGTGGTCAGACAGGTAAGATCTGCTAATAGAAAAACAGAAAGTCAGCTGTGGTAGACACATGTCTGTGACCCCAGCACTCAAGAGCCTGAGGCAGGAGGATTATGAGTTCCAGGTCAGCCTGGACTACATAGCAAGACCCTGTCTCAAAGAAACAGTAACAACGAGGCTAGGGGTACTGTGGTGGCACAAATAGTCCCCATACAAGTGGGAACACGTTTTAGCTAGGTTATGCAAATCTCAGGTAATGGGATCACTGGTCCACAAGCAGCCAAACTTACCACCACCACCCCGCCGTGAGCACACCAGCCCCCAGCGTGCACCCCCAAGGTTGGAGGTATGCTTCCTCCGCGGTGTTGGTGTGAATTCTCATGATCCTCAAGTCTGTGAGTCCAGAGGAAGCAAAACTTCCCCAGTGTAAAATGACTGGGTGACAGCCCCAGGCTTGAACTTGAAGTTGGGACCCTTCCTTTGCAAGCCACAGGAACTTGGGCAGGTCGCACACAACTCCCGTTCCATTTGGAAAGGAGGAAACGGGGAAGAAAGAGCACCAACACCCACCGATGAGAAGATAAGCTGCGTGCCCAAACTCACATTCATGCTTAAAGCAGACAAGATGGCAGGGGCCCAGGGATCGCCTTACTCATCTATAAAATGGGTTCGTTCAAAGCTTGTGATGAGCAGAGCTCACAAAAACGGGACAAGCCTGGGTGTAGTCAGAGATAGAGTCCATTCCCAGCAGTGAAAAGAAGATAAGAGCCCATGGCCCAGAGTGGACACCTACTCCTCCAGCAGACCCCTACGTAAGTGTGGAAACTGCACACCATGTGCTCTGAAGCACCCGCTGCCAGCTGTGGTGGGGCAGCACTGGCTGTTGAACGGGCACACAAGTAGCCTCCACTGGTGATGGCCGCTGCAGGGAGGTGGCATTCTTAGTGCAGGAGGCCCAGGTGGCCAGGGTGGAGGCCAGGTGTCCCACAGAGTCAGTGAAGAGCCGCACTTGGCAGGGCAGCTCTCTGTCAGCCTCCGCTCCCTGCTACAAGGAAGGGGAAGGGAAGCCCCCTGGTTAACATGGACAGCCACCCAGCCAAGGGAGAGGGTCAGCTGGCCTTGGCCCCAGCCCTCCTCATTCCCCCGGGAGAGCCACTTCATTCCGGGGCCTGGCTGGGTCAGGAAGTGGAGGGTCGGGAAGAGCTGGTGTGCAGGTTCCAGGGCCCCGCACTGAAGTCTTTCTTGGGGTGCCCGTGAGCTGCGGGCCTTCTCCTCTCTGGGCCTGTGTGAGAATTCCAGTCTTCCCAATTCATGTGAGTGTCACAGAGATCCCCCAAGATGTGACCTGGAGCCGGACTGCCTGGGCTCAGTTCTGGCTTTGTACATACCAGCTGTGGTGCTTTGAACAAGTCATAGCCTCTCTGGGCCTCAGTTTCCTCTTCCCCACAGAATGGATACTATTCTCCTGAGGTCACTGTGAGGATTCAGTGAGCGAGTGCATATGAAATACTTTAAGAAAATTATATATATACAGTGTGTGTGTATTTATATATGTGTGTATATATATGTATATACATATAATTATATATATATATATATATATATATTTACACACATATATAAACAGGTTATGCTCTTTTTCCCCTGCTCCTGTTACCGCAGGGGGCCCTCCTCAGTGGAGTTACGGTATTCACTGTGGGGTCATGTCATGAGGGCCTCAGTCAGTCCCTGTGGGATAATGGGGGGGTTGGCAGGGACAGGCACCATGCCTCAGTATATTCCTGCCCACTCTGTGGCTCTTACAGTCTTTCCACCCCTTCTTCCACAATGTTCCCTGAGCCATGGCAGGCCTGTTGGCAGTCTGGTTTAGTGTTAAGTTCTCAGTAGCCTCTGGATTTCTGCTTTGGTAGGTTTTGATTGATCACTGCATCTGTTACCATCACCCTGGAGCTGGTTGTCAGGTGAGCAGTAAGAGCAGTATTCACACTGCCACTTTCTATGTAATTCCTCCTGAGCCCTGGGAGATGTGGTAGAGGTGGCATGTCTCAGAGGCACTTTACAAAGGATGACAACCTTAAAAACTGTAAAGTAATATCTTTCTGTAGGATCGCTCCTATTTTCCATAAACTAGAGTAAAACTGAGTATAAGGTTTATAATTGGATAATCACTATTCATTATTTTTTTAAAATATTTTATTTATTAGCAAGAAAGAGGCAAAGAGGGCTGAAGAGGTGGCTTAGCAGTTAAGGCATTTGCCCGCAAAGCCTAAGGATCCTGGTTCGATTCTCCAGGGTCCACGTAAGCCAGATGCACAAAGGGGGGGCATGCATCTGGAGTTCGTTTACAGTGGCTGGAGACCCTGGTGTTCCCATTCTCTCCCTCTCTCTTTCTCTTTCTCTCTCTGCCTCTTCCTCTGTATCAAATAAATAAATAAAATATATTTCAAAAGCAGAGAGAGAGAAATGGGCATGCCAGGGCCTCTAGCCACTGCAAACAAACTCTAGATGCATGTGCCACCTTCTGCATCTGGGTTTATGTGGGTACTGGGGAATCGAACCTGGGTCCTTAGGCTTTGTGGGCAAGTGCTTTAACTGCTGAGCCATCTCTCCAGCCCCCCTTTTAATATTTAATAAATATTTATGTATCTATTTATTAGAGAGAGAGAAAACTTTATTCATCATTTCAAGTTCTTCTTTGGATGGAAGCCTTCACCTTTGCCCACTAAGGAGACAGACTATAAAGTCATTTACCCAGCACTGTGAATGGCCACTTTCTTATCCCACTCATCAAGATAGAGCTTTAGGCCTATTACATGTGGGACAGTGTAATGGGCACATTCACACATCACGTCAGCCCACAGAGTTGGTGTGTTCACCCCCCACTGCAAGAGAACGAGGCCTTCTGGGAGGTCAGGCTGCCTGAACTCCAGAGACCAGTGGTGAGAAGTAACCAGACATGAAGTGGGGACCTAGGACATGAGGCACGCAGGCCCAGCACACGCCCCAAGAAAAAGAAATAAGTGTCTTAAGGTGACCTGTGAGAGAGAGAGATGAGTGTGCTGTCCAACATCAGGCCCTTTGCAGCTGCCAGGACAGGCCTCGTCCCAGGTGATGTAGGGAACATTTTTCTGGGCTTGGGGATGGCCTTGGTGCTCAGTGACACCAAGGGAGCCCTGGGCTTGGCTGTGGCCCCATCCAGGAAGGAGCCCCTCTGCTTCCTGACGTCTCCAGGCCCTGCACCCCGCTCACTGGGCCAGGCTCGGCCAAGGCCCGTGCTCTCTCATCTCTGGCTGATGTCTAGAGGAACGAGGCAGTACCCAAAGCTATAACAAGGCCGCGCAGGCTGAGGCATGTGGAGGCTTCCCCCTACCACCCTTGTGGCTCTGTCCCTAGTCACCTCTGACGCTCTTTCTTTCCTCAAAGCCAAGTACATCGGCTGCTACCTGGACGACACCCAGAGCCGGGCCCTGCGAGGCGTGTCCTTTTTCGACTACAAGAAGATGACCGTCTTCCGTTGCCAGGACAACTGTGCGGAACGGTAAGGCTCCACATCCCAGACATGTCCCTGCCCGGCCTTTCTCTCCCCTGGGGCCTTCAGTGGTGTCCTGTGCTCTCCCATGGAGGGAGGTTGCAGTGGGGGGGGGAGGGCTCTACATGGATGCCTCAGGATGAGCCACAGAGGTGAGATCTCACGCTGGGTGTCAAAAGGTGAACCAGAGTTACCTAGGTCGTCACAGTGGAGCGTGAGCGAGAAGACACCATATCCGGAACCAAGAAGGAGAGAGGAGGAGGGACCTGGTTTGCTCCTTCTATAACAACTCGGTGGCAGGAACTGCCAAAGATCCAGGAAAACTCATCGTAAGCGTTCCCCTACTTCCCAGTGGTGCTAGGGATGGATCCCACGACCTTACGCGTGCTGGGCAAGATCTCTTACCACTAAGCTACATCCCCAGCCCCCCTCCCCTTTACTTTTTAAGATAGGGTTCTCACCAAGTTACCCAGGCTGGCCTTGAACTTGCCGTGTAGCCCCAGACAGCCATGAACTTTCTATCGGTCTGCCTTGGTCTCTGCAGTCGCTGGGATTGTAAGCTTGTGCCACCAAGCGTATCCAAGAGCTTGTGAGCACACTTCGAGCCACGAGTCCTTCTCTTCCAGGGGGTCGCCCCACATACTGGCTCCTTCCCTGGTCAGAGGTCACTGAGTCCTCTCTGGCATGGGTCTCTCCTGCACCTGGCTGCTCCTCCACTTGGGCCTCCATCCAGTCTACTCCCAGTGACAGGCTGTTTCTTGCTTTGGAAATAAGCCTCACTGGGTCCTCTGCTTGAGAAATGTGGCTTTAGTCATGATGGACGGAGTGCTGCAGGGATGTCCGAGAACCAGACTTGAGAGGGGAGAGACAGACAGGTAGATGAAGGAGGCTGGTTCAGCCCTGGGGTTTCGCTGGCTCCGAATGCTGTTATGTAATCTACTCTTGTCCCATCTTCTGAGGGGGGGGGACAGGTAGATGGGGTAAAGCCACAGGGAACACTGAGTCACCAGGGTGAGTGTGGGGTGACTCTAAGTGGGTCTCCCTGCCCAGTCCGGCCTGAGGAAGGAACCCGACGGACGGTTCTCAGTGGCGGCTCCTTACGGGACCTGCTTTGCAGGCAAGTTCTCTGAGAAGCCCTCGTGGCATTGGAGACTGTATCAGAGCCTGTGGTGGCAAAGGGGCCGGCAGGGTAGTCTCCCGACTCCATCTCCGTCCTCTGCCAGAGCCAGCAGCCCACCTTTCTTTGTTGACAGACTGGTGTCCACTCTGTGGCCTTTTTAGGAAAAAATTCCATGGCTAGGGAAAGAAAAAAAAAATAGCAGAACCTCACAGTGCCTGGAGGAAGATCTCTTTTATTGCTGTGTTTTCAGGGGAAGGATTTTTTTTTTTTTAACTTGGCTGGGTATATAAACTAAGTTTTGGCATCTTCTTCCTTTCCTTGCCCCAAGGGTCCTCTCAGGGGACCTAGAGATGAAGATGAGGTTTCCTCGGACACTGGGGCCGGGCTCTGCGGGCAAGTGTCCTTGGAGTGTTCTGATCTTGTTCCTAGGACTCTCTGACATCCTTCTTGCCCCCCCTCACTTCACCCCAGGCTCTCTAACTCCTCAGCCTCTGTGGCCCCTCATGAGCCTTCTCCCCAGCAGATTCCTTTGCCCTTAGGAGGCTTGCCCCCCAGGCCTCCCACGGGTCACAGAGTCCTTTGTCCCCTCTTCCTGGGTAATCCTGTGCCCCTCAGCTTTGGGTCTACTCGACTCCCGTCTTCTCAGTATCCTGATCCCAAAGAGTATCCCCGCTCCTGCTCTCTAGGGTGTCTCCAGGTGGGTCTCCTGTGCCCCAGGGTATGCTCCCCCGCCACCCCCGTGATGGCCGCCCTTCCTGACAGCAGTCTCCCCCAGGGGTTACCTGTATGCTGGGCTGGAGTTCGGCGCCGAGTGCTACTGCGGCCACAAGATCCAGGCAGCCAACGTCAGCGAGGCCGAATGCGACATGGACTGCAAGGGCGAGAGGGGAAGCGTGTGTGGAGGCGTCAACCGGCTCTCCGTGTACCGGCTGCAGCTGGCCCAGGAGTCTGCCCGCAGGTGTACGTGAGTTAGCCCCGCCCCTCTGCTGCGGTGCCCTTTCTCCTTGTGCCCCCCCCCATCCCATGGCCAATTCCTATTGATAATGAATCCTCATTTCCAGGAAGGAAACTGAGAGTGTGGTAGTTTGAATAGATGGCCCCCAATATATTGAGTGCTTTATTAGTCTGTAGTTTGCGTCTGCAGCCACCTGGCTGGAGGCAGAGTGTCACTGGGTGGATCTTAAGGTGTGGTGGTGGGTTTCAGATTTCAATCTAAAGATAATAAAGTGTGCCTAGCTGGAGTTCCTGAAGTGTGCTGTGCTGTGTGGCTTTAGGCTTGTGCTTCTCTCTCTCTCTCTGAAATTGGTCCTGTGAAGAAAGCAGGTCAGCTTCTTCTGCCATTACAGAACTTCCCCTGGATCTGTAGGCTTCAATAAATATCCCTTCCTCCATAACTGTGCCTGGTCTGGAAGTTCATCTCAGCAAACCTGAAGCTGTCTGCTACACTGAGGCTGAGTGAATAGAAGTGAAATGGCCAGAGCTCACACAGGCCGGAAGAACCCACACTTCCCTCAGTCTAGCGGGTGCTTACTCAACCTGACTGACAGTGACTCCAGTCTGCCCGGGATCTTGTTAGGATGTACGCCGATGGAGTTCTGTTTCATTCATTTCATTTAGCAGTATTAGGGATTGAACTCGGGGCCTTGTACATGTTGGGCAAGTGCTCTACCACTGAGCCATATAAGTTTTATTACTTTTCATTTTGAGACATGATCCCATTAAGTTACCCAAGCTGGCTTCATTCTGTAGGAAAGCAGTCCATGAACTTGGGATCCTCCTGCCTCAGCCTCTCCAGCAGCTGGGAGGGCAGGCCTGCACCACAGCGATTTCTGAGGTACTCCTGGGCCATGTCAGGCAGCTGACTCACAGACCCTCCTTTGTGTTATAATGAGCTTAGCTCCAGGACTCTCAGCTGGGGCTCAGTCACACCCACACAGGTGTATTTGGTAGGAAGTTTACACCTGTCTGCCTTCAGAGAAGGGCCTGCTCTGTTCTGATTCCGAACGTCCATTGCTGGATAATGTGTGCTGTATTTCAGTAAAGGCGTCGAGTGTGCACTGATTTCTACAAATGGACCAAACCATCCACCTCCCCACTGTCACCTTGCTTCAGGTCTGAGGCTACAGCTGGCAGAGGGCAGAGGTGGTGTGGGAAATCCTGGATGGAGAATGTCCACACCGTGGGTTTGGGTCTGACTACTGGTGTAGTAAGATTTTTTTTAATATTTTATTTTTATCTATTTATCAGAGACACAGAGAGAGAGAGAGAGAGAAGAGAGAATGGGCATGCCAGGGCCTCTAGCCACTGCAAACCAACTCCAGATACGTGTACCACTTTGTGCATCTGGCTTATGTGGGACCTGGAGAATCGAACCTGGGTCCTTAGGCTTTGCAGGTATGCCCCTTAACTGCTAAGCCATCTCTCCAGCCCAGATTTATTTTTAGTATGTTATTTATTTATTCACTTGTTTGAGAGAGAGAGAGAGGCAGATAGAGAGAAAGAAAGAATGGGTGCGCCAGGGCCTTTGTCCACTGCAAACGAACTCCAGATGCATGCGCCCCCTTGTGCAGCTGGCTTACGTGGGTCCTGGGGAATCAAACTGGGGTCCTTAGGCTTTGCAGGCAAATGCCTTAAACACTAGGCCATCTCTCCAGCCTCGTAAGATTTTTAGCTCAATGGCAGATTTATCATCCTCATAACAGCTCCCCTTTTAGCCAATATTGAGGTTAGTTTTGTTTTGTTGTTTTTGAGGTTACTTTGATGAGAGACTTTGACCATCTGAAGAGAGGGCCTCGAGGTATTGAGAGCAGTTAGAGGGACGCTGCTGCCACTCAAATGTGCCGCAGGTGTGGCTGAGATGGATCAGAGGATTAAGGGGGTGTTGTAGTCTGCTCCGTGTTGCTGGGATGAACGTCCACCCAGACACAATTTTTGGGAGGAACAGGTTCGTTTCAGCTTCCAAGGTGCAGGGGAAACTGCATCAATGGCAGAGAAGGTGCTTCTTTCCATACATCCAAGCACAGAGAAACAATTGTAGCAAGCAAAACACCAGCAAGCAGCAAGCAAGAACCACCAGAGCTCCTACTGCCGTCTGCACCTTTGGGCTGGAATCAAATCCCCCCACCACAACCCCATGACGCCACCCTCCCCTGTAGCAGAAGTCTGCCTGCTCAGGGCTTGAAGTTGCAAACTCAGTTTTAATAAAACACCTGAGTCTACGGAGCCTGCTTTTACACTAACACATTCAAACTACCATGGGAGACGGGGGGTGTATCACTAACCAGACATTAACCAAGCTACTCTTTCCTTTCCTGAATGTTCAGTTGGCTAGAAAATCTTGACATATCCTCTCTCCCTCTCTCTCTCTGTCTCTCTCTCTGTCTCTCTCTCTCTCTCAAACACACACAGCTGTGGTCACCTGCTATGATAACACTTTCATGGACTATCCAAGACTTTTGAATTAGTTGAGATGTACAACACGCGCAGATGGCTGAGATCTGTTACAGTGATATGCTTTTGCACCTCTGGAGAGGGGTGGTTGGATGATGGGGAGGCCTCAGGGATGTGACTGCCCCCTCCACCCCCACAGCTTACCTGCCTCTGCGGCAGCATCTTTCCATCCTGTTCAAGTGAGCGGTCACCTTATTTCTCCTGAGAGTCGACTTCTGTATCCTCAAGGTCCATTACAATTGCTCCATGTTGTCAGCATGCAACACACATTCAGCCGTGGGGACTCTAAAGGAATAGCTAAGCCTCAAAAGGCGACTTCCCTTGAGACTAGAATGGAAGCAGTGACACACTGTGGGTAGAAAAACAGGTGGCTAGCCATTTGTCCCACTGGGACTCCTGATGGGATCTTTGGTATATAGAGAGGTGACAGGGGCCTTGTGATTTGACCAGGGTGCTTTTGAGTTCCCATGCGAAGTAGGTGTGGCGATGCTAGGAGAGGGAGAGAGTACAGACCCTTCCCCAAGGAAGTCGCCGTCCTGGAGCAAACAGACCCAATACTGGCAGCGTTGGTTTATCCGTGGGGGTTGGAGGCACCAGCGGAACCTGTGAGCTAAACCCTAAGGAGAATCCAAGTGAATGAGAAATCTGTGCGTTCAATCGGAAGCAAAAGCCCAGGGTCAGTGACAGCTGTTTGTTAGACGCCTCGTTGGAGGCACCGTCCTCATCTGTCTTCATTTTACATCGTGGAACCTGGGCCACAGAGAGCAGAAAAATGGCTCAGTGAAACACCCCGAGGGGGGTCGCAGAAAGGAGCTGGCGCTGATGATAAGTTGACTCAGTTGATGATACGTTTTTGCCTGGTGGAGAAGGGAGGACCCCCAGACTGGAGGCCAGTTGCCGAGGAACCTGGTGGAGGAAGGAAGGATTGAGCCCGCACAAGCCTGGATTTGGGTTGGGAGGAGGCCAGCAGACACACCTCTCCCAAGGCCACTGTGCCTCTCCGGCACTGACCGTGGGCCTCTGACTCACGCTCACCACACTGTTGTAGGGGCCCTGACTCTGTGAACTGGGCTCCATCTCTTAAAAAAATGTTGTTTTTCAAATTTATTTATTTAGTTGAGAGAGAGAGAGGCAGATAGATAAAGAGAGAATAGACATGCCAGGGCCTCTAGTCCGCTGCAAATGAACTCCAGACGTATGCGCCACCTTGTGCATCTGGCTGTACGTGGGTACTGGGGAATCGAACCTGGGTCCTTAGTCTTCACAGGCAAGTGCCTTAACCATTAAGCCATCTCTCCAGCCCTCCATCTCCTTTTATGGTGAACACTGAGCTCCAGCCTAGCTCCTTCCTTCCCTGACCCCCAGGCCCCTTGCCCCGTCTCTCAGTTCCAAGCAACACAAAATGTCCAGAGAGTTTTCTGTGAGTCTGGGGCCCCCTTGGCTTCTGTGTCTGGGGTCTGTTTTATACATAAATAACTCAGAAGGAGTGCCTTAGTGTGGGTGACATCAGTAGGAGCTATGAGTACCACTTCAGAAAAAGTGAAAGGTGTTAGCTGACCCCATTGGCAGAGTCTCCCCTCCCCCCAAGTGGTGTTTCCCTCCTCATTGGGAAGATCTGAAGGTGGGCTCATTTTCTCCTGAGCACTACACCAGGGAGCACCTGCCTTTTAATGGTGAGCCAGCCTGCATGCTTCTGGGGTGGTGGACGTACTCCTGCATTCAGAAGCATTCACAGACGGGCAGAGCACATGTCTCTAGGAGCCCTGCTGTTCCTCCTTGACATGGACCCCTGGGCACACGAATTCTGCCCTTCTTACAAAAGAACCAAGAAATGGTTTTCCTTCTTGGTAGGATTACATTCGTTACAGCAGCTTGCTAAATGTGTCTGCAAGTGTAGCTCTCCTCCCAGAGGACAGACCAGCTGGCGATTGGAGGGCATTGTGACTGTACAGGACACTGCAAGAGAATGAGTTTGCCTGGACTATGCTTGCAAGATTTTAGGTGGGGAGATTCAGCTGGAGGGGGAACTGCGGAGGGCTGTCCATGGTGCTGACCGGCCCCACTGCCAACTCGCCTAGCTAGGACTTAGAGCTCGCTCGCTCTCTCTTCCTCTCTCCCTCCCTCCGTCCTTTCTCTTCTCTGTCCCCCTCCTCTCTCTCCTCTATCTCACTCCCTCTTTCCTCTCTCTACTTTTTCTTCCCTTTCTCCCCCTCTCCTGTCTCTTCCCCCCGTCTTCCATCTCTCCCTACCTTTGCTCTCACACTCCCTGGTCCCACCTTCATAACAAATGCACAATGAAGTGTAAGATATCACTGGAAAAAAACAAAATCAATCCCTGGTTTATGTTTTACAACTTCTATAGTAGATTTTGTGTGCAGCTGTTACGTGCAGCTGTTAATTATGACACTTTTTTTTTTTTTACTTTGAACATCAGGAGAATTCTGTACAATTCTTGCTTTCTGCTCACTGACAGTTCCTCTGGCCACTCCTGCTAAGGCGAGCCTAGATGGCCCAGAAAAGTCCCATATGCTTGGGTGGATCTTGTCCCTGTCCCTCTTTCCCACAGGCCTCCCACATGTCTAGGACACCTGGCTTTTATAACCATAGAGTTTTTCTATGTACGAACAAGAGAGGGTGATTGTTAGAACAAACTCCCTTGGTGTTGTCATGGGGGAATCGGTTTATACTTCTCCCCAAAGGAAAATGCAAGACGTCAGGAAAACACAAGGGTGGGGTGATATGGACTTCTTTTATCCAACTCTTACTTCCTTGATATGTTGGTGCTGGCTAGGTCACGGAGTCTCTCCGAGCCTTAGTGGCCTCATCTGTGAAATGGGCACAGTTCCAACCTCCATAATCTCTCTGGCCTTTGAGTGAGATAGAGTCTAGAAAGCATCTGCCCAGTTTGGGCTGTGAGTGGTGTTCCCTCTGTCCTTACCTAAGTCCTTCTCCCCACCAGTTTACTCCAAGATTCGTCCATTCAAGCCATTTAGGTGTCTAATGCCCACAGGAGTCTTTGGTTTATCTAAAAATAGCTGCCTCGAACCCTCCTAAGACAGGGAATCTCTTTGTGGAATTCAGTGACTGTGGATTGCTGGAAGGGCTGGGAGCAGCCTGCAGTCTACCTTGCTTCTGCTGGCCAGCATCTTTAATGTGGTTGAGCTTGGCCTAATTACCCACAGGGTGGTGGCTTCTTTCAAACCATGGAGGACTCCTCTGTGCCTGCCTCTCTGCCCCTGAGCTGGCACTCAATGACATTTGTCTCATTTTTTTAAAAAAAAATTATATTTGTTTGATAGCTAGTGAAAAGGTCCTGAAGCCGTGTTAGAATTGGGCAGACTTCCTAAAGTCATAGATGGGTGGGAAACTAAGACCGATGTTCAACAAGACCTGGGGGCAAATCCCACCTGTGCTTTTCGCTGGCTGTGGGACCCGGCAACGAGAGCAGGTCTTGCTAAGTCCTAGGGTCTCACCTGCAAACCAGGATAACAGAACGGTCAGCCTCGTAGGTTGTGGTGAGGGTGAACTGCACCCTGGTGTGTCACACGCCTGGCACTGTGATGCCAGCCAACAGCTGTTGCTATGACCACTGCTTCTGTCTGGTAAGGGCTGGTGTGGCACAGACTCCAGGACTGCCACTCACGGACTGTGACCCGCGAGAGGCGAGTCCACGGCCCTGAGCTCCAGGAAGAGGGTTTTCTTGTAAGTTCAGAATGCTTAGAGATCTAAGACTTTATTTTTTTATTCTGGAACTCCCCAGGTACACAGGTGCGAGCCTGGGCTGACCAGGGACTTGGCGACTCCAGAGGATCACTGACCCTAGCTGGTCCTTTAGGTCCGTGGGGGTCCTCTGGAAGGTGACACGGGATGTGCTGTAGAGGACAGGAAGCTACAGTCTTTACTCTCGAACTCTCACCCACATTGGGCCGAGAGCGGCTCCTAGGAGGTTATGTTCCCTGCCAGGTCCAGCCTGCGCCTCATGAGCCCCAAGGCAAAGTGCCATGGTCACACTTCTACTGTCCCGAGGTGAAGCAGGGCATATTAAAGGGGTGCTGACAGCGTCCTCCCTGTGGACCCAACTGTCCTGCACCTGCTTGCAAAAAAGTGAAGGACAGAAGACAGGAAGACTGCTGTTAGAAATGTTGCCACCTGGACTTCCGCCCTGTCTTCCCAGGGTAGATAAGATGGCCCTATTGAGATGGGCATGACTGAGGCTCAGTGAAATGTGAAGACGCCAGCGTTAAGGGCACACAGCTCAGTCAATGCCTACCTGACTTAAAGGCAGTCCTGTCTCCACTGGGCTCCAGAGCTTTTGACAGACAGGAAGGCATCTCCCCACTGCCATGAAATCCAAAAATCTTCATGCCGTGGGAAGCCGAGGGAGGCACTCGCCACCGCACCTTCATGTTCAGAATCAAGAGACACCAGAGGGAGGGCCAGGTGACCCGTATCACAGGGGGAGGAAGGGAATGCAGTGGGGAGATCGAAGGTGTCGGCTGCCATTTGTAGAGTGGAGAGCCACCTGCAGACAGAAATGGCTTCCAGGGGCTGGAGAGATGGCTTAGCGGTTAAGGCGTTTGCCTGCAAAGCCAGAGGATCCTGGTTCAACTCCCCAGGACCCACATAAGCCAGATGCACAAGGGGGCACACACATCTGGAATTTGTTTGCAGTGGCTGGAGGCCCTGGCGTGCCCATTCTCTCTCTCTCTCTCTCTCCCTGCCTACTTCTGTATCTCTCTCTCAAATAAATAAACAAAAACAAAACATTTAAAACAGAACAACATTATTAAGAAATGCCTTCCAAGTCGGGTGTGGTGGTGCACACCTTTAATCCCAGCACTTGGGAGGCAGAGGTAGGAGGATTGCCGTGAGTTCGAGGCCACCCTGAGACTCCGTAGTGAATTCCAGGTCAGCCTGGGCTAGAGTGAGACCCTACCTCGAAAAACCAAAAAAAAAAAAAAAAGAAAAGAAAAAGAAAAAGAAAGAAAGAAATGCCTTCCAAAGGACTCCCCACATTCCCAAGAGTCTAATAGCCCTGGGTGGCTTAGAAAGTTCCCCAACCTGCTGACTTCAGGAAGCCCTGGTACTCCCTGCACTTCCTTCCACAAGTACGTAGCAGGAAGATTCTTGGTCCTGGAGACTAACCACTCTGGGAGCTGACTTCGTGCCTTCTGCCCTCTGAGTCCCCATCCTCAACACGTGACCCGACCAAAGACAGCCGCACAACTGTGACTTCCGACATCCCTAACCCTATGGCACCTCTGCCAACCGCACCTCATTGAACATGAAGGCCATTTGATTCAGCCCTCCTCTCTGGAAGGCTGCACTCATTAGCAGTTGCTTGAATGTCAAAGGAAACCATTCTTAGCAGAAGTGGGCCCACAGAGTCTTCCTTTCTCTTGTGGTCTGGCCTCACTGATGGCCAGGCTCGCTGGAAGGAGATCACCCAAGGGAAATGCCAAGCCCTGGATTCCATATCTTTCTCCCCTTGGTTTTCAGTCTCAGGAAGCCCGAAAGGAGAGAGAACTTCACTGCCCCTCCCCTCCTGACACCCACGGCCCCACGAGGCTCCCTCGTGTCCATCCCTGAGCTGTCCGCCCAACACCCGTGGCCCCGTTCCAGAGGTGAGAGCACCAAGACTGTGAAAGGCAAGGAAACAAGCCCATGGTCAATGCCAAGGGTTGGGGAGTGGAGTTCTGTGGGTGCTGCAGGGAAGTGGATAACGGGGGAGGCGCGGCGCTCCAGAGAGGACAAGCAAGAACCAGAACTGCCTCGCGCACGAGTGGCCTCAGTCACAACCCTCGGTTGCCCAGCCAGGGTGGTGCCTGCTAAACCCGAGCCATGGCCATCTGAGACGTGGCCCTAGCTGGGTGGTCTCTTGCAGGGCCCTAGGACAGGGCTTCACCCCTCAAGCCCCTGGTAGATAGATGTATGCTGACGTGCTGTCCGGCAGACTGAGCCCAAGAAATAGGAACCTAGAAGGGGCAAGGCAGAGTTCTGGGCTATGGGAGCCCAGTGAAGAGCAGGTGGGCTCTGATCCAGCCCCGAAGTATTCAGGTATTCAAGGTCATGTCTGCAAGAGGATGCAAGGTGGCCCCTGATGGCAGAGTTAACCCCTACAGTAAGGGTGATCTCTAACCATAAGAGCGAGCCCTACCAGCAAGAGGACCCCAAAGGCACCCTGCACTCACTTCCTCTGTCACACAGCCAGACACACACACACACACACACACACACACACACACACACACCTGTGAAGTCTCAGATGTGGCATCTGTTGTCCCGCAAATGGTCTAGATAAGCACTCTCCACGTCCCTGGCTGTGGGCAGCGAAGTGGGGAGGGACACCACCCCATCTGGTCTGGAATCTGGCCAGGGCCTCACCCTTCCTGCTAGACCTAGCCTGCTTTGTCTCATGGACGTTTAAATGTGAAATGCCAAAGCCCCAGCGGCACTGAGCCTGTGCAGGAGGGTGCCTGAGGTTCCTCCCCGTGCTAGCAGAGAGGGATTGTAGGAATTCCTGGGTGCCAGGCACTCCAGAGAGAGCTCCTGGGACTTCATTTTTTAAATTTTAATTTATTTTTATTGACAACTTTCATAATTTTAGATAATAATCCATAATAATCCCGCCCTCCCCCCACTTTCCCCTTTGCAACTCCACTCTCCATCATATCCCCTCCCTCTCCCAAACAGTTTCTCTTTAATTTTGATGCCATCATCTTTTCCTATTATGATGGTCTTGTGTAGGTAGTGTCAGGCACTGTGAGGTCATGGATATCCAGGCCATTTTGTGTCTGGAGGAACATGTTGTAAGGAGTCCTACCCTTCCTTTGGCTCTGAAATGCTTCCTGCCACCTCTTCCTCCATGGATCCTGAGCCTTGGAAGGTGTGATAGAGATGTTTCACTCCTGTGTCTCTTCTTCTCAGCACCATGATGCCTTCTGAGTCATCTCAAGGTCAACATCATCTGAAGAGAGAAGCTTCTCTAACCAAAAGTGAGAGTAGCATTAATATATGGGTATGAACATTAAGAGAAGTGCTTACCAGGCAGTTTGGTGAGCACAGTATATGCATTTAGCCAGACAGCAGCAGGCATTACACCCCTAGGGCTCATGACTACCCCTGTCATAGGTTTGCTGTCTCCACATGAGCAACCCCCCCCCTCCCTGTGGTAAGGTTCACACTCATGGATCATTGAGGCACAACTACAGTCACTACAGAAGTGCACAGTCAGGTACACATGGCCACAGTTGCATGTCCATAGCCAGGAAGCCAGTTGGACACGTGGACACTGCCCACAGAGCTCCTGACTTCCCCATAGAAGTCTTCAGGGTCCCACGTGCATCTCAGGGTCTGGTGTCTATATGTGCAAACAAGCGAATCCACCAGGCACGTGAGGCACACAGAGAGGCACACGGTCCCTGCGGTAAGACAGCATGTCCAGTCTCACACCCACTGGGCAATTGCATCCTCAGTACAGTTGGGCTCTTTCAGTCCCTCCAGCCCCTGGATGCAGACACCCAGGCCTCCAAGACAGACACCCAGTGTGGAGCTGCCACCTGCCTGGACTCATTAAGCACTGGCAGAGTGGACAGGGAGGAGGGACCACAGAGCCAGCACTTTGCCAACCCCCGTGGCCTGGGCTGGCACCTAGCTAGCCAAGCTTTCTGGTCATGCTGCTGTGGGCTTCCTGCCTCATTGCCTTAACCTTTAGCCTGGAGACCAGCGCCCTCTGCCCTTCCCCTGCATGGCACTTTCTTTCTTTCTTTTTTCTTTTCTTTTTTTTTTTTTTTTTTTGGTTTTTCGAGGTAGGGTTTCACTCTAGCCCAGGCTGACCTGGAATTCACTATGGAGTCTCAGGGTGGCCTTGAACTCACGGCGATCCTCCTACCTCTGCCTCCCAAGTGCTGGGATCATTCATCCTCCACTGGTTGCCCTTCACAGAGCTTCCCTCTTAGCAGCTGTGCCAAAAGACGGGAGACACCACTATATTCCCACAGGGTGTGCTAGTCACTTTGGGTGTGGCCGTTTGGAAGGGTGGAGGGCTGTCCTGGACAGAGCATGTGGACCTCCTCTCAGTGCCAGCAGAGGTCCTGATACACTGCCACAAGCACGTTTTCCCAGAGGTTCCCTCAATAGCAGACATGAAAGTCACATAGCGTAGTCTGACCCTTGCTCCAAATTTCCGAGGGGGGAAACGGGGGCCCCATGGGGACCATACGGTGCCTGTGCAGGGTTCTGTCACCACTGTCACTGCCAAAGCCCCCCTCGCCAGGCTGGGGCCAGACACAGGGAAAGTTGAAATATGAAGGGGCAAAGTCGGCCCACATCACGCTCCAGACGTTAGCCCTGTGACCCACATCTGATGCCCTGCTGCCACTTGGTGCCACCCTGAGCAGCTTCAGGCTGCAAGTGTCAGGCAGTGGCAACAATCACTGGGGTACCTTTGACACCTAAAACTTCACCTTATATTTCATAAACACCCCTGTCCTCCTGTTCAGGACGCGTCCGGATCCACACAGACAGAGGCTTGTGGCCTCCACATTTTTCCTTTGCTGTTTTCCAAGGCCTAACAGTTTCCTTCTGAGAGGAGCCTCGGGAATTCTCCTCAAGCAGCAGGGTCTTTGGGCTTCTCGTGGAATGTTCTCCCTCTGAGTCCCTCCCTGTGCAGTGAGTTTGCCTGGACCTTGTTGGGGTGTTTTTTCTTTCTTATTTATTATTTTTATTCATTTTATTTTTTTTTGAGATGGTTGACTCATGTTTCTGTACTTTTCCTTCTCATTGTTGGACAAAACATCTGACCAGAAGCAGCTGATGGGAGGTGTAGCAGACAGCTTCAGGTTCACGGAGATGAACTTCCAGACCAGACACAGTTATGGAGGAAGGGATGTATTGAAGCTTATAGATCCAGGGGAAGTTCCATAGTGACAGAAGAAACTGTCTGCGTTCACAGGACCAAACACAGAGAGAGAAGCACAAACCTAAAAGCCAAAAAAAGCCACACAGCACAGCACACTTCAGGAACTCCAGCTAGGCACACTTTGCATATCTTTAGGTTGAAATCCCAAACCCACCACCACACCTTAAGGTCTGCCCAGGGACACCGCCTCCAGCCAGGTGGCTGCAGATGCAAACTACAAACTAATAAAACACTGAATGTATTCAAACTACCACAGGAGGAAAGGTTTTATTTTGGCTCACAGTCAGGAGGGGAAGCTCCATGATGGCAGGGGAAGATGGTAGAGCCGGACATCACCTCCTTGCCAACACCAGGTAGACAGTAGCAGCAGGAGGGTGAGCGAAACCCTAGCAAAGGGGAGCTGACTACAACACCCCTAAGCCGGCCCCCCCCCAAAGCACACCTCCTTCAGCAAGGCTCCACCTCCCAGATTGTTATCCGCTGGGGACCAAGCATTCAAACTATGAGTTTATGGGGATACCTAATGCACACTACAACACACGTTGTCCACATTGTCCTTGAACTTGCTGGGTAATGGAAGATAACCTGGAACTCCGAATCCTCCTGCTTCCACCTCCAAAGTGCTGAAGTTACAGACATGTACCACCACATCTGCTTTATGCAATACTGGGCATTGAACCTAGGTCTTTGTGCGTGCTAGGCAAGCACTCTGCCCACTGAGCTGCACTCCCATTCTCCTTAAGAAAGGAATGCACTAGACTTTCTACGGTGCTCAGCAGAGTGAGGACACAGTAGGAACATAGTAAGTGCTCCTGATCTTGTGCTCAGGATTTTGAGCCTCCTGGTGTCAGTATTTTCCTGCATAGTATGCCATGGGGTTTGTGCTTCTGGGAAGGAATATTCAACTCGGGGACTGAGTGATAGAGGGCTGGGGATGTAAGCCCAGTGGTAAAGTGCCTGCCTAGCTCTTGGCTCATCTGAGGTGTGCCAGATCCTGGTTTTGATTGCCAAACCTGCAAGAAAACAAAGATTTCAGCTATGAACAAGCTCACTTTAAAATATGCTTCAAGGGCTGGAGAGACGGCTCAGCAGTTATGGGTGCTTGTTTGCAAAGCCGAAGGACCAAGGTACAATTCCTTGCAAATAAATAATAAATAAAAGCATTAAAATATGGTTCATGAATCTTGTAATAAATCTGTCAGGGGCCACTTCTTATCTTTTTTAATATATTTATTTGAGAGGGAGAAGAGAGGCAGATAGAAAAAATGGGCACACCGGTGCCTCTAGCCACTGCAAACGAACTCCACATGCATGCACCACCTAGTGCCTCTGGCTTATGTGGGTCCTGGGGAATCAATCCTGGGTCCTTAGGTTTCGCCGGCAAGTGCTTTAACCACTAAGCCATCTCTCCAGCCCACACTTCTTATTTTTTGCTTACCGCATAAGATGCATGTTCATATGGAAATAGAGAAGAGTTTTTACGCAAAGGTGGAAAGAAAGATATGCCCACAGACCTCATGGATCACTCAAGAGTTCTACTAGAAAAGAAACAAAACAACTGGCTACATGGATGTGTATATATTAAGAGGTTTAGTTTAAGGAATTGGCTCTCATAATTTTGGGAGCTGTTGAGGTCTGAGGTTAGAAGCGAAGATCAAGCAAGCTGGAGACCAAGACAGGAAATGAATACCACAGTTTCCAAACAGAACCTCATCCTCTCCAGAAACATTCAGCTTTTTGTTTTCCTTAATGGCTTCTGCTGATTGGGTGAGCCGGGATGGTTACATCATCCAGAGTAAATGGATAATAATTGGATGCCACAGGCTAGCCAAGTTGGCCTAGAAAAGTTATTCATGACACCTGATATGCAGAAAAACTGCCTACTGGCATGTTAAGTGGCACTCTGGATGTCTAGTGATAGAATCTTTTTTAATAACATTGATATTTTTGATATGTGGAACTTAATATTCTTGGTGCTTAACATTGAAAGAATCTTTGATACATCCTATGGCTAGAATAAGCATTTATGCCATTACTTTCAGAGTAGATCACAGATGAGGCCGTAACTCAGTGGTAGGAAGCTTGGCATGTAAGAGGCCCTGTGCTACAGCCTCGGCACAATGAAAGGAGGTCATGTAATTCTATTGTGAGTTCATGCAGTTCCATTGTGAGGTTATAGTTTTATTGTGAGGTCTTAGGATTCCATTGTTAGGTCATGGAATTCCATTGTAAGGTCACAATTTCATTGTGAGGTCATAGGATTCCCTTGTGAGTTCATCCAATTTCATTGTGAGGGCATAGAGTCCCATTGTGAGGTTGAAATTTCACCATGAGGTTATAGGATTCCAATGTGATGTCAAAATTCCATTGTGAGGGCATAGGATTTTTAATTATGAGATCATAGAATTCCATTGTGAAGTCAAAATTGTGAGGCCATGGTATTTATTGTGAGGTCAGAATTCAGTTGTGAAGTCCTAAGATTCCTTTACGAGGTCATAAAATTTCATTTGTGTTATCATAATTCCATTGTGAAGTCATAGAAATGCCTTGTGACATCATACAATTTTATTGTGAGGACATACAGTTCTGTTGTGAAGTTAGGATTCCATTGTGAGGCCAATAGCTTCAATCGTAAGATCATAGGATTCCATTATGATGTCAGAATCCCATTGTGAGATCAGAAATTCATGCTAATGTCATAGGAGTTCCTTGTGAGGTTATAGAGTTCCATTGTGAAGTCAGAAGCTCATTGTCAAATCCAAATTTCACTTGGAGATCAGAATTACATTGTGATGTAATAGAATTCCATTGTGAGGTCATATAGTTCCATTGTGAAGTCATAATTTCATTGTGAGGCCATACAATTCCATTGTGAGGGGAGAATTTCATTGTGAGATCAGAATTTCATTGTAAGGCCAAAGAACTCCTTTCTGAGTACCAAGAGATCCATTGTGAGGTTAGAATTCTAATGTAAAGGTAGAATTTCAGCATGAGGTCATAGAATTCCATTGTGATATCATAGAATTCTATTGTACAGTCAAAGTTTCATTGTGAGGTAATATTCCAGTGCAAAGTCAGATTCATTGTGAGATCATAGGATCCCACTGTGAGGTCATAATTCCATTGTGAGATCAGAATCCACTGTGAGGTCATAATTCCATTGTGAGATCAGAATCCACTGTGAAGTCATAGGATTCCAGTGTGAGGTTGTAATTTCATTGTGTGATCAGAATTCATTGTCAGGTTGTAAGATTCCACTGTGAGGTCACAGATTTCCATTATGAGATCAGAATTCGTTGTGAGGATTCCAGTGTGAGGTCGTAGATTTCCATTGTGAGATCAGAATTCATTATGAGATCATAGGATTCCACTGTGAGGTTATAATTCCATTGTGAGATCAGAATTCATTGTGAGGTCATAGGATTCCTTAGTAAGATCAGAACTCATTGTGAGGTCATAGGGTTCCATTGTGAGGTTAAATTCCATTGTGAGATCGGAATTCACTCTGAGGTCATAAGATTCTACTGTGAGGTCATAGGTTTCCTTAGTAAGACCAGAATTCATTGTGAGGTCATAGGGTTACATTGTGAGGTTATAGATTTCCATTGTGAGATCAGAATTCACTGTGAGGTCATAGGATTCTACTGTGAGGTCATAGGTTTCTTTAGTAAGACCAGAATTCATTGTGAGGTCATAGGATTCTACTGTGAGGTCATAGGTTTCCTTAGTAAGACCAGAATTCATTGTGAGGTCATAGGGTTACATTGTGAGGTTATAGATTTCCATTGTGAGATCAGAATTCACATGAGGTCATAGGATTCTACTGTGAAGTCATACATTTCCTTAGTAAGATCAGAATTCATTGTGAGATCATAGGATTCAATTGTGAGGTTATAATTCCACTGTGAGATCAGAACTCATTGTGAGGTCATAGGATTCTACTGTGAGGTCATAGGTTTCCTTAGAAAGACGAGAATTCATTGTGAGGTCATAGGGTTCCATTGTGAGGTTATAGATTTCCATTATGAGATCAGAATTCCATTGCGTTTTTCTTCTGTACTTCATTTTCCAGGTATTGCATGGTTAGACACCTATGTTGCTTATCTCTTTCTTGTTGATTTAAAAGAATACCAGGGCTAGAGAGCTAGCTTAGTGGTTTAGATGCTTGCCTGCAAAGCCTAAGGACCCAGGTTCATTTCCTCAGAACCCACGTAAGCCAGATGCACATGGTTTGCTTGCAGTGGCAAGAGGCCTTGTCATGTCCATTCTCTCTCTCTCTCTCTCTCTCATAAAGTACTTAAAAGAATACTACAGTGACTTTCCTCAGCGGTACGTCCGTACATCCTTACAGACATCTGTAGGGACACCTTTCCATGTCCCCTTACTGCAGTAGCTATTGGTGATTAGAGGCCCCAGTCACACTTCTCCCTAGGGAACAACCCACAAGCCAGTAAAGGACTGGCATCAAGGAGGGTCACACAAGGCCAAGGTTAGCTCCCTTTCCCTAAGGTGAAGCAACTCATTGGTGCATTCTCCTCTGCAGAGCCTAGCTTGCAGGTGGGCCCAGCTGAGGCTCCTCTTGATGATTCCACCTTCACTGAAACACTTGCCTCGGGTTGTGCTTCCAGGAACCAGCATAAGACATGGGCTGTGGATGTTTCCTCCAGGGGTGACTTCTCCTTGGAGAAAAAGCGGTGGCCTCCCTGGCTCCCACTGTGAAGCCCGTTTGCTTCCAGGTTAATTTTTTTTTTTTTTTCGAGGTAGGGTCTTGCTCTAGCCCAGGCTGACCTGGAATTCACTATGTAGTCTCAGGGTGGCCTCGAATTCATGGCACTTCTCCTACCTCTGCCTCCCGAGTGCTGGGATTAAAGGAGTGTGCCACCACGCCCAGCTCAGGTTAAATATCTTAAAGTGAGTCTCCCCCACAATAAAACACCTGCCCATGCAGCCAGAAGGTATCAGTGTTGGGTCAGTGGAGACTCCTGAGTTTCAGATACTTTCTCCTAAAGCCCAGCACACAGGGAGGAAGAAGAGCCCTGGTACTGATGAGGAGGGGTCCTTGGCTCCCTTCAGTCCTCTAATGCTGGTCCATCTCATGATGAGAACACTGTGTGACGTGGTGATTCCTCAACAGAGGCCTTCCCACCACTGAAACTGAAGCAGGAGGCCCAGAGGTGCTGCCACAGAAAAGAGGGTGGCCAGTCAGCCACCTGGATTGTTGGCAGGGATGCCAGGATGAATATTCTCTGAAGTATCTATAAACAGACCTGTTCAAGAACAGAAAATACGGGGACTGGGGAGACAGATCGCAGTTAGGGCACTTGCCTGCAAAGCCTAATGACCTGAGTTGAATTCCCCAGGACCCACATAAATCCAGATGCACAAAGTGGCGCATGCGTCTGGAGTCCGTTTGCAGCAACTGGAGGCCCTGGTGCGCCCATTCTCTCTGTCTGTCTCTCTTCAAATTAGATATATATTTTTAAAAAAAAAAAAAAAGAATAGACAATATGGCAGCTCATTCTTTCTCTGTTTAGGCTTGCTATGTGGCCTTGGTTGTAACCATCCCTGGGCTTCAATTTCCAAGAATTTCCTTCAGAAGGTGTCCTGCAGCCCGTTTAGATCTAACAGCTCGTTTTCCGTGTGGTTCTTCAGATGGAAGCGCCGTATTTCGAGGCTGTTTCCGCAGGCCTGACAATCTCTCCCTGGCCTTGCCTGTGACGGCTGCCATGCCGAACATGTCCGTGGACAGATGTGTGGACCTCTGCACCGAGAAGGTGAGCTCAGAGCTTCGCTTGCGACCCTTGGGTGGCAGGGCAAGGGCGTCACAGGGCAGTGAAGGGAAGGAGTGCTGGGCTGGAGAAGCAGTAGGTGACATTCTGGGTGGCTGGAGTCATGGCCCGTGATCTGGGATGTGGGGGAAGCAATGAGTCATTTCTGTAGATAGAAAGGGCTGAGGATAGACAGCTCTCCCTTTGAGGGAGTGCTCAGGAGTGAGGATTAGCCTTGGAGAGGCATCCATAGATCTCCAGCCCGAGGCAGAGACAGCCTCACCTTAGGACAGAAGGGTTCCCATCTCCGCAGGGGTGTGAACATAGGGCTGCCCTTGGACTGAAATGACCTGCACGTCGCTCTCTTGGTCTGAGGTCTTCCACGCTGACTGTTTAACCCTCCCGCCCAGCCAGACTGTGAACTCTTCATGGGTAGAAACTGTGTGCCTGGGTCACTTGCCCCACCGCCCATGGAGGCTGGTTCTATGCGCAGAGCAGGATCCAGAACCAGCGATGCCCAAGGGGCTCCACGCTTCCCTCACGAGGACTTCACTACGCTGGGGCGGGGGAAAGGATGTCAGAGCTGGAGGCTGGGAAGGAGTGCTATGGAATGCAGTGCCGCCTTCTGAACATGCCGTGGCATTTGCCCTGCGTGAACTCACAACACCTGTTGTTAGCTGCATGAGACTGGATCCGTCAACGTCCCCTCATGGATAGTGGAGCCTCGTGAAGCCCCTGCCCCTCTCTGAGGAGCTATTGGCAGTTAAATGGTCACTAGAAGATGGGGAGACATTTTTTTCCAGCGGTGTAACCACTGCTAAGTTGCCCCCGTGCCTCTGTAAATAGTCCTGCACTTGGGCTCATGCAAGCAACCCTAATTAAACTCAGTGGGTCACAAAAAATGACATGAAAGTCGGAAGAGGACTAGATGGAAAGAAGAAGGGGTCAGTAGGAGTGAGAAGAGGGAAAGAGAGGGTAATGGGGAGGATGGTATCAAAAACAATTGTCAAGAAATTAAATTTTTAAAAAGAGCGTGGGCTGGGGAGATCGCTCAACAGTTAAAGGCGCTTGCTTGCAAAGCGTGCTGGCCCAGGTTCAAGTCCCCAATACCCACATAAAGTCAGATGCACAAAGTGGTGTGTGAATCTAGAGTTCACTTACAAAGGCAATCCTTCTCTCCCTTCTCCTCCTCTTCTTCCTTCTTCTTCTCTTTCTCCTCCCCTTCTTCTGTCTCTCTTTCTCTGTCAAATAAATAAATAAAAATTATTATTTATTTATTTGACAGAGAAAGAGGGAGAGAGAGAGAGAATGGGAGTGCCAGGGCCTCCAGCCACTGCAAATGAACTCCAGACGAGTGTGTCACCTTGTGCATCTGGCTTACGTGGGTGCTGGGGAATTGAACCAAGGTCCTTTGGCTTTTCAGGCAAATGCCTTAACCACTAAGCCATCTCTCCAGCCCACTAAAAATATATTTTTAAACAGAATGTTGAGAGGAAAACCATTTCATTCATGTGCTCTGCAAATCTGCAGTGTATCAGTGACTCTATCATTGCTGGGTCAAAACACCAGACCTGAGTAGCTTACAGGAGGAAAGGGTTTATTCTCAGCTTACGTTTTCAGGGGGAAGTCCGTCGTGGTGGGGAAAACATGGCAGCAGGAGCTGGTCGCACTGGTCCACGGTGTGGAAGCAGAGTGAGGAATGCTGCTTCCTCGGAACCCAGCCTGTGGGATGGTGTGGCCCACAATTAGGGTGGATCTTCCCACCTGGGCTCATCTAGAAAAGCCCTCATAGTTATGACCAAAGTTTTGTTTCCATGGCGATTCTAAATCCCGTCAACTTGACAATCAGAGATTAACCATCACAAGTCCACCCCGTGTGTACTTGACGATCAAATGTAACACTTTTATTTACTCGTTTATTTATTATTTATTTATGAGAGAGAGAGAGAGAGGCAGATAGAGGGAGAGAATCGGTGTGCCAGGACCTTTAGACACTGCAAACGAAGTCCAGATGCATGTGCCACCTTGTGCATCTGGCTTATGTGAGTATTGGGGAATCGAACCTGGGTCCTTAGGCTTTGCAGGCAAGGTGCTTTAACCATTAAGCCATTTCTCAGCCTAAATGTAACAATTTTAACCCATAAGCTTTCCCCCTTCCCCCCCACAGACTCTTGGCATCATGAGTCTCATAATGTGAGACGTATTCAGTCTAACCTCAAAAGTCACTACAGTTTTTATCAGTCCCACTGTTCAAAAGTCCAAAGTTGAGCCAGGAATGGTGGCACAAGCTTTTAATTCCAGCACTCAGGAGGCAGCTGGTAGGAGGATCTCTGAGAGTTCAAGGCCAGCCTGGGACTACAGAGTGAGCTCCAGGTCATCCTGGGCTAGAAGTGAGGCCCTACCTTGAAAAAAAAAAAAGAAAGAAAGAAAGAAATGCCCAAAGTCCAAAGCTTCATCTGAGACTCAAGGCACTATCTTAACTATGAACCCTATAAAACGAAAATGTAAGTTTCATAGTTCCAACATATAGAGACACAGAATAAGAATTTCCATTCCAAAAGGGAGTGCTGAGGGAATAGCAAGGAAAGATTGGACCAAAGCAAGACTGAAAACCAGCAAGGCAGCACTAAGTTCTGCAGCCCCATGTCCGGTATCTGGGACTCATGATGAAATCCTCTAGGCTCCAAAAGGCTTGGGTAGCTTCACCTCTCCAGCTGTGCGAGTTATGGGACCAGATCTGCCTCAAGCTTCGTAATTTTTCTTGGCAGATGTTCCACGGTCTTGGCATCTAATATCCTGAGGTCTCCATTGCAATGCAGGGTTCACCCTTATAGCTGCGCCCACTGGCCATGGGATCTCCTTGTAGGTACTCTGGTCTGCCTCATATTTCTTAGCCTCTGGGGCTCTCCGGTGCGATACTCCATGGTCTCCTCAATCTTGCATCTTTTATTCTTCTAAAACTAATACCATGTAAATGACACTGCCAAGTTCTACTGCCAGATTGGAATGAACCCTGGCCTTGGACCACAATTGTAGTCACCTCTGTGTGCCACCCTTGAAGAGCAGAGATCTCTTTCCAGCACTCTTCCATCAAGCCTTTGCTTTCCCACAGAATCCCCATTCTTTTTAATTTATTATTTATTTATTTATTTATTTATTTATTTATTTATTTATTTATTTGACAGAGAAAGAGGGAGAGAAAGAAAGAGAGAGAGAGAGAGAATGAGCACACCAGGGCCTCCAGACACTGCAAACAGACTCCAGACACGTGCACCCCCTTGTGCATCTGGCTAACATGGTCCTGGGGAATCAAACCTGGGTCCTTTGTCTTTGCAGGCAAACGCCTTAACCACTAAGCCATCCCTCCAGCCCCAAGAATTCCTATTCTCACTAGCTTGAACTGTCAATGAATTGATGTCTTACCCTTCGGGCATCATTTTTCCCCTTTTTCATATTTTTATTAACAGTTTTCATACCTGTGTATTATATATATTGATCATAATCCCCTTCACTATTTTCTTTTTTTTTTTTTTTTTGGTTTTTTTTCGAGGTAGGGTCTCACTCTAGCCCAGGCTGACCTGGAATTCACTATGGAGTCTCAGGGTGGCCTCGAACTCACGGCGATCCTCCTACCTCTGCCTCCCGAGTGCTGGGATTAAAGGCGTGCGCCACCACGCCCGGTTCACTATTTTCTTTTGTTCCCTCTCTCCCACCCCTTTCACATTACACCTCCTTCTTTTCCAACTAGATCTTCTAGGTTGATGGGTTTGTTTTATTTTCTTGCCTTTCTCCATTGTCCATGATGACACGCTGATGGACCCAATATTGCGGAGGCAACAACAGCTGCTGCGAGGCCATGAAAGCAGTGGACACTTCGTGTCCAGAGGACAGTGCTCCAAAGCATTCCTCCCCGGCCTTTGGCTCTTACACTCTGCAACATCCCCTGAGCCTTGGTGGATGTGATAAGTTCGCCTCGTTTGGTGCTGAGCCACTAACTCACTTCTTCTCAGCACTTTGATGAGTCTCAAGTCACCTCAATAGTTACCAACATCTATCTACAAAAAGAACCTTCTCCAACCAACAATGAGAGCAGCACTGATCTATGGGCATGAACATAACCTTTTATCATTATTATTGTTATTATTATTATTTATTTGAGAGAGAGAGAGAGAGAGAATGGGCAGCCAGGGCCTCCAGCCACTGCAAACAAACCCGATGCATGTGCCACCTTGTGCATCTGGCTTACGTGGGTCCTGGGGAATTGAACCTGGGCCCTTAGGCTTCGCAGGCAAGCGCCTTAACCGCTAAGCCATCTCTCCAGCCCCATAAACAACCATTTAAAGGGCAATCTGATGAGCACAGCCCTTCCTGTAGTTTCAGAGTTTTCTCCTGAAATTCAAATTTCAGCCCACCACCGAAAGGAAGGAGATAAAACAAATAGTCACTGCAGGTACTTGCATGGGGCCACATCACCCAGCTGAGGAAAAAGGAGATGGCTGAGACCCGAACCCCGCTCCACAGTCAGAGGCCCGGGCTGCGCAGGCCCTGGGTGACTCCCTTCCTCTCCCCTCGTCCCCCAGGAGTACCCCCTGGCGGCTCTCGCGGGCACCGCCTGTCACTGCGGGTTTCCCACCACGCGCTTCCCGCTCCACGAGAGGGAGGACGAGCAGCTGTGCGCGCAGAAGTGCGGGGCCGAGGAGTTCGAGAGCTGCGGAACCTCCAGCTACTTCATCGTGTACCAGACGCAGGTCCAGGGTAAGTCAGGCCGCCCCAGCAGACCCTGCCCGCTCCCCCGGTGCCCTCCCTCCCAAATGTGCCCCCACCCGGCCTGATCCCGGCTGGAAGAGATGCAGGCAGGCAGTAAGGCTCACTTCCGGTTGGAGTTTCGGGGTAAGCAATGGAGACGCGCCCACCAGGGAGGTTCGGACAACCTCATCTCTGTCTCCCATCTCTGAGGGACCCTTGGACACTTTGCCGAGAGCAGAAGCAGCGAGTGAGATGGAAAGAGAGCCCTAGGGCCCCTGGCTTCACCACAGACCCATGTGTCGTTGTGGATGGCTCATTCCCCCTTTCCGGGACTCAGTTTCTCCATCTGTAAAGCTGTGAGGAAATGCAGATGGTTGACCTCTGAAGTCCCTTCCAGTTCTAGCAGTGAGTTCAGCCCTAGGTTCTTCATTTTCTCCTTCTCCTTCCTCTAGTCTAACTTGCCCTTTTTATTCCTGTCCTTCCGTCGCTAGTAGATTCCCCCCACCACTTGTATTTATTTATCTTCTCTGCTGTATCTGGAAGATTCCAAGTGTGGTGGTGGTGGCAGTGATCGTGATGGTAGAGGTGACGATAGTGGTGACAGTGGTGATGGTGGTGACGGTGATGCGGGTTGAGATGCGGCAGAAGCACACGGAGTCTAATTCGGTGTCAGGCTCAGTCCCGAGTCCTCTGTGTATATTTTCCCCACTGAATCCTCCTAGCTGCCCTCGGAGGTGGGAACGGTCATTGTCCCCACTTTGCGGCGATGGAAAGTGAAGACTTAGAGCAGTTGAAGGATTTGCCTGAAAACAAACTGTTTACAAACGTCTTCTCCCGCGTGAGGTGCACTGGCGTGGGGCTGTTCCCACGGGAGCACTCAGCCTGAGGGAAACCCCAAGACTCCACCCCCCCACAGCATTTAAACACGGACCATTCTCATGCCAGGCTTCAGCTCATCCAGTATATAAAGTCTGCAGTAAGCCCAGTGCCACCCCCATTTTACAGATTAGAAACACGGGACTCAGACAGAGAGGTTTGGAAACGGTCACAGTGACACATCTGTGGCCTCAGACTCCTGCTAGAACCGTCTGCCCACAGTGGGAAAAAGCACTTCTACACTCTCTGAAGCCCAAAGCGCCAACAACACATCTTTGGGCAGACCACCTCCTAAGCCACTGGGCCACACATGCACAGATGGGCAGGTGGGATACCCTACAGGCATGGCTGACAGGAGGTGATGCCAGCAAGCCGGCCTATCCCCTCTTCATGCCGTGTACCCCAGGTAGCAGTGCGTCTGCCCAGAGGAAGGGGCAGGGGTGGTTTTCTTGTTCTTTCTTTTTTTTTTTTTTTGTGTGTGTGTTTTTTTTGGTAATTTGATTACAAGCTTTATAAAAGCTAGGGACTGCCCCCAGCTGTGGTTCCACGCTGCCTGATGATAAGTCAGAGGCTGGCGGGCAAGTACCACGTGTGGCTCTGTTTGCATGCTTGTGAAGGAAGAATCCGTGTTTGTTGGCTTTCTGGGAATCACAGGGTGATCTGCACAGAGCTGCATGGCCCAGCCTCGAGGAGAGAGTCGTACGCGGATTAACTGAGCTGTGACCATGAACCGTGTCCCTGGCCCGACCGCGGAGTCTTTTCAGAAACACATACGTTTCTCATTGAAGGCTTTTCTCATTCCCAGTGCCCTGCCTCTCCACCTGTCATTATTCCAGTTCTCCTGGGTCACCCTGGCAGAATCTGCACCCTGAGCAGGGTTGAACTTCATGGATTCAGTAGACTGCCAAAATTCCAGCCCACCGCAGCTGTCATTTACTGAGCACCTTCTGCGTGCAAAGCCCTCATGTATCTGATGAGCGCTGGATAATTATCAAACCACACGGGTGCCCTTTCCGTGGCTTAATGCACCCTAATTTCCCAGTGTCACGATAACGTAAAGCGCTGTTACTACTTCACAAGGAAGGCGACTCAGCCCAGGGAGGTTGAGCGCCTGGACAGAGCCACCTAGCTGAGACAGTCAGCTTTGGGATTCAAACCCAGGCCGTCAAGGTCCCGGGGCTGAACTCTCTCCCGCCACTTCTCAAGAGACATTGCAGACACTTCGCATTTATGATCCTGTCTCATCCTGTTTCCTATAGAAGAAACTATAGCTCCTGGAGGCCAGGACTGGTGTCCAGTGCCGTGCTAGTCCAGGGTGGGAAGCCAGGTGTGCTTGACTCCCCAGCTGCATCACACCTTGCCTGCAGCCCCTGCTTTGATTTATGGGGCTTACAAACCAAATAAACTCAGAGTCAGCCTTGGCCTCCCAGGAAGGTGTGAAGAGAGAATTCTGCATTCAGGGAAAATTAAGGAGTTGGTTGAATCCCAGCTCCCACACCAGAGCCTTTATTATGGAAGAGAAAAATAGTTACACATCATAACACATCATATGAGAACAAAAAGAGTTTGTTGTTTGTAGTTAGGCTTGGTTAAATCTCTCTCTTCCCCCATGTTCCGAGCATTCCTATTTTGTGCTACATTCTGAAGAAAGACATAAACCCCCATGATGCTTCAGGTGCTGATCATTAATTATAACACACCATCCCTGTGAGACTGGTTTTTGGAAGCCACACGTTCATCAAGGGCGAGGCCCACACATTCTAACCGCAGTAGCGCATGACCACTTGGTGACCCTCGTCACCCTTGGACTCTGTACCCATGAAAGCCTCCCTCCGTTGGCTGCCCGGCTGGGGTATTTTCTGTCCTTAAAATACTCCTCTGGGAGCCAGGCGTGGTGGCACACGTCTTTAATCCCAGCACTCAGGAGGCAGAGGTAGAAGGATCGCCATGAGTTTGAGGCCACCCTGAGACTCCGTAGTGAATTCCAGGTTAGCCTGGGCTAGAGCAAGACCCTACCTCAAAAACAACTAAAAAATAAATAAATAAAAGTTCCTCTGGGTCAAACAAACCCTATATGGCCTGAGAAGAGAGCTGAGCTGCTGGCCGGGAGGAAGGACACCGAAGCTCCTATAGCATAAGCTAAGGCTGACTGTGCTGGCCTCAAGCTCGCTGGTGCCGCGCCCCAGATGAGAAAATCGGGGCCCAGATAAATCTTTTCTTTTTTCTTTTCAACGTCATCCAACAATAAGTGGCAGAACTGACATCTGCGTCCAGGACTTCAAACTTCTAGGGGCCGTCGAGAGAAAGCATGGAGGCTCCTTGCAGAGTCTTAAGTTTCAGCCAGCATGGAACGTGACAGACTGTGCTGGAACCTGAGGAACCAGCGGAGGGCTGGTGAGCTGGTGCCACTGAGCACTCCCAGCCGGGGCAACTTGGGCAGAATTAGTACAGTGTCACTGGGGACTTCACAAGGACCGCGTCTGGGCTGGCAGCACTGAAGGGACCCGGGCACCCCAGTGGAGGCATGGAGCATGGGGAGGGGACAACTCTGTCTGACTCGTAAGGGAGAGACGGAGGTGATGGTGGCTTTTCATGATTCAGCACCAGTGCGACCGAGCCGGCAGAGAGAGAGAGAAGAGGAGGTGGAGTGAATGCAGCGAGGATGCTGGGAAGGAGGGCGGAAAGGGAATGCGTACCCTGAAGAGGGGTGGGTCTGCTTTCTGGAAATGGAAAGGGAGGAGGAAAGGCTAGGAGGTCAGGGGAGGTCCGCCCACCTTCTTGTCGATAAAGATGGTGACCCACTACCCAGAGGGAAGAGGATGAGACTGAGACCGACACTGCAGGCCTGCTTCGGAGAGCCTCCCCGCTGCCTGCTGCCCTCCAGGGTTACTTTCTCACCGCTAGCACCAAAGAACGGGGCCAGAAGCAGGTTAAGGAAGGAAAGAGTTTGTTTGGGCTTACAGTTCCAGAGGGCAGAGCCCATCCTGTGACAGGCAACGCCCGGCAGGAACAGGAAGCTGACATCACAGCAGCAGGGAGGAGGTAGAGACAGAGAACTGCATGTGGGGCCAGGCTATAACACTTCAAGGCCTACTCCCAGTGACAGGCTTCCTCCAGCAAGGCTCCACCTCCTGAATCTTCCATGATGGCCCCACCAGCTGGGGGTTATTTAGTCAAACAAGTCTATGGGGATCTTTCATTTACCTATTTGAGAGAGCGAGAGAAAGAGGCAGATAGAGAATGGGTGCTTCCAGGGCCTCTAGCCACTGCAAACAAACTCCAGCCGCACGCACCACCACTTTGTGCATCTGGCTTACATGGGTGCTGGGAAATCAAACCTGGGTCCTTAGGCTTTGCAGACAAGTGCCTTAACTACTGAGCCATTCTCTCCAGCTCTGTGAGAATCTTTTTACATTCCAACCACAACAGTTCCCTGCACCAAGCCACCTATCATCCCTTGTAACTTGGGGACCAACAAGATACCGAGTGTCTTCGGGCTCTGGCAGGGTCTGTAGTGGGTGGGTGGGTGAGTGGGTGGGGATGCAGTGAGCAAGGCTGGGGCATGTGTCTTCTCATGACAGTTGGTGGCATCCTGAGGGCCCTGAAAAGCCAGAGAATTGAGAGTATCGGGGACTGGGAAAATTGCCCAGTGGTTAAAGCTGCTTGTTTATAAAGTCTGCTGACCCGATTCAATTTTCTAGCCCCCGTGTAAAAAAAGCCAGATGCACAAAGTGGCGCTTGTGTCTGAAGTCCTTTGGCAGTGGAAAGAGGCCCTAGCATGCCCATTCTCTTCCTCCCTCTCCAAGTAAACAAATAAATAAATTTAAAATAAATTTTAAAAATGGTAAGCCGGGCGTGGTGGTGCACACCTTTAATCCCAGCACTCGGGAGGCAGAGGTAGGAGGATCGCTGTGAGTTCGAGGCCACCCTGAGACTACATAGTGAATTCCAGGCCATCCTGGTCTAGAGTGAGACCCTACCTCGAAAAACCAAAAGAAAAAAAAAAGAAAGAAAGAAGGAAATGGAACCCAGCCCATTCTGCAGATGAAGAAACCAGCGACTTAGAGAAAAGTAATAACTACCCTTTGGGACACTTTTAGGGCATTTGGCATCTTGCTTCATTATTTCATTGAATCCTTACAAGATCCATAACGTAGATACTGTTGTCACCCACTACCCACCCACTCTTCCTCCCTGACACGCGCGTATCCATCCTCATCCTCCAGCCAACCCGCCCTTTCAGGAGCACCTCTCCTCTCCTGTTCAGCCACCCCAAGATGCACGTATTGAGTGCGTGACAAGAAGGGCCGGAGAGATGGCCCAGCCGTTAAGACGCTTGCCTGCAAAGCCCAAGGGCCAGGGCTTGATCCCCCGGGACCCACGTAAAGCCAGGTGCACAAGGTGATGCATGCGTCTGGAATTCGTTTAGGTGGCTGGAGGCCCTGATGTGCCCGTTCTCTCTCTCTCTCTCTCTCGTAAATAACTAAATAAATAGAGCAAGTGAAGGAAGGAAGGGTTTATTTACCTCAGCTTGCAGTCTGAGGAGTCACAGTCCATCCTGGCGGCAGAAGCCCGAAGCAGCTGGTCACCTGCAGTCCACGGTGAGGGAGTGGAGTGAAGAAAGGCCGTTGCTCAGCTCTGTCTGTTTTATTCATTCCAGGACCCCAGCCCGGGGCATGATGATGCCTAGAGTTAGAGTAAGTCGTCCTGCCTCAGTTAAGCCAATCTAGAAACTTCCTCACCGACCCGCCCAGAGACATGACTCCTAGGTGATTGTGGATCCTGTCAAGTTGACGCAGCACAGCAACATGGGGGGGGTGTGGGGGTTACATTAGGTGCTGCAGGCTGTTTCCAGCAGTCCAGGACTGTGACAGGCTGGGCCATCTCAGCGTGTGACAATACTCTATGTTTGCATATGACCAGCTTACCTGCTAATAACATTCTCAGAGTGTACGCCTTTTGTTTTGTTTTGTTTTGTTTGTTTCCTTTGTGCTATTGGGAGTTGAACCTATGGCCTACTGTGTCTATGTTTCACCACTGAGCTGTACAAGTTCCTTTTATCTTTACTTTACTTTACTTTCTTTTTTTCAGAGAAATAGGCAGGGAGAGAGAGAGAAGAGAAAATGGGCATACCAAGGTCTCCAGCCACTGCAAACTCCAGATACTTACGCCCTCTTGTGCATCTGGCTCACATGGGCCCTGGGGAATTGAACCTGGGTCCTTTGCAGGCTGCTTGCTTTGTAGGCCCTACTTTTCAGAGTGTTTTTTTTTGTTTGTTTGTTTGTTTGTTTGGTTTGGTTTTGTCTTTTTGGTTTTTATTTTTTTTTATTTTTTTATTTTTTGGTTTTTCGAGGTAGGGTCTCACTCTAGCCAAGGCTGACCTGGAATTCACTATGGAGTCTCAGGGTGGCCTCAAACTCACGGCGATCCTCCTACCTCTGCCTCCCGAGTGCTGGGATTAAAGGCATGCGCCACCACGCCCAGTATATTGATGTAGGGTTTCACTGTAGCCCAGGGTGACCTGGAATTCACTATGGAGTCTCAGGGTGGCCTCAAACTCACGGCGATCCTCCTACCTCTGCCTCCCGAGTGCTGGGATTAAAGGCATGCGCCACCACGCCCAGTATATTGATGTAGGGTTTCACTGTAGCTCAGGCTGACCTGGAATTCACTATGGAGTCTCAGGGTGGCCTCAAACTCACGGCGATCCTCCTACCTCTGCCTCCCGAGTGCTGGGATTAAAGGCATGCGCCACCACGCCCAGTATATTGATGTAGTGTTTCACTGTAGCCCAGGGTGACCTGGAATTCACTATGGAGTCTCAGGGTAGCCTCGAACTAATGGCCGTCCTCCTACTCCTGCCTCCTGAGTGCTGGGATCAAAGGCGTGCCCCGCCAGGCCCTGCTTACTTTGGAAACAGGGTTTCACTAAGTTGCCCAGGTTGGATTTGAACTTACTCTGTAGCCCAGGCAAGCCTTAAACTTGCGGCCTTCCTGCCCCAGCTTCCTGAGGAGCTGGGATGACAGGCTTGTGCCACCATGCCCAGCAACGTCTGCAGCTGTCACCCGAAGGCTTTGAAATCCACTCAAGAATAAGTGGAGTGCAAGAGGCAGGCATGGGGCAGCAAGGACAGCCAGGGGGAGGCGGGAGAAAGGAAGCCTGGCGTTTCAGAGCCAAGAGCGGAGTAGGCAGGAGGTGATGGTAGGGACAGGACGAGGCGAAGGACAGGTATCTGGAGGGAACGGTGCGGGAGGTGGGCGGGAGGGGAGAGTGGGCAGGATGAAGCTGAACGTGGGAGTGGGCAAGGGCCAGCCACACTGGATCCAAAGGCCCAGGAAAGGGAGGGCCCCGGCCTGGAACCATGGTACGGGGCAAGGGGGAATTATAACTGTGACAGACTCGCTCTGCTGGGAGGGGTCATGTGGTCGTTGATTCACGTGTGCCCCCCATAAACTTAGGTGTTCTGGATTCTAGGTTCCCCAGCCGATGGCAATTGGGAATTAGTCTCCTGGAGGCAGTGTATTGTTGGAGGCGGGCTTATGGGTGTTATAGCCAGTGTCCCCTTGCCAGTGTTTGGCACACCCTCCTGTTGCTATGGTCCACCTAATGTTGGCCAGGGGGGAGGGGTGATGTCCATGCCATCGTTTGCCCCTGCCATCGTGAAGTGTCCCCTCAAGCCTGTAAGCCAAAATAAACCTCTTTTTTTTTTCCACACAAGCTGCTCTTGGTCGGGTGATTTCTGACCTGACCGCACTGGGGCACCTGAGGCTGGAGAATCGTCTTCCTTCCCGACCACTATGCACAAAGCACAATGCTTTTTCCTATATGCCCTCGCTCAGCCTTCACCTCAAGGGCACACCCCTCTTGGACGAGGCCCCTGAGCCCTGCCTGTGTCCCACCCCCTGCAGACAATCGCTGCATGGACAGACGGTTCCTGCCGGCCAAGTCCAAGAAGCTCATCGCCCTTGCCAGCTTCCCGGGTGCCGGTAACACATGGGCTCGTCACCTCATCGAGCTGGCCACTGGCTTCTACACTGGCAGTTACTATTTCGATGGCTCCTTGTACAACAAAGGTGAGGGGTAGGAGGGCAGAGGAGGGTGGGGAAGGCTTTGAAAGGTGCCCTGGGGAGGGTGTGGTGTACCCCCAGAGCACCTGCTTTGTGTCGCTCCACCTACCCCAGGCTCATTGATCAAAGCCTACTATGTGCTTCATGCCTTCCTTTCTTTTTAAAAAAAAAAATATACTTTCTAAATTTTTTTTCTTTTCTCAATTTTTATTAACATTTTCCATGATTATAAAAAATATCCCATGGTACTACCCTCCCTCCCCCCACTTTCCCCTTTGAAATTCCATTCTCTATCATATCCCCTCCCCATCTCAATCAGTCTCTCTTTTATTTTGATGTCATGATCTTTTCCTCCTCGTATGATGGTCTTGTGTAGGTAGTGTCAGGCACTATGAGGTCATGGATATACAGGCCATTTTGTCTGGAGGGAGCATGTTGTAAGGAGTCCTACCCTTCCTTTGGCTCTTACATTCTTTCTGCCACCTCTTCCGCATTAGACCCTGAGCCTTGGAAGGTGTGATCGAGATGTTACTCAGTACTCCAGTCACTTCTTTCCAGCACTATGATACCTTCTGAGTCATCCCAAGGTCCCTGCCATCTGAAAAGAGAATATTCTCTACCCAAAGTGAGAGTAGCATTAATATAAGGGTATAAATATTAAGAAAAATGCTTCCTGGGCAGTTTGATAAGCATAGTATATACATTTTTTCCAGACATCAGCAGATGTTATACCCCTAGGGCTCATGACTGCCCCTGTTTTAATTTTTCAGTATCAGGGATGTAACCCCCCCCTCATGGAGCAGGCCTCCAGTCCTGGAGGGCAGTTGGTTTCCACCATGACAGATGTGCCACTATTGCACCCATTGGCTCATTTGGCCTGGCTGGCCAATTATGAGGCTTGCAGTGTCCACTGCTGAGTATCTTCACTGGTGGTATATCTCTTTCTCCCATTGAACTACATGTAGAATGGCTTCTTCCCGCTTTCTCTCAGCTGGTCTACATGGAGGAGGTTCAGCTCAGTTCCAGCAGAATTTCTCAGTGGCCTTGCTGCCCAAGTATGTGGCGTCTTCAGCAATAGGGTCTTACCATCTATTCCTTGTGGGAAACCAAGGACCTCAACAATGGCCTATAATGTTTTGGGGCCATCAGGGACCTCCCTGGCCAACAACTCACTGGAGGTATCCCATCCCTGGCACTGAAAATTTTCTAACAACGATCTATGGCTCCTGAGTGTTCCATTGTCCAAAACCGGAGGATTCTATATGATTTATTTGCATCCTCTTAGATTTTGATTAGCCCTCCCTGCACCTTTCCTTTACTCAATCTCTTCCCCTGACCTCACTTTGGGCCTTTTCACCCCCGTTAATCTATTCTTCTACTTACATATATACAATATCAACCTATTAAGTACCCTCCTCGCTTCCTTTCTCTTCCCTTTATATCTCCTTTTTAACTTACTGGCCTCTGCTACTGAGTTTTTTCCTTCTCACACAGAAGTCCAATCATCTGTAGCTAGGATCAATCAAGAAAAAAAAAAATATTTTTGAAGCCGGGCATGGTGGCGTACACCTTTAATCCAGCACTTGGGAGGCAGAGGTAGGAGGATCGCCATGAGTTCGAGGCCACCCTGAGATTACATAGTAAATTCCAGGTCAGCCTGAGCTAGAGCAAAACGCTACCTCAAAAAACCGATATATATGTACATATACATATATATATATATATATATATATATATATATATATATATATAATTTGCAAACAGAGAGAGAGAGATAGAATGGGTGTGCCAGGGCCTCCAGCCACTGCAAATGAACCCAAGATGCACACACCACTTTGTGCATCTGGCTGTACATGGGCATTAGGGAATCAAACCTGAGTCGTAAGGTTCTGCAAGCAGGCACCTTAACCACTGAACCATCCCTCCAGCCCCCTCCCTTTCTTTTTATCCCCGACACACATCCTGACTTGTGTCTTGGTATCTCCCCTGTATTCATTCAGTAATTGGCATCTGTTGAGCACCTATCATATGTTCCATGCCTTTTCTCCATTTAGGTCAGCGCAAACATTCCTTAAGCCCCTATTGTGTGCTGGGCACCTCATTCCAAACATTGACAGATCAATAGCTTTATATATTTGTATCCTTTGGAGGTGCACTCTGAGTATGTGTATTGAGTACCGACTGTTTACCAGGTATCTTGTGCATATTTAAGTCTATGTGAGGTACACCATGCCTGGCTTTGATACTGTTCACAGTCATTTACTGAGCAATGATGCGTTTGGGATGTCCAAAGCAAGTTTGGGTTTTCAAAATGCATTGTGGGGGTGGGGGGGCTGGAAGGATGGCTTAGCAGTTAAGGCACTTGCCTGTGAAGCCTAAGGACTCACGTTCAACTCCCCAGGTCCCACATAAGCCACACACACAATGACTCAAGTGTGCAAGGTCGCACATGCGCACAAAGTGGTGCACGTATCTGGAGTTCGATTGCAGCGGCTAGAGACCTGGCATGCCAGTTCTCTCTCTCTCTCTCTCTCTCTCTCTCACACTCACTCTCACACTCTCTCACTCTTACATTTTTAAAAAATATTTTGTTTATTTTTATTTATTTATTTGAGAGCAACAGAGAGAGAAAGAGGCAGAGAGAGAGAGAGAGAGAGAGAATGATTTTGCCAGGGCCTCCATCCACTGCAAACGAACTCCAGACGCGTGTGCCCCCTTGTGCATCTGGCTAACGTGGGTCCTGGGGAATCGAGCCTCCAACTGGGGTCCTTAGGCTCCATAGGCAAGCGCTTAACCACTACGCCATCTCTCCATCCCTCTTGCATTTAAAAAAAAGGCCAAAATTGCATTTTTTGGAGTGCCAATTATGTGCCAAGAAGCTCACAGACCCTCAGCTTCCCACAGATGTCCTGTTGGGCCAGCTACGTCAGGCTTTACCCTCTTACCCAACCTTGCACAGGAAGCCTGCACGGAGGTGACCCTGCAGCTTCCCAGACATGAAAACGGAGGCTGGACAAGGAGAAATAACTGGCCCCAAAGCCACACAACTTTCTTTTTTTTTTTTTTTTCAAGTGTCTGACAATTGTGCCCAACTGTTTTGCGATTCCCAAACCCACATCCTTGGCATTCTACCAGCCAAGAAGGAATTCCATGGGTTTCTTACTGGGGACCTAGAAATCATGAATGGCATTGGGCACGAAGCTCTCTCCTCAGTATGGTGGAGGACCTGAGGGTGACAGGGACACTGAGGTGCCACACCAGCCTCTGTCACCACATCCCTTATAACTACTCATTTGCTCTTATCACCACTCGGGATACTGACCACCAAGGACACGTTGAGCGCCTGCGACAGGCGCGGCCATGGCACGTGTTCTCTGCCTTTCCCGGCTTGGTCGGGAAGGTGTGGGCAGAAGACAGGCAGGAGAGCAGGCAGAGGGTTCCAGGCACAGACCATGGGCGTGGGCAGAGATGCCCAAGAAGGGGCAGTGTGACTTAGGGATAAGAATGGGGGGGGGTCAGGATGGTGGTGAAGTGGGGCATGCAAAGCACCTAGAATGTCTTCGGAGTGTTGCTGGGTTCTCCTGACGGTGATGGGGTACAACGTGGAAGGTCTTGCAGCCAAGACACTGTGGGCCAAGGCCTGTGTACTTGAAGCTCCCGTCTGGCCATGCGGCATGTAGCAGGCTGAGGGGTCGTTCAAGTGAGCCCGTGAGCGGGAGGAGACGATGAGGAGGGTCATGCAAGGAATCACAGGTTAGAAGTAAGGTGGAAGGGTACTCACATTTAGGACTAGAGTCCCCAAAAGATGGGCCTGGAGGGGCAGTCAGTGCGATCATATGACCCCAGTAGCTCCTGTTGATTTATCAGATGTGTCTGCTACTGCCCTGCCCCATGCCTGGGGCGGGGGGAAGGCGCGCCCCTACGTGCAGAGCCTTTACTCCTCTGTGAGAAGGAGGTGTCGATGGGTGGTGATCTCCCTGAGTCCTTCAAGGTCTCGGGGGATGCCTGAGGTTTTCTCACTGTCTCCCCCGTTTTCTGCCACTTTCTCTCCCCTCCTCTCTGGCAGAGAATCTGCGCCTCCAAGGGGCACAGGAGGAAGAGGTGAGTGAAGGGATAGCTGAACGTACCCTCTCTCAGGCCCCCGCACCCCAGTCCTCTTTGTCCTTGGGATACTGTGCTTCTCATGAGCCTCGAAGGCTGTGGGGTAAAGATTTCATCATGAGGCTGGAGAGATGGCTTAGCGGTTAAGACAGTTGCCTGCAAAGCCTAAGAACACATGTTCAAATCACCAGGTCCCACATAGCCAGACACACAGTGATGAAAGCGCACAATGTCACATGTGCACACAAGGGGGCGCACGTGTCTGGAGTTTATTTGCAGTAGGCTGAAGGTCCTGGCATGCCCGTTATCTATCTCTCTCTATTTCTATCTCTCTCTGTCTCTCAAAAATAAAAATAATTTAAAAAGATAAAGATTTCATCATGGACATGTGCTTATTCACATCTTCATAAATTTCTTCAAGGCCACCCCCAGTGACCCAACTCTGCCCTGTCTCCAAGGTTTCACAGCCTCCCAGAACAGTGCCACCAGCTGGGGAGCCTGCATGAGCCTAAGGGGGACATGTCACACTCTTTCTGTAACATTTGTTCTGCACTAGCTGCTATGTATTGGAGTCTCATTGTGTGCCTTGCCAGTTTCTCGCGATGCCTGTGTGAAGGGAGTTGTGTGGCCCCATTTGACAGATGAGAAAACTGAGGCCCAGAGATGTAATACCACATCGAGGCTCATTTGATAACTTGGAGACAGCCAGACCTTTCCAGACACCATCTGGCTCAGTTCATGATTTGGGCTGGATTGATGGTTCCAGGCTGCAGGTTGAAGCCATGTCCATTCTATGTCTCCCCTCTCCTCCCCCCCCCCCACGCCTCCGTCTGTAACCAAGGTACTCCTCCACCCCAAGTGTGGCAGAACCCTGAACAGAAGCATGCGACCCAAATTGAGAATTCTGTAGAGAAACATTTCTGCTCTCCTCTCATTGAACAAAGCAAGCCACATGGCCACACCCAGCCCTAGATGGGAGAGATATAGGCTGAGACCGGAAGGTTCCCCTCCAGGCCAGCTCCTAGTGGGCAGGCATTAATGCTTCTCTTAGTAGCACTGCGCCTGTAACTTTTACATTCTTTGAGAGTCATTGTTTGACCAATCTCTTCCCCAGAAACTTGATGCTTCCCAGATCATTTTTGTCCAGGTCCCAGCAGAATGTGGAGCACACAGTAGGTGCATTATGTATGCACAAGTATACTGAGTGAAAAAATGAATGCGTAGAGCCAGGCGTGTTGGCGCACGCCTTTAATCCCAGAAGTAAGAGGACCGCTGTGAGTTCCAGGCTAGTCTGGGACTACATAGTGAGTTCTAGGTCAGACTGGGCTAGAGAGAGACCCTAGCTTGGAAAAAAAAAAAAAGTGAAAATAAAAAATGAGTGTGAATTTCTGAGGTGGTATAAGAGGGGTGGGGTGCACTTCTTGCCCCCCCCCCCATGCATCTGCTGTGTCCCTCACCTCTGGCCCGGGGTTGTTTCGGGAAGGGTTCAAAGGCGAGCGAGACCACTGGCGCAGCGGGCGGACCATCTGCATCAAGACGCACGAGAGCGGCCAGAAGGAGATCGAGGCCTTCGACGCAGCCATCCTGCTCATCCGGAACCCCTACAAGGCCCTGATGGCCGAGTTCAACCGCAAGTACGGAGGCCACATCGGCTTTGCGGCCCACGCCCACTGGAAGGGCAAAGGTGAGGTTTGCTTGGGAGGAGCGGTGGGGGCCAGGGGCGGGATGGCCAGCAGCGAGTGGACTCTGGAGTGATGTCCCTGCCCTTGTACTTCCTTGGCCTCTTTGGACCTCATCTCCGAAGGGGGATGGCAAACGGGTGGGAGTGAAAAGCCATCCCTTTCGTTCAGCGGCTGCAACTGTCAGACTCTTGTTATGGTCGTGGAGATGGAGCTGGGGAAACCGTGGTGGCATTTTGCTCCTTGTTACAGAGCTCTGTCCCGGGGGTCAGGAGGTCCTAATCCAGGCCCTGGTCACTGGCTGTGTGGCGTGAAGTCCTCAGAGCCGGTGAGCACAGTGTCATTGCAGCGAGCCTCGGGGCTGTGAGGCTCGGAGAGGTTAATGATCTGCCCCATGTCTCCCAGCTAAGGGGTGAGTGTCGGCCCCCAAGGAGACCCGGGCTTGGAATTAGCTGTTCACTCACTCGATGGCAGAGGGTTGTGACCTCAGCACAGGGCAGTGTTCAGAACACAGAAGTGAGAACAGCTTCTGGCTTCGGGACATCTTGAGCCCTTCCAGGTCAAGACTGCATGTCAGTTCAGGGGGGAATCCCCCATGCTAAGGAGAGTCACGTCGACTGCACAGTTGAAAAACAGTCAACTGCACAACCTCCACAGTGATTATCCCCAGTTAGTAGTGAAATGGCCGAAGTTCAGAGAGACCAGGGGACTTTTCAGGGGCCAGGCAAGGGGAGAGACTGCTGCTCACAGGGTAGGAAGTTAGTTATACTCTCTGAGTAGTGGCCTGAAAACCTGCTCTCCAACATGGCTAACAAGAAGGTACTCTGGGCCGGAGAGATGGCTCAGCAGTCACGGCACTTGCCCATAAAGTCTAATGACCCGAGTTCATTTCCCTAGTTCCCACGTAAAGCCAGCTGCACAAAGTGGTACATGCATCTGGAGTTCATTTGCCACACCTAGATGCCCTGGTACACCCATTCTCTCTTTCTGCTGGGCATACTAGCACATGCCTTTAATCCCAGCGCTCGAGAGGCAGAAGTAGGAGGATCGCTGTGAGTTCAAGGCCAGCCTGAGACTGCATAGTGAATGCTAGGTCAGTCCGGGCTAGAGTTAGACCCTATCTTGAAAAAAAGAAAAGAAAGAAAAAGTACTCTGCAGAGCTCATATTAAGTATTCTTAGTAAACACACACACATGCACACATGCACGCACACAAAACAGACTAGACTGTAGGAGGTGATGGAAGTATGTATGGATTCATTACGGTTATAATAACACAAGTGTATCTAAATATCCAAACTTATCTATTTATATATTTGTATCTGTTGATTTTTTGTGGTTTTCTTTTTTTGGTTTTTCGAGGTAGGGTCTCACTCTAGCTCAGGCTGACCAAGAATTCACTATGTAGTCCCAGGGTGGCCTCAAACTCACGGCAATCCTCCTACCTCTGCCTCCCAAGTGCTGGGATTAAAGGCATGCGCCTCCACGCCCGGCTGTATCTGTTGATTTTGTGAAGTTTTTGCATATCAGTTACCCATCAGTAAAGATGAAAGAAGGAAATGAGCTTTCCTTTTCTTCTCCCCCTGTCCTCCGCTTTGGGACAGAATCTCGCTGTGTAGCCTAGGCTGGCTTGGAACTTGCCATGTTCCTGTTTTAGTATCCAAGTGTTGGAAAACAAAAACAAAAAAACAGGTATGAGCCAGCATACCAGGCAAAAGTAAGCTTTTTACATGAAATGATGGGGCAGGGATTTGAGCCCATGGAGTCTTGCTTGGGACCTTTATTAGAAGGCCTCAAGAAGAATAGAACCTAAAGGACGAATGAATGTTACAAAGAGAACCCATTAGCCTGGCTTATGGATCTTGGCCAGACAGTCCAACAGTGGCTGTCTGCAGGCTGGAGAGTCTGAGGACCCGGTAGCTGCTCAGTGTGTGAGGCCGGATGCCTCAGCAGTCCCACTCCGGCACTCAAGGCCTGGAGGATTTCTGGAGACGTACTTGATCTTCAGTCCCCACTGGAAGGCCAAAGAAGCTGGGTTCTGTTGTCTGCAGCCACAGGATAGATGCGCTCAAAGCCAGTGAGGGGTAAGGGCAGGCTGGGACAAACGCAGCTCTTTCCTGGGACTTCCTTATCTGTAGGCTGCCACTGGAAGAGCTGCCCACCCTGGCAGAAAGTCTTAACCCCACAGATAGTTAATCCTTCCTGGAAGTGCCCTCCCAGACCTGTGCAACAGGCAGGTCTCTTACCTGATTGCTGATCCCATCAAGTTGGCAACAGAAATGAACCATCCCAAGGCCCTTGGGCACTGCACTGTGACAGTGGACTGGACACAGTCCTCAGCCCACCCTCCACTCCTTTGAGACCTTAGTTTTCCATCTTGAATCAGCAGCAGCCGCCCAACTAATAGGGAACTCGTTAGCTATGTAAAATGCTTGGGCTCTGTCCGCCCCCCCCCCCCCACTTGCCCAATCAGGAACTCTGAAAGTGAGACCAGCCCTCTGCCTCTCCACAAGCCCTGGGGGTGTTCCTCATGTTACACCCCACCTTCGGTTGCCTTCAACCTCACTGCTCAAGTATGGAAGGGGGCAGACTGCACCCGTGTCGCCTGGGAGATTTTCAGACAGACAGACCCTAGCCCAGGCTTAGTGAACCACAATCTATATTCAACAAGAATTCCCAGGGGCTTCAGGGCTCTGGTAAGTTTGAGAGCCACTTTCCTTGCTGTACAAAGGGAGGGTCGCCCTGGAAGAGCGGAGACCACCCAGCTGTTGGCTCATCCACCCCACCGTGTTCCCGTCCCCCTCCCAAGTATAGCCAAGCTGAGGCTCCAACCTGCTCCCCACTGCCCCCCCCCCCCGTCCCCACTTCAGTTCCATAACGTTAATTTTACAATCCCCTCTGGAGCAAATCCAAAGCAAAATTTTATGTGATGTGATTGCACAAGGTGAATTGTCCTGGATCTGTTAAACGAAACGGATACTGTGGCTAATGATTCCGTGGGGAGCAGGCACGGTAAAGCCATTCATCAGGTCCCGGTTCCTCCCCGATGGCCTGCGACCAGCCCGGCACACCTGTGTGACAGCTCCTGTGGGACCAGCGCTCATTACCAACGTGCGGTGGCTCCTCGGGGTACCTTTATTACCAGATTTGTGAGCGCTGATCAATTACCAGGACGCCTGAGCTCATAGAGAACTTTTGTTTTAATTTCCATTCTTCCTTCCAATGAAGAAATTAAGGGCCTTTGCGGTGGTGCTTGGCGGGGCATAGACCGCATCCGCTGCGGAACAGATCAGCGTCTGTGCTTTGGGAGGGGTGTGCGAGCCCACGGGACGGGACCCGAGTGCAGTCTCAGGAGAGGCTGGGGGCAGTGTCCCTGTGAACCATCCTATCAGAACCTCCTGTGCCCCGAGGCACCATGCCAGGATCTTTGCCAACCTTATTCCATGCAGCGTGCACAGCTGTCTGTAGGAGACAGGTCTGAACAGGATTGGCCTTTTGTAGCTGGGTAAACTGAGGCTAAGGAGATCAAACAGCATCTCCAAGGTCACCCAACACAGTCAGAAAGAAGCGATTTGACTGAAATCCGAACAGCCCCCAAGTCTCAGCCAACAGCCCACCCAGCAGGCAGACCAGGAAGCAGCTTGCAGTCAGTCGACTGTCGGTAAAGCACTTGCCTTGCAAGCGTGAGGACCTGAGTTCAAACCCCAGAACACGCCAAAAAAACATCTCAGCCTGGTGGCGTGTGTTTATAACACCAACACTGGGGAGCCAGAGACAGGCAGATACCTGGGGCTCACTGGCCAGCCAGTCTCCCACTTAGTGGGTTCCCGGGCAGTCAGAACCCTCATTTCAAAAGAGGTGGACGATACCTGAGGAATGACACCTCAGGTGGTCCTCTGGCCTCCATACGCACACATGTATATACAAACTCATACACACACACACACACACACACACACACACACACATGAGGGTTCCAGGTGACAGGATCAGGCAGTCTTAAAGGTTGTGTTAGGAGCCAGCCAGCTTCAGTCTGGGACAAATGTGCATTTGACATCTGCCTCGAGTCCCCATCATGGCTGCTGTAGTCATTGCTGAGACAAACATCCAAGCAAACAGTTTATGGGAGGAGGGCTTTTATTTCAGCGTACAAATCCCAGGGGGGCCTCCACCAACGGCAGAAGAAACTGCCTTCTCCCGTATGTCCAAGCAGACGCCAGCTAGCGCACAGCACACAGCTCCAGAGCTCAGACTGTCCACACCTTTGGGCTGGAATCAGATCCACCCTCAGGCACACACACTCCACCCGCCGCCGCCATAGGAGGAATCTGCCTGCTAGGGGCTGAGTTTGCAAACTCAATTTTTTAAAAATATATTTAATTAATTTATTTATTTGAAAGAGGGAGAGAGAGAATGGGCACGCACCAGGGCCTCCAGCCACTGCAGACGAACTCCAGATGCACGCGCCCCTTGTGCATCTGGCTTACGTGGGTCCTGGAAAGTCGAGCCTGGGTCCTTTGGCTTTGTAAGCAAACGCCTTAACCTCTAAGCCCACAAGCTCAATTTTAATAAGACACCTGAGTCTGTGGGGCCATACAGTGACACTATCAAATGACCTAAGGAAAGCATCTCCTAGATGGACAGAAGCGGCCACTCGTAGGAGTCCAGACCTGCGTGGTTCGGGGCGACAAGCACCAATCTCTCCTGGTTTTCTCCCAGGGGAGTAGCAAGCAGTCCTGAGTCATCATCGAAGGTGCTGGGAGGTGACTGGGAAGCAGGAAGATTTTGAAAAAGTAAAACAGACTCTCTACTTGCTAGATTTCTCCTAATCACCCAGATACATCTGGTCTTCGCCCATTAAAACAGTACGGGCCCAATTAGACAGATACATTGTAAATAACCTATTCTGAGAATAAAAAATAACCTTGTCACCAGCGTAAATATTTCCCCGGGGCAGCTGTAGGGTTCCAGGAGGAGACTAGGGGAAAAGGGGAGTCTCCTCACTGAAGACTGGTGTGTTCTGTAAAGAAAAGCAACCCTTCATCAGGTCGCAGTTTGGTGGCTGGGAATTTCAATTCAGCTCAACAGCCATTCACGGAGCCCCCGCTGTGTCCTTATAAGGCAGTGGGAGGAAGTGGGGCGGCGCAGGGGAGTGCCCCAGGGGATGGGGCTGGAGTCAGGCAGGCTCCATCTGGATGGTGCTTCGCTGCAGTGTGACCCCCGACCAAGTCCAAGTCACGTCACCTCTCTGAGCCTAGTCTCCCACCCTGGTGATGAGTGCCAGGCACTCCTTTCCCTTTTAGGGAAGCTGGTAGGATGCAATGAGATGCTAGGTAGCCATCACTCAGCAAAGGGTTAGGTTGCAAGTTTTTAAGTTCCCCAGCCTAGCTTGGAGGGTCTCACCACCTTCAGTTGCTCTCTGTGAGGATTCTGGGTAGTATTGCCCCTTGAAAAAAAAAAAAAAAAGGCCAGAGCTAGGCTGGAGAGACGGCTTAGCGATTAAGGCGCTTGCCTGCAAAACCTAAGGACCCATGTTCAACTCTCCAGATCCCACGTAAGCCAGATAAGGTGATGCAAACGCGCAAGGTCACATGTGCGCACAAGGGGGCACACATGTCTGGAATTCAATTGCAGTGGCTGGAGGCCCTGGCGAGCCAATTCTATCTGTCTTTCCTTTCTCCCTCTCCCTCATAAAGGCATGTGGCACCATGCCCAGCAAAAAAAGAAAGAAAGAAAGAAAGAAAGAAAGAAAGAAAGAAAGAAAGAAAGAAAGGAAGGAAGGAAGGAAGGAAGGAAGGAAGGAAAGAAAGAAAAGGCCAGGGGCTGGAGAGATGGCTTAATGGTTAAGGCATTTGCCTGCAAAGCCAAAGGATCCTGGCTCTACTCTTCAGACCCACTTAAGCCGGATGCACAAAGAGGTGCATACATCTGGAGTTCGTTTGCAGTGGCTGGAGGCCCTCGTGCACCCATTCATTCTCTCCTTCTCTCTCCCTCTTTCTCTGTCTCAAATAAATAAGTTAATTAAATATTTTTAAAAATTTATAAAATAAAAACAAAAGCCAGAGCTGTCGGGCATGGTGGCGCACACCTTTAATCCCAGCACTCAGGAGGTAGAGGTAGGAGGATCACTGTGAGTTCAAGGCCAACCTGGGACTACATAGTGAATTCCAGGTCAGCCTGGGCTAGAGTGAGACCCTACCTGCAAAAATAAAAATAAAACAGACAGAGCATCAGCAGGGCTGCCCCGTGAGTCCTTTGTGAGTCTCCAGAAGGCCCCACGACTGAGTCTGTTCCAGAAACCTCTTGCTCAACCTTCACCTTCTGTAGCCTCCCTGTTGGAGGGCCTGGCTACCTCTCTTCTAGGGCTCCCCCCAAGGGGCTCCCCGTGCTCCCTGTAACCTGTCTTTCAAGTCAGACCAAAGTCACCCTTCCCAGGAAGGTGACAAGACATCCTGTCGTTTCATATGGCAAGGGGACAGACAGACAGACAGCAAGAAGAAACAGCGCATGGCTGTTGACTAGAGAGGAGAGAGACACAGAACTGAACGAACAGTGCGGCCTGAGCCCCGCCTTCCAACAGCCCGGAGCCTGCCGAGGAGACTGGCATGTCAGTGGGGGTTACGCGCAGGGCCTTGGTGCTGTGGATATGCGAGGAAAGAATCAGGGCTTTGCCCCTGCCTGAGCCTGGGCTGTCAGAGAAAATGACTCCTTGCCTGGGAACGATGAGCCATGTTTATTGAGCAACTGCCAAGTTCAAGTCACCATGCTAACAGCATTGATTGTAGTCAAGGGCTCGCCACTGTGTTATACCCCGGCCATGCACTCTACGGCAGCCCGTCGGGACCCCGTAGGCAGATGCCGTCTCTGAGGGCAAAGCCCACTCCTGGCAGTCAGGTCACTCACAATCTGCTCAGCTGGGTGACCTTGAGGGGCTCTGCCAGTTTCCTCTTTGGAGGATCATGATACCTACCTCATGAGGTTGTGAGATTGAGTAGAATAACCTATTTAGATTAACACAATATATAATACTGCATAGAGAATTCTGGGTCAGCCAGGGCTAGAGTGAAACCCAACCTCAAAAAAAAAAAAAAAACTCAATACAATACAACTGTAATATGTAATTAACATATTAATGTAAGTCATGCATCTGTGCTATATGAATATAATTACATAAAGTTGATGTAACCTAAATGTGCTTAACTTGCATATTATGATATGCTTTTAAAAAATATTGCTATTTATTTGCAAGCAGAGTGAGAGAGACATACACAGAATGGCCGCACCAGGGCCCCTGGCCGCTGCAGACGAACTCCAGATGCACACACCACTTTGTGCATCTGGCTCTGCATGGATACCAGGGAATCGAACTTGGGTCGCCGTAACTGCTGAGCCGTTTCTCCAGCCCATAAAATACTTTCACATATGTTTGTTATGCGTAGTAGTGCGTCTTATGTAACGCACGTATCACTGTAGCATGCTGCTGTTGCGTCGTATTGATTACGATGTATTTACCTATCACGGCAGCGTCTATTTATGTAGCGTGGGAGCATGGCATTTCTACGTTAAGGCCTAGCCAGGAAAAAGCTGTGTCTAGCATGCACCAGACAACCCCTAGGGAGGAAGGCGGGAGTGATGGCATTGTGATGCAGGCCCAGGTGGGCTCAGGGATGAGGAAGGTATTCCCCTGGGTCACCCCGGCCTGAGCGGTGTCAGCGCCCCCTGCCGGCAGTGGGCGTCGCTGACACCCCCTCGCTGCTGTCCCTTCCCCATGCAGAGTGGCCGGAGTTCGTGAGGAACTACGCCCCCTGGTGGGCCACGCACACGCTGGACTGGCTCAAGTTCGGCAAGCAGGTGCTGGTGGTGCACTTTGAGGACCTGAAGCGGGACCTGTTCGTGCAGCTGGGCCGCATGGTGAGCCTGCTGGGCGTGGCCGTCCGGGAGGACCGGCTGCTGTGCGTGGAGAGCCAGAAGGACGGCAACTTCAAGCGCTCGGGGCTGCGCAAGCTCGAGTACGACCCCTACACGGCCGACATGCGCAGGACCATCGCGGCCTACATCAGGATGGTGGACGCGGCACTGCGCAGCCGCAACCTCACCGGCGTGCCCGACGACTACTGTCCCAGATGATGCGGACGTGGCATCCCCCGCCCCTCCTCCTCCCCATGACCCCCCACCGAGCTGGCCTCGCTCTCTCCAGCTTGGGGACAGTCCTTCAGCAGTCTCCTGGGGAGCCAGGGAAGGAGATGGCCAGGCACCTGGGCCCTGCCCTGGCCCCTTAACCCTGAGGATGTCTGATCTGGGCAGTCCATGCCACGTGCACCCTTCTGCCGTCTCTTTATCCCTATCTCCGTCCCCTATCACTGGAGGCATCATCCCCTCGGTTGGGAGTGGGGGGACGACCTTGATGTGGCAATGAAGGGCTGCTGGAGACAGTGGGACACCCTCCTCCCCTCCAGCAAGCACCGGTGGAAGACCAATGGATGAGCTATGTCTCCGTGGCCTTAGGTGTCTGATGTTTTGGGGCAGGTTATGCAGGAAGGGACGGACAGTGGCGCCCCCACGTCACTGTTTGAGATAAACTGGTGACCTTTCCACCTCTAGGGCTCAAGTCCTGCCCTTTGCTCCCTATGCCGGGGGACTTCGGGGTCCTTGATCCCTCTTTCAGAGGCCCTCAGGCAACAAGAATTGAACTGAATAGGACGGCCGCGTGCCGCCTCTGCAAGGTGGGTTCCAGACATTTCTGACTCTGCCCTCCTGACCCCTAGTCAGGGGGTCCTCTGCTAGCAGGTGAGAGAATACGAGTGCGGCAAGTCAGAGAGACTCCCCACCCCAGCCCCCCCCCAAAAAAGTCACCCTTATCCTCCCTGACCATCAGCCCTCCCTCCTCTTGCTCGTAGCCCAACAGGGCCAGTCCCCCAGGGACCCCGTTAGGAATGGGGTGGCCAACAACTTCCCGTTTCCTCTGTGTCGTTGCTCTCCTGATGCTGGGACACCAAACCAAAGGGTTTCCGAGGACCTGAGCCACCACTGATCATGTTTTCCAAAGCGTGCGTGCGTGCGTGCATCCAGCATCCGTCGTGTCTGCCCCACCGTCAATACCTGTGGCTTCCCCTCCTGCACACACTTGCACCGCTTCCTCCGTGTACACACAAAAGCCATAATCACAGCCTCCTTGCTCTGCCGTCTGGAGCAGCCTCCCTTAGCGGCCCCTCGTGCAGCCTTGGGGTGCGAGTGAACACGCTTCCCAGCTAGCCAAGGGACTGCGCAGAAGGCGCGTGAAAAGAGATATATTTTTTTAAGAGGAATATGACTAATACATTCTGCCCCCTTGGACACTGGCTGTGCAAAAAGAAGAGCCGGCAAGGTCTGGATCTGTTTCCCTTCTCCGATTCCCTCGTCCATCGGGTTTGGGCCACCCCAGGGCTCAGCCAGGGGCCTCTGAATGTATTTTGTACCATGTTTCTTCCCCCGGGGAGTAATTTCTAGTCTTCTTTCACAGAGTAATAGAGGGCCTGGCCTCCCCTCCTGTGAGGAGGTCTGCTGCTCCTAGGAGACTCTGGGTCTAAGACCCGGGCCAGTTCCTCACCAGTGGTCACCTGTGGCCACGAGCTTTCTGTCTGAAGATTCCTCAGGTCAACCCTATCATTAAATGCAAGTTTTGTTGATAATTTGACCACGTGGCCGAGTGTTCACGGATGGGTTGTCTTCTTGGTGGGGGCCCGGGGTTCCAGGTAGGGCTGGGGTGTCTGGAGTCTCTGGTGCAGCTCTCTGAAAGGCTGCGTGGTTCCATGTGTCGGCTGCATTCATCAGTGGTTGTGATCGTAGTTGAATTTTTTTTATTATTTATTTCGAGAGAGAGAGAATGGATGTTCCAGGGCTCTCAGCCACTGCGAATGAACTCCAGACACGTGGGCCCCATTGTGCGCTTGCAGCACTGTGCGTCTGGCTACATGGGACCTGGGGATTGGAACACCTGAGTTCTCAGGCTTCACAGGCAAGCGCTTTAACTGCTAAGCCATTTCTCCAGCCCTGGCCGAAATTTTTTAGTGTGTGTGTGTGTGTGTGTGTGTGTGTGTGTGTGTGTTTAAACCCAAGTATGAAGCTACCTATTTTTGGAGGACATGCTTTTCTGCGTAGACCTTCTGTCCTGGGTAACTGTGTGTTGAGTGTATGTGGATAGTGCGCCCTAGGCAAGCCTCCCGTAGGTGGGATGCACCCCCATCTCCAAACCCCAGCATACCCTGGCTTCTCCTCACACTGGTACCTGTACCTGCGGACCTTCCCAGGCAGAGGAAGGGACAAGGTTTTGTTTATATATGTGGGGGGGGGCAGGCTCAGTGAGGAGGGGAGCTGGGACAGGCAGAAGAAAAGGAGAGAGGGACTTCTGGAGTCATGGAGGTGGGGAGGGCATGAAGGCACTCAAGGGTGAATGTGAGGTTTTCAGAACTGAGGGCAAGGTCGGGGCTTTGTGTGGGGGGAGGGGGCTGAGGTCGTGTTGGCAAATAGAACCATAGAGAATGAGCTTTCATCTGGGCTGTACTGCGACCCCAGTCTTAATTTAACTCTGGCCTTATCACAGACAAGAGTCCAACCAAGACCCTTGGACCTGGGCCTCAGCGAAATCCTGATTACAGGCTGAGCCTACATCATAGGCATATACTGATCCATGATCCATCCTGGTCTCACCCTGATCCTTTATCTAAACACCACATTGACTGAGTCCTAAGGTTTAGACATACTGAGCATTGACCCCAGTCACTGACCACACTCTAGCCTGGGTCACAGACTGAGTCATGACCTGACCCAGAACAAATACTGCTGAGCCCTCATCTCTTGTCGCCTGACCACAGACAGAGCTGCAATCCTAGCCTTGAGCCCTGAACTGACTTCATATCAAGAAATGACTGGTCCCTGAATGAGTCCTGAAACCATGTGCCAGATTCCTTTTCACCTAAGTCCCAACTGTGTCACCAAAAGTCTTCCTCCCCAATCCCCACCTCAGGAGTGAGAGAAGCCATTCAGCATGTAGTTGGCCTGCCGTCTCTTTCAGCATTGGGAGTCAGACTCAGAAAGAACCAAGGTAGCATTCATGCCCTCCACACATTTCCGGAGCATGTGCCCTGTGCTGCTCTTGTAAGGGGAGTTTGGAGGTTCTTTGCCAATGTGCCAAGAAATTCAGGGTACCCTGGGTTCTTGTCTTATGGATTTATAGAATTAAATCCGTAGACCAGACGGTAAGACTTTGAAAGGCTTTGTTAGATTTAGAGAGGAAAAGAGAAGTGCAGAGAGTTCCTCTGCCACGTGGAAGGCAAGAGGGGGTAGGGAGCCCACGTGGGAGTGAGGGTTGGGGTCGTCCCCCCCCATCTTAGCCTAACAGGACCGAGATGAGGGGGGTTTACCAGAGGAGGGACCTGAAAGTTCAGGAAAGCTGAAAAGACAAAAAGAGGTCTTGCCCACCTGGTAAGGATCTATTTATAATCTTACTGTGGTGGGCTTTACCCTCAGACTCAGGGGAGCCTGAGAGAGAGCTGATTTGTTTGGTCTCAGGAAAGGGTCAGCACACCTGGGTGGGGATGAGAGAGAGAGAGAGAGAGAGAGATGACTGGATAAGACTGGATAGGACTCTGAATTCTGGTCCTGTTGGGTCAGGCAGGCGGTGTTACATATTGCCAGGTACCAAGCAGATGTTTGTGAGGGATCAGAAAGCTTAGCAGGAGACGGTAGCAAGATAAGGAAACAAAGGTTGTGGGGGTCACTGCTGATCACCCCCAGGAGGTGGATAGAGCAGAGATTGCTAACTCCCCTTGCAGGGGAACTCAGGGGTTCGGGGTCCCACAGGGACTGATCCCAGCCACAGAGATTCACTGCGGGGCTGGGGCCACTGCCCTGTCCATTGTGAAAAGTGACAGGAAGAAGAGAGCTGCGGTTCCCAGTGGTCTCCAGAGCAGAGGACACGCAGGTCTGGAAGCTGGGACATCAGGCTGGCATCTTGCTATACTGGAGGCTCTAGGACCGAAGGACAATAGCCTGGTTGCTGGAAACCATTCCAGCTTCCCCGGAGCCTGGAAGCAGCTGCAAGCTTCTGAGGGACACAGTGGGGGAGGGGAGTGGGGAGGTGGAAGGGACACTGGGGAGGGTCCTGCCTGAACCACCCTCTTTGCTTAGCCAGACCCCTTCCCATCTCCCTTCCACAGTCCTCTTTCCCCGCATCCCTCCCTCTCTTGCTGGTTTTCCTTTATTCCTCTCACTCTGTTTCCCTCCTTGTGGCTTTTCTCCAGCGGCCTCTTTTCTTCCCTGTCTTTGTGCTCCTTGCCTCTTTTCTTTCCCACTTCCTCTCTCCATCCTTCCGTCTTAATCTCTCCCTTGATTGTTGTTTCTGTTATGCAAGCCTATCTCTATCCCTACCCCCTCCTTCCCTCTCTCGCCCTCTCCCCATTCCTGCTCTCCCATCTCCCCATCCTGGAGAGTGGGGGGGGGTGACTCTACAGGATCCATAGTTGAGACAATGGTACCCATGCTGGTAACCAAGGAAGTGGTTTCCTTAGCAACAGAATCTGCAAGCAAGCACATGCTGCACTGCCCTGTCCTTTGCTTTGCTGTTACAGGAAGAGGAGAGAGGGAGGGAGGGAGGAAGAGTGATAGGGAAGGAGAGAGAGAGAGAGAGAGAGAGAAAATGAGAATGAATAGAGATGGATGGATGGGATAAATGAGGCAGCATAAGCCTTGAGATGGTGTGACGCTTCTCTGGTGACCAGCCCCACCATCATAAAGGGCTAATAGTCTGACACCAGCTTAGAATCTGACATTTTGGAAACAGTAAAAAGTAGGAAATAGAGGGTGTAAAGTCTGAGAGGGCAAATAAAATGGAGGGAGGGAGTTGTGGGAAGAGTCCAGAGGACTGGACAGCACGTTGGATGTGGGGACAGGAAGAAGACAAAGGGGACCTTGGCCTGGATAGCTTACAGGAAGAGGATCTTTTTGTTGTTGTTGTTGTTTATTTTTATTTATTCAAGAGTGACAGAGAGAGAAAGAGGCAGGTAGAGAGAGAGAGAATGGGCACGCCAGGGCGTCCGTGCCTGGCTAACGTGGGTCCTGGGGAATCGAGCCTCGAACAGGGGTCCTCAGGCTTCACAGGCAAGTGCTTAACCACTAAGCCATCTCTCCAGCCCTGGGAAGAGGATCTTTGACTGAAGGAAAACACAGGGGAAGGAGTGAGGGAGTGAAGGAAAATGTCATATAGTTTCCTGTCCCCAAGAGTGAATCACATTGGCAGGTATGGGAGGGGGCGAGCTCTAGAGAAAGATACAGAAATACCCCATTCGGTTTCCCTTCTAAATTCAAGAAGGAGAGGAACAGGGGAGCCAGGGGCTTCCAGGGGATAGGGTGAACAAAGACTCAGAAAAGTGATTTGCTTTGAGGCACAGATGTTGGCAAGAACACCTGGGTTGGAACTTGGAACTTTCTAGTATATGGAAACAGGCAGAAGATGGTAGAAGAGAAAGGGGGAGAGAAAAGGACAGAGATCCAGGGAGGGGAGAGAGGAAGAATAAGGTGGAAGAGATCAAAGGAGAGAGAAAATGGAGAGACAGAAATAGAGAATAGGGATGGGAGAGTAAAGAGATAAGAGCGGAGAGAAAGGCAGACAGAAAGGAGAGAGTGAAGAGGAGAGGAGACAGAATAGAGAGGCAGCAAGAGAATGAGAAGGGGAAATCAGAGGGAGAGAGGAGAGAAAGAGAGAAGGGGAAGGGAAGGAGGGAGAGAGAACCAGGGGAAAGAGAGAGGAAGAAGGAAAAGGAAGAAGGGAATGGGAGAGGAAGGAGAGGAGGTTGAGATCATTTATTTGGCACTTTGGCCCAACAGGGAAACAAAAATATGCTCACTTTTGGAGAACTGCGATGGAAGAGGAAGAGACAAAAAGCCCCCTAGTGCATGAGAGCTCCCGCTATAAATAACCATCCGCAGAGAAAACATCTGTCAAGATGCATCCCCTTCTGGAGAGACGATTGGGTTCATGCTGACGTGTTTACATGACTTGGGTGTGGGGGCGCGGGAGGGATGAGGGCCGAGGGCAGAATGCTGATCATCGGAACTGGGGGACGGGCCCCGCCTTTCCCCCAAAGCAATAAAGTGTGCGGGCGGCGGCGGCAAGGAGAGCTGTGAATCTGAGGGTGAATTGACATCCGTCTCAGCAAAAGCAACACGTTTATTTATCATGTTGGCGAGTTTACTATTTCCCTCAGATTTACAGCCTGCAGCCTGCCGGGCGTGCAGGGAAGACCCCTGCACAGGAGGTGAATGTGGAGGAGGGAGAGATGATGGGGTGTTTACCACAGCCTGCCTTACATCTCATCTCCAGGGGGGCCATGGAGCGCCCCCCCCCAGCCTCTCAGGGCCTTGTAGCCCTATTTCGAATGGAAATGGATATAGTCCCTGCAGACTGGATGGAGCGTGTTAAGGCAGACGATTTTCGTGCATGTTGGAGGCATTTGCTACAGGGCTCTGGGGAGCGAACAGTCAGCCAGGGAGACAGAGAGGTCACTTGGTGGGGACACTATTGCGTGTTCCACAGTGCCGGGCTTGAGGGGCGTGTCTGGTGAAGCCTAAGTAGCCGTCAGCTCCTTAGTAGGAGCTCAGCTCAGACCGTCCGAAGCGGGCTTTCCAGAAGATGGGGCCAGGGTGCCCCAAGCTTCCCAGGCGTAGGGACTCCTGCAATAAGATGGGGTGAATGGAAGTGACTTGCCTGGGGGCTTGCCAAGGCCAGGTGAGTTTGAAATGTTGACATGTTCTCATGACTGGGCCAACCTAGGCATCCTTCCAAGGGAAGAGTACCAAGAACTGTTACCATCACCCAAGCTTTTTTTTAATGCATCCCTCGAGCTCAAAGGGAATCAGGCTCATGGTAAATGCTGAGGGAATTCCTCCTGCAGTCCATTGGAGGAGAGGAGCCGGAGTGAGCAGGCCGGAGCTGCTCCTTAAGCTGCAACTTGGCCTCCGGGTCACATTCGAATTGGCTTCCGCTGTCTTCTCCTCTCCCCCGTGTGAAGGCCTAAAGCGGGCACCGTGGTGCAACCCACTCCTCATTGTCCCCAAGAACCAGCAGGGGCACATCTTCCTCCCAAGGTCACAGGCAGTGACGTCACCAGGGCAGCCTGACCCTGACCATAGTGACAACCATAGAAATTGGTGAACGCTGCAGAACACATTTCGTTCCAGAGAGCCAAGCTGTCAAGTATTTGCCTGCCGCTCACTGCCCAGAACAATGTCCGCCTCGGGACTCCATTCAGGCCCTTCCGGACTGGACTGCACAGGCCAGGCTTATTTATCATGTTGGAGATAGACATGATCCTCCTCCTCCATCTCGGTCACAGCTCTGGACGTGATGTGAGCACTCTAGCACCTGGGTGGGGGAGAGCGGAGGGGGAGGGAGTACGCATGTGTGTCACCCCAAGATGTGACCTCCAAGTCTCCCCTCGTGCTTTCCGGGTGCTTCTGGTGTAGACTAGGTACCACCCAAGTGGTCAGCTGAAGGAAGAAGAAACGGATCAGTCACACTGTCACAGTCCATCACCAGGCCCCGCCTGCCCAGGCACTGGCGGAGAAGAAAGAGAAACGCGCAGTGATGATGACATCAGTGGGGACAGTAGCTGTCTTCATTAGGTGCCAGCTATGCCCCGACTGTATGCCAGGTGCTTCACAGGGTTAACATCTGACTCACCACCAGCACCCTGAGGGGCGGAGACTCTTGTTGTTGTTGTTGTTTTTATTTTATTTGAGAGAGAGAAAGAAGAAAATAGAGACAGATTTTTCTTTTTATTATTATTTATTTATTTATTTTTGTTTTTTCGAGGTAGGGTTTCACTCTAGTCTGGCTGACCTGGAATTCACTATGTAGTCTCAGGGTGGCCTTGAACTCACGGCGATCCTCCTACCTCTGCCTCACGAGTGCTGGGATTAAAGGCGTGCGCCACCATGCCCTGCATTATTATTATTTTATTTTAAAAAGAATGAAACGCTACAGGAATTAAGAATGGGCGTGCCAGGGGCCTCCAGCCACTGCAAACAAACTCCAGACGCATGTGCCACCTTGCGCATCTGGCTTACATGGGCTCTGGGGGAATCGAACCTGGGTCCTTTGGCCTCACAGGCAAGCACCTTAATCGCTAAGCCAACTCTCCAGCCCACAGATACTCTTATTCTCGTCCCCATTTTGTGTCAGGCAAACAAAGGCTCAGCAAAGTCAAGTAATTTGGCCAAGGCCACATAGCTTGGGAACGATGGAACTAGACTGAGCCAGGCGGTCTGGCTTGAGAATCTGCACACTGCCATGTCCCAGGAGCGGGAAGTGAACGTGCTCAGAGGCTGGAAGGAAGCGGGGAGTCTGGAGAGATACTAGGGAGGGGCTTTGGAGAAGCATCCAGCCAGGAGGAGGAGGAGCAGAGACCCGCAGAACAAGAGATGAGGGGAGGAAGGCAGTCAGGCAAAGGGCTTGTTTTTCTGAGGACATTCCCATCCCTGGGACTTAAATTGGAAAATTAGAATTCATGCGAGCCGGTGGTTTCCAAATTAGTGCAACAGAACCCCATCTCCAATCAAACCAAGTGTGAAACCCTCATCTCAATGGTGCTTCTCAGCCGAGGGGGATTTTGCACCGCAGGGGATCTTCACCGATGTCTGGAGGCATTTTTCATTTTTACCGTGGTGTGTGTAGGGTGTGGGGGGGGGATGTTGATGGCATCAAATGGGTAGAAGCCAGGAGGGCCACTCAGCATCCCACAACACACAAGGCCTGCGGATGAGGTGACACAGAGACAAGCCACTCTGAGTGGAACAGGCTTGGAGCTGGCAGTCCGGTCCTTAGCTGCAAGGTTGGTAGAGGTTCCCATGACAACTGCCAGGCAATGAGCTTGGATTCAACAGCTCACTAGTTCTCTATAAATTCCTTCCTCCATACTCCCACACCACTCCTCCAGCTCATCAAGAGAAGCTACGTTATCTTCTACCCAAAAGAGGGTGCTGGAGAGGGAAGAGTAATGATAATTTCGGGGGGGACAGGAAAATAAAAGAAAGGCTTTAAAACCACAAACTTTCAATTATCAGGGGGAAAAAAAGGCACTGGAAAGAGAGGCTGTGGTCCCAGACCAGCTTGGAAACCTGACTAAAAAGCGTGGATCATCTCCCCGGACACATGTTGTGATTGTGCAAAGAGAGGTTCCTGTGTGTGAATGTGTCCATGTGTGTGGGTGTGTACATATATGTACACGTGTACATGCCTTTGGAAGCCAGAGGTTGATGTCGAGTGTCTATTGCTCTCCACTTTATTTTTTTTTAATTTTAAAAAATTGTGTATGAAGCCGGGCGTGGTGGCACACACCTTTAATCCCAGCACTCGGGAGGCAGAGGTAGGAGGATCACCATGAGTTCGAGGCCACCCTGAGACTACACAGTGAATTCCAGATCAGCCTGGGCTAGAGCAAGACCCTACCTTGAAAAACAAAAACAAAAAAAAAAAAATTGTGGATGGTGGGTGGGGGGAAGCACCACCAGGGCCACTGGCCACTGCAAACAAATACCAGACACTTGTGCCACTTCTGGCTTCTGCACATGGCTTGGGAATTGAACCTGAGCCAGCAGACTGTGTAAGCAAGTGCCTTTCACTGCTGACCGAGCTCCCCAGCCCCCCTACCTTATTTATCGTGACACAGTCTCTCACTGAATCTGGAGCTCACTGAGTGAGAGGTTACTTCTGGGGGGGGGGGGACCCCAAAATAGCTGTTGTTCTAGGAGGGCTTTGAGTGATCTGAGATCCGCTCCCTCATCCCCAAACAGGTGTATATGCAAGAAAGGTCCCAAAGATAGGAGATGAGCCAGAAATGACCTTGAGGTTATTGGCTATAAACCTTTTGTTGTCTGTGGGGACACTGGTAATGGGAAGGGCTTGCTTGGAGGAAAACCAGTGGCTATGACAAATGCATAGGTGACTTTAATCAAGAGGTCAGCCAGGGGCTAGGAAGATGACTCTTTTTTCTTTCTTCCTTTTTTTTTTTTTTTTTTTTTTTTGGATAAAGCTTTTGACACACAAGCATGGAGACCTGGGTTTGAATCCCCAGCGCCCACAGAAAGCATCAGGCATGGTGATGTTCACGAGTAATAGCAGTACTGGAAGGGTGGAGTTAGTGGACCCCTGAGGCTCGCTGGCTAGCAAGTGTAGCCAAATCCATGAGCTCTGGGCTCACTGAGAGACCCTATCACAAAGATTAAGGTGGAGGAGCTGGAGAGATGAATCAGCGGTTAAGGTGTTTGCCTGCAAAGCCTAAGGACCTGAGTTCGATTCTCCAGGACCCACATAAGCCAGATGCACAAGGTGGCACATGTGTCTGGAGTTCATTTGCAGTGGCTGGAGGCCTTCACTCTCACTCTCTGTCTCTCTCTCTCTTTCTCTCTACCCCCCTGCCTCTCTCTCAAATAATATAAATAAATAAATAATAAAGATTAAGGTGAAAGCCACTGAGGAAGAGCCCAAAGTTGACCTCTGGCCTCTTCATGCATGCACACACATGTGCACTACCTCCACACACTCAGCCACACAACACACACACACACACGCAATATAAAAAATGAAAAGAAATCCCAGCGCTTGGGAGGCAGAGGTAGAAGGATCGCCGTGAGTTCGAGGCCACCCTGAGACTATATAGTGAATTCCAGGTCAGCCTGGGCCAGAGTGAGACCCTACCTCAAAAAACCAAAACAAACAATTTTTTTAAGTAAAGAAAAGTATTTTTAAAAAACTACACACATGCCGCTGTGCACGCTGTAGGTGATTTGAATGCACCCTCAGCAAACCCTACAGCATCCCACAGATGGGGACATTGTCCCTCGGGGATCTGAAGTCACTCTCCCAAACATCAACCAGGGAACACGTGGAGGAGATGGGACTCCCCTCCCAGGCAGCCAGGCTCCAGGTGAGAGGGGAACTTGGGGTGTCTTTGGGAGCAACAGAACCCTTCTCAGCTCTTGGCTGGGCTGTACCTCAGGGTTGGGGTGACAGATGCTTATAGTTCTTGTCTGATGAATCTGATGAACGAAATCCACAGACCATAGATAGTGAAGCTGAGGCAGATTTTCGTGGGGTTTGAGAGAATGCCTGTAGAATAGGAGGGAGTCCCCAGATATGAGGAGAAGAACCCTCCTGGTGAATTTCACTGGAACTTTTGTGGGAAGGAGAATTCCTTTAGGGATGGGAAAACCAGGTTTCTAGGTAGGGGGTCAGGTTTCTGGGAAAGGGGGAAAGCTTTTCAGGAATCTTTCTTGGAAGGTGTAACTTTTTTCAGGAGAGAAAGAGATGATGGAAAAACCAAATTCAATTTTAAGGGCTCAAAGAGATTTCCCACTTTTAACGAAGGGGAAAAAAAATCTATTCACTTTGGGATCCCTGTTATCCTAAACTGCCTAGCCATTTTTGATCTCCTATTCTTCACACAGCCCATGTCTTTTTGGAATCAGGAACTACAGGCTGAGCAAGGAAGGGTTCCTCTCTGTTCTGCTGGGTCCTGTCTGGAAGCTGGTCTGTCCTGAGGGATGCTCATGCCCTCCTACCTCGGGATAGGACCTGTGTATGTGCGCGCCCGCGCGCACGTGTGTGTGCGTGCGCATGTGCCTAGGTGGTCACCTCCATGGTCCGTCCAGTGTGGTGACCTCCACACAGCACTGCTTACTGGAAGGTCAAAACTCCCAAGGTGAGCTGGGCGTGGTGGCGCACGCCTTTAATCCCAGCGCTCGAGAGGCAGAGGTAGGAGGATCGCCGTGAGTTCGAGGCCACCCTGAGACTACACAGTGAAATCCAGATCAGCCTGGGCTAGAGTGAGACCTTACCTTGAGAAACAGAACAAAACAAAACAAAACAAGAACCTCCCAAGGCATGCATCCCCAGAGAGCAGCCAGGGAAAGCTGCGTTGGCCTTTCAGACCTGTTCTTAGAGGCCACCATGTCACAACCCAGCTCCATTCAAGCGGAGACGATGGGGACCCTGCCTCGCGGTGGGGAAGTCAATGTCTTCTTTTGTGTGGGTGTGTATGTGTGCTGCACAGGATCTGCCTCTATCTCCCCAGCGCTAGGGTCATAGGCTTGTGTCAGCACACCCAGCTTTTATACGTGGGTTCTATCTAGGGTTGAACTTGCTAGATTTCAAAATAAGCTGTCTCTCCTTTTCCACCCCTCCCCCGGCCCCCCCCAGCAGTTGTTCTGAGGACTAGATGATCTATTCTAGAAATTGGCTAAGGCTTACTTGCCCAACCTGTGGCCCTGGGCCGAGGTGACATCCACGCTTCATTCACTCAAAGTTCAGTAGGTAGTCCTGGTGAGCTGGTCACGTAAGCTTCAGTGTCACCTGCAGTCACAAGTGTTCAACCTGCCCCCGCAAGTCCCACACATCCCGTGGAGGACCCCATCTTTGCAGTGTAGTTTTCCTTCTTCTAGCCCTGAAAACCCTTAAAATCTCCCCTCCCCCTTGCTCAGGGTGCCAAAGTTTCTCTCTCTCTCTCTCTCGCTTCAAACTCTTGACATTTTCTTCCTGGCACTAAAAATCTGGGGCACAAAATTTAAAAGGGGGGCTAGAGAGATAGCTTAGCGGTTAAGGCACTTGCCTGAGAAGCCTAAGGACCCAGGTTCGACTCCCCAGAATCCACATAAGCCAGATATCTGCACAAGGTGACATGCACCCAGGTGGCACAAGCACACAAGGTGACACATGTGTCTGGAGTTCTTTTGCAGTGGCTAAGGCCCTGGCATGCCAATTTTCCCTCCCCCACGCCCTCTCTCTCATAAGTAAAAAAAAAAAAAAAAAAAAAAAAAAAAAGGATCTTGGGTGCAGGCTGGGGATGTGGCTTAATGGTTAAAGGCACTTGCTTGCAAACCTGACAGCTTGGGCTCGAGTGTTAAGCAAGACTCACAAGGTGGCATGAGTGTCTGGAGTTTGAGTTTGCAGTGGTGGAAGGCCCTGGTGCACATCAATACTTTTTCTCCCTTGCTGTCTCTTTCTCTCTGATAAATAAATTTTTTTTTTTAAATCTTGGGTCCAAGAAATTGTCTGTCTCAATCCTCTATCTCAAACCCCAAAACCAACAGAACTTGGGTCCTCATGCTTATTAGGTAAGCACTTCACTATCACCTACCTTTCGATACCCGCTGGGTCAAGGGCAGGAGGGTGGCTTTGGGGAGAACTGACCTACCGCAGCCGGCATCCATTGGCTGGACTTGTCCCTAGTTCATCAGCTCATAGTGATTTCCTTCAAGGTGCCTCACGGGACTGTCACTGGGGGCAGAGGTGGGAAGAGGCGCTAGGTGACATCAGAGTGGCCCTTTGGACTCTCTTGATTCTTCTCCCTGACCTCCGCCTGGAAGGCTGACCTGTGTGGGGCTGTGCCAGGGTCCCTCCCTGTCTATGTGGAGCAGACGCCAGCTGGTGGGTCAAGAGCAGGAGGAAGGAGGAGAGAGCGTTTGTCCCCGTCCCCTTAGGATAGCCAAGGACTGGCTCTGCTTGAGTAACATCCCTGTCCTTTTTGTCAAGGTGACCTCCTCCCAGGCTCCAGGAGCCCACCCCTCCACACCTCACTTTGGCCCCGGAGGTGGCACTCGGGTACCAGCCCCGCACTGATGTGTAGGTTCCCACGCCTTGACAACGACAGCGCAGATATCCCTTCGTCATGAAGCTCTCGTCCGTTAACCCAGGCTCCTCCTGGGGCTCAAACTCACACGTACTGGGCTAAACTTGCAGTATCTGGCTCATTGCTAATGTTCTCTCCTATACCACTCAATCACTCATCCACCCAAGTGCTTATTTATATACCCCCCCCTGCCCCCGTTGCAGTTAGGTTCGCATTGCTGGTAGAAATCACCCAACCAAGAGAAGCTTCTTGGAAAAAGAGGTTTATTTTGGCTTACAGGCTCGAGGGGAAGCTCCACGACGGCAGGGGAAAACGATGGCATGAGCAGAGGGTGGACATCACCCCCTGGCGAACATCAGGTAGACAATAGCAACAGGAGTGTGTGCCAAACACTGGCATGGGGAAACTGGCTATGACACCCATAAGCCCGCCCCCAACAATACACTCCCTCCAGGAAGCATTAATTCCCAAATGTCCATCAGCTGGGAACCTAGCATTCAGAACACCTAAGTTTATGGGGGACACCTGAGTCAAATCACCACACAGCCCCCCCCCCCCGCCCCACCGCAAACCATGTCCAAGCCCTCTGCTTCAGATCTCCAGTGCCCTGTGAGGGTTGAACCACACGGTGCCCTTTCCTGCATCCTACGTGTATATGGAGTCCATCGTCTCCAGTCACACAAGCGCATTGTTTCAGACACTCTATGAAGCCAAGCCCACTGGATGAACTCACACCGTCACACATTAGCAGGGAGGAGCTCCCAGCGGGCTGGACTGATAAACCTAAGGGTCTGGTACATCCATAGATGAGGAAACTAGGCTCCGATGTAGGACCCGAAACCTCACTAACCAACCCAGCAAGGGAGACAAGGCCCAAAGAGGGGACGGGCTGCTTCCAAGGACTCGTGGCACTTCCACACTCCGCCACCCCCCTGGTAAAACCATGGCTCTAAACCCTCACCTCCAGGTGCCATTTTTCTGCTTACTGATGGACTGAGTGAGCTGACTGCGTATAGTGGTTTAAATGTGAAATAGCGCCCCCAACCACCACTTTCCAGTGGTCTGGTATGTTTGGAATGCTTTCCCTACCCGGGCAACTTGGGAGGTGACACTTTGCTGGAGGAGGTATGTCACTTAGGGTGGACCTGAGGTATATCAGTCCAGCCTGCTGGCTGTTCATTGGCTCAATCTTGCTTGCTCCTTCCTGCGAATACGGGACAATGTGAGCCAGCTTCCACCTCTGCCGCAGGGAAACTGGAATAGACCCTTTCCTCCCTCCAGCTGCTTCTGGTCTGGTGTTTTGGCCCAGCCATAACAAGGCAACTGTAATAGGCGAGGAAGAGCCACTCTTACTTCCTGGCTTCCTGGACTTTCCTACCATCCACCCTCCCGAGGCTGTGGAAAAGTATCTAATTAATACATAAGCCTTTAAAGCCAGCTGGTGTTAAAAGAGTGATGCTGAAGTGCTAATTGTTGCGATCATGGGCCACTTTCTGCCTGATTAAGTGCATGGATTCCCTGATTGTCAGCTATTTGCAAAGAGAAGCAAGCCCTCCGAGGTTACAGTCGCTTCTTTCTCCAGCCAAGTGACCTGATTCTCAAGGCAGAAGATGGCAGGCGCGAATGGCCTGGGGAGAGAAAAGAGGGGCCTGTTGGCATCAGGTCCCAGCTCAGTCACTTCCCTGAGGCTCAACCCTTAGGAATAAGGCCCTCCTGACTTTTTAAATTTTATTTATTTATTCATTTTGAGGTAGGGTCTGACTCTAGTCCAGGCTGACTGGAATTCACTATGTAGTCTCAGGCTGGCCTCCAACTCACAGCCATCCTCCTAACCTCTGTCTCCTGAGTGCTGGGATGATAGGCATTTGAATACCAGTTTCCTAGGCTGATAGAGATTTGGGGATTAGTGCCTCCTGGAGGCAGTGTATTGTTGGGGGCAGGCTTTTGGGTGTTATAGCCAGTTTCCCCTTGCCAGTGTTTGGCATACTCTCCTGTTGCTATTGTCCACCTGATGTTGGCCAGGGGGTGATGTCCACCCTCTGCTCATGCCATCGTTTTCTCCTGCCATCATAGAGCTTCCCCTCGAGTTTGTAAACCAAAATACACCATTCCCCCGCCCCCAAAGTTACTCTTGGTCAGATGACTTCTGCCAGCAATGCGAACCTGACTTCAACAAGTACCTTTGGAGGAGCAAAAACTATTTACTTTAAGACCACGTTAACCACAGTGAGTGCCCCCGGAGGATGTGATTCCCAACTGGGGCTGCTGCATCTCCAGCCTGAATTCCACAATGCGGCTGCTGTTTCTAGAACATTCAGTCTTGTAGAAGCCTCTTGACTTCACTAAAGTTTGATTCTGTACCAAGAACGTCGATTCTGGGGTTCGAGCTAAAGAGGTAGCAACTCCCTAGGGCAAGCCTTGCTCATGCCAGGCATCAAAGGAGAGTGCACCTGTGGTCCTTTGAATGTATGTCCCCCTCCCCATTGACTAAGGTGCTAAAATTAAACTTGTGACTTTGATCTCCAGCCTCTGCTGGAGGAGGTGTTCCTGGAGGCCCATCTGAATTTCCAGCCCAAAGGTGTGGAGGGAGGAGTGAGATCTCTGGGTGGTCCCGCTTCTATCAGTTCATGCTTGCTGCTTTTTGGGTGTTTGCTGGCTGCTGGTGGTTTTTCTCTCTCTGCCTGGATCTAACAAAAGGGAGCCGGTTTCTTCCACGATTGATGGAACTTCCCCTGGATCTGTGAGCTCGAAATAAATCCCATGCCTCCCATAAACTGTGTTTGGTTGGATGTTCATCCCAGCGTTGTAAAGTGACTACAAGAGCACCCACACACGGTTCTAGTCTCTGCTGATATCACATCTGCTGAGACCCCACAGGCTAAAGAGGTCACACAGACATGCCCGAAGTCAAAGGGTGGAGGAAGTGTGGGGTGGGACTCTAGAATAAACTTTCAGGTGGGGATGAGGAACTGGAGGAATCCAGGCAACCTTCTCCATCATTTAACCCTAACAACTCAGGCTAGCTAGGTAGCTAGCCTCCCTATGCAAGCGAGTCACACAGCTAGGAACAGGAAATGGATGGAGGTCCGCTTGAGCATTGTGAGCCCAGATCCCAGCTTCTAACCACTCAGCCACCTTCCCATGAGATGCTGTCCTGCACTTAGAGAAAAAAAAAAATCAAACAAATTTGCGCTACAACGCACCAAAAAAGCACCGCTGGCTGCCAGGATGCTGTCCGTGGTCCTGAAACGTCATTGTTTTTAGAGACCCGCTGGTTTCAGTCCAACCTTCCTGGGAATTTTGTTTAAAATGTTTATTTGTCTACTTGCATGCATGCATTTGTGTGGGGGTGGGTGGGTGCACCAGGGCCTATTGCCGCTTCAAATAAACGTCAGGCACATGCATGCCTTTTTGTGTCTGGCTTTACATGGGTGCTGGGGAATCAAACCCAGATGGCCAGGCTTTGCCAGCAAGTGCCTTTAACTTGCTGAGCCATCTTCCCATCCCCCTTCTGGGGATTCTGGTGCGATCTACGTGTCACACAACAGGCACGGTTCGTGTGTCTCGTATCACGGGTACTTGAAAGTCCTTTTCTATCTCTGAGTGACAGGTCACTCTCTTCTCCACTCTGGGCCATTTGGGATGGGATCACAAGCTCCTTGATTCTGTCATGTCAGAAGTTCTGGTCTTGAGCTTACATGACAAATACAGACGTCATCAGCTGGCTCCCTGCTATGGGAACCCATATTTGAAATCACACAGGACCAACGACGAGCTAGCATGGAAATCTGAGAGGCCAGAGTGTTTTTTGCATCATGAGCTCCCCTCCCCAATCCACGTGATCCAACCAATGAAATGGAAAAAGATCCACCCTTAAGATGTAGGGGTCAGTGGGGTTCTCAAAGCCCTGCATTTGAATTCAGGGGGATATTCTCAGATTGCATGGGTCACAGTGGTAAATGTCCCTTGTTCCTCACACACCTCCTTGTGCCCTTCACAGCGCAGCTGTACAAGGTTCCCCTCCTGTGACCTGGGGTTCGACCATGGAACCGGCTTTGGTTATTGTGCCGTCTAATACGTATGAGATGGTAGCAGTGCTTCAACAGCGAGGTCCGACTTCTCTCCATCGTGTCTGTCACTTCTCCTGGTGGGTGAGACACTCAGGGAGCAAGCTTTGTCATCCCAGTTTCCATCAGCCACCCCCACCCGGACACATGAGGGAAGCCAGCCACGGTCAGCGCAGCTGCCCAGCCACCCAGCTCAGACGGCTGAGCGAGCGCGGCCTGATTGCTGTGTGCTGAAGTCACGTGCTTGCCACACGGCCCGGTGACAGCAAGTGACCTTGCACACCACTTAGCGCAGGAGCTTACAAACAAGACTCGTCATGACTCCAGGAATCTGCGGAACTGACAGAGGGAGGGAGTATGGAGGTGGGGGGGGGGGTCCTAAGACTCCAACTTGACTTAAAACAACCATGGCTTTGCCTATTTCACATATCTATGTTCTGTGCAGGGTTTGCTAAGGAAAAAAAAAATCCTCTGCCCGATCTATTAAAAATGCATTGGTCGGTGCTGGAGAGATAGCTCAGCAGTTAAGGTGCTTGCCCGCAAAGCCTAAGGACCTGAGTTTGATTCCCCAGTACCCACATAAATCCAGATGCACAAAGTGGCACATGCACCTGGAGTTTGTTTACAGTGGCTATAGGCCCTAGCATGTCCATTCTCTCTATCTGCCTTTTTTCCCCTCTCTCTTTCTTTCTCTTTTAACATAATTAAATTAAATTTTAATTTAAAAAAAAAAGAATGCATCGGTCAGGACTGGAGAGATGGCTAAGTTGGTTAAGGTACTTGCCTGCAAAGCCTGAAAACCCAGGTTCAATTCCCCAGTACCCATGTAAAGCCAGATGCACAAAGTGGCACATGCACATGGAGTTTGTTTGTAGTGGCTAAAGGCCCTGGCATGCCCATTCTGTCTCTGTGTCTCTCTCTCTGTCTGTCTCTCCATGCTTGAAAATAAATAAAAATATTTTTTAAAGCTTAAAAAAATGTGTTGGTCATCAAGGAATGGAATATCTGACTCACAGTACATTAAACAATAGATTTAATCATACTTAAGAGGAAAGTAGTTTCAGGCCCAATTCAGTTCAACAATGACACCAAGATGTTCTCTCTCTCCCGTCATCATCATCATCATCATCATCATCATCCCAGTGGTGTGGTCTTTCCAATTTGTTTTTTGCTTCATGGACACAAGACGGCTGCCACATCAGCAGGTTTCAGTACCTATACTCGGGGTGAGAAGAAAGTACAGGAAGGTTGCCAGCCAGCTTTATCTTCCTCTTATGCCTGTTTCCTTCAATGAGGAAGTAATTCTCACAATTAAAGTCCCAATTCCTACAGACTTCTCCTTACACCCTCTGGGCCAGAACTAGTTTGTGTGATTGCTGCGAGCTATAAGCGAGGCTGAAAAACTAGTGCAGTCAGCCCTCCATCTCCGTGGATCCTGTTTCCACAGATTCAACCAACTAAGACAGAGAATATTTTTTTAATTTGATTTATTTATTTGCAAGAAGAGAGTGAGAAAGAGTATGGCAGGGCTTCTAGCCACTGCAAATGAACTCCTGATGCATGAGCCACTCTGTACATCTGGCACAGGGAAATCGAACGTGGGTCATTAGGCTTTGCAGGCAAGTGCTTTATCGACTGAACCATCTCTCCAGCCTGTAAATATATTTTAAAATTATATCTGCACTGAGCACAGATAGACTTTTTCTTGTCATCCTTCCATTGGCAATACACTTTAACAACTCCCACCACATTTACATCATATTACATTATACAAGTATTAGGAGATTATCAAAAGTACACAGGAGGAGATACATGCGTTACATGAGCACTATGTTGTTTTATGCCAAAGACCTGAACATCCAAAACTTTAGTTCCCGCAGGGTGCTAGGACCATTCCCTGGATGGATACGGAGGGATGTTGGGATGTAAGGAAGGGAAAGATAGAAGCATGAAGGGCAGGCTGAAGAGATGGCTTAGCAGTTAAGGTGTTTGCCTGCAAAGCCAAAGGATCCTCGTTCAATTCTCCAGGACCCACGTAAGCCAGATGCACAAGGTGGCGCATGCATCTGGAGTTCGTTTGCAGTGGATGGAAGCCCTGGCGCGCCCATTCTCTCTCTCTCTCTCCTTCTCTCTCTCTCTCTCCTTACCTCCCTCCCTCTTTCTCTCTCCCTCACATAAATAAATAAATAAAAGAAAGAAAGAAGCATGGAGGGCTCGAGGAGTCAACCCGGAAGCTGGTTGGGATACTGCCCCAGCCACCTTACACCGCGTCACTATGAAAAGCTGAGGAATGGTTGTGCCAAGTACGGAGACCCCCATCCTCTTCCCGTTCCCCTTCCTCAACAGCCTGCTCTCAGCCGCCACCCTCCTCAGGGATCGCCTCAGCTGCCAGCGTCCGCTCTTTCCCAGCGCAGCCCACGTCCAAGTACTGACGGACACTCCTAACTCGGGATAAGCCTTTCTCCTTCCTCCGAGGCCCCGCAGCCTTGTGTGCCCTCCCAACGGGCCCAGCCGAGACCATCGTCACAGCTCCACTTCTCCCTCCACCAAGCCCTGGCTCTCCTGAGCTCCCTTCCAGCCATGCTGACCCAAGGTCGCTCCCTACAACTTTCCCACATGAGGAGAGCCATCGTGTCCTCTGCACGTGGTTCCCATGACGCCATTCAGCCAGACAGTGCTTGTGATCACTTATACAAAACCGCCCACTGTTGGACTGGAGAGATGGCTCAGCAGTTAAAGCGCTTGCTTGCCTACAATATCTAAGGACCCAGGTTTGATTCCCCAGTACCCATGTAAAGCCAGATGCACAAAGTGGAGCATGCGTCTGCAGTTCATTTGTAGTGGCTAGAGGCCCTGGTGCACCCATTCTCTCTCTCTCTCTCTCTCTCTCTCTCTCTCTCTCTCTCATAAATAAATATTTTTTTAAATGCCCCCTATCTAGCACATGGCTACTGCTCACAATCTGTCAGCCCCTTCCTCTGCAGGGTTCAGTTTACTCCACTGTAAAATAGGAGAGCTGAGTGATATGGTTTGGGTGTGAAAGGTTCCCCCACAGGCTCAGGTGTTTGAACACCTGCTCACCAGGCTGGTGGTGCTGTTTGGGGAGGCTTGTGGAATTTTTAGGAGGTGATGCCTCCTGGCTTCAGGAAGTGAGTTGCTGAGAAGCAGGAAGTCTGGAGGCCCAACTTCCTGTCCTGTCTCTGTTTCCTGTGTCCTCGGAGATATGAGGAGACCCAGCTGCAGCCTCCTGCCATCATGAAGCCACCTGTCTTTATGCCTTCCTCACCATGAGTGTGGATCCGTGGTAGAGCGCTTGTCTGGGCTGCACAACGTCCTGGGTTTGATCCCCAGCACTGGAAAGGGAGAAAGGAAGGAAAGGATGAGGGAGGGAAGATCATCGCGTTGTTAAACTTGGGGAGGAGCGTCTCTAGCCAGTTCCTCTTTAGGCTTGAAGACCCACCTGTTCTGGAAGTCATCCCTGTCGTCCTCCGGCTGGTGTCTGGCCTAGGTGACCCTCATGTCGTGTGAGTTGCACCTGCTGGAGGCCACCTCTTCACTTGGCATCCACGTTCCCTCTGGCCAGCTGGCATGGGTTAGGCAGTCATGCTGGGGAAGCCAGTAAGTAGACAATTCCCACACTAAACCTACAGGCTGGAAGCTCCCATCCCTCCCTGTCACAGTGGAGGACACCGCGTCCAGAGGATGGAGTGGAGTAGGAAGGAGGAACGGCAGCGAGGTGGGTCTTCGGTCTGAGCTCAAAGCCAGTGTGTTGAACTGCCTGTCAAACTGAATCAAACAGAACAGCCAGGGAAGGAGAAACTGCCAACTCACGTCCACCGTGTGAGACGTGGACGCAGCACAGCATGTGAGCCCCGTCCAGCCAGCAGGAAGCCATCAGCAGGTGCAAAAGGCTTGGGGAGTGGGGCTGGGGGGGGGACTGGGAGGAAGCAAAAAGGCTGGAATCTTCCAAGAGCCCTTTTTGGTCTCCGGCTCCTTCTCTGTGGTGTGTAGTATCCACACCGAGCCTCCTTTTACTCCAATTAAGAGGGACTTGTTTACGCTTATTACTTCTTCATTTGGTTTGTTAGGACCAGCAAATTACCCAGAGGTCTCTACGTCCCCAGAACCAAGAGGCATCAGTAAACCATTAAGTTAAATCCAATTAAACGCAGCTTCTGGAACTAGGCTGTGGTGAAGTGGAACAGGAGTGAGGGAGAGGAGACCAGGGCTGAGGGAGGGCACAGAGGAGGCTCCTTAGCCTGGCATTCCCTGAGCTCAGGGGAAAGCAAAGAGGAGGCTCCTTAGCCTGGCATTCCCTACACTCAGGGGAGAGGACAGAGGAGGGACCTTAGCCTGGCATTCCCTGAGCTCAGGGGAGAGGACAGTGGAGGGTCCTTAGCCTGGCATTCCATGAGATCGGGGGAGGGCACAGAGGAGGCTCCTGAGCCTGGAATTCCCTGAGCCTGCGGAGGATGGAGGGCTAAAGAAATTACTGCATGCAAACCTGGTCAATGAGCCCCTGTGTAGCATTCCTTTACTCAACAGCTCCACCAAGCAGCCACTAATGGGCCCATTCTATAGACAGAAGGACCAAGAACAGAGAGGAGAAGCGATTTTTTTTTTCCACACCATCACAGGGCTGGGTATGTGGTTGGGTTTGGGCCTCTGCTTGAAATCCTGGAATGTCAGAACCGAAAGGGTGCTGAGAAGGCTCTGTGGCCAAGAGCAAGTCTCTGGGGTCCCCGGGGGAGCCTCCATGCCCATGAAATGCTCAGCACTATACCCACCCTCCTGGGGTTTGAAATACCTGGGGCAGGAAGGCTCTCTGCAGGTGGTGCCCAGTGTGATAAACGCAAGGCCCTCAAAGTCATTTCCTTCCAGTGCCTGGTTCTCCAGACAGGATTGGCTGAGGCCCAGAGAGCAAAAGTAACCTCCTGTCCAAGGTGGTTAACTATCCAGACATAGTGGGGACTCAAACACAAGTCTCCTGCCTGCTGGTGTAGCACCTCGCTTCAGTGAGGAAACTGAGGCACAAAGTACAGAAGCTACTTTTCCAGACTCAGCAACTTCAGCGCTGAGCTCAGGAGCTCTGGGCTCTCTGTTCCTTAGCTGCGTTGCTTGGGCATGAGGCTGGCTCTGTCTGAGCACCCCATTTCTTGTCTTTAAAACCAAGGTTCGTCCCTGAACATTTGGAGCAGGCTGAGGTCAGACAGGCAAAAAAATCCTCCTGTCATCCCGAAAGGAGTCTGAGGAGACACTGTACCAGTGGCCCACTCCCTCACAGGGAGCATTTCTGGAACAACCGAACGATATTTCTCGTGGCGCCGAAGGCCCCGGGATGGCTTCTTAATTCCCGGCAACTCCCACCCAAGAGACAAGGAGCAGAGCACGGGGAGGAGAAGCAGGCGCCCAGATTCCAGGCAGTGCTAATCCCATTACTCGTGCTTTGTAAGAACCTGACAGACAGACGGCCACTGCCCTCGCCATGGCATCTCTCCAGACACTCCTGGCCCTTCCCTGTGTTCTCAGAAATCTGGGGAGCCCCCAGCAAACTACCAGAAAATTGGTGTTACTGAATACAAAAGTCCAAGAGCGGCGACTCCAAGGCCTGCAGGCAGAAGTTCTTCCTGCCACCACCATCTGGAAATGAGCCACTCCTGTCTCCTTGCCTGTGGTCGCAAGAGTGACTATTGGGATATCAAGACTTTCTTTCTTTCTTTTTTTGTTAAAATATATATATATATATAATTTATTTATCTGAGAATGAGGCAGATAGAGAGTGGGCTCTGACTCCAAGGAGATGCCGAGATACTGGGCTTGGGATGTCAACATGTTAGTTTGGGATTCAACAAAGCACATGACGGGGGGCTAATGCTTACTTGGGGTAAGGGGGTTCTTATTTTTATTTTGTTTGTTTCCTACCACTGCAAGGCGAGGGATTTGGGAAAGGCGTGATGAGAAAGCCCACATCAGCTACAGACAGGTAAATTACATATTCTTGGCATACCCATGGTGGCGAGCCTGACGTGTGCAACCTCAATACATAATTTAAGTAGATTTGTGCATTTCCTGAATCAGTGGCCTGTGTTGGGTACAGGTCCCAGAGACGGCACAGAACATGTTTAGAAGAAGATGAAGAAAGCGTTACCACATTGAGAGCCAGCAGGTCTTCAAGCACATGCTGTGTTAGGCACCGTGATGAACTCTCCTGGATTACTTTGCCTAATCCACATAGAATCCTACAAGGCATTTCTATTACACTCACAGTCTTACATAGAAGAGAAGTGATTGGCTCAGATGGGCCTGATTCCAGAGCACGTGTGTGTGTGTGTGTGTGTGTGTGTGTGTGTGCGTACGTGCATGTGTGTGATTTTTTTTTCCAGTTCCAAGCCCCTCTTCCCAAGCTGGCTCACCTCTGAAAACTTACACAGGGCTCTCGTCTCGGCTCCAAGGGTGGATCTGGGACCCAGAGGCTGGGCTGGTGCAAAAAGCTGGGTGATTTAAGCTGACTGGCTTCCCAGCTGTGTTGGTGTTGTAAATATCTTCGCATTGCTGGGACAGAACACCCAACCAAAAGCAGCCGAGGGGAGGGGAGGGGAGGGCTTATGTTGACTCATGATCTCAAGGGGAGGCTTTGTGATGGCAGGGAAAGGTTGGCACAGCAGAGGCTGGACATCACATCTTGCCACAGCAGCTGGCAGAGAGCAGCAAGAGTGAGCTGAGCTCTGTCAAAGGGGGAAGCTGGGCTATGACACCCCAAAAACCATCCCCAGAAACAGACCTCCTCTAGCAAGGCTCCACCTCCCAAATTACCACCAAGCATTCAGCGCACATGAGTCTATGGGGGAGCGTGCGGTTCAGACCACCCTAATGGTCCATCTTGACTATCAACTTGACTGGATTTGGAATCACCTGGGAAACACACCTCTGGACATGTCTGTGAATGTTTCCAGAAAGAAAACCAAGGAAGGAAGGACCACCCCTGAAGATGGAGGGAACCATCCCGTGGGATAGAGTCCCAGACTGAAAAAAGAAAGAAATGGGGAAAGCAGACATCAAGCCCAGTTCCAACCGTCACAGTTCTGCTTCCTGACTGTAGACTCGGTAAGACCAGCTGCCTCAGGCTCCTGCCACCATGTTTCTCCCACTGTGGTGGGCTGTTTCCCCTTGAGCCACGGGCCAAAATAAACCTTGTTTAAGTGTACACAGCATTATTATTTTGTCACAGCCACAAGAGTGGTTAAGTACTGTACATCGCACTGGGACATGGCGAAGGCTTCAGGAGCTAAGCCCACTGCAGTGGGGACCCATCCAGGAGTTATATTATCATCAAATTCATAAAATTAGCTAGAAATGAAATAGCCCAGATAGCCACCAATAAGAGATGAGCTAAGTAAATTGTGGTATTTCTATTAGGTCCATTAGACAGTCGCTTAAATAATAAAGGTTATATAAATGATCATTTAGTGGCCAGATTAATAAAGTGACAGCAAGCCAGGCGTGGTGGCACATGCCTTTAATCCCAGCACTCGGGAGGCAGAGGTAGGAGGATCACCATGAGTTCGAGGCCACCCTGAGAATACAGAGTGAATTCCAGGTCAGCCTGGGCTAGAGTGAGACCTTAACTTGAAACCCCCCCCCAAAAAAAAATGACTGCAAATAGGTATTACCAGAATGATACAGGTTAGGCTGTGAGTTATAAGCAGAAATGGCAACATCTACCTCTTGGCTATGATTATAGACTTTTCTTTTGTCTATCATATATTTTAAATTTTTTACAAAGAGCATATATTACTTAATATAAAGGAAAAGAAGCTGGGGCTAGGAGGGATGACTTAGCAGTTAAGGCACTTGCCTGCAAAGCCTAAGGACCCAGGTTCAATTCCCCCATACCCACGTAAGCCAAATGCACAAGGTGGCATATCCGCCTCAGAGTTTGTTTGCAGTGGCTGGAGACCATGGCACGTTCATTCATTCTCTCCTTCCCTCTCTTTCTCTCTCTCTCTCTCTCTCTCTCTCTCTCTCTCTCAAATAAATAAATTAATGGGTTTTGTTTTTTTTGAAAAAGAAAAGGAAGCTGGGCTGGAGTGTTGCTCAGTGGTAGAGTGTTTGCCTAGCATGCCCAAAGTTCTGAGTTCGATTCCTTGCACCACCAATGGGAAAAAAAAGAAGAGGGAAACTGAGGCAGTATAAAGAGGTAAAATGTTCTAGCAAATAAATTCCCCTTAAGTCTTAAGAATTGGGTCTACCCACTACCACCTGAGAATTCCTTTCCTCATAAGAAAGGATTGATCTTATCTTTCAGAGAACCCCCGTATTGTACTTCCCTTCTTCCTTGGGAATGGAAGCCTGGGTTTGTCCGAATGGCTATCCTCTTACACTGGGTGCATTCTGATTGCTCTAACCTGATCTCCTTCCCCTGACAGTGATTGGCCATGCACCTCTGCTCTGACCAAAGAGATGCGAGGGCTGCTCTGCCGGGTACTTCTGGAAGAGGCTCCCTTGCAACATTATGAACAGTCGATCGTCCCGCTCCCACATGGGGGGGCGTGAGCTTTTGTGAGGGGCAGTTGTTCGGGGAAGGAGTGCCCTTGGGCTTTGATGTCGGTGGAATTCCCAGTCATGAGGTGGCGTGAGTATGGAAAGGAATGCCTTCCCTCCTCACTGCTCCAGCCACGCTGATGGAGAATTCTGTCAAGTCCAAGTCCCGCACAAAGCGTCCTCTTAGCTGATATAATCCCTGCTTCTTCCAACTCTTGCTTAGTTTGTTTCAAACGGTGAGTCTGAGGATGGATGTTCGCTAGCATGTGCTATCAGGACTTTCCTTCATGTCACTTACCTTCTCAGGCTCTTCTTAATTTTTGTTTGTTTTTATTTACTTATTTGAGAGCAGCAGAGAGAGAAAAAGACAGAGAGAGAGAGAGAGAGAGAGAGAGAAAATGGGTATAGCCACACATGTACCACCTTGTGCATCTGGCTTACGTGGGTCCTGGGGAATCAAGCCACGAACCGGGGTCCTTAGGCTTCACAGGCAAGCACTTAAATGCTAAGCCATCTCTCCAGCCCACCTTCTAAGATACACTGATTCTCTCTGTCTTACAGATGCTGGAGAACACTGAGGACAAGCAGGATATGTCAATACATTAAAACTGGCTGACTGTCAACCTGGGAGACGGGTCACCTCCCCCTCATCTGCCCAGACCCAGAAGCCATTGCAGAGGACTTGGTGACATGAGGACTGATCTCATGGCTAGCCTGAAAACCAGTTCCAGGGAGATGGTGGCAGACACTGTCACTCAGTGGTCACTTAGTGGTCACTCAGACCTCATCGAAACAGAGATACAAAGAACTCAACACTAAATCAGATCTCTGTCTTGCCCTCCAAGACTTACAAACCTAGTGGAAGAGGGGGCACCCCAAAAGATCATCTTTTAAGTTTCTGTTTTTATTTCTTTATTAGGAAGAGAGAGAGAGATAATGGATTGCCAGGGCTTCCGGTCACTGCAAATGAACTCTAGATGCACGCGCCACCTTGTGCATCTGGCTTTCATGGAACCTGGAGCATTGAACCTGGGTCCTTAGGCTTTGCAGGCAAGCACCTTAACCACTAACCCATCTCTCCAGCCCAGGGAAGAAAGATCATAAGAGCCTCTGGATGGCTGGGAACAGCCTGAGGCACCATGTCCCTCTCCCCTACAGAGAACACCAATGAGCACCCCTCAATGAATACCAATAGCCCCACCAAGAAAGACCCTCAGCAGAATTGGGGCAGGGAGAAGGGATATAAGAGTACAACCTTTGGGCTGGAGAGATGGCTTAGCGGTTAAGCACTTGCCTGTGAAGCCTAAGGACCTCGGTTCAAGGCTCGATTCCCCAGGACCCACGTTAGCCAGATGCACAAGGGGGCGCACGCATCTGGAGTTCATTTGCAGTGGCTGGAGGCCCTGGCACGCCCTTTCTCTCTCGCTCTCTCTGTCTCTATCTGTCTCTTTCTCTGTCACTTTCAAATAAATAAAAATAAAGAGTACAACCTTTTTATTAAAATCTGATATATTGGGGCTGGAGCGTTGGTTTAGTGGTTAAGGCATTTGCCTGCAAAGTCAAAGGACCCCAGTTCGATTCTCCAGGACCCACGTTAGCCAGATGCACAAGGGGGTGCATGTGTCTGGAGTTCGTTTGCAGTGGCTGGAATCCCTGACATGCCCATTCTTTCCCTCTCTCTCTCTCTCTCTCTCTCTCTCTCTCTCTCTCCTCCCTCCCTCCTTCCCCCTCTTTCTCTCTCTCAAATAAATAAATTAAAAATATTTTTAAAAAAATCTAATATATTGATTTTCTATTTCTCTGCTTCTCATGTCTGTATGGATGGAAATATCTAAACAAAACTTACAAGAAAAAGGCTGATCCATAAAAAGGACTGGAAGGTTCCAGTGAGGTATATCTCAGCCTTTGTCTCCCCGCTCCACTGATGGATAGTGGGGTTCATCTCCCATGGAAGATCATGGTCGGGGATAACCATTAGGGCAGTCACACCTGACATTTAACAGGAAATTTAAAATATATTTTTTATTTATATATTTATTTGAGAGAGAGAGAAGCAGATAGAGACACAGAAAATGGGCACACCGGAGTCTCCAGCCACTGCAGACGAACTCCAGACGCAGGCGCTACCTTGTGCATCTGGCTTACGTGGGTACTGGGGAATTGAACCCGGGTCCTTAGGCTTCGCAGGCAAGCGCCTTAAACACTAAGCCATCTCTCCAACCCACACCTGACATTTAGGATGGAATCAGCTATTCCCACAGATCTGTTCACTCAGGAACATTCTGCAACTAGCTAAAGAAAATGAGGCTTGTAGAAGGGTCATGCAAGACATACCAGCATAGGAATAGCTTAGCAACTTGGGGCTCCACTTGCCTGGACCCACACACATAGCCCTTTCCTAACAATACACTTAACAACCTGGGATCCCCCACCTACATTGAAAATCCAGCCACTCCCAACAATGCGTTAAGTCACTCCTCCCTAGCAACCCTTTAGTAACGCCCCATTTCCACTCAAACATGCCCCAAAACATACCTGGGGATCATCCAGTCTGAACCGGTTTTGAGTATATGCACAGAAAGACAAACTAAGTTCTCTGAGTGAACTGTTAAGGGAACGCTCCTATTTAGTACCTTATGTTTATGCATGAGTAAATGTGTATATGATGAAAATCAGATACGTCGTGGGAAAGGCACAGGGGAACAAGGCTTGTATAACCCAAACTTATCAATCAGAACCCAGAACCACACACATTACTCCCCATAACAGCCAACTCTTCCTTTCCCTGTACCTGCATAAAGGAAGCCTTGGGTAACCAGCTGCTCTGGGGTCCTCTGACTCGAGGAGACCACTGCTCCCTTGCAAAAATCCACATTTTGCTTTTCTCTCTGACACAACGTCTTGCTGCCTGACACCTATGTACATGTCTTGAGTTCTTTGAACGAAATGCCAAGAACCTAGAAACACTCTGTCCAGACAGAGACCACCAGGAAGAACTGGTTTATGAGGAAAAGAACATTGGCATTTAGATCCGAACAAGCTGAGACACCAATGGTTTCTATGGTGAGGATGGGGGGAACCGTGAGCCCACACCCCATTCCCTGGGTATTTCTCCTTCAGCCTGCCTCTGTACCCACAGTTTCATCTGTAGCAGGCTTTGGTGTGGGTTGAGTGGCACCATCTCCTGCTGTTTCTTCAGAGGAGAGGGGAGCGGTTAGGCCTAATCCCTTCCTATTTTAATATCTCAGGGTTGGGGTGGTGCTAACGGGCATCTTGGTTCTCCATTCACCAGTTCCCAGCCAAGAGGTAAGTGTTTCCTCTCTCCAACTTTATTCCACAAAGTCTTTTTCTCCACTGTGCACTAAGTTTTTTAAAATATTTTATTTATTAATTAATTTGACAGAGAAAGAGGGAGAGAGAGAGAAAATGGGTGTGCCGGGGCCTCCAGCCACTGCAAACGAACTCTAGACGCATGCGCCACCTTGTGCATCTGGCTAACGTGGGTCCTGGGGAATTGACCCTGAGTCCTTTGGCTTTGCAGGCAAAGGCCATAACCGCTAAGCCATCCCTCCAGCCCTTGTGCACTAATTCTTCAGCATCTGTTTTATTTAACTCAGAAAGCAGAATATGGGGCCTGGGCAGATCACTCAGTGGGTACAGTTCTTGCCTTGCAAGCATGAGCACCTGCCCTTGGATCCCCAGCACCCACATTAAGAACCCAGGCATGGGGCTAGAGAGATGGCTTAGCGACTAAGGTGCTTGTCCGTGAAGCCTAAGGACCCAGGTTTGATTCTCCACATCCCATGTTAGCCAGGTGCACATTGTGGTGCACGCATCTGGAGTTCGTTTGCAGTGGCTAGAGGCCCTGGTACGCCCATTCTCTCTCTCTCTCTTTCTCTCTCTCTCTTCTCTTCATCTCTCTCTCTCTCTCCCCTCCCTCTCTCCCTCTGTCCCTCTGTATCTAATAAATAAATAAATAAAATGATAAAAAGATTTTTTTAAGCCAGGCATGGGGCTGGAGAGATGGTTCAATGGTTAAAGTTTCTTGCTAGCAAAGCCTGCTGGCCCAGGTTTCATTACCCAGTACCCATGTAAAGCCAGAGCTTAAAGTGGCACATGCATCTAGAGTTCATTTGCAGCAGCAAGAGGCCCTGGTGCACCCATTCCCCCCACCCTCTCCACTTACAAATGAATAAATGAATATATATATATATGCCAATGGGAGACTCCATCTCAAACAGAGGAGGATAGCATTTCTCAGGATGAACCTGAAGTTGCCCTCAGGCCTCCACATGCATGCATACACAAGCGCACACCAGAGCACACATGTATAACACACACACAAGTAAGCAGAACGTGTAGAAAAAGAGACTGAACTACATTACACGGGCATGGACTCGGACCCCAGCTCTGCTACATGCCTGCCCACTGTAAAGTCATGAAGGCAGGGATGGCATCTGCTGCTGGATTCCCAGAGCCTAGCACAGCATCTGGCACCTGGGTGATGCTCAGTGCAATGGCGTGGGCATCTGTGTGGTCCTGACCATAGTCTTCCTCATTTCTCAAAATATCTTATTTTTGTTTATTTATGAGAGATAGCGTGGGGAGAGAATGGGCCTCCGGCCTCTACAAACGAACTCCAGTCGTATGCACCACCCTGTGCAGCTGGCTAACGTGGGTACTGGGGAGTCAAACCTGGGTCCTTAGACTTCACAGGCAAGTGCCTTAACTGCTAAGCCATCTCCCCGGCCCTGGCCTTCCTCCCTTCCTATGGATGTCTGTGTGGCCCTGACTGTGGTCTTCCTTGTTCCAAAAGGGAAGGTGGTTTTCCATCAAGGCTTCTAGTGAGGGTGAAATGAGGTGACTGATATGCAACTGCTTTTGACCACCTGTCACCATGCCTGAAAGTCCATCCAGAGCCAGCCCTTCCCCGCAAGGCATCCGTGCCTCGGTGGTCCACTGAATATTCTCAGCCAACGACTGAGACCCAAGGAGAGTCTCCACTTCTGCCTCTCACTCGGCACCAGCCTCTTCTGCTGCATAGCCCAACATCTGGAATTGAACCGGAAACTCATTCAGCCATCCAGATGCTTGTCCTAAGGGTGCCAAACATCTGCCCAGGGGAATGAGGACGGCGACAATCCCAGGTCTGCCGCTACCCAGCGTCAGGCATCTGGACTCCAGAGGCATCAGGAGTCTGACAGGTATCTGGCCGGGCGCTGCGTTCTAATCAGCTGGGGCCGACACAGACGTTCTGCCTGGCTAGTTTCCTCCTCTGCGTTTCCAAGTGGCGGGATAAACACAGGAAGCCTGTGGTCACGGGGGTACCAGCCAAGCTCTTCCTAGAATCCTGGTCTGGAAAGCAATGGAAAACAATGGGAAGGGGGGAAGGGAGACATCTGGCGCCTTTCTGTTCCCCAAGCCACTATGAATCAAGCGCCTTTCTGTCCCCCAGAAAGGGAAGGGCTTGGGGAGGCAGAAGTCCCCAACACAAAGCCCCTCTCCCCAGCTGCTCCATCCTGATGGCCCCGGGAAAGGGCCACAGTCCCTCCACTTCCAGAGCCAGTGGACTGGGCCTGGGACTTCACATCTGTGAAAGTGAGGCTGGGGGATCCCCTCCCCTCCAAGTATCACTGATCCAGAAAACAAAGGTGGAAACACTCTGAGGTTGGGAGAGAGATCAGGAGAGCTCCTGGTGATGGGGAGGAAGTCACAGCAGAGTGTGGTGGTGATTTTCTTCTTCTCCCATGCATCCCCCGCAACAAGGAAAATGCCAGCTCCGCCCGGGTGCTGGGCATATAAGGTAAGCAAGATGTATAGGTCCCCACCTGACGGAGCTCACTTCCAGCGCGTGGCCGATGTAAGACGTCCATAGTATAAATCAATGAACTGATTTCCGGTCGCAGTACAAAGAAAGGAGATCTGATAGTGAGTGGGATGCGGGTTGGGGTGGGGGTGTCTGGCCTCTCAGAGGAGGTGACATCTGAGCAGGTGACATTTTTGTTTGGTTGGTTTGGGTTTCGATTTTTTTTTCAATACTCTATTCATTCGTTTATTTATTTATTTGATAGAGAGAAAGAGGCAGATAGAGAGAGAATCGGCGCACCAGGGCCACTGCAAATGACTCCAGACGCATGTGCCACCTTGTGCAGCTGGCTTCTGTGGGTCCTGAGGAATTGAGCCTGGGTCCTCAGGGCTTTGCAGGCAAACGCCTTAACCGCTAAGCCATCTCTCCAGCTCTGGGTTGGGGTTTTTGAGACAAGCAACACAGGCTCGTGGAAAACTCCCAAACCACGTGCTCAAGCCTCCGGACGGCTGGGATTGGAGGTGTGTGGCAGCAGGTGACATTGGAGGAGGGTGGAGGAGGAAGAAATCATGCAAATCCATGCCAGAGGCAGGGTGGCCACTGAAGAGGGAGACAGTGCAGTGCTGAGGCCTGGGGGCAGGAGCAGCCTGATGAGTGGCGTTTGTTTCTTTTAGCTGGTCCTGAGCAGCAGTGGTCAGTGCGTGCCCAGGCAGTGGCCAGTTCTACAGAGTTGCTGGCGTCACAGCAGCAAAGGGCTCTGGGCAGGCATGTTCTGTGACAGGGTCAAAGATTCCTGGTGCACTCGTGGTGCACTGAGGAACACACGTGGTGGGTGCCAAGGAAGGGCTGATCTTTGCCAACTGCGCCCCCCCCCCTCCCACGAATGAGTGCCAAGTATTGCAGTGAGAGGTCTCATTTAACCCCTGCTGAAACTCTCTGAGCACTGAAACCCAGTGGCATCCACTGTCCGGACGGGCAAACAGAGGCTTCAGTAGAGCACAAGACTCGCTGACTCCTCCTCCCCCCGTGCTCCTCATGGCTGTGCCTGTTGGAGCCAGAGTTCAAGCCCAGGAAGACTGAATCAGAAAGCTCCCTGCTCCTGGGTCATAACTGAGGCCAGATAGAAAGACAGGGAACTCACAGGGGCATGGGAAGAAAAGGGAGCCCCTCATCCAGTAGTCTGCTTGAGGCCTCTGGCCGGTTGAGAAGCGAGAATTTCAGCACAATGAACATTTGCTTACAGGCTTTCTCCCTTCCAAGCTGTAAACCAAAAAAGTTTCCAGAAATCCCTTTTACATAAGTAAAAGAACATGTCCTGACCCCTAGTAGCTCCTCATTTTAGCTTATCAGATTCTTAAAAGTGTTTATTTGTTTGCAAGCAGAGAGAGAAAACATACAGACACAGAACGGACACACCAGGGCCTCCAGCCACTGCAAACAAACTTCAACTTCAGATGCATGCGCCACTTTGTGCATCTGGCTTTATGTGGGTCCTGGGGGATTGAACCCTGGTTGTTAGGCTTTGCAGGCAAGTGCCTTAACCTCCGAGCCATCTCTCCAGCCCTGAGTTTATCAGATTTTTAACTCCACCCAAGGCACCTCTGGAGACACTAGAGTCTCACTTATCAAAAGAGAAAAGAAAAGCCGGGTGTGGTGGCGCACGCCCTTAATCCCAGCACTCGGGAGGCAGAGGTAGGTGGATTCCCGTGAGTTCGAAGCCACCCTGAGACTCCATAGTGAATTCCAGGTGAGCCTGGGCTAGAGTGAGACCCTACCTCAAAAAACCAAAAAAAAAAAAAGAGAGAGAGAGAAAAGAAAAATTGGGAGGTGATTCTTAGCAACTTTTTGAGCTATAACTTGAGAATGGTATACGTGATGTGGTATAAATGTGCAGTGGGCCCCATAGTCTCATGTGTTTGTGATCCAGCCTCATACTTGATCCCCAGCTGAGGTTTGGGGAGGTTTGCGGAGCCTTTTGCGAGCTGGAGCCAGCCTCGCGTGGGGAGGTGTGTCGCTCAGGGCAGGCCTTGGAGTGTTTCAGTCCAGCTCCGCTCGTCACGCTCCGCTCCCTCTTTCCTTCCTCCCTCCTGATGTGACGATGCGACACCCGGCTGTCTTCTCCTGCCATGCTTCCCCTGCTGTGATGACACTTCCCCTCGGAGATACCAGCCACAGCTGAACCCTCTCCTTCCACGTGAGCCTGCTTCTCGTCAAGTGTGTTGTCCCGACAACCAGAAGGCAACTGCTACAATAGAGCTAATACTACAGGCACGCAGCTGCCACGCCCCCTTGAGGAACCTGTGCCCACACCTGGGTGAGCGTTACTTTCTGTGGCTCTCCCGGGAAGCCCAGTCCCATGCTCTAGGGTGTGTGTAAGTGTCTGTATAAGCACCAGATCTCTTTCTTTTTAACCCTTGTGCTTAAAACCTATATTGAGACTGAAGAGATGGCTCAGCAGTTAAAGGCACTTGCTTGCAAAGCCTGATGGCCCAGGTTCAACTTCCCAGCACGCGCATAAAGCTAGATGCACTGAGTGGTACGTGTCTGGAGTTCACTTACAGTGGCAGGAGGCCCCAGTGTGCCCATAATCTCTGTGTGTATGTGTGTGTGTGTGTGTGTGTCTGTATGTGCGTGCATGCGCCTTGTTTTCTCTCCCTCAAATGAATAAATTTTTTGAAAACCTATATTAAAATATCTTTAATCAACTCCAATTCTGTGTCATACTGGCTAGTCCTGAAATCCTTTTTTTTTATTTTTTATTTTTATTTTTTTAAATTTTTTTTTGTTCATTCTTATTTATTTGAGAGTGACAGAGAGAGAGAAAGAGGCAGAGAGAGAGAGAGAGAGGAGAGGGAGAGAGAGAGAGAGAATGGGCACGCCAGGGCCTCCAGCCTCTGCAAACGAACTCCAGATGCATGTGCCCCCTTGTGCATCTGGCTAACGTGGGTCCTGGGGAACCAAGCCTCGAACCAGGGGTCCTTAGGCTTCACACGCAAGCACTCAACCACTAAGCCATCTCTCCAGCCCATGAAGCCATCTCTCCAGCCCCTGAAATCCTTTTATGTGGCAAAGACACAAATCCCGAGTTTGATTGAGTCGAGGTCCCTAAAACATTAAGGGGCCTCTTCAGGTTGCGGAGGGCAACAGTGTGGAGCTGTGCCTCTGTCCCCTCGCCACTGACAGTAACTGTCTTTGAGTTGGGTGGTCCGTGAGAGTTCAGTCCTGGGACACCGCCTCTTTGGATGGACTCTGGCTACAAAGCCCCGCATCTGACCCTTTGCTGTCCACCACCCGTCCAGGGTGCTGTGGACATCATTCCTGCAGACACCGGGAATAATTCAACTTTTTAAGAAGAGCTTTATTTCTAGTCATAAGGTACTACAGCAAAGTGCATTCATCTCAGATGTACATATAAGTGAGATTTTATATACGGAGATGGCCGTGGAAAACCACCACCCAGGGCGGAAGACCTCCCTCCCTCACGCCCAGAACAGCTTTGAAAACTAGATGTATGTCCCAGACACGGTGTGTCTCTGCTCTGTCATGGGTTCTGCCAAGACCTGCCCCCCTTCAGTCAGGATGTTTCTGGGATCCCCAGGAGTCCTGTGCAGGGTGGGGATTTGGGTAGGGGGCAGATGAGAACCAAAGCCCGTGTCCACACACACAGAGTGAAGAGGGCAGCTTGGTGAGTGACTAGATCTCTAAGATGATGGTTCTTTCAAAGTGAGCCCCCAAAACATATGCACATACCTTTCATCACACTGCATTCAAGGGGGGGGTCCCAAAATTATCTGTAGCCACACTCAGTTTCACCATCTATGAAATGGGTGGGAGCTGGGAAGGAGCAAGCTTGAAGTAGTGTCTCCTCCAAACTCCTCAGGAAGTGACAAGCCCACGCAGACACCACGTCCTCCCTTCCAAGGGCAAAGTCATCCCTCAGACTCCCGCACATCCCCTCCTCAAAAAGTACTGAGAGCGCTCAGTGGGTCATCCTCTCTAGGAAAGAATCTTGCCAGCACAGATTCATGCATGTAAGTTGCTGGGGAAAAAAAAATAGCAAGAGCTTTTAAGACAACAGACAGACAAATGGACAGGGCTGTATTCCTTGGGCAAGGCACATCATCTCTGTGAGCCTCCTTGGATGTCACCACAAGGGTTGTTGTAGAGATTCAGTAAGATCGTGAAGACAAGGGCTGGAGAGATCGTGCAGTGGTTAAGGCACTTGCCTGTAAAGCCTAATGACCAGAGTTCGATTTCCCAGTACCCACATAGAGCCAGATACACAAAATCGTGCGTGCATCTAGAGTTCATCTGTAGTAGCTAGAGGCCCTGGTGTGCCCAATTCTCTCTCTCTCTCTCTCTCTCTCTCTCTCTCTCTCTCTCTCTCTCTGTCCCAGGTGTGGTAGCACACACCTTTAATCCCAGCACTTGGGAGGCAAAGGTAGGAGGATCGCCATGAGTTCAAGGCCAGCCTGAGACTCCATAGTGAATTCTAGGTCAGCCTGGGCTAGAGCGAGACCCTTCCCTTGAAAAACCAAAAAATAGAGACTGAGACAAAAGCATTTATTTGCCTCGAACTTGAGCTCACTCGGTGAGGGTACTGACTGTTATATTTATTATTGCTCCCGCGGCCGTTGTTGTTACCGTAGCTTCCGGCCCTGTGCACCTCGGAGAGACCCTTCCACAAGTCCAAGGTTAACCCCGAGCCTAAGCGCACGAGGGTCTCATGGAGCCTCATCTGCCGCTCTTGCTGCGTCACTGTGCATCTGCTCCTCTCAGGTTAACGTATGTATTATTTACAGGACTTCGCCACACGCCCGGAGCACCCCCCTGAGAAGCATAATCGTGCACTGGGAGGTTAATTTCAATAATATCTACAATTAATCTCTGTCAATAAAGCAGTGCAGCGGCGGCATGCTCTATGCAGCACAAACAGGCCCGGGGTTGGCTTCCCACTAACCACGCTCCTGAGACAAGCTTGGGGAGGTTTTAGAGCTCTCTCAAGAAGTCCTCTCCTCTCCAGCTTCCTCCGGTTCGGGACCAGCAATGTCTCCACCTAGGCTGCCGCGGCCTCCTATCTCCTCTCCAGTCTGTCCTCTCTGGAGCAGCCAGGAACAAGTTTCAATGCGCAGGCCCGGCCATGTCAGTGGCAGGCGCGTGGCTCCCCTTGCCTCAGGGTAAAGGCCTCCCCAGTCCTTGTCCTCTGGTCACCAGCTGTGGCCCAGCCCTCAGTCCACTAGATGCGAGATTTCAAGAAAGCTGGGCTGGAGAGGTGGCTTAGCGGTTAAGGCGCTTGCCTGCGAAGCCTAAGGACCCAGGTTTGATTCTCCGGGTCCCATGTAAGCCAGATGCACATGGTGGCGCACACGTCTGGAGTTCATTTGAAGTGGCTGGAGGTCCTGGCGCGCCCATTCTCTCTCTCTCTCTCTCATAAATAAATAAATCTTTTTAAAAGCTACAAAAAAAAGAAGAAGAAGAAGAAGAAAGCTACCCCTCTTTCCCCTGCCCAGTAGTTGTGCCAAGGACCAGGTAATGCCTCTTGTACTGTGGTGGTTTGAATCAAATGCCCCCCCCCACACACCGCCCCCCTGTTAACCCATCTATTTTAAATGCTTGGTCTCCAGCGGGTAGTAACCTGGGAGGTGGGGCTTTGCTGGAGTGGGTGGTTGCTAGGGGGTGGGCTTAGGGGTGTTTAGCTCAGATTCCCCCCTTGCCAGACCTCAGCTCACTCCCTCCCTTATTGCCTTCTGCCAACTAGGTGGCAAGAAGTGATGCCCACCTCTGCCCTGGCATCCGTACCCTGCCATGCTGAAGACTCCCCCTTGAGATTAAAAGCCAAAATAAGCTCTTTCCTCCCATCAGCCACTTTGGGTAGGGTTTTTTGTTGTTGTTTTTCGCTAGCAATGGAAAGTTAACTACAACATCTACCTGCTGCTATGGAAATGGATTAGGCTCTACTACCCCACCTGTGGCCCTGGGTGGAGATGACGTCCAATTTCCACCTCCCCAGAGGAGTTGAACACTTCCTCCAGATGACTGATCTAGTAGGCTTCAGTCACTGGGTGCCGGACCCCCACCCCCCGCCACACACACACCTCATGTCCCACACATCCCATGCAAAGGCCCCTCCTCTGAAGTGACAGTCCCTCTCTCGTCTCTAAAATCCCTCTTTCCCTCACACTTCAGATCTCCTCCACCATGCCCTCCCCATGTTAAACTAAAACCTGGGGCCCAAGAAATTATCTCAGTTCTTTCAAACGTGAACCTTCCACTGGGACCACCTCTGTTTTCCTCCTCAGCCTCGCTGCCATGTCATTTTGTCACCTGCGGCGTCCCTGAACCTGCCATCTGACCCACACCTGCCTGGCCTTCCCGTGATGCAGATGTCTCTGGCATTTGTCCTTGGAAGACACTCGGACCTGTCTGTGGTGTCGTTGCATGTCGTGTGGGGATGCACAACACCTGGGTCCAGGGCCGCATTTGAAACCTCAGAGCCACAATCCTAGTGCCCCTTTGGGCACAGGAAACTCTGGAGCTCCTGAGGACCCTGTCTCTTTCAGAGGAGCTAAAGATAGGTACCAGGGAGCCTGGTAAGGCTGGCAAGAGGCATCCCATCGCCTGAGGCTGTGTGTGTCCATCTTTCCTGGGGTCACGTCTGTGCTCACTGACTCAGGGGTCAGCTGGAAATGGGTTCTGAACTTCCATTCTTTTTTTTTTTAACTTTAAAAAAATATTTTATTTACTTGGGAGAGAGAGAGAGAGAATAGGCACACCAGGGCCTCAAAGCACTGCAAATGAACTCCAGACTCATACACCACCTTGCACATCTGGCTTACGTGGGTACTAGGGAATTGAACCCAGGTCCTTCATCTTCGCAGGCAAATACTTTAACCACTAAGCCATCTCTCCAGCCCCCATTCTTCCCTTTTTATCTCCCTTTCCCTCCTTTCCTCCTCCTGCTCCTTCTCCTTTCTTCCCTCTCTCCTCCTTTATTTTTTCCTTCCTCCCTTTCTTTCTCTTCTACATGTTTAGCCTTGTCAACCTAACAGAATCACCATGGAAACAAGTCTCTGGCACGTGTGTGAGGAAGTTGCTAGATTAATGTTCATGGAGGCTGAAAGACCCACTGTCACTGTGGGTGGTACCATCCTACGGGCCGGGGTCCTGGACTAAACAAAAAAAGGAGAAAGCGAGCTGGGTACCAGCACTCACCTCGGTCTACCATGATGGACGGTAACCTCAGACTGTTAGCTGAAAGAAACCTTCTTTTCTCAAGTCGCTTTTGTCACGGCGGCGAGCAAGGAACTAACACGCCTTCCTTCTTTCCAAGAGCTGAAGACGGTGAGGCTGAGCCACAACCCTCCCAAGCCGCGTGGCCTGGACCGTACTTTCTGTAGAGCACTCACGGGCACGGGTTTGAATGAGCATGTCAGGTGCTCAGAACACAACGGGCCCCTCTCCCCATCGGTGCGCCACTTCCCTCCGTCCCCTCGCCCACCGTGTGTGGCCCCATCCACCCACCCAGGAGGCCCCTGCTGGCCCAGCGATCTCAGAGATGCGCTGGTGCTGACCATGCTGGACCGTGGAGAGACACGAGGGAAGGCATTTTACAACAGGGATCATATACGTGTGACTCGGGGGATTTGGGGTGTCCTGAAAGAAGCCATGGGGACACCACCCAAAAGGGATGTACCAATGGTGTTTCCGTGCTTGTCGGGAAACTAGAGTTCAGAGCAGGGAGTCTGCCGTGAGGAGGAGGCCTGGCTCCTGGGACACAGCTAGGATCACACTGCTCTTTGTCAGCTTTTCCAATGGCAACAAGAACTCATGGTCCCCTGCCAGGCTTGGCCTGGCCCGCTACCCAGGAAGTGCACTAGTGACAAATCCAGAAGGCCCAAGTCACGGACAACCACCTCTGTGATCCGGGACAAGCCCCGTGCCATCTTGGGCCTCGGTCACACATTGGCAAACAGTCCAGCGAAACGTCCCGGGGAAGGGACAGTTGGGACAGTAGGCTATTTTTAACATTCCCTTTCCTCTCACATCATGTGAGTTTGGGTTTCTCGAAGCAATCGGAAGCCCAGCTTGGGTCAATTCAGAGCTGCCTCGTTGTAGGCATCAAGACCCAACAAGGGAAGGGCGAACGGCTGGTCCCTTGATGAGGTGTGATCCCAACAGCCCACAGCTGAGGACACGGAGTATCTGCGTATGCATCCTGACCTGATGGACTGAGCCAGGGACAGAAAGTGACCAGTTAGGTGCCAGAAGACCATGGCCCACAAGACGCGGTCTCTGGCCAGGACCCCTTTCCTTCTGATTCCCAGGGGACTTTGGGGGAGAGGCGCAGGAAGTAGGAGCCAGGAGGACATGGAAGTTGGACACCAGATGCATTTTCTTTGCCATATTAGATTGTTTTGAGAACCATTTGTGAAACTTCTTAACAGGCCATTAAGAGGTTCAGGCTGATCCACTGAAAACCCAGTATTTATGGTTGAAATTCCAAAGTTCCGTCCTGACTCCGCAGCCAGACAAACTGAGGTTCAAATCCAGTTCCTGCCAGAAGTTAGCTGGGTGCCCATGGGCAAGTTACTTAACCTCTCTGAGCCTCCAATTGTTCATATATACATGGGAAGTAATCATGGTACCTAACTCAAGAGTACATGAGACATATATGTGATACATGAGACATATGTAAAGTGCTTAACATAGGAAATGCTCAATAAATGCAGGCTATCATTATAGACTGGAATGTCATCAATAAAGAAATAACGTATGTGGAGCCCTGGCAGAGCCAGCATCTCAGGCCTCATCTCAGCCCCTGACCAGCAGTGCCTGACACTGGGTGGCTTAATTCCCTCTGTAAGCCTTGGCTTTGTCCTTTGGAGATTGGACTGGCTTGATTCTGCCACACCAAGGTGACTGTTTCAGACGGGGAAAGCCTGACCATGGGGCCGCCCACACAACCCGGTTCAAAGTGAGTAAGGTTAACTAGGCTCTGTGTCAGGTTGACGGCTGAGACAGATTTCTCTTAGGGAGAGGCTCCGAGGACCCTATCCTGAAGATGGAGGCTCTGCACCAGCCTCGCGCAAGGCTTGGAGGGGATGAATGGGAAGGACTGTGTCCCTCCACTGCAGGACAGGTGTTCTAAGCCCCTCTTCCACATGAGGGAAGGAGGAGAGAGACCTGCCCTGAGTTTCGGGGGACTGGCTGCAAAGCTTCACACACACACCCCATGTCCAGGTTACAATGCCAAGTGACCACGGGGGGGCTGAAGCAAGGGACTGTTACCATCTGCACCCCCAAATAGCTACAGCCTAAGGCAGCTGCAGGGGCTGTGCTGAGCAAGTGTTTGGGGCACTTCCCAAGCACACATAGGTAACTTTAATCCCACACCCATATGCTGACCCCAGCTCAGGGCACTACTTTGGAGAAAACTTTCTTTGTTGCTTTGAGTTGGCCCAGGCTGGTCTCCCTTGGATCTCAGATTGTTGACCCCAAGGCTGCAAGTAGCAAGGCACGTTCTGCCTGCCATCCTGCTCTGAGAAAGGGGTTCCATTGCCCCAGACTCCTACCCCAAACACAATCCACCCTGCGTAAAAGGCAGGGGGCACGAGGGTGTGCTAAGGAGGTCCTTGCCTTGGTCTTCAGGAGACAAGCCCTTGGTGTCCTGGGGCTCCGGGGCACCCCTGAGGACATATTCCCAGGTGAGGCTCAGAGCATGCCGGTCTCTCTCTCGTTCACAGAAGTCCTCTCAGTCATTGATGACATCTTGGTGAAGCTCTTGTGGCTAGGGTAGGAGGAGTGGCCCGTGTCCTCACTCAGAGCATTAACGAGGCGGGAGAAGAGGGCCACCTTGAACTTCTTGAAGTCCTGGCCCATGAAGACGTACAGTATGGGGTTCATGCAGCTGTTGGAGATGGCAACAGCAGTAGCCAGGGGCAAGCCCAGACTGAAGACGGAGCCTGGCACAATGGTATGGTGGAGCTCCAGCAAGTAGAGCGTATGGTAGGGGCACCAGCAGAGGAAGAAGGTGACGATGATGGTTACAATGATCTTGAAGGGCTTCTTGGACTTAGCCAGGCGGTTGCGCCGCAGCTTGCAGACGATGGTGAGGTAGCAGGCGGTGATAATGAGGACAGGGACCAGGAAGCCGCAAAGGAAGCGGGTGACGGTCACTACCGCGTGTCTGCTGAACCCCGCCGAGTCCGTCTGGCCCTGAGCAGGAGAGCCGTGTGCAGACAAGCTGAAATTATTGAAACAGGATATCTTCCCATGCAGATCGGCCGTGTCCCGGAAGACGAGAGACGGGGAGCTCAGGAAGAAAGCCAGGACCCAGATGACCACGCAGGCCATGTAGGCCAGCCGCACGTGACGGTGGTTCTGGGACCAGACGGGAAGGAGCACAGAGACGCAGCGGTCGAAGCTGATGGCGGTCAGCAGGAAGACGCTGGTGTACATGTTGTGGATCAGCAGGAAGCTGCTGATCTTGCACAGGGCCTTGCCGAACACCCAGTGGTAGTCCATGGCAGCGTAGACAATGTGGATGGGCAGGAAGACGTTGAACAGGAAATCGGCCACGGCCAGGTTGAGGAACCAGACCGTGTTCACCGTCTTTTTCATCTTAAAGGTGGTGATGACCACCACCAAGCCATTGCCCAGGATCCCGAGAAAGCAGACGACACTGTAGACCACCACCAGGAAGATCCGGGCCACCCTCGTTTCCAGGGGAGATAACTCCTCCAGCACCACGATGGAGTCAAAGTCATCCGGGTACTCGTCCTCATAGATGCCAGAATCGTTGTAATCCCCATCCTCCATTCCCTGCAAGGGGGGACAAGGGTCATTAGGGAACGGACACTGAGATGTGGTCAGCACCAGGAGAGACCAGCTACGTCCCCCTTGGCTCCGAGCAAAGCCTATAGGTGAGCCACTCCTGAGCTACTTTATTTTTGTAAATTAGAACCAGTGTTAGATGAAGTTTCGTTTCTTTCTTTTTGTTTTGTGTTAGGTGTGTGTGTGTGTGTGTGTGTGTGTGTGTGTGTGTGTTTGTGTTGTGGTGACATGAGAGCACACGTGTGTGCAGGTGTACGTGCCTGTGCACATGGAGACCAGAAGTTATGTCCAGTGTCTTCCTCAACTGCCCTTCACTTTATGTCACTGAAACAGGAGGATGTGTCACTCGAACCCAGAGTTCTTCAGTCCAGTGAGTCTCGCTTTCCAGCGTGTCCCAGGGACCCTGTATCACTACCTCCCGAGCACTGGGATTACAGGCATAGGTCACCACACCCACCGGGCACTTTCACGGGTGCTGGGGATCCGGGCTCGGCTCCTCATGCTTGCATAGCGTGGTGGTTTGATTCAGGTGCCCCTGATCAGCTTACATGTTCTGAGTTCTCGTCCCCAGCTGGTGGCAGTTTGGGAATCGGTGCTTTCCGGAGGTGACATATTGTTGGGGGTGGGCTCCTTGCCAGTGTTTGGCACACTCTTCTGGTGCTGCCGTCTACCTGACATTGGCCAGGGGGTGACCTCCACCCTCTGCTCATGCCATTGTTTTCCCCTGCCACTGTGGAGCTTCCCCCTGAGTCTGTAAGCCAGAATAAACCCTTTCCTCCCACAGGCTGCTCTTGGTTGGGTGATTTCTGCCAGCAATGCGAACCTGACTGCAACACATGGCAAGCACTTTACCCAGTGAGCCATCTGCCCAGTCCTATGCTTTTTTTTTTTGCTTGTTTGTTTTGTTTTGTTTTGTTTTTCGAGGTAGGGTCTCACTCTAGCCCAGGCTGACCTGGAATTTACTATGGAGTCTCAGGCTGGCCTCGAACTCACGGCAATCCTCCTACCTCTGCCTCCCGAGTGCTGGGATTAAAAGCATGCGCCACCACACCCGGCTTCCAGTCCTACTCTTTTTTAAATATTTTATTTATTTATTTGAGAGAGAGAGAGGCAGATACATAGATAGATAGATAGATAGATAGATAGATAGATAGATAGATAGATAGATAAAGAGAGAGAGAATGGGTGTGCCTGGACCTCTAACCACAACAAACAAATTCCAGACACATGTGCCACCTTGTGCATCTGGCTTTCATGGGAAAATCGAACCTGGGTCCTTACGCTTCGCAGGCAAGTGCCTTAACTACTAAGCCATCTCTCCAGCCCAGCCTAGCCCTACTTTAAAAAAAAAAAACATTTTTTATATATTTATTTATTTAAGAGAGAGAGAATGGGCATGCCAGGGCCTCTAGCTACTGCAAACAAACGCCAGTCGCACGTGCCACCTTGTACATCTGGCTTACGTGGGTAAACTGAACCTGGGTCCTCAGGCTTCGCAGGCAAGTAGCCTAACGGCTAAGCCATCTCTCCAGACCCCCCCCCTTTTTTAAACAGACACCTGTAGTGCACCCGCAAGCCAGGCACTATTGTAAGCACCCCACAAGCACAGGCAGCAGCGAACAGTCCAGAGGGACCCAGCCCAAAGCCAACAAGTGCAGAAGCAGGATGGGTGAGGAAGCAAAGTCCACCCGTGTCTGCGCGTGCGGCCTACGTGTGTGCATGCTCGTTCATCCGTGTGGGCGTGCATGTGCGTACGGGTGTATGCACGCGCCTGTGCACAACATGCACGTGTCTTTCTCAGGTTTGTCAGCCCGTTCCTTGGAGACGTGGCCTCTCATTGCCCTCAAGCTCACCAATGAGGTTGGACGGGCAGCCGAGGAGCCCCAGCCACCCCTGTCCCCATCTCCCCAGCACTACAGTTACAAGCTTGCACTGCCATGCCCAGCATTTTAAAAACTATATATACTTTATGTATTTATTTGAGAGAGAGAATGGGTGCACCAGGGGCCCCCAGCCACTACAAACGAACTCCAGACGCATGCGCCACCTTGTGCATCTGGCTGATATGGGTACTGGAGAATCGAACCTGGGTCCTTCGGCTTCGAAGGCAAGCGCCTTAACCACTAAGCCATCTCTCCAGCCTGACGCCTGGCATTTCTATGTGGATTCTAGGAATCACACTCGGGTTGCCATGCCTGCAGGGCAAACACTTTAACCACTGAGCTATCTCCCTGGCCTCAAGTTCTCCTTTTTCTGCTAGCAAGAGGCAACCGAGATTCCAAACAGACCTTACTCTTGAGAGTCTCTGCTTGTGATGATCACGTTGCCTGACACTTGGGGACCCTTTATTCCTCTACTGTCAGCGGGAGAGGCAATTAATTACCTAGGACACCCTCAGAGAGCGGAACATTGTGACAGCACTAAGTGCCACCAAGGACAGGGGTCCTCTGCTGTGAACAGGACTCCAACGTGCTTCCAAAGTCCAGGGGACAGCCATCTTAGCATCTTCCCCTGTCCCCACCTTGTCAGTGGCCACTGCTATCCTCAGGAGACATGAGTCCCAACCTTAAGAGCTCCTTACCTTTCACAGCCGCAGTCTAACACGCTCCAATGTAGGCGCTAAGCCAGCCAGTCCCAGGGCTCAGCTTCAAACAGCTGTAGGGAGAAGGAAGAAGAGATTTCTGGTTGCTACAGGCCTGAGCGGCAGAGCTGGGCAGTGTCTGGGGGTCACTGCCTCCATCTGATAGGAGAGGCTGAGTGTCACTAGTCAACGGTGAGTTCAGGGCCAGTGCCGAGCCGACCGTGGATGGCTTCATGCTGACCCACACCCAGAGAAAGGATCCACTGAAGACCAGCCAAGACCGTGCTAGGCACTAAAGAGCCGATCCAATCACCACGGCCAGATTCCCTCATGTCATTCAGCCTTCCTGGGGGCCTCTTTCAAGGAGCTGTACATACGCTTGCTTTAAAATAGATGTGAAGGGCTGGAGAGTTGCCTGTGAAGCCTAAGAACCCCGGTTCGAGGTTCGATTCTCCAGGACCCACGTTAGCCAGATGCACAAGGGGGCGCACGTGTCTGGAGTTCGTTTGCAGTGGCTGGAAGCCTTGGCGCGCCCATTCTCTCTCTTTCTCTGCCTCTCTCTCTCTCTCTCTCTCTCTCTCTCTCTCTCTGTCTGTCACTCTCAAAATAAATAAATAAATAAAAATAAAATAGATGTGAAGGCTGAAATAATAAATAAATAAATGTGAAGGCTGAAGGCAGTTCTGGCGGTACACACTTATAATCCCAACACTCAAGAGGCAAACTCAGAAAAACAGCAAGTTTGAGAACATCCTGGGCTACATAGTAAGGTTCCAAAAAAAAAAAAAAAAAGTGGAAACTAGCCGGGCATGGTGGCGCACTCCTTTAATCCCAGCACTCGGGAGGCAGAGGTAGGAGGATCGCCGTGAGTTCGAGGCCACCCTGAGACTCCATAGTGAATTCCAGGTCAGCCTGGGCTAGAGTGAGACCTTACCTCAAAAAAAAAAAAAAAAAAAAAAAAAAAAGTGGACACTGAGACTGAGACTCAGAGAAAGTTCTGTCACCCTCACTAGGCCTTCTCCGGGCCCTACGGTCACCTTGAATTATACTCAGACACTGTGGTCCCAGGGATCTGGTGTGGGAACAGTAACCCACAGAGCCACCACGCATCCTGGGGCAGACAGCCAAGCTGGACAGCGTTGCATTCAGGCTCACACGAACCGTGTGGATTCTCCCCCGACTCCTGGGAGTGTGTAAGCTCGGAGCTCTCATGGTAGTCACGTGCACAGTTGGAACCTGACTTTATCCACCTCCTACCTGAGCAGCTTTGGGCACATGACTTCTCTCTGAGCCTTAAGATTCCTCCTCAGTAACATAGGAATGCTCACATCGTGGTGGGGGGGGGTGGAACCCCAGAATGAAAAGCATCAGGGGCATAGGATATTTAGGTTGGTACTGGCCCGACCTACACAGCGCGCCCTCCACATTTTAGGAGTGATTCGCCACAACCCAGACGCGTGTCAGCTGGGCAACAGGGCTTGCGCCGAGGCCTGCAAGCTCAACTGTTGCCCAGGCTCTGCCATCTTGACAAGCGGGCTCCAATTCGGATGTGTCAGCTGGCGAGGCTGCCCACGGAGGATCTGTCATGAGTAAGTCCAACTTCCCCTTACGGCTCCTTGTGGACTTGGGCTCATGTTGTAATACATAAAAGTCCCGTCTCCCTTTTGTTTAAGTGAAAACTCCACTGAGGCTCCGAGCTCAAGGGCCCCAGAAGTGGAGCTTGGGTGCCGCCCCCCTCTCTGTAGAGATGGAGGACGTTCCAGGAGTGTCCACTGGCCAGTCGCAGTGGACTGGAGACAGGTGGGGGTGGGAATGTGGCTCAGTAGTAAAATGCTCACCTAGCAAGCACAAGGCCCTGGGTCCTATCCCTGGTCTCAAGTATGGGAGTCAGGGTGGGGAGGGGGGGGAGGGGGAATGAGACAGGAAGGTAAAGGAAACTGAGAGGAGACCCAATACTGTTCTACGATTGACATGAAGTCTAACTGGTGTTGCTGACCGCGATGGGTAATGCTTTGAGCTTCAGCATTTGTCTGGGACTGAGCAGAGCACCCAATCACCATGGTACCCCTTTAAATCACAAGGGGGACTTAAATCTCAAGGGCCTTCCTTGAGGCTTGGTGTGGTGGTCCAAATTAGGTATCCCTCATAAACTCGTGTGTTCTGAATGCTTGAACCCCAGCTGATGGCAATTTAGGAGTGAATGCGTGTCGTCCCCCCCCCGCCCCCCCCGCTAACCTCAGGCACGTTGGATTAACATTGAGCTTGCAACGTGAGTCTCCGGTGGGAGGAGGTGTCCCTGGGGGCAAGTATGTTCAGAACAGTCTGAACTCTGGCTGCCCGTGTTTGCCGGCTGTTGGTGATGTCTCTCTGCTTGGATCTATTGAAGGGTGCCAGGTTCTTGTGTCATGGGTGGTGTTCCCCTGAAAATCTGCCAGCTTGAAATAAAGACTTTCTTTCCATAAATTGCTTCTGCTGTTAGTCCCAGCAATGAGAAAGTAACTACAACACAATAGAGTTGTATCTTTTTGTTTTGTTTTGTTTTGTTTTGTTTTGTTTTTGTTTTTCGAGGCAGGGTCTCACTCCACCTCACCCCAACCTGGAATTCACTATGTAGTCTCAGGGTGGCCTCGAACTCACAGGCCATCCTCCTACCTCCGCCTCCCAAGTGCGGGGATTAAAGATGTACGCCACTACGCCCGGCTTCTGTTTTTTTGTTTGGTTTTTTGTTTGTTTTGTTTTGTTTTTAAGTAGGGTCTCACTCTAGCCCAGGCTGACCTCTAACTCACAGCAATCCTTTTACCTCAGCCTCCCAAGTGCTGGGATGAAAGGTGTGCGCCATCATGCCCTTCTTAGGTAATCTGTATTCTATATCGACATCATCAAAAAGTCTACCCATGTTTGCTCAGTACAGAAGCAATTTTTCACCAAATGTTTTCTGTGTGTGTGTGTGTGTGTGTGTGTATGTGTGTTGTTCACAACTCAGTGAGTTTTCTGGAAAGTTCTCCTGTCTCTGCCTCCCTTCTTGCCTTAGGCACACTAGGATACAGCCCCTTACCTCTTCCCCCACCCCACTCCAACTCCTCTAAGCTTAACCTTGACTCCTGAGCCCCCGGCCCTCCATTACTATCCTGTCCTCCGGCCTGCGCTGAGTCCCACCCAGATTGCCCTTCAGCTTCCCCTCAAGGTCTTGGCAAGCAGCCACCTCGTGAAAATCTCTATAACTCCTGACCGGTGATGCCCACTGCCCACTGCCCACTCAGGTGCCTTTTATAAGACAGCCTGCCCACTGAGAAATGCCCTTGAAGAATTCACAGTAAATACCAACATGGCTTCCCTCTCATAGTACTGGGCTGTTTGCTTTCTCTTTCTTTTTTTATTATTTTATTTTTGAGAGAGAGAATGGGAGCGCCAGGGCCTTTCAGCTGCTGCGAACGAACGCGATGTGTGCGCCCCCTTGTGGCACATGTGCAACACTGCATGCTTGCATCACTTTGCGTCTGGCTTCTGTGGGATCTGGAGATTCGAACATGCATTCTTAGGCTTCACAGGAAAGTGCCTTAACTGCTAAGACATCTCTCCAGACTTCTTTCTTGATAATCCAAGATTTATACCTGAATGCATCCCTCCCTTTTTAAAAGTATTTTATTTATTTATTTGCAAGCAGAGAGAGATAGAAGAGTCAGAGAGAATGGGCATGCCAAGGCCTCTAGCCACTGCAAACAAACTCCAGATGCATGCACCACTTTGTACATCTGGCTTTACGTTAGTACTGGGAATCAAACCCAGGTTCTTAGGCTTTACAGGCAAGTACCTTAACCACTTAGCCATCTCTCCAGCCCACATTCCCCCTTTTTTTTTAAAAAAAAAATCTTATTTATTTATTTGCAAGGAGAAAGAGGGAAGAGACAGAGAGAATGGACATGCCAGGGCTTCTTTCCAGCACAAATGAACTCCAGATGTGTCAGGCACAGTTGAGGGCTCTGGGCCACTGGAGGTTTAAGCAGGCCCTGAGCTGTCAGGCACAGCTAAGGGCCCCAGGCCACAAGAGGTTGCAGTAGGCCTAGACCCCAATAATCTCACCTTGAGACCAGCAGGACAGGGGCCACTCTCTCCCCCCACCTGGGGCACCTGGACGTCCTGATAAGACTTAGGTTTCAGCCGGGCGTGGTGGCGCACGCCTTTAATCCCAGCACTTGGGGGGCAAAGTAGGAGATCGAGGTGAGTTCAAGGCCACCCTGAGACTACATAGTGAATACCAGGTCAGCCTGGGCTAGAGAAAGACCCTACCTTGAATAAAAGAAAAAGAAAAAGAAAGACTTAGGTTTGTTTCCCCATGGCCATGTGACCTTTTACCACTCACCCAGAAGGTCCCTATGTGTTAATGAGGTATCAGCCAGCAGCCTTCACATAGCCAATCCCTCAGTGACTCATACCCAATACCGTTTCCCATCACTACATGAACGCTTATAAGCCCATTCCCCTAACAAATAAACGAGCTGTCCTCTGACACAGTCTCCCGGGTGTTTCTTCCCGTCACACTCACGGCCGCTCAAGACCCTGCTCCGCAGTTGCCTGGATACCCCCAGGGAAACCGACACGCAGCGGCCCCAGGGCGGCCGGGAACCACACAGATGCATGCACCACTTTGTGCGTACTGGGGACTCGAACCCAGGCCATCGTGCTTTGCAAGCAAGCACCTCTAACTGCTGAGCCATCCCTCCAGCCCACACATGTCCCCCTTTGATGTGGTCATGAGGAAGACCAGTGTCAAGTTTGTGCATTAAAGACAGCAGCTCCCTTAACTGTTAGAATGAAGTTTTCCATGCCGGTTTCAGTCGATCCTTATGTCTGCATCTAATTCTAGTCTATTGATATCACGAGGACATTCATTTCCCACAATGTCCTTGTGATAAATAAGTGGGTGCAGACGTGACACAGACATTGTGCTAAGCACCGCTTAGCTGTGTTCACTTACGTATCTCTAACGATTCCCAACACCCACTGTTACTCCCACTGTCATAGCGAGGAAGGGAAGTTAATGTCACAGGGCCAGCCAGGGTCAGGGTCACACCAGGTGACTCTGCCCCAACTCTTGCTCTTAACCATGATGTCTTCTGGAAAGCAGAACACATTATTCCAAGTTGGCTGACACTCTTCCCGATGTCCCAGGGTGCCCAGCACCCCCAACAGGGACACTCTTCCCCTTTGTCCCACTTTTCTGACACCCCCCCCATCACCCTGACCAGGAATCAACCCTCCCCCCCCGGTCCTCTGGACCATCTGGCTGAGGTTGGGAACACACTTGGGGCCAATCACAGCTGACACACCAACCATCACAGGCCCAGGCCGGCAGGTCAGCTTGCCTCTGCTCCTGTCCTCAGTCGTCTTTGCTCTGTCCCCAAGGACTGTCAGGTCCCTCTGAAGCAGGAACTCAGAACTACATGCCTGACCCTCTATTCCCACAGTGCCCTGAGCCAGTCTTGGTGTCCTTCCCCGGGGACACTCCCGTGGATCTCAAGGAAGAGATGCTGGGGAGTGGGTGGCAGCATAGGCCCACGTGTGGGAGCTTTCCCTCTCAGGACCTCAGCCTCAGTTGTTCCATATGTAAAATGGGAATGATGACAACATCCACCCCCAGACGTACCTCCCATGACCAGACCCACTGAGGCCAAAGAGAACATTGCTGGAGTCAGGACTGGGAAGCAGTGGACAGTCTCTAGATCCATCTGGAAGCCTGGAGGCCCTACATGTGCCTACCCCAGATCCCCCTAATTCACCCCAGTCCTGCTGAGTTTGAAGGAGAAACTCCCGAAAGATCTCTCTCTCTCTCTCTCTCTCTCTCTCTCTCATAAAAAGACCAGTCTGTTTGGCTTGCCACAAAAAAATTGAAAAAGTAAACACAGATGAAAAGAAGGCCACACAGAGCTGGGGAGATGGCTCAGTGGGCAGTGTTTGCTATGCAAGCAAGAAGACCTGAGTTTGGCTCCCCAGCGCCCACAAAAGGCAGACACGGCAGGTTGCACCTGTCATCTCTGGGCTGGTCTCACTGGTCTAGTCGCCTTACTCAGAGAGTCTAGCTGAATGTGTGAGCTCCAGGTTCAGTGAGAGGCCCCATCTCCAAGATGGAGAGTGGTTTACGAAGACACTGTGATATTGATCTCTGGCCTCCACACACATGTGTACATGCAATCACATGTGAGACCACATACATGAACACGCACAAACACACACCACCACATATACACATATACACACAAAAATAAAATTAAAGAGAGTCACACCTTCCAAGGCTCAGGGTCTAATGCGGAAGAGGTGGCAGAAAGAACGTAAGAGCCAAAGGAAGGGTAGGACTCCTTACAACGTGCTCCCTCCAGACACAAAATGGCCTGGATATCCATGACCTCACAGTGCCTGACACTATCTACAAAAGACCATCATAATAGGAGGAAAAGATCATGACATCAAAATAAAAGAGAGACTGATTGAGAGGAGGAGGGATATGATAGAGAGTGGAGTCTCAAAGGGGAAAGTGGGAGGGGGGAGGGAATTACCATGGGATATTGTTTACAATTATGGAAGTTGTCAATAAAAAATGAATAAATTATAAAAAAAATAATAAAATTAAATTAAAGAGAGAAGGCCAATGGTAGGTGCTACAGAGAGGGATGTGCAGAGCCTCTGAAGAATAGGAGAATCCTCCCCTGGGGGCTGCAGGGCCACCTAGCCTGCTGCCCGTCTAGATCCTGATTTTAGCCCTGCAGATCTGCGAGAAGGTCAGAATCTGTGAGGTGGGTCCCGGTGGTTCTCAGCCTCAGGAAATGAATGCGCACTGCTGCCAGCTCCCAGGGCACTCTGCTCACCTGGGCATGGCATTTATGGGGCCCTGGCTGCCTCACATGTCCAAGCAGATGGCAAGACCCCTGAGGAGAACTGAGTCGAATCGTGCTTAATATCCTCAGCTCTCCCCCGTCCCGCTCTATTCCCTAACAGAGCCCAGCAGCGCACCATGTGGATGTAGTCAGAGTGCCCTTGAAGCATGGTGGCTTCAGGTGGTGAAGTTACCCAGCATGACCTGGGGTCCCCCGGGAGCCAGTGTTCCCATCACTGTGGCTTCTGGAGACCTAAACCACAGGGCTATTTCCTTCCTCTTTCTATAACTACTTAAAAATAACTACAGAGCTGGAGAGATGGCTGAGCAGCTAAGGCGCTTGCCTGCAAAGCCTAAGGATCCATGTTTGACTCTCCAGATCCCGCGTAAGCCAGATGCACAAAGGTAAGGCAAGTGCAAGGCGGCACATGCCCACTAGGTGGCGCAAGCTTCTGGAGTTCGGTTGCAATGACGGAGGCCCTGCTGTGCCAATTCTCTCTCTGTCCCTCTGTCTCTCTCTTTCTCACTCTCTCTAAGATAAAATAAAAAGTTAAAAATAATAATTACAGACTCACAGGAAAATACAAAGAACATAGCCCATGTACCTAACATCTGATTTTCCCTAATGGTGAGTCTTATGTCATCCTGTTATATTACCTGGAATATTGTCTGATGGGTGGATGGATGAACACACAAGTAAGTGAATAAACGTGTACCTTTTCTAGCTTCACTGGGGTGGTCTGGACATCAGAAACACAGTAATATTGGCACCATTATTGACACCACAGGACAAAAGGGTTAAGGGCGCTGAATAAGGCCCGCTCTCACATCCACCAGCGACGACTAGACCCAGGGATCTGTGATCTAGGACTCAACTTCTCCGACTGAGCATGGCGTTTGCTGGTCGCTCAGGGCCCCGCCTGGCACAGGGAAAGCTCTCTCACAATCACACTGACCAAGGTGCTTCCCATATACCCAGCAAGAGTCACACACTTGAGCTCCAGGTTCAGTGACAGACCATCTCAGAAAGTAAGGTAGAGGGCTGGAGAGCTGGCTTAGCGGTTAAGTGCTTACCTATGAAGCCTAAGGACCCCGGTTCAAGGCTCGATTCCCCAGGACCCACATTAGCCAGATGCACAAGAGGGCGCAGGCGTCTGGAGTTCGTTTGCAGTGACTGGAGACCCTGGTACGCCCATTCTCTCTCTCTCTCTCTCTCTCTCTCTCTCTCTCAACCCCCTCTTTCTCTCTCTGTCTGTTGCTCTCAAATAAATAAATTTTTAAAAGAGTAAGGTGGAAAGTGATAGAGGAAGACAGCTGAGGTTGATCTCTGTCTTCCACACACCCGTACAGTCACACCTGAACACACATGTGCAGCCACATACAATGCAGCCATGCATATGCACCCACAGCTCACCACACACACATACACACGTTTTTAAAAGAATGTCGAGATGGCTGGGCATGGTGGCCTTTAATCCCAGCACCCGGGAGGCAGAGGTAGGAGGATCACCATGAGTTTGAGGCCACCCTGAGACTCCATAGTGAATTCCAGGTCAGCCTGGGCTACAGCGAGACCCTACTGCAAAAAAGAAAGAAAAAATCTCAAGAAGCACCTGCCGTATTCTTCATGGTTCTTCCTGACTCTTCAGTATTTGCTTAGAAATCTGATCTCCATGAACTGCTGTGGGCTCAGGTCCCTCCATATATTAACACACACACACACACACACACACACACACACACACACCTCTGTTATGATTCAAACATGAATTGTCCCCCATAGACTAGTGTGTTTGAATATTTGCTGTCCGTCTGGTGGCGCTGTTGGGGGAGGCTGTGGAAACCTTTTCGGTGCTGGTGGAAGTGGGTCTCTCCCAGGTGGGCTTTGACAGTTACAGCCCAGCCCAAGTTCTCTGTCTCAATCCAAGGAGGCTTAATGAGCTCTACCACGAGTTCCCAGCACATCAGAAGGAGCCCCTGGCCACCATGCCCTCCTTGCCACGATGGACTGGATCACTGAAGCTATGAGCTGACGTAAACCCTTCCTCCCTCAATGGGCTTCTCGTCGAGGATTTGCTCACAGACGACAAAAACGATTACTACAGTACTCGCCCATAGACACTCAGACACGAACACACCATCATGAAACAACCACCTCCCTGCCTCCAGCAGAGGAAGAAATCTAGTCTCCAAACCCAAAGAGAGACAGCCACCCAGAACATCCAAATCCAAAAACAAAAGGGCTGGAGGGGTATCTTAGCCGTGAAGGCGTTTGCCTGCAAAGCCAAAGGATCCAGGTTCGATTCCCCAGGACCCACGTTAGCCAGATGTACAAGGGGGCGCACGCGTCTGGAGTTCGTTTGCAGTGGCTGGAGGCCCTGGTGTGCCCATTCTCTCCCTCCCTTTCTCTCTCTCTCTCTCTCTCTCTCTCTCCCTTTCTCTCTCTCTCTCTCCCTCCCTCCCTCTCCCTCTTTCTCTGTCAAATAAATAAGTAAAAATAAATTTTAAAGGGCTGGAGAGATGGCTTAGTGCCTAAGCACTTGCCTGTGAAGCCTAAGGACCCTGGTTTGAGGCTCAATTCCCCAGGACCCATGTACACCAGATGCACAAGGGGGTGCATGCATCTGGAGTTCGTTGGCAGTGGCTGGAGGCCCTGGCACGCCCATTCTCTCTTTCTCTCTCTCTCTCTCTTTCTCTCCTTCTTTCTCTCTGTGTCACTCTCAAATAAATAAATAAATAACACAAACTTTTTTAAAGAATTAAATTTAATTAAAAAAAAAAAGACAACAGCCCCAACAGAAAATTGGGCAACTGATAGGAACAAGGCGCATTCAGACAGGATGATCCCCACGCCAAACTGAAGAGCAATACAAAAGGGACATCACGGCAGACTGCGCGGAAAGCACAGGACTGACCAGACAGCTGGAGAAGCCCCCAGGTGTCTGGGAGCTGCAGTGACCCTTCCTGAGTGAACACCCAGGCAGTGGGCCTTGCACATGCACCGTGGGCAAAGGTGTGTCTTTTGTTGTTGTTGCTTGAGGTACGGTCTCGCTCTAGCCCAGGCTGACCTGTAATTCACTATGTAGTCTCAGGCTGGCCTCCAACTCACAGTGATCCTCCTACCTCTGCCTCCTGAGTGATGGCATTAAAGGCATGCACCACCACGCATATTTATCTACGGTTCCATTTATTTATGAGAGAAAGACAGAGAGAATTGGCACGCCAGGGCATCCAGCCACTGCCACTCATGGCACATAGTAGGTGTTTAATAAAATTGAGCTGGGGACCACCTAGTGCATATGCGCAACATTGTATCACCTTGTGTGTCTGCCTTACGTGGGACCTGGAATGTCGAACATGGGTCCTTAGGCTTTGCAGGCAAGCGCCTTAACCACTAAGCCTAAGGACCCATGTTCGACTACCCAGATCCCAGGTAAACCAGAAGGACACATGCTCCAGCCCTATGGTTTTATTTTTTTAATATTTTATTTATTTATTGTTTAAGAGAGAGAGAGATAGAAAGAGGAAGATAGAGAAAGAGAGAGAGAGAACTGGCACACCATGGGCCACCAGCCACTGCAAACAAACTCCAGACACATGTGCCACCTTGTCCATCTGGCTGTATGTGGATACTCAGGAATCAAACCTGGATCCTCTGGCTTTGCAGGCAAGAGCCTTAACCGCTGAGCCATCTCTCCAGCCCTGGATGTGGATTTTTGAATGAGGGTTCCTACACACAGGATTATAAGGGAAACACTCCAGGAAAACCGGGTCAGGGGGTTCAGACGGTTAGAATTGGCCTGGGAGGAGGCCAAGCAAGGTGTGGCATCCTGTGGAGTTTCACGGAGGCCGTCCTGGGCTCAAACCCACAGAGCTCCCTGGTGGGATGGTGCAGGCCATGTTCCAGACGGCTGCATATTTTCCCTCCCTCTGCCCATCCCTTGGTATGCACTCCTGCCTCTGAGATCAGACCTCCAACAGAGCCTTAGGTACCGGGGCCACTGGATGCAAGCACCCATGGGGAGGTCAGATCATGAAAACAGCCAGAGATCTAGGGCCATGGGAGGGGGACACATTTCCTCTAAGCCTGGACGCTGGAGGCCCTGAGTGTCCACTGTGGAAGAGGAGACAGGTGAAGTGGGGGTTGGCTCCCCAGCCTGGGAATACCTGTACCCCTCCCCCCCCCCGTGAGAGACTACAATACACAGGACCCCCGCAGAGCAGGCAGAAGGGACTGGAGACCCCAAGAGCCCAGAAAACACTGAAAGCCCACATAGGTAAAGCAAGAACCTGGCCTCCCCACCACCTCCCTGGACAGCTTGCACCAGCTGTGAGGGAGCAGAGGCAGAGAGGGCTGAGGGGGGGACGGGGGGCAGAGGCTTTGGGAAGCCAGCCATGGAGATCAGGTGGAGAGGGCTCCAACCCCTCTTTCCAGAAAAAAAAAAAAAAAAAGAAACAACAACCCCCCCCACAAAAAAAAAAAAAATCTCCTCCCCAGAGTTGATATCTGGAAGACACTCTGTCCAGGGTCTGGGCCACTGACCCCGTACCCAAGTGACACTGGCAGGCACAGGACCTGACAAGCAACTTTCAGAGCCCCACCCAACGGCCCTCTCGGCTGGGTAGGGAAGAACTTGGACTTGGATGGAGCAACGGAAGTAACTGGGACGCTCAGCTGGAGGCGGCGGCTCAGTGTTGGGCCCCCACCCCCACCCCCGGGCAGATGGCTGGTCCTGCCCACAGCCCTGCTTGAGAAAGGCAGAGTTCAACATCACATCTGCTTCTCCCCAGCAGACAGCAAAACCTTCAGGCGGACGACACTGGCTTCATCCTCATTAAACAAACACGTGCACAGTTCTCACACTGCCTGCTGGCTGTTTTGTTTTAAGTGCTGTTGTCGGAGGAGAGAGTGAGGCACAGAGAGGGTCGGTCACAAGCCCGAGTTCGCACAGCAAGCTCAGGGCAAGCCAAACTAGGTCGAACTAGCCAGAGCGGGAAGCCCGCTAAGAGGGCAAGCGCCTTAAATCCAGAGCCTACGAAGTCACTTCCGCACCTCCTTGGAAACATTCCAGAAACCTCTGCCCCTCAGTGGAAACTTCAGGGAGCCTCCACAAGTTGGACGTGGCAGGGTCTAGGGTGTGCGCTGTCCAGTGAGCCACCCCACCCAGCACCCCGTCCAGGCCCTCTGCCCCGAGTTAATGGCGCTCTTGTAAATGCATCTAGTGAGAGACGCATTTGATAAGACGCTACAAAAACAAAAGCCCTGTTGCTGGGCGTGGTGGCGCACGCCTCTAATCCCAGCACTCGGGAGGCAGAGGTTCGAGGATTACCAAGAGTTCAAGGCCAGCCTGAGACTACAGAGTGAATTCCAGGTCAGCCTGAGCTACAGTGAAACCCTACCTCGAAAAACCAAAAACAAAAAAAGCCCTGTTGAGTTGGGGGCTCTTTGATCCTCTGTCCCACGAGCACGCTTGAAGGGCTCTGCTCCCTTGGCAATGCTGTAGATGCTGGGACACTGGGACACGGCAGGTCATGAGTTGGGACAGGCCTGTTCTACTCTCAATGCCCCCTCAGCCTATGGAATACAACCCCCCCCCCATTTTACCAGGAAACATCTAAGGCTAGGCAGGCAGAGGGGCAGCGGCTCGCCCAGGGCCATCCCTCACCCTGCGTGGTGACCGGCAGGACCAGGGTCGAGACCCTCACTCCAATGAACTCAGAGCGCCCCCACTTCCACTGCCCCCCTGCTGGCCTGCGTCCCTCTCTCTCTCTCTCTCTCTCTCTCTCTCATGTTCTCCAGTCACACTTGCGTCCCTCGGGTCTGCAGGGGACTTCCTACTGGTCCATCTGTGCCAGCGCCCTGCTTCCACGTCTCTTGGCCTCGCCCCTCTGTCTGCTTTCCGTCCTCAGCCCCCCTTGCTCCCTCTTTTTTCCTCTCTTGACGTCTATCTCTCTCCCTGCTGCGGCTCCTCCTGGCCAGACCAGGGCTCCTTCCCTTTCCTCCGTCCCACCTCGCTGCCAGCCCCCTCACCTCTGTGCCAGGCTCACCAAGCGTCTGCTTTCAGACCACTGCTGCCTCCGTATTGGCTGCTCACCCCCAGGCGGGCGGCAGGCCCCAGGCCAAACACAAGACCTTATCAGGACCGTGTGGGCGCGGGAGCCCCAGGGGGGAAGCTGGGAAGCCCTTCCTTGAGCTACACATGCTCTTGTTTGGCCTGGCTTCTGTCCCCATCTCCCACCACCCAGACAGCCCAACCGGACAGGCCAGATGGGCTGTGGCCCACAGACCTCTCTCGAAGGCTTCTAGGACTTGAGAGGCCCCTCAGCGGCCATGTGTGTTGTAGCTGGGGTACACTGAGACCCAGAGAGGATGAACGACCCTCCCTAAACTCCAGAGCACAGACAGATGGCCTGTTGTGGACATGGTATATCCCACAGCCCAGAGCTGTGCGTGGAGCCCCACGCTGCATATGTCCCAGGATTAAGTTGCAAATGGGAGCTCAGCTTTTAGCCACGTGACTAGCCCAGGCTCACACAGCTCTTAAGCATCAGCTTTTGGGTTTGTGGGGTTTTTTTTGGGGGGGTGGGGGAGAGTGCAAGGTAAGGTCTCTCTCTAGCCCAGGCTGACCTGGAACTCACTATGTCGTCTCAGGGTGGCCTCGAACTCACGGCGATCCTCCTAACTCTGCCTCCCGAGTGCTGGGATTAAAGACGTGCACCACCACGCCCGGCTAGCTTTGGGTTTGAACCACAGACTCTCTCTTGCCTTGGCAATTCTAGATTAATTAGCACGCCTTTGATGGCTGCTCTCATTCAGCTAGAGAGAAGGGGGCTTCTAGAAGTACTCAGGGGCTACAGTTCATGAGTACTGGCTCTCAGACACCCCGTGTCTGGGAACCACACAGCGTCAACAGATGTTCCAGCCACAGGCCTGGCCACCGTCCTCGGACGGATTTAGCTCCCAGCCGACAGTTTCCTCCCTGGTCCCACACCCCCACGTGGGGATCATGCTGAGTCACCCGGCAGAGGTGGGGAGGCCAGGGTCTGCTTGCTCTCAGCTGGGAACATGCTACACTTGGGCTCAGCACCCTGTCAGGATGGGCATAAAGGGAGGGACCCAGCTCCTCAGAGCCCCCCCCCCAAGACATTTCTTGCAGCTAGTAGGAGCACTTCCCCTGCTGAGCCATCTCTCTGACCCCCAGCTCCATTTTATTAAACACCTACTATGTGCCAAGACATTGAGAGGCACTTCTGGGCCAGTAGCTACTCGTGTGGCCGTTTTATGAGTTGAAGAAGCTAGTGTTATTTCTTTGCTCCTCACCTTAATGAAGTCTCTCAGGGCTGGAGAGATGGCTTAGCAGTTAAGCACTTGCCTGTGAAGCCAAAGGACCCAGGTTCAATTCCCCAGGACCCACGTTAGCCAGATGCACAAGGTGGCTCACGCGTCTGGAGTTCGTTTGCAGTGGCTGGAGGCCCTGGCGCGCCCATCCTCTCTATCTGCCTCTTTCTCTTTCTCTCTGTCTCTCAAATAAATAAATAAATAAAGGAGTGAAGTCCCTCAGCAGGGAACACCCTGCAGGACATTAAACCCTAACAAGGAAGAGCCTCTGACAGAGCATCCTCCAGTCCACACTGCACACCTCTGGGCCTCAGTGTGGTGACCCAGCAAGATAGGATCTTTGTAGGATCTCCAGGCGAGCTGGTTCTCCACAGATTACCCAGCACGCAGTTGAACCAGCGGACCAGATGCTCCAGGCTGAGTTTCCCCAGAATTCTGCTGTGTCCCAGACCCGGCCCTTCCCAGCCATATGATTGGGTACGCAGGTTTTCTCACTGCTCTGGGCCGCAGACTTCTTAGCTATAGCCCCTTGTCTGAGTGAACTGTAGGGGACTAGGCCGGCCCTGATTACTGTGACAGTAAAGGACACACACGCCATGTGTTTCTACTGTTCCCCACAGAGGCCCTGCTCGGAGCGGCTCTCACTCAACTCTCGCCCAGCCTCCTGAACAATCTAGCCAACTCCCCCCACCCCCACCCCCGCCCATACACACACCAAGGCCCTCTCTGGCCGCCCAACAGTGGCACCTTGTTCTGGAGTTGCCTGGCTCCTATGTGGCAGGAAGCAGGCTCGGCATAGGCCCAGGTCAGGAGGCGGGTGGCAAGCGCCATACTTGGGAGGGGAAAGACAGAGGTCTCCCTGGAGGCCAGGGTGGGCCCCGGTCAGACAGGATGCCCCTTGATCTTGGGCTAAGCTCGGAGGATCAAGGATTTTCCCTTCCAACCCTGTGATTCCCGTCCCCACCCCACCCCTATCATCTTCCTGGCTTCCTACAACACTTACTGAACACCTACTAGGTACCACAGGCTCAAACCTGGATGCTGGGAAACATTGGGAAGGCAACAGGTACCAAATGGATGAATAAATTAAACACATGGCTAACACCGCTGTCTGGATTTGAATCCTGGCTCTGCTGTGTGACCTTAGGCAAACCACCACACCTGTCTGTGCTTTAGTTTCCCCATGTGAAGACTAGAAATGCTCACTTCTTCCCCACATGGTGCTGACAGGGATTAGATGAAGTCATGCCGGTAATATTTTGGAAGCATGTCTGGTTCATTGTGTGCTGAAGAAACAAAACAAACACAACAGCAGGTGTTAATGTGTATGGTCAAGACAATGAAGGAGAATGTGGCCTACAAGGTCGGGGGAGGCTAGCTTCCACAGCATGAGCAGAGAAGCATCTCCGAGAAGGTGATATTCGAGTGGAGACCTGACAGCCGGGAGAAGAGCCATCCAATGGGCCAGCACTGTGGAAAGTGGGAAACAGGATGTGCAAAGGTCCGGAGGCAGAGGCTGGGAGAGACAGCACAGACCCATGCGTTCACCCATTCCCTGGAAAAAAATCCAGTGGGCACCTTTCTAGATGCCACCCTCTTTGCCAGGTGCTGTGGCAATTAAGATGGCCCCTTCCCAGTCCTTATGTGGGGGTCCTTACTACAGGATTGATCATGGCATGGCCAGTGTCGGGAGACGCCACCCAGAGTCCAGGCACACGGGGGGAGGGGTTTCACTACAGATAGGGTGGGGCTTGCCATAGTCCCCACCCCTCCCAAGTGTCCTCCGACTCCGGAGCGTTTCAGTCAGCTGCAAGTTAACCATGCCGTGTGCCCCGGGCCTCTGCCTCTGTGGAAGATAGAGAAATGTGAACAGAGGAAGATGGATGAGGTCAGTTTGGCGGGACTCTTGGTGGGACTGGCACTCATCTGTGACTTGCGTCTTGACCCTGTTGGTTGCAGTGTTTGTGACCCTACCTGTGGTGCTTTGAACCAGATGCACCCCATAAACTCGTGTACTCTGAATGCTTGGTGCCCCAGCTGATGACAACTTGAGAGGTGGAGCCTTGCTGGGGGAGATGTGTTTCTGGGGGGGAGGGCTTAGGGGGTGTTATAACCAGCGCCCCCTTGCTAGAACTCTGCTCACTCTCCCGTAGCTGTTGTCCATCTGCTGGGGCAGAGGCGACGTCCAGCCTCTCTGTTCATGCCATGCTGTCCCCTGCCCTCATAGAGCTTCTCTTCGAGACTGCGAGCCAACATAAATACTTTCCTCCCAATCAGCTGCTTCTGGTCGGGTGTTTTGTCCCAGCAACGAGAAGGTGACTACGACACTGTCGCCGCGTGAAGCAAAGGACAGGTGGTGGCTGGTGGCATCACACAGCTCCTGTGGGAGGGCCTTTGAGCTGGGCTCTGGAGGGCGAGACCCCCTTGCTGGGCAGAACACTGGAAGCGGGCATGCGGCAGGAAAGGAAGCTGTGTGTGAGCCCGGAGGCGAGATAAAGGGCGCTTGGGGGGGGAGGGGAGATGGCAAGTGACACACTGAGGAAGGAGAGGGGCCTCCCGTTGTGTCGTCCCACCGAGTCATCCATCGTCCTGTCGACTAGAGGGAGCCATGGGTAGTTTTAAGCAGAAGGTATCCACCATTCCAGAAGGACTCCAGTTCCTGGCCTGGCTGGGTGGTGTGAGGGCTTCAAAGAACCTGGAGGAAGAGCAGCAGCAGCAGCAGCAAGGGGCCTGGTGAGCTGAGGGTCAGAGATAAGCTTTGGCGGTTCTGGAAATCGGGGGGGGGGGTCCCGTTGGAAGTCTGGGAGGTCTACTGATCCCTTTATTTTTCTTAAAGATTTTTTTTTTCCTTCCACGTTCCCCCCCACCCAACCACCACCACCACCCTGGAAAGGTTCATTGCCAGAGCTGTTTCCATGGCAACCGTCCACGATCCAGGAAAGATGACTGAGGAGTAGAGACATTCAGAGGAAGTCTGCATGGGAGAAACCAGGTCCCCAGGAAGAGCCGCAGGTGGCCAGTCCCTACGGTGAAAGGTGTCCGCGGTGAAGATGAAGATGGATGGATGGTAGTGGTTAGTAGAAGAGAGGAGGGGGAGAGGAGGAGAGGAGGCCCACATAGAAAGAGGAAGGGTTTGGGCTGAAGTTATACAGCAAAATGACTGCACGGCAGAGAGGAATGAAGGGAGAGAGAGAGAAGAAAGTGAGAAATATGTCCACGTGCCAGGGTGTGGCTGTGGAGAGAGGGAAGACAAAAAAGGGAGCCATGAACACAGGACCACAAGCAAGAAAAGCACCGGGCAGGGACTCTGTGTCCCCTGAGGCAGTCAGCAAAGGCCCAGCAGTCTGGGATCAATCACCGAGCCACGACAAGGTGCCCAGGCCCCTAGGACTTCAGAGTGCAAGCCCCTTCCAAGCTAACCAGCCCTGTACACAAAGAGCGGGCACCCTCAGCCTGCTGTACCCCAACCCTGGGCTCCTGCTCCGCCAGGTCTCTCCACGCACACTATGCAATGTGCCCCGTTTTGTTCATCGCATCTCGGACAGAAAAAAAAAAATCATGCCAAGCAAGTTAACAAGGTAGCAAGAAGGAGAAAGAGAATGTGGGGACCTTCCGGACATCTGGTGGGGATGTGGCCTTCCTCATCCTAGGCTCCTGGCAAGCTAGCCCCTTGCCCTGGGAGGGGATGACGGTTAAACCCCATTATACAGTTGTCAAAACCGAGTATGTCAAGGTACGTTGCCAGGACTTGGATCTGCTGAATCCATAGCCTGTGTGCCAGGCCTAAGCCAGATCTAATCCACACACTGTTTTGAAGGGCCCTGTGTCTAGCCAGGCATGGTGGGCTATAATCATATAACCTACAACCCTGTAATCTTATAACCTTATACTCCCAGCACGCAGGAGGCTGAGGCTGAAGGATTGCAAACTCAAGCCTAGCTTGGGCTGCATAAGGAGACGCTGGCCTCCTCCCCATCAAAGCTCTCCCCAGCATGCCCGTGTGGGCCAGATTCACCCCTTTTAGGACAATCCCTGAAAAGCATTTTGGCATCTGCCCTTCACCAGCAGAGCTCCCCTTATATGGGCCCAAAAGCCTGGCCCGCTGCCTGTCACAGGGCGCTGGGATGCGGAAAAACTGTGAAGACATCTGCTTCCACTTAGGCAACCCCGGCAGGCTCGGGATCTTGGCTGGAGCAAATCTTTCAGGCGGACATCCTCACAGCCAGGAAGAGATAAAGGTGGGACTTGAACGTGACCCTCTCTCCATGCCCTTCAGCTCATCCACTAGGCGCCCCGTGCTGGCTGGAGACTCACACATCTGCACCCCGCCTCAAGAGCCTCCAGTGCCCCCCCCAACTCACCCTCCTCTGGGCAGTGCAGACTCCAGACATCAGGCTCCCACGGCAAACAGAGGGACTAGAGGAACCTGTCTGGTCTCACGGACCCCGAGAGAGCCCAGGGCCATAAGCCACCCTAGACCACTCTGCCACAAAGGGCCGTGCGCAGCCAGGCCAGTCTGGCCCCGGGTGAGTTCCCTGGCCTCCGCCCAGGCAGTGACAAATGGGTTGGCGCTGCTGCCAGCAACCAGGATGGTGGAGTGTGAGGTCACACCCTGTTCCCAGGCTCCAGGGGAGGAGGGACAAGGTCAGCCAGTCACCCCGCTGTCACCTTTTTCCCAAAGCAAAGCCAGGCCTTGACCCAGGAAGGGTCTGGCTGGGGAAACAGCCCCACACCCCTCCTTCTTCAGAGAACCAAGTGCTGCCCGAAGACCAGAGGGAGTTCAAGATGCCTAAGAGTCCTGGAGAAGCTTTGAGGTGGGGTCTGCCACCCTCCTCAGTCGTCAGCAAACCTGGTCCGAGGGTGGGGATGTGGCTCAGTGGGCAGAGTGCTTACCTACCATGCATAAAGCCCTGGGTTCCACACCTGATACCACCTGAACTGGGCATGGTGACATAGATTATTGTGCCTGTAATCCCAGCAGTCAGGGAGTGGGGGCAGAGGATCAGGAGTTCAAGGTCATCCTCAGCTATACAGAAAGTTTAAGGCCAGCCTCAGAAACATGAGACCCTGTCTCAAAAAAAAAAAAAATGTTTTGTTTTGTTTTTAAAGTAAAATAAAATTAAAATGACGGGGGCTGGAGAGATGAATCAGCAGTTAAGGCATTTGCCTACAAAGTCTAACAATCCCAATTTGATTCCCTAGGACCCACGTAAGCCAGATGTACAAGGTGGCACATACATCTGGAATTCGTTTGCAGTGCCTGGAGGCCCTGACATGCCCATTCTCTCCCTCTCCCTCCCTCTCTCTCTCTCTGTCTCTCTCTGCTTGCAAATCAAAAATAATTTTTTTTAAAGGCTGGATTACTGTATGATTTGGGTCACCATGTCTGAAAAGTATGTCCTGGGGAAATGGCTTAGCAGTTAAGGCGTTTGCCTGCAAAGCCTAAGGACCCCCGTTCGATTCCCCAGGACCCACATTAGCCAGATGCACAAGGGGGCATATGTGTCTGGAGTTCATTTGCAGTGGCTGGAGGCCCTGACGAGCCCATCCTCTCTTTCTCTCTGCCTCTCCCTCTGTCTCTCAAATAAATAAATAAAATATTTAAAAAAAAAAAGAATTTCAGGAGTGCTCACATGAAGGTTGCATAGTGTGACCAGTTGTCCCTTACAAAGATTGAGGGGTATCTGGGGCTCCAGGATGACTCAAAGTGATTCAGGAATGACCCAGGCAAACCAAGATCGTGGTCCTCCCCTGAGTATGTAATAGACCAGCTCAAACACACAACGTCCTTCGGCCATTCGTTTAAAGTGAGACACTTAGGGGTTAGTTAAAAGTTTGAGTGACCTATGAGCAGAACTTCTAGAAAGACTCCTGGAGTCATGGAAAACACTTCCCACTGTACTGAAGTGAACTTAATGGCATCTCGGCCTTTTGGCTAAGATAAAGTGTAGTATCTGAAATGAACTTAAATGGCCTGCTGACCCCTGGAGTCACACAGGACACTCCAGCCGCCTCCCCGCCCTGGCAGCGGGCACTTCCTCATGGTGACCGTAGTCGGTTTCCCCGGCAGCTTTCTTAACACCTGGCCAGCTGGGCTTCTCCCAGACAGGGGAAGGGAGCAACCGCATGTTTTCAGTTGATCCATCTGTCTCTTATGCGCTGTCTTGGTCCAGCAAGGAGATGGGAAGAGGAGTTTAAAGGAGGATCATGTATACAGGGGAATAGAAATGAAAAGTGAGAGTGAAAGAGGAAGGGGACTGTGGGTGGGGACAGAAGCTGGAGCCAGGACTGAGGGGAAACCAGATGATAAGCGACGTCCTAAACGCTCATAGGAAGCTCACAATTGTGTCCCAGGCTCCTAGACTGGAAGGGGACACCAACTGCCCTGGTCACATGCTCCTGGCTCCAAGTAACCCAAATAGCCCAGCATCCTGCTTCCAGGAGCAGGGGGGTAGCGGGAGGCAGCTCCTGGGAATATCTCAAGAGACCAACCGTAGCTGTCAGCTGACCCAGCCTCTCTCTGCCTGAGCTGGTGACACCACCCCCAAAGAACAAGTCGGTAGTCACTTTCCCTAGACATGCCAGACAGAGTGACTATTCGTTTCGGTCTGGACAAGCAGGGGCATGCAGAGAAAATTTCTAGAATCTTTGAGAAAGGCCTTGAGTCCTCGTGCCTGGTATTGCTTCACGGAGCTGATGTCCCGCTGACGATGTCAGCAGTGTGAGTGGGGCCCTGTTCTCTCCGTGTTGGTTGGGGGCTGTCCCCTGGCTGTCCTTCTTGTCTACCAACACATTTTTATCAGACGAAGGATTCTAACAAGGCTTGTCGCCACACGCAGAGTCCTAGCTTGCCTGGACAATCGACACTTATACCTGCCATCGTCCCTGCACGTATATTGTGTGTCTCCTGCCCTTCCACGGTTCCCAGGTTTGGGCTCTCTACCCCATAGACAAGCTGTCATCTGTAGTCGTTCTACTTCCTGTCTACTTCCTGCTGTGATGGGTGACAGTCGAGGCAACTGAGGCTTCACGAAGGCAGCCGCGAGCCAACGCCGTCGTGAGGAATGGCCCACGATCCCCAAAGCACTGGGCTCTGCCTACAGAGAACTCCTTGCCTCCGTGTCCCAGATGGAAAGACCGGGTCTCAACTCACAGGAAACAAGTGTGTCCTGGGCTGGAGAGATGGCTTAGCACTTAAGGCACTTGCCTGCAAAGCCTAAGGACCCAGGTTCGATTCCCCGGCACCCACATAAGCCAGATGCACAAGGTGGTGCATGCATCTGGAGTTCATTTGCAGTGGTGGGAGGCCCTGGTGTACACATTCTCTCTATCTGCCTCTGTGTGTGAGTGCGTGTGTCTAACAAATAAATAAAATGTATTTTTTAAAAAGAGTCCTTCCTGGGACCAGCTTGTTATGATCTATGTCTGTATGCAGTGCTGGGAATGAACGCCAGGGCCATGCACGATCTAGGCTAAACGCTCTGCCCTGAGCTGCCCACAGCCCGAAAAATGGGGTACCGATGAAGCATGTTTGGTGGCAGAGTAGGGAAAGGGAGGAATTGTTCAAGGAGACAAGAGGGATTAAAAACCATATCATGTGGCTTTTCTGGACAGATCCCAAGGTTTGGGTCACTGTCTCCCCTAGAGAGGCTCACAGCCCACTGCTGAGCACCGTTGAGAGCCCACGAGAGCACGCCGTCTCCCTACGCACTTCCCCAGTGACTCGGGGTTCAAAGGTGCTCTCGGAATGCGGCAGCAGCTCTACGCTGAGACCTCAACTTGGACCACGGAGGCCACAGGGAGCCCTTCTAGGGATGGCGTGGTTCTGGAGAGGGGTGGGCTGCGCGTGAGCCCCAGAGGGCCCCTGCTTGGCTGGATGTAAAGTGGGCCGAAGCGACCTTCTCCTTGTGACAGCAAGGGCAGCCAAAGCCAGGGAGGACTGAGTGCGAGATGCCAAGCATGTCCTGCGATGGTCAGGGGCCTTGGAGTTTATCACGCACTAAACACAAACCAACACTTGCTATTGTCTAGTGGCCATCCGTTCACAGCTCCAATTTGGATTTTTAAAAAAATTAAATTTCTCGGGCTGGAGAGATGGCTTAGCAGTTAAGCGCTTGCCTGTGAAGTCTAAGGACCCCGGTTCGAGGCTCGATTCCCCAGGACGCACGTTAGCCAGATGTACAAGGGGGCGCACGCATCTGGAGTTCGTTTACAGAGGCTGGAAACTCTGGCGCGCCCATTCTCTCCTCTCTATCTTTCTCTCTCTCTCTCTCTCTCTCTCTCTGCCTCCTTCTCTCTGTCGCTGTCAAATAAATAAATAAACAAACAAAAAAATTAAAAAAAATTAAATTTCTCAGTAGGCAACACGATTCCATCAAACTGGTAATGTTCAACCTATCTGAAAGTAGGCGAAGTTAGAAGGAAGAGCCTCCCTCCTACCCCAGCCCCCACCCATCCGGTTCCCAGTGCACCCAGCTCCTGGCACTAGTTTCTCATGTCTCTTCCTGTAGTTTCTTTGAGCAAATATGCATGCATCTCTGGATAAAAGGCAGTAAGTATACTACACATCTTGGAGATCACTTCATACAGTATGAAAAGCAAGTCCCATCCATCTTTTTTGATGGCTGCGTAGTATCCTATGGTTGGATTCACCAGCATGTCAATAACCAGTCCCCTGGGGATAGGCTCTTGGCTGCTTCCCAGTTGCTACTGTTACAATGTTATGATTGGGATGGGTACTCAGTTGGTTTTATCTGTTACTGTTACACTGTTATAATTGGGATGGGTACTCAATTGGTTTTGTCTGTTACTGTTACAATGTTACAACTGGGATGTGTACTCGATTTGTTTCGTCTGTTACTGTTACAATGTTATAATTGGGATGGGTACTCAATTGGTTTTATCTGTTACTGTTACAATGTTATAAGCAAATATCATGCACATGTTACAACATTATACACTGCCTTAATAGTCTTTTTAAAATATTTTCTTTTTGTTGTTGTTGTTGTTTTGTTTTATTTTTTCAGGTAGGGTCCCACTCTAGCCCAGGCTGACCTGGAATTCACTCTGTGTTCTCAGGGTGGCCTCGAACTCATGGCTATCCTCCTACCTCTGCCTCCTGAGTGCTGGGATTAAAGGCGTGCGCCACCACGCCCGGCTTAAAAGATTTTCTTTTTTTAGAGATCTTTTCACATTTCTATTTATTTTTATTTTAATTTTATTTATTTATTTATTTATTGTTTTTGTTTTCCCAGGTAGGGTTCCACTCTAGCTCAGGCTGACCTGGAATTCACTATGTAGTTTCAGGCTGGCCTCAAACTCACGGCGATCCTCCTGCCTCTGCCTCCCGAGGGCTGGGATTAAAGGCGTGCACCACTACACCCGGCTTAAAATATTTTCTTTCCTGAGATCTTTTTCACATTTCTATTTATTAAGTTCATATGTGGTGTTGGGATAGGACCCCCAGTCTTGTACAAACTAGGTAAGTCCCTATCATTGCGCTACATCAAAGTCCCTGATTAGAGCCTTTAACAATGACAAAATGGGGCTCAGGCTTTCTTTTGCACTGGCCAGGCCGTTTTTACCAGTAAAGTGGGTCCTCTGCCACCCGCACATGGTCCTCACAGAGCCTGGGCCACAGCTGTAGTACTGGGTCTCACAGGAAAGGCAGAGCTTTTAAAACTCCAGCCGCAAGAGTGGTCACACTTCAGGCCCTTGGTTTCCATCTACATTTACGAAAAGAAGACATGCCACTTCTTGGAGCCACCGTTTGGAGCAGGAATCAAAAGAATCAAGAGACAGGGTACTGAGGAGACTGATCAGGTTAAAGGCCTTGAAAAGTCCTAGTTCAATTTCCTAGCACCCACATAAAGCCAGACACACAAAGTGGCACATGCCTCTGAAATTGTTTTCAGTGACAAGAAGCCCTGGTGCACTCATACACATATATGTGCACACACACACACATGCAAATGTATGTATGCATGTATACACAAGAGGAAGAGAATCAGGAGAAAGTACTTCCATTACCCAGCAGGAAGATTAATACCTGGCCCTCAGGAATAGATGGACCCTTGAATCCCCAGTGAACTTCCAGGAGGCTGAGAGAGACACACGCACAGAAAGAGACAAAGGGAGGCTGGAGAGATGGCTCAGATGTTCAGACACTTGCCTGCAAGCCAAAGGACCCAGGTTCGATTCCGTAGTACCCATATAAGATGCACAAGGTGGCGTACTCATCTAGAGTTTGTTTGCAGTGACTGGAGACCCTGGTGTGTCCATTCTCTCTATATACATATCTGCCTCTTTCTCTCTCTCTCTCTCTCTCTCTTTCCCTCTCTCTCTGTCTCAAATAAATAAAAATATTTAGAGACAAAGGAAAAGAGGGAGAGACGGAAGAGGGAGGGAGAGAGAGAAAGCCAGCACCAGCCACAGTGGTTCTACAGATGTCCCAGAGCCTGAGCCACGTGCTGAAGGGGGTCTAGTGTGCTTGAGAACCCCAGACAGCCACCAACGTGAAACTATGCTTCATTTTCACTTAGTTCTAAAATAAAAGAGAGATTGTATCGTCAGGGTGCGCGGACATTCCTTCCTTCCAGGAACTGGCCCCACAAATCATCCCTGCCCAGTTCAAGGGAAACAGACCCTGGCCAGCGACGGTGTCCGCTCACCTCCAGGGGAGCGGGAATCTTCACCCCTTTCTTTGAGCAACCGTCGGTTCTTCCACTGGTCTCTCCAGTGGCTGACAGAGGAGTCTTTGTCCCATCCCTGCCTCCTGCCCTCCTGCCAAGAGCCTGGCTGGGACGTCTCTGCTGACGGGGGGCCTTCCAGGAGCCCCGTGGTTTGCAGCCAAAGTGGAGCCGCTCGAAACCGCTGCCGTGCTAAGCCACACGGACCCTCGCTGCCAAACCTCAGGCTCCTTGCAGCCCTCCCGAGGTATCGGCTTCCCAAAGGCGCCGATGACCACCTCATCTCCCACAAGAGAAAAGTGGTATTCGGGGAGGAGGGGGGTGGTGGTTAAGCACCTTGCCCAAGGGTGAAGAGCTGTAAACATGAAGAAACGGGAAAGTGATATTTACCCCGTAAGATAAGGCTGTAAAACCGGACCTTACCTCCAAATGCCAGCTCTGCTCTGTGCAGCCTGTAAGACCTCTTGGTTCTTCGATTCTGGCCCTCGGGGTCCCTAAAGGAAGAAAAGTAGTACTTCATGGAATTGTTACTAGGATATAATCCGAAAAGGAATATGAAACACCCAGTACAATAATGCATGGCCCATAAGATGCATCAGTACGTTGACTATCATGATTTCTATGATGTGGCTGATATGATTATGAAATTGACCAGCATATGACACTACCCCACACAAGAATGTCCTGCAGCAATGGTGGGGGGGGGAGTCTCATTTCTTTTATTTCTTTCTTTGGCGTAGGTATGTGTGTGCATGTATGTATGTGTGTTCTTATGTGTGTGGGTGCATGTGTGTTGGGAATGCATGTACATGTGTGTGTGTGTATGTGTGTGTGTGTCCGTGTGTGGAGGCTAGAGGTTGATGGGGAGTGTCTTCCTGAGTAGCTCTCTATCTTGTTGAGACAGGGCCACTCGCTGAACTGAGAGCTCATAGATTTGGCTAAACTGGCCAGCCAGTGAGCGCCAGGGATGCTCCTGTCTCCTCCTCCTCCTCACGCTGGAATCACAGGTGCGCACCACCACGCCCTGCATTTTACACAGGCGCTAGTGATTCACACTCAGGTCTCCATGCTTGTGCAGCAAGTACTTTTCCCTCTGAACCATCTCAACACTTATCCTTCTGTTTTCTTTCTTTTTCTTTTGCTGTGGGTGAAACCCAGAGCATTTCACATACTAGGCACTGATCCACTAAGCCACATTTCCAGCCCCTATGAAAGTGGGATTTTCCTTCACAGTTCCTCTCAGAGCTGCGCTCACATATACCATGCATACGACAACATATCATGTATGTCTCATCACATGTCTGGGAACCTTATAGAACAAATAATAGAAAACAGGGTGGGGGCTGAAGAGATGGCTCGGCGGTTAAGGCACTTGCCTACAAAGCCTAGTGACCTGGGTTCAATTCCCCAGTACCCATGTAGAGCCAGATGCACAAAGTGGCACATGCATCTGGAGGTCGTTTTCAGAACCCAGAGGCTCTGGTGCAACCATTCTTTCTATCAGTATCTCTTCTCTGTATCTCTCTCTGCTTGCAAATAAATAAATAAATAAATAAAAACATTAAAAAATAACTTGGGCTGGAGGGATGGCTTAGCAGTTAAGGTGCTTTGCCTGCGAAGCCTAAGGACCCATGTTCGACTCACCAGATCCCACATAAGCCAGACACACAAAGGTGAGGAAAGCGCAATTTCACACATGCCCACTAGGTGGCACAAGCATCTGGAGTTCAATTGCAGTAGCTGAGGCCCTGGCAAGCCAATTCTCTCTCTCTCTCTCTCTCCCTCTCTCTCTCAAATAAAAATTCAAAAATTCAAAAAAAAAAAAAAACCAAATAGGATAGGAGCTGGGAATACAAGAATATAGTTGCATCCCATGAAGACCACAGCCAAGTAGGGGAGACAGACAGTAAGCTCAGGGTGCTGGGGAGTATTGTGCTCAGTGCCAACCTCAGTGACCACAGAGAGGAGAAGTTGGAGGGTAGTCAGAGCAGGCCACCTGGGGCCACAGCCAGAGACACAGAGCTGCGTGGCCAGTGGGCTCAGCTGGAGAAGCACCTGACAGACTAAACTGGGATTTAAAGACTTTGTGGTGGTGGTGGTGGTGATGCCTTTAGTTTTGTTGAGATAACATCTCACTACGTAGTCTAGGGTGGTTCAGAACTCACTATGCAGCCCAGGCTGACCTCAAACTCTTGATCCTCGTGTCTCAGCCTCTTGAGGGCCAGGATTGCAGGTGTGTATGGGCCACCTCACTGGGCTGAAATTTCAATCTTTTAAAATATTATATTTATTTAAGAGAGAAACATAAGCAGGTAGACAGAGAGACAGAATGGGAATGCCAGGACCTCCAGCCACTGCAAACAAACTCCAGACACACGCACCACCTTGTGCATCAGGCTTACGTGCATCCTGGGGAACTGAACCTGAGTCCTTTGGCTTTGCAGGCAAGTGCCTTAACCACTAAGCCACCTCTCTAGCACTGGGATTTCAATTTTGAAAGTGGAGGCTTGGGTGCTGAGTGGAACAGAGATAGTGCTCTGGGGAAAACACGGGGACACTGGTGTCTCCCGCAGACATGGAGACGCCAGTGTCCCTCCTCAGTTCCCAGGAGGTCACCAACGCGACAGGGAGGGTTCAAATGCTCTTTCCTGTGCCACCAGGAGGCCTCACAGTTCCAAGCACCACAAATTCCCCCAGTGAACACCCTAGCCCTGGACCAAGTCAATTTTTCCCCTTCTAACTCAGAGAGAGCACCTGTGGTGGTTTGATTCTGGTGCCCCATAAACTTATGTGTTCTGGATGCTAGTCTCCCCAGCTGATGGCAATTGGAAATTAAAGCCTCCTGGAGGTAGTGTATTGTTGGGGCGGGCTTATGGGTGTTATAGCCAGTGTCCCCTTGCCAGTGTTTGGCACACTCTCCTGTTGCTATTGTCCACCTTATGTTGGCCAGGGGGTGATGTCTACCCTCTGCTCATGCCATCATTTTCCCTGACATCGTGGAGCTTCCCCCTGGAGTCTGTAAGCCAAAATAAACCTCTTTTTTTCCCACAAGCTGCTCTTGGTTCAGGTGATTTCTACCAGCAATGCGAACCTGACTGTAACAGCACCCAAAACCCGCCTGCCTCTCAGATACCCAGACTCCCTGTCCATCTCTTCTCCACCTGGGCTTCAGTCCCTGGCCAGAATCAGACACAGACCCACTTTATCCTTCCCACCCCAACGACCTCTCAGGGACCTCAGATTGCAGCCTAAAGAAACCGAGCCCCTGGCCCCGCCCACATGTGCTAGCCCCGCCCACTTCCTGCTGAGTCAGCATACCACGAAGTGTGTTGAAACTGGTTCCAGAAGGTCCAACATGGGACTGATAGGTTCGTGAGTTCATGGCTCCTGTGGAGGGTGCATCTGTTCTCACACTCCACACGCGGTCACACACTCCAGCAAGACCACCACCTGGTACTGCGCCCCCTGTTATCCTAGCTGTTCAAGAGGATCTCAAGTTCAAGGCTGATCTGAGAGAGTGAGTTCAAGGTCAACATAATGAGACCCTGTCTCAAAATAACATGGAAAAAAAAAAAACACGAAGGTGATCCAGGATGTAGCTCAGTGGTGCAGAACTTGCTTAGCATGTGGGAGGCCCTAGGTTCAATCCCAGTACTGCAAGACACAGAAAGAGAGAGAGAGAAAAGAGAAGAGCCATCCCCAGATACATCCCTCTGCCCCTTTGTTGGCCTTGGACAAGAGTCATTAGCCCAGGGCTAGAAATATTGCTTAGCAGTTGAGGCGCTTGACTACAGAGCCAAAGGACCCAGGTTCAACTCCCCAGTATCCACATAAGCCAGATGCACAAGGTGGTGTATGCATCTGGAGTTCGTCATGCAGTGGCTGGAGGCCCTAGTGTGCCCATTCATATTCTCTCTCTCTCTCTTTCTCTCTCACTTTCTCCTTACAAATAAATAAATAACAATATTTTTAAAAAATGAATCATGAACCCAAATAGACCTCTTTTCTTTACAACTTAGCCAGACCTTAGCACTGTTACCAACAACAGAAACCCCACCCCCAAGATATTCCCTTTCTCTCCTAAAGCAGAATTGGACAGAGTGTGGCGTTTGCCTAGTGTCCACATTTAGTGGAGAGGGGATGCCCCCAAATTCTCCACTCAAATAACAATTCCATGCAATATTTTTAAAACTTTAAATGCACACTGAGCACCCACATTTTAAACAGTGTTGAGCTCCGGCCTGCCCATGCACCAGCCTGCCTGGCTCTCTCCTCCTGATCCCAGGGCTGACTGAGCCACCCAAAGCTCTGCCCAGGCTCTGACCTGGGTAACCCCAGTCAAGGCAGGTATCCCAGTCAAGCCCTCAAAAGAGCTTCTGGAATGTTCTTTGACTCATTCCTGTCTCCTACAGGCTTCCCCAGACTCTAGAAGGAAGGGCTCACAGGCTGCCCAGGAAATAAGACCCAGCTTCCCAGCCACCATTTTAAGGGACAGACAGCTGACAGGAAATGTGACCACTGTTGAGTGCTGTGCTTCAGGTTGCCTGGGCTCAAACCTGGGCCCTGCTGACATCAGCCACGGACAAGTCACTGGACCCCACTGTGCACAAGGAAGACGTCCTACTGTGGTCAAGGGGCTTCCTAAGACCCACCTATGCTGGAGCTCTCCTGGGACTTTCTCTACGTGAGACAGGAGGCCAGCGCCAGCCTCTACCGCCCCCTAGAGTTGAACCAGAGACTTCTGCATGACACCAGCCTCCCCTATCCTCTAGAGCTGACCCTAAGGCTACTCCATGAGACAGGAGGTCAGCGCCAGCCTCTACCGCCCCCTAGAACTGATCCAAAGGCTTCTAAGGGCCTCAGTTCTTTCTGCTTTCTTCCAATTTGAGAACACTTTTTGACGATTTCATACAATGCACTGTGGTCTTACCTTTTTGTCCTTTCTCCTGCCGACACCCTTCTTTTTTAAAAAATGTTTTTGTTTATTTTTAATCTATTTATTTGAGAGCGACAGAGAGAGAGAAAGAGGCAGAGAGAGAGAATGGGCACGCTAGTGTCCTCCAGCCACTGCAAACGAACTCCAGATGTGAGCGCCCCCTTGTGCATCTGGCTAACGTGGGTCCTGGGGAATCTAGCCTCGAACCGGGATCCTTAAGCTTCACAGGCAAGCACTTAACCGCTAAGCCATCTCTCCAGCCCCCGACACCCTTCTTGCAAGCCTCTAACTTTCATGTCTTTCTTTCCTCCTCCCCCTCAACCTTCCCCTATTTTCTTCTTTAAAAAATTTTTGTTTTGTATTTATGAGAGAGAGAGAGAGAGTATGGGCATGCCAGGTCCTCTTGCCACTGTATACAAAATCCAGACGCATGCACCACTTTGTGCATCTGGCTTTATGTGGATACTGGGGACTTGAACCCAGGCCATCAAGCTTTGCAAGCAAGCACCTTTAACCACTGAGCTATCTCCCCAGCCTCTTCTTCTTCTTTTCAAGTCTTAGGCAGGTAACCACAGCTACAGTGAGTTCATGAATGTTACAGCCATGCTGTGTCCAGAACAGTGTGCCACAACATGCCTCCCCATCCTCTGGCTCTTGCATTCTTTCTGCCCCCTCTTCCTCTTTCATGGTGTCCCCTGAGCCTTGGAGGGAGTAATACAGTTGTCCCATTTAGGGCTGAGTACTCAAGAGTTACTTATTCTCAGAACTCCAACCAGTTATGAATCTCTGCATTAACCATCACCCACAGCAAAAATAGAAACTTTTCTGACCAAGGCCAAAAGCAACATGAATCTATGGATATAAACATAACTATCAGTTCTTTCTGTTTGGGCCACAGACAGAAACTCATTACATAGCCCAGACTGGCCTCGAACTTTCCACCATTTTATCTCAGCCTCCCAGGGACTAGGTGACAGGCATGTGCCACCATGCCCAACCTAAGAGACGCAGTGCTTGTGTTTAAATGATCACATGCATCATGGTGTGGAATGCAAATTTCTCAAGCTTTAAAAACAAAAAAAAAAAGAAGTGCCTGGCCTCAAACTAATTTTAAGCGTTTTAAATATAAAACATGTGCCCTCAAAATAGTTTGTAGTGGGACTTAGGAGACGGTTCAACGGTTAAAGCCTCTTGCTTGCAAAGCCTGATGGCCTGGGTTCAATTCCCCAGCACCCATGTAAAGACAGATGCACAAAGTGCAGTATGCATCTGGAGTTCATTTGCAGTGACAAGAGGCCCTGATGTGCCCATTCTCTCTCCCCCCCTCTCTCTCTCTCTCTGTATCTCTTTCTCATTCTCTTCCTCTGCTTGCAAACAAATGAATAAATAAAATAGTTTGTAGTGAAGGTTCTGTCTTCCCTGAGGGGAAGAGAGGGTTCTATGATGCCCAGATCCTATGCCCTGTGGTCAGCTCCCCCCGCATGCCCCGCCGCTGACACACTCATTCAGCCCCCGGTCAGTGTCTGCTGAGTGCCACGATGTGCCAGGTGCAGGGTGGGGGATGAGTCTGAGTGCGACCACAGCCAGTTCCCAAGGGAAGAAGCAAGCCGGGGCCCCTCCCTTGAGACAGGCGTACTCTGGGATTCCCAGGGATGGCCTTCCCATTCACCTTCTGGAGCTGCAGCTGCCTCCCAGCACAGCCACCCCGAAGCGGCCGAGGCTCTGGGTGAGCTTACAGCTCCCAGGCCAGCGGCTCCCAACTTCCAAGTTCTTGGCTCCCATTCAGCAAAGAACTTAGAAACACGGGCACGCAAGGAAAATAATCAACGATTTATTTTAAGAGAGGATAGAAGAAAGAGAGAAGAAAATCAGTAAAGCTCCCAATCTGAGTAACTGGGAAGGGTCCTGAACAGGCTGCTGTGGTTGCCCGGAAATGTCAACTTAAATGTAAACCTAACTGGGATTAACCTGGTTGCCAGGCTCAGGTGTATAAGAAGGACCCTGGTTGGTTGATGGGCACTCAGCACTCAGGAAGGGGGCCCAAGTGTATGAAGAGCCCACCAACCTGAGGGATGGTGGAAACACGGGCTTGGAGAAAGCCCACGAAAACTTTCCGGAACAAAAGACGGGAAAGTAGCTCCTGAGGGCCGCTTGGACCCAGGCTGGAGTCTCTCCCCAGTCTGGCTAGGGAAGACTGGGACCAGTGCTCCTCTTGAGCCTGTAGCCCTGACTGACTACGTTAAAAAAGAAAAAACCAGCCGGGTGTGGTGGCGCACGCCTTTAATCCCACACTCAGGAGGCAGAGGTAGGAAGATCACCGTGAGTTCAAGGCCACCGTGAGACTACATAGTGAACTCCAGGTCAGCCTGAGCTAGAGTGAGACCCTCCCTCGAAAAACCAAAAAAAAAAAAAAAAAATCTTGCTCCTATTCTCTGTCAACCTGAAGGAAAGAAGGAAGAAAGGAAGGAAAGATGGAAGGAAGGAAAGAAGGGGAAAGGAAAAGATGGAGGGACAGAGAGAAGAGAGAGAGAGAGAAGTTAGGAGTCATGGGGGTGGCAGGGGCACCAAGACAGACAGGGCCAGCATGCACCCAAGTGCTCTACATCCTGCTGTGGGGAGACAGCCCAGAACCCCACCAGTAGCACAAGATCCTGAGGAGCCCCCAGTGTCTGCACACGGCACCCCAGGGAGAACAAGCTGGGCACTGCCCATCCCAGGGAGCCAGAGGGGGCCAGGCAGCCACATCCATGGTTCTAGAAACGTCCACAGGGCCAGCCTGGGGCTGATGAAGATGTCTTGAATGAGAGAATGAAGGAATGAAGAAATGAATACACATCCCTTCTCTTGAGCATCAGTTTCCCTGGGAGTCAAACAGGATGGAGCGCTCCTCCACAGCTTCGGAGGACTGTGTTACAAATGTGCTAGGCTTAACAGTCTGAGGTGAGCTCCACGGTGTGACTGGCCCCAGGGGACAATCTTAGTAGCAGGAAGTGGGATTGGGCGGGAGCCCAGCCTGGACGCAGCTCAAGGAAGAAACTACCTGCCCCTCCAGGCGGCAGAGAGGGAAGGCAAAGTTTTCGGAAGGCAGATGGACGAGGCCCACTAGCTTTCCCAGAAGCCTGGAAAATGTGAGCCACCCAAACTGGGCTGAGGCCCAGCGTGTGGAGGGAACAGAACGGACAGAATGGACCAGGGTGGGGCAGCCTGCCAGGATGGGAGAGGCTAGGAACCTACCCCGCAGGGCAGACTGTCAGCGGAGCGGGCAGGGGACATCCCGGGCCAGTGGCCCTGCAGGCTGCTCACACCACCCCTTGCCCTTCTCCGGGGTTCTGTTTCGGATTTCCTTCATGTCTGAGGCTGTCTGGCAAGGGCTGGCCATGAAAGCCAAGAGAAAAGGCCTTTCAGGCCACATTGGCCCCACACCCCAGAATACAGGCTGGCCTCGCAGGGTTGGGACAAAACTTCAGCAGGCACCTTGTCCCTCGTGAGTCTTTCTGTACCTTTCGTGGCCGGCCTGGGAGTTGTGGTCCTCTCCTATGACCCAGCCACTCTCATCCTGAAGGCCACATCTGATTTCTGAGCCGGAGCTCTGGGCCAGCCAGCGTGGTGTCACATAAGCCCCAGTCACTGGGCCCCACAGGGGAAAGCCTATTTAAGTATACAGGGGACAGAACAAACTGAGGCTGGAGATGTGGCTCGGTGGAGAGGGTGCTGACTTAGCATGCACGAAGCCTGGAGCCCGATCTCCCGCGCCACGGAAGCCAGCTGTGGTACTGCACACCTACTGATCCCGGGAGGTGAAGGCAGGCAGGTCGGAGGTTCAAAGCCATCTTCAGCTACATAGCAAGGTGGACGCCAGTCTGGGAGACTCGGGAGGGAGGGAAAGGGGGAGGGAATGAGGGAAGAAGGGAGGGATGGAGGGAGGGAGGGAAGGAGGGAGGGAGGGGTAACACCAAATGCTCAGAGCTGGTATGCTGTGGCATTCCTGAGACCTGTCAGTAGATCTGGCTGTTGCCCTCCAGGTGGCAGGTCCCTTCTCAACTCTCACAAAAGGGAAGCCCTTTTTCCTTCATGACCCCAACTCCGGACAAGGCGAAGAGCCTTTCCTGTGAGTTGAGACTGTCATAAAAGACACCAAAAGTTGTTCCGAGTCCCCAAAGCGGGACCCCTTCAGGCTGGCTAGACTCAGTCAGAGCCTCCCTCCTCGGCCAGTAAAGAACCCCCGAATTACCACGGGCACATCGGGGGAAGGGGGGTCCCTCTGTGGCTCTGTCCCTAATGCTTGTCCCTGGCCAGGCTCTGGGCCTACATCTGTCTCCAAGCCCAACAGCTGGACAGAGAACCAACACTCTGTCAAGGCAGAGCCCGGTTACTCTCCCTGCAGGCTGGTTTACGGGCCAGGAGATAAAGCCACAGACCAGCAGAATTTCAAACTCAATTAGCTCTGGGTTGTCTGGAATCTTCCATTGTCCCAATATGCAAGTTTAAGCCCTGACCTTGGAGGCGGGTCCTGTACAAGGCAGTTCATCAGACCACCCAGGAAAGCGTGCGGCGGGGGGGGGGGGGGACCTTTAAGACCCTCAGAGTCTCCAGACACCCCTTTGCCATTCCTTGCTTCCTGCCTATCCCACCAGACACACCACACCCATCCTGCCTCCAAATTCCTTCCCCGTGTTCCTCTCTCTCTGCCTTGAGCGGCTTATGTCTGGCAAACTCTCTCCTCTGGACAAGTCAACATCAACACATGGTTGAAACCCAGCTCCAACGCAGGCTTCCTTCTTGAAGCTGAGGCCCCGGGAAAGCTACCTCTTCTCGGCCCGTGTCATCTCGGCACACTAAGCACGTCGGGCGAGCATTGGCGTGGAGGATTCGTCGATCACCTCTCAGTCAAAAGCAGCATGCCTTTGCCACGCCGAATGGGCACACGATGCGTGGAAGTGTCGTGGGTGGTTGTGTGCCAGGAGCAATGGGCTTCAAGATTTCTCAGGTGAAAGCTAGCCCCTGACCTTCTGGCTGGATGGGACCCGATTGTGTCTGCTCCCGCTCAGCTGTCACCCAGCTGCAAGCCCTCCACAGGCCCAGCTGTGTCCCACGCTGCTCCAAGAACGCTCAGCCGCAATCTCCCTGAACCCCGTCACGCCGACCCCTCCCCCGCCCCTTCTGAGCCTCACTTCTCCCATCTGAGAATGGGAGGTGGGCTAGCTCTGGAGTGACACGTGGCTATCTCAGCCAGCCACTGGGCTGAAGATCAAATCTGTTGGTAGATTGTCTTAAAGATAGAGCCCCAGCCTCCCCTCTGCCAAGTGCACACAAGCCCATCTCTCTTCCCTGTGAATCGGGAGCGGCTGGAAACTTGTCATAAACAGAATGTGGCAGAAGTGACGCTGTGCTAACACCAGGCCTAGGTCTCAAGACAGGCAGAGACCTATAATTCCAGCCATGTAGGAGACTGAGGCAGGAGGATCACAAGTTCAAGACTTGCCTGAGCGACAGGGTGAGTTCAAGGCTAGCTCTAAGCAACTTAACTTAGTCAGACCCTGTCTCAAAATAAATAAATAAAACAAAGGCTAGGGAGGCAGCCCAGTGGTACAGCACTCTCTTAGCATGAGTAAGGCCCTAAGTTCAATTCCCAGCACAATAAAGAAGGCGGGAATCGGGGAGACTGAGCCGCCCTGGTAGTGAGACAGGAAGCTGTGAGCTCTCGTACTGAGAGGACAGACAGAATCATTTCTAAAGTTCTTAGAACAAGGCGGAGCACACACCTCACTGGTCAGGCTGGTACCTGTCCCCTGTGGACACACGTGTCGTCACTAACAAGCCCCCAGAGAGTTCAGTCATGACAGCTCGCCATCAGACTGGCACTGGCCCCAGTATGAGGGAAAAAAAGAAAAAAAAAAAAACATAGGACATCTTGTGTCTGCAAATCCCTCCTGCCTGGCTGCAGAGAATCCCAACCTGGAGAAGGAGGCTGACTGGGGACTCGTGTGGTCATGCTGAGCCTCCTTCAGGGCCGTCCACCTCCTGTCACCCTAACAACTGCCTGGTGGTGACATATAAGCCATTCCATTCCAAGCAGGACAGCCTACTTGCTCAGTCAGCAGTTCTTACACGCCGAAGCAAGGACTTGAACCAGGTCTAAAAAGGCCAAGGCCAGTGCAGTGACCTGTCAGTATACCTGGTACAGACAGCCCCCTCTGCTTGGTCACACCACATCCGTTCTCATGGCTCTGCTGCTTGGAGTCAAGGTTAAGTGGGAAAATAGCTCTTGACCACCCTAGGAGGTAAGCGAGGTTTTGAGCTAAACCTCCCCGTGTCTGACGGTGATCCACCTCCAAGATGCCCACATCCTGGTCCCTTGAAGCTACTCATGTGGCCTTATACTTGGACACTTGACAGAGGAGATTATGTTAAGTTGCCAGATGGGTAGAGTACATGGATTATGGGGGAGTGCATGTGACCCCCACAGGTCCTCATAAGTGGGAAAGAAAGGCAGGAGGGTCAGAGGGTTGCCGGTGTAAGGGCTCAGCCCGGAGTTGGCTCTGAAGATGAAGAAAGGCACCTCGAGCTAAGAGACGGCATCTGCCTCTCTAGAAGCTCAAAAGGGCAAGGAACAGATTCACTCCTCCACCCTTCCGAGACGGAAAGCATTCCTGCCCACACCTTAATTTTAGCTTGAGGAAGTTTGTTGGGGGCTTCTGACAGCTATAGAAAAATTACTGTGCGTCGGACTGCTCCATTTCTAGCGATGGTTGTTACGGCAGCAGTATGGAATCTCATACACCTGCCACCTGAACTCAGTCCATCGCCCACTCAAGGGCTCGTAGATGCAGAAGACTGTTCAGACAAATTCAGATGACGAGAGATGATCATGCTATGAATGTCTCCTGTCCTTAACCTGCCACCCCACGTCATTTTTTTTTTTTTTTAACTGCAGGCCCAGGAACACAGCAGACACGCACAACAACCCCGTCAGAAGGCCGGGCGGATGCTTACAGAGGTTGTACAGTAATGCTATTTGCCCAAGCATAATGGTGCCCGATGCAGGCTGTCTGGATGCAGGGCCTGCCCTTCCCCTTCACTGAACAAGCTCTCCCCACAGGCTCACCTGATGTCCAGGGGGAAGCCAAAGCGTGCCCAGTTGTGCCACCCCAACCACCTCACTCCTTGCACAAGAGCTACCTCAGCACCCAGCGCCCAGAGCTGGGTTCTCATGTACCCAAGAAAGCAGAACTGATTCTGACCTCTGCCGACATAGAAGCCGACTTTCCTGCTGACTCGGCCACTGGAACTTCCACTATTGGGGGGAGCCCGTGTACGAAGAGGGGGGCGGGGCCCAGGCACCTTTGTCAGAGGTCAGACATGGGGCCAGGCGTGAGTCCAAGACCCAAACGACCTCCCGCAGCCCGAAAACCCAGATTCACCAGCATCAGCTGCCCAGCGCGGCAAGCGCACACATTTCAAAGACCACACTGCTGAGACCAAGGGTAGAAAACGTCCTTGCTGAGCAGGCTGTGTGTGTCCCCATGCTGTGTAGATCAGCTCACCTGGCCTCACCACACCAAGTCTATGATCGCTGCCCACTTGTCCTTCTGCCATGAACATTCTTCCTTTCTTTTCTTTTTCCTTCTTTCTTTCTTCTTTTTTTTTTTTTTTTTTTTTTTTTTTTTTTTTTGGTTTTTTGAGGTAGGGTCTCACTCTAGCTCAGGCTGACCTGGAATTCACTGTGGAGTCTCAGGGTGGCCTCAAACTCACAGCGATCTTCCTAGGCATGCACCACCACGCCCAGCTCATGAACAATTCTTTCTTTGATAGCACCTTGTAAAACTATGGCCTCTTAGTTCCTTCTAGTACTACCAAAAAACTCCAGTCCTTTTCATGGGCTGGGAATGTGGCTCAGTGATAGAGTAAGGACCCGGGTTCAATCCTCAGCACAAAAAAAAAAAAAATCTACTTTTTTTTCTTTCTTTTCAAAATATATTTTATTTATTTATGTATTTATTTAAAAGAGAGAGAGAGGGAGAGAAAGAATGGACATGCCAGGGCCTCTAGCTGTGACCCTTGCTACAAAAATGCAGAAATTCCAAGGGAAATAAATTGCCTAGGGGGCTGGAGAGATTTCTCAGTGGTTAAGGCACTTGCCTGCAAAGCCTAGGGATCCAGGTTTGACTCCCCAGGACCCCACATAAGCCAGATGCACAAGGTGGCGCATCTGGAGTTTGTTTGCAGTGGCTGGCGTGCCCACTCTCTCTTTTTCTGTCTCTTTCTCTCTCTCTCTCAAACAAACAAAAAAAAATAATTATTTTAATTGTCTGAACCTAGAAACAGTGCTAAATCCTGAGTCCAGCAGCAGCACAAAGCAGCTGCCAAAAACAGGCCCTCTTGTCTACATTCCAGGCCTGGCCTAGGGGCTTCTCAGCAGTGCGCATGGGAAGAGCCCACTTGTAGGGAACAACACCCAAATCCTGATCTGGGGAGTGGCACTCAACCAATTAGCACCTCACTTTCTTCACCTCTACTCTGAGTGCAGGTGTAACTAACCCCTCCCCCCAAGGCCCACGGGAGCAGGAATCTTGCTTTCTTGCACCATCTTTTCTCTCCTTTGCGTAGTATCTGACACATTGTGGGTGCCAATAAGCGTTTGTTGGGTGAATGAAGGAAAAGGCAGTGTGATAAATTCTTCTCCTCCCTTGAGAGCCTCTGAGACCTGACCTTTCGGTTTTCTCCCTGCGCCCGTGTTCCCTCACACAAGCCCGCTGTGAGCCCAGCCCAGGGGTCATGACTGCCTCACACACTGCCCGTGCCCTGTCTGTTGCACACCCAAGTGCCCACGCTGGGCTTCGCCAGACCAGGCCAGCCAGCCAGCTGCCTGACAGCCAACACCCTTGGGTCAATGGTCCCAAGCGGGCACTTCCCTTGTGCCCAGCCCTGGGGAAGTCCAGCCATGGAAATTCCAACCACAACCACACTCACGCACGCGCACATCCCCACGCGCATACACGCCCGTGAACATGAACAGCCGATGTGCAACGGGTCCTCAGGACAAGAGCAAGGTTTTCTGAGCTTCATTTGCCCCACCTAGAAAGTGTGGGGGAGGGCTTTGACTAGTGGTCGCAGTGCTGGAAAGTGCTATGAGGGCTGTGGGGGAGAAAAGTCATCAGCGGTCACAATCAGCAGTGGACGCTGCCAGCTACTCGCTGACCAGCCAGACAAGATGTGCCCAGCCATGCAACAGCGGCATATCTGTTACAGGGTGACCAACTGCTCTCTGACTGGCTATGAGGCCCACTCCGCAGGAGAGGATTCCTGCCTGATACTGAAAACCTAGTCAAAAGCCTTTTGGTAGGGGGGAGACTGGAGAGATGGCTTAGCGGTTAAGGCACTTGCCTGCAAAGCCTAAAGACCTAGGCTTGATTCCCCAGTATCCACATAAGCCAGGTGCACAAGGTGGTGCATGTGTCTGGAGTTCATTTGCAGTGGATAGAGGCCCTGGTGCGCCCATTCTCACTCATTCTTTCTCTCGCTAATAAATAAATAAAAATTAATTTTTTTAAGCAAGGCGAGGTGGAGCACGCCTGTAATCCCAGCACTCGGGAGGCAGAGGTAGGAGGATCGCTGTGAGTTCAAGGCCACCCTCAGAATACAGAGTGAATTCCAGGTCAGCTTGGGCTAAAGCAAGATGCTACCTCAAAAGAAAAAAAAAATTTTTTTTGTTGTTTTTTTTTGTTTTTTTGAGGTAGGGTTTCACTCTAGTCCAGGCTGACCTGAAATTCGCTATGTAGTCTCAGGGTGTCTTCGAACTCACAGTGATCCTCCTACCTCTGCCTCCCGAATGCTGGGATTAAAGGCATGCACCACCACGCCCGGCTTGAAAATAAAAATTTTATTTTATTTTATTTTATTTTATTTTTTTATTTTTATTTTTTCTGGTTTTTCGAGGTAGGGTCTCACTCTGTTCCAGGCTGACCTGGAATTAACTCTGTAGTCTCAGGGTGGCCTTGAACTCATGGCAATCCTCCTACCTCTTCCTCCCAAGTGCTGGGATTAAAGGTGTGTGCCACCACGCCCGGCAAAAATAAAAATTTTAAAGCCTGTGGCTAGGAAAGTCATAAGCCCTCGCAAGTAAGGCACGACTGCTGTTTGGCTATGTGAGCATATTATGTCCACCAAATTGCTCTCTAAATACTTGTATTTATGCCCAACTGTCAGTCCTGCTGTCACTTTTGGTTAGAGAAGTTTCTCCTTTCGGATGGCAGTGACTACTGGGGAGACTCAAAACTCACCCAAGTGTGGAGGAGTGACAGTCGAATGCTCAGCAGTCAACGAGACAGGCCTCTCACATCCTCCAGCCGCTGGAGGACTATAGCGGAGGAGGTGGCAGAAGGAATGTAAGAGTGCAGGGACAGGGAGGAGCGCTTTGGAGCACCGTCTTCCAGACACAACACAGTAATCGTGCTCGTGACCGTGACCTCGCAGCACCCGTCGTTTCCTTCATACGTAACCTGCATAATCTTGGGCCCATCAATAAATCGGTTGTCACAGAGAACGGAGGTCAATAAATAAATAAATAAATAAAAGACATTGAAGTAGAATAGAGAATAATAGAAAAGAAGAAGGGGATCCATCGAAGGGGAATGGGGGACAAAGGAGGGTGGTGGGAGAGAATTATGTAAATCTTTTTAAAATATTTATTTATTTATTTATTTTCAAGCAGAGAGAGACAGAGAGAATGGGCACGCCAGGGCATAGGACTACAAACGAACTCCAGACGCATGCGCCACTTCATGCATGCGGCTTTATGTGGGTATTGAGGAATCGAACCCAGGTCGTTAGGCTTTGCAGGCAAGCACCCTAACCACTTAGCCATCTCTCCAGCCCAAATTGTGTAAATTTTTAACAAAGGCTTTTATTTTAATTAAGAGTAAAAAATAAATAAATGTGAAAAAATATCCCTACTATGTGTCTGAATCTACTTCCGTTAGCTAAGCCATCAGGACAGGAAACCAAGTAAATTCAAGAGTGAAAGCAGGCAGATAAGGAAAATAAGACATCGGGCTGGAGAGATGGCTTAGCAGGTTAAGGCATGTGCCTGCAAAACCAAAGGACTCAGGTTCAATTCCCCAGGACCCACGTAAGCCAGATGCACAAGGGGCACATGCATCTGGAGTTCATTTTCAGTGGCTGGAGGCCTTGGCGTGCCCATTATCTCTCTTCCTCTGTGTGTGTGTGTGTGTGCGTGTGTGTGTGTGTGTGTGTGTGTCTTCTTCTCTCTCATTGCAAATAAATAAATAAACTTAAAAAAAAAGAAAAGAAGACATGAGGAGGACCACCATGAGTTCGAGGCCAGCCTGCAATTGCAAAGCAAATTCCAGGTCAGCCTGGGATAGAGTGAGACCCGACTTTCAGAAAAAAAACACATTTTTTTAAGATGTGCATAAGTGGAAAATAAAATTTCTACAGGGGCTGGAGCTATTAAAGGCACTTGCTTACAGAGCCTGATACCCTGGGTTCAATTCCTCAATTCCCCAGTACCCACCTAAAACCAGATGCACAAAGTGGTGTATGTGTCTAGAGTTTGTTTGCAGAGGCAGGAGGCCCTGGTGTGCCCATTCTCTCTTTCTGTCTGCCTCTTTTTGTCTGTCTCTCAAATAAATAAATATTCTATAAACAAATAAATAGGGCTGGAGAGATGGTTCAGTGGTTAAGGCGCTTGCCTGCCATGCCTAGTGATCTGAGTTCAAGTCCCCAGTTCCCCACATAGATAGCCAGATGTACAGCGGCACACACATCTGGAGTTCCTTTGCAGCGGCTGGAGGCCCTGTGGTGTGCCTATTCTCTCTCTCCCCCTCCCTCTCCCTTCTATCTCTCTTTGCTTGCAAATAAATAAATAACATATATATTTTTTTGGGGGGGGGGTTCGAGGTAGGGTCTCGCTCTGGCCCAGGCTGACCTGGAATTCACTATGGAATCTCAGGCTGGCCTCGAACTCGTGGCAATCCTCCTACCTCCGCCTCCCAAGTGCTGGGATTAAAGGCGTTGCACCACCACGCCCGGTAAATAATAAATTTTTTAAAAGATAAATAAATATATAAATAATTTCTACAGGAGCCATGATAATTAAACATATACACACACACACCCTAGAACCCATCCAGAGCGAGCCAGCTCAGCCGGAAGGTGCTCTGGACAGTCATTAGGGAAGAGGCCAGCGGGGTTGCACTTTGTGAGCAGAAAGGTCAACCGGGAGTTTGTGGGGAGCCTTGAACATTGAGTGGGACCTGGCTAGGCAGAGAAGACTGTGCAGGGCAAAGATGGGAGTTGGGCAGGGAGGGGCACTTCCTGTGATATTTCTCAACCTCAACTGCATGACAGGGTCACCCTGGGGAGTATCTACCAAAAAAAAAAAAAAAAGAAAGAAAACAAAAAAGAGCTGGTGTAACTCAGAGGCTTTTCCATGCAAGGTTTCAAAGGAGGCAGTGAGACAGTGGATATGAAAACTTTCCACTTGCTCAACTACATGCGCTCAGTGAACACTTACTCTATTTTCTTTTCTCTTTCTTTTAAATTTTTTTTTCATTTGTCTTTATTTATGAGACAGAGAGAGAGAGGACACACCAGGGCCTCTAGCCACTGCAAAGGAACTCCAGATGCATGTGCCACCTTGTGCATCTAACTTATATGGATTCTGGGGAATTGAACCTTGGCCCTTAGGCTTCGCAGGCAGATGCGTTAACCACTAAGCCATCTCTAGCCCTGTTTTCCTTTTTCTGTAAGGGAAACAGGATGGTCCTTACCTACATCCCAGAAGACTTTGTGTCTAGGGGTCTAAAATCTGGGGACTTGCTGGGTATAGTCAGCATTATTCTGAGATAGGGAAGCATCTTGATGCTATGACATCACCAGAAAAACTCCAAGAGTGACAAACACAAATTCAGACTAAAGAATGGGAGATGGGCTGCAGAGATGGCTTCGCAGTTAAGGCGCTTGCCTACGAAGCCTAAGGATCTAGGTTCAATTTTCCAGGACCCACGTAAGACAGATGCACAACGTAGGTACATGCGTCTGGAGTTCGTTTGCAGTGGCTAGAGGCCCTGGCGCACCCTCTCTCTCTCTCTCTCTCTCTCTAATCTATCTGCCTTTGACTCTATCTCTCAAATAAAGAAAGAAATAAAATATTAAATAAAAACAAGAATGGAGAGAGCCAAGAGGTGGCCGTATTTGTGGCTGATAGCTAACTGTCCACCAAAGTTCCTCTTTCCTTACCTATACAGCCTTGTATAGGTACAGCTGGATAAGATCTGCCTTGTCAGAACTCCATATCCCAGCCTTCTTTGCAACAGATCCCCACCAGGCAAGGTCTTCCAGGAGCAGAAGTAGTAAATGTTTTTTTTTTTTTTTTTTTTCCCATGCAAGACAGTCAAGGTGTAAGACTGTTACCTCCAATTTCTTCTACCCACCTGGGTGACCCACAGAGATGACATTCAAGGGGACAGTGGGGGGCTGCAAGCTGAGTGACAAGGGCAGCAGGCCCTCCATTCAGCAATATCCGCCTTAAGCCAGATGCTGTGACGTACACCCACCCACAGTCCCAGCTACTTGGGAAAATGACACAGGAAGGCCATTTGAAGCCAAAAGTTCAAGGCCAGCCTAAGCAACATGGCAAGGTCCATGAAAGATGAAGTCAGAGAGGGGAGAGAGAGAGAGAGGAAGAGATGGAAGGTGAGCGAGAGGAAGGGAGAGAATAAAACAGAAATACCTGCCTTGCCATATACACTTGCCTTGTTTGAGCCATGATGTGCGTTTGGGCCTATTTGTTACTGCAGCTCACACAGACCAACGCAGGGTTCAATACTCTACTTCGTCGACAATGTAGTTATATCCAGACAGTGGGAACGCCTGCCCTACAATCACACACGTTCAACAAAGTTCTAGAAACTTCACCTCTTAACTCCTTAGAATAGATTTGCAATTTTTTAAAGTATATTTATTTATTTATTTGAGAGAGAGAAAGAGGCAGAGAGAGAGAATGGGCAAGCCAGGGCCTGCAGCCACTACAAGTAAACCCAGACGCATGCGCCACATTGTGCATCTGGCTTACGTGGGTCCTGGGGAATCGAACCTGAGTCGTTAGGCTTCACAGGCAAGTGTCTTAACCGTTAAGCCATCACTCCAGCCTCTAGGTTTGCGATTTTTCAAACCGCCCTACAGAGCTATATGGACTCCTAGAGGGCCTTCCTCAACAAGAGGGAGTTAAGTGGCCTTCAGCCTGGACTCTCCACTTCTGTTTCAACAAGAATACCATTTTAATCTATTTTCTTTTCTTTTTTTTTTTTTTTGTTTTGTTTGTTTGTTTTTCAAGGTAGGGTCTCGCTCTAGCTCAGGCTGACCTGGAATTCACTATGGAGTCTCAAGGTGGCCTCAAACTCACAGCATTCCTCCTACCTCTGCCTCCCGAGTGCTGGGATTAAAGGTGTGCACCACCACACCCGGCTCTCTATTTTCACATTGTACTTTCCCATTTACATTCATTAATAAAGAAGGACTGTAGGACTGCAGAAGTGGCATAGCTAGCAGTTAAGGCACTTGCCTGCAAAGCCAAAGGACTCAGTTTCAATTCCCCAGGACCCACATAAGCCAGATGCACAAGGTGGCACATGCATCTGGATTTTGTTTGCAGCGGCTGAAAGCCCTGGAGCACACATTCTCTCTGTCTCTGTATCTGCTATTTCTTCTTCTTTTCTCTCTCTCTCTCTCTCTCTCAAATGAATAAATAAAAGGACTTTATAGTTTAAAACAATTGCAAAGCCCCCACTGTGGGGTTGCTAGCACAACCTGACTCTGTTCCCAGAAGGCAAAGTTTCACTTCTCTGCCAGCCTCCCGGCCTCAGCTGCTGACACAGAACATGTGGCTTGACAGAAGTTCATGGATGTTTGCTTAGAAAGGAAAAAGAAACCTCAAAGCACAGCAAAGAATCCAGAAACCTGAATCGAGGGAGACAGGAGAAGACACTGGAGTACCCTAGGGCAGTGGGTCTCGCGCTCTGAGGGGCATCTGGTCCCCCTGGGAGCCCGTTCTGCGTGCGGACATCCAAAGTTCCCCTGCGGGGGACTCTTGACTCCCAAACACTGTCGCTCTAAGAAACACTCCCAAGGGGCCGGGAAGATGGCTGAGGCAGTAAACTGCTTGCCATGCAGGCATGAGGACCTGAGTTCTAACCCCAGCACCCACGTAAAACGCTGGGCGTGGGCGTGTTCCTATAAGCTCAGGTAGGAGGATTCCTGGGCCTCGCTGATCAGCCAGTCTAGCCTAACTGGCAAATTCCAGACCAATCAAAGACCCTGTCTAAAAAAGGAGGGCGGCATTTGTGAGGATGATGCACGAGGCTGTCCTCAGACTCAAACAGGCTTTTGCACACAGGCGTGTGTGTGTGTGTGTGTGCGCGCACACACACGCATGCACGTGCACACACACACAAAGTAGAAAAAAAATCTATATTAGTTTCTGCTTATCGCAGATGGATGTCACAGGCACAGAGAGAGTAGTAAGCTCTGAAATGACTGGGGGACAAGAGCTAATATTTAGAGCTTATGACACAAGCCCTCTGTGAGGCACATGCCTTGTATGATCTCATTGTGGCCTTTATAATAATTCCCCCATGAGGGGGCTGGAGACATGGCTTAGCGATTAAGGCGCTTGCCTTGCAAAGCCTTAAGAATGCTTGTTCAAATCTCCAGGTCCCACGTAGCCCAAGTAATGCAAGCATGTAATGTCGCACGTGCGCACAATGGGGCATACGCATCTGGAGTTTGTTCACAACGGCTGAAAGGCCCCAGCGTGCCCATTCTCTTGCTCTCTGCCTCCCTCCCTCTCTCTCTCTCTCTCTCTCTCTCAAAAATAAAAAATAGGGCTGGAGGGATGGCTTAGTGGTTAAGGTGTTTGCTTGCAAAGCCAAAGGACCCAGGTTCGATTCCCTAGGACCCATGTTAGCAAGATGCACAACGGGACGCATGCATCTGGAGTTCATCTGTAGTGGCTGGAGGCCCTGGCACTCCTATTCTCTCTCTCTCTGTCAAATAAATAAAAATAAAACATTTAAAAAAAACTAAAATAGCCGAGTATGATGGTGCACGCCTTTAATCCCAGCACTTGGGAGGCAGAGGTAGGAGGATCGCCATGAGTTCAAGGCCACCCTGAGACTATATAATGAATTCCAGGTCAGCTTGAGCTAGAGTGAGACCCTACCTTGAAAAAAAAAAAACAAAAATAAAAATAAAATAAAACAATAAAAAATAATAATCCCATGAGGGAATGACGAGTCATAGCCCCATTGTATAGATACAGGAAACTGAGGCACAAAGATTAAAAAAAAATAAGTTGTTCCACGTCACTCACTCATCAGGTGTGTGGCTAGCTCAAGCTGGCCCCTGTAGCTGCAGTGCCCTATGGCATCTCTGGGGGGGGGGGCGCTGGAAATCTAGCCTCGGAACCCTAAGGTGCCTCTGGACGTCTAGCCTTAGAACCCTTTCCAGACATCAGCATTCTAATCTGCAAAGCAGCGTTAGTATAAAACCTTCATCGTAGGGCTCTGCTGAAGGTCCCAGGAAAATCTTCTCAGGAGGGGAGTCTGTAGTCTTGGGGGTGGGGGGTGTTCATTAGTAAACAGTAGACAGGGGTCAAGACTGCAGTTTGTGCCCTTAGCTCATTCTGCAGATGGTGAGCCTGAGGTCCTGGCTGTTCTCTACATCCGATGGACATTACTCGGTGCAGGAGTTCTTGCAGAAAGGAGAGAGGATCCCGAGAGTTTAACACCCAGGGTGGTCTTAAGGAGCCCCAGGCTGCCAGGAGACACAGACAAGATGGACTGGCCGTTTTAGAAGAGCGCGGACAGAGCGAGTCCACAGGCCCCTGACCTCCTGGAGGAAGGCACCTCTCAGAAGGTGTCAAACCAGAAAGAACCCCAAAGCCAAGCTCATCTACTCCTTAAAACGTCACGGAAATCCAGAGATGCCCCTTGGCTCCCAGAGATAGCTCAGCCTGTGGGCCTCTTAAGTGCCCTATACCTCGTCATCTTCTTATCTAAGCCAGCCCCTTCCTGTCCCCAGGCCTGGATAAGCCAGGAACATTCAGACATCCGTGGGATTGAGAGGACGAGCAGGAACCGCAGACAGACAGACCCACTTGCAAAGGAGGCAGGGGTGCCAAAAGGAAGTTAAGGTTTTCCTAACAGAGAGGGAAGACGAGAGGCCCCCTCATCCACTTCCTCCCTGGGTGACCTCAGACCTGTGATCACTCTCTCTGAGCCACACACGTCTGAGTCATCAGACGTCCATCAAATAGCAGCTCCTGGATCGCTGGGATAGGGGGGTTATATTCGAACCCTGGCTTCCTCATTTTAAACGTGTTAGGATGAGAGCTGGAGAGATGGCTAAGCAGTTAAGGTGCTTGTCTGCAAAACCTAGCAACCCAAGTTCTATTCCCCAGTACCCACTTAAAGCCAGATGGACAAAGTGGCACATTCATCTGGAGTTCATGACTAGAAGTCCTGGCACATCAATTCTCTCTCTCTCTCTCTCCTTGCAAATAAGTAAATTAAATAAATATAATGTTAAAATAAATGTGTTAGGATGAAAGCAGAGGGATTAAAATGTGTCCAACAGAGACCTCAGCCAAAGGGTTCCTACCCTCCCCACGCAAAGACAAAAAGATAAACTCAGGGGCTATGGGAACAGACAACAATTGAACCATAAACCACTGCAGATAGTCTGTGTCAGTAGAGAAATGCAGGGCTGAGGAGGTGGCACTTGCTTGCAAGCCTGCCAACCAAGTTCAGTCTTCCAAAGCACCCACATAACGCCATATGAAAAGGGGTGCCCACGCCCTTGGCAATGGGAGGTGGAGCCAGGAGTATCCGAAAGCTTGAGAGAGCAGCAGCGACAAAACCGTGAGGGACACCCTGCCTCTAAAGGAAGGTGGGAGGAGAGGAGTATGTCCCCAAGGTTGTCCTTTGACGTCCACCCGTGTATTGTAGCACATGCACACTCAGACACGCGCCATACACTTACACCCAAAGAAGGAGAGAGAGAACGAAGGAAGGAAGGAAGGAAGGAAGGAAGGAAGGAAGGAAAAGGGAGGGAAAGAAGAAAAAAGGGAAGGAGGGGAAGAAGATAAAAGGGAGGGAGGGGAAGGGAGGAAGGGAGGAAAATGGAGGAGAAGGAGGGAGGGAAGGAAGGAGGGGGAAAAAAGAAAGAAAGTAAGGAAAGAAAGAGAGCTGGAGAGATGGCTCAGCTGTTAAGTGCTCTTCCTATGCAAGCATGAGGACCTGTGAGGGGCCTGAGACTGGAGTTCAAATCTCTAGATCCCAAGTAAAATTCCCGGGAGTGACTGCTCGTGCCTGGGACTCCAGTGCCACAGGACAGCAGAGACCCGAGAATCACCACAGCTTGCAGGCTCCTGCATCAGAAGGAGAGAGAGAGAGAGAGAGAGAGAGAGCCCTGTCTCAAACCCAAGACCAGGTGGAAGAGCATTGGGGTCACCGCAGGCGAAGGAGCCCGCCCCACTACAGGCGAGTGCATGAGGCCCTGCAAGGGCACATACACGTGCAAACACCACACACACATGCACACCACATTACACACACAAAGCAAAAAAACAGAAAAGAAGAAAGAAAACTAAAGGTAGGAAAGAAAGAAAGACGACGCATGCAAAGGAAAGCGCCCAATTTACAGACTCAACTTCTCCCTGGGGATGGTTTAGGGACAGGCAGCACGTAAGGTCGTGGGGTCCTTAAGCCCCAGTATAATACCCTACGTGCGGGGGCGGGGGGTCAGCAGGCACAACCTGCCAGGGGACAAGCAGCCAGAACATCTTAAAAACAAGTCACAATGTCACCCTCAGAAGTAAGTGTATGCCTGGAAGCAACAGACAGAGAAGACTGCCAGATAAAGAGTTCACCACGGCACTGCTTGTGAGGATGAGAAAGAAGAGAGAGAGAGAGAGAGAGGCCACAGCCAAGAGTTAGTTAAGTGGGTCCCAAGGCATGCCTCTCCGCGCAGCCACGAAGCTGTCCCGCTAGGAAAAGGAAGTGCTCTGTCTGTGGCTAAGGACAAGGCGGTTTCCAGGCCACTATGGAACATGTGTGCGCCCACACTGCCCGACCCACCGTGTCCTTGCCGGCTCTCACAAATAGCCGTTCACTCACCTTTGAGATCCCTGCAATCAATCTAGGACTCTTTCCTTTCTGAGAAGCGCTGGCCCTGTTTCTGCCAGCGTGCCCCTCTCTGGCCCTCCTCCACAAGACTCAAAGCCAAGGGCTGTACCTACCTCCCGTGGGTGCCGTCTGTGGCTTCGGGACACTAGGAGCTCTTCTGGGGACTGCGCGCTCTTGCCTCTTCCTGCTCACACGGTTCTCCTGGAAGTGGCCTTTTGCCAAGAAAAAGTAAGTTCATTCCATTCGCTCAAGATCCCCCGCCCTCTGAGAGCGCAGCCCCCGTGGATCCCAGTGTGAGCTCCCTGCACACCAGGAGCGAGACTGGAACAGAACCCGGCCAGAGAAACAGCTGGAGGGAGGCGAGGAGGGAGGGGCAGGAAACAGGCTGCGGAGGGCGGGGGCGCCAGCTGCGTGGAGTGGGGGCTGCCAGAGGAGGCTGCCCCTGCCAGGCGGCATGGGCTCACCCGTGGGTGGCAGCAGCAGCCCAAGGGGGGGGGGGTGATGATGGCCCGCCCCTTGGCTTCGAGCACAGCTGGAGGCTGGAGATCTGAAATTAATCTAGCCTAGACACTAAACCTGAAACCGATAAGGAAGTGTTTTCCACTCTCTGTTCTGGGCTTCGGGTGGACCTAAGAGACCAGCAGCTCAGAGCTTCTCCCCCCCACCTCAAGCCCTTGGGATAGACACTCCTCCTACCTGGGGTGCAGCTCCTGCCCCAGTGTGTGTGGCCCCTTCATTGTTCAGCTTACAGGCCGCTTCCTCGCAGGTGCCTCTCTTGCTGGGAGCTTCCTGGGGACCATTTTGTTCCCTGCCCTGGCCCCCGGCACCAAGAACAGCACCACCTTATGGGCTACATCACTGAACTGTTAAAAAGAGCCAAGATGGGCTGGAGGGATGGCTTAGCGGTTAAGGCCTTTGCCTGCAAAGCGAAGGGACTCAGGTTTGATTCCCCAGGACCCACGTTAGCCAGATGCACAAGGGGGGGCGCACGCGTCTGGAGTTCGTTTGCAGTGGCTGGAGGCCCTGGTGCGCCCATTCTCTCCCGTGCGCGCGCCCTCTCTCCCTCTTTCCTCTGTCAAATTAATAAATAAATAATAATTTTTTAAAAAAATAGCCAAAAACCAGGCAGGGTGCTGGGGCACTGGTTACTTGATCCTCCCAGTATCAACAGCTCAGGGATCTGAGAGTGGATGGGACCCACCGCCTGCTGAAGTTTCTAGGAGCTTGTAAGGTCATAGAAACAAGAGACAGTTTATTAAGAGAAAAGCACTCACGAGAGTGAAAGTGGGCTAGTGAGCTGGGAAAGACGTGTACCCGACAGCTGTGCCCACAGCCCCCTGACCCTTTATAGGTCACTAGCATTGCACCCGGCCTCTCTTGCACCCAGCTCTCCTGCACTCGGGTATCACAAGCCTCACTTGTGCTGTCTGGTAACCTGGAGCCCACACTGGGAAGGTTTGCAGTTCCCTGCTGCTACCTTCTTCCATGTGTAGATCTCGGTGCCTCCCCAGGTCCCCATTCTGCCACAACACTGCTGGGCATTCAGTACTTAATCCTCACAGTGCTGGGTGCTTGGTACCCGGTTGTCCCAGCAGCAGTAAGAAGTAGGGATTTTTTTTTAACTACCCACGTTTTCTGAGGAGGAAGTTGCTGCGAAGAAAAGATTCAATCTCTTGCGCAATACCATTCAGCTGCTGGAAGGCAGAACTGGAGTTCTCGAACCAGGTTATCTGGCCCGGGATCGCAGGTGTTGGCCTCCAGACACATGCACACACACATACACACAAAGAGTTGCAGCTTGGCTGTTGGTGTGCGTGACCCGTGTCAATTGCGTCCTCCAAGAATGTCACAGCAACTACTAGCACGTCCTCAGAACTCCCCCAAGGAATGGTTCACATGTGGTACAGATGGGAACACTGAGGCCACAAACAGGAAGTCGCCACGCTTGGCCTGAACATGACTGGGAACTGGGCATGTGTGAGCCCAAAGTCAAGCTGCCTAAAACAGCATTTATAGGCAAGAAAAGAGGAGAGGAGGAGAAGAGAGGACAAGGGAAGGAAGTATATGGCTATAACGGAGAACCTGGGACTGGGGGATGTATAAACAGTCGAAGTTGGACTCGCAGCCGTGGAGGTGGGACAGCCGAGGTCAAGGAGCTGCTTGCTGGGGAGGGACTTCCTGCTGCTTTGGCCCACGGTGGGAACCAGAAGACAAGGAAACGCTTGGGAGCGGAGAGGCAGGGCCAGGCGTCGCTTAGTCCATCACTAAACACAGAGACCTGATAACCTCTTTAAGCTCCCACCTCTCCACACTGTGGCATTGAGGGCTAAGTTCTCAACGCCCGAACTGACAACTCACTGAAGTCACAGCGTCACCTGACTGGTCTTAGAACCCGCCTTGCTCTCTCCCACCATTCCAAACCCACACAGCAGTGATAGTAATGCTTAGAAGCCCTCCACCTTTCAATTTCCCTGATAGTCTCATTTATTTAGTTATTTACTTCATAAAGAGAGAGAGAGAAAGAAGCAGAAAGAGAGAGAGAGGGTTGCCAGGCCTCCAGCCATTGCAAATGGACTCCAGACGCATGCACCTGCATGGCATCTGGCTCACTTGGGCACTGGGGAATTGGACCTGGGTCCTTAAGCTTCACAGGCAAGCTAGCACCTTAACCGCTAAGCCGTCTCTCGAAGCACAGAGCTCGTAAGTCGTTTGTCTGAGGTCACACAGCTCCCTAGAGTCAGAAGGGAGATCTCAACCTGCCTGACTTTAATCTCTCTCCTTCCGCCTCTGCTAAGCTCACCTAAGTGTCTCGATCAACCTCTTCCCGTACAGATGGGGACATCGATTGCAGAGAAAGAAGATAAAGGACTCACCCAAGGCCATTCAGCAGTTAGTGACCCCAAAATCTGCCAGCTAAAGCTGAGGGCAGCAGGGCATGGTTTCTGGCATCAACCATCACCAAGTCCATCTGTTAGTGCTGCTGCTGGGGCACCAAGTATGGCCTGCCCCAGGTGAGCTTGCTAGAAACACAAGCCTCGGGACTCCCGCACAGAACTCTCCATCAGAAACCCCAGAACTACATTCTCTGGCCACTACCGCCTTCCCCAGGAGGCTGGGGGGGGGGGGGGACAGGGGGGCTTCAGATGTTCCTGATGTTTGCTGTTGCTTGGCAACCATAGCTAGAGACCTTTCCATCAGGATCATGGGAAGTGGGTCTGTAGTCCCATTCATGCACAGAACAGTCAAGATGAGCAGAGGTTTCCTGAGAGGGTCTGACTTGAATCCCATTTTCTCCAGGTGAGCTGTGTGTGAGAGCCGGCCAGTCCCTCCACCACTCTGAGCCTCAGTGTTCTCAGCTACTGGCAACAGAGAAGCAAGAAGAGGAGAGTTAGAAAGAGGGAAGTGTGGGGGACAAGGGAATGGGAAGCAAAAAGAGGGTAAAATGTCAAATAAATAAAAATAAAATATATTTGAAAAAAAAAAGAGGAGAAAAGATGGAGGAGAAAGAAAGGAAGGAATGGTTCACACCTGTAATTCCAGCCTTTGGGAATAGGAAGCAGGGGGCTCCGAAGTTCAAGGTCAGCCTCAGCTACATGAGATTCTGTCTCAAAAAAAAAAAAAAAATCAGCCTGGAGAGATGGCTTAGTGGTTAAGGTGCTTGCCTGCAAAGCCTAAGGACCCATGTTCGACTCTCCAGATCCCGTGTAAGCCAGATGCACAAAGGGGAGACAAGCGCAAGGTCGCGCATGCCCACTAGGTGGCGCAAGTGTCTGGAGTTCAACTTCAGTGGCTGAGGCCCTGGCGGGCCAATTTTATCTCTCTCTCTCTCTGTCTCTCTCTCTCTCTGTCTCTCTCTGTCTCTCTGTCTCTCTCTCTCTCTCTCTCTCTCTCTCTCTCTCTCTCTCTATATATATATATATATATATATATATATATATATATATATATATATATATATCCGTCTCTCTAAAAAACAATATGGCTGAGCATGTATCTGAGGTAGTAGAGTGCGTGTCTGACATGCACAAAACCCTGGGTCTGATCCCCAGCATGGCCGGAATAAAGCAGATATGGCGGTAATGGCCGGAATCAAGATCAGTTCCGCCAGGAGCCTGTTCCAGGGTTGGCTGAGCCCAGCTTAGAGGGCACTCACGTGGGAACTCCCAAGCTCTGGGGGATCCGTGCTGATTGCTCCTGACCTGTGAGAATATAAATTTGGATTGCTTTCTGTCACAAGTCCGTCGCAAACTGTTACAGCAGCCATAGGAACTTCCTATCAGGGCTGCTTGGGGAAGGACCAAGATGTTGGCTAGGGTGACAGGCCAATCTGGGTTTGCATTTCGGCTCCTTTTGGGAGCTGTGTGACCTTGGCCAAATTCCTGCCCTCTAAGCACCGCAGCTCTGCCAGTGGTAGAGATGAAACTTGCCCCAGGCCACTGCTGGGAAACTTGGACCAGAACCTGGCACACAGGTGACATGCAATAAATAGCCCCCCACCACCGCCCTCACACACAGGCCATTAAGAAGCCTGCATTCCCAGGAGAATGGCTTTGGTCACAGGCTAGATTTGGCCATTCGGATGCTCTATTTTGTTCACCACCTTAGCTCAACAATACCCCATCGCTCCCCATTACAGTGTCTTGATTGTCATTCATCAAAATCCTCCCCCAAAGCCAGGCGTGGTGGCGCTTTAATCCCAGCACTCGGGAGGCAGAGGTAGGAGGATTGCCGTGAGTTCGAGGCCACCCTGAGACTCCATAGTGAATTCCAGGCCAGCCTGGGCTACAGTGAGACCCTACCTCGAAAAACAAAATAAATCCTCCCCCAAAGGCTGGAGAGACAGCTCAGTGGTTAAGGTGCTTGCCTGCAAAGCCTAAAGACCCAGGTTCGATTCTCCAGGACCCACATAAACTGTGGGTTCCTGTGTCCTCCGGGGCCTGGCCATGGTCCCCCCCCCCCCCGAAGGCTCCCAGGCAACCAGGGTCGGTGAGCACATGAAAAGAGAAACACTCCTGGGAGATAGTTGAACAGCTCTCTCAGTTTATTGTCAGTGAAAATGGGTTTATAAGCAGCTGGGGGTGGGGGAAGGGTACGTACCAAGTTCATTTCTGATGCCTAATTAGCACATGGGGACATTCATTCTAGCACGTAGGCAATGGTGGTGGCGAGTCAGTTGATCTAGGGTCTCAGGACTATGTGAAGGTTGCCTGCTGATAAGGAGTTTCCTAGGCAACTGGCCAAAGGTCACAGGGCTATGGGCAGAGCCTAAATTCAGGTGTGCCGGACTTGGAGAGGGAGTGGCCTTCTGTAGCCTGGGGGTCCTTAGCCCTGCCTGGCAGCTCAGGCTCCTCTCCTGAAGGCTCCAGCCTGTGCCTGGCAGTGCCCGACAATAAACCAGATGCACAAGGTGGCGAGCGCGTCTGGGGTTCATTTGCATTGGCTGGAGGCACTGGCATGCCCATTCTCTCCCTCTCTTTCAAATCAATAAATGGATAAAATATATTTTTAAATATATAAAAAAATTTAAATCCCCCCCAAACCAGGCTTCATTCAACCTCATCAACCAAAATGGAGACAAACTAAAAAGATGGCGAAGGGGACGACAGCGACAGAGAGCTGCGCCTTCACAGGTCAGCGGTCAGCTCACCCCCTCTGGGTCACGCTGGGGATGTGGGTTTTCACAGCCCCTGTGCTGGAGCGTGCGCATCAGTTGCAAGGCGAGGATCACTCATGTTACAGTGGGTCTGTCATTCCTTCCCCACCACCCCTGACGCTCCTTGGAGCAAGAACCAAACCAGGCACAAAGGAGTCAGCGGACAAAATCTATTGTTGACTGTGGGGAAAGCCAGCCAGCCCCTGGGGCCAGCGGGGCTGAGGACAAGCACAGGCTCCTTCCCCGGGGCAGATTCCAGTCCGTGGTCCCAGATAGCTGAGAGAGACCCGGAGACCGCAGAGCCCTGCTGTGACACCCCCGGACAACGGTACAACACACACACGTAGTTTGCATCTGCTTGGGGCGTGATGGTGCCTACAAGGACGGCCTCGCCTGCCCAGTGGATCGGAGCACAGGCCAGGAGCTTCCAGAGGTACTTGATGCTGGTCAGTCTGCGCTGCCCAGGAGCCCAGCATCCCGCTGCCGTTGTTAGGTGCTTGGTGGCCTGGAAAGGGTTAACAGGGCTGTGGCCCAGAGAATAGGGAATGAGGAGGACCCCCAGCTCTGAGCCACAAGCGCTGATGAGCTGGCAAGGCTCCTGTACTCTGGTGGTGAGCTGGGACCCCATGCCAGCCCCTCTTTAGAAAGAGATACTTCCTACTCTGGGAGTGGGGAGACCACCCTAGCTGTCTGAAGTGTGTGTGTGTTGGGGGGGGAGCAGAGAGGCTCCAGTCTATTTCTCCTGACCCTGGAAAGGCGTGGGAGGAGTTCAAGCCAGCATGAGTCATGAGGCTATTCCAACTCTCGGGATTTGTGGCCAGTTCTGGGAGAGCTTCCATTCTTAACAAGTTATTTATTTTTTATTTTAGAGAGAGAGAGAGAGAGAATTGGTGCACCAGGGCCGCAGCCACTGCAATCGAACACCAAACACTTGCGCCACCTAGTGGGCATAGGCGACCTGGCACTTGCCTCACCTTTGCACCTCTGGCTTAAGGGGAATCTGGAGAGCCGGAACATGGGTTCTTGGGCTTCGCAGGCAAGCGCCTTAACCGCTAAGCCATCTCTCCAGCCCAGAGCTTCCATTCTTAAGCCAGTGGAATGAGAACCAGAGAGGGTTAGCGACTGCCCCAAACTACACAGCACTTCCTGAGCAGCTCACAGACTTGCCTGATTCCCAGAGAGCTCCCACCCCCACTGCACACACACACACACACACACACACACACACACACGCAAACACATACATATGTACATGAATGTGTGTACACACATACATACAAATACATAATCACACACATGACCATGCAAATGCATACAAATATACATACACACATACATGCAAACATACATATGTATACTCATACATATAAACACACATGAATACACACACACACACCCTGGCTTCTGGTGGCCCCATTCCTGCCTGTCTCTCCAGCGGCCCCATTCTCCCCTCCTAGCCTGAGTCCACCATGCAGTTAAAGCCTGGGAACCTTCCAGAGCCACCCCTCCTGCCAGAAAATGCCCCAGCCTGCACCTGTGCCTGGTCATCTCTGGAATCCCGGCTCAGCTGAGAGCGCTTCCCAACACCCAGTCTGCAGGCTACCCCCTTCTCTCCCACCTTCCTGGGCGAGCCGCTGGTCACTTCTGCCGGTGGCTCTGCGCCCGGTCAGCACCTCCATCCTTTCTCCTGCTACTCTGCTTCTTCCCTCTTCCATGGGCAGATGTCACCACTCCTGGGCTGCTGTCACCCTGGATCCAACTGCACCCGGCCCCTGTGGACATGTCTGATGGCTCAAGCAGGTCCTCCCCAGGTCAGCTAGGAGGACGAGCGACTGGTAATGGATACGGAGCCCCAAAGCCACCGTGTTTAGGGCAGGCCAGACTAGAGGTCAGGGGCACAAACTTTGGTAGAGTGCTTGCCTAGCACAAACCCCTGGTTTTGATATCAAGCACCTCATAAACCGGGCACGGCAATGCACACTTGGAATCCCAGCACTTGCGAGGTAAAGAGAGAAGAATCAGAAGTTCAGGATCATCCTTGGCTGCATAGTGAGTTCAAGACCAGCCTGGGCTACATGAAACCCTGTGTCGAGAGAAAGGAAGGAAGGAAGGAGGGAGGGAGGGAGGGAGGGAGGGAGGAAGGGAGGGAGGGGCAAAAAGGAAAAAGAATACAACCTGTAAACAGGCACAAAATGTTTTGAGTACTGAAAGACTTGAGTTCAAATCTAAGCCCACCCGTGTGTGTGTGTGTGTGTGTGTGTGTGTGTGTGTGTACGCGCATGCTTGTGGGTGTGTGGGGGGGGCACTAGGTATGGAACTCAGAGCTTTGTGCACATGCTAAGCAAGGGCATTACCATTGAGCTACACCCCCAACCCTCGGTTTCTCGAGACACTGTCTCATTAGGTAACCCAGGCTGGTCTCAAACTCATGACCTGCCTGCCTCAGCTTCCCAAGTGTCCAGTGTGCCACCATGCCCAGACAGACCTGTCCCTTTCTCACTATGTGACATTGGGCAAGTCATCTCTCCTCTCTGGGCTTCTCTTGCCCCGTCTGTAACATGAAGGCTGTCCTCGGGCTTTGGCAGATCTGTGAGGAGGGTTCTCTAGGCATGTGAAGAGCTCAGACGTGTCGCCAGAACCACTTCAACACCACTGTGGGGTCCCTCTCACCAAAGCCCTGCCCCGGGGGCATTGTGCTCTGGGAGGAGCCCTAGAGCCAGGGGCCTGGGTCTCCTCTCCACCGTGCCACTTGTTGACTGTGTGCCCTTGGGAGATGAAGTTCACCTCTCTGAGCCTCAGCTGGGTGGCCTCTAACCAGGGGATGGTAGATACGGTCCCATGAGACTGAAAGAGCAACTCCTGGACAATGCCAGTGTCCGCCACTCCTGCTTCTGCCCACTAGACTCCAGCACACTACCTCACACTACCTCTCCACAGTCCCCGCCCACGTCCACAGCAGCGGCCTTGTCTCCTCGGTCGGTAAATGCCCCCCACCTCCCCACCCTGCCAAGGCTCCCCAGACAAGGATGTTGCAGGCACTCGGGGCCCCTCCACACCCACCCGTTTCTCTCTAGCTTTCTTTTCAGAGGACCCCTAGATGCAGAAGAACCAACCCATAGGGAATGGGTATCAGGCACATGAACGGATCTGCTTAGATAAAAGAGATGGTGTCGCTGCCTGGTGCCTCCCAAGAGTCCACCAAGCCCAACCTAAGGGGTCCTGCTAACCTTCACACCACTGCCCTCGGGCGGGGTGAAGGACTTTCCACTGTAACAAGAACCGCCCCGCACCTTTACCCTAAGCCACAGAGACTTTTTGTTGTTGTTGTTGTTGTTCATTCTTATTTTATTTGAGAGTGACAGAGAGAGAGAGAGAATGGGCGTGCAAGTGCTTCCAACCACTGCAAACGAACTCCAGATGCGTGCGCCCCCTTGTGCATCTTGCTAACGTGGGTCCTGGGGAACCGAGCCTTGTACCGGGGTCCTTAGGCTTCACAGGCAAGCGCTCAACCGCTAAGCCATCTCTCCAGCCCCCCCCCCCACCTTTTTTTAACCTACCCATTCGCTTGATCCTCTTCCCTCCTGGAAGCTCCCTCAACTCTGTCTAGATTTTTCCTGAACTGCTCCCATTTTTTTTCCAAAATATATTTTTTTATTGATTTATTTGAGAGAGAAAGAGGGAGAGAGAGAGAAAGAGAGAGAATGGGCATGGCAGGGCCTCCGGCCACTGCAAACGAACTCCAGATGCATGCTCTTGTGCATCTGGCTTACTTGGGTCCTAGAGAATCGAACCGAGATCCTTTGGCTTGGCAGGCAAACGCCTTAACCACTAAGCCATCTCTCCAGCCTCCGGAACTGCTCCCATTTTGCATAAGGGAAATCTGAGGCCCTGGGTAGTTAGTTACTCCAGGCCTGGCCCCAGGCCCCAATCCCACCCCCTCCCTCCAGAAACACAGGATGGGGAATCTGCAGACCCTGCAAGGACCTGACAGTGCTACTGGAAACCGACCATCAGGAGCGAACTGAGCCCAGAACACCAGGAGGAAATTAGAAAATCAAATGAATCGATGTCTGATTCAGCGTTTACATGGGAGTCGATCGCGAATCATGTCCTTGGAAATGGAGTGATGCACACCCCACAAGCCTGTGAATAATTCACCCTTCATAAAAGCCCACAGCGCACGAATTATTTTAAAAACCTTTCCCCATGTTTTAGTAAGAAGCACACACTGGCAGAGGGTCTGCAAAGGACTGAGAGTTCACCTGTGGCATGGGTTGGGCACCCCCAGTGCCAGCCACCAGAGCCTTCAAAGGCCTCAAACAAGTTCTCCTGGCCCCTGGCCTTCTGGTCCCCACTCACATCGGGCATGCGATGGAGATTTTTCCACGTGCTTTTACAAGGAGGCTGTGTGTACCTTTTTATGTGGGTCATGCAAAAAAAAGAAGAGAATTTTGAAAACACGAGGAATCGTCATAGCAACGGGCTGCCTTTCCTATTTTTGAAAAGTGATCTCCCTCCTCCCCTAGGTACAGATGGTTTATTTTTCTGACTCAGAGGCAAACATAGCGCTCAGGAGGGGTGGGACCAGGGACCCTAGGCCCAGCCCTGGAGGGAGATGACCAGAGCTCAGGGGTCCTCTGGCCTTTGCTCCTAATGTTGGTGTCACCTCTAGGAACCCAAGGTCCCTGGCATCCTGGTCACCCGTGCTCCTCTTCTCAGTGAATCCACCCGGGAGATCTCTGCAGAACGGTCAGAGCCGTGGGGCAACTGTAAGAGCCTTACTGTTCTGTGTGTCTGTGAGTCAGACGGCCTGAAACACTGGCATCAGGAGGCCCAGGACCCCAGCGCAGGGCCCAAGGCCCACACAATATTAAATGAAAGGTCACTACACTGATGAAAGGGCACAGTGTGTGTGGGTTCGAATCCTGCCCCACCACTTTCTTAGCCATGTGACCTAACTTCGTAGGTTGCTCTTAGCTGTGTAACCCAAAGCAAGTGTCTCAACCTCTCTGCATTTTCCCTTGTGGAAGTAACAATAAGAACCCAGGAAGCCGGGCGTGGTGGTGCACGTCGTTAATCCCAGCACTCGGGAGACAGAGGTAGGAGGATCGCTGTGAGTTCGAGACCACCCTGAGACTACATAGTGACTTCTTCCAGGTCAGTTTGGGCTATGGTGAAACCCTACCTCAAAAAACCAAAACATAAAATAAAATAAACACATGAGTCGTGGCAGAGATGGCTTGTATTAGCCTGCGTAGCTTAATCTCTTTGGACAGCTATCACCAACATACCACAAGCTGTGGCTTAGGTATAGTCCTTGCCACACAAGCAGAAGGACTTGAATTCCATCCTCAGCACTCATGTAAAAGCCAGGCATAGCAGTGCATGTCTATAATCTCCATGCTGGGGAGGGGAGACAGGGGGACCCTGGGCGTGTTGGATAGAGCAAGCCAAGCCCACTCAGTGAGCTCTGGGTTCAGTGAGAGACGCTGTCTCAAAACACAAGTGGAGTGCATGAGCCCATACGTGAACACACACACACACACACACTGAAAGGCTTATATGCAACAAACATGTGCTGATCACATGGAGATGAGAAACCCAAGGTGGAGGGGCTGGCAGAGCCAGGCTCTCTGAGGGACATCTTCCCACCGAGGACTCTCCACCAGGTATCAGCAGGGTGCAGGACCTCTCTGAGATGTCTTTCATAAGTCACTAGCTCCAGCATTGAGGATGTCACCCTCATGTCCTAATCCCCTTTGAAAAGTCCCCACTTCCTAAGCCACCATCTTGGGGGTGACGATATCAACCTGCGAATTTTTCCGGGGACACAACAATCAGACCACAATACCGCATGAATCACTTAGTAGGCTTTCAATTAAGTTTTATTATTACTCAGCATTATCAAATTGGTTAATTAGACTTAATGTACAAGTATAATAATTAATGATCAAGATGCTAATTACTTAATGGATCGTTGTATGCTACTTATGGTATAGAGATTACAATTATTGATGTATTATGATTGATTCTATTAATTAGCTACTATAATTAATGCTTACAATGCTACTATTATATCTCCTATCCTTCACACACTTTCTTGAAAATTTCTTGAGATTGAAGCAATGCAGTCAGAACCTATTCCCCATCAGTTACAGCCAAGTGGCCCCGGGGCACACAAGGAAACATCTCTGAGATAAATTATTCCTCTGTCAAATGGGGATAAGAAGATACACACACAGCTTGACTCCCTGATTTATTATTTATTTTTATTTTTATTTTATTTATTATTATCATTATCATTAGTATTATTATGAGGAGTCAGAAAGTCACTGCCCATTCTTTGTCAATAAAGTTTTATTGGGTGGGTGGATGGATGGATGGGTGGATGAGTGAATGGATGGGTGATGGGTGGGTGGATGGATGGGTGGGTAGATGGGTGAATGGATGGGTGTGTGGATGGATGAGTGAATGGATTGGTGAGTGGATTGATGGGTGAATGGATGGTGGGTCTGTGGGTAGATGAATGGGTGAGTGGATGGATAGGTGGGTAGGTAGATGGATGGATGGGTGAATGAATGGTGAGTGAATGGATGGATAGATGAGTGAATGGGTGGTGGGTGGGTGGACAGATGGATCAATGACATCATAAAGCCACAACCTACCTGATAATCAGGACACGTATTCATTTATTTATTTGAGACAGAGAGAGGAAGAGAAAGAGAGAGAGAATGGGTATACCAGAGTACCCACTGCGAACAAACTCCAGGCGCATGCTCCACCTTGTGCATCTGGCCTATGTGGGACCTGGAGAACTGAACCTGGGTCCTTAGGCTTTGCAGGCAAATGCCTTAACCACTAAGGCATGAATCCAGGACATTTCTTTTTTAGTTGTTTTGTTTTTGTTTTTGATTTATTTTTATTGATTTTTTTAAATAAAAGATTGCACTCTTATATCCCCTTTCCCCCACCCCAGTTCTGCTGAGGGTCTTCCTCAGTGGGGTTATTGGTATTCATTGTAGGGACCAAGCGACATCAGTCAGTCTCATTTCTTTTTTAATTAAATATTTTATTTATTTATTTATTTGTGAGCAGTTATGGGGGGAGGGAAGGACAGAGAAAGAGGAGACAGAGAGACAGTGGGCATTCCAGGGGCCTCTTGCCACTGCAAACTAACTCCAGATGCATGCAGTACTTTGTGCACTGGCATTGTGTAAGTACTGGAGAATCAAACCTACACTGCCAGGTTTTGCAAGCAAGTGCCCTTAACCACCAAGCTATCTCTCTAGCCCCAGGACATTTCTTACATGGCTAACTTCCACTAACCTAGAATTTGAGGGTAGGCTGGAGAGGTGGCTCAGGGGTTAAGGCACTTGCCTGGAAAGCCTAAAGACCGAGGTTTGATTCTGTAGTACCTACATAAAGCTAGATGCACAAGGAGGCACAAGGAGGCACATGTGTTGAATTCATTTGCAGTGGCTAGAGGCCCTGGCATGCCCATTTTCTCTCTCTATCTCTCTGTCTCTCTCTCTCTCTCTCTCTCTCTCTCTCAAATAAATAAATAAGATATCCTTTGAAAAAGAGTATATTAGAATTTGTGGGTAATGAGAATGGACTCTTCTGTCAGAATATGTGTGTGTTTGCATGTGCAGGGGAATGTGCACATGTGTGAACATGCATGTGGAGACCAGAGATTCACTCTCAACCTGATTTATTGAGACAAGGCCTCCCACTTGAACCCAGAGCTCACTGACTGGGCTAGTCTAGCTTGCCAACGGGAATGTCCTGTCTCCACCTCCTGGGTGCCGGGATTGTAGGCAGGCCGCCACACCTGCACACCATTAGGCGGCTGGTGGGGACCAGAACTCAGGTCCTCGCCTGCCCTTCATGTGACAAGCACTTTATCCACTGAGCCATCTCCCCAGCCCCTATAAAACACATGTCACCATGATGGAAAGGACCAAGCAATGATGCAAACGAGAAGGAGTGATGACTGGGGTGACAGCGTCCACTGTCAGCAGGCAGAGAACTTACAGAAGTGTCATTTGTGTCCTGACCACTAAAGCAGGCTCCCTGTGGAACTTGACCGGGATGCCATCTCAGCCTCGGGCTTTTATTTGTGCATAACAAAGAAATCGGTATTGCTCAAAGGAAGTTCCGGGATTTAGCTTGGCTGATTCTTCTGTTTGCTGCAACCCAACAGAAACCATCCCAGCCAGAAAAATAAATGACAATAAAAAGTAAAATACGAGGATCGCCATGAGTTCCCGGCCAACCTGACGCTACGTTGTGAATTCCAGGTCAGCCTCAGCTAGAGTGAGACCCTACCTCGAAAAAACCAAAAGATAAAAATAAATAAATAAATAAAAGAGGTAGGGAGATTGCTCAGGGGTGAAAGGAGCTTGCTTGCAAAGCCTGCTGGCCTGGGTTCAAGTCTCTCTCTTTCTCTCTCTCCTCCTCTCTCTGCTCACAAACACACAAATAAATAAAATATTTTTAAAAAATAAAAGGGTCAGAGCCAGTCGTGGTGGCACATGCCTTTAATCCCAGCACTCGAGAGGCAGAGGTAGGAGGATCTCTGTGAGTTTGAGGCCACCCTGAGACTACATAGTGAATTCCAGGTCAGCCTGGGCTAGAGTGAGACCCTACCTCAAAAAAATAATAATATTAATTAGTTAATTAATTAATTAACTAATTAAAAGGTCAGCCAGGCACGGTAGTGCACGCCTTTAATCCCAGAATTTGGAAGGCAGAGGTAGGAGGATTGCCACGAGATCGAGGCCACCCTGGGACTTCATAGTGAATTCCAGGTCAGCCTGGGCTAGAGCGAGACCTTACCTCAAAAAAATTAAAAAAAAATTAAAAGGTCATTAAAAATTATCTTTCATAACTGGTAGCACCAGAGGGTGTGGTAACAGGCAGTCCCCATCACCACAGGGGCAGGTGGGCAGAGGAGGTGCCACAGCTCCGGGTCTTAAAGCACTCTACTCTCCAGTTAGGCTCAGTAACTGTACCTTTACAACTTTGTTCTAAGGAAGGCATCTGGTTTACATATTAAGATTCATTCAAGGAGGGCTGGAGTTTAGCTCAATAGTAAAGTGTTTGTCTGGCATGTACAAGCCCGTAGGTTTGATCCCCAGCACTGGAAAAAGAAAAAAGCAACACTTACTCATGGAGATGAATGAATAACAGAACTCTGTTATTATATTAGAAAGTATTAGTAATCCCGGGGGTTGGAGAGATGGCCCAGCGGGTAAGGCACTTGCTTACAAAGCCTAGTGACTAGGGTATGAGTCCCCAGTACCCACGTAAAGCCAGGTACGCAGACTGGCACATGCATCTGCAGTTTGTTTGCAGTGGCTAACGGCCCTGGTGCACCCAGCCTCTCTTGCGCGCACCCTCTGTCTCCTCTCTCTTGCTCTCGCTTCTGCTCCTGCTCCCCTCTGTCTCTCTCTGCTTGCAAATAAATAAGTAGAAAGCGTTAGTAATCTACTATCTGATATACTAGCAATTGCAAAGAAACTGTAAATAACTGGAAATAATAAGCATTCAACAGCAGATGTTAGACTGTGACTGACGTCATCATGGTGTCCATACAGCACTCCTATATGAACACGAAACCGTATCATAAAATCGTGTCTTGAATATACTCGAGAACTGATAAAAATTAAAACAAAGAAGTTACGAGCTTCAAAGGATAAAATCAACAAAGAGAAAAGACTATTCACAGGCTGGGAATAAATATTTACAATTCATATGCCCACAGAGGGGCTGATACTAAGAACATGAAAGATCTCTTATACTCAAAAGTAAAAAAGATGAATAACCCCACAGCCCAATTTACAAAACGGAAGGAGGATCTAATAGATACTGCCCCAAAGATTCACCCGTGTCTTCCGGCTCATAAGCATATGAAAAGATGTTCCACATCATAAGTCTTTGGGGAATGCAAATCAAACTTAGAGCGAGACACCACACCCTCTCACTGAAGGGCTGTGAAAACCAGTGTTGAGAATGTGGCACAACCGGGAATCTCACACACCGCTGGTGGGAGTGGTGGGAGCCCACTCTGAAAAATAGTAATGTAGTTCCTAAAAGAAAAAAACACAGTGACACATAGAGCTACTAACAACTCAGAAGTTGCACTGAGGTGAAGTGGAACAACGTGTCCACGTAAAACCTTGGGCACAGGGCTGGAGAGATGGCTTAGTGGTTAAGGTACTTGTCTGCAAAGCCAAAGGACCCAGGTTTGATTCTCCAGAAACCACGTGAGCCAGATGCACAAAGTGGTACATGCATTTCGAGTGGCTGGAGGTCCTAGTGTACCCATTCTCTCTCTCTCTCTCTCTCTCTTTCTCTCTCTCTCTCTCTCTCTCTCTCAAATAAATAAAAATAAAATATATTTTTTAAACCCTAGGCACAAGCATTCGTTGCAGAATAGTTTATGACCGCCAAAAGGAAATGCAGGGAAATGCAGATTAAAACTATGTTGAGATTTCATCTCATTCCTGTCAGATTGGCTACCATCATGAAAACAAATGACCATAAATGCTGGTGAGGATGTGGAAAAAGAGAAACCCTTCTACACTGTTGATGGGAATGCAATCTGGTCCAGCCACTGTGGAAATCGGTGTGGAGGTTCCTGAGACAGCTAAAAATAGATCTACCATATGACCCAGCTATACCACTCCTAGGCATATATCCTAAGGACTCATCTCACTACCTTAGAGATACTGGCTCAACCATGTTTATTGTCGCTCAATTCACAATAGCTGGGAAATGGAGCCAGCCTAGCTGTCCCTCAATTGATGAATGGATAATGAAGATATGGCACATTTATACAATGTAGATCTACACAGCAATAAAGAAAAATGAAGTTATGAAATTTGCAGGAAAATGGCTGGATCTGGAAAGGATTATACTAAGTGAGGTAACCCAGGCCCAGAAAGCCAAACATCGCATGTTCTCTGTCATATGTGGATCCTAGCTACAGGTATTTGGACTTCTGTGTAAGTAGGAAGAAAACTCAGTAGCAGAGACTAGTAAGATAGAAAGGAGATATAAAGGAAATAGAAAGGGAGAGGGGTACTTAATAGGATGGTATTGTGTATATGTAAGTAGAAGAATAGATTAATGGGGGTGAAAAGGCCTAAGTGAGGTCAGGGGAAGAGACTGAGTAAAGGAAAGGTGGAGGGAGGCTAATCAAAACCTAAGAGGATATAAATAAATCATATGGAAACCTATTTTTTTGGACAATGGAACACACAGGAGCCATAGATTGTTACTAGAAAATTTTCAGTGCCAGGGATGGGATAGCTTCCAGTGGTGTTGGCCAGGGAGGTCCCTGATGCCCCAAAACATTACAGCCCATTCCCAAGGCTCTTGGTTTCCCACCAGGAATAGATGGTAAGACCCTATTGCTAAAGACTGCACACACTTGGGCTGCAAGGTCACTGAGAAACCCTGCTGGAACTGAGCTGCAAACCTCCTCCATGTAGACCAGCTGACAGAAAGCTGGAAAAAGCTACACTGCATGCAGTTCAATGGGAGAGAGAGAAATTACCAGTGAATGTACTCCACAGTGGACACTGCAAGCCTTATATTTGGCCAAACAGGCCAAATGAGTCAATGGGTGCAATAGTGGCACGTCTGTTTGGGGGAAACCAACTGCCCTCTAATTTGACTAGAGGCCTCCTCCATGGGAGGGAATACATCCCTGATACTGAAAACCTACAGCAGGGGTAGTCATGAGCCCTAGGGGTGTAACATCAGCTGCTATCTGGCTAAATGTATATACTATGCTCACCAAACTGCCCAGTAAGCACTTCTCTTAATGTTCATACCCATATATTAACGCTACTCTCACTTTTGGTTAGAGAACCTTCTCTTTTCAGATGGCAATGACCTTGGGATGACTCACGAGGTATCACAGTGCTGAGAAGAAGTGACAGAGGAGTGAAATATCTCTATCACACTTTCTTTCTTTTTTTTTTTTTTTTATTTATTTATTTGAGAAAGACAGACAGAGAGAAAGAGGGAGAGAGAGAGAGAGAGAGAGAGAGAGAATGGGCACGCCAGGGTCTCCAGCCACTGCAAACGAACTCCAGATGCGTGCGCCCCCTTGTGCATCTGGCTAACGTGGGTCCTGGGGAGTCGAGCCTCGAACCAGGGTCCTTAGGCTTCACAGGCAAGCGCTTAACCGCCAAGCCATCTCTCCAGCCCTCTATCACACTTTCCATTCTCTCTCTCTCTCTCCCACACATACACACCTATTTCTCTCTCTCAAATAAATAAAGAAAAATAAAATATTTTTTAAAAATGAGCCTAACAGCCTGGATTCAATTCCCCAGTACCCACATAAAGCCAGATGCACAAAGTGGCGCACATGCATGTGGAGTTGTTTTTGCAGTGGCTATAGGCCCTGGTGTGTCCATTCTGTCTCTCTCTCTCTCTCTCTTTCTGCTTGAAAATAAATAAATAAAAATATTTTTTAAATATGTTAAGTGAAAAACATCCAGACATATTAGGCCACTTATGACTTAGTTCCATTTATACAAAACACCACAAACAGGCAATCTTATAGAGCTAGAATGTGACTTAGTAGTTCCTAGTCTTGGACAGGGAGATTGGAAAGAAATGATGAATGATTAATGTGTACAGGGCTTTATTTTTCCCTGTGGCAATGAGAATTGTAAAATTGATTGGGGTGTTGGTTGTACAATTTTGTGAACATACTAAAACCCACCAAAATGTATACTTTAAATGGGTGAAATGTAAGGCACACAAGTTATATCACATCAAATGAATATATACTGTTTGAAGTAAATTACATGTTGTTAAACACATAGATAGCATTTGAGTCTATGTAATGGAATATATCCCACCTTAAGAGCGTGCTACATTCTGAGTACTATATATAAAGAAACGCTGGGCATGGTGGCGCAAGCCCTTAATCCCAGCGCTTGGAAGGCAGAAGTAGGAGGATCACCACAAGTTCAAGGCCAGCCTAAGACTACATAGTGAATTCCAGGTCAGCTTTGGCTAGAGTGACACCCTACTTCAAAAAGAAAAAAGCTGGGCTCAAGAGATGGATTAGAGGCTAAGGTGCTTGCCTGCAAAGCCTAAGGACCCATGTTCCATCCCTTTCCAGATCCCACGTAAGCCACACGCACAAAGGTGAGGCAAGCGCAAGGCCGCACATGCGCACTAGGTGGCACAAGCATCTGGAGTTTGATTACAGTGGCTGAGGCCCTGGTGCACAAATTCTCTCTCTCTCTCTCTTTCTCTCTCCCACATGCACATGCGTGCGCTCTTGCTCTCTCTAAAAGAGAGAGAAAAAAAAAAAGAAGCATCTTGAGTGGACTGAGATTTCCCCCTCACCCACTAAATGAGGAAGGACCTCAATGTGCAACACCGAGGGGCGAGCAGAGGCTGTGCCCCTAGTGTCTCGTAGCTCATTTACATCACTCAGGCTCATCTGAGTACAGCTCGGTAGCAGAGGCTTTTCCCAGCATGCACAGCGCCCCGGGTTTGATACCCAGCACTGGCAAATAAATAATAATAATAATGGTAAAGTTACTACTAAAAACATTTTTTTCTCCAAATCCATGAATAAAATTGATGCTCCAGAAAAAAAGAAAAAAGAGCTGGCATGTAGGAACATGAGTCAATGGTCCTAACATGAGAGCATGCTGAGGAAAGCAAAGATAAAGCTTTGTAAACAGAATGTGACTCTACCACAGGGCAGAGAGAGGGGGAAATATATCTGATTTTTTAAGTGTGTGTGTGTGTGTGTGTGTGTGTATGCAGAGAAAAAAAAAAAAAAAAGACTGGAAGGAAAGGTAGCCAGATAGGAACATCAGCCATCTCCAGGCACTGGAGTTTCAAGTGTTGTTTTTCTCTTTCAGAGGACTCTTTTCCATATTCCCCAGGAGTATTGCATCATAGTGAAGAATTAATGTGGCTTAGCACCCCCAGCAAGAACCTAGAGAGGAGCCACCAGACCTCATTTTTAAAAAGAGATTTTTATTTTGATTTATTTATATGAGAGAGAGAGAGAAGCAGATAGAAAGAATGGGCATGTCAGGGCCTCCAGCCACTACAAACGAACTCCAGACGAATGTGCCACCTTGTGCATCTGGCTCACATGGGTCCTGGAGAATTGAACCTGGGTCCTTTGGCTTTGCAGGCAAACGCCTTAACCACTCCAGCCCCATGCCCTGTTTTATCAGTTGATGCTTGGCACTGTCCTCTCTCTCTCTCTCTCTGAAGTACACAGCCTGACCTCCTGCCCAGGAGCACAGCTGGGCCCTAGGAGGGATGTGCGTGCACAGGAGACTCGGCGCTGGCTGGGGATGCCGGGTGTTCCCGGGCAGGAGGGGAAGCCAGGGCCTTTGCAAAGTTCTGGGAAGAAAACAAGCACGTGCTCCCGGCCGGAGTGGCCAGAGTTGGCCGAGACAGGCAAGGCCTGCACACAAGGGACTGTGCAGAGCCCCGAGCCACGTACCAGAAAGACGTGGCTGCAGGCCGCTGTTTTGCTTCAATCCAGCTGGACAACCTTAGTTCACCTCCTGCACGGGGGCCTCAGCTCTCCCTGTCTCCCTATGAAAAGAACACTGTGACCCTCTTTTTCTGATGCTTCTGGGGCTGGGATCTGCACATGGTGTCTTCGCTTCCACCATCCATGGACCAATTTGAAGCCCTTCATATATATATTTTTTTTTTTCATTTTTTCGAGCTAGGGTCTAACTGTGGCCCAGGCTGACCTGGAATTCACTATGTAGTCTCAGGGTGGCCTCAAATGCACAGTGATCCTCCTACCTCTGCCTCCCAAGTGCTGGGGTTAAAGGCATGCGCCACCACACCAGGCATAAATAAGTCCTTCGTATTGACTGTCCAGCACAGCACCCTCTATCCCAAGGAATCTCAGAGACGTACAGACCCCAAAGGCAGTCTCTAAATTGACAAATGACACCTAAAAACTCACCTAAATGCAGAGAATGTCTCAAGAAAGTAGCAGGAGCCAGGTGTGGTAGCACAAACCCGTAATCCCAGCACTCAGGAAGCTGAGGTAGGAAGGTTGAAAGTTCAAGGCCGGCACGGGCTACATAGTGAGACTTCATCTCAAAAACATTAAAAAACAGGGCTGGAGAAATGGTGTAGCAGTTAATGCATTTGCCTGCAAAGCCTAAGGAGTCACATTTAATTCCTAAGAACCCCCGTAAGCCAGATGCGCAAGGTGGAGCATGCATCTGGAGTTCATTTGCAGTGGCTAGAGGCCCTGGCAATGCCCATTCTCTCTCTTTCTCTCCCTCTCTCTCTCTCTCTCTTTCTCATAAATAAATAAATAAATAAATTTTTTAAAAAATAAAATTAGGGGCTGGAGAGATGGTTCAGTGGTTAAGGCACTTGCCTGCGAAGCCTAAGGACCCACATAAACTAGATGCACATGGTGGTGCATGCATTTGATGTTCATTTGCACTGGCTAGAGGCCCTTGTGTGCCCATTCTCTCTCTCTCTCTCTCTGTCTCTTTCTCTCTCTCCTTCTACCTCTCTCTATCTCAAATAAATAAAAATAAATCTAAAAAAATAAAATAGAGCCGGGAGTGGTGGCGCACGCCTTTAATCCCAGCACTCTGGAGGCAGAAGTAGGAGAATCACCGTGAGTTCGAGGCCACCTGAGACTACATAGTTAATTCCAGGACAGCCTGAGCTAGAGTGAAACCCTACCTTGAAAAAGCAAAATAAATAAATAAATAAAATAAAAGTTAGGCAGTGTCTCCCATCCCCTGTATTTCTCAACTTGCTCAGGTGTGACATTTGGAATGAGCATCTGAGGCTGTGGTCATGAGAGATGATGCTTCCTGCTCTCAGAAGACTTCAGGATGGACAGATGGACCACCCCTACCAATGACGCCTTCCCTCCCCCCCCCCGCACCCCCTCCCATGAGCTCTTTTAATAAGCCACACCCACCCTGTGAGGTGAGCTACTCTCTCACAATTGGCCTCTGAGAAAATGTTGGCGTAGAGGAGTGGGCTGCTTGGCACAGGATTAGAAGGCAAGTGGAAAAGCCAGACGCCCAGCTCGAAGGCAGCTGAGATGGTCACTGGCCTGTTTGTTTGTTTGTGGTTTATTTCAGGAGGAGTACTAAGGATTGAACCTACGTACTCACATATGCTAGCTCTAGCAATGAGCTACATCCCAGTCTACTTACATCTTTATTGATATGCATGCATGCATTCATTCAATCCTTCAGTCATTCAAAGAGAGTGTCTTCCCCAAGCCAGCCTTGAACACACTCTATAACCCAGGTAGGCCTTGAACTTGCAATCCTCCTGCTTCAGTCTTATCAACGCATCTTAGCTTCACAGTTAGGATCAAAGGATGTCAAGTTTCATCCGATCTCTGGTTTTATTTTTATTCTTTTGATTTTACTAATAAAAAGAAAAAGGAAGAAAACCTGAAAAAGAGAAAGAGAGAGAAACTGCAGTAAACCGAATGCCAAAACTTCACACTTCCGGTTGACTTGCTCAGAGAGAACTGAGTTCAAACAGGTGCGCTTGTGTGATAAAACGTATTCAATCATGTGAGACGCTGAATAAACAGTAAATGGCAGCAGGAGAAAGCTATTCTCTTTTTAATCTTTTTTCCAGTCCTCTGATTCTTAATTTGATGCCAATGGGTTTTATCAGAGAGTAGGCATACACTGGGTCTTGCTGGGGAAGGCGGCATTGTGCCACGGCCAGAGCGTTCTGTGTTCTCCATTGGTGTGGAGGTGGGTGTTCTGTGGTTCCCTGCTATTGGAGAAACATCTGATGGGTTTGTTGTTTTTTTTTTTTTTCTATTTGAGTGATGACCTATTTTCTATTTTGCAGGGTCATATACATTTTCCTTTGGGGCTATAGCGACGGATATACTTCAAGAACACGTTGGCTGTCACTTAGATGAATAGATTTAAAGGAAAATATGAAGTTGACGACACCATAGAGGAGGCAGGCAGGCGGGACAGAGTCACAGAGGCGGCACTGGAATGGCCGAGGCTTCACAAACGCTGCCCCGTGAAATTAAAAATAACCCAGCCATGTAATCACGTTGTCCTGCAAGTAAATTGCAACGTACCTAAATAGCGCAGATTCACAGCAACCCCGCACTATTAAGGCGAATTTTTGAGGCCTTACGTATGCAGTTAATTTAGCCACTGAGGTATAACTGAATCATATTGGAACCACAAGACATATGCACAAGAAAAGTCTAATTATTGGGAAATCATAAGCCCATGAGACACAGCTAGGCTTCACTGTGCAGTGCTGAGCTCACCACAGTCCTCATGCTGATTTAACATAGCAACTCTGGGTGGAGGACAGGGAAAAGAGGCACACACGCACGCACGCATGCACGCATGCACGCACGCACGCAAGCATGGTACCCTCAAGGATCTCCCTGACTCATTCATTCACCTGTTCATGAAGTCCCAGGAATACACTGGAATAAATGGAGGGCCCCACGAGGGCATGGTGACTGCTGTCTCCCTCCATTCCCTGTCACCGAGGAAGGTTCCAAGAGAGATGCCTGACTTCAACTCCCATGATTTGGCAGAGCCCATTCTCTGAGCACAGCTAACAAAGGAACCTGCCTGCCAGGAGTTGGGAGGAAGTCAGAGAAGGTTTCCCCAAAGGAAATGACCATCAAGTTGGTACCTAAAGAAAGACTAGGACGGGCTGGAGAGATGGCTTAGCGGTTAAGCGCTTGCCTGTGACACCTAAGGACCCCGGTTCGAGGCTCGATTCCCCAGGACCCACATTAGCCAGATGTACAAGGGGGCTCACGCGTCTGGAGTTCATTTGCAGTGGCTGGAAGCCCTGGCACGCCCATTCTCTCTCTCTCTATCTGCCTCTTTCTCTCTCTGTCTGTCACTCTCAAATAAATAAATAAAAATTTTAAAAAATTTACTAAAAGAAAGAAAGACTAGGAATTGCCAGTCATGGTGGCGCACACCTTTAATCCCAACACTTGGGAGGCAGAGGTAGGAGGATTGTCATGAGTTCAAGGCCACCCTGAGACTACATAGTGAATTCCAGGTCAGCCTGGGCTAGAGAGCCAGACCCTACCTCGAAGAAAAAAGAGAGAGAGAGAGAGAAGGAAGGAAGGAAGGAAGGAAGGAAGGAAGGAAGGAAGGAAGGAAAGAAGGAAGGAAGGAAAGAAGGAAGGAAGGAAAGAAGGAAGGAAGGAAAAAGAAAGAAAGAAAGAAAGAAAGAAAGAAAGAAAGAAAGAAAGAAAGAAAAAGGAAGGAAGGGAAAAAAAGAAAGAAGGAAGGAAGGAAAGACAGACAGACTGACTAGCCGGTGGCAGAGAAGCATCCAGGGCAGGCATTTCCAGTAAGTGTCATGGATTCAAGTCCCCCAGAAATCTCTCTGGGATTTGTGGGGGGGGGGTGGGTTGTCTTAAGCCCAAGCCTGCAGAGACACCTGCTCTTCTGCAAGGCAATGCCTGTCTAATGCCAACAATGAAGAAAGCCAGAGGTCTCCATCACCAGTCTCCTCCACCCAGTGAGACTGGAGAGTGATGTCACCCCTCAGCACTTTCCTCCAAGCCACCAAGTTCTCAAGTGGTTCCCAGTCCAGGCTGTGCTTCCCTTTTTCTCCAAGAGCTTCCAAATAGCCAACCCAGGCCACACCCACTCTGACCTAGCCACACCCAGCTGCAAGTATGCCACACCCCATCCACAGCCAGGCCACACCCACTCTGTCCTAGCCACGCCCACATGCAAGTAGGCCACGCTCCATGCACACCCACACCAATTAATTTAGATCGTCATTTCTGACCACACGGATGTACTGGAAGGCAAGTGACCAACCCACGCAAGATCGCACACAGGTGTGGAATCTAAGCAACTCGAGCCCACTGGAGTAGAGAACACTGGTCACCCCAGACCAGGGAAGGGAGGAAAGCTCGGTGTGGGGCTTACAGTCAGACAAGAGGAAGAAGCTTGGTGTGGTGGCGTGGTCTGTGATAACATCACTCAGGAAGCTAAGGCAGGAGGGTCATGAGTTCAAGGCCAGCCAGGACTACATAGAGACTTTCAAGCCAGCCTAGGTAGAGAGTAAGACCCTGTGTCAAACAAACAAGCAATCAAAAATTAAATATACAATTCTTGCATTCTATTGTACTATAATGATGGACACTAACCAGCCATGCTTTAGTATCTATTCAAGACAGCTGAAAGGGCTGCAGAGATGGCTTAGTGATAAGTGCAAAGCCTAAGGACCCAGGTTCAATTCCCCAGTACCCACATAAAGCCAGATGCACAAGGTGACAGATTCATCTGGAGTTTGTTCCTTGCGAGGCTCTGGTAGGCCCATCCTCTCTCTGTCTCTTCCTCTCTCTCTCTCCCTCTCTCTTTCAAATAAATAAATAAAATATTTTTTAAGAAAAAAACAGCTCAAAGAGAAGAATTCAAGTGTCCTCACCTCACCACAAAGAAATGACAGGTGTCAGAGATGACGGATGTGCTAATTACTTTGATACGAACAGAGCACAATGTTCATGTATCAACAGAGCAAGATGGAGGCTGGAAAAATGGCTCGTGAGGCAGGAGAGAAAGACAGGGGAAGCTTAACGAGACGTGAGAAAGGAGAGGAGCCCCTGGTCCCCGAGTCTGGTGGAAGCCTCTTGCCAGCTGAGAAGCAAGAATTCGAGCACAGTTCTTGTTTGGGTAAGGCCTTTCTCACTCCCACATGTCCCGCCTGTGACTTTCTAGAACTGTCCGCAGAAACCCCATTTACAGGGAGAAGACATTTACTAACCCCCTTGTGCAGCATGCACACACACATTATGCATGCACACCATACACACACACACACACACACACTCAGAAAGCACATTTTTCAGATTAGGGAGATTACTCAGTGGTTAAAGGCATTTGCTTGGCAAGCCTGCCATCCCTGGCTCATTTTCCCAGAAGCCACGTAAAGCCAGACCCAAAGTGGCACATGTGTCTGGCCTTCATTTGCAGCATTGAGAAACCCTGGTGTTCCCTTACACACATGCACTATGAGGTAATTCCCATAGATATATACAATTAGTATGGCATCAAAATATTTTAGCTAGGCGTGGTGGCACGTGCCTTTAATCCCAGCACTTGGGAGGCTGAGGTAAGAGGATCACCATGAGTTCAAGGTCAGCCTGGGATGACAGAGAGTGCCAGGTCAACTTGGGCTAGAGTGAGACCCTACCTTGAGAAACAAACCAACAGAAAATATTTTTACTAAAAGTGTCTTTTGGAGAGGGAGCCAAGGACCAATAATAGGTAAAGCCTCCAAAGGATGTGGTGTAGCATGCAGCAGAGCCTTTGACCCTGGCCTAGTGGGGGCTTAGACGTTCAGATGTGGTCTGAGTACCTACTATGCACCAGGCACTAGGTGGTGGTTGGTAAAAATTGAACCCCACTGTTTGAGATTTATGTCCTTTCATTGTATTCTTCTATTTTTTAAAAAATTATTATTCAATTTTTGTTTATTTATTTGATAGCGACAGACAGAGAGAGAAAGAGGCAGAGAGAGAATGGGTGCATCAGGGCCTCCAGCCACTGCAAACAAACTCCAGATGCATGCGCCACCTTGTGCATCTGGCTTACATGTGTACTGGGGAATCGAGCCTCAAACCGGAGTCCTTAGGCTTCTCAGGCAAGCGCTTAACCACTAAGCCATCTCTCCAGCCCCATATTATTCTACTTTTACATGTGTATATCAGTGTGGTATCTGTGTGTGTGTGCACGCGCACATGTTGTGTGGGTGCACACGTGTGCATGATGACACCAGAGGACATGGTGGGGTGTCATCCTCAGTTCTCCACCTTTTTTTTTTTGTTTGTTTGTTTATTTTTTTTTTTTTTGACAGGGTTTCTCACTGAACCTGGAACTCATGGATTTGACTAGACTGGTGTGCTGCCCAGGGATCCTCCTGTTCCTGCCTGCCCAGTGCTAGGATTAAAGGTACACATTTTGGGCTGGAGAGATGGCTTAGCGGTTAAGGCATTTTCCTGCAAAGCCAAAGGATCCAGGTTCGATTCCCCAGGACCCGTGTAAACTAGATGCACAAGGTGGCACACGCATCTGGAATTCGTTTGCAGTGGCTGGAGTCCCTGGCGCGCCCATTCTCTTCCTCCTCTCTCTCTCTCTGCCTCTTTCTCTCAAATAGATAAATAAATGAAATATATTTTATAAAGGCGCACATTTTTATGTGGGTTCTGGGAATCCAAACTCATTTCCTCATGCTTGAAAAGCAAGCACTTGACCCGCTGAGCCGCACCCCAGACTCTTTATTTGGCGTGTGTGGGCTGGTGTATATACACGTCTACGTGCCCTTTCAGTGCCCCACCCGCTCACCCACAGCTTCGATCACGTGCCCGAGTTGGCCAGTGTAAAATGCCGGGTATCCCACTCCGCGGCTCTTCCGCCTGGTCTCACTTTTGAGCCAGAGTCTCGCTGTTTCTGAATTTGAAGTTGGGCCGTCTCAGGCCCCTCGGACGCTCGCGCTTACCCGGCCCCAGGCCGCTTCTTAAGCTGATGTGAAGTGGTATTTACCGTGTATGAGCAGGTGCTGCTCTGCTCAGAAACGCAGTCTGTCTTCACTGCGGCACGACAGCTCTAGCGGTCATACCTGCTCCCAAACACAGCCGGAATGTGCTCTGGTCGCACTAGTGCCCACAGATCTGGTCTAAATGACAATCTGATTGGGCAGGAGTTTGAGGCCCAAGAGTCCACATCTCCAATGACCTCCAGGGAGTACCCAAAACCATATACCTGAGCAGCAAGCTTCCAAAGGAAAGCTCCCAGATCCTGGCTCTCTGCCCAGCGTGTACACACACACACACACACACACACACACACACACACACACACCAGTGCTGAGCATCACCTGGAGGATCACCTACAGGGGAAAAAAGCACCCTTGCAGTCTGCTCGGCTCCAAAGCCCTGTGCATGGCTACGATGAAGCGGGGCTGAGTCGCTGCTTGTCACAAACAGCAAACCATCTGCGTGAGCAGCCTCCACTGAGTCCCCCCATCTGGGGACAGAACAAAGGCAGGGAAATAAATGCAAGCGGGCCCCAAAGATCAAAGGGGCCTCTGAGGCTGTCCTGCAGGGAATCTCCGTTTCTAATTAATACCCCCACACACACACACACACACCCGCTCCAGTCTTGGAAAATTAACTGCACATGTTTTAAAATCTGCACTGCAAGGGGGAGGGGCGGGGCGAGCGTTGGAGGCTAGAAGACAGTGAATTTGGTGGGTGGCGGTGGTTGGGGGGGGTAGCTAGTGGCTGCACCCCGGGGAAGGCGGGGGGACTCGTTAAACAAGGCTAGAAAAGAATGGATGGGGAACCCCCCAATGCTGGTAGAGACCAGGCTGGCCACAGGAATGGTGGGCTGGGCGGTGGCGAGTGGAGAAGCGGTGGGGACTGGGGCCAAGTGGAGACCGTGGGCCCGTTAGGTAGGGGGATATTCTCAGTGTAGTCTGAGATCCTCGCCAGGCCGAGCCGGTTTTGCTGGTTCATCACTTTGCTTCAATTATTTTAAAACGATGAAATCTCCTGACTTAGAGAAAGCGGCTCAGTCTGTTCCAAACACATCGGAGAGCCACAGACGGAGTGCTGCAGACTGCCGCCGTGGGAGACCGGAGGGGCTTTCTGGAAAATTAAGTTGTTCCCAATTATTTTAAGCCCCGGCCCATCTGCTGTGGTTTGAATGCAGTTTGTCCTCCAAGGAGTTAGTTGTGTGTGCTGGAAGCGTGGTCCTCAGTGTGGTGACAATGGTCCTTGATGGAACCTTTAAGAGGTAGGGCTTAGCCTAAGGACCCAGGTTCAATTCCCCAGTACCCATTGTAAAGCCAGGTGCACAAAGCGGTGCATGCACCTGGAGTTCCTCTGCAGTGGCTAGAGGCCCTGGCACGCCCATTCTGTCTGTCTCTCTTCTATCTCTCTCTGCTCACAAATAAATAAATAAATAAAAATAGCTCTTTTTTAAAAAAAGAGAGAGAGAGAGAGAGAGCCATTCTGGGCAGGAAGGGATGGCTTAGTGGTTAAGGCACGAGCCTACAAAGCTAAAGGACCCAGGTTCGGTTCCCCAGTACCCATGTAAGGCAGATGCACAAGGTGGTACATGCTTCTGGAGTTTGTTTGCAGCAGCTGAAGGCCCTGGCCCACCCATTCTCTCCCTCTCTCTCTCTTTCTGCCTCTTTCTCTCTCAAATATAAAAATAAAATTTTATTTTGAAAAGCCAGTCTGTTTGGCTTGCCTCAAAAAGAAAAAAAGAAAAAAAAGAGGTAGGGCTTAGTACAAGGTCAAAGATCACCAGAGCACTGACTGTGGTCCCCGTGGAGTGAGTTAGTTCTTGAAAGAGTGAATCTTTATCTAATAATAAACTTGGACCAGATGGGGTGCCACACACCTGTAATCTCAGAACTCAGGAGGCTAAGGTAGGAGAGTTTGAGGACAGCCTGGGTGATATAGCAAGACACTGTCTCAAAAACAGAAAAAAGTAAAAAACTGAGGCTGAGGAAATGGCTTGGTAGGTAAAGTGCTTCCCAAGCAAGCACAAGAACCCGCATTCACCTGACTGCCACCCACGTACGAGCAGAGCATGATGGCATGAGACTGTGACCCCAGTGTCCTGGACGCAGAGGATCCCCAGGGTCTGCTGGCTACTAGTCTAGGCAAATGCATGAGCCCTAGGTTTAGTGACAGACCCTGTCTGATAAAAAAATAAAGTGGAGGCCGGGCGTGGTGGCACACGCCTTTAATCCTAGCACTCAGGAGGCAGAGGTAGGAGGCTCGCTGTGAGTTCAAGGCCACCCTGAGACTCCATCATGAATTCCAGGTCAGCCTGGGTTACAGCAAGACCCTACCTTGACAAAAAAAAAAAAAAAATGGAGAGCTAGAGACATGGTTTAACAGTCAAGGCATTTGCCTTCAAAGTCTAAGGACCCAGGTTCAATTCCCCAAGACACATGTAAGCCAGATGCACAAAGGGGGTGCATGCGTCTGGAGTTCGTTTGCAGTGGCTGGAGGCCCTGGTGTACTTATTCTCTATCTGCCTCTTTCTCTCTCTCAGAAATAAATAAATAAATGAAAGATTAAAAATAACAGGGAGAGTGATGGAGGAAAACGCCGATATTGACTTCTGACCTCCATTTGCGTGTGTACACATGGGCAGGTGTACCACACACACAAGTGCATCCATACATAGACAGATGTGAACACACACACACACGTATATACCATACACACAATCGCAAGCCAAAAAATGGGGAGGAGGAGCTATCCTTAACCCCTGAGTCTCTCTTTGGCTTTCTGTTCACCACATGATCTGTGTCACACACATTCCTGGCATTGTGTCATCTGTCATAATGTGACATCTTGTGCATTCTAGGCAAGTGCTCTACCACTGAGAGATGTCCTCAACCAACCATGTTTACACTTTTTATATTTCCCTCAGAGATTTTACTTATTTATTTATTTATTTTGGTTTTTCAAGGTAGGGTGTCACTCTAGCCCAGGCTGACCTGAAATTCACTCTAGTCTCAGGGTAGCCTCGAACTCACGGCGATCCTCCTACCTCTGCCTCCGAGTGCTGGGATTAAAGGCGTGCGCCACCACCCCCAGCTCTCCCTTGGAGATTTTAAAGCCCACGTCATAAAAATTGCCACTGCCTGGGATGCTGAGCCCCTGCTCAGGACCATACAAGAAAGACATGAGGCTTTTCTAACCTAGAGTGGCCACTGAACCAAATAGGGACTTTTTTTTTGTGATGTAGGGTCTCACTCTAGCCCAGGCTGACCTGGAATTCACTATGGAGTCTCAGGCTGGCCTGGAACTCAGGGCGATCCTCCTACCTCTGCCTCCCGAGTGCTGGGATTAAAGGTGTGTGCCACCATGCCTGGCAGGGATTTTAAATCGCACAATTTAGTTCCAGATCATCTAATAAACATGTCACCTCTTCGCTCAACAAATTTTTATGTACGCATGTGCATCCATGTGTGTGCATGTGCACGTGGTTGTGCATGTGTGTGGGCCAGGGGACAACTGTGGCTGTCATCCTCAGGCACTCTCTACATCTTTTGAGACAAGGTCTCTCACTAGCCCGGAGCTCAGAAGTTAGTCTAGACTAGTTGGTCAATGAGCCGCAAGATTCTGTCATCTGCACTTCCCCACTGTTGGGCTTACTGGTGCACACCACACCAGGCATTTCATGTGGGTGCTGGGCATGGAACTCGGGTCCTCGTGCTGACAGGAAAAGCACTTTACTGACTGGGCCATCTCCCCAGCCCCCCAATGAATATTTACTATGCCTGCTATGTTCCTATGTTCTAAACACTGAGGGGGGTACTAGGGAAACAACAATAAAATGAAACAATCCCTGGAAAATTTACAGCCAGATCAGTTGTCCTCTCTGAACCCTGATATCTTTTTCTTCTTCTAAAATATTTTTTAAAATATTTTATTTATTTTGAAAGAGAGACAGAGGGGGAGATAGAGAGAATGGGCGCACCAGAGCCTCTAGCCACTGCAAACGAATTCCAGACCCATACACCACCATGTGCTTCTGACTTACTTGGTACTGGGGAATCAAACCTAGGTCCTTCGGCTTCACAGGCAAGAGCTTTAACCACTAAGCCATCTCTCCAGCCTCAATCTTTTCCTCTCTTCTCTTTTCTTTTTTTTTAAATTTTATTTTATTTTATTTTATTTTGTAAAGTGAGAGTATTCACCCTTCTCCACTGCACAGCTAAGCCCCAACTCAGTAGGAAACACTCATGGAGGGGGGTGCACACAGCTTCATGTCAAGCCTTGCCCCCCACCCCAGCGAGGTGTCTTCATCATTCTGGGCCTCCGTTTCTCCATGGCTAAAGTAAGAGGGCTGGTCTGATTGGTTCCAAAGGACTCATCTTCCTCTAGCAGTCTGTGGTTCTCCAATCCAACAACCTTATTCCAGCGTGGGGACCCGCTTGGAGCGAAGGGGGGTGGGGGGCATCTGCTTGTTCTGAGAGCCGAGCTCGTCCTCCGGAAGGAAGCCCCCCCCCCCCCCCCAGTGACCTTCCTGCGCAGGCTCTGCAGGGATTCGCTTCTTGCGCGACCAGCAGGAGGGTGGGCAGAGACTCCTCCCAGGAGCTCCGCTTGCCTCGCCGAGGACTCCCCGAATCACTAAATTTATCTTCCCCATCACGTTCTTAATCTCTGGGAATTTAATGGCATGACTGCCCCGCTGCCTTGGGAACGTTAGCTGACTCATCACCAATAAATCAAAAACCCCCAGCGATGCTTCTGGATAAAGGATAGCCACCCGCTCGGTGGGTGGGGCTGCAAGGGTACTTCCCTTGCCTTCTTTTTGAAAATATTTTATTTATTATTTACTTATGAGAGAGGGGCAGATAGAGAGAAAGAATGGCTGCGCCAAGGCCTCTAGCCACTGCAAACATACTCCAGACACGTGTGCCACGTGTGGCTTTATGTGGGTACTGGGGAACTGAACCTGAGTCCTTAGGCTTCACAGGCAAGTGCCTTAGCTACTGAGCCATCACTCCAGCCTCCCTCCCCCGCCCACTGCTAGGATTATTAATGCACCTGCTCAGTGGGGAGACGGAACTCAGAGGAGGAAGCTTCCTAATGTGGTCCAGAATCCCAAGAGTCATCCCCAGGGATGTTGGACAGAAAAAGACGCAAGCTCTCTTATGAAAAGGAAACCGGGCATGGTGGTGCACATCTTTCCAGGAGGGAGGCAGAGGTAGGAGGATCACCATGAGTTCAAGGGCCACCCTGAGACTACATAGTGAATTCCAGGTTAGCCTGGGCTAGAGTGAGACCCTAACTCGAAAACACACACACACACACACACACACGCACAAAAGGAAGCCAGGCGAGGTGCCGCACATCTTTAATCCCAGCACTCAGGAGGGAGGCAGAAGTAGGAGGATATCCATGAGTTTCAGGCTAGTCTGAGACTATATAGTGAATTCCAGGTCAGCCTGGGCTAGAGCAAGACCCTACCTCAAAAAAAAAGAAAAAAAATTGTGCTGACACACACCTCTAATCTCAGCACTTGGGAGGCAGAAGTAGGAGGATCACCGTGAGAGTGAGTTCAAGGTCACCCTGAGACTACATAGTGAATTCCAGGGCTAGAGTGAGACCCTACCTCAAAAAAGGGGAGGGCTGGAGAGATGGATTAGCAGTTAAGGCATTTGCCTGCAAAGCCAAAGGATCCCAGTTCGACTCTCCAGGACCCACATAAGCCAGATGCATACAAGGGGGCACATGCGTCTGGAGTTCATTTGCAGTGGCTGGAGGCCCTGGCATGCCCATTCTCTCTCTCTCTCTCTCTCTCTCTCTCTCTCCTCAAAGAAATAAGTAAATAAAAATATTTTTAAAAAGGGAAATGTGTGATGGGAGAGAAAAACACAGAAAGAGAGAGAATCCCACCATATGTCTACAAGACTAAAGAAAAGGATGCCAATACAAATGCCTCAGTAATGATCCTGGCCCGCTCCCCCATGGTCTTTTGGCCTCACACTTTCCGGAAGTGATCACTGACTCTACCTTACACAGAACAGATGGAGGCCCAGCAAGGTTCAAGTCTCACAGGCAAGGCAAGACTCCAACAGCACTGTGCTTTCTCTCCTGCAGTGTCACCCCTGTGTCCTATTTGGCTACATTTCCACTTTCAGGAACTGAAGGCCAAGAGGAAGCCCCAGGCACGCACCCCACTCAGGGCTGCCGTGGGTCGGGGTGCACTGGATGGATGTGACTCACGCAGTCTTCCCTGAACATGCGCCCCGGCTCTGCGTTTCCAACACCCACTAGATGCTGGGAAATAAGCCAGCGGGTGGCCCCAGATGGCCCTGGAAGATCCCTTGTAGGCAGTGCCTCATGGGTGCTTTGCCCAAGGACATTGCGTGCCCAGCCAGGAGCTGGTTGGGGATTCTAGGCAGCCCTGACTCTGGAACAAGTCTGCCTGCAAAGTAGTAAGGAAATGTCAGTGAAGTCTCTCACGCGCAGACCTCTAAATATCCAGGGCTTCTGAGAGCAGAGCTCCAGCTTCCCACAATGCCTCAGGGGTGCGGTGGTCCTGTGTCCTAGCGAGATTCAGCTGTGGCCTTGGAGCTCTGGTTACTTCCAATCAGAAACGCCAGGTCTAAGGCCTGGGGTGTACTGCGCACCTCCCCATACTCACAGACACAGAAGGTGACAAAATGCCTGACAGAAGCCATTTAAGAAAGCACTGGGCCGCAGAGATGGCTCAGCAGTTAAGACGCTTGCCTGCAAAGCCTAATGACCTGGGTTTGATTTCCCAGGACCCACGTAAATCCATATACACAAAGTGGCACATGAGTATGGAGTTCATTTGCAGCAGCTGGAGGGCCTGACATGCCCATTCTCTCTGTCTGTCTCTCTTCTCTCTTTCTCTCTCTCTGCTTGCAAATAAATACACTACAGAGTGAGTTCCAGGTCAGCCTGGACTAAAGTGAGACCCTATCTCAAAACAAAACAAAACAAAACAAAACAAAAAAACACTGGAGAAATGGCTTAATGGTAAGGCACTTGCCTGCAAAGCCAAAGGACCTAGGTTCGTTACCCCAGGACCCAGGTAAACCAGATGCACAAGGGGGTGCATGTGGCTGGAGTTCATTTACAGTGGCTGGAAGCCCTGGCGCACCCATTCCCTCTCTCTCAAATAAATAAGTAATAAAATATATATATATATATTTTAAATTCCACTGGATGTGGTACAGGCCTGTGTTGTGGCAGCCTGGACCGGGCCTCTGCAGCTCACTCCCCCAACCGCAGCCTCTTTTAGGGTTATTTTTTGGAGGAGTTTCAAGGTAGGACCACACTCTGGCCCAGGCTGACCTGGAATTCACTATGTAGTCTCAGGGTGGCCTTGAACTCATGGCGATCCTCTTACCTCTGCCTCCTGAGTGGTGGGACTAAAGGCGTGCGCAACCACGCCCAGCTCCAGCCCCACCCTTTTGATCAGTTCTGTTTCCTTCTTACTCCCTGCATAGGACCCCTGCTCCCACTAAGGGGTCCCCTGCTTATGTTGAATCCCCCTCCATTGTCACCCCGTCTTTTTACTCATCTAAATCCTCCCCAGTTCTGAGGAACTGCTGGGAGCCAAATATGGGTAGCATCCCCCAGAGGTCCACACGTAAAAGCCTGGTCCCCAGAGTGGTGGGATTAGTGCTGTGGACCTTTAAGAGATGGAAGCTGGTGCTGGGTACTTTGGTCCCTGAGGCCGTGGCTCCAAAGGGGAATGTAGGAACTGAGTGCTTCCGGTTACCCAGACACACGCTCCCTGCCTTGGGTTAGTTACATCCGCTGCCCTCCCCAGAGCTGCACTCAGCCAGGCGCCAGTCCCTCCAGCCTCCAGAACCAAAAGCCAGGCGAGCCTGTTTCTGTGGGAGTTCGCTGCCTCCAGTATTTCACAATAGACACATGAATCTCATTAACATGTCGCCAGGAAGAAAGAGGACGAGTGTCTCAGAGACCGAAGGTGTAGAGAGTGTGGACCGTCTCACTAGGACCCATAGAGGACTGCGTACCAGCAGCGTGGCTTTCAGGACAAGGAATCGAATGAGCTCCAGCCCAGCAGGAGGTCAGGAAGACAAGAACTTGTAGGAAGGATAGAATGGGCCCAGGACTTTGGCCACCAAATACCAGTTTAAATGCATGGCAGGGAGCTGGCATGTATGTATTTGGGCATTTAGTAAACATTTATTAAGCACCTATGGTATACTTGGCTCTGTGGTAGGCTCTCAGGATACAATGGTGAACAAAAATGGGTCCTAGGTATAAGAGGTCTTGTTTGTCTGCTAGGCATAGAATGGTGGGTTTGGGGGAGTTAGCTGCAGAGCCCCTGTCCGGGCTGGTACAACACAGGCCCACACCACATCCATATTATAGCAATAGAGAAGGAGTTTGTGAAGGAGGGGATGCTATGCTGGGGCAGAGGAAGGCAGGTGGGTGTTATCCTTCTGTGAAGGAAGATCATGACCAAGGTGCTCCCTCAGGATATGTATAGGCAATAAGAAGGTTGAAGTGGGGCTGGAGAGATGGCTTAGCGGTTAAGGCGCTTACCTACGAAGCTTAAGGACCCATGTTCAACTCTCCAGATCCCACATAAGCCAGGCACACAGGGTGACACAAGCGCAAGGTCGCACGTGCACACAAGGTGGCGCATACATCTGGAGTTCGATTGCAGGGGCTGAGGCCCTGGAATGCCAAGTCTCTCTCTCTCTTTCTCATAAAAAGAAAAAGGAAAAAAAAAAAAAAGAAGGTTGATGCATAAAGAATGCAAAGAAGCGTTATAAGAGGCTGTGGTGTCTGTCACCCCATGGATCACCAGGGTGGAGTCAGCTGATCTCTCTGGCTCAGCAGGTGTCCCCTTCGTCCCTCACCGCTCCATGTGTGTCCATCCCAAATCTACATGCTCGGTTAAAGAGGATGGCCTTCTCCAACAGACGAAGACCGTTCTCCAGTCAAAGGTATATGAGTCTCTGTGCTTCCTTGCTGAAACCCCAAACAAAACCCTCAAGACCCCAAAGGAGTATGTCAGCAATGGGGAACAGAATACACGAGGCCTCAGAGCCAGTAGAGAAGGAGGCCCATTCAGAGAACCCAGCGTAGCTCAGTCTGGCCACAGAGACTGGAGTTCACAAGGCTGAAGAGAGAAGCCTGGGCCAGAATTTGCAGGACCTGGTCAGGAGTTAGGACTTTGTTCTGAGGGTCATGGGGAGCTATGATTGGTACTAAAGCAGGAGGGGTATGGTCATCCTTGGGTTCTAGAGTATTCTTCTGGCTTCCAAGGTGGCTATGGGTTCAGGAGGTATAACAGGAAGTAATTCAATGAGAGCTTTCTTGCTATGGTCCAGACCAGAGACAGTTGTGTGACATAAGACAACTGTGGGAATGGACAGGAAAGTAAGAGAAATTCCAGAGGAACTTGAGGACCTGAAGGGAGATGAGAAAAAGGATGGGGGTGACGTTGGAAGTGAGGTCACTGTCATCTCTCAAGTTTGCTCAGGGCTAAAGGGCTCCGAGTTTATACCTGCATTTCCATCCTTAAGTCCCGGGAGCCTCTGCTGGGTAGCACAGCCACTAACTGACTTCTCTTTCCCAGGTCCTACTGCCTGGGAGCTGGGAGCCTTCACTTTGCCTATCCTGCCACTCTAGAGCCCCTGTGTGCTTCTCACAATATTTAGCAAAATCCAGAGTGACCAACCAAAACCAGGTCCAAAGAAAGGAAGCCAGGACCAGGCACAGACATGTTTCCAAGTCTTTCCCACTCCACAGAATTTGGTTTTTTTTCGTTCTTCCCCTCCAAAGTCGTACATCACACAGCAATCAATACAGGCATCGAGCCATGCGAAGTTCAGGGTCCGTTCCTGGTTGAAGGGAAAGGAAGTTTACAAAAGAGCAGAGTTGGCAGTTTGGAATGTGTGGAAGGCCCAGCAAGAAGACCAGGCGTGGTGGCGCATGCTTTAATCCCAGCACTCGGGAGGCAGAGGTAGGAGGATCGCAGTGAGTTCAGAGCCACCCTGAGACTACATAGTGAATTCCAGGTCAGCCTTGAGCTAGCAGTGAGACCCTACCTCAGAAAACCAAAAATATTTTTAAAAAGAAGAAGAAGAAGATGGGGCGTGGAGCAAGGTTGAGTGCAATGGGGGGATGTGGGGGGACCTCACAGAGGAAACAGAGGCCAGGCGACAGGGACGCGCCTTGTGGTCTTTGTTAATTACCTACCGCTGCATAGTGAATTGCAGCAGACACGTGCTTGCTCCCTCACCACTTGGGGGTCAGGGGTCCAGGCGTGGCTCGTCGGGTCCTTGTGCTTCAGGGTCCCTCCTCCAGCCTGCAGCCAAGTTGTTCACTGGGGCTTAGGCGTCACCCAAAAGCTCAGCTGGGATAAGACTTCGTCCAAGTTCACTCAGGCTGTTGAATTCAGTTTTTCTGGGGGCTGTCAGACTGGGGATCTGGGTTCCTTATTTGTTTAGAAGAGACTCCCTTCCCTAATATGTTCCTTCATGCAAGTATTCAAGCTGAGGAAATGACTAGCAAGATGGCCCCTGCACCCGTATAGACTCATCATGAAGGCAACATCCCATTGTCCCATCGTTTTGTTTGGAGAGGGTCATGTGAGATGCAAGCAAGAGCAGTCAGGGGTCACTGGGGCCACTCTGCCATCTTCCCACCTCAGAACAGTACGAAAGATAAATGAAACCTTCTGGTATACCTCCTCACCATGTTATATCTAAGCAAGATGGGGCTCCCTTTCTCCTTCCTTTGCTTCACCTTTGTTTTTTGAGGTAACAAGACTCCACATGTACTTCCTTGGTACATAATCCACCAATACCCCCAGAAGAGCGTCATCAATCTCTTTTCACAACAGATAATGAGGACTTGACCAGAGCCACCTGACCTACTAGGTTGGGCTAGGATGAGCATATGGGCTTCCGTCTGGGTGTCTTTCTCCAGGGTCTAACTGTTCTCCCTCAGGGCACTGAGGTCTATAAACGCCATCTGTCACAACAACCCTCGCCAAGCCAGGAAGACAGGTGTCCTGGCACTGGCTCCAAGGACTGCATTCCTGGTGAGGAGGGAGGGCATCCCTTGGCTTGGCACCTCACCCACCATTTTCCAACTAGGTGGTTGTTTCCAGAGAGCACAAACAGATACATCAGCACTGCGCCAACTGGGGGAAATCAAAAGCTTACAGTGGCCCAGGAGGAAAGGAAGGTATGAGGAGTCAGGCCCTGTACCCAGGAGTGAAGACAAAGTGAGTTCCAGGTTGGCCTGGGCTACCTTGAAAAAAAAATTGAAAATAAGAAAATAGCTAGGTGTGGTGGTGCACATCTTTAGTCTCAGCACATGGGAGGCTGAGACAGGAGGATCAGTGTGACTTTGAGGCCAGCCTGGGACTTCAGGGTGAGATCTAGGTAAGTCTGGACTAGAGTGAGAGATCTTGCCTAGAAAAAAAAAAACCATAGACAGATTAGTGACACATGCCACAACATGCCTAAACCTCCAAAACCAAAAGCGAATGGAGGGAGCAAGGCACATATTATATGACTGCAATTCTGTGAAAGTCCAGAGCCGATAGGAAGACTGGAGGGTAAAAGGCTGGCAGAACAGGAGACGTCTGGAAGTGGAGATGGGCTCACTGGAAAAGGGCATAAGGTGACTGCCAAGGACAGAAATGAACTGACTCCTCATCCGAGCAATCTACACTGTATTCACAAATGTGAACATTCATTGAGCTGAAAATGTAAGGTTCTACGCTTTTATACAGAATCTACGTTGACTTCCAGGGATGTAGACCTTGACTTCTAGGGATGTAGACCTTGACTTCCAGGGATGTAGACCTTGACTTCTAGGGAGATAGATCTTGACTTCCAGGGATGTAGACCTTGACTTCTAGGGATGTAGACCTTGACTTCTAGGGATGTAGACCTTGACTTCCAGGGATGTAGACCTTGACTTCTAGGGATATAAACCTTGACTTCTAGGGACAGTGGCAGAATGTCAAATGAGTGAACAGTTCCATTCTCAGAAGTCCTGCCTCAAGAGTCCCCATCTAATGCCTAAGGATGACTCTGCCTTGTCCTCCTTGGTGGCTCTAGCCTCATCAGGACAGAAGGCGAGGGGACAAGGCTGGGCCATGCTGTGGAACTGCATGCTGGTGCAGAACAGGCTCACTCCCAGCAGCACATGACAATTAAGAATTTCCTCCCAGGCCTCTAAGTGTTTTGCTGGCTCATGCGTCAATCTGTTAGGACAGCCATCTAGACGTGAGTAGCAGAAAAACAAGAGTTTCTACCGAAACAGCCTGAATAATTCAGTGGCCACTGTCGCCTCTGGACCCCAACACAAAGCTAATGTTTCTGTAGTTCTCTGTCTCTGCACTTCACTTACATGTCTTGGGAAGCTGAGAGAATGGGTGACACACAGCCATTGTCCAAGCTGGGATAGGCTGGGGAAACCACACTCTAATATCTATAGCAAGGGAAGGGAGGAAGGGGAACCAACCAGGGGATCCTGTAAGCTGGGAGGAGAAAGGGTGGGTGTTAGAGTGACAAGACACAGGCTCAAGACCTCAGGCTCAGCTTCTTTGCTATGTGGTCTTCAGCAGGTCACTCACTACTCTGAGCCTCAGATTCCCTGGCTACAACATGCACATGCTTGTAGGACATTTACGTAGTACTTATTAAACACAAGTCCTGCTCTGATCTCTTACACACATTAATCTGTTCAGTATTCAAATGATCCTATGAAGTGGTTATTGCATTGCCCCCCATTAAGCAGATGAAGCCACTGAGGCTCAGAGCTCACCCAGATCAAAGCACTTATATCTCATAGCATGAGAATTAAGTAGAACTTAGAAAACCTTGACATCCCAAGGTTGTCCCCTCGTCTCCACATATGCATGGCACACATGCATATGGGGAGAGAAAGAAAGAGAGAGAGAGAGAGAGGGGGGGGTGAGTTAATCTGGGGATACAGTGTGGGTGTGCTTCAGTACCGCGGACAGCTACTGGACCGCCTCAGGGATGTCTGCATGAATCTGGGTGAGAGCAAGTGAGACACCTTGGCAGCCCAAGTCCAGGTTGCTCAAGCTCAAAAGTACTGATATGTTGGGACAGATAACTGGGTAAGGGGGGCTGTCCTATGCATTGCACGATGTTTAGAAGCACCCCTGCCTACAGTTCCCCACCCCATCCTCAAATCACGATAAGCACAGATATGCCCAGACATTGCCAAATGCCCCCATGGGGTGGGAGGAAGCTCCTTGCCATTTGAGATCCACTGATTTGAACAAACAGCTCTCCCTGGAGTTACATAGGGCGCCCTTCGAGTCACCTCAAGTCCCAGTCTTGCAACTGTCTTACATTTTATGATTCTAAGGATAGATTTCTACTCTTTTCTCCTCTGGTAGGCAGCAGCAAACAGGTTTAAGAAACCGATGAGCAAGAAAAGGTAGATAAAGAAGAAAAATGTTACAGCCTACAATAAGTGCTGTTAAAAAATAAACCAGGGGCTAGAGAGATGGCTTAGCGGTTAAGGCCCTTGCCTGCAAAGCCAAAGGACCTCAGTTTGATTCCCCAGGACCCATGAAGGCCAGGTGCACAAGGTGGCGCATGACACATGCATCTGAAAGCCCTGGTGTGCCCATTCTCTCTCTCTCTCTCTCTCTCTCTCTCTCTCTCTCTCTCTCTCTCTCTCCCTCTTTCCCTCTCTCAAAAAAACAAATAAAAATTGAAAAAATAAACCAGTGGTTTCCCACTATTGATGAAGACTCCACATGCTTGGGCTGCAAAGTCACTGAGAAATCCTGCTGAAGCTGAGTTTAAAACCCCCTCCTTGTATACCAGCTGACAGAAAACTGGAAAAGGCTATGTTGCATGTACCTCCATGGGGGTGAGAGAGAGAAGTCAGCAGTGGAGATAATCAACAGTCAACACTGCAAGCCTTAAGTTTGGCCAGCCAGGCCAAATGAGCCAATGGGTGCGATAGTGGCACATCTGTTATGGGGGGAATCAATCACCTCTAATTTGACTGAAGGCCCACTCCATGGGAGGGAATACATCCCTGATACTGAAAACCTACAACAGGGGTCATCATGAGCCCAGGGGTGTAACGTCTGCTGCTGTCTGGCTAAATGTATATACTATGCTCACCAAACTGCCCAGTAAGCACTTCTCTTAATGTTCATACCCAAATATTAATGCTACTCTCATTTTTGGTAGAGAACCTTCTCTTTTCAGATGACAGTGACCTTGGGATGACTCAGAGGGCACCATGGTGCTGAGAAGAAGTGACAGGAGTGCTCAGCACTGAAATATCTCGATCACACCTTCCAAGGCTCAGGGTCTATTGCAGAAGAGGTGGCAGAAAGAATGTAAGAGCCAAAAGAAGGGTAGGACTCCTTCCAACGTGCTCCCCCCAGACACAAAATGGCCTGGATATCCATGACCTCGAAGTGCCTGACACTACCTACACAAGACCATCATAATAGGAGGAAAAGATCATGACTGGTTGTGGGGGGATATGACAGAAAGTGGAATTGCAAAGGGGAAAGTTGGATGGAGGGAATTACCATGGGTTATTGTCTATAAATGTGGATGTTGTCAATAAAAATAAATAAATAATTAAAAAATTAGATCCAGATGTGGTGGTGCATGTCTTTAATCCTAGCACTCGGGAGGCTGAGGCAGGAGGATCGCTGTGAGTTGAAAGCCAGCCTGAGACTAATTCCAGGTCATCCTGGGCTGGAGAAAGACCCTACCTCAAAAAAAAAAAAAAAACAATAAATAAATAAACCAAAGGCAGGCTGGGCGTGGTGGCACATGCCTGTGATCCTAGCACTCAGGAGGCTCAGGCAGGAGGATAGCAAGTTTCAGGCCAGTCAGGACTGCATAGTGAGACCCCATCTATAAATAAATAAACAAGCTATCCAATGCATACAAAGGAGTATATATAAAAAGACAACATGAAAGCGAGGCATGGTAGTGCACACTTTTAGTCCCAGTACTCGGGAGGCAGAGGTAGGAGGATCACTATGAGTTCGAGGCCACCCTGAGACTACATAGTGAATTCCAGGTCAGCCTGGACTAGAAAAAAAAAACATGAAAATAACTTGTTAAGTTAGATGAGTGGGAACTAACCCTTGAAGGATGAGCAGGGCTACTTGAAGGGCAGTGTGGGGAGAGTCCAGAGAGGGCAGCGCCTCTGCTATGGACAGCGCATACTGTACCTGAGAAGCAACAAGGCAGCCAGTCCAGCAGAGCGAGAGCCACAGGAGAGGAGACAGAAGGGGGCGGGTCTGACCACGTCGGGTCTTGGCAAGCAGGTGATGTTTTCTATGAAACCTGTGGAGGAAACGTCCCATGGGAATAGAAGGTCTCCTTCATATCCTTGAGCTCCCAGTGACTCTCCAGGCTTCCTCCACTGTGGGCAGTGGCCAGAGCTGCAAGTCAATCTCATACCCACACTGCAGACGGGACCAGTGGCTGACGGGCTGCTCAGAAAACCATTTCTGTGGGCTGGAGAGATGGCTTAGCAGTTAAGCGCTTGCCTCTGAAGCCTAAGGACCCCAGTTCGAGGCTCGACTCCCCAGGACCCACGTAAGCCAGATGTACAAGGTGGTGTATGCATCTGGAGTTTGTTTGCAATAGCTGCAGGCCATGGAGAACCCATTCTCTCTCTCCTGCCCTCTCTCTCTCTCTCTCTCTCTCCCTCTCTCTCTTTCTTGCTCTTAAAGTAAATAAATTAAATTAAAATGAACAAAAGAAAACCATTTCTGTGCAGCTTAAGAAAGGTTCCTGTATTTCTAACTCAAAGTCAAGGCCAAGGACACGCAACATGCTCTACACATCCAGGGAACAAGGTCTGCCTCTGCCCAGTAAGAGCACGTCTGACCCTAGGGCCTATGGTGTCGTTAAGCTTTGCGGCACCTTGTCACTCTTAATGTGGTAGGGTGGGGAGGAGAGAGAAAAACACCACTTTCCTGAAGACCTGTGACCACGTGATTTACTCTCCCTGCCCATACCGTTGTCTCTTCTCTCTTGCCCCAAACGTCCTTCAATAGTAAATGGCATAAATACTCGATGAACTTGGTCTGACCCTCCCAAGGGGATGCTCAGAGCGCCTCTATCGTTCTTGCGTAGTGGATGCAGCCCTGGGATGCAGAGATCTCTTCTGTGGAGCCCTGAAGTACCCCCAGTGGGAAAAGCCATCCGAGCCCCACAGCCATTCTTAAAAGCACATCTTTATTTATCTCTGCCTGGGGAAAAAGAAAATTGTATCTACAGGGGAAAACCGTCAGCCTGATTACCAGTAAACCTCAAGAATGAGATGAGCCTAGGATGAGGCCTTGACGAGGCCAAGGAAAGTCACATTCCAAGAATGGAACTGAGCCAAGTGTGGTGGTGCACGCCTTTAATCCCAGCACTCGGGAGGCAGTGATAGGAGGATCACCATGAGTTCAAGGCCACCCTGAGACTACATAGTGAATTCCAGGTCAGCCTGGGCTAGAGTGAGACCCTACCTCAAAAGGCTTTAAAAAAAAATAGAATTATAACCAAAGCACAGGAGCTCTGAAATCAAACAGAGCCTTGTTCAGATCCCAGGCCTTGCCTGCACTCTCTGCAAGATCCTGGGTCAGAGATCTTCCCTCAGGAGATCTTCATTTGTGAAATGAAAATGCTAAGAACACAGATTTTGGGGCCTGGAGAGATGGCTCAGTGGTTAAGATGCTTGTCTGCAAAGCTTAAGGACCCAGGTTTGAGTCCCCAGACTCAGAACATGATACATGCGTCTGGAGTTCATTCACAGTGGCAAGAGGCCTATTCTATCTCTCACAAATAAAAACATTTTGGCCAGGCATAGTGGTGTATGCATATAATCCCAGCACTCAGGAGGCAGACGTAGGAGAATCACTGTGAGTTCGAAGCCGCCCTGAGACTACATAGTGAATTCCAGGCCAGCCTGAGCTAGAGTGAGACCCTACCTCAAAAAACAAAAACAAAACAAAAAACTGATTTCACAGGGCTCCGAGGTGGGGGGAGAAAGCAGGAAACTCAGTGAGATTTAATGAAAGACAAGCGCATCATGACAGCAAGTTCTGTAACTGTGTCCTCACAGTAACCGCATAGCTTGCTCACAGACATCATGATTTCACGAGTGAGTGCACCCTTGAATAAATTATAAGCCACTGGAAAGGAGAGGCAGAGAGTTTAGCAACCCTGTCATTGGGGTAACGTGGAAATTAGTCTCTTGGGTGGCCTAGACTTTGTGGCAAGATTGGGGATGGAGCATGCTTGTTCTTGTGGCTTCCTAGTAGTGTGCAAGGGGCAAGAGATGAGCTAAAGGAGTGACTGGCACAAAGGAGGCCCACGTGTGCCAATTTGAACACTGTCTCAGGCCAGGAGAATACGAAGCTCTGGACAGCTGGCCTGGAGTTGGTTTGTGGCAACAAGAGACCTTGTCTCGGGGCTGGAGAGATGGCTTAGCGGTTAAGCGCTTGCCTGTGAAGCCTAAGGACCCCAGTTCGAGGCTCGATTCCCCAGGACCCACGTTAGCCAGATGCACAAGGGGGCACACGCATCTGGAGTTCGTTTGCAGCAGCTAGAGCCCCTGGCGTTCCCATGCCCATTCTCCCCGCTCCTCCCCTCTCTGTCACTTCTCTCTGTCTCTCTCTGCTTGCAAATAAATAAATAAATAATAAAAATATTTTTAAAAATAAAGGTGACTGAATGAAACTCAGAATTCAGAGGCTGAAGCCAAGAGCCAAACTCTTATTATCAGGCTTTGAGAACCAATTGGGGGATGGGGGGAGAAAACAGCCATATTGCTTCAGAATTGCTCTAAACCAGCCACCCTTAGTGTCTGTGATTCCCCTCATTTTTTTATTTTTATTTTTAGAGACAGGGAGGGAGGGAGAGAATTGGTGTGCCAGGGCCTCAGCCACTACAATCAAACTCCAGATGCTTGCACCACCTAGTGGGCATGTGCGACCTTGCGCTTGCCTCGCCTTTGTGCACCTGGCTTACATGGGATCTGGAGAGTCGAACATGGGTCCTTAGGTTTCGCAGGCAAGCACCTTAACCACTAAGCCATCCCTCCAGCCACCCCCTCATTTTTGAACAGGGGTGTCTACTGCACTTATCCTGGGCCTGGGTCTCTACTACATATGTCGATTGTAATTTGCACCCAACCAATATAGATTAAAATTTTTAACTTTGAGCTGACGCATAGGGTGCAATGAGGGGGCGTTATCTGTTTGAGGGGGAAGTGAATATATACTTTGCATGTGGGGACCAGGGAACAGACTGGGACCACCATTCTCTGGGAGGGTACTGTGTTGTTCTTCCTCCACTGAACCAGGCTAGTCCGGGTGGCCACTTAGATGCTGCAGAACTTGTAACACGTGACTGCTAAGGTGAGATCCTTTTTATATATTTTATTTACTTATTTATTTGAGAGAGACATGCAGTTGAGAGCAAGAGATTAAGAATGGGCATGCCAGGGCATGCTAGCTTTCTCCTTAGGGCTTCCCACTCCCACCACTTTCAGCCACGAGGTCTATATATGTTGAATTATAAATGGCCAGATTATCCACATGCCAACAAAGTTGCCTAGATATAATCCCCGTTTGGTTCAATTGCGTTTTTTTTTTTGTTTTGTTTTTTTTTTTTGAGAGCAACAGACAGAGCAAGAAAGAGGCAGAGAGAGAGACACAGAGAGAATGGGTGCGCTAGGGCCTCCAGCCACTGCACACAAACTCCAGATGCGTGTGCCCCCTTGTGCATCTGGCTAATGTGGGTCCTGGGGAGTTGAGCCTCGAACCGGGGTCCTTAGGCTTCACAAGCAAGCGCTTAACCACTAAGCCATCTCTCCAGCCCTCAATTGCATTTTTGAAGGAGGGTTTCACTCTAGCCCAGAGTGGCCTTGAACTCACGGCAATCCTCCTACCCCAGCCTACTAAATTTGGGATTAAAAGCATGTGTCGCCACATCTAGTTTTAGTTTTGTTTTGTTGTTGTTGTTTTGTCTTTGTATTTATTTATTTATGTATCTATTTAGAGAGAGAGAGAGAAAGAGAGACAGATAGAATGGGCACACCAGGGCCTCCAGCCACTGCAAACGAATTCCAGAAGCATACGCCACCTTGTGCATCTGGCTTATGTGGGTTCTGGAGAATTGAACCTGGGTCCTTAGGTTTTGCAAGCAAATGCCTTAACTGCTAAATAATCTTTCCAGCCCTGTTTGAGGGGGTGTTGAGATAGGGTTTCCAGTATACCAGGCTGACCTTGAACTCACTATGTAGCCAAGGATGACACTGAACTTCTGATCCTCCTGCCTGTACCTCCCAAGTGCTGGGATGACAGGTGTACATCGCGACACCTTGTTTTATTCCACACTGGGGATCAAACCTGGGCTCTGTGCACGCTGAGCGAGCATTCTACCAACTGAAGGACATTCCAAGCCATGACTCTAAAGTTTTAAATCAAGAAAATTCACTTTGCTTCTTTTTTAAAAAAATTTTTTGTTCATTTATTTTTTTATTTGAGAGTGACAGACACAGAAAGGCAGAGAGAGAGAGAGAGAATGGGCGCACCAGGGCCTCCAGCCACTGAAAACGAACTCCAGATGCATGCTCCACCTTGTACATCTGGCTTACATGGGTACTGGGGAATCGAACCTGGGTCCTTTGGCTTTGCAGGCAAGTGCCTTAAGTGCTAAGCCATCTCTCCAGCCCTTGGCTTTGCTTCTTGAATTAGAAGAGAAAGTCACCGAAGCCACAGAGGGGATACGGGTTGAGAAGGCTGACCATCTTGCACTGTTCCTCCCACTGTTAACCCACGAGGCATTGAAACTATGTGTGCCTGAGGGGCCGCACTTAGCTGACCCTTGATCCCTCTGTGCATGGTGCTGGTCAGGGACAGGAACATAAGACTCTATCCCATGACTGAGATGGCAAGATGCTTTGCAAAGACTCCTGGGATAGGGCCAAGCTGTTTGCCTACCAGATCTATCGTCATGACCCAGCCTGGCCACCTTCACCAGGAAGCCCTCCAATCCTGTCAATCCTTTTCCGTGTTTGAGCATCGTTGTGGTCGTGGCTCCTGCCCTGTGCCTTCCGGGCCTTCTGGGAACAGCTTGAGGAAGGACTGGGCAGCGACAGAGAGCATAGACCGTTTCCTGGAAAACAGGTCATGGAAGATGAGTGTATTCGTTGTCATCGCTGGGACAAAATGCCTGACACAAATCAGTTTAGGGCTGGAGAGGTGGCTTAGCAGTTAAGGCACTTGCCTGTGAAGCCTAAGGACTCAGTTTCAAGACCCCAGTATCCACATGAGCCAGATACACCAGGTGGTACGTGAGTCCGGACTTTGCAGTGGCTAGAAGCCCTGGTATGCCCATTCTCATTCTCTCTCTTTCTCTCTTTCAAATAAATAAAATATTTTTATCATTTATTTTGAGAACGAGAAAGAGTCAGAGAAGAGGGAGAGAGAGAATGGGTGCACCAGAGCCTTCAGCCACTATGAACGAACTCCAGAGGCGTGAACCCCTTGGGGAACATGTGTGATATTGCGTGCTTGCGTCACTGTGCATCTGACTGTGTTGGACCTGGAGATCCAAACATGAGTTCTTAGGCTTCGCAGGCAAGTGCCTTAACCGCTAAGCAACATCTCCAGCCCTAAATAAAATACTTTTCAAAGTCAGTTTAGGGGGGCTGGAGAGATGACTTAGCAGTTAAGACATTTGCCTGCAAAGCCAAAGGACCCAGGTTCGATTCCCCAGGACCCACGTAAGTCAGATGCACAAGGTGGCTCATGCGTCTGGAGTTCATTTGCAGTGGCTAGAGGACCTGGCGCGCCCATTCTCTCTCTGTCTCTCTGCTATCTCTCTCTGTCTCTCTGCTTGCAAATAAATAAATAAATAATTTTTAAGTCAGTTTAAATGAAAGTGTTTATTTCAGCTTAGAATTCTGGGCTACAGTCGGTCACGGCAGAGTAGGCATGGCGGCAGGAGATTATGGCCCAGTGAGGAAGCAGGGAGGGAATAAATGCTCTTGCTCAGCCAGTTCTCTTGGTTTTTTACAGTCCAGCACTCTGTCCAATGAACTGGTATCACTCACAATGAAGGTAGGTCTTCCCACCTCAATTAACCCATCAAGATAATCCCTGACAGGCATGCCCAGAGGCTAGCCTAATCTAGATAATCCCTCAGTGGTGATTCTAGGCTCAGCAAAGGTGACAATCAATATAAATTATCACAAGGAAAGCGGTGCATGGAGGTAGGGCTGGAGCAAGGCTAGAGCAGGCTGAGGCCTGGTTATAAAGGCGCTCCTTGGCCACACACACACACACTTCCCTCTGACCCAAGGGCAGAGGCTGGGAACTGACCTCGTGACTCATTACATCCCTCTGGAACAAGAAAATACTCTTGGATGGACCTTGGAAGTCTCCCAGCAACAGCCCCTTTCTGTCCACAGCCCTATAATTTCTCTGTCATCATTATTTTTTCATTTTTATTTATTTATTTGAGAGCAATAAAGATCAAGAAAGAGGCAGAGAGAGATGCCTCTATTCTGAGGGAAGGCATGGCCAGGTTTGAGAAAGACGCTCTGGCCCCTCCCTGCTGAAATGAGTGACTGGTGGAGTCTTGTGGAACCTCGTTCTCATCTTAAACCTTCTTCTGAACCTCAGGCGGGGAGGGTCAGAGCTTTGTGGCTGGGGCCCCACAGACGCATCCAAGTTTCAAATATCTTGGAATGCAACTGATCTTGATAGAAGTCCTCAGGGCCCCATCACATAGAGCCCTGTTCTCAGAAGCAGACCCTAAGACAAGGGCTGGGGTGCAGTGGTGTGTCAGGGAGGTGACCCTCAGAAACTGACAGGAAGTAGGAAAGGAGAGAAGGAAGAGATGGGAGCTGGGAGATGAGGTGAGGCAGTTGAGTTTATCACCAGGAGGCTGCTGGGAGACAGCCTGGGGGACGCTCAGAATCACCTCCCTTCCAAGACCCAGGGAGCAGAGGGGTGTGTGTGTTGGGGGGGGGGGGATACTGATCCACCAGCTACCATCTGCTTTGGGTTTGAGGGCCACTCTTGCATGGTATCTCTAACCAGCCCCACTGCAGACCACAGGACTCAGAGGACTGGTCGTAGGAAGTTGTGGGCAGGACACCGAGAGCATTTACAACTGGATGTATGAATACTTCACAAGGGGGGGGGGAGGAAAAGGGAGGAATAGAGGGAGGGAGGGAGGAAGGGAGGGAAGGAAGGAAAGAGAGAGGGGAGAAGGAAAAGACATAAGGAGAACAAAATACTTCTTGCACATCTGCTGTTCACCAGGCACTTAGACAAGCCGTCATGCATCTTACTTAAACCCGTCTTGCGCTGTAAGGAAGAGCCGATTGGCCTGTTGTCCAAAGAAGAAACAGAGGCTTGGAAAGGCTGACTACAACTTAAACCTCCGCTGTCATGACTCCAACCTCTGCTGAATTCTCCCCCTTGGGCTTGACATGACTAGAGTCAAATGCAAGACTTCTGTCCCCTGATCACATGGCCCTCAACCAGTTGCAGCAGGTGTGTTCGGTCACACCTGTCGACTCTGCAGGAACGGATTATGCTGAAGTTTTTGCCCATTTGTATCACACTGAGAGCCATGTGCAGGTGTGAGCATTTAGATATGCCGAATTCAGATTCAGGGAAATCTCGGACCCAAGAGAAGAGGCTGGGAACTGACCTCATGACTCATCACATCCCTCTGGAACAAGGAAATGCTCTTGGATGGACCTTGGAAGTCTCCCAGCAAAAGCCCCCTTCTGTCCACAGCCCCAGAGTTTCTCTGTCATAATTATTTTTTTAATTTTATTTTTATTTGAGAGAGAGAGAGATCAAGAAAGAGGCAGAGAGAGAGAGAATACGCATGTTGGGACTTCCAACCACTGCAAACAAACTCCAGATGCATACATCACCTTATGCATCTGGCTTATGTGGGTCCTGGAGACTCAAGCCTGGGTCCTTTGGCTTTATAGGCAAGAGCCTTAACTGCTAAGCCATTTCTCCAGCCCTCCTCTCTCATAATTATTAACATAGCCCCTGATCTGGAAGCCAATCCATGACCGGCAAAGGGAGGTACTTACAAGAGGAGTGGCTTGGGTAAGTCATGTTTCCTCTGTGAGCCCCAATTTCCTCATCTGTAGAACAGGATTGTATTAGACCATGTCCTTCAGGAAAAAAAAAATAAAAGCAGAACAGAGCTGAAGGGATGGTTTAGTGTTAAGGCATTTGCCTACAAAGGCAAAGGACCCAGGTTTGACTCTCCAGAACCCACATTAGCCAGATGCACAAGGGGGCGCACACATCTGGAGTTCATTTGCAGTTGCTGGAGGCCCTGGTGCACCCATTCTCTCTCTCTCTCTCCTCTTTCTCTGGCAAATAAATAAATAAAATATATATATATTTTTTAAGTAGAACAGAAGCTGGATGTGGTGGTACACACCTTTAATCTCAGCACTCAGGGAGGCAAAGGTAGGAGGATCGCCGTGAGTTCAAGGCCACCCTGAGACTATATAATGAACTCCAGGTCAGCCTGGACTAGAGTGAGACCCTACCTTGAAAAACCAAAAAACTAAAAATAAAAAAAGCAGAACAGATGAGATCTATATAGAGACAGAGACACAGACTGAGACAAGAATATGGAACTGAGTCACAGGATTACGGAGGCCAAACTGTTCCAAGCTTTGCCAGGAATGGTGGTGCTACCTGCAACCCCAGCATTCAAGAGGTGGAAGGATCGGAAATCTGAGGCCAGGCTACACTAATTGTGAGGTCCTAGCTGAAAAAAAAAATGCCAAAAGTACAAATAGAATCCACAGTGTTAATGTCGTAAGTCTGAGGGCATCCGAGCTCAAATAGCCATGTCTGGCTTCCTCTACCTTCTTGTTCTCCTCGGGCCTTCAGTGATGCCTTGTGGACACCCATTCACACTTGGGAGTTAATTTCTGCTTAATTCAGAGTACAGTTCACCAATTCAAATCCTGAACTTTATCCAGAAATGCCCCCCCCCCAGACACACCCAGAAATAATGCTTGACCAGCTTATCTGGTCATCTGGTCGACCCTGCCCCATCAACACAAAATGAACCTTCTCAGAAATCATACTGGGGCCTCACTGAGTCATCCAGGTTTAAACACAGGGGCTTTGTATTCTCTAATGCCCATCTGTGCCCCCTTGAAGTCAGCACTCCAAGGGAAGGGACATTGGCTTACGTTGCCACTGTCCATCCATGAGGGCTTTCTCGGGTCCAGGGTTGGCCTGTAATGCTCACGTATCCATCAATGCCTCTGGGTAGCATTCCTTAACCAATGACCCAGTGCACTAGCTCCCCAGCTCCCTGAGTTGAGCAATACTGAGCCTGGCCCTCCACATGGTCTCTCAGTCTGTCAGTAGGGTTAAGCCCCAGGACCCCACAGTGGTTAAGTGTTGGAATGATTCACTCTTTTTGGCTCTTTCTTATTGTTGCACTTTCCTTCATCTCTCAAATAAACACCCTTCACTCCGATCCTTATCTCTAGTTCTGCCCCTGGGGGACATTGTTGCAAACACTTTGGAATCCTGAAGCAGAAAGAACACACCACACGTGCACACACATACATGCCAAAATAAAATTTAAAAAAGAAGAAGAAGAAAAAGGCTGGAAGAGCGCACGCAGAGGCAATCAGAGTGCTTTGAGTTAAAAGATCACTCCCTGAAGGAGGAATCAGGGCATGCTTCCAGGAGGAGGAGGTGCCTGGGCTAGGTCCTAAAGAGAAAGGAGTTTTCCACAGTGACTTAAGAAAGCAGATCAACTCCCAGTTCCCCTATGCTGAAGGCTGCGAGAACCGAGGAGATGAACCACCCCTCGTACATCAGCCAGGGCCCAGGTGAAACCACAGAGGAATTGGCAAGATGAGCAAGAGCGCTGCTTCCACGGTGAGCCTGACAACCAGCACCCAGGGTCATGGAGACAGACACTGAGGAGACTCGAAACGTGCCAAAGCAGAAATCCGGAAGCTGCTGAGAGAGATCAGCACTAAAGTCGACTTAAAGCACACCGCCAAGGCTCAGGGAACTTTGCGGAAGAGCCACAGAATGGAAGAGACTGTCCAGAGGCATTGCCCACGCCCCTGTTACAATGACTGACGGCTGCTCTCACAACTTATAGCCCACAACCCCATGGGGAATACCAGCAACCCCCACTGTGGAGGGCCCTCGGTGGAGTAGGGGCAGGGAGGAGGGACATGATGGTGCCAACATATGATGTGTCCACACAAACTTTCTACTTAATAAAAACAGGAACAGAATTTATCTTCAAAAATAAAAGAGGGCTGGAGAGATGGCTTAGAGGTTAAGGCGCTTGCCTGCAAAGCCTAAGGACCCATGTTCTACTCTCCAGGTCCCACGTAAGCCAAACGCACAAGATGATGCAAACACGCAAGGTCACACGTGCGCACAAGGTGGCGCACACATCTGGAGTTTGACTGCAGTGGCTGGAGGCCCTGGCATGCCAATTCTCTCTGTCAGTCACTGGCTCTCATTCTCTCACATTAAGAAAGAAAGAAAGAAAGAAAGAAAGAAAGAAAGAAAGAAAGAAAGGAAGGAAGGAAGGAAGGAAGGAAGGAAGGAAGGAAGGAAGGAAGAAACTAAGAAAGGAGAAAGCCAGCCTGTTGGGCTTGCCTCAAAAAAAAAAAAAAACTTACAATAAATTTAAAATTAAAAAGAAAAAGAGTCCAAGATGGTGGCCACCACCATGAAGAAGGTGGCTACAGATGATGTCAATGTTACTTTTGAAGATCAACAGAAAATAAACAAATTTGCATGGAACACAAGTGGAATCATGGAGCTGAAGGAAGAAATAAAAGTAAAGAAGAAGAAGAAGAAGCAACTCCAGAACCTAGAAGATGCTTGCGAGGGCATCCTGCTTGCCAGTGACGACTGCTTGATGATACCGGATCACACTGGAGATGTTTTCATCAGCCATTCTCAAGAAGAAACCCGAGAACTGCTAGAAGAAGCAAAGAAAAACTTGCAAGGGGAAATTGAGGCCTTAGAACCCAGGGTGGCATCGATTCAGCGGGTCTTAGCCAGATTTGAAAGTTCAGTTATATGCAAAATTTGGCAGCAACATGAACCTTGAAGCTGATGGGAATTGAACATTTTATAATACTTTTTTAATTTGTCTAATAAACTTGAATGTTGTTTTAAAAATAATAAGAAAAAAAGAAAGCATATCATTTTATACAAAAGATCCATCACAAGCAAAAACCTGTGGTGGGAGGCTGGTGGGGGTGGTTCAAACAGGGCACTGGGTCTGCTGGAGGAGAGAGCGATGAAAGACTAAGAAAGGAAACCAGCTAGAGGGCTGGGGACACAGGTTATGCACAGGCATCATCGGTGCCAGGCCCAGGGAATCTGAACTGTCCCTCAGCAGAAGAAAACAGCCTTGGAGCCAGGCCTGGTGCACATGCCTTTAGTCCCAGCACTCAGAAGGCAGTGGTAGGAGGATCGCCGTGAGTTCGAGGCCAGCCAGAGACTACAGAGTACGTTCCCGGTCAGCCTAGGCTAGAGCGAGACCCTACCTCAAAAGAAAGAAAGAAAGAAAGAAAGAGAGAGAGAGAAGGAGGGAGGGAGGGAGAGAGAGTTAAGGAAGAAAAGGAAAGGAAGGGAGGAAGGAAGGAAGGAAGGAAGGAAGGAAGGAAGGAAGGAAGGAAGGAAGGAAGGAAGGAAGGAAGGAAGGGGAAGGGAAGGGAAGGGAGGAAGGAAAGGAAGGAAGGAAGGAAGGAAGGAAGGAAGGAAGGAAGGAAGGAAGAAAGACAGAAAGAAGAAAACAGCCTTGGAGAGCTGGGGAATGGAGCTGGAGAGCTGCTGAGGTCTCTGAGTGCCCAATAGTGGGAAATAAATAAGTAAATAACATTTTTTTAAAAAAAGAGAACAATTTGCACCTTACGAAGATTAACCTGGAGGAGGGTGATGGTGTGTTGCAGGACAATGATGGAAAGAGGGCCACGAAGTGGGGAGGGGGGCCGAGAGTGGGAGGAGCTTGTGGAGTTAGTGAGGGTAGATGGCACATGCCAACTTCAGTAACCATTGTGGGCAAAATCAGAATCAAATTCAGGGCTATATCAATTCATTGCCTATATAAAACGAAGCACACGTGATGAGGAGACCAGTACCTGGGGACTCTGGCCTTATGTCCAACCCCTTGTAACGCTTCCATACCTGAGACTCTGCCTGGGGTGGACAGACGTGCAAGCTGACCCAGTCACCCAACTCCCTCCAGCTGCACTGCAGACAGAAAATTACGTTCTTTTTGGCAACTCCCTGTGGCAAGTGCCCCAAAGCAGGGCAACCCAGGGGCGGTGGTGGCTGGAGGTGCCCCTGAGTTCACTGGGGGAGCCTGCTGCTCTGTTTTCGCTTGATGGGTCTAATTAGAGATGCTGTGATCTTGCTAATTGAACTGGTCCATGAGGGCCAAAGCCGCCACCAGATGCTAGGAAGCCAGGCACAAGTTAGAATTGTCTAATCATTGTTCTTGAAGGCTTCAGGGTAAAGCCCAGCAGGGCTCACCGGACACACGGAACCTGAAGAAACCAGCTTCCCACATCACCGTGGTGATGTCACATGAGGATTCAAGATCCATTCATTATTTCCAGAGCCTGCCATTGGCCCTGTGGGGCACTGTACCAGGTGTGGGGACATAGCTGTGAAGGAGACAGACGTGGCTCTGTCCTCCCCAGTTACAGTCTGACAGGGGAGAGAAATCTGAGCCAAAATAAAATCACCAATACAGAGCTGGAGTGATTACTCAGTGGTTAAGGCACTTGTCTGCAGAGCCTAATGACCCAGGTTCGATTCCCCAGTACCCGCATAAAGCCAGATGCACAAGGTGCCACATATATCTGGAGTTCATTTGCAGATGGCTGGAGGTCCCAGCATGTCCATTCTCTCTCTCTCTCTCTCTCGATCTATCTACTTATATAACTACCTATGTATTTGCTTCTTTCTCTCTCTCAAATAAAATATTTTTTTTTGAATCACCATGACAAACCATCATGGCCCAGCAGCCAATGAGAGGACCCAGGACCATGTTCCAGAACAGTGGAAGCTGATGTTGACTGAGCACTTCACACATGTACCAACCCAATCATTGCAACAACCCCAGGAGACAGGTTTCGTTATTGTAAGTCCCATTTTGCAGGCCAGGAAACTGAGGCCCCGAGAGGGTATGTTACTTTCCCAAGGCTACCTCGCTGGGAAGCGGCAGAGCTGGGAGTTGAAGTACGTGCTTCAGCATACAGTTGTCCAGAGCCCAGAAAGAGGCCCTGTGGAGGGAAGGAGCTTGGGGTGGTGCATACAGGCAGGGGAGCTGGAGGGACAGAGCACGGGAGCCACCAAAGGGGCACATCTACTTTTATGCTTTTTCGAGGTAGGGTCTTACTCTAGTTCAGGCTGACCTGGAATAATTCACTCTGTATTCTCAGGGCGGCCTTGAACTCACAGTGATCCTCCTACCTCTTCCTCCCCAATGCTGGGATTAAAGGCTTGTGCCACCACGCCAGGCCTTAGATTTTTTTTTTTTTTTTAGATATATTTTTGATTTATTTACTTGAGAGAGACAGAAGGAGAGAGAGAGAGAATGTGGGTGGGCCAGGGCCTCCTGTTACTGTAAATGAACTCCAGACACGTGTGCCATTTGTGCATCTGGTCTTATGTGGGTACTGGGGAATCAAACCCAGGCTGTCAGGTTTTGCAAGCAAGCAACTTTAACTGCTGAGCCATGTCTCCAGCCCCATAGATGGGTTTTAATAATTTTTTAAATTTTTATTTATTTATTAAAGGGAGAGAGAGAACGGGCACACTAGGGTGGCCTCTAGCCACTGCAAATGAACTCCAGATGCATGCACCACCATGTGCATCTGGCTTTACGTGGGTACTGGGGAATCGAACCTTGTTCGCAGACAAGCACCTTAACTGCTAAGCCATCTCTCTAGCCATCTCTCCCGCCCCACACAGATAGATTTTAAGCAGGAGAAGGAAGTGAGCAACCTTCTTGCCCTTCACACTTCCCAAGCAGACAGCCGTTGGGAACTAGACACACATTCAACAGAATCCTTGGCTGACCAATGGGGACAGGTGACTCCATTGGCACCTGGCTGGCTCGGAGGCAGAACTGGCATGATGGCAGTCCTCCACCTGGTACCCTACCCCATATCTGCAGAGGGGAAAGGTTTTGGGACTCAACCAAAGATATCAAAAAGGATCCAGACCTCGAACAAGCTCCTTGACCCCTCTGGAACTCCGCTCCTGTTTCTGTAAAATGAAGACATCAAGTGAACATCAAAGACCATTTTAGCTCCAGTCTGTGAAGATCCTGTATCTGCTCTCTCTCTGCTCTTCCGGCCGTCTGATCCTGACAAATCCGTCCATCATGGAAGGTCTGTGCCTGGGCCAATCCTACCACAGGAAGAAGGTCATGGTCCATCTTTCACTTCTTCAGGTCCCCACATTGTGCCTCTGACACAGGGAGTATCCACACTTGCCATGCTTTCCCAGAATGCCCACCTCACATAACACACACACACACACACACACACACACACACACACACCATGGGCTCCAATAGCTGTAGCCATCTGTGGGGGCGGAGGGAATCTCGGACTTAATTTCCCGAAGCTCCAGTCACTCCAAGCCTAGCTCCCTCTTTTTCCTGCACAGCCCCATCTCCCTACTGAGCACTTCAAAGGGAGTCTCTACTGAGCTTTGCCTCCAAGGATCCAGGCAAGGAGAGGTGCACAAGGACCCTTCCCGCAAAGACCTCCACAAATCCCAGCATGCAACATCCAAAGATCCATTATGTTATTTATTTTATTTTTTTTTTTGAGGCAAGCCCAACAGACTGTCTTTTTTTATTTTTTGTTTATTTTTATTTATTTATTTGAGAGTGACAGACAGAGAGAGAAAGAGGCAGAGAGAAAGAGAGAGAGAGAGAGAGAATGGGCATGCCAGGGCCTCCAGCCACTGCAAACAAACTCCAGATGCATGCGCCACCTTGTGCATCTGGCTTATGTGGGTCCTGGGAAATCAAGCCTCGAACCAGGGTCTTTAGGCTTCATAGGCAAGTGCTTAACCACTAAGCCATCTCTCCAGCCACCAGACTGCCTTTTTTTTTTTTTTTTTTTTTTTTTTTTTTTGGTTTTTCGGTTTTTCGAGGTAGGGTCTCACTCTAGCCCAGGCTGACCTGGAATTCACTATGGAGTCTCAGGGTGGCCTCGAACTCATGGCAATCCTCCTACCTCTGCCTCCCGAGTGCTGCAGACTGCCTTTTTTAATGCAACAGTGAGAGAGAATTGGCAAGCCAGTACCTCCAGCCCCTGCAATCGAACTCCAGACATGTGCACCCTTGTGCGCATATGTGACCTTGCACACTTGCATCACTGTTCATCTGGCTTACGTGGGACCTGGAGAGTCAAACATGAGTCCTTAGGATTCACAGGCAAGCACCTTAACCACTCAGCAAACTCTCCAGCCCCATTGCTTTATTTTTATTTATTTATTAGAGAGAGAGAAAGTGAGAAAATGGGCATACCAGGGCCTCTAGCCACTGCAAATGAACTCCAGATGCACACACCACCTTGTGCATCTGGGGAATCGCACCTGGGTCCCTAGGCTTCGCAGGCAAACACCTTGACCACTAAGCCACCTCTCCAGCCCAAGATCCACTCTTTTTATGACAGTTCTGACACAGAACTGACACCTCTTAAAGCACAGCTTGGGGTGGGAATTCGTGAGCAATTATTAAATGCTTCAGAGTGAAAGATGCTTTATAACCCAGGCATGCCCTTTTTAGAAATTTCTCTTGCAGAAATATTTGCCCAAAGTCTACAGTCACAAATTTGTAATGTAAACTCCATAACGAATGTGAGGCCTCCATCTCAAACGTGAGACCAACGCTGGCTTGGCAGGCAAGCCCACCCTGTGCCAGCGGGAGGATAGCTATGCACCCCACTTAGGGTAATGTTTGTGTTTCACTGAGCACACATTGGCCCATCGGACTGCAGGGAGCTGCCCATCCCCACCCAGGGGTATCACACAGCAGCAGGCAACATGTGCACCCCATACCCTGAGCACCAAAACACAGAGTCCCAATACAAGGTGAACCCAGTGGGCTGAATGAAGAGGTTGTGGGGCATGTCAGCAAAAAGTAAAGATAACCCCCAGACACAGAATGGCCTGGATATCCATGACCTCACAGTGCCTGACACTACCTAAACAAGACCATCATCATAGGAGGAAAAGATCATGACATCAAAATAAAAGAGAGACTGATTGAGAGGGGGAGGGGATATGATGAAGAATGGAGTTTCAAAGGGGAAAGTGGGAGGAGGGAGAGCATTACCATGGGATATTGTTTACAATCATGGAAGTTGTTAGTAAAAAAAAAAAAAATTGAAAAAAAATGTAAAGATAACCCAGAAATTCACTGACAGGAGTCTGGTTAACAAGTTAGGGTACACACATGCGAAACCACAGCAATCCCAATAGCAAGGCCACGGCAGATCCTGAGGCAAGTTCTGTCATCAGCCAAATAGACACTTGGGAACACTGAAGCTTCGGGGGGCGGTACCACTTTCCAAGGACTAACCTGCTAATTCAGAAAGGATGGGGTAATGTCAACGTGAAGAGAAGAAGGAGAAAGAAGGACTTGGTCACTCACTCCGGTAATCTTAACACTTGGGAGATGAAGGCAGGAGGACCAAAAGTTCAAGGTCAATTTTCGCCAAAAGTGAATTGAGACCAACCTGTGATCTATGAGAGAGACTCTGTCTCGAAGGTAGAGAAGGAGAGAGAAGAAAGAAAGGAAGGAGGAAGAAGAAGAGAAGGAAGAGGAGAAGGTGTTGTTCTTTAATGTGCCTGAGGTCATGCAGTTGTCTCAGCGTGAAATAGATGAGAAGGAAGATGTCCCCCCTTTTTTTTTCCAGCTTCAATGGCCCTGGCCTTTGTCAGTACACCTTTTGCTGTTGCTTTGAGAAGCGAGGTCATTTTCAGGGTTCTGGACATGTGGCCACTAGCTGACCCTCTTTGGAAACTGAGGGACAAGGTAGGCAGGAGCCAAAGCTGGCGGATGCAGGTGACTGTGACCCTGCCTTGAAATAGAATCATGGGCTGGAGAGATGGCTCAGCGGGTAAGGCACTGGCTTGCAACACCTGACCGCCTGGGGTTCGATTCCCAGCATCCACATAAATCTAGATGCACTAAGTGGAGAAAGTATCTGGAGTTCATTTGCAGCAGCAAGGTGATCGTGGTGCACCCATTTTCTCCCCACTTCTCTGTAAATAAATTGATTAATTAAGTAGTTAATTAATAAGACCAAGAAAGGAAAAACAAGACTAAGTGGGTTTCCACTAGGTCAGGAAATTCTCCTACCTCCACTTACATCAGAGACAGGAAATGGGCTGGGAGGTCACATAGCCTCCCTGTCATCACCCAAGCCAGTAACTGGCAGAGTTGAAACAGCAAACTTCAATCCACCTGACTCCAGAGCCCAGGGTTCCTTGTCCCCTTGGTATTTCCCTGCGCCCCAAGGGAGTTTCAGGCTGCCGGAATCCAGATCAGATGGAAGCCAGCCTACTTCCTGGCCCTCTTGAGCAGAGGATCCACTAATCTCATCACAGCTACAGAACGGTCCACAGTGGGAGAATTACTAAACACGAAAGCGCACCAGCAAATGATTTATGAGATGCATGGAATCCTGCCAGGCAAGCCAATCAACTGGCAGACATTTGCATATTAATAAAACCTCATGAATAATGCAAAGAATGACAAACAGCTGATGCGGTCCACCAGGCAGCAAGCACCAGCTCTCTAAAGAAGGGGAATTTAGCCTGGTGCACGCCTTTAATCCCAACACTCGGGAGGCAGAGGCAGGAGGATGGCTGTGAGTTCGAGGCCACCCTGAGACTACAGAGTGAATTCCAGGTCAGCCTTGGGCTTTTTACAACACAGATGGCTGGCCCCTCCCCTAAGTGTCCCTTTAGGAGATCTGGAAAAGGGCTTATGAAATCGCATATATAACCAGTTCCTGAATGTGGCTGTCACTGCTTGAGCCCAGGGTCCACATTTTGAGGACACTTCTCTAACACCACAGCTGCCCCATGCCCCCCTCCAGGATGGGCACTGGACATTGGGGACGTCAGGGGATTTCCTGATTCTGCTGCCCACTTGCTCTTTAGTCAGTCCTCAGTCTCCCTGTCTATAAGATGGGGCCATAGCCGGGCCTCAAGATGCTCTTATGAGGATCAGATGAGAATGCTGACTCACTGCCTTCAAGGCAAGGAGAATCCAGGAGATGACAGATGGTCATCATCTCTCCGCCAAGGAGAATTCGGGGTCCTGTTTGACTTTCTCCTATCATATTATTATTTTCTTTCCTTCTGAGACAATGTCAGACTTGAAACACAATTGCAAAAAAATAGTGCCTGGAATTCCCAGAGGCTCTTCTATGCAGATATCCCAAATGGTAATATGTTATTGCCTTGTTTTATCATTCTCTGAATTGTGTGCATGTCGTGTATACAAATGACTTCAGAGGTGGGGTGTCTGTGTCTGGCGGCTGCTGTGACAGATTACCAACACTATAGCTTAAAGCAACACAGATCCTCTCACAGTTCTGGAGGTGAGGAGTGTGAACTTGGGTCTCAGTGAGAGCCAAGGTCAGGGTGTCTGCCAGGCAGATTCCTGCTGGGTACTGTAGAGGTGGAGAGGTGGGTAAGCGACCTGACTTCCAGCTCTGAGGCTTTCTACAAGGCTCTGTCTCGGGTGCCTCCACCATGTTCAAGCTACCTCTGTCTTCCTATGGCCCCCTTCTTTCTAGAACTTAACCTTTGCCTCCCTCTTTCCACTGCGCGGACGCCTGGGATTCCACGCCCCGCTCCCAAAGCCCCAGATGTTCTCCTGGTCTCCACATCTGCAAAGTCCTTTTTGCCTTGGAAGGTGACAACAGTTACAACTTCTAGGATTAGGAGGCTAGGGTGAAGGGAGAGACTCAGACTGTGGAATTTTTATACATGAAGCATGCCTATAGGAGCTAAGGAGGTGGCTCAGTGGTTTAAGGCACTTGTGTTCAAAGCCTGTGGACTCAGGTTCAATTCCCCAGAAACCACATAAAGCTGGATGCAAAGTGGTGCATGTGCCCCGTGTTCATTTGCAGCAGCAAGAGACCCTGGCGTGCATGTGCACACACACACATGCAGACACACACACACTCACACACACATGCAGACACACGCACACACACACACATACACACACACGCATACACACACACACACATACACATACACACACACAAATAAAAATTTGAAAACATGCGTATAATTGTTCTCAATTGCTACAGAGAAATGGACAGAGGTGATATATATATATATATATATATATATATATATATATATATATATGTTTTTTGTCAGACTCAACAGTAAGTCTTTCCCCCTAAACATGTCAATGTGTATTCCATAAGAACATGCTTTCTCGGGAGACAGAGGTAAGAGGATCGCCATGAGTTCGAGGACACCCTGAGATGACATAGTGAATCCCAGGTCAGCTTTGACTAGAGTGAAACCCTACCTAGAAAAACCAAAAAAAGAAAAGAACATGCTTTCCTCTTCTACAAACACAGCAAAATTAGTAAATCAATATAATTCTATTACCTTATCCTACAGACTTTACTGGTGTTGCTAATTATCCCAGCAAAGCCCTTTGTAAAAGGAAAACAAAAACAAAAACTAGCCCAGAGTCCATCTGTGGGTCCCACCTTGCCGACACCCAGAATCCCTCACTACACTCCCCTGTCCTTTCAGCCTGGAATGTTCCTCAGAGTTTCACTTTAGTTCATGACCTTGACACCCTGGGAGATTTCAGAGCAGTTACCCTGCACACTGTCCCTCTGTGTGAATTGTCTGTTGCAATACGATTCGATTGTGTTTGGATGCTACTTGCATAGTTTGGGGGCAATGGTGACAGGACAACACTGTGTCCTCATCGGTGAACCGCATGGGGGGCTCACGCTGGGCATCTGTCCCTCTGCTAACTCTGCTCTCTTATGGAGCCTGCTAATTTCCTCTGCAGAGTTGCTTTTCTGCTCTTAGACCTGTAGGAAGCTGACTGATGGCCCAAAGCATCTTCCCTCTTGAGCCTGCGCAGGCTCCATGGGAAAATGTCTCTCCTGATAAGATTAAGTTATGGGCTTTGACCTGACGATCCTACCCTGGGCCGTCAGGGTGGACCCGTCATACCATCCATGTGTCTGAGGGAGTAATGCAGTCCCAAGCCAGGGACTGTCACCAGCCTCCAGAAGCATGAAGAGATCAAAGAAAGGACTCTGTCTCCGGACCCTCCAGAAGGAGGCAGCGCTGGTGACAACTTCATTTCAGCACAGTAAAACTGATTGCAAACTTCTAGCTTCCAACATGTAAAGAGAAGAAACGTGTATTCCTTTTGTTTTTAATTTCTTTTAAAAATATTTTGATTTATTTGAGAGGGAGAGATTGAGAGAGAGAGAGAGAGGCATGTCAGGGCCTCCAGCCACTGCAACTGAACTCCAGACGCATGCGCCACCTAGTGTATCTGCTTTCCATGGGTCCTGGGAAATGAAAACTGGGTCCTTTGGCTTTGTAGGCAAGCTTCTTACCCACTGGGCCATTTCTCCAGTCCAAAACCCGTATTCTTTAAACTGTCAATTGCATGCTAACTTTTCATAGCAGCCATGTGGTAGCAACATGGTGATTATATATATATCTGGTTTAGAGATGTTATTTTTAAATGTTTTTATTTATTGGTGAGAGAGAAAGAAAGCATAGATGTTCCAGGGCCTCTTGCCACTGCAAACTAACTTTATATGCATCTGGCTTTACGTGGATACTGGGGAATTGAACTCAGACTGTCAGGCTTTGCAAGCAAGCATCTTTAACTGCTGAGCCATCTCCCCAGCCCTTGATTTGGGGATATTCTGAGACTGCATTCTGATCTTCAGTGAACATTTCACTCTCTCTTTGTTCATGTCCCAGCCAGGAAAGTAGCTCAAGACTTGGTCCCAAACAAGGACAGACAGAACCAAAGATGAGCTTGGGGAGGGGGGGTGCAGTTGCTAGGACCCAGCTATGGTTTGGTAAGCCACTTAAGCTAGGCCATCCGAGGGTGGAGCATCTGTGGGAACAATCCAAGGTGGTCGTGCTTCTGCATGTGTGCAATGACTTACCACCTTGCTATAGCAGCGGTTGTAGTTCTACTGTGATAGGCGAAAGGGCATGCATCCAACACTAAGGGAAAGTTGGCTTAGCAGTTAAGGCGTTTGCCTGCAAAGCCAAAGGATCCCCGTTCGACTCTCCAGGACCCACATCAGCCAGATGCACAAGGGGGCGCATGCATCTGGAGTTCGTTTGCAGTGGCTGGAGGCCCTGGCGTGCCCATTCTCTCTCTCTCTCTCTCTCTCTCTCTCTCTCTCTCTCTCTCTCTGCCTCTTTCTCTCTTTCTCTCAAATAAATAAAAATAAAATAAAGTTTAAAAATTAATTAAAAATTCAGTCTTGATTGCTCATAATAATTTAAAAAAGGAAGTTGGGGTGGAGAGTTTTGGGGGGAAGTCCCAGTGGGGCTTCCAGTATGTCTGGTGGGATTGTCTGCCAAGGCAGTTCACAATCTCTTGAAAACGGACCTGAGAGTACAGTGCAGACTCTGGAAGCAGCATGTGGGACCCGACTGCGAGGGAAGCCATAGCAGGGCCCCTGCTCCAGGTGGTAAGGCAGGCAACCGAGGCTCAGCTGCCTGCCAGAACCTGCCACTGTAAGGGACGAATTTACAAGGAAAGGACATGCAGGGGGTAGCCTCTGATTGGGCAGGTAAAACGCACAGGATGAGATGAGTTAGGGGCTGGAGAGATTGTACAGTGGTTAAGTCACTTGCCTGCAAAGCCAAAGGACCCAGGTTCGATTCCTCAGTACCCATGTAAAGCCAGACACACAAAGTGGTACATGCATCTGGAGTTTGTTTGCAGCAGCTAGGAGCCCTGGCACACTGAGTCTCTCTCTCTCTCTCTCTCTCTCCCCCCCCCTCGCTATCTGCTTGCAAATAAAATAAATAAATAAAATTTTTAAACAGAAGATGAGGGCTGGAGAGATGGCTTAGCAGTTAAGGTGCTTTTCTGCAAAGCCTAAGAACCCCAGTAGCCACGTAAGCCAGATGCACAAGGTGGCACAAGCATCTGGAGTTCATTTGCAGTGGCTAGAGGCCCTGGAGCACCCATTCTCTCTCTCTCTCTCTCTCTCTCTCTCTCTCTCTCTCTCTCTCTCTCAAATAAATAAATAAATAGCTGGATGTGGAATAGAACAGGACAGGGGAAGAAGACAAAGCCTGTCCTAAGAGGCTGTCACCTAAGAGGTTATCACCCCACCCAGGGGTATCCTGTGGACATTTCTGCCCTTCCAGAAGATCTACCCAGAGTGAAAGGGCTGCTGGGACCCGCCGCATGTCACGGCTAGAGTTTAATGTGAGATCTGAGCTGGAAAGGCCATCATGCATGCTTGGGTGAAGTTGCTCACTGTCCATAGACTAATAAACACGAAATGGGTGTCCTAAAGGATGTGACCCAATTACAAGAACCTAGAAAAGGCAGAGGTTATTCACCAAGTCCAAAGCCCTTTCAACAGCCCAGTGTGGTCAGTAAAGAAGACAGATGACCATGGATGCTAGAAAGATAAAGTAGAGCTGGAGAGATGGCTTAGGGGTTAAGGTGCTTGCCTGCCAAGCCTGAGGATCCAGGTTTGACTCCCCAGTACGCACATAAGCCAGATGCATAAGGTGGCACATGTGTCTGGAGTTCGTTTGCAGTGGCTGGAGGCCCTGGTGTACCCATTCTCTTTCTCTCTCTCTCTCTCTCTCTCTCTCTCTCTCTCTCTCTCCCTTTTTCTCTGTCAAATAAATAAATAATAATAATTTTTTTAAAAAAGAAAGAAAATTAAATAGTAGCCCCATAAAAGCACAGTACCCTCTTTGAGAATCCCCCTAGTGGCTGAATCCCAAGACCGCAGACTGCTTTGAATTTGCCTGGAGTGGACATCAGTTCACCTTCAGCATACTGCCCCCCCCACCCCAAGGTTACCTCCACAGTCCTACTGTTGGTCATGGGATGGTGGCCTGGGACCTTGCCTTGCTATCCTGCCCACCCTCTGTGCAAGGGTCTCATTCATGACATAATGCTAGCTTCTGAGTGTTTTACGGGTTTAGAAAAGCATCTGGAAGGCATCAAAGAGGAAGGGTAGTGAAGCCCCACAAGGTGCAAGAGTCTGGTGCATCTGTGACACTCGGGATGGTCAAGTCTGCTCTGATACCTGGCGAGGTGTTGAGAAAGCTGACCGAAAAGGTTGACAATAGCCTGCGCCTATGAATGAAAACAGTTCCGGGGACTGCTAGAGCACTGGTGCTTTAAAAAAAGGGGGGGCCTGGAGAGACTGCTTAGCAATAAAGGCACTTGCCTGTGAAGCCTAAGGATACAGGTTCGATTACCCAGGACCCACATAAGCCAGATGCACAAGATGGTACATGTATCTGGAGTTCATTTGCAGTGGCTAGAGGCCCTGGTATGCCCATTCTCTCTCTCTCTCTCTCTCTGACTGTTTTTCTCTCCTCTATCGCAAATAAAATATTTATTTGTTTAAAAATATTTTATTTATTTATTTATTTTAGGGAGAGAGAGAGAATAGGCACACCAGGGCCGCTAGCCACTGCAAACAAACTCCAGACATGGGTGCCACCTTGTGCATCTGGCTTTATGTGGGTCCTGGGGACTCAAACCCGGGGTCTTTGGCTTTGCAGGCAAGTGCCTTGACCATTAAGCAATCTCTCCTACTAGTGCACTTTCATACTCCACCTTGCTAAGTTGTTCTTTATATAACTTAACAAGAGGGACTCCGTGTAGGATTGGGAGTGACAAGCTTAAGAGGCTTCGGGGCAAGCTAAGATCATCACAGGACCCGCTGCGCAGCTGTGTGCATCAATACCTGGTGCCTTTTTGTGTTAGAAGTTACTAGAAGCTCAGAGCGCCATGTCTGGGGGTTGTGGCAGAAACAATGAGGGCAAACTGTCTAGGGTAGTTTGACTAGATGGCCCCCACTATATTTGGTGTTTTATTACTTTGTAGTTTGCATCTGCAGCCACTGGGCGGATCTTTTTTTTTTTTTAAATAATTTTTTGGTTTATTTTATTTATTTGAGAGTGACAGAGAGAGAGGAAGAGGCAGATAGAGAGAGACAGAGAATGGGCGTGCCAGGGCCTCCAGCCACTGCAAACGAACTCCAGACGCGTGCGCCCCCTTGTGCATCTGGCTAACGTGGGTCCTGGGGAATCAAGCCTCGAACCGGGGTCCTTAGGCTTCACAGGCAAGCGCTTAACCGCTAAGCCATCTCTCCAGCCCACTGGGCGGATCTTAAGGTGTGGTGGTGAGTTTGAGATTTCAATCTAAAGACATGCAAAGTGTGCCTAGCTGGAGTTCCTGAAGTGCGCTGCGCTGTGTGGCTTTTGGCTTTTTGACTTGTACTTCTCTCTCTCTGCTTGGTCCTGTGAAAGCAGACCAGCTTTTTCTGCCATTAAGGAACTTCCCCCTGGATCTGTAAGCTTCAATAAATATCCCTTCCTCCATAACTGTGCCTAGTCTAGAAGTTCATCCTAGCGAACCCGAAGCGGTCTGCTACACTGTCCCAATAGGGTTTCGGTCCCAGTCATGGAAAGGGACAGAGGACCCGTGGACAGTGCTAGAACAGCACCTGCTAGCTGTAGATGAAGCCTTGTAACGGGTGGAATCCATCACTGGGCCTTCCTCAGTGACAGTGAAAACTATTCATTCAAGGAAAGGGTGCATTGTGGGTCTGCTTGCCAAGCCTGGTTCAGGGGCAGAACAGAATCAAACTCTGCAAAGGTGACATGCATATCTGTAGCAATGGAAGTCGGGCATGGTGGCACACACCTTTAATCCCAGCACTCGAGAGGCTGAGGTAGGAGGATCACTGTGAGTTCGAGGCCGCCCTGAGACTGTACAGTGAATTCCAGGTCAGCCTAAACTACAGTGAAACCCTACCTCAAAAAAAAGAAAAAAAAAGAAAGAAAGAAAGAAAAGAAAAGGAGATAAAAGAAAAAAAAAACCTTTACAGCAATGTTGTGTGATATCCACAAGCCCTGTCCCCAATGTCATGTAGGTTGAGACCACTGTCCTTTCAAGCCAACCAAGCCCCGTCCCCTTGCACACACACACCAGTAATTAACCCAACAGCCAAGCCAGACAAGAGACTAGAAGGGGCTTGTCCATCTCTGTGGATGCCTGGTATGTGACGGCACAAGGAGTGGGCCCAGACAAGAACGGCTGGTTCTGGAACTACAAGTGAACAGAAATGCCAGGTGCGGCTGGAGAGAGGAGGAGAGGGAGGCTGAGGTAAGAACAGCATAGGTGGTAATGATTTATGAGGCTTGGCCTGTGACAACCGGTACTGACAATTGGGCTGTATTCAGAGCCATTCTGGATGGCCCAATAGGAAAGGGCGAACTGGCAGGTGCCAGGTCAGCCACTGTGGGAACAACAGATGTGGGAGGAAATATATGACAGAGTCCAACAGGGATCAGGGTCCCTGGTAGTTTTCCAGTGTGGCAGTCCATGGTCCACTGTGTCCTCCTGGAAATCAGGAAGCAGATGCCCTTACTAAAGGACAGGCCATGTGCCCTCAGGACCCTTTTGAAGGTTGCTCAAAGTCTGGCCACAGGGGAGCCAATATAGGCTGGAAAATAGCTAAGGCCACTGACCTTCCAGTGAAACATCCTGACACTGTGTTGTCCAGCCATGTGAGGCTTGTGCTCTGTTATAGCCACAGCAGATGAATGCTAGGAAGGGCCAAGTTCATCTATCTTTCCTGTATTTCATTAACAAGTAGACTGCATAGGACCTACACCTGTGAGTGGGGATTTAAATATGCCCTCAGAGAGGCGGCGGAAAGAACGCAAGAGCCAAAGGAAGGGTAGGACTCTTTACAACGTGCTCCTCCAGACACGAAATGGCCTGGATATCCATGACCTCACAGTGCCTGACACTACCTACACAAGACCCTCATTACAGGAGGGAAAGATGATGACATCAAAATAAAAGAGAGACTGATTGAGAAGGGGAGGGGACATGATGGAGAATGGACTTTCAAAAGGGAAAGTAGGGGGAGAGGGAGGGAATTACCATGGGATATTGTTTACAATCATGGAAGCTGTCAATAAAAAATAAACAAACACGGGCTGGAGAGATGGCTTAGTGGTTAAGCACTTGCCTGTGAAGCCTAAGGACCCCAGTTCGAGGCTCGATTCCCCAGGACCCACATTAGCCAGATGCACAAGGGGGCACCCGCATCTGGAGTTCATTTGCAGTGGCTGGAAGCCCTAACGTGCCCATTCTTTCTCTCTCTCTCTCTCTCTCTCTCTCTCTCTGTAGCTCTCAAATAAATAAATAGAAATAAACAAAAAATATTAATAAATAAATAGATAAACAAATAAATAAAATATGCCCTCAGCTGTGTGGACACTTCACAAGCCTCTTGCAAGCATTTCCATGCAAGCAAGGAACTGGTATGACTACCAGCCAGGACCTCACGCAGCTCAGTGGCATGGAAAAGTGCCTCCAGAGAACCAGCAGCGACAAGGACACTCGTTTCCCAAATGCTGACGCGAAGCACTAGGTTCAGGATGCGTAGTGTGAACTCTTTTTCTGGGGGAGATGCTGACAAGCACTTGGATCTTCCACGGGGATCCCCACGACAGACTGAAAGAAGATTCCACCGAAGTTCAATCTGTCAATCCGACGGGTTTATTGGGCTTCCTCCCAGAGCACGCGTGAGGTTATTTGCAGGAGCGTGGAGATGCCCAGCGCAGCCGGAGCCTGGACAGGTCTCGTCCCAGCAGGAGCGACGTCCCAGTAGCTGCACGGATGGAGTTCCCATTTCTTGATCTTCTACCATCTGTGCGCTCCAGCTCCCCCTAAGGCCGTGAGAACCCAGGTGTCATCATGGACAGCTGACACAGGAACCCCTGATGTCTCAGGGGAAGGTCTGAGAACCCTCCGCGTACCCCTTCTTCTGTGGGGGAATGTTGAGAGCCCGTGGTGACATCTGATACAGATAGCAGTCCTTGTTTTCCTCAGAGGGCATCATCGCACACCAGGATAACTAGCACAGTGACCTGTTCACCTGTCCTGCAGTCCTGCGAGGCCTGCGTTGATTGAAAGAAAGAACTGATTGGGGCTGGAGAGATGGCTTAGCAGTTAAGGCACTTGCCTGCAAAGCCTAAGGACCCAGGTTTGATTCCCCAGTACCCACATAAAGCCAGGTGCACAAGGTGGCGCATGCATCTGGAGTTTATTTGCATTGGCTGGAGGCCCTAGTGTGTCCATTTTCTCTTTCTCTATCTAACTTTTTCTCTCTCTCATGAATAGATAGATAGGTAGATAGATAGATAGATAGATAGATAGATAGATAGATAGATAGATAGATAAAATGGTTGATAAAACAGCAGTTAAAAAATGTGAATGGAGCTGGAGAGATGGCTCAGCACTTAAAGGTGCTTGCTTGCTTGCAAAGCCTGGCAGCCCAGGTTCAATTCCATAGTACCCACGCAAAGCCAGATGCATAAGGTGACACATGCATCTAGAGTACATTTCTAGCAGCTAGAGGCTCTGGTGTGCCTACACCCCCTGTCTGCTTGCAAATAAATAATTTTTTTTAAATTTGAATGAAGCTACCCTGCAAGGATGGGAAAAAGCACTTCCAGAAGTAATAGGGTTATTAAATGAACATTCCAGGGCTGGGAAGCTTGCTTACTGGCTAAAGATACTTGCTTGCAGAGTTTGATGGGCTGGGCTCAACTCCCCAGTACCCACATAAAGCCAGATGCACAAAGTGGCACATGCACTTGGAGTGGCAGGAGGTCCTGTTATGCCAATTCTCTCTCTCTCTCTCATACATAAATAAGTAAAAAATATATATTTTTTTTTAATTCCAGTGCCACTGGAAGCCTCAAGTTTGGCCAGACAGGCCAAATGACCAAACAGGTGCAATAGTGGCATGTCTGCGCTGGGGGAAACCAACCACTCTCTAATTGGACTGGAGGCCCGCCCTATGGGAGGGAATACATGCCTGGTACTGAAAACCTAATCAAAAGCCTATCATAGGGGAGGTCATGAGCCTTAGGGGTATAAAGCCTGCTCTTGTCTGGCTAAATACATATATTATTCTCACCAAACTGCCCTGAAAGCACTACACTTGATGTTCATATTCATATATTAATGCTACTCTTGCTTTTGGCTAGAGAAGCTTCTCTTTTCAGATGGTTATGACCACTGGAATGACCCAAAGGCACCATAGTGCCAAGAAGAAGTGACAGGACAGTCCAGCACTGAAACATCTCTATCACACCCTCCAAGGCTCAGGGTCCATTGCGGAGGAGTTGGAAGAAAGAATGTAAGAGCCAAAGAAAGGGTACCACTCTTTACATTGCAAATGTCCAGACAGAAATTGGCCTTGATACCCATGGCCTCACAGTGCTAGCAATACCTTCGCAAGACCCTCATAATAGGAGAAAAAGGCAATGACATCAAAGTAAAAGAGAGACTAATGGAGAGAAGGAGGGGATATAATGGAGAGTGGATTTGTGAAGGGGAAATGGGGGAGGGGAGGGAATTGTTATGGCTTATTGTCTGTAAGTACAGAAGTTGTCAATAATAAATTTTTTTTAAAAAATTCCAGTGCCAGAGGTGAATCACCTCCTTCCAAGTTATTGACCAGGGAGGTACTTGAGCCCCCCCCCAAAAAAATATATATATAGTCTATTGCCACTGCTGTTGGTTTCACAGCAGAACTGGATAACAAGACCATGTTCCCGAAGCAGTATACACAATACAGACCATCTACTTCACCGGTCACCTCCACCCTATATAATGTCATTGCTCTTCATGTCCATGTGACGCTGATGCTCAGAGAGAGAACCCAGGCTAATGTCACACAGCTGCTAGGGGGCACAGCCAGGACTTGAACCCACGCATCTGGCTGCAGAATCACTCTCTGACCCGCTTCTCTTTCTTTGGGGTGACGCTGTCCCCTCACTGCAGAGATGGGAAATGGTGTCCAGGAAGTGGAGTCACTGGCCCGCCTCCATCCACTCGAGTCTCCTGGCTCCCCCACGGCTGAAGAACCTTAGTCATACCCTCTGCGCCCAGCGACTGGCATCCGAGCGAGAAGATCCAGTCCCTTCTTGCTAAGATAATAGTTCACCGTGTCACCTCATCAGAGAGGCATGGAATTTGTCACAAAAGACAGCGATAACGAGCGACTTGGAAAATTCCACAGACAAAAATCTCAGGGTCAAGCAAAGCCAGATTTGTGAAGCTGGGGGGGGGGGCGTCATGCCCGGACGGTCATCGTCCCTCCGCAGTTCTTACATGCAGCTTGTCTTCTCTAGGACCGTCAGCTCCGCATGTCAGCCGCAGTGTGTCTATGCGTGTCATGTGGCCCAAAGGACACGATAAATAGTCGCTGAAGTCAGTGCAATGAGGCTGGTAGTTCCCAAGCATGTACGTACTGTCTTGGGCGCTGAGGCACGACCGTGATCAGTGCACAGATATTGCACCTGTCCGCTGGAGGGGACATTCATCAGCTGACAACCTCACCCTGTCACTCCATTTAGAGCACACTTGCTGCTGGGATTGGCAAGCTAGATTGGGGGGGAAGTCACTGTTTCATAAGATTTTTGTTTTGTTTTGTTTTTCGAGGTAGGGTTTCACTCTGGTCCAGGCTGACCTGGAATTCACTATGTAGTCTCAGGGTGGCCTTGAACTCACTTCAATCCTCCTACCTCTGCCTCCCGAGTGCTGGGATTAAAGGCATGCACAACCACACCCAGCTTGTTTCATAAGACTTAAAGTTCCTTTCAATGAGGGGACACAATACGGTCCCACTCTGAGAGGCAGAAGGCAGAACTCTTTGTTATAGTTCAAAGCAGAGAGAAGGTCGCCATGCAGGGCCACACAGACTGGGTGGCCCTGGGGACAGAGCATAGTAAGCTAGAGCCACGGGAGGCAGCTCATGCATGGCAAGAAATGTGGCTGGAGGGCTGGCTTAGTGGTTTAGGTGCTTGCCTGCGAAGCCTAAGGATCCATGTTCAACTCTTCAGATCCAACGTAAGGCAGACACACAAGGTGATGCAAGCACATAAGGTCATACATGCACAAGGTGGTGCACGCATCTGGATTTTGATTACAGTGGCTGGAGGCCCTTGTGCACCAATCCCCCCCCCCCCCGCTCTCTCTCTCACACACACATACAAAGGCCAATCTGTTGGGCTTAATTAAAAAAAAAAAAAAGAAGAAGAAGCCGGGCGTGGTGGCACACGCCTTTAATCCCAGCACTTGGGAGGCAGAGGTAAGAGGATCGCCATGAGTTCAAGGCCACCCTGAGACTACATAGTGAATTCCAGGTCAGCCTTGACTAGAGCAAGACCTTACCTCGAAAAACTAAAAAAAAAAAAGAGGAGTGGCTGGAAACAGCTAGGTTTAAGAGCTCCCTGAAAATAGGCTAATTTGAAGAATGTCCCTGGTTGTCTGGCCCATGTCTCTGATGCAGTCAGGGTGAGGAGACAGTGTCCTTTGAGTGTGAGCATCCCCTAGAGGAAGTGACTGAGACAAAGCTTTAAATCAGTTTCTCAAGAAGAGGACTTTGGGGCTGGCAAATGGCTCAGTAGGTAAGACGGCTTACTGTCTAAGCATGAGGACCTGAGTTTGATTCCCAACATACACGTGAAAAAGCTGGGCACAGCCTTGCATGCCTGTAACAGCAGTGTTCAGGGAGACAGAGATAAGAGGATTGCCGGACCTCCCTGGTCAGCCAGTCTAACCAAAAAAAAAGGGGGGGGGCTCCAGGTTCAGCGAGAGACTCCGTCTCAGGGAGATGAGATAGACAAGGGATAGAGGAAGACACCCAAAGTCTTCCTCTCACCTCCCACAAATGAAGACTCTGACTCAGCAAGTGTATGCTGTGCTTCTGATCGGGCAGAGAGAGGCCCTAGCAGACCAGTCTTCCCAGCAAGCGAAGAGCAAGTGCCCTGGGGTACTCTCAGCTGGAGGCAGGTCCGACTTCCATACAGTGCAGGGTGGCTGAACTCTCCTGCAAAGTCAGAATGGAGCCCAGGGCAGCCACGGCCATAATGAGGGGCAATTACAAAGGGGAGAGGAAGAGACGGTACCCCAAACCTTGGGTAGACCTTCAACCTGAATCTCTAGCTAACCTCTCATATGATTGGAGAGACTCCAAACACATTATAGGAAAGCATTAGGGGCTGGAGAGATGGCTCAGTGGGTAAGGTGCTTGCCTGCAAAGCCTAACAACCTGGGTTCAATTCCCCAGTGCCCATGTAAAGCCAGATGCACAAAGTGGTACATGTACCTAGAGTTCATTTGCAGGGGCTAGAGGCTCTGGCACATCCATTCTTTCTCTCTCTTTCTTTATCTCCCAAATAAATAAATAATTTAAAAAATCATAGGAAAGGGTTCTGGAATTAAACTAGGATTTTTTTTCTTTTTTTGAGGTAGGGTCTCTCATTCTAGCCCAGGCTGACCTGGAATACACTGTAGTCTCAGGGTGGACTCGAACTCACGGCGATCCTCCTACCTCTGCCTCCCAAGTGCTGGGATTAAAGGCGTGCACCACCACATCCGGCCAGGATTTTTCTTTTGGCATGTGTTTGTGTGTTTGGTGTGTGGGGAGGTGCGTATGTGTGTGTATGTGCATGTGTGTGGTAGCCATAGATTGACACCAGGTGTTCCTCCTCACTCTTCACCAAATTCTTCATAACACTGAACCTAGAGCTCAGTAATTTGGGTAGGTAGTGAGTCTTTGGGGGCCCCCTGTCTCCACCTTCCCAGTGCTGAGATCATAGATGTACACCACCATGCCCAATTTTTATGCAGGGGCTATAGATCTGAACTCAGGTCCTCCTGCTTGGCAATCTCTTTACCCACTGAGCCATCTCTCCAGTCCCAATCTCACATTTTAACAGCCGCCCACAGGGGTGAGACCGCACTGGCAATTAGGCTAAAACAAAGACATCCATACACTTTGGCACAACATAACAGAATCCATAGTCTGCAAACAAAACACTCATGACATCGAGGACAAAGTCCAGACTGACTAATCACGTACAGAACCAGAAGTTGGGCTGCAGGGATAGCTTAGTGGTTAAGGCATTTGCCTGCAAAGCCTAAGGACCCATGTTCGACTCTCCAGATCCCACGTAAGCCAGACACACAAAGGTGACGCAAGCACAAGATAGCACATGCTCACTAGGCGGCGCAAGCATCTGGAGTTTGATTTCGGTGGCTGAGGTCCTGGCGCACCAATTCCTTATCTCCCTGTCTCTTTCTTGCTTTCTCACTCTCTCTAAAAATAAAATAATATTTTTTTTGAGGTAGGGTCTCGCTCTAGCTCAGGCTGACCTGGAACTCACTATGTAATCTCAGGGTGGCCTCGAACTCATGGCAATCCTCCTACCTCTGCCTCCTGCCTGCTGGGATTGAATGCGTGAGCCACCACGCCCGGCTCTAAAAATAAATTTTAAAAAGAGAAGCAGAAGGCGTCAGAGGAGATGACAGCCGACAGAAGCCACTCTAGCAATGGTCCAGATGCTAGAATCAGCAGATGAAGCTTTATAGCAGGTTCTCTAAGTATGTGCAGTTACTATACAGACACATTTAGCAGAAACTATTTCAACTTGTGGACCTGGATCTTTCCCTGGGCTAGCATGATGTGGTGTAATACTTTTCCATGACACTTGGTGTGGTAGTTTGAATGTATTTCCCCCATAGACTCAGGTATTTAATCAGAGCTTGTCTCCAGCCACCTGGTTGGAGGAGGTGTCACTGGAGAGCCTGGCATCCAGCCCTAAGGCGTGGATCTAATTTCCAGCCCAAAGGTGTGAAGAGCAGTCAGAACCCTGGAGGGGGGCGGGGGGGGGGCTCCTTGGTATGTGCTGCTAGGTTTTTTGGTTTTTGTTTTTCAAGGTAGAGTCTTGTTCTAGCCCAGGCTGACCTGGAATTCACTCTGTAGTCTCAGGGTGGCCTCGAACTCACAGCGATCCTCCTACCTCTGCCTCCCGAGTGCTGGGATTAAAGGTGTGCACCACCACGTCTGGTTTATGTACTGCCAGTTTTGTGCTTGCTGCTTTTGGTGTTTTGTAGCTGGTGGCCTCTCTCTCTCTCTCTCTCTCTCTCTCTCTCTCTCTCTCTCTCTGCTTGGCTGTATGGAAACAGCCTCTTCCACCACTGATGGAACTTCCCACCTTCCCTCCCCAGATCTGTAAGCTTGAAATAAACCCCTTCCTCCCCCAAAACTGTGCCTGGTTTGTCTAGCCACCATGAAACTGCCCCCTCAGCACCTGCCCTGAAGAGAGACCCATCCACTGCATTATCCAGCCTCTCCCATCAGAACTCCCTGCCCTTCTGGTCAGCACGAAAAAGTTAACCTTCGTCTCTTATCATTAACAAAAGGCTGGAATGTTAGGGGCGGCGGGACAGCAGGACAGCAGGACAGCAGGAGGGCCACAGAGACATAAGGAAGTGGGTCATCCACATGCCTCAGGGAACCGCCCAGCCATTATCCCTTCCTTGCCTAACAACGCCCCAGGTCTAGGTTTCCTGCCTCCTTATCTCCCACCTGGTCACTGTTCTGGTCTCACGCCCCGGCTATTTCCCTTCCTCACCATCCCCCAACTGAAGAGCTCTGCAGAGCCCACTATCTGTCATCTCAAAGTTGGCTGTACTCTGCTCTTAAGAGTCAGTCCTGGCAGCTTGTGTGTTTTCCCTGAATAAAAGCTTCCATCTTTGCCTCAGGAAAAAGAAAATTGTGCCTGGTTTAGATATTCATTCCAGCAACATAGGGCTGACTCCCAACACCGGGCAACGGCAGAGAACTGCAGCGCCTGACCCTCCATGTAATCACCAGGATTCACAACTGACATTCTGCAATGCATTGTGTGGCCAGCAGTTTGAGGGGGAAGGGGAATACAGATATTCAAAAATAAATCACATGAGATATTCAACACTTTTTTTATGAAGTGGGCTCTGGTAGGTAAGCTCATCCAGTGGCGGGATAACATGAACTTCCCCAGCGTGTGTGAGACAGGCAAAGCTGAGCTGTGGTGTTCTACCTGTAGCTAAGGGCGTGGTTTTTGGCATGCGGTGTTTTCAGTTTACAATGGTCTGTCGGGGACACGGGGGCCATCGTCAGACCAGCCATCTGTGTGTTCTTTATACTGCAAAGGACCCCCCAGCCCTTTTCCTGAAAGGACACTGGGCTTTTGTTCTTTGCTTAGAGAAAGCTTCGTATTATCCAGGTACTTGGAGCTTTCTGGGCATCCCTGCTGTGCCCTGCAGGTCACTGTGTGGTCAGTGTGCTCACAAGCTTCAGTCCTGGACCATGACCACCTAGTGACTCCGGGGAGGAGGGAGTAGCAAAAGCAGGCTGCCTCTCTTCACAGCATCCGCTGACAAACAGAGAAACAGAGGGAAGGAGGAGCTGCGACGAGGCTGCATCCCCTTCCTATAGTGGGGGCCAGGGGACGTGGGATTATTCATCTCCAGGTTACGACCTGATCCCAGTTAAACTGAAAACCATGGGGACTGCGCAGATGTCCCAGAACGAGCCTCAAAAGACTGTGGAGTTAGCCAGCTTGTCAGTCTAGTCTAACCGGTGAGTTTCAGGCTCCTATTTCAAAATGAATGAGTGGTGTTCCTCGGGAACCATATCAGAGGTTGTCCTCTGGCCTGCGTATACAAATGCACACACATATCCAAACACACACACACACACACACACACACACACACACTCACTCACTCATGCCACATACTTGCAAAAACAAAGAGAGAGAGATTTATACTCATTTAGAAGGGCCCTGGGCTCAAAATAGTCTAATACAAAGTTTCTATAACCTTAAAGACACCTAGAGCCAGGTGTGGTGGTGCACGCCTTTAATCCCAGCATTCACTAGGGAGGCAGAGGTAGGAGGATCACTGTGAGTTCGAGGCCACCCTGAGACTATAAAATGAGTTCTAGGTCATCCTGGGCTACAGTGAGACCCTACCTCAAAAAAAAACAGTCAAAAAAGCTGGACATAAGGGACTTCCGGCCAAGATGGCGACCACCTAGCTGTGCTGCAAATCCCGGGGAAAGAAAGATAGATGTAGATCCTAACGAGAGAGCCACCCCATCATACCTCCAAAGGGACCCGGCTGAAACTAAGAAAAATTGGCGAAACAAGCAAGGGTGCTGTTTTCCTGATGAACCGGATACCAGCACAAGGGGGAAGGAGATCAACACAGAGAAAAATCAACTCCTACCAAATCAGAAAGCCAGAGCCTCAGAGGCCCCCAACACCTCATCCCTGAAGCAGACCAAAAATGAACCCAACATGGCTCAGGGAAATTTTGTGGAAGAGGGGGCAGAAAGAATGTCAGAGCCACATATTGGGTCATGACATGCAGAGACATTTATCTGACCCATAACTGTGGGCTAACTCCACAATGCATGACCCGTATACCTCAACAAGGAGGGGCCAAGGGGAGGGGGTAGGTCACGGATGAGCCTAATAATGGTACCAAACTGACTGTATTTGCTGAATACAAAACTAATTAATAAAGAAAAAAAGAAGAAAAAAGCTGGACATAGTGGGGCACATCTTTAATCCCAGCACTCAGGAGGCTGAAGTAGGAGGATTTCTGAGAGTTCAAGGCCAGCCTGAGACTCTACATAGTGAATTCCAAGTCAGCCTGAGCTAGAGGGAAGACCCTACCCCAGGGAGAAACAAGACACCTAGAATGCCTGTGAACCATGTTACTATGGAGACTTGGGTTCATACCAGGAGTAGGACATGACATACTGTATTGCTAGAACATTCCTGGGAGACACAGGTACATGGAGCCCAGGCCATAAGACCCTGGGGCTTTTGCTATATATCATAAAGCCAGTTTTGTTCAAGAGGTTATCTTGCTTGGAGTGACACCCCAACTACCTAAGGATTCGGATAAAAGTTGAAGTGCACGATAAAAGCAATCCCAACAACATTCACCGAGGTCCCATTGTGCCAGGCCAGGCAGCAGGCTCTCCACACACTTGTTCCCCCAATCCTCACAACAGTCCAGGAAGGGAAGCTCCATCGTCAGACCTACCCGATAGAGAGGCGAACAGCTAGCAGAGACGGCTCCTGGGACCCCCCACCGGCTCTCCGTGGCTTAACACTGTGAAATACTTCCCAATGGCCCGGGATACGGGAACCTTCCTTTTCTGAGGGGACGAGATCCAACTACCTAAAAAGGCTGCTCCATCATGGTTAGTGGTTCTCCTGTTGGCACATCAGACCCCTTGGGGAGACTGAGTCGTACTTATGCCCAGAGACCAGCTCTGGCTCAGTGCACAACCCCGTTGTCCATTCTCCCTGTGTGTAGCCAACGAGCAGAAAGACAAGGGTGCCGTCACGGAGGGCTGCAGGAGGAGGGCACTGTGGCATCGAACAGTTGCCAGTGCCCGATGCTAGGGATGCCTTTGCTCCCCTTTTCGGAATGTTCAGAGGGCCGAGAGATGGGGAAACGTCAGCTGTCCTCCCAGTGTTCCACTCGGGAGCATTGTGCTGGAGACCCAGTACACCTTAGGGGCCTGCTGCTCTGTGTTGAAGGTGCAGGGGACATTGAGGGGCCAGAGTAGGGGGTGGGACAAAGACCTTAGGATCCCAGTACTGTGACGTGACCATCCTACAGACAGAGATAACCAACGATCATTATTTCAGCTCCTAGAACAGTTAGCCAGCCCCCAAGGCACCTGTCCAGTCCCAGCAGACCAGGAGGGTCTTAGCCAGCGGGGAGTGGGGGGGGGTTCTCCCCTCCCTCTGCCTTCATCAAATGCATTCTCCCTGGGGAACTAAGCGCTTGGTCGGCTGAGTGCACTTCCCAGTGGGCTGCCAATCAGAGCATCCCTTCTCCCGACTGAGGAACTTGCCTCCTGTGCAGCAGAGCCAGGTTCAAACCCAGGTCTGCCCATGTCCAAGGTTGTGGACTGAACCACAGCACTCACCACACTGCCTCCGTCTTCCTCCCCGCAGCCTGCAGGACTCGGTGAATGCAGAGGACACTGTAGGGCAGGGGTGGAGGGGGGGCTCGGGTCGGCGTTTGGGGACCCGCTTTTCGATCACTGGAGATGAAGGACTCATCGTGGCCCCACCCACGGAGCTCAGGAACGGGCACGGGAGGACAGGGCCCTGTGAGTCACAAGGAGGCAGATAAACCCTCCCTGGAAACCCAAGTCTTACCTGAGGGTGGAAAAGAAACAACCTCTGAAAAGCAGGGGAAAGGAAGACAAAGGCACAATTGTCCTTGACAATGGGTCAGAGATTGCATTGTTGCCAGGGCAACAGCAGCAGAGGTGAGGCGTGGGGCGTGAGCAGAAATCACACTCCACTTCCAGGACAGCGGATGCCACACTGAAATGTAATGGTTGAATCATGCATTCCTCTATGCACCAAAATGGATAGTCATGATAGTTTTTTTTTAAATATTTTATTTATTTATTTGAGAGAGAGGCAAACAGAGTGAGAAAATGGGCACACCAGGGCCTCCAGCCACTGCAAACGAACACCAGACGCATGCGCCACCTTGCACATCCGGCTTATGTGGGCTCTGGGGGCTTGAACTTGGGTCCTCTGGCTTTGCCAGCAAGCACCTTAACCACTAAGCCATCTCTCCAGCCCTCGCAATAGTTTCTACAGGGTGTGTGTGCACGCATGTATGTGCGTGTTTTCTTGTGTGTGTGAGCATACGTGCACGTGGAGGTCAGAAGACAGCTTTCAGGATCAGTCCTCGTTTGAAGCAGGGTCTTTTTTATTTTATTTTATTTTATTTATTTGGCAGAGAGAAAGGGAGAGAGAATGGGCACACCAGGGCCTCCAGCCACTGCAAATGAATTCCAGACGCGTGTGCCACCTTGTGCATCTGGGTTAGGTGGGTCCTGGAGAAACGAACCGGGATCCTTTGGCTTTACAGGCAAACACCTTAACCGCTAAGCCATCTGTCTAGCCCTGAAGCAGGGTCTCTTGTTCACCACTCCCTTCACCAGGCCAGCTGGTCCAAGAGTTTCTGGAAAGTTCTCCTGACTCTGCTTCCCATCTCGCCATCAACGTGCTGGAATGACAGAGGCCTGCTGCCAGCTTCTGGCTTCTACATGGACTCTGGGGATCTGAACTCAGGCATTCATGCCTGCATGGCAACTGAACTATGTCCCCAGCCCCCAGCCCCAGCCCAGTCACAATATTTTAAGTGAAAATCAGATTGGAAACATGGGTGGCGTCTTAGTTAGGACTCATGAAGTAGGTTATTGGTTACCCTCCTGGACCATTCTGCCCCCTCCTGCCTTAGCTCAGACCCTGACTTTGGTCTGCTGAATGAATATGGTCAGCTCTGGAGAATGAAGGAACACTTGTCTAGCCAGGCGTGGTGGCGCACACCTTTAACCCCGCACCCAGGAAGCAGAGGTAGGAGGATCACTGTGAATTCGAGGCCAGCCTGAGACTACAGAATGAGTTCCAGGTCAGCTTGGGCTAGTGTGAGACCCTACCTCGACAAAACGAAAAAGAACATTTTTTTAAAAAAAAAGAAAAAGACTTGTCTAGACCAGCTCTGGTGTGCCTACTGTGTAAACCTAAATCTGACCGAAACATAGGGGAAAACAGCTGAGAAATTTCTCAGAAAGTAGCCTTCCATCTCCTCCAATAACAGAGAGGCATATGCAGGAAAAGGGGGCTTTTTCTAGGCTGGAGAAATGTCTTAGCTTAGTGGTTAAGGTGCTTTCCTGTGAAACCTAAGGACCCAGGTTCAATTCCCCAGAACCCACATAAGCCAGAGGTACATGGTGGTGCATGTATCTGGAGTTTGTTTGCAGTGGCTAGAGGCCCTGGTGTGTCCATTCTCTCTCTCTCTCTCTCTCTCTCTCTCTCTCTCTCTCTCTCTCTCTCATCTCTCTCAAGTAAATAAATAAATAAGAAATATTTTTGGAAAGAATACATGCCTAGTACTGAAAACCTAATCAAAAGCCTATGGCAGGGGAGGTCATGAGCCTTAGAGATATAAAGCCTGCTCTTGTCCAGCTAAATGCATATATTATTCTCACCAAACTTCCCTGAAGGCACTACACTTAATGTTCATATTCATATATTAATGCTACTCTCACTTTTGGTTACAGAAGCTTCTCTTTTCAGATGGTGGTGACCACTGGGATGACCCAAAAGGCAACATAGTGCTGAGAAGAAGTGACGGAGGAGTGCTCAGCACTGAAACATCTCTATCACACCCTCCAAGGCTCAGGGTCCATTGAGGAAGAGGTGGCACAAAGAATGTAAGAGCCAAAGGAAGGGCACCACTCCTTACAATGCAACTGCCCAGACAGAAATTGGCCTCAATATCCATGACCTCGCAGTGCCTAGCAATACCTTCACAAGACCTTCATAATAGGAGAAAAAGATGATGACATCAAAGTAAAAGAGAGACTAATAGAGAGAGGGAGGGGATATGATGGAGAGTGGAGTTGTGAAGGGAAAAGTGAGGGGAGGGGAGGGGAGGGGATTATCATGGTTTATTGTAAGTATAGAAGTTGTCAATAAAAAAATTAAAAATAAAATATTTTTTAAAAAGGCTTTCTCCTATCCTAGCAATCTTTCCTTGCTCCCTTGCTGGTTTGGAACACTGCCCTGTGACGCTAGGATTCTTGGAGCTGCAGCAACCATCTTGCTACCATGAGGGAAGTCATCGCCTATATACCAGGGACAGCAAGACAAAAAGATAGTAAATATTTATGCCCTTAGTGACGCTGAGCCATCTCAAACTGCCTTCTACTACGCATCTTGGTAAGTAAATAAATAAATAAATATTTTATGGTTTAATTTATTGATAATTTACTGGGGGTTATTTTTCAAAAAAATTGTTTATTTTTAAACATTTTATTTATCTATTTTATTTATTTATTTAAGACAGAGAGAAGGAGAAAGAGAGAGTGAGAATAGGCGTGCCAGGGCCTCTGGCCACTGCAAACGAATTCCAGACACATGCACTACCATGTGCATCTGGCTTACGTGTGACCTGGAGAATCGAACCCGGGTCCTTAGGCTTCGCAGGCATATTCCCACTAATCCATCTCTCCAGCCCCTATTTATTTATTGAGAGAGGAGGGAGAGAGAGAGAGAGAGAATGAATGTGCCAGGGCCTCTAGCCACTGCAACAAATGAACTCCAGATGCAAGTACCACCTTATGCATCTGGCTTTACATGGGTACTGGGGAATTGAACCCAGGTCCTTAGACTTTGTAAGCAAGCACCTTAATCACTGAGCCATCTCTTTAGCCCTATGGAGGTTACTTTTTCTTTTTTCCAGGCACTTATCACAGGACTCTTGTCAACAAGAGGTGGAAAACCTTTCGAATTACAGACAATTCCTGACTTATAATAATTTGGCCTGCATGTTTTAAAACTTGGCATAGTGCAAATGTGATACACATTCAGCAGATGCTGCACTTGACTTTCGAGTTTTGATCTCCTGCCCAGGCCTTGTGCTGTGTGGTACAATTCTCCCCCGCAGTGCTGGGCAGGGACAATATCTGTCGCTCAACCACAAGGTCAGAGAAACAACTGATGCTCCTCAGGGTGCTGTTGGAGCTGGGGTGTTCAACAGGTCATGTGCGTGTGTGTCAAGTGCATCACATGTGTGTGAGTGTTCATGTGCGATCCGGTGCACATGCGTGTAGAGGCCAGATGACAAGCTCAGAAGGCGTCATTTCTCGGGTACCATACACTGCATAACTTTTCTTACACAGCGTCTCTCACTGGTCAGGAACCAGCCAAGCAGGCTCGACTGGCTGGCCAGTGAGCTCCAGAGGTCTTCCTGTCCGATGCTGGGGTTACCGGCACATGTCACCGCACCCGGCTTTTGTAAATGCGTTCTGGGCATTGATTTCCCTTCTCATGCTTGCAAGGCATGCACCTGACCGTGTAAGTTATTTCCCCCACCTCCTCAAGTGCATTTTTTTACTGTCCACCTTCCACTTGCTTCTCCGGTGGCAAGCCATCTCCAGTAAGGGAAGGTCTACAGGCGGCTTGTGAAGAGAGGCTTATGCACTCGTAAGGGTATGGCAGTGCCCACTGACCACCTGCGCGTCCCCCACTGCTGGCACTGTCCACGCCACACCGTGGTGCACCCTCGTCCATTCCCAATTGCACCTACTCCGTACCAGACACCCATCAGCAAAGCTAAGCCTGGAACCTCTTAGCTGACGGGGGTCAGGGTGGCCCAGGCCCCCATGCCTGACTTAACCAAGACCAGCCAAGAGTGGAGGGGCTGCGCCCAGGCACGGTGTGTGGGAGCAGCCAGCAATGTGTGGCCGGGAAGATGGGATGCTCAAAGGCAAAAAGTATCCGGTGAGGGCTGAAGAGATGGCTCAGTTGTTAAGATGCTTGCCTGCAAAGCCTAACGAGCTGGGTTCAATTCCCCAGTACTCACATAAAGCCAGATGCACAAGGGGGCGCATGCATCTGGAGTTTGTTTGCAGCAGCTGGAGGCCCTGGCGCGTCCGTCCATCCTCTTTCTCTCTCTCTCTCTCTCTCTCTCTCTCTCTCTCTCTCTCGCTCCTCTCCCTCACCCTCTCCCTTTCTCTCATTCATAATTAAGTAAAATATTCTTTCAAAAGTGTCCGGTGAGCTCTCTGTGGCCTGGCTCTGGTCACGGCAACAGGGCCAAACGCACCCCAAGAAGGTCAGCACAGCTGGTAAGCACGGAACCAGCTATGGTGCCTCCCTCCAGAAAATGGTGATGAAAATAGGGATCAGCCGGCGCTCCGAGTACGCTGCCCCTTCTGTGGCAAAACCAAGATGGAGTGACGGGCTGTGGGCATCTGGCACAGCGGTTCCTGCACGCAAACAGTGGCTGGCGGGGTATGGGCCTACAACGTGACTTCCGCCCTCACAGTCAAGTCGGCCGTCGGAAGACTGAAGAAACCCAAGGACCAGGAGCGGCAGAAGCCCGGTCTTTCGAGACAAGCCCAGCCGGCAATAAATGGGTTAATTTGTGTAACAAAAAAGGAAATGGCCAGTGAAACCTGGGGCAATCAGTGTTCACCCGGGTGTGGCTGAAGGCGCTCTCTTTTTTATGTGTGTCTGATTTCTAGCTTCCTTGCCATCAGCAAGACCCGGCTGGGACCCTGCCCAGCTGTGGACTTCACCCTTCTGACCCTGTATCTCCTCATCTCTCAAGATGAGCATCACCCTTCCTGTTCCGTGCAGCTGCGGGACGGATTCCAGGGTGGGCGGCTGTCCCCACCCAGCTTGACATGCCATAAAATTGGAGGTCCCTGGGGGATGTGTGTTTCTTTAATCTAGTCCCCACAGTGGGCACCGATCTATCTGTCCCCCCCACACACACACGCACACAGTGCCTGTACTGGGTTGATTGGTGCCATCCCAAAATGTATGTCCACCCAGAACCTGTGAACGTGATCTTGCTTGGAAATAGGGAGCTTGAAGAGATTCAGCCCAGGTTGGATGAGGTCACAGTGCATTGGCGTGAGCGTTAACTGCAGTGACTGGTGACCCTTACAAGGAAAGGAAAATATAGACCCCGGCGCATGGGGAAGGCAGCCAAGTGAGGGCCGGAGGCAGGAAGTGGAGATGGGTGGACACAAGCCAGGGAAGCCCCGGGGCTGGCAGGAGCTGGAAGCAGCGGCATGCTGGGGACCTTCCATGGACAGGTGTGGTCTTGCGACACCTTCGTTTTGGACTTCTGACCTCTAGAGCTGTGCGAGAATGAATTTCTGTCGTCTTAAACCACCCACCTTCTGGAAACCTGTTAGGACAGTCCTGGGGAATGAACACAGTGCCTAGCATAATGCTTGACACCCTACGTGGCTCATTCTCAGTAAATGATTGGAGTGAACATGAGTTGGGAATGGAGTCTAGCTGGGCTTCACTATTTCTTTTTATATTTACCTGAGAGAGAAAGAGAGAGAGAGAGAGAGGGAGAGAATGGGCATGTCACAGCCTCCAGCCACTGCAAATGAACTCCAGATATATGTGCCCCCTTGTGCATCTGGCTTAAATGGGTCCTGGGAAATCGAACCAAGGTCCTTTGGCTTTGCAGGCAAACGCCTTAACCGCTAAGCCATCTCTCCAGCCCGGCTTCACTATTTCTTATTCCTTTATACTGAGTCCATTCAGACATCATTTCTCATTTCTTTGTGCCAGATTCATTCATTCATTCATTTACCATTTCTCATTCTTTTATACTGGGTTCATTCATTCGTCATTTCTCACTCCTTCATACTAGGTTCATTCATTCATTCACTATCTCTTATTCCTTTATACTGAGGTCCTGCTTTTTGGCCAGATGCTAAACACTGTCTGATAACCTCAATTTAACTCGAGCAAGAACTTGGGAACTGGCCTCTCTTTCCAGTTGCCATCTCCCCCCCCACACACACCTGCGTTTTGATCGATGGCTCCCCAGAAGCCACCCAACCATGCTCACACAATAAAAGAAGAGAAGAAAATTTAATAAGATTCCAAATTGCCTTCCCTTGAATTCAAATTGCTCCATATATTATGCTCTGATGACTACTGTAGTTCCTGGTTTTCCTCGGCGCCTCCCCTTCTCTTTTCTAAGACAAGTTCCCCGTGTTAATGAATCCTAGATTTTCATTTAATAAATGCTGCGTGGGAGCTTCATTGTTCCCCGCTCCATCAATCTAAAAGCACACACGCGCACACGTCCCCATCTAAGTACCTGGGCTCCATCCAGCATGGTGCTCACGTAGGCGGGCCTTACACACTGCAACGGACAAGAATTCAGGAATTGAAAAGACCTTATAAATCAATACAGCCAAATTGAAAACTCCAAGAGAACTGCACATCATTCACCAGGGTGCTCGTTACGATTTCTCTTTACCTTTTGAGGGGGTGAAAAACGCATGGGAAGAAGGCTGGAGAGCAGACAGAAAGAAAAAAAGAAATAGACTCTCTTTAACACTACCAGTGATTGGGACACCTGCCTAGCACATAGATTTCATGTAGGCTTGATGACTTGTCCCTATTCTTTCTCTTTGTGTCTTGGTCTCTTTTCAAACACAAGTCTCCCCACTGCAGACCTCTGAGTAATGGTTTGAGTCTCTCTGCCAGGCAGAAAGAATTCCCAGCATGCACCACTAAGCCCGCCATATAGCAGGCCCTCAATAACCACGGCTTCCATTGAACTGCACTGAACCCAGAGGCCGCTATTCTCTCTAGGACCTTTGAAGGGTGAGGATCAAGAAGAGAAGCCCAAGCCAGGCGTGGTGGCGCATGCCTTTGATCCCAGCACTTGGGAGTCAGAGGTAGGAGGATTGCTGTGAGTTCAAGGCCAGCCTGGGACTACATAGGGAATTCCAGGTCAGCCTGAGCTACAGTGAGACCCTACCTCAAAAGCACAAACCAAAAAAAAATGAAGTGACACCATCTCTGTCACCCTGCCTTTTTCTGTCTGCTCTCTGCACACCTCTTTTGCCTGACATTTTTTAAAAAAATTATTTTACTTATTTATTTTTATCTATTTTTGGATTTTAATTAACAACTTCCATGATTGTAAACATTATCCCATGGTAATGCTCTCCCTATCCCCACTTTCCCCTTTGAAACTCCATTCTCCATCATACCCCCTCCCCCTCTCAATCAGTCTCTATTTTGATATCATGATCTTTTCCTTCTCTTATGATGGTCTTGTGTAGGGAGTGTCTTGCCTGACATTTCTGTCATGGCTATGAGAGTTGACATTTCTCTGCCATGGCTACACATACACACACCACACATACTCTACACACACCAAAATTTTATATACACACACAAACACATATGGCCTATGTTACTCAATGAAAAGGCAATGAGTATGTATGAATGCATTCAGAAAGTCTAGAATACTATACAACAATGTAATAAAAAGAATTGAGCCGGGTGTGATGGCTCACACCTTTAATCCCAGCACTCAGGAGGTAGAAGTAGGAAGATTGCCATGAGTTTGAGGCCACCCTGAGACTCCATAGTGAACTCCTTGTCAGTCTGGGTGAGAGCGAGCCTCTACCTGGAAAAAAAAAAAAAAAGAAGAACTGCTTATAGGTTGGCATACTGGTACACACACACACACACACACACACACACACACACATCCATACACCCAGACACTAGTGTTTTCCCTCCACATGGGGATTAATAAGGTCCTATGCTTCCGTGTACTCTGCATTGTAATTTATTCTACTATGTCTCCCCCAGCACCTCCCCCTCCACTGTCTAAGACAGCAACACTCCAATACTGACTCAGGCATCTTTTGTGTGTGTGTGTGTGTATGTGTGTACATGTGTGTGCACATGTGTGTGTATAAAGGCCAGAGGACGAGCTTCGGTGCTGTCATCAGGAACACTGTGCACCTCCGTGGACAGTTTTCTCACTGGCCTGGGGCTTGTCACTTAGGCTAGACCGGCTGGTCAGCGAGCTCCAAGGGTCCTCTGTCCCCACCGCCGCAGCACTGGGTCGACAAGTCACCATACCCCACTGTTTCACTTCAAACTCAGGTCCCCAAACTTGCACAGCAAGCACTTTATCAAGCTATCTCCTCAGCCTGGTATTGAGAATAGAATCTAAAAAACCTGTGGCTGGGGAGTTCATAATCCCTACGGGGGAAACTGCTACTGTTGTCTGGCTAAATAGATACATTGTGCCCACCAGAAATACTTATGTTTATACCCATGTGGTGGTTTGATTCAGAGGTCCCCCATAAATTTAGGTGCTCTGAATGCTAGGTCCTCAGCTGACGGCTATTTGGGAACGAAAGCCTCCTGGAGGCGGTGTATTGTTGGGGGCGGGGTTATGGGTGTTATAACCAGCTTCCCCTTGCCAGTGATTGGCACAGTCTCCTGTTGCTGGTGTCCGTCTAATGTTAGCCAAGAGGTGATGTCCACCCTGTGCTCATGCCATCGTTTTCCCCTGCCACCATGGAGCTTCCCCTCCAGTCTGCAAGACAAAATTAACCCTTTTGTTCCCACAAGCTGCTCTTGGTTGGGTGTTTTCTGCCAGCAATGCAAACCTGGCTGCTGCAGCCCCACATACTAATGCTACTATCATTTTTGGTTAGAGAAGCTTCTCTTTTCAGATGGAAGTGACCACTGGGGTAACTCAAAACTCATCAAAGTGCTAAGAAGAAGTGACAGTGGCATGTTCAGCACTGAGACATCTCCATCATACCTTCCAAGGCTCAGAGACCACTGCCGAAGAGGTGACAGAAGTAATGGAAAAGCCAAAATGCATATAATATGCTCACCAAACTGCCCAGTAAGCACTTCTCTTAATGTTCATACCCATATATTAACGCTACTCTCACTTTTGGTTAGAGAAGCTTCTCTTTCCAGATGGCAGTGACCTTGAGATGACTCAGAAGGCAACATGGTGCTGGAAAGAAGTGACAGGAGTGCTCAGTACTGAAATAGCTCTATCACACCTTCCAAGGCTCAGGGTCTAATGCAGAAGATGTGGCGGAAAGAATGTAAGAGCCAAAGGAAGGATAGGACTCCTTACAACGTGCTCCTCCAGACACAGAATGGCCTGGATATCCATGACCTCACAGTGCCTGACACTACCTGCACAAGACCATCATAATAGGAGGAAAAGATGATGACATCAAAATAAAAGAGAGACTGATTGAGATGGGGAGGTGATATGATGGAGAATGGAGTTTCAAAGGTGAAAGTGGGGGAACGGAGGGTATTACCATGGGATATTGTTTATAATCATGGAAGTTGTTAATAAAAAAAATTGAAAAGAAAAAAATTAGGGCTGGAGAGATGGCTTAGCAGTTAAGATGCTTGCCTGCAAAGCCAAAGGACCCAGGCTCAATTCCCCAGGACCCACGTAAGCCAGATACACAAGGTAGCACATGTGTCTGGAGTTAGTTTGCAGTGGCTGGAAGCCCTGACACGCCCATTCTCTCTCTCTCTCTCTCTTTTTCTCTCTCCCTCTCAAATAAATAAATAATCTAAAATCTTATTTTCCCGTGTCTGTATGTGTGTGCACGTGCGTGTGTGGGTGTTCTAGAGCCTCTTGCTGCTTAGACACTTGTACCGCTGTTTGCATCCTAATCTGCTTAGGTAAGTGGTTTGCGAACTGAGCCTGGGCACGCAGACTTCGCAAGCAAGCTCCTTTAACCACTGATCCATCTGCCCAGCCCACTCCTTGGCTTTTGATTGCAAGACTGTCATCAATTCAAAGATAACCCAAAGAGCCCTTCCTCGCCTTCAACACTCTTACCCCACTCTTCCTGCCAACTCCGCTGGTAGCTGGTCGTTCCCCGGGCACCTGTCAGGCATGAAGGGCCCAGAACAAGACCACCCCTTCAAACTGATCAGAGCCATCTCCCTCATTTCCTTAAACACAGCAGAGAAAGGCAGGGAGCTGCTGAAGGCCACTGAGGCATGGGGTGCTAATTACACCCCTGAGGGGCACTGTAACCCCAAGCCTTGGGGCATGAAAGGAATTCTCGTAGTTCACTGGTCACTCAGGAGAAGAGAGGAAATGTGGTCTCCGAGGGCGGGAGGAAGTAGAGGGTGAGTGCATTCAAGAAAAAGGAAGTTGTTTGAGAATTGAAAAAAAAAATAACGGAAATTCAAGTTAAAACAATAAAAGGATATCTTTTTGCCAATCAGATTAGCAAAAACAAATTGCCCTCTCTCTTGACAAGGCGAGGACTTGACACAGGGTTCATACTCACCCCAGGAAATGGGCAGGGCCACTTCTGACAGGCTCCAGATTCAGTGAGAGACCCTGTCACAATAAACACCAAGGAGAGCCATGGAGGCAGAGGCCTGACATCAACCTCTGGCCTCCGCACGCACATGCGTGTGAACACACACTTGCCTGCTTCACATATACACACAATTGAACATGCATGCACAGACATACACGTGCAAAAGAATCAATAAAATAAAAATGTCTCCAGCATGCCTGAGACCTATTTCTAAATGAAAAGAAATGCAACATTGCTTATAGGTATATATCAGCTGTTCAACTATATATATATAAAAAAACTGTAAGGATGAGGCCCCAAACTGTTATTTAAAAAAAAAAAAAGACACCTCTGGAGAAAGAGAAAATAGAACTGGTATTTTGTATTCTAGACAAATGAGAAAAGAATCTTGAAGAAAAAATACAGAAACAAACAAAGAATCACATTAAAGCCTCCTCCTTTGAACACTACCTCCCATCCCTGCCTTCTTAATTGGAAGGTAGATTAGGGGCTGGAGAGACAGCTTAGAGGTTAAGGTGCTTGCCTGCAAAGCCTAAGGACCCAGGTTCCATTCCCCAGTACCCACATAGGCCAGATGCACAAGTTGGCACATGGGTCTGGAGCTCACTCGCAGTGGCTGGAAGCCCTGGTGTGCCCCTTCTCTCTCCCTCTCCCTATCTGCCTCTTCCCCTCTCTCCCTCCCTCTCTCTCCTAAATAAATAAATAGAATATTTTAAAATATTCTATTTATTTATGAGAGAGAGAACGGGCACGCCAGGGCCTCTAGCCACTGAAAATGAACTCTGTCTGGGAGTCTGTGCCACCTTGTGCATCTGGCCCTACATGGGTAGTAGGGAATCGAACCTGGGTCTTTTAGCTTTGTAGGCAAGCACCTTAACTGCTAAGCCATCTCCCCAGCCCCTGTAAAGCAAGCTTTATTAGCACACAGCCACATTCACTGGTCTCTACATATTGCCTATGGCCTTTACAAGAGACCATATGGCCTGCAAGGCTGAAGACATTTACTATCAGGCTCTTTACAGGAGAGCCCTGGAGACCCTGTATGTAGACAAACATCTGCAGTCCTAAGCAAACTCGCTTCCTTTCGCTCTTGCTGTCTCTTCTCTGTCGAGAGGCATCGTGACAAGTCAGCAGATGAGGCATCTATAAGAAAAAGAATCACCCCCCTCCAGGGTCCATCAGCACCTATCCCCCCACACACACCCCACACCGCCCACCGCCCTGCTGTCAGTGAGTAAACAGGAACCTGGGAACTCACCTCAGGCAGAGGACCGCTGGAGAGAGCTCCCAGGATTGCTGGAGCGCACAGAGACTCCATCGCGGATGACAGAACCCCGCCATTCAAAGATCAGTGGCGTGTAGCCTATAGGAGGCTGGCAGGCCAGGCAACTGTGGTTCCCTTTTCCTCCTCTGTGACAAATGAGGAGCAATCTCCAGCAGCTACAGGCTGGAAGACAGCCCTGGTTAAATGACTTTATCTCCCAACTGAGAGAGAGGCCTTCAGACAGCCTGTTCGTTAAACCCAGCATCAACACACAAACAGAGCTCCCTCCTCCTGGCCAGCCAAGAGCAGAGCTCTGCCTTGGGACTGGTCCACAGAGCTTCCCCTATGGCTACACTGGGAAGATCCGGGGCCTTTAGAGTGTGCGGATCTCCCACGCGTGGGTCCAGTTACCATCCATGCTTTCAAGCTTGGCTGAGAAGTTAAACATCACAATACCCTTGCAGATACTTTTGTTTGTTTGTTTGTTTTTGTTTTTCGAGGTAGGGCTTCACTCTAGCTCAGGCTGACCTGGAATTCACTCTGTAGTCTCAGGCTGGCCTCGAACTCACGGCGATCCTCCTACCTCTGCCTCCCGAGTGCTGGGATCAAAGGCGTCCGTGCACCACCACGCCCCGGCCTCCTCGCAGATACTTGAAATGCTGGTAGAACGAGTTTTAAAAGAAGATTCTACCGCACAGGCGGCTGGAGTAGATCAAAGTGCCTTCAGATTCCACGTGTGCCACGTACCACTTACAACTGGCAGGTGTCTTCAGACACTCTGAGGCGAGGGACGGAGCGTTAAGTGTGGAAAGTGACCGGCAGGAGATGGGGGGAGGCAAGGGGCCAACCCAGGTGTGTGTGAAGAAAGTTGTCGCTGTGGAAAGCTGAGCTGAATTCAGCTGGGGGAGCGAATGTCGAACCCTTGCCTCAGTGGAAACTCACTCGAAGAGCAAGGGCGGGGCTGAAGAGATGGCTCAGCAGTTAAGGCGCTTGCCTGCAAAGCCAGAGGACCCTGGTTCAATTCCCCAGTGCCCACATAAACCCAGATGCACAAAGTGGTACATGCATCTGGAGTTTGTTTGCAGTGACTAGAGGCCCTGGCACACCCATCTTCTCTCTCTGCTCATAAATAAATAAAAAATACCAAAAAAAAAAAAAAAAAGCAATGGAGCTGGCTGGTAACACAACAACATCCATGCCACTGCATGAGGGCCGCTGCCAGGCACACTAATCACCTGGCACTTATGATTTGCTGTGCATGGCGGGGGTTGTAGTGGCCAGAGGAAGCTCCCAGAGAAATAGCTAGGGATGCTGGGAGCTGGAATTCCAACTGCAGGACTCTATAATGGTAAAACTCAAGGGGCCAGAGTGAAGGTTTGGGGGAGGCACAAACAACATATGCCCTCTGGGATTCAGTTTCCTCGTTTATAAAATGCTGGGTAAAGGGCTGGGGAGGTGGCTCAGCGGTTAAGGCCCTTGCCTGCAAATCCTAACAACCCAAGTTCCACAGTACCTACATAAAGCCAGATGCACAAGGTGGCATGTGCGTTGAAGTTTATTGGCAGAAACTAGAAACCCTGGCATGCCCATTTTCTCACTCTCCCTCTCTCTCTCTCCTTGCAAATAAATACATAATAAAATTCTGAGTAAACACAATATGGTAAGTTAAACCTTTTGCGGGCTAGGTATAGTGGTACACACCTGTAATTCAAGCACCAGGGCAGCAGAGACAGGAGAATTGTGAGTCTGAGATTGCCTAGGCTACATATTGAGACCCTGTCTCCAAAACACAGCCTTTGGCGCAACGCCTGGTGCTAGTAAATTCCCAACAAATGATAGCTGTGTTTAAAAGACACGGCCAGCAGAATGGAATTTGTAACACATGTCCCGCTTGCTTTCAAAATCAACTCTGAGCCCCCATGGCATGGGGCTGGCAAAAAAATCCAGCCTCCGTATCTTGGAGTGGTTCTTCCTCTAAGATCACAGAGTCCCAGAGACTTCACTTCAGGCTCGGAAGCAAAAGTGGGCTCCAGCCTTTGTTAGATTCCAACAGAGCTGCTCCCCTCTTTCCTCCTCGCCACATCTGCAACATGTGGCACCCCCAAAATGATCATGTCTGAGCTTTTGGAATCCCCACTCTTGCAGAAGTTGCCCACATCTCATGGTCCCAGGGCTACCTCCTCCCAGCCACCACCGCGTGCCGTGCACGACCCAAACATACCACACCCGTCCCCATGCAAGTCCCGTCCCTCGCAGCGCAGTATTCTCTCTCCCCTCCCTGAAAAGCCTTAACACCTCCCCGCTCCCCTGACTCAGCGCCCCTTTTCTTCTGCTTTGGATACCCCCATTCTCTTTCCTGGGATTAAATCAAATCTTGGGCCCAAGAAACAGTTCATTCTCTGGTTCTCTCTTCTCAAACCTGAACCTTACAGCCTTCAGTTCATGTGGTCCCTCTACTCTGCCAAATCCTTTAAGTTTGAGTGCAAGGATCTTTCTTTTTAGTTTGATTATTTATTTATTTATTTATTTATTTACTTATTTATGAAAGAGAGATGGGGCACATATAAAGAACGGATGCTGGGCTGGAGAGATGGTTTAGTGGTTAAGGCGCTTGCCTGCAAAGCCAAAGGACCCAGGTTCAATTTCCCAGAACCCACGTAAGCCAGATGCACAAGAGGGCGCATACATCTGGAGTTTGTTTGCAATGGCTGGAGGCCCTGCCACGCCCATTCTCTCTCTCTCTCTCTCTCAAATGAATAAATAAAAATAAAATATTTAAAGAAAAAAAGAAAAGAACGAATGTACCAGGTCCTCTAATCACTGCAAACAAACTCCAGAAGCATGTGCTACCTTGTGCATCTGGCTTTATGTGGGTCCTGGGGAATCGAACCTGGCTCCTTAAGCTTTTCAGGCAAGTGCTTTAACCACTGAGCCATCTCTCCAGCCCCAACTGCAGGGATCTTTGTGGAAACTACAACCTCTATGTTCAGGGCCCGGTTCCTTCCAGTATCACCTGTCCACCCTTCCTCACTGTCTGTGGTGGTTTGATTCAGGTGCCCCCCATAAACATACGCATTCTGAATACTAGGTCCCTAGCTGGTGGCGATTTGGGAATTGGAACCTCTGGATGTGATGTATTGTTGGGGGTGGGCTTTTGGGTATCCTAGACAGCTTCCCCTTGCCAATGTTTGGCACACTCTTCTGTCTGTTAGGTCAGGACAAAATGGTATCACAGCAGGAGGGCCGCAGAGACATAAGGAAGTGGGTCATCCACATTCCTCAAGGAACCACCCAGCCATCATCCCTTCCTTGCCTAACAACGCCCCAGGTCTAGCTTTATGTAAAGAACAAAGAAGTTCTTTTCCCTTCCTCACCTTCCCCCAACTGAAGAACTCTACATAGCCCGCTATCTGTCATCTCAAAGTGGACCGTGCTCCTCTCTTGAGAGTCAGTCCCGGCAGCTTGTGTTTTTCCCGAATAAAAGCTTCCATCTTTGCCTCAGAGTGGTCTCCATGATCTTGGTCACTCCTGAACCTTACATTGTCCACCTGATGTTGGCCAGGAAGTGATGTCCACCCTCTGCTCATGCCATCATTTTCCCCTGCCACCATGGAGCTTCCTCTGGAGTCTGTAAGCCAAACTAAACCCTTTCCTCCCACAAGCTGCCCTTGGTTGGGTGTTTTCTGCCATCAAACAAAGCTGACTACAACACCACTCTACCCCTGACCACCAGTGGAGGTCTGTCAGTCTCCCAAGGACCCGTTGCGTGAACAATCAACTCACCCAAGATACAGGGGCACCAGTGACAGACCAAAGAGATGATTCCATCGTGCCTAGCATGGCGAGAAATGTGTTTAATGGTTAAGTTACTTTTTTTTTTTTTTTTTTTTTGAGGTAGAGTCTCACTTTGGTCCAGGCTGACCTGGAATTAACTACGTAGTCTCAGGGTGGCCTCGAACTCACGGCGATCCTCCTACCTCTGCCTCCCGAGTGCTGGGATTAAAGGCGTGCGCCACCACGCCCGGCTGGTAAGTGACTTTTGGGAGCATGAAGGATGAGTTGCTCACAGGAGCATGGGCAACCCACAGGCAGTGAAAAGCTCTCCCACAGCCGTTGTTTCACCACTTATATATCCTCAGAGAGAGGCCAGCCCTCGTGCCTGCCTCCTGAGCCCTCCACAACTGCCACGTTAGCAGGCCAACTCTTGTTGAGGGTCTGTCTCCTGTGGGTGATCACAGCTGCTCTGATTGAAAGATGACCACAGCCATACCCAGCCATGCCAGGCCTGGGGGGCACAGTGTCACAACACGTGTGATGGTCTGGATCTCTGATGGGCCTGCACCTGCGGAGCTGCCACCCCTCTGGGATTGGGGCCTCTCCCTCCTCGCTCGCCCTCCCCCCCCCCCGCCCCCGCCTTCCCCTCCTGCATTTCTGGCTCCGTTCTCTTTCTCTCACACTTCCCAGCTCCCTCTCTTTCACTTTCAGCCGTCAGCCACAGGTTGAATCCCGAAGGGTCTAAGTTTCCCTGGGGCTGTGAGCTGCCCCCACACCGACATTGTGAGCCCCTGGAAGACACTGTCCCACGATGAGTGTTGCAGTCAGGTTCGCACTGCTGGTAGAATTCACCCAACCAAGAGCAGCTTGTGGGGGAAAAAAGAGGTTTATTTTGGCTTACAAACTCGAAAAGAAGCTCCATGATGGCAGGGTAAATGACGGCATGAGCAGAGGGTGGACATCACCCCCTGGCCCACATAAGATGGACAACAGCAACAGGAGAACGTGCCAAACACTGGCAAGGGGAAACTGGCTATAACACCCATAAGCCCGCCCCCAACAATACACTGCCTCCTGGAGGCTTTAATTCCCAAATCTCCATCAGCTGGGAGCCTAGCATTCAGAACAGCTAAGTTTATGGGGGACACCTGAATCCAACCACCACAATGAGTAACAGAGGTAGCGTTCCACAGTCCTGCAGCGCCCCCAAAAGTCCTCACTGACCCACTCTTGTGTCTGAATCTACTGGCTCGGTACCAAGGTCATTGGCTGGAGAGCAGATTTTCGTGGACTTTAGGAGATTTCCGCTACTGCCAATGACATAGCTTCCACTTTGTCATGATATTCTGCCGAGAGAGAAGGAAACAGACAATTATTGAGCACCAGTGGTACCAGACATGGCCTGCCCATCCCTTCTCCTTCCTAACCGTAGCCGGCGCTGTGAAGTTACAGAGAACTCCCATCTGCTCTGATTTCTTTCCTGAAGCAAACCAAAACACCAGTCGATACCTCAGTGAGTTAGCCTGTCCCTTAAACTTTCATGCTAAATCAACTATCACCTCATACCAAATTCTAATGGAAGCCAGAACCAATGACCTAGCAGGACAAAGGATGGAAGGAAGACCCAGAACTATAAACTCTATAAACTATAAACTCTTAGGGTGGGCTCCCCCTTGCAAATTGGAAATAAGTTAATTTAGGAAGAAGCGAGCATCTGATACACAGTAGGTACTCAATACGTGTTGAGCCCAGCAGAGCAGACGTGCCATGCTAAAGACATGCCCATGCTTTGAGAAACAAGAGTTCGTTAATTCTCTGAAAATGGCCAGATGTTTGGGCTTCACATGACTAACATTTTTTTTCCCCAAGGGGATAGAAGAATGTGCCCTCAAAATACAACACTACCTCGCCCTCATTAAATATGGCAAAGTCGGGCTGGAGAGATGCTTGGCGATTAAGGCGCTCGCCGGCAAAGCCTAAGAGCCCAAGTGCGATTCCCCAGGACCCAAGTGAACCAGCTGCACAAGGTGGCGCATGTGTCCGGAGTTCGTTTGCAGTGGCTAGAGGCCCTGGTGCATTCATTCATACTCTCTCTCGCTCTCTCTCAAATAAATAAATAAAATACATCAAATTAATGAAAATGTGATATAGATCATTTCACCTAGGTGGAGCTTACATGTTCCAGAATTATCTTGGCTCAGTTATTACACTGCACAAGAATTTGCAAGTGTCAGCAGCCTATCTCCAACTGACTTTTTAGCCTGAAGGGGAATTTACTGGTCTCTCTCTCTCTCTCTCTCTCTCTCTCTCCATCTGTGGTGGCTTCGCTCTCAGATGGGTGTCACCACCAGCCTATCCCAATGACTGATAGCAGTTCCAGGCTTATACCCACCAGCTCAGGGTCCCCATCCCTAGCAGAAAAAGAAGACAAAATACGCTTGACCCCTTCTACATTCAGAAATCCTGACATTCACTGTGATTGGGCCAGCGGGGGTCATGTGCTTTCCCTGAACCAATCATCGTGGCTGGAGGATGTATTAAGGGCTCCAAAAGGACAGGACTAAACTTGCTTGTCTCCAGGCGCAAGTCACTTGGCATCAGCCCTTCCGGCTTCCTCCTCAAAAGCCTCAGGAACTGTCGCTTTTGATCACAGCTGTCATCATTAGTGCTGGCTCGACCGCATGCACAAGGTCCCAGCGCCTCCTAGAGGTACTCCCCGGCATTGCGCAAGTGGGCACGTGTGCTCATCAGCTCTCTGCCACTGTGACAAAATACTGGAGGCAAACAGGAGGAAGGGTTCATCTGCACTGGCGGCTTTGGAGGTCTCACGCCACGGTCACCTGGCTCCTTTGATCTGGGCGTGAGGTGACAACGGAGCGCATCATGGAAGGAGCCCAAAGCAGAGTAAACTTTATGGTAGCCAGGAAAGAAAGAAAGAGAGGAAAGAAAATGTGCTCTTCAAGTGCATGCCCTCATTGACCTATATTCCTCCACCTGGGCCCCACCTCCTACTGTTTGCACCGCCTCCCAGTAGCCCATTAAGTGAGAAATTCCTGACTGGATTAACCAATCCGTGGGGCTGGAGCCCTCTTGATCTAATCCCTCTACCTGTGAGCACTACTGCATGGGAAACCAAGCCTTCAACATGTAACCCCTGAGGACTCAGTTACAAAAACCAAACCACAGGGGCTGGAGAGACGGCTCAGCAGTTGAGGCGCTTGTCTGCCAAGCCTAAGGACCTGAGTTCAATTCCCCAGTGCCCACGTAAAGCCAGATGTACAAGGTGGCACATGCGTCTGGAGTTCATTTGCAGCGGCTGGAGGCCCTGGTGTGACCATTGTCTCTCTGTCTCTCTTCTCTCTATCGTTCTCTGATTGCAAATAAATACATAGATATAAATAAATTAAATATTTTTAAAAGATCCAAGCCACAACAGCACACGTAAAGTTTTTCTTTGCATGTATATACACATATATTTTTGTGTGGTTTTTTTCTTGTATGAAAAGGATTATTCTCCATGTACTACTGCCCAAGAATTGTTTGTTTATTTGTTTTTTGGGTTTTTTTTTTAAGTTATCTATTTGAGAAAGAGAGGGAAAGAGAGAGAAAGAGAGGCAGCCACTGCAAACGAACTCCAGACACATGTACCACCTTGTGCATCTGGTTTACATGGGTCCTGGGGCATTGAACCTGGGTCCTTTGGCTTTGCTGGCAAGCACCTCAACCGCCAAGCCATCTCTCCAGCCCTGTTTATTTGTTTCTTTGACAGGATCTCATGTAGCACAGACTAACTTTGAACTCGCAGTCCTTCTGCTTCCTCCTTAAAGTGTTGGGGTTACAAGAGTGGGCCTGCAGGTCTGGCTGCCGCTCAAGAACTCCTTCAAAAATAAAAAAAAATCCATGTTAGCGTGTATTTATCTGCATCACTGTAGTGAAGACATGCTAAGGTTTATCTAATGTCCCCATGGATATAGGACTACAGTGCTGCAAAGACTCTCACTACATTGTTGTCCATGACGCCAGTGTTCCTTTAGAGGAGATTCTTACAAATGCCATTTCTAAACCAAGGGGTATTTGCACTGGAAATGTCAGCAGATCCTCAGGCTGCGAGGCACTGCTACGGACAATGGGAAGACAGATATTTAATGCCCAAACACCTCCTAGGGCACCATGGGAACCTTTCCCTTGCAACACCCACCGTGAGTCCAAAGGAGACAACTGCGTTGCTCAAGGCAGCTTGTTGGGTCTAGTACGTTGCCACTGGGAAGGCGATCAGTGTGTCAGGCAGCTTCCCATCTCTGTGACAAAGTGCCTGAGGTAATCAACTTAAGAGGTGGTGAACCCACAGTTTTGAAGACTTCACTCCAAGGTCACTTGGCCGTGTTGCTTTGGGCCTTTGAACACAGCATGTTGGAAGTGAGCGGTGGAGTAGGTATGTTCACTTCATGGTGGCCAGGAAGCAGAGAGAGGGAAAGAGGAGGGAGCCAAGGTCCTTCAAAATCACTTGTGGGGGGGGGCACTGGAGAGATAGCTTAGCGGTTAAGGCAGTTGCCTACAAAGCCAAAGGTTCCTGGTTCAATTCCCCAGGACCCACGTAAGCCAGATGCACAAGGGGGTGCACACATCTGGAGTTCATTTGCAGTGGCTGGAGTCCCTGACATGCCCATTCTCTCTCTCTCTCTCCCCTGCCTATTTCTGTATCTCTCTCTCTCTCTCTCTCTCAAATAAATAAATAAAAATAAATTTTTTTTAAAAAAGGCACATGTAGGGGGCTGGAGAGATGGCTCAGCAGTTAAGGCATTTGCCTGCAAAACCTAATGACCCGAGTTTGATTCCCCAGTACCCACAAAGTGGCACATGCATCTCATGCTAGAGGCTCTGGCCCATCCATTCTCCCTCTCTCTCTCTCTGTCTGTCTGTCTCCTTGCAAATAAATTAATAAATATGTTTAAAAAGCACACCTAACTTCTTCCTCCCATGAGCCACTAGGCTCTACCTTCTAAAAGTTCTTGCACGTCCCAACGACAGCAACACAAACTGGCAACCCACCTTGCACACATGGAACCTTGGAAGGACGTTATAGATCCAAACTATAGCAACCCTTCCCCTGTCTCTCTTTTCAACAGTCTGGAGAGTTGCCTCTTGGTTGGATGGTGGGGAGGTGGGGTTCATTAATTATGGGTTCGGAGGACAGTCTCCTCCAAGATAACTTAACACTCAGTGCCCGGTGCCCTGTTCTTGATGTTCATCATGACAGCTCACCCCCAGCATCTCGCCATGGCCTCTGTACAATCCCCCTCCCCCACAGCACCTCCCCCGCCCATCCTCCTCCTCGTTCCCCAGCTCCCGTCTCAGTAACCCAAGAGTGGAGGATGAGCTACAGAATACATCTGCGTGCTTTCACCCATTGCTGTGCTTCTGGTGTAACAAAGGAAGAAACCCTTCTGCACAGAGATGAGAGAGAAGGGAAGAGAGGGGAGGGAGAGGAAGGGGAGGGCGGGAGGAGGGACGGCAGGGAAGAGCACTCCTGGCTATTTCTCTGTTTTCTACACCCTGCATGCAGTGGGTGGCACCTGCCTCCAGAAATCCTGGGTCCTCAACGCATCTGTCCACTCCAGCATCACCAACCTGCCCACTTCACAGTGAAGCTCTGGGGCCAGGTTGGGGACATGTGGTTTAACCAGCAATCACATAATAGCAGTGGCCAGGCAATGGCTTAGCTCTCAGACATCTTCTGAGCCAGGAGGGACAAAGGGGGGGGGTCTCCATTGCAGCTCATGCCATCTGCCCTCCCAGAGGAGCAAGAACATTGGCCATCGCAGGAAAGCTAATATTAAAATAGAATAGGACCCAAATTGAGACAGACAAGCGCAAGTCTGTCCCCATTAACCCAATCTAATCTGTCAGCATGCCCCTGGCTCTTCGTTCAGCAGGTTCTCGCTTCCCATTCTGTAGCCCCCGCCCAAGCACCTGGGCCTCCACCCTTGCTCTCCACAGACCACTGGCATGCCACAGCTGGAGCCCTTTTAAAATATAAATTGGATCGTGTGTCTTTCCCAGCTCAGAGCTTCCAGCAAATGGCTTTTGGCAACACTTAAAATAAAACCTTCATTTCTCACCCTGGCCAGTGAGGCAGGACATGATTTATCTGAACTTCTAGTCTCCTCTCTCGCTCTCTCGCTCGCTCTCTCTCACACTCGCTCTCTCCTGACACATCCCTCCTTCAGCCCCTATGAAATTTGCGACTTCTAGTTCTGTTGCCCCTGGAGCCATTGCGCCTACTCCCTGTCCCTCCCGGAACTCCCAACCTCCGCCTTGTGCATCACTCTTTCAGAGAGTTGAACATACTCTGGAGTCATCTTGTTCCTGTCTATGTTTGTTGATCGAACGTACGTTCCTGATGATGACACAGACGTACCAGGGCAGAGATATGGTCGACTTTGTTCATGTGCCCAGATCACAGCAGGTCCTGTGGTGCCTTACATGGTGCTACAGAGTTCAATCAAACTAAAGCCTCCCTCCCTTTTCTGTGCTGAGCAGTGTTTTCAGATTCTAAGCTAGAAAGAGTATAAACAACCTTGCCCTATTCTTATCAAAACCCAGCACAATTATGTCACTGCGTCCCATCTTGGATCAATCAAACACTTTTATATTTTTATTTTTATTTATTTATATATGAGAGAGAGAGAATGAGTACACCAGGTCTTCTAGCCACTGCAAATGAACTCCAGAAATGTGTGCATCTGGCTTATGTGGGTCCTGGAGAATTGAACTTGGGTCCTTAGGTTTCACAGGCAAGCACCCTAAGCGCTAAGCCATCTCTTCAGCCCTCAGTCAGATACTTTGTAAGACCAAACCAGGGGTAAAAACACCCCTGAAAAAACAACTTTCTTTTCTACATTTGTACTTCCTTATCACTGACTGATTGCTAAGGAATGTTCTGTTTGTGCTCCAAAATCATTCAGCCTTAGAAACTCGTAACCCACCAATCATGTAAAGAATTCAAGCTGATGTCAGGGGACAGAGAGATGGCTCAGCAGTTGAGGTGCTTGCCTGCAAAGCCTAAGGACCCATGTTTTACTCTCCAGATCCCACGTTAGCCACACCACAAAGGTGAGGCACATACCCACTAAGTGGTGCAAGCGTCTGGCATTCAATTTCAGTGGCTGAGGCCCTGGTGTGCCAATTCTCTCTCTCTTTCTCTCTATTATAAAAAAAAAGAAGATGTCAGACTGCCTATTGTATTTGTCTATAAAACCTCTGAGCTATCAGAGCTCCGTACTCAGGCTTTGGTAGTCATTCCCCTGAGTCCATATCTACATGAATAAATTTTCTAATTCGCCACCCTACCTCTGGTGCCATCTCCGTATGACTCAGTTTTCATAACAATATAGACTATCATTTCATTTTTTTAGGTATAACTAAAAATTTGATTTTCGAACCCGCAATTTTTCCAATATTTCTGCTAAAACAGAAATACAATGTTTTAGAATGGGATCGCTTGGCCCTTTCTCTTCTTGTCTCCTCCCAGTTCGAAGCGCTTGCACCTCTTAATGGCCCGCATCCTCTGGGATCTGCAGTGGGATTCAAGCCAACAAGCCTTAGCATGATCTGCTTGGTGGCTTTGGCCTTCTTTCGGAAAATTGGCTTTGTCTGCCCGCTTTCCCTGGGCATCTAGGGAATCCTTGCCCTTCTTGTACTGGGTCTCTGTGCGAGGCTGATGCTTGCCACACTTCTTACAGAAAGTCTGACAGGTTTTAGGTACGTTGACCATCTTTGTGGTTATAGAGGCACCCGCACGATGAAAACAGGAGGCCCCGGGCGTCCACGCTGGTCACCACACACCGCTCACGCCTCACAGGAGAAGGGCGACTTAGACTATCAGTTCTATAGACTAGGTTAGGTTAGCCTCTGGGGCATGTCTGTGGGGGATTTATTTTATTTACTTATCTATCTATTTATTTATTTATTTATTTTGGTTTTTCGAGGAAGGGTCTTGCTCTAGTCCAGGCTGACCTGGAATTCATTATGGAGTCTCAGGGTGGCCTCGAACTCGCGGCCATCCTCCTACCTCTGCCTCCCGAGTGCTGGGATTAAAGGCGTGCGCCACCACGCCCGGCCGGCGGGGGGATTATTTTGATTGGGCTCGTTGAGGTGGGAAGACATACCTTAACTGTGAGCAGCACCGCTCCATGGTCTGGGGCTCTGGACTGCAGAGAAGGAGAGACAGGGTTCGCCACTCCTACTTCCTCACGGTGCTGAATGTGACCGGCTTCCTCAGCCTCCTGCCGCCACTGCGTCTCCCATTCTGATGGACCGTCACCCGGAACTGCAAGTTGAAATCAACCCTTCCTTCCTTAAACTAATTTGTTGTTGTTGTTTGAGCTAGGGTCTCTTTCTAGCCCAGGCTGACCTGGAATTCACTATGTAGTCTCAGGGTGGCCTTGAACTCATGACGATCCTCCTACCCCTGTTTCCCGAGTTCTGGGATTAAAGGTGTGCGCCACCACGCCCATCCCTAAACTGATTTTTGTCTGGTGTTTTGTCCTACAAGTTGAGTAATAGTCCTCAATAAATATCTGAGAAAGGGAGAGAGGGAGGATGAGAATGAGCAAACGGGGCATCAGGTGGAGAAAGCACCAGCTGGCCAAACAGTCCAGCATGTCTAAAGATGCCCCACCCCTAGCACCAGCTGTGAGCCCTGGCAGGCTGGTGATCATATACGTGAGGCAGCCAGGACCTCTAAGGACATGGCTAAGACTTGGCAGCCACTCTGTCTCCAAAGCTGCCATGTCTCCATGAATGCCTTGGGTCTCGTTTCCACCCCCCACCTGACTCTTGTGGCATTGTGACACATCACAGGAAGACAGCCAACATGTATAGACTCTGTTTCCCAGGGTCTGGCCCTGTGCTAAAATGTCCTACATGTGGGCTGGAGGGATTGGCTTAGCAGTTAAGGCGTTTGCCTACAAAGCCAAAGGACCCAGGTTCAGTTCCCCAGTACCCAACATAAGCCGCATGCACAAGGGGGCGCACATGTCCGGAGTTTGTTTGCAGTGGCTGGAGGCCCTCGTGCACCCATTCTCTCTCTCTCTCTCTCTCTCTCTCTCTTCCTCTCTCTCTCTCTCTCTGTCTCCCTTTCTCTGTCAAATAAATACATAAATAAAAAATAAAATAAAATTTATTAAAATGTCCTACATGTCCTGCACTCATGACAGCCTCATCAAGGGAGTCCATTTTCATCCCATTTTACAGATGGGAAAACTGAGGCTCAGGGGAATTCTGTAAGTAGCCCAGGCTCACAGAACCTCTCAGGGGCTTGACCCTGGCCCCTCTCCGTTGGACTTGACAATTCCATCTGGAGGGGAAGGTGGCCTGGGTTCACATCCCATCTCCATGTGAATAAGAACAGTCCTTCATGTAGGTAGAAAGAGGAGAGCACCTGTGTTTGAACACTCTTTCCCTCCCTAACGGGGCAAAGGGTCAGCTTTTAAACCGCTGAAGTCACAACTTGGAGTACTGGAGGCCTGCCCCCAGAAATAAGTCTCCTGACTTGAGAAAATAGCCCTTCTGCTTGCTTCTGCTCTCTAGGCAGGCTTGGCCTCTGAGGTGCGTCACCGTCACCAACACCTGCTATGGGGAGGAGGGGGAGAAGCTCCACGTGGGTCCCAGTCAGGTGACAGGGAGAAACCCTGGGCAACCAAGAGGAAATGCGGGGAGCATTGCAAATCACTTCTCCCCGGGAACACCCCGTTCCTTCTGCAAATAGCTGGCAGGTTATAATGAGGTTCTAGAAGAACTGTCACAGGTTTTGCAGAGCGGAGACCCTGGAAGGAGTTATTGTTAACACCATCACATACATCAGGCCCCCTCTCTCCCGTGTAAAGCCCTTACAGTCACCCTCCTCCATGCTGCTCACACCTGTTCCTTCCCGAAACTTCATCTGCTGTGCTGCTGAATAGCTCAAAAAGACCTACGAATGCTCTCTGAATTTCAGGGCACCCCTGGAATCTTTACCTGTTCCCCAAGAGGGTGGCTTTTAATTCAGCTTAGGTGAGAGCCTGGCAGTCTCTGTGTGTGCGTGTGTCTCTCTCTCTCTGCTGCCATGGAAACCAGTGTGCTCAGAACTTGGTGTGGCGGGTGAAGGAGACAGACACAGAGGACACTCAACTGCTACCGAACCAGAGATCCAGAGACACAGAGGCTCCCAAGACCTCATCACTGAAGCAGGCCTAAAACGAACCCGACATGGCTCAGGGAAATTCGCGGAAGAGGGGGCGGAAACATTGTTAGAGCCGCATGTTGGGTCATTATGCACAAAGACATTACCTGTTCCCCATAACTGATGGCTACCCCCACAGTGCACGACCCACATTCCCCAATGAAGAGGGTCCCTGCGGAGGGGAGAGGACAGGGAGGAGCCTAACGATGGTACCAACATGGTTGTATACACACTGTGCACATAACTAATAAAAAATTAAATTAAAAAAAAACTTGGTGTGGGAGAGGAACCCGGTTTCATCTTCCACCAAGCAGGAAGGGGAGACGGAGACCTCCTTTTGTAAGTGGCCACCCGACAGATGGCAGGTGGCTGACTTCAGGACCATGGAAAGCTCCTTGGGAAGTCACAGGCTGCTGGGGAGGGAAGCATGGAAGAGGAGAAGAAAGGGAAATTGTGTTAGTGGCTACACCACATCCTCAGTTTCTACAGAAGGCAGAAGATTAACAGTGGGGACTGCGCCATGTTTGAGAGAGTTCCGCATGGAAGAGAGGAAATTCTCATCAATGATCAGTTCCCACACAGTTCCTCAGGTGTACTTCCGATCCTCTGCTGTGTCTCGCTCCCCGGGCCTGAGTCCTGCACTGTGCACGTGAACCCGCCTCCCCAAACAATCCCAGTGCAAGTTCAGAATTGAGGCCAAGTGAGCTACTGTCACACTCACATGGCTTTGCGGGGAAATGGGCTAACGAAGGGAAAGGACCTTGCCCAAGTTCAAGAAGGAAGTTGGAACCAAAATCCAAACCTTCCAGCTCCGTGATTTCTCTAAATCACCCAAGCTCTTCACTTGAGACCTACTTCAAAACTCTGTTCCAAGCAGGGCGTGGTGGCGCACGCCTTTAATCCCAGCACTTGGGAGGCAGAGGTAGGAGGATCACCGTGAGTTCTAGGCCACCCTGAGACTCCATAGTGAATTCCAGGTCAGCCTGGGCTAGAGTGAGACCCCACCTCGAAAAACCAAAAAAAAAAAAAAAAAAAAAAAACTGTTCTGGCCAGGCGTGGTGGTGCACACCTTTAATCCCAGCACTCAGGAGGCAGAGGTAGGAGGATCGCTGTGAGTTGGAAGCCAGCCTGAGACTACATAGTGAATTCCAGGTCAGCCTGGGCTAGAGAGAGAGAGAGAGAGAGGGACCCTACCTCGAAAATATAACACAACTCTGGTCTAATTGGGAATGGTGGTGTTTGCCTATAATCTCAGCTCTTGGAAGGTCGAGGCAGGATGATTGCAAGTTTGAACCCAACCTAGGCTACATAGTGAGCTCAAGGCCAGCCTGAACTGCATAGGGAGACTCGGACCAAAAAAAAAAAAAAAAAAAAAAAAAACCTTTCCTAAGGTCTTGTGCTAGTGGACCCTGAAGAACCCTTGAGGTCATTTGCCTTAAGTCGTCATCTTTCTAAGCTCTAGGAAGGGTAACGACTGACAAGTTGTGTTTCACACCCCTATAATCCAACACCCAAGCCAGTACTCCATACACATTGGCTAAATTAGCTAATTAATCCATGAACCGACGAATGAATGAGCCAGTGCTATTTCAAAAGAGGATGATTTCTCTTTAGGGCTATAATTTTTAAGCAGTGATTTATTGAGCAAGTACCATATGCCAGTTACAAGAAAAAGAAATTAATGTTCCCTGGCTCCTTCAGTTTGCACGCAACCCAATGAAATGGAAACAATTATAATTCCCCAATACCAAGGTGTAGAGACAAAAAAAAAAAAAAAAAAAGGAAAGTGTTAGGGGTTCTCCCTGAGGACACACAGCTCATGAGGCACAGTTGGGGCTCACAGCCAGGTTTCTGATTGTGCAGGCTGAGCTCCAAGTCACAGTTTCTGGACACACCCCCAGAAAAGAGCAATGGACCCATGTGCATGGCCTATGTACCCTGGGAAGATGGTTAGAAGAAAGACCTTCTGGGCTGGAGAGGTGGCTTAGTGGTTAAGCGCTTGCCTGTGAAGTGTAAGGACCCCGGTTCAAGGCTCAATTCCCCAGGACCCACATTAGCCAGATGCACAAGGGGGGTGCATGCATCTGGAGTTCATTTGCAACAGCTGGAGGCCCTGGTGCACCCATCCTCTCTCTCACTCTCTCTCTCTATCTGCCTCTTTCTCTCTCAAATTAATAAATAAAGATAAAGAAAAAATAAAAAAGAAGAAAGACATTGCATCCCCTGCCACGGTTTCTGATCACTAGCTGCTAACACTTCCTCGGGGCTTGCCCAAAACGGATTCAATTCATTCATTCACTCATCCACTCACTCACTCATTCACTCATTCGAGAAATTCTTTCCCAGATGCTGAAACCAACAGTGAACGAGACAGACAAGGAGGCTTCCCGAGTTGAGGGGCATGGCCCGCCAACAGCACATGATGAGATGATGTGTGTCACACCGGAAGGGATGAGTGCTAACAAGAACCCAGCAGGATGAGGGATGGAGAGGAGTCCAGATAGGTCACAAAACTCACGCAGTGGATATGATGCCAACAGCCCCAAGCAAGCGGCTACAACCTGTCGGGCAGCCTGCTGGATGGCAGCAGAATGACTTAAACTTCTGAGTGATTTATCCCACTTGGTTGATCTTGTGGTGTCTTGTTTTCTTTCTTGTTTGTTTGTTTTAATATATGTTATTTATTTATTTGAGAGAGAGAGGGGCAATGAGCACACCAGGGCCTCCAGCCACTGTGAATGAGCTCCAGATGCAGGTGCCCCTTGTGCATCTGGCTTACATGGGTCCTGGAGAATCGAACCAGGATCCTTTGGCTTTGCAGGCAGACGCCTTAACTGCTAAGCCATCTCTCCGGTCCTGTTTGTTTTTTGAAGTAGAATCTCACTCTAGCCCAGGCTGACCTGGAATTCACTATGTTGTCTCGGGCTGTTCTCAAACACATGGCGATCCTCCTACCTCTGTCTCCTCTGAGTGCTGGGACTAAAGGCATGTAGCACCACACCTGGCTTTTTTGTTTTGTTTTTGTTTCTTTGTGTTTCAACATAGGGTCTCCAGCTAGCTGGCCTGGAATTCACTCTGTGGTCTCATGTTGGCCTCAAACTCACTGTGATCCTCCTACCTCTGCTAGGATAAGAGGCATGCACCACCACACCTGCAGTTCGCTCCCTGGCTCCATCCAGGCCTTTCTTTTTTTGTTTGTTTGTTTGTTTGTTTGTTTTTGTTTTTGTTTTTTGAGGTAGGGTCTCACTCTAGCTCAGACTGACCTGGAATTCACTATGTAGTCGCAGGGTGGCCTCGAACTCATGGCGATCCTCCTACCTCTGCCTCCCAAGTGCTGGGATTAAAGGCGTGCGCCACCAGGCCCAGCCAAGCCTTTCTTAAGTAAAACTGTGACACTGGGAACAGAGGGGAAGCCTCATCAGCGGTCAGAAATGAGCGAGACTTGTCCTTGGGCAACTGTGTTTGTTGGGGCTCCCTAGACTCAGCTAACAAAAACGAATAGCCCCAAACTAACAGTAGAAATGAAGAGGGCTTTGTTATACAGATACAGGAGGGTTTCAATGAACCCAGGGCTCCAGAGAAACCCGAACAAGCCCAAAGAATGAATATGGCTCCCTCCCCACACCTCCCCTGAGCTGTTTCTCTCTGCCCAGGAGTCTCCTGGCACCCCTCAGCTCTGGTTCTCAGTCAAAATCCCTATTTCAGGCTGGAGGGATGGCTTAGCAGTTAAGGCATTTATTTGCCTGCAAAGCCAAAGGACACAGGACCCACATTAGCCAGATGCACAAGGGGACACATGCGTCTGGAGTTCGTTTGCAGTGGCTGGAGGCCCTGGCACGCCCATTTCTCTCTCTCTCTCTCTCTCTCCTCTCTCTCTCTCTCTGTCAAATAAATAAATAACTAAAATCCCTATTTCCCAGGAAAACATTCTAACTGGGGAGGTGAGTCCCTGTTAGCCAATTTGCTGTGGCCCAGGGAAAGCAGAGTGTCACTGAACACGCATGGCACGGAGCACACACCCCAGAGACCCTGTAGCTCAGGGACAAAGGAAGTTGTTTCTAGAAAAGTGGGATGCACACGATCTCGTAAGCCCTCCATGGGGATGGCATATCCTAGGCCGCTGTGTCAGGAAAAAGGATCCATTCACAGGCTGAGAGGCTCAGTGGTCATAGTGCCTGGAAGCCAGGGGGTGGGTTGCAAGGCCCGCACCGCACTCAGCGTCATTGACGTGGCCTTCTTGAAGTGCCGAGGCAGAATTACGGATCATCATTTTAATTGGGTGAAATTGGCTCCGCATTAATATTCATGCTTATCACAGCAGCTGATTTCCTCCTCTCCGTAGAAAGTGAGCGGGGCATCGTTTCAGCCGCAGCACAATTTTCCTCCCTTAGGTTTCTGTGGGGGAGTGAAAGAGAATAAAAAGTACCGCACTTCAAATCAGCCATCCGTCTCTGAACGTTGTCGAGTGATTATCAAGGACTTTTTAATGATGTTGACCTCCCACAGGGGACTAAAGAAACACAGCTATCAGTATTCAAGAACACATGTACCCGTGAGCCTCTAGGACCGCCCTCTCTGGCTAGATCCAGGCAGGTCACCCAAAGGACAGAGACAGACTCGGTCCATTCCACTGTCCCCACAACCCTCAAGGATGACAGTCATTTACAAAAATAAAACAGTAATCAGGGGCTGAAGAGATGGCTTAGCCATTAAGGCACTTGCCTAGGAAGCCTAAGGACCCAGGTCTGATTCCCTAGGACCCATGTAAGCCAGATACACAAGGTGGCGCATGCATCTGGAGTTCTTTTGCAGTGGCTGGAGGGCCTGGTATGCCCATTCTCTCTATCTGCCTCTCTCCCTCTTTCTCTCTCTCTCTCTCTCTCTCTCTCTTTCTCTCATAAATAAATAAATAAATGTAAAAAAATTTTAAGAAACTAGGTTGGAGAGATGGCGTAGCAGTTAAGGTGCTTGCCTGCAAAGCCAAAGGATCCAGGTTTGATTCCAGAGGACCCATGTAAAGCCAGATGCACAAGGTGGCGCATGTGTCTGGAGTTTGTTTGCAGTGGCTGGATGCCCTGGCATGCCCATTCTCTCTTTCTCTCTCTCTCTCCCTCAATCTCTCTCTCACACACACACATATACCCACACACTCTCTCTCTTTCTCTCTCACCCTCTCTCAAATAAATAAATAAATAAATATTTTTTAAATGACTATTATAGCAGCATCTCCAAGCCCAGGCAGGACAGGTAGGAAGAATCCACATGTAGGCATCCTCACAAGATAGAATGAAAAAGCTCAGAGAGGGAGGCAGGGGTGTTCATGCAAGGCCGGGTGGTAGCCATAACAAGAGAATTGTAACATCCATCCCCAGCTGTGAAATCTAACAAGGATGCATAGATCTGTCGCCATGAGAGAAGGGACACACAGACAGGGAAATGAGGAGGGCCAGCGAGAAAGCCATGGGTGACAGAAGGAATCTGAGGCGTCATGAAGCGTCAACATGACTCTATAGCTTTACCTCTAGAGAAGAAAGATCTAGAAGGATTAGAGATGCAAGTGTGTGTATATATCACACACAAACACACACACACACACACTCCCTGAATGTGTCCCTTCAGGGGCTCTGTAATCAACCATACCCCAATAGCAACAAACACATCTGACACTAAGATCTTTGTTTCTAGATGTTTTCTACCGAATTGAATCAGGGCTCCTTTGAGAAATGCTGGTTCCCAGGCTGCTTCCTGGAAAGGGATGTCTTGTGTCAGAAAGCAAGGGTCAAAGAATCACAAGGGTTGAGTCTGGAGACACTAGAGTTGGCAAGGTGCCCTCACTGACCAAAAGGAGTCAAATTAAGCATCAAAAAAATTTTTTAAATAGTAGCAATGGAATAGAAAGAATAGTTTCATAGTTTTATAAATAAACTAGATGCTTAATGACAAGTGAGGGACATCTTTTCAGAGACAGTCTCCACAGAAATACTTCTTCGGGTTTTTTTAAATTATTATTATTTTTTTTTTTCGAGGTAGGGTCTCACTCTAGCTCAGGCTGACCTGGAATTTACTATGTAGTCTCAGGGTGGCCTGGAACTCACAGTGATCCTCCTGCCTGCCTCTGCCTCCCCGAGTGCTGGGATTAAAGGTGTGTGCCACCACGCCCTGCCAAGGGGTGGTTTTTCAAGTTAGGGTCTCACTCTAGCTCAGGCTGACCTGGAATTCACTATGTAGTCTTAGGTTGGCCTCGAAACTCATGGCGATCCTCCTACCTCTGTCTCCTGAGTGCTGGAATTAAAGGTCTGCACCACAGGCTGGAGAGAGAAGGCTTAGCGGTTAAGTGCTTGCCTGTGAAGCCTAAGGACCCCGGTTCGAGGCTTGATTCCCCAGGACCCACGTTAGCCAGATGCACAAGGGGGCACACGCATCTGGAGTTCGTTTGCAGTGGCTGGAAGCCCTGGCATGCCCATTCGCTCTCTGTCTATCTGCCTCTTTCTCTTTCTGTCTGTGGCTCTCAAATAAATAAATAAAAATTAAAATTAAAAAAATAATAAATAAATAAAAAATAAATAAAGGTCTGCACCACACCCAGTCAGAAATACTTTTTTTGTTGTTGTTGTTTTGTTTTGTTTTTCGAGATACGGTCTCCCACTAGCCCCAGCTGACCTGGAATTCACTACGTAGTTTCAGGGTGGCCTTGAACTCACAGCGATCCTCCTACCTCTGATCAAAGGCATGTGCCACCATGCCCAGCCAGAAATACTTCTTAATAACAGGAACCCTAGACTCTGGTGGTAAGCGCATACCCTAGGGCGGCCATGATGGGAGTCAGGGTGGGGGCTTGTAGTGGTTTGAATCAGATGTCCTTCCCTAAACTCATGTGTGCTGAACGCTTGGTCCCCAGCTAATGGCAGCCTTGAAGGTGGAGTCTTGCTGGAGGAGGTGTGTTACTGGGGGAGGGCTGTGGGACGCAATGGGCAGCCCCCCCTTGCCAGAGCTCAGCTCGCTCTCCTGCTGCTATTGTCCATCTGCTGTGGCAGAGGTGATGTCCAGCCTCTGCTCATGCCATGCTGGCCCCTGCCAGACACAGGAAATTCCCCCCGGGCAAACCAGCCAGCTGGTCTTACGGAATTGGTGAGAGACCCTGTCACAAAGCTAACCTGATCTTTCCCACAGGTCATTGGCCCTCTGGTCCCTAGAGCCCATCTTCGAGACTCTTCTTCTGAGATGCGTAATCGTCTTAATGAGAACGGGAACAGTGCTAAATTGCGTGTCTCTTCCTTGCCTCCTGGCATGCTTCCTCGCTAATGAGGCTTCCCCTGGCTGACCTGTTTTCACACAGCTATTCTAAAGAGACATCTTCTGTTTTACCAAACACAAAGCCAGCGGATTTAGTGGGGACAGCCATGTAGTATCATTAAGTCAGGTAATGTCTCCCTGTGAGATGCAGACTTGGGTTAGGCTGGTCCAAGAGGAAGAGACGCCTGCTGAGAGGCCAGCTGACCCAGATCCCTTATAGTTGATATCACCAATAGAAAGTGACTTAAAAGCTGGGCATGGTCAGGGTCCATTGCGGAAGAGGTGGCAGAAAGAATGTAAGAGCCAAAGGAAGGGTAGGACTCCTTACAACGTGCTCCTCCAGACACAAAATGGCCTGGATATCCATGACCTCATAGTGCCCGACACTACCTACACAAGACCATCGTAATAGGAGGAAAAAATGATGACATCAAAATAAAATAGAGACTGATTGAGAGGGGGAGGGGATATGATGGAGAATGGAGTTTCAAAGGGGAAAGTGGGGGGAGGGAGGAAATTACCATGGGATATTGTTTACAATCATGGAAGTTGTTAATAAAAAATAAATTAATTTTCCCAGCACTCAGGAGGTCAAGGTTAGGAGGATTACTCTGAGTTCTTGGCCAGCGTGAGATTACATACATAGTGAATTCCAGGTCAGCCTGGACTAAAATGAAACCCAACCTCAAAAAAACAAGAAACAGGGACTGGAGAGATGGTTTAGAGGTTAAGGCGCTTGCCTGTGAAGCCTAAGGCTGCATTCCCCAGTACCCATGTAAACCAGATGCACAAGGTGGCGCACGCAACTGGAATTTGCAGTGGCTGGAGGCCCTGGCACTCCCGTTCTCTCTCTCTCTCTCTCTCTCTCTCTCTCATAAATAAATAAATAAATTTTAAAAAATTAGAAAGGAAAGGCTTATTTTGTCTCACGGTTTAAGACAGGTTTCCATCCATGGTCACTTAACATGGTGAAGAACATGGCAGGAGGATGTGGTGGAACAAAATGGTTTCCTTATGGTGGCCAAGAGGTAAAGAGAGAGAGACAGACAGAAATGCAGGAGGGACAAGGTATACCCTTCAAAGTCACGCAAAGCTATCTACTTCCTCCAGCCAGGCCCTGCTCCCCACCACCATTCAGCTATGAACTCGTCACTGCTGAATCCATCAGCCAGCGACATTAGCAACCTCATGGTCCAATCAACTCTCAACAGCGCCACCTGCTGGTCCATCGAATGCACCCTTTACCATTTATGAAGGGGTTTCCTGATTCATTGTCTCCCACCACCGCCACCCGGCCCTCATGAAATGGGGGCTCAGGAGAGGGGACATATGCATATAACCTGATGGGTAGATGATCAATAGGCAATACGCTTATGTAAATAAATAAGAATTTAGATAATATGTGGAAAAAATAAATTACAGTGTGGTGAGCACATTTGGAAAGTCAAAAATGAGCAAGATTGCCCAGACCTCCTTTTTATCATCAAGCTCAGACTGGCCAGGGAGGTAGCTAACAAAATAGGCAGTTATGACCCTGATGACAAAGGCCGCATGGCACAGAGCTTTTCTCAGAGCGGCCCTCCAGAGAATTTTGCCACAATAATGTCATCTCTGCCAACATGTGCCACATGATCAAATCATGGGCATTCCTCAAAAGACTCACAGGAGGCAAACAAGAGAAACCTCATGGTCCCAAAGGCTATGTGGAGACAGTCATACACTCTCTGCTGTCTTTTTAACCCAGGAAAGAAGGTCTCTAGAAACACCCCACCATCCAGGCGGGACAAGAGGAAGCCAGGTCACCTTTGACTTAGAAATGTAGAAATGAAGGCTGGGGAGATGGTCCCATGGTTAAAGGTGCTTACTTGTAAAGCCTGATAGCCCAGGTTCAACCCCCCAGTGCCCACGTAAAGCCAGATGTACAAAGTGGAGCATACAACTGGAGTTCATTTGCAGCAGCAAGAGGCCCTGGTGCACCCCATTCTCTCTGCTCACAAATAACTGAATAAAAAATTGCTTTAAAAAAAAGAAAGGAAGAAAGAAATGTGGAAATGAGTCAATTTGGGTCTCCTGCTAACCACACTCTTTTCTGAAGTTTAAATGAGTCACTTTTCCCTTGAGGTGGGCAGAGGAACAGGTACCCACAAGTTGTCCATCAGTGTCCTTGGATCTGGTAATGCATTGGCATGAAACATACTAGATGCTCCGTTAAGAACTCTCTGGGGACTGGAGAGATGGTTCAGTGGTTAAGGCACTTGCCTGCAAAGCCTAACAACCCAGGTTCAATTCTCTAGTACCCACATAAAGCCAGATGCACAAGGTGACACATGTGTCTGGAGTTCATTTGCAGTGGCTAGAGGCTTTGGTGTGCCCATTCTCTTTCTCTCTTTCTTTCTCTCTGTCTCTCTATCTGCCTCTTTCTCTCTCAAATAAATTAATTAATTTAATATTTAAAAAGGAAAATTTTAAAAAGAAAGCAGCAAACACGAAAATCCAATAACAAAAGCAGTGCCCCAGAGCTCAAACTGCTCTCTCACACCCTTGGGCTGGGATTCAGATTTGCCCCCAAACACACGTTTAGGCTGGACCCTAGGATCCACCCCTCAGTGACACCTCCTTCAGCCAGGCAACTGGAGACCCAAGTTACAATCTTCAGCAAAACACCTGAGTCTGTGGGAGACATACATTCGAACTACCACACCAGCATAATGTCTCATAACTTCTCTAACCTTTCCATCAGCCCTCTAACCGCAGGGCGCAATTTCATATTTTTTTGTGAAAATATTTGGCCAAGCCTAACACCTCAGCAAACAAGAAGAAGGCCAGCCCTGGGCTGGAGAGATGGCTTGCCTGCAAAGCCTAAGTGTCCAAGTTTGATTCCCCAGTATCCATGTAAAGCCAGATGCACAAGGGGCACATGCGTCCGGAGTTCATTTGCAGTGGCTGGAGGCCCTGGCACACCCATTCCCTCTCTCTCTCTCTGTCTCTCTCTCTCCCTCCCTCCCTCTCAAATAAATATTTTTAAATTTTTTTGCTGTTCATTTTTGATTTATTTATTTGAGAACAACAGACACTGCGAGAAAGAGGCAGATAGAGAAAGAGAGAGAGAGAATGGGCACACCAGGGCCTCCAGCCACTGTAAATGAACTCCAGATGCATGCGCCCCCTTGTGCATCTGGCTAACGTGGGTCCTGGGGAATTGAGCCTCGAACTGGGGTCCTTAGGCTTCACAGGCAGGCGCTTAACCGCTAAGCCATCTCTCCAGCCCTCAAATAAATATTTTTTTAATGAGGTCAGTTCTATGTGTGCGCTACGTGCCATTCCCCCAGCACCGTCTGCACACAGCAGGCAAGTTGGCAAGTGTTCCTAGACTGAAGCTTCTGAGGATGGCTGTGGTCAGGGATGCAGGCCTGCAGCCGCACGCAGGCAAGCGATGCACTTGATTCTTTCCAGTCCGGCCCCGTAAATACCATGACTGATGGCAACTGAGTGAAAAAGTAAGTAACTGAGTTCCCCCTTTGTGCAGCCTGCAGAGCCTGGTCAACTCACCTCTTCAAAGCAACAGTCATAACACTGGATAAAGGTCACGTGGCTTCAGTTTCCTAGAAACGGTTCCTGGAGCCAAGAGGAAGCAATATGCGGCCCTAACTAGATGTTGCCGGACGTGTGAACTCATGTTTGGTAGAGCTGTTCTTTTTAAAAATATTTATTTGAAAGAGAGCCGAGCGTGGTGGCGCACGCCTTTAATCCCAGCACTCAGGAGGCAGAGGTAGGAGGATCACGGTGAATTCGAGGCCATCCTGAGACTACATAGTGAATTCCAGGTCAGCCTGAGCTAGAGTAAGACCCTACCTCGAAAAACCAAAAAAAAAAACAAATATATATGTGTGTGTGTGTGTGTGTGTGTGTATTTGTGGGGGGTTTTTGTTCTGTTTTTCGAAATATATATATTCGAAAGAGAGAGAGGTGGGGAGAGAATTGGTGCACCAGGGCCTCCGGCCACTACAAACGAACTCCAGACGCATGTGCCCCCTTGTGCATCTGGCTTTACGTGAGTACTGAGGAATGGAATCTGGGACCTTAGGCTTCACAGGCAAGCACCTTAACTGCTAAGCCGTCTCTCCAGCCCCTGGTAGAGCTCTTCTTAAGCTCCTGTGGAATGGGGGGAAGCCTCCACCAAAATAGCTTTACTAAGACCCTCTCCCTAAAATGCTGAGCAATCAAAGAAAACAGAGATTCAACAGCCAAGGGGATCGCAAGAAAGCTCCCCTGCTCCTGGGGACTATAGGGTTAAAACTACAGATGACAAGACAGGGCTCTGGGTGGCACAGAAAGGCTGTAGTCACCAGGAAAGGGGGCCATAAACTATAGATAAATTTGAATGACAGAAGTCACCAAAAGGGCAAGTGGCCAGCTCTCTTAGTTAATTTTTTTTTATTTATTTGAGAAAGAGAGAGAGAGAGAGAGAATGGGTGTGCCAGGGTCTCCAGCCACTGCAAACAAACTCCAGATGCATGTGCCACCTTGTACATCTGGCATATGTGGGTGCTGGGTAGTCGAACCTGCATCCTTAGGCTTCACAGGCAAGCACCTTAACTGCCACGCCACCTCTCCAGTCCTTAGTTAAAATGTTAAACAATCAAGGGCAGTCCTAATTCTCCTTTACATTGCCTTAGAAACTTGTAGCCCACCAGCAAAGGGCTGGAGAGATGGCTTAGAGGTTAAGGTGCTTGCCTGCAAAGTCAAAGGACCCAGGTTCAATTCCCCAGGACCCATGTAAGCCAGATGCACAAGGTGGCTCATGCGTCTGGAGTTTGTTTGCAGTGGCTGGAGGCCCTGGTGTGCCCATTCTCTCTCTCTCTCTCTCTCTCTCTCTCTCTCTCGACGTAGGTTGGGAGAAAAGAAAGTGTGAGTGTGCAAGTAGTCTCTCTGCAAGCTCCATCTCTAAGACCCTGGCCTGGGCCTGAGTGGGACCATTCATTGTTCGTGTCTGCTCAACACTCCCTCCTATTCCTCTGGACCTGTTTTTTTTTTAATTTTTTTTTTTAATTTTATTTATTTGAGAATGAGAGAGAGAGAGAGAGAGGGAGGGAGGGAGAGAATGGGTGCCCCAGGGCCTCCAGCCACTGCAAACGAACTCCAGATGCGTGTGCCCCCTTGTGCATCTGGCTTACGTGGGTCCTGGGGAACTGAGCCTCGAACCGGGGACCTTAGGTTTCACAGGCAAGCGCTTAACCGCTAAGCCATCTCTCCAGCCCTGGACCTGGTTTTTCCTTCGAGGAACCTCAACTTGGTTCCACTGGACTTGTTCAGATGGGGCTGACACCAGTCTCCACCTGACCCACACCCAGCCAATCAGAATGGGTCAGAACTGACCATGTGACTCAAGCTAAACCAATGAGATTCAGCCACAGCCCTTTTCTACACCAGCCGTGGGCCGGGCTGGCTTTCTTTCTCCTGACCTTGCTGAGCTGGTCGGATGTCATGGTCACCAAGGTGGGGTGGGGAGGCATTTCCTCAGAGCACATTGTTTTTCAACCAAGAGGAAAGAAGTGAGTGAGTGTGGCAATGCCATGTGCTGGGCACCTGGATCCAACCGTGTCTGAGGCCAGTCCTCTGGGTTTTTCAGTCCCTTGAGCCAGAAAATTAATCTTCTTTTAGCCAATTTGAGCTCAGTTTTGAGGGCTTTCAACCAAAACCTTCTTCCCAGATGAAGATGGAGAACTAGAGGTCTTTCGTTCTCAGACACTGGCAAAGTCGTCATCACCTACGATAAATGAGAGTGTCGGAGCCGGAAGAGCCACGTGAAGGGTTAATAATCTTCCCTGAAAACTAAAGGGAACTAAAGAATTAACAGCTGTTCCTAAAGCTTGTAGGCAATAAAGAAGTTCCCTTAGCCTTGATGGCCTTGGTGACCAGAGACCATTGAGTGTCCTCCCTTAGACAGTCCTGGCTGAAGAAGCCCGTTCTGAACAAGGACACAAACAGCTACAATTTTCTTATCAATGGCACCTGGTCCAGTCTGTTTTTCTTAGGATTCTCCTTATAGACTTACACCCCAGCCTGGCTCAGTGCTTCAGCCTTCATCCGGCAGGAAAGCTGAGGCCCCTCGCTGTTTGCTCTAATAATAACCAGTTTGTCTGTAGAGATCAAGTCTGGTGTTCTCTCTTGCTTTTCTCTTACTCTTTCCTTACACCACCTCCTAGCATAGAGGGGGAAACTGAGGCCAAAAGAGTCCACTCACTTGCCATTGAAGATACAGTACAGTGGCCAAAACTAGAATCCCAGCATGGGCACAGTGGTGTATGCCTTTAATCCCAGCACTCAGGAGGCAGAGGGAGGAGGATCACTGTGAGTTCAAGGCAGCCTGGGACTGCAGAGTGAGTTCCAGGTCAGCCTGGGCTGGAGTAATTAGAGTACAACCCTATCTTTAAAAAAATCATAGAACAAAAACAAAGGGCGGGAGAGATGGCTTAGCAATTAAGGCAATTGCCTGCAAAGCCAAAGGACCCAGGTTCAATTCCCCAGTACCCATATAAAGCCAAATGCACAAGATGGTACATGCTTTCCAGAGTTCATTTGCAGTGGCTAGAGGGCCCGGCACTCCCATTCTCTCCCTCCCTCCATCTCTCTCTCTCTCTTAAATAAAAAGAAAGAAAATATTTAAAAAAAGAAAACAGAATCCCTCTGTATGTTCAGACCTACCACATTCCTGAGGGCATCAGCTGACTGATGGAATTTCATGGTGACTAATGGTTGTGAATCATCACTCGGCAACTTTTCAGAAGAGGAAACTGAGGCTAGGAAAGGCTCATGACTGGTCTTTCCATTTTCACAGAGAGATTTGTCTAAGGCAACTTGAAAGCCAGGCTGACCGTTATTATGATATGAAATCATGTGGTAAAACCCTCACCTAGGGCTGGAGAGATGGCTTTGTGGTTAAGGCATTTGCCTGAAAAGGCAAAGGACCCAGGTTTGATTCCCTAGGACCCATGTTAGCCAGATGCACGATGTGGCACATGCATCTGGAGTTCGTTTGCAGTGGCTGTATGCCCTGGCATGCCCATTCTCTCTCTCCCACCCTCCTTCCTTCTTTGTCTCTGTCAAATAAATAAATAAATAAATAAAGCCTTCACCTCCAAGTGGATGGTGTTAGAAAGTGGGGCAGTTAGGAACTGAAGCCTTGGAGGCTTTCTCTCATGAGTGACATTTGTGCCTTTAAAAAAGAGAACTGAGGCATGGTGGCCAAGTAGTAAGGTGTTGGTCTTGTAAAAAAGAGGACTGAGCTAAGCACAGTGGCACCTTTAATCCCAGCATTTAGGAGGCAGAGGTAGGGGGATCGCCATGAGTTCAAGGACAGCCTGAGAGTACATAGTTGTGGGTCCCTGGTTCCTCAGGGGCTGTTGTGCACCAGCTCCCCAGAGACGTCCAGGCAGCTGTGGAGCAGGGTATTGAGCAGCCGTGAGTGCAACAGGAAGAAAGACCCAGGAGACAGCTTCAGAGAGCAGCTTGTTTATTTGTCAGAGGACTGGGAGGGAGCTGGAAGAGGGTCCTAAGGGGATTGGCGGGTTCAGAGGTTGCTTGCCAATGCCTAGTTGGCATATAGGGATGTTCATTTCAGCATGTAGGGAGAGAGTCAGGTGGTCTACGTAATGGCGGGAAGAGGTATAGGGTACGGGTCGCAGGGGGATGGGCTGTGTGAAGGCTGCTGGCTGATACCATATGAGGAGTTTCCTAGGCAACTGGCTAAAGGTCACAGGGCTAGGAGGGAAGCCTAAGTCTTATCAGGATATCCAGGCGCCCTGGGATGAGTGGGGGAGGGAGTGGCCCTAGCCCTGCCAGTCTTGGGGCCCAAGATTGCTGGGGGTCCAGGCTCACTTTGACCCCCGAGGGGGGAGGAGCCTTACTCCTCCTGGTCCAGGAACCAGAGATTTGTCCGGGGTTCAGGTTGCTGCGACCTCTTGGTAGCCTGGGGCCCTAGTCGTGTCTGATAGCTTAGGCCTGCTTTAACCTGGGGCCCTGCCTGTGTCTGACACATAGTGAATTCCAGGTCAGCCTAGGCTACAGTGAGACCCTACCTCAAACAAACAAACAAAAAAAAAAACATAAAAGGGGACTAGAGAGATGGCTTAGTGATTAAGGTGTTTGCCTGTAAAGCCTAGGGACCCAGGTTCAATTCCCCAGAACCCACGTAAACCAGATGCACAAGATGGTGCATGCTTCTGGAGTTCATTTGCAGTGGCTGGAGGCCCTGGCACAGCCATAGTCTCTCTCTCTCTCTATCTCTCTATCTCTCTCCCCCTCTCTCTCTTTCACATATCTGTCTCTCTAATAAATAAATAATAATGTTTTTAAAAGGGCTGGAGAGATGGCTGCCTCAGCAGTTAAGGCACTTGCCAGCAAAGGCAAAGGACACAGGTTCAATTCCCCAGTACCCATGTAAAGCCAAATACACAAGATGGTGCATGCATCTGGAGTTCATTTACAGTGGCTAGAGGCCTTGGCACACCCATTCTCTCTCCTCCCTCTCCCTCTCTCTCTCTCCCTCTTTTTCTCTCAAATAAATAAATAATTTTTTAAAGAGGATTGGGCATCGCAACTCCCAGGGAAGGAAAGATGGAAGCAGATCCTAAGGAGAGAATCAGCCCATCGCACCTCATCAGGGCCCCAGCGGAAACCGCAGAATAATTGGAGAAATGAGCAAGAGTGCTGCTTTCTTGGTGAACCTGGTACCAGCACAGGGGTGAAGGATACAGACACAGAGAACACTCAACTCTACCAAACCAGATATCCAGACATACAGAGGCTCCCAAGACCTTATCACTGAAGTAGACCTAAAACGGAACCATCATGGCTCAGGGAAATTCGCAGAAGAAGGGGCAGAAAGATTGTTATAGCCACATGTTGGGACATTATGCACAGAGACATTGCCTCTTCCCCATAACTGATGGCTACCCCCACAATGCACGACCCATATTCCCCAACGAGAGGGTTCCCTGCGGAGGGGAGAGGACAGGGAGGAGGCTAACGATGGTACCAACATGGCTGTATATACACTGTGTACATAACTAATAAAAAAAAACAAGAGACAGGCTGGAGAGATGGCTTAGTGGCTAAGGTGTATGCCTACGAAGCCTAAGGACCCAGGTTCGATTCTCCAGGTCCCATGTAAGCCAGATGCACATGGTGGTGCATGTGTCTGGAGTTCATTTGCAGTGGCTGGAAGACCTGGCGCACCCATTCTCACCCCCTCTCTGTCTCTCTCTCTCTCCCTTTCTCTCTGTCTCTAATAAATAAATAAAAATAAAATCAAAAGAAGATATTAAGATCAAAAAAGAAAAAGAAAAAAGAGGATTGATGAAGACCCGTGATCCCTTCCAGCATGAGAGGACCCAGCCCAAGGTTTCCATGTACAAACCAGGAAACACTCCCAGCAGACGTTGACTCAACCTGCACCCTGGCTGGGGGCTTCCCAACTTCAAGAGCCGTGAGTAACGAGTGTCTATTGTTGACAAGCCTCCAGGCTCCAGGATGTCGGTGGAGCAGCCAGACTCAAATGTAAGCCTTTGAGAACAGCCACCAAGGGGAAGAGGGAGGCAGGAGTGGCCCAGGTTCAAATGCCCATGTCCTCAATTCACCTGGCTCAGATGGGCAGCCAGGAACATAGGAACTGCCAGTCCTATCAGGGCACCAGCTTGGAGTCCGCGAAGACTCTGAAAAAACCCAGCAAGAAGTTCACTCCTTCTTTTTAGCAAGAAAGGGACAGGGAGGGATCTCATATTTTGCCCCAAGATATAGCTGTTGGCAACATTTTATATTATTAGGAAAAACAGAAAGCCAAGAAACACACCGCCAGTTTTATTTATAGTATATTTCCCAGAACTCAGAAAACATTGCACTTTTTTTTTCCCGTGTAAGCCTGAGACCAACGCGTAATTTATAATACTACATCAGACTTCACAGTAGATAAAAACCCTCCCTCCCTTATAAAAACATACAAAGAATCGCTGGCTCTTTACAGAAATTACTTAAGACCATCCCAGGTTTACGCATCGTTTTCTAAGGCTCCTCATTACGGGGAAGAGTGGTTTCTAACAGTGATAGTTTTTGTAGTGGCTGAGGGTGCGATTAAAACACAGAAATTGCAACAAAGAAGTTTATGGGGGCTAGAGAGATTGCTCAGTGGTTAGGGATAACCGGGAAGGCCTGGGTTCAATTCCCTATGTACCCATGTAAAGCCAGATGCACAAAGTGACTCATACATCTGGAGTTCGTTTGCAGCTGCAAGAGGCCCTGGCGTGTGCCCATTCTGTCTCTCTCTCCCCTTGTAAATAAATAAATAAATAAATAAGTATTTTGGGGGGGCAGTTTAAGGACATGAAACCCATCCCACATCCAACTCCAGGGCATTGTCCTAACCATGAAATCAGTGACGTTCACAGGAACTTCCATCTGTCAGGGACGTGATGGAACTAACCATGATACTGGAGAAGCCCGCAGGCAAGACCTGTGTCTAGACTACTCTCTTTTGTATCCCAAGCCATAGTAACTACTATATGAACATGGGCTATAAGGAGAGAAAAGGATGGAGGGAAGGAGGAAAGGAGAGTAAGAGAAAGGAAGTCTACAAGGGATGTAAATGCATGTTATCCACTGCCACCACAGTGCTGTGTAACAAACATCCCCCAAATTCAATGGTTTCAAACTACTCTTCTCTTTTGAGGCAAGCCCAACAGACTGGCCTTTTTTTTAAATTATTTATTTATTTGAGAGCAACAGACAGAGAGAGAAAGAGGGAGACAGAGAGAGAGAATGGGCACGCCAGGGCCTCCAGCCACTGCAAACAAACTCCATGACCCCTTGTGCATCTGGCTAACGTGGGTCCTGGGGGACTCGAGCCTCGAACTGGGGTCCTCAAACTTCACAGGCAAGCGCTTAACTGCTAAGCCATCCCTCCAGCCCCCCCCCCTTTTTTTAATTAGAGAGAGAGAAAACTGGCACACCAGGGCCTCCAGCCGCTGCTATAATCGAACTCCAGATGGGTGCACCACGTTGTGCACGTGTGCTAACTTGTGCATGTGTCACCTTGTGCATCTGGCTTACACGGGATCGGGGGAGTCAAACCTGGGTCCTTAGATTTCACAGGCAAACACCTCAACCGCTAAGCCACCTCTCCAGCCGTGAGCAATTCTCTTTCTCATTGCTTTCAACACGTCTGCAGGCTGGCTGATAGTGCTTTTGACCACAGCTGAATTCACTCACATGCCTGCCAGCCAGCTGGCTAGCTGCCTCAGTTGGACAGCTGGGCCTTCTCTCCTCCCCCTCCACTGTCACATGCACATGTCTCTCCACAGTCCCCCACTTCCTGGCTCATCTCCCCCTGAGCATATGAATCTCATCTTCTGGGAAACCCAGCTAAGACCAGGTCCCCTTGAAGACTCATCTCATGTGTTGTTTTTATTATTATTACCTTTATTTTTTTCTATTAAGAATTTTTATTTCAAAACAAGAACTTCAGGAACATTAATAGAATGTCCACCTGGAAATATTCACAACCTGGTCACTGAGAATTGGAAAACTCCTCCACCTTGCATTACCACCAACTCACTCAGGAGCAGAAGAGGTACAGTGAGAACAAAGTCACCCTTTCCAACAGAGCCCCTCTGCATAGCTATGTGAGTTGATTTCAAAGGCTCAGTGACCACAAGGATCACCAAGGACTGAAATATCATTACATGCAAGGGTTTGCCTAAGGGATCTGAAATGTGTAAGCACCAAGGAGGGACAGTTGGATCTGGCAACCTATGGAGGGTGTCAATGGCGTCATCTCCATTTATAAAAAACTGGGGGGGGGGGGGGCTGGAGAGATGGCTTAGTGCTTAAGCGCTTGCCTGTGAAGCCTAAGGACCCTGGTTCAAGGCTCGATTCCCCAGGACCCACGTTAGCCAGATGCACAAGGGGGCGCACGCGTCTGGAGTTCGTTTGCAGTGGCTGGAGGCCCTGGCGAGCCCATTCTGTCTCTCTATCTGCCTCTTTCTCTGTTGCTCTCAAATAAATAAACAAAAATTTAAAAAAAGAAAGAACTGGGGAGTGAGGGAATGGTTGTGGAGGTGTATGTGACCTGTGGCTGGGGTAACTGTTGCCATTTCTTCCAGCACACTTGAAAGTTGTTTCTCAGTTCCTCAAAAGAAAGTTCAAAGCCCCCCTCTCCTCACAACCAGCTCCCTCAGGAGCCACTTGCTCTGACCTCATTCCTTCCTATTCCATCCTGTCTCCCAGCTCCAGTGAGCCCGAGCGCCATCCTCAACCTCACAAAGTAAGACGCGTCCCTTTGCCTACAGGGAAATGGAGCCACATGGGTTAAATCTATCATCTCATGTTTTAATGAGGCTGCATGCTGGCCAGAGCTCAGGTACAGTAGGACCCCAAACCTGCAAAAAAGAAAAAAAAAGTGTCACAGCTCTGGGAGAACCTAAAGGAAGCAGTTGAGAGTAGAAATAGTGGGCTGGAGAGATGGCTTAGCAGTTAAGGCACTTGCCTGAGAAGCCTAAGGACCCAGGTTTGATTCTCCAGGTCTCACGTTAGCCAGATGTACATGGTGGCGCATGCATCTGGAGTTCGTTTGCAGTGGCTAGAGGCCCTGGTGCGCCTCCATCCCTCTGTCTCAAGTAAATAAACAAGCGAGAGTAGAAATAGGAATGGAGACCCCTAAGGCAGCAGGTGACAAGAAGAGAGAATGAGGAGGTGGGGAAATGGCTCAGTGGATAAAGCATTTACCATGCAAGCTGAGGACCTGAGTTCAGATCCCCAGAGCCCACATCAAAGCCAGGAACTGTCTACAAGCCCAGTTATGCCTATGGCAAGAGGGAGAGTCTCTTAGAAGCTTGCTGACCAGCTAGCCTGGCAAACAGTGGTGAACAACACTATACTTACAGACGACAACAAACCATGGTATTCCTCTCCCCTCCCCCATTTTCTCCTTCATAACTCTGTTCTCTGTCATATCCCCTCCCTCTCTCTATTAGTCTCTATTAGTCTCTCTTTTAATTTGATGTCATCATCTTTTTCTCCTGTTATGAGGGTCTTGTGTGGGTATTGCTAGGCACTGCGAGGTCTTGGATATCAAGGCCAAATTCTGTCCCGACAGTTGTATGTAGGGAGTGGTACCCTCCCTTTGGCTCTTACATTCTTTCTGCCACCTCTTCCGCAATGGACCCTGAGCCTTGGTGGGTGTGATAGAGATGTTTCAGTGCTGGACACTCCTCTGTCCCTTCTTCTCAGCACTATGTTGCCTTTTGGGTCATCCCAGTGGTCATCGCCATCTGAAAGGAGAAGCTTCTCTAACCAGAAGTGAGAGTAGCATTAATATATGAGTATGAACATTAAGTGTAGTGCTTTCAGGGCAATTTGGTGAAAGTAATATAATAATGCACATTATTTAATAATTTTATTTACTTATTTTCAAGCAGAGAGAATGAGAATGGGTGCTCCAGGGCCTAGCGCCACTGCAGATGAACTCCAGACACTTGCGTCATTTTGTACATCTGGCTTCATGTGGGTACTGGGGAATCGAACCCAGGCCTTCAAACTCTGCAAACAAGTGCCTTTGACCCCTGAGCCATCTCTCCAGCCCAGTATAATGCATATTTTTTTTAAAGATCACCTGAGGACAAGATAAGCAGCCGATGTATTCGGGTCTGTCCAGCCACAGTGCGCATGCGTTTAAACAAAACTGGGGTGATCGTGAATATACAGAGGCCTGAAGAAGAGGTCATAGGGGCTCGGCCATTGCTGCCAAGAGCGGGTGTGGATGTTCATGCCACGGCTCCCAGCTGTGAGGCCTGAAGTAAACAACTGTACCCGTCTGCGCCTTGTTCTCCTCGTCAGCAGGGTGAGAATGAGTACCATGTCTACCTTGGAGGGTGGTCTTGAGGACTTAATGAGTTCATAGAGATCACTTAAAACAGCCCCAGCCGGGTGTGGTGGCGCACGCCTTTGATCCCAGCACTCGGAGGCAGAGGTAGGAGGATCACCAAGAGTTCGAGGCCACCCCTGAGACTACAGAGTGAATTCTAGATCAGCCTGGACTAGAGTGAGACCCTACCTTGACAAACCAAAAACAAAAAAAAAGTCCTTGGCACTGTGTCATCGTTGTCCACATCACTACAACCACCACCATCATCATCACGAGGACATGAATACACCACTCAGTTCATGGGCAGGAGGACAGTGCCCCAAAGCATATCTTCCCACCCTGTGGTTCTTGCATTCTTCCTGCCTCCTCTGCCACGTGTTCCCTAAGCCTTGGAGAGCATGACAGAGATGTCCCGTTTCGTATTGAGCTCTCCCCGGCCCCTTCTGTTCAGCTTTGACGAGTTTTGTCTTCTCATGTTGTATAACAAATCCCTCCAAATTGAAATATCCTCTCCTGAAGAGCTCGGGGAGGTCACCATCCGGGACAGCTGAAACTTATCAAGGTCACACGACAATTGCCCAAGATTATAGGCGTGGTGAGCAGCTATGGAGGGGCAGACTTGGATCAGTGGTTGTACGGCAGTGGAAACATGCCTGGAGGGGAGGGGAAGGAAGGGGAACTCAGAAATTTCTGGAAGTCAACAGGACCGCACGTTGTGTGCGGTGTGCTCCAGAGACGTCCCCTGTGATGGGTGGGGTGGGCTTTTCAATGACGCCTTTGAGTCACCCTTCCCCGTGCTCTGTAAGTGACCTCTACAAATTCAAGGGCTCACCAGGTTTGAGTGAATTGTACTTTGGTCTGTTGTCTAAACCCACTCTGGGGTAAAGAGACATTGGGCTTGCATCGCTCTCCAGGGATAAAGTTTCAAGCCACAGGCCGGTGTCTGCCACCATCTCTGAAGAGAAGCTTTCTCTGGCAATAGCAGTGACAGCAGCAGTCCTGTCTCTTTCTGCTGCTTCCTTTGCTCTGTTCCCTGAGCCGCGGCGGCTGTGGGAGAGGTGACTCATCCGGTGTGTAAGACTTGGGGCTCCCCAGTGTTCACCACCATCCATAAAAAGAAGCTTTTTAACTAAAAGTGAAAACAGTGTTGATTAAAGGGCACAAACACATACATTTGAAAGGCTTTTCTTTTTAAAAAAATTATTTACTTATTTATTTATTAGAGTGAGAGGAGAGAATGGGTGTGCCAGGGCCTCCAGCCTGCTGCAGACGAACTCCAGACACATGTGCCACCTTGTGCATCTGGCTTACATGGGTCCTGGGGAATTGAACCTGGCTCCTTAAGCTTTGTATAGTAGGCAAGCATCTTAAGTGCTAAGCCATCTTTCCAGCCCTTGAAAGGTTTTTGATGGGCATAAATGTATCCATTTAGCCAAAGCCTTCTCATTACATTTTTTTAAGTTTTTTATTTGTTTATTAGCAAGGAAAGAGAGAGAATGAGTGGGAAAATGGACATGCCAGGGCCTCTAGCTGCTGCAAATGAACTCCACGTGCATGTGCCACTTTGTGCCTCTGATTTGACATGGGTATGGGGGAACAGAACCCAGGTCCTTAGGCTTTGCAAGAAGCTGCTTTAACCGCTGAGCCATCTCTCCAGCCCGTCTCTCATTACATATTTTTCCTTTTTCCTCCATCCCACCCTTCACTGAACCCCTTCTTTCCAAATAGTCTCTCTCCTATTTTTTCTAAATATTTTTATTTATTTATTTATTTGAGAGAGAAAGATAGAATGGGCACACTAGGGTTTCCTGCCAATGAATTTTCAGACATGTGTGCCACTTTTTGCATCTGGCTTTATGTGAGTACTGGAGAATGGAACCCAAGCCATCAGGCTTTGTAAGCAAGCACTTTAAATATATATATATTTGACAGAGAAAGAGGGAGGGAGAGAGAAAGAGAGAGAGAATGGGCGTGCCAGGGCCTCCGGCCACTGCAAATGAACTCCAGATGCGTGCGCCCCCCTGTGCATCTGGCTAACATGGGTCCTGGGGAATCAAACCTGGATCCTTTGGCTTTGCAGGCAAACGCCTTAACTGCTAAGCCATCCCTCCAGCCCATAATCAAGCACTTTTTTGGGGGGGAGGGGAGTTCTGAGGTAGGGTCTCACTCTGGTCCAGGCTGACCTGGAATTCACTACGTAATCTCAGGGTGGCCTCGAACTCATGGCGATCCTCTTACCTCTGCCTCCCAAGTGCTGGCTGGGATTAAAGGCGTGCACCACCACGCCCAGCAGCAAGCACTTTTAACCACTGAGCTATCTCCCCAACCCCTCTTCTATTTTGATGTCATTTTTGTTTTGTCCTTTTCCCATCATCCATGACAACGTATTGATAGGCCCAGCATTGTGCGGGTGATGACAGCCACTGTGAGGTCATGAACACAACCTTTATTGCATGTCCAGAAGGCGGCACTCCAAAACACCCCGCCCCATCCTGTGGCTCTTGCATTCTTCCCGCACCCTCTTTCGCAATATTCCCTGTCACTTCTTCTTAGCCCTGTCTTTCATGAATTTTGAGTCTCACCAATAGTCATCACCATCTGCAAGAAAAGAAGCATCTCGGATTGGAGGGATGGTTGAGTGGTTAAGGCACTTGCCTGCAAAAGTCAAAGGACCCAGGTTTGATTCCCAAATGCCCACATAAGCCAGATGCACAAGGGGGTGCATGTAAGAGCAGCACCAATCTACGGACATAAACATTAATATTTGAAAGGCTGGCCGGAGAGATGGGTTAGCAGTTAAGGCGCATGCCTGCGAAGCCTAAGGACCCAGGTTCGATTCTCCAGGTCCCACGTAAGCCAGGTGCACATGGTGGTGCATGCGTCTGGAGTTTGTTTGCAGTGGCTGGAGGCCCTGGGGTGCCCATTCTCACTCTCTCTCCCTCTGACTGTAATAAATAATAAAATAAAAAATAAAAAATAAATCTTTAAAAATATATATTAGAAGGGCAATTTGATGGGTACAACATACCCACTTAGCCAAATAACAGGAGTAGCTTCCCCATAGGCTGCTGGCTAAGTTCTCAGTACCCAGACGTACATTCCTTCCTGTGCAGCAGGCTTCAAATCCAGTGAGAGGGAAGTTGGTTACTCCCGTAACAAACATGCCACTCTTGCCCATTGGGCACATCTTGCCTAATTGTGGAGGAAGAACTTTTTAACATAATTTAAAAAATATATAATTATCAAATTTTAAACTTTTATATAGTTAAAAACTTATGGAGGCATATCAAAAGTAACAAACTGTCAGGCATGGTAGTGCACGACTTTCATCCCAGCACTCAGGAGGCAGATGTAGGAGGATTGCCTTGAGTTCAAGGCCACCCTGAGACAACATAGTGAATTCCAGGTCAGCCTGGGCTAGAGCAAGACCCTACGCCAAAAAGAAAAAAAAAAAAAAAAAAAAAGTAACAAACTGAGAGAAAAAATTGTGACATCCATGACAAAGAAAATTTTTAAAGAATGAGACATAAGAAATTCAAGAGAGACGGCTCAGCAGTTAAAGGCACTTGTTTGTAAAGCCTGAGGACCTGGGTTCGATTCCCCAGTACCCACATAAAATCAGAAGCAAAAAGTCATTTGCAGTGGCAAGAGGCCCTAGTGTGTCCATTATCTCTCTCTCCTCTTCTCTTCTCTCCTCTTCTCTCCTCCTCTCCTCTCCTCTTCTCTTCTCTTCTCTTCTCTTCTCTCTCTCTCCCTCTCCTTCCAAATAAATAAATTTTTTTTCTCATTTTGACAGTTCTCTTTAATTAATGATGAAGACACCATAGGTCTGAGTACCAGACAGAATTGAGGGGTAGGAGGAAGTTGAAAACAAGCATAAAACTATGAAGAAAACTTGGGAAAGTGAAATACTTCTAAATGAAAAATATAAATTTGGTCTTGTACCCATCACATATATTTTTTTAAAAGGCAAAATTTCAGGAGAGACAAGCAAGAGTGCTGCTTCCATGGTGAGCCTGACAATCAGCACCAGGGTGAGGGAGACAGACGCTGAGGACACTCAACACCTACCAAAGCAGAGCTCCAGAGGCTCCTGAGAGCTCATCACTGAAGTAGACTTAAAACACACCCACCATGGCTCAGGGAATTTTGTGGAAGAGGGGGCAGAAAGATTGTAAGAGCCACAAGTTGGCTCCTCATGCCCAGAGGCACTGCTTCCACCCAATATCTGACTGCTGCTCCCACAACGCATAAACCATAACCCCATGAAGAATACCAGTAACCCCACTGAGGGGGTTCCCCTGTGGAATGGGGGCAGGGAGGGGGGAAAAGATGGTACCAACGTTCTGAATAATCTTTTTTTTTTCTTTTTGGTTTTTCGAGGTAGGGTCTCACTCTGGTCCAGGCTGACCTGGAACTAACTCTGTAGTCTCAGGGTGGCCTTGATCTCATGGCGATCCTCCTACCTCTGCCTTCTGAGTGCTGGGAATGAATAATTTTTTTAATCTGACAAAAAGTGAAAAAGAAAAGAAAATTTTCAGAAACCTCCCGAGGGGGGGGGGGAATTGAGAAAAGGACATAAAAAAGGCAATTCTAGAAGCCTACAAATTACCTCAAAACTACTGATCAGAATGTAGAAATTAATCCGGTGAAGCGCTATTTCGCCCTCACTCGCTGGCCAGAAACTTTAAAGGTTAATACTCGACACCGGGGACACAAACAGAATCCAGATTCCTGCAACGGCTTTCAAGGGAAATTTAGCAACAGCTCGCAGACTGGTAAACTGGCAAGACTTCAACACAGCAAGTGCACCAGGAAACTTACTGCTCAGAATTTTGATTTTCTGACTCATGAGCATGCACACTGTGTGTGTGTGTGTGTGTGTGTGTGTGTGTGTGTGTGTGTGTAGCATTGTGGTGTGTGATATGTGGTATATGCACATGTGTCGTCAATATGTACACCCCATGTGTGAGTGCACCCAGCAAACAGAGGAGAAATTCAGGTGCCCTTCTCAACCAAGTACTTCCTTGAGATGGGGTCACTCGCTCAACCCAGTCAGCTAGCCCTAAAGATTCTTCACGACCTCTCCTATCACCACCACTAGCCCCTGTGGACTGGTGTTATAGACACACATGACCTTGCCCAGCTTTTTTTTTTTTTTTTTAATTGTTACCTTGGTTTTTCGAGGTAGGGTCTCGCTCTAGCCCAGGCTGATCTGGAAGTCACTATGTAGTCTCAGGGTGGCCTTGAACTCACAATGATCCTCCTACCTCTGCCTCCCAAGTTCTGGGATTAAAGGCGTGCACCACCACACCTGGCTCAAAAAAAATTTTTTCTTTAATGTATTTTCAGGTGGAGAGAAAGAGAATGGGCATGTCAGGGCCTCTAGCCACTGCAAATAAACTCCAGATGCATGTGCCATTTTGTGTATCTGGCTGTACACGGGTACTAGGGGTTTGAACCCAGGCCATCAGGCTTTGCAAACAAGTATCCTTAACCCCTGAGCGATCAGTCAGCCCCTCGCCCAGCTTTTTATGTGTGTTCTGGGGGAATCAAACTTGAATTGTCTCAAGCCCTCTTAGGCCTTCATACTTAAACAGTTAGTGTTCTTAACCACTGAGCCATCTCCAGCTCCCTACCCTCTATCAGTCCTCCGCATGTCCATCCATTTCCTCTGGGCCTTTGGCACACGCTAGTCCATTAACTTGGTTTCCTTATTTCTTTTCCTGCCTTAAGTACTAACATAAATTTCCCTTCTTGGGCTGAAGAGATGGCTTAGCAGTTAAGTGCTTGCCTGTGAAGCCTAAGGACTCCTGTTCGAGGCTCGATTCCCCAGAACCCACATTAGCCAGATGCACAAGGGGGCGTATGTGTCTGGAGTTCGTTTACAGTGGCTGGAAACCCTGGTGCGCCCATTCTCTCTCTCTCTCTCTCTCTCTCTCTCTCCCCCCCTCCCTCTTTCTTTCTCTGTCTGTCACTCTCAAATAAATAAATAAAAATAAACAAAAAAATTGTAAAAAAATTTCCCTTCTTCACAGAACCCTCTGCCCACCCTCCCCAACACACAAACATACACACCAACTATCTAACATAAAGCCCTTGGCTACTTTTGATTCTCTCTCAGCACCCTGGATATGTCCCTCTTGGGTCACCATATGTGTTCAGTCGTGTTACCTTATTTCCATAGGGCAAATCCATTCAACAGAGTTGTACACTTGAGTATTTATCAGGGTGGAGCAATGTATTTATCAGGGATGCATCTGGAGTTCCTTTGCAGTGGCCAAAGGCCCAGGTCCTGCCCATTCTCATTCTCTCTCTCTCTCCTCTCTGTTTCTTTTTGCATGCAAATAAATAAAAAAAATTTTTTGGTTTTTTGATTGTTTAAATATTTTATTAATTTATTTATTAGAGAGAGAGAGAGAATGGGTGTGCCAGAACCTTTAGCCACTGTAAGTGAACTCTAGACTCATACACCCCCCTGTGCATCTGGCTTACGTGGGTCCTGGGGAATCGAACCAGGGTCCTTAGGCTTCGCAGGCAAACACCCTAACCACTAAGCCATTTCACCAGCCCTAGGTTTTTTTTTATTGTTTTTTTGTTTGTTTGTTTGTTTTTTGAGGTAGGGTCTCACTCTAGCCCAGGCTGCTCTGGAATTCACTATGGAGTCTCAGGGTGGCCTCGAACTCACGGCAATCCACCTACCTCTGCCTCCCGAGTGCTGGGATTAAAGGCTGTGCCACCCACGCCAGGCTTATGAAATATTTTTCAAATGGTACAGGAGGAAGCTGGGGAGATGGCTCATAGGGTAAGAGTGCTTGCAACACAAGCATAAGGGACCTGAGTTCAATCCCCAAAACCCACATAAAAAGCCGAGCATAGAGCCGGGTGTGGTGGCACACGCCTTTAATCCCAGCACTCGGGAGGCAGAGGTAGGAGGATCGCCGTGAGTTCGAGGCCACCCTGAGACTCCATAGTGAATTCCAGGTCAGCTTGGGCTAGAGTGAGACCCTACCTCGAAAACCAACCAACCAACAAACAAACAAACAAACAAAAAGCTGAGCATATCTGCACATGCCTGTAACCCCAGTTCTGACCAGGGAAGAAATAGAAGGGTCTCCAGGGCTCACTGACTAGTCAGTCTAACGGAGAAACACGAAGCTCAAGGTTCAGTGAGAGTCTTTGTCTCAGGGAAATACGATGGAAGAGCAATAGAAGAGGACACCCATTGTCTTTCCTCTTGCCTCCACAAGCATGCACGGGACATGCTCATGTGTACAAACATGTGCATGTACCACATACACACATACTACAGACATACGTACCAAGTACATCAATAAACATGGCTCAAGGGCCTCAGCCACTGCAATCAAACTCCAGATGCTTGCGCCACCTAGTGGGCATGTGCAACCTTGCGCTTGCCTCGCCTTTGTGCGTCTGGCCTATGTAGGACCTGGAGAGAGATCAAACACGGGTCCTTCAGCTTTGTAGGCAAGCACCTTAACCACTAAGCCATCTCTCCAGTCCCCAGCACTGTATTTTTTTTTTTAACTGGGACCTTTATGGAGGTGTTTGTCATTTTTTTTTTAATTTTTTTAAAGAGAGTTTTATTTGTTTGAGGGGGGGAATGGGCACACTAAGGCCTCCAGGCACTACAAATGAACTCCAGATGCATGTGCCACCTTGGGCATCTAGCTTACATGGGTCCTGGGTAATCGAACCTGGGTCCTTAGGCTTCACAGGCAAGCGCCTTAACTGCTGAGCCATCTCTCCAACCCTATGGAGGTTTTTTTTTAAACTATGTTAATTGAGGATGAGTTCCATATAGTGTCCAAGACCAGGGGAGCCTTACCTCGTCCAGTCCCACACAATGAAAAATTGCCCCACCCCAAATGTCAAAAGCATCCCCAAAGACGAGTCCTTATCTATTTCCAATCTCTCACTTAACTGATGAGGAACCAGGCAAGGAAGAGGAAGGTGACTTACTCAAAAAAACAAGAAGAAAAAAAAAAACACGGAACCAGGGTGGGGCTAGAACACGGACCACAACAGTCTTTGAGTCTGTACTGCTCTGGAAGTCTGAAAGAGATAATGCTAAACCCAAAGGCAAAGTTCTTTCCAAATTCCAGAGGTGGAAACCAATCCCCTCTTCCCTGGATGATATGGGAGAAGTCAAACTTTAAAACATTAGAGGGGCTGGAGAGATGGCTTAGCAGTTAAGGAGTTTGCCTGCGAAGCCAAAGGACCCAGGTTCGATTCCCCAGGACCCACGTAAACCAGATGCACAAGGGGGCGCATGAGTCTGGAGTTCGTTTGTAGTGGCTGGAGGCTCTGGTGCATCCATTCTCTCTCTGCGTCTTTCTGTCTCTCAAATAAATTAATTAATTAAATATTTATTTAAAAAAACGACATTAGAGGTGAGTGGCCAAAAGCAGATGTGCAAACAAAGAAAAGGGAGACAGAGTTTCCACCAGACAAATTCGTGCCCTGCTTAGTTTAGACATTAAAATGCACTAACTTAATTTCATGTCACATGCAGATCTTCACCAGCTGTCAGTTCTGTAATCACAGGAGACTTAATGAAATAACTAAACAAGAACAAAAAAAAAAAAAAAATGCAGCAACTGCAGGCTCTGGGCAAGTTCACTGCCAGCAGGTTTTATGTTCCTGGGAACCCAGCAAGTGCAGAACATTTATGGGAGACAGCTGGAAGCAGCTAGGTGCCCAGACACCCACCATCCCCACCACAAAAGTAAGGGAGGGCTGAGCGCTGATCTGTGGCTGCATCCCCCCGCACCCCCCATGTATTTCGAACTGCCTCCTCCCAGGCCCTCTCCTTGTCTCCACCTGTCAAGCTCGGCTCCGTCCAGCCCCACCAAAATCTCAGAAACAACCAAACGACGTCTCAGGTTCCCTGGCTTCAGATGGAAAGGAGGAGGCTGGCGGCCAGCTGGGCAGTGGGGGACTCATCCCGCCTGAGGACCCCACATTCCTCGCTGCACATGTGAATAGATCTAACAGCAGACATTCATCCAACACTCGACAGGGGTCAGTGGCCAAGTGCATCACTTTCTGGGCATTAGCTCATTGTCTCCCAAAGCGTGGAGGATGATTTGAGGTCATTCAGTCGTTCATTAACAAACGGTTATTAAACACCCGTTACGGGCTAGGCACTATGCTGAAACTAGAGCAGCAACAACAGAGAGACAAAGAGAAACCTCCGGCTGTCCATCACCCCCAGAAAATACCAAACGGTGGATGATGCAGGGGTAGTGGGCACCAGGAGGCTCCAGAGACCCAGATTTGGGAGACCATGATGACATCGCCAGAGGTCACGTGGTCAAAGAGTTGAAGATGAAGTCCCCGGAGCACATGGAGCCCTTCTTTCTCCCTACCCGTCACAGAATCTGAGAGCATTGATGTTCTCCTTGGGGGCGTCCCTCAAGGATGAGGTTTTGGCAGTTAAAAATGATTCCTGTGGGACAAAGAGATGGCTCAGCGGTTAAAGTGTTTGTCGGCAAAGGCTAAGGGCCCTGTTTCAATTCCCCAGGGCCCACGTAAAGCCAGATGCACAAAGTGGCGCATGCATCTGGACTTCGTTTGCAGTGGCTAGAGGCCCTAGTGTGCCTATTCTCTCCTCTCTCTCTCTCTCCCTCCCCCCGCCCATCAAATAAAATAATTCCGGTTACTATTTACTCCCTTCGTCAAATTGCTACAGTTTGAATCCCAGCTGTTAAACAAAACATAGCAAGAAATGGATGTCATCAATGAAAAACATCTGGGACTTCAGAGACTTAATTTCTTATGGAATCAACACTTTAGCTGTCATTATGATACGTGTTAGGGAAGATCACTTTGAATCTAGGTTGTCACCGGCATTGCTGCATTGGGATCAAGGCACGTGCTAAAGAATCTTAGCAGCTGGCTGTGCAGGTGACTCTCACATGGGCTAAAGGCGGGAGCTGGTTCTCAATGCAATCCTGCTTCTAGCGTCACCACTAGTTCATTTTACAGCTAAGGAAACTGAGGGTCGGAGGGGTGGTCTTTTGCCTAAAGTCACACAACTGGGATATGGTCAGTCTTTAGCGCTGGTGTCCTAACCCCTAGGCTGAGCTCCGTCAATGCCCTAGGTGCCCCCCTTTATTCTAATGTTAAGATGAGTCCCTGCTGCTGGCTACCGGAAGTCACTTTATAAACAGTGACATGACCTTAAAGAGACAGAACCTCTGGGCCACGGGGCAAATCCCTGAGCTGCAGGTGAATATCCCAAAATGGCTACAGACTGTCCTGTAAAAATCCCAGCAGGAGGCTCTGTGTCCCCCATGCTCATGTCTTAAGGCTAAAGAGACGCAGGAAAACCTGTTCAGATTTTCACTTAAGTTTTGGAGTGACCAGACCCCAAGGGGACCAAGTTGGTTCAGGAGTGCCGTGGGACACTGTCCTCTGGGTAAACAAGGCCATTACCATCTTTTTAATATATTTTATCTTTATTTATTTGAGAGGGAGAGAGAGAAAGAAAGAGGCAGATAGAGAAACAGAGAGAATGGATGCGCCAGGGCCTCCAGCCGCTGTAAGCAAACTTCACACACATGCGCCACCTTGTGCATCTGGCTTATGTGGGTCCTGGAGGATCAAACCTGGGTCCTTTCGCTTTGCAGGCAAGCACCTTAACTGCTATGCCATGTCTCCAGCATGGCCATTACCATCTTATCAGAGAAGCTGTGAACACTCACAGCATAGCCTCAACAAGATCCAGCCCGTTGAGTCCCTTTGTAGAAGGAAGGGGAGGAAAGGATCATTAAACTCTCATCGGAGGGACTGGAGAGATGGCTTAGCGACTAAGGTGTTTGCTTGCAAACCCAAAGGATCCCAGTTGGATTCTCCAGGACCCATGTAAGCCAGATGCACCGGGGGGGCACATGCATCTGGAGTTCATTTGCAGTGGCTGGAGGCCCTGGCATGCCCTCTTTCTCTCTCTCTCTCAAACAAATTAAATTAAATTAATTTTTAAAAACTCTCATCTGAGCATCCAGCCACTCCCCCCTCCTGAACTCCTTGTCACTGCACTTCTGCCCACTTGCACGTGGTCCCAGGGTGCTAGACAACTAGAGTATATAGAGTTTGAAAGGTAAACTAAAGGGGCACTCCATCTACGCAGATTCTGTGAGGTGGTCATCCATGCCAGACTGAGAAATTTGGAGAAAGAAACTGTTTTGAGGTCACCAAGGCTCCTGTAACTAAGCCATCAAGCTGCAACAATTGCTCACCAATGCTCCTGTAGGTAAGCCCTGCCCAATGCTCCTGTAATAACCCCTCACCTGTGCTCTGTAAGTAACCCTCACCTGTACTCTGTAAGTAACCCCTCACCTGTGCTCTGTAAGTAACCCTCACCTGTACTCTGTAAGTAACCCCTCACCTGTGCTCTGTAAGTAACCCCTCACCTGTGCTCTGTAAGTAACCCTCACCTGTGCTCTGTAAGTAACCCTCACCTGTGCTCTGTAAGTAACCCCTCACCCGTGATCTGTAAGTAACCCCTCACCTGTGCTTCTGTAACCCCTCACCTGTGCTCTGTAAGTAACCCCCTCACCTGTGCTCTGTAAGTAACCCTCACCTGTGCTCTGTAAGTAATCCTCACCTGTGCTCTGTAAGTAACCCCTCACCCGTGCTCTGTAAGTAACCCCTCACCTGTGCTCTGTAAGTAACCCCTCACCTGTGCTAAGTAACCCCTCACCTGTGCTCTGTAAGTAACCCCTCACCTGTGTTCGGTAAGTAACCCTCACCTGTGCTCTGTAAGTAACCCTCACCTGTGCTCTGTAAGTAACCCCTCACCTGTGCTCTGTAAGTAACCCTCACCTGTGTTCTGTAAGTAACCCTCACCTGTGCTCTGTAAGTAACCCTCACCTGTGCTCTGTAAGTAACCCTCACCCGTGCTCTGTAAGTAACCCTCACCTGTGCTCCTGTAAGTAACCCCTCACCTGTGCTCTGTAAGTAACCCTCACCTGTGCCCTGTAAGTAACCCTCACCTGTGCTCTGTAAGTAACCCTCACCTGTGCTCTGTAAGTAACCCTCACCTGTGTTCTGTAAGTAACCCTCACCTGTGCTCTGTAAGTAACCCTCACCTGTGCCCTGTAAGTAACCCTCACCTGTGCTCTGTAAGTAACCCCTCTCCTGTGCCCTGTAAGTAACCCCTCACCTGTGCTCTGTAAGTAACCCTCACCTGTGCTCTGTAAGTAACCCTCACCTGTGCTCTGTAAGTAACCCCTCACCTGTGCTCTGTAAGTAACCCCTCACCTGTGCTCTGTAAGTAACCCTCACCTGTGCTCTGTAAGTAACCCTCACCTGTGCTCTGTAAGTAACCCCTCACCTGTGCTCTGTAAGTAACCCCTCACCTGTGCTCTGTAAGTAACCCTCACCTGTGCTCTGTAAGTAACCCTCACCTGTGCTCTGTAAGTAACCCCTCACCTGTGCTCTGTAAGTAACCCCTCACCCGTGCTCTGTAAGTAACCCTCACCTGTGCTCTGTAAGTAACCCCTCACCGTGCTCTGTAAGTAACCCTCACCTGTGCTCTGTAAGTAACCCCTCACCTGTGCTCTGTAAGTAACCCCTCACCTGTGCTCTGTAAGTAACCCTCACCTGTGCTCTGTAAGTAACCCTCACCTGTGCTCTGTAAGTAACCCCTCACCTGTGCTCTGTAAGTAACCCTCACCTGTGCTCTGTAAGTAACCCTCACCTGTGCTCTGTAAGTAACCCCTCACCCGTGCTCTGTAAGTAACCCCTCACCTGTGCTCTGTAAGTAACCCTCACCTGTGCTCTGTAAGTAACCCTCACCTGTGCTCCTGTAAGTAACCCCTCACCTGTGCCCTGTAAGTAACCCTCACCTGTGCTCTGTAAGTAACCCCTCACCTGTGCTCTGTAAGTAACCCTCACCTGTGCTCTGTAAGTAACCTTCCCCTGTGTTCTGTAAGTAACCCTCACCTGTGCTCTGTAAGTAACCCTTTCCTGTGCCCTGTAAGTAACCCCTCACCTGTGCTCTGTAAGTAACCCTCACCCGTGCTCTGTAAGTAACACCTCACCCGTGCTCTGTAAGTAACCCCTCACCTGTGCTCTGTAAGTAACCCTCTCCTGTGCTCTGTAAGTAACCCTCACCTGTGCTCTGTAAGTAACCCTTTCCTGTGCCCTGTAAGTAACCCCTCACCTGTGCTCTGTAAGTAACCCTCACCCGTGCTCTGTAAGTAACACCTCACCCGTGCTCTGTAAGTAACCCCTCACCTGTGCCCTGTAAGTAACCCTCTCCTGTGCTCTGTAAGTAACCCTCACCTGTGCTCTGTAAGTAACACCTCACCCGTGCTCTGTAAGTAACCCCTCACCTGTGCTCTGTAAGTAACCCTCACCCGTGCTCTGTAAGTAACACCTCACCCGTGCTCTGTAAGTAACCCCTCACCTGTGCTCTGTAAGTAACCCCTCACCCGTGTTCTGTAAGTAACCCCTCACCCATGCTCTGTAAGTAACCCCTCACCTGTGCTCTGTAAGTAACCCTCACCTGTGCTCTGTAAGTAACCCTCACCTGTGCTCTGTAAGTAACCCCTCACCTGTGCTCTGTAAGTAACCTCTCACCTGTGCTCTGTAAGTAACCCTCACCTGTGCTCTGTAAGTAACCCCTCTCCCGTGTTCTGTAAGTAACCCCTCACCCATGCTCTGTAAGTAACCCTCTCCTGTGCTCTGTAAGTAACCCCTCACCTGTGCTCTGTAAGTAACCCCTCACCTGTGCTCTGTAAGTAACCCCTCACCTGTGCTCTCTTAGTAACCCCTCACCTGTGCTCTGTAAATAACCCCTCACCTGTGCTCTGTTAGTAACCCCTCACCTGTGCTCTGTAAGTAACCCCTCACCTGTGCTCCCATAAGTAACCCTCACCCTTGCTCCTGTGCCTACAGGTACCAATGACAATGATGCCAACTTTGGAGAAGTACAGAACACTTGCCAAGGGGATAAAGCAAGCGGCTACTGTCCCTGCTAGAGGTAAGGCTAAACTGAGCTCCCGAGAGGCCACGACTCTTGTTCACGGTCTTGGGCTCAGGAAGTTGCAGCAGTGAGATTATGTCACTCCAAAAACTACCCCTCTGACGCTGAGCAAGGGAAGATACTTATAGAGCATCCCTGAGGCAGCACGGCCCTCCCTTACCTGGCCATCTTCCTGACCACATCTCCCTTCTGCCCCTAGGTCCTCCCTCCTCTGATGTCTTGAGCTCCTTGCCATTCTACCAATATGCCAGGTATGCCCACCACAGAGCTCTCTGCACACTATGTTCCCCTTCCTCTAACAGCCTTCCTTGCAGACCACCACACACCCCACCCTCTCGAAGCACAATCTCCCCTTTCTGTTTTATTTTCTCAAAGCGCACCTCTAAAGATGCTGGGTCATTTACCAAGCTTTTACACTGTTGTCTCTCTCTCTCTTGTCTCTGAAAGGAAGTTCCCTGGGCACAACTCAGAGGGTGCCCGAGCCTGTGAGTGAGGGGTCCTGGTCATCGCACTTCCTGCTCTTCTGCCCTGCCCCCTTCATGCCGCGCCTTCTGTAACCTTGGGAACTGCAGGGTCAGACCTGGTAGATGTGGGGAAGATGCTGGAAGCTGCGATGGCAGCGCGCAGGCCTGATGGAGGAGCCATGCGGGGCAGGAGGTAAGGAAGGGGAAGAGGTGTGCTGGAGGAAGCCGCGGGGAGGTGATGATGGGCGGGGCTGTAGCTGTGCTTGGGTGGGAGTGAGGGAGGTCGGGGCAAGTGGAGAACTCATGGGGAGGTGAGGCTGATGGAGGCGGCGGAAGAGGAAAGGGGTTGAGAGACAATAAGAGTGGGGACTGCGGCAGTGGGTCCCCAATGCTTTTTCCAGGCAGGCCACTCAGGGGTCTCCTAGTGTGCCCTTGCACCTCCTATGGTGAATCATGAGTGGAGAACCCATGACTCTGGGCAAACCCCACTTCCCCCCTCAGTCTTGGTTTCCTTATCTGTAACACGGACCCAACAGCAGCACCTATGACTAGGTTGCTGTCAGCCTGCCTTCACTCCACCGGCAAGGAGCCAGACATTAGGAATGCCACAACCAATCATAGGCAGGACAGACTCCAACCCCTGTCCTTGAGGCACTTCTTTCTGATGAGGTGATCGGGTCATACAGGGAGCCGGCACCAGGGAAACCCTGGAATATGGATCTATCGCAGACCTTGTCCCACCCGGAGCTGTCAGATTTGGGTGGGGTCTGACCCCCTGGCCCAGAGCCTGGCCCTCTCTGAGCACCTGTCCCAGTCCCTGAGAAGCTACTCCAGGCTACCCCCTCCACCTGCCCCAGAGAACAGGGGCAGATCAGTGATGGGGACACACTGAGATCCTGGTAGCAAGACCTAGAGCCAAACACTCCAAGATACAGAACCGAGAACGAGACCATCAGAGGGGACAGCCAAAACAGGCTGGCTGGCAGCTCCCTCCTCCCCAGTAACAAGTCGGAATGCCACTGTGAGCCTCTGCCTCCCTTCCTCAGTGGCCAGGCGAAGAGTATGCCACATTCGCTGCCACTTTTCAGGGCCTCAGATAACACCTGGCACACAGTGGGGTCTTGATGGGTATTTGTTAAATTGTGGACCCCACCAGAAAGGAAAAAAATAAAAAGCCGTGCGTGGTGGCACACGCCTTTAATCCCAGCACTCATACTCGGGAGGCAGAAGTAGGAGGATCGCCAGGAGTTCGAGGCCACCCTGAGACTACATAGTGAATTCCAGGTCAGCCTGAGCTAGAGTGAGACCCTACCTCGAAAAACCAAAAAAATAAAATAAAATAAAATTGTGGACCCCAATGCAGCTCATTCCTGAGGAGAAACCAACAAGGACTTGCTCCCCACAGCAGGGCCCCCATGACAGACTAGAAGTTCAAGACCACCAACGTTCACCCTGACAGACCAATGAGTGTAGTGGGCTTCCTTAGGGAACATGGGTGAAGGCTTCCTTGTGGAAGTATGGAGACCTCAAGGCAGTCAACCACGGGACGGTTTCATCGCTGGCGTGGGTGACAACACATCCCCCACAGCTTCATAGTTGGAGCTCCTGTCCCTTGATCTCTATCCACATCCTCGACCTCCCTCTGAGACCATGAGACCACGCACATCATTGCACACAGCAGGGACAGAGGGTGCCTCTGCTCTCAAGTGACAGCCCTGCCCACATTCCCTCCTTCTGTGGGGGAACACCAGCGTGCCCAACCTCAAGAGTGGGTCATGAGTGGTCACAGTTGCTTCAAATAAAGATGGTAGCAGCTGTTTTCTCTGAGGAACACATTGAAACCCGACAGTTCTTGCAAACATCCCAAATATTCTCTTTGCAGTGACACAATGGGGGGGGGGGGGCAGGAGCGACGGCTTAACAATGAAGGCATTTGCCGTGAAGCCTAAGGACCGAGGTTTGATTCCCCAGTATCCACATAAGCCAGATGCACAAGGTAGCACATACGTCTGGAGCTCATTTGCAGTGGCTAGAGACCCTCGTGTGCCCATTTCCCCATCCCCCCAAATAAATATAAAGCTTTTTGTTGTTGTTGTTTTGGTTTTTCGAAGTAGGGTCTCACTCTAGCCCAGGCCTTTGTGTGTGTCTTTAAAATGCTTTATTTTGCCGGGCGTGGTGGCGCACGCCTTTAATCCCAGCACTCAGGAGGCAGAGGTAGGAGGATCACTGTGAGTTCGAGGCCACCCTGAGACTACATAGTGAATTCCAGGTCAGTCTGGGCTAGAGTGAGACCCTACCTTGAAAAACCCAAAAAAAACAAAGACACACACAACAGGAGTTTTGGGGACGGGTGCTGAGCAGCCCAATTACCAAGGAGATGGGCGCTTGGACAGCCACAGGTGTTGTAACTTGCGTTTACAGGAACCCAGCCCCAAGGCCGCCAACAGGAAGGATGTCCCAGCTTTTCCTCTGGCCACAAGAAAGACTGCTGAACAGTCCCAGCCCCTGGGGATGCCAGCCCCATGCCTCCTGTTCCCATGTCTCTCATTCAGCATCTTCATCCCAAACCCAGATGTCCCTGAATGCTCTGAGATGTCCCAGCTCTCTGAGTCCTCTCCACCTTAACTGTACCTCAACCCTCTCCTGAAGATGGATGTCTGGCCTAGCACTGAAGATCGTGGGGGTGGGGAGAGATGTAGGGACCCCACCATCATCTTCTAGCAGAACTGACTACAGCTGACCCCCCTCCCCAGAGATGGCTCTGAGGTCTCCACTGTGTAGAAGCTGAAGGATTTTTTTGTTTGTTTTGTTTTGAGGTAGGGTCTCACTCTAGCCCAGGCTGACCTGGAATTCACTCTGTATTCTCAGGGTAGCCTCGAACTCACGGCGATCCTCCTACCTCTGCCTCCCGAGTGCTGGGATTAAAGGCGTGTGCCACCACGCCCGGCTGAAGGACTTTTTAAGAAACATTCGCTGGCTGCTCTGTCCCCACGGGAAGCCCAGGTGTTTCCCACACCTCAGAGCATCGGGGATCTGCACTGCCTGCTGAGCTTTTAAGCCACAGACCCCTTTGGGGATGAAGAGGGGTAGAGGGAGAGGCCCCCATCGCTACAACTTTGCATGTACCCCTGACTCCTTGGGCCATGGGAAGTTTCACATGCCAAGAAAATAGGTAAATAGTGCCAAGCACTACAAAGGGCTCTCAGGATGGGGTGTGCGAGCCCACATCCCCTAGGGAAGCGTTGCAATCTCAGACCTCACCCTAAGCTACGTGGGGTGGAGGCCCAGAAATCTGTGATATTATTTCCCTGTGTTTTACTCTTTTTTTTTAAGTTAGCATGCATAGTGATGGGTTTTATTGTGGCATTTTCAGCCATATTTTGTTCTGATTTTTCCCCTCATCCTTTCTGTCCCCAACAGCCCCATTCTGCTTTCATATCACATATATTCCATTACCCTCTCTTTCCCCTCACACCCTCCCTTAAGATGTCTTCTTGAAAAGGGACGTTTGAGAGAAAACATATGGTATGTGTCACTCTGCGTCTGGCTTTTTTCACTTCACATCAATGCTCCCCAGTTTCATATGATTAATCTGCAGACATTCAATTTTCACTTTTCCCACTGATACCCCTCTCCTTTCTGGTCCAGGATCCTACATTATGTGTAATTCTTTTTTTTTTTTTTTTTTGTTTTTTGTTTTGTTTTGCGAGGTAGGGTCTCTCTCTCTAGCCCAGGCTGACCTGGAATTCACTATGGAGTCTCAGGGTGGCCTCGAACTCACAACAATCCTCCTAACTCTGCCTCCCGAGCGCTGGGATTAAAGGCGTGCGCCACCACGCCCGGAATGTGTAATTCTTTTTATTGAATCATAATCCAGCCGTCAAGGTCAGAAAACAACACTGAAACGTTATTACTTTATAATGCTGAGACCACATGTACATTTCCCTCACTGTCCCAATGAAGTCCTTTCCGATAAAAGGGAACAACTCAGGATCAGCCATAGCTCCAGTTACCACAGTTCCTGCGTGCCTGTCTTCCAAGATGTCACTGTTCCCCAGTCTTCCCTGGCTCTATGATCTTGACACCTAAAAGGTCCTGAAGGATTCAATGTCATCTTGTTATAACATGACTTATTCTTCTGGGGGGGGGGGGTCCCCACCACAGTGGATAACAAAGGCCAACATAAACTCATGGGCTTTGAATGCTTGGTCCCCAGCGAGTAGCAATTTGGTAGGTAGAGCCTTGCTGGCAGAGGTGTGTTTTGGGGGGTAAGCTTAGGGGTGTGATAGCCAGCTGCCCCTTGCTAGAATTTAGCTCACTCTCTTGCTGTTATTCCCCACCCTGCTGTGGCAGAGATGGTGTCCAGCCTCTGCTCATGCCATGCTGTCCCCTGCCATCATGAAGCTTCCCCTCGAGTCTGTGAGCCAAAATAAACCCTTTCCTCCCCTCAGCTGCTTTTGGTCGGGTGTTTTGTCCCAGCGATGAAAAGGTGACTGCAATATTAATATGCCTGTCTAGCTCAATTGTTGAATTCAGAGAGAGACTTTGTCTCAAAAACAAACAAATAGGTCCAGGCGTGGTGGCGCATGCCTTTAATCCCAGCACTCGGGAGGCAGAGGTAGGAGGATCACCGTGAGTTCGAGGCCACCCTGAGACTACATAGTGAAGTCCAGGTCAGCCTGGGCTAGAGTGAGACCCTACCTCTGTAAACCAAAATAAATAAATAAATATGGAGAGATGAATCAGTGGTTAAGGCCTTTGCCTGCAAAGCTTGATGACCCTGGTTCGGTTCCCCAGTACCCACGTAAAGCCAGATGCCCAAAGTGGCACATGCATCTATACTTTGGCAGAAGGCACTGATGCACCCATTCTGTCTGTCTGTTCTGTCTGTCTGTTTATCTATCTATCTGTTGCAGTCAGGTCCGCATTGCTGGTAGAAATCACCCAACCAAGAGCAGCTGGTGGGAAAAAGTGGTTTATTTTTGCTTACAGGCTCGAGGGGAGGCTCCACGATGGCAGGGGAAAACAATGACATGAGCAGAGGATGGACATCACCCCCTGGCCAAGATAAGGTGGACAATAGCAACAGGAGAGTGTGCCAAACACTGGCATGGGGACACTGGCTATAACACCCATAAGCCAGCCCCCAACAATACACTGCATCCAGGTTTTAATTTCCAATTGCCATCAGCTGGGGAACCTAGCATCCAGAACACCTAAGTTTATGGGGACACCTGACTCAAACCATCACACTATCTCTGCCTTTCTCTCATAAATAAATAAATAAATAAGATGGAGTGTGATCCAGAAAGATCCCTGATATCACCCTCTGTCCTACACACCCGTGCATACCCACACACACAGACATAAGAGGGTGAAGAGTGATGTATTCCTAAGTGGATCGTTTATGGCTGAGAAATAGCAAAGTGACCCAACTTGCGGCCTCTGCAAAACATCTCCAGGAAGTGAAGAGTGACTTTCTAAGGGAAACCCATACAGGGATAAAATACATAGCAATGAAACAACCTTGACTCCTGGGATGCTCCCCAAATGGGTCCTGCCATTCCCTATGGATCTTCTTATAATTCTCCCAAAATGGGATGTTTCTGGAAGCACGTGAGTTCCAAGCAAGTGTGACAACTGTCCACTCATATTCCTAAAGGGCCGTTCCCCCCCCCCCAACACCGTCTGGGTGCAGGGAGGAAGACAGGCCCCATGTTGGCTTTGGAACCTGCTCTCTCCCTCCCACGCGTGCATTCATTCTGCAGCAGTACCCAAGCCAATGGATTGCTCTGGAAGAGAATGGAAATTCTTTCTGAGAAACTATGGAGAGCCTTAAGGGGTAAAGAATAAAAATACTGAAGGCAGCTGGCCACAAAGTCCACGTTATCTATGATTCCAATTATAGGAAGCATCCAAAATACAGAAACTTCACAGGCAGTGGGTAGCTTGCCAGGGCCTGAGGATAGGCTTGGGGAGAGTGGAAATGAAATGATTACTAGAGAGTATTGGGTTTTTGTTGGTTTTTTTTTTTTTTTCCTTTCTTGGAACAATGAAAATGTCCTAAGGATCGTGATGGTGCCTTCACAATTCTGTGAATGTACCAAAGAGCCACTGAATCTCGAATCTTGTGTGGACTACATCTCAATAAAGCTATTATGTTAGCCTGGTGAGATGCTACACACAAGCAATCCCAGCATTTGAGAAGCTGAGGCAGGAGGATCTTGAGTTCAAGGCCAGCCTAGACTACATAACAAATTGCTGTCTCTAAAGCAAAAAATGCCTAAAGTTTTTTTTGTTTTTGTTTGTTTTGGTTTGTTTTGTTTTTAAAGAAAAGGGCTGGGGAGATGGCTCAGAAGTTAAGGCACTTGCCTGCAAAGTCTAACGACCCAGGTTTGATTATCCCAGTACCCATCTGTGGTGGGTGTTCTGAATGCTAGGTTCCCAGTTGATGGAGATTTGGGAATTAACGCCTCCTGGAGGCAGTGTATTGTTGGGGCGGGCTTATGGGTGTTATAGCCAGTTTCCCCATGCCAGTGTTGGTCACGCTCTCCTGTTGCTATGGTCCACCTGATGTTGGCCAGGGGGTGATGTCCACCCTCTATTCATGCTATCGTTTTCCCTGCCATCATGGAGCTTCCCCTCGAGCCTGTAACCCAAAATAAACCTCTTTTTCCCACAAGCTGCTCTTGGTTGGGTGATTTCTACCAGCAATGCAAACCTGACTGCAACACCATGTAAAGCCAGATACACAAAGAGACACATGCATCTGGACTTCATTTGTAGTACGTAGAGGCTATGAAAGACCCATATTCATTCTCTCTCTCTCTCTCTCTCTCTCTCTCTGCTTGAAAATAAATAAGTTAATAAGAAGAAGGAGGAGGGCCAGGCATGGTGGCACACGCCTTTAATCCCAGCACTTGGGAGGCAGAGGTAGGAGGATTGCCATGAGTTTGAGGCCACCCTGAGACTACATAGCCTGAGCTAGAGCGAGACCCTACCTCAAAAAAAAAAAAAAAAAAGAAGAAAGAAGAAAAAGAAAGAGGAGGGAGAAGAGGAGAGAAAAGATCGTACATTCTTAATTTATTTCTCTGGTTCCCCTAAGAACTCCAAAGTGCCACCACCTCTCCAATTAGAGCTGTACTCATTTCCCAGTAACTTTTTCACAGAGTATATCCTTGGTACCTGAAATAGACCCTTTGATGTCTGGCCAGAGCCCTCCTAGGAATTCTTATCTCTTTAAAAGAGGGGAATGAGTATTAAGAGCTTGGTTTTCTTGGCCAGCCAGGCACCTGTGATAATTTCCATGGCTCCACGTTACTATGACAACAGAAATCTTCCATCAAGAGCTTTCGGGCTGCTGGGTATGTCGAAGGAACAGTGGTCTGGACCCAGGAGATCTGCATCCCCTCTGCCCAGCAGCCCCTGGACCATGGCTGCCTTGTCCTCTGGTGAAGGAAAGGAGCTGGAAATGAGGAAGCTTGTAGTCCACTGGAACCTGACCACATCCTGACCCAGGGCCCAACCTGACTCACTGTCCTGGATCAGCAGGAAGAACACGTGTTTGCTACGTCTTTTAAAGGCTGTGATCTAAAACAACTTGTTAAACACCTGACTGGGTCTCCATGTCAACAGGACCCGCGTAAAGCCGGATGCCCAAAGTGGTGCAAATGCATCTGGAGTTTGTTTGCAGTGGCCAGTGGCCCTGCTGTACCCAATCTCTCCCCCCCCCCCTTTCTCTCGTTTTCAAATAAATAAATATTTTTAAAAGAATCCTTTCTTCCAAATGATTTGCTCTGAAAACAAACTCTTTGCAAGTGTGAGTTCTAAAATATTGGTGAAAATAAATTTGGCCCCCATTGAACGTGAGTAACATTCTGAAACCAGAGCGTGAGCCTCCAGCCAGGGACATGGGGCTCACTGGCCAATCTAGCGTGGCCTAATTGGTGAAATCCAGGCCAATAAGAGACCTGTCTCAGTGCACAAAGTGGCACATGCATCTGGAGTTGGAGTTCATTTGCAGTGGCAAGAAGCCCTGGCCTGCCCATTCCCATTCATTCTCATTCTCTTTCTCCTCTCTCTCTCTTCCTCCCTCCCTCCTTCTGTTTGCAAATAAATAATATTTTTTCAAAGCCAGGTGTGGTGGCGCGTGCCTATAATCCCAGCACTCTGGCAGGCAGAGGTAGGAGAATCACCATGAGTTCAAGGCCACCCTGAGACTACATAGTGAATTCCAGGTCAGCCTGATCTAGAGTGAGACCCTACCTTGAAAAACAAACAAACAAACAAATAATAATAATAATAATAAAAAGATACCCTGTCTCAGGTTGGAGAGATGGCTCAGCAGTTAAGGCACTTGCCTGCAAAGCCTAAGGACCCAGCTTCAATTCCCCAGTGCCCACATAAGCCAGATGCACAAGGTGGCACACATGCACCTGGAGTTCATTGGCAGTGGCTAGAGGCCTTGCTGTTCCCAATCTCTCTCTTTCTTTCTCTCTCTCTCTATGTATCTGCCTCTTTCTCTCTCACTCACTCTCAAATAAATAAAAATTAAAAATATATATATATTTTAAAAAGACACCCTGTTTCAGCCAGGCGTGGTGGCGCACACCTTTAATCCCTGCACTCGGGAGGCAGAGGTAGGAAGATCACCATGAGTTCGAGGCCACCCTGAGAATACATAGTGAATTCCAGGTCAGCCTGGGCTACAGCAAGACCCTACCTCGAAAAAAGCCAAAAAAAAAAAAAAAAAAAAAAAAAAAACCTGTTTCAAACAGAAAAAAAAAAAAAAATCCTGAGGCATGACACCCAAGTTCTCTGGCTGCCACCCCACACGTACACCTATACACCTATGTGCACACACATGAAGATAAGCACACATGCGCATGAACTAAACCAAAAAAAAAAAAAAAAAAGAAGGAAGAAGACCAAAGAGTCCAGGCAGGCTGGGGATAAGAGGAAGCAGGGAGCTGGGACAGTGACATTGCAGAGCCCACCTAATGTAAGGCAGCCCCCCGGGGAAGAGCTTTGCTTTCCCCAGCATGGCGTCGGCCTCAGCCAGCAAGAGACGCCAGCCTGCCGTTTCCTAAAGACCTGAAGGTGTTTTTATCTTGTTTTGTTTTGCTAATGGACACATTTCCTTTGCAGAACTTCCTAGGTTCTTTGTCATTTGTCAAGGTAAGTTTTTAGGAAGAAAAAAAAAAAAAAACCCTCTCTGGGCCATAAGGAGGTAATTTTCATCTCATACAGAATGCTTAAGATGGAGAAAGCCGACTTTTCTATATCGCTTCAGGGACCCTTTTTTTTTGTGCATCGACAACTGAGCGCAGACAGAAAGAAAACTGAGTGTAATTTGACAGGGGAATTGGATGAAGACCGCCGTGCCAGGTGAGTTACTGCCCCCTGGTGTCAGGACAGCCATACTGTGGGACACATTACCCAAGTAAGCCATCTGTCTGGTCTTCCTCCTCTGTTCCCTGCCCATCTTAAAAGCCTCACTCATGGATTAGATTACAACCTGGCAGCCCCCTGTAGCCAGAAGGCAGATATGCCCACTGTTTAAAAATCTAGAGATTTCATTTAATGGGGTTGGCCTGATATGTCTTTCAAGACAGTGGAAAAATCCGTCAACTGTCAGACCGGACCCAGCCTAACTGTGGGTAGAGCCTAGCACTTTCTCAGCTCTGTGGAGCTCTCACAGTCCCCACCCCGCCCCAGTGTCTCCCACAGCAGGCTCACTAGCAGTTCCCACAGAGCTTCTGGATTTGCCCCAAGTGGCCCAAGCTCGTGAGAGATGACTTTGGCCTCCCAAGGACTGGAAAGAGGAAAGGGCCTTCGAACCTCATGACATTATACCTCAGTGAGACCCAGTGCCCCTTGATAACTCGGAGTGACATTCTCAGGGTCGCACAGCCTTGCCTTTGAATGGTCCTGCGCTGGCCCCAGAGCCTCCCTGCTTTCTACTACACCAGCTGTAGGCTAGGGGCCTCCTCTGGGAAAGGTTTTTACAATGATATTACTACTTGGCGATCAAAAAGAGAAATTCGCCAGGCGTGGTGGTGCACGCGTCTAATCCCAGCACTTGGGAGGCAGAGGTAGGAGGATTGCCGTGAGTTCAAGGCCACCCTGAGACTCCACAGTGAATTCCAGGTTAGCCTGGGCTGGAGTGAGACTCTACCTCAAAAAACCAAAAAAGAAAGAAAGAAGTAAAGAAAGAAAGAAATTCGCTGGAAGTGGTGGTAGGAGGATTGCTGTGAGTTTGAGGCCAGCCTGAGACTACATAGTGAATTCCAGGTCAGCCTGGGCTAGAGTGAGACCCTACCTCAAAATAAATAAATAAATAAATAAATAAATAAATAAATAAATAAAAATAAGGGGAAAAGAAAAAGGAAAGAAGGGCTGGAGAGATAGCTTAATGGTTCAGGTACTTGGCTGCAAAGCCAAAGGACCCAAGTTCAATTCCCCAATACCCATGGAAGCCAAATGCACAAGGTGGTACATGTGCTGAGTTCATTTGCAGAGGCTACAGGCCCTGGCATGCTGGCATGCTCATTCATTCTCTCTCTCTCTCTCTCTCTCTCTCAAATAAATTTTAATAGAAGAAAAAGAAGAAATTGAGGACCCCCAGAGAACAATATTAAATGATACTGAACAGGAAGCCATCAAAATAACCCTCCCCTGACTTTGTGCCCTGATTAACTCTGGAGCTTGTCTTGCTTCTGGCTTTCAAATGCTCTTGTGTGTCTACTGAGTGTCATACTCCATGCAGGGCCGGAGCTGAGGAAAGCGGGGGCCAGTTTGAAGATGTAAGCAGGGAACCCAACAGACAACGGCAGGGGCTGATCTCTCATTTTACAACATCCCTCCCTTGTCTTCATGACAGTATTCCTTGGCTAGGGGTGTCCCAGCTCCAGCCTGGGCCTACACACTGCATTTTGGTCTGAGACCTACCCAAGGTGCAACGGGATGTCTCCCAGGGGTTGAGCAACCCGCAACTCTGGCACTTTCCCCTGTGGATAAGGAATAAAGTAGTACAGAGCTAGGGGGATGGTAACCATACAAAAGTGGAGGCCTCAACACAGAGCTCCAGCTAATTTATATTCAAGAGAACGAAAAGAAAGAATGAATAACCATATCGCCCCCAGATTAATGCAAAATAACACAGATCTGCAAGATCAAATCACTGAATGTAACTCAGTCTGCAAGTTGCTGAGCTGGGACTTGAACCCAGGGCTGTGTGGCGCCAAGGGGGAGTCTATGTCACGAACTGGCAGATTTTAAAAGCAGCAAGCCTCCTGCAAATCCGGAACCTGGGGGCAAAAAACAAGATAAGCTGTCTGTCCCATTCTCCAGGTGCAGTAACCTGCGACTGAGAGTAACTTACCCCGGGTCACACAGTAAGGCCAAAGGCTCAGTCTGAACCAGGGTGTCTGGCTCTAGAATCTGCCCACTACCACCTTGATGCCTCGCGTTTCTGGGGCACGTCCCTAGATGCTTGATTTCAGTATCTGCAGGTTAAGATGGAGGTTTGGGTGTCTGCGTCAAGGAAATTCCTCTCGCTGGAAACCAAAAAGCCATACGGATCCTTGCGGAGGATGCAAACTTAAAAGGAGCAAAAGAAGAGAGCCGATGGCTCACGCCTTTAATCGCAGCACTCGGGAGGCAGAGGTAGGAGGATAGCAGTGAGTTCGAGGCCACCCTGAGACTCCAGAGTGAATTCCAGGTCAGCCCGGGCTAGAGTGAGACCCTACCTCGAAAAACAAAATAAAACAAAACAAAAAAACAAAGATGAGAGCCGAGAGGAGAAAAGAAGGTTCAGACCCAGCGGCATTAGTGAAGCAAAAACAAGGGCTGTAAAGTCAAGCCTGACAGGGTGGGGAAGCGGGACGTCATCAACAGTTTTATTTTGCACCCGAAGAAACTGAGGCACACGAGGAGACCCGAGGGGAAAGCCAGCGCGCTACGGAAAAGAAGGGAGTTCCGAGCCTGGCACTCAGGGATGCTACAAACACTTGCTCCTCCCACCTGTGACCCAAGCTCCGCCCCCCGTCGTAGCTTATTGGCTGCTGCGGGCACGAGACGCCACAAGCGACAACCAATGGGAGTGGCCCACGGCGCGGCTTTCCCGGGGAAGCCGACGCGGACGCGAAAACCCGGAAATGCCAGGGACGGACAAGTTGGGAGAGCCAATCGGCTGTGACGAGGGCTGGAGGCCGTCCAATGGCAGGCCTCCGAGGGCGGGGCCAAAAGACTGGCCGGTGAAGGACTACCCGGGAGCGGGAGGCGCGGGGTCTGCGAGTGCCTGGAGGGCCAAACAGCCGCGAGCGGTGAGGACTGGGCCGGGCCCCGGGGTCCTAGAGGCTGTGGCGGGAGCGCGGGCCCTGGGCGGGGGTTTGCAGAGAGCTGGCTCAGCACAGGGACCGTACAGCAGTGCCTTGGCTTCTCCGGGCCTCAGTTTCCCCCCCCCCTTTCTGGAAAGTGAGAGATTCGGGCCTCTTAACAACATCCGACTCAGTGCCCAGCACACCATAGTTGCCCAATAAATGCTCATTATTGGCACAATGGCACTTGCTTTCCTGGTCCCTCCACTCCCCTGCCAGCCCCCAAGCACATACCTCTTGTCAGGTGCAGGTCACCCACTCTGGCCCAGTGTCTGGGTTCCCGTTGAGATGTTAGTCACCTGACTTCTCAGTGAGATAAATACTGGACAGGTCAGGAAAGGAAGGCCAAAGAGGGGGACAACGCTGGGCATTGACACAGCACCCGTATCATAATAAAAAAATCAGGCCAACAGACATTTGTATTTATCAGAGAATGGGCCTCAGAACTGCTGCTCAGATCAGCTGTTTTGTGTTATGTCCCAAACGTTGGGTGTCCAGTGGCCAGAGATGTGTTGAAGTGTATCCCAGTCTACTTCAGAGCTGAAGGGTTCTGGCTGCCTCGTGCTTGCTGGGTGACTTTAGACAAGGGATTTGCCCTCTGCGAGCCTCAGTTTCCCCATATGGAAAATGGAATGAAAACATCAGCTCCTTGGGCTCCTGTTTAAGACTGTGGGGGAGGGGGGTTGATATGCGTGAGGTGTGGCCTTTCCATCCCCTGCCCTGGATGGGTTAGAACTAAGAAGTCCTTCCGGGCTGACCCTCCCCTGGACCCTAATGAATTAGGAAGTGTGGGGAGAGTCCAAGCCCATCTCCCCATCAGAGATGACATGATATTGGAAATCCGTCTATTTCTCTGCCTCACCCTCTGCCCTTCTCAGTTGCTTGCAGATCCTGCTCTGCCTCCATAACAGGACATGTGTTCAGTGCCCGGCCCGGAGTCCAGATGACGCTCATACGGATGGTTTCCGTGATGGCAGTGGCTGAACCGAAATGGGTCTCGGTATGGGGCCGATTCCTGTGGGTGACCCTGTTGAGTATGGCACTGGGGTCACTGCTGGCCCTGCTGCTGCCTCTGGGGGCCGTGGAAGAACAGTGTCTGACTGTGCTGAAAGGTTTCTACCTGCTCAGAAACAAACTGGACAGGGTGCAGCACGCTGTCACCAAGTGTACCAGCTCATCCACAGAGCTCAGCGTCACCTCCAAGGATGCAGCACTACCTGTGATCAGGACCAGGGCATCGCCAGGTAAGCCAGACTGGCTCTCTCTCCTGACACTTGTCAGTTGAACAGATATATTTATAGAATACCTGCTGTGTCCTGTGTGTAGGGCACGAGAGTGTTAGGGTAAATAAAACAGCCCCCGGGCTGGACAGATGGCTTAGCGGTTAAGCACTTGCCTGTGAAGCCTAAGGACCCCGGTTCAAGGCTCCATTCCCCAGAACCCACATAAGCCAGGATGCACAAGGTGGCGCATGCATCTGGAATTCATTTGCAGTGGCTAGAGGCCCTAATGTGCCCATATTCATATTCTCCCTCTCTCTCTCTCTCTCTCTGTCACTCTCAAATAAATAAAAAAAAAATTTTAAAATAAACCCCAAGCTCCCAGCCTAGTCAAGCTGACAGGTGACTGAGACAAGGTGTCATGGGCTGTCGCGATGGGGAAGCACCAAGGTGAGGCTTGCACTGAGTCCCAGCTGTAAATTCACCAGATCCAATAAGTGCAGGAGAGAAAGAGTTCTCAGGACAGACAACCTGAGGGGAAATGCACCTGGTGATGCTTGAGGAACTCAGAGGAGTTGGGTGTGTATGCTGACCATGGGTGGCAAGATGGGGCAGGGAAAAAGGGCCCAGCCCAGAGTTGAGGACCTCCCATTCTGCCTCTACTTACCAGATACCAGCAGCACATACCTCCTCCAGTGGTGACAGACATTGTCTCCAGACATGGCCAGATGTCCATCCCCCTATTGGGGGTAGGCCCACCAACCAGAATCATTATTCAACCAACCATCCAGTACTGGAAGTGTGGCTCTGGTAAGGGCACTTACCTAGTGTGCCCAAGGCCCAGGGCTTCACCCCCCAACACTGCCAGCAAACAAAACTGGGGATGGAGCCGGGTGTGGCAGCTCACGCATTTAATCCCAGCACTCGGGAGGCAGAGGTGGGAGGATCGCTGTGAGTTCGGGGCCACCTTGAGACTACAGAGTGAATTCTAGGTCAGCCTGGGCTGGAACGAGACCCTACCTTGGGGAGGGGCCCCAGGGGACTGGGCATAGGAAGGCTCCAGAGACTAGCTGAATGGGTGCTATTAGTACCCGTAGGCCTGAAGGGGTGGGCACTGCGGGGGTGGAGGGGTCCTCTGCCAGCAGCAGTGGCCACAGGGGAAGGTGTGCACCCAGGACAGACCCACAGCCAGGATTGCACAGGGGCAGTAAACACCCAGACCTGTCCCAGCCAAAGGCAGGCAGCCAGGAGTGCAGTTGGCGCCTCCCAGGGTGCACGGTGGCCCAGGACACATGGCAGTGACCAGTGCCCCACCTCATGGGGCTGTGTGAGTGGTATCGGTCATGTTGAACGGAACCAGCGTGACTGGAATGTGGACCAACTGTGGTTTCTCGCAGAGACCTGCACAGGCTCAGTTCCCCTGAGCATCCCCTGTGGCCGACCCTCCTGACAAGGGCTCTCTGGCTCTCTTCCAGCGAACAAGCTGGAAGCTAAGGCAGCTCTGAACCAAGCCCTGGAGATGAAGCGCCAGGGCAAGCGGGAGAAAGCCCACAAGCTCTTCCTGCACGCCCTCAAGATGGACCCGGCCTTTGTGGACGCGCTGACTGAGTTCGGCATCTTCTCTGAAGAGGACAAGGACATCATCCAGGCGGATTACCTGTACACCAGGGCACTGACCATCTCGCCCTTCCATGAGAAAGCGCTGGTCAGCCGGGACCGGACACTCCCGCTGGTGGAGGAGATCGACCAGCGCTACTTCAGCGTCATCGACGGCAAAGTGAAGAAGGTCATGTCCATCCCCAAGGGCAGCTCGGCCCTGCGCAGGGTCATGGAGGAGACCTACTACCATCACATCTACCACACCGTCGCCATCGAGGGCAACACCCTCACCCTGTCCGAGATCAGGCACATCCTGGAGACCCGCTACGCCGTGCCGGGGAAGAGCCTGGAGGAGCAAAACGAGGTGATCGGCCTGCACGCCGCCATGAAGTACATCAACACCACGCTGGTCTCGCGCATCGGGTCCGTCACTATCAGCGACGTGCTGGAAATCCACAGGCGGGTGCTGGGGTACGTGGACCCGGTGGAGGCCGGCAGGTTCCGGACGACCCAGGTCCTGGTGGGCCACCACATCCCACCCCACCCTCGGGACGTGGAGAAGCAGATGGAGGAGTTCACACAGTGGCTGAACTCTGAGGACGCCATGAGCCTGCACCCCGTGGAGTTCGCAGCCTTGGCCCACTACAAGCTGGTGTACATCCACCCTTTCGTGGACGGCAACGGGAGGACCTCCCGCCTGCTGATGAACCTCATCCTGATGCAGGCCGGCTACCCCCCCATCACCATCCGCAAGGAGCAGAGATCCGAGTACTATCACGTGCTGGAAGTCGCCAACGAGGGGGACGTGCGTCCTTTCATCCGCTTCATCGCCAAGTGCACCGAGACCACACTGGACACCCTGCTCTTTGCCACCACCGAGTACGCGGTGGCGCTGCCAGAAGCGCAGCCCAACCACTCTGGGTTCAAGGAGACCCTTCCTGTGAGGCCCTAACCCCGCCAGTCCCCCCTTGCTGACACGGGAAGCCAGGAGGACGGGCTCAGAGTCGGCATTTCTACAGACCTGGGTATCTCCGACGGCGAAGAGAGACCTCTAGACATTCTTTACCTCCAAATGTTTTTTTTTGTTTTTTTTGTTTTTTTTTTTAGTTAAAAAGCGAGAAAAACTAAATTATTAAGCCTTGTCTCTAGGATAATTTATAGTTAAGCCAAGTTATTATTTATTCTTTTGAGCAAGCTAGGAGTATCATGTGGTGTCCCTATGGTGGTCACTCTGCAAGTAAGTGTTCATCCCAGCAATGCTCCTGTGTGACCAGAACCGAACCCACATTCTGGACAGAATTTGCACTAAGGTGAGGGAGAGAGGCCAGAGCTGTGGGACGGGCCCGGGGACAGGGCCACAGCTCTTTCTCTGAAATGGCTTCAAGGTCCTGTAACCCACTGTTCTGAGAAATGGCCGGGAGCTGCGCCACCAGGAGACAGGTAGAGGCTTGTACTGGCCGAGCAGCCTGTTGAGATTAGAAGCCAGCAGTGACATTTCCAGAAGCTGTCTTTTCACACTGGGGCAGTGTTTCTTGCTGAGGAGGGGCAGCCAGCCTGGCTGTGGTCAGTGTGTCCATGTTCCTCTGGAACTTCATTTGCAGCAAGCCAGGCCAGAAATTTTAGTCTTAATAACTTGCCGGGGTTTGTCAGCTCGCACCTCCCTCTCAGTCTCCTGAAGGGAAATGTTCACACGCTTGAAGGGCCGTAGAGGTGCGGCAGTAACCTTGCATGCACCCAGCCCTGGGACTCCTCCCCAGCACTATGAAATGAACACACCTAAAATGCCGGGCCACCCCGTCACAAGGAATTCACACCAACATCCATGACCACAGCCAAGTTAATGTCCCTGTTGTCCTGTGGCTTTATCCACATATTGCCCCCCTCCCCCATAAGCCATGATACTTCCCAGCATCCCCTTGGGGAAGTGAGAGATTGCCTCAGAGCGGCCTTATTTTTCTAGCAACTTGTAAAGTGGTACAACATCCTGTGAAATACAGCCAGGTTTCCCAGTCGTCACCTTCAGCAAATAGAAGAGACTTCTTTCAATCATTTAAGGCTCAAGTGCCAACCTGACTGCTGCTATTTAAGAGTCAGAACGACTGGAAATCACTGGGTTTTGTTCGAAGTGACAGAGCCACAGTGATATCCAACACTGTGTCGCGCACTTTGTCACTGTTTGAATGACGGCGAGCTTACGCAAGGTGTCAAATCTCCCAGAGTTAGGTGGTCCCTACGTCTGAAATTACTAGTTGGATTTTTCTGAGAGGTTAAGAAAAATTAGCCGGGTGTGGTGGTGCACACTTTTAATTTTAGCACTCGAGAAGCAGAGGTAGGAGGAATACTGAGTTCAAGGCCAGCTGGAAACTACATAGTGAATTCCAGGTCAGTCTGGGCTAGAGTGAGATCCTACCTCAGGGAAAAAAAAAAAAAAAAAGATTAGTGAAAAGCTGCAAGGGTGACATGTTTTCATAGGGGCTCAGCCCCTAGCACCTCTGTCGTCTTGGATTTACTCGCACACCACGAAGCTGCACACCGTGTCTTGCTCTGTCGTGTGGTGGGAATTTGCACTTTAGATATATGTGAAGGATGTTATTTAACAAATTACTGGTTCTAAATAAAGTATTTTATTACACAGCTGAGAGATTTTTTTGCCGTCGTCTTGCAGAGATGTGCCCTGCTTGTCCTGGGACCAAATCAGGGCCTTCTGCTCATTATCTTGTTCTGTGGGGACAGATCCAAGTCAGCCATGGCAGTAGACAAAGCGAGAGCTAGTGGCACGCACTGTCTACCAAGGCTCCTAGGGATGCTCGTGTGGGGGGGTGTGCATGCACACACATGCGTGCTCATGTGTTTAAGTGCAGGCACACCTACCAGAGTACCAGAGGACAACTTTGGATGTCAGTCCTGGCCGTCCCCTCCTTTTGAGGCAGTCTCTCACTCCATGGCTCACCACTGCTATGGTGAGGCAGGCTGGCCTGTGAGCTTCCAAGCACGTCTCTGACCTCTGTCTCCTTTCTAACCCTAGGTAGCCAAGACGAGTCCCTCGCGCTGCAGTATTGTGTGGAACTCTCCAGAGCACACATCTATCTGTCCACCCCCGACAGTAGAGTTGTTCCACTGTGATGTCTTATCCCAGCATGAGTGACAGCCCCCGTAGTGGCTTAGATGAGCACATTGAGCCTTGCTCTTTTTGCCCTCTATACTCTTGCGGCCATGAGACGGCAAGGGCCATTACAGCTGTCATGGAACGCCTGATCAGGGGTGGGGTCTAGGAGAAACACGCCCCCTAGCGTATGTTCGTGGAAACCCATTCTTACAACAGTCAACATCCCAGCATCTAAACCCCTGCCGGAGCCCTGTTGAAAGCATGAAGCCAGGCGGGTAGCAGGCGCCATCGAGAAAACAGGGCCGCTCCTGGAAGGCAGCCCCACATGACGGTGCAGTGGGAGGGACGACTCCCGCCATGGCTCTGCACAGTGCAGGATGCCAAACAGCCAGTGCCACAACTACGTTCATCAGAGAGCGGTAACGCCTAGAAAAAAAGTCTGTTTTTTTTTTCCTGTAAAGGAGACGGATGGAAGACTTGAGAGAGCCTTATCACCAATAATCTTTTAAGGGAGGGAAAACTACTCGTGAGAGCTGCAGTTTGGGTAGTGATGGCCTTTAAGGTACTACTACTGTTTCTCAGGACGATAAAACTGTAGCCTCTAATTCCTTCTTAGATACTGCTGGGATGAGCCCAGAGCTCGGCCATAGGCACACAGGAGCGTGTTGTACACTTGTTACCTTCACAGGTTTCCATTACAAAGTGTTTAGCTGGGACCATAGTGGCGTTTGGACAGGTGTAGTCAACATTCATCATGGACGGTGGAGAGGCTCATGCGGCCCCACCCGCCCCTCCCGGAGGTGCTGCTGGCAGGTAAGGGTTGCTGCAAGCAGGGAAGGCATTTTCTTCAGTGAAATAGCAAGTTGCCTATGTTCAGATAAATAATGCCCCTGCCCCTTATAAATCTATGCTCACACAAGCAATCCTAATTAAACTCAGTGGGTCACCACCAACAACAAACATTGTCAACAACACAAAAAGTAGAAGGGGGTCTAAGTGGAAAGGGACTCAACAGGGAATGGGGGGGGGGAGGCAAATGTGTTATCTATACATGTATAAAATGGTCAAAAAAATAATTTTTATAAGAAAAAAAGTCAGGTATGGCAGCATGCACTGTTGATTGTAGCACTGGGGAGGTGGAGACAGGTGGATCCTTGGCCTTAATAACCAACCATGCTACCTACTCTGCGAGGCAAAGGCCAGTGAGACCGTCTTCCATTCATTCATTCATTCATGAGTGAGTGAGTGAGTGAATGAAGAGTGGATGACATTCCTGAGGAACAACACCCAAGGATGTCTTCTGGACTCCATATACACAAGCATGCCCACACACGTTTTTAAAAACGTTGAGCCGAAGCGATGGCTCAGCAGTTAAAGGTGCTTGCTTGCAAAGCGTGTCAGCCAGGTTAGATTCTCTAGCACCCACATAGAGCCAGACGCAAGGTGGCCTGTGTGTGGAATGTGTCCCTCCCCCCCAACATACACGTAAATAAATGCAAATTTTAAGTTAGAAAAACAGGGCTGGTGTGGTAGTTTGAATGGATATCCCTCAACAGATTCAGGGGTTTTATTTAAGCTTGTAACTTGGTATCACTGTGGGTGGATCCTGAGGTCCAGCCCTAAGGTGTGGGGGAGGATCTGAAATTCCAGCCTAAAGGTACGCAGAGCTGCAGCGTGCTTGCTGATGGCACTGGTGATGGTGCAATTTCTCTGCATGGACCTGTGAAAGGGGGCCAGCTTTGCCCACCATTATGGAACTTCCCCTGATCTGTAAGCTTCAAGTAAATGCCATTCCTCCCATAAAGTATGTCTGCTTTGGAAGTTCACTCCAGCAACGTGAAGCTGACTGCAACGGCCAGGGATGGAGTGCTTGCCTAACACACGATGGGCTCTACCCCGGCGCTTAGGAAGCCTGCTTAATGTCTAGAAACTTACACTTACAGATGAGTTGATTGCATCACAGAAAAAAGGATTTCCTGAACTTTTTCCCCAAAGTGCCTTTAAAAGGTAAGTTTCCCTACTGAACTGCCAATTCTTTCAAAGCAATAAATATTGAAGGATGACAGGTTTTAAACAAAAAAATCTTAAAAGCTAGTGTCAAATTGCTAGAAAGTCAAGTTTACATCACTGCTGAAATCATTTCAAACAAAATGACAATTGCATTGACTTACAAAAGTTATATTTACATGCTACTGAATAAAGCAAGGTACAGTGATGTCAAAACATCCATTGTGAATGAACACGCCCCCGTACACTGGAAAAGACATTTGTAAGAGAAGTTTGCTTTAATAAAGCTAAATTGGGGTGGATGGGGGTTGAACTTCGCACTGGACATGGCATTTAACAAAACCAAAGGACTGAATTTCAGTGTTTTGACAAAGGACACAATTTACTGGTCACTAGGCAAAGAAAATAGCCCATAGCAGGTGGCACACCGAGTTCCTATATGAAACAAATGTCTCAAATATCCTGCTTTTAGGAAACAGAAAACAATGGTTGATGAGTCATTCTTACAAATACATAATAGAAAACCATACAACCTCTCTGAACAAAAAGCATCCAATGCTTTTTCTCCAATTTCCCATCCCATCCCTTTACTAAAATAGGCCACTCTGGTGCGCAACTAGCATCTCCACTTCATCTTTTAAAATTAAGAGTGCTGGGCACATGTGTTGTGCAGAGTGAGGAAGGTGTATAAAAAGGGCCAGAGGTGGCAAAAGTGGTGGGACAAATAGGTCTCAAAACCTGCACCCTTAGTCTTCAAGATGCAGTAGCATCTTGGGCCACCTGGGCCAGCCTATAGCGTGGTCGGCCTCCTCCTGCCCTCAATGTGAGGGAGTTATTTCTCCTCTGAACTTGGAACGTGCTTCTTTGTCTACACAGAGTAGAGTCTGTGGGAGCCCAGGCAAGCACCCAGGCCTTCAGTCCTCAGGGGCTGTACAGTGGCAGGTGGTCTGCCTGGCCAGCATTAAGTAAGGCATCTCCCATCTTCTCAAGAGTCCGGTTCACTTTCTCAGAAGCAACTTAGCAAAGTCGGCATTAGACATCTTGGGTGCCTCGGTGGCTGGGGAGGTGGTGACTGCTGGGCTCGGGGCAGGGCCGTTCTTGGCCTGAGGAGTGCCAGCATTCGGGCGCTGCAGGGCTCGGGGCAGCAGAGAGAGCTGGGTCCTTCCCTTCCCGCGCCTGGAAGAGCAGACACAGGATTCATGACCCCTGACTCAGTGTGACTGTTATCCAAAGTTAAAGGATGAGGAGTAAGGAGTGGGGCTGTAGCTCAGCGAACTGAGCGTAGGAAGACAGGACAGCATCTGTCCTTGATTCTGGTTAGTAGATAAAAATCATTCGGAACAAACTGCCTTGTTCACAATCTTGGCAATGATTGTGCCAACAGTCACACTTAGGGCTGATAAAAATGGCTGATGTCTCTCAGAATTTAGCAAAGGGCCTCGCTATTGTGTCACCTTGTTCCTCTCGAGCGCGCAGCACAGCCTTCACATAAGGGTGAGCCTCAGCTGTGGCTGGTAAGCACAGGTCACCCGGCTTGTTTTAAACACGATTAGCTGGCAAATAAGACTGCCAGTACCACCATCAGCCTAGGGCCACTTCCCAAGCTTGTACCCATTAGGGACTTTCTCTGCACACCCCAGCTTTTCTGTTCTAACTCAAAACAAGCCCACCTCCCAGCACCGGCCTGGACAGGTCCGCAGCCCAGCACGCGAACACTTACGCTCCATACATCTGCCGTGGCACCATGGGGCCTCCAAGGACTTTCTTCACTTCTGGTTTCTCCGGAACTTTCCTCTGAGGGGGATTGCTGATTGCCACTTTGATGACGTTCTCTCTGATAGTCATACCATCCATCTTCATTACCGCCTGTGACGCCTGGGCCTCATTTTCATACTCCACGTAGGCCAGGCCCTAGACGAGGTGGGAACCAGAGCCAGGTCAGATGCCGCTGCAACTCTCTCCTGTCAGGTGGCCAAGCAGACAGCAGCCACCTCTCCAGTGGCACCATCCTCCGCCTACAGGTTTACTCCCCAGCCCCACTGCGCTCCCGTGACTGTTACTGCCCGGAGGGCCAGAAAACCGCTCTGGATTCAGAACACGTTGTGCCTGCCCCAAAGCAAAGGCAACAAAGGCTACTATGGATGCAACAAGAAAACCAAGATGGTCGAATGGATACAATGACGGCTTGGGAGGATTATCTCTGCTCCCTCAGCCCTCCTTTCCCTCACGTGCTCCAGCTTGTCAACGTGCAGGAGGTTGGTTAAGAGGGAATCCAAACCACTGTGGGGCTGCAGAGGTGGTTCCACAATTAAAGGCACTCGGTTGCAAAGCCTGACAGTCTGGATTCAATTCCCCAGCACCCATGTAAAAGCAGATGCACAAAGTAGTGCATGCATCTGGAGTTCATCTGCAGTGGCAGGAGGCCCTGGTGCGCCAATACTCTCTCTGCTCTTTTTCAGTCTTTCTCTGAATAAATAAATACCACTATTCAAAACGTGTAATGGCAGACCACGGCAGAGACAGCTGCAGCACAGGCTGCCTGTGGTGCTTTGAAACAGATGTCCCCCATAAACTCGGCCTTAGAAGGTAGGCAGAGCCTTGCTGGATGCGGTGGGCTGTTGGGGGTGGATTAGGGGTGTTATAGCCAGCTCCCCCTTGCCAGAGCTCAACTCACTTTCACTGTTTTCCACCCGCTGTGGCAGAGATGTACAGCCTCTGCTCATGCCATGCTGTCCCCTCCATCATGAAGCTTCCCCTCAGGACTGGAAGCCACACTAGAACCTATTCAGAACCTACTCCTTCCACCAACTGCTTTTGATCAGGTGCTTTGTCCCAGCAACAAGGAGGTACCCGCCACGTGCCCCTCAAGGCACTGTGCCTCTGACCACAAAGCAGCCAGCCCCACAGGTGCGGTTCACATTGGGTTTCTAAAGCCTCTGGCAATTTCTGCTCCAGACCCATGTTCTTTCTTAGTACAATTAGCTACAAAAGGTTAATCTGATTCCAAGTGGAAGTGGAGCCATGTGTGCTTATCTTTCTGTTCAGCTATCGGTCACTCAGCAGGCCTCGAAGCCCTGTATACCACAGTGCGACACTGACCTTGGGCTTGCCGGCCCGGTTGGTGACCAGTCGCAGGCCCTTCACGGTCCCGTGGGCCTTGCAGATGTCCTCAAGCTCTTCTTCAGAGCACGAGAAGGGCAGGCCCGAGATGAACAGCTTGTGCTTCTCCAGGGAGGTGCTGTACCTGAACACCTGCGGGGAGAAGGCAGAGGGTGCTCGAGGCCGGGCAGGGCAGGATGAAAGGCGCCCCACCCAGTGCGGGTGGGCCACTCGTCACCCTCCTCAGCACCCAGCAGAAAGCAGCCAGCGGCGCACTTCCTGACAGGATTCTCATCGAGACATCAGCCAGAGCGGGTGGGCCTGTCAGGCTGGCTTCCTCTCCGAGCTTCGGCCCTGCTGGACTCAAGGTGGGAGCACTGGACCCCCTCCCCCCCACCCCGAGACCCACAGGAAAAGCTCACTTTCTTTCATATGTACCTTAAAATCAGGGTTTTTGCTCTTATCCACACATGGGGAGACAAACATCGGCCTCCCTTCCACATTCTTCCGGTCCAGCTCCAAGGCCTGCAGAGCCGACTTCTCCTCTTTAAACTCCACATAGCAGTAGCCTCGGAAGTCCCCACGGTTACTGAAGATGGGTCGGATCTCCGCCACCTCCCCGCAGGCCTCAAAGAGGGGCCTGAGCTTCGCCTCCGGCTCCCCCATGCTGTAGGGGAGGTTGCTGACAAAGACGGTGAGGCCGTCCTTGCTGCTGTCGTGGGCCACCTTGGGCATGTCCCGCTTCAGGGAGGCCGCCTTCTCTTTCTGCTTCGACGGGGGAGCAACATCGACAGTTACGCTTTTTCCAGCGAGCCCAGTGTCGTCCTCCACGGCCGAAGCGGCTCCCGCGGGCGACGCGCTGTTCTCCACCCTTCTGCGTTTGGAAGGCTGCTCTGCAGGTTTAAGAGGGGCAGCAGCAGTTACGGGCGATGTGTGCTTTCTCACAGCAAGCTTTGCACGCAGGCTTGCACTTCCCACTCTAACTGCACCATGCATGCGAAGGCGCAAGCTCCAGGCTGCTGCGAAGTCTTTATGACCCTCCAGGGGTGCGATAAGCTTTTTGGGCCCCAAATACATTTGAGTAAAGGGGCTGTGTCAAAGAAAATAACAAATCGCCCCTTTAATCCCAGCACTCAGGAGGCAGAGGTAGGAAGATCACTGTGAGTTCGAGGCCACCCTGAGACTACATAGTGAATTCCAGGTCAGCCTGTGCTAGAGTGAGACCCTACCTCAAAAAACCAAAAAAAAAAGAAAGAAAGAAAGTAACAAATCCTAATCGAGTCCAAATTCTGGTCATCAGAGAGACCCAGGCCCCTCTCCAAAGATGCCCAGGTCAGCAAGGGGTGTGGGATCTGGGCAGCTATGGAAACTTGCCCACAGCTGATGGACCATGTGCTCCATGAGCCCGTTGGAGCGCTGAGGAGCAGGTCTGCTTTCTAAAACATTTTCAGTACTGTCTGCTGTGCTCAAGAGATGCCATCCTCACCAGACTCCAGCCGCTTCCAGAGCTGCTGGTGCTGCCTCCCATACACGGCCTTTCTATCGACTCACCCCAACTTCCAACGGCGCCTGAGCCCCCTTGCGGCATCCCCAAGTTCTTGGTCCGGGCCTGCTGGCCTGACCCCACTCTAGCCTCCACCACTGACCCAGACTCAAGAAGATTTGAGACAGGACAGCTACACACAGTATTCAGTCATTTTTGTTTGGTCTTGGTTGTTGTTTTTCAAAGTGGGGTATCACTCTAGCCCAGACTGACCTGGAATTCACTATATAGTCTCAGGGTAGCTTCGAATTTACTGCAATCCTCCTACTTCTGCTTCCCAAGTGCTGGATTAAAGGCGGACGCCACCTCGTCCGGCTTAATATTCAGTTTTTTACTGGGCCTTTCTACCACGAAGAGATGGTGGACAACGAGGGGGTCTGAGGACTCAATGGCAAGAACAGATAGGTGTGAGGCCCGACTTCCGTAAAGGGAATGCTGCTGTGAGAGCGCTCTGGGTAGCAAGGTGTACACCCCGAAACAGTGACGGCCATTGGGAAGAGTTCAGGAAAGAACATTCCAGGTACTGCTCTGCAACTTTTCCTCCAGTCTGAAATGTTACCTTCTTCCTCCTCGCCCCACTCTTTCTCGTCCGCTTCTTCATCTGCCGGGTGTTTGTCGGCGCCTCTGGTCCTCTTCTTCTTTTTCAGAGCCTTCTTCTCGGCCCTCACCCTCTTGCGCTGTTCGGCCTTTTCTTCTTCCTGCTGCACGAGAGCGGCTTCCTTCTCCGCAGCCTAGGAGAGAGACCAGAGCACATCACCGAAAGCCACGACTGCAGTGGCTGGCCTGTGGAGACACGAGACAGGACGGACACTCATCACCCCGGGAAAGAGCACAAAGAACAGCGGCGGGAGGGGGAGGAGCTCAAGTCCGTCCTGTGCAGCATCCTCAATGTCTGGGCACCAAGAGCAAGAAAACCAGCCCAGGAACCCAGGGCCCAAGCAAGCTGGGAACGCTCCTGTTCCACACGTGAGCCAAGTGAAACTCCTCTTAATTCACTTTTATCTAGTTCAGTCAACTCTATATGGAGAAGTACTTATTGTTAGAAGCCAAAGCCTTAAATAAATCTAAAATGATGACACAAGACAAGTTTAAATTGATCCAAATGTTCTAATAGGTTCTGATAAGAAATATCCATAGCAAGAGCTGAAGAGATGGCCTAGCAGTTAAAGGCACTTGCTTGTAAAAACTGATGGCCCAGGTTGAATCCCCCAGTGCCCATGCAGTCAGGCAGGCATCCATTTGCAGCGGCAAGAGACTCTGGCATGACTGTACACACACAACTAAATTTTTTAAAATAATTCTGGACTGAGAAGATGGTTCAGTGGTTAAAGGCACTTGCTTGCAAAGGCTATTGGCCCAAGTTTGATTCCCACCTAAAGCCAGATGCACAAAGTGACACATGTATCTGGAGTTCATGTGTAGCAGCAAGAGGCCCTGACATGCTCACACTCACTGTCTAATAAATGAAAACATCTGGGCTGGAGAGAAGGCTTAGCGGTTAGGGCACTGGCCTGCGAAGCCTAAGGACCCATGTTTGACTCTCCAGATCCCACATAAGCCAGATACACAAAGGTGAGGCAAGCACACATGCCCACAAGATGGCACAAATGTCTAGAGTTCAAACGCAGTGGCTGGAGGCCCTGGCGCACCAATTCTCACTCTCTCATTAAAAATAAAAGGGGAGACGGGCATGGTGGCGCACGCCTTTAATCCCAGCACTCGGGAGGCAGGCGTAGGAGGATCGCTTTGAGTTTGAGGCCACCCTGAAACTACATAGTGAATTTCAGGTCAGCCTGAGCTAGAGTGAGACCCTACCATGAAAAACCAAAATAAATAAATAAATAAAAGGGGGGAAATAAATAAAAATATTAAGAAGAAAAAAAAAGATTCCATAGCAGCCAGAGCCAAAAGAGAGCTGAGCATTTCCAAAGGCTGTAAGCAGGCATTGCCGTTACCTTCATCCTCTGCTCATGAACACGAGCTAACCGGGCTTCCGTTTTCTGAACGGCCAGGTCCCAGTCTTCCAGTGTACCTGGACAGGAAGAGAAGCAGAAGCATCCCTCATTCAAGTCAGAAGGATGTGAACATTTCCTTAATTCCCCACACCTCCAGAAGAGGCAGCCCTGTTACTACAGGAATTGGAGAATCGGCTCTCATTTTAACAAAATACAAGGGCTGAAGAGATGGCTCAGCAGTTAAAGCACTTGCCTGCAAAGCCTAAGGACTTATGTTCAACTCTCCGGGTCCCACATAAGTGTGACACAAGTACACAAGGGACACACACATCTGGAGTTTGATTACAGTGGCTAGAAGCCCTGGCGTGGCAATTCTCTCACTCTCCCATTAAAAAGGGGGGGAGGGAGCTGGAGAGATGGCTTAGCAGTTAAGCACTTGCCTGTGAAGCCTAAGGACCCCAGTTTGAGGCTCAGTTCCCCAGGACCTACGTTAAGCCAGATGCACAAGGTGGTGCATGCATCTGGGGTTTGTTTGCAGTGGCTGGAGGCCCTGGCACACCCATTTTCTCTGTCTGTCTGCTGCTCTCAAATAATAAAAATAAACAAAAAATTTTTAAAGGCAGCCAGGCATGGTGGTGCACACCTTTAATCCCAACACTTGGGAGGCAGAGGTAGGAGGATCACTGTGAGCTCAAGGCCACCCTAAGACTACACAGTAAATTCCAGCTCAGCCTGAGCTAGAGTGAGATCCTACCTCAAAAAACCAAAATACAAAAAAACAAAACAAAAAAAGGGAAGGCTGTCTGTTGAGTTTGCCTCACAAAAAAAAATAATAATTCATAGAGATTTTTAGTTTGGAATTCAACTAGTCTTGGGCTGTGTTTATAGGGAAGGACCCTTCTCTTTCCAAAAGATACTTGAAAGCAAGAAGATAGCCTCTTCCAGGCTTTCAGTGGCAAAGATTATGGGAACATTTCAATGTGAAAGTCACAGGACATTTATATTGTGAGTGAGAAACTTGAACGGCTACTCAGATGTTAGCGTCTCTCTGGCGCTCACGGGTACTCTGACACTATTCTCTCCTGGTTTACTCCTCAGCTGCAGTATCAAAGGCTCTAGAATCCAACACAGGTCCAAGAACAAGCTGAGCCACCTGCCTCTTGGAGCTCCTTCGTGGCAGACACTGTGCTAGAACAGCAGTTCTCACTGGGGATGCTCCTCACTTTCTGGACATTTGGCAAGGTTGGGGACATGTCTGGTTAGGGTGAGGGGGACATTACTGGCAGCTAAGGAACAGAAGCAGGAGTGCAGCATGTGTGCCCTACAGTAGAACAGCCCTCCACTAAGAACTATGAGAAACTACACACTGGCATTCAATCCACAGCTTGTCTTGAGTTGCTGCAGGAGGGCACTGCCACTGGCGAATGCCACTTGAGGGGGAACGGCCATGACTAGTCTGTCCTTACAGACTCCGTCTAGCTAGATGCTCCCACGGGAGGCCAGCATCCTCTAAGCCAGAAAGGGGTGTGGGTCCCACCTTCCGTCCTCTCCATGGTGAGCAACACTTCGCAGACGTGCTCAGGGTAGTCACTGGTACACTGGACGGCCCGATGCAGAGCTTTCCGGCAGTGCTGAGTGTCACCATGCGCCCTGGGACAGAGAAGAAGCAGCTGCCGCCACCAGGCACAAAGGGATGGCACGGGGAGGGAGAAGCAGGCCTCCGAGGCGGCGCTCTCGGCACCCACGCTTCTGAGGAGACAGGCCGGCTTTCTGCCGCAGCAGGCGTCTCCTCCTGCCACCCGCCTCTGCACGTTTCCTCAGGCAGGCAGGTGACCCTGGCCAGAGCCTAATGCCAGGTCTTCTGCCTTCACAGCCTCTTGTGAGCAGAAGCACCTTGATCAAATTCCTGAAGGAATTCTTTACAATCCTACCATAGGAGCCAACCACTAATCCAGGACATGGTTAAATTTCATGACCAGCAGTCAGATCTTTCTGTCCTGAGATTAAGATATGCTAATCACATCAGCCAAACAAAATATTGTCAATGTAAGGATAATATTTGTATATGTAAGGAGCAGTGGTTCTCCAAACATCATCCACATACTAGAGCCCTCTCTTCCCCAAGACATTTGTATGGACAGTACAACAGCAACAGGCCTTCCCACACAGCAAAGCAGTATACACCTTTTTCTTTCCCCCCTTTCTTTTCAGTTTTTCGAGATAGGGTCTCACTCTAGCTCAGGCTGACCTGGAATTCACTCCGTAGTCTCAGGGTGGCCTCGAACTCATGGTGACCCTCCTATCTCTGCCTCCCGAGTGCTGGGGATTAAAGGGGCGTGCCACCACGCCCAGCTTAGCAGTACACACCTTTGACAGTGAGTGACAAAAGGCACACAGCACTTCTGCAGACTGAAGGGCAGTGCAGTTGAAAGAAGTATGGACTGACTAGGGAGCTGAAAGACACTTGTCCCTGACGTGCTGTGGTCCTTTGACACAACACTACTTAACAAACTACAGCTACTCACACCTGCATACTGGGCAGACACCTCTGAAAGTTCGTAAGTGTGCACATCAAGAAAAACCACTGATGTCTTTTGTTGCAAGTGATAAAATCTAAGCTTCCAGGTTAAAATTAGCATTTTAAAAAATTTGCATCCACCACTGAGTTTGACACAATCCTACTTAAAGTCCAGTGAGGATGAGTGATTTATCTGAGACAGGGTCTAGCCCAGGCTGGCCGCAAACACCCTATATAGCAGAGAATGACCTTGGACTCCTGATCCTCCTGCCTCCACCTTCTGAGTGGTGGGGTTACAAGTGGGCACTGCTAGGCTGGTCGCATGCAGTGCGGAGGACAGCGCCCAAGGCTCTGTGCACGCTAGGCAAGCACTCCACCAACTAATGCCCTCAGCTGTGGTGCTGCACAATGAAATGTGCCAACATGAAGAGTTGTGTGATCGAGGGAGGGAGGATTTTCCTAGTGAACAATGAACGCATCATGTCAGACTGACAGCACCAAGCCACAGGTCCGACCGACACTCATGTAACGGACAGGAAAGTTCACTGACAAGGGTCAGAGCCCACATTCCAGCCACCTCTAAGGAACGCCCCTTGCTGAATTCTGCTGTATGACGGAGGGAGATTATCAGTTAGTCCTTTCTTGTCTAACCTCGCATCTGTGTGAGTCCAGACTTTCTTCACACTCTTCAATAAAAACTACATCACAGAAGAATAGGTACCAGGCACAAAACCACTGGTTCTCTGGGTTTGCCCAGTTACAGGAGAGAAACGGGAAGCAGCAGGCTGTTCTAAGAAAGCCTTGGCCAGGACAAGGACAGGAGGCACGCATGTCCCCTTCCCGGCCCCAAGTCAGTATGGTTACCTTTCCAGGTTGTAATACTCGAGCCACATGTTGGCATACTTGGCATTTCCTTTGGTCATGATGCTGTCCCAGAGTTCTCGGGCTTTCTGCATATTATTGCACAGTCGAGCCTAAAATTCATTAGCAAGCTCAGTTAGGACAGGCCCTAAACCTTCTGGCATCAATATCCATCACCAGCCTCCACACAGACATACCTAAGACACCCACTGTCCCACGACCATCAGTATCATGTAAATCGCAGATTGCCCTAGGCCTCCCTCCAGTGCTAAGAGGCCCGGACCAGCCCTTCTACCTTTCGACAGTATCAAGCTCCCAAAGGTCTGCTTATGCGGATATAGTTGGGTGGCAGAGAGCTAACATGGGTGATGCTGGCTCCATCCCCAGCACTGCTACGAAGTCTGCCTCCACCTCTTATGAACACAGAATAAGAGCCCTTGACATAACACAGTGCTGTTTAACCTTGGCTTTTTTTTTTTTTTTTAACTTATTAGAGAAAGCGAAAGTGGGTGCACCAGGGCCTACAACCACTGCAAACCAACTAAAGACGCATGCACCACCATGTGCATCTGGTTTAAGTTGAATCGAACTTGGGTCTTTAGGCTTTGCAGACAAGCACCTTAACCACCCACCATGCCACTTCTCCAGCCAGGATTTTATTATTTTTAATCAACCCTAACCACAAATGTTTAAACTAGAACAGTGTGGAGGAAGAAAGCTGATGTAGTACCAAATGCCAGCCCTGCCATTTACAGACTCCAGGACATGGAAAAGTAACGTGTCCTGACCTCAGAGCACAGTTTCCTCGTCCTTAAAAGTAAGGGGAGAAGCCGGGCGTGGTGGCGCACGCCTTTAATCCCAGCGCTCGGGAGGCAGAGGTAGGAGGATCGCCGTGAGTTCGAGGCCACCCTGAGACTCCATAGTGAATTCCAGGTCAGCCTGGGCTAGAGTGAAACTCTACCTCGAAAAACCAAAAAAAAAAAAAAAAAAAAAAAAAGTAAGGGGAGTCTACCTGGCAAATGTTATCTCCAGTGGTCTATCAGAATTTTACAATTCTACCAGCTGACCAAGGGCAACTTCCACGTCCCACTCAGTCATTTCACTAACTGACCAAGGGTGGCTTCCGTGTCCCACTCACTCTACCAGCTGACCAAGGATGGCTTCCATGTCCTACTCAGCTTGGTGTCCCTGGCTCAGGAACAGAATTCGACGTTTTCTCTACTGCTCAAATCGGCCATCTTCTTGGTGAGGGGCATGTCTTAGCAGGCCAGACGAGCCCCATGCACCTGGCCGAGTGCTGGCGAACAGCACACTCGACCCTCACACCACGACAGAGGAGGGCTGAAGAGGCAGGTGTCAGTACTGGGCACTCAGACTCCTGGCTAGCCATCAGGACAGAAATAAGCACACCAGCCCCTGGACATCCTGGGATCCTGGCCCGTTTTGAATTTCACTGAAGAGAACGCTGTCAAAGGTCCCTCAAAGGCAGGTAAACGTGAGAGCTGTCAAATGCTTACCTCAATCCGAGCCCAGTACTGCATGATCACGCAGCTAGGATCTCCAGTCTCGCTGAAGCCTTCAACAACAGAATTGAGACAGTTAGAAAGGTGTGCTGAAGCAAGTACCCCTAGGCTGAAAAAATAAAGTTCACCATACAAGAAAAGAAATCCAACCAGACAGACAGCAGGCCAAGGCCAGACTTACGCTCTTCGACCTCCTGTTGCAAATACTCCAGAGCTCGTGTAAACATGGACCGCAACTCTTCCAGCTCCTTACTGGAGTCTGTTGGAAAGAACAAGACTTCCTGAAGCCTCATCACTCGCCTTTTTTTTTTTTTCCTTTCTTTTTTGCGCATGAATATGTATGCGTGTTTGCATGTGTGTAGGAATTTGTACATATCTGTGCACATGCTTGTGGAGACCAAAAGTCAGTATTAGGTGCTCTCTACCGTATTCTTTAAGACAGTTTCTTATTGAACCTAGAGCTCACCGAATCAGCCAGGCTACCTAACCAGTGAGCCCCAGGGGTTCCTTACCCCGACCTCCCCAGTGAGGTGACTGCAGATGTGCAATACCACATCCAGAATCTGGGTCGGGCCCTCAGGCTCAGATGGCAAGCACGTTAGCCTGAGCCATCACCCAAGCCCCCGCCAGCTTACATTTTAATCTTACATAAGAACTGCTGGAGACCCTTATCGATTTGGCATCATGTGGAAGACACAGGAAGAAATGAGAACAACACAATGACAAAAGGAGCTGTGAGCACAGCGGCTGCATGAAGTTACCCCTGACACAGTACAAGTTAGGGCTTTGCTCGTTGTGCTTTTGGGGTGAACAGGGGATCCTACAAAGGTTCAAAGATCTAAAAGAAACACAGCGGGCTGGAGCGATGGCTCAGCAGGTAAGGTGCTTGCCTGCAAAGCCTAACAACCTGAGTTCTATTCCCTAGTACCCACATAAACCCAGATACACAGATGATGCATGCATCTGGAGTCTGTTCCCATTCTCTCTATCCCTCTGCCTCATCTCTCTTTCTGCTTGCAAATAAATAAATAAAAATAGTTTAACAAATACTTGAAGAAACACAGTAATCTTGTCTGAAAAAGGATTTGGGGTTTATAAAAAGGCTACAGAGGTGGGCAAGAGCCAGAGGACCATCATCATCTTCCTTTAACTCCACATCCTGACTTATTCAAGTTGGGAATTGTTAGCTGGAACTGCGAGATCACCAAAGATCTGTGAACAAGCCGAATTCTGAGGAAAACCCATGTGCGTATGTACCTTGTTTGAAGTCAACCCTTCTCCTCAGATAATCCAGGTATGCCTGCCAGATCTCCACGTAATCAGTGGCCTGGATGAAGCCAGCATTCAGAGCTTTCTCAAAGGTCACTGGAGTCAGAGAAAAAGTTAACAGCTATTATCAATCCAAAAAGAAATAAAGCCCAAAATCAAGACTATAACACACCACATGACTTAAAGAAAGTAGATGTACAAGGCTCTAGATTTCTAACCCTAGCACCACACACGGAAGATAAAAAATTAACAGGATACAACTAAGTGAAATGAGCAAGAACAGGGACGTTCCTACAGAAAGACTCACTCTACTAACTGTCTGGCAATGACAGCCCCAAGGCAAATACATTTAGAGAAAGACCATAACTGCTTAGAAATTAAGAATAAAGGTCTAAGAAGCCAAAAACACAAGCAGTTTCTACGACACCAACAGCAAGCCCCCCAGCCATCTGTCACTAATATGCTGTATCCCAAAGACTGCAAAATGCTGATGAAAAGACTTCCTGTCCACAATTCTGTTTCTCACTGGAGATAAGCGTAGATACTGCAGGCGTGGTGGTGCATGCTAATAATCCCAGCACTGTGAGACAGAAGCAGGAGGACAGCAAGTTCAGTGCCAGCCAGCACTGCACACCAAGTGCCAAGGCTACATACGAAGATAGCTTCAAAAAAGGGAAAAACAGGGCTGGAGAGATGGCTTAGCGATTAAGTTCTTGCCTATGAAGCCTAAGGACCTCGGTTCAAGGCTCGATTCCCCAGGACCCACGTTAGCCAGATGCACAAGGGGGCGCACGCATCTGGAGTTCGTTTGCAGTGGCTGGAAGCCCTGGCGCACCCATCCTCTCTCTCTACTTGTCTCTTTCTCTGTCACTCTCAAATAAATAAATAAAAAATTTTTTAAAGGGAAAAACAAAAACACAAAAACAAATTTTCTCACAAAAACATTCATACTGGGTCAAGTGTTGTGGTGCATGCCTTTAATTCCAGCACTCAGGAGGCTGAGGTAGGACAACTGCTGTGAGTTCGAGACCAGCCTGGTCCTACAGGTCAGCCTGAGCTAGAGTGACACACTGTCAAGACCAAAAACAAAAACAACAACAAAAAATTATACCGGAAATAGTTTGATGATCAACTCCATGTCTCTCCATGGCCAAGAGGTACCGGCTCCACAGGGCAACTGTCCACGGGCAGTTCCTAACAGCTCGGCTGTGTACAGACAGAACCAAGTCCTTTACTTTCAGCTGGCGGTCCTATGATAAAGAATTCCAGGGTAAGAAGATAAAATCTTACTGTTAAAACTTCACTGGTGTTACGGTTTGGGTGTAAAATGTCCCCACAGGCCCATATTTGAATATGACAGTCACTTGCGACTGTTCAGGGGGACTGTGAAACTTTCAGAAGGTGGGGCTTAGCTGGAGGAAGTGGGTCACTACTGGGGAGGGGGCCTTTAGACCATAGCCCAATCATTAATGATTAATGAGGCATTTGCTAGCACAACCAACTGCAGAAGAAATTTCCTTTAAAATGTCTGGAGAGGAGGAGGGGGTGGGCCTGGAGAGATGTCTCAGCAGTTAAAGGCTTGCAAAATCTGACAGGCCGGATTCGATACCCCAGTACCCACATAAAGCCAAATACACAAAATGGCACATGTGTCTGGAGTTCATTTGCAATGGTAGGACGGGGCCCCTCCATTCTCTCACTCTCTCTCCATGCAAATATATAATTAAAAAAATATTTTAAGAGCTGGAGAGATGGCTCAGCAGTTAAGGCACTTGCCTGCAAGCCAAAGGACCCAGATTTGCTTCTCCAAGTCCCACATAAGCCAGATGCATATGGTGGCATAAGCGTCTGGAGTTCGTTTGCAGTGGCTAGAGGCTCTGGCATGCCTATTTTCTCCCTCCCTCTCTATCTATCTATCTATCTCTCTTTCTCTCTGTATTAAGTAAAAATAAATCTAAAATTTTTTTCTAATATTTTTAAGTGTCTCTTGTGAAGCTGGGCAAGCACAATGTACATGCCCAGAATCTTAGCACTCAGTAAACTGAGGCAACAGAATCACGAGCACGAGTTCAAGGACAGCCTGGGCTACATGGCAAGACCTTGTCTCAATAAAAAAAAATACATACATACATATATACAAGTAAAATGTCTCTGTGGCCTGGTTTCTTCAAGGAAGAAATCACCAGGGGAGAACAGAAGAGGGGCCAGGCCATGGTATAAGTAGTTCTTTGTAGGCCAACCCTAATGTATAGGCTTCTTCTGGATCGGCTTACACATAAAAAGATGTTTCACACACATACTGAAACACTACCAATGGAATATGATTTCTGGCACTGCTTCAAAACACCAGATGGGGAGTAGGTAAGAATGGAGAGGAAACCACACAGCCAGACAGAGCTTGTCTGCCACTGCTGAAGGCAGATGGTGGGAACGAAATAGGCCATTTAATCTTTTGTGTTTATCTTTTTTCTGTGTTCCCCCACCTCCACCGTGGGTGGGGTCTCACTCTAGTCCAGGCTGACCTGGAACTTACTCTGTAGTTCCAGGCTGGCCTTAAACTCACAGCGATCCTCCGACCTCTGCCTACAGAGTGCTGGGATCAAAAGCATGCACCAGGGCTGGAGAGATGGCTTAGCAGTTAAGTGCTTGCCTGTGAAGCCTAAGGACACCGGTTTGAGGCTCGATTCCCCAGGACCCATGTAAGCCAGATGCACAAGGTGGCGCATGCATCTGGGGTTTGTTTGCAGTGGCTGGAGGCCCTGGCGCGCCATTCTCTCTCTTTCTCTCTCTGCCTCTTTCTTTCTCTGTGTCACTCTTAAATAAATAAATAAATAAATAAATAAATAAATCATGCACCACCACGCCTGGCTGGCTACATTTTTTATACTATAATAAGGTACTAGAAAACACCAACCTTTTGTAAAGGCCTCAATAATAAGACTATGAGTAGTGGGGTGTGGTGACTAGAGTGAGACCCTACCTCAAAAAATTTTTAAAAAGACTATGGGTAAAATTTTTATATAGCTGGCAATCAGTATAAAGTAACATCAAGCATGAAGATGGCAAAGACAAAAGGGAAAGACAGCAGCATTTAACTACTTCCTGTCGCTGTGAGATTTCCCCGAGAAGATTCTACCCTGAAAACCAGAGTACAATTAAATAAGGCCAGAGCAGTTATCTTACTAGGTACTGACTGTAGCGGATCCACAAGTCTGGGACGAGGCAGTTCTCGACCAGCGCCCGCTCGAAAATCAACTGGACGCGGGCGGGGTCACCAGTCTTCATCTCAAAGTCGATGTACGCTTGGTACTCGGCCAGCCGCGGGGCCTCGGCTCCCAGCTGAAGCACAGGAAATCACTCAGGTTAAACGTATCGTGGGTACCATCAGAAAGCACAAGACATCTCCAAATAAAATTAACGTTGGCAAAAGTGCCTACGCCAAGATAAGCATCACCAAACCCTCCATATCTCAGAACTAGTCCCAATCAGATCCCAAACTTAGTGAGCAGAGTGTCTTCAGGCCCCAAATGCGTCGTTTTAGCGAGTTACAAAGGCTCCAGAACCTTTTTCAAAACGTGCTCCGGGACCACAGGGAAGCAAATGAAAGCAACACCTGGACAACGACCACTGCTCACCATCCCACCAAGCAGAGATCCCTGAGCAGAATGATGGCGACCAAACCAGGAGCACACAGTGCTACTTGAGGTCACTGTTCCAAACGCAATGCTACAGGAGCCGGGACACCGGCCAAGACAGAGGAGGCCCAGCCGAGAGCTGACCAACCAAAGGCGCAGTCAGAATCCTCTTTTCAACCTGCTTTCTCTGTAGCCACACTCCGCTGGTGGTCACAACAAAATGAAACTGGTTGAGGACTAGCAAAACGGGGAGGGCTGTGTGCTCTATGCACAAAGAGGCCATCTCAGAGCCTTGGGATCCAGCAGTGTGGGTGAACAGTACCTAGACACACTGTGCCACTGAAAACAAATAAAACAGACAGATGTTAAAAAAAAAAATTTAAAAACTGGCAAAGAAACAACTACAGAGGATAAAATCCAAGTGAGGGCAAAAAGCCAAGGAAAGGTAAAGCTTTTGCTATCTTTAATATACAGTAACAGTATGATCTCCAAAACAATTATAAGAAGGTCTCATTATAAGCCTCATCTTACATTCAGAGAACCTGAGACATGAAGAGGTTAAACACGTACCCAGAGTTCAAGAGCTAGCAAACAGGAGAGCTGGAGCTCAGAGCTGAGACAGCTGAGCTCTCAGACTGGCCTCCTACGCACCAGGCCAGGAATACTAGTGAAAACAGTTAAGATGCCCAAGGAACTTCAAAGATGAAAAAGAGAAGATACCCATCCTAAGACCTATGGTAATGAAATTGCAGATTGTTCAATCAAACCAATAGCATCTTAAAATTAGCCAGACAAGCTGGGCATGGTGGCACATGCCTTTAATCGGGAGGTAGAGGTAGGAGGATTGTTATGAGTTCAAGGCCATCCTGAGACTACATAGTGAATTCCAGGTCGGCCTGGGCTACAGAGCAAGATCCTACCTCAAACAACAACAACTATATATATATATATGACAAAAAAAATATGGTTACCTTCAAAGAAGCAAGAGGTTGACAGATGCATTCAGCTACTGAGCTACTGAGAGCATTAACTATCAGTAGGTAATTCTATATCCTGAGAAAATGACTTTGAAGAAGGAAAGCAAAAGCTGGGGAGATGGCTTAATGGTTAAAGGCACCTGCTTTGCAAAGCTTGAGGGGCCTGGGTTCAATTCCCCTGTACCCACATAAATCTAGATGCACAAACTAGTGTATGCATTTGGAATTTGTTTGCAGTGACAGAAGGCCCTGGTACATCCATACTCATTCACTCATTTTCTCTCAACTAAACTAATTTGAAAAAAAAAAAAAAAAACAAAAGGAAGGAAAGCAAACATAAGACCTTTTCAGATGGACAAATCTGTCAGCAAAGACTCTCCAGCACAGACGAGTGTAATCAAGGCACAGAAAAGTCATTGCAGATGAAAGACCTAGGATTCAAGGAAGGCAAGGCAAAGAAAACAGAACGCACATAGTAAACTGAAGCCAACTATGACTGCAAAATGAAGCATTGCCAACGATGCCTGGTGGGTCAAGAAAACAAGTCTCAGGTGCATGGTAAGTTCCATTTACAAATAGTATTATCAATGTAAAATGTCCAAAAGACTCTCTAACTCTTATTAATAAAAGAATTTACCAAGGTCAGTAAATAAAGAAATTAATATAAAACAACACTTTATATGAAGAGTTAAAACAAAATTGCTGGGCATGGTGGTGCACGCCTTTAATCCCAACACTCCAGAAGCTGAGGTAGGAGGGTTGCTGTGAGTTTGAGGCCAGCCTAGAGTTACAAAGTTCCAGGTAAGCCTAGGCTAGAGTGAGACCCTACCTCAAAAAAAAAACAAACAAACAAACAAAAAAAAAAAACCTTAAGAAAACAAAATTTATTAAAAAGACACAAGTAAAAGTACATCAAGGGTTGAGAGATGGCTCAGCGGTTAAGGCGTTTGCCTGAAAAGCCTAAGGACCCAGGTTGGATTCCCCAGCACCCACGTAAGCCAGATGCACAAGGTGGCACATGTGTCTAGAATTTGTTTGCAGTGGCTGGAGGCAGGCCCTAGAGTGCCCATTTTCTCGTGCTCGCTCTCTCTTTCTCTCCCTCTCTGTCTCAAATAAATAAATTAATTTTTTTAAGTACATCAAAAAGCACTTTACCTCTAAAATATGCTGTTAACACAGTGGATAAATTCGCAAAATTAATACGGAGCTTTACAGATACAGAAGGCCTAAACAGAGACCTAGACAATGTTCACAGACTAGAGGGTACAATGCAGTGCAATCCAAACCTCGACAGAATGTAACAGGCTGATTCTAAGTTTGAGAGAAGTGCCTGGGCCTTCTGAAAGAGGATCAAGGTGAGCACGATGCATCGGTCACTGCAGCATCGTAAAGCTACATCACTACCACAGTGTAAACAAGCCGGCAGGGAAACATCATCAGAATCAGGACCAGAACTGCTTCACCGTACAGGAAAATGAAAACTGGACCCTGCCTTGGGCCATAAAAAAAAAAAAAAAAAAAAAAAACCTATAACATTTGAAAAATAAATCAGCACTAATAAAGGTAACTTTTTTAAGTCACAAATCATGTCAGAGAGATGGCTTAGTGCTTAAGGGACTTGACTGCAAAGCCCAAGGACCCGTTCAATTCCCCAGAACCCACATAAGACAGATGCATAAGGTGGTGCATGCTTCTGGAGTTCATTTGCAGTTGCTGAAAGCCCTGGCATGCTCATTCTCTCCATCTGCCTTTCTCTCTAAGTAAATAAATAGATAAAATATATTGTTTTAAATCCAAAAATCAAATTGGCAGAGCATGGGGTGGGAATACAACCCAAACCTTCTAAAGCCTTTTATTGTGGGGGGGGGGCATTTTCAAGGTAGTGTCTCACTATAGCTCAGGCTGACCTGGAATTCACTCTGTAGTCTCAAGGTAGCCTCAAACTCATGGTGATCCTCCTACGTCTGCCTCCCGAGTGCTGGGATTAAAGACGTGCATCATCACACCTGGCTAAAGCCAAAAATTTTAATAGGCCCTTCACAGAAGGAAATCCAAATGGCCAAGAAACACAAAAAGACATTCAGCGACATCAGTAATCACAGAAAATACAAACAGAAGCTACATTTTCAAACAATCAGACTGGCCAAATTAAGTACGTCAGATAAGGCTGGCACAAGCAATGAGAGCCCCGTCCCTGCTGGCCAGAATGCACACCCACAAACTGGAACAAACTTCAGCACCACCCTATGATCCAGCAAGTTCATCTGTACGTGCAAGGACGTCCCGAACGCTGCTCCTTCTAACACAGCCCAACCACCCTGCCCCAGGGATAAACCAACTTGACCCCAGTGAACACAGATGAGCTCAACCATACTTATCAATGTGAGTAAAATCCAAAAGCTTGTTGGATGAAAGATACACAGCAGAATCCATTATAAAAAGACTCAAAGTAAGCACAGTTAAGCAGCATATTAATTAAGAACATATTCATAGACTGTACAACTATAAAGAAAAGCAAGGGAACGATTATCACAAAAGTCAGGAAAGTGATTACCTCTCGGGAGAGGGAAGAGGAGGCAATCGGAGAGGGGCACATAGGAGACTTCTAAGGTACTGGCAATGTTCTATTTCTTAACCTGGGTGGTGGGTACATGGATGTTCACTTGATTATTAGGATGTAAACTGTATGTGCGCATGCATACACTTGATATACTTCACAATCAGACAACTTTAAAGACACCATTCAGCGTGCAATAACGGATCAGGGACGTGTCTGCAGAGGGCGGTGTAGCGGGCGAGCGGCCAGCGACCCGTACCAGGGCTTCCTCGTAGGGCTTGTACTTCTCCAGCTGCTGCAGCGCCTTGTGGTAGCTCTGCACCACTGCCTCGGGGATGGGCTCCTCCGACCATTCTTCATACTCTGCAAAGGTGGCCTCCATATCTATTGAGAGAGGGATTCGGCCCATTGGCTCTTGCCACTGGCTATTAACAATCCAAACAGGGAGAAGCCACGAGACTCAAGTGCCCTTTCCACATCTGTGGCCATGACAGCTCTTATGTTGACTCGGAGTTCTGCTGGCCCCAGATTACGGCCTCAGATCAGCCTCAAAGCAGGCCAAGCAATAGCCCTGCCAGCAGCCAGCCGGCCGGCCGAGGACACAGCAGTTCTCTCACGGCTTCCCCACACCACAGGCGCCCTGCTGCTGCCCACGCCCGGCCTCAGCTGCTCCTGCGTCTACAAGCAAGGCTCGCTGAACCTCACTCTGGGGCTAAAGACAAAGCACAGGGGAAACTTGTCCACACAACAGCACAGCAAGGCTCTGATCCAGGCAGCGAGGCTGTCTCATACTACCCTGTGAGATGGGATCTACAAACCAGTTCAGTTCTGGCCTTTTCTACATGTTACCAACACTTTGGTTAGACAGCCATCTTCCTTCCTCTTTTTCTTTGAGGTAGGACCTCCCTTTAGCCTAGGCTGACCTAGAATTGACTAAGAGTCTGACTGGCCTCAAACTCACAGCCATCCCCCTACCTCTGGCCCCCAAGTGCTAGAATCAAAGGTGTGTGCTGAAGCCAGGCAGTGGTGGCACACGGCTTTAATCCTAGCACTCGGGAGGCAGAGGTAGGAGGACTGCTGTGAGTTCAAGGCCATCCTGAGACTACATAGTGAATTCCAGAGTGAGACCCTACCTCAAAAAACAAACAAACAAAAAAGGTGTGTGCCACCACACCTGGCTAGACAGCCACTCTGTATTAATGTTAGCTGTAATCCAAATAAGCCAGAGACAAAGGAGTAACAGCTGGACTCAATGCGAGCTGCCTGAGCCTCTGAGGGTGGACATAAATAGCTGCACCAAGAGAGGCAGCACCGACCCCTCCCCAACACACACACGGAAAACTCCTTCCAGCACTACCCACACTCACCGCTCCCAGCCACAAGGGCTCACGTTGCCAAAATATGCTCATTCACAAGGGAGCTCCAGCAAAGCCCAAGAATGACAGGAGTACCAGCAATCAACTGTTTGAAACAAACCACCCCAGAGTGGCAGGCACCCAGGCAAAATCTCCACCCCGGTATGGGCGAGCCCACCCTGAAGAGAAAATGCTCATCATGGAACTCTCAGTCAGCAGTTTCCCCAGAACACACGTGTCCATTTCCCACTTCCTTGAAGGGTCTTAACGCTTACTCGGTGGTCTTACTGGGTGCCAGGAAGCATGGGGTCTAGTCCTGCCTCTGACCCTTACAACCCCAACCCCACCTGCATTAACAATTCAAGTCAGGTTTTTCCCGAGGACCTTGTTCAAAGGCACCGTCCAACAAGAATGAGAACAACAGCCCTGCCCGCCTCTCATGCTGGAAAAAGACATACCCAGAAGCATCTCAAGCCAGAGGCCTGGCTACTGACGAGTCAGTGTCTCTTACCGTAGAGTGGGATCGCCAGCTGTCGCCGAAAGAGACTGTGGACTTTCTCAAGCTGTGAATCAAAGGTTTGTTCCCAGTCAGAAGGGGAAAGGAAGCCAGCTATGGGCTAAAGAAGCAAATTAGTAGTAAATGACAAACTTTGGTTCTTTCTACTTACAAAAACAAAAAAAAAAAAAAAAAAAATCACTCAACAAATTTTCGATTCAATTAAAAAAAGGTCTCTGTCCTCTTCTCCCCCCAACCCCAAAGTAGGGTCTCTCCCTAGCCCAGGCTAACCTGGAATTCACTATGCCTAGAACTCACAGCGCTCCTCCTACCTCTGCCTCCCACGTGCTGGGATTAAAAGTGTGCGCCACCACGCCTGGCTCTGACCTCTTATTATACATGAGGTATCATGCCCAACATTAGACGGGGTACAAAAGTAGGTGATATCTCTGCCTTTAAGGGCTTAGATGGAGAGAAAAGGGACAGAGATGAATCCAGATGGCTGCAAGGTGAACCCCAACACCACACAAGGATCACAGCACTGTGGGGCGTGTCGCTCACATGGAGGGAGGCTCGGAAGGGATGTGGAGGAGCACAGGCACAGTGGCAAGCCAGGCATGATGACACACATCCCCGTGACCCCAGCCCTCAGAGGCAGTGCAAAGCCTGAGGCCAGCCTGACCTACATAAAGACCCCGTGTTAAAAACAAGAGTGGGGAGACAGTGGGAGTGGCAAGTATCCAGCAAAGGCTCAGTGGCCCACTCAAGGAAACCAACTTCAGGCTTGACTAGGAATATAATCAAGTTCTTCAAGCTACTCTACCCCAGAGACTGAGCTGGGCCCACAAATGTTTTGAGTTTCAGATGTTTTAATGTTTATACACATAAGATCCCCCGGGGTGGGAGCAAGTCTAGACAAAGAAGTCACGAGTGCTTCCTCTGCACTTCACACACCTCACGTGGAGGTCAACTTCTTGCTTATTTTTCAAGGCAGGGTCTCACTCCAGCCCAGGCTGACCTGGAACTCCCTCTGTATCCCCAGGTAGGCCTCAAACTCACAGTGATCCTCCTACCTCAGCCCCTGGGGTGCTGAAATTATAGGCTGAGCCACTACTCTGAAGGTCTGAAGGTCATTTCATACAGTATTTTTGGAGCATGTGCATCTTGACTGTGACCCACTGTCACAAAAGAGTACAGGTGGAATTTCCCACTTGGTATAATGTCGGTGCTCAAAAAGCTTTGGATTTTGGATTAGGGATGCTCAATCTAATGTGATCTACCTATTAGAAGGCTCCACTCTTTCAACAGTAACTACAAGCACAGAGAAGACACAGTTGTCCAATCTACAGCTCAGTCTCAACCTCTCCCAGTCACAAGTGAACATGATAAAAACCACATATAATGGTTTTTATATAACTACATATAAAAACAAATATGAATGTGTGTACATATATCTGCATATACATCTAGTGACAAGGCTCTTCTTGTACATTCACCTAGAACCAAGTAACCAAAGCAACAGGATTTTAAAATATCAGAAAAAAAAAAAAAAAAAACAGGCACCTACTTTTAATCAAAGCAACATTCCTACTATTCCACAAAGTGTGACTTGACTTCACTGCCCATCCGTTAACAGAACGGCAGACACCACTGTGATGACGAGACTCACTGGGCTGGGCACTCACCCGAGCAGCTTCCACGATGGCACTTTCAAATTCTCGGTAGGCCTCCCAGATGGGCAGGCCTTTGGTCATGTGCAAGCCAACAGACGACAGAGCCCTTTCAAACACAGAGCGAACCTTCTCAAGGCCACCTTTCTGACCGATCCCACCAACAGAGTACTGGCCATACTCCAGCCAGATATTAGGACCTGAAATGAGACATGTTCTGAGTTCAGGGTGAAATATTCCCAACACCAATGCATAACAAGACATGTGAGGATTGGAGGGGGGCAGGGTCAGGAACAAAGTAAAATGGCAAGTATATAAGAAAATGACAAAAAGAGATATGTGCCCACCAAAAAACTGCTCACTTGTGAAAAAAAGAATATGGTCAACATGTGTCCCGATCCGATTTGCCTATACTCATGCTGTAACCTGAAAGAACTGTACCTTTAAAGTCCTAAGTATCATTATTGAGATGTTACTGCATAAAGAGAGATAGTGAAAGCCGGGCGTGGTGGCGCTCACCTTTAATCCCAGCACTCGGGAGGCAGAGGTAGGAAGATTGCCGTGAGTTCAAGGCCATCCTGAGACTATATAGTGAATTCCAGGTCAGCCTGAGCTATAGTGAGACCCTCGTCAGAAAATAAATAACTAAATAAATAAAGAACGAGTGCGCGACAGTGAAGCAGAAACATAGAACACAGTGTAATTATAGTTTGCTCACAAGGATGCTGAGAACACAGCCCAGTGGTAGAGCACATGCTTCACAAAGCCCTGGATTTGATCCCCAGCATAGGAAACAAAGAAAATATAAGAAAATCCTGAAGGAACTGAAAGACACGGATTTCAGTAACTATAGTTATAAACCTGAGGCACTTGTCAGGAAAATTTCAGAGCCTACAATTTTTTTTTACTGTTGAACCCAATTCACAGACTTATCTCCCTTGCCCTCGTTGACCCTTTTTATTTTCATCGCTTTGACAGTGCTGCGGATGGAAAGAACCTAAATCTTGGCACTCTGCAGGCATTCTGTGGAGCCGTGCCCTCAGCCCTCCCTGGCCCTCTGCTTCTCCTCCTAACCTGCTGTCCTGTGTCCACACTTCTGTGCATCTGTCCACAAGTTGAGGGGATAAAATCAAAGGACTAATCCCGCTGCTCAAAATCTTTTTGTTGTTGTTGTTCTGTATTTTGAGACAAGGATTCAATAAGCAGCCCTGGCTGTCCTGAAACTGGCTTTGTAAACCAGGCTGGTCTTGAATTTGCAGTGATCCTCCTGCCTCTGCTTCACAAGTGGTGGGAAACTGTAGCCATGGGACACTATGATGCTTTATATTGTCAACCTGACAAGACCTAGAATCACCTGGGAGATGAGTCTCTGGGCATGCCTGCGAGGGACTGTCTTGATTGGGTTGAGGAGGAAAGGCCCACCTTAACTGTGGGTGCCACCATTCTGCTGGCTTAGGTCCCGAACTGAATAAGGAAGGAGGAGAAAGCAAGCTGAGCACAGCACTCATCACCCCGTTTCTTGACTGGGGACCCAATGTGACCAGCTGTCTCCTGCGCCTGCCACCATGCCTTTCCTCGCCATGATGGAATGCATCCCCTCAAGAGTACACGGCAGAATAAAGCCTTTCCTTAAGCCGTTTCTTGACAGGTGACTTGGTTACAGCAGTGAATAAAGTAACTAACTCAGACTCTATATCAGCTCAGAAATCTGTATTTACCCGAGTGTGGTGGTACATGCCTTGGTCCCAGCACTGGAGAGACTGAGGTAGGAAGATTACTGTGAGTTCAAGGCCACCTTTAGACTAGAGTGAATTCCAGGTCAGCCTGGGCTAGAGTGAGACCCTACCTTGGAAAAGAAAGAAAGAAAAGAAAAGAAGGGGAGGGGAGGGGAAGGGAAGGGAGGAGAACGGTAGGAGGAAAGGGAAGGGAAGAAAAGAGAGAGGGAAGGAGGAAAAAATTGTATTTAAATCTCTATTCTTTTTTTTTAATATTTTTGGTTCATTTTTTTGTTTATTTGAGAGTGACAGAGAGAGAGAAAGAGGCAGATAGATTGAGAGAGAATGGGTGCGCCAGGGCTTCCAGCCACTGCAAACGAACTCCAGACACGTGTGCCCCCTAGTGCATCTGGCTAATGTGGGTCCTGGGGAATCGAGCCTCGAACCGGAGTCCTTAGGCTTCACAGGCAAGCGCTTGACAGCTAAGCCATCTCTCCAGCCCTAAATCTCTATTCTTAATGTTTAAGCAGAAAAGAGAAATAAGATGATTGCCTTGTTTCTTTCTTTCTTTTCTTTTTTTTTTTTTTTTTTTTTGGTTTTTCAAGGTAGGGTCTTGCTGTAGACCAGGCTGACCTGGAATTCACTATGGAGTCTCAGGGTGGCCTTGAACTCACAGTGATCCTCCTACCTCTGCCTCCCAAGTGCTGGGATTAAAGGTGTGCGCCACCACACCATGCTCCTTGTTTCTTTCTTTTAGACAAGTCTCATGTAGCCTAGACTGGCCTCCAACTCACTGTAGGGGAGAATGACCTTGAACTTCTGGTCCTTCTGCCTCTATCTCCTCCAGTATACTAGTTACTTTTCTTGCTGCTGTTACAAAATACCCCACAAAAGAAACAAATGGGTTTCCTCTGGTTGGCAGCTTGAGGCAGGGTGCAGAGAGGACTGCTGGGGCCCGCTCGCTCTCCCCTTCCTCAGGTCACCGGCAGAATGGTGTCAACCACAGACAGAGTGGCACGACCCAGCTCAATCCACCCACGCAGACATGCCCACAGGTCTGTCTCCAAGTCATTCGAGACCGGTCAAGTTGGCATCACTCTGGGTTTATTCACTTTCTCTTTACTCTCATGCTGGTAAGACCAAACTACTGAATTTAATTCTTTATGATGCATACAGATGGCATATAAACATCTAAAAAAAAATGTTTGACATCCCTAATCATCAGGGAAATGCAGATTAAAACTATGTTGAGATTCCATCTCACTCCTGTCAGATTGGCTACCATCATGAAAACAAATGACCATAAATGCTGGCGAGGATGCAGAAAAAGAGGAACTCTTCTACACTGTTGGTGGGAATGCAATCTGGTCCAGCCATTGTGGAAATCAGTGTGGAGGGTCCTGAGACAGCTATAAATAGCTCTACCATATGTCCCAGCTATACCACTCCTAGGCATATATCCTAAGGACTCATCTCACTACCTTACAGATACTTGCTCAACCACATTTATTGCCGCTCAATTCACAATAGCTGGGAAATGGAACCAGCCTAGATGTCCCTCAACTGATGAGTGGATAATGAAGTGGATAATGGAGTTCTACTCAGCGGTAAAGAAAAACGAAGTTATGAAATTGGCAGGAAAACAGATGGATCAGATACTTTCGTTTAGTTTTGTTTTTCTGCTTAAAAGAATAGTTTATTCAGGCATGGTAGCACATGCCTTTGATCTCAGCACTCAGGAGGCCAAGGTAAGAGGATCACTGTGAGTTCAAGGCCACCCTGAGACTACACAATAAATTCCAGGTCAGCCTGGGCCACAGCAAGACCTTACCTCGAAAAACTAAAAGTCAAAAAAAGTAAAGAAAGGAGAGAACACAGACTCCTCAAGGGGGAAGGGGAAATCGCTAAAAGCAGATATTCTTGACAGAATACCAACTACAACCACAAGGGAAGTTATCTAACATCTTTCTAGGTACTAATGTTCTTTACTGGGTAGCAACATCTGCCAACCTAACTCAGAATGGTGGGGCTGATTAGGTGACCCACAGACCCTCTATGTGGTCCAGGCCGCGGAAACTCACAGATGTAGTCCTTCACAGCTCTCTCAAAGAGCTCGTTCACGTGCTCGCGGTCCAGGCCGTCCATGGCCATGTTGATCTCGTCGTGCAGCCACTCCAGCCAGAGCTCTAGGAGACAACGGCGTGCCTTACTCAGATGTCAGTGCACAAATGACCTGTCTACTTTTAAAATATTTTATTTATTTACTTATTTAGAGAGAGGCAGGTAAGAGTGAGAAAATGGGTGAGTCAGGGCCTCCAGCCACTGCAAATGAACTCCAGACACATGTGCCACCTTGTGCATCTGGCTTTCATGGGTACTGGGGAATTGAACCTGAGTCTTTAGGCTTTGCAGGCAAGTACCTTCGCTGCTAAGCCATCTTTCCAGCCCAATTTGTCTACTTTTAATTACACACTGTGGCCCAGGTCACAGAAATTCTGTCACATGCTGTAAGACAAAAACTGCTCTTACTCTCATTTCAGTGCTAGGAAAACTGAGCCTCAGTTGTCATGATTTGCCTAAGCGCCCACCTTAGAGGTCTAGCCAGGAATGAACGTAGTCATGTGATTTCAGAATCTACCTTCAAAAACTACACTGTGGGCAGGGGAGATGGCTCAGTAGTCACAGGCACTTGCTCTGCGAGCCTGCCCACCGGAGTTCAGAACCCCAGCAATTACATTAAGGCAGATGTGCCTTCACCTGTAACCTCAATGAACCTACAGCCATGAGATGCAGAGTCAGGAGAATCCCAAAGCTCTCAGCTCAGCTAGTCTGACTTTCCCAGCAGCAAACAAAAAGGAAGACCCCATCTCAAATGAGATGGGAGGCAAGGACCAACACCTTGAGGTTGTATTCTGACCCTCACATGTTCACCATAGCATGCACGTACCCATACACACATGACAAACACAAACATTTTAAAATATTTTATTTATTTACTGCAGAGAAAGAGAGGGAGACAGAGAGAGAGAACGGGCGTGCCAGAGACTCCGGCCACTGCAAACGAACTCCAGACACGTGCACCACCTTGTACAACTGGCTTACGTGAGTTCTGGGAAACTGTACCTGAGTCCTTAGGCTCCACAAGCAAGTGCCTTAACTGCTAAGCCATCTCTCCAGCTCCACTTTAAAAAAATAAAACAAAGCTACACTTTGCAGGAGGGAGGCAGGGTCAGCACTGGATCTAAAATCGGGTTTTCTGACTCCTGCAGAAAAGATCACTTATGAATATTCATGAAGACTCAAGTACCAAGTTGCTCAATGTGATTGTTTTCTATAAGCAAATATGTACAATTAAACTAAATGAGTACTACACAAAAACTAATGCACAAAACATTTGCATTAAATTATAAAAGGGAGGCTGCAGAGATGGATTAACAGTTAAGGCTCTTGCCTGCAAAACCTAAGGACCCATGTTCGACTCTCCAGATCCCATGTAAGCCAGACGCACGAGCATGCAAGGTCACATGTGCGCACAAGATGGTGCAAGTGTCTGGAGTTCGTTTGCAGTGGCTAGAGGCCTTGGCGCACCTATTCTCTCTCCCTGCCCCATGCACATAAATAAATATTTAAAAATTATAAAAGGGGTGGGGACTGAGGAGATGGCTCAGCAATTAAAACTGCTTGCTTACAATGTTTGTGGCCTGGGTTCAAGTCCCAACACCCACATAAAGCTATACACAAAAGTGGCGCAAACATCTGGTGTTTACTTGCAGCGATCAGTAAGAGATCCTGGCATGCCCATTCATACAAAGATAATTAGAAAAAAAAAACTATAAAGGGGCCGGGCATGGTGGCACATGCCTTTAATCCCAGCACTCAGGAGGCAGAGGTAGGAGGATCACTGAGTTTGAGTGAGACTACATAGTGAGTTCCAGGTCAGCCTGAGCTAGAGTGAGACCCTACCTTGAAAATCAAAAAAAAAAAAAAAACTATAAAGGGGGCTGGGAAGAAGGCTCAACAGGTTAAGAGCACTTGCCAAGCAAGCATGAGGGTTAGAGAGGGCCTGAGGCACCCTGGGTTCGAATCCCAGCACCCACGTAAAAAGCTGAACATGGCCATACATGTCTGTAGCCCAGTCCTGTGTGGAGTAAACACCAGAGACACTCTTGGGCTCACTGCTCAGTCTGATCGCTAACAACAGCTGTGGGTTCGGTGAGACTGTCTCAGGAAACCAGGATGAGCAACAGAGGACACCGGACACATGTGTGGAGCACACGTCTACATACACATGTGCATACACCACACACACGACAGTGGCACCCAGAAAAAAACACTATGAACATTTGATTATATTTACAATTTTACGGAATGGGTAAAGTTCAATTCTGCTCAGAAATGCTGTCTTAGTATCAGGGTTGAGACACCAGGAGGCAGTATGTGCTTCTGTACTGCACGCTCACATGACTGGCCAAAAAGCTGTAAGGTAACAACATAGTCGGCGGGCTTCCTTCTTTCTACTATGCTCTATGTGCCAGTTTTTCCTTAAGGAGTGTACCCCATTTTCAGCACTCAACTCTCCAAACTTCTAAAAGCACCCAGTGGCAGAAGTGGTACCTTCGGTCAGGGGAAAGATCTCGCTCATCTTCTGGCGGGCCGCCCTCACTTTGGTGAGCTCCCCTTCGAGCCGCAGCAGCCTGATCAGGTCCACGTGACAGTTGTAGTCATAGACGTTGATAGACAGCTAAAAGGAAAAGCGACCAAAGTTAACCTCAAAATAACAGCTTTTGTCACACATCTTGGCCACTAACAAAATTAATCTGCCAGCTGGGTGTGGTAGTTTGAATGTGCAGTGTACCCACAAACTCATGTGTTTGTGATTAAGCCTCCTACTTAATTCCCAGCTTGTTTTAGAAGGAGGGGCCTTGATGGGAGGTGTGTCACTGGGATACTAAGGCCTTGGGGTTTTGCAGTCGAGCCCCCCTCTTGCCAGCCAGCTAGTTCACTCAGAGGGCTTCCTGCTCGGGCCAGTCATGCTCCCCTCCAGCCCCACCCAACAAAGCTTCCCCTTGAAACGGTAAGCCTTGAAAACAAACCCTTTCCTTCCATAAGATGCTTCTAGTCAGCTATTTTGTCCCAGCAAGGCAAAGGTAAACGCTCTACTGGGAGAGCCACTGAACCCAAAAGAAGAAAATAAAACAAGGAGAGGTGTTTTATTTTTGTTTGGTTTGATTTTTCAAAGTAGGGTCTTGCTCTAGCCCAAGTTGACCTGGAATTCACTATGTAGTCTCAACGTGGCCTCGAACTCATGGCCATCAACAATCCTCCTACTTCTGTCTCTCGGTGCTGGGATTAAAGGCATGCGCCACCATGCCCAGGTAAGGAGAGGTGTTTTTACAACGAAAAGGAAACTGGCTCCTTTCTTACAATTCCTATGAGAAGACACTTGGATCCCCTCTGAAATAAAGAAGGCAGTCTAATAAAAATAAATAAATAAATAAGTATGTGGGCTGGGGACATGGGCCAATAGTTAAAGGTGCTGGGCCTGGATTGGGCCAGGTTTGATTCCCCAGTACCCACATAAAGCCAGAAGCACAAAGTGCCACGTAGGTCTGGAGTTCATTTGCAGTGGCAAGAGGCCCTGATGCACTCTTTCTTTCTTTCCTTCTGTTTGCAAATAAATATTTTTTAAATAAATAAAAATTAAAATATATTTATAAATAAATGTGTGTAGGCAAGTTATTTGTTATTCCCTTAGCCTCCACATCCTTATCTGTAAAATGTGAATGCTGCTAATTTCTAGTTTGTAAGACTCTTGTGAGGATTTTAAAATGGCAGATGCATCATGAAAGCTTTTTTTATTTTACTGAGCAAAATATGTGAAAATCCCTACGAGAGAAATACAAATGCCAACAGGTTGATGTAGGGATCCAGGTTGACATGACTCTAACCATCTTAGCCATAACCACCACTTTGACCACAAATGCCACTTACTAGGTGACCTTGGCACACATACCAAGTGCTACACAAAACCCTGTAAGACAAAGCCATTAAGCCAGCCATATTCAATGTGTCAGCCAGACACCTGCACTGTTCCTTAACTGATGCTGGCCATATTAATAGTGCTTGAGAAACGTCTGGTGCACCCTGCCTTGGGAGGCAGGGATCTACCTGTCTTGCTACTACCCAAGACGTGCTTCTGTCCGTAAGCTCCCAATAAGCTGCACTCCCTGCACTCCTGGGTCTGCCTGCCTCAAAGCCCCTCTGCCTTTAGCAGCTAGCTGTCATACAACGGGACAGGGTTTTTCCAAACCCGTTCACATCTACTGAAGCCAAGTGACGTGTACACAAAGGCTTACTTTTACATTTGAAGCTTTTCAAACGACAATCTGAAGAACCTTTGTTTAGTATGTGTGCAATGTATGTACGTGTGTGTACACGCAGAAGCAGAGGCCAGAGGACAGCAGTGAATGTCCTCCTATCCCTGTTCTACCTGATTCCCTGAGACTCCCAGGGCCTCTGACTAAACCGAAGCTCACACTGTCTTCTGGACCCTCAGTGCTGGGGTTACAAGGGCACACAGACATGCCCAGCTTCTGATGTCATTCCTGGGAATTCAACTCACGTCTTCAAGCTTGAACAGCAAGCCCTCTTACCCACTGAGACATCTCCCTAGCTCCTTAATTTTTATTTTTTTATTTTTTGGTTTTTGAAGATAGGGTCTTGCTCTAGCCCAGGCTGACCTGGAATTAACTATGAGGTCTCAGGGTGGCCTTGAACTCATGGCCTCCTAACTCAGCCTCCCAAGTGCTAGGATTAAAGGCCTGCACCATCACATCCAGCTTGTTTTAGTATTTTTGAAAAAATATTTAATTAATTTATTTATTTATTTGCAAGCAGAGAAAGAGACATACACAGAAAGACAGAGAGACAGACAGAATAGATGTGCAAGGGCCACTATTCTCTGTAAAACTCCAGACATGTGTACCACTTTGTGCATCTGGCTTTATGTGAGTACTAGGGCATCAAACCTGGGTCCTTGGCTTTTACAGGCAAGAACCTTGACTGCTGAGTCATTCTCTCTGGCCCATTTTAGTGGATTTTTTTTTCATATTTTACTTATTTACTTATTTATATTAGAGAGAGAAAAAGGTAGAGAGAGAGAGAATGGGCACACTAGGGCCTCCAGCCACTACAAATGAACTCCAGACGCATGCATCACCTTGTGTATCTGACTTACATGGGTACTGGGGAATCGAACCTGGGTCCTTAGGTTTCGCAGACTAAGCCATCTCTCCTGCCTTTTTTTTTTTTATTGTTTTGTTATTTTTGAAGCTATCATACATCTAAAACTAAGAAAAACTAAAAGAATGTCATTAGCAGACCTCCCCTCAAAGAACAACCAAAGAAAGTTTCAGAGATGGAATGCTACAGAGGGGTCTGGAGCTCACCAGGAAGAAAGAACAAGAACAGAAATGCAGTGAAAGAGTGAAAGAGATGATCCTGTCTTTTCAGGATTTTCCAAAGCACAGGTAAGGAAGAAAACATTTTTAAGACCATCTGACGCTCAAGACATGATGCTTAAGGTGAGGACAGAAGTAAAATTGGAAGCTGTCCACATTTCTCTCAAATCATGAAGATTGATACTATGAAATACCTAGTATTCAGAAAGATAAGTTTATGGGGGACACCTGGATCAAACTACCATACCAGGCTACTACCTGGTCAAAGGGAAGGAACCCACAAAACACAAGACCAATGAGTCACAGAGCAATCATGCCAAGCCTTCACAGGAGCGAACATTCACCCTACAATCTCAAAAGCAGTTTTGCAGAAAAGCCCTTCCTGTAATTTTCCACACTAGATGAAGGAGAAACACTGATCTCATTGCAGAAAAGGTATTTGATGAAAATGCCTAATCACGATTAAAAAATGTTCACTAGTGTGCCAGGAATGGTACCTCCTTAACAAATAAGCATAACTCCTGATAGAGAAATACTGGGAGGAATCCTTTTAAAAACAAGAGTTTTAACTGGGCATGGCGGTACACACCTTTAATCCCAACACTTGGGAGGCAGAGGTAGGAGGATCGCCATGAGTTCAAGGCCATCCTGAAACTACACAGTGAATACCAATAGTAAATACCTTGAAAATCACCTTCTGTCAACTATGTACTTGAGTTTGAGGCTGGAAGAGACAAGGAGAGATGAGAAGGACACACATGCTATGACTGTACAGCAAGCCAAGCTTAACATGCAAACCTTTACAAATAACACGACTAGCAAGATCCGCAACAAGAGTGACGTGCACAATAAACCGCACGTCTTTACATTAGGTATTTATTTATTTCAGAGGAGGGGGAGGGGAGAGAGAATGCGCGTGCCAGGGCCTCTAGACACTGCAAACAAACTCCAGACACATGCACCATTTCGTGCATCTGGCTTACCTGGGTACTGAGGAATCAAACCTGGGTCCTTAGGCTTTGCATGCATGCAACTTACCTGCTAAGCCATCTCTCCAGCCCTGTATTTAAAATTTTTAAGATGGCAAGTTTTATAGGTTTACCATACAAAAAATCATTTATAGAATGAAACCCTACCTTGAAAAACTAAAGGGGAAAAAAAAAAAGCCTAACAACTATCTACACAGTATTTGCATCACTGCAGGCCTCAAAAATCATCTAGGTGCTGGAGAAATGGCTCGGTGGGTATGAGCACTTGCTGCGCACGAATGAGGACCTGAGTTCAATCCCCACTGCCCACATAAAAAGTTAGGCATGGGGCTACAGAGATGGTTTAGCAATTAAGACTCTTGCTTGCAAAGCCAAAGGACCCAGGTTCGATTCTCCAAGATGCACAAGGTGGCGCATGTATCTGGAGTTCAGTTGTAGTCTCTGGAGGCCCTGGTGTGCCCATATCCATTCCTATTCTCTTCTCTCTCTCTCAAGTAAATAAATAAAAATAATATAGAGAGAGATATAGATATAGAAAAGGTCAGGCATGGTGGCACACACCTTTAATCCCAACACTCAGGAGACAGAGGCAGGAGGATTGCCTTGAGTTCAAGGCCACCCTGAGACTACATAGGGAATTCCAGGTCAGCCTGGGCTAGAGAGAGACCCTACCTCAAACCCCCCCCCCAAATTTTTTTTTTCTTTTTAAGAAAAGAATTAAATATGCTAAGGATATTGATTCTAACCTACATAATCCATGAGCTTAATGCAATTCCAATCAAGCCCCACCACGCTCTGCAGGCGTAAGGGCACCTGAAGTCGGGGGGGGGGGGAGCTGAGCAAGAGCACTGCTGCAGAGCTCCCGACCCGCCTTGAAAAAGTAGTTCTAAAATGTACATAGAGAAGAAAAAAAACTTCAAGAAAAATAATCAGGAGGCTTTGTTTTAGCAGAGAGCAAACATCAGCAGTAAGAGCCAGACTGGGGAACCAGCACAGGACAGACAAACTGACGTGTGGGTGGACGAACACAGCAAAGCACGTGCTGAACTAACTCTATGACCCTGACTACGAGCCCAGCTTACGCATGAGGGGAGCTGCTTTACGGCAAAGCACGCAAAAGCTATCAGTGAAGATCGTCAGCAATTTGGGAGGAAATATGCATGTAACTCCCTTACTCAGGAGGATGAGGCAGGAAGATCAAGAGTTTGAGGGCAGCCTGTGCTATGGTTCAAGGCCAGCTTGGGCGATACAGTAACAAGCTATTTCCAAAACGAAAAACCTTAAGACTCTTGGCAATGTTCTCCTGCTCATGATTTTCAAAGCACAACAAGCAGAACCAGCCCATGATCTCTGAGGGGTTCAAAGCACTGGCTCGCATCAGTGAACAAGAGATCAAATCCCCTGCTGGCCTCGGGTTCTCAAGTAAGTTAGCAGGACACTGATATTTCCCAGTGGGAAGTTCCAACAGTCCAAGCGAGGTAAACAAGGACAGTCAAGGTTCTCCCGTGGGGCCTGAGGACTCCAATGCGCAAAGGGTGGGAGAGTCCTTGCTGTCCCTGTCAGGAATGTCGACCATATGTAGAGCCGAAAAGAAAAAGGCATAAAGTCACTAAAGTAGAGAAACTGCCTCTATCATAAAAGTTCAAATCCCATGAGTGACTTAGAACAAATCATCCCATCATTGTTTCTGAGGCTCGTTTCCTCATCAGCACAGTGAGAATGTGCTAACCTCTTTGGGGTCCCACAGCTCCAATCCATTACACTCCCTCCTCCTGGGTCCCAGGTGGTAGACCACAATGGGCTTCCAGGATCTCTGGCTTCCACCAGGGTTTGCCCAAGAGGGGGCACTAGCACAGGGAAGCAGGTCTGGGTGTTTCTCCTTCAGCCCAATAGCAGAGGTCCCAGCAGCGCTCAGGTCTCCACTCACCTGTCCTGGGAACTCACTATCTCTTCACCCCTGCAGGCCTAAAGGAAGACAGCAGGCCCTGCCGTTCCTAGCTGTGGGTAAAAAACCTGAACTCCAGGTTCCCCAGCCCACACTTTTACAAAGGGTCTCATTATTGATCTCTTCACAAATTACTCTAATTAGAATTTGCTCAAGGGAGGGCATTACCATGGAATATTGTTTATAATCATGGAAGTTGTTAATAATTTTTTTTTAAATAAGGAAAAGATCATGACATCAAAATAAAAGAGAGACTGATTGAGAAGGGGAGGGGATATGATGGTGAGTGGAGTTTCAAAGGGCAAAGTGGGGGGGAGGGAAGGACTTACCATGGATATTGTTTATAATCATGGAAGTTGTCAACAAAAATTAAATTAAATTAATTATTTAATTATTTAATGGGATGGAGACATGGCTTAATGGTTAAGGTGCTTGCCTGCAAAGCCAAAGGGCCTAGGTTCAATTCCCCAGGACCCATATAAGCCAAATGAACACAGTGGCACATACATCTGGCATTTGTTTGCAGCGGCTGGAGGCCCTAGTGCACCCATTCTCTCTCTATCTGCCCCTCCCTCCCTCTCTCTATATATAATATTTTTAAAAAAGAATTTGCCAGTTATTTCCTGTCAGCACACTGGATTCTGCAAGAGATACTACCACTTAATGTTACACCTCAGAAATCATATGGTGGCAGGCATTGGGTTGTAATTACTATGACAATTACATTATACAGGAACTGTTCCTTAATCTACACAGGAAGTCAAGGAATTTGGACCTTAGCTTTAGGACACAGTCACCTCGACCTTCCCACTTCTATTATCATCTCCGTCAATTTTTTTTCCTCCTACACCCCTTTTTACCATCACCTTTATCCCTAAAGGAAAATGTTATTTCAATTTCAGTTCTCAAAATTAGTTAAACTGCCTTGTTAATAGTGCAATTCCTGGGCTGCAGTTAAAAGCACTTGATTTCAAAGCCTGAAGGCCTGGATTCTATTCCCGAGTGCCCAAGTAAAGCCAGAAGCACATAGTGGCGCTGCATCTGGAGTTCATTTGCAGTGGCAGAAGGCCCTGGCACGCCCATACCCCCCCCCATAAATAAATTTTTTAAAAAAGAGTGCGAAGCCAGGGGCAGTGGCGCACCCCTTTAATCCCAGCACTGGGGAGGCAGAGGTAGGAAAATCGCTGTGAGTTCGAGGCCAGCCTGAGACTACAATAGTGAATTCCAGGTCAGTGTGGGCTAGAGCGAGACCCTACCTTGAAAAGCCAAAAAGGGGGGGGGGGATTTGAGTGCGAGTCCTGGGCTGGATAAGACTACTCAATGGTTGAGGGGCCCGGGTTCGTTTTTCCCCAGTACCCACGTAAAGCCTGATGCAGAAAGTAGTGGCATGCGGAGTTCGTTTGCAGAGGCAGGAGGCTCCCGTCCAACCAGCCTCCGTTTCTAAGACAACTTCCTTGCCCGGGCCTTGGCGAGGACTCAATGGGATCTGTCCAGCACAGCACGGGGCGCACACGAGCCGCTGGCGACGCCGGCAGCTCCGTCGCTTCGCCCGCGGGACTCCAGTCCGCCGAGACCCAGAGAGGCGGGCCAGGGGACACGAGGGAAGGAGCCGCGGTCCACCCATCCCCGGCCCACCTGCTCCTCCAGACGCTCGATCTCCAGCTGGTTCTTCTCCTCCTCCTCGTCGTACTCCCACTCGTAGTCCTCGGGGGAGCTGTCGGCCGACGAGGCCGCGGCGAGCTCCTCATCTTCATCCTCCTCCTCCTCCTCTCCATCCGCATCCGCGTCGCTCTCGCCTTCCTCTTGCTGCTCCCATCCGGGTCCCGGGACCTTGGACGCGGCGGCGGCCACAGTCCGAGACAACGCCTTCCTCCTCGTCCTGGCCGACTTAATTCCATCCTCGGCTCCCTCAGCCTGGGGCTGAGCCTGCGCTTCGGCCTCGGGCTCCGGGGCACAGCTCGCCGCGGCCGCCGTGGACATCTTGCGCAGCCCAGCCGACTCTCGGGGTCCTCGCCGGGCCCGCCGAAGACGCGCCGCAGCCGGGCTGCCCGTGGCGTTCGCCTGATCCAAACGCCGCTTCCTCGTCGCCGGAAGGGGAACTGGGAGCCCCGGGTGACCGGAAAACCGGTGAAACTGCCGCAATGCATAAAACTTTTATGTGACTTCTACCAGCCGCCGTCGGAAAGGGAGGTCGTTAACACAGCATGCGTTCAGTCACAACCTCGGACAGAAGTTGGAGGGGGCGGGGAGCGGGAGGAGGGGGCCTTTGAACAGGAAGTGGCGGCCATAGAGGAAGTCGTGGAGTGAGCGTGGTGTCTGTAGTGACGGGTTTGACGCCATCTTGAGAAGGTCAGCGAGAGCCTAGCCCTCCTGGGAATCTAGTTCAGTTTCTCAGCAACCAATCCCCCCCATCCCCACCACCCCGTGCAGGACGGGTGGAAATCGAATGCCTCATCCACGACATAAATCTATTTCCTGGAGAAAGTCCTCCCTTTTTATGTTAATACCTAGCGTGTGGAGATGCCCATGTCCATTTCCCGGCTCTGTAAGATCGTTATTCTGAAAGTCGATTATTAGCAACGGGTTCACAGTAATAAACAATGCTCAAGGGCGTGCACTTCCATAAAGACCGCGTCTGCTGTTTTGTGCAGAAGTTGATGCGAGCGTTTCTTGAAATCCGCACCGTGTTCTTGAGTTTCCGATCACTTGAGTAGGAAGTCACCGGTTAAGTTCTCCGCCCTCATCGCGTTGACCAGGCAGGAATTGCGTGTTTGGCTTTCCACAGAAGGCGAGCCCGGGATCCAGCAACAGCGCTTTGTCAACCTAGCGAGTTGAGTTCTCAACACGTATTTGCCCCGTGGATTAAAGAACGGCGATTGCCTTAGTATAAAAGGAGAAGACCCAGACCCAGCGAGCCACACACACACACATAGCCAAGAACCAGGGGTCTCAATGAGTGTGTCATCCAAGTTCGAATCCCAAGTATGCGTAAGTGTGGGCACCCTTGGGCAAGTTACTAAGTCACTCTGAACTTCAGCTTTCTTCCCTGGGAAACTGGGGCTAGGAAAAGGTGATCCCGACTGCTCCGCACTGCAGCGGCCGACCTCCCGAACGTGAGCCCGGCTGCCACACTCGGACAACCCGAGAGCTCGAGAAATCAAAGCCCGCGCTCGGCCCGACCACGCCCCTTCCCAGGCCAAAATGCAGAAACAACGCGCACGGGACCGGAGAGCGCAGGCGCAAAGCACGGCGGGGGGGGGGGGATAACGTCAGAGCGACTTGCGCGCGCATGCGCGTGAGCGTGCGTCCACAGCCCCCGCCCCTCGGCGTCGCTCCGGGTCGGCGTAGGCGCAAGCCGGCAAGATGGCTGCGGCTGGAGCGGGCCGTCTGCGGCGGGCGGCTTCGGCGCTGCTGCTCCGGAGTCCGCGCCTGCCCGCCCGGGAGCTGTCAGCCCCAGCCCGGCTCTATCACAAGAAGGTATGGGCGGGCGAGGGGGATGCGCCGGCGGCGAGGGCGTGCAGGCGGCGGGTTCCAGCCGGGTGTCCGGGCCGGCAGAGGAGGTTGTGTCCCTGGACTTGTTTTCACCTGCTGCGCAGTGATATGACCGCTGCGGTCCACTGACCACAGCGACCGACGATTACAATCCAAGGGGTCCGAGACCTCGTGGGTCCCAGCTTTAAAACTTGTCGACAGCCCAGGGAGGAGGATCCTAGAAAATGGCATGGAGTCCAGGGACGCGCGCACAGAGATAGATGCGCACACTTAGATGCACACACACAAATACACACACACACACACACACGCCAGCGGGCTACAGGCCACAGCGACTAACGACCCCACTTCCAGGGGGTCCCGTGACTTCGTGGGTCCCAGCTTTAAAACTTGTCGACAGCCCAGGAGGGAGGGTCCTAGAACTTGGCATTGAGCCCATGGACGCACACACAGAGATTTGCACACACAGCAGCACGACCGTCAGCTGAGTCACTGCTAAGTGACCTTGGGCAAGTCTCGGCCCCTCGCTGACCCTGCTTCTTCTGGTGTGAAAGGAGGCCCTGGGCACAGTACCTGGCACATAAGCCCAACCTATGGGAACCATCTAGGGCAATGCTATCATTTTAGAAGGGCGCAGCCTCCGAGGCAAGCCAGGCACCTAACCAACAAAGTCTTGGTTTTCTTTGTTTGCTTGTTTGTTTGTTTGTTTGTTTTGGGCATGGGGGGCAAGAGGGGATAGATGGGTACTTTCCTGTCCCCTGACTTCTGGAGGCATAATGTCCCCGTGACATAGATTCAATCAAGAAACAGTGGTCGACGAGAAACAGAAAGTCTAGATTGCATACAGTCAAGTGTGGCCGGGGTGGAATGGGAAGGGGCCACAGCTGGAAAATCAAGGTGCTTATGAACAACTGGTCAGCATACCTCAGGGCTGTCAGAGCCTGGCATGTGCCAGTTTAGTGGCTGTGGACTTTCTGTTTTGGCTTCCCAAAGGCTTCACTCCTCTCCCTCCCCACCCCCACACTCAGAGGAGGGCGTTTTGTTGACATTAGTAGCTGTAGGAGTTGGGCTAGCAGGCTCTTAGCACCAGGGGGCGCTGCTGCACCAGGGTGCCTCCAGGGCCCTGAACTACATCAGTGACGCTGTAAAAGAGACACAGTCGCTTATAGCATGTCCCCTTCTGTTAAGTGTCACCTTGAAACTTCCGAGAAGGCCATCGCAAACCTATTCTTAGAATTTTCAAGCAAGCGTTCTCCTTTGAGGATGGGTTTTATTTGTAAATGGCACGGATGGTGCTTAAACCCCAATCTGGTGATGTCAGTGTGGAGAAGTCATGTGATCGCGTTTTGGTAAACCCTAAAGTCATGACTGCTGCGGCTGTCACAGCCATTCCGCCAAGGTAACCGGAGAGGAGGTGCCGCTTGGGCCACATGGTTCTCTGATCAGTGAGTCCGGGCAGTCCTTGGCGTTGTGCCAGGCTCACGGTGCTGGTGTGGAGAGAGACCGTTACTGGTAACGGGATCGTGGTTTCTGTCCCTGTCACTTCAGGTTGTGGATCACTATGAGAACCCCAGGAACGTCGGGTCTCTTGACAAGACATCTAAAAACGTTGGAACCGGGTTGGTGGGTGCTCCTGCGTGTGGCGATGTCATGAAATTACAGGTACTGGCTGGTTTGTCTTTAGTGGCGACAACAGTAACTAACCCCTTTGCCAAACAGTGCTTCACAGCCTACGGAGCATGGACACACAGAGCGTTTCGTTCTGCCTCCGTCTTTATTCCTGTGAGATGGGGTGAGTTGCTGTGTTACGGATGGTGAGAAAGGGACTCAGGCTCTGTTCTGCTGAACCATTCTGAAATAGGACACCAGTCTCACTTTTCTAATCATTGCCTCAGCTTAAATCCCACCTTCAGTAAGTGAAAGGTGTTTTTGTTTGTTTTGATTTGTTTGTTTTTTTTTTTTTTTCAAGGTAGGATCTCGCTCTAGGGCTGACCTGGAATTCACTCACTATGTAGTCTCAGGCTGACATCAAACTCACAGTGATCCTCCTACCTCTGCCTCCAGAGTGCTGGGGTCAAAGGCGTGTGCCACCACGCCCAACTAACAAGTGAAAGATTTTGTGAATCTTGTTGACAAAAGAGAAATTCCAAGGATCTAGCACTCCTCAGTGAGATGAGGGATGCCAGCACCAAACCTCTCCCCACATTAGAATGGTGGGTTACCCTGGGTAAACTGTAACTCTTATCTGCAGTGTCCTTATTCATGATGAGTGGGAAGCTAGCTTGTCAGCAGTCTCCATACCTATCTTGGTAAGCAGAAAGAAGGGAGGAGGTGCCCTAGAGAAACAAATTAACTGAAGACCTTGGTCGCAGATTCCCCCATGTCTAAGGAGGCAGATGTCTCCAGCAGCTGTGGGCAAAACGTCCCCAGTTAGGAATTCAAAGAAAGCCACATAGCAAACTAGGGTTGCAAACAAAACGAAAGTGATCTGAAAGGCATCATTTCCCTGCTTATCTTTACTAGATTGGTCTGTGTAGTTGTTTTAAGTTCATCACAGAACCCTTTGAAACAAAGCCGAGTGAGTAATTAACAACAGCTTGATGTCGGGTGTGGACAGTCAGCGCAGACCAGAGCTAGTGAGGAAGGTTCCCTTGCAGTGGCAGGCTCCTGCATTCTAGAGGACAGGCCAAAACAGTCACCACTCAACGCTTGTCTCTCTTCTAGATTCAAGTGGATGAAAAGGGGAAGATTGTGGACGCAAGGTTTAAAACATTCGGCTGTGGGTCTGCAATCGCCTCCAGCTCCCTAGCCACGGAGTGGGTGAAAGGGAAGACGGTAAGGTTGCTCCCGAGTTTCACAGAATTAAATCATGTTCTCTGCAACCTGGAATCTTAAGAGTCTAGGGAGTCACAGAAAAAAGAAAAGTAAAGAAAATCTAACACAGGGTGATCATGAGTTCAAAGCTGGCCTGGTAACCTGATTGGTGAGCGGTCCTGTTTCAAAAAGAAGTGGATGCCATACCCAATGATGACACCTGAGGTTGTCCTCTCACCTCCATGTGCATGCACACACCCCACCACACACATAAACATGCGTGCAACCTGTGCATTCCATGGTAAAAAAAAAAAAAAAAAAAAAAAAGCTAGCCTGGGCTACTCATTGAGACTCTGCTCAAAAAGAAAAAGTAACTTATGTCTTCAAATTGCTCAAAATTTTTCATTTCTTCTTACCCAAATGTTAAATACATTCCATACATTAGAACTTTTTTTTTTTTTTTTTTTTTTGGTTTTCCAAGGGTGACCTCGAACTCACAGTAATCCTCCTACCTCTTCCTGCCAAGTACTGAGATTAAAAGCATGCACCACCATGCCCGGCTCATACATTGGAACATATGGACCATTTTGTTAGATGTTGCTTGAGGTTTTTGGTTATCAGTCATTTTTGTTTAAGGGGTTGCCACTTAAATAGAAAAAAGATCTCCCTCATCCTAACAGGATTGAAAAGGAATCTTTGGGTTTTCTCTAAAGTTTCTGATGTTCTTGAAGTTTTTGAAGAGTCTTAAGTCCCATCAGAGGTGTGCTGTGTAGTAGTTATTTTCTTACCTATTTTCTCCCATCCTCTATCAAGGATTTCAGACAACTCATATTAAGGGGGGGGGGGGACCTTTGGTGCCAGGCATGGTGGTGCTTAAACCCAGCACTTGGGAGGCAGAGGTAGGAGCATCACTGTGAGTTAAAGGCCAGCTTAAGACTACATAGTGAATTCCAGATCAGCTAGAGACCTGGGCTAGAGTGAGACCTTACCACCTTACCTGAAAAAAAAAAAAAAAAAAGACAAGGAAGATGGCTCATTGGTTAAAAAAGGTGCTTGCTTACAAAGCCTGCCAGCACTGGTTCAGTTTCTAAGCCGCCCATGTAAACCAAACCCAAAAAGAGGCACAAGCATCTGGAGTTCATTTATAATTCACATACATCAATTTTTTTTTTTTTTTTAAATTCTGTAAAGCCAACCCTGGGGCATGTTCAACATTGCAATCTTTGTAGAACCTGGTTCGGGAGCTGCATCATAGAGAAACGTGCTTGTGGTGCCAGCCAGCTCTCCAGCACAGCCCTGTGCCAGCCAGCTGTTCCCTGCATCTCAGGCCTGCTCTGTCCTGGCAGGAAGTGGCTCTGAGGCAGTTGGTTAAGAACTGTCTTTGGGGAAAGGGGAAGTGAAATGGTGCACATGTGGACCCAGAACCTGGCCTTTAGAAGCCTCAGGGGTTGTGATCAGAAAGTGGGGAGAAGCTGGGTGTGGTGGCTCACACCTGAGATCCCGGCACTTGGGAGCTGAGGTAGGAGGATCACCCTGAGTTACAGGATGAGTTCCAAGTCACTCTGAGCTAAAGAGAGGCCTTGCCTCAAACCAAAAAGGCAGGGGGAGCCTTTCCCCAACCTTGAAATCTAGCCTGTGAGATGACCTTCTTCAATGCCAGCTCTGTGCTCCACATAGGCAAGGCCGTGGCTGCCTCACATCATCCCCCAGGGCTCTCACCCAGACACAAGGCATCCTCGGGCAGAGAGGTGACTGTCCAGAGCTCAGCCTGGCCACAGAAGCCCAGGCGGCTCCTACCTCCAGAGACTCCTGCTGCTGGCCTGAGCAGATTTGTGTCCTGCGCCTGCTTCTGCTAGTGAGAGGGGCTTGACGCTCTTACTCGGCCAGCCATCGGTACAAGTGTGTGTCTACCCTCTGCAGGTCGCAGCCTCAGCCTTGGTGCACTTTGGGAGTCCCAAGAAGACCTGAGTCCTTTGGCCCGTTTATTTTGAGTTGTTAAACAGAAGACATCCCCACCAAGCTGTTCTGAGAGCCACTCTGGCCTTCCCCTTTTCTGTGTGACCCTAGCAGGATAAAACTTCTTTAAAGCTGCTCCTCTCGGGCTGGAGAAGTGGCTGCGCGGTTAAGGCGCTTGCCTGTGAAACCTAAACTGTGATTCCCCGGGCCCCATGTAAGCCAGCTGCACACGGCTGTGCATGCTTCTGGAGTTCATTTACAGCGGCTGGAGCGCCCATGCTTTCTCTATCTGCCTCTTTCTCTTTCTCTCTTGCCCCTCAGGTGGAGGAAGCCTTGACCATCAAAAACACAGACATCGCCAAGGAGCTCTGCCTTCCACCCGTGAAACTGCACTGCTCCAGTGAGTCTGTCCCAAATGCCAGGCAGCTGGGTGGTTGGCAATCACATCACCTCACATGATGGCAGAATTCTTTTAGGTCGTAGAGCCTGTCTATATGACCGTCAGAGAATTACTGTTTATGTCATCTCTCCTTATAACTTTCAGAGGGATAGTGCCTGTGGTCTCTCAGCCAGGGATCTAGAGTTGTGCTAGGAGCTAATGTGTACCACAAACCACACTGAGCCCTCAGAGACACCCCAGTAGACAGTGGAGTGGGACTCAGGTGAGGGCACCCCGTCTCACAGCTAATAAGAGGGAGAGCCAGCTGTAAGCTCCACGCTGATCCGAGTCTGCTGTTTCCACCACACAGTAGCTAGTCAGACAGAGCCAAGGAGAAATGGCCAGCATCCTGCTCATTGTGTGTTTCCCACTTCCGGTCTAGACACTTCCCCTGCCAGGGTCTGCATCTGTCTGTGGAGTGGCTGACCCACATGTGACACGCTATCTACTGCCCTAAGAGAATGCCCACACACCTCAGGACTAGTTAATGCTTCCATCCTGCCAACCGCGACAGGGAAAGAGTGAACTTCACCCAGGAGTTTAGTTACAAGTCAGAGCACAGCCTCTGTCTGGGGAAGACTGCAGGAAAGCTGGAGCGGACTAGGGACACCCTGACATGTCTTCGGGATGCCTGCCGGGACAGAGTTCTATCCACTTGAGCTGGAATGTTAAGAGCCATGAGGAAAGGCCGCAGTTTGTAAACACTCTCTCGCGGTTCCAGGAAGACGTCAGCCTTGGCTGACCTGTCCCGGTGTGGGATCTTCAGCTAGGGCTTTTGCCATTCCCTGCTCGACCACCCTCCCAGCCCTCCGCTTGTGCCTTCCTCTTCATGCAACTCCTAAGAAAGCCTCAGGCTCAGGCTCACGAGAGAGCTGTGGCAGACCTGTCCCCTCAGCAGCTGGCTTGGCTTAAGACAGGCCAGCGAGCTTCACCAGCATCTGCCACACTTAGTCCAGACTTCAAGAACTGACATCTGTGTCCCTACGAAGGGTCAGACACTTTCTGGACACCCCTTCACTGTGCTGGCCAGAAAGACATGCACATCCCAGCTTTACACAGGGACAAGGGACTTGCTTCCCGGAGGCTAAGCAACTAGCCCAGAAAACCAGGTGTTTAGCCCCCAGTCTGTGTCCCCAAAGCCACCCACAGGAGTGTCGGGCTCAGGAAGCAATCCCAGGACAGGGCTGAGTCCCCCACTAGGCCTCACAGCCTGGGCACCTTCCTGCTTAGCTAGCTCTCCTTCCTTAAGACCGCCTCTCCAGAGCCTAGGAAACTTACCTGTGTGTCCCTCCATGCCTTCCAGTGCTTGCGGAGGACGCCATCAAGGCCGCCCTGGCAGATTACAAACTGAAGCAAGAGCCGAAGAAGAAGACACCGAGAAGCAGTGAGCCGTGCGCGGCTCCGGTCCCCGGTCACCGCAGGGCTTGCCCGCCGTGTGCGCGCTTCGGCGGCCAGCCTCCCCCGCACCGCGACAGCTCCGAGACCCACACCGTGTTCACCGATCCTGAAATACACCCTTTCTTCCCAACCTCTGGTTTCTTCCAGCTCACTTTTGTCGCCTTAATGCAGTTAATGTGTATTTTGGCCTCAGAGCTGAAGTCAGACTGCAGTGCTGAGTTCTGAAGCCCACCGAGTGTGTGAAGGCCTAAGTCTGGTCTGGGGAGGAGCACTGGTGGAACGCCTTGGTTTGCTTATTTGACAGAACTAATTGTACATAAAAGAGATATGCACATATATTATAATAAAAGAGTGTAAGACAATGCTTTCTCTTTTGGATCCCTCACTTATCCCGAAGTGCTGGTCAGAGCCCCCCGGGGTTCCCGAAGGCTAGCATGACCCAGCTTCCTAGCGCCAGGCCAGAGCGTGAAGGCCAAGGCCGAGCGTCTCTAGAGCCGAGATGCCTGTGAGATGAGAGGGTCATTGTTCTTTGTAAAGTAAGCAATTCAAAGTGAATCAAAGTAATTTTTGTAACTTCACTAGTTTGTGAGAAGCGCTAGCTGAGGGGTCACCCTAACTGTGAAGGCCCCTGGAGAATAAGCTTTAAGTGGCAGGTGTCTAGGTCCAGGGCCTGAGTCCGAGCAGGTGATCTGTGTCCCACACCCTACCCTTGAGAGGTCACCTGGATTTCATGCAGTGGCCTATGAGCTGAGCCTCAGGGAGGAAACGTTAGTTCTGTGTCCTGTGTAGGTGTGACATTCACGTGGTACATTTTGAACTATCGACGCTTGCACAGTAAATCCTAAATCCTAAATCCTAAAAGTAAATCCTTTAAAAGAGGCGTCCCCCTGGTCATGGTGGCGTGTGCCTGTAATGCCAGCTCTTGCAGGGCTGAGGGCCGCAGATTCCAGGCTGGCCTGGACGACATAGTGACACTTGTCTCGGGACACACATGGGCACGTACACAAGCGCACAGCCTGACTTGGGAGTGGGTAACAGCCACTCTAGTCTTGCCCCTGCTGCCCAGTGCCACCCGCCGTCATGTATGGGTAAAAAGGCCTTATTGTGGAAAGTGCCACATTTAACTTCAAAAGTAAGGCGTGTTTATTCTGCTGGAGCTTTTCGGGTCAAGCACAAGCAGACTGCCTCTTCTTCATGCCTCCTTTGTTTAAGATGGCTCCAGAGTGCTGGGTTCTGGGGGAGGACAGAACTTCAAAGGCCGCTCCCTCCAGGGTCTGGAGGAGACCGCAGTGGAGCCTCATCAGAATCTCAAATTAGAACCCTGGGTGGAACCATGTCAAATTGTCCTGTGGGCGTGTTCTGGGGTGTAATTCACAGTCCCTCCAGGCTGAGGGACTGTCCTTTTCATTCCTTACATGTGGTGACACCACAGCTCCCCACCTCTGTTCCTAGTGATTTTAAAATGAGACATTGCTGTCCCAGCTAACATCCTCCAATTGGCACATCAGAAGCCACCCCCAAACCACGCAGTCTCAGCGTGGCCCAAACCCCACAACACAGTGGCACAGCTAAAAAATACTGCTTTTAGCCAGGCATTGTGGCACACGCCTTTAATCCCAGCACTCGGGAGGCAGAGGTAGGATTGCCTTGAGTTTGAGGCCACCCTGAATTCCAGGTCGGCCTGGGCTAGAGTAAGACCCTATCTCTAAAGACTAAAAATAAAATTAAAAATTAGTGGGTTTTTTTTTTTCCTTTTTTTGTTTTTGTTGTTTGGGTTTGTTGTTGTTGTTGTTGTTGTTGTTGTTCGAGGTAGGGTCTCACTCTAGCCCAGGCTGACCTGGAATTCACTATGTAGTCTCAGGGTGGCCTCGAACTCACAACAATCCTCCTACCTCTGCATCCCGAGTCCTGGGGTAAAAGGCATGCACCACCATGCCCAGCATTTTTTTTTTTACAATATTTTTTTCTATTATGTATGAGAGAGAGAGAGAGAATGGGTAACGCCAGGGCCCCTAGCCACTGCAAACGAATTCCAGACCCACGCACCACCATGTGCATCTGGTTTCTGGAATTCACTATGTAGTCTCAGGTTAGCCTCGAGCTAACAGTGATCCTCCTACGTCTGCCTCCTGAGTGCTGGGATTAAAGGTGTGCACCACCAAATCAAATAAAAAAGAAAAAAGAAAGAAGGAAGGAAGGAAAGAAAAGAAAACTGTATTTTTATTAATTTACTATAATGCTTCTTTCCCCAGACATACCTGCTTTTGGCCACACAAGTGCCACATGTGCCCTTTACCAAGCTTGAGTGAGGACAGTCGCAGTGGCCCAGTGCTCCTGGCCCTTCGAAGTAACTCTTGGCACAGACGCTCAAATGCAGTCCTGCCTCGGCCTTCCAGGTGCTGGGATTACAGGCGCGTGTGGCTTGCACAACAGGCCCTCATAGATGAAGTGGCCCACCAAGGTCTCTCGCACATTTGTGAACTGATCTCCTACCTCTCATGACAATCCTCTGAGGAGAGTGGACCACTTGTTTTTTGTTTGTTTTGTTTTGAGATAGAGAATGGGCAAGCCAGGACCTCCTACCTCAGCAAACAGCGCTCCAGACACATGTCTTCTTTTGTTTCTTTCTTTTCCTTTTTGTTCAGGTAGGATCTCACTCTAGCTCAGGCTGACCTGGAATTCACTATGTAGTCTCTCAGGCTGGCCTCGAACTCACAGCAATCCCCCTACCTTTGCCTCCTGAGTGCTGGGATTCAAGGCATGTGCCACCGACACAGGGCACATGACATTTTGGAAAAAAAATATATTTTTTTTATTTATTTGAGGGGAGAAAGATAGAGAGGCAGATAGAATGGGCACACCAAGGTCTCCAGCCACTGCAAATGAATTCCAGACGCATGTGCCACCTTGTGCATCGGGCTTACATGGGTACTAGGGAATCCAACCCGATTCCTTAGGTTTCACAAGCAACCACCTTAACTGCTAAGCCATCTCTCCAGCCCACGTACCATTTTTTTCTATCTGGTTTTACAATGGATACTGGGCACTAGAGCCTGGGCTGGCAGGCTTTGCAAGCAAATGTCTTTAACCACTGAGCTATCTTCCTAGCCCCAACGATAGACCTTTAAACAAGGCCAACTGACTGAGCCAGCTGGCCTAGGCTGAACGACCCAGACTCCAAACCCTCCTGGCAGAACACCGCAGCTCTGAGGACATCAGAGGTGTCCACGCCCTGAACATTCACCTGAAGAAAGACTGTGGCCCTCGCCCTGGCCACAATTTGGTCATGCAGGAGCCCAAACAAATGGGGTGCTCTGGAGTTGGGTGTGGTGGGTTGATGGACAGATGGATGGGTGAATGGATAAGAAACAGGCCCATGGGCTGGAAAGATGGCTTAGCCGTTAAGGCATTTGCCTGCAAAGCCAAAGGACCTCAGTTCAGTTCCCCGGGACCCACATAAGCCAGATGCACAAGGGGGCACATGCTTCTGGAGTTCATTTGCAGTGGCTGGAGGCCCTGGTGGGCCCATTCTCTCTCTCCCTCTCTCTGCCTCTTTCTCTCTCTCTCTCAAATAAAAATAAAGTTAAAAGAAAGAAGAGGAAGGAAGGGAGGGAGGGAGGGGCCCAGAAGATGTGAAATGACTTTCCTAGGGGCACATAGCAGGAGGTAAAATAAAGCCCACCAGCCTTCCCAATGCGACCCCCCAAGAACATGTTGCTCATTTAACCTCTCTGAATGGTTATTCCTGGACTTGGGTCACTTGGAACCCCATCACAATGCGTGTTTGTAGAGTCTCACACTAAGCAGTGTTATGTAAGAGCCACCTGTCTTCATGGTGCATTTTCCTAAACAGCCAAGCAAACAAGGGGCACCTCTAGATGACCCTTTCAGGCCCTTGAACTTGACCCCGGAGTGCAGATGCTGGGTCCAGACTTACAGCCTCACTTCCCAGTCTCTCTCAGTGCCGGTAGAGTTAGAGGAGCCCGTCAGAGGAACTCCAGCCCACTGGGACGGAGACGGGCATGGAGCTCCTGCCTCACCAACGGCTGTCGCTGGCCTATGCCCGCTTCCCCACCTTCCAGAATGTTATCCGCCAAACCTCGGTGACCACCTCAGGGCTGGGCGCATGGCTCAGTGGATTAAGCCGTGCCACACATGCATGAGGACCTAAGTTTAGATCCCCAGGACCCACGTAAAAGCCAGACACTGTGGGAGTGTATGTGTAACCCCAGGGCACCTTCCTATGACAAGAGGGGAGGTGGAGGCAGGAGAATTGCCTGCAAGCTCCTAGCCAGCTAGCCTAGCCGTCGCAACACCATGAAAACTAGAGACCCTGCCTCAAGCAAGATAGAAAGTGAAGCCAGGTGTGGTGGCACACGCCTTTAACCCCAGCACTCAGGAGGCAGAGGTAGGAGGATCACCGTGAGTTCGAGGCCACCCTGAGACTTCATAGTGAATTTCAGGTCAGCCTGGGCTAGAGTGAGACCCTACCTCGAAAAAACAAAAAGAAAAAATGGAAGGTGAGAATTGACACTCGAAATTAACCTGTGACCTCCACTACACACGTGCCTGCACTTCTACACATATGGATACATACACACACACACACACACACACACACACATGCACGCAAGCACGAAAGACCTTCCCAGAGAAAACCATCTCCATACAAGGGGGCAACGGCTTAGCAGAGTACAGGGAGCTTGGAGTGCTGATCAAATGCTAGCCACCACTGTGACCTTGAACAGAAGACTCAACATCCCAAGCCTCAGTTTATTCATCTGACAAAAGGGAATGATGGGGCCGGAGAGATGGTTCAGCAGTTAAGGCACTTGCCTGCGAAGCCTAAGTACCCGGGTTCGAGTCCCCAGTACACACATAAGGCCAGATGCACAAGGTGGCACTTGCGTCTGGAGTTCGTTTGCAGTGACTGGAAGCCCTGGCATGTTCATTCTCTCTGTCTCTTTCTCTCTAAAAAATAAATGAATAGGGGCTGGAGAGATGTCTTAGTGGCTAAGGCACATGCCTGCAAAGCCTAAGGTTTGATTCTCTAGCTCCCACGTAAGCCAGATGCACATGGTGACACATGCATCTGGAGCTCGTTTGCAGTGGCTGGAGGCCCTGGTGTACCCATTCTCTCCCTCTCTCTCTCCCCCTTTCTCTGTCTCTAATAAATAAATAAAAATAAAAATATTTTTAAAAATTAAATAAATAAACAGGGATGATAATTGTACCTACCTGGCATGGCAGAGTTGGCTGTTAAATGAGATCATGCATGTAGCACATGACACATAGGGCATTTACTTGGCACAGTGGTGGTTGCCCTTATGGGTGGTACCTCAGCCCTAAGTGCCAGGCAGTGTTGCCAGGTACTCTGTGTAGACCAGACCATTAACTCCTCACAAAAATCCGAAGTGAATAGCTCATTTTCCAGACAAGGAAAGGAAGAGGTATAGTGATATGTCCAAGGTCAAGATCATCCAGTCAGGGAGCTGGGGGTGCAGCTCATGTGGGAGAAACCTTGCTTAGCACACATGAATCCCTGGGTTCCATCCATCCCTAGTGCCACATGAAGTGGGCATAGTGGCACATGCCTGTAATCCCAGCACTGTAGAGGCAGAGGCAGGAGGATCCCAGTCTGGGAGACATGAGATGCTATCTCAAAAAGAAAGAAAAAAGAAAGAGAGAGAGGAAAGGAGGGAGGGGAGGGAAGGAAAGGAAGGGAGAGAGAGGGAAGGAAGGAAGGAAGGAAGGAAGGAAGGAAGGAAGGAAGGAAGGAAGGAAGGAAGGGAAGGAAGGAAAGGAAGGGAGGGAGGGAAGGAAGGGAAAGGAGGGAGGGAAGGGGAGGGGAGGAGGGGAGGGGAGGGAAGGGAAGGGAAGGGAAGGGAAGGGAAGGGAAGGGAAGGGAAGGGAAGGGAAGGGAAGGGAAGGAAGGAAGAGAGAGGGAGGTAGGGAGGGAAGGAAGGAGGAAGGAAGGAAGGAAGAAAGGAAGGGAAAGAAAGAAAGAGAGAGAGAGAGACAGAACCTCAGCCCGACAGGACTCTGCCCAGGTTGTCTGAGACCCAAGTGCTCTGCTTGCAGCTGCTCCGTGGTCTCTGCTGCTGCTACACTGTTACTAAGAGCACTGGTGTTACTGTTGCCAGGACTCATGGTTAACTGTGGTGGCCATGACTACCATTGTCAATACTGCACTTACTATTTTTCTAAATATTTTTATTTACTTGAGAGAGATAGAGAGAAAGAGGCAGGTAGGGGCTGTCGAGGCAGCTTAGCCATTTAAGGTGCTTGCCAGCAAAGCCAAAGGACCCAGGTTCAATTCCCTGGTACCCACATAAAGCCAGATACACAAGGTGGCAACAAGTGTCTGGATTTCATTTGAAGTGACTAGAAGCCCTGGTGTGCCCATTCTCCTTCTCTCTCTCTCTCTCTCTCTCTCTCTCTCTCTATATATATATATATATATATATATATATATATATATATATGATGGCTTAGTGGTTAAGCACTTGCCTGTGAAGTCTAAGGACCCCGGTTCAAGGCTCAGTTCCCCAGGACCCACATTAGCCAGATGCACAAGGGGGCGCACTACATCTAGGAGTTG